>OX439358.1:15386016-17942155 GCA_949319445.1 Mythimna lalbum | reverse complement strand
TAAACGACGAGGCGAAACGCTTAGTCCGGACCGTAGAGGTTTCAACAACGTAAGGGAGGGAGGGTTTATGTTTGTACGGAACCCTCAGTGCGCGAGTCTGACTCGTATTACGCCACTTTTCTTTAACCATCGATTTATAAGTAGGTTTTACTGTCGTATTTTTTTTCCGGCATGTCCTATAACCAAAAATTCGAAGACATGTGACATTCACCAAACCGCACTGGGCCCGCATGGTGGATGATGGCCCATTCCCACTCCTAGAGAGGAGGCCTGAGTTGCAGCAGTGGGAACATTAAAAAAGGCTGATGACGATGTTTTTTTTTTACTTACGTCATTGTATTCTTCATTTGTATAGCTAATTCGTATTCTGAATTAATTCATGAATCCCCAAGCGACCACCGGTGGCCGCGCATCTATTGTCTTAATATTGTGTCTCTAATTGACGGTATCTGAAGGGTTAATTGTTTTATTGTTTGTTACATAAAATAATGACTGGGCAGTCATGTTTAACCGGTTATTAGAAAGTAAACATTATGTTAAACAGGATTTGTTCAAGATTTCACTGTGCACTTTGGTTTTGTAGTTGCAATTTTTAATTAAATACACACATAAAACATATAGGTATTGCAAGATTAAGTAGGAAGGAAGTGATTGCTTTATAAATAAACTAGCTTTTGCCCGCACGGCTTCGCTCCTGCTCTTCCCTACTCTACCCTACTCTGCCCTACTCTACCCTACTCTACCCAACTCTACCCTACTCTACCCTACTCTACCCTACTATACCCTACTATACCCTACACTACCCTTCTATACCCTACGCTATTCTACACTACTCTACTCTACACTACTCTACCCTACTCTACCCTACAATACCCTACTCTACCCTACCAAACTTCACATAAACCATCTACTAAATAGTCCGAACAAAGCCTAAAAATTTGGTTTGGATAGGTGAGCCCGTTCTTGAGTTATAAAATAACAACGAAAAGTGGCATTGATTTTTATATATATAGATTGCAATGTAACGGGATATTTGCGACACAAACAAGTAAAATACTAACGAAAAACCAGTGAAGGAGCGAAAAGTTTTTTGGTGTTTGCATTGATTCATGAAGAACACCGTCCATACTTCTTCATCATCATCAGCCTTTTAAATGTTTCCACTGCTGGGACTCAGACCTCCTCTCTAGGAGAGGAAATGGGCCGTAATCCACCACGCGGACCCAGTGTGGGTTGGTGAATGTCACATGTCTTCGAATGATTGGTTCTAGGACATGCCGGTTTCCTTGAATATTCACGAATATTATTCGCCAACGCGAATATATTGATCGCGAATATTCGTCATGTAATCCTCAATATTCGTATTGCGAATGCGAATATTCGTTACATCACTAGTGTGTATACGGCTTATTGCTTACCCAGAACATGGACGAGTCCTGAAATTCTCTAGAAATGACTCGTTCCTTTGTTTTAAACAAAAATGTGTGAATATTCTCAAATTCACAAAAGAACTATAATTTTTGGCCAGGGTGCCAAGGTTCTTTACCATTGTGTATTTAAGACCCCGAATGAGGTTTTCATACAGAAGACTCAAACTTTGTTGCGATGGAATTACTTATTCAAGTTAGTAGTTTTGTATAGACAGAATGTTATAATGTATGTAAATGACAACCCAGCCGTGTCTGCTACCTTCGTCTCCTAAAGTTGAGCTAGGTTTTAATTAAATTTTAGTTCGGTACTGCAGTAGATTGAGAGTATAAGCGTAACGAAGCAGCTGCATGTAGTAGGTGTATCAAAATTACAAAAGGTATGTATATTTTATCTAGAAGCCTCACCTGCGTGAGCCGTGGTGGCCAAGTGGTAACGGCCAGGAGGGGCCCGGCTGGGCCTCTCCTGAAAATTATGTTTTGTTGACCCACCTACGCCTCCCGCGTACGATCCGCGCTCTCCTCCGATATTGTACTATCGCTTAGTTCGCATAGACTACATTACAATTAAAACGTTCAATTTAAATATTTTTACTTTTAGTGGTCAAGCGAGAGCCTATAAACAATAAAAAACAAATTTATGAAAATGTGATGAACAAATATGTATATGATAAATTTTTAAAAGTCCTAGAACAAAGTTGTTGTTTATGGTATTGGTAACATATTCCCGAAAGGTTACAAGTTTATTACAAATAACCCTGTATAAACTAATAGTGAGGGTGATACCAACAAGAGATCACGTTTATCAAATCAGGTTCTTATAATAAGCCGGAATAGAGCAAAACAAACACAAAGGTAATATTATAATGGGTTATTTTAAGAATTAAGGTCACACCTACAGATCAAAACATATTAACAGGTAAAAAATGGATGTAAATTCCAGATATACAACTTTGTAGCCATAGCTTATTTTTTTTTTTTAGTTTAGGTTAGAAACTATAAATAAAACTTGTTGGAACTAAAAATGGAAGACAATCTCTAGGTCACCGGTGTGTTCAACTCTCCAGTGGTTCTTGATTCTATTGCCCTTGTAAAGAAGTTAGGTAGTACCTATATACCTAAATGTGTTTATGTACAGTAAAGAGCATCAATAAATAGTCTTTTTTAACTGACTTCTAAAAAGGAGAAGGTTCTCAATTCGGATGTTTGTATTTTTTTTATGTTTGTTCGCGCATAACTTCGTCGCTTGCCAACCTATTTCAAACGTTCTTTTTTTGTTTTAAAGGGTTTACTTCCCAAATGGTTCGATAGTGCCACCTTGGAATCTAAAGTTGGAATCTTGGCGGAACTCCTCTAATTCAATTCAATTTTTTAGTAAAGTCGGTTATTTTTTTTTTTTTTCTTAAGGTACCTTTTGGATATGTTAAACACTGCCTATTAAAATACGATTTATCAGTGATTCATATTTATATTCATATAAATCTGTACTGAGTACTGACTCCAGGTCAATAAAGATTATATAAATATTAAATTCTTTCTTGTTATCAAGGACCAGAATCCCAGAATAAATTTTATTTCTAGTCTTTTTAGATGACTGACGGAGTTACGAACGTAGTATTTACGAACTACTAAACTAGTTCTACCACCAGACGAGTGGCAATTAATCACGGTATATGGTGGATATCACACCCATACGTACAAGACAATTTGGGAACACATTCATTGTGTGTACAGCTAAGTAGTCGAATTGCCTGCTGGAATCTCTGTTTCTTTAAGTCAAAAGTGAATAGGTTACTTCTGTAGGTGTTGGGAATTGAATCGCGGTTTGCAATCCGACGCATACTCGTTTCCACGGACAAACCAAAAAACAAACCCAATAAACCAAATCTAGTTTTCGAAAATACTAAAATTTCGGCAAAACAATAATTAATTAATCGG
Organism: Mythimna lalbum; assembly: GCA_949319445.1. Lineage (NCBI taxonomy): Eukaryota > Metazoa > Arthropoda > Insecta > Lepidoptera > Noctuidae > Mythimna > Mythimna lalbum. The sequence goes on along the minus strand of OX439358.1, from coordinate 17,938,790 downwards.
ATTTAAAAGGTATCGTCCGTCTGTAAATATGAGATTTTATGTACTACTAGCTTTTGCCCGCGGCTTCGCTCGCGTTAAATTCGGGGTAACAAGGTTCCCTTGGGAAGCGGGGGTTAGAAAGAGACAAAAAGTAGCTTATGTTACTCTCCATCTCTTCAACTATCTCCACTTTAAAAATCACGTCAATACGTCACTCCATATTGCCGTGAAAGACGGACAAACAGACACACACACTTTCCCATTTATAATATTAATTAAGTATTAAGTAATTAAGCAATTAAGCGATTAAGTAATTAAGTATGAAGCATATTAAGATGTGGCTATGGACTCTGAAAATAAATAAATTTTATTTTATTTCTTTTTAACAAATAGTGAACTACTGCTTGAATTGCTTTGAATTTTCCTAAGTGTACTGAAGTTATTTATGATGGCGACTGTACGTGTACACATAAAACAGTAGGTAGGTGTGTAAAAGGTACATAAAACATGCGTATTATTGCTCTATGCGTAGGACGCAATAACATGAACTTTGGACTTCAGATAGAGATGCTAATTTCGGACTTATTATGGCAAGTAAACAACGAGCATAGACAATAACATAATCAGAACTCTTAATTATTTTACATCTATCTATATATAGAGTTATTTGTAACCTTGCAGGACTGTAACAGGAGGACTAACATCGTAAACAACTACTTTTGTTTTATGATTTTTTACAAAACATAATTGATTTACCAAAAACAAGCCTTCAAGATTTCATTGTTCTATCTAATACATTTTAACTCTGTATTTTGCTACATCTACTAACATCTGTATGACATAACACAAGCGCATTAAGCACCCCCGCCGCCCGATCTCCGGTATTGTTCTATCGCTTGCTTCGCATAGAATTCGTAATATTTAGAACGTTCAATTCTAAATATTTTATTTTTCAACCGTCCGGTAACTATCCGGACCAAGCCCAAGTCGTCGACGGCGCAAAGTGTTCCCGCGCGCCTCAAGGAGTTGTCAGCAACCGTAAGGGCCCAGCTGGGTCTAAGCCTACTGGGGCTAGTGTCTGTTTCCGAAAGAGAGGCTCGGTCCCGGTATGAAAGGAGAGAAGGTACGGGGAGGGTTTCTTAGTCGGTAAGAGTCTGAAACTATTTCACGCTCCGCCCAAGGGTGGGGGATATCATTTGGATAGTTTTTAACCATCTAAAAAAATATAGGTCATAGCCAACTAACTAGCTTAAAACTTAGATGAGTATAAAGGAATAGCGATTTCTCAACATTCATACTTTCATAGGTATATTTATTATAAAGCTCAAAGTGTCCCTACACCTTCACTTTGGAGGACCTAAAAAACGGCACTAACGCCGCTATAAACGTGGCAACCTACTGGGCAAAAGCTTTCAGGGAAAAGAAAACCATCGATTCGAGAAGAAGAAGAAGATAGATACGTAATTGGTATCTTCATACATAGAACTTTATTCAGACTTTTAAAGTCTTTAGTCTTCTTATAAGTATAAACGAAGCCGGAAGCCAGTCAGTTACGTAAATGTGTATGACGAATCAACAAACAATTCTCTAGCGAACAATTGTCTGGCTCCCAAGTTAGTTTATATGGAATACAATACATTAGACTTTGAACTTTTGTTAAGCTAGCCAACTACTATTTGATTGTGTAGTGTTTCCAGATATAACCAATAAGAGTAGGGAATGCATCGATTTATAGAGACTTAAGCATTTTAGTTCACGTGCATATAAGGACATTAATGTAGAACTATAGCGATTAATTTCGCCACATAGGAAATAAAACGGCGCGCACTGTTCTCGCGCGCCTCAAAGCAACAGCAGGGGCCCAGCTGTGTCGAAGCCTACTGGAGCCAGGGTTAGTCTGGAAGGTAGCTCGAGCCCCGGTATGAAGGCACAAAGGAACGGGGTTTTTAGTCAGTAAGAGTCTGACACTATCTCCCGCTTCGCCCAAGAGCAAGTGTTGTCATTGGTGATTTTCCCCGCCATTAAAAAAAACAACATAGGTATCAGAGTTTTCCACGCGATAAGAACATATTGATCTGTCCGTCAACTATCAGGCAGTTGCCAGGACTAGGCACAACATCCGTCTAGTCGAAGGATGCCAGCGAATGGAACATTAAAACATGTAAAAACATCTCGCATTCAGGCCACGGTTGACCAATGCGTTCCAGGACCACGGTGATGCTTTCGAATAACCTTACAGCTAAAAACTAAGCATAGGCCTTCCCCTAGCGCCACCACAACGAGGGCGAGGCCTATGTCCAACAGTAGACGTCTTCCGGCTGATATAATGATGATGTAAGAACTAAGAGCCCATAGCACCCTTTAGGCTAATTTGTGTCCAATAGCTGTCAATAGTCCGGGTCTTTCGAGTGCAGGGGGACTAGGGAACAATGTAGCAAATAGAGTGGAACGTATAGCCATTTTGAACTTTAGCCGGACACAATAACTTCTCATTTAGAAGTGATTCGGATGGAAATAACGAGTTAGTGACAATTCAACCGTCGCATCCGTGCATCGATGAGGTAAGCTGCCCATTGTTCCATCCAGGAGACCATAGCTTTTTGGTTTACATTTAAAGAAACTTTAATTTTCTCATAACAACACGTATCAAAGTTGACTTACATCAGATTTAAAATTAGGGTAAGCTACTATGGCAATCTGCACAGTTGGGCATCATACACGCTCCTGTTTAACTTTATAAATCAACTGAACAGGCAAATCTGTCAGGTATACCCCAGCGTGTATAGCTTGCAGCAGCGTGTGTGATACCTTAATGTATAAAAAATTGGTCAAATTTGGCCACTTATTAATTTATTTATTAAACTTTATGCACTAGATCATAGTACAAAGGCGGACTTAATGCCTTAGAAAAAGGATAAAGCCTGACTGTTGAGGCGAACTATGGTTATATCAATTACCTATATATTTAATAGAAAGCTCTCTTCCCACAAAACTAGTCGCTGAATATACTTGAGGCACAACGCACGTCCTTTTATTTTGAATCCCCTACAAAGCAAAGTGAACCTTAAACTCATTAACATATGGTCGTATTCGAGCCGAATGCAAAATCTACGGAGCGAATAACATCTGCCGATCGAACAAAAGAACCGCATTCCACAGCGATAAGGATTCTAAGAAAAAACACCTCAATCTAATGGACTGTGTCTTATGTTTGCAACAAAGTAATTAGTGTTATTACGGAAGAATATTAAATATTGCGAATCATTTTGTTGAAGATTTGTTCACAAATAATATAGCAAATCAATCATGAATGTTACGCAAGAACAACAAAAATATCTCGCAGTGTTGGAAGATGGCGCTAATTTACTGCAAAAAACACAAACCAACTTGAAAAAGTGTCCAAAGGGAAGATTGACAAAGGGATACATTGAAGCACGTTTGAAAATTATTGATGAATATTGGATGTCATTCAAGAATGCACATGATGGGTTAGTTAAGATAACGCCTAAAGAACAAAAGGGAGTTTTGCCGTACTTTTTGAATGAAGAATTCTTTGTTTACGAAGAGTTATACAGTACATTACAAGGTGATTTGAAAGATATGCTTACGTCGTTAACGGAACGGACATCGATGGATTCGCGAAATTCAAGTATGAACGTAACATATGCGTCGCAAAATATTGTGCATTTACCAAAGATAGAATTACCTAAGTTTAACGGAAATTATGAAGGATGGCCGACTTTCAAAGATTTGTTTACTTCCTTGGTGCATGAAAATAATAACCTCAGTGATGTACAGCGTTTACATTATTTAAAGACCAGTGTAAGTGGAGAAGCTGAGGCGTTATTGACTCATATACAAGTGACATCCAGTAATTACGCAACTGCATGGAATGTTTTGAATAAAAGGTATGGTAACAGACGCATAATATTGAACTGTATCATGAAAAGGTTATTTTATCAAAAGAAAATGACTTCTCAATCAGCCGCCCAATTAAAAGGCTTGTTAGATACAACTACAGAATGCCTTAATAACTTAGAAAATTTAAAAATAACTACAGGCTCTTGGGATCATATAATAATATTTCTACTCGTTCAGAAGTTTGACCCAGAGACACATAGGGGCTGGGAAGAGTTTGCCTATAAGGAAGACAGCGAAGTATTGCCTACTTGGAAGGAATTAAAGACCTTCATGGAGTCCAAGTTCCGTACCTTGGAGTTAGTTACCGGCGTTACCACTAGCAATAATGCTAAAGAGAAGCAAGTCAAAGAACGTTCCTACCATGTTACCTCACCAAATAAAGACAAGACGTGCATCATGTGCAAAGAAAATCACACGTTGTGCCACTGCAAGAAATTCATTGATATGAAGCTCGACGAACGAAACGAATTTGTCAAGAACAAACATTTATGTTTTAACTGTCTAGGACTTGGGCACTCTGTAAAGAAATGTAATCTACGGGTGTCTTGTCAGAAATGTCACCGACGTCATCATTCTTTACTACATGAGACTAAGAACACAGAACCAGCGGCTACACCGAGCACCTCACAACCGTTGGCTTCGCAGCATGTAGTAGAAGAGAAGGAACCAGTTCAAGTGAACACAGTGATCGCGTCGCATCATACAACAAGACATGGAATAGCACTGTTAGCGACCGCTATAGTGAAAGCATCAAATGCAGAGGGTCAAATCATTTCACTACGCGCGCTAATAGACCAAGGTTCTCAAGCTACATTTATAAGCGAGAAAGCGACTCAACTATTGAAACTGAAGCGACAACCATTCAAGGGATGTGTTGTAGGAGTGGGATCTTCGAGAACAGAGATCAAGCACGTGGTACAGCTTAGCATAAGATCACAGTGGGACCATAATTATAGTTTACCGATCCAAGCCTACGTGATGTCGAAACAACTGACCACTAAGATACCCACTAAAACAATTATCAATCAGACATGGCCTCACATCGATGGGCTGAACTTGGCTGATCCAAGTTACTTAACACCTGGTTCCATAGATCTGTTATTAGGAGTCAAAGAATATGCACAGATTATACAGCCGGAGCTAATAAAAGGTCCACCAGGCACTCCAACTGCACAAAAAACAAACCTGGGCTGGATTATTTTTGGAGATATCTGTGAAAATCCAGAAAATTATACCTACCTTGTTATGCATCACCAAGTCGACGTGGATGAAATGTTGAAATCGATATGGGAAATAGAGATTGACAGGGACAGATATTTAACAAAAGAAGAAAAGATTTGCGAAGATATCTACCAGAAAACAACAACTAGAAATCAAGAAGGAAGGTACATAGTCAAATTACCGTTCAAAACTTACAGTCCACAACTAAATGAAACGAATACGAGTACAAGGTTACGAACACCTGAAGGAAATACAAAGGAGATAGCGAAACAAAGATTCTTGCAACTTGAGCGGAAGTTCAAGAAGTCACCAGACCTGAAAAAGGAATACACAAAAGTTATTAATGAATACATAGAACAAAAACACATGGAAAGAATACCTGAGGGAGAAAAAGAAACAATATCGGTGTACTTACCTCACCACGCCGTAGTTCGTGCTGACAAGGAGACATCTCGAACACGAGTTGTCTTTGACGCTTCCTGCAAAGGCACCAACAACATTTCACTAAATGAAGAATTATTGGTAGGTCCGCAGCTGCAAGATGATTTGAGAAATCTTCTTATGAGGTGGAGAATGAAGAGGGTCGGCTTCATGGCTGACATCAAACAAATGTATCGCCAAATATTGGTAACTCGCGAAGACGCAGACTTACAACGCATTATCTGGAGACCTGATGAAGGTGATGATTTTCACGAATACCGTTTGCTAAGGGTGACATTCGGCACAGCATCTGCACCATATTTAGCTGTTCGAACCCTTCACCAAACTGCTGATGATGAAGGAAAGGAAGAACCACTCGCTGTGCAATCCATCAAGGGTAATTTTTATATGGATGACTGGCTTGACGGAGGTGATGACACTGAAACTGCTATTTCTTTAGCCAAAACCGTTACGGATATACTGCAAAGGGGTGGTTTCCAACTCACAAAATGGTCATCCAATGATATCTATTTTATGAAATCAATAGATGAAGAAAAAAGGTCAATGAACGCACACATTGATATGAATCTTGATGGAACAATAAAGGCATTGGGTATTGTGTGGAACCTTAAAACAGACACATTTCAATATAATCTGACTTTACCGGCATCTGAAGACACTTACGTAACAAAACGAAGTATCTTATCTGATTTACAAAGGATATTCGATCCACTTGGTTGGATTGCACCGAGTACCGTAATGGCAAAAATCCTGTTACAAAAGCTATGGCTTGAAAAGTTGACCTGGGATCAGATTGTAGATGACGCATTGCGTGAAGAATGGAATAAAATAAGGTCAGATTTTGCAATCGTGAATGATATACAATTGAATAGATGGCTTGGTACCACTGAAGCAAACAAAACAAGTATTCAAATTCATGGATTCAGTGACGCGTCGACACGAGCTTACGCCGCAGCAGTTTATATCAGAACTGAAACAAATGACAAGATTGAAATAAACCTCCTTGCTGCTAAAACAAGAGTAGCACCCCTGAAAACAATATCCCTACCAAGACTAGAGTTATGTGGCGCATTACTTCTCTCAAAACTCATGAAACAAATTGGGGTAGCTATGAAAATCCCAACTTCAGACATGTATGCATGGACAGATTCCTCTATAGTCATAGCGTGGCTATGTGGTGATCCCAATCGATGGAAAACGTTTGTTGCCAACCGTGTCGTTGAGATTGTAGAAAACCTAAATAACAAGCGTTGGTATCATGTACAGTCAAGTGACAATCCCGCAGACATAGCCTCTCGAGGAATGTTGTTGTCCGAACTGAAGAAATGTGACTTGTGGTGGAAGGGACCTGCGTGGTTATCTGAAAAAGAAATAAAAATTAGTAAACAAGAAATAATGACAACAGACATGGAAATTAAAACAAAAAAGGTTATTACTCACCTCAGCGCAGAAGAACAAGCTAAATCTATAACTACACAATTTGAAAATATGAACAGCTTATCAGAATTACTTATGGTTGTTTGTTACTGCAAAAGATTCTTGAACTATAAGGCCAATGTGAACGTGACTGAACAAATAACTACAGAAGAATTAGAAGATGCACTGACAATTTGTATTAGAAAAGTTCAAGAAGAAGAATACGTGGAAGAAATAGAAAGATTAAAGATAAATAAACAAGTGACAAGGAGAAGTCCGTTGCGATCCCTCGCCCCCTATCTTGACGATAAACATATCCTCAGGGTGGGCGGACGCCTCAGACATGCAAACTTACCTGATGACAGAAAACATCCAATTATCCTCGGGAATAAAAACACTTTGACATCTCTGATCATAGCCGACGCGCATCGTAAGACACTTCACGGAGGGATTCAACTGATGTTATGCTATTTACGTTCAAAATACTGGATTATAAAAGCAAAATCAATAGCCAGGAAATATGTTCACAAATGCATCATTTGCGCTAGACTTAGTGCTACCTCTAGAGCTCAGATTATGGGAGATTTACCCGATGAGAGAGTAACTCCCACCAGGCCATTCTTAAATAGTGGTGTAGACTTCGCGGGGCCTTTTCAAATTTTGCTATCTAAAGGCCGAGGAAGCCGGACAACAAAGGCCTACGTTTCTATTTTCATTTGTATGTCCACGAAGGCAATCCATATTGAGCTCGTAAGTGATCTTACTTCGGAAGCGTTTATAGGCGCATTCAGACGCTTCGTTGCCAGGAGAGGTAAATGTAATCATTTATGGAGTGATCAAGGACGTAACTTCGTGGGAGCTGACAAAGAGCTCCGAGATGCATGGAAGGAAGCCAGCTTACAGTTTACTGGAAAAATTGCAGAAACACTAGCCACAGAAGGTACTCAATGGCACTTCATTCCTGCTTACAGTCCCTCTTTCGGTGGATTATGGGAGGCTGGTGTTAAATCCATAAAATACCACCTGAAAAGGATCATAACAACTCACCTGACATATGAAGAGATGTCGACGATACTCTGCCAAGTGGAAGCCTGCTTGAACTCCCGTCCGTTATGTCCTATGAACGACACTGATCCAGACAACCTGGACCCACTCACACCAGGACATTTTTTAATTGGGGAAGTACCTATTGTTGTACCATCACCGGATATGAAAGACATAAGAATGTCCAGCTTATCTCGCTGGCAACATACACAGAAAATTGTTCACGACTTCTGGCGACGATGGCAAGATGAATATTTATCCAGACTCCAACAACGTCCTAAGTGGCATAAAAAGGAAGAAGAATTTAAAATCGGAGATATAGTCTTAATAAAAAATGAAAATCTGCCACCTGGAAAATGGTCCTTGGGACGAATCGTCGATAAGCACCCCGGTCCAGACAGTCTAACGCGAGTATATAGTGTGAAAAGTGGTACTTCCGTAACAAAAAGAACTGTAACTAAATTATGTCCATTACCTCTCAATGAAACATAATCTAATTTAAGAGGAAACTTTATAGTTAGTTGATTTACACTATTTTTGTTGAATATGCTTTAAAATTATTAATTTTTGTTGATACACAATCTTTTATGCATGTTAAATAAGTAAAATCGTACACGCCACCAACAGGTTTATATAACTCATTGTTTCTTAAAAGACCTACAGGTCTTTTGGTGGGCGGTATGTTGAGGCGAACTATGGTTATATCAATTACCTATATATTTAATAGAAAGCTCTCTTCCCACAAAACTAGTCGCTGAATATACTTGAGGCACAACGCACGTCCTTTTATTTTGAATCCCCTACAAAGCAAAGTGAACCTTAAACTCATTAACACTGACTGTAATCGACTTTATCTGGATGCCTGGTAGCAACTTATACCCAAGTCTTAGTAGGTATGTTTCTGCTGATTTGAATCAGTAGTAGTATGATATGGACTTTAGCCAGACAGTCGTACAGCTATTCAAATTGACCAATTTATTTGGAACGTTATGTTGAATGTGGGCGACGAATCAATCATGCTAAGAGTCGGATCTAAATTGTATGATTTCGAGAGTTATATAAATAACAGTTATAAAAGTACGCATTAGTTTTGCCTGCGATTTCTCCTTTAAATGTTAACGATAGTAACCAACCGTTTGCGTATAAGTACTTCGAAATCTTAAAAAGACTTTTCTGAACAAGTTTCACACAACGCCATCTATTAGTCGCAAATTATGCAGAGCTTATAAGCTATGTGTACTAGGCAAATGATAAACATATTTAGATATTTCTAAATACACAAATCTATAAATATAAAAATCAATGCCACTTTTCGTTGTTATTTTATAACTCAAGAACGGGCTCATCTATCCAAACCAAATTTTTAGGCTTTGTTCGGACTATTTAGTAGATGGTTTATGTGAAGATTAGTAGGGTAGAGTAGGGTATAGTAGGGTAGAGTAGTGTAGAGTAGAGTAGTGTAGGGTAGAGTAGGGAAGAGCGGGAGCGAAGCCGTGCGGGCAAAAGCTAGTATTATAGATAAATTACATCCAGACACAACAAATGATCGTGCTCGTTATACAAACATTATCACTATATAGGAGAAAGTTTGAGTTTGAGTTTCTAATCGCCGCTTCATGCTTTTGAAGCGGCGTTTTTTTGTGGCTCGTGTGCGGCGGTGTCGCCACAAAAAAACGCTTGGAGCCGCTTCAAGCTTCTCTGGCCACAAGCTGTTGCACGCTTCAGCTGATTTTTGCGGTGCCGTTTAGTTTTTTTTTGTGGCCGCTTCTAGCGTTTTGTTGTGGCAGCGTTTTTTTCAGGCCCGTGTGCACAGTTAGTCAGTTTTTAGTAAAAGTCTGACATGCTCTCTAACTCCACACCAAAGTGGGAGAATTCGAATCATTTAATAATTTTACACTAAAAAAAAAAACAAATACGAAAACAGATGTAAAAAATATAGTTAAAAATCCGATTAACTTCAAACATCAAGAACAATCGTTAAAACAAACTAATCTTACAGCTGTTATCGGAGTTATTTTGATGTTTTCGTGGTTTAAGTTATACATTATTCTTGCTGTGTATGTTTTTTCATGGAATCAAATTCCAACCAGTGTTTATGTATTAGGGTACTCTGTTACATAACACTTCCTTATGTAACAGCTAACGACTTCCTATTCAAACGGATAGCGAACATTTAACCATTGTTAATAGATGCGATTAATTTGAAAAAAAAAAACATCGTTACGACATGTTTTCATTTTTCGCGAAACTGCGTCCATCCGCATCCGTTCTTTTGAGAAACATTAGCTAATTTTATTAGATGTTTCTAATAACTGTAAATATCAAATTAAATTATATTTAAGTAACTATACAAAAATTTACATTTTAGCTACTGAAAAAAGCGTAGCATAAATCAGCCTTATAATGTTCCCCACAACTGGAACTCAGGCCTCCTCTATAAAAGAAGAAATGGGCCGTAATCTACCACACGGGCCCAGTGCAGATTTGGTGGAGGTCACATGTCTTCGAAGTTTTGGTTCTAGGCCATAACAGGATACCCTAGAACCATGTTTTGAGAGCAGTGGTAATGTAATAAATTTCACAAAGTAACGCGTCTGACTGGGTTTGAACCCGCAACCTACAACTCGAATAAGGTACCGGTACCACTAAAACATCACTGTTCTTAAAAATGCTTAGGTTTTGGTAATACTATACCTATATATACCTTATTCGTTACAAATGACTGAAATATTTTTCCATCTTTAATATGCGTTTGATCTGCGCAGGATTTCATTGGATTCGTATATTACTATAGCACACAAAATTTTATACAGTTATTCCAATCTTTCTCAACCTACAAGTTCGATTTCAGATCAAGATACAGTTAGTAATAAAGAAAGGCGATTAATGCTTCTTAATTAAATCTTTTACGATTGTTCAAGATGGGATCTGCTTCAATTAAAACTGCATCCAGGCATCCAGTAATAAAAATGTACTGAGCAGCGCATAATTACAAAAGACGGTAACTTGGCATTAAGTTTAATATCTTGACCAGTTTTATGTTTACTAAAATTAATAATTAATTTGACTTTTATAGCAGAAAATATTTAATATTTGAGAGAAAAAAAAACATAAAATTCGAACAATTAAAATAAGAAACATGAAAAAGTCCAAAATAATCATTTCTTAGCGACAACATTCACGAAATTGAAACATTGAATTGAAATAAAAATAAACAATTCAAAGTAAAACAAAAAAATGGGTAAACAAATAAAAATAATAAACACAAAATACTCACAAAGATTGGCGAATCAGGATAGTTGGTTTAGACATTTTAAAACAAAACACTTTCACTCGATAAAACAAAAAACAAAAACAATAAAAATAAAACAGTCACAAAGTCACACGTTCGCAATCATATTTATAAACACAGATAACACAATTTTATTTTTTAAAACTTTTGTTGACGAAGGACACTGTTGCCGTATGCCCGAGCTAGTCGATAATGCATTCAGAGATCGTACAGCCGGCGTCTATACGATACTGGTTTGCGTAGTGATGTTCCGCAATGTCGATAAACTGTATATTTTTATGGAGTCATTGTACTTGCATGTTTCGTTTACGTAAATGTGAAACGTAAGTGGTTTCGTTATTAACTTGTAAACTTATTGTTTTGTGGTTTATTAACAATATTTTAAAGCCAAAGTGACATTATTGTTCAATAAATTTACGATTAAATTCCGGTATCTACTTGTTATAAACTTTGTATTTTTAATAAAAGAATGAAAAATTATGTCTGTACAAAGTAATGTTTTTTCCTAAACATAAGGCTATTAGTTTGTACTTAATATAAATGAAGTTATTATGCTCATGCTAGAAAATGCAATAATTGTGCAATGAAATGAGTAATTTATTTGTAATAAATTACCGATTTTATTGCACAAATACCTATTACATTTTCTTTTCATTTCTGGTCGATTTATCGTAAATTAAATGTTTTTGATTCATTACAGCAATTCCGAATCTGCTTACAATTATTATGACTTCATAATCAATTAACTTTTGTCAGGGGACTTCCCAATCGCATTGCCCGTGTGAAAGTAAAATAAATATGTTACTCTTACTTATGTGATAAAGTTGCCATTTGTACCGGTGTATCGGTGAAATAGTTTTAAAATCAACTCAGTGGTTTTTAAATTTATTTAATACAAGCAAAATTACATTATTATAAAAAAAAAATATTGTAGACAAAACAAATAAACTACAAATCTTTTCTCTTTATAATATTGGTAGGTATGTAGATATTTTATCAAAGTTTTGTTGTCATAGTAAAATTGTTATAAGAAAAAAACAAAGAAACGATGACGATGGCATTCGTTTATAATGACAATATTGAATGATAACACAACACTGTCTTATGACTTCTGTGGGTCAGCATTTTTTACTTTTGACTCAGCTGTTGTCTTTAGCAATTAGCTAAGTGTGTTTAATTATTATCTGTGTCTCCTAAGATATCTCATTTCACTAAGTATGTTGTATCAAAATAATGTTCGGGCGAATTGCTTATCAGCTATTTTTGTTTTAATGTCTGATAAATCCGTAGTAACAATTTTTGAGTTATTTAATGTGCCTATATAGTAGTACAAAAAAGATTGTATCAACAGAGCATTTTTTTTCGTCATTAAATCAATTATAGACTCAGTACACTAATGAGACATATCAATATTTTTGGTACAAAGTCAATGCCATTTGATTATAGCATGACTCAACAGATGTACGGGCGATATCGATATGTCAACAAAACCGGGTTGATAAACTCATCACTAATGTCTGACCTTTGCGTTGGATTTTGTTTACGATCGGTTCAGGCTTAGAATATCAAATAGAAAAATTGCGTGACAAATCACCTTTACCTGTGTGTCATTATCATTTAGTGTTACAACGGTACCACGTGATACTTAATGTGCTCTCGGTATGTCCAGACCCCCAAGCCAAGTTACAACCGTTTCGCTAGCGTCGAACGATTTGAGTTGACCTTGCCACCAATTCTTTTGGTCTGACCACGTGACTGAGCGTTGAGACGACGTTATTCCCGTACATTTGATGCTTTCTACAAGCGTTAACTATTGCAGATTAGCAACTTGGCTAGGGGTGCTGAGCATTACTGTACAGTAGTTGACTGCCCGGTCCACCCCACTACCACCTTGCTGAATAAACTATAATTATTATTTTGTCACTTCTGACTGGCCTGTTTGGTTTAGTGGTTAGTGCCGGAGGTCGTAGGTTCAATTGCCACCCAGGAAAAATGTTTGTGTGACGAGCACGATCCGTTGTTCTGTGTCTGGGTGTCATTTATCTATAATATGTATGTATTTAGAAATAAATAAGTATGTTTATCAATTTTCCAGTAGTCATAACACTCGCTTTGCTTAGCTTGGGACTATACGACGTTGTGTGATAGTTGTGGAATATTATTATTAATATACTCCAATAGATATTGTTGGAGATTCATTGAGCCCAGATGAAAGTAGAATATTGATATAGCTGGCTACAAGAAAGCACCTTTTTTACCTTGACTTAGTAATTGTATGAAGTTTCAATAGAACGAGAGGTCAGCTTATACAGGTTTTATCACTACTACCGTGCGACTTAACTCGAGAGATTCATGGTGAATAAGAAAGTAAAGTCTAATTGGATACTTATCAACCTATTTGTTCTTTGATTGAATATCAAGTCAATATCGCCTATGTAATCATACAGCATTGCCAGCATTGCATTGCAAAGGACCTGTATTTATAAAATATCGATATGTAAACAAAATAAGCGAGATGTTCACATCACTACGCTGTGAACTCTGATCTGCGTCTTTGTTTACGTCCAACTTGGCCATTGATTGAACAATTGAATTCAAGGATGAAATCAATTTGTTACTTGTATGGAATCTGTATCATCCACCTTGTTGATCATTTCTTTGTTAAAATCATTGTTAAACTAGATCGAGTCAGTTCTGTAATATGTTTGTCTATTCTTCAGAAAATAAACCTGTTTATTTTATATTTCCTTTATTATCCGTAAACACATTTAAATTATATTTTTTTAATATTTAAATATAAAAAAAAACATTTAAAAATACAAAAAATAACTTATATTTATTATTATGGGTGTCGATATTTTTAGGAGAATAAAAAAGTATAACTTAAAATAGAAATATCTTTAAAATTAATTAATTCAAATCTTATTTGGTTTAATTTTCAAAGCTCATTGCCTTGAGCTGATTTCATTTAAAAGATTGTAAAAAAAAAAGATTCTTGTATTAAAAGATTTAAATTATGCTATACTTATTCCTACTTTACTTGCACTTCGTCTGCATGTAACTCATCAAAAAAAATTACATGTTTTTTGAACGAAATCTAATTTTTGTCCTATTCTGCTGGAAGAAGCTAGCTTCAAATTATGTTGAGTACTCCTTTAACCCTTCAGATACCGTCATTTAGAAACACAATAGTAAGACAATAGATGCGCGGCCACCGGTGGTCGCTTGGGGATTCATGAATTAAATCAAACTCCATATTCAATTCTAGGTTTACAGTATTTAGGGTCGCATAAGCTTTTTAATGTTCCTACAGCTCGGACCCTTCTCTAGGAGAGGGAATGGCCCGTAATCCACTACAAGGTTTGGTGCGGGTTAGTGATGACACATGTGTTCGAATTTTTGTTTCTAGGCATTTTCTAGGTCATGTCTCATGATGTTTTTCCTTCACCGTTTTGAGAGCAGTGGTGATAAAATAAATTACACAAAGTAATGCGCCTGGCTGGGTATGAACTCGCGACCGACAACTCATAAGTCAGGGCCGTTACCACTCGGACACTGCTCAGCAATATGTATTTGGACTATGTAAATAAATTGCAGCCTTGACCTTTAATTCACAGAATGCACTACGTGAACACAGTCAGTAACGCAGTATCTTTGATTCAACGAAACATGAGTTGTGTGTGTGTGAGCCAGATCGCGTTCACCAGTAGAAGAATTTTGGGAACGGAGTGCGTACGTGAGATGTGAAGCGTAGTCGAGTGTACTCGCAAGTGAAAGTAACAGTTCTTAAATTATGATTAATTAGATATCGCATAGATAGTGTAACTGTTATTTTTATGATTTAATTTTGAATAATGGTATTTTTAAATGCGTTATGTAGGTAAATGAGGATTTATTATAGTAAATTATGAATTTGGTGTTATTAAGTGCATTTATATGCGAAGCCTGATTAAAGTTTCAGAATTAGTAACTGAATAGATTCTAGTAGTTTTTACACCATGTTATATTTTTTCATAAAAATATTGAAAAAGGTCACAAGTTGGACATCACTGACACTAAGTACAAAACAGGTCACGGCAGGTCATAGTGGGCATTAGACGCCAGCGCACAGCTGGTCGCGATAGCAAAACAATCCCTCAGTTGCCCGGCTGGCCCGATGACCATGTATTTATGTCGCCAACCAGGTACTATAACGGGCTTATAACTTCGTGATTTTTCATCATAATACAGTTTTGAAATTTTGTATAATTATGGATTCTTTACATAAAAATACTAGACAGGTTTTTAGGTTTTGAATATACTAAAAAAGGTTGTTTAAAAGTCTCGAAAAAAGCACCGAAACGATCAATTTTTATTTACGTATTAAAAAATAATTAATCATATTCAAAGACAGTTTTATATATTAAAAAAACGATCAATCATGTATGAAAATTCGTTGTCATTTATTTCGATTAAATTTTTATTTCAATATCAATCTTTTAAATGTTCGTCCCTATTACAACAGTCAATTATTTAAAAATCGAATTCGTTATTAACTTGCATCAATAATGAAAAAAAAAAACTGCAAACAAAAGACAAACCATTCTAGATTAAAATTTTCGAATACGATCTTCAGCTGTTATCTGTTACCTAGAAACAAAATAAAAGTTGCTATCTGAGTTTATTTTGGAATTTATTCTCAGGGTAATCAGCTATGGGCACTTTACAATTGCGACGATAACTGTCCCCGCACATGGGCCACAAAAAAGCCGCTTCAAGCTTCTTTTTGAGACGGGCTTTTTTTGTGGCTCGTGTGCGGCAGTGCCGCCACAGAATAACGCTTGAAGCCGCTTTATGCTTCTCCGGCCACAAGCTATCGCGCGCTTCAGCTGTTTTTTGCGGCGACTTCTAGCTTTTATTTGTGGCTGCTTCTAGCGTTTTTTTGTGACAAAAACGTTAGAAGCGGCTTTTTGTCGTGTGCGAGGGACAGTAAGGCGTCTTCTCTTTCCGCCTGAAGCAGGTCTTTACCAGTCACGGTTGGTTCCTGTTTCGGAAGAAATACTCGAGTGTTATTGTGCGAATCATGCAGAGGACACGGTGGAGGATACGGTGCATGCATCTTGAAGAGTGTGCTCAGGAATTAAATGACTTGATTCCGCCATCGCTTGTCTACCATTTCTACCATCGGAAAACCCAAAGTACAGCGAGTGTCCACCTTACATTGTTAACACCTCTATGGACTAAACGATTCGCCTCGTTGCTTATACCGCGTTTATCGAAGGATTGGAACAATTTGCCAGCTGCGGTCTTCCAATCCGGTTATAATTTAGGTATCTTGAAGGCTAGAAAATAGGTGAATAGATTCTTAATAAACGAATGCGCTTCGCCATTAACGATTGCTTCATTGCTTACCATCAGGTGGAATCGCAATCCAGCTACTAGTTTATATCATGAAAAAAAAAACCATTTGCTTCTACGAATAATATTTCGTTCTCGTATTAGTCGTGTCCATAGTAATATAAAAAAACAGCTCCTTTCTTTTATCTATGGTCGTGTCATTAGCCTAGCATTGAATGCAACAAGTGTACGTGAGGTATCATCACGTAGCACCACGTTGTAACCTCTACCTTGCGTCCTACTGTCTCATTGAAATTATGCACAGAAATACAATACTAGCAGCTGTTGTATTTATTTATTTTTATTTCTATTTTACTACAATACTGTTATGAAAGATTGATGAATGCGTTTTTGTTCAAAACAGCTGTTCCAAAGTTAAATTGCATCGATGAAAACATTTTGAGTAGCCCTCGTTACTTATTTAACGACTACAGATGCTGAAAATACAAAAAAAAAACAAAGTGGTATCGTTTTTTTTTATTATTGATAGGCTCGCGTTTGACTATCATCTCACCTGATGGTAAGCGATGATAAATGACGGTAATGCCTACTAAAAAAGTAGTTGATAGATTGTAATTAGTTAATACTTTTTGGCTTTTCGGCAAAAAAATGATTTTTCTTTCTTTATTGTTTTAAAACTCAGGGTCACTTAATGTCCCGCCCGGAGGACACGGTGGAGCATACTGTAGAAATGTGCCCCTCAAGGAGATGTCAGAAAAACCGTAGGGGCCTAGGCCCTTACGGTTTACTGTAACAGGGTCAAAGTCTACTGGAGTTCGCTTCTGAAAGGAAAACCCAGGGCCCTAAAATGCAAGGCAAAAAAAGAACATTCCCTCCCGCACCGCCCAGGAGCGGGAGAAGTCATTAGATGATTTCCCACCTAAAATAAACAAGCTTGAATGAAAAACACTTTTTCATAGCAAGCTTTTACAGCTCGGTATACCTATATAATTAATACTCGTCAAGACGAATCATATGAGCCCAAACTCAATGGGGATGTATCGTTTAACTACCAAGTTCCTATAGCCACCTTCCGGTTCCATCATCAGATCAGCTCCATGTCATAATAATTTTGCATTGTCATCTGATTTACACATGCATGCAAAATTTCAGCTGAATCTGTAACCGGGAAGTGGGTCTTTAATTTACAAGATTTGATTACAGACAAACATCGGGACAGGTGAGATTTAATAAAAGCTTGTAAAAGTACGCGAGTCGATACTGTTTCCTAATTAAACATGGCAATGTAACATTATAACTTTCATCGTCGCTTTCCATCAGGTGAGATAGCGATAACGATCAACAATAAAAAAAAAATAAGTCTCTTCCTGTTTCATCTTATAACGCTGCTCGCCCACGTCAGACTTTTTGTAGGACAGATAATCGAGCCGATTTTGTATATTTGTAACATTGTTCTGTATTTCTGACCGACTTTTTGTAGGACGCACATTGCACTATTGCTATCAGTGTGTTCTATTTTTCTCCTACAAAAAATCGGTCACCGATTATCGGCCGTGAGCGAGCAGCCTGAGACCTTTGCACCAGAGGAGCTTTATTAAAACTAATATTCCTTTAAGCCCCGATCAATATAATCCCCTTTTCTTCCGCACTGAACTTAAGCCGGTACATCCTTTATTTCGCGTAGTAAAAGGGTTTCCTCTAGGGATGACACCTACATACACAGGTCTTTGATAAAAGAATTTAGCTCAAAAATATCCGTAACACTGGCTGTAATCTCTAGTAACATGAGTTAGGGTATGAATTAAACAAGCTATGTGTTTTGCTTGTATTGTAATTTTTATTTTTTTATTACTGATAGTCTCGCTTTTGACCACCATCTCACCTAATGGCAAGCGATGATGTGGTCGAAGATGGAAATACTTGCCTAGAAGTAACGTTTTATGCGGCGGCTACTTCTAGCCCTGATTCAGGCTTAATATAGACGGGTGAACGTCAGAATGGCTTGTCAACGGTCATATTTAGTTTTGTAATTGTGGCTAAAAATAGCTTATTTCGTTGATTAAAAAAAATAAACATTAAACTGACCGCCCATTCTGACTAGAGAATGGCCGGTCAGCTTGTGTAGAGTAGTAACTATGTGGAATTACTGAAATATACATGGGCCAAAAATTGCTTATAAATTGCTTATTTCACAATTTATACTCTGTTCCCATCCTTCCTTTCTTTCCTTTCTTCTTTTGCTTTTTTGTACCTTCTGAGAAGCAATAATGCTGCAAGAAAGTGGCTGAAACCGATGGAAGACCCATGCCGATTCTCGGTAACCATGGACTCATTGCTCGCCGTCCGCAAGCTTCGGGCTTGCGGACGGCGAGCAATGGGTAGTTCACTGAGCCGTCCGATAAGAACCAAGGCCAAGTCGACGGCGCGTTGTGTTCCACGCTTGCTTCAAAGAGATGCCCACTAGGACTGATAACTGCTAAGGCTGTGGGCTTGTTTGAAAGAATCATTGTGACATTGGAACGCAAAGGGCAACTAAATAATAATAATAATATTTTTTTATTTTCTCCCATACTTAGTAAGATTTATACAATTTACAAGAAACAGTTTACAAACGGGATACAAGAGCCCAATAGCCCATACTAGGTGAAACCTGTGCTACGGGTCTTCTGTTCCACCTAATCTTGGAAACATTATAAAAAGACAAAGTTGGACTATACATTACAGTAATAGGAAGTTTAGATTACAACTCGTACAGATACGAATTAAATTAAAATTAAATTATTATGATATTAAATTCAAATTATTACATTAAATTATTATATGAGATTAAAATTAAATGAATACAGGTCGGTTTTATTCAATACCTAAATGTAGTAACATTTCTCACCTCAAAAAATCCTTCGGGCTCGCGGATGGCGAGCCATGTGTAGCTCGCTGTCCGATCGTCCGGTAACTGTCCAGACCGAGCCAAGGCGTCGACGGCGCGCACTGTTCCCGCGCGCCTCAAGGAGTTGTCAGCAACAGGAGGGGCCCATCTGGGTCGAAGCCTACCGGGGTCGGGGTTATCCGAAAGGAAACTAGAGCCCCGGTATGAAGGCTAGAAGGAACGGCGCGGGGTTTTTAGTCAGTAAGACTCTGACACTGTCTCCCGCTCCACCCAAGAGCGGGTTTCGTCAATGATGATTTTCCCCGTCGAGAGAAAAAAAAAAACCTCAAAAAATCCTTAGTCTTCTTTTTGTCATGTTATGTTTACTCTAAGGGTAGGATTTATCCAAGCGAAGCAAACAAACGGTATTGTCCTGAGATACATAGATAAGGACTATAAGGGACTATTTTGTAAACGCTTTAGAGAATTCCACATGAATTTATTTGAGGTGAAGATTATGTTGTAATGTATCTGAGCTCAGCTGAACAGAAAGCTCCATTTTTCTAAATACTAAATCATATTAAACTTATGAATTTGCTAATATCATTGTTAGTGTTTTACAAATTTCTTCGTAATGTTGGTTTCTTGAACCATAAACGTCATCGTCATAAATATTACCTTAAACCATATCCGAGGCCTTAGGCAAGTTGATAATCTACAATCGTTAACGCTAGTAGAAAACTTCTAATGTATGGAAATGAAATCATCTCAAAGTTAAGTCACGTGGTCAGAACAAAGGAAAGCGTTATCGACTGTAGAAACAGATTCGAACCGGAACGGTCTTAACTTGGCTAGGCCTGCAGGAGACTTACCATGACGTGTTACAATGTCAGACGTGCGAGCCAGAAGGAAGGATATAGCTCTACAACTTTAACAGTTCAGTTTAGGCCGTCAAATGGATCGAGTTAAGAGCTCGTGGTAGGACCTGTGGTCGTCTCTAAAGCTCATTTTGGACTACGCTTTAATAGCACAACGATATCGCTCACCATACATTTATTTAGAACACGTTCACATTTTGCTATACTATATATTTTTGGCGCGCGCTGTAAATGTATGGTGCGCGATGTTGTTGTGCTATGAGCTATATACTTTATGCTATACAAGGTGTAAGGGACGGCCCTCCGCGAACATCCACATTTTTTTTAAATATTGGCTTCGCCATACAAATTGTCCAATCAAGTTTATAATTTTGTATGGAGATACATACAGATTTTTTTTTTCTGTCCCTTACACCTTCTTTTTACGGTAGGCAAAAATCATCTTATGACAACGCCAGCTCTTGGGTGGTGCGGGAGATAGTGTCAGACTATTACTGACTTAAAACCCACCCCGTTCCTTCTAGGCTCTTCATACCGGGGCACGAGCTTTCTTTCGGATAGGTAACCTTGGCTCCAGTAGGCTTCGACCCAGTTGGACCCCTCCTTTTGCTGACAACTCCTTGAGGCGCGCGGGAACAGTGCTGTCCCTTACACCTTGTTTATTGTAGCGTAGTCTAAAAGCAGCTCAAGCAACAGAGATGCTAAATAACTAATGAATCTCAAGGGCATTCTTAGTTACTGTTGTACTAAAATCGTTTCTCTTTGTTTAGTTACAACAATTAGTTTAGAAACACGCGTGGATGTTGAGGCAAAGAACTGAGAGTTGAATATTTTATTGCGGTTTGTTCAGCGAGTTTACTTGTAATATTTATAGGGAGCGAAGAGTGTAAGAATGTTTTTTATACGTTCTGGCTGTCGGAGTTAAGATCTTTGAAGACGGTTGTAAGTTTTTTTATATATATGATCGTACAGCAATGAAGATTATAAAAAACTTGAGAGGTGTCAAGGGACACCCGGATGGAACGAAGTTCCTTTCGATTAATTAGTGAAGGAATTGTAATAAAATTTTATTAAACTATAAAAAATAATACAAATATAAAAAACTTTTTACAAAAAAAAATTAAATTAATTGTAAAAAGTTTTTTATTTTTCACTTTTTAGTTATGGTAGCACCACTAAAAAGTACCTACCCTTCAGCTAAACATAAATTACCTTATAGCCAGAGTGCATCTCATAACGATTCTAATAATCCCAAATACGGTTATATTACATGAATTTACCTTCCGGCTTTATCACCAGATCAGTTTGATACATCCCCTTCCCCTTTTCTATCAGTCAGTCATCGACTACACGTATAAACAAAGCAATTTTACTTGTTACGGCAATTCTGCTATGATTCTATGAGGAGTTCTGTTCCATATCTTCGAAGTTCATGATCAGATCATAACAATATTTCTATGGGACCAACTTGGAAGCATAACCTTCCAATCAAAAAAAAAAAATTTCAATATCGGTCCACAATTGACCGAGATATCGGTGAACATACATACAAAAAAAAAAGAACATACATTCAGCCGAACATAGAACCTCCTCCCCACCAACCGTGTTCCCACGTTGTCGTCGTGGTGGGGCTTGCGTGTCTCAATGACCTTGAGGGCTATGCCGGTAGAGCTACTCATGCCGGAAGGCCTCAAGCGAGAGACCAGACCAAGAGGAACACACGGCGGAGTCCAGTCGGACCGCCCGGAGGGTGCGCTGTCCAGGAGCGCTGGCACCAACAGCTGTCGGCGCCTTCTCGACAGCGAGCTCGGTTCGCCTCGGGTACGTGTCTGTTTATCAGACACGACCACGATGGCGAACGTGTATTGGGGACCCCACCCCATCGCCAAAAAGGCAAAGCTGTGGTCAGCAAAAAACATGAGTGCGGATAGACAAAAAATAACTACCCCAGGAGGGTACCTGCTTGCAGGAGAATCCCTCCCCGAGCTAAGCTCGGGCTGCCCCTCGTATTCTGGGGGGGGGGTACCTACCGCCTCGGGTCTTCGGACCCTGTACCGTCCAATGTGGACGCATCGAGCCAGGGTGGCTCACTTGACGGCGGCGCGGAGTCCCTGGGACCAGTTCCCAGCACGTCCGCGACGCCGGTGGAGGCCGGCCGTAGTTTCGGCCTCAGAGAGGTGAGTGAAGACGCGGCGTCAGACTCTGATGCCGCGTCTTCACACAACTCTGATGTTATGGAGGTGGAAGTATCCACCTCCAACAACAACAAAAGGAAGGCGGAGTTTATGCGCTCCGTCTCCGACGGCGAAACGGGATCTGCCCGAAAAATCTCGTCCACGGGGCGGGGCGCAGCCCGTCAAACGGGCAGAGGAAGAGGGATCCCCGCTGAGAGCGCCAGCGAGGGACGCCAGGCCGGCCTCATACCGCCGGAAATCCCTACCGAACTGCCGGAGGGAATGAAGGTGGCTATGGCCAAATTTAAAGAGGTCGTGGCAGCCGCCATCATGAGCGTGGCCAACAAACGGGAGAGGGTGGCCAAGAAGCGCTCCATCGAGCTGGCCAATGCCACGATTGGGGGGGCTCTGGGGTTCGTGTTCGAGCCCTACGAGCTGACCCTGAAAGGGAGGATTGGCCGGCTCGAGGCCTTGGCCGGTCTGCAGGACTCCCCTCCTGCACAGTCACCGGAAGGACGGAGCACGGAGGCGGAAAGCGAGGTGCTGTCCCTGCTGCGGCAAGAGCTGGCTGCTGCCAGGGAGCAGCAGCAGCAGCAGCAGCAGCGCTTCCAGGAGCAAATCCAGCGCCAGCTTTCCGTCCTGGAGGGCATCGTGCTGCGTCCGCCGCTTGCGGCCTCCAACCCGAAAAGGGTGGCGTCATATGCCGCCGTTGCCGCGGCCACGACGACTACTGCACCCAGGGCAGGTCCGTCGGGGCAAGTCGCGCGCAAGGCCGCGGCGCCGGAAGCGGCGAGGTCGGGCCCGGTGACCAGGCAGCAGCAGCAGGGGAAGCCTGCCGCCCCCCCGAAGGGCAAGGTGGCGGCTGCCACAAAACCGGTGGGGCCTCCTGCCGCGGCGAGGTCGCGCCTGCCGCCTTCTCCGCCCGAAGACTCCTCGGCTGGCGCCGAGTGGACGGTCGTCGGCGCCAAGGAGAAGGCGAGCAAGGCGGCTAGGGCGGCCAAGAAACGGAAAAGGCGACAGGAGTGCAAGAAGCGGGCCATGGCTGCCAGACTTCGCGCCCCGACTTCCGCAGCTGTAGTGATCACACTACAGCCAGCTGCGGAAAAGAGGGGCGTGGACTATGACATAGTCATGGCCAAGGCGAAGCAGGCGGTGGTGGGCCACCTCGACGAGTTCGGAGCCTCCGGGGGCTTCCGAATAAGGCGGACTGTAACCGGAGCCCGAATTTTGGAGGTCCCCGGGGCGGACAGCGGCGAACTCGCCGACGCCCTGGCCGACAAGATCAGGGCGTCCCTGGACGTCGAGGAGGCCCGAGTGTCCAGACCCACCAAGAGCGTAGACATGCGCATCATGGGTCTGGACGACTCTGTCAGGGTGGATGAAGTGGTGGCCGCCATCGTCAGGGCGGGAGGGTGCACGACCGATCAGGTTCGGGCGGGCACCATCCGCGCTGACAGCACGGGCATGCGAGCTGTCACAGTGAGCTACCCCGTGTCGGTGGCCAAGGCCATCACGGCCGAGGGCCGAAGGCTGTTGGTGGGCTGGGTTTCAGCCCAAGTCAAGATGCTGGAACCCAGACCTCTGAGGTGCTACCGATGCCACGTCGGGCACCACGTGGGCGCCCATTGCGCCGCAGAGGTGGATCGCAGCGACCGCTGCCACCAGTGCGGACAGCCCGGACACAAGGCCGCCGAATGCCGTGCATTGCCGCACTGTTACGCATGTGCGGCGGCAGGCAAGCCGGCCGACCACCGGGCTGGGGGTAGGTCCTGCGACCCTCCCACCAAGGCCAAGGGCAAAGTCAGGAGGGGCATCCACCCTGACGTCCTCACCGCCGCAGCCACTACTCTGGCTGCTGCCGCCATCGCCGCCGCTCCCACCGCGGCAAGACCCTCAGAAGTCAGAAGTCAGAAGTCAGAAGTCAGAAAGGGTTCAGGAGGAGACGATAATGGAATGTCAATAACGACACCATTACGTCTCCTCCAGGCGAACATCAACCACTGCGCCGCCGCTCAGGATCTGTTGCTCCAGAGCATGGCGCAGTGGTCGATCAATATCGCCGTCGTCGCCGAGCCGTACTTTGTCCAACCCCGTGGAGACTGGGTTCGGGACTTGGACGGCTCGGTGACCTTAATTTCGTCGGCCGCCGCCGGTACCCCGCCCCCCGAGTCCATCACGAGGAGGCGGGGTTGCGTGGCAGCACGGTTCGGGGACATCGCCGTGGTAGGCGTCTACCTGCCCCCGAACAGATCTCTCGACGAGTTCCAACTCTCCCTGATGGAGCTTAATTCCGTCGTCGCTGGGTTCGGTTCCCTCCCCGTGGTCGTTTGCGGGGACTTCAACGCCTGGAACACGGCTTGGGGTTCTCGGCGCACGAACCAACGGGGCCGGATGGTGGAGGACTGGGCCTTGGAGCTGGGCCTGGTCGTCCTGAACCGGGGCTCTGTCCCCACGTTGGTGCGGATGCGGGGTACATCAGTGGTGGACATCTCGTTCGCCAGCCCTGCTCTGTCACTTCGTGTCGTCGACTGGCGCGTTATGGAGGAGGTGGAGACGTACTCCGACCACCGGTATATCCGGTTGGACGTCTCCGCCGAAACCTCGGCCGCGCCGGTCCGACAGAGCCCTTGTGGTCCGCGGTGGGCGCTTAAGCAGATGGACCGGGAGCTCCTCCTGGAAGCCGCGACGGTACAGGCCTGGGTGCAAGCACCGGACAGGCCTGTCGACATCGACGTCGAGGCGGAGTGGTTCCAGGAGGCCATGTCGCAAATCTGCGACGCGGCAATGCCCCGAGTCCCTCCAGGTCGTGCTAAGCGCCGCGTGTACTGGTGGTCGCCGGAGATCGGCGCACTGCGCAACGCGTGCAACCACGCGCGCCGCCGGTACGACAGACACTGCAGGCGCCGCAACCGCCAGCCGGATGCGGAGGTCAGAGAGGCGGAGCTGTATGAGGGGTACAGAGAGGCAAAGCGCACCCTCCGAACGGAGATTAAGCGGGCCAAACTCGAGGCCCGCAACGTGTGGCTGGGGTCTCTGAACGCGGATCCGTGGGGGCGCCCGTACAAATTGGTACGGGACAAGCTACGCCCCTGGGCTCCGCCGCTGACTCAGAGTCTCCGGCCCCAACTCGTGGAGGTTGTGGTAACCACTCTGTTCCCTGCGCGAGGGGAACACTCCCCCCCGCCCATGGCTCCGCCCCCGCCAGCAGTGTCTGACGCGGACCACAATAGCGACGACGACGACAACGCTCCAGAGGTGACCGAGGTAGAGGTGAGAGTGGCGGTGCGAAGGCTGAGTGCCAAGAACACCGCCCCAGGACCCGACGGCTTGCCAGGGAAAGCCTGGGTCCTGGCCATGGAGGCTCTCGGGCCTCGACTAAGAGGGCTCTTCAGCGCATGTATGGAGAGGGGCCAGTTTCCACTTCGCTGGAAGATGGGGAAACTGGTTCTCATCGCGAAGCCAGGGCGCCCTGCGGACTCTCCGTCCGCGTACCGGCCCATTGTGCTGCTCGACGAGGTGGGCAAGCTCTTTGAAAGAGTCATTGCAAACCGCCTCGTCGCGCGGCTAACACGGGTGGGGCCGGACTTGTCGGACGGACAGTTCGGTTTTCGCAGGGCGCGCTCTACGGTGGACGCCATCATGCGCGTGCGAGCCCTCACGACAGGGGTTGCGGTGTCCCGGGGCAGGAGCGTCGTGGCAGTGTCCTTGGACATTGCCAACGCGTTCAACTCCCTGCCCTGGAGTACGATCCGGAGGGCACTCCGGTACCACCGGGTGCCCGAATACCTCTGTCGAGTGGTCGAGGCTTACCTGTCGGACAGGTCCATTATCTACCCCGGTCACCAGGGAGAGTGGAAACGTCGAGAGATGTCGTGCGGTGTTCCGCAGGGGTCGGTTCTAGGCCCACCCTTGTGGAACATCGGCTACGACTACGTGCTGCGCGGCGACCTCCCTGACGGGGTCAGCGTGGTCTGCTACGCAGACGACACGCTGGTTCTAGCGCAGGGAGAGTCGCACCAGGCGGCGGTCGCTCTAGCGACACGCGGGGTTGCGATAGTCGTTGGTAGGATCCAGGAGTTGGGACTCGAGGTGGCGCTGCACAAATCCGAGGCCATGTTTTTCCACGGCCCTCGGACGGCGCCACTATCGGACTCCCAACTTACGGTAGGAGGAGTTCGCATCGGCGTCGGGTCGACGATGAAGTACCTGGGACTCGTTCTCGACAGCCGATGGAATTTCGGAGAACACTTCCGACGTTTGGCTCCCAAAATCAACCGGGCCGGGGCTGCTCTCAAGCGGCTCCTGCCCAACCTAGGGGGTCCAGACGCCTCCTGCCGGAGGCTCTACGCGGGGATCGTTCGGTCCATGGCCCTCTACGGGGCGCCGGTGTGGGCGCCGTCGCTGGCAAAGCGACCGGCGTCCATACTGAACGCCTGCCAGAGGGTCATGGCAATACGGATGGTGCGGGGTTACCGCACGATCTCCCGCGAAGCGGCGAGCCTTCTGGCTGGCCTACCACCGTGGGATCTGGAGGCAACAGTCCTTGCACACATGCACGATAAGCGCGTGGAGATGCAACGCCGGGGTGAAAGTCCACTACCGCGACAGGTCGAGGTATGGCGGACAGAGCTCCGGCGGGATCTCACGGTGAAATGGCGTCAGCGACTATCGCAACCCAGTGCTGGGCACGCCACAATTATGGCGGTAAGTCCCCTCTTTGAGGCGTGGCTGGAAAGACCTCACGGCGTCCTTACCTTCCGCATGACGCAGGTCCTCACCGGACATGGCAAGTTCAGGAGGTTCCTGCATCGGATTCGAGCGGAAGAGACGCCCGGGTGCCGCCACTGTGCGGAACGCCCGGAGGACACGGTGGAGCACACAGTTGAGGTGTGCCCTGCTTGGGCGGAGCAACGCCGTGTCCTCGTGGGGGCGATCGGCGGCGGAGACCTCTCGCGCCGGGCCTTGGTTCAGGCCATGGTCCGGAGCGAGGAGGAGTGGCAGGCGGTCGCCTCCTTCTGCGAAGCAGTAATGCTAGCAAAGGAGGAGGCAGACCGCATCAGGCAACGGCGCCCCCGCCGCCGCCGCCGGGATTCCGATCCCGATTTCCGGCCACCGTAGACGCGGGCTCGCGGACGGCGAGCCATGGGTAGCTCGCTGTCCGATCGTCCGGTAACTGTCCGGACCGAGCCAAGGCGTCGACGGCGCGCACTGTTCCCGCGCGCCTCAAGGAGTTGTCAGCAACAGGAGGGGCCCATCTGGGTCGAAGCCTACCGGGGTCGGGGTTATCCGAAAGGAAACTAGAGCCCCGGTATGAAGGCTAGAAGGAACGGCGCGGGGTTTTTAGTCAGTAAGACTCTGACACTGTCTCCCGCTCCACCCAAGAGCGGGTTTCGTCAATGATGATTTTCCCCGTCGACAAAAAAAAAAAAAAAAAAAACATAGAACCTCCTCCTTTTCGAAGTCGGTTAAAAAATAGACAATTTCCATCTGTAGGCATGTTGACATAAAAAAAGTGTCGTTACAACTTTTCGTGAGAATTTTTCCGTCTTAAAAAAGTCATCATAGGTATAGGTAGGTATGAGACGGAATAGAACTGAAAACTGTCGTCAGGATACGCAAGATATGTATTTATACCGCGTACATCGAAGGAGTGGAACAATTTGCCTGCTGCGGTCTTCCCGTCCGATTATAATTTAGGCGTCTTCAAGGCTAGAGTGAATAGGCTCTTAATAAACTAGTGCGCCTCACCATCAACGATTGCATCATTGCTTACCATGAGGTGGGATCGCAGTCAAGTACTAGTTTATATCAAATAAACAAAAAGATAAAAACACATTTGTTCTCATTTCATGCTGGTTTACTGCGAAAGCTGAATTCACATATTTGCGCGTTACAGGTATTTGCATGGTTACTGAAATGTCAATTTCTAGATGTAAATTTTATTTGAATTGTAAATGACAGTGCTGTTGGTATGTTTATTACAAATAAATAAAACTGAAACTTATTGTATCTATAGACAAAAACTAGATTGAGCTGAATAAATGTAGTTAGTGTTTTTTTTAGGTTGGTAATCATACAGTGACTCCTCGCGCTCTTGGTTGTGACATCCTATGTTCCTTCACTGCCTTGCGTTCCAGGAGTTTTTCTTTCAGAAGCAAACTCTTGGACCCAGGTGGCTTCGAACTGCTGAGCTCCTACGGTTTTACTGACATCTTGTTGAGGCGCATGTGGAAACTACGCGCCGAGTTAGTCCCTAAGTTTGATCACCAAGCTTACTCTCTATAAAGAGGCGACCAGATGGATGTAAACCCACGTCCCAAACAAGGTGACCTTGGTTTGTGTTTAATTTGTGTTGCGGCTAAATGGATGTAAACCAAGCGTCAACGCGTTAGGTGCTTGAAACGCGCCTTCTAACCAAGGGCGTTCTCTTTAACTTAAAAGTTAAAAGTCCGCAGACCTGAGTATATATGCTTTTAATTTCAACTCGATTCCTTCGCACTTTCGTGAGATAAAGGGTCTAGGCAGACAGACAGACAGACGGACGGACAGACAATAAAGTAATCCTATAAGGGTTCCGTTTTCGTTTTGAGGTACGAAATTCTAAAAAAAAGAAAGAAAAAGAAGAGAGAAGAAGTAAGAAGAAACGAGAAGAATATATCTATTAAAAAGTTACCGGCCCCGCGCTGGCTAAATCCGCCACTGTTCATTTGCAACAAGTACTAAGCTGTATTGAACGAGCTATGTTCGTACATAATTTGTGGTGCTTCTAAGCCTCTCCATTAGGTCCAAAGTCCTTAAGTTGGTAGCTTTCATGAACATTCAACATCAAGTTTATCGGTTTTGATGTAAACTTTATTGAAGTATTTGATTGCATATTAATTATTAATCCATCTTAGTCTGAAACATTCAGCTATTTTAACGTATAATAGGCCTTATCACCAAAACTAGCGTCGAGTTTAGACCAAAATGGTAGGAACAGATTTCCCAGATTATATTTTATTTTTGGTCTGCAGAGTAATACGTGCATTTTAGCTTCACTAGTTTGACTGACCGACGACATTTTGACCTGATTTCTGAATAAAATATCTTCTTACACTAGGTGGAACCCTATGTCGAACAGTGGACGTCTTTCGGCGGATATGATTTTTTTTAACGGTGGGCAGAAATCATCTTATGACAACCCCCGCTCTTGGGTGGAGCGGGAGATAGTGTCAGACTCTTATTGACTAAAAACCCACCCCGTTCCTTCTAGCCTCTTCATAACGGGCCTCGAGCTTCTTTTCAAATAACCCTGGCCCCAGTCGGCTGATATGATGATGATGACTGGGTGGAGCAGAGTGAACAGACCTTTCCCGACCTAAACCTATCCATGTACTTGGGGCCCTGGATTGCATAGCAACGAAGGAACATAGGAGTGGGTTTTAGTCAGTATAAGTCTGAAATACTCTTCCTCACCACCCAAGGGTGGGAGCCATTGGATAATATCTTGCCTAAAAAGAAAACCCCATGTACTTTCAGTTGCATTTTTTCCTGCTTTCAATGGCAGTAAGTCTGTTGAGCAATCCCACATTTTTATAGATGAATAAAAACTGAATAGATCTGTGACTTGTAGTATCTGTATGCAGGTGGCATACCGCAACATGAAAGAATAAATTGTATTTCTTCGACAAATATTTTCAACTTCTGTCTTTGCATTTACACAGTAAACGTTGTCTCATTTACTGTGTAGATGCAAAGACAAAATATAAATAGATATCGGTAGAATTTGATCACTCAATTTTGATATGATGAAATTACCCTGCGGCCCTTTTTTCTAGGGAGCCATATAAAAATTGGATGAACAGCTTTTTTGTACACATTTGTCTCGGTATGATATATCAAAGATATTCTTTTTGGGGAAAAAATGAACGCTATTTATTTTGTTAACAACAAATCTACTGCTTTGGTCCTTAGATATCTTGTCTTGGGTCATCTATCAAGAATAATGGACTGGCCTGTTGGTCTAGTTCAGTCTTTCCCAAAGTGGGCGATAACGCCCCCTTGTGGGCGCTGCAGGTCTCAAGGGGGGCGGGAAGAGACCCAGAAAGAAAATGGAGGCGTTGTGTAGAGGGGGGGCGGGGGTGATTTGTAATTTTATTTAGCTAGGAGGCCTCTTAAACAACGACTGCAAGAGCTCTCGACTCTCAACAACAACTTGTGAACGTTTCAAGTTGCGGGTTATAGTAAAAGTTTCGTTTAGAATTCTCCGTTAATGTACATAATATACATATCTAGGTCACAATAATTAATTAATTTAATTTGAAGTTATAGTGGTTTTTAAATAGGTGAAAAAATGGGGGCGCTAAAAAATATTTATT
The DNA here is from genome assembly GCA_949319445.1 of Mythimna lalbum. NCBI lineage: Eukaryota > Metazoa > Arthropoda > Insecta > Lepidoptera > Noctuidae > Mythimna > Mythimna lalbum. The sequence goes on along the minus strand of OX439358.1, from coordinate 17,907,864 downwards.
CTCAAAGTGGGCAGTAGACAAAATAAGTTTGGGAACCACTGGTCTAGTTAGTGGTTAGTGGCCCTGACTGCTATGCCGGAGGTCGTGGGTTCGATTTCCACCCAGGACAATTGTCTGTTCATCAAACAGTGTTTGTTGTGTTATGTTATCACACAACGTTATCTATCATCGTCATATTATTATAATATTGTCAAAGAGAACTTCGGCACAAAATAGAGTTACAGAAGACAATCTCATGTATGTACTTCACTTTTTATACCTACGCTCGGTGGACGCACACTAATGAGTGTTGTTCTACGAGTGGTCCGAGACGCTACCGAGACATCGTGTCTATGTGTGCGATGCTCGAGCGCACTTTGTATATAGATTGAATTCTGTACCTATCATGTTCATGATCGTGTTCATGTGTATGTGTGACTACTGTATCGATGCTCAAGACTTTGCACCTTAGACTTGATCATGATTAAGTGAGATAGTGGTCAAGCGCGAGCCTATCAATAATACAATAGCCTGTCAAAATCATAACCCTACTTTGGCTTTGCCGTAGTCGCGTAAAACTGGGCAAAAGCGAGTCGGACTCGTAAGCTGATAGTTCAATTCTCAAATCGAGTGTCGAATATATTTCCGAATAGAAAAAAGTATATTTTGTGATGCAACTATAAATTATCAGTTTTCAGATTTTTTTCCTTTACTTGTGCTATAAAACCTGGCTGCAAGCCAAATTTCAGGATTCTAGGTCAACGGGCAATTCTCTATGGTGTTTGATTCCATGAGTGTCGAAATGTACGTTTTTTGTGACATAAACGACCGTATCTTTTTTTTCCGAAGTTGGATTTTTTCACAGCTTCAAGGGACCGGAGATCTGAGTATGTTTTCCAAAGGTTGATTTTTTCACCGCTTCAAGGGACCGGACACCTGAGTACCTATGTGGTTTTAATTTCAATACGATACCCCTACGCGATCTCTAGATAAGTCTCTAAATTATTAAAATCTGTCGCATCTCATCCACCAAATCTTTGCCCTAATATTTTTTCATCCAAACAGCACACATAAAAAAGTATTCCACAATAAAACGCCAATCTCGAGGCACTCGCAAGGCTTTCAGATGAATTCATTGCGACACGACAAAGCTTTCATGATTACGTTTACTTCATCCGACTTCAGCTTATAATAAACTGAAGCCAATCTCTCTAAGTCGACTTCTACTCGATTCTAAAGGGACACTACGCGTTATTCAGCACACGATATTCAGACTCGTTTTATTTTTCTGTTTTTTTTTTTAAACCGACTTCTAAAACAGGAGGAGGTTCTCAATTCTGATGTTTGTATTTTTTTTTATGTTTGTTCGCGCTTAGCTTCGTCGCTTGTCAACCGATATGTTTTTTTTTTTGCTGGAAAGGGTATTACTTACGGATACTTCCCAAATGGTCCCATAGTCACCAAGTTGGGATCTGATGATGGAATCTTGGTGAAATCGAGGGAACTCCTTAAATTCGATTCAATTTATTAGTCAAGTCAGTTATTTTTTCGAGTAAGACAGTCTGACCCTTATTACACTACGCGATACGTCGAACTATAGACTAGATACGTCGAACCATAGACTAAAACGGTCTGAATAACGCGAAGTGTAATAGGTCCTTTATCTCAATAAGGGGCCTTACTATGACGTGTCAAAATGTCAGGCGAGCGAGCGATACGGCGGTAAGTCGAGGTGTGCCCTGGTTGGGCGGAGCATCGCCGTGTCCTCGTGGGGCAATCGGCGGCGGAGACCTTTCGCGCCGGGCCTTGGTTGAGGCCATGGTCCGGAGCGAGGAGGACTGGCAGGTGGTCGCCTCCTTCTGCGAAACATTAACGCTAGCAAAGGAGGAGGCCGACCGCATCAGGCAACGGCGCTCTCCTCGCCGCCGGGATTCCGATCCCGATTTCCGGCCACCGTAGACGCGGGCTTGCGGACGGTGAGCAATGGGTAGCTCACTATCCGACCGTCTGGTAACTGTCCGGACCGAGCCTAAGTCGTCGACGGCGCGCACTGTCCCCGCGCGCCTCAAGAAGCTGTCAGTAACAGCAGGGGCCCAGCTGGATCGAAACGAAGGAACAGGAGTGGGTTTTAGTCAATAAAACCCACTCCTGACATCTGATTCATCTCCTGATAGTCTGACACTATCTCCTGCTCCGCCCAAGAGCGGGATGTCATAATTTTTTTTCCCACCGCTAATAAAGAGCTCCATTTAACCGATATCGCGCCTGTTTCAATAATTTCACATATTAATAATAAATAAATAAATATTATCCAATTGCGCAGACACTTGAAATAAAAAACTGTTTCAATTACATCACCATATCCACTTCGTATCAATTTGCGAATAAAACAACCATTGAACATAGAAATCCCAAAAATTCAAAATCAAAACAGTTCACTTTATTTTAAAAGTTGCAGAATAAATATCAAGTTCGAAATTCAAATTGTAATTGACACTAACTTTTTATCCATGTTCCAAAGGATCTAACATGCCAGTATTCTTTTTAAACCAATATTTGGATATCGAAAATAATAGTGATATAAACTTTTCTTTTTTATTTTCACGTAGACACATACAAAACTTCTGTTTATTTTTTCACGAGACAATCAACACTGCAAATATGAGGACCAAAGCAAATATTTATTTTTATGTAGCTATGGACATTGGGTTTTGCAGAAAAATGGTTTACAGTGATCATAATAGATGTGTATTTTATTTGTTTGAAAGATGGAAAAAAAAAAGTTTATATTTTGTGACTCGCACAGGACTATAATTGTTTATTTAGCATTATTATTTTATACAAGCTACCCGCCCCGGCCTCGCACGGATTCTTTTCTAGAAATAAATACAAAAACTTAACAAATTATATACTAAAACCTTCCTCGAGAATCATGCTATAGTGGTGAAAACCGCTTGAAAACTGGTGCAGTACGTTTTGAGTTTATCGCGAACAGACATACAGACAGACGCGGCGGGGGACTTTGTTTTATAATATGTATTGATTATAAAAAAAGGCTCATGATGATGATGATCCTTACTAATATTATAAAAGCGAAAGTGAGTTTGTTTGTTTATTTGTTTGTTTGCTACATCTTCACGCCTAAATGGCAAAACCGATTATGATGAATTTTGGTACAGAGATAGTTGGGACCCTTTTTTAACGGTGGGCAAAAATCATCTTATGACAACCCCCGCTCTTGGGTGGAGCGGAAGATAGTGTCAGACTCTTACTGACTAAAAACCCACCCCGTTTCTTCTAGCCTCTCCCTAAAGACGGACATAGGCTATTTTATTTTTAAGTGAGAGAAGGGGTAGAAAGAGTAAAGTATATTAATAAACGCGTGCGAAGCCGCAGGTAACAGCTAGTTATAGAATAAACATTATTGTGTTACAACAAAAATATTCTTGATTGAGTTCACAAATGCCATTATAAAAGGATGCCAATGGCACTAACAATGAAAGTGATTGACTGAACATTCTGAATGATAATAAAATAAAGCGCTTGCTAGATTAGGTACATAAACCCACCAAAGATCTATCTAGGTCCATTTTTCATTTAGCTCTTCTTACAAATAAATTGTTAACACTTCGTCAAAAGATCTCCTTGGCAAGTTATCAGACCATACAGATGCTTTAAGTTCTCTAGAAGTAGGATTTTTTTACAAAATTTTTTCGTAGCACGCTTTTATAGCTCGGTACTTATATAATTAATACTTATCAAGACGAATCATACGAGCCCAAACTCGATGGAGTTTTTTTTTTTTTGTCGACGGGGAAAATCATCTTTGACGAAACCCGCTCTTGGGTGGAGCGGGAGACAGTGTCAGACTCTTACTGACTAAAAACCCCGCGCCGTTCCTTCTAGCCTTCATACCAGGGCACGAGCTCCCTTTCGGACAACCCTGTCCCCAGTAGGCTTCGACCCAGCTGGGCCCCTCCTGCTGCTGACAACTCCTTGAGGCGCGCGGGAACAGTGCGCGCCGTCGACGTCTTGGACTCGGTCCATTACCGGACGATCGGACAGCGAGCTACCCATGGCTCGCCGTCCGCGAGCCCGCGTCAACGGTGCCCGGAAATCGGGATTGGAATCCCGGCGACGGCGGCGAGGGCGCCGTTGCCTGATGCGGTCGGCCTCCTCCTTTGCAAGCATTACTGCTTCGCAGAAGGAGGCGACCGCCTGCCATTCCTCCTCGCTCCGGACCATGGCCTCGACCAGGGCCCGGCGCGAGAGGTCTCCGCCGCCGATCGCCCCCACGAGGGCACGGCGATGCTCCGCCCAGGAACTCGATGGAGTTGTGTCGTTTAACTACGAAGTTCCTATAGCCTTCTTCCGGTTCCATCATCAGATCAGCTCCATGATTTACACATGCATGCAATATTTCAGCCATTTAGAATCTTAAATTTGACCCAATTCCCGGTTAGCGATTGACGGTAAACGGGAAGTGGGTCAAAATTAATTTACAAGATTTGATGACAGACAAACATCTTGACAGGTGAAACTACAGTGCGTTTCACTTAAGAGGGTCCTTCTCCACTCGCTTATCGTAAACATTGAAAATGGTTTAAAAGCTTGTTACTTCATTTAATGCAATCCAACGCGATGTTTGACGAAAAGGCAACGCAAAAAAAGAGATAACGCCTGGAAACTCTGTTAGTATTCGGTAATTCCGAGATTTACTCGAAAATTTCACAAAACTTGCTCCAGGAAATAGCTATTTTTTTTAAACCCTTAAAAGTTTTTGGAATAAGTTGTCGTCATTTAGAATCTTAATAAAATTTGCAAGGTCCCTAAAGGATTACTTTTTTGATTTTTTTAATTTTTAGGCAAATTATGAAGTGTCAAAGTTCATACAAAATAAGACATTTTCAGAGGTTTTTACTGGATTAGTTTTACACAAATTTAGAAATTGGTTTCTTTAGAAACCTAGATAATATCCACAAGATACTGTGTTTCCAAAATATCTAATGAAAAATGTGTAATAACGTTATAATCAGTTATGAGCGGTTGTATGAAAAACAGTGAAAATGTGAGTCATGATGCACCACCTTAAGACGTTCCTTTGGCGTAATGTTGGCTTCCCTGTCTGTCTACATAAAAAAGAAGTGAAAAAGGAAAGAGTTGCCTACTCTACCAAAATTGTTCCCCGAAATGCGCAACGAAATCGATTTTAACGGTAGTTGAACACTTTTTGGAGAATCATGAGGGGGGGGGGGAATGGGACTTTATTTAAAAAAAGCAGGTCTAAAAGGATGTTGTTATAGAGTGATACGATATTGTGGCATGGCGTTTTCGGTATTTGAAAGAATTGCAAGACAATCGGCATGGAGCCCTATACTTTATTTAAAAAATAGTAAAAAGAAATACAAAAAAAATAACGAAATATAAATTAATCTCCCTAATATTAAGTAATTTAATTGCTAAAAATATTGTAACACTGTTTTTCCGTATTGCCAACATTACGGCAAAGGAACGTCTTAAGTGAAACGCACTGTAAATAAAAGCCTGTAAAATAGCTTCTACTATTAAAGTTTACAGATTTACCTATTCTAAAGAATCTTTTATCTATTTATTTAATCTTTTATTTACAGTAATGGTATATAGGACTTTTCTAAGTTCAACTGGGATATTACTGATACATGCTTTGAAACGTACTAATAAAGACACTTCCGCCTGATCATCGCTAAGTTCATTTTTTCTCGCACTCGAAGCGAAATCTTTAAAGGGTTTGGTTTGGCGCTGCGTCGCAGGATTCAAGCGATTTTTTTAAGTGAACAGGCAGAATGACCGCGTTGGTACATAATAATAAAACTGAAGGCAGTAATCGTCGATACGACTCGCATTGTAAATTTAATACGTCCTCAACTGATGAAAGACCAAAACATGATTTAAGTGTAATTGAAACCATAGGCATTATATTGAGTTTAAAGCCTCACATTTTCGAAAGTACTCAGTGCTTAGAACTGACACTTCGCTATCTCTGGGTGAAACTGCCACATATCGTAGTCCGTGCTGCTATTTGGATCGTAAAGCACAGTCATGAAACATTTCTTCTTGACTGTGTTCGTTTCTATATCTCCTGGACTATCTTTTTTAGACTTTCTATTAAAAGGACCCTTCTTCCACTCTTCAATACACGACGAGAAAACCTTGCCCACAGATGCAGGTATAGGCTTGTTTTCATGTTGCTCTATGTATTTTAAAATAGACGCATGAATCCGATAGTGTACCTCTAACACTTTTATGCACAAATGAGTCGTATCGAGGACTTGACTGGCCTGTTGGTCTAGTGGTTAGTGACCCTGACTGCTATGCCGGAGGTCGTGGGTTCGATTCCCACTCAGGACAAATGTTTGTGTGATGAGCATAATCATTTGTTCTGTGTCTGGGTGTAATTTATCTATAATATGTATATATTTAGAAATATATAAGTATGTTTATCAGTTGTCTAGTACCCATAACACAAGCTCTGCTTAGCTTGGGACTAGACGGCGTTGTGTGATAGTTGTGGAAAAAAAAAAATTGTGAGGAGGTTCTTGTCTTTGGAGCCTAACCACCCGGTAGCTTGGCTTCTACTCCTAAAGTTCTGACACCGGTGGACGTTACCACTATTTTTTATACAAATTTTTTTTCGCATATACAAAATATTATTTTTAGTATATGCGAAACTTGAATATAGTTTGTTCAGAATCATAACTGAATTGATCCCAATAATTTTGACCTCTCTTTATATTTTTTCTCAAAAATATAGTGCGTTGGGGTAAGATCGGCATTGGGGTAAGAACGTATAAATATAAATTATACTATTTATTCAGCTTTATTTTTAAGGCTAGTCATATTGCGTGCCGCGTCATTATGTCCACCTTGCCCAGCAATGTGGCTGGCATTAAAAATAAAGCTAAATAAGTGGTGTAATTTATTTATACGTTTTTGGACGTATACGGAACAGAGAGTAAAGTCCCGCAAAACTCAAAAGGGAGAATCCTCTGACCAGACCGGATGTTATGGTCTGGTGGGCGACTGCCCGATAGTTGATGTCGGGCTGTCGTATAAGTTCAAATCGCGCGGAGAACTTTGATTGCGCGATGCAGGATTTCGTATTTTTTTCGTAGTTCTTATGTGGTGTCATAGATGTCGCTACACGTTCTTACCCCAATGCCTAACTTACCCCAACGCACTTATTTACAAAAGGTAACAAGTTGGACACCACCAACAACACAGGTCACGGTCAGTCGGTTACTGCTCGTAACCAAAAACATGGGTGAAACGGCGGGGGAAAGTTAGCAAATCATTTTTGAAATCGAATTAAGTAGATATTCAGGTTTAAAATTAAACTGCTACTAACTGAAAATGGAGTACTTAAAGTGCAAATTACTTTCCTAGATCACTCAACTACTTGGAGAGTTTAAGTGAAATTCAATCTCAGTGAAAAGTATCTTCTGGTAGTAAAAACTACAAAATTTTCATTTAATTAAATGAAATGATTTAGTAGTAAAATGAGCAAATGTCATGATAAGTGAGCAATTTGGACCAAGTAGATAATTATTTGACAGGCCTGTTGATATGGTGGTTAGTGATCCTAACTGCTATGCAAGCCTATCAATAATAACTAGCTTTTTTCTTTTTTATGGTTCCATACCTTTAAAGGGAAAAACCGAACCTCTATAGGATCACTTTATTGTCTATCTGTCTGTCAGTCTGTCAAGACCCTATATCTCGGGAACGCGTGGAGGTATTGAGTTAAAATTAAAACTAAGTACTTAAATCTGCGGTCCTTTAAAGCTGTGAAAAAATTAAACTTCCAACTTAACGAATAAAAAGATACTGTCGTTTATATCGCAAAAAACGTATATTTCGAAACTTTCAAGGTAACCAGAATTTATAAGATACTTTCCGTTGACCTAGACTCCTGAATTTTGGCATGAACCAAGGTCTCATAACACAAGTATAGGAAAAAATCTTTGAACATAAATAATTAGTTAAAAAAAATGCGATGAGATTAGAAATATCTTTGTAAATTAATTCGGCAATTGAACTATTATATATAACTGAATATACAGGTGAGTTTGTGCGGAACCCTCAAGCCTAAACCAGGTACTCTTGTTTTCAGAAGAAGAACAAAAAATAATCTTACTAAAATAATTAATCATTAATCACAGCATCTAACCGATTTACTTAATACCGATGCGGTATCAAATATAAATTAACTGCCAATAGTCTTTTGGAGGTATGCAGAACAGAGAGTGAAGTCTCACATACCTTCGTGAAAAGGGAGGATCCTCCAACCAGACGGGTGTTATGGTGGGCAACTGCCAGATATATGATTTCGGGTTGTCGTATACATACAACGTGTATCATTAAATGCGCAAAACCTCAGACACCCCAAATGATTTTTAATTCAATTGACCTAATTCTGTCATAAAAAAAATATTAAAGGTTTTATGGGCAGTTTTAGTTTGTTTAAAATTCGTATCTGCATTGAAATAAGAACTATTATTATCCCTCTTATAAGAACATTTGATTGGACTGCAACCCTTTGTGTTTGTTTACCTATTTGGGCGGATTTGCGCACGTGATGGCTTGACCTATTAATAAATAGACAGAGCAACATTTTTAATGAAGATTTTTTGAAAAATGCAACATATATTAAAAAGTGGTTCAATTGATTCTGCTCGTTATTCTCATCAAACTATTTTCAGGTTTTGCGCATTTAACGTTCCACGTTGTATATTCAAATTGCGTGGAGAGCTTTGACTGCGCGATGCAAGATAAGTTCTTATGTGGTTTCATAGATGTCGCTACAGTCTTTTCAGTCACTTTAAAAATCATAAATAATGCAAATATTATTTACAAAATACGGCCCTCATTTCGTATTTCATCCAACCAGTTTTTGTTCCAAAAGAGAAGTATCTTGAATTTTGAACTAAGAAATAAGTTATATGAATATCTCTGTCATGTAGAAAGACATATCTAAAATGCAAACATGTCTACCCTCTCAATATCCTGTAAAGAATCTTACACATGTCCTTCGCTTCGTCGACACGTTGAGAATAAGAGCGGATCCGGCAGTGTGGGAACAGTGGGCATGACCACCACCTTCATTGAGATCGATAGGCAAACGCCCAGATTCGGTAGCCCATCTCATCATCTCTCGTCAGAATACAAATTTTAGTCACATGTTTCAGTGACTAAGATTTGCATTCAAAAATACTTGGTTTACTACTTTAGTAAGAACCAAAATTACAGTATTCAGTGTAAAATAAGCACCTTTTAATTAAATAAAAAATCAGTAGTCCAATATTCATAAACAACGCTACCAGTGTAGCACATTGCATCTCGATCAATGAACGAGAGAGAATCCGTAGTCCACACTCGCCCTTGACCGACTTTGAGGTGAACGTGACAATAATCCTTTTTTAGGGGCCGGATCCACCCTTGGCTGAGAAGTATCGTCATTTCTATTTCCCGAGGCCTGTGGGAGGAAGTTGGCAGTTTCCTTAACGCTGTCTCAAGTAGGTTTCGTCTCCTCGACCCCTCAAGGCCTATCAAGATTCTGTTCAGGTTTCTGTGTATGCTTGTGATTGACATTTTATGTGCGTTTTGTTGAAATATTTTTTTGGTTGAGATATCGTCAATTAATTTATTATTAGTGGTTATCTACACTTGATATATGTATAATAAAGAAGTTTGTTTTTTTGTTTGTAGGAAGTAATTTCTGAAAGTACTGGTTCGATTGCTAAAAATAAATTAATTGAGAGCACTAAATTAGATCTTTTTTGACTCCAAAAACTCTCACATAAGTGTTACACATTCATTTTAATTTAATTTTGCGGCTCAAATAAAATATCTCAAAATGTGTTATACTTTAAACTCGTAGTATCGTACTCGTTTTGTTGAGCATCTAATCAACGAATGGCAGAATTTTCTACGCTTTTAGGGTAGACCCTAAAATGGGAGAAGAAAATTCTGCTGTCTCTCCAGAGTTTTACTGACCAAATCCTAGCGTCCTTCATTTGCCTCTTTCACATCTTACCAAAGAGTGCTATAAAGAACCCGGCTAGGGCTAGGGAGCTGATATCGACCCTACGGTTTTAATTACAATTTATGTAAAGCTAAGGTCTTTACCGGACGGCCGCGACTGGACGGCGAATTACCTTCATTTAAATAATATTACTCTTCAGAAAAAGAACTTCATTGCCTTTTCCATACAGCATATGGTTAAGTATCTATTGTAGAAGATTCTGTTTGCATAAGTAGAATGTAAAGCTATATCTAAGCGAACAGCAGCAATAAAGAAATGGTTCCAGCAATTTATAAGCTATAAACTCACAAACGTGTCCTCACTGCGTGGAATACAACATTTAGGTTCATATTTTTCTTTCTTTATGACATCATTCCTTTCTCAGCACCCGTTACAGGCGCACATCATAACGAATTTAAAATTCTACTCTCTTACTAATATTGTAATGTAATGTTTGGATGTTTGTTTGTCAGTTCTTCTTTTCTTCTGCCTCGCTTTTATCCCGTTACGTGGGGTCGGCTTTCTCAATCATGTGACGCCATTTATGTCTGTCTAGGACGTCTTGTTCGTGTAGTCCTAATACTTTCATGTCCTTTTTAGTTACAATCTAAGAGAAAGAAACAGGTCCATAGTTAGTGTTTAGAAAACCAAAGTAGTTTTCACGCGGAAAAGATAGTATTAGCTACGAGTATTATACAACGTGTAACGTTAAATGCGCAAAACCTCAGACACCCTAAATGTTTTTTTTTTTAATTGACCTAAAATAGTGAGAAAAAAAATCATAAAAAAATTAAAGGTTTTATGTGCAGTTTTAGTTTGTTTAAAATTAATATCTGCTATCTGCATTGAAATTTAAACTTTTTTATCCTGTGTATGAGAAAATTTGATTGGACTGCAACCGTTTGTGTTTGTTTACCTATTTCGGCGGGTTTGCGCACGTGATAGCTTGACTTATTCATAAATACACAGAGCGACATTTTTAATGATTACTTTTTTCAAAAATTTAACCCATATTAAAAAGTGGTTTAATTGATTCTGCTCCTTATTCTGATCAAACTATTTTCAGGTTTTGCGCATTTAACGTTACATGTTGTATAAGCTAGAGTCACAAGTTTTTCACAAGTAATACGTATTACATTAAATTAGATCGTTTTGTCCTATTGCCAAGTCAATCTAGGTCATCAAGGTCCCTTAAGGACTGAATAAATTAAGCAAATTAGAATTACATAGATCTCACAAATTTTTACGGTAGAAGAAATGAGTAGCAAGCCTTGGTTTATTTTTTATTTTTGATAGCATTTTCATATCAGCCGAAAGACGTCCTCTGTTGGACATAGGACCCTCCTCCTTTTGATGGCACACGTAAAATATACGTACAGGATCTCGGGTCCTCTATAGTGTTGGTAAAATAGGCACTTGAGACAAAACCGCTCCGTTTTTAACGACTCCCTAAAAAATGGGCAAGCGCCATTTTACAAGATAATCGCGCAAGCGAAACCGTGGGCGGAAGCTAGTGTTGTTATATGTTGCGGGAGCAGTAACAAAGCGTTGAAAGTTAAAATAATTTATTCCAATCTTGTTTTTTCGCGTTTTACGTTGTTCCTTGAGAAATGTGCGTCTCGAGTCTTGAGATATTCATTTTTTCATGCGTTTGTGTCGTGTTTAGATTTTTATGGTCGAGGAATTGTTCATTCTGTATTATATTTTTACAAGAACATTGTAGGACCTAAATGAGATGTACATCTTTATATTTTCTTTTGTTATGGAATTTGGGCAGCTTTCGGAAAACTGCGCGGTATCTTCTCGTCCAACATGCCACAGTATCTCAAGACAAAAGTCTATGACCATTGCGAGTTACATATGGCATTGAAACATGGTCGCTTGCAATGGGCCTCGTCAGTCTGACACTGTCTCCCGCTCCACCCAAGCGCAGGGGTTGTCATTGGATGATTTTTGCCCACCAAAAAAAAGATAGTTTAACCCGAAGGGCAATAAAAAGGGTCATGCTTGTAGTTTTTTTGCGTGATCGCATCAGAACTGAAGATATCTACCGGAGAACCAAGGTGGCCGATATAGTCCAAAGATTCGTCGAACTTAATTGACAGTGGGTAGGGCAAATTGCTTACAGAATAAATGGTCAATGGTGCCGAAAGTGTGAGTGAAGCGCTTCTAATATGGTGGACCGATGACGTGGTCAGGGTCGCGTGAGTTTGATGGATGCGAGACGTACAGGACCGTTCGTTGTGGCGACTCTTGAAGGAGTTATTTAGTTGAATTTTAATTTTATGTATTTTTTTTTAAATATTTCATGCAATTCTTTTAGTCAGGTTGTTATTATTATAAGTATAATCTGTTGTAATTGAATTAAATTAATTGTATGTAAGTTATATTTCGTAACTAAAATGAGACTGCTACTCAAAACTAATAGTAAATAAAACGTTCTTAAAGTAAAACAAATAAATAAAATAAAAACTTCCGAGGATGAATGGATGTAACAGAATGTTTTATATAACGTCCAACTCGGAAACAGACGTCGCCTTCGGATTATAAAGCAATAATAAACTAAACTGTTTGTCATCCATCATCTACGAAAGTTTGTCGGTTAGTTTTCAGTCGCAGCTGCGATTTTGTATATAGTTTTATGAAAAATCTCTAAGACTGGGTAACACGAGGCGACGTTTATGCCTGAGTGAACGGGCGAGACAGTGCTCTCGGCCGAGTACTCGGTACGTGTAAACGCAGCGCCGAGTGCTCGGCCAAGCGCTTATCGCTACAAGTCGCTAACATCACTTTTTTTATTATTGATAGGCTCGCGTTTGACCACCATCTCACCTGATGGTAAGCGATGATGTGGTCGACGATGGAGCACGCTTGCCTAGAAATAACCTATTCACTCTTGACGTAAATACCCCCAAGTTGTAGCTATCAGGAAACACAGACTCCGTGATTCACATTCACTGTCTCGGCCGAGCAACATTTTATTGTCTCGCCCTTTTACTCGGTACGTGAGATCAAGGCATTAGTACTCGTAGCAACTGCTGGAAAGACAGAATACTTGCAACTCACTCCGGTTTCGTACGGGTGTTAAAAGTATTTGAAATTTTTGGCTTGTCTTCACTATAAATATGCAGGTACTAAATACGTAAAAACTGCATGAAAATTCGTTCACTACTTTTTTATTGTATCGTGAACATATAGACAGACAAACGTGGTGGGGGATTTTGTTTTAAAATAATACTTGTTATTGCCAGCGACCCTTGGGGGAGGCCTATGTCCAGCAGTGGACGTCTTTCGTATGAAATGATGACGATGATGATGATGATTGCCAGCGACTACATCCGCGTGAAAGCAGGTTTCTCCATACAAACTTTGTACTCCCGTTTCAATCCCTTAGAGAGTGAATTTCGGAAAATCCCCAAAAAAATTCACATTCCTAGTCCCTGTAGTTTCGGCTGTGCTTTGATATGCCAAGCAATCAGTTTCTTAGAATTTTAAAATATGAAAATATTTCGTTTGGGCGATTTTCATTTTTTTTTAAGTGGTTCATCCTCCGCATGACGCAGTTCCTCACGAGATATGGTAAGTTCGGGAGATTCCGGTTGCGGATTTAGGTGGAAGTAAAGTGGGGTGTCACTGTGCAGACCGCTCGGAAGTGGACCAAATGATGGAGGTGTGATCTGCTTGGGCGGAGCATTACCTTGTCTCATATTTACAAGCTTTCGTACTTTATAACATTTAGTGTTTGCTCAGTTCGTCCACATGATATGGATGAGTGTTTGCTCACTCATCCATATCTACATTTCCCTGCGACATCGCAGGGAAATGAGGATATCAGGGAATGAGGGACAGGGAGGGAGTGATACTTTTAGTAAGAAGATGTAATAAACAAGATTATTCGACAACTACCGGGATTTCGTGATATCTCTAGGGATTTTCCGAAATAAATAAATAATAAATAAAAATAGTTTATTTCTCACCATTACATGTTTGAGGGTACATAAATTTTCAATTTTCTGTGGTGGACATAAAATGCACAGAGTATCGACCCTATCCCCTGAACTAGGCTGGAACCTGTGTCTCAAGGGATATGGATTCAGCTACATTTATAATATAATTAGGACATTTGTGTCACTGTTGTACAAAATAATAAAGTACCATAAAAAGTGAATTGGTTTGTTGGTGAGCTTTAGAATAAGGAATGGATGTGTGTTAATATGTATGTAAGTGAATAGAGAGTAAAAGTGTGAGTAAATGTTAGGGTGAGTTGTAATGTTGTGGGGGTGTGTGTAGTGAGTGAGAAGAATGTATAACTATGTTACTATGGAAGATAGAATTATACCTAAGGTGTCAGTAGGTTTTCGGTGTCTTCGTAATCCAACTGTAGTAAGTAAATTTTTAATTTATTCTTTGCTTCATAACTGCTAAGACTTACTATATTTGTTTTTCCGTCAAGTTTGTTATATAGAAAAGAACTAAGTACATAATGTTACCGTTTTGCAAACTGTGTTTTATGTGGGACATTTGGACAAGCTGCTGGATTTCTGCGTCGAAATCCCTGATATTGTCATTTCCCTGCGACATACACAAATAGGACCCAAAAAATGTTAACTGCTAATAAAGTACAAGTGTACAACCCGAAAACCGCCTCCTAATACTATATTCCATTAAACATACCAATTAACAATTATTTTGTTAGAAATTCTTCACATAACACTCCGTGGGGATTACATTGTAAGTAGGGGCAATTAATGTAATTACTGTAGATAACAGTCGGTTGGATGAACTTAAGGCCGCATTTATATGGAGAGAGATTCTCGCTTAGGCTAGGATATGTAAGAAACGTGATGCATTTTGTCTCCTAGTGCGCTTCACCATCAATGGTTGAAAAACTGGGCAAGCGCGAGTCGCTAAAAATTCGCCTCTTGTAAATAGTTTAATTTCCAAATGAAGTCCTGCAGATTTTTCCGAATCGGAACCACACAGATTTGACTGGACAGGTTAATTGTGACTATTTAACCCTTCAGATACCGTCAATTAGAGACACAATAGTAAGACAATAGATGCGCGGCCACCAGTGGTCGCTTGGGGAGTCATGAATTAACTACAATAAGTTAATTGTGGTAAATAAAAAAAATATTTTTATTTTTTTATTTGCAATATAAATATCGTTTATCATTTAGCTCGCTTGCAAGTCTTGCATGGATAAATTCTCGGTACATTTTGAGCGAGAATCTATCTTCTGTTAAACAAACCGTAGCATTGAATCGGATTAGCTTAATGACTGTATCCGACAGTGAGTGACTAATGTGCTAGAAGATCAAGATAAGAGACCATTGTTCAACTGATATCTCGGCTGATTGAATGATTGATGTGTGGCTGTAGGTGTGAGGTTCATTTGCGGTGAGGGATGGTTTGTTTGTAATGAAATAGTTTGATCGTTTCAACCGATAATTTATTTATTAAATGCTTTATGCACACAAAAGTACAGAGGCCGACTTAGGCCTTAGACCAATGACTGTGGTTTTATTATTTTTGCCTTAGACATTTTCTAACAATCAACTTTTGTATGATGCAATGCAATTTTTATTCTTATAATCGCCTTTTTCTCACTCTTTTGCACCTATCACTACTTTTGGTTTGCAATAGTCTGCATCACCCAAAGGTTGACTGGTAGAAAATGCCTAAGGCATTAAAAGTTCGCCTCTGTACATTTGTGCATAAAGTATTAAATAAATAAATAGTGGTATATACTCAAATTTTTAACTACATACTTAACTAATACTACCTAACTAATACTTTTCTTTTTTAAGTGTTTGTGTGTACATAAATAAATAAATAATATTTATAGTTAAGCAATTGGTCCGTGGTCTAAATCAACCACTGGAAAACATTAACCTTGATGATACTACTATCAACTTCTCACGAATTAGCTCTCGAACTTTAGTTTTGAATGCTATTCGGCTTGTAATAACTGTTGCCAGCGGCTTTAACCGCGAGATAGTAGGAAATTCTCCCAAGGGAACATACTCGTGGAATAAAAAGTATCCTATGTACTGTTCCAGAATATGATCTACCCGTGTACCAAGTTCCCAGAATAGGAGGCGGTTGCCTCCGCGCAACCCCATCCACCACGGCCGCAAGAGTGAGGGAATGTATATTTAATAATCATACGTACAACATTTGTCGCAGAGGTTGGGACGTGAGGCCCCAGCCATTGGGACAGGAGATGCCTCGGGAGTCTGGATTCGCAAATCTCCGACCACATTAGGCGCTAACTTGCGGACGACGAGCAATGGCTAGCTCGCTGTCTGCTTGTCCTATAAGGACCGAGCCCGAATCATCGACGGCGCGAAGTATTTCACGCGCTTCTCAAAGAGATGTCAGCAGGGTCGGCCTGCTAGAACCAATGGAAAGCTTTTAAAGGATAGGTACTTACTAATGATGGTTTTAGTCAGTAAAAGTGTGACACGCACTCTCACTCCACCCTAGCGTGGGAGAAGTCATCTAATAAATTACTACCTCCAAAATAAACCGGCTCTGGCCTTGCCGATAATATTTACTTTATGTTATCCACTCTTTTTCATTTCAGCGAAAATACTCTTTCAATATTTTCTTAGTGCGATCGACAAGTTTATATTACCAAACTACATTTAGGCACAAAATAAATATAATATATATATAGGTACAGAAGATCATCTCATGTATGTACTTTACTTTTTATACCTACGCTCGATGGACGCACACTAATGAGCGTTTGAGCCGGAACTGTTCGACGAGTTGGCCGACACGCTATGCCGCACGCCGAGATATCTTGTCCGTGAGTGGTATCTATGTGTGCGTTGCTCGAGCGCGCTTTGTATGTAGATTGACTTCTGTACCTATAAATTTTGTGACTTAGGTATTCTTGAAGTAAAGTGAGTACATAAAATAATAGAAAGCAATATAAGGCAATTGTTTGCTAAACTGTTCAGGTGTGCTGACATTATTGAGAACTGTTTTTCATGACCTGTGAAACCTTTCTGAATGTCAATATATTTTGCGTCACGTTCACAATATATTGGTAGAGAAAATAGTTCATCAATCGGGCGATAAATAAAGTCATCTGTGCGAAGAAAATTGTTTTAGGGTTCCTTAGCTCAAACGGAAAAACGGAACCCTTATAGGATCACTTTCTTATCCGACTGTCTAGACAGACAGACGGATGATTATGACAGACGTCAAGATCCTTTATCTCGGGAACGCGTGAAGGTATCGAGTTGAAATTAAAACCATAATTTAGGTCTGCGGTCCCTTGAAGCTGGATCTGTGATTTGTGATCTCTCTCTATCACTCAATAGTTTGCTGGAAGAAAACTTAACTTTGAGTTAAGCTCGCCTATGTACATGAACTCTGATATCCACATATTTTGTAAATTATCATGAAGTACAATGAAGAATTAAGCTGGGGAAAACTCAAACTTCTAAGTTAACGGAAAAAAAGATATGGCCGTTTATGTCGCAAAAAACGTACATTTCGATCGTCATCATCATCATCATCATCATTTCAGCCGAAAGACGTCCACTGTTGGGCATAGGCCTCCCCCAAGTGCCGCCACAATGAACGGTCCTGTGTGTACATTTCGACACTCCCAAAGAAATCAAAATTCTAGGGTACTTTCCGTTGCGCTAGAATCCTGAAATTTGGCATGAGGCAAGGTCTCAAGGCATAGGAATAATGCCTAACACTAATTTCTCTCTAACACTTATTTTTCTTTTGTTAAGTCGCAAAAAAAAAATTACAATTTGGAAAAATTTCGAGACTCAATTCGGGAATTGAATATTATTATTATTTCCTAAACCAAATCACATTAGTAGTACCTACGCCTAGCTTTCCCTAGCTGTAATAAAGCGGATTCTTGTAATTAATTTTGAAAAGGAAACCCAATTTATTTCGACTTTTAAACAAATTGTATAATAAAGCATTATACATACGGATTGAAATCTATCAATACTTCGAGAAAAAATAATAAGATTTAGAGATCGTACCAATAATTCTTTGACAGTAGAAATAAAGCTCACAGCTGCCTTTCAAATCTTAAAATAAAAAGTGAAGTGTGTTGCTACAGCTTTATTATTACGACTGGCCATAAAACGGGTAAGCAGAGAGCCTGTATAGAGTTATTATCGTAAGAAAAGTAAAGATGGTGACTACCATCTATACTCACTCTGCAGATGCTCGCAGTTTTTATGGCTAGATTTTATTTGAGAAATCAAGATTATGTGTTGAGAGGAATGGTCATATTTATGACTTTGACAGTCAAAATGGTTTGAGAGTCATAATTATGGCTTTGATAGTGAAAAAGACCTAACTCATTTTTAGGGTTCCGTACCTCAAAAACAAAACGGAACCCTTAAAGGACCACTTTGTTGTCCGTCTGTCTGTCTATCAAGACCATTTATGTCGAAAACGCGTGAATATATCAAGTTGAAAATTTGAAATTAAAATCATGTACTTACTCGTAAGGCTGCGGTTCCTTGAAGCTGTGAAAAAATCAAATTTCTAAGTTAACAAAAAAAAGATACGACCGTTTATGTCGCAAAAAAACGTATATTATATGTAATGTATAGTATATGTATGTTTGTATTCGTATTGTTATTTCTTATTAGTATTTTTTCTGATGTTGTACACTGATAGCCCTCAATCTTTCTCCTTTCTTTTAGTCCATCCAAAGGTTGTCTGTAAGAGATCGCCCTGTGCGATAAGACTGCCTATTGTACACTTATTTTTAATAATGTTTGTTCTGTATTTTTTTGTTTATGTGGTGTACAATAAAGAATATAATAAATAAATAAATATATTTCGACACTCAAGGGAATCTAAATTCATAGGGTATTTGGAGGTATGTGGAACAGAGAGTAAAGTCCGCAAACCTCCATTAAAAAGGGAGGATCCTCCGACCAGACAAGTGTTATAGTCTGGTGGGTGACTGCCCGAAATCATCTATCGGGCAGTAGCTTACTGTTGACCTTGAATCCGGAAATAAGGCATAAAGCAAGGTCTTAAACAGACATAGGAAAAAATCTGAAAACAGTAAATTTTTAGTAATCTTCTTTTCGCCAACTTTTCGCTTTTTACCAAATTCGGGAATTTAACTGTTTTCGTAAGTTAGTACGCAACCTTCAGTGCGCGTGTCCGACTCGCACTTACCCGATTATTTTATTTTATAAAACAGATTTTATTTGAAAAATAGAGAAGTTCTTTTTTCAAATGAATTCAGTGTCAAGTTTCTAAAAAATAAATCAAAGATTACATATCCAGCGCTGTCTAATCCAAGTCCATTTTTTAAGCGACGCGGACGGTGTGAAAAATCGCGTATTTTGAGGGACATGTTAATTAGAAATTACCAGGTTTCGGGGTCCGATAGGCCCTTAGGGACTTTTTGTGACCCCAGGACCCTCGTCGGAACCGCTAGCTGTCACAAAGTACCCGTAACACTGAATTATGCGATAACTGAGACCTTTCAATTTGAAACCATTTTGGTTTTAATAAAAACTTGGTTGTTGGAATTTGGTCCGAGCCTCTACCGTTACATCGTGTCCGTGAGCGGTGTCTATGTGTGCGTTGCTCGAGCGCGCTTTGTATGTAGATTGACTTCTGTACCTATATATTTTATGGTAGTATTTTTTTTACATAAAACATTGTTTTATGAATGCTTTGTTATAAGTAAGGTTTGTATTATTAAGATACCTTGCTTACCATCAGGTGGGATCGCAGTCAAGTACTAGTTTATACCAGATAAAAAAAAAGATGGCAGGCCGACAAGATAGACGACGACGATTGATACGTCGGGAGTCGCGGGGCGATTTGTGTCATAGGCGTGAGCTTGTGGACGACGAGCAATGAGTAGCTCGCCGACCGCTCGTACGATAAGAACCAAGCTCGGGTCTATGGCGTTTATGGTCCTATGAACGCCCCAAAGAGATGTCAGCGAAATTGAAGGCACGGCCGCTGCTTGTTAAGGGTGCGAGAACTTTTGAAAAAGTTGCCAAGGGCCTAAAACACAAAGAGCTTATAAACAAATTATGGAACATAGAGGGTTTTAGTCTGTAAAACTCTGACAGTCCCTCTCACTCCACTCAAAACGAGAGGAGTCATTGTGTGATTTCCCAATGAAAACAGGTCTCTGTCCTTATAAGATTATTTAAAAAATGTCTGGGCTGGATGGGCTGACTCTGGTGCCATGAAAATACGTCGCCAGTCACCTGAGACGCCTGCTGAATCAGGTTTACCATTTTGTGCCGGTTGCTGTGGAGACCTTGGGCTGTTGTAGTATGGAGGTATAGTGTTTTGTGTGTGAGGTATTGGGCCAGGTCGTTATTGGTGCAAAGGTTGGCCATCGCTATTCAGCGAGGTAATGCAGCGAGTGTTATGGGCACGTTTGCACCGAGAACGATCAGGAGCGAGTTATTTATTGATATTTGACGTTATGATAATAATTTTAAATATTCAGTGTATCGCAAAACCCATTTTGCGTATCATTATTGACAAATTTGCTTAGTGAGCACTTAGTTTAGCACTTTCGACGCACAATTCTAGTCCAAGTTAATATCCAAACTTACTGAAGTCTGATATTATTTGAGTCTAGAATCATAGATATTCTTGTTTAGCTAATCTCTAAAGTGTACATGGCTTTGCACTATTACATGTCACAGATGTGAGACAGCCAAAATGTATTCATTTATCTACATCTCCACTAATATTATAAAGAGGTAAAGTTTGTTTTTTTTTCTGTTTGTAATCTGGTTATAATTTTCGAAAATATTTCATCTTTTTTTTATTGATATACCTACACTAGTGCTTGACTGCGATCCCACCTCTTTTTATGGTGGGGAGAATCATCCAATGACAACCCCCGCTCTTGGGCGGAGCGGGAGAAAGTGTCAGACTCTTACTGACTAACCCACCCCGTTCCTTCTAGCCTTCAAACCGGGACTCGAGCTCGCCTTCGGATTAGCCTGGCCCCAGTAAGCTTCGACCCAGCTAGGCCCTTGCTGTTGCTTACAACTCCTTGAGGCGCGCGGGAACAGTATGCGCCGTCGGCGTCTTGGGCTCGGTCCGGCCAGCGAGCTAACTGCGATCCCATCTGATGGTAAGCAGTGATGCAATCTTTGATGGAGAGGCGCACTAGTATATTAAAAGCCTATCTAATCAGTGAAAAATAATTAGCAATTGGACCAGTACGGGTCCGATATAATAGTATGCAAGGTTATTTGTAAAACACTGTCAACCTCTCAAGACTATGTTAAGAACATCATAAACAATAACTTTTGTTCTACGACTTTTTACAAAACATTATTCATTTACCAAAAATAAACCTTCAAGATTTTGTTGTTCTATCTAACACATATCAACTCTGCATTTAGCTATACCTACCTACGTCAGTATGACGCGACGTAAGCGCATCAAGCACCCCCACCGCCCGTTTTTTTTTCATCGCTTTATTCCTAAGTGACATACATATATTTTATGCATGCGGGCGAAGCCATGGGCAAAAGCTGGTAATTTCTAAGCAAAATAAGTATACTATTTATCTGATTCTAATTCACTACATCGGAATGGCAGCCCGAACATAGGCCTTACCATGACGTGATAAAATGTCAAACATGCGAGTGAGAAAGAGGGATGGAGCTATAAGACACACTATATAGCTCCATCCCTTTTACAGTTCAGTTAAATGGATCGCGATAAGAGCTCGTGGTAGGGCCACAGAACTGACAGCTGTCTTTCTGAGTTCAACCAATTACGTTTCTGACAAATTAATTATCACAGAACAACAAGATAAATTGTCTTTTTTTCTACTATCTCATGATTATCAGGCTGTTTAGATTGCTCTGTAGTGATTAAAGAGATTAATCGCTCTATTTCGTTTGGGTTGATGCGAAATTGTTTTTCATAGAAGTAAGGGTTGGATTACGTGACACCATTTCGTAGGTCGTTTGTTTTTCTCTTTCACGGGACGAGAACACGTGTGATCTGTTAGGGGGCTTCAATGATATTTAAATAAACAGATTTGCTATGAGCGCTCACTCGTAAAGAACTCGAAAGGATCCTAATTGGGATCCTTGTCTTTAGGCGTCACGCATCGGATCTAGTCTGCCTAGTATGCCTTCGTGTGTGTTTAGAAAGTGTACCAATTATGATACCAAAGTAAATAAAACACAGGGGATCTTATACCACAAGAGCTGCCGCTTTTGCGCGGAACACATTTTTCGGTTAATTTGTGAGTGTATAACGTGTCTGTTTATTAAAATGTCATTGGGAGCTTGCAATTTATACGTATTTTGACGGCCTGCTACGGTGCGGATGCGGTGTGTTAGTCGTACTGGCCTGAGAATGATTAAATATATCGTTATACCTGAAGAGATCACACGAAAACATATCTGGTGCCTTGTGGGAGGCCTACTAAAGCTGCATCTTCTAGTAAGCGGTTGCCTCTCCAGAACTTTTTAGCTCCATCGACCACAAGTCCTGCGAGCAAGGTACCCCAAACATTTACTTAAGTTTTGAAGATTCTTCGGTCTATATTGGTAACTTTGGTCCTCCTGTGAATAACTTCATTGATCTAATTAGAACGTATCGAAAATATTAGTAGGTATTAAATTATTGTGTCCAAGATTTCTTATCATACGCACCAGGTCCCAGCAGTGAATAACTGGAGTCCAAGCCCCCTGTCCTCACAGTACCCATACAGATCCCAGTTTTGTTTTTGGTCATTAAGTATATTTGAAGTCAAAACACTATTTGATTTTTGCCTAGAAACATAATATATCTCTTAATTCTGTCTACTAGATAATTAATTAAATACCTATACATTTGTGAATAGGGATCCAATTTAATATGAAAATTGGGTGCTTCTATGGCCTCGGGCCCTATGATCTTGTAGAGCTTCAAATAATGAAAGGAAAGGAAAAATCTGTTTACTTTAGACGCTTTTAACGTGCACGTCTCTCTACATTATAGATACGAGTACCTATAATTTCTTGATCATCATCATCATTATCAGCCTAAAGACGTCCACTGTTGGACATAGGCCTCCCCAAGCGTCGCCACAACGACCGGTTCTGTGCGTCACGCATCCATCGGATTCCTGCGACCCTGACCCAGTCATCAGTCCACCTTGTTGGAGGCGAAACGCTGCATCTTCCGGTACGAGGTCGCCACTCCAGAACCTTTCGTTCCCATTGACCATCTGTTCAATGTGCCCTGCCACGCATCCATCGGATTCCTGCGATCCTGACCCAGTCATCAGTCCACCTTGTTGGAGGCGAAACGCTGCATCTTCCGGTACGAGGTCGCCACTCCAGAACCTTTCGTTCCCATTGTCCATCTGTTCAATGTGCCCTGCCCATTGTCTTTTAAGTTTGGCGATTCTCCGAGCTATGTCGGTAATCTTAGTTCTCCTGCGGATATCTTTATTTCTGATGTGATCACGCAAGGAAACTTCGAGCATAGCCCATTCCATCGCCCTTTGGGTGATTTTGAGTCTTCTTATGAGGCCCATTGTAAGAGACCACGTTTCGGAGCCATAAGTCATCACTGGCAATACGCACTGGTCATAGACTTTCGTCTTGAGACACTGTGGTATATTGGACGAAAAGAAACCGTATAATTTAACAATATAGTTTCTATCTAATAATTTTACAACTGTTTAAATGTGTAAGCGTATTCGTGGAGTCATCTTCACGTTCTTCTCCATAGACATCTAAGCTGTAACTGCAAATGTCATCGTTTTTTTATTACTGACAGACCGGCTTTGATAAATTAAACAAAGAAACCTGGCAAGTGCGAGCCGGAAGCCGAAGAAGAAGTCTCGGTACGTAAATAGGAGAATTCACGAACTGAAAAACTTTTTTAACTGACTGTACAAAACAGTTTTCTTTTATCGGTGTCCAAATCGTCACCAAAATAATATTGAAATTAAAAAGTGTGAATTGGGACACTGTCCGAACATGACGTCAGTAAGCCTGTTATTTTGTGAAAACCGTAACACTGTAGTTTTTATTTATTTAGTTTCTAATTGTCTTCGTTAGTACTCGTCTGCAAAAAAAATATTTCAGTACCTTTCAGGAGATTGAACATTTATTTATGAAAATTTAGTAATACCTTTCGCAGCGAAAGGAATTACGCTCTAGCGAAACTTTCTCTATATTTTAATATGTCTCAATATTTTAAACTAATGAAACTTAAAACCTATTAACATCCATTTATCAATATTTTTAGACGTTTGATAGTCACAGCTAATGTTTCGTCAGCTTAAACTTTAAAACGCTTTTACGAAATAGATAGACTGACTTTGAAATTTTTCATTACGTTTGACATCGTAGACTTTGATATTCTGTGTATTTTATAGACTAATAACATTTTAACTACGATTTAAAACAGTGATGACGCAAAAATTGCAAGAGAGGGCTCGTTAGTACAGTCACAGAAACATACGATCGTCACCAAAGGGTACGTTTTTGTTTACTCTAGTCTCGAAACTAGTACTAGTAGTAGTAGTAGTCGATAGTGTCTATTTTTTCAACTTATTATCATAATGTCAATGGGTAAATATTTGAATATCGAACATTAAAATATCAACGTGTTAAATGTCAACGGTCAAAACATCGAAAATTTTAATATCGGTTGTATTTAAAATTGTTATAACTAAGCTCAAAATGTCTAAGATTAAAATGCCGAGTGACAAAAATATCGAATGATTAAGAATATCATCAGAATGTCTGTCATACCTAAGTTCAAAGTGTCAACATTTAATATGCCATGGTTCATTATATTTACGTTAAAAATACCTACTCGTTAAAATATCGAAAAACAAGACACAAGATTACAAGAAATATATTTTTTGATTTGCGTGTTTAAATCGGTTTTATTTTGAGAATTAGAGGTTAGTCACAGCTGTAACCTAACTTAATCTTTTTCACCCAGTCGTCATTTAGAATGTTCGATGTTTTAAACGTTGACATTTTACGCGTAGGTATTTAAATGTTCGATATTCAAATATGTACCCAAACTAGTGCTTGATTCCAATCCCATTTGATGCACTCATTGATGATGAAGTGCACTAGTTTATTAAGAGAGCCTATTCACTCTAGCCTTGAAGACACATATATTTAGAACAATAAATTTGTCTTTATTACTTTCTTATTACTTTATTTAGTAAACTAGCTTCTGCCAGCGACTTCGTACGCGGATCCTGTTGCTTATGCCAGCGACTACGGGGTCGTCAAAATCAAAGATCTGAAACGTCTGATGTCGAATTCTAAGAGCTCGGGGACTGGAAAACAACGTGATGCGCGAGACGATTCGAGACGTTCCAGATCTCTCCCTTCCACTTACGCGCGTGACAGTGTGCACACACCTTGGACATGGTGCCAATGTCTCCGTGTTCGATGTAATGAATAAATGGGTTATAGGAAAACGCGCTCCTTTCTTTATTCCCAAAAAGTGTTCCCATAGCGTGATCTAACTCGACGCCAACGCCATTTACGAAACGTTTAGAAAACGGAAACTGCATATTATTTACCCAAATATTATAGTATCTTAGCCATGTGCAGCGCCCCTTAGTGAACTACACAGCTGGTGACGTACCTTATTATTTGCGGTTGCTACAGTAATCGGGTCTAGGGATTGAACCGCAAAATTAAGTTTGTTTTTATTGTATATACTTTTCCGGGATAAAAAGTACCCAGTGTGGTGCCCAGGATATTAAAGAATAATTATACCAAGTTTCATCGTAATCGGACCAGTAGTTTTTGTTTGTTTTTTCCGTTATACATGATTTCTGTGTAGCTTTAACCATTAAAGCTGCAAACGCGACGGAAGCTTAAAAAATGGAGTAATTTCTCCCGTTTCCCCAACATTTCCCTTCACTGCTCTGCTCCTATTGATCGTAGCGTGATGAAAAGTATACTATAACCTGCCCAGGAGTATGAAGAATGATTGTACCAAGTTTCGTTAAAATCCATCGAGTATTTTTTGTTTCTATAAAGAACATACAGACAGACAGACAGACAGACTGACAGACAGACAGACAGACAGACAAAAATTTTACTGTTTGCATTTTTGGCATCAGTATCGATCACTAATCACCCCCTGATAGTTATTTTGGAAATATATTTCATGTACAGAATTGACCTCTCTACAGATTTATTATAAGTATAGATTTTATAATTTCTTCCCCTTTTCTCACTTAAAAAAAAATAGCCTCTGTCCGTCTCCAGGGTCCCAATTATCTCTGTACCAAAATTCATCAAAATCGGTTTTGCCATTTAGGCGTGAAGACTTAACAAACAAAGTCACTTTCGCTTTTATAATATTAGTAAGGATTAGTGTAGTGTATGCTTTATTAAAATAATAGCTTCTGCCAGCGACTTCGTACGTGGATCCTGTTGCTTATGCCAGCGACATTCAGTGTTATAAACGTAAGAGTAGACAAAAATAAACAGAAAGCTCAGAACTGCTAAGCTATCGGGAGTTACACGTGTTATTTTGAGTTAACCATAAAAGATAGACGTATGCTGTCGTGGGACATTTTTTATATAATTTTGAGGAGAACATTTCCGTTATACATGTTTTCTGTGTAGCTTTAACCATTAAGGCTGCAAACGCGACGGAAGCTTAAAAAATGGAGTAATTTCTCCCGTTTCCCCAACATTTCCCTTCACTGCTCTGCTCTTATTGATCGTAGCGTGATGAAAAGTATACTATAACCTGCCCAGGAGTATGAAGAATGATTGTACCAAGTTTCGTTAAAATCCATCGAGTAGTTTTTGTTTCTATAAAGAACATACAGACAGACAGACAGACAGACAGACAGACAGACAGACAGACAGACAGACAGACAGACAAAAATTTTACTGTTTGCATTTTTAGCATCAGTATCGATCACTAATCACCCCCTGATAGTTATTTTGGAAATATATTTCATGTACAGAATTGACCTCTCTACAGATTTATTATAAGTATAGATAATTTATAAACTGACGAAGATATTAACACCGCGACTGTACCTACCTCATTCTCGTTCCAGATGTTATGATGAGTTTTATGAAGAAACAAAGCACAAATTGAGTTTCCAAATCTTATAAGTATAACAATTTGTTACGTTTGTGGAAAAGCTTTTTCCTTGTTTGTGTTTTTCCAAAGACAACTTCTGTTTTGTGTGTACAGCTACTTAGTAGGCCTTTGTACGTAGCTTCTTAGTCCATACACAAAGGGTAAATAGGTATTATACTGGCCTGTTGTTCTAGTGGTTAGTGGCCCTGACTGCTATGCCGGAGGTCGTGGGTTCGATCTCCAGCCAGGACAAATTTTCATTCTTTGTCTAATCTATTTCTCTGTGGAATGCGCTCCCCCAGGAGATCAGGATGGCAACAAGCCGATTAGCATTCAAAACTAAAGTTCGAGAGCTGATTCGTAAGAAGTTGGCAGTAGTATCATCACAAGGTTAATGTTTTCCAATTGTCGATCTGGACCAATTGTTTGACTATATTAATTAGGTATGTAGTTTATTAATTTTGAGTATATATTGTTTAATTGTATAATATATATTATATGGTTTATTAGTACTTATGTTAATTCTTGTTCGTTTTCTCTTTCTCTTTTATTGCACCTACCACTATTTTTCTCTGCATCACCCAAAGGTTGACTGGCAGAAAATGCCTAAGGCATTAAGTCCGCCTCTGTACTTTGTGTGCATAAAGCATTAAATAAATAAATAAATAGATAAATTATGTGATGAGCATGATCATTTGTTCTGGGTCTGGGTGTAATTTATCCATAATATGTATGTATTTAGAAATATAAGTATGTGTATCAGTTGTCTAGTACCCATAACACAAGCTCTGCTTAGATTGGGACTAGACGGCGTTGTGTGATAGTTTTGTAATATTATTATTATTTTTAATTTTTATACTTCTAAATACCTGTCAGTTACCGAATTTTTACGGGTGCTGTCAGTGTATTGGTGGTGAGACGGATCTTTATTTTGACCAAATCATCTGTTTACGTTCTCTCAATGCGACTTGGGAGCACTTTTCTCTGCTTGAAGTGATATAAATATCGTCAGATCATAATCTAAATAACCAAAAAGTCGAAAGAATATTGTTTTAGAATTTTAAATTTCGATTATTTTTGTCGTCAGTCATAACCATCACATCTGCGTTGTTTTCCTACTAATCACAGTAATGTCTTCGTATTATTGCCTTTCTAATGAAACCTGAAAATAAAATTGTTTGTGGCATTTCCACCAAACGGTTGGATGTCTTTAAGTATTTAAAACTGCCATAGGTAGAAACAATTTTCACCTTATATATATGTGTTAAGATTTGTATTGTCCTCAAAGTGTACTGTTAGAAGTTGGCATCGCAATTTGTTAGAAAGATGTCCAGTTATATCAGTACCCAGATGGTGTTAAAACATTGGACAACGAGCGGATCCAACGATCAACATTCATCAGATAAAATGTAGCATTTTTCTTAGGATATTGTTACGTTTTTCTTCCGATTTGGTTCTCTAGAAAAAACTGGGATCGTTTATCAGGGGACCTTTTGTATCCGATGTGTTTAGAAAAGGGTTGTTTTGCCAAATATGTATGGCACGAACCGGATGGTATATTATTCACTGACAACCGTGATGTATCTATATAAATCCATATTAACTTTATATGTATAACAAGCTCTAGCCCATGGCTTCGTCTGCGTACATAAAATATTGGCAGCAGGAATAAAGCAGCTATCTATCGATGAAAAAAAATTTAGCAAAAGGACCAGTACTTTCAGAGATCATCTCCTCATCATCATTCAATATCATCATTTCAGCCGAAAGACTTCCACTGTTGGACATAGGCCCCAAGTGTCGCCACGATGAGCGGTCCTGTGCGTCTTGAATCCATCGGATTCCCGCAACCCTTACCAGGTTATCGGCCCACCTTGAAAGAGGCCTTCCAATGCTACATCTTCCGTTACGGTATGGATTACCTACTACAAACAAAAAAACAAACTAACCTCTTTATAATATTATTAGAGTAGATTCTCTCTGTACGTGTGTCAGTTGTACGTGTTATTCATCTATGCCACGTACTTCGATCTACGCAGTATAAACAACTGGAACAATATGACTGCTGCGGTCTTCAAGACCGATTACAATTTAGGTGTTTTCAAGGCTTGAATGGCTCTTTATAAACTAGCGCACCTCATTATCGACCATTGCATCACTATTACCGTCTATCATCAGGTGAGATCGCAGTTAAGCACTAGTTTATATCAATAATTTAAAAAATAATATGTTTGAAGAAAGACCGAGTACCTAAGCCACAAAGCCACAGAACAAATGAAGAAGGTTTGGAGGTATGTGGAGCAGAGAGTAAAGTCCACATATCTCCGTTGAAAAGGGAGGAACCTCCGACCAGACAGGCTTTATAGTCTGGTGGGCGATTGCCCGATAGTTGATTTCGGACTGTGGTATATATTCAAATCGTGCGGAGAACTTTGATTGCACGATGCAGGATTTTGTATTTTCTTCGTAGTTCTTATGTGGCGTCATAGATGTCGCTACAGCCTTGTGGGCGGGGCAGGCGTACTACTAAGTAGGGCAGTGCCCATAGTTCAACTGCCAATAGCAAACTTGCGATCTAAGTGTGCGTGGTCTATTAGTTGCGTAATGCGCGTTCGTACTGGTTTATTGCCTGTAGTGGAGTTAAAGGGTGGGAGACAAGCGGCGACACTCGTAGTTCAAATCGGAAAGTATTTCCTTGTAAAAAATTGCACTTTACCCTGAACAAAATTGCGGTTTTCATCACGAAACAAGTTAGTAATCTTTTCTAAGAACTAAAGAATACCTTCGCAGTGTTCTACATAGTGTTTATTCAGCCCCCTTATATAAAAGTCAACTAAAGGTCACCAGTTCAAGCGGTGATCGAGGGTTAAATATAAACGGTTACTTTTAAACCCAATTATTTATTGATTTGAATTACAGTGTCGTTTTACGTAGGTAGGGTATAACGATATTTGAGGTTTTTGTGTGGCCATGACTAATTATAGTACTTAAGTATAGAGCTATAAAGTTGTCAAAAAATAAAAGGCTTATTTCGACTTTTGTATTTTGACTGCGCGGCTGAGCGACTGAGCGGCTTGTCCGGTGTAGTGTTTTTTTTTGTCGGATAAGTACAAGTGCCTACTAATAATAAAATTAATCAGTAAGGTGATTGATATTTGGATTTAACAATGTTATCTAAGTAAGAGTTGATACAGAATTTTTTTTTTTCGTTGGGCAAAAGTCATCTATTGAAAAACCTTGCTCTTGGGTGGAGCGGGAGATAGTGTCAGACTTTTACCGACTAAAAACCCACCCCGTTCCTTCTAGCCTTCATACCGAGGCTCGAGTTTCCTTTCAGATAACCCTGGCCCCAGTAGGCTTCGACCCAGCTGGGCCCCTCCTGTTGCTGCCAACCCCTTGAGGCGAGCGGGAACAGTGCGCGCCGTCGACGTCTTGGGCTCGGTCCAGATAGTTATCGGACGATCGGATAGCGAGCTACCCATGGCTCGCCGTCCGCGAGCCCGCGTCTACGGTTGCCGGAAATCGGGATCGGAATCCCGGCGGCGGCGGCGAGGGCGCCGTTGCCTGATGCGATCAGCCTCCTCCTTTGCTAGTCCGGAATAGTGTAGCTACTACTGAAATAACTACTACTACATCTGACCCCTAATTATTAGTTCCTTAGTGACCCCTCACACGAGCCTCAAAAAAACGCCGCTTCAAGCTTTTTCTTGAGGCGGCCTCTTTTTGTGGCTCGGCTGCGGCGGTGCCACCACAAAAAACGCTTGAAGCCGCTTCAGGCTTCTCCGGTCACAAGCTGTCGCGCGCTTCAGCTGTTTTTTGCGGTGGCTTCTAGCTTTTTTTTGTGGCTGCGTTTTTTTGAGGCCCGTGTGCGGGGACGGATTCGTTCCAAGTTACATTCTAGGGTCTTTCTCAAATGTCAAAACGAGCCTTTTTTATCTGAATTTGAATCTTATTTAGAAACATGATCTACTGATCATGGGTGGATTTTGAGGGTGTTCGCTCATCCTGATCAAACCCATGTCGTCGACGGCGCGTAGTGTGCACGCGCGCCTCAAGGAGTTGTCAGCAACCGTAGGAACCCAACTAGTTCGAAGCCTACTGGGGCCATGGCCCCGGTACAAGATTCGGATAGATTGAAAGGCAACGAAGGAACAGGAGTTGGTTTTTAGTTACTAAAAGTCTGACACTATCTCCCGCTACGCCCTAAAGCGGGGATGTCATTAGATGATTTTCTCACCTAAAAAAAAAACATAAAGAAAGCCGGAGTTTTATTTTGAGTATTTTATTTAATTAAAATTATTTCAAATTAAAATTATTTTGAAAGTAAAAACGTTCAACTAATTAAAACTAGATATAAGTCTTAAAACTTACTTACAAAAAAGACATGAAAAATAAAAACACTTAACTAATTAAAACTATATATATACAATAACTTTTACCTAAAATATGGCGTCAAAAAATTCCTCCGCATCGCTGTCGACTGGAAGTGTGCCCAAAAGACTGGCGGCATTGCCATGCTGAATGGCAATGCTTAATCTCTGACCAAGATAAAAGAAAGTTGGGATCGTAATAACTCCTTCCGTTCAAACGGCTAATGTTATGTTGTGTTGATGAAATATATTACAATTCCCAAAAGATTAGAACGGCAGATGCTTGAAATTTGAAACTTGCGAAGCGCCAGGCTTTGCGCAATCAACAACACGGTAGGCGCTTTATGTAAAGTACCTATGTTACCTATATTTTACGTACAAAACAGAACTTCAGTATTAAAGGATAATTTACAAAGGAGAAAATTGAGTTTCAATAGGATCATCATCATCATCATCATCATTTCAGCCGATACACGTCCATTGTTGGACATAGGCCTCCCCCAAGCGTCGCCACAACGAACGTTCCTGTGCGTCTCGCATCCATCGGTTTCCCGCAACCTTTACCAGGATACGTTCCTCAAAAGGACCTTCAGCTCCTCAGGCTCCTTCAGTAGGATACGTTTTATTAATTAATGAAGTAAATGCATTAAATAATTTGTTTTAATTTTAGGTGAAAACTCGACGATTTCAAATGTGTTTTCGACTTTTAATAATGGTCATAAATAATCACTGGCAGGAAACACCTGCACACAGAGTTAACCACAAAACCAACAAAACAGCCAATGGTATGAAATTGTGGTCTCTGTAACGAGAACAAATATTTTACACTACCATTGTGCCGAAGCAGGTATCTATTAATTTGTTGTTCCCAAATTTTTTTTTTGAGATGGCATATCATGAAATAGCGAGAGGGAATTTCAGACTGTGCTGAATAATAGTAATAATGGCTAATTTTTATTTAACTTTTCGAATACCGTCAATTAGAAATACAATAGAAAGATAAGACATCGGAAGCGTTCGGTTGGGTTTAATGAATTAAAAAGACAACATTGGTAAAACTTATAATAACAACGTACCAACTAAAGGGTTAGTAATACTTAAAAACCTAAAAAAAAAATCGTAACCTACTGCCGCCATAACTTTTCCAAACAGTACTTCAACTCTAGCAAACATCTATTTTAAGCTCGCGTGGAACACGAGTGGCGAGCAGTAGTTTGCTCACAGTCCTGGAACCCGCCTGGGGTAACCTGGGGCATCTCCCAAACACTAAAAATGCTTTTGTTTAAGTTTCGTACTTAACTTTTATACAAACTATCTTAACGCAGATTTTTATGATTCAAGTTTAATACTTTATTTTCTTTATTATACTAACTCAGTAACTAACATAGCCTTTGGCAACCTTATCAACTGTCCTAGTTTCCCGAGCTGTCCTCAGGGATACGTCTGTCTAGTACACTTCCTAATCTCTACGCTTCACGCCCCGAAGAGGTTTATAAACACCACGATAGGACTTGGTTTTAATAGGTATGTGGGAAGGAAATCTAGGATATCCATCGCCAAAAGACTATATATAGGTTTTAAATAGTGGATAATGGATAAAAAGCCCAATACTCGTGAGTATTAAAATGCATTTTTCAATACACTTGCTCATAAAGTGACTCTTATTGCACTGCACTTAGGTATATAATGACACTTGTTACCAAACTGTGATATTTTGATTACCATTACGCACTAGTGCTATAATGTGGTTAAAACCTTATTGTTCAACCTCTCCACCGTCATAATTTTATGACATTTATCGTATCAGGATGGGCGCAGGTTGACTCCCACGGAGAAAAGAAAAACAAAATGGGCGCGCATATGAAAACAGTTTTTTTACCAAAAGTTTACTAGTTTTACAGTTATTTTATTCACAAGTGTATTGAAAAACGTATGATACACATGAGTAATTAATGATTACCATTCTCGGCTCTCTTAAGGCCCTCGCCATGGCTCAGGTCTAAATACCGCCTCAACGGTAATCACTAACATTACACACTTATATCATAATGTACTATTATTGCTCTCGAGTATCACGCCTTTTTTTATTATAAAAATTCATGCTTATTATTTTTGGGCGCAGTGTTGAATTTATGAAGTAGAGACAAACCACCAACGAGATAATAAGAACAATCATCATCATCATCATCAGCCTTTTAATGTTCCCACTGCTGGGACTCAGGCCTCCTCTCTAGGAGAGGGAATGGGCCATAATCCACCACGCAGGCCCAGTGCGGGTTGGTGAATGTCACATGTCGTCGAATTTTTGGTTCTAAGACATGCCGGTTTCCTCACGATGTTTTCCTTCACCGTTTTGAGAGCAGTGGTGATGAAATAAATTACACAAAGTAATGCGCCTGGCTGGGTTCGAACCCGCGACCTACAACTCGTAAGTCGGGGCCATTACCACTCGGCCACCACTGCTCAATCAATCAAAATCAAAATCAATAAGAACAATATTAATTGCCAAATATTAATGGAAGAAAAAACCGTGTTGCGCCGACCCCAAATAAAACGGGACAAGGGCAGGAAGATGATGAGTTTCTTCACGATATTTTCCACAAAGTAATGCGCCCGGCTGGGTTTGAACTCATGACCTACCACTTGTAAGTTGGGACCCTTACCACTCAGTCACCACTGTTCTGTGTGTAAATGTAATACTATAATCAAGTATTTTGAAACCAAACAGCTATTTAAATAAGACTCGCTGAAAAAACCTTTTTAGGGGATTTTCCTCGTAAAAAATGACAAATTATTCGCCTCGAGCTTTTCGAATTGGCGTAATCCGTAACGACCGCGACCCACAGCTGAGAGAGAGATTAAAGCATTTGGGGGAGGACGTGACGATGTTACTTTATTTATCATTGTCTACCTCCCCCTCCTCAGGTGATGGGGGATGGTTTTAATCCACTTTGTTTCTGATCAATGAGCATGGTGTTAGATATTCTTTCGCCTTTTTTCAAATGTAAGATATCTGCGATATAATAGGTATTAGTAGCTGAACGAAATCCGAGGCACAAAATATTCATAGGTACAAGAAGTCAATCTACATACAAAGTGGGCTCGAGCAACATACACATAGACATCGCTCACGGACACGATGTCTCGGTAACGTCTCGGCCCGCTCGTCGAACAGTTCCGACTCAAACGCTCATTAGTGTGCGTCCACCGAGCGTACGTATAAAAAGTGAAGAGATTGTCTTCTGTACCTATCTATTTTGTGATGTCACAGTCAGAGTTCAGATGGGTAACAATGTTAGAACTCTGGGAGGTATTCAAGAGGCAGACATGTAAAACTACAATAGTAAGTTAATTCATTAAACCCCAAGCGAACGCCGGCGTTTGCGCTATCATTGTCTTACTATAAAGTATATAAAAGAGACAAATGTCTGATGTTTCTAATTCAGATAAACCACTAGATGCACTATTTATCTCTAAGCTATTATTTTCCCTAAACTATTTATAGGCGACAGGTCAAACGACAATCCTTCATATATTCATTGTCAAATCACAATGTGTTTAGAATAAGTGATATATTGTATAGTTTTGACACGTTCAAGGCATTAACAAGTAACTTATCAGTCACGTTCTTTTGTTTATTTTTATTTAATGTCCAGTAGGTACTGAACGTACTGATTAGTACCATATACGCTACCTGACAGGTTTGTATAGGTGAGTTTTACAGGTAAACCGGAGCGTATATGTTGCACAACTTTGCAGGTTTCCACACAAGTTTACTTGACGGGTATAACTGTGCAGGCAAACCTGTCAGGTATATCCTAACGTGTATGGCTACCTTTGTATTTATTTATATCACTACTAGTTTCTGTCAACGGCTTCAATCAAATTACAAAAGAATATTATTTCGCGATAAACTAGTAGCGACATCTATGGCTTCACATAAAAACTAATCCTGCACTTCTCCACGCGATTTGTACAAAAAAGAACATCACGGGCAGTTGCCCACCAGACAAGGTTGAAAAAGGAGGATCCTCTAACCAGGCGAGTATTACCGTCTGGTCAGAGGATCCTCCTTTTTCAACGGAGGTTTGCAGGATATTACTCTCTGTTCCGCAATGTGAATGTATCATAATGTGCTATGCCTGGGCAAGGTCTTTCCTTATACCAATTTTATGCAAATTCATTCAGACGTTTGAGAGAGAAGGAGTAACAAACACACTATTATATAAGTAAACTTATTTTTTCTCCTGTTATTTAAGGAATTTTTGCAGAGCAGTGGTGGCCGAGTGGTAACGGCCTCGATTTTCGAGTTGTAGGTTCAAATCCAGCAGTATGTGTTTGTGTGTGAGAGCAGTGGAGATGAAACAAATTATTTCATATCCACTACTCTCAAAATGCATGTCTATAACCAAAAATTCGAAAACAAGTGACATCTACCAACCCGCACTGGACCCGCGTGGTGGATTACGTGCTATTCCCTCTCCTAGATGGGAGGCCTGAGTCCTAACAATGGGAACATTAGAAGGCCGACTATGGCATAAGGAATTTTTATACATAGTAGTATACGCCAATTCCATCGTAAACTAAAATATGAATAACAATAAAAAAAAATAAAAAAAACTAGACTTAAGTTTACATAGTGTTAACAGTGGTCGGGATTTATATAAATTATTATGGGGACTAGAACACATAAAAACCACTATAACTGGTTTAGGTGTAGGTATATAAATTTCTTTCAGCGAATTTACCATAGAAAATTATACCAAGGGAAAATTCCCCCGGGATAATAAGTATGCTAAAATGTGCTATTCCAGAAAATGGTCACGGGTAGACCAAATTTTGCCAGATTTCATAAAAAATTCTTAGCAGTTCCAAATAAAGGAGTAATAAAAATACACGCACATTTACCAACTTTCACCATTATAATTTTACCGTGATCAGTATTTCTGTAGAAAAACGTCCACTGCAGGGCAAAGACCATCTCGTTGTGTTGCCATCAAGGTCCGTTCCATACTTCTTGCATCCAGTAGACCCTGTGGTCCTCACAGGACACCATCGATCCGCCTCAAACTTTTCGGCTCCATCGGTCATCTTGTTTACGAAAATTTGTACCCTACTGTTACTTAACTTTATCGGTTACTTTGGTTCTCCTGAGGATACCTTCGTTAACCTGTTATATTGGAGTTGTACGTACCTACGCAGAGGTTGAGTGATTTACTGCTGCGCGGCGTTCCGCGGTTTCGATTCCCGTCCGGAATAAATATTTGTATAGCCTACAGGACTGTATGTGGGTCTGGATGTCTCAGATGAGTTTGACGTGTTTGTGAATGCGCGCGAAACATGTTCGAGTAGGGCAACGTTACTTTAATTCATTAAACCCCGAGCGAACGCCAGCGTTCGCGCACCCACTGTCTTTCTATTGTGTCTCTAATTATCACGATTGAAGAGAGGGTGCTTCCAATTTATGCGGTTTTTTACGGGTTGCTGCTGTGCGGATGCGGTGCGTAAGTCGTACTGCGTACGGACGATCGTGTTATTCATAACAAACGCGCGGTGCGGCAACCGTGCGGTGAACGGCAACAGGACGGCAACGTCACAAGCACTACGTTTTCAGTTCGGTGTTGAATAGCGCATCACTGGCGTACCAAACGCACTGTGGCAGCCAGATACGTACGCCAGATAGGCCTCCTCTCTAAGAGAAGGAACAGGCCGTAATCTACCACGCCGGTCCAGTGCGGGTTGGTAAATTTCACATGTCTTCGAATTTTTGGTTCTAGGACACATACGTCCTAGAACCAAACGAATAAAAGAAATATCGTGAGGACATCCTCACGATATTTCCTTCACCGTTTTGAGAATAGTGGTAATGAAATAAATTACACAAAGTACAACAACAACTGGTAAGTCGAAGCCACCACTGCTCTTGCATGTTACTTAATCAATGTTTGTGTGTTAGTACTTTCAAAGCCATTAATCTGAAAAACTTTCAAGAGTAAATTACAGTTTAATCAGTTCAGTTGTTACTTTCATAAGCTTAATTTTTCACTCTAACAAAACTTATACACGACTTAAATTTATTAAAGGTCAAAAGTTTTTGTTCTTAAGAAAACATTTTGTTTTCATGAAAGTTCTTTAACTTTTCTGGACGCCTGTGGCAGTTAAGGCACTAATTGATTGTGTCACAGAAAATAAGCTCAGCGTAGTTTTTTCAATAGATGTTGTCTGCCATCATCCAACTCCAAAATTAAGTGGAATTGGGCAGGGCACATTGCTCGCAAAACAGATAGCTGATGGGGGGCTCGCGGACGGCGAGCCATGGGTAGCTCGCTGTCTGATCGTCCGGTAATGGACCGAGTCCAAGACGTCGACGACGCACTGTTCCCGCGCGCCTCAAGGATTTGTCAGCAGCAGGAGGGGCCCAGCTGGGTCGAAGCCTACTGGGGACAGGGTTGTCCGAAAGGGAGCTCGTGGCCCGGTATGAAGGCTAGAAGGAATGAGTCTGACACTATCTCCCGCTCCGCCCAAAAGCGGGTTTTGTCATAAGATGATTTTCCCCATAAAAAAAAGACAGCTGATGGGAACGAAAGGTGGGAGTAGCGTCTACGTACCGGAAGATGCAACGTTGGAAGGCCTTCCAACGTGGTTCGATGACCTCATGAGGGTGGCGGGAATCCGATGGATGCGAGACGCACAGGACCGACTGTTACGGCGACACTTGGGAGTGGCCAATCTCCAACAGAGGACGTCTTTCAGCTGAAATGATGATGATGAATTATCAATAATTTAAGGATTACTTAAGGAATCTTCGAATATAGCCACATCCATTTTAGGCCTGCTGATGAGGCCCATTGTAAGCGACCACGTGACAGTGCCTATGTCATCACGGGCAACACAGACTGGTCATATGTTTTCATCTTAAGACACTGCGGTATGTTGGACGAGAAGATAATTACGTAAATATTTTAAAAAATCGTTCCTTTGCAAAAAATAAGACGGGCGCTGACTCAAAGGGCTTAAAGTTGCCTCAGTAAAAGAAAAATATATTGCATCGTGAACAGTTCTTCGAATTAGGGGCGGTAATGACAGAGATGTGTTGGTTAGCAAATGCAGGCTATTAATCAAGGGTGAGAGGCGTAAAAGTGGATGAAATTGGGGCCATTAAGTTAGAGGTTGGCAGTTTTTTGACAGAACTTTATCGAGAGAAGTTCAATAGCCTTAATCTACCACGAGGAAATATGCTTTAATCCACCACGCCACCGAATTTTTGGTTCTATGTCATGCCGGTTTCCGCACGATGTTTTATTACACCGTTTTGAGAGCACTAGAGATAAAATAAATTACGCAAAGTAATGCGCCTGGCCGGGTTTCAACCCGCGACCTACAACTCGTTAGTTGGGGTCGTTACCACTCGGCCACCACTGCTCTAAGTTCAATCATCATCAGCCTTTTTAATGTTCCAACTGCTGGGACTCAGGCCTCTTCTCTAGGAGAGGGAATGTGCCGTATCCACCACGCGGGCCCAGTGCGACTTGGTGAATGTCACATGTCTTCGAATTTTTGGTTCTAGGACATGCCGGTTTCCTCACGATGTTTTCCTTCACCGTTTTGAGAGCAGTGGTAATTAAATTAATTACACAAAGAGAAAACCGGCTTATGTCTATGGGCGGAATAATGTTTGCCGAGTCAGTTAGTACTTTTTTAACTTTTAAAATATCACATAAATAGCTGTTTTCCTGGCCTCACAAGGAGGCTTCGTATAAATTGCCCACGCTGCATCTGACGCCAACGAAAAAAAAATCCCTAGAGCCTTCTTTTGCGTAAAATATGATTGATTACTCATTCTACTGCCATTATTGCAGTTAAATCGTTTGGATATTTTGTTTCTGTATGATTTATAGATAATGAATTTATTTAGCTTATTCAGATTTTGATTTAATTTAATCATAACGTTGATGTTGAACTTTTTTCTTGTCTATACAACAAAATTTTTTGTTTATGGGAAACTGAATATAGTTTGTTCAGAACCAGTAACTGAATGGATTCTGATATTTTTTACACCATGTTATATTTTTTCCCAATTAAAAAAGGTCAATAGGTAGGTAGGTACTGACACTAACTACAACACAGGTCACGGCAAGTAATAGCGGGCATTAGGCGATAGCCAAATGCTGGGTGTAAGTGCAAAACCACCCCTCAGTCGCCTGGATGATCCGGTGACTATGTATTTTTGCTGACATAACAAGCTTTATGATTTTTCATAACATAGTTATGAAATTTTGTACATAGATTTTTTACATAAAAATACTAGAGAGGTATTTCAGGACTTTGCGTATATTAAAAATAAGGTTGGATAATAATCTGGGTTATTGGTCAATCATCATCATTTCAGCTAAAAGATAATGTACTACATTACAAATATGTATAGGGTCATAGATATCATAGGTAGTACTTACTATACATCAAACCAAAGTGGTACAAAACAGTAAATATAAAACTGTTTCTGTGAAACACCTCGTCCTTTTTGTATATGTATATTGAGGATGAGGTGTATTCCAATATGTTTGAGTCGGAATATAAATAGGGTATGGTTTTGTATAGTCGGGTGGAAACAGTTGGGGACTCAACCTACAGGACGAAAAAATAAAATCTCTTTTTTTATATCGAGAAATATATTTCGATTCTGCTGCTAGTACAAACGTGGAGTCTGTATGTGTGAACGTTTCTTTATTATATTTTTTTTTAAACCTGCAACATTAAAAAAAAGAAACATTCAAACTTGGAATTACTCTTGTATCCATATTAAACCGAGAATGACAATAGAAGGTGCCAGTTAAACGTGGAATAAAGTACATTGACCTTTTCCTATCTAATATCTCTGCATAGGTACCCGAAAAACAAACAATGAACTGCTTTTCATTACTAGATCATGTAAAGGATACATGTCGATTCAAGACAGCTTTATGTATTTACTAGCTGCTCCGAGCGGCTTCGCCCGCGTGATAGCAGAAAATTATCCTAAGGGAACATACTTCCGGGATAAAAAGTATCCTATGTCCTATTCCAAGACATGGTCTATCCGTGTACCAAGTTTCATCAAAATCGTGCAGACGTAACAAACAAACAAACAAACAAACTCACTTTCGCTTTAATAATATTAGTAAGGATTCATAAATTTTTCTTTCATCATCATCATTTCAGCCGACAGACGTCCACTGCTGGACATAGGCCTCCCCCAAGTGTCGCCACAACGATATATCCTGCGTGTCCCCCATCCATCGGACTCCCGCAACCTTCACCAGGTCATCGGTCCACCTTGCAGGAGTACTTGCGACGCTGCGTCTTCCAGTACGGAGTAAATTTTGCTTTAATTCCAGAAAAAATAATGAATATTAGTAACAATAAGCTTAAAATTAAGTGTTAGTACATAAAATTATAGTATCATAGTGTAGAATTCATTTATATTTTGTTCATACAGAGCTGGAAGTATAAAATTCGACCCCTTTACAAAGTGATATGTAAAATCGATAAGATCCTTTGCAAAACACCAACAAACTGTATTATGGACAGCTAGTGCCGGAATTTTATGCTTATTTCAAACTTTAAAGCGACAGTTTTGTCCAATGTTATGTCCAATGCATAAACTTGGTAGCTTTTAACATTTTGCTGAAACTAGCTTACTGTAATATGGGTCCTATAATTTAATTTGATCATAATTTGGGTCGGTTCTGAAACGGTTGCAAAATTGTGAAAGAGCAATTTGTTTAGCTATTCTATTTTGTGAATAACCTTTGTAAAACACTAACTGCTTCCAGCGGCTTCGCCCGCGTGATTGCAGAAAAATATCCCAAGGTAACATACTTCCGGCATAAAAAGTATCCTATGTCCTATTTCAGGACATGGTCTATCTTTGTACCAAGTTTCATTAAAATCGGTTTTGCCATTAAGGCGTGAAGACGTAACAAACAAACAGGCAACTCACTTTCGCTTTTATAATATTAAGTAAGGATTGATAAGTCATCGAACTCTCAGAAGCGTCAATATTTTTTTTTTAAAGTTGGGAAATCATTTAATGATTCCCGCTCTAGAGCGGGACGCCGTGTCAGACTTTTACTAACTAAAAAAACATCTATGTTCCTTATTTGCCTTCGACGTCCGAGGACCATGAGTAACCTTTATTGAAATTGACTCATGGTCTACTAGTAGGCTTCGGCCCTATTGTGCCTGTTCAGTTTTTCTGACATCTCTTCAAGGCGCGCGAACAAGGCGAGGATGTCTGTCCCCTCCCCTCACGCGTGCGGTTTTCCCCTAACGCGTGCGTTAGTCTTCTTCGCTAGCATTACAGTGAACTGCTGAAAGCATAAGGAGGCGAGGTGGGACTAGGTGGCGTTAGCGTCGAGTTAGATCGCGCTATGGGAACACTTTTTGGGAATAAAGACAGGAGCGCGTTTTCCTATAACCCATTTATTAATTACATCGAACACGGAGACATTGACATCATATCTGAGATGTGTGCACACTGTCACGCGCGTAAGTGGAAGGAAGAGATCTGGAACGTCTCAAATCGTCTTGCACATCACGCTGTTTTCCCGTCCCCGAGCTCTTAGAATTCGACATCAGACGTTTTAGATCTTCGATTTTGACAACCCCGTTGTCGCTGGCTGAAGCAACAGCTTACGAAGTCGCGGGCAGAAGCTAGTCCAGCAATATTATTTTAGTCTGTTTACATTTTATGACGTAACAATTTATTTTATTTTATGGTTTGTCTTGTGCAAGTCACAAATAAAATATTTTATTCTTTCTTTCTTTACAGATATGTCCTCTCTCACTTTCAAAATATACTACCCTCCTTCTGGAGCACTCTGATTAACCATTATGACTTCCATTTAAGCCTACAGGGGCAGCAAAAAAAGAAAAAAATCAAAACGTACGCATATATTTCTTTGCACATAGTAATTTGATTGTACCCTCGTCATTAAGGTTCTATCTCGACCCGATCTGGGAGACTTTGTTAGGCGAATTTAAACGCTGTTCGGTTCTAAAGGCCACTTCATACAATCAGGGTGCGAGGTAAAATTGCGTTCTATTTTTAGCACACTTTATTTGGAGACTTGGGGCCTCCAAATAAAGTGTGTGAAGGTGCGAGAGAAAAAGACGGATGGAGCTGTATACCCTATATAGCTTCATCCCTTTAACAGTCCAGTTTAGGTCCTATAGGTTTTTTCTTTTACGGTGGGCAAAAATCATCTTATGACAACCCCCCTTCTTGGGTGGAGCGGGAAATAGTGTCAGACTCTTACTGACTAAAAACCCACCCCGTTCATTCTAGCCTCTTCATACCGGGGCTCGAGCTTATTTTCAGATAACCCTGGCCCCAGTAGGCTTCAACCCAACTGGGCCCCTCCTGCTGCTGACAACTCCTTGAGGCGCGCGGGAACAGTGCGCGCCGTCGACGTCTTGGGTTCGGTCCGGACAGCTACCCATGGCTCGCCGTCCGCGAGCCCGGTCTTGTTTAGGTCATGTTGCCTATAGGTACAATACAATTTATATGTATTCGCAGCACACGGTTGACGCTGGTGGCCGCAACACGCAACAAATCGCCGCTGCTCGCTTCTTGTGGTCCGAACCGGCTACTAAAC
Source organism: Mythimna lalbum (assembly GCA_949319445.1). Taxonomy (NCBI): domain Eukaryota; kingdom Metazoa; phylum Arthropoda; class Insecta; order Lepidoptera; family Noctuidae; genus Mythimna; species Mythimna lalbum. Next base: position 17,864,725 of record OX439358.1, on the reverse strand, counting down.
GCCGTCACACGCCACTCGCGCATTTAAACCTTCTTTGTCAGAGTCCATTACGATACTGCACGTATGGGTTGTTGTGTTCAGCTTTCTTTGTAGTCACTTCTAGTTACCTTCTAGTTTCTCGTGGTGGCGTTTATAGCTGTGGCATCTGCCCCATGTGCGGTGACACTAAGATAATCGTAGATTTCAATAAAATAAATATTTAACGTTCACTTTTATCGCACGATCATGACGTGGTGTGTTTGAACCCTTAGTCTTCAAAGTTTGTCAGCACGTAGATGGCTTTTGTGTTAACTGTCTATGAATATAGATATTTGGAAAAATCTCGGTTACTAAAGATTTCTTAGATGATATTGCTTTTCATTATTACGTTATATATTTTAGTCAGTTGACCGCTTTTCTGCAACCGTCTACTTTTCCAATATTAAATAAATGAAGATTTTGACCTTGTACTCATCGATTAGGGTATAGTCTGTCTAAAAAGTCAAACAAAACGAGAATTTTGTAAAATATTTAATCATTTAAAAAAAATCTTATATTCGATACTTTTTATAAGGTTCTTCTATTAGTTAACTATGATCAAGATCTATTAATCAACCTTAATTATTGAACCAGTGTTGACTACATCAGTTTTCATTTTATCCTAATAATTACCCAAGTAATTTGTCTTTTTAGACAGACTCTACCCACTAATCTTATTTAATAAATCGACAACGCGCGTCTCCTAACGAATTTGTAATTGGTTCTCAAAAGATTTACACCAGTTGTTGGCATTCTAACAACAAAAATGTAGGAAGAGCTGCTACTAAAATAAATTGCTTGGAGTCAAGTTACAAATGACTTGTAACACACTAGTGGAATAGTAGTTTATTTTCTAATATTGGAGCTTCGAATGTAATCTTCTGTTTTAGGTCTCGCAGGAAACTGTTTGTAGATTAAAGTTGTGATTTATTTTGTGTAGCGGGCGGACATATAGAAGTAGTTGGTTGTTTTTCGTTAACGGATGGTGTAAAAGAGAAGTTGAGGGTTATTGTTAATGAATTGGGCAGTGACTTATCATCCTGTTTCATCGTCTCTTCTTAGATATTTTAGAGTTTTAGGCGTCGTCGGTTGTTTGTTTGTATACTATTTTATTCATAAATTAATTTGACATCAGAAATAACCCAATTGTTTTGCCTTTGTTACGTGCCTGACTGTATCAAAATTTTATAATTTCAATATACCGAACTATGGGTCGAAAGTGGACGAGGCCTATCCTTTATATGAAAATTCAATCTCAAGATAAATGTCGTGTGAGGGCACGGCGATGCTCCGCCCAGGCAGGGCACACCTCGACGGTGTGCTCCACCGTGTCCTCCGGGCGTTGCGCACAGTGGCGACACCCGGGCGTCTCTTCCGCTTGAATCCGATGCAGGAACCTCCAGAACTTGCCATGTCCGGTAAGGACGCCGTGAGGTCTTTCCAGCCACGCCTCAAAGATGGGACTTACCGCCATAATCGTGGCGTGCCCAAGGTATTCGATAGGTTAAACACTGTGCCATCACAACACTGCCTCGAATGTATCTCTTAATTTAACATTGGACGATAAATAACAAATTTGTTTACATTATTCAGTAGCAGATATAGATTAATCATGATTTATGGAGACCCTAATAATTTAATAATGCAAGGTTAGTGCACCAAATTGAATTAACATTTGATTTGTGACTACTAACCCTAAACCACACATAATTATGGCATTTAAACTAATTAGTTATTCTCTGTAAGCTTCTACTCTAACAACGTTACGTGTGTAGCATAAATTTAAACGAACCCATGATGTGAAATCATTGTTGTCTAGCTTTTGCCCGCGGCTTTGCCTGCGTACCAATATAAAATAGAGTCTATGTCATTCAGGACTAAAATAGCTTTCTATCGGTGAAAAAGTTTTAGCAATCGGACCAGTACTTTCAGAGATTACCTACTGCAAACAAAAAAAAAAAAAACTTTACCTGTTTATAATATTTGTGTAGATATTTGTTAAGTTTATTCTATTCTATTATATTAAATTCAGCTTAATACCTCTACGCATAGGATATTGACGACAGAACAGATGAAAGAGGTTGCAGGAGGGGCCCAGCTGGGTCAAAGCCTACTGGGGACAGGGTTGTCCGAAAGGGAGCTCGTGCCCCGGTATGATGTCTAGAAGGAATGGGATGGGATTTTTAGTCAGTAAGAGTCTGACACTATATCCCGCTCCACCCAAGAGCGGATTTTGTCATGAGATGATTTTCCCCATCGGAAAAAAAAGATGAAAGAGGTTAGAAAGGCCTTGTGGGCGGGGCAGGCGTGCCACAAAGTAGGGCAATGCTCATAGTTCAACTAACAACAGCAAGCTTGCGATCTAAGTGTGCGTGGTCTATAAGTAATTATATCTTATCCCAAAAAAAGAGTGCAGTCGTTACAACGTTTCAACATCGCGTGACTTTGTCCCATTCCTCTCAGTTCGTCTCAGCTCCTCCAATCGTCCATTTCCTCTGAGATCTCGTGCCTATGTACAATATGCAGTACATTAGCAAACCCAGGGCTTTGACCTAAGAGTACTCTGCAGATTTTAACGAAATGACGTCACACCGCAGCATTTATCGGTATTACCTACTTTTTAGGGTTTCGTACCTAAAGGGTGAAAACGGGACCATATTGATCTCACTTCTGAAATTTTCACACATAATTAATATATTTCTGTTGCTTCTGTATCAAAAAATACTATAAACAAGTCATCATCGCATACCATCAGGTGATACCTATGGTACTCGTAGTCAAAATCGTGTCGTGCTTTTTTGCCATTTTATGCTACGTACTTGACCTGTTTATAGGGTTCCGTATTTCAAAAGGCAAAAAAGAAACCCTTATAGGATCACTTTGTGGTCCGTCCGTACATCCATCTGTTGATCAAGATCCTTTAACTCGGGAACGCGTGAAAGTATCGAGTTGAAATTAAAACCGTAGGTATATTTAAGTCCGCGGTCCTTTGAAGCAGTAAAAAAAATTAAACTTCTAAGTTAACGAAAAAAATGATATGGCCGTTTATGTCTCCAGATATTTAGGGCTAGAAGGAACGGGGCGGGTTTTTAGACAGTAGGAGCCTAACACTATCTCCCGCTCCACCCAAGAGCGGGGGTTGTCATTGGATGATTTTTGCCCACCATAAAAAAAATGTCTCCTTCTTGGCACAAAATAGATAGGTACAGAAGTCAATCTCATCTATGTACTTCACTTTTTATACCAATGCTAAGCGATCGCGCTAGCTAGGGCCAGCGCATTGCGCCGAACTGTATGAGTTCGACAGGGGGATTAAGCCGAGATGTCGTGTCCGTGAGCGGTGTCTATGTGTGCGTTGCTTGAGCGCGCTTTGTATGTAGATTGTCTTCTGTACCTATCTATTTTGTGTTCTTGGTTTGCCGTGACCCCGTCCCGATTTCAGTACATAATCCTAATGACGCTCAAATGGAATCCGTATTTGAAAACTGATATCCGGTTTCTCGCCAAATCTCATGGTATAATAGCCCTAGCTATTATGTGCAGACCTCTTAAAGTTACGTAAGAATATTCGACGGGATTTTTCGTGGGAAGTTCAGTAGCTGTTTGAATTATTCGTAAATTGATTCCTAATGTAATGTATGTACTTAAGTGTTTGTGTGTACATAAATGAATCCTACTAATATTATAAATGCGAAAGTTTGTATGTATGGATGTTTGTTAGTCTTTTATGCAAAAACTACTGAACGGATCTCGATGAAACTTGGTACACGAGTAAACCATATCCCAGAATAACACAAAGGATACTTTTTATCTTGGGATTATGTACGCGGGTGAAGCTGCGGGCAAAAGCTAGTAAATAAATAAATAAATATTTTTGTATCATTGAGACTGGTAAAATGAAGCTGAGAATTTTATTGTACTAAATACATTTGCTGCCAAATACTGCAATAACAGCAAAATAAACCGTCTAAGAGCAATAATGGAAACGATCCCGACTTACGAGTTGTTGGTCGCGGGTTCAAACTCAGCCAGGCGCATAACTGTGTGTAATTTAATTCATCACTACTGCAAAACGGTGAAGGAAATCATCGTGAGGAAACCGGCATGTCCTAGAACCAAAAAATTCTAAGACATATGACATTCACCAACCCGCACTGGGCCTGCGTGGTGGATTACGGCCTATTCCACCTCCTAGAGAGAAGGCCTGAGTCCCAGCAGTGGGAAAATTAAAAAGGCTGATGCTGACAGATGGACAGTGACGGCAATATGGTCTCGGTTTTACCTTTTGGGTGCAGAACCCAAAAAAACTTCACGTAAAGAAAACATACAATACCATATTTCCCCTTAAAATAACTTCAGTGTTAAAAAAAGGGCTGATACTGAATGAAGATTGCCGAAACGAATGTTAATTTAATTTGAGCACACATTTGGCAAATGAGCGGCCATTTCTGCTTAGTACTTAATGAGCTGTGTTGGAGTTCTCGAGTGGTGTGTCCTAATGAGGGCACTGACACAACAGAGAGATAGGCACAGAAGTCAATCTACAAACAAAGTAGTCTCGAGTAACGCACAGAAAATGGTAAAAATCAGTGCAAGAGTGAGTAATATCCGCTTGAGATACGCATCATATTGCGTTGGTTATTCAGGTCAAGAATCTAGCTGTTTGTTTGCTGTATATGCAGAAGTCAATCTACATACAAAGCGCGCTCGAGAAACATACACATAGACACCGCTCACGGACACGATATCTTGGGGCGCCTTGGCCCGCTCGTCAAACAGTTCCAGCTCAAACGCTCATTAGTGTGCGTTCACCGAGCGTAGGTATAAAAAGTGAAGTACATACATGAGATTGTCTGTCTTCTTTACCTATCTATTTTGTGCTGCTGTCATCCATCGACTACCATTTTTATTGTTACCACAGATTCATAATGTAATTTTGTGACTGAGCATGGACCATAATTTTAGTTTTTACCAATCGACTATAAGGGCGCTTTCAAATTAGCCGCAAACAAAGGAGGTAATCTTTGGAAATACCGATCTGATTACTAAATTTTTATCACCGACAGAAAGCTGCTTTATTCCTGAGTGTCATAGGCTATATTTTAAGTACGCAGGCGATGCTGCGGGCAAAAGCTGGTTCCGTATAAATAAAAAACGCTCGATTGCTGAGCTACACTCGCGCTGCAGTTGCGCTGCATGAATAACAAAGCAGCGTAGTGACAGTACTAATTGTTATTTTTTTAGGTATAAATAAACTCTTTTTCTTTCTTTCTGTGACTTTTCTTGAGCATAACATAGCGCACCCGAGCGGACGGCGTGCTCGCACTGGTTCCGACTGGTCCAAGATATTGTGCCCGTAAGCGATGTCTATACATAATTTTTTTTATGGTGGGTAAAAATCATCCAATGACAACCCCCGCTCTTGGTTGGATTGGGAGATAGTGTCAGACTCTTACTGACAAAAAACCCACCCCGTTCCTTCTAGCCTCCATACGAGGGCTCGAGCTCTCTTTTCTGATAACCCTGGCTTCGACCCACTGGGACCCTGCTGTAGCCACTGATTGCCCCCACGAGGGCACCGGCACGGCGAGTCTATACATATGTGCGGTGCTCGAGCGCATTTTGTCTACACACATTGACTTCTGCACAATCTCTCTTTTGTGGCATAGAGGTGTAACTCATCACCACTCCTTATTGTTAGTAGTTCTTGGAAAATGATTGGTGTTTTGTTCTGTGTTCTTAGTAAATGTAAAGACTACCTTTTCCTTGTTCGTCAATCGATATGTATCAGGCCTGGGTTGACAGCGCCTTCAACGAAGTGGACCGATGACCTGGTCAGGGTTGCGGGAATCCGATGGATGCGTGACGCACAGGACCGGTCGTTGTGGCAACGCTAGGGGAGGCCTATGTCCAGCAGTGGACGTCTTTCGGCTGATATGATGATGACAGTGCGTTGTCATCCACACGCGTCTTAAAGAGATGTCTGCAAAACCAACGCTTGTTTAGACTGTAGGAACGTTTGTATCAGTTACCGTAGCCCAAAAATGCAAAGAGCTAACTGAAAGAATACAGGTGAGTTTTAGTCGCTGAAAGTCTGACACACGCTCTCTCTCCAACCTTGAGCGGGAGAAGTCATTTGAAGTTCCCAGGAATCAAATCTTTGGTAGGTGTTTCACACGTTCTCATAAAAAAGCTATGTTTACAATCATTTCTGTTACGGTAACATAAACGATGAATGCCAAACCAAACAAAACAGCCTTGCATTAACTTAATAGTGTTCTCCGAAAAGCAATTAAATATTTATAGGTACACGGATGTCATTGTCTTTCCAATAATTGTATAGAAGTAGTGGCTCACTGTCGTTTGGGACGCGTCATGTTCGGACACAGTGTCCCAATTGACACTTTTTAATTTTTTTTTTTTTTTGGTGGCAATTCGGATATCGATAAAAAAACTGTCCTGTACAGTCAGATGAAAAAAAAATTATTGATAAATATAAATTTAAACTAAGATTAGGTAGTATAAATTAATATTTATTAAACAAAATTTTTGTAACGCCTCCTCGCTCCGGACAATGGAATGTACCAAAGCTGAAGTGAGAGATCGCCACGATCCCACGAGGACACGGCGTTGGTCTGCCAAAGCGGGGCATACATCAACCGCATGCTCCACCGTGTCCTCCTGGCGGTCCACATAATGGTGATACCTGCACCCCTAGCCAAGTTGCTAATCTGCAATAGTTAACGCTGGTAGAAAACTTCAAATGTCCCGTACATTTGAAGACGTCACCTCAACGCTTAGTCAAGTGGTCAGAACAAATGAATTGGTGACAGGGTCAACTCGAAGCGTTCGACGCAAGCGAAACGGCTATAACTTGGCTAGGGGGCTGGTTAAGTTTGGGAGCTGGACATCGAAAGTGTTCTTCGAAATTCCACCGGCTGTCGAGGACGAGTCCCAGGTACTTCATCATCGACCCGACGCCGATGTGATCTCCTCCTACCGTTAATTTGAAAAATGTTTTACTTCTACAATGCTTGTAGAAGCCCAAGCCTACGGTGGTTCAGGTGGTTGGGAATCGGGGTCGCGTTTCCTGTCGGCTGGGACATGAGGTCTGTTCCCCCCATGCGTGCGGCCACCTCCTTCGCAAGCATGATTGCTTCGACGAAGTCTTAAAATCGCTACCACTAACCGCTATCGCTCATCCACCGCTCATTACATACCCCACACACAAATACATCCAAGAGGGCAAACGTTCCATGATTAAAATATGAATATTGATTCTGTAAGCAATGTCGCGTTTTCACCCGCTATTTACGTCAATTCCATGAACTGGCAACGTTCAACCCAAGAACAGTCAACACACGTTGAACATAGCAATTACACCGAAACCGCACTTTTGTTTTGTAGAAAAATCTCGATTTACCAAAGTAATGTTTTATTTCTGAATGTAGTTGACTGTACATTCGGTTTACTTTAAAAATAGATGGTAATATGGTTGACATCGGTACTTGATTATACATTTTTAATTTAATTTCTGATATTCGAGTTTGAATTCTTTCGTTAAACTGATTTTGGGGATAAGATACAATTACTCGTAGAGAAGGTTGAATATTGTTTTCGTCTAGTCAAATTATCTAGGGTAGTTTTTTGGATATTGTTTTTTTTTATTAGCCTAAACTGTCCCACTGCTGGGCAAAGGCCTCCCCCAACTTCTTACAGGCATTCTTTTCCCGAGTCACCTCCAACCAGTCCCCGCGGTAGGCATCCAGGATATTGTTTATGAAGTGTTTATTTTTGGAAATAACTAATTTAAATGTGTCGGTTACTTTGATAGTTTAGTTATAATAATTATGACAGTTAAAAGATTCTTTAGCGTTCTGGGGGCGAGGCACGTCATATAATCATAGCGGTAAGTCCCCTTTAAGGTGGTGCATCATGACTCACATTTTCACTGTTTTTCATACAACCGCTCATAACTGATTATGACGTTATTACACATTTTTCATTAGATATTTTGGAAACACAGTATCTTGTGGATATTATCTAGGTTTCTAAAGAAGCCAATTTCTAAATTTGTGTAAAACTAATCCAGTAAAAACCTCTGAAAATGTCCTATTTTGTATGAACTTTGACACTTCATAATTTGCCTAAAAATTTAAAAAGTCATTAAAGTAATCCTCTGGAGACCTTGCAAATTTTATTAAGATTCTAAATGACGACAACTTTTTCCAAAAACTTTTAAGGGTTTAAAAAAAGCAGCTATGTCCTGGAGCAAGTTTTGTGAAGTTTTCGAGTAAATCTCGGAATTACCGAATACTAACAGAGTTTCCAGGCGTTATCTCTCTTTTTTTGCGTTGCCTTTTCGTCAAACATCGCGTTGGAATGCATTAAATGAAGTAACAAGCTTTTAAACCATGTTCGATGTTTACGATAAGCGAGTCGAGAAGGACCCTCTTAAGGCACGCATTACAATAACTTGTATGAAATGCAATGAAATGTATATTTATGGAGGTAACGCGTGCGGGACAATCCCGCATGCGTGATGAAACCCGCACGATATTAACCCTTCAGATACCGTCAATTAGAGACACAATAGTAAGACAATAGATGCGCGGCCACCGGTGGTCGCTTGGGGATTCATGAATTAAAACATCCTTTCAGCGGGAGAAGTCTTTAGAATAAAAAAAGGCTATTCTGTAGCTGTACTAAACAAATGTTTCATTTAGTTACAGGCTTGAAGCTGTACTTTAGTAATACTAAAACTACAAAACCCTAGTAAAATTGCAAGGCCTTGTTACGAGGGAAGGCAATTCATACTCCAAGCGAGTGCGAGCTTAAATGAAACTAGACCACTGTTTGTTTTGTAACTTCAAATGAGCCTTTTTATTAGTAGTTAAACTTTTAGTTCAAAAATAACTATCGTCGCAACCTGGGGCTCGTAGGCTTGCGGACTACGTGCAATGGGTAGCTTGCTGTCCGACCGTCCGGTAACCGTCCGGACCGAGCCCAATGCTGTCCATAGCGCGTAGTGTTCCACGCGCGCTTCAAGAAGATGTCAGCAAACCGCAGGGGCCCAGCAGGGTCGAGGCCTATTGGGGCCGGGTTCGCTTCTGAAAGGAAAACCTGACCGTGGAATCAAAGGCAACGAGGGAACTAGGAGTGGGTTTCAGTCAGTAAAAGTCTGACACGAAAAGGGCGGGTGATTTCCCACCTAAAAAAAGACCTAGGGCTGAAATGATGATGACGATGATCGTCGCAACCAACTAGCTAATCAGTGAAGTTATTGTAACATACATTTAAAAAACGAGAGCAGTGGTGGCCGATTGGTAACGGCCTCGATCTACGAATTGTAGGAACTTTTGCTTATGTGTTACATTTTATGCAAAAAGAAAACGTCGTGAGAAAACCGGCATGTCCTGGAACCTAACTTTCGAAGACACGAGACAGTTACTAACCCGCACTGGGCCCGCGTGGTGGATTACGGCCCATTTCCCCATGCAGTGTCCCAGCTGTGGGAACATAAAAAAGGCTGACTATGCTATGCTATTTATTGAAGTCATATACATATATTTAAACAAACAGTATAAAAATAAGCGTTTTCCAAAAAAAAACAGGTTCAAAAGATTCTAATACAGAATTATAATTTATAAAAACTGGAGTAGGTAGTCCCAAGTCTCCCGTTTACCCAGGTCCCAAGGGAAGCACTTCCAATTATCTCCAGTAACAATTCCTGAGGAGAAGTCGCTTTGATTTTATATTGCCTATACTAACATTGGTATTGAGAACCGTTTATTTTCTCAAAGGCAAACGTTTGAAGAGTAGGTATTATGCTTGTATATTAAGTTTCTTATCTTCCTCATGTGATGAAGTATGAATGTGTGAATTTGTTTCAGGAATTTGGCCACGTATTTTTTTCTTTTTAGCCGATTTCTAAAAAAGGAGGAATTTCTCAATTTTTATTTATGTTTGTTTCCGCATAACTTCGTCGCCTTCCAACCGATTTGAAAAAAAAAAAATTGTTGGAAAAGGTTTACTTCCCAAATGGTGCCATTGTCACCAAGTTGGGATCTAATGATGGAATCTTGGCGAAATCTAGGGAAATCCTCAAATTAAATTAATTTAAGTGAAGTCGGTTTTTTTTTATAAAATAATTTTAGGTACTGTTTTTCTTTCATATTTTTTTAATGAGCCGGTAAGCCACAAGCAAAAATAAATATTTTTAAAGTTATTCAAATACTGGTAGGAAGGATAAGATAAATCACGTGCGCCTCTTTGGGACAGAGAGATGTCAGTAGAACCATAGAGACCCAGCAGAGCCAAAGACTACTGGGAACTTTTTTAACTTCTCAAACGGAAAGCTGGTTGCGCGAAGGGTAACTGAAGGAACATAGATAGTATGGTTTCAGTCAGTAAAGGTCTGATACACCCTCGCGCTCCACCCTAGAGTGCGAGAACTCATTAAATGATTACCCACTTTAAAAAAATACTGTATAGAAAAGCATGCAAATGCTTGCCATCTATTGAGTCAAGGAGCAAAATTTCACTACAAAATCTATATATCTATATATATAAAAATCAATGCCACTTTTCGTTGTTATTTTATAACTCAAGAACGGGCTCGCCTATCTAAACCAAATTTTTAGGCTTTGTTCGGACTATTTAGTAGATGGTTTATGTGAAGTTTGGTAGGGTAGAGTATGGAAGATCGGGAGCGAAGCCGCGCGGGCAAAAGCTAGTATTATATATAAATATATTATACGAGTACTTCTATATTATACTAATATTATAAAGTAAAAGTAAGTTTATTTGTTTTTTTGTTTGTTTATAATCTCTGAAAGTACTAGTCGGATTGCGAAATTTTTTTCACCGATGGCTCTTTCTGCTTTACTCCTGAGTGACATAGGCTATTTTTTATGTACGCGGGTGAAGCCGCAGGCAAAAGCAAGTAGGTACTGAATAAAACCTATTTGCGTTCAGTCACCCTTTGCATTTCAGTGCAAATATTTCCCTGGGGCCTGGAGGAAAACAGGTTTTGGTATCACTCATTACAAATTCACTAAAACTCCTAAAACTAATCAAAACTGTGGCCTCGTTCATACGTCTAGACGGTCACCAGTGGTAACACACTTACGTTAATTACTAACAATCAAGCCTTCTGAGAACAGAAAGCTGCTGAAATTTTTGGTTGAATTTAATCATAATTAAAGTAAGTTTGTATGAAACTATACAAGTCAGAGGTTTAGAAAACGTTTCTATACCGCTTGCTGACATAACATTACCAAATTTTTGGTTAAAGTTTATTTTTGGCTTTCATTATCGTAATTTCAGCCGAAAGATAGTCCACTGTTGGAAATAGGCCTCCTCCTAGCGGCGCCACAACGACTTGTCCTATGCGTCTCGCATACAGCGGATTCCCGCGACCCTCACCAGATCATCTGTCTACCTTATGGGAGGCCTTCCAACGCTGCGTCTTCCTTTCGTCCCTATCGATTATCCCTACCCGACCCTAAAAAAGGAAAATAGTATAATATATTGTTATTATTTTGCAGTAGTTACAACCTTTTTAATATTAAAAAAAAAATATTCGATCTTAAACGGTTACATTAGAAATGTAAATGAGACAGCCCCAGTAAGTTAGTAATAATACTGGTGTTGGGGTTGTTTCGCTCTTTCCCTTAAGAGGGTCCTTCTCCACTCGCTTATCGTAAACATCGAAAATGGTTTAAAAGCTTGTTACTTCATTTAACGCAATCCAACGCGATGTTTGACGAAAAGGCAACGCAAAAAAAGAGAGATAACGCCTGGAAACTCTGTTAGTATTCGGTAATTCCGAGATTTACTCGAAAATTTCACAAAACTTGCTCCAGGAAATAGCTGTTTTTTTTTAACCCTTAAAAGTTTTTGGGAAAAAGTTGTCGTCATTTAGAATCTTAATAAAATTTGCAAGGTCTCTAGAGGATTACTTTTTTGACTTTTTAAATTTTTAGGCAAATTATGAAGTGTCAAAGTTCATACAAAATAGGACATTTTCAGAGGTTTTTACTGGATTAGTTTTACACAAATTTAGAAATCGGTTTCTTTAGAAACCTAGATAATATCCACAAGATACTGTGTTTCCAAAATATCTAATGAAAAATGTGTAATAACGTCATAATCAGTTATGAGCGGTTGTACGAAAAACAGTAAAAATGTGTGTCGTGATGCACCACCTTAATTCACCCTCCACCATCAACGATTGCATCACTGCTTACCATCAGGTGGGATCGCAGTCAAGCATTAGGTTAGTTATGAGAAAAAAAAAACGACTTATAAAAAGCAGCTCCGTGTAGTGTGTAGTTGTGATATACAAGGTTATTTGTGAAACACTGGCAACCTCTCAGGACTATATTTCTCGTACTAATATTATAGACAACAACTTTTGTTCTACTACTTAATTTGTCATATTTTAGTTTTTTTTTTTTTTTTTTCTCTCGACGGGGAAAATCATCATTGACGAAACCCGCTCTTGGGTGGAGCGGGAGACAGTGTCAGAGTCTTACTGACTAAAAACCCCGCGCCGTTCCTTCTAGCCTTCATACCGGGGCTCTAGTTTCCTTTCGGATAACCCCGACCCCGGTAGGCTTCGACCCAGATGGGCCCCTCCTGTTGCTGACAACTCCTTGAGGCGCGCGGGAACAGTGCGCGCCGTCGACGCCTTGGCTCGGTCCGGACAGTTACCGGACGATCGGACAGCGAGCTACCCATGGCTCGCCGTCCGCGAGCCCGCGTCTACGGTGGCCGGAAATCGGGATCGGAATCCCGGCGGCGGCGGCGGGGGCGCTGTTGCCTGATGCGGTCTGCCTCCTCCTTTGCTAGCATTACTGCTTCGCAGAAGGAGGCGACCGCCTGCCACTCCTCCTCGCTCCGGACCATGGCCTGAACCAAGGCCCGGCGCGAGAGGTCTCCGCCGCCAATCGCCCCCACGAGGACACGGCGTTGCTCCGCCCAAGCAGGGCACACCTCAACTGTGTGCTCCACCGTGTCCTCCGGGCGTTCCGCACAGTGGCGGCACCCGGGCGTCTCTTCCGCTCGAATCCGATGCAGGAACCTCCCGAACTTGCCATGTCCGGTGAGGACCTGCGTCATGCGGAAGGTAAGGACGCCGTGAGGTCTTTCCAGCCACGCCTCAAAGAGGGGACTGTCATATTTTAGTTCATCAGATTTTCATACAAAAATGAAATGAATTGAACGTGCTAAAGCTGTAGTACAATAGCGAAGGGAAGTGGGGATTCGGCGGTGGAGGTGCTTGGTGCGCTTGCAACGCATCATACAGACGTAGGTAGGTATAGCAGAATACAGAATTGAAATGTGTTAGATAGAACAAAGAAGTGTAGGGGGTTTGTTTTTGATGAGTGTATTATGTTTTATAAAAAGTCATAGAAATAAAATTGTTGTTTCTGCAAGGTTGTTAGTGTTTTATAAATAACCCTTATAATAGCCGTACAATCATAAATTCTTCCTTCGAAATATAATAACACAATTGTGTTGTGTCTGTTTCAGAATCTATTACTGTTTTAGTGCCAACAATAAAAAAGAAAATAGATCTACAATCACTCTTAACACGCTGAAGATAGATGCGCCATATTTTTTTCTCAAAACACTTTTACGATGAGTGAATTGGCTTCGTTACTCCCATCTATATTATTTCTTTTGATAGTTGTCAATATTTACCTAAAAGGGTTTATACTTACTCATGTGAATAGAAAGTAAACATTCTGTATTATGTTCGTAAGAGCTTGCTGTTTATCTTTGTTGAAGTCATACAATAACATATCTCACTGTCTGTCTATTAGTGCACTTATAACTTGAGAACCAATTGAACAGACTGATTTTGACGAGATAATTTTTTTAGTTACTTGATTATTTTTAGAGCCAGGAGCGAGTCGGGCCACGCTTAGTGTAGGGTTCCGTAGTTTTCCGTCCGTCACAATAAGTGTCCCCACTTAAGTTACTTAAACACAATTACAATTTCCCACTATACCAAATATTCTTATTAATAACAATGAACGACAGGCAACGAGCGAGAACAAATACCACCAACGCCAACAAGAGACCAACAGAAAAAATATAACAGCTCATACCCGTCCCGACCCCCTCAATTATTAGTAAAGTTCAGAAATAAAGATTTTGTATTTGTATAACTTTATGCGAGACGCACAGGAACGTTTGTTGTGGCGACGCATATCAGCTGAAATGATGATAATATTATAACTTTAATTATATTCAATAAAGTTTAATGTTTAATTTAGTGATGCGGCATTATTTTTTATGCTCCATAAAAGTGCTAAAAGTCAGTTTCATCCAGTTATATTGGATTCGCACCTAATATTTTTGGGAAAATTCTAGGTGCGATGAATAACACGAAGTAGTTTCGGGCTTTCAAAGCGTTCGCCGCGTAAGAAAACCATTAGAACAGCCTTCAAAAGAAATAAGGGAGCTTATTCAGAGTAGAATGACAGGTCACAGGATAGATCCATTACCCAGTCATTTCGATCTATTTCAATAAGAGCGCGTCGCATCGTTAATTTATTTTGTATAAAGCGTATGACATATGTCACTTTACGAGATACCGTTGGCAAAAATGGCAGAGGGATTCGGGCCTTTTCTGTATCATTTATATTTCTACACTAATATTATAAAGAGGAAAAATTTGTATTTTTGTGTCTGTATGTTTGTAATGTATAAATTCAAAAACTACTGTGCCGATTTTAAAAATTCTGTCACCATTGGAAAGCTACATTCGCCCTAAGTAACATAGGCTATATTTATTGTTCGTGCGAAGCTGGGAAAGGTCGCTAGTATATTATAAAGGCGAAAGTTTAGGAGTGTTTGTTACTTCTTCACACCTAAATGGCAGGTCGGCTTTCGGTGCAACTTGGTACTCGGGTAGACCATGTTCTGAAATAGCACATAGGATAATTTTAGTACTGGGAGTCTTTGAATAATTTTCTACTATCACGCAGGCAAAACCGCAGGCAGCAATTAGTATTTTCATATATTTTCATGTTACCTCTAACTCTTTAAAAAGTTATAAATTTTACTTATAACTAATAATAACTTTTTAAAGAATTGTTGAAAAATAATTAAGTTATACTAGTTTATTTAGAATTTGGGCCGAAAGAATAAAGTTTTGAATTTCTAAGTACTATCCGAAATACAATGCTTAATTTTCCATTTAATCAAAAATTTAAGTGTAGCCATTGACTAATTCAATTAAGAAACAAAAAGCTAGGATTTGTATTTTTGTAAAGTCTAATTATAAACTAGGTTAAACAATTTTTTTTTGTTTTGCTATTTGTAAGAATAAACTGATAGAACATTCCCAAATAATTTACTCATAGTAAGTATATTTATATTATAGTAGCTTACTGTATAGTAGTTTACTCGAAAAGTAGGAAGTAAACCTATAAAAGTAAATTAGTATTCCACCTAGTGCTTTACTGCGATCCCACCTGATGGTAAGCAGTGATGCAATCTCTGATGGTGAGGTGCACTAGTTTATTAAAAGCCTATTTACTCTAGCCTTGAAGATACCCAAATTATAATTAAATTAAATTATAATATTTATGTTTGTATTTCTCCACGCTCCTCGAAAGGCTGAGCGGATTTCGATCAAACTTAGTATATGAGTTCTCTGAGACTCCCTGGCCCTGCATAGCCCTGCGCTGAGACACCTCGCTCCGTCCAGGTAACCAACAGAGAGAAACCCCCTATTTTATCATCAGACGAACAAAATGTCTCAACACAGGAGGAGGGAACATCCTCAGCTATGGTTTTTAGGATGCTGTTGTGGCTTCCTCATAAGCGAGCCCACTTTTTTTTCGAATAACGGCAAAAAGTCATCAGTATGCTACTAAAGAAAAGCCGAGAATTTTAAACAATTGTAACACCCAAGTAAAGGTAGGGTGTGGCGCTGATTTAAATATTTTTTACTAAGCTTATACTTTCCCTCTCATCTTTGTCCAGCAAAGGCCTCCCACAAATTTTGCCAGGTAATTTTTTGACGAGCCACGTCGAACCAGCCCTTCTCAACTCGATTTCGTCAGCGTCATCCATTTTATACAGACTTTTGCCCAGCGGTTATTGTACATACGGCTGATGTGACCCACCCAATCCCATTTTAGATTGGCAACCTTTTTCACTACTACTATGAACCCCGACTTTTACCGCAGCGTAGTGTTCCTCATTCTGCATGCTTTTTTGAAACCCAGAATACTGCGCTCCATTCTGCCGTGCTCAAGCTATAATGCCGTTATATGATAAAATCATATTTTAAGTTACGCACAAAAAGCAGCGTAGAATTATGTATAAATCAGGGGAACTTTACGAAAATGTTATTATTTTATCTGAGTTACAAAAAATATTCGAAAAATACTGCTTAGAGAGATCGATATACAATTTAAAGCGTCTAAAAACGAAAGCCCGCCAAATGTCAGATAACGGCACTTTAGCTTTACGACGGCAGCATTGCACTTTGACAAATCCCAAATCGAAACTTTTGCGATATTAATAATAGGAAAAAAATATTTGTATATTTCTAAACACGTGCATTTGGGGGGCGGAGCGTTGGAAGGCCTCTTACAAGGTGGACCGATGACCTGGTAAAGGTTGAGGGAATTTGATGGTTGCGAAACGATACGCATAGGCTTGACATTGTGGCGAAACTTGGGGGAGGCATGTCATTGTGGCGAAACTTGGGGGAGGCTTTTGTCCAATAGTGGATGTCTAACGGCTGAAATGATGATGATGAAACACATGACGGATAGGATCATAAAATTTTAAGTGATTTTACGGACCTAAATAAAATCCTATTTCGTCCCTTAGCTTACAACACCGCTCAAGTTGAAAATTGGCGGTTTTCACATTTGAATGTCTTTAGATGGAGCTGCTTATTGCACGTCTAACCATTGGTCATATGATATAGATTTCAGCCAATCCGAAGCCGTAATTCGAAAAGTAGTGACAGCGCGCATGTCGGCCGGCCTATCAATGCCGCACAGTTTTTTTCGTCTCCTGTAAAGTTGGTAAAATTGACTTATGCGGTGTTGTTAGCTAAGGGACGATTTGTTATTTCACATTTTGTTTGCTGACCCTACCTGCCTATTGTTGTGTACGAAATTGAAAAGCAAGCCTAAGTTACCTTTATTTTTCTCATTTAAGTTTTTTATTGGCAGTCAATAACAACTTATTTCAAATTATTATTGGAAATTGTAAAAATAAAAAAAGCATAGACATCCTATGAAAACTTTTTTATTACGCACACCCCCACACTCATAATTTTTCGGCTTTTTATTATTAGTGAAATGTCTCTTAGACTGAACCTGATTTGAACGGAACCATTGTCATATACAACCGCTCTTAACATTGAATTATTAATTCTAATCTTGTTGCCGGTACCAAATAGTATTATTTGGAGAAGCCATGATGTGGAAACTCACGTGAGCTTGACGATCTCTGTTTGATAATTATGTTTATTTTGTACAAGAGAGTTACATTAAGGAATAATAGATATGCCATTTATGAAGTACCCTTCTATCTATTCAGTTCAGTTCAGTTCAGTTCATTTATTTTTGCCAGAATATGGTACATAATTATGGTGTTAAATTAAATTAATGGTCTCATCACATTCTGCCACGTAGGGCTTGCAAATATTGGCGGTACATAAATCATATATATATTTTTTAATATTATCTTATCTTATCTTGTTAAGGGGCCGAGAAACAGCTCGGACACTTCGACCCATGTGGATCTTTTGTGGTCCCCTAGATAGCTTACTCCTCCCCACCCTCGCTGAAAATCTCCTTCATAAGTTTCACAACGAGATGCGGGGATAAGAGCCTGTAATCCTCTGGTCTTGGATATCCTACCCCTAGAAGACTCATTCGCTTGTTAGCCAAAGCATCGCATGTGCACTGCAGGTGCTCCATGCGTTTTTTAATATTAGGTTAGTATTAGCTTTATAGGAACATTAAAATTTACAATTTATGGCGTGTCATATAAAAATACTTTAACGGTGATTGTGATAAATTCAAAGTCAAACAAATTGAATGTCTAACTATTAGAAATGTAAAAGTTTTTAAAATTACAATTTAACTAGGATGTCAAAGTATTATTGAATGTAAAACTATTAGAGATGTCAAAGTTTATCAAATCACAAAGATGTCAAAGTTTATTCGTATATACAAACGTGGAAACTCACTGACTGACATATCAACGTACAGCCAAAACTACCTAGTAGTCTAGTAGGTGTAATGTTTTCCACAAGGCTTCCTTTTAAGATGTAGATAAACTAGTATTCATCTATATCTTACTTCCTTTAATACTTTAAATTTTTTAAAATCCCTTCTGTTCAAGTGTACTTTGTCATTTTTTATTATATTATATAAAGTTAATAGGTACATTGTTAGAATAAATGAAATTATTCAACCTAAACAATTTCAATAAAAATACTAGTTTAGAGCATATTTGCACCTGCGTACTTATATTACTAGATAACACACGCATTTAAAAAAAACCCAAGTAAGTAGGTTTCTTATATACCAAAATAACATTAGAATTAATTTTATTATTTCTAACAAAAACAAACAAACGGGTGAAAACATTATCTAATTAAATCATGAAGATATAAACAATAAAGTAGATATAAGAACCTCTTCACGACAGCTTAAGGAAATGTTTACTCGAACGAAATAAGCACGCAAGAAAAGGTCATGTGTTATTCCAATCTAATTATAGCTTTGGATAATGAAAATGTAGCAGCTGCTTGATCTCTCTTTGAGAAACGAGGCAAGAGGATCATTGGTAATGATGCACTCGTCGATTCGAAGCTTCAAAGTCTTGAGCACCAAATTGCTAGTCACTGACAGCTAGATAGTTGATATTTTTACGGTCCACCTTTTATTTTTTTGTTTAGGTTGGAAAATTGACATCTTCCGCCTTTGGGCGGACCGCGAGGATGTGTCAAACTTTTACTGACTAAAAACCTACTCCTATTCCTTCGCTGTCGACGACTTGGGCATAGTCCGGACGGTTACCGGACGGTCAGACGGCGAGCTACTCATTGCGCGTCGTCCGCAAGCCCGTGCCTAAGGTGGCCGGAAATCGGGATCAGGATCCCAGCGGCTGGGGCGTTGTGAGTATTACTGCTTCGCTGTAGGAGGCGACCGTCTGCCATTCCACCTCGCTTTGGACAATTGCCTGTACCAAGAGCCGTACCGTATGCTCCACTGTGTCTTCCGGGCGGTCCACACACTACACAGTGATGACAACCGGAACGGTCCAACTAGCATTAGTTAGTGTTTATAAAAATGGACTAAAGTTTCAATTAAATACGAGCTACCAAAGTTCCATTCAAAAAACGCTTTACCCTAAAGCAAAATCCACTATAAAATAAATGATTTAATATCTACACAAGAACGCCTCCAGCCTCAATGTGTATCAGATTTACGATCTATCCGCAAATATCGTATAATCAAAGCAAAGTGCTTTTACAAAGCTCAGACTCCTAACATACAGTTGAACTGGGAATTCATAAAATGGAGTATTTAATACACGTACATTAAGATATTCGGAATTAAAGTAGAACCTACGTATTTAATCATCATCTTCCTCTCCTTATCGTGTTTTATTTGGGGTCGGCGCAACGTTTTTTCTTCCATTTTGCAAAGAAGATGATGCACTTGTGAAGTCCACTAGCCCGTCTGTTTTCTATCGTTTACATTTCGAGGAGTGTGCACTGGAGTTACACAATTAAAATCCGCCAAGTCCGTTCCATCATCAGACTACAAGACGTATGGCATTGCGCCACCGGTACATTGTGGACATCCCGCCCATACGTACAAAGCGTTTTGAGAATACATTCATTTTGCGTACAGCTAAGGAGTGGAATTTCCTGCCGGAATCTGTGTTTCCTGATAGCTATAACCTAGGAGTCTTTAAGTCAAGAGTGAATAGATTGCTTTTAGGCAAGCGTGTTCTATCGTAGGCCACATCATCGCTTACCATCAGGTGAGATAGTGGCTTCAGTTCTACCTGCCGTCAACAAAGTGTCGTTCGTCTGTATGAGTACTTAGTCATTTTGGTGACAGTAACGCTCAGTTCAGCTAAAGCTCAGCTCAGTTCAGCTCAAGTTCAGTTGTCTTCAAGGAGATTTGAATAGCTTATATCTAAACCTTTTTAACTGGGAAGTGGCTGGCTATAAAGTTTTATTTTTAGCGATACGCCACAACTTCAAACGTCATTACTCTTGTTGACTGTTGCAGTTGCATCTACCGTCAACAAAGTTTCATTCGTCTGTATGAGTACTTAAGGGGTGACCAGATGGATGCTAACTAGCTTAAACCAAACACAAATGCGGTTAAATTGATGTAAACCACGCACTAACACGTTCGTTGATTGGGAAAACGCGCCTCCCAACCAAGGGCGTTAGAGGTCATGGATCACAACTGCGGTCTACATGGATTGAAACTAGCAAGGTCACCTTGGTTTACATCCATCTGGCCGCCTTTTTAGTCACTTTGGTGACGATAACAACCAGTCCAGTTTTCCGCTTGTCTTCAAGAAAATTTTGATATCTTAGATCCAAATCGTTTAATCTCTGACTCGATCTAACTACAGATAGAAGATAGTCTGGGAAGTGGATATCTATAAAGTTTTATTTCGAAAAATATAAAAATGTTTTACGATTGATTTTATTGCGCCCGATGCAGTCTGTACCACTATCTTTCAGTATTGATTTCAGATTGCTGAAACCGTAATGGTCAGACGAGATTTTGTAGAAGAAAATTTCAGCAAAATTGAGAAATTCACATTTTCTTAACAGATTTTCATAGTATATTATGTGTTTATAGCTATGTTGTTATGCATTGTCTACAACCCGGGAATCTTTAAGTCGAGAGCGAATAGGTTTCTTTTAGGTAAGCGCGTTCCATCGTCGACCGCATCGTCGCTTTCCATCAGGTGAGATAGCGTTTAAGCGCAAACCTATCAATAATAATAATAATCATCATCATCATCTTCCTACCCTTATCCCGTTTTATTTGGGGTCGGCGCAACACGTTTTTTTCTTCCACTCTGTCCTGTCGCTTGTCACGCTATCACTAACTCCCTTTTCATTCATATCACTTTTCACACAATCCATCCATCTTTTCTTTGGCCTCCCTCTCCCTCTCCATCCATCCACATGTAAATTCATAACTCTTTTAGCAACATGCGTTTCATCTCTCCTTTTTACATGACCATACCAAGACAAACGATTCCCTTTCAACTTTTCAGTTACCGGCGCCACTTTCAAACTTCCCCTAATATACTCATTTCTCACTTTATCCATTCTTGTCACACCACACATCCATCTTAACATTCTCATCTCCGCTACATGCAATCTTTTTTCATCCGTCTTTTTCACTGCCCAACATTCTGATCCATACAGTCATAAAAAAATGTTCCTATTCCTTTTTCAGGCGGGAAGTTATCGAATAACTTACCTATTTATTTGGGTGGAGAGTGAGAGAGTATCAGCCTTTTACTGACCAAAGTTCACCTTTGTTTCATTAGTTACTCTTTCCCGTTCGATGTTGACGACCATTCACTCTGGTTCATGGTCCTGAATGAGAGAAAATGGAATGCAGTCACAAGAGTGATGGGACTTACAATCTCACGCTCGCGACAGGAGGAGCACCTTGCATCGAAAATCACAGAGCCCGTGACTGTAGGCGCAGGCTTGCGGACGACGAGCATTGGGTCTGCTGCCCGCTCGTCCTATAAAGTAAGAATTCTTTCTTTCTTTCTTTCTTTAGACCTATAAAGACCGAGTCCGAGCCTGAGACGTCGCTGTCGACGAGATGTCGCTTCAAAGAAATCTCAGCAAAACTGTTTAGGCCCTGCAGGTCCCATGCCTGTTCAGGGCAGTTGGATAACTTCTGAAAATTATTATATCTACTCGTGTTAGTAAGAACAAGCTGTTTTCCAGCATTCTAGAATGAAAAGGGTAACTGAATGAAAAAGACGTGTGGCACTCGGAGACTGCCGCGGTAAAGCTATTGCATAGCATTTTTTATCAACTTACGCAATTAAATTGTTGTTAAAGTCAAGTTGCCATGACAACCATTTAGTGGGGGGTGTTAGGTATTTTACGTTACGGAATTTCTGAATTCGGTCTCCACGCTCAAGGCCCGCGATAGAAGCTATATAATAGCTTAAAAAAGTGTAATTTTAGTCAGTAAAAGTTTAAGGTAAGCGACAGATAATCGCGGAATAACGGTCATTGACCCTCCATTTGTTGACTTCTTAAGTTCAAAAACGGAAATAAAGGCTTAAAGCTGTCTTGGATTGACATGTATCGTGATCCCTTACATGATCTAATACCTAATGTAATGCAGTTCATTGTTTGTTTTTCGGGTTTACTACGCTATTACGGGCTACGCTGAATTATTAGGAAAAGGTCAATGTACTTTATTTCATGGTTATCTGGCGCCTTCTATAATATATAGTCAATAGATTATTTTCCAACCTTAAAAAAAAACTAACTTTGTTACAGGTTCAAACCCGAGCTAACATTTAACGAGAAACTATTAAAAACATTAATTGCTTTCCGATCCGAAAGTTAAATAATTCAGTTATCACATAATGGAGTCGTACAAATCAAACTGAAAAGATTGATGAAATATTTGAGTTTTCACGTGAACTCGATAAAGCATGGTCTACACATACTGTGTTTTTTTTTTCTATTTTTCATTTTTGGTGAATTATTCGTATATGAATACAATAAATTGCGATAATGCAGTAGTGTTATTAAAACTTCTGCATTTTCAACAGTTGCTGGAAAATAATATTTTAAAACGGTAAATACAGCTTAAAATGTTTTACAAAAATCTGTGCACTAAACTTTTCTGCATCGTTTAATATCTATTTGATGGGTATCTGCATCCACATGGTGTCACCTAAACTAGATCCACAGAAAGAGATAACTGGCTCTTTGCCAATGAAACTGTCACTCGGAATTTAGAACTTAGACTAAGCCATGGTACTCTGCGGGCTAAGCAAAACTGCAGAATTGTTCAAACTGCAAAATTAAAAATATTTTATTTCACATGGGCACTTATAAAACGTCAGAAGCTAGTGCACGGTTCCAAATTAGTTGTTTCCTTTGGAGAAGAACCAGCTAGAAACTCCATGGTTACTCTTTTTAAAAAAGCGGTTGATGTTACAATATTAATAGATATTATGTAAGAACAGTGTAGACCAATCAATATTATACACAAAAGCACGATAAAAATAAATCCTAATAAAAAAAAATCGTAGTAGGAAGTAATCTGAGGTTTTGTGATTTATACATTGTTCATTACAAAAAATTTAAATAATTACAACGATCAATAAAATGTTAACAAAATTAATTACTAATGAATTTAAGGTAATTTAATTCTAAATAATTAAAAAAAAAAAAATTGCAAAAGCAATGTGTTAAAAAATTGTTTGAGCTGCGGAAATGTTTGGAATTGCGATATCGTTTGAAACTGCAGAATTACCGTGACCCTAGAACGCAAAGAGCAACTGAGGGAACACTGGTGGGTTTTTGTCACTAAAAGTCTGACACTCCTCTCTCTCCATTCAAAGCAGGATGATTTCCCTCCTCAAAAAAAAAAGACCAAGCCTACGGTATGTACGATCGCTTATATCTACAAAAAAAACGTAGGATACAAAATTGAAAAAGTTTTAATTGTTCCTACGAGTAGCGATGTGCGTCCTTCGATTTGACACACACTTTCGATTCTTGCTTTTTATTTTTTTATGTTATTTAATGGGCATTTAGTTTTTCAGTTTTTATCGAACATTGATTACATAACCTTGAATATAGTACATTATGATATAAGTGTGTAATGTTAGTGATTACCATCGAGGTGGTATTTAGACCCGAGCCGTGGGGAACGACCGCAGAAAAAAAAAATTGGCGCGCATTATGTAAACAGATATTTACCGCTACTAAAATTGACTAGTTTAACAGTTATTTTCTTCACAAGTGTATTGAAAATGTCGTATGATACACGTGAGTAATTAATGATTACCGTTCTCGGCTCTCTTAAGACCCTCGCCATGGCTCGGGTCTAAATACCACCTCAACGGTAATCGGTAAGTCCCCTCTTTAAGACGTGGCTGGAAAGACCTCACGGCGTCCTTACCTTCCGCATGACGCAGGTCCTCACAGGACATGGCAAGTTCGGGAGGTTCCTGCATCGGATTCAAGCGGAAGAGACGCCCGGGTGCCGCCACTGTGCGGAACGCCCGGAGGACACGGTGGAGCACACAGTCGAGGTGTGCCCTGCTTGAGCGGAGCACCGCCTTGCCCTCGTGGGGGCGATCTAGCAAAGGAGGTGGCCGCACGTGCACGCGCGAAGGAGCGGCGTTCATGTCCCAGCCGCTGAGATCCCGATCCCGATTTCCGGCCACTGTAGGCGCGGGCTTGTGGACGGCGAGTAATAGATAGCTCAAGATGTCGACGGCGCGTAAAGTTCCACGCACGCCTCAAGGAGATGTCAACAAATCGTAGGTGCCCAGAAAGGTCGAAGCCTACTGGGGTCAAGGGTCTGCCTCTGAAAGGAAGAAGGAAGATCTGAGCTCACAACCACTATGAGAGGCCAAAGAATGCGGTCGCTGTGGCCGAAATCGGCTAGATGGCATAGCATCAATGTTAAGGTATACGTAAATCAATATTCCTGTATAAATACTGTCGTGATCGGACTATTAATGAGAGGCTTTATTCGATAGATTATAGGGTTTATTATTAATACTACTATATTGTATTGATTATGTTTAAAATTAAAACGACTTATTGGCTATACAGCCGTCTAAATCTTATCTTATTTTTTTAATCGAATTTGAAACCTATTCTAAATTTGCATAATCCTTTAAAAGTACATTACGAACAGTTTACTAGCACAAAATATATAGGTACCACTATACCCTTCACTTTGAAGAATATTGAACAACCAATTTTAATATGTAAAAATGTTTCTAAAAATCCAAGCCGTTTCGAAGGAGTACAGAAAAGTTGCGAATGTGAATTGTTGAATGTAATTTTTTTTTTGACAATTTATTAATCACATAAAAAAATCAAATGTTGGTAATGTTGTACATGAATCTATAATAAACATTTTTTTTTTCAAACTTATTAACCTGGCCGTTACCGAGGAAGTAGGCTTCAGAAAGTCGCTGTTTTATGGCCCTTCTCGGGCGCTTGGCCTTTAACAACGTAAAACTTTTAGTAACGTTTAATGCGCAAAACCTGAACGTAGTTTGATCAGAATACGGAGCAGAATCTATTAAACCACTTTTTAATATAGATTACATTTAAAAAAAATCTTCATTAAAAAATGACGCCCTGTCTAATTATGAATAGGTCAAGCCATCACGTGTGCAATCCCGCCGAAATAGGTAAACAAACATAATTAAATGGTTGTAGTCCAATCAAATTTTCTCATACTGGATAACAAAAGTTCTTATTTCAATGCAGATATTAATTTTAAACAAAGTAAAACTGCACATAATACCTTAATTTTTTTAAAAATGATTTTTAAGCTATTGCATAGCTTCTGAGACCGAATCCAAAAATTCCGTAACGAAAAAAACCTAACACCCCCCACTAAATGGTTGTCATGGCAACTTATCAACTTCAACCACAAATAAGTTGATAAAAAATGCTATGCAATTGCTTTACCGCGGCAGTCTCCGAGTGCCACACGTCTATTTTTTAACAGCATTATGTCATTTAAATTAAAAATCATTTGGGGTGTCTTTTTTTTACTGTGGGCAAAAAAAACCCACCACGTTCTTTCTAGTCTCTTCATACCGGTGCTCGAGCTTCCTTTCGGATAACCCTGGCCCCAGTAGGCTTCGACCCAGCTGGGCCCCTCCTGCTGCTGACAACTCCTTGAGGCGCGCGGGAACAGTGCGCGCCGTCGACGTCTTGGGCTCAGTCCAGACAGTTACCGGACGGTCGAACAGCGAGCTACCCATGGCTCGCCGTCCGCAAGCCCGCGTCTACTCTTAATATAATAAAAGTATAATTCTAGTATGTCCCTCCATTAATCCGTGCTAGCGACACATATGGCCTAAATATAATAAAACAACAAGACACGTACTAAAGACCCTCAAATATCGACTCTCATAAAACCCTTTGATCAAACGGCCTCAGCTCGATTTGACGGCCTAGAGCGATAATATAATTTTTATGTTTCTGCCGTACTGAACGAAGGCTGTTTATAAAAGATTCAGAGATACTTCCATCGAAGATTAGCTTTAGGTTTTATAGCTACGAGGGCATGAATCATATTTTATATTTCTTTGGTATGTATGTTGGAAGTTGTAATATTTGGACATTTACTGATTTTTCCAAACAAATCATTTGCTTCATCATCATTCGGTATTTTACAGTAAGCCTTTTGAAAAGTGTGAGCAATAATGACATGACTTGATTCCGCTATCAATCAATATCACCTTTTTACCATAGGACAACCTGATGAGTGACGTATGGCAAATATCCACCCTTAGGCTCATTGTTGATACCTTTACGGTCTGGATTAAGTGTTTGGCCTCGTCGTGTATACCGCGTACATCGAAGGACTTGAAGAATTGGCTTGCTTCGGTCTTCCCGTTCGATTATAATTTGGGTGCCTTCAAGGCTACAGTGAATAGGCTCTTAATATACTAGTGCACTTCATGATGTAATCGTTATCACTGCTTACCATCAGGTGGGATTGTAGTCAAATTAGAAAAAGTTTTTTTTTTTTAATTAGGTAAACCAAATTAAAATACCTTTTTCTAATTTTGACTAATAAGAACATTTTACTCATTGTTATTAAAAGGTGGGCTTTAAAGCGTATGAGGAGGTTTTTAGATGCAAAATAGTGCCTACTTACAGACGCGAAGCACTCCATGCTGCGTTCTATAGTGGGCAGCCCCCACTTGATAGTGGCGAAAGCTAGGGAAGCCTGCTAGACCAGTGTTCGCACTTTGCCGAAGTGAAGTGGTGTTTGTTTTTTAAAGCATAAAGTGTTTCCCGTAGAGAAGATTTGTGCGTCTGCGAAGCAAAGCGCTTCGTAATCCCAAGCGAAAAATTATGTTTCTCTGAGGCAAAGCCAAGTTTTACTCCCGATGCCAAGTCTTCATGTTTCCGAAGCAACGCGTTGCGTGTTTCGCAATGTAACAAGGTTGGTCGCGGTCGAGCAAGCCTCTGGGCTGTCCCTTCAATTTAATATCCATCTCCCTCAAAACTAAAACATCCTGAAACTAACAACAAAAAAGACAAAAATATTTGTTTTCACGTTGTCAAAAGACTTAAATAACACAGACACATTGTTGATATTTTATCAAAGGCCTTGATTTCCACGTGTCCATGAAACTCAATATCTTTTATCATCAAACAGCCGTTTTTTCTCCTGGAAGTTGTATTACGTCAAAACAAAAGACAAACAAAAACACGCCTCTATTTTTGGACCCATCTACAGCTGCTCAAATTACAATACCCAATCCATATTTCCCGACAGATTACAACACAATATAAATAAAAATAATGTTTTTCTTGGCTGATTCAAAAGTTCTTTACAATAAACATTCATTTCCTTTTGTCGATCGAAATTCGAACTGAGGAACGTTTGTTGATTGCAAAGTTAATGTTTGAAGAATAAAATTGAAGACTGTTCAACGCGATTGTGTAATAATCTGGTGTTGATTGATTTTGTTGTTAAAATTCGAAAGTTTCACAGATGTATAATCAGTCACATCGTCATTCTACATATCAGTCTCATCATCAGTCTCTGCATATCAGTCATATCATCAGACTACGTGTCAGTCTTAGCCTGTACATCAGCAACATCATTAGATTACGCGTCAGTAACATTATCTGTCTAGGCAAAAGATTACGCATTACGATCAGTCATACCACAATTTTACGTAATTGGTGCGTTCACATCGTCAGTCTACATATTAGTCTCATCATCAGTCTATGCATATCAGTCATATTATTAGACTACGTGTCAGTCTCATCATCAGCCTGCGCATCAGCAACATTATTGGACTTTGCATCAGTAACATTAACATGAGATTACGCATCAGTCGTACCATCATTTTACGCACCAGCCACATCATCAGTTTATGCATCAGCTACATGATCAGACTAGGCATCGGTAACATCATCAGTTTACGCATTAGTCACACCATCAGTTTACGTACCAATCACATCGACAGTTTACGTATCAGCCACAGTCACTTCAACATTTGACGCATTAGTCACATCATCTGACTACATAGAAATCGTTTTAGTTAATCATTATTGTTGTTGGTTGTTTTTAGTTGATTATTTTAGTTTGAATTTGGTGATGATGTCTGCTGTTATGTTATGATGTAGAATAGACTTATTCAAAGTAAAGTTTCTGGCTATATTAAGAGATACTATTTCTGCATATCGACTGAATGACGGGAGATTTGAAATATCCGACCTATTTCTGTAAATTACATATTCAACTCTCGGATCCACTTTCGGTATTTGTGAACTGTTTTGATTTAGTTGAGGACTGCTCAACAATTACGGTACACTTTTGTATTGTTCTATCGTAAGATATTTTTTCTTCAGGCATATGTAATTTTCTTTATGCATTTTGTTGAATTATGCGAAGAAAAATTTACTGAACAGTTGTTTTATATCCTGGATTAGCATATAGGATACGTTATGTCTCTAACCTTGAGATAATTCTATAGTATCACTCGGTGTAAGCAAGTGAGAATAAAATAAATTCAACCGATTTGAGTACCTACTTCTTTCTTTCTTTGATGTCGGTTAAAACTAATGAAAATATCAGCCAGGACAAACGAACCGCGTAATTATGTGCTAATATTATAACAAAGAAAGATTTGTACTTTTGTTAGTAATGGACAAACTTGGAAATTACTGGACCGATTTCAAAATATCTTTCACAAGGGGAATGCTATTTTTTCACTGATTGAAATAGGTGGTTAAAAGTTGCAAATATGTATAATTGCAACTTTTAAGCGGGTGAATCTTTTGTCAAAAGGATAACTTAAGAGGTAAGTATTCTTTGAGACCGTACTCAATTTTAGTATTTAAGTTTATTCTGAAATAAATAGATTATTTTTTATTATTACGTGTTGCGAAATAAAATAGACACAAATGGCTAATCTGTTAAAATAAAAAATGTAGGCAGGTGTATCTACGGGATTATTAAATTGTCTGGTTTCTAAGGGATAAAGCTACATTCTAGACACGAATAATGAATACAAGTGTTCCAGACTTGTTAGGCTTAATTCAATTTTTTTCAATTTGGGAACAAATTCTGTTTATAAAATTCTACAAAAAACTTACTAGTTTACTACGCGTATAACGCAAAACGAAATTAGAGATTATTAGTAACCTGCTCCGGCTATGCTCGGGTGCAATTTATATCATCATCATCACCTTCCTGCCCTTGTCATTTGGGGTCGGCGCAACACGTTTTCGGCCATCACTAATTTTAGAAAAAAAAAAACAAAGCAAAAAATGACCGAAGTTTTTGTAAGTTACGAAACGTTGCAAAAAATTAGGTGCCAGAAAGTTGGAAAAGCAGTAAATGGAATCAAAACTTTACGAATCAAAAGCAACGAACACGATTTCAGTGAGGGAAAACTAGCTGAGTTTTAGGGTCTTAACCCCGGAAAAGAAATATTTCTTAACTTTCATTTAAGTTCCTGGTAAATGCGAGTTTTTAGGGTATCGTACGACAGTCGGTTATATAGGACCACTTTGTTGTCCGTCTGGCTTAGCTAAGTCCCTTTTTCAGAGGAACGCGGGTAGGCATCAAGGTGAAATTAATATCAACAGGTCTGATGGCAGTGAAAAAAATTGTCTTGAAATAAACTTTCCAGTCTACGCAATCTAAAAGCCGTTTATGCTGCAATTATGGTGCAAATTTTGAAGCTCACAAGGAAAGCTCATAAGGAAATCAACACCTATAAAGTACCTACTTCCCGTTTATCTAGAATCCTGAAAGGGAGGAAGCAAGATCTTAAAGTACAAAGATAGTAAAACAAATCTCAAAGCAGTGAATTTGTCGATATGTCACAAAATAATTGCCTTTTTGCAATGCAGAAAAATCTTGCAGATTAGATTGGGGAATGAAACTATTTACATAAATAAGTTTATGCGGAACCCTCGGCGCGCAAGTGCTACTCACAGTTGACAAGTTCTCCGTTGATTTACCGTTATTTATCGTTTTAAATATCGTAATATATTTTAGTATCGTGTTGAATTAGGCGCCTTCTGGGCCTTACACTTTTTAATGATTTCCATTCCTATCTATTTTATTGTTACTGTATGTGTGAGGTATGAATAAACATCTTTCTTACTTAAAAAAATATATATCTTGAAACAGCTAAGGTTCTGGAATGGTGATCACGTACCGGAAGACATAGCGTTGGAAGGGCTCCTACAAGGTGGGCCGATGACCTGGTAAGGGTTACGGGAATCCGATGGATGCGAGATGCACAGGGCCGTTCATTGTGGCGACACTTGGGTGAGGCCTATGTCCAACAGTGGACGTCTTTCAGTTGAAAGGATGATGATGATGAGGAAACAGCTAAGTTGTATATGAAAGGTCACAAGATACAATATCTTGTTCTTATTTTACTTTTTTTTTTTCATCATTTCTGAAATATTACAGTAAAGCATATATAGGACAAATATATAACTGTTCATAATTTTCACTTTTTCCGCACTTTTTTTGCGACAGTATATCAAATTCAATACACTCAGCAACCGCGTTTAGAACTTTCCGCAATAAAGCGAAAGCGGAAAAGGAAAAGCCATTTTAGATACATATTTGTTCTCAAACTTTTGCGTCACGATAAACAGAACTCTGTCCGTCACGTCAAACTTTTGTCACATACTAGAAAAGTTTGACGATGTATGTCTTTTGAGGTGTTATTAAATAGCCAAATTTGGCCAATAATCGTAGAGTTTACTTCATGACCTTGTTCGTTTTTAAGGTTAAGGGATGCTTACTAAGGTCGGTCAATGGATGGGCGACCATACCAATAGATCACAAAACTGTTCCGTGACTCAGAAAGCAGAAAAAGGTCGTGTATCAACGATATCGTGGATGGATACCATCCGTGCAATGAACACGACGCCGACGCATTGTGTGCAATAGTTTTGTAATTGTTGTGTATTTTTTTTATTATGTTAGTATTAGTTTATTATTTTACTTAGTGGCCCGACAATATACACCACTAATTTTTAATTAGTACAAATACTTAAAGGGCTTATTAGAATAGGTCTCGTTATTATTTAGGTAAAGTTTTAATGAATAATATTCATAAACATTATACTTATTAGAGTTTGTTTATGTCCTAAAATGTCACTCAATTTATGAAAATATTGTACAGGCTATTGATTATGAATGGAAAACAATAGACAATCACTGCGCGTAGTATTTCCTAGTAGTAATTGTTATGAATAAATGATCCAATTACGAATTTACCAATTATGAAAAATTTTGTGGCCAATTTTGGAATTTCGTTTTTTTTTACTTTTGACTACAGAAATATGACCAGTAACAGGTACGGATTAAGCCTCATTTTTTTGTGTACTAATTAAAAAATAGGGGTGTATAAGTAATAATAATGAAGCAGTGGTGTCGCTCCCGCGTGTCTTCAGTTAATCATTTTCAATAGGGTAGTTTCCAGGGTCAGAATAACTACATTTTATGTAGTCCTTATTTTAGATTATAAAAAAACATTGGACACGTATTTTTTCTTTTTTCGATTAAACAAAAAATAACAAAGATATAGTCCATTAAAGATACGTGTGACGTCACCCCGTGCAAAAATGTAGCACGGCGTGACGTTACATGTAACTTTAATGAGCTATATCTTTGTCCGTTTTTGGTTTAATTTACGAATAAAAAAATACGTGTCCCTTATTTTTTAATAATCTAAAAGACGGACTAATTAAATTTTTTTAGGCAACTAGCCCATTGTTATGGATACAAGCCAAAAAGTGACAGACAACAAGTCTTGCAAGAGATGTTACAGACCGGAGCAGAGAGGAAAATAAAAAGGAAGGAAGGAATTTGAATCTCCAAAATACTTAACGGAGGGTCGATATCAGTGGGTCGCGACATCGGAAATAACACTCACAAAAACCTTTGATAACACTTTTAATTACTCGTAACACACACTCAGTACAAAATAATCAAGGATGCCTGAGATATGGCTTGATTAAGAATTTAGGAACGCGGGAAATTTAGCGTGGAGTAACCAACGTCTGCTCGGACCGACGGAACGATTCAAAGTGCCCTCCAAATCAACCGTCACCCGACACGTGAACCTACCCCCATTCCGGGTAGCCAATTTACCTGTCAACGTCAGTACCTGTCAATGTCGATTATACCTCCGGATCGACATTTGACTCGACTATTCGCTCAGTGTTGCTATTACTCCACGCTAACCATCCCCAAGTTAATACTTGACGTTCCCAAACGTAAGCTGTTCAATCTAACTACATAGTTCCTCCAGTGAAAGATAGGTGGCGCTGATGCAGACCGACTGATATGCGCCAACGCTTCGACATGGCCGTCCTGATGATCACACGTCCTCGTGTGGAGTACCTGGAATGAAAGAAAATCCTCGAACAGTACTCATTCTAGTCGTTCGGCCAATCCTGGCCCAAGGTGGTGGGGCATAAAAGGTACTCTGATCAAAATCATCAATCATGTCTAGAAGAAAATCACAACAATCTCAATCTCTCAAAGCCGACATGTTGAACAACACTCAAACTCATTCAAATAATAGGAAACTCATTAAAATATTGCAGTGCTCATACTCTGACCTCCATCCGGTCTTCATCATCACACTTATAACCTCCATCCGGCTATAAGCATCAAACCAATCGACCTCCATCCGGTCTTCATCATAACACATTATAGCCTCCATCCGGCCATAAGCATCAAACCAATCGACCTCCATCCGGTCACTAACACAACAGGCAACCGCTATCCGGTCACCTCCACATGTAACCTCCATCCGGTTACAAACAACACCATCAAGATAATCATTTCGAGCCTTTAATCAAAATAATCCTTAAAGTAGGTTTGTTCAACATGTTGCTTTATTTTTCCTATAACGTTACAGATTATAAGAAAACTCTTACTATGCTAGGTACTCTAAATGTTAAGTTGACTACTTAGTATTCAACTAGTCTTGTCAGCGTTATCATTTTCGTCATAGCTAGTCTCGTCATCATCGCCTACGTGCATGTCAACGTCAGTTATTTTTAGCAGGCGGTTATGTGCGTACTTCGAAACATAACGGTCACCATTAAGAACCTCAATCACTCCTGCGCATCCCTACAGGATCGCCAAGTCTCTCAAGACTTAATGGTTTCCCACAGTACCTCCCAGATTTGATCGCAATTTGAATTGAATACCGCGTACTTAAGGACTACTGTGACCGCTAGATACCGGTTTCTATTAAGCTACGACTACAAATCAAATCTCCTATAATCAGTTCATCCTGTAAACTTCATCGTCATCATCAGCCTCTTTTTTTTTTATGTTCCCACTGAAACGCCTGCGTTTAATTTTCTTTCTATTGCGGTGTCACTGTCTTTCTATTGCGCCTCTAATTGACACGATTGAAAAATTTGAAACGTCAAAGGTTAACCGACTCTTTCATAAAAAATTAAATTAATTCTTATTCAGTTTTCGTGGCGCCGCTGTCAAAAAAAGAAACTTTACCGCACGTTAAATCTTTAGAAGAACGGCCCCATACACGAGAATATTTAGGTATAAACCACCCGAAATAAACTACTAGACCTATTAACTGTCCCAACTGAGCTATGATAAACAGCATCGAAAGTAGGGTAGAGAGCAGAATCGAATGTACGCGATCTGCTTTCTGAAGTTCTATATCTCCTAACTTCAGCACTTGACTTTATTTCATATCCTAAACAACTCGATTTGCATTATGAAAAACCACCACTCTTTCAAATCTAATGAATATCCGGCTTTAATCAACGTTTGTAATACTACATTAAGTCTCTCGAAGTTCTTAATAGATTCCAAAATAATCAAAATATTGACAACTCAAACTATGACGTAGGTATTTACCGATTTATCAAAAACCCCGTTTAAAAACAGAGATCACGTTTCGATACCGAGTGGCATAGTCAAATGTTTATACTGACCGCTGAAACACTACTGAAATCATCATCATCACCATCATCACCATCATCACCATCATCACCATCATCACCATCATCACCATCATCACCATCATCACCATCATCACCATCATCACCATCATCACCATCATCACCATCATAACCATCATCACCATCATCACCATCATCACCATCATCACCACCATCATCATCACCATCATCACCATCATCATATTTTTTTTTGCCATTCTGTTCTGTCCCTCGTCACGCTATCACTACACCTACACAACCAACACAAACACACACAACACCCTAACCTAACCC
Source organism: Mythimna lalbum (assembly GCA_949319445.1). NCBI lineage: Eukaryota > Metazoa > Arthropoda > Insecta > Lepidoptera > Noctuidae > Mythimna > Mythimna lalbum. The sequence continues at coordinate 17,830,143 of OX439358.1, read as the reverse complement.
TAGCCTATATACAATCTAATTTTTGTAAAATAAAACGCACTATGTAAACGAGTTATTTAGTCCGAGATACGTGGCAACGAATACCAGTAAGGCACGTTATTGTTTAGTTTACAGTAGTCTTTGCACATTATTTCTGACCGGTCGAGTTTTTAAGCCGAAAGAGCTAAATTAACAGACACCGTATTACTCGGTAAAATAATATTTGCACGCAACAATTCATCTACCCGCTCACGCATTATTATTATTTTTTTTTTTTTCGCGCTAGACCGCTATGGTCGTCTTTTGCTAAGATGAGTCAATTAAACGAATAAGTTCACTTTTTGTAACACGCGTTTATAGCATACTATACTGTCAGGTACACGTCAGTGTCAATAACGTAAAAACTATCTATGGAGGAGTTATCACTGTCAAACAAAAATCGAAACGGTATCTACCGGATATACCGAGGGTAGATGTAATTACAATTGTTTATGTCGTGAACTTTAGCAATTTAACAAAAGAAGTGTGTCACGCACGATCATACTATTTAAACTGAATCCTTGCAACAATATTTCACGGCCAAAATATCACTTCGCAAATAGATGTTGTGAATAAAACCTCAATCAAACTACGCAAGTAATCTGAACACGCTAAACTGACCCTTCAATGTAACAAAACTGTGTTTACGTTTGCCGTGAAATAGTGATGACAGACTTTAAAGTGAAAGAGATATAACACTCAGCATCAGAATTAAAATGGAATGTGAATACCTGACCTTGTTCCTGGTTCCTTTGACAGCACATACGTCATCCAGTCACTCGCTACGCGATGCCTTGGCACCACCATCGCCTTCACGTCGCTTGCTTCGTCCAATTATTCCACAATGTAACATTTGACAGGTAGCGTTCGACTTCAAGCGTTTTGTGTGAATCGTTTTCTGATCTGGTATCGCACTCGACACACTGCACCTCAGGCACGCACGCACACACACACACACGCGAAGCACGTATCGGAAAGTAGTACATCGTAAACGAGCACTTGCACCCATCGCTCTTTTCCCGGTCACTAGCTGGGTGGTACGTTGTAATTTGCTCTCTGGGGATACAGCGGTACCATGGTCCAACATTTGTTGCTCAGGATTAGGGAACAACCCCAGAAAAAAACCTAATCAGACCATTTAAGTCAGCTCTTCAATCCGGTTCTTACTTTCTTAAAGCGACCATAAGCAGGGCGCCATGTTGGTCTTGGTCCGTCAAGCACATTTCTGCAGTCGTCAACCAAGCACGTGCATCTATATCTTGTTTCTCAGGATCGAAATCCGGTAAACGAAGGCCATGTGACGACGTAGTAGGTGTTTTCATGGCTTGAATCAGCGTCAGAAAATTGCGGTTCTGTTGTTCCAACAAACGCATCCATTTTTCGTCGCTAGCGTTTTCATTTTTGAACACGTGGGTCGTCGTGGTTCAATCCCAATTCTGATAACGGAGGGTCGATATCAGTGGGTCGCGACATCGGAAATAACACTCACAAAAACCTTTGATAACACTTTTAATTACTCGTAACACACACTCAGTACAAAATAATCAAGGATGCCTGAGATATGGCTTGATTAAGAATTTAGGAACGCGGGAAATTTAGCGTGGAGTAACCAACGTCTGCTCGGACCGACGGAACGATTCAAAGTGCCCTCCAAATCAACCGTCACCCGACACGTGAACCTACCCCCATTCCGGGTAGCCAATTTACCTGTCAACGTCAGTACCTGTCAATGTCGATTATACCTCCGGATCGACATTTGACTCGACTATTCGCTCAGTGTTGCTATTACTCCACGCTAACCATCCCCAAGTTAATACTTGACGTTCCCAAACGTAAGCTGTTCAATCTAACTACATAGTTCCTCCAGTGAAAGATAGGTGGCGCTGATGCAGACCGACTGATATGCGCCAACGCTTCGACATACTGATAATTATTATGTTGTCTTCGTGGGCCTGGAACACAACGGTAAACTTTAGGACCACGGGTGGGTTCTAGGCAGTAAAACATTGAACCAGATTTGAAGAAGTTTTTTGATGACTTCCCCTGTAAAAAGACCAACTCCGACTAAATTGAGAAAAGGTTAGGTAGACAATGACGTCACGAATTTGTCGAGGTATTAAAATAGGCTACACCATGATTTAAAAAAAATGTGCATCTAGATGTTATAATATAATTAAATAAATCATCATCATCTTCCTGCCCTTGTCCCGTTTTATTTGGGGTCGGCGCAACACGTTTTTTTATTCCATTCTGTCCTGTCACTCGTCATGCTATCACTAACTCCCTTTTCTTTCATATCACTTCTCACACAATCCATCCATTTTTTCTTTAATATAATTAAATAAATAAATAATAATAAATTTGAATTAAATGTAACTCGATAATTTATATTTACCCACTAACCACTAGACCAACAGGTCAGTAAGTATACAAGGTATAAGGGACAGCCCTCCGCAAACTTTTTTTTTCAGGAAACGAAAAAAAAATCGGCCTCGCCATAAAAATTGTCCATTCAAGTTTATCATTTTGTATGGTGAGGCTGATTTGTTTTATCATTTCCTGAAAAAAAAACTTATGGAAGTTTGTTCAGTTCCGTCTACTGAGCAAGCCCTTAAAGTTCTTCTATTACAAGGGCATTATAAAAGAAATAAAACATGTAAAAAGAAGCGCAGTGTAAGAAATATTGGGAACTCTTGGCCTAAACTATGAAGTGACGTTCTCAATAGGAGCATCGAACTGGACAGCGATAACGTACTTCGCTTGACTTTCTATAATTTAAGGGATCTGGGAGCTCACTGAGTTACAGATTGCTTTGTTTCTTCATACCTTTAACACAAAGCCTCCATTGAATCGGAGTTTCTGTCAGATATTGAAGGTCCAGATCTGGTGAATGTGCCACTCGCAAGTTGTTCGCGAGCCGCTCTTGAGAGCAGCGCGTGCATTTTGCGCGTGGCTCGTTCGTACCAACATAAAATGCACGCGCGCAGTTTGCAAGCAACTCGCAAACAGCTCGTGAGCGGCGCATTTGACAGATCTGGACGCACCTTAAGAATCATATATATATATATATTTTTTAATATACTGATGTATAAAGTTTGGTTCACAAATCAGTCAGGTAGTTAGTGACCACACATATTTGTGGCGTCCAAGTTGTCGTCTGTATTAACCTGTAGTATGTTGTGGTGGGCCTCTCATGCATGAGGTCGACAAGTTGGCAAAAGGCTAGGTTGATGAGATGATAGTGATGTTCTGGACAAAGTATTTAGTTAGGAAGCCTTACATAAATTAACTAGAACCCAATATTAATAACGGTTTTATTTAACCCCGTGCGAAGTGAGACAATTTGTTCCCTTTAGAGTACAATTCTCAAAATGGTCAAATGTATTATTCTATGTAAGGTACAGTTAGCAGAATGTTGAAATAGATAAACGAAATCCTACTCACTCGAAGTTAGGAAAGTAGTTTGTATAATATCACTATCTTGTCTTGTCTACACTGATTGTACTCAGCACAATGTAGTGACGACTTCAGTGAAAATCCTTCAAGTTTCATTTACTTGGAATTGTAGAAACTTATCCAGACTTAGACCAGTGTACTTTGTTTAGCTATGTTTAGGAGTGAGACATAGCATTATTTAATTCATATACATTTTTCTTCCCTCTAAATTGAATTTTCTTCCATCTGTGTCTATTCAACGCTAAGTCAAAAATTCTTTAACTACACTTTACCCGATCCTCGGAATCCTTCCTAAAGATGGGAAATCATCAAGTATTGAAAGCTTCCTACAAGGTGAACCGATAACATGGTGAGGTGAGGTCGCGATGGATGCGAGACGCACAGAACCGGTTGTTATGGCGAGACTTGGGGAAAGCCTATGTCCTACTCGTCCTATGTCTTTGGCTGAAATAGTGATTATGAATTATCAAATAACTTCTCCCGCTCTGGATGAAGTGAGAGGAAGTGTCAGATTTTTACTGATTTTCAACCTAGCCGTTGTTTTTACGGTTGCCCTTTGTGTTTCCAAAAACATCACACACATTCGTCACAGTCACAACTCCTGTACCATATTTGTAGCAAACAAATGATTGATTGATTGATTGATTGGCAGTCACCCTGGGGACCGTCACTTTATCGAACAATTCCAAAACCAACCCTTACCTGCCTCTTTCATAAAATCAGTTTTTATGAACGACAATATTTTTTTTTTTTTTAATTATGTATAGGCTCACGTTTGACCACTATCTCACCTGATGGTAAGCGATGATATGGCCGACGATGGAACACGCTTGCCTAGAAGCAATCTATACAAATTAGAAAGTAGGTTTCTCTATACAAACTTTGGACCTCCATTCCATCCCCTTAGGGGGTAAATTTTGGAAAATCCTCTTTTAATACTCGCCTACGTCATAAGAGAAAACCTGGTGCAATTGTTCACGCTTCTAGTCCCAGTACTTTTGGCTGTGTTTTGATATATTCCCTTTCCCAGAAAGGAGGCCTGAGTCCCAACAATGTAAACATTAAAAGTCAGCCTTTATTATTTCTGTTTTTTTTTTTTGTTGTTGATAGGCCCCCGTTTATCCTCCATCTCGTGATGATGTGCAATGATGAGGTCGCCTATGGGGCCCGCTTGCCTCGAAGTGATCTATTAACTCTCGACTTAAAGACCTCTAAGTTGTCGCTATCAGGTAACGCAGACTCCGGTAGGGAATTCTACTCCTTGGTTGTACGCACTATAAATGTGTTCTCAAAACGGTTTGTGCCTATAGATGGGATATCAACCATGTACCAGTGCGGTGGTGCAACGCCGTACGTCTTCTAGCCCGAAGATGGAACAGACTTGGCAGAATTAGATTGTGCAATTCCAGTGCCCACTCCCCGAAATGTAAACGGTAGAAACTGACAGACTAGCAACTCGATTGATTAAGTATATTATGTTATATCAGTCACCGCCACCGCCGGGATTCCGATCCCGATTTCCGGCCACCGTAGACGCGGGCTTGCGGACGGCGAGCCATAGGTAGCTCGCTGTCCGACCGTCTGGTAACTGTCCAGGTCGAGCCTAAGACGTCGACGCCGCGCACTGTTCCCACGCGCCTCAAGAAGTTGTCAGCAGCAGGAGGGGCCCAGCTGGGTCAAAGCCTACTGGGGCCAGGGTTATCCGAAAGGAAGCTCGAGCCCCGGTATGAAGAGGCTAGAAGGAACGGGATGGGTTAATTAGTAAGAGTCTGACACTATCTCCCGCTCCACCTAAGAGCGGGGGTTGTCATAAGATGATTTTTGCCCAACGTAAAAAAAAAATGTAATATCAGTCACTTCCGATTATAACAAGTTCTTTAACGATATTGCTAACTAGCTAATCCTAAAAAAAGACTTTACGATCCTATTCAAGGTAACGTATTTCGAATACTACAGTTGTTCTAGGTCGTACCCACTCGTGTTTGAAGTGCTTGACCTTGGCCTCATACCAATAAAGTATAACACGCACAGGAGTTCGGAACAAAGTCGTGCCAAGGGCTCTGCTGTAATCGCGTCGTTATCGAACACTTTCTTATGATCCTTTTTATTATTCTTTTAATACAATTACTCTCTAGGAGATCTTAGTCCCGCTGATCAGTGACCTGGCCAACCTATGTTTTAACACAGGTATCTTCCCCTACCTTCTTAAGCGCTCCGTTGTTACCCCTGTGTATAAGAGTGGAGATAAAGATGACGTCAACAACTATCGGCCAATTTCTGTGTTGACCTCCATTTCTAAAATCATTGAGAAGCTCCTGAACTCTAGAATAGTAAACTACCTTACTAAGTATAACGTCTTATCTTCCTCTCAATATGGTTTTAGAAGGGGAGTATCGGCTCAGGATGCTACTGAGGAACTTGCTAGAGTAATAACCAAGGAAGTAGATAAGGGGAACAAATGCCTAGTGGTCTTTATTGACCTTAAGAAGGCCTTTGATACTGTCTCTATCTCTAAACTTATACACAGGCTAGAGAACTTAGGATTTCGAGGTTCTGCTCTCTCTCTTCTTAGCAGTTACCTTCAAAACAGAAAACAGGGAGTAAAAATTGAAAACCATTTTAGTGATGAGGAGAACGTGACGTATGGCGTCCCGCAGGGCAGTGTCCTCGGCCCGACGCTCTTTTTGATATATATTAATGAACTCTGTAACCTTATTATCAACGGAGCGAGGATACTGTCTTACGCGGACGACACCGCTATTGTCTTCTCTGCTAAGACCTGGGACAAAGTTAGGCTGGAAGCTGAGGGGGGACTGGCTAGAGTAAGTGATTGGCTCTGTGAGAATCTACTCACGCTAAATACCAAAAAAACTAATTACGTCTGCTTCACTAAATACGCAAACTCTCAGCCTTCGCCTGACTTTAACATTAGAATACATTCTTGTCATACCCAAACCCAATCTACCTGTAGTTGCCCTGTAATTCAAAAGGTAAACTCCGTCAAGTATCTAGGTATTGTTGTAGATCAAAGATTAAGCTGGTACCCACACCTCGAATTAACTATAGGGAGGGTAAGAAAACTCATATGGGTTTTCAAATCTTTGAGACATGTTTTGAATACAGAACTACAGAACAAAATCTACATTGCACTGGCCCAATCTGTAATTATATATTGTATCTCGGTATGGGGGGGAGCAGCTAAGTCGTATTTTATGGATCTAGAGAGGGCACAGAGATCCTTGATTAAGGTCATGTACTGTAAGCCCTATAGGTTCCCTACTGAAACTCTCTATACAAGATCTAAGCTGCTCTCTGTTAGAAAACTCTACATACTACACATGATACTAAGATATCACAAAACTCTACCCTTTAGCCAAGACAAACTAAAAAAAAGACGGTGTGACATAGTAGCCCCTACATACTCAGCACGCTCAATCTTTGCTAGTCGCCAAAATGTAACTCAAGCCCCACGCGTTTATAATAAAGTAAATCGCATACTTAATATTTATCCGATGCAGTTGTATGAATGTAAAAAGACACTGACGAAATGGCTCTTCACACTTGATTATGACGCAGTGGAAGGCATTTTGGCGACTTCGGGCTAAACGACATGCACACAAACACTCTAACACACCCCCCATCCATACATACACACACTCCACCACAACTCCACACTCACTCACACATACACACGCCCATTCACACACGCACATATACACACATACACAAAATATACAGTCACACACTCATAAACACGCGCAGAAACATACATTTATACAAAACGCACTAGATTTTACATACAGCCATTAACACGATTTTCATTTTTCACTTGTTTTATTTATTTTTATTTAATTTTATTATTTTTTTCCCTTATTGTTTTATAAAAAAAATGTGTAACTTACACCTAATTAGCACAACTTACAATTGTTAACCACTGGAGGAAGAGCGAGGTTTATCCCATCACAAGTATCTTCGGATTACTTTCTGGGAAGCCCCGGCAACTTATTTGTATAGAATTAAGAAAATAAACACATTTTTTTTTTTTTTTTTTTTTTTTTTTTTTTACTCTGTACTCCAACTATTAAAAGAGTTTGACTGGCCTGTTGGTCTAGTGGTTAGTGGCCCTGACTGCTATGCCAGAGGTCGTGGGTTCGATTCCCACCCAGGACCAATGTTTATGTGATGAGCTTGATCATTTGTTCTGTGTCTGGGTGTGATTTTATCTATTATATGTATGTATTTAGATATTAGATATTATATATAAGTATATTTATCAGTTGTCTAGTACCCATAACACAAGCTCTGCTTAGCTTGGGACTAGACGGCGTTGTGTGATAGTTGTGGAATATCACACAACTGCGCTCGCGTACTAATATTGTAAAACAAATTTCTTAAATTTAAGTTGTTAAAATAAAATTGTAGTAATACAACTCAAGGGGATAGGCACTCTTACTTTTTAATACAGGCTATCTTATAGCCTAGCAAGGAGAACAGCACGACACCCAATTGATTGTCAGAAATATTATATAATACTACCCACTTTGTGAAAAATGTAAAATGTACTACAATCTGTTTTTATATATAAATAAAGATTATTATTATTATTTATTTTATAAAACTTACACATGCAGAGAGGCATTAATTGTTATATTATCTACACAATTATAATAAAGAGGTAAAGTTTTTTTTTGGTTTGTAGTAGGTAATCTCTGGAAGTACTGGTCCAATTGCTAGAATTTTTTCACCAATAGTAAGCTGCTTTATTCCGCAGTGAGAACATTAAAAGGCTGATTATGCATGTATTTTTTTTGGCGGATAATCATCCAATGACTTTTCCCGGTGCCACTCTTTGCCTTGCGTTCCATGACCACGGGTTTCAAGAATAGAATAGGTCAAATAGACAGTCGACATTTTCAGATTTCAAGTGTGTGATAAGCAAAGACATTGAAAGTTAGATCCTACTAATATTATAAAATCGAAAGTTTGTATGTATGGATGGATGTATAGATGGATGTATGGATGGATGTTTTTTTTTTTTTTTTGTCGACGGGGAAAATCATCTTTGACGAAACCCGCTCTTGGGTGGAGCGGGAGACAGTGTCAGACTCTTACTGACTAAAAACCCCGCGCCGTTCCTTCTAGCCTTCACACCAGGGCACGAGCTCCCTTTCGGACAACCCTGTCCCCAGTAGGCTTCGACCCAGCTGGGCCCCTCCTGCTGCTGACAACTCCTTGAGGCGCGCGGGAACAGTGCGCGCCGTCGACGTCTTGGACTCGGTCCATTACCAGACGATCGGACAGCGAGCTACCCAAGCATTACTGCTTCGCAGAAGGAGGCGACCGCCTGCCATTCCTTCTCGCTCCGGACCTGATCGCCCCCACGAGGGCACGGCGATGCTCCGCCCAGGCAGGGCACACCTCGACGGTGTGCTCCACCGTGCCTTCCGGGCGTTGCGCACAGTGGCGACACCCGGGCGTCTCTTCCGCTTGAATCCGATGCAGGAACCTCCCGAACTTGCCATGTCCGGTGAGGACCTGCGTCATGCGGAAGGTAAGGACGCCGTGAGGTCTTTCCAGCCACGTATGGATGGATGTGTGGATGTTTGTTACTCTTTCACGCAAAAACTACTGAACGGATCTCGATGAAACTTGGTACACGAGTAGACCATATCCCAGAATAACACATAGGATACTTTTTATCCTGGGATTATGTACGCGGGTGAAGCCGTGGGCAAAAGCTAGTATAAAATAAAAACGAGGAGTGAGAGAGTTAAGGTGGTGCATCATGACTCACATTTTCACTGTTTTTCATACAACCGCTCATAACTGATAACTCATAACTCATAACTGATTATGACGTTATTACACATTTTTCATTAGATATTTTGGAAACACAGTATCTTGTGGATATTATCTAGGTTTCTAAAGAAACCAACCTCTGAAAATGTCCTATTTTGTATGAACTTTGACACTTCATAATTTGCCTAAAAATTAAAAAGTCAAAAAAGTAATCCGCTAGAGACCTTGCAAATTTTATTAAGATTCTAAATGACGACAACTTTTTTCAAAAACTTTTAAGGGTTTATAAAAAACAGCTATTTCCTGGAGCAAGTTTTGTGAAATTTTCGAGTAAATCTCGGAATTACCGAAAACTAACAGAGTTTCCAGGCGTTATCTCTCTTTTTTTGCGTTGCCTTTTCGTCAAACATCGCGTTGGATTGCATTAAATGAAGTAACAAGCTTTTAAACCATTTTCGATGTTTACGATAAGCGAGTGGAGAAGGACCCTCTTAAGCAGAGAAAAAAGGTGGTCAAAGCGTGCAAACTTCTTCTCTGGTAAATAGACTATTAGACACCCATTTAATTTTCAGCGTAAAGGACTTATAAACGCACACTACGGTTTATGAAATAGGTGTACATATAATTAATATTGGATGCAATGTCAAATTTATAAAATAATAAATTATAGTTTTTGCCCGCGGCTTCGCCCTCATACATAAATAGCCTATGGTGAAAAAAATCACAATCGGACCAGTACTTCCAGACCATAGAAATATAAATCTTATATCTATGTTCCAGACTCTCCTTACCTATAGGTACTACTACAAACAAAAAAAACGGCGACGGCGCTGTTCCTGCGCGCTTTAAGGACCTGTCAGCTACGGCAGGGGCCCAGTTGAGTCGAAGTCTACTGGGGCCAGGGTTAGCTCCGAAAGGTAGCTCAGCCCCCGATACGAAAGGCAACGAAGGAACTAGAGTGGGTTTTTAGTCAGTCGCCCAAGAGCGGGGGATGTCATTAGATGATTTTCCCTCCGAAAAAAAAGACCCGTTTGCCTATAAATTCTATATTCCTGCATCCCATTCTACATTTCAAACGAGTTTTATACCGTAGCAAACTGTGAACTGTGATTGCATTTTGCTTTTATAAAATTTAATGTTGATAACCTTTTTATATGGTGAGATAAAGAAAAGAGAATTTATGTGGCATAAACCATCTGCGGCTAAGTGTGAATTGACTATAAATTATTAAAATTATATATCTCCAATTTTAAAGGGTTATGATCGTAATAAATTGGTATGATCGGAAATGGGTGTCAGATTTATTGAAATTTTATTTGACTTATTCGAAATATATAAGTTTTAAAATAATAGAAAAGAGAGGGCCAACTTGTCGTGTGAGGGACGTCTAGCGATGAGGAAATTGCATCAAGAAAATACCTATTCTTCATCATCCGATTAATTATTATTACAAATCTCTGCAATCTGAAAATTTCGCGTAGGCGTAGGTATTTTTACAGGATGCATTTTGGAGAGTGTGCGCGTAAATTGCATAACTTTGACTGGCCTGTTGGTGTAGTGGTTAGTGACCCTGACTGCTATGCCGAAGGTCGTGGGTTCGATTTCCACCCAGGACAAATGTTTGTCTGATGAGCATGATCATTGGTTCTGTGTCTGGGTGTAATTTATCTATATATGTATTTAGAAATATATAAGTATGTTTATCAGTTGTCTAGTACTCATAACACAAGCTCTGCTTAGCATGAGACTAGACGGCGTTGTGTGATAGTTGTGGAATATTATTATTATTATAACTTAATTTCGCATCACCTTTCTACTATCAGACAACCCGACGAACGGCGAGTAGTTACCTTAACGTTGTTGAAACCCACGTGGCATGTAGTCAGAAAAATAGTTAAGAACGCAATTGTAGCGCAACCTACTGGTTCCAATTGTATTTTCAAACCATTCAGGGATCGGGCTTCCGGATGGCGAGCAATGGGTAGCTCGTTCGTTGACCACCCGGTAATCGTCTGGACAGAGCCCAGGTCGTCGAAGGAAGAAGGAACAAGAGTTCTGGTCAGAGAATCGTCTCTTTTCAACAGAGGTACCTAAATACCTATTAAATGACTCATTAGCTTAGTTCTGCAACAGTATGTAATGAAATGACATTTCATTAATTCAAATTTGCCAATGGAATTTATGTTCTGTGGAACGGGGTGACGTGTGATTGAATGGCAGATGATGTTTAGATTATTTTGCATATTTTATTGTTAAAAATTCTATTGTAAAAAGATAAAATAAAGGGATATAATTGAGGAGGCGATATTAGTAAACTTTAAATGTCGTTTCTTTGATTTTCAGGTAAGTTATAGGTGTAATGATCATAGTTAAACGTTTTAATATAGTAAGGACGTATTAAATAAACAAAACTTTGATTTTCAGAGAAACAATTTGTGGTTTATTTGGAAAATCCTCAATAACATATCTTATAAACGAAATAAACCCACAAACTGACACCTCGAAATACAGACCAAGTTTTATTTCCACTTCTTCGTACAATAACAAGATGAGTACCTACCAAGTATATTAGATTTTATTTCTGTTTATTCGTTGAGCGTGCCAATTCTCTGGAAATCAATTACTGGGTGCCGATGATTTGCTGTCTTTTTATTCAATAGTGGCCATATTGAACAGTAAATGGAATCCTCCAACAATTGTGTTGGAATAATATTTCTTTTGTGGGTTTGATCATTCGTCTATGAAAATGTGCGTAGTACTTCGCTTTTGCATGCGAAATACTCTATAGAAAATTGTACGTCAATCTACTAAAATTAATTGAAACAAAATTACATCTTTAAATATACAGGGTTGTAAAACACTAATAACCTTGCAGGACTGTATTACTAACATCATAAACAACAACTTTTGCTTTATGACTCAAAGTCAAAGTCAAAATATTTTATTTCAAATAGGCCTACATGAGCACTTATAAAACGTCAGAAGCTAGTGCACGGTTCCAAATTGGTCGTTTCCTATGGAGAAGAACCGGAAAGAAACTCCATGGTTACTCTTTTAAAAAATGTGTTTATTACAATATTCATTGATTTATGTAAGAACAGTGTAGACCAGACAACACTGTACACAAAAGCACAAAATTAATCATAATAAAATAAAAAAAGTAAGTCGTAATAGAAAGTTATCTAAGTGTTTGTGGATTATACAGTGTTCTCACATTCACAGTCCAAAAAGAGGCTACATAAAAAAGCAGGAAAATTTTAAATAATTACGAAGTCTGTTAACATAATAAATTACTAACAAATTTAATGCAGTTGAAGTCTAAATAAAAAAAATAAAATATTGCAAAAGCAATGCGTTTAAAAAAGGAAAAATAAATATATATAAATTAAAACAAAGGTGGAGCAGTCAATAGACACAATATTAATGATTTACCAGGGGGGCACAGGGGGACTTTTTACAAAACATAATTAGTCTACCAAAAACAAACCTTCAAGATATCGTTGTTCTATCTAACACATTTCAACTCTATATTTTTAAGAAGACGAAATAAAAAAATAGCTGGTCTATAATGGAGAAGAATAGCAAAAAACCGAGTAGAATGGAAGGCTTTAAAGGAGGCTTTTGTCGAAGGACAAGCTAAACCAGTTACCGATAAATAAATAATTAAATTAAAAACAAAGTAAAAATAAAATGTTAGAAAATAATTCCTACTTTCAATTTTAAACTTTTACGGTACTTACACAAAAATTAATTGTATAATGCTTTAATTTTTTTATTTAACAACTAGCTGCTCCCAGCGGCTTCGCTCGCGTGATAGCAGGAAATTATTCCAACGGAACATACTTCTGGGATAACAAGTATCCTATGTTCTATTCCAGGACATGGTCTAACCATGTACCAAGTTTCATCAAAATCGGTTTTGCCATTTACTTTCACTTTTATAATATTAGTAAGGATTAATGTGCACGCAATAATAATAAAAGAAAAAAAGAAGGAAACAGAAGAATAGTACAAAGGTGATGTCTATTTCTAAAAAAACCTCTTCCAGCATACCTGTGAAAAGAGTTGAAGAAAATAGAGAAGTAGACACTTTACAATCAACTAACTAATACAATAAACTATCCTTCAAACTGACACCTTTGAACACAATTCTGAGACCTTGTAAAGTTAGGAGACTCCTAGCTTACTGGTTCTGGTTCAAAGTTTATACATAGTTCCAATAGAAGTCCTCTGGCATGTCTGCTGATGGCTGTCTTGTCAAAGTTATCACTAACTAGATCGAAGGAAGTTTGTATACAGGGTATAAATTGCTCCAGGACAATTTCATAAAGTAACCTAGCTAGTTTTCATCGTTAAGTACGAGTATAATATTGATGCCAGTGTTTCGGAATTTTCCGAAAGAGTAACCATGGAAGGAACATAGACTTTACACGGAGAGATTTCAATTTCTCCAAGAGCAGGAGAAACTATTTGATGATATCTCACCCTCAAAACAAGGTATAGTGTATTGATTATGGTTGTTCTATCTCACGAAGGAGGATGAGGCCACTTATACATGCTAAGAAACACCATGTCTGCTGCAAGAATAAGGGTGCTTTCAATTTACCCGATTTTGACGGCATGCTGCGGTGCCTGCTATGCTGCCCATCCTGCATTACCACCTGCAGTTTTCAGGATCTATAAGAGGCCAACAGTAGAGCCTACAGGTTGACAAATATTGGTCAGAAAAAGTATAGTTTGAGAGCATCGACACGAAAAGAAGAAGAAGAAGGTGCGTTAGTCGTACTATGTACGGACGATCGTATTTTTAATACAAAGCGCGTGGTGTGGCACCGTGCGGCGAACCGTCGACCACAGGACGACAATATAACAAGCACCAATAGCTCATCACTGGCATACAACCACACGGCCAAATAAGCGCCCTAAATCATGTGCATGACAATATTACTTCTATTTATTTATGTACACACAAACACTTTCGTCTTTTCGTCCATTACGTCACAATCACAGGGTCAGTTGAAAACCAGCGTCAGGCGCTAGTTGTCTGGCAATCATGCTGAACTGGACCTATTTTGGTACAGCCATGAAGCACACAACCACTTTAGTTTTTGTTTTTATTTTTATTTTGCTTCTTGTATTTGTGTTTGGGCTTGGACTTGTGCTGTACCAAGTAAATGATTTTTCTTTCTTTCTTTCTTTCACTTTTAAATAAAAAAAGAAATATCATGACACTCTACTGCACTATAGCAATATCTCGTGTTGGTTCTAGCGTAGACAAGATCTTTTTTTAGTTAGTGCCAAACCAGTGTACACAATTCGTGTGTACAAACGTCACAAATTCTTGCTTATATGCCCGGCAACTTTTCTTAACATGTTCAAGTGGCCTAAAGCTTGGACATGTGCAGGCGAGCTTGAAGACAGCGAGCAATAAAAAACATATCATTCTATAAATACCAGACTCGGGTGGCAGGATTGCGTTCCAGGCGCGTCTCAAAGAGAAAGTGAAAGAAGCTTGAGTGACGGAGACAGCTCGGGTCGATGCCTGTAAGGGAGATTCTTGCGTGATTGTTCGAAATAGTTACGGCGGCCCTGGAATTTAAAAGGCACCTGAAAGAATACGGGATTTAGTTAGTTAATTCTGACACTCCCTCACTCCTATACTCCTCATAGCCTCCGATAATTAGGGGACCAAATGTCCCCCGACTATCTTAGATGTACGAGAATCTACGTGATTCTGCATCGTTGTTCCGTAACTTGTCAACCAATATTTTACGATGCATCCTCGTGACGAAGGATATATTTAATTCAATATCTTTATTTTTAGATTAGAGTCAATATAGTGTTAGTAAAAATATATAAAAAAGAATCTTAAGGATTTAATGTTAGTACAAACTTACTCTAATACGTCTTGGAACATTTTTTTTTAAAGATTTATCCACCTTCAGGCAAGTGCCCGGCGACTCCACCGGTTGTGCTGACGTGGACGGGCGTAGGCGCAACCCTGTTTTTGGGGGTGGCCTATGTTTGGGGGAGGCCTATGTTGGACATAGGCCTCCCCCAGCATAGTCCTCCCAGTGGACATGTATCGGCTGAAATGATGATGATGACCTCCAGGCAGACAGGAGACAAGAATTATTCCTTTAAAATTAAATATTATATGAAGACTTTTTTTTTAATAAAAATAGTAAATAAGAAAAGACTTAAGTACCTACTTGAACGAAACACCAACTAGAACACCTAAGTCCTAGTGAAAATTCATAAAATTACCAGAACCTTAAAAATTCTCATGCATTGTGAACTCATTTCAGCTAGACTTAAGTTGACTCATACTAGAAAAGTTTAATTAATCAGAAGTTTGGCGGTCGCTGGCACCATAACTTCTTTATGGCCGACGGTTTAAGTTATATTGCTATTTTTATTAATCTGGGATTACTAGGCTCGGATTAGAGCACTCATCTTTTCCCTGCGGGTACAGGATAGTTTACTATGATACATTATTGGAAGTAGTGGCGAGTCTGCTTCAAAAGTTTAATGTGGTAATTGATAAAATGATAGCTGTTTTACTTTACGTTTAACATAAAACAAGTATTTCGTGTTTAAATCATAATATAGATTTAAAACTTGTGCTTAAGGTAAAATAAAAAAAAAAAAAATGTTAAGTTTTTCATAATTTATTTTTACCTCCCCTTATGGCCAAGCAATGACGCATCGACATTGAAGCACGCTTGCCTAGAAGTAATTTATTCACTCTTGACTTTAAAGTCTTAGTGTAAATAATATGAAATGACCTTTATTTACAGTTCAATACACGAACACAAAGAAACGCAGTGACCCATTCCTCAAACACGTCAAACGGCAAACTGTTTATAAAATATTAACCTGGTCATTAATCTACGTTATTAGCGTGGTGCAACCGGCTGTTACTGCTTGCATCATTTATAAGCTTGTCGAAGGAAAATATAACGTAGGTACTGTTCATCGATAAATGTCAATTGTTTTTTTTTTGTAGTCTTTTTTTTGCATTGCCTTCAAATTTTGTGAATGCCATGGTGACGATGTACCGACGGCTCAAATCACTATTATAAGCTGATAATGTTGTATTTTTTTTACATAATATTTATTTATTTTGTTTACTATATTTTATTAGCAACCTGCCCCAGTTTTGCATGGGTGTTAGAAATCTTTAAAATTTTCGACTTTTCACTAATACTTAAACCTTTCTCATGAAATACTGTCTTTTGCTGGAATACGCATGAAATTCCGTTTGAACAAGAAGAAGCGTGACTTGTAAGACTGTTTGTTCTGGCGACACTTGGGGAGGCCTATGTTCGACAAGACGACTTTTGACTAAAATAATGACGATGATGAGCTTTTGAGCTTATTTATTTATTTATTTATTAAAACTTCATGCAACATAAAAGTACAAAGGCGGACTTAATGCCTTAGGCTTATGGTGAACCGATAGACATACAGACAGACTGACGTGGTGGAGCAGTTTATTGTGTAGTAATTATGTAAGGATTCATGAGTAGCGATGTTTTATTAATCTGTCATTCTTCCTTACAATAAATCTCCATTCCTTTCATCGTTCCCGGCTTTGCAATGGATCGGCAGTGTTGTTAGCCACTTCTTGCTAATATCTTCAGAGATAAGGGAGGTCTTTGCCCAACTGTCTGTGGGACAGTATATAAGGTACCATTAAAATAGATGGAAAAACTTTTAGAAATCATCCACACTACCAAAATAAAGATAATGGTAAAAAAAGCTGTACATACTAACAAAGAAAAAAAAAACAGCTAACGAAAATACACTAAAAATGTTGGTTACACGATGCATAAACACTTAAACACATCTCATATTCTGATACTTCAAAATACCCACGTCACCGGTCACCACGTTCATTATTCAACTCATGCCATCTCACTCTAATGCCGGGTTTACACGAGTGACTGAAGCTGCACGATTTTTGCCGCGCGACTAAAGTCGGATGCTACCCAACTTTGGGGCTAGCGGGTAAGTCACTTGCGACATAGCCGAATTGCCATTTAGACGGTCGATTTACGCTGCACGGAAAAATCGTGCGGTTTTAGTAACCCGTGTAAACTCGACATAACATAGCCCTTCGCAGGCGCCCGCGTCGCTCGGATGAAGCAATTTCAGTTTCCGTCGTGCAACCGAGACGGTAACATGTCTCGCGAAGGTCGAACGTTGTGTGTCAGTGTTATTACCACGGAGTAAGTATAGACTTAGGTAGTTATCACAATCGACAACAGCAATGCCTTATTACACGTACCAATCAACAATACTTGGACTAGCCAGTGAGGATGAGCTACGTGCGCGAATTACCCTCGCATTCGAAACAATAAAAAGTGAAAGTGACACTCTTTCAAAAGTGAAAATTAAACGCGCAAGTGCATTAAATAAAACGGTACGTTCAACAATTAATGTTCTACCTACCGGCGTAGAGTAAGTAGTATTTCAATTCATTACTATAAACAGGGCTTTTCTTTTGGTGGCCAAAAATCATTCAATGACAACCCCTTCTTTTGGGTGGATCGGGAGATAAAACCCACCCCGTTCCTTCTAGCCTTCATACCGAGGCTCGAGCTCCATTTCAGATAACCCTGACCCCAGTAACTTCAACTCTGCTGAGTAGCTGACAACTCCATGAGGCGCGCGGGATCAGTGCGCGCCGTCGACGTCTTGGGTTCGGTCTGGAAAGTTACCGGACGGTCGAACAGCGCGCAACTCATGGCTCGCTGTCCGCAAGCCCGCGTCTGCGGTGGCCCGAAATCGGGATCGAAATCCCGGCGGCGGCGAGAGCGACGTTGCCTGATGCAGTCGGCCTCCTCCTTGGCTAGCATTACTGCTTCGCAGAAGGAGGCGACCGCCTGCCACTCCTCCTCACTCCGGACCATGGCCTGAACCAAGGCACGGTGCGAGAGGGCCTGGCGATGAAATCAGTACACTGTATCCACTGCGCGCTTGTCTGTTTACAACTTACTGCAACAGCTTTGATACTTTGATAACGATTCAGCACGCAATTAGGCAGTCGAAAGCCTGGTAAAGTGTGATGGGAAATTAGAATCTTTTATTTTTTTAAGTACCTAGACAGTTCATAATCATGTGTGTTCGAGGAAAGTTTATAGATATAACCCAATGGTAGCCTGTTCTCAAGTTCGCGTAATTATCTACTATCTTTCACTTATCCTAACAACACTATATTAAAAAGGTGATGGACAACTGAAAGTTACTATTACCATTATTGTACCCCTAGCCAAGTTGCTAATCTGCAAAGTTAACGCTAGTAGAAAGCTTCAAATGTTACGGGAATGACGTCATCTGAGCGCTCAGTCACGTGGTTAGAACAAAAGAATTTGGCGAAAGCTTGCGTTGAAGCGTTCGACGCAAGCGAAACGGTTGTAACTTGGCTAGAGTGGCTGACTGGGTATCTACTTACGAGAAAGTGTGCGACGCGCGGCGCGAGGCGCGAGTATAAGTACCTACCCTTACTGAATGTGTTTATTCTTGAGTGCCGTTTATTTTTATTTTAGGTCAAAATAAAAATACTTTAATCACTGTTTTTAGGGTTCTGTACCTCAAAAAGAAAAAACGGAGCCCTTGTTTTTTAGCCCCACTTTGTTGCCCGTTTGTCCGTCTGTCAAGACCCTGTATCTCGAGAACGTGTAGAGGTATCAAGTTGAAATTAAAATCATACACTCAGGTCTGCGGTTTCTTCAAGCTGTGAAAAAATCAAACTTCTAAGTTAACGAATAAAAAAGATACAGCCGTTTATGTTGCAAAAAAAACGTATATTTTGATACTCTTAAGATCGAAGGTAACCAACTCGTACTGGGCCCGCGTGGTGGATTAGGTACGGCCCATTATTCCCTCTCCTAGAGAGGACGCCTGAGTCCCAACATTAGGAACATTGTAAGGCCGATTATGGTATGCTATGCTATAAAAATGTTGTATGTTTCGATTTGTATAATAACAGTTTTCGATTATGACTGTTATTGTTAGGCTGTTGAGATGCGGTTTTTTAAAATACAAAGATGCTGATAACAAATAATAGTTCTAAAACCAAAGTTTATAAATATTTTTATAAACTAATAGCTTTTAGCCGCGGCTTCGCCCGCGTTTATTAATATACTAGCTTTTGCCCGCGGCTTCACCCGCGTACATAATTCCAGGATAAAAAGTATCCTATGTGTTATTCTGGGATATGGTCTACTCGTGTACCAAGTTTCATCGAGATCCGTCCGTGAAAGAGTAACAAACATCCATACATCCAGCCATACATCCATCCATACATACAAACTTTCGCATTTATAATATTAGTAGGATTTGAATCTTTCCTCCTTTTCTCACTTAAAAAAAAAGCCTATGTCCGTCTCCAGCTCCTGTCGCGGTAGTGGACTTTCACCCAGGCGTTGTATCTCCACGCGCATATCGTGCATTGCCTCTGGCAAATAACGTGATAATTTATAACCTAAGTCCTTTCCCAAGCTCTAGTCTATATTTGTACCAAATGTCATCATAATCGGTTCAGCGGTTTAAGCGTGAAAGCGTAGCAGACTGACAGAGTTACTTTCGCATTTATTATATTAGTATGGATTACGTATAATGGTAGATATTGTATATTTTATTTCTGTTATCAAATATGTAGGCATAACAGGTTCCCATCAATATTTGAATAAGTCATTACACCTGATTGTCGCTTGACATTCAAAATGTCCGTGCCCGTGACAAAAACGCTTTAAGCAATCAATTTTAATTTTGACTATTATTAGGTGAACTAATGGTAATTTATAGAAATAATAATTTCAAAACAATCCGTACTAATATTATAAAAGCGAAAGTGAGTTTGTTTGTTTATTTGTATGTTTGTTACGTCTTCACGCCTAAATGGCAAAACCGATTTTGATGAATTTCGGTACAGAGATAGTTGGGACCCTGGAGACGGACATAGGCTATTTTTTTTTAATTCAAGTATTATTACTAAATAAAAGTGTACTAATAAACGTGGCCGAGGCCGCGGGTAAAAGCTAGTAAATATTAAAGAAATAAAAATCTTTTATTTTCAGGCATCAAGGCCCATAGTGAGTTAGAACAGACAAAACTTAAATAACAATGTTACTAGGTGATCACAAAAACAAATACATACACAATCAGACAATCTAATCAGAATGGTTTATCAAGCTCCATGCAATACATAAATATATAAAATAAAAAAGCCTTATACTTCTTACAAAAGAATAAAAAAAAATAAACTTATTTCTAATATTAACTGCGATATTTTGTTCCTTATATATATAGATATTTAAAATTAACTATTTTATAAAATTGTCTATTTATGTAAGAACCCCTCGTTCTCGAAGGTGAAGGCCTCCTCTAGAGATTACCATGTGTCCCTGTTCTTTGCTGTCTCCATCTACTGTTTGCCAGCGATTTCTATGATGCAATACATGCAGCAGTATAAACCTACCAATTGTAGGCCGTCGCCACTCGTCTTATTAACGAGGCAACTTTTTTCCCATTATAGCTAAGTAGTCAATAAGTAACTCTTCAAGGCAAGAGTGAAAAAACTCTTAATAAACTAGTCCGCCTCACCATCAACGATTGCATCACTGCTTACCATCAGGTGGGATCGCAGTCAAGCATTAGTTTATATCAATAAAAAAAAGTAGTTTATTTAACCTCTGTGCGTGTGACCGAAGACGAAGCGTTGGAATGGCTCCTACAAAGTGGACCGATGACCTGGTGAAGGTTGTGGGAATCTGATGGATGCGGGACGCGCAGGATCGTTCATTGTGGCGACACTTGGGGAGGCCTATGTCCAACAGTGGACGTCTATTGGCTAATGATGATGATGAGTGTGACATTGGCGTCACCGCATGTCCTAACAGAATATTAGCGCTTCGTTATTTATCGTTTTAACCCTTCAGATACCGTCAATTAGAGACACAATAGTAAGACAATAGATGCGCGGCCACCGGTGGTCGCTTGGGGATTCATGAATTAAATATCACAGTATATGCAGAGTTAGTCACCTTTTTGACCTTGCACAGATTTTAAAGATTTTTTTTCATCCTTAATTCGACGGTATTTTAATTCTAGTGTATCCTATGTGTGAAATACGTGTAACCGTTTTTCTTTCTTTCTTTCTTAGTCGTCAGTTTGCGTATCAGTGAACATGCCTGACGCAATACAATGCGGTGGAAATCTCAACAACAGCCTAAAAACATTATTATATGACACCCATCAAAAAGGAACAAGGTCTTACGTTCCATCATCTGTGCTGAGAACTACAAAGCTTTGTGTAACCTTATCAGAGTCGAACAAGGCAAGTCCATTAGTAATTTGAATCAGCGACATACGATACTCCTAGTTAGGCCGGCCCCGTAATATTTCTCTGTGGGGTTACAACCGGCTTTCTCTTAGTATCTGGCTTTCGATTCTAATATCCAGACTACCTTTGCCCTTAAGCTTTGTAATTTAATTCCAATTGAAAAGATTAAAGAAGATAAGATAAGGTGAAATATGTGTTGAAAGATTTAAAAGCAAGTGTCTTTTGAGACTTATTTTTAACAAAACAACAAATTAAAAAAAAAACAGGCTAAATTCTTTTTTTAAAGTTATAAAAAAAATCTCATCTCTGTCAGATAGCGATGACAAAAGTGACAGCTCCGGTTATTCTAAATTTAAATAAAATAATCCAACGTTTTGTTTCATCCAACCAGTCGCGCGATCTGCTTCGCTATGCCAGTGCTACGTCGTAGGCCGGCGTAGCCACACGCTACGCTCCGTAGCCGCGCGCTACGAGATTTAATACGACAAAATTCTGTGTAGTATGTTCGTGGTAGAAAAAAAATATTTAGTTTAAAAATTTAAAAATAAGTTAAATATTTCAAAACTATAGTTAAGTGAAGTTTTGTTATAATAAGTTGAAAAATAAAAACTTTTTAGTTGTTGGTAACTTAAATGGTTCAAATAAAATGAGTGTGGAATTTTTGAATTTACTGAGATATGAAGCGAAGATTGAAACTGACAGTAAATGTAAGTGGATATTTATTATTTATTAAAACTTCAAAATAGACTTGCTTTACTTGATGTGTGAAAAGGACATGTTGAATTGAATTAAAAAAAAAAAACTACATTTACACCAACGGACTACAAGCCTAGCAACAACATGCCCAATAGTTTAATTAACTTGACTTATATCAAACTCAACAATAACGGTTAGAGATTCTTGTCGAAACCTCATGTAATCTAACACGCACAATTTACGAATAATATATAAGCACGCAATTTTATCATTAATTTCTGTTCATTATTGGGGTACATAAAACTTTTATAGTTCAAGTTATTTCTATACGACCCCCCCTTGACTTTATAACTTTTACATGTAGGAAAATTAACTGCAAGGAGGCTTACGTCAGGGTACAGGCTTTAAAATTTATACCAAATAAAAGCCGTTAAGATAATCTGGTTAGAATAGAGGTGAACTTTGTGATTATGTCTAGAAAAGGTGTCTAGGACCATTTTATAACTATATTCCTAGTGAGATAGTAAACAATCGCTTTCGTATAACTATGCTACGGTATATAATTATATCCCTAGGGATATAACTATATTACGGCTTCATCTATCTTACTGCGTCATTTAGACTAAAATATACCGTGGTGATCCCGATTGCATTGGTATACAATTATCTAATACATTACATTACATTACATTACATTTGCTGTTACATTTTTTCACTCTACCTCTACTTTCTCACTACTGGACCAAGGCCCCTCAAACCCATCCAGGTATCCTATTCTCGAGCCACCTCAAACCTATCCTTTTGGTAGACATCTAGGTCGTCTTGTCTACCTAGGTCGGCCTCGGCAATTACGTATCTAAGACAAATAAACAACCTATATAAGTTTTTTTAAGTAAATATGACATTAATATCCTTTAATACATCTCTTTTCCTCTATCTTTTAGCCTGTTTTAGAGAAGCAAATCTGGTTAAAACATCATGTAATGCATACTCTTTATGAGTTTTTAACTACAACGAAGAATATTGGAAGCCATATTTGTAAAATACTTACCAATAAAAAGCTGGATGTATACATATACTTACATAAGCTTATATGAACTGACGATATATTTTCATGAAGAAAGCAGTGACAGTAAATAGTATAATCTCCTTCTACCATTAAGTCCAGAGTGAATAGGTTTCTTCTAGGTAAGCGCGTTCCATCGTTGACCGCATCGTCGCTTTTCATCAGGTGAGATAGAGGTCAAGCGCAAACCTATCAACAATAAAAAAGGGGTATTGTTTTGTACATAAATATGGTAATATTTTTAAAAGCTTTTTCGGTAGTTATTTTAGTTAACGAGATATGTATAAAACTGCACATTAAATTTAAAAACTGATGTTTCATAATGTTTGAAATTTTATCATACGTAGTTCAATTTCTACGGAACGTTACAATCATAATGGGCTGATGGTAAAAGAATTGATGATGCGATGAGTGTTTGTTTACATTCTTACATTGTCATACTTTCTCACCAGTTTTTTGAGTACTACAAAAATCTGATAACTACAGAAAACAGTTAAACCAAAAAAAAATTCTTTTGCTTATTATTTCCTAATACAATGTATTATAATAGGAAAAACTAATTTATAATTGAAAGTATTATTATCTAACGTATTTTTTTACAATTTTTTTTTATTTATTTATTGGCAACCTATTTCGTTTGTCTTTCTATTCTTATCAGTCTTTTGCTAATCTTGTCCATTCTGGACCAGCCGTCAGAAAACCAAAATCGTAGTTAAATAACACCAGATAAGTTTCCACTCATAAAAACCTAAATTAAAAACCCCAATATCAATCAACAAAACCCAGAAATCATATCAACGTCAGTCCTGAAAAAAAACGTCTGAAATTGAACGGAGAGTGCCCAATAGACTTAGTAGTATGTATGTTTTATTCAGAACTGGTCGATAACATTACCTACAAGCTTATGAATCGATTTAAAGGCAACCCTCCCTATTGACATGTCCACAGTACGACACAGAAATCAATTGGCATTGTGTTGAACCATTAATACTTTAATTACATTGATTTGTTAGTCACGGACGTGTGTAACGCGGCTATTGCTTACTGTTGTAACACATACACATACAATTTTATTTACATTACGCGTTACACAAAATGACAGGGCTCAGTAATTTTTTAATCTTCGATTTTTTTTTTAATGATATAAACTAGTGATTGACTGCGATCCCACCTAATGGTAAGCAGTGATGCAATCTCTGATGGTTAGGTGCACTAGTTTATTAAGAGCCTATTCATTCTAGCCTTGAAGACACCCAAATTATAATCGGGCGGGAAGACCGCAGCAGACAAATTGTTCCATTTTTGTTGTGTTGTTTGTTGTTGAAAGCAGTCAAGCACTGGTTTAAATAAAAAAAGGACATCTTTAGGCTGAAATGATGATGATGATGATGAATCGGTCATAAAGACGGCCTTTTAACTAAATTGTAGGTTCTATGAAAGGAAGACTTCTTTGTAAGTATACATTGAAAAGAGCGGTTTAGAGTGGGGCTGCCATAGTTACCTTTGAACGACTATGTATGTCTTCCGATACAAGACACGGATAAATAGACGCTCATTTTCCTTTGAAAGTTATACATTTAAACTAAATATAAATCTTAAGATGTTTGAGACTCAAAGATGAAATGTTATTTGTCTAAATATTGCTCTCTCAAGTCCTTTTACATTCAATACAAGGATGAGTGCCTCTTACTTATACAAATTACTAAAGTACCTACGAACATAATTATAATTTTACTTTCTAAACATAAATTTATATTCTACTAGCTTTTGTACGCGGCTTCGCCCGCCAACATGAAATAGTCTATATCACTCAGTAATAAAGCAGCTTTCTATTGGTGAAAAAAATTTAGCAATCGAACCAGTACTTCCAGAGATTACCTCCTACAAACAAAAAAACACAAAAACAAACTTTACCTCTTTATATTATTAGTGTAGATGAACTGCTGCCAACGGCTTTCCTCGCGTGAAAGTGAAAATAGAAAATCGTCCTAAAGAAAAACAATCCCCGGTACTCGTATAAAAAGTATCCTAGAACAATTGATTTTTATCTAAATCCCTTTAACCGTATGAGAGTGAAGAAGTCACAAGCATACCTACATAAATACACACAGCACACACACACACACTCACAAAGTAATCACTATTAAATATTATATTAAAGTTGTAAAAAAATAAATGGTTCGTTTTGACATTTGTATTTTGACTACCTAACGGCTTTACTGGTGTAGTGTAGCTACTACTAAAATAGCTAAAATAGGTACTTTTAAAACATACCTCTAATTATCATTTTATTGTTTCTTTCAATTTCATTCCAAGTTACTGTTTCAAATGTTAAAGCGGGCCTTTTATTTTTTACGAGTTTAATGTGATTATAGTCTCGTTATAATGTATTGTTGCCTAGTTAGGTTCGTCTATATAGTACGGTTTAAAGATAGATACAAATTAGAAGAGCCAAAAAAATTCGACGACATGTGACATCCACCAAGCTGTACGAAATAGTATCAATGAAAGATTTTTAGATTATATTCATTAATAGATTTTCAAGGGCAGAAAATAATCAATTACGTTATCTAAATTAGTATTATAAAGAGATAAACTTTGTTTTTTTTTTCTTTGTAGTATATAGGTAATCTCTGAAAGTACTGGCCTGATTCTTAAATTTTTTTCCCCGATAAAAAGCTGCTTTATTTCTGAGCGACATTGGCTAAATTAATTTTACGTGGGCTTGGATAAATTATGAACTGTAAGTCGAGTACATGGTCTACCTGTGTACCAAGTTTTATTAAAATCTGTTCAGCAAATTAAAGCGTGTAGAAATTAAAAGCATACACAGAAACACAAACTAAAATATTGCCCTAATTATTAATTTGAGTTAAGTCCCTCTTTTTTTTCGGTAGACAAAAATCATTCAATGACAACCGCCGCTCTTGGGTGGAGCGGGAGATAGTGTCAGACTCTTACTGACTAAAAACTCATCCCGTTCCTTCTAACCTTCATACTAGGGCTCGAGTTCCTTTCGGTTAAGTCCCTCTAATTCTAAGGGTGTACAAGTACAGTACAATATACATGCAAACATAGTCGTTACTTAATAGATGAGTAAAGTAATTACAAGATAAGGTTCTGTGTTAATTATATCATTATCTGACTACGTCTCGCCGACGTTTTATCATAATTAGGCTGTAGACCTAAATAAAAGGTTCAACATTACCATTTCGGTATACTAAATAACCGTTATTGTATTATTACGTAATTGTAATTAAAAACATCAAAATAATGTTCTCTCAATATTGACTGTAATATTTTTATAACTTGCTTTTTCAATATTTTTTTTTGTTGACTAGCTTTTGCCCGCGGCTTCGCCCATGCACATAAAATATAGCCTATGTCACTTAGGAATTATGCAGTTTTCTATCTGTGAGAAATTTTAACAATCCGACCTTTTAGAGATTCCATCCTATATAAAAAATAAAAAAGACTTTACCTCTTTATAATATTATTGACTAGCTGTTCCCAGCGTTTCGCCCGCGTGATAGCAGAAAATTATCCCAAGGGAACATACTGCCGGGATAAAAAGTATCCTGTCCTATTCCAGGACATGGTCTATCCGTGTACCAAGTTTCATCAAAATCTGTTTTGCCATTTAGGCGTGAAGACGTAACAAATAAACAAACACACTTTCGCTTTTATAATATTAGTAAGGATGTACATAGACTTGCGTTTGACCAACATATCCATACACCGATCCATCTCCTTTCCGAGTATGGTATTGCCCAGTAACTGGGTGGTGGAGGTCTGATAGGCGTCGTTTCATGTAAAACACTGGTAGACTGGTGGCGTGCTTAACTTCGCCCTGTATGACTATTTTACTTACATTAGAGATCCTCAAAAACTCACATCAAATTTAAATAATAGTAGGTACATATTGTCTAAAGAACCAATAACATATTTTTCGGTAGATCTCGTTTCTAGAAATGTAGTTCTCTCATAAGCGTAATTTATATCAGGCGCGTCGATTCTGTCTTGAACGCAAGTCCATGGATTAGATAAATGTACTAAGCTAGGTCTTCATTGTGTCCCACTTATATTGCAATTAAACCCATCCAGCTATTCAATGCCAACATTTCCCTCTAACATAAATAAATAAAACCACAAATTGCATTAGGTATTTGGGAAAAAAGCGACAAAATTGCGAATTTGCGATATAATAAAAATCCAAATTTGGATATTCTAATACATTTTTGAAATAGTTCATCCAGAAAAATGAGTTGGTTAGGCTAATGAGAAAAGGCCTAGGTTAGGGAGATTAACCCTTCAGATACCGTCATTTAGAGACACAATAGTAAGACAATAGATGCGCGGCCACCGGTGGTCGCTTGGGGATTCATGAATTAAGAGAGAATTTCTACCAAGTGGTAAAGGAACGAAATCTCAACTTTCCATAGATTACTCACATACTTCATTATACTGTCAAGTTAAAAAACACACAGGGCTTTTGCGAGTCGGACATAGAAATACTGTTTTTAGATTTATTTCTCTACCTGTGCTATAAAACCTTGCTTTGTGCCAAATTTCAGGATTCTGGGTTAACATAATGAAGTAGCCTATACATTTTGATTCCCTTGAGAGTGTTGAAATACACGTTTTTTGCGACATAAATGGCCGTATTTTTCTTGTAATAAATTATTGGTAATAATATAATCAATAAATTTTTAATGTAATGTAATATAAATCTATGCAAAACATTTTTACGTTTGTATAACTTCAATGACCTTGAAAAACACTTTATTGACGTACTGTACACACGTTTTGATAAAATTTATTAGCCGAAAATTTTGCTTTTATTTCTTTATATTTCCTATAAAAATCCAGAAAAGATTCTTTTAAATATTTTTTTCGTGATTTTATATAAAAACGCGAAAAAAAATACGTAATAAAAATACCCCGGGGCACCCGAGAGGTTAAAAAGGTACCTATATAAATAAACAAAATGTTTTTTTTTGAGAACTACCCCTTCCCCATATTACATCATACGGCTGGCATGCGCTCTCCGTCCTTCTCCATAAGCCTCAGTAAACAGGCCATGGTCAGGCCAGATCTATATCCTTATTATGGTACTTACAATCACAATACCTTTCGTTTGAATAATAAAAGTTAGGGCGGATTTTTCACTGAATATCTCAGAATCGGTCTCGAATTCAATGCTTTATTTGTTTTAAAATTTTACTATTTCAATTATTGAATTAGTCATTAGTCTAAGCCTACAGACCTATTGAGGTCTGTAGGCTTAGACTAATGACTTGTCTATTAGTGTTTACCAGAAACACTAATTACAAAAGTAACGTGATTAATATTACCTGCATTTCGTAACAGAAAAGGAATTTGTCAAAGTCAACTGATCAAATTTAAAAATTATTCTATAATCCTCCATTTTTAATGAAAGATAATCATAAGAAAGATAATCATATTTTGATACACGGATAATAATGTGTAAAATTGACGCATAAACTTTAACTGAATATATTGATGTACTGTATTTTTTTAATTATTGTGATGACATAATATAATAAAAAGGATGAACCGATGGATGCGAGACGCACAAGATCGTTCGTTGTGGCGACGCTTGAGGAAGGCCTATGTCCAACAGTTGACGTATATCGGCTGAAATGATGATGTATATAATAATAAGTAGGTAAATATCAAATAAAAAACAAGACTTATATCAATTGAGATCACTCAAACAAAAACACAGAAAGAACAGAAAGTCAGTCTAAAGATAATTTTGCGTCATTTTGACTCACGGTCGTTCTAATTCAAAAGTGATAATACCCGTCATAACAACACATGTGTCACGAAATTTCAGGGCAATGATTAAGATGTCCGAAACGCACAGCCACGGATTCACGTTATAATAAGTAAGAAAGGGCTATTTTTCGAAAACCTAAGCGAAAATGTTACGCAGACTATCTTTCTAGGGTTAAAAGGATTCATAATCTTTTGCCTCAAAATGTGTTAGGAAAATTAAGAAGTCTCGACAGCGGTAAAAGAATTTTTTTTTTCGGTGGCAAAATCCATCATCCCCCGCTCTTGGGCGGAGCGGGAGATAATGTCAGTCTTTTAAAACCCACTATTATGTTTATATTTAGAAATATATAAGTATGTTTATCAGTTGTCTAGTACCTATAACACAAACTCTGCTTAGCATGGGACTAGACAGCGTTGAGTGATAGTTGTGAATTATTATTATTGTTATTCCCTCTCCAAGAGATGAGGCCTGAGTCCCAGCATTGGGAACATTAAAAAGGCTGAAGATGGAGTACACAACAAGCTTTCTCTTGAAAGGCGGCGATAGTACTTAATAACCGACCAACAGCGTAATAAGCGAAATAACTGACAGAGAACGGCATTCCATCCCTTGTAGGCAGAGCTACAAGGTCAGGAGAATTAATATTAAAATTGTTTCAAAGAGAATTGTAGACGGACAAGACTTTTTTATTAATAAATATAATGCGTGAATAATTTTGATACTTATTTTGGGTCAAGATTTATTTTAATAATATGCTTGTTGGTTTAGTCTATGCTTGTTGGTGGGTGGAGGGCTGTCCCTAACACCTTGTATTAGAGTATAATAGGTTCGCAAACTTTAAGGGCTTGCTCAGTAGACGAAACTGAATAACGTACCACAATTTTTTTTTCGGTACGCGAAAAATAAAAATAGACCTCACCATACAAAATTATAAACTTTATGATTGGTCAGTTGGTATGGAGACGCCTAATTTTTTTTTCGTTTCCTGAAAAAAAAATTGTGTAAGGTTGTTCAGTTTCGTCTACTGAGCAAACCCTTAAAGTTTGCGGAGTGTTATCCCTTACACTTTGTATACTTGTTGGTTAGAGTATTACCGGATTATTTTAAACTCCGTAATACTTTAATAAGATTTTCATTAAAACCAATCAAAATTAGGTATTTCATTCGAGTTTATAATTTTACGAGATTTATTATAAACTAACGGATTTTATAATTTCCCGGAGGTACCTATAAATTGTAAGAAAAACGATGCCCTGTCGTCGAGGGTACGTAAGCTTGGAAGATGGCCAGTTAAACTAAGTTTTCTTTACTCCGTAAATATATGTACTCGTAATTTATTTTTATAAATGTAAAAAAGATATACTTAACACTTCAAAGCAACCCGGTTTAAATGGTGGCAAGTGCATCATTTGAAAATGACTAAATCAATAAATATCTAATTTTTTTTTTGTCTTAATTGTGTTTCAGGCAAAGATAAAATAGAAAAAACTCAAAGCAGAGGCTTAGTAATAAACCCTAGCGAACAGTAAATGTGTTTATTTTTCTTTATATATTCGACATGTATGGATAAGGATTTTTCGCTTTCAGAACGGATTAATTTTCCTCGTACTATTCGATCATAAGGATAAAGGTAGACTTGTAATCACTCACATCTTGTCTGAAATAAGTACAAAATAGTACGTTTTATATCAGTAATCTTAAAAAATAGAATAGAATAGAATAGAATAGAATAGAATAGAATAGAATAGAATAGAATAGAATAGAATAGAATAGAATAGAATAGAATAGAATAGAATAGAATAGAATAGAATAGAATAGAATAGAATGGAATGGAATGGAATGGAATAGAATAGAATAGAATAGAATGGAATAGAACAGAACAGAATAGAATAGAATAGAATATGCTTTATTGTACACGAAAACAGTAATAAAACTATTTAAATAACTTACATCTATGGGTACAATGGCGGTTGTATCGCTAACAGCGATAGCTACCAGACAAGCTTAGGATAGATTGTAAGAACTTAAAATAAAAAGGGGATAGTCTGAGGTATACTGCAAATGAATGAAGTATTTTTAGTACTTATCATTTATTTAAAACGAAGGTTACTTGAGTAATTGCAATGAATAATTCCTACTCATTTATATAATTAACATTTTTAAATAAACAAACACCCAGCCTGAATGTAATTTAGACCCTAATTTTATATAATTGTAATAAACCAACTCTCTATTTCTTCGTTAAGGCTCATTTTAAAAGCAAGTTATTCTATTACATTAGAACTTAAGTATAGCATTTAAATTGGAGCGTCTAATGTATAACTGATGTATATATGCTCGGAGTTTCCTTGCGGGATCGAATCAGAAATGAAGATATCCGCAGGAGAACCAAGGTTGCCGACATAGCCCGAAGAATCGCCAAACTTAAGTGGCAATGGGCAGGGCACATTGCTGCATGAAATACCTAATTTTGATTGGTTTTAATGAAAATCTTATTAAAGTATTACGGAGTTTAAAATAATCCGGTAATACTCTAACCAACAAGTATACAAAGTGTAAGGGATAACACTCCGCAAACTTTAAGGGTTTGCTCAGTAGACGAAACTGAACAACCTTACACAATTTTTTTTTCAGGAAACGAAAAAAAAATTAGGCGTCTCCATACCAACTGACCAATCATAAAGTTTATAATTTTGTATGGTGAGGTCTATTTTTATTTTTCGCGTACCGAAAAAAAAATTGTGGTACGTTATTCAGTTTCGTCTACTGAGCAAGCCCTTAAAGTTTGCGAACCTATTATACTCTAATACAAGGTGTTAGGGACAGCCCTCCACCCACCAACAAGCATAGACTAAACCAACAAGCATATTATTAAAATAAATCTTGACCCAAAATAAGTATCAAAATTATTCACGCATTATATTTATTAATAAAAAAGTCTTGTCCGTCTACAATTCTCTTTGAAACAATTTTAATATTAATTCTCCTGACCTTGTAGCTCTGCCTACAAGGGATGGAATGCCGTTCTCTGTCAGTTATTTCGCTTATTACGCTGTTGGTCGGTTATTAAGTACTATCGCCGCCTTTCAAGAGAAAGCTTGTTGTGTACTCCATCTTCAGCCTTTTTAATGTTCCCAATGCTGGGACTCAGGCCTCATCTCTTGGAGAGGGAATAACAATAATAATAATTCACAACTATCACTCAACGCTGTCTAGTCCCATGCTAAGCAGAGTTTGTGTTATAGGTACTAGACAACTGATAAACATACTTATATATTTCTAAATATAAACATAATAGTGGGTTTTAAAAGACTGACATTATCTCCCGCTCCGCCCAAGAGCGGGGGATGATGGATTTTGCCACCGAAAAAAAAAATTCTTTTACCGCTGTCGAGACTTCTTAATTTTCCTAACACATTTTGAGGCAAAAGATTATGAATCCTTTTAACCCTAGAAAGATAGTCTGCGTAACATTTTCGCTTAGGTTTTCGAAAAATAGCCCTTTCTTACTTATTATAACGTGAATCCGTGGCTGTGCGTTTCGGACATCTTAATCATTGCCCTGAAATTTCGTGACACATGTGTTGTTATGACGGGTATTATCACTTTTGAATTAGAACGACCGTGAGTCAAAATGACGCAAAATTATCTTTAGACTGACTTTCTGTCACATGTTATGTCAGTAAAAATACATAGCCGCTGAGCCATCCAGGCGACAGAGGAATAGGGTAGTTTCCAGGGTCAAAATTACTACAGTTTATCTAGTTCGTCTTTTAGAATATAAGAAAATATTGGACACGTATTTTTTCGATTTAACAAAAAATAACAAAGATATAGCCCATTAAAGTTACGTGTGACGTCACCCCGTGCGAAAAAATGCAGCACGGCGTGACGTTACACGTAACATAATATTTTTTTTATAATCTAAAAGATGTACTAAATAAAATGTAGTTATTTTGACCCTGGAAACTACCATATTCATCAGTCGTCTGGTTGGCCCAGTGACTATGTATTTTTACGGCAATTAGCCTATTGTTTTGCACTTGCACCCAGCTGTTGTATGGCACCTAAAGTCCACTATGACCTGCCGAGACCTGTGTTGTATTTAGTGTCGGTGGTGTCCAACGAGTGATTGTTAAATGGTGAGAGATAAAAGGTATTACTTTATTAATCTTAATCACATATTGTTATATATGCAAAAAAAAAAATCATTTACTGTCATCTGTAAGCAACTGCGATTATGGTAGCGTGTGCCTAAAAATCTGTCAAAACAGATCTTCTATTTTTTGACCACTTTAGTTTGTACGTACTAGTATTACTTTTTTCCTAACTTCTAAACTTTTATCTAAGTGTAACGTGTTTCAAGAATTATCTTCCTCTCGGTTTTCCTGAAATCTTGTGACCAGAATATCTGTTCCCAAGTCATATTCCCAAACGCTTTGAAAGTTTCGCAAAGTTTAATAGAACAAATCTGCGAAAATCTTGTAAAGTAAGGACTAATGTTGAACCTAGGTTCCGTAGAAATTGCCAGGATTGTTGAAAAAAGTCGCCGTGGTCCACACAAAGAGGAAATCTTTGGGTTATACAGTATATGTTTTTTTACTCTCTCTGTTTCCATCCAAAACGGGAGAAGTAATTAATGATGAGTGAAAAATGAACCCTGACTGCTTTACCAGTTTGTAGGTTTGATTCCCATTCAAGACAAATATTTGTGTGATGAGCACGATCATATGTTCTGTGATTAGATGCAATTTATCTATAATAATGTACGTATTTAGAAATAATAAGTATGTTTATAAAATCTTGTACTCATAACACAAGTTCTGATACCGAAACAAACTAATATTGCTTATCATCATCATCATCATCATCATTATTTCAGCCAAAGACGTCCAATGTTGGACATAGGCCTCCGACAAGCGTCGCCACAACGACGAATTCTACGCGTTTCGCATCCACCGCACTATTGCTTATAACGTTGACTAAATATAAATAAACACAGCGTAACTAAACATACCCTTACATAACTACGGAACCCAAAAGAAGCTAATACAATGTTCTAACAGACCAACAGATAGCCTCGCGTTATAACGTGGACTAATACAAACTGTAGTAAACACAGCGCCACTAAACAGTCCCTTATGTAACTACAGAACCCTAAAAAAAATAATACAATGTTCGAACAGACCCACATACAGCCACATCGGCCTTATGTGCCCGAAGTAACGACAAACAACCACGCCTCTGTTGATTCTACTTTTTGTCACTTCCTAACTTTGTGAAGTTGGCAGGGTTTGGACTTCATTTGGCTTTTATTGTTGAGGGAATAAGCTAAAAGATTATAAGTAACTAGCTTTCCGCCCGCGGCTTCTCCCGCATGGACTACAGTTTATATCGCGCGGGCAGAGACCCGTGCTCAGCAGTGGAATTATAGGTAGCCTATGTGTTATTGCAGTGTTTCTTCTACC
The DNA here is from genome assembly GCA_949319445.1 of Mythimna lalbum. Lineage (NCBI taxonomy): Eukaryota > Metazoa > Arthropoda > Insecta > Lepidoptera > Noctuidae > Mythimna > Mythimna lalbum. The sequence goes on along the minus strand of OX439358.1, from coordinate 17,795,485 downwards.
TACCTACCAAATTTGATCTAAATCCGTTCAGTAGTTTTTGCGTGAAAGCGTAACAGACAGACAGACAGACAGACAGAGTTACTTTCGCATTTATAATATTATAAGTAGGGATTCTAATACGGAATGTTGATAGTTTGTTATTTATTTCTTCACTAGTTTTCTGTCAGCGGTTTTGTTCCTGTGAAAGTAGAAAACTATTTCAAGAGAATAAACTCTTAGGATAAGAAGCTATTTTTACACCACTTGCTCGATTAACCCTTGTAGCGTCATCTATGACGTCACATAAGAACTAATCCAGCACCGAGTCATTTGAAAATATAGACCAGCCCAAAATTCATCTATCGGGCAGTTGCCCACCAGACATAACAACCGACTGGTCGGAAAAATCCTCCCTTTTCAACTAAGGCACATATGTGACTTTACTCTCTGTTCCGCATACCTCCAAAACCTTACCTAAAGCAAGTAATTCTATCTGTAGTAGTAGTACCTAGTAGTATGGGCGTTCCCTAGGGAATAATGTATTTTGAATTTGGAACGTCAAAACCATTTGAAAAAAAAACTTATTTAGCAAACTAAAATGGACATGCATCAAACGAGTTTATTCAAAAATCCACCTGGCCAGTAACAAAAAAAAAAGAATAAAATGTTGTTACAGTTGTGTCTAAAAAAAAAATGAAACTAAACACAATTTAGTAGTGAATATAGTTTGTTTAAAATCTCAAAACATATCGAGTGATAGATAATTATTAACTTGTAAATAATAGTTTTATTTCTCTAATGTACAATTTGTTTCAGTATATTGTCTTTTAATTATCTCACAGAAGGTGTAAAAAGTCTTTGTCTTTGTCTTGGGCGACTCGCATTCCTGACTTCACTAAGGTTTCAATATGAACTCTCTACTTTATATAGTACAGTATATAAATAACTCACTGCGTTCAGAATTAAAACTTAACAACCTTCGTTTCGTACGGAATTGAAAACACACCAACCGCGACTTTAAGACACTATACTATGCTTATCCCCTAGTCACATAATCTACTGTTATATGCTATTCCAAGATTGTCTACCCGTATGCCAAATTCATTAAGCAGTTTCAGCGTGAAGGAGTAACCAATATACACTGATAGACATATCTGTAAGCCTTTTTTAATATTAACTAGATGCAGCCAGCGGTTTCGCCTGAGTAGAAAATTATCCCAAGGGAACATAATTCCGGAATAAAACTTTTTTTCGCTTAATCTATTCTTGTCACTCCACACACCTCTGTCAACATCCTGTTCTCCACTTCATGCATTGTTTTTCATCCCTGTTTTTTTTTCTTGTTTTTTTTTTCCATCATTCACTTGATAATTTTACAAAACTTATTCCAGGAAATGCGTTTTTTTAACTGTAAAAGTGTTTCGAAAAAGAACTTGGTAAGGAAGGGCTAAAGTCCTAAAGTTCTAGGTTCAAAATTTACATAATATTCGCAAAATAAAGAAAAATGGGTAATAAACGTCATAATCGAGTGGTTGGGGCAGGAGGGCCGGGCAGCTGGGTCAAAGCCTCTGGGGCCAGGGTTATCCGAAAGGAAGCTCGAGCCCCGGTATGAAGAGGCTAGAAGGAACGGGTGGGTTTTTAGTCAGTAAGAGTCTGACACTATCTCCCGCTCCACCCAAGAGCGGGGTTGCCATTGGATGATTTTTTCCCACCGTAAAAAAAGTGGTTATATAGAAATGTATGTGATTAGGGGCTTTAAGTCGAGGAGCATTTATGGGTGGTTGATTAAATGAATTCGAAATGCCTATAATGTATCAACATTCAGTTGAATCAATAGACGGCTGAAGCTTGACAGTAAATTCTCAGGCTTTAAACAAACTAAACATGACATCAAGTATCAAGACTTCCTAGTATTTACTCAAGCCTGAAGGCTGCTTATGTTTGTTTTTACCGGTTGAATCATTGATTTCATTGTTGAGGTAGGCTTCTAGTTATTCACGTCATGCTGATATATTTTGATTCATATTATTGGAACTAGATTATGTAGAAAATGACTGACCTAGGTTTTTGTGTATTGATTTATATGACTGAGTAGGTCCTGCCAACCACTTCGCCCACGTGATAATAGAAAATTATTCTGTAGCGAAATCTATGGCGCCACATAAGAACTAATCTTGTATCGCGCAATCAAAGTTTTCCGCGTGGTTTGAATATATACGACAGCCCGAAATCATCTATCGGGCAGTTGCCCACCAGACCATAACATCTGTCTGGTCGGAGGAACCTCCCTTTTCAACGGAGGTTTGTGGGAATTTACTCACTGTTCCGCTTACCTCCAAAATCCTAAGGGAATATACTCCTGGGGAAAAAATCCTATGTGCTATTTTACTTTATTTAGGCAACCTACTACGATATCCATAGTATGTTATGGTACCTAAGTGCTATAAAGTAATTTATGTCTAATTTCAAGGTTCCCTTTTTTAATAGGAATAACTATATGACATGAGAAGAAATCAATAAAAACGTAGTTACAATATTGCTTCAAGTTAATTTTGGAATAAAAATTAGTAAGTAATTTACAGAATAGTATAGCAGTAATTATGGATGGTTTAATTGCTAGTCATTTGCTTTATTTTTCAGTTTTAAATTTTTCTTTTTTAGCTATAGCTGTTCCAGAATTACTGTGCGAGCGTGAAGAAGTAACAAACATAAACACAGCAAATATTATAAAATTACCAACTTATGCCCGAGGCTTCGCTCGCATACATAAAATGTCCTATGTCACTCAGGAATAAAGTAGCTTTGTAAAGGTGAAAAAATTTTCGCAATCGAACCAGTACTTTCAGAGATTACCTCCTACAAACAAAAAAACAAACTTTACCTCTTTATTATATTAATGTAGAAGACTAGCATCATATACACCCTTACACATTTTAGTATACAAAAAAAATCTACTTCTTTTTTTCTCGCACTTGACCACTAACGTTGGCGAGATTAGCTTATGCAACTCCGACGTACATTCCCCAAAATGCAACCGATAGAAAACCACACTATGGCTTGTAATTGACAACGGTTCTATTTATCATTTCAGCGGACAGACGTCCACTGTTGGACATAGGCCTCCCCCAAGTGTCGCCACAATGATCGATTCTGTGCGTCCCGCATCCATCGGTTCTATTACTCTATGGAAATTTTATATAGTGCAGTTTTAGTGCCTTGCAGACGAATCTCTATTTTCTAGGTCAAATCTCTCAGAAACTTTGTTAGGAGAAACAGTGTAACTATCTCGGCCTATTCTCGTAGGAGGTCAACCAGCATTGCGTTGAGCGTAGTTGTTCCTAACCATACAGTTTTAAAAATAAAACTGCTACTGTGGCTAAAAGAATAAGAGAGTTATTAATGACCAGCTTTTGCCCGCAGCTTTACCCGCTTATGTAAAGTATGGCCTATGTCGCTCAGGAATAAAGCAGCTTTCTATTAAGGTGAAAACATTTTTGCAATAGAACCAGTATTTTCCGAGATTACCTTCAACAAACAAAACAAAGTTAGTGTAGATCTGTCTCTACCCGTATTTGAAACTAATAAATTATTAAAAATATAACTATAATCAGGAAAAGTGTGTAATTGAACGTAGCCCAATAGTAGGACAGTTTCTTTTTTCTTGATAGACTGTCACTTGGCCACTATCTCACCTGATGGTAAGCCACGGGCTTGCGGACTGCAAGCAATGGGTAGCTCGCTGTCCGACCGTCCGGTAACTGTTCGGGCCCAAGTCGTCGACGGCGCGCACTGTTCCCGCGCGCCTCAAGGAGTTGTCAGCAACAAGAGGGGCCCAGCTGGGTCGAAGCCTACTGGGGCCAAGGCTCTAGTTCTGAAATGGAGGCTCGGCCTTGGTATGAAAGGCAAGAAGGAACGGGGTGTGTTTTTCAGTCAGTTAGACAGTATCTATAGTTCACTATATATAGTTAGTCTGACACTATCTCCCGCTCCGCTCAAAGGCGGGGGTTATCATTTGGTTGACTTTTACACACCAAAGAAAAAAACCTGATGATAAGCGATGATGTAGTTAATTTAACGATGGAGCACGGTTACCTAGAAGTCATAATTTTACTCTTACTTAAACGCTCTTAGGTTGTAGCTATCATAAAACAAATACTTCAGTGAGGAGTTCCACTCCTTAGTTGCACAATGAATGTGTTCCCAAAACGTTTTGTACGTATGGGTGGCTATATATCAAGTCACCCTTCTCACCAAGCTTCGCTGAGGTAATCAATAACTACAATAAAATTCCTCAGCTCCATTTTACCACCGTAGGGGCTCCCAGGGTCGAAGCCTACTGGGGCCAAAGGTTGGTTTCTAAAAGGAAAACTCTACCCAAGAGTGGGTTTTTAGTAAGTAAAAGTCTGACACACTTTTTCGCTCCGCCCAAGACCGAGATATGTTATTAGATGATTTTCGCACCAAAAAAAAAAAAACTCAAATTTACCAAGATCGCGCTTGTTTCAATTTTTCAGTTGTTGAGATACAAAAATGATTATAAGTGCCATGTTTCATACAAAAAAACGCTAGTAAATACAAAGGCAAATAACTAGTTATGAATGCCAATTTGTTTAATGATAGCTTTGGAATGATTTCTGCGTTGAACGTTTAAAGGGAAAATTATATACATAGTTAGCATGCCTGACAGAAAGGCGCCTGCTTTCCTACAGTGTAATCTTTGTCCAAATATTTATTTTCATTACTCATACTCTGAAAGTAGGTCTGAAGTTGCCTGAGGAGCGGGCTGAAAAGTATCACACTTTTCATCCCTAGGGAGTTTTACTTTCAACTGACAGCTGTCAAATTATTTAAAAAAATACTAGGTCTATCTTCTTGTATTCGTAATGAAAAGCACAGTGCTTACCTCGGGGTTAAAGTTACTTATTTAGTCCCTCGAATTAGCAACCTCGCTACGCTCGGCCGCCAACTCCTTCTCGGGACAAAATAAGTAACTTTCACCCCTAGTGTAACAATGTACTATTATGTCTGCTTATATATGCTAATTGAATTGCTGAAATGCTCCGCAATATGTTTCATGCCTTTTTAAAAAAGTTGTTTGTGACTAACGTGGGTGCATTTACTAACATGTAAACTTACATATACAAGACACCGAGACCTGAAACACCTATCTGTTATTATCATCATCATTATCATTTCAGGTGATAGACGTCCACTTTTGGACATAGGCCTCCTCCGCGGGATTGGACATAGGTGTATGTGAGACCAATATGAGGCTTGAGGCCTTTGACCGGTCCTGTGCCTCACGCATCTATTGGATTCCCGCAACCTTCACTAGGTCATCAGCCCACCTTGTAGGGGGCCTTCCAAAGCTGCGTTTCCCGGTAGCCAGCCGCCACTCCAGAACCTTTCGGTCCTATCGGTCATCTGTTCTGCAAGCAATGTGCCCAGTGATTTTTAGTGCTATGTCGGTAACCTTGGTTCTCCTGCGGATATGTGTAATAGTTTTAACTATTTAGTTTTCATGTTCACAATCCTTTTGACAATTTTCCAATGGTCTTTACAATCATAAATGCTAGTAAAGTTTTATATAGATTTTTTAGCTTTCTATTATGCGCTATTTTTCACCACCCCTGCTCTTGGGCGATGCGGTCGATAGTGTCAGACTTTTACTGACTAAAAACCTACTCCTGTTCCTTCTTTGCCATTGTTCCAGGGGCTCTGGGATTTCTTTCGCATCACCCATGGCCCCAGTAGGCTACGACCCTGCTGGGCCTCTATGGTTGTTGACAACCGTAGGTGCCCAGCAGCGTCGTAGCCAGGGATCCCACGCGCCGCCGACGACTTGGGCTCGATCCAGACGATTTTATCGGACGGTTGGACGGCGCGACGGGCAACTCATTGCTCGCCATCCGCAAGCCCGCGCTTACGGTGGCCGGATTTCTATTATGGGCTGTGAAATTACTTCTGCGATGAGCAGTCGATAAGGAAATTGCTGTAGCTCCTAGATAACACGGTTTGCAGAGTCTAGGGATTGTTCCATAGTGCTGCCATATTATTTATTTATTTATTTAAACTTCATGTACAGTAGTGGCACATAGCACAGCACAGCATAGTCAGCCTTATAATGTTCCCACTGTTGGGACTCAGGCCTCCTCTCCAGGAGTGGGAAGGGTAGTGGCACATACACCTTTGAGTTTTTGGTGTTTTTTTTTTGGTTTTGGAATTATTGCATGACTAGTAATTAACTATAAATGTAAGTAGGTAACTGTATATTTTAACCGTCTTCAAAGAAAGGAGGAAGCTTTTAATTCGACTAAATGCTTTTTTTATTTACGACGGAAATAAAAAAAGCATTCAGTAAACACAGCAACAGTGCGCGCCGTCGTGGCTCGTTCCCGACAGTTACCGGACGGTTGCACAGCGAGCCACCCATTGCTCGCCGTCCGCAAGATCGCGCCTACGGTGGGCGGCTGGAGCGCTGTGAGCGCCGTTGCCTGATGCGGTCGGCCTCCTCGACTATGGCCTGTACCAAGGCCTGGCGCGAGAGATCACCACCACCGATTGCCTCTACAAGGGCACGGCGATGCTCTGTCTAAGCTGGGCTACTCTTTAATTTTATAATATTAGTACCTATACATAACTAAAAATAAAACGGGACAAAGGAATGTTATGATGTAAAATCCTCAATTTAAAATTCAAAACGGATCATTAATCAATTAAATAGACAGTAACATACGACTGCTAGGTTTTACGGGAAATATCATAAACCAAAACTATTACCAAAATGGAACTGTCACAGACATGATAAATCTATTCGCCTGATGTGACCAAATACAAATAAAAATGGCTGACTACCGAATGGAAAATTAAACGATTGCAAATCCAGAGATTCGTTGAAAGGAATCGAATCGTTTATCTTCAGTAGGATATTAACAGATTCATCTTGAAGTTTCTTTTTTATTTTTACCTCAATAAGTACCTATACTTGAATATTCGAGACAATATCGATTTAAGTATCAACTTTAGCGGTGTGCATTTTAAGTTGATTTTTAAATGACATTTTCATCATCATCATCATATCAGCCGAAAGACGTCCACTGTTAGACATAGGCCTCGCCCAAGCGTCGCCACAACGACCAGTCTTGTGCGTCACGCATCCATCGGATTCCCGCTACCCTGCCCAGGTCATCGGTCCACCGGTCTTCCGGTACGAAGTCGCCAATGCAGAACTTTCGTTCCCATCGACCATCTGTTCTGCGTGCAATGTACCCTGTCCATTACCACTTAAGTTTGGCGATTCTCCGAGCTATGTCAGTAACCTTGGTTCTCCTGCGGATATCTTTATTTCTGATGTGATCACGCAAGAAACATCCGAGCTTTTTAATACAAAAAGGGCGATAATAAAATAAAATCTTTTTATCGCCCTTTTTGTATTAAAAAGTACTGGTTGCAAAATTTGACCTTTGTCTTTTGTGATAAAGTTTGTTGCCATTCCATTTGATAGGTATATATTTCGTATTCTCAATTATATACGTATGAATGCAAAATTGTTTTATAGATTTATTTTTTCAAGAACCGTCTAAAATAAAATCATTAAAATAATTATATTATTAATGGCCAAAGTTGTCTGTAATGATATGTGTACGTTTGTTATGTCTCACGCTCGAACTGAACGGATTTGGAAGAAACTTGGTACACGGATAGACTATATGCCCTGGTTTTGCACAAATAATATTTTCATCTTGAGAGTATGTTCTTTTCGAATAATTTTCTACTCTCACACGAGTGAAGCCGCTGGAAGAAGCTTGTTCTGCATAAAATGATAAATGGCTATGCATGTCTTTACTCAAGGCTATCTACAAAATTGATGATTTGCTTAAACTTGTATATTATGTATACAGATTCAACGTACGAGTTTCCAAAGATTTATTCGTCTTTCATCTAAATGTAAATATAATTATTTCGACTCTTGTAATATTTTGACACGTGTAATGGCTGAGACCATCTAACAAGAGTATACCTGACAGGTTTGCTTGTACAGTTATACCTGTCAAGTAAGCTTGTATTTAAATCTGCACAGTTGTTCAACATACACGCTCCAGTTGACCTGTACAACTCCCTTGTACAGGCAAACCTGTCAGGTATATCCTGCGGCAAAGCACCAGTTACTCCTAGTGCGAGTGTGCGTGCCGCTCAGCCGAACACGCCGGTGTATCTATCTCCCGCCTGCATTACACCACAAAGGTGGAGGACATCATCGAGTATGTGCGTCAAAAGTTGAAATACACACTGAGGGTGCAGTTGCTGGAGTCGCACCGTAACGTTAATTTCAAGGCGTTCGTGGTGCGAGTCCCGAACACTTTTCTGCCCCTCGTATTGAAGGAAGACTTTTGGCCGCAGGGCGTGGTGTTCCGTCGCTTCCGCGGACAGGTGTCACAGAACAGCACGAAGTGAGCTGAGTGCAATGTGAAGTGTTACTAACATAGATTTAAGTCTTATTTACTAACGACAACTTGTATTTACTCTATATATGTTAGTCTGTAAGGTATATATCTATGGGCCAAGATGCCTGATAATAAATGATTAATATTATTATTATATCCTAGCGTGTATGGCGGGCATCAGAATGCTGTTTAATCACTGGGTGACATAGGCATACCTATATTTTCAAGCGAGCGAAGCCGCTGACATAAACTAGTGTTCAATAGAGTCAATACAAATCACATGTACCTAGTCTTAACCTCATACTCGTCCGATGAAAGCTAACCATCAGGAAGCTCAAACTCGCCCACGTCAGACTTTTTGTAGGACAGATAATCGGGCCGATTTTGTATATTTGTAACATTGTTCTGTATTACAGACCGAGTTTTTGTAGGACGTGTGCGTTGGACTATTGCTATCAATGTTCTATTTTTCTCCTACAAAAAATCGGTCACCGATTATCGGTCGTGGGCGAGCAGCGTTAACGTTATCGGGACGGTTTAAAATAACTTAAAAATATGATACCTTCGACCTGTGAATACTCAACGCATGCCTAAAATAAGGCCTTGTAACACCAAAATGGCTTGGAAACAATGCTTGATATAGACCACAGAGCCTTAAGATGCCTCGAAATCTCTGTTCCAGATAGCAGTTTGAGTCAAAACTCGAATCTTCAGGGCAACAAATTTATCGCGAGGAAACTTTAAAAGGGGGAAAAAGACTAAAGTTTTTTTCACCTCACTAAAACCACCTTAATAAATAAATAAAATAAAATAAAATTAATTTAATTCAGATAACCTTGATCCATACTTATAGTCAAAACAATTCATTACAATTATAAGATAATAATAACAACATAATTAATTACAATTCGAATAAAAGTAAATATTAAATCAGTCAAAACATTTCATTACAATAGAAATAAATAAATACATATAAACAACATTTTTATAAACAACATAATTAGAATTTGAATAAAAATTAAAATCAAAATCAAAATCATAAAATCAAAATCAAATCAGAACTAAAAATTAAAATCATTATTAGAAATTACATTAAACTATCATTAAAAAATATATATATATTTTGAAAACGTCACAAGTTGGGCACTACCTACACTAAGTACAACGCAGGTCAAGGCAGGTCATAGTGAGCATTAGGCACCGGCGCACATCTGGCTGCGGGAGCTAAAACACCCCTCAGTCGCCCAGATGGTCTGGTTACCATGTATTAATGCGGATAGCCAGTTAACATAACAAAAAAAACTTTGTGATTTTTCATGATAAGTAGTTTTAAATTAGTTACCAAATTACAACTTCCTACCAGGCATTGCAATAGTAACATGTCTGTCACATCCATGTCGGATATAAGGACAGTCTAGCCTGTCAGCAATCATTGCATTATTAATGATCACTACCATCACATCATGTCAGAGGCCTTCAAGCCTCTTAAAAAGGCTTCCGGTGTGGTCTCCGAAATCTCCTCTGTGTAACGCCTGTTAGGACATTCTTCAGAAGTCTGTAGAAGGTTCTCCCTTGAGCCTCACTGTGCACCTTCATTAAGTAAGAAAAAGTAGAAGTAAGAATCACTTGATGGGTGAATAGACTCTACACTCTGAGCAACAAAAATTCCAAAATCTCGCCTGCATTAAATTATGCTTCTTCTTATTCAATGCCTTCCTTCCGGACTATCATAGTCTCACAGAAGAAACCTATTCTATACAAGCCTTTTTTCACTAACTTAAATCTATGGGTACAGTGGCAGTTTTATCGCTGACAGCGATATCTACCAGACAATCTTAGGATGGACTGCAACCGACTGCAGCAATGATCGCCAAAACTGCCCATTGCACAATCTTCGGGGCCAAATATTATTAGCAATAGCAATACTGATCGTTGCTAGAGCGGTGATTCCGTGATCTCTGGTATTGACTATCTATTCTTATTAAGCATAGAGAATATAGATCGGAACATGGCCGCCGATATTTTGGTACAATGAACGGCCGTCAGGGAATTTAGGCGGGTTGATTGGTGATCGGTGTGTTTTCGTAGCAGACGCTACAGTTACAATATTTCTTGGTAGGAAACTGTGTGAGCTACTGTAATACGTGGAAGGAAATGGGAATAAACGGTAAACGCCCCGACTTACGAGTTGTAGGTTGCTGGTTCAAACCCAGCCAGGTGCATTACTTTGTGTAATTTATTTCATCACCACTGCTCTCAAAAAGGTGAAGGAAAACATCGTGAGGAAACCGGCATGTCCTAGAACCAAAAAATTCGAAGACATGTGACATCCACCAGTCCGCACTGGGCCAGCGTGGTGGATTACGGCCCATTCCCTCTCCAAGAGAGGAGGCCCAACAGTGGGAAAATTAAAAAGGCTGAGGAAGGATAGGATGGATTCATAAATAAATAATTTACACAAATGAATACATTGGACCGCCTTTTCTTAAGTAATGTAAAATGGGTATTAAATTTTAACGAACAATAACAACTGATTTGAAAAGATAAAACTTTGATGTATTTGCTAGACAGACATGATGGATTTTATATTAAAATCACACTAATGTCCTAAGGGTGAAAGTTAGTATGTGGTACTACGCGTTCCAAATGAGAATAGGATCGATTGCGATGTTTTTGCAAGACGTCGTATTGTCAAATCGCAGAAATTTTGTCAAAATTGAAGAACTCGGAGATGAGTAAAATTGAAGAATTCTGATTAAACTTTTTTCGTTAAAAGTTCGTAAATAAATTACATTTTTCGTAAATTGATTAAAGTTTAAAAATTTATTTCCTCGATTTGACAGTAAATCGTGACGTAACAACATAGCCATCGATCCAATTCTCATTTGGAACGCATTGTATGTAGGTATATTTTTTACTCGTTCATGCTCCAACGGCCGAATGGATTTGGACTTAATCTATACACTAGTATACATGGATAGACCATAACCCCGAGTAGGACATAGTAAACTTTTTATTTTGGGAGTATGTTCCCTTGGGATAAGTTTTTACTTTCAAGAGGGTGAAACTGCTCATGGAATCTAGTCAGCCATCGCGCCGGGCCTTGGTACAGGCCATGGTCCGGAGCGAGGAGGAGTGGCAGGCGGTCGTCTCCTTCTGCGAAGCATATTGCTAGCTAAGGAGGAGGCCGACCGTATCAGGCAACGGCGCTCACAGCGCCCCAGCCGCCGCCGGGATTCCGATCCCGATTTCCGGGCACTGTTGCGGACGGCGAGCAATGAGTGGCTCGCTGTCCGACCGTCCGGTAACTGTCCGGATCGAGCCCAAGTCCTCACCGGCGCGCATTTGTTCCCACGCGCTTCAAGGAGCGGTCAGCAACAGCCCTACTGTTGCCCAGCTGGGTTAGTTCCGAAAGACAGCTCAACCGCGGTACGAAAGGCAACGAAGGAACTGGAGTGGGGTTTTAGTTAGTAAAAGTCTGACACTATCTCCCGCTCCGCACAAGAGCGGGGAATGTCATTAGATGATTTTCCCACCGGAAAGAAAAATAAAAAACCTAGTCAGCCATAAAATTCATTTGAGGAAAAATAAAAGCAAGCTGCTTCAAAATAATCGGAATAATAAACTTCAAATTACCTCAAAGAAATTGATTCTAAGAACAATTGCATTGTCTACGATCGGCAGTGCTGAATAACTTACACTTACTAAGAAAGCTAGAAATAAAGTCACAATTTTCTGCAGAAAAAGCTATTTCAGAAATATCGCCCCTATGAACTCGAGTCACGTATTCTTGTTTGAAAAATTCATACGTGACTTGAGATTAGTATGTGATAGATAATAGTCACTAGGTAAAAATTAATTTGTTGAAACTAGTTCTAGTTGCAATTTTTACAAAAAAGTAAAAAACAAATTAATAAGTTCTCGAGTGTTTGGTCGTTCAAATCAATTCTGTATTTACCTGTATTATAATCAACTATACAGGTCTCTGACATCGACGCACAAACGAATACCTTGGATCTAGTCCATCATTCTGGACCGATTTAACCCTTCAGATACCGTCAATTAGAGACACAATAGTAAGACAATAGATGCGCGGCCCCCGGTGGTCGCTTGGGGATTCATGAATTAACACAGTTTAAATTAAAAAAGAACAGATTTTTATCAAAAATTAGGAAAAAGCCGACAAAAAATTCCACCTCTGGGGCGTCCAGAATCATGTACTGGGTCCGTAGTATTCGTTTGTGCGTCGATGTCAGAGACACCCTGTATAGTGTATGTCACACAAACATGCATTCTAACTATAGCGAAACACAGCACAGTTTTGTCGAACAAGCGTTATTATATTAGCACACACATTTGTAGATCTAACGTAGTAAGTAGACTTCTAAATGGGTACTTATAAAATTGTCATAAGCTAGTGCACGGTTCCGATAATTGGTATTTTACTATAGAGAGGAACCGGCAAGTAAAACCACGGATACTTTTATATTGATTTTACAGTGTTTAGATCACTACACTACATATTTTCTTTGACGTCCCTCTCCTTTTCATATGTATATTCAAAAATCTTTTAATAAACTCGGCGTAGCAGCCAACCGTGCCATTAAATCTTTTGACAATTCGTAATCTCCGCGTGAAATTACATTTCATGCTATCTTCAGCACATCTAGATTATACACAGGACAAAAAGGGACGAGATAGCTAATTTTCCACTAGCCGCCTCTTCACGGCCGGGCTCGTATCCTGTTAGACCGGTAGCCGATAGTATAAAAGCGTAAGGGGAATATACACATAGAATGTCACGCAGTTGATTTTTTTGTTGATTTCCTTACGGTTACTCGCAAGGTTACGTGAGCAAATATGAGCCTCACACGTTACACAAATCGATCAATCTTGTTTAATCTATATATATAAAAATCAATGCCACTTTTCGTTGTTATTTTATAACTCAAGAACGGGCTCACCTATCCAAACCAAATTTTTAGGCTTTGTTCGGACTATTTAGTAGATGGTTTGTGTGAAGTTTGGTGGAGTAGAGTAGGGTAGAGTAGTGTAGAGTAGTGTAGAGTAGAGTTGTGTAGAGTAGTGTAGAGTAGTGTAGGGTAAAGTAGGGTAAAGTAGGGTAGAGTAGGGTAGAGTAGGGTAGGGTAGGGTAGGGAAGAGTAGGGTAGAGTAGGGAAGAGCGGGAGCGAAGCCGAGCGGGCAAAAGCTAGTACTTTATAAAAGCTATACTGAAAAGTCGATAGTCGAAGAAGCTGCGAAATCTCTTTCACACTATATCAATTCTGTTTTATACATAATTAATAAATCTGTAGAAGTTATTAGTTGTGCGCGCATCACGTTAAATATACGAAATCGACATAGATAACTTTTATATATTTACAATAAAATGGTACGTAACGAGATACATTATTTAAGCTTAGTTTCATCGCAATCGGTTAACTAAATCGAAAGATATACTACATTTATTGACTGTTAGGCGGTACGAAATTCACCGGGTCAGCTGGTACCTATTAAGTAATTGTTGCCGCACTTATTTTGCCGCTTCTGGTTGTGTCAAATGTGAATGAAAACGTCATCAGAACTTAGGAGGGGCGCGCCATGACGGGGCATTTTTGAACACAACTGAGCAGCGGCACTTGATCACGCTCCGTCGCCGAAGTAACACCTCTCATAATACCGATGCCAACGTCTGTTAACCGTCACCATCACCGGCCTACGCTGAAAACCAGCGCTGTGGACTCATCGCATTTTGCGTGTGGTAGACACGGCAATATGCTGAGCAATCGGCCGTTTTGAGCGGACGAGACGCATATATTTTTTTCATGGAAAATGTTTGTAATTTGCTATTTGCATCATTTTTAACCGACTTCTAAAAAAGGAGGAGGTTCTCAAATCGGATATTTGAATTTTTTTTTATGTTTGTTCGCGCATAACTTCATCGCTTGCCAACCGATTTGAAAAATTCTTTTTTTGTTAGAAATTTCTTCCCAAATGGTCCCATAGTCACCAAGTTTGGATCTGATGATAGAATCTTGGTGAAATTGAGGGAAATCCTTAACCCTTCAGATACCGTCAATTAGAGACACAATAGTAAGACAATAGATGCGCGGCCACCGGTGGTCGCTTGGGGATTCATGAATTAAATTCAATTTTTTTTTTTAGTGAAGTTGGTTATTTTTTTTAATAAAAAGGTTTTCGCCAGATAAAATATTTTTCTTTCTTTCTCTAATTGCGAGATGTAGAACTTCGTAGTTTTTAGTTCTTATGTAGCGTTATAGATGTCGCTACAGCTCTGTCGATTACTCGAGACTTAATTGCTTCTCAGACAATTACGACGCCGACTGAACAGCTCTGTCTCAAGTTTACAGAGTAGCTCAATATTGCTTGTGCAGTTCAAACAAGCGTAATAGAAAAGTCTTTATCAGGACAGAAGAATTTTGAAATAGTGAGGAAAGTATGAAAGAGTAAATTTGTTCGGTAGCTATTGTGTTATGTTCTCTCTTTTAATTTAAAGGATTTGTAGTAAGTATAATATCTAACTTAAATATTATTTAATAGGAAAATCAAGAATCGACAATTTAAGTAAGTAGCAATAGGCACTTTTTTATTGTTGATAGGTTCGCGCTTGACCGCTATCTCACCTAATGGAAAGCGATGATACGGTCGAAGATGGAACGCACTTACCTAGAAAAAACCTATTCACTCTTGACTTAAAGATTCCCGGGTTGTAGCCATCAGGAAACACAGACTCCGGTCAGGAATTCCATTCCTTAGCTGCACGCACAATGAATGAGCTCCCAAAACGTTTTGTGCGTGTAGGTGGGATTTCCACCATGTACCGGTGGCGCAATGCTCGTAGAACAGCTGGTCGATGGGGCCGAACGGTACTGGAATGACGATTGTATTTTGGAAGTCGTAGGCCTCCCACAATGTGGAACCATGACCTAGAGAGGGTTTCAGACATTCGATAGATGCAAGATGTACACCTGTTATTGTGGTGACAATTGGGGGAAGCTTTTGCTTTTGAAAAGATGATGATGATGACTACACATCCTCTGTATGAAAGTGCAGCCAAAATACTGAGCTTCCAACTACAATTAGTTCTCAATCAGTTTTACCTCCCAGCAATAGAATAGCATCGAAATTAACCATCAATCAGCAAAGCCAAAATCGGCATTCACAAAGTTCTGAATTTAGCATCTATTTAAAACCAAATTAGAGAACTAATCGTTCACAATGTCGGCTTCCAGCGTTACCTGGCTTTACCTAGATTGGCGGAATACGAACACTGATGTTGTAGACATTAATCTAACTCAAAGACCAATTGTTGGGTATTTTTAGACGCTCAAAAAGATGTAATTTACAAATCCTATGATGGATGGATGTATAGATGTTTGTTACTCTTTCACGCAAAAACCACTGAACGGATCTAGATGAAACTTTGTACACGAGTAGACCATATTCCAGAATAACACATAGGATATTTTTTATCCTGGGATTATGTACGCGGGTGAAGCCGCGGGCAAAAGCTAGTAATTAATATACGCGTGTAGCATAGTCTTCGAAAACTATCTTAAGATGGCGACGGCGACGGTAGCGAAGAATAATATTTTTTTTTAAATCGATGGGTAAAAATCATCCAATGATATCTCCCACTCTTGGGGGGAGTGGAAGATAGTGTCAGAGTTTTACTAACTAAAAAACCCACCCAGTTCCTTCTTAGCCCTTTTAGTGTAGAGAAGTAACAAACAATCACACACAAATTTCCCCTTTACAATTTTAGTGTGATAAAACCAGGGGAAACAACAAAAACTACAAAAAACAAAATTGATTAAAATTAAATTAATATAATAATATATATATTCCACAACTATCACACAACGCTGTCTAGTCCCAAGCTAAGCAGAGCTTGTGTTATGGGTACTGAACATACTTATATATTTCTAAATACATACACATTATAAATAAATTTTACCCAGACACAGAACAAATGATTATGCTCATCACATAAACATTTGTCCTGGGTGGGAATCGAACCCACGACCTTCGGCATAGTAGTCAGGACCACTAACCACTAGACCAACAGGCTAGTCAAATTAAATGAGATCACTATATTTGTCTAGCAAAAAAACACCTTTTTTGTGTCTAACGCGGCGGCTTAATTACTTTGACGTTAGAGTTCATGTCAAAGACCTCTTTCTAGTTATTATCAGCTTTGATGTTTTATAACTTTGTCATCGATATTTTAAAAATTCTTTCATATAAAAGCAATAGTAGCTAAAAAGTATTTTTTATTAAAAAAAAAACATAAAAATATAAAAACCACGACATCGCCATCATCAATTCAGCCAATAGACGTCCACTGCCTAACATAGCCCTCCGCCTAAGTGTCGCCACTGTAATTGGTCCTGTGTGTCTGTATCCATCGGGCCCTCACCGGGTCGTCGATCTACCTTGTGGGAGGCCTTCAGACGCTGTCTTTCTAAAAGACATATGTGATCGCCACTCCAGATCCTGTTGGGCTCATCTACTATCTATCCTGCAAGCATGTGCCCTACCCACTGCAAGTTAAATACTCTTAGCATAGCCTAATCCATTCCAAAAAATACATATATTTTTTTCAGGGTGCTTTTTCTCAAGGAGACTTTCGCCCTGGGGTTAGTGGTCTCTCAGACTCTTGCTAACTAAAACCACCCCAGCGTTACCTCGTACACTAGTGTCGGGGGCTACGGGTGCAGTTTGACTTCCACTGCCCCGGACTGAGGTAACCCGATCTTCAAGGATTTCGTCCCGTATTGGAGTGTGGTTTTCCTATAACTGCTAAGGACTATATTTCACCGATACACCATGTTGGTGCGACCAGCTCGGACGTGTGCGATTCTGGTGTCTGTATGGTGCCTTGTTTGGTAGCATAGAGCTATATTTCACCGGAACACCATGGCGGCGGAACTAGACGCGCCACCATTGTGTCCCGGTGCAATATAACCCTAAGAGAGGTGCGCGTGGAACACTACACGTACCATCTCTGAATCAAATTAATGAATGAAAGAAAGAAAGAGAACACGTTTATTTGGCACACAGGTACACACAATGAGATAACACTATAATTATGGTATACAAACTTAAACCTAGAATACATCTACATTGTATGTCTCACGGCTGCGCCAAATAGGTCCAGTTCAGCATGATGCCAGGCCACTACGTAGCAGTTGCCTGACGCTGTTTTTCAACTGAACCTTGCTATGAGAGTGTAAGTAGTAATGGACTGACAGATATCCCTGAGTCCATTGACCCTGGACCTTTTTACGGGGGGAGGGGGGGTTCGAAAGAGGTCCCTATATACACTCTACCAACATTGCCTCAAGTAAAATTCTACACCATTATCACTTGCTCCATCATATACCTTTTTGCTAATTAGAGATACGTTTAGTTCAATTATGTAGACATAGGCCAGGCCCGAAAATATAAGGTTTCTTTGCCATAATGACACTGTGCTAATATTGGCACTGCTTTCATCTTTAGTATTAATTTGATAGCCTCTTGTGAACACCTATCCTATTATTAACAAGCTTTTAATAAAAATATTTTTTTCATAGCAAGCTTTTATAGCCCGGTATGCCTATATAATTAATACATGTCAAGACGAATCATACGAGCTCAAACTCGACGGGGTGGTGTCGTTTAACTATCAAGTTCCTATAGCCACCTTCCGTTTCCATCATCAGATCAGCTCCATGTCATAATAATTTTGTATTGTCGTCTGATTTACACATGCATGCAAAATTTCAGCTCAATCAGTAACCAGGAAGTGGGTCAAATTTAATTTGCAAGATTTGATGACAGACAAACATCGGGACAGGTGAAACTAAATAAAAGCTTGTAATAATAAAATGTTGAGAGATATTTCTTTTTTGCAGTTTAAAAAAAATAAATAAAAAAAACAAAATATATATATTGTAAAAAATAAAATTTTGGCGGGGGCGAGCACGCGCACTTTTCTGCACTAGTGCGGAAACAGTCAATTGCGTGCCTTAAACAGTGGAGTAAGCAGATATTCGAGGAAGTGTATTGTGTATTAACTTTAAATCTAGAATTAGGTAAAAGTAGCGACTTGTTCGAGCTAGGTTTATAAAACCTATGTTTCAGGAGTTCATTCCCATTCCCTCCCATAGGGAGGAGACCTGAGTTCCAGAAGTAAATACATTTTATGGCTGATTATGTCATGGGGGTAATTTATATCCAGTCCTTAATACGGGCGAAGCCACAGGCAACAGCTAGTTAACTAATAAAGTGTCGTCAATAGTGATGATACGATCGATATCCAAGTTAATGAGGTACCTGAAGAAAGTGGACGAAATTAATTACTTCCGCTTCCATTCGAAATAATTTATTAAGAAAAGGAAACTATAGGTGGAGTTTAAAGCAAGCATTGTTTTTTTTCCTTGTCTAACCAGAAACTGGGTAATTACGTCATTGGGATAGTTTATTTACTTACCATCTTTGCCCTTATCACCTTTTTTTACGGTGGGCAAAAATCATCTTATGACATCCCCCGCTCTTAGGTGCGGGAGATAGTGTCAAACTCTTACTGAAAAAAAACCCCACCCCGTTCCTTCTGGTCTTCATACCGGGGCTCGAGTTCCTTTCGGATAACCCTGGCCCCAGTAGGCTTCGACCCAGCTGGGCCCCTCCTGCTGCTGACAACTCCTTGAGGCGCGCGGGAACAGTGCGCGCACCCGCTGTCGACTAAAAGCTTCTTCAGATTTATTATGACTGGCTTGTTGGTCTAGTGGTTAGTGGCCTTGACTGCTATGCCGAAGGTTCGATTTCCACCCAGAACCAATGTTTGTGTGATGAACGTGATCATTTGTTCTGTGTCTTGGTGGAATTTATCTATAACTAGCTTTGCCCGCGCGGCTTCGCTCCCGCTCTTCCCTACTCCACCCTACTATACCCAACTCTACCCTACTCTACCCTACTCTACCCTACTCTACCCTACTCTACCCTACTCTACCCTACTCTACCCTACTCTACACTACTCTACCCTACTCTACCCAACTCTACCCTACTCTACCCTACTCTACCCTACTCTACCCTACTCTACCCTACTCTACCCTACTCTACCCTACTCTACCCTACTCTACCCTACTGTACCCTACTCTACCCTACTCTACCCTACTCTACCCTACTCTACCCTACTCTACCCTACTCTACCCTACTCTACCCTACTCTACCCTACTCTACCCTACTCTACCCTACTCTACCCTACTCTACCCTACTCTACCCTACTCTACCCTACTCTACCCTACTCTACTCACTCTACCCTAGTCTACCCTACTCTACCCTACTACTCTACCCTACTACTCTACCCTACTCTACCCTACTCTACCCTACCCTACTCTACCCTACTACTCTACCCTACTACTCTACCCTACTCTACCCTACTCTACCCTACTCTACCCTACCCTACTCTACCCTACTCTACCCTACATTACCCTATTTTTTTTTCCATACGAACCTTCTCCTCACAATAACAATCACAACAAAAAAAAAATCAGCCAAATCGGTCAAGTCGTTTTCATGCCAAGTCGTGACAACGGAAAACGGGGGTCATTTTTATATATATAGATGTACGTATTTAAATATATAGAATGTAATCGTAATAAATAATCTTCTTAAGAGGGTCCTTCTCCACTCGCTTATCGTAAACATCGAAAATGGTTACAACGCGATGTTTGACGAAAAGGCAACGCAAAAAAAGAGAGATAACGCCTGGAAACTCTGTTAGTATTCGGTAATTCCGAGATTTACTCGAAAATTTCACAAAACTTGCTCCAGGAAATAGCTGTTTTTTTTAAACCCTTAAAAGTTTTTGGAAAAAGTTGTCATCATTTAGAATCTTAATAAAATTTGCAAGGTCTCTACAGGATTACGTTTTGACTTTTTTAATTTTTAGGCAAATTATGAAGTGTCAAAGTTCATACAAAATAAGACATTTTCAGAGGTTTTTACTGGATTAGTTTTACACAAATTTAGAAATTGGTTTCTTTAGAAACCTAGATAATATCCACAAGATACTGTGTTTCCAAAATATCTAATGAAAAGTGTGTAATAACGTCGTAATCAGTTATGAGTGGATGTATGAAAAACTGTGAAAATGTGAGTCGAGATGCACCACCTTAAGTTTATCAGTTGTCCAGTAATCATAACACAAGCTCTACTAAGCTTGAGACTAGACGGCGTTGTGTAATAGTAGTGGTGTGTTAATTTATCTCAGGACCCTGAGGTCCTGGCCTTTTGGAAGGCGTACAAGGAGCCTAAACCAATTCGCAGAGGCCTTTTTAGATGCTTTTAATGGAACGTGGTACCCACCGGTGATTATCCCTGTATGCGCTATGCTAGTGAAGGGAAACTATTGCAACATGTGGAATTTTTTTTTTACAAGGCAATGATTTTTGGAGTTTTAAGTCGACTGGTTACCAGAAACTACGTTAAGACTATGGCCCCTGCCTGAACAATGTTTTTAATTTCCATCGGTTTCAAAGCAGGAGGTGACTTGTGCACTCAACAAATGGGACCCCAAAACGGTCGCCAGCACGAAGTGACGTAGCAACAAGAGGGCAACATATCCTGATGTGCTTGAGGAGTGGAGAGGTATACCACGGCTAGTAGTGGTATTATTATTATAGGTACTTTCAACTATATTAATAACTGGTAGGATTGAAATTTCAAACAACGTAAATGTGAACCAATTAATTGCTTATTAACGGTTATTGCCTATTCCCGTGTTTGGATATTATTGAGGCTCACCTAATGTATCGGTGGGAGCTTAAAGCGTTGCATTATTCTGAAATTAATCTGTCCCGTATTGATTTCAAGGTTGCCGTCGGCTTATTCAATTGAGTGAATTTAATTTATGAATATCTAAAGTAGGTTATTGGTAGATTAATTCGTGAATCCCCAAGCGACCACCAGTGGCCGCGCATCTATTGTCTTACTATTGTGTCTCTAATTGACGGTATCTGAAGGGTTAAGAGATTCATGATGAGTATTTCAGACCACGGTGGACACATACGTACAAAACCTTTTAGGAACACAATTTTTGTGCGTAAAATTAAGGAATGGAATTCCCTGCCAATATTGGAAATAGACACGCGTGGCTGATATTATTCTAGTCACGTGTAGATAGACTGGAAGATTTTAATTGAAAAAATATATTAATGTTACATAAATTAAAAGTTTGGAATATTAATTGTTTTTAGTCCTCTTTTACAATGTAAGAAGAAATTGGAACAGTGTTTATGCAATAGGAAAGGTAGGCGTTTTTTTATAGGCACTCTTTTGTAGATAGTAACACCTTATGGAAAGCTATTGATGTGTTGGTGATGGAATACGCTTGCTTAAAAGTAACCTATTGACTTTTGACTTAAAGACTGCCAAGATTCCAGGGAATTCCACTCCTTAACTATACACGTAATATAAATGAAAAAAAAATGGCCCAATAGTAGCCCATGTCCTGGAATACCATATTAGATACTTTTTATCCTGGAAGTATATTTCTTTGGAATCATTTTCCAATTTGTAATATGTACCAAGACACTCAAAAACTGCTGAAAGTATTTTCCCAATAGACAAAATTATTCGTGGAGTAGGTTTTAGGCCCGTTGAACGAGTGTGCCCGGATGACTGCCAGCAAGCAAAAGTCGTGCGGCGTACCCTGACGGCTTCCGGAGCGCTACCTTCGTGATAACCACGACCACTCAAGCAAGAGTGAAACGACCAAGAAGAAGAAAGAGAGATTTTAAGTGTACAATACATGGATATTATAGTAGAAAATTAGCAAGAATTCTAAAGATTTCTAACATTTGTGTAAAGCAGGGGCGTGTCGCTAGTTTAATAAAATTATAGATGGTGCAAAAATGAGACGAAACCCAACACTTCTGTAATTCCATCTAACTACACTAGACCCTAAACAAATACAAAACGCTAACACTACCAAAGTCCCGAACAGCTTAGCAAGTTCAAAATGGCCGCTGCTTAGCCAATGCATTTAATGCTCCATTTGTTCCAGCCCTAATTGCAGCAGTGGCTGCGAATGTATTGCAACCAATTATCTGCTTTTCGAATACAATTTGTGCAAATTGGGCGAGAGGCGGTGAATCTGGCTGGATGTGGATTTTACATGGAATTTTGGATGCAGTAGTTATTAACTAGTTAATTATTGCGGACTGTCTTATTAAATTAGTACAGTAATATGAACAAAATCCATATTAAGTGTTTTGGGAACACATTCATTATGTATACAGCTCATTGCTATTATCATCTATTGTTGGACATAGGCCTCCCCCAGTGGTCGCCATAATGACCGGTCCTGTGCGTCTCGCATCCATCGAATTTTCGCGACCCTCACCAGGTCATCGGTCCACTTTGTGGGAGGCCTTCCACCGCTACGTCTTCCGGTACGTGGTCGCTATTCCAGAACCTTTCATCTCCATCGACCATCTGTTCTGAGAGCAACGTGCCATGCCCACTGCTATTTAAGTTTTGCGATTCTTTGGGCCAACCTTTCATTGTATGTATTTAAATTCGTGTAAAACTTTTTGGTTTTATTTAAACACTTATTCTCCACTCGAATAATAAGTCATTGACATCTTAATTGTAACACAACCCCCTTAAAAATCTACCAACGTAGATTTACATTCCACAAATATTAGGCTCGGAAACTTAGGCACATACTTTCCACATTCAACAGTCTTTCTTTGGTCTGGTGAATTTCATTAGGGGCATAGCACACGGAATTACTTGCGCCCTAAATGGAAATATATGTCGGTATTCAGCTAATAAACGAAGAGCATTAAGAAAAATATATGAGGCTTATTAAGGAACTGTGGTCTCTCTGCGTAAATGGATGTGTCGTTTGAATGTGTGTAGTTTAGTTTTTCTTTATTAAGAGCTAATTCATATAGAGATGGCAGCGGCCAGTAGTAACATAAATTTTAACTTAATTTACATCTCTAAAGGACTAGTATCGCTTGAAAGGTACAAAACCGGCGCGCGTCCACGCGCGTCTTGTCAACGGTTCTGGTAGCATCCACCCACAGCATTTTCGCATCGCTGCCTGACGCCATTCCGGTGTTAAAACGACCCTAAGACATTAAGTTTAACTCCAAAGTAAGATAAAAAGCGGGCAAATAGAAAGAGGTACAGTTACCAGCATAAATACTTCAAACTTTCGCACCATTCAAAGGCATCACGACTAAAGATTTGAGCTAAGATCTGCTTTATAATAGATTTTTATAAAATCTTATGAAAACCCTCATTTTTCAAACTTTCTATTTGCGATATTGAATGAAGTTACTTTTTGATAGAAATTGATAATAATAAAAAAACCGCCCAAATGCGAGTCGGACTTGCGCACGGATGGTTCCGTACGGTCCGCAGCAAAAAACGGCAAAAAAATTACGTTTGTTGCATGGGAGCCTCACTTAAATATTTACGTTATTTTATTTTTAGTATTAGTTGTTATAGCGAAAACAGAAATACATCATCTGTGACAATTTTAACTACCTAGCTATCATGGTTCATGAGACAGAAAAACAGACGGACGGACAACGAAGTCTTAGTAATAGGGTTATGTTGGTATACAAGTAAGTAATTTTCTAGACGATGTATATTTTAGAGTAATCGACGGTGATGTTGATGTCTTTTACTTGAATGGTGTTATTGTTATGTCTCACACTAGACATAACAAACAGTTAGATTGAATGGTTATGTATGTTTTGCTTAATAGGGATGCAAAATATATAGGTACAGAAGTCAATCTACATATAAAGCGCGCTCGAGCAATGCCCACATAGACACCGCTCACGGACACGATATTTCACGGAGCGCCTCGGCCCGCTCGTCGAACAGTTCCGGCTCAGACGCTCATTAGTGTGCGTCCACCGATTGTAGGTATAAAAAGTGAAGTACATACATAGTCTTCTGTACCTATCAATTTTGTGGCAGGGCCCTTTTTTTTTGTCGACGGTGAAAATCATCTTTGACGAAACCCGCTCTTGGGTGGGGCGGGAGACAGTGTCAGACTCTTACTGACTAAAAACCCGCGCCGTTCCTTCTAGCCTTCATACCGGGGCACGAGTTCCCTTTCGGACAACCCTGTCCCCAGTAGGCTTCGAGCCAGCTGGGCCCCTCCTGCTGCTGACAACTCCTTGAGGCGCGCGGGAACAGTGCGCGCCGTCGACGTCTTGGACTCGGTCCATTACCGGACGATCGGACAGCGAGCTACCCATGGCTCGCCGTCCGCGAGACCGCATCTACGGTGGCCGGAAATCGGGATCGGAATCCTGGCGACGGCGGCGAGGACGCCGTTGCCTGATGCGGTCGGCTTCCTCCTTTGCAAGCATTACTGCTTCGCAGAAGGAGGCGACCGCCTGCCATTCCTCCTCGCTCCGGACCATGGCCTCGACCAGGACCTGGGTGGCAGGGCCCTTCCCCACTCATTTATCATCAACGCAACGTGAGCTTGTGGTTTCATCCAACGCGGACAAAAATATATTACACCTTTTTTTTTCGGTGGGCAAAAATCATCCAATGACAACCTCCGCTCTTGGGCGGAGCGGGAGATAGTGTCAGACTCTTGTTGATTAAAAACCCACCGTGTTCCGTCTAGCCTTCATACCGGGGCTCGAGCTCCCTTTCGGATAACCCTGGCCCTGGCCTGACAACTCCTTGAGGCTCGCGGGAACAGTGCGCGCCGTCGACGTCTTGGGCTCGGTCCGGACAGTTACCGGACGGTCGGACAGCGAGCTACCCATGGCTCACCGACCGCAAGCCTACGTCTACAGAGTGGCCGGAAATCGGGATCGGAATCCCGGCGAGAGCGCCGTTGCCTCATGCGATCGACCTCCTACTTTGCTAGCATTACTGCTTCGTAAAAGGAGGCGACCGCCTGCCATTTCTCCTCACTCCGGAGCATGGCCTGAACCAAGGCCCAGCGCCAGAGGATTCCGCCGCCGATCGCCCCCACGAGGGCACGGCGATGAAAAGATAACACCTCAAAACTCGGTTTGCATTCGGCAATTCATATTACATGTATTTCACAAAAGTTGTTAGTTTTTGATAAAAATATGCGATTCAAAGAAATGTGTGTATGGCCTTATAATTTCTCTTTAATTAGTATTGAAGCTCTTTGCCAAATGAAAGAATACCACCATGCTCTGTACTGGATTATTATTCGCTTCCAATTGATCCGTCCAGTATCAAGTGATCAAACAAATGCAGGGGAACAGAGCGCGCTCGTTATGATCTCATTCAGATAATGGACGCCACTCGATGCATTCCGATGATTGAGTTGTAAATACGGGAGCAATTAGGAGTTACGGCAATTCCTAGTGGTCTAGAACTAATAATTTTTTTCATGGAAGTTTTCCACGGAGCCAAAATCAAAGTCTAAAGTTTTTATTTCACATAGGCCTACATGAGCACTTATAAAACGTCAGAAGCTAGTGCACGTATGTAGTATGAGTATGTAAGAGTGTGTAGTAGGGTTGATGCCTGCTAGGTCTGCGAGAAGCAATTGTACATGTGTCATTAGATGATTTTCCCACCGGGAAAAAAGTCCTCACTCCGGTTCCTATTCGCTCCATTGCCCTTTGACAAATCTTGAGTTTAGACTTTTGTTGTTTCTATTATAATAATATATATTGTAATTAATAAATTTTGATTTGGGGGAGGCCTATGTCCAACAGTGGATGTCTTTCGTCTGATGAATTTTGGTACTTATTGTCAAACTTATGGCAGCCCTATGTCATGTTCTGACAATTACTGTCCATACGAGGTTGCCTGGAAGAGACCGCGGAATGCGATAAGGCCGCCCATTGTATGTATTTTAGATATAAGTTTTTCTTTGTTATGTTTCTTTATGTACAAAAATAAAGTACTATATAATAAATACATAAATAAATAAGCCTTCTAATGAGGCCCATTGTGAGCCATGTTAGACCCAAAATTAAATAGACTACAAAGAAAATATTAGCATACAAGTATCAAATAAATCCATAAAAAAAAAATCTTAAAAACATTTCATGTCCCATCTGTTTTGAAAATACCATAAACAATCAAATGTTTTGTATTATTCTTTATAGAAAGACATAACCGTTTATTTCGTAGACTTGGCGATAAAAGAAACGTTGCCGTTGTAAGCAATAAAGCTCTATAAAGATGTCGAGTACCTTTGCATTTAAAATTTTTACTTATTTTGTGGCTTAAGATGGAGAGTTGGGACGTCTCCTTTCTTATTTTGGTTCCCAGACCTGGAGAAGCGCGAGCTTGCGGACGAGCTATAGGTAGATCGTCTTCCAGCCGTGTCGTTATTAAAAATAATATATACACTTAAGGCCTTGCTAAATCATCATCATCATCATCAGCCTTTTTAATGTTCCCACTGCTGTGACTCAGGCCTCCTCTCTAGGAGAAGGAATGGGCCGTAATCCACCATGCGGGCCCAGTGCGTGTTGGTGGATGTCACATGTCTTCGAATTTTTAGTTCTAGGACATGCCGGTTTCGTCACGATGTTTTCCTTCACCGTTTTGAGAGCAGTGGTGATGAAATAAATTACACAAAGTAATGCGCCTGGCTGGGTTCGAACCCGCGACCTTGCTAAATATAACGTCATAAAACTCCTCCGCTGTCGAGATATCATTGGATAATAGTCCACCTCAAAAAAAAAAACTTTCATTTCAACGGCATTGCTGACTGAGTACGGATAAAAAAATACGACTAGTTAGAACTATGTAAGACCTAGGAATTTAAATAACTCGTATGACTATCATATCAATATCCAACTCAAGAGCAACTAGGATCCTATTATACTCCTCCATATAGTCTTAACGATACGTGCTTCAGATAACTAACCGCACTCAATAGAATGCCTAGACAACCTACTTAATAGGTAGGTATTAAACTACCTGAAACACTGAAATTCTCTATTATAACAGAGATGTTATTACTTGATAAGTATGTGGTAACTATTGGGTCAGGAATTAGTATATTGTGATACGGTTATTTCAGAGTATAGGTACTTCAGTCGCGTTAAGATAAGTTATTTTAACCATTTTCTTTTATAGCATACGATAGAGGTGTTTTTTTTTATCTGATATAAGCTAGTACTTGACTGCGATCCCACCTGATGGTAAGCAGTGATGCAATCGTTGATGGTGAGGCGCACTAGTTTATTAAGAGCCTATTCACTCTAGCCTTGAAGACGCTTAAATTGTAATCGGACGGGAAGATCGCAGCAGGCAAATTGTTCCGGTTGTTGTAAGTGGTATAAATGACGAAGCGAAACGCTTAGTCCGGACCGTAGAGGTTTCAACAACGTAAGGGTGAATACTCGCCGTACGTCGGTTTGTGTCGGTTTGTGGTATGCCGCTTAGACATCGGCACCGCCGTGTCCTCGCGCCAGCCCTTGGTACATGCCATAATCCGGAGCGAGGAAGAATGGCAGGAGATACCTTCCTTCTACAAAGCAGTAATTCTAGTAAAGGAGGCGGACGCACGCGAGAAAGAACGGCCCTCACGCCCCAGCCGCCAGGGTCTGATCCCGATTTCCAGCCACCGTAGGGGCTGGCTAGCGGTTGGCAAGCAGTAGGTAGCTCGCCGTCCGACCGTCCACTATCCGACCGGACCGAGACCAAGTTGTGAACGGCGCGAAGTGTTCCACGCGCGTGTCATGTAGATATCAGCAAAACCGTAGGGCCCCAGCAGGATCAAAGTCCACTAGGGCCATGGGTTCGCTTTTGAAAAGAATACATGACGCCCTGGAATGCAAGGTAATGAAAAACATAGAAGTGGGTTTTAGTCAGTAAAGTCTGAGTGTCTGACCCACCCTCCCGCGCTGCCCAAGACCGTCAGATATCATTGGATCTGCCGCTCCGTTAAAAAAAACCTTTTTTTACAGTCCGTTCCACCGATTTTGACTTTATTTCTGACAATTAAAAGGAAAAATTGGAGTGGTTACAATACCAACTATTTACTGTAGCTGCCATTTATCATGCCACCAATGCAATTAAAGTCAAAATCGCTTGAACAGACAATAAAATAAGCTTTTAATAAAAAACATAGCAAGCTTTTATAGCTCGGTATACCTATATAATTAATACTCGTCAAGAAGAATCATACGAGCCCAAACTCGATGGGGTTGTGTCGTTTAACTACCAAGTTCCTGTAGCCACCTTCCAGTTCCATAATCATAATAATTTTACACATGCATGCAATAGATACATAGATACCAAATATAAATATAGCCGAAAGAAGACCACTATTGGACATAGCCCCCCCCCCCCCAAGCGTCGCCACACCGTATTCCCACGACTCTCACCAGAGAACATTATAGACAGACATTTCACAAGAATAAAATGAAATCAGTAGCTAAGTTTTCCATAAGTTATAACTTGGATTAACTTAGTTACTTTTTGGAGGAAGTTCGTAGTGTGGAAGGTTATTAGCCTTACCTACTGCCTGAATAAGTAATATCTGTTCGCAGCCCGACGACCGGATTACACTTAGTTAGAACTTTGAACACGAACATACATATTTTAATGTGTCAGAGAAACAGTCTAGTGGTACAGTCGACAAAATAATTGAGAGCTGACACATCATATTATGGCTTACAGAAATGATTGTAAAAATTACCTTAGTCGGCCTTATAATCTTCCCACTGCTGGGACTCAGGCCTCCTCTTTAGGAGAGGGAATGGACCGTAATCCATCACGCGGGCCCAGTGCGGGCATGTCTTCGTATTTTTTGGTTCTAGGACATGCCGGTTTCCTCACGATGTTTTTCTTCACCATTTTGAGAGCAATGGTGATGAAATAAATTACACAAAGTAATGCGCCTAGCTGGGTTTGAACTCGCGACCTATAACTTGTAAGTCGGGTCCGTTACCACAAGGCCACCATTACTCCTAAAAGTTACCGTGGCCATACAATACAATGGAGCAGTGGTGGCCAAGTGGTAATGGCCCCGATTTACAAGTTGTAGGCCGCGGGTTCGAACCCAACCAGGCGCATTACTTCGTGTAATTTATTTCATCACTAGCTACTCCCAGCGGCTTCGCCCGCGCGATAGCGGAAAATTATCCCGGGAAATTATTAATTACTTCCGGGATAAAAAGTATTCTATGTCCTATTTCAAGACATGGTCTATCCGTGTACCAAGTTTCATCAAAATCGGTTTTGCCATTTAGGCGTGAAGACATAACAAACAAACAAACTCACTTTCGCTTTTATAATATTAGTGAGGAATTCACAGTGCAGCAGACAATCGCTGATCCACTGCGACAATCGTGCCATCTCAGATCATCAAGCGCCATTTTCATGATTTAAAAAAAATCGTTTACTGCATTAAAACTCTTTAGTAAGCCGATTTTAGCTATGCCGTCTCGTTTTATGTATAACGTGAACATAATGGACACTTTCAGACAGACACGGCTTGCGGTGGCGAGCTCAAACGCCACAGCCGCCAAGCAGATTAGATATTAACATGAAAGCAGTCACGGTGACCTGTCTGATAGTTCGAAGGCTGCGTGTGCACGAGAACAACGGTACGATATTCGTACATGAAAGAAACAGAAAACAAAAGAATGAAGAAAAAAACACAAGTAGAAAGAAAATTGCGATTATTTTCATTATGATATACAGGAACACGCTAAAAGAAAAAAAAAATGAATTTGAGAGATCGAAGAATGTATTTAAGATTTATAAACGTTTGATATTCATTTATATAGGAATTGGCAATTCAATGGCGTTGGCAATTGGGCTCCAGAATTTGAAGGGGTAAGTGGACAAAGGTGTTAACTACTATTACGATTCTCTGGTAATATTTCTGCTGTTAGCACATTTCAAATCTGAAATATATACTTGATTGACCGTTAAAAACCTTTGCTAGCATCTGTAACTATGTAACGAATAGTAGAATTGACGTGTTTTAAATCCATGGATCGATTTACCATCAGTTAAAACCTATATCAATGCAAAAAAGTAGTTTTTTTTTTATTTTGTCAGATAACAATTTTGTCCACTTAACCCTAGAACTCTCACCCTATTCTCCCGTCGTAGGTCTGCAGGAAGCAATTTCTTTATTTCTTGGCTCTTTCTTTTAGTTGTGTAAAAACAAATTAAAAATAAATAATTGTTATCGATCATAAACGCGTTTTGCCTCGTCGTTAATACCGTGTAGTTCCAGTCGAAGGACTGGAACGGTTTGCCTTTTTTTTTACGGCGGGCAAAAATCATCTTATGACAACCCCCGCTCTAGGGTGGAGCGGGAGATAGTGTCAGATTCTTACTGACAAAAAACCCACGCCGTTCCTTCTAGCCTCTTCGTACTGGGGCTAGAGTTTCCTATCGGATAACCCTGGCCCCAGTAGGTTTCGACCCAGCTGGGCCCCTCCTGTTTAGAACAGTTTTCCTGCTGCGGTTTTCCCGTTCGATTTTATAGGTAATTTGAGTTTCTTCAGGGCTAGAATGAATAGGCTTTGAAT
The DNA here is from genome assembly GCA_949319445.1 of Mythimna lalbum. NCBI lineage: Eukaryota > Metazoa > Arthropoda > Insecta > Lepidoptera > Noctuidae > Mythimna > Mythimna lalbum. Next base: position 17,764,515 of record OX439358.1, on the reverse strand, counting down.
AAACTACTGCGCCTAACCATCAGACTTCGCATCACTGCTTACCATCAGGTGGGATCGCAGTCAAGCACTTGTTTATATCATTTAAAAAAAAAACCACTCAATCAAATAAAAAAGTAATTGAAAGCACGAAATCATATTGAATTATCGCATGTTATAGTAAAACCTGTGTATGAAAGTTTCAGTGTTTTACGGACATCAAAGAGAAGGCTGTGAGCCTGCGAAAGACCGCTGTTTTAAAGCTCGGTCTTGCAAAAGCCTCGTCATGTGGAAAAGCCGAGCTTTCATAGTCGGACATTTTGGTATTTAAATAGTTTAAACATGGCTGTAAAATTGTGAAAAAATAATATTAAGGGATATTCCTGAAAGGCATTTGAAAGGGTTATAATAATATAAAATATTCCACAACTATCACACAACGCCGTCTAGTCTCAAGCTAAGCAGAACTTTTGTTATGAGTACTAGACAACTGATAAACTTGCTTGTTATTTCGAAATACACACATATTTATAGATAAATTACACCCAGACACAAAACAAATGATCGTGCTCATCACACAAATATTTGTCCTGGGTGGAAATCGAACCCACGACCTCCGGCATAGTAGTCAGGGTTACTAATTACTAGACCACCAGGCCATTAACCCTTCAGATACCGTCAATTAGAAACACAATAGTAAGACAATAGATGCGCGGCCACCGGTGGTCGCTTGGGGATTCATGAATTAAGGGTTGTATGGGAGTTAGACCAAGTGCTGCCCAAAATGCACACATAGTTAATTTTGTTCCTCAGGCCAGCACCAATCAGTAAAATGAAGCGCTCCAAAATCTGTCCCAGGAGTAAGATTATTTTTTGTGAATTAATTTATTTTTTAAATGTAAGTAATTTTTTTTAGAGTAATTGATTCTTCATCATCATCATATCAGCCGAAAGACTGTTGGAATGTGCGTCAGGCATCCATCAGATTCCCGCAACCCCGACCAGGTCATCAGTCCACCTTGTTGGAGGCTTTCCAAAGCGTAATTGATTACTAACTATAATATATAATAAGTAATTAAAACGACTCAAATATTTTAAACCACTATTTTTAAGTGGCATTATCGCCACAATTACTGGAAGACGCACTTTTGGAAAGCCTCCCACAAAGTGGGCCGATGACCTGGTCAGGGTTGCGGAAATCCGATGGATACGAGACCTATAGTACCGGCCGTTGGACGTGGAAGCCTATGTCCAACAGTGGACGTAAATTGGAACCATCTTTCGAACCATTCCCCCATCCAAAGACCCTCCTGTCGTCATATTAATGTCTCTGACCTCTTGCAAATCAGCATAAACCTTGTCACGCATTTTAACAATACTTCATTACCGTCATCAATCATAAATAGGCTAACTATATTTTTAAGTACCCATAAATACTTTATGACCATAAATGCGAACCAACATAAAATACAGTCCAATAACCACTCTCACTCAAATTTCAACCTTATGTTAACACCAATTAAGGTGCAGTGTCGATCGAACAAAGCTGATCAATCGTATTTATTTCGATTGTCATTAGATGATAGTAGGTTTGGTTCCAATAATGTTTTGTAGATTAGTGACTTTTATTGGTTACTAGCTTTTGCCCGCGCGGCTTCGCTCCCGCTCTTCCCTACTCCACCCTACTAAACCCAACTCTACCCTACTCTACCCTACTCTACCCTACTCTACCCTACTCTACCCTACTCTACCCTATTCTACCCTACTCTACCCTACTATACCCAACTCTACCCTACTCTACTCTACTCTACCCTACTCTACCCTATTCTACCCTACTCTACCCTACTCTACAATACTCTACCCTACTCTACCCTAATCTACCCTACTCTACCCTAATCTACCCTACTCTACCCTACTCTACCCTACTCTACTCTACCCTACACTACCCTATTTTTTTTTCCATAAGAACCTTGTCCTCACAATAACAAACACAACAAAAAAAAAATCAGCCAAATCGGTCAAGCCGTTTTCATGGTATGTCGTGACAACGGAAAACGGGTTTCATTTTTATATATATAGAAGATAGATGTGTAGTGACACCAGTGGTTTTGATATTGTAGGACTGAGAATCAAATTGTAAAATCGATGTCTACATGTAAACGCTATGTTCGGAGTTTCCCTGCGTGATCACATCAGAAATGAAGATATCCGCAGGAGAACAAAGGTTACCAACATAGCTCGAAAAGTCGTCAAACTTAAGTGTCAATGGGCAGGGCACATTGCACGCAGAACAGATGGTCGATGGGGACGAAAGGTTCTGGAGTGGTGATTACGTACCGGACGACGCAGCGTTGGAAGGCCTCCAACAAGGTGGACCGATGTCCTGGTCAAGGTCGCGGGAATCCGATAGATACGTGACGCACAGGACTGGTCATTGTGGCGACGCTTGGGAGAGGCCTATGTCCAGCAGTGGACGTCTTACGGCTGATATGATGATGATGGTGACATGTAAACGTGTAGCGACATCTATGGCGCTACATATGAACTAAGCTACGTAATCCTGCATCGCGCAATTAGAGTTCTCCCTATTTGAACGTATACAACAGCTTGAAATCACCTTTCGGTGATAAACCAGACATGACACCTGTCTGATCGGAGGATCCTCCCTTTTTGTGATTTTAAGTACATTCAGTCAAAAAAGTATCGGGAATGGATGATTTGTTTATGGTTCCAAATTCAAATTTTTGTTTTTTTGTAGTTGTTAGATTGGCACAACTGTTTTTCATTTTGGCGCGGAGTTTGAGTTGCATCTGTTATTTATATTAAATACAGTGCTGGTTTTAGTAATATCATGTATAGTGTGTATTGCGAATTTCATAATGGACAAAAATATCGAACAAAGAGTTTGTCTTAAATTTTGCATCGCCAATGGAATTTCGTGTTCGGAGTCACTGAAAATGTAATCAAAAACTCGTGCTTATGAGTGGTTCAAAGCGTTCAAAAGCGGTCGAGATGTGATGGAAGATTTGCCTCGCTCTGGTAGGCCGTCAACGTCTGCAACTGCAGTTAACATCGCAAAAGTGAAGAAAATAGTGACTGAAAATCCCCATTCAACTCTAAGAGAGATAGCCGCCGAACTTTCTGTATCTCACGAGTCGATCCGTACCATTTTAACTAATCATTTGGGTATGAAACATGTTGCTGCTCGGCTAGTCCCAAAAGATCTGAATTTTCTCCAAAAACTCAATCGCATGAAAGTCGCTGAGGACATGCTAGAACGAGTCAGTTCGGACCCAACATTCATGAAACGCATTGTTACTGGTGACGACACATGCAAACTAGTCAACAAGCTTCGGAGTGGCGCCTTCCAACTGATTCGAAACCGAAAAAACCACGCCAAAGTCGATCAAAAGTCAAAGTCACGTTGACTGTTTTCTTTGACTATCGCGGTGTTGTGTACTCTGAATTCTTACCGGAAGGTCTAACGGTAAATAAAGAATATTATTTGAGCGTTATGCGGCGTTTAAGAGAGCAAATTCGACGAAAAAGGCCAGATTTGTGGAAAGAAAATTCTTGGATTTTGCACCACGACAATGCGCTTTCGCACAAGGCTATCATTGTGAACGAATTTTTGACCAAACACTCAACAAATACCATCCAGCAACCACGATATTCACCAGATATGGCTCCTGCTGACTTTTTTCTTTTTCCTAAACTCAAATTACCACTTCGTGGCACCCGTTTTCAATCGATAGAAGACATAAAGGAGAATTCGCGGCGAGAACTGAACTCAATTCAGGAAGCAGCGTTTAAAAAATGTTTTTATGAATGGATTATTCGTTGGCGCAAGTGTATCGTTTCTAAAGGAGCATACTTTGAAGGTGATAAAATAAATTTGGATGAATAACAGACGTTTTGTGTATTATTGATCTTTTCCCGGTACTTTCTTGACAGAGTAGTATATTGCCAACACTTTTTAGACAGACTATAACTTCGACAATCATTTCATTTCTGTTAAAATTATGTATTTATCGTAACTTAAGGAAATGGCTAGTTGTAACACAAAAGGGTAACAAAGGTACATTGTGGGTTTTAGGCAGTAAAAGTCTAACACTCTTTGTTCGTTATTTGAGAAATTTAACCTAAAAAAGTACTTAAAAAGGCATTTTTGTTCTTCAAGCTTATGTGACCTGACTGGTGAATTTTAGTTCACAGGTCAACAACCAACAATAAGCACGGTCCAAGTACCCATAGTTTCTAATTAAAAAGACCTATCCCAAAACAAAAGCAATCCATGTGGGTAGTTCGCCGTTCAGTGTTGGCGTGACCTGCCTCTATGATACTGTTGAGGCGCACTAATGATGATTTGAAGATGGCTCTCACTGGAATTGGGCAGTTTATGACTTGGAACGTGTGCTGTTGTACATTAAGGTCGAAAGTGTGGTTCTGTTTATGGTATAGGTTGGTTAGTGTTGATGGTATTTTTAAAACCTTTTTTTTTGGGGTGGGAAATTATCAAATAATTAAAAAAAAAAATGCTTGGTGCTGCTTCAAGCTTTTCTCGACACAAGGAGTCGCGCGCTTCAGCTGTTTTTTGCGGACGCTTCTAGCTTTTTTTTGTGGCAGCGTTTTTTTGAGTACTTGGGCATACGCAACGTCGTCACACGCGTCCCACGTAAGTCGTCTGTTTTCAAGCAAGTTCAAGAGTCGGACGTCATATTGTTTAGTAAAAGTGAGCTCAGTTTGTCTTTAGAGTAACTAGTTCGAAAATTCCCGCCTACACAAGGAATTACTCCTGTAACGTGGGTGTAGTCACAAATATGTAAACTCGCATTTTCATTTACAACACATTCAGACCAGAAACAACAATCTGTAGTATCTGTATCCGTGTCTCAAGACGAAAGTCTATGACCAGTGCGTGTTGCCAGTGATGACATATGGTGCCGAAACGTGGTCGCTCACAATGGGCCTCATCAGAAGGCTCAAAGTCACCCAGAGGGCAATGGAAAGGGCTATGCTCGGAGTTTCCTTGCGGGATCGAATCAGAAATGAAGATATCCGCAGGACCAAGGTTGCCGACATAGCCCGAAAAATCGCCAAACTTAAGTGGCAATGGGCAGGGCACATTGCTCGCAGAACGGATGGCCGTTGGGGCCGAAAGGTTCTGGAGTGGCGACCTCGTACTGGAAGACGCAGCGCGGAAGGCCTCCTGCAAGGTGGACCGATGATCTGGTGAAGGTTGCGGGAAACCAATGGATGCGAGACACGCAGGATCAATCATTGTGGCGACACTTAGGGGAGGCCTATGTCCAACAGTGGACGTCTGTCGGCTGAAATGATGAGTATCTGTGTATCCAAACAAATATTGGTACCAGGTGGGAATCGGACCCGCAATATGCAGTGCAGTAACCCATCGCTTAACTACTGTGTTAACAGTGCCGCGCGTCGGTCGTTTCTCTAAGCTTGTCATGTCGTAGAAAAGTCAACTGCTATACTCTAATTTGAACTGGACTTGTAGTCCAGGCGCTAGAGGTAAGTGAGTATGCATAATGTGAGTACCGAATTTCGCCAACGGATTTAAGTGAAGAAAAGGTCAAAGAATAATAATGTGAATCTTGCCGGTCGATTTTTTGGTCCATTTTTTTTTACCCCCTCTTCTCTTATTCGTAAAGGGAATGTCAATACATTCCCTTTACGAATAAGAGAAGAGGGTACATGATATGAAATCATTTTAATGTTTATTTTTGTAATAATTTATAGTTTTTTGTAATGGTAAAAGTCAGGATTGATTCTTGAATAATAAAAAAAAAAAACAAAAATGAAAGTAAAAAAAAATTATTAATAAAAAATTGAAAGTTACATGAAAAACCAGCGAATCCAAGCATAAATGTATTTAAAGTAGGTAAAAATTTGTCATTTTTATTTTTACATTTGTAATTGGTGCATTTACATAATGAAATACAAAACAATTTCGATTTTTTACAATTACAAGACATTGTGCGACAATCCGCAGTACATTTACATGGTAGAATTAATTACTCTGGTAAAGATGGCTTCGTCATTTGTCGTGGAAGTAAGTCACCGTTGTGTTTTTCGTAACCAAATGAACAATAATCAATGGGTGGTAATTGTGTTTGATGAGCATTTTTCCATATAAATGTTTGTACAGTAGCCCTTAATAAATGCAAATGCAAAGCATCTGGCAAAGGTTCTGAGTAACTAGCAATATTACAGACACCTAGGTTTTCAGAACAAAAAAATATATGCGTAACGCATATATTTTTTTGTTCTGTGACATTTTATTTTGTTCTGTGTTATAACTTTTTGTTTATATATTTTGATAAATGATTTGTATAACGTTTTTGACATAAGTTTATTCCTACATCGAGTATATATTTTTTTGTTTAGCAAATGTGGACTTATGGAGGTTCCTCTAACAGGTTTCATAGTTATGTAAAACTAGCTTTTGCTCGCGTCGCAATATAGCCTGTCACTCAAGAATAAAGCAGGTTTCTATCAGTGAAATTATGGAGTTTCTTGCCGGTTCTTCAACATAGGAAGCGACCAATTTGGAACCGTGCACTAGCTTCTGACATTTTATAAGTGCCCATGTAGGCCTATGTGAAATAAAATATTTTGACTTGACTTTGACAAAAATTTAGCAATCGAACCAATACGTTCAGAGATTACCTCCTACAATAAAAAAAGCAAACTTTAATTTTTTATTATATTAGTGTAGATAACTACAGCTTGGTACCTACTTATTATATGCTTGCTTAGCATAAAATAATCAGCCGTATAATTTTCCCACAATTGGAATTCAGGGCTCTATGAGAGGCCATAACCCACCACGCGGGCTCAGTGTCTTTAAATTTTTGGTTCAGCGACATACCGGTATCCTCTCAATGTTTTCCTTCACCGTTTTGCGCGAAGAAGTGATGAAATAAATTATACAAAGTAAAGCGCGGCTTACGTTGCTTCACTTAGTGTAATATATTTACGGCCTTGACTCAAAAGCCTGGCCTGTAACCACTAGTCCACCACAGTGGAAACATTACAAGACTGATCATATTATACATGCTAATTAAATTCACAAATAGCTTATTTAAATCTATCGTACCCGGCATCCAGATGATAATAAGATGCAAAGTATGTGCTAAAAACTTGGGAACTTAGAGTAGGTACTAAAGATATCAGCAGTAAGTCCTAAGTTTTCAACTAACACTGAACAAGATGTCCTGAGTTCTTAGCCTGTCTGCGGTTTAAATTTTAGATTATATTAGCATTTCAGCGTCTTTGTAGTTTCTACTTAGGAAGCTTAAAGTTAAACTTGTAACTGCTAGTTTAACTTTTAAACTTCTAGCAGAATAAAGTATCTACTTTAAATTGCTAACAATGACATAGCATAGTCGGCGTTATAATGTTCCCACTGTTGGGAAGGCCTCTCTAGGAGAGACAATGGACCGTAATCCACCACGCGTGCCCAGTGCGGGTTGGTGCATGTCGCATGACTTCGATTTTTTTGGTTCTAAGACATGCCAGTTTCGTCACGATATTTTCCTTTACCATTTTGAGAGCTGTGGTGATGAAATAAATTACACAAAGTAATTCGTAAGTGGGGGCATTATCACTCGGCCACCACTGCTTTCCTAACAATGGCATTCAATAAAAAAACCGTTTAGTTATAAGGTAAAGCTTCAGCAGGTGCGACAGCATATTGTGACTAAATGCGAAAAAATTAAATTTAATATACCTAATTGCTCAATGCTGGAAAAATTATAACTTTTAGCTAAGCCTCTAAATTATTAACAGTTTAAAATGGTGCTCAGTAAAAAAAAACATAAAGGTAAAGTTTTAGCAAGTGCGACACCATAATACGACAAAATGCGACAAACATTATTTTTTTATATAACGTGTAACGTTAAATGCGCAAAATCCAGACACCACAAATGATTTTTAATTTAATTGACATAATGCAGGTGTTTGTTTACCTATTTCGGCGGCTTTGCGCACTTGATGGCTTGACTTATTCATAATTAGAAAGGGCGACATTTTAAATAAAGATTTTTTTCAAAAATGTAACCTATATTAAAAAGTTGTTGAATTGATTCTGCTCGTTATTCTGATCAAACTATTTTCAGGTTTTGCGCAATTTACGTTACACGTTGTATAACAATAATAATATTCTTTATTGCGAGTAACAAAAGTAATAAAAACAATTAGATCGGAACACCGCTGCAGGCAAATTGTTCCAAACCTTTCTTTCTTAACAAAGAGGTTGTCAAATTTTCGCGTTGCCTCTTCGTCAAACATCGCGTTGGATTGCGTTGGATGAAGCAACAAGCTTGTAAACCATGCGCGATGTTGACGATAGGCGAGTGCAAAAGACCCTCAAAATTACTTTAATGAGAACTTCAAAGATTACCTCATTTTAATTAATTCATTAAGACATTAAACATATTTGATTAAACCCGAAGCGAACGCCGGCGTTCACGCTGTCATTGTCTTTCTATCGTGTCTAATTGACGGTATCTGAAAGGTCAAATGGTCAAAGGGTCGAAAAAAAAAAAAGTCAAAAAGGTCAAAGGGTTGCGGGAAACCGATGGATGCGAGACGCACAGGATCGATCATTGTGGCGACACTTAGGGGAGGCCTATGTCCAACAGTGGACGTCTGTCGGCTGAAATGATGATGATGATGGTGATGAAAGGTCAAATATTTATCCTTTTCTCTATAATATTTTATGGTGAACGTTACAAATTGCAGAGACATTTCATTTTACAGAAATAAGGAATAGAATAGAATAGAAATACTTTTATTCAGAACAGACAGACACAGCACAACAGTTGTAAAAATAAAAAAAAAATAACAAAACTACAAAGTTGCTGTGGCTGATGATTGAATGTTTTTTTTTTTAAATAAAATTTTAACACTAATTATAAATTTTTGGTTCACAGCTGCTGGCGGCCATTGGCTGAGACGGAAAGAGGCTCTGCGGGCGAAGAGAGGCCGACGTGCCCCACACAAAGTTAGATCAAAACGACAGATAGGTAAGTTCGAGTATTTACACGGATAAAACTATATACAATGTATAAATATTATATTTTGTTGAAAGTTCCACTTTGTCATTGCATCTAAGGTGGCAAATAAGACTTCAATTGTTATATGCTAATGAACCCACGTGTATTAAACGATGTTTTTCAACACTCATTCTACACTTAAGAATAGGTATATAAAATACTTTCTTAGACGGTTCGGCGCGTTGTCCCCGATGGGTGCTTTGATGTGCAATGAAGTGTAAAATATCGCCGATACAATGGTTTGGAACTTGAAGAATCTTCCAAGTGAAAATATATTTTGTGGCTAGCAATCGGATTTGTCGGCCAAAAAGTAACTTTATTATTTTCTATCTGTTCCTAATTTTTACCTGTACATACATAAACACATTCAGTTCAGTAAGAAACATCGCGATAATTTCTGCCTGATCAATTAAACAAATTTTTGCTTGAATCCTACGGCGCGGTGTCAAACCAAATCCTTTGAAGTTTTCGTTTCGAGTGCAAGCAAAAATGAACTTAGCCGTGGTCGGGCGTCAACGATAAATATTCTTCTTCCTCTAAGGGCGAGGCCACAACTCTGCGTTTCGGCATCACTTCGACAAAAAGACGTCGCACCGTTTTACGATGAGACAACGCAACGCAAAATTTTGTCATAAACGTTGATTAAATCCCCCGTTTTTAAACGCGTACAGCCCGTTCAAAGTGTGGACACTAGCATCAACGCACCGCAGATTTGTTCGTTGCGTCAACGCACCGAAAAATTTCACGATGCCTCGTACGACGACGCAGATTTTTAGAAATCGACTTCACAACGCACCTCACCTTAACAACAGATAGATAGATTTTTTTTTCTTAGTGGATAGTATTTACGCTGTTCTCCTGAGACAAGATGCGTCACCAACAACAGTCTGAATCACAAACAAAGATCCATTTCAACTGAACTCAGTCTTCGAGCTGTCTCCCGGGTCGCAATTTCATTCTCCAAAACCCATTTTCCTGAAATAGATACAAGGTTACAATCTACGGTCCATATACTCGTAAATTCTTATTCTAAGTTACTCTTGCATAAAAATGTACCCTGTATATGCAAACTAGTCTGTCATGAAAATGGGTACCATCCCGTATATCACTGCGTGACATTGAACTATGAAGGTACTTTATATATGTCCTACATGTTGCTGACATTTTAGTTTTACTAGTGTTTAGGTTAAAATGAGGAAAAATAATATAGTTAGTGTCTGTCTAAAAAGTCAAACAACTTGGGTAATTATAGGGCAAAATGAAGTCTGATGTAGGTAGTCAACACTGGTTAAATAATAAAGGTTGATTAAGAGATCTTGATCATTGTTTACTAATAGAAGAACCATAGAAAAAGTATCGAATAAAAGCAATTTTAAATGATTAAATATTACTCGTTTAACCCTTGCAATTGACTTTGTTTATGTAACCTTTTAAGGTGGTGCATCATGACTCACATTTACACTGTTTTTCATACAACCGCTTCTAACTGATTATGACGTTATTACACATTTTTCATTAGATATTTTGGAAACACAGTATCTTGTGGATATTATCTAGGTTTCTAAAGAAACCGATTTCTAAATTTGTGTAAAACTAATCCAGTAAAAACCTCTGAATATGTCCTATTTTGTATGAACTTTGACACTTCATAGTTTGCCTAAAAATTAAAAAAGTTAAAAAAGTAATCCTCTTGAGACCTTGCAAGTTTTATGAAGATTCTAAATGACGACAACTTTTTCCAAAAACTTTTAAGGGTTTAAAAAAAAACAGCTATTTCCTGGAGCAAGTTTTGTGAAATTTTCGAGTAAATCTCGGAATTACCGAATACTAACAGAGTTTTTAGGCGTTATCTCTCTTTTTTTGCGTTGCCTTTTCGTCAAACATCGCATTGGATTGCATTAAATGAAGTAACAAGCTTATAAACTATTTTCGATGTTTACGATAGGCGAGTGGAAAAGGACCCTCTTAATAAGCTTTATCAATCATTGTGTAAAGGGTGCTATGGTCACTTCTCAATTTATTGTAATTCTGACACTATACGTGAGGACTTGTAATTGGCTTACTGTCGTCTATGTTTGTTTTTATTTTTAGCTTGTTTAAGCTGTAAGTCCTCCAAAATTAAATAAATAAATAAATGATCAGAATATAGGTCCCTGTGTGTGGGAAAATTAAGAGATGATCATTGTTTACTAATAGAATCATATAAAACGTATTGCATATAATATATACAACAGTTTTTTTATATAATTTAAAAATGTCCAAGTCGTTTGACTTTATAGACAGAATATACTTCCTAATAGGATTTTCTACATTATCATAACAGCTTCATACTTTCTTATTCGTCCCTGCAACATAATATGCAGATTTACCTCTGCACAGAGAGTTGGCAAGCTTCATAGCCGATGTTCATGACGTGGCGTTTACTATGTTATAAATATTAAAATGTCTGTCTTGCACTTACAGACATAACATAGAGAATGGATTGAGTGAAAGGACGGAACGTATAAGTTTAAGAATAATCGTTATAATAACATGCTATTTTTAAATGTGAGGTTAGCTCAGTATTAAGTTTTCTTATAGCAAAACAATACAAATTATATTTGTAATTATATTTGTATTATGTTTGTTAACCCTGTATTAGAATCAGAAGATAACCAAGAGGAACTATTGAAAATAGTTAATTTAATACAAACAAAAGATATAGTTGAAGACCAAGAAAAAAATGAAATAATAAAAGAAAAGAAACAAAATTACAACCTGTCACAGCAGTAGATGAAGTAGAAGAAAACGAATATAAAGATAACTTGTAAGTGCATTGTGTAGATTATAGCCTATTGCTAGAAATTGGCCTGCACGCACTGCCCTGTGCTTTAATTATTTACAATTTCTGCTCTTAGGGGGGGAGATGTAATGAAATAACATATCTTATATATTTATTCTGCAAATAGACTATAACACATACATTTCTTCGTCAGTTTAAACTAGATGACGCCTGTGTTTCCTAGCTACCTATTCTGAAAAGAATAAGGTATTTTTTTCATGCTATTAATTTCTTACAAGCTCAGGGGTAAGTCAAATCTGTACTAAATAGTACTTACTGTAAGAGAATCTTCGGGCAGAAAAGCGTAATAAAGATAAAATGATCTTGTAGAATAGTAGATCAAGCATACAAATTGGACTACTTACGTTCCATGCCTCAAATGAGTTCTGTGTACAGAATGTACAGATATTAAGAGAAAATCACCCTATCTAACCTATTCCAAATAAGGTTGGGGTCAGCTTTCAGTGTAACCATATGCTGCTGAAAATTAGTATTTTATATGAAGGGAATAAAACATTGCACCACACACACATAGAAACACACCATCACACATACTTTCACACCATCGTACGAGCACACCCTTCACACTGAGAGCTGCTTAAGTATATAATTGTATTTTTTTTTTTATAACAAGAACATGTCCAGCTAGCTGATAAGGGAAGTGCGCGACAGCCCCAACACAAGTACTACTGTAACTTATTGGGGCTGCCTCAATTTATTTATGCTTACAATGTTTTAGATGAGAAATAAATATTTTGTAGTTTTTTTTTTTTCTATTTAAGCTAATCTCCAGAAAGTGAGACAAATTTATTGCAGTCATAACAGTAGACAGATTCCAGAAAACATTTGATCGAAATGCTTGTCACTCTTTCTACAACACGAAAATGTCTTTATGTAATGAATGGTCACTTATCCACTGAACAACCTCAGTAAGCGTTATTTCCACTAAACATTGACCCGTTTGGCTGTTACCATGTATATGACAGTGACTTAGTCAGAAGTTCTTCACATGGACAATGTGAAAAGAGACAGACATATTGGTTGCATGCTTTGTCTCTTTCTTGTTAGTGAGTGCTTTGCTCAGTTCATTCTCAATGTCTGTTTTGTAATATTTTATACGCACAACTTTGTATAGTTTACGAGGTACTAAGTACTTAGTAGAACGTCTTGTGTCTCAGCTTGAGATGAAGAGTGTAGTTTTATGACTATAAAGACTGTTGTTGTTCTAACAATGTCGTTCTGATTTGGTTGGAGAATTTAATAAAAATATTATTTTATTAAGTCATAAGTAGTCAATTTTACCTGGAACTGACGGTTCAATCCGACTCGGCTGGCCAGCTGCGCATTGCCCCAAGACGAAAGGCTATAGCTAGTACATATTGCAAGTGAATTTTATGGCTCCGAAACATCAGAAGGCTTGCAAAGGATAGGGCTATGCTCGGAGTTTTTTACATGATAACAACATAAATAAATGAAGATATCCGCAAGGGAACCAGGTAACCACAGTCCGATGAATTGCCAAACCTAAGTGGCAGGTGAGCTGGGCACATTGCTAGCAGAACAGATGGTAGATGGGGATGAAGGGTTAGAGTAATGGCGACCACGTACCGAAAGAAAGAAGAAGAAGAAAGTTTGACTGTGATCTCATGGTAAGCAGTGATGCAATCGTTAATGTTTTCTATACATTTCAGTTTATGGGTACAAAAGTTATTTACATTATGATATGGTAAACCGATAACCTGGTGAGGGTGGTGGTAACCTTGTGGACGCAAGACGCACAGGACCGTTCGTTGTGGCTACGCTTAGAGGAGGTTAATATTCAACAATGGACGTCTTCCGGCTGAAAAGATGTTGATTAGTAACTCAACTGTGTAGCCGTACCACTCCGGGTTCTTCGACCAACTGGTTGTGGGAAAACATTCTCTCTCTTTTTCTCTCTCTCTTTCTTTTTCCCTTTCTCTCTCTCTGTCTCTCTCTCTCTCTCTCTCTCTTATATTTTGACATAAGACTCAGAGTACTGCAACGGTCATCGACGGACCCGGAGCTGGTACGGCTCCACAGTTGAGTTATCACGACATTATGATACTCACAGTCAAATAACATGCGCTTTGGAAAAGAAAAATAAATTGAGAGAAGTAGGTACTTAAGAGCGCAAACAATTCACAATTCAACGTACACTCATATAATCGAGTGCCTCGTTTAGACCTAACGTAAATTGCACAGTCGTTCAATAATACGTGAAGGGGAATAAATTTCGGGCACACATCTGTGCTAACTCTCACCAATTAAGAAGTAATTGTTGGGAAAATGATCTCTTTAAAATTGAAAAAATGTTTTGTTCAGCGGATTCCTATTTCCTATGGATTTAGAAGTCTTCCTACTTTAGGCTTGTTTTTTTCAGACATCGGGTAATGCAGAGTGATTTTTTACCATCGTAGGTAAAGAATTGCAGACGGCCACAACGACTGGTACTTGGTCACCACTCCAGAACCTTTCGGCCAAATCGACCATCTGTTTTGCTAGCCGTACCCTGCATATAAGTTTGGTGATTGTTTAAGCTATTTCGGTAACATTGGTTCTTATTGCAATCTTTTAAGGAGACTCCTAGCATAGTCTTTACTAATTCGCTTTGAGTGAATTTAAGCTTTCTGATGATGTGTAAGCGGCCACATTTCAAAGCCATATAATTTATTTATTTATTTAATACTTTATGCACAAATGTACAAAGGCAAACTTAATGCCTTAGGCATTTTCTTCCAGTTGACTTTTGGGCAACCTATATTAAAAATCTATTTCAAAGATAAATCCAACCACTATAATGTAAACTAGCCACGACACCGCTAACGGGTCCGGTCATTAATCACGTTTAACTGATCGGTGTCGTGTCTGCGTGTCGCATGGTGCGACCGTGCGATATGCATGAGACAATCGTTCGATAGATACGTGCGATTTATGACTCGTGATGAATCTATGGATCATGTGAATGCTACTTTAACGTTATTATACACCAATTAATCGATCTAACCTTTTCCTAATAGGGAAATTGCATGAAAAATAGATTTTACTAACTTTTGCCGGCGCCTTCGCCCTCATACACAAAATATAGCCTATGTCTCTCAAGAATAAAGCAGCGTTCTATTCGGTGAAGAATTTTAGCAATCGAACCAGTACTTTCAGAGATTACCTGCTCCAAATTAAAAAAAAAAATGTAATAATAAATAGTGTATCAATAAATATATAAAAAAAATATTCGATGAAAACAATGTAAAACATATTTAATTAAAATTAAAATTCTATGTTCTTTGGTTAAAATCTTTCGAAAATATAAGATTAACCAAATCTATCTTTAAAATAAACTTCGTCTGTAGTTTCAGAGATTATAATAACTAGCTTCTGCCAGTAATTACACTGGCGTGAAAGTGGAAAATAATCTATAGGAAAATTTTCGTGGGAAAAAATGTACATTTTGGCTGGAAGTCATTAAATGACTACATTTTGTACTTAACGTTTGGCGAAAACGCTAAGTACAGAACTAAGACGCTAACAGAAAAATCGTTTGTCTAAAGCCGTGTACGCAAGTGCGAACAAATTTTTTACTTAGGTAGGTAGGTAATAGGTAAAACGGGCTGTTTTCCGCAACTCCACGACTAAAGCGCGTATTTTGCGTATGGGTGGGACAAATGGGTCACTCGATCCACCCCAGCTCCTCAAGAAAGGCCAGCAGCGCCTTGGTGTTGCTAACCACTTCACGAAGGTTACCTGGGTTACCGAAGTGCTTTGCCCTGTATCCAGCGACCACAGGGCAGCTTAGGAGCAGGTGAGCTGCTGTCTCTTCCTCCTCCATGCAGGCTCTGCAGAGAGGACTATCCGTAACTCCTATGACAGAAAGGTGCTTGTTAAAGGTCCCGTGGCCGGTTGTAGCGGCCGTGACTTTGCGCAACTGTAGTTTTGTCAGTCGTAGGACCTGTTTCGTAAATCGGCTATCGATCGAGGGAAGTGCCTCCTTGGCCTGCCTGCACTCACCGTGTTCTCTCCATAGTTTGTGGTGTATATCTCTGGTACGTTTCCTTACCAGATTGCAATTTTTTTTACTTTGCTTGATACGCAACAACTTGGTTCGCACATGTGTACAGTAACGAACATCGAATATTCTGTTCGCCTAACATGTTTGCGGCGATTCAGTTTGTATGTTCTCTATGGACAGTGTTCTTCCTGAATCAATGCGAACACTAAAAACTTTTCGTTACTTAACAATCGACTATTTCCAACAACGCCGCCATGGCTATTAAGAAAGTTCACGACTGTTGTGTACGAACACAATTCGAACTATGTTGGCGTTCGAGTTCGAATATGACGTCCATACGAAAAAACCAAATGTTCAAGTTTGATGTTTGTGTTCATTATGTTCGTGTTCGTACTTCGTACATGGCCCATACGTTCCGATCGTTGAGTGTGAAGGAATAACAAATATGCACACCCACACATACAAACTTTCTCTCTTGTCTTTATAGTATTAGTGTGGCAAACTTTAATAGTTCGCTTTGAATGGATGATAGTAATCTACCAACCATTCAAAAGCGACCGTGCATGAGTTAAGCTAGGGTTACATTACTATGTTAGGGTGTGTCGTGGCGTAAGATACAGCAGTCAAACGAATCTGTTCAAGCCAATGTGACATCATGACTTTTGTATCTAATCAACGTGGTCAGAGGGCGACACGACACAACGCAGTAATGTAACCCTAGCTTAACAGTTACAGTATTTTGACCAGTGTTAACGTATTTACGCTAAAAGCATTGAAAATCAAATTTTATAGATTTGTTTTTAATGCATAACATACCTACATGCCCCAAATCGAACTGCCACTACCAGTTTACGTCATCGAACAATTATTGTTTCTGCAATGAGTTTATAAGTAGTTAGCGTAGCATAACATTTCTCCAATATTCTCAGAAGTGGTAGGCAGAGTATTCTATAACGATTGTTCGAGTTCTGAAATGACTACATTTATTTTTTGAGAGCAGTGGTGGCCGAGTGCTAACGACCCCGACTTGCAAGTTGTAGGTCGCGGGTTCAAATCGAATTAGGCGCATTACTTTGTGTAATTTATTTCATTACAACTGCTTTCAAAACGGTAAAGGAAAACATCGTGAGGAAACCGGCACGTCCTGGAACCAAAATCTCGAAGACATGTAACATTCATCAACCCGCGCTGGGTCCTCGTGGTCGATTAAGGCCCATTCCCTCTCCTAGAGAGGAGGCCTGAGTCCAAACAGTGGGAACATTATAAGGCCGACTATGCTATGCAAATGAAATACGACTTCTTTATTTAAAAGTAAGGTAAGGATAATCTGGAGATCTTTAAGTCAAGACTGAATAGGTTACTTCTAGAGAAGCGCGCTTCATCGTCGACCGCATCGTCGATTTCCATTAACTCACCTGAGTGAACGGTCAAACGCAAACCTATCAACAATAAAAAAAGGTAAAATAATCCCTATACCTTTTTTTTTTTTGGTGAGATAAATAAAATAAGAGCTATGGAGCGCAGCATTCTGGGCGTAAGAAGAACTGACCGAATACGGAACGACATGCTGCGCTCCACAACAGGTATAATAGACGTGGGCAAAAAAGCTGCCAGGCTCAAATGGGACTGGGCGGGTCATGTCGGCCGCATGCACAGGGACCGCTGGGCAAGCATCGCCACACAGTGGGTTTCTACTGAGGGAAAGCGCCGTTGAGGCCGGCCTAGAAAGAGATGGCGGGATGATTTGGACGTCTACCACGAGGACTGGTTAGAGACAGCGCAGGAGAAGAAATTTTAGAAGGACTTGGGGGAGGCCTTTGCCCAGCAGTGGGGCAGGAATGGCTAATTAAAAAAATAAATAAAAATAAAATAAAAAAGGTTTTATTTTATTTTATATTTATTATATCCCTACAATTAGTATTATAACAAAAACATACATTCAGCCGAACATAGAACCTCCTCCTTTTCGAAGTCGGTTAAAAAGACATATCTATTACTAGCTTTTGCCCGCAGCTTCACCCGCGTACCTAAAAAAAAGCCTATGTCACTCAGGAATAAAGCAGCTTTCTATCGGTAAAAAAAAGCAATTGGAATAGTACTCCCTCCTACAAACATAACAAACTTTAACTCTTTATAATATTATTTATTTATTTATTTAATCTTCATGCAACACAAAGTACATAGGCGGACTTAATGCCTTATATTAGAGTAAATAAAACGGGACAAGGGCAGGAAGATGATGACTAACAATTATGTTAGTCATCATCTTCCTGCCCTTGTCCCGTTTTATTTAGAGCCAGTTTTTTTTCTTCCATTCTGTCCTGTCACTAGTTACGCTATCACTAACTCCACTAAAATGTATAAAAACAGAATTTTAATGATTTTGATGTCAAAATATGACAGTAGCATGTCTGTTACAGTGGTATGTTGAGTATGTTTGTTTTTAATGCATAACGTTACTCATGCCCCAAATGGACCTGCCACTACCAGGCTATGTCATCGAATAGTTTTGCCAACGTAGAATTCGTAAGTCGCTTTGTATGCGCATCGAAATTGGGACACACTGACCGATTTATCAATATTATTGGGATTTTTGTTTAACAGTTGAAACTACGGCGTTATTTTAGTAGCAATTTTTTAGCTGAAACTGAAAATGTTTTTTTTTTTTCAAATAATTTTTAGAATAGAATAGAATAGAATAGAATAGAATAGAATAGAATAGAATAGAATAGAATAGAATAGAATAGAATAGAATAGAATAGAATAGAATAGAATAGAATAGAATAGAATAGAATAGAATAGAATAGAATAGAATAGAATAGAATAGAATAGAATAGTATAGAATAGAATAGAATAGAATAGAATAAAATAGCATTTAGTTTGAGTAACGTAAGTTTTACGTCCGAACGGTCATCATCATTCCAGCCGAAGGATGTCCACTATTGGACATAAGCCTCCTCCAATTGTCTGTTTGTCAAGATCGATTTGATTAACAGCCAAAATCGAGCAGTCAATGGCAATTGAAATGCTGAAAGGTTCTGGAGTGGCGTTTCGTCCCAGAAGACGCAGTGTTGGAAGGCCTCCCACAAAATGGAACGATGACCTGGGGAGGGTCACAGGAATGCAATGTATGCGAGACACACAGAACTAATAGTTGTGGTGATACTTGGGAGAAGTGTATGTATGTTTATGTTGTGCGTATTTACTTTTAGGCCAAGATAACTATGGTGCGTTTACATAAATTCTTGTTTGTCAAAAGAAAATCGAATTGCTCAAAGGAGCTTGTTCCGGTCGTTCTTTCATCTTGGGTTACCCCATTTTTCAGCATATTTCGGCAAAAAAAATCCTATTCATCAATATGAAAGTTTATCATATTGATCTTTTTTGAGTCGTTGTGTTATTTGTTTTTAAACTTTGTATTAGTGAGTTGTCGAAACCCGAATATAGTTGATTCAGTAATTTAGATTAAATGACATATAAAAGACCCAACAATATAGTTCATTGTATTCGGTCACGAAGATTGCCTGGGGATCCAAACTTTTTGTGTGTGTCCAAAAATGAAATAGCGTATGTTCACTAACGAAACTTCGTTTGAATATCGTTCGTATACGAAAGTTTCGTTTTGGAGAAAGCGAGTAACTGAATCGATTCCCATAGCTTTTTTTTTTATTTTTTTCCAAAAATATTTAAAAAGGTCACAAGTTGGACACTACCGACACTAAGTACAACACAGGTCACGGCAGGTCATAGCGGATGATTTTTCATTTTGTACAAAGATTTTTTACATAAAAATAGTAGACACGTGTTTCAGGTTTCGCATATAAAAAAAAGATAATATATTTGTAATTGTTTTTGTAATTGGTTGATCTCACTAAGTCTGCTTAGTAAACAAAATATCGTGGGTCGAATCAAATTGGCTACTCCTCACAAATGGGCTATAATTAATACAAATGACGCAGGGAATAATAATTAGTCTATACTTATAATTAAAGAGGTAGTTTTTTTTTTTGTACTGGTCCAATTGCTAAAATTTTTTCACCGATAGAAAGCTTTTTATTTCTGAGTGGCATAGGCTTTATTTTATGCACACAGGCAAAGCAGCTGGCAAAAGCTAGTTTTTTAATAAACGCAAGAATACAGCATTTGTAATCAAAGCATACCTACCATATTTTATGCAAAACCGTGACAAACAGCCACAGTCTAATATCAGCTTTCAAAGACGTAATCAAGATAGAACGTCAAAGGCAATACAAACCTACTTTTAGTAAGTATACCTAAGTACCAATATCTCGTGAATAGCAATCCCGCTGTTAATGTTCTTTATTGAAACGTAGCGTAGTTAAACGATTTCGTAGACGTGCAACGAAATTCGTAGCACCTCTACGAAGTTGCTATGGTTTGACCGGCGCGGCGTAGCGTGGGTATGAGACGTATGAAGTTTGCCGCACACCGGTGACATGCCACAGCCACAAAACGCCTCCACGAAAAGCTAGAAGTGGCCAGAAGCCATTTGAGCCCGGTGGCTGTTTCTTTTTTTAGCACATTCCCGCGGTATCTTAATTACCTCTGACGAAGAAGCTACTGGCTACAACCACAAAACGCCGCCACCAGCCTATTTCTTATAGTTTTCATACATATTATATGGATGCGCCGTACATGGTTGACGTCACACGCTACAAACCACCACTGTTCGCTTCTTGTGGTACAAAACGCCGTCACGCGCCACTCAAGAATTGAAACCTTCTTCGTCTGAGTTCAATATGATTTTCACACGTATGGATTAAAAAAATGAGCAGCCACCGGCTATGTGCGGCTGTCACGCGCTTCTGTTTCCTTTGTGGCCACTTTTAGCTTCTCGTGGTGGTGTTTGTGGCTGTGGCATGTGGCCTCTGGGCCACTTCATGGCAATTCCTAACACAGACATCTATTCGTAAGACGTCCCGCCATCAAATTAAAATGAACTAAAAAACTAATCAATTGATCAGACTCCGGTAGGCTTGTCAAATTACAAAGCTAAAACATATAGATATAGCCCAGTCTTGCTTTATCCTAATCACATTTATACACGGTTCAATAAACTTAATAAAGCAGTGAACACATGAGTTCACAAATTGGCTGGTAACGCGTTTGTTGGCAGCTTCCATCTGACATGGTCTCCAGGGAGTCTACACTAAGCTTTATCACCTCCGCGAGTAGGTTTATTGTTAGTACAAAGTGATTATTTTAGATGTTATGGCTAGTTTAGAAGTTTCTATTAGAGGAATTTCGCATGCTGAAACACTACTAAACAAGTATTTAAAAGACGTAACAGGCCGTTCACGACCTCGCCGCCGTGAGCGGTAGCTAAGCGTGGCGCGGCGAGCGGTAAGAGCTAAAATATGAAAATGTGTTAAAACTACTCATACACTGCGCACTTGTGTGTCACACGCACGCCATGGAAACTAGACTTGTTCCATACCACGCGACGTCGTTCTACGTACAAATCTGCCCCCCTAGCCAAGTTACAACCGTTTCGCTTGTGCCGAACGCTTCGAGTTGACCTTGCCGCCAATCCTTTTGTTCTGATCACGTGACTGAGCGTTGAGGCGACGTCTTTCCCGTACATTTGAAGCTTTCTACAAGCGTTAACTATTGCAGATTAGCAACTTGGCTAGGGGTACAGGCTAGAACTACATTTGACTAATTCAATTCTAGTTTTAGTTCTGTCCCATCCCATGCTCAGCTACGGACGATAAAGATGGACTTAAGTCACATTTAAATTTCTGGTATGAAATAAAAATATTTGCAGAAATATTCATGTGTGTGTGTGTGTGATGCTTTTTAGATGTAGTCATTATTTGCACAAAGTCGTGTAGGTTAACACGACTTTGTCCAAATAATGACTTTGTGATAATTTACATTATTATAGATACATATTAATAAAAACCACTCAACCCTAAAGCATGAGTTATATTGAACAACAGAGATTGTAATAAAGTTTCGGGTGCTTTGGGATTTATCCCTCGGATTAAATGAGAATTTGTTGTTGTATTTCCAATAAGTTTACGATTCAATAAGTTTTAGATAATAACTACACTAGTATAACTGAAAAACATATTAATTTATAATATAATAATTAATATAGAGTATATTAAACTTCAAATAAGTTTTTAATCCTATTACTCTACGTTCGAAAGTAGTGATGAAATTTAAAATGTATGTACTAGCTTCTGCAAGCGGCTTCGACCGCGTGAAAGTCGGTTTGTCGTCTTACGGAGTTAATTTCGGAAAATCCTATAAGGAACCAATCAACTAAATTTTTAGTTTGTAGGTGTTATTCTTTCACCGTTTTGAGAACAGTGGTGATGAAATTAATTAAGTATTATTACCCAAAATAAATGTGGTAATGGAAAACATCGTGAGGAAACCGGTGCCCTATACTTAACCAGCAGTGGACACATTAAAAAGGCTGATGATGATGAAACAAAAATCAAACCTTGAAGACCTAGTCAAACCTTGAAGACGCCTAATTATAATCGTATCGGAGGAAAACTGTTTTAAGCCTTTGAAGTACGCGGTACAAACAACGAGGTGAAACGCTTATTACGTTTTAAATCTCGGTAACAATCATAACAATGTTTCTTGTAATGACTAGAATCCTCGCAGATATATAAGAAAAAATCACTCTTTGACAAGTAAAGATATATCCATTTATCAATGAAAATTCATGTCTTTATTCGAATGTCCGGATTCGGAGGAAATCTCGTTAAATGTCGATTAGAAGTTTTTGCTTTCCCATCGTGAATGTTTCACTCAATCGTGAATTGTGACAAAAACATATATACGAGTACTTACACATTATTTTATCTTGCGTATAAGTTTTCATTTCATCGCAAAACGTTCTACTTAACATGAGCGATCAACGTTTTTTATTTCTCATACATTGTAAAAAAAACAAAACTCTTCGCATGAAGAGAATGACATATAATCGTAAAATCGCCATATCTATTTGTCGAACACTCATAGTACATTTACGCCAGACGGACAATAACTGTCCCCGCATACGGCCTTCAAAAAAGCCCTTCATGCAGCCACAAAAAAAAAGCTAGAAGCGGCTACAAAAAAAGCCAGAAGCGGCTACAAAAAACGACTCTTGTGTCCGGTGAAGAAAAAAGGCCGCCTCAAAATAAAGCTTGAAGCGGCGTTTTTTTGAAGCCCGTGTGCAACAGTTATATCTATATATATAAAAATCAATGCCACTTTTCGTTGTTATTTTATAACTCAAGAACGGATTCACCTATCCAAACCAATTTTTTAGGCTTTGTTCGGACTATTTAGAAGATGGTTTATGTGAAATTTGGTAGGGTATAGTAGGGTAGAGTAGGGTACAGTAGGGTAGAGTAGGGTATCTTTGAGGCGTGGCTGGAAAGACCTCACGGCGTCCTTACCTTCCGCATGACGCAGGTCCTCACCGGACATGGCAAGTTCGGGAGGTTCCTGCATCGGATTCAAGCGGAAGAGACGCCCGGGTGTCGCCACTGTGCGCAACGCCCGGAGGCCACGGTGGAGCACACCGTCGAGGTGTGCCCTGCCTGGGTGGAGCATCGCCGTGCCCTCGTGGGGGCGATCGGCGGCGGAGACCTCTCGCGCCGGGCCCTGGTCGAGGCCATGGTCCGGAGCGAGGAGGAATGTCAGGCGGTCGCCTCCTTCTGCGAAGCAGTAATGCTTGCAAAGGAGGAGGCCGACCGCATCAGGCAACGGCGCCCTCGCCGCCGTCGCCGGGATTCCGATCCCGATTTCCGGCCACCGTAGACGCGGGCTCGCGGACGGCAAGCCATGGGTAGCTCGCTGTCCGATCGTCCGGTAATGGACCGAGTCCAAGACGTCGACGGCGCGCACTGTTCCCGCGCGCCTCAAGGAGTTGTCAGCAGCAGGAGGGGCCCAGCTGGGTCGAAGCCTACTGGGGACAGGGTTGTCCGAAAGGGAGCTCGTGCCCCGGTATGAAGGCTAGAAGGAACGGCGCGGGGTTTTTAGTCAGTAAGAGTCTGACACTGTCTCCCGCTCCACCCAAGAGCGGGTTTCGTCAAAGATGATTTTCCCCGTCGACAAAAAAAAAAAAAAAAAAGGGTAGAGTAGGGTAGGGTACAGTAGGGTAGAGTAGGGAAGAGCGGGAGCGAAGCCGTGCGGGCAAAAGCTAGTAATCATATAAGAGTTCCGTTTCTGCTAATTATTCTACTAAACCCTACAACATAAAATAAAAACCCCCCCACTAACACATTATAAGGTAATTATACAGTAACGTAACCACCCATATAGCGTCCACCCCCCGTGTTACAGGCTCAACTAAACTAATTGATAGCCGCGGCCCCCGGGACGTGTGCGGCCTTCTACTTACTTGATGAGTAGCCTACCACACATGTACCTACCTGATAATATTGTTTATTATAGTAGGTCACTTCCTATATTGAGCCTAGCTTGTTAATACCATATGACTCGATGGCGAACGTTAGCGTTCGCTTTGGTTAAGCGATCGCTGACGTACGCCATCCTATTGTTTTTTCAAATTTATTCCACAACTGTCACACAACGCCGTCTAGCCTCAAGCTAAGCAGAGCTTGTGTTATGGGTACTAGACGACTGATTGACATCCCTACTAATCCCTACTAATATTATAAATGCGAAAGTAACTCTGTCTGTCTGACTGTTACGATTTCACGCAAAAACTACTGAACGGATTTAGATCAAATTTGGTAGGTAGGTGGAATAGGCACTGGAATAACACATAGGCTACCTATAATTCCACTGCTGAGCACGGGACTCTGCCCGCGTGATATAAACTGTAGTCCACGCGGGCGAAGCCGCGGGCGGAAAGCTAATACTTATATATTTCTAAATGCATACTGTTCGGTCTAAGCAAGCGAACACTTGCTAACGCAGCAATTTACTACAATTGTACTTTTACATCAGTGCACTACGAGATACCAAACGGATCGGGTGCATTCATCTAACATAACCTTTTAACATAACATTTTAACATAACATTTAACATAACATTTGAAGAACTTTAATAAACTATCCAAAACCAATCAGTGCTTTTATATCATATACGACCTCGCACCCCGCACACATACATATTATAGATAAATTACACCCAGACTCAGAACAAATGATCATGCTCATCACATGAACATTTGTCCTGGGTGGGAATCGAACCCACGACCTCCGGAAGTCCGGGACACTAACCACTAGACCAACAGGCCAGTCTTTGTTTCATTGTCTTTCTATTATGTCTCTAATTACGGCATTCGAAAAACTGTAGGAGCAGAGCCGATACCTACTTGAGCCATGGGTTGACTTCGGAAAGGGAATTCCGGTGTCCCAGAACGCTAAGCAAAGGAGGTATGGTTTTTATCAGTAAAAGTCTGACACGCCTACTCGCTTCGTCCTAGACCGTAAGAAGTCTTTGGATGATTTCCCACCTTAAATAAAAAGACCAGTCCTATAGTTACAGCCAAATACTGGCCTTTACGTCTCTATACCCAACCCGTCTCCATGGATATGACCATAACACACGTGTTTCCTAGACACATAAAATATCGTATCGATTCGTGACGTGGCGACCAATGTGCTATTGATCTAGTCAGTGGTTCCCAAACTTATTTTGTCTACTGCCCACTTTGAGAATAAATATTTTTTAGCGCCCCCATTTTTTCACCTATTTAAAAACCACTATAACTTCAAATTAAATTAATTAATTATTGTGACCTAGATATGTATATTATGTATATTAACGGGTCTTTCTGGGTCTCTTCCTGCCCCCCTTGAGACCTGCAGCGCCCACAAGGGGGCGTTATCGCCCACTTTGGGAAAGACTGATCTAGTACATAGTATGGCGGGTGTAGTACCTACTAAATTATTTGGTGTTTGCTCACCTGTCTACGTTTTGGCGTCATGGGAATCTAAATAAGTTTAATAACGTGTTTGATTTAGCTTTTATTTTAGGTCCAGACTGTCTATTAGACAGACCAGCCCCCCCAGCCATGTTACAACCATTTCGCTCGCGTCGAACGTTTCGAATTGACCTTGCCGCCAATTCTTTTGTTCTGACCACGTGACTGAGCGTTGAGAGCGCGTCATTCCCGTACATTTGAAGCTTTCTACTAGCGTTAACTATTGCAGATTAGCAACTTGGCTAGGAGTAAAGGTACCGATAGATAACAACGATAGCGTCTACACTTGAAAACAAGCATTTAATGAAAATATTGTTTTCATTGCAAGCTTGTATAGTGGTACTATCTGCTCTTAGCGATTTCGCCCACGTGATAGCAGAAAATTATCCCAAGGGAACATACTTCCGGGATAAAAAAGTATCCTATGTCCTATTCCAAAATATGGTCTATCCGTGTACCAAGTTTCATCAAAATCGGTTTTGCTATTTAGGCGTGAAGACGTAACAAACAAACAAACTCATTTTCGCTTTTATAATATTAGCAAAGATAATACCTATATAATTAACCTACTGGTCAAGACGAATCATATGAGCAAACTCGACCTTCCGGTTCCATCATCATTTAGCTCCATGTCATAATAATATTAAATTGTCATTTGATTTACACATGCATCCAAAATTTCAGCTCAATCTGTAACCGGGAAGTGAATAAAATTTAATTTGCAAGATTTGATAGCAGACAAACATTCGGGACAGGTTTTTTTTTTGTCGACGGGGAAAATCATCATTGACAAAACCCGCTCTTGGGTGGAGCGGGAGATAGTATCAGACTCTTACTGACTAAAAACCCCGCGCCGTTCCTCCTAGCCTTCATACTGGTGCTCTAGTTTCCTTTCGGATAACCCCGACCCCGGTAGGCTTCGACCCAGCAACAACCAACAACCCCTTGTGGCGCGGTAACAGTGCGCGCCGTCGACGTCTTGGCTCGGTCCGGACAGTTACCGGACATCGGGACAGGTGAAACTAAATAAAAGCTTGTAATAAAAAATACAAAAACGTTTGAGTAGACACGTTGTCAAGATATATTCATAACTCTAGGCAGAAAAATAGAATTGTGTCGGACTGACAACCCCTACTGAAGTAGGCAGGGACGTGCGAGCAATACAAGCAAAAAAGCCCGGCTTGCGGTAAAATTTCATGACACCTAACATCTAAGTCATTGAACTTAATAAAATAATTATTTAAAATAAAATCTAAACTTTAAACTTCGCGCGTAATTGAAAATTCATTCATTAGTTACGATACGCTAATACAAGTTCTATGCAACTTACCCAGCGTTCCAAATCGAGATAAAAGTGGATCGCGAATCCGACTAAATTAAATAGTCACAACATATAAGGACAATTGAATAATAATTGTGACGTTGCGCGTTGGTCGGGTTCGCGGTATGGTCACTTTTGTCCGCAATCCGAAACGCACGGGTGATGGAACGTAACAACGTTGCCATCTCCGATCTCGCTCTAACGCATAAGGCATTTACCGGGCTTGCTTTTCCATTTCACTTTTCCCTATAAAAACACAAAAAATGTGAGTTTGTGTGAGTAAATATTATAATGTGTGAAAACACTCGTCGAACAGTTTTAAGGTCAAAAATGCCAGGCTTCGGAAATTTTATCAATGAAATTTTTACGCATGTTGCGAAAGCGAGGCGCCCTCTATGACGCGCGTACTATAATCAGTTCAAATTTGCTTTGAGCGGTTATCGGATTATGTTTTAATTGTTTTTTTTAGTTTTCTGTCATTTAAAGTGTTATAATTAGTTATTGCTGTAACTTACTTGGTTTTGAAGTGATTAAAGTTAAAGTATCTTTGAAATGAATTCGGAAACACATGCAATTGTTCCTTGTGAAGTTGTGACGGATTAAAATGTGTGGAAAAAATACTTAGCCAGGTAAAACCTTTGAGTTTTAAAGATAAATATGATCTCGTAACTTCACCTAAACTTACCCCTGATTTGAATATTTCTCAGAAAACTAAATCACATAGTAGGCAATTTCATCGCTCAGTTTACAGTGGATTGTAGGTTGCTCGCATTTAAATAAATAATTATTCTGTTAGTGTTGCATATTTTTCTCAAACGATAAGAATACTTGGAATACTTCAGGTTATAATGACTTAAATAATTTCGCTGGTGCCATGAAAATACATCAGAATTCTCAAAAGCACTTGAATTCAGTTATTTCGTTCTGCAGTTTTGGTAAAACGCGAATAGAAACTTCTATTTCTCGACAGTTAAGTGACGAAATTTCTAAGTACATTATGCGTGTAGAACACAATCGCTCGCGATGTTGTGTGTTTTTTAGCGCTACAGGAACTTCCTTTTCGAGGTCACGAATTTAGGATGAGTCTAAAACCTCATTAAAGGTAATTTCTCTTTTTCGACAGTTAAGTGTTATGTGTGTGATAAAGAACGAAAAGCTAATAAATGCTGTTTAAATTGTGAGTATTTGCCAATAATATTACATATCGTAAACAATTATTTTTAATGATGAATTTTTATTAAAATCTACGTACGGATTAGTACATTCTTTTGTGCTCCATCTAGTGGATTTTTCTGAAATCAACTAGAATGTTTTGAGCGAGTTGCCAAAAATATCAATAGATGGCTCTTTTTCTCTTTTTTTTAAGTACCAATATAATCAGCATTACAGTAAGAAATTTTGTTTTTTCGGGATATTAGGTGTGGGTAGGTAGATGAGTCAAGATTCCTTGGCTTGCCCCCTCTAAAGGCACCTGGCACGCCACTGGAAGTAGGTATCATGTAATATCCCATATAAAGACGTTTTGATCGGGGATATGATAAGGACATGAAATTTTAGATCTGAATATAAATTATTATATTGTTTGTTATATTTCGGATATAGAAAATTGAGTGTCTGTTAGTAATTTCAAAATAATATTATAATTTTTAAATAGTTTTTGAGCTCCTTAGTAGTCCTGAGTTGAGCTACACCAATACTGATAAATGCCTGCACTGACTGGACAGGTCCACTCAAATATGTGTGGATCTTTCCGCAAAATGCCATCTGTCTACACTAGTATTTTAAAGAGAGAAAATTTGTATTTTTGTTGTGTATGTTTGTAGTGAATAAACTCAAAAACTACTGTGCCGATTTCAAAAATTCTTTCACCATTGGATAGCTACATTCACCCTGAGCAACATAGGCTATATTTATTGCCTGTGTGTAGCCGGGACGGGCTGCCAGTGTAATATATGGTTTTCACATGTTTTTGTATGGACTATAAAAGAGGCATTGACCCCTTTTTTTTACGGTGGGCAAAAATGACAACCCTCACTCTTGGGTGGAGCGGTAGATAGTGTCAGACTCTTACTGACTAAAACCCCACCCCGTTCCTTCTAGCCTCTTCATACCGGGGCTCGAATTTCCTTTCAGATAACTCTGGCCCCAGCGGATTGACCCCTGAGTTTGTTTTGGTGTTTCTTCTCAGGGTAGTCAGCTAAGAAACTCATCTAGTTTAAACTGAGGAAAAAATGTTCGTATAAAAGTGTTTTTTAAAACCTATTTGCAAAAGCATATAACATTAATATCATTTCTTTTATTACTCAACCTAGCAGTAAGGAATTATAAAGAGTCTCAACTTGGTTGGGTCATTAACTTACATGTACACCCTATTATTTGACCTGTATAATAGACCAATTACATTTATTTATAAAGATTATTTTAACGATACGGGGCGGTCTGATAAGCGATACATAAACTGTTACTTTTAAACACATTAAAGTTGTATCCATAATAATTATGTATTTACAATACAATCGTAGTCTAATATCTAGTAGTTTTCGTAGTTTTAGTTTTTATTTACATGTACATTTTATCATCATGTACACATTTTTTACTATCTCACGATACAAGAGAAATTCCTAGTGTGGACTATGGGGCCGATTTTTTTAAAACACTCATACAGTAAGGGTTCCATACTAAAATATTAAAATCGACCAAACACCCCACAAAATAACGTTTCTTGTATCGGAAACTCCTTTTTTTATTTTTAACATTGTTGAAGCGGCAATAGAAATACACATCCCTCCTTTGTACTTGCTCCGTGCATCCATCTATCAGACTTTTTAATGTTTCCACTGCTGGGACTCAGGCCTCCTCTCTAGGAGAGGAAATGGGCTGTATTCCACCACTCGGGCTCAGTGCAGGTTGGTGAATGACACATGTCTTCAAATTTTTGGTTGTAGGACATGCCGGTTTCCTCACGATGTTTTCCTTCACCGTTTTGAGAGCAATAGTGATGAAATAAATTACACAATGTAGATTAACAAATTTTGTTACAATTTCAACTCTTACTTCTTATGGTCTAAAAGATACTGTCCACTGTCAAACAGACAGACGGACGGACAGCGGAGGCTTAGTAATAGGATCCTGTTGGCAGTTTCTAGTGGGAACCCTAAAAAGAAAAAATAAACAGGGTTATAAGTTTTTTGACCTTGGCCAATATTTTTTCCCATAAAATGTGATGGAAAAATAACGACATTATCGATATTTACAGTTAGTCAACTAATCGCATTACATAGACCGCTGCGCTCAACTGACTCCCGAGGGAAGCGAGATAATTAAGTAACTGAAAAAAATATAAGCTCATTATATTGGCTAGCTTTATAGCTTTTTTTTGGCATAAACATTGTAAGGATATACCTTATTTTTTATTTATTTTTTTGGCTATTAGCCATAGGCTTTTTTTTGTTGTTATGTGAAAAATTAACCCACAGTGTATGTTTTCTTGCCCTATGCAAGGGCTATGGTAATCTGCATCCTGTAGGCATCAATCTTAACTAGTCCCTTCAATCACAAAATATATAGGTACAGAAGTCAATCTACATGCAAAGCGCGCTCGAGCAACGCACACATAGACACCACTCACGGACACGATATCTCAGAGCGCCTCGGCCCGCTCGTCGAACAGTTCCGGCTTAAACGCTCATTAGTGTGCGTCCACCGAGCGTAGGTATAAAAAGTGAAGTACATACATGAGATTGTCTTCTGTATCTATCTATTTTGTGCTTCAATCTAAGGCACGCATGGATTAAGGTAGAACTACACTGCCACGTACACCGATCTGGGCGCGTCGGTCTCCATACCTTTTATATGGCAACTAGACTTGTAGAGCTACACTAGATCCTCGCCACGCGACGTCATTCTACGTACAAATCAGCTGTGGTCCACGTGTGCGTCGGTCTAATGTAGTTACAGCTTTAATATGCGTTCCAAATGAGAATAGGATCGATTGGGATGTTTTGACGTGACGTGCATCGTACTGTCAAATCGAAGAAATTTAGTCATAATTAAAGAATTCGGAGATGAGTAAAATTGAAGAACTGGATTCTAATTAATAATAAATACATGGCCATCGATCCTAATTTTATTTGGACCGCATTGTACAATACGCCGTCGAACCGTGCTTATTCCCTACCGGTAAACTAGATGGCGAGTTATCCATTACTCGCCGTCCACAAGCCCACGCCTTTGAAGTCACTTATACTGAACCTTTATTTATGCTTGTAATATAATGAAAAATAGTAACGAAACTAGATGATGGAGTTTCGATTTTCATGAAAATCTAGCCCGAGACTCTTTTAAGTATCTATTTCTTTCTTTCTTTCACCAGTACTTCTAAAGAGGTACTGATAAAAGATACATAACAGTTCTATTCTTCCTAAGTTTGTCTGACAGTTTAAGTAATGTATACGAACTACCTAAATGTCCTTTCTTTAGTATTATTCGTCGAGTCGTTGAGCTCCTTTGTAATCCTGAGTTGACTGACACTACTAATACTTTATAACAAAATTGAAGTTAAGAGCCGGTTGAAGTTAGAGATGTGCCGTTGCCGGCAATATTGCCGTGAAGTGGGAATATTGCCGGCAATATTGCCAGCAATATTCCCATATTACCGGCAACGGCACATCTCTAGTTGTAGTCACTATGTATTTTGTATGTAGTCCGCCCGGGTACCTTTCTATTTAGTGAACCGGGTCTATGTCGATTTTCCGGCCCCGTAACAGCTATTTTATTTTTATATACATAAAAAAATATATTCAAGATGCGAGGCTCTTTTAAAAAACAAGCTTTATAATTTTTTTGTAATTTTCATGACGTAATCTCCTAGACTGACACGTTTGAAATCGTAAGTTAGGGTCAGATACGCATTTTAATTTTTATCGAGCCAACCAATTTATATCATGTTTTGATTTTTGCCCGGTGGTTGGTCATATAGTCAATTATAATTTAAAAAAAAATCATGATTGATTCATGATTTTTGATTGACGATTGAATTCTTTTAGAAGGTACAAAATGAGTAGAACGAGCCCCCTTAGCCAGGCGCGCACTGTTCCCGCGCGCCTCAAGGAGTTGTCGGCAACAGGAGGGGCCCATCTGGGTTGAAGCCTACCGGGGTCGGGGTTATTCGAAAGGAAACTAGAGCCCCGGTATGAAGGCAAGAAGGAACGGCGCGGGGTTTTTAGTCAGTAAGACTCTGACACTGTCTCCCGCTCCACCCAAGAGCGGGTTTCGTCAATGATTATTTTCCCCGTCGACAGAAAAAAAAGCCCCCTTAGCCAAGTTACAACCGTTTCGCTTGCGTTGAACGCTTCGAGTTCACCTTGCCGCCAATTCTTTTGTTCTGACCACGTGACTGATCGTTGAGACGACGTCATTCCCTGTTTTTACTGTTGCGTGGTCATTCTCGTACATTTGAAGCTTTCTACTAGCGTTAACTATTGCAGATTAGCAACTTGGCTTACTGGCCTTAATTTAGACCAGTAACTTCCGAAGTCCTTAGCGGTGCATATAGTCACTTTAAACGGAAACTTTTAATTAGTAAGTCCTTTCCGAATCACAATTAGGCTCTCACTAGCTTAATTAACATATAAACTAGAGTAACTGCTAACTCAGGTCTCGCCAAATTGAGCATAATAGTAGTTTGTTATGAGTAGTTCACAGGGCTACGAGTAGTAGACTTTTTTCAAAAGGTTTTTGGTTTATTAGGTTTATATAGCCTGTCTACTTTTTTGGTTTAGTGGTGGAGCTATCTATGAGTATACGGTCCTAGGTCAAATTCTCAGGTTTTTTTTTCGGTACGAAAATCATCTAAAGACATCCCCCACTCTTGGGGGCAGTAGGAGATAGTGTTAAATTTTTACTGACTAAAATCCCACTCCAGTTCCATCGTTGTCTTTCATACCGGGGCTGGCTACCTTTCGGAGCCAACACTGGCCCCAGTAGACTTCGACCTTAGTTGTGCCTCTGCCGTTGCTGACAATTGACAACTCCTTGAGGCGCGCGGGAACAGTGCGCGCCAACGACGACTTGGGCTCGGTCCGGACAATTACTGGACGGTGGGCCGGAGCTACCCATTGATCGCCGGTGGCCGGAAATCAGGATTGGAATCCCGGCGGCAGCTGGGGTGCTGTGAGCGCTGTTGCATGATAAGGCCGGCCTCCTCCTTAGTTAGCTTTACTGCCTCGCAGAAGGAGGCGACCGCCTGCCACTCCTCCTTGCTCGGGACCATGGCCTGTACCAAGGTCCGGCGCGAGAGTTCACCGCCACCGATCACAAACCCACGAGGGCACGGCGATTATTACCACACTTTGGGTAACAAAGGCGTTAAAATTTGAGGAGTTACTACAGACGCACCACAGCGTCCTAACTTTCCACCTAACGAAGGTCCTCACCGAACTTTGTTTGTTTGGATTCGGCAGAAAGAAACGCCTGGATATTACCATCCAGCGGATTATCCAGGTGGCACAGCGGAGCATATAATAAAGTCCTCTCACACTAGGGCAAATCACCGCCGTGTCCTCGTGGAGATGAAGTCAAAAAGGAAAATTCCAGGCCACTGTAGGCGCGGTTTTGTGGACGGCGAGCGATGGGTGGCTTAGCATCCGACAAGGACGGCGTTTTGTGTTCCATGCGCGCCTCAAAGAGATGTCAGCATTATGACGGCGCCCGTCAGGGTCAAAACCTGCCCGAAGAGCCATCAAATAACTTCTTCACTCTGGGAGGGAGAGCGAAAGGAAGTGTCCAATTTTTTGAGTTATTATCTAACTATAACCCACCGGTGTTCCTTGATTTGACCGAAAAGCGTTTGAAGCGTTCTAGGACCACGGTAACATTTTTGAACAATCCTCAACTCTGGGTATTATTTTTACCTGCCACTTCACTATACGTAGTTAACTACCTCGTATACAAATTACCTTATCTAACGGCGCTTTACACTAGACATTGCAGCCTGGCTCTGCCCGACTTAATTATCAGAATAGAGATTAAACAACTGTTTATGAAGCTGAAGCTTAATTTGAAGCTTAGATTGTGGCTTTAACTGGATTATTTAGTGCCAAGATACCAGAGGGAAATATATTAATTGGAAGCGTATTTACTCGTGTGCTATTTGCTTTGTTGTGTAAGTAAAGCTGGCGTGGTTTGTTTGATTGGAAATGTGTGAGCGAAGTTACAGGCTGTATAAACGGTCTGTGTTTGTTACTAGGCAGCCTAATTTATTTATTTATTTATTTACTAGCTGTTGCCCGTTGCCGCTGTAATATAGCTTGTCTTTTTTTTATAGTTAATAATTTTGCGCTTACCCAGAAGATACCTATTCACTCTCGACTTAAAGATTCCTGGGTAGTAGCTATCAGGAAACACAGACTCCGGCAAGGAATTGCACTCCCTAACTGCACGCACAATGAATGTGTTCCTAAAACGTTTTGTTCGTGTAGGTGGGACGTCCACCATGTACGTACACCACACGAGTTCACAGCCGTCAGCAAGATAAGACCACAAACCTTGGGAGCACCGAATTCACTCATAGACACCCTGAGCAAACTGAAGAGACTTATCTGCTTCTGGAGTGAGGTGGACAAGTTGGAGAAAAGGCCGCTATG
Organism: Mythimna lalbum; assembly: GCA_949319445.1. Taxonomy (NCBI): domain Eukaryota; kingdom Metazoa; phylum Arthropoda; class Insecta; order Lepidoptera; family Noctuidae; genus Mythimna; species Mythimna lalbum. The sequence goes on along the minus strand of OX439358.1, from coordinate 17,729,721 downwards.
GTTCACGCACAATGGTCTGCTAAGTTCTTAATGCTGAAAATAGACCATAAAGAAGAAGTTGATACCATCATCATCATCATCATCTTCCTGCCCTTATCCCGTTTTATTTGGGGTCGGCGCAACATGTTTTTTTCTTCCATTCTGTCCTGTCACTCGTCACGCTATCACTAACTCCCTTTTCATTCATATCACTTCTCACACCATCCATCCATCTTTTCTTTGGCCTCCCTCTCCCTCTCCATCCATCCACATGTAAATTCATAACTCTTTTAACAACATGCGTTTCATCTCTTCTCTTTACATAACCATACCAAGACAAATGATTTCCTTTCAACTTTTCAGTCACTGGCGCTTTCAAACTTCCCCTAATATACTCATTTCTCACTTTATCCATTCTCGTCACATCACACATCCATCTCAACATTCTCATCTCCGCAACATGCAATCTTTTTTCATCCGTCTTTTTCACAGCCCAACATTCTGATCCATACAGTATGACAGGCCTTATCACGGATTTGTAGATTTTACCCTTCAACTTGAGGGGCATCCGTGGATCACAAGTTGTTCCCGTGACCTGTCGCCATTTCATCCATCCTGCGTTGATCCGATGAGTTAGGTCCCGGTCTACCTCACCATCCCCTTGGACGAGCGACCCGAGATACCGAAAGTCGGAACAGATCGGTATGGGCGTTCCGGCGAGAGCTAAAGGCATCAGTTGATACCAGTACTGTAAATAATAATAATATTCCACAACTATCACATAACGCCGTGTAGCCCAAAGCTAAACAGAGTTTGTGTTATGGGTACTAGACAACTGATAAATATACTTATATATTTCTAAATACATACATATTATAGATAAATTACACCCAGACACAGAACAAATGATCATGCTCATCACTTAAACATTTGTCCTAGGTGGGAATCGATCCCACGACCTCCGGCAAAGCAGTCAGGGCCAATAATCACTAGACCAACAGTCCAGTCAACAGTACTGTAGGCCTTGTACGCGACTTCCAAACTTTCGCTTATATTAATGAAAATTCGTTGATAAAAAATATCAGATAGATTCTTCAAAACTGTCGATTTAGTACAGCACATCAAGAAATCCCTACTAATATTATAAATGCGAAAGTAACTCTGTCTGTCTGTCTTTTACGCTTTCACGCAAAAACTATTGAACGGATTTAGATTAAATTTGGTAGGTAGGTAGAAGAGACACTGGAATAACACATAAGCTACCTATAATTCCACTGCTGAGCACGGGTCTCTGCCCGCGCGATTTAAACTGTAGTCCACGCGGGCGAAGCCGCGGGCGGAAAGCTAGTGGTCAATAAAAATGCTTGCCTCGTGAAATGTAGGCTTAATTAAAAATCAATATTAACTTAGTCACGCGTTTTCACGCCAACTTTCTCAGTAGGTACATCTGGAAATATTTCAAAATCGACCTTAACAGCTTTATAATAAAATCGAAATTCAAAACAAATGTGACAATCAATCAAAAACTTTATCAAAATTCTGTAATGGAAAGTCGACGTTAAAATGTACCAACAGTTTTTCCCGCATTCAGTTTTTCAGGATGAAAGTAAAACGAATATTTCTTTTCTTGTCCAAAAAGCAAAGGTAACGACCACGACTTACGAGTAGTCGGGTTCAAACCTAGCCAGGGAAATTACTTTGCGTAATTTATTTCATCACCACTGCTTTTAATATAAAGAAGGAAAACATCGTGAGGAAAACGACATGTCGTAGAACTAAAAGTTCGAAGAGATGTGATATCCATCAATCCACATTGGGCCCACGTGGTAACTTAGGCCCATATCTCATTTAACCCTTCAGATACCGTCAATTAGAGACACAATAGTAAGACAATAGATGCGCGGCCACCGGTGGTCGCTTGGGGATTCATGAATTAACCTTTCAGATACCGTCAATTAGAGACACAATAGTAAGACAATAGATGCGCGGCCACCGGTGGTCGCTTGGAGATTCATGAATTAAATTTTTTGGTTGTAAGGCATATCCTTTTTTTAGATGCTATGGATATGAAATAAATTAAAACTAAAAAGCTTATTAATAAAACTAAAATATAGTCCAATTAGTCTGAACGCATTGCAATTGGCTTGCTTCCTGACATTTGGCACAGTACATGCATTGTTGTCAACAGCCAAACAGACTGGCGTCTAAGGTTGTGCCTTTTTTTGCCAGAAACTTTGGCACAAAACCCCCCGTAAATGTGCCAACGTTCACACTTTATAATAGCTTTGATTACGGAAAACATTTCATCTGCAACACAAAACTCAGATTCTCCTGCGACTGTAGTATTTATAAATAAAAACAGTATCAATAAAAAGTGGGTAGTTGACTTTATTTTTCTTTATTACTTGTATAGAAATAGCAAATAAAAATATTTTTTTTCAAATCTGTTCAGTATTAAGTAAAATTAGAAACCAAAAAGTAATAGAAGGTAAAGCTGCCAGATAACAGAATAGATAAGAATGCACACAGTGAAATGTGACGTCACCGCCATTAAGTTACGTGTGTACAAAATATGAGATAGCGCTCCCACTTTTTCTCATACCAAAAATAGGTATTTGAAATACTATTTCCAATTTAGCGCTTATACACCGCTAAATTTTGATCGTTTTAATCCCGTGGAGGGTCGATCTCAATTACTATGGATTTGTAACGATAAAATTAAAAAATAAAGTAAATTTTTTTTTAAACTCGTGTTAATTTACGCGTGTACGAAATTCATTTCTTAAAGAAAATGTCAGCTGAGCGAGTCCAATGACCTGTAGGTAGTTAGTACGCAACTACCTACAGGTCATTGCACTCGCTCAGCTGATCAAAATTTAGCAGTGTATAGCTCTTATACCATATGAATATACTCCTAATGCTGACCTTCACAAGCATTGTTAGACCTTGAACAGCAACCCGTGAAGCTGTTATACCCGAGCTCCTCTTGTATTAGCAACACTGTTGCTGAAAGCAACATAACTTCTCATCACTGTTTCCTGCACCTACAGCATTGCCAAATTTTCCTTTGTGCATTGTATGACATTTCTAAATCAACGTGCCAGTATCCGCTGCTGCATTTGTACGCTAAGGGAATGCTAAAGCATAAAATAGATAGGTACAGAAGTCAATCTACATACAAAGCTCGCTCAAGCAACGCACACATAGACATCACCCACGGACTCGATATCTCAGCACAATTTAGCTCATTGCGAGCGAGTATACAACCGCTGCGCTAGAGACACGCGTCTGTGAAGATTTTTGTGAAATAATGGAGCAAAAAAACTTTTTAGTGAACGATTTTTCAAATTCAACATTAAGCTTCGCGCTTTGCTTTTTAAGCTTCTTACTAGTTTTTAGGCGTAATTAGCTAGCCTAGTTTGTTTTTACGTAACGCAAAACAGTTAAGTAGGTAGATAAGTACATGACTAGGTGGCCATGTAATATTTTTACAATTTATATTAGGTATTTACCGCCGTGCAGCGTGAGTATGAAAAGTGAAGTACAAACATGAGATTGACTTCTGTACCTATCTATTTTGTGGTAGTGTCTGGCATTCTCTCAATGCACATTGTAATTTTGGGCCTCTTCGTGCCACGCATAATTTTGCAGCACTACTAACATGGAGATGGCGTCGGCGTTGCAGATATTTGTGATTCGCTGCCACAAAGCAGACCTGAAACACATCTGTTTTGCGGAATGGTTAAACTGTAAATTGTGATGAACTATCTTATATATAGCTCATTAAAATATTAAGTAGTTTGTAAATACTTGTTGATAGGGTACGATGGGGCTGACATACCCTGATAAAAGCCCCTAAATAAAAACAGATTAAAAAAAAAAAAAAAAAAATACTTGTTGATTTGATAAAGTGAATTAAAACCTGTGGAAAAGATTCAAATCGAACCTAATATTATGTGGAAGTCCCCGTCATCCCTTCGTGATAGTAGTCACGAAGGAATGACGGGGACTTCCACATTTTATTTATATCCAATTTTTTTTCTTAGTGTCTTTATTACGAATAAAAATATGTTACAATGTATTTGGATACTTATAGAAAAATATGTTCTGATGAAACAAGAATTTTTTTTTCATAGCAAGCTAATATATATATAATACCGAGCTTTTAAATCTCGGTATACCTATATAATTAATACACGTCAAGACGAATCTTACGAGCCCAAATTCGATGGGGTTGTGTCGTTTTTACCAAGTTCCTATAGTCACCTTCCAGTTCCATCACTAGATCAGCTCCATGTCCTAATAATTTTGCATTGTCATCTAATTTACACATCCATGCAAAATTTCAGCTCAATCGGTAAACGGGAAGTGGGTCAAAAATTTACATGATTTGATAACAGACAAACACTGGGACAGGTGAAACTAAATAAAAGCTTGTAATATATTTATGATAATAAAAAAGATGTGTATATACAACGTTTAATAAATAAAAGCCTCTGTATTGCACCAAAAATCAATACATTTACCGTATCGTCATCGTGAGGGAATTTGTTACGTCATAAAGTCATTATTTTTAATTAACTTTGTCCAATAAAAACTTTTCCGGTAAAAGTAATTCCCCACTGATTTGAATGATGGAAAGGTATAGCCAATTAGCTGGTTTTTTTATATTTTTGTTTAAATTGAACTTTTGAATCTGTTGTAACAGAGGTAAATATACCTCTAGTAAAGGTACAACTTATAATAGTGTATGTGTGTAATGTATAATGTAATGTGTGAATGTAGTGTATGTGTGTACAGTCGAGTCGGTATTAGACCCGAGCCGTGGCTAGGGTCTTAAGAGAGCCAAGTACGGTAATCATTGATTATTCACGTGTATCATAATTACGACGTTTCAATACACTTGAAAAATAACTGAAGATAAGAAAGACTAAGAAAATAACCGTTTTCATATGCGCGCCCATTTTGATTTTTCTTTTCCAATTTTTAGCGGGGGAGAGGTCGAACAAAAAGGTTTTAACCACATTATAATACTAGTGCGTAATGGTTATCAATATGTCACAGTTTCGTAACAAGTGCAATTATATACCTAAGTGCAGTGCAATAAGAGTCACTTTGTGAGCAAGTGTCTTGCAAATCTGTATTATGCAACAACATTATTTTTAGTTTATGTGAAACCAGAACATGTTTGTTCAGAATCAGCATAGTATCCGTGAGAGCAGTGGTGCCCAACCGACGACTTGGGCTCGGTCCGAATGGCTACCGGACGGTCGGACAGTGAGCTACCCATTGCTCGCCGTTCGGAAGCCTGCTACGGTGGCTAGTTAGTAAAAGCCTGACATTCCTTCTCACTCAACACAAAGCGAGAAAAGTCTACTTTGTTCGCATTCTATCAACATATTTTTTACCCACGCAGTATATGAGGTAAAGCTAGTTGGTTTCTGAAAAGCTATATTTTATTTCCTATATCAACTAAATTCTATTTCCACGGTGCTGAAAGCACGTCATATATTGAAAGTCAAGAAGCATTTAAAAGAAAATAAAAAATACTTCTTTCCATTTCATCATCATCATCATCATATCAGCCGAAAGACGTCCACTGCTGGACATAAGTCTCCCCCAAGCGTCGCCACAACGACCGGTCCTGTGCGTTACGCATCCATCGGATTCCCGCGACCCTGACCAAGTCGTCGGTCCACCTTGTTGGAGGCCTTCCAACGCTGCGTCTTCCGGTTTATTTCCATTTAAAAAACTAAAATTATATAAATAATTCTGACTTACATAACAACGCGAGGTTCGTGCTTAAAAACTAAATTGGCCATAATTCTCAGGCGGAAGCATGTGTCAAAATACAGTTCTTTATATACGGGGCGGGCGCATAAGGGATGATTTACACTGGGGCAAGTCGTGACGTCAGTACAATATAAGTGTTTAATTGGTAGGTAGGTTCTAGATATCTATAAGAAATTACAGCCTACCCAGTAATTAGCCAAGTTACAACCGTTTCGTTTCGATTCTCTTGCGTCGAACGCCTCGAGTAGGCCACGCCTCCGATTCCTTTGTTCTGACCACGTGACTGAACGTTGAGATCACAGCTTTGGCAAGGGCGGCTAGTGTTATCCAATGTCAGTAGGATTAAGGTCTTCGCCGCCGATTGCTTCCACGTCCACGTGGATACGACCGTGCTCTGCCCAAGCGGGCCACACCTCTACCGTTTGCTCAACAGTTCGCACAATAGTGAAATCCGAGTATTTCGTCCACCTGAATTTGAAACAGGAACCTGCTGGATTTTCCATGTATACCGTGGTACCAAAAAATATCTCAAAATAATGTGAACCTACCCTTAATTTCCACATGCAAGACAGAAAATTATGCAAAGCATTTTGAACTTTGAAAGTAACGCAATTATAAGTCTTGTATGGTTACGTGCGGCGAACAATATCGGTGTAATGTGTAGCAATTAGGGCGATGTGCGGTGCTGGTGGAATTATACGGCTCTTTAAGTTATTTTAACTTAAACTCAAAGCAATTATTTTCTATTAAACTATATTCTTGAGCGGATTGGGTGCTTCGCGGTTATTTACCGCTAGCTTTTTCCCGCAATTTCACCCGTGTACATAAAATTATAGCCTACTAGCTTTTCCCGTGGCATCCATATATCCATCCATACATCCATCTATACATCCATCCATACATCCATCCATACATCCATCCATACATCCATCCATACATCCATCCATACATCCATCCAAACATCCATCCATACATCCATCCATACATCCATCTAAACATCCATCCATACATCCATCCATACATCCAGCCATACATCCATCAAACAAAAAAAAATAATCTTACCTCTTAATTATATTAGTGTAGATTGTTATGCGTAAGTTACCGAAACAAAAAAAAAACGTGATGAAGCTATTTGAACGTTCCAAAATACAAATCTCTGGAGAAAAACGTGTAAGAAATTCTACGAACAGTTACAAAAATAACTTTATTTTTTTGGGGTCGGTTGGGTCCCGCTCTGGGTAGAACCAATGTGATAGTAAAGCTAAAACTACATTAGAATGTAACACGCCTGATTTGTATGCAGAACGACGTCACGTGGTGTGGATCAAGTGTAGCTTGGCTCGTGGACAGCGAGCCATGGGTAGCTCGCTGTCCGATCGTCCGGTAACTGTCCGGACCGAGCCAAGACGTCGACGGCGCGCACTGTTCCCGCGCGCTTCAAGGAGTTGTCAGGAACAGGAGGGGCCCAGCTGGGTCGAAGCCTACCGGGGCCGACCCCGGTTAACCCCGAGGTTATCCGAAAGGAAACTAGAGCCCCAGTATGAAGGGTAGAAGGAACGGCGCGGGGTTTTTAGTCAGTAAGAGTCTGACACTATCTCCCGCTCCACCCAAGAGCATCATAAGATGATTTTTCCCGTCGACAAAAAAAAAGTGTAGCTTAGCAAGTCTACTTTCCAAATGAAATGTATGGAGACCGATGTGCCCAGATATGTGTGGCTCACGTGTGCGCAGTGGAGTTTTACCTTTATACTCTTACTGACTACAACCATTCTATGTCCCGTTTGAAAAAAAGAGATTATCTTCGAGAAGATAAACTGCTTATTTCTGAAGGCAAACAGAGTTGCTGTGTTCATCTCATCTTGCTAGAGGCAGTTAATTACATTACACAATTACCTGTAATAAAAGAGCAGTGGTGGCCGAATGGTAATGGTTCCGACTTACGAGTTTTAGGTCACGGGTTCAAACCCAGGCTGGCGCATTATTTTGTTTAATTTATGTCCTCACCACTGCTCTCAAAACGGTGAAGGAAATATCGTAAAGAAACCGGTATGTCCTAGAAACAAAGATACGAAGACATGTCATGTGACATTCATTAACCCGCACTGGGTCCGCGAGCTGGACGGAGCTACCCATTGCTCGTCGTCCGCAAGCCTACGCCTACGCTGACCTGAAATCAGGATCGGAATCCCGGCGGCGGCTGGGGCGCTGTGAGCGCCGCCGTTGCCTGATGCGGTCGGCCTCCTCCTTTGCTAGCATTACTGCTACGCAGAAGGAGGCGACCGCCTGCCACTCCTCCTCGCTCCGGACCAAAAAAGAGGTAGCAGTGAACAAAATTGTTTGATGACCTTTTTTTTCACAGTTTTTTGACAGTCATTAGACTGTAGAAGCAAATAAGCAAAGTGCACTTCTAAAAAACACTTGCCTAAAGTCAATACATCACAGGGGAAGGCCTTCGAACCACTAATAATTCGTAAATTATGTTAATTAGTCGCAATACATTAGGCGCGACCTTTCCAAACTAATACAATATCACGTTTTCGTGCTCCACATACATAGAATTCTTTATTGGAAACTAGTTTTTGTTCCCGACTTCGTCTGCATACGGAAAATATAGTCTGTCTGTTAGAATAAAGCAGCTTTCTGTCGGTGAAAATTTTAGCAATCGGACCAGTACTTTTAGAGATTACCTCCTACAAACAAAATCAAACAAACTTTACCTATTTATAATATTAGTAAAAATAATTATACTCTTCAGTATTTTACACTATAAGGACAACCTACTCCACCCTACACTACCTTAATTTTCAGTTTTTTTTTCTATAAGAACTTTCTCCTCTCATTAATAAACACAACAAAAAAGAATTAGCTAAATCGGTTCAGCTGTTCTCGAGATATGCGCTTAGCAACACGAGGCGAAACGCTTAGTCCGGACCGTAGAGGTGTCAACAACGTAAGGGTTCTCCGATGGGGGAATCAAGTCATCCACCAACCGTGTTCCCACGTTGTCGTCGTGGTGGGGCTTGCGTGTCTCAATGACCTCAAGCGAGAGACCAGACCAAGAGGAACACACGGCGGAGTCCAGTCGGATCGACCGGCGGGTGCGCTGTCCAGGAGCGCTGGCACCAACAGCTGTTGGCGCCTTCTGGACAGCGATTTTGGAGAGTGGGTTCGCCTCGAGTACGTGTCTGCTCATCAGACACGACCACGATGGCGAACGTGTATTGGGGACCCCACCCCATAAAAAAGGCAAAGCTGTGCTCAGCATATCATGGCCGCGACTCAAAAAGAATTATTACCCCAGGAGGGTACCGCCTGCCCCGCAGGCGGAGAATCCCTCCCCGAGCAGAGCTCGGGCTGCCCCTCGTATTCTGGGGGGGGCAAAGAACGCGCCAGGTCCGTTAAGGACCTGTTTTTACCGTCCTTCGCGGACGCATCGAGCCAGGGTGGCTCACTAGCCGGCAGCGCGGAGTCCCTGGGACCAGTTCCCAGCACGTCCGCGACGCCGGTGGAGGCCGGGCGTAGCTTCGGCCTCAGGGATGTGAGTGAAGACGCGGCGTCGGACTCTGATGCCGCGTCTTCACACAACTCTGACGTGATGGAGGTGGAAGAATCCATCTCCATCAAAAGGAAGGCGGAGTTTTTACGCTCCGCCTCCGACGACGAGGCGGCACCTGCCCGGAAGGTCTCGACCTCGGGGCGGGGTACCGCCCGAAAAACAGGCAAAGGGAGAGGGCTCCCCGCCGCCGAGAGCGCCAGCGAGGGACGCCAGGCCAGCCTCATACCGCCGGAGCTCCCTACCGAGCTGCCGGAGGGAATGGAGGAGGCTATGGCCAAATTTAAGGAGGTCGTGGCAGCCGCCATTATGAGTGTGGCCAACAAACGGGAGAGGGTGGCCAAGAAGCGCTCCATCGAGCTGGCCAATATCACGATTGGGGGGGCTTTGGGGTTCGTATTCGAGCCCTACGAGCAGACCCTCAATGGGAGGATTGGCCGGCTCGAGGCCTTGACTGGTCTCCAGGAGCCCCGTTCCGAGCAGTCGCTGGAAGGGCGTAGCACGCAGGAGTAGGGCCGATCCCTGCCGCTGCCCCAGGCGGAAAGCGAGGTGCTGACCTTGCTGCGGCAAGAGCTGGCTGCTGCCAGGGAGCAGCAGCTGCAGCAGCAGGAACAGTTCCAGGAACAAATCCGGCGCCAGCTTTCCGTCCTGGAGGGCATTGTCTTGCGCCCCCCTCTCGCGGCCTCCGGCCAGAAGAAGGCAGTGTCATATGCCGCTGCCGCCACGGCCACTGCAGCTGCGCCCAAGGCAGGTCCGTCAGGGAAAGTCGGGCGCGGGGCCGCGGCGCCGGAAGCAGCGAGGCCAGCCCCGGCGACAAGGCAGCAGCAGCAGCGGCAGGGGAAGCCTGCCGCTCCCCCGAAGGGCAAGGTGGCGGGGCCTCCTCCTGCCGCGGCGGCGACTAGGTCGCGCCTGCCGCCTCCTCCACCCGAAGACTCCTCGGCTGGCGCCGAGTGGACGGTCGTCGGCGCCAAAGAGAAGGCGAGCAAGGCGGCTAGGACGGCCAAAAAGCGCAAGCGGCGACAAGAGCGCAAGAAGCGGGCCATGGCTGCCAGACTTCGCGCCCCGACTTCCGCAGCTGTAGTGATCACACTACAGCCAGCTGCGGAAAAGAGGGGCGTGGACTATGACATAGTCATGGCCAAGGCGAAGAAGGCGGTGGTGGGCCACCTCGACGAGTTCGGAGCCTCCGGGGGCTTCCGAATAAGGCGGACCGCAACCGGGGCTCGCATTTTGGAGGTCCCTGGGGCAGAGAGCGGAGAACTCGCCGACGCTCTGGCCGAGAGGATCAGGGCGTCCCTGGACGTCGAGGAGGCCCGAGTGTCCAGACCCACCAAGAGCATAGACATGCGCATCATGGGTCTGGACGACTCTGTCAGGGTGGAAGAAGTGGTGGCCGCCATCGTCAGGGCGGGAGGGTGCACGACCGATCAGGTTCGGGCGGGCACCATCCGCACTGACAGCACGGGTATGCGAGCTGTCACAGTGAGCTGCCCCGTGTCGGTGGCCAAGGCCATCACGGCCGAGGGCCGAAGTCTGTTGGTGGGCTGGGTTTCAGCCCAAGTCAAGATGTTGGAACCCAGACCTCTGCGGTGCTACCGATGTCACGTCGGGCACCACGTGGGCGCCTACTGCGCCGCAGAGGTGGATCGCAGTGACCGCTGCCACCAGTGCGGACAGCCCGGGCACAAGGCCGTCGAATGCCGTGCATTGCCGCACTGCTACGCATGTGCGGCGGCCGGCAAGCCGGCCGACCACCGGGCTGGGGGTAGGTCCTGCGACCCTCCCACCAAGGCCAAGGGCAAGGTCAGGAGGGGCATCCACCCTGACGTCCTCACCGCCGCAGCCACTACCCTGGCTGCTGCCGCCATTGCTGCCGCTCCCGCCGCGGCAGGACCCTCGCTAAGGGCTCAGGAGGAGACGGTAATGGAATTCCAATAACCACACCATTACGTCTCCTCCAGGCGAACATCAACCACTGCGCCGCCGCTCAGGATCTGTTGCTCCAGAGCATGGCGCAGTGGTCGATCAATATCGCCGTCGTCGCCGAGCCGTACTTTGTCCAACCCCGTGGAGACTGGGTTCAGGACTTGGACGGCTCGGTGACGTTAATTTCGTCGGCCGCCACCGGTACCCCGCCCCCCGAGTCCATCACGAGGGGGCGGGGTTGCGTGGCAGCACGGTTCGGGGACATCGCCGTGGTAGGCGTCTACCTGCCCCCGAACAGATCTCTCGACGTGTTCCAACTCTCCCTGATGGAGCTAAATTCCGTCGTCGCTGGGTTCGGTTCCCTCCCCGTGGTCGTTTGCGGGGACTTCAATGCCTGGAATACGGCTTGGGGTTCTCGGCACACGAACCGACGGGGTAGGATGGTGGAGGACTGGGCCTTGGAGCTGGGCCTGGTCGTCCTAAACCGGGGCTCTGTCCCCACGTTGGTGCGGATGCGGGGTACATCAGTGGTGGACATCTCGTTCGCCAGCCCCGCTCTCTCGCCGCGTGTCGTCGACTGGCGCGTTATGGAGGAGGTGGAGACGTACTCCGACCACCGGTACATCCGGTTGGACGTCTCCGCCGAAACCTCGGCCGCGCCAGTCCGACAGAGCCCTTGTGGTCCGCGGTGGGCGCTTAAGCAGATGGACCGGGAGCTCCTCCTGGAAGCCGCGACGGTACAGGCCTGGGTGCAAGCACCGGACAGGCCTGTCGACATCGACGTCGAGGCGGAGTGGTTCCAGGAGGCCATGTCGCAAATCTGCGACGCGGCAATGCCCCGAGTCCCTCCAGGTCGTGCTAAGCGCCGCGTGTACTGGTGGTCGCCGGAGATCGGCGCACTGCGCAACGCGTGCAACCACGCGCGCCGCCGGTACGACAGACACTGCAGGCGCCGCAACCGCCAGCCGGATGCGGAGGTCAGAGAGGCGGGGCTGTATGAGGGGTACAGAGAGGCAAAGCGCACCCTCCGAACGGAGATAAGGCGGGCCAAACTCGAGGCCCGCAACGTGTGGCTGGGGTCTCTGAACGCGGATCCGTGGGGGCGCCCGTACAAATTGGTACGGGACAAGCTACGCCCCTGGGCTCCGCCGCTGACTCAGAGTCTCCGGCCCCAACTCGTGGAGGGTGTGGTAACCACTCTGTTCCCTGCGCGAGGGGAACACTCCCCCCCGCCCATGGCTGCGCCCCCGCCAGCAGTGTCTGACGCGGACCACAACAGCGACGACGACGACAACGCTCCAGAGGTGACCGAGGTAGAGGTGAGAGTGGCGGTGCGAAGGCTGAGTGCCAAGAACACCGCCCCAGGACCCGACGGCTTGCCAGGGAAAGCCTGGGTCCTGGCCATGGAGGCTCTCGGGCCTCGACTAAGAGGGCTCTTCAGCGCATGTATGGAGAGGGGCCAGTTTCCACTTCGCTGGAAGACGGGGAAGCTGGTCCTCATCGCAAAGCCAGGGCGCCCTGCGGACTCTCCGTCCGCGTACCGGCCCATTGTGCTGCTCGACGAGGTGGGCAAGCTCTTTGAAAGAGTCATTGCAAACCGCCTCGTCGCGCGGCTAACACGGGTGGGGCCGGACTTGTCGGACGGACAGTTCGGCTTTCGCAGGACGCGCTCTACGGTGGATGCCATCATGCGCGTGCGAGCCCTCACGACAGGGGTTGCGGTGTCCCGGGGCAGGAGTGTCGTGGCAGTGTCCTTGGACATTGCCAACGCGTTCAACTCCCTGCCCTGGAGTACGATCCGGAGGGCACTCCGGTACCACCGGGTGCCCGAATACCTCTGTCGAGTGGTCGAGGCTTACCTGTCGGACAGGTCCATTATCTACCCCGGTCACCAGGGAGACTGGAAACGTCGAGAGATGTCGTGCGGTGTTCCGCAGGGGTCGGTTCTAGGCCCACCCTTGTGGAACATCGGCTACGACTACGTGCTGCGCGGCGACCTCCCTGACGGGGTCAGCGTGGTCTGTTACGCAGACGACACGCTGGTTCTAGCGCAGGGAGAGTCGCACCAGGCGGCGGTCGCTCTAGCGACACGCGGGGTTGCGATAGTCGTTGGTAGGATCCAGGAGTTGGGACTCGAGGTGGCACTGCACAAATCCGAGGCCATGTTTTTTCACGGCCCTCGGAATGCGCCACCATCAGACTCCCAACTTACGGTAGGAGGAGTTCGCATCGGCGTCGGGTCGACGATGTAAGTACCTGGGACTCGTTCTCGACAGCCGATGGAATTTCGGAGAACACTTCCGACGTTTGGCTCCCAAACTCAACCGGGCCGGGGCTGCTCTCAAGCGGCTCCTGCCCAACCTTGGGGGTCCAGACGCCTCCTGCCGGAGGCTCCACGCGGGGATCGTTCGGTCCATGGCCCTCTACGGGGCGCCGGTGTGGGCGCCGTCGCTGGCAAAGCGACCGGCGGCCATACTGAACGCCTGCCAGATGGTCATGGCAATACGGATGGTGCGGGGTTACCGCACGATCTCCCGCGAAGCGGCGAGCCTTCTGGCTGGCCTACCACCGTGGGATCTGGAGGCAACAGTCCTTGCACACATGCACGATAAGCGCGTGGAGATGCAACGCCGGGGTGAAAGTCCACTACCGCGACAGGTCGAGGTATGGCGGACAGAGCTCCGGCGGGATCTCACGGTGAAATGGCGTCAGCGACTATCGCAACCCAGTGCTGGGCACGCCACGATTATGGCGGTAAGTCCCCTCTTTGAGGCGTGGCTGGAAAGACCTCACGGCGTCCTTACCTTCCGCATGACGCAGGTCCTCACCGGACATGGCAAGTTCGGGAGGTTCCTGCATCGGATTCGAGCGGAAGAGACGCCCGGGTGCCGCCACTGTGCGGAACGCCCGGAGGACACGGTGGAGCACACAGTTGAGGTGTGCCCTGCTTGGGCGGAGCAACGCCGTGCCCTCGTGGGGGTGATCGGTGGCGGAGACCTCTCGCGCCGGGCCTTGGTTCAGGCCATGGTCCGGAGCGAGGAGGAGTGGCAGGCGGTCGCCTCCTTCTGCGAAGCAGTAATGCTAGCAAAGGAGGAGGCAGACCGCATCAGGCAACGGCGCCCCCGCCGCCGCCGCCGGGATTCCGATCCCAATTTCCGGCCACCGTAGACGCGGGCTCGCGGACGGCGAGCCATGGGTAGCTCGCTGTCCGATCGTCCGGTAACTGTCCGGACCGAGCCAAGGCGTCGACGGCGCGCACTGTTCCCGCGCGCCTCAAGGAGTTGTCAGCAACAGGAGGGGCCCATCTGGGTCGAAGCCTACCGGGGTTGGGGTTATCCGAAAGGAAACTAGAGCCCCGGTATGAAGGCTAGAAGGAACGGCGCGGGGTTTTTAGTCAGTAAGACTCTGACACTGTCTCCCGCTCCACCCAAGAGCGGGTTTCGTCAATGATGATTTTCCCCGTCGACAGAAAAAAAAAAAAAAGTCATAATATTGTTTAAATATTTATAAATTTAGGGTTTATGCACATATGAAATCGATCTATGTATCTACACTAGTTGTTTGTTAGTAGTTTGTAGGAGATAATCTCTGAAAGTCCTGGTCCGATCACAAAATTTTATTGATAGAAAGTTTTATTCCTGAGTGACACAGGCTATATGACGTGCAAAGTAAAAAAAGTTATCTGCAATTTGGCAATTTTCTGATAATATTTTAAGACATGAGAAACCTTTCAAGTGTCAAAAACGAAAAAATAATAGTTTTCTTTTTAATAATATATTTGAAAAAAAAAACCTACTAAATAACTGCTTATTGTTACTATTCTATAAATATGATAGATAATCACAAAATTGCAGATAACTTTTTTACTTTGCACCCGTCGATATTTTATGTACGCGGGCGAAGCCGCAGGCAAAAGCTAGTCTGTAATCATTTAGCTGTTCTATGGTAAAACCGTCTATCAAACATTTAAACACGCGTCTTCTATGCTCAAGGCTATTCGTTCCATTGAATCCTGAGGGTGACCTAGGGTCAATCGATACACACACAGCTAGCAACTGTTTAATGGGCATAGCTTCACAATATCAATAACTAAACGTATCTATAATGTTTTACCATAGATCTTTAATTATGCATTAGGAGTAATAATGGATAATGTTCTTGAACAATGAAGTAACCTTGGGTTGAGGCTTGGGTCAACAGTATTATACTGTTTTTTACTACACTATACTTTTACTGTTGAACACAAATTAAGTATATAGTCTACATAATACTGTTTTCAGCATCATAATTAGACGTATCCAAATTTTGAGTTCCGTAGCTCAAAAGGACTCCTCGAGCGCCGATTGTACCATACGTCCGTCTGTACAACTTGAATGACCTTGGAAAACGCTTAGTTGTCATTTTGGACTCACGTTTGGACGAAATTTTTATGGCCGAAAATTTTGGTTTCTATATCATTGTTTTTCCTAGAAAAAGCCATTTTATTATTTATTTCTTTTTGGTGATTTACGCGTCGCGCGAGGGGTTGAAAATATTTTTTTTATAACAAGCTTTTATAGCTCGGTATACCTATATAATATTAATACTCGTCAAGACGAATCGTACGAGCACAAATTCGATGGGGTTGTGTTGTTTAACTACCAAGTTCCTATAGCCACCTTCCGGTTCCATCATCAGATCAGCTCCATGTCATAATAATTTTGCATTGTACTTATTTAAACATGCATGCAAAATTTCAGCTCAATCGGTAAACGGAAAGAGGGTCAAATTTAATTAACAAGATTTGATAACAGACAAACATCGGGAAAACTAAATAAAAGCTTGTAAAAAAAAAACGGAACAGGAACCCTTTTAGAATGACTTTGTTGTCCGTCCATTCGTCTTTCTGTCTGTCAAGATCTCGAGAACGCGTAGAGGTATCGAGTTGAAATTAAAACCATATATTATGCTCATATCTGGAGATTCTTGAAGCTGTAAAAAATCTAAGTTGTCGAGAAAATAAGATATTACGATTTATGTGGCAAAAAAAAAATCATTTTGACACTCTCAAAGAAATCAAAATTCATAGGGTACTTCCCATTGACCCAGAATCCTAAAATGGGATTGATCGAAAGAGTTACCACGGCCCTGGAACGCAAAAGGCAACTGAAGGAACACAGCCACATGGGTGACAAAGTCTGACATTCCCTCTCGTTCCACCCAGAGCGTGACAACACATTTGAAGCTTTCGAACCAAAAAAAAATACCAATTTGGTTCAATATTCTTTTTTCAATAATTTCCAACGAAATGATTATCATCATCATCATCATTTCAGCTGAAAGACATCCACTGTTGCACATGGCCTATGTCTATGTGTCCCGAAGTTTATGTGTCAAGAAATAATGTAACCAAACATTATATGTAACACATAATATAATTAAAAAGAGTGTCCATGGAGTTTCTTGCACGTTCTTCTCCACAGAGATCTACGCTTTGGAACGTGCAATTTAGCTTCACTTTTCTTGGACTGACCGACATTTGACTATTCAAAAGTGCTTACATTTGGTCTATTTGAAATAAATGATTTTGAATTTGATTTTGAAGAAAAAAAAAAAATATACTATTTTATAATTCCAAGTTGTCATTTTCAGTAATTGAAAGCCTCTGCAGTTTTCAAGTACAGTAAATGAAGTCAAACACTCTAAAAACCTTCCAGAGGTTTAGAAATAGCCACAAAACCTCCAAATCCCTACAGATTAAGGGCGTTTTTCCACCAGATGGGTTACGCTATATTGCTATAGATGCGATTTATATCAACCAATCATATTCTTTGGTGCATATAGCTTAGCACTGGTGGAAACAGATTCAACTAAGATATTATGGTTTTCATATTCGAAGGATTTGATCAATGGATGCGTGATATGAATGCGTCCTACAGGCAAGGAAGGCACACGATCCACGTGCCTTCCATGCTATGGATAAGTCGCATAGCTCATACTAGAAACATAGTATTATAAATCCATATAAACAATTCATTTGATATTCGCATGAGTCGCTAGTATGCGATGGATGCGAGTCAGACAGGACCGTTGTAACGACACTTTGAGGAGGTCTATGTCCAGTAGTAGTAATAGTCCTTCAGCTAAAATGATGGTGACATGATATTCGAAAAACTTGATGGGTTACCATCATTTTGACGTTAATTTAAGCTGAGCATCTTCGTCGCTTAGCATCAATGGAAACGGTCACATGTTTAGTAGTTTTTTTTTTTACGGTGGGCAAAAATCGTCTTATGATAACCCCCGTCTTGGGTGGAGCGGGAGATAGTATCAGACTCGTACTGACTAAAAACCCACCCCGTTCCTTCTAGCCTCTTCATACCGGGGCTCTTGGCTCGAGTTTCCTTTCGGATAACCCTGGCCCCAGTAGCCTTCGACCTAACTGGGTCCATCCATAGTTTTGTAGCTTAGCTATCGCATTATTTTTATTAATATAATCTATGCTTGACTGCGATTCCACCTGATGGAAAGCAGTGATGCAATCGTTGTTGGTGAGGCGCACTAGTTTATTAAGAGCCTATTCACTCTGGTCTTGAAGACACCCAACCCGTCCTTTTATAATAAAAGGACGGGAAGACCTCAACAAGCAAATTTTTCCAGTCCTTCTACGCGATATAAACGGCGATGTGAAACGATAAGTCCGGACCGTAGAGGTTTAAACAACGTAAGGGTAGAAATGAGGTCCATTCTCGCAGTATAGCTGCATAGCATATCTCTAGTGGAAAACCAGCCTAAAGACCGAGAAGATATATAAATAAATTGGCGCAAAAAATAAACAATGCCCCATAAATCGCGGTGGAGTATAAATCAAGTAGTATCATCGACGTCGAGGGGTACGTTATCGACATGTTCGAGTTACCTATAAATTATCTGGATTTGCCCTGTTGTGATAGGTGTTCTTGATAGTTCTAGAAGCGTAAAAGTAAAGGGTTTTGGAGTACCTGCATTGCTGTAGTTGTTAAATGGAATATAGTCAAAACCTGTTTATAACTATAACCAATAAGTTCTCTCTACGCTGAGTAGAGGACCGCCAAATAACAATAGAGAATACCAAGGACTCAGATAAAATCCGAGGATACTAGTAAAGGCAAGAGTATGGTTTTAGCCGGTAAGAGTAGGCTCTCAATAAACTAGTGCGCCTCACCATCAACGATTGCATCACTGCTTACCATCAGGTGGGATCACCGTCAAGCACAAGTTTATAAAAAATAAAAATAAAAGTCCGGCACTGCCCAGATGGCCTTACTTGAGGCAGTGTGGGCATCCATGAGGATTTCCCATTCTTACCAAAACAAAAAATGGAATTGTAATGTCTACAGTGAAATTGTAGAATTTGGAAGTACTAAATGCTACCAAAAAAAACATCATTTCTTTAGCCTTTTTCCAACTAGATTGGCTTTATGGCGGTAAGTCCCCTCTTTGAGGCGTGGCTGGAAAGACCTCACGGCGTCCTTACCTTCCGCATGACGCAGGTCCTTACCGGACATGGCAAGTTCGGGAGGTTCCTGCATCGGATTCGAGCGGAAGAGACGCCCGGGTGCCGCCACTGTGCGGAACGCCCGGAGGACACGGTGGAGCACACAGTAGAGGTATGCCCTGCTTGGGCGGAGCAACGCCGTGCCCTCGTGGGGGCGATCGGCGGCGGAGACCTCTCGCGCCGAGCCTTGGTTGAGGCCATGGTCCGGAGCGAGGATGAGTGGCAGGCGGTCGCCTCCTTCTGCGAAGCAGTGATGCTAGCAAAGGAGGAGGCCGACCGCATCAGGCAAAGGCGCCCTCGCCGCCGCCGTCGGGATTCCGATCCCGATTTCCGGCCACCGTAGACGGGGGCTCGCGGACGGCGAGCCATGGGTAGCTCGCTGTCCGATCGTCCGGTAATGGACCGAGTCCAAGACGTCGACGGCGCGCACTGTTCCCGCGCGCCTCAAGAAGTTGTCAGCAGCAGGAGGGGCCCAGCTTGGCCGAAGCCTACTGGGGACAGGGTTGTCCGAAAGGGAGCTCGTGCCCCGGTATGAAGGCTAGAAGGAACGGGATGGGGTTTTTAGTCAGTAAGAGTCTGACACTATCTCCCGCTCCGCCCAAGAGCGGGTTTTGTCATAAGATGATTTTCCCCATCGGGAAAAAAAAAAAAAAAAAAAAACTAGATTGGCTACAGTAACTCTTTCGAAAAATCCCACAGCCCTAGCAGGCGTACAACCTAGTAGGTTCAGTTTATTTGCTGATATCGTGCCTTGAAAACAACGAGCCGTCGATTCGGGCTCGGCACTCACAGGAGAACGAACAGCGAGCTATCCACTGCTACCCGCCCGCAAGCCCGCATCTATGTTAGGTACTGTCCCCGCACACGCTTCAAATTCAAAAAAACGCCGCTTCGAGCTTCATTTTGAGGCGGCCTTTTTAACCGACTTCGAAAAGGAGGAGGTTCTATGTTCGGCTGAATGTATGTTTTTATTTTTTTGTATGTATGTTCACCGATATTTCGGTCAATTGTGGACCGATTTTGAAAACTTTTTTTTGATTGAAAGGTTATGCTTCCAAGTTGGTCCCATAGAAATATTGTTATGATCTGATCATGAACTTCGAAGATATGGAACAGAACTCCTCATAGAATCATAGCAGCATTGTCGTAACAAGTAAAATTGCTTTGTTTATACGTGTAGTCGATAACTGAATGAAAGAAAAGGGGGAGGGGAAAGGGGGAGTCGGTAAATTCATGTAATATAACCGTATTTGGGATTTTATGAATCGTTATGAGATGCACTCTGGCTATAAGGTAATTTATGTTTAGCTGAAGGGTAGGTACTTTTTAGTGGTGCTACCACTACAACTACAACTAAAAAGTGAAAAATAAAAAAAAAAATACAAAAATAATTAAACCGACTTCAAAAAGTACAAAATAACTTTAATTTCGGAAGTCGGTGTTAAATAACAATAACAAGATTAGGTATCTATTATAGAAACACCGACTTCCGAAATTAAAGTTATTTTGTACTTTTTGAAGTCGGTTTAATTTTTTTTGTAAAAAAGGTTTTTTATATTAGTTCCTCTTCATCTTTAGCATGAACTGATATTATTACTAAATCCCAGTCAGTTAACGACAAATTGCTTCGAAGAAAGCTGATCTTTATCTTCAAAATATTGGTGAGATGCCAATTTATTACAACAGAAAATCGTGCTTGTATTCTACGTAGGTTTGTGTCAGCCCAAAGTTGCGTAAATACATTCATATGCTATGTATTTATTTATTTATTTTATAATGGATAGGATCATGTTTGACCACTATCTCACCTGATGGTAGGCAATGATGTGCTTTTCTACTAAAACATGGTCAATCCGTGTGTCAAGTTTCATTCAAATCCATTCAGCAGTTTTGAGAAGTAAAAAAAATACACACACTCACAACTTTCGTCTTTATAATATTAGCGTGGTATAAAGGTACTTTATTGCATTATTGTATACTAAGACTACCCTCACCAGCGTGGAAGTCAGTTTCTCCATACAAACAGGGGTCCAAACCCCGTTTCATCCTCTTAGGAGGCAAATCTTGGAAAATCCTCTCTTAGTTCTCGCCTACGTAGTACTAAGAAACCTTGTTCTAAACGCGCTTGGACTATAGTTTTGGTTGTGCGAATACAGGGTGCAAGGAACAGCCCTCCACAAACCTTAAAGGCAGCAAGCCTTTAAAGTTAGTAGTAGACGAAACTGAACAACCTTCCACAAGACGTTTTTTCAGCAAACGATATAAAAAATCCGCCTCTCCATAAAAAAATAAAAACTTGATTGGACAGTTTGTAAAGAGAAGCCATTTTAATGTTTTCGTTTCCTGAAAAACAAATCTTGTGGAAGTTTGTTCAGTTTTGACTTCTAGTTTGTGGAGGAGCCAGCCCTTAAAGTTTGTGGAGGGCTGTCCCTTACACCCTATATACGTCAGTCAGTCATTTTCCCTTTTATTTAAATACTAGCTTCTGCCCGCGGCTTCACCCGCGTACATAATCTCAGGATAAAAAGTATCCTATGTGTTATTCTGTAATTCTACTCGTGTACCAAGTTTTATCGAGATCCGTTCAGTAGTTTTTGCGTGAAAGAGTAACAAACATCCATACATCCATCCATACATACAAACTTTCGCATTTATAATATTTTTTTTATTTATTTATTTATTACTAGCTTCTGCCAGCGACTTCGTACGCGGATCCTGTTGCTTATGCCAGCGACAACGGAGTCGTCAAAATCAAAGATCTGAAACGTCTGGTATCGAATTCTAAGAGCCTGGAAAACAACGTGATGCGCGAGACGATTCGAGACGTTCCAGATCTCTCCCTTCCACTTACGCGCGTGACAGTGTGCACACACTTTGGTGCCATAGACAAAAATAAACAGAAAGGTCCGAACTGCAAAGCTATCGGGAGTTACATGTGTTATTGTGAGTCAACCATAAAGGATAGACATATGATGTCTTGGGATATTTTTTATATAATTTTAAGGAGAACATTTCCGTTATACATGATTTCTGTGTAGCTTTAACCATTAAGGCTGCAAACACGACGGAAGCTTAAAAAATGGAGTAATTTTTCTCGTTTCCCCAACATTTCCCTTCACTGCTCTGCTCCCATTGATCGTAGCGTGATGAAAAGTATACTATAACCTGCCCAGGAGTATGAAGAATGATTGTACCAAGTTTCGTTAAAATCCATCGCGTAGTTTTTGTTTCTATAAAGAACATACAGACAGACAGACAGACAGACAGACAGACAGACAGACAGACAGACAAAAATTTTACTGTTTGCATTTTTGGCATCAGTATCGATCACTAATCACCCCCTGATAGTTATTTTGGAAATATATTTCATGTACAGAATTGACCTCTCTACAGATTTATTATAAGTATAGATATAGATATATCTACTAAAAATTTATTACATATTATACATAAAAAAAAACTTAAATACTAAATAAACTATTTAAACTAAAATCTAACTATGTAGTACTATGGAGTACTTTGACGCCTGAGCGTGCTTTGTCTTTTTGTATCATATTTATGTACATAGTTAGATTTTAGTTTAAATAGTTTATTTAGTATTTAATATTAGTAGGATATATAGATAATAAATAACACAATAACGGTAGTTTCGGTCGTAGTATTAAAAACGTCACGACGATTTTGATAAGTATGCCGTGAAGGTCAAACGAAGGTCACTGACAACGGCGAGAGATTACAAAACCCAAATGATGAGGGTCGGTCACGTGCCTCCCTAACCGCCTCTCGTTCTGAATATTCTAACTAGTTCAGGACAAAGTTTACGTTTATACTTACAGTATGGTACATATGCTCTTGTATTGCAATTATATCTAACTAGCTTTTGCCCGCGGCTTCGCCCACGTACATAAAAAATAGGCAATGTCACTCAGGAATAAAGCAGATTTCTATTGGTATAAAAATTTTAGCAATCGGACAAGTATTTTCGGTGATTAGGTAAAGTTTGTCTTTTTATTTTTAGACAAAAAATTAAAAATACAAATTTTTCCTGTTTACAATATTATACTGGGTGATTTTTTGAAACCGTTCGAACGTCTCATTCATCTGGCCTAGCTTTCGTACCTATCTATTTTGTGTCGTAACACACTGGGCGCAAATGAGAGCCTTCGATACATTTATTTATTTATTTTGGTACAACTCATAGTGATCAGGATAAACTAACTGAGCAGTGGTGGCCGAGTGGTAATGGCCCCGACTTACGAGTTGTAGGTCGCGGGTTCGAACCCAGCCAGGCGCATTACTTTGTGTAATTTATTTCATCACCACTGCTCTCAAAACGGTAAAGGAAAACATCGTGAGGAAACCGGCATGTCTTAGAACCAAAAATTCGACGACATGTGACAT
Source organism: Mythimna lalbum (assembly GCA_949319445.1). Lineage (NCBI taxonomy): Eukaryota > Metazoa > Arthropoda > Insecta > Lepidoptera > Noctuidae > Mythimna > Mythimna lalbum. The sequence goes on along the minus strand of OX439358.1, from coordinate 17,706,553 downwards.
TCACCAACCCGCACTGGGCCTGCGTGGTGGATTATGGCCCATTCCCTCTCCTAGAAAGGAGGCCTGAGTCCCAGCAGTGGGAACATTAAAAGGCTGATGATGATGATGATGAGGATAAACTAACATGCAAATAAAAATATCAAATTGTAAAGAAAACACTAAGCCATACGAATGAGACACCCTCTCGGTTTCAAAGAATCACCCTTCTTCTGCGTGAGAATAGGTTTCTTTCTTAGCGTGTGATTTTTAAGCACAGGTAATCATTAGTGTCGACACATTTTGACCAGTCGTAGTCTAGTCTACTTTAGCTGTCAATGCAAAAAAGTTGCTAATACAGAAAATAATAATATAACATTCCACAACTATCACACAACGTCGTCTAGTCTCAAGCTAAGCAGAGCTTGTGTTATGAATACTAAACAACTGATAAACATACTTAAATATTTCTAAATATATAGAAATTATTGATAAATCACACCTAGACTCAGAACAAATGATCGAATCGAACCCACGACCTCCGGCATAGCAGTCAGGGTTATGTAATTAATTATTATTTTCTTGGTTTCTTTCAGTTTCGTTCCAACTTACATTCTAGGGTCTTTCTCAAATGTCAAAACGTGTTTTTTTTATTTTTTTATGAGTTTATCTATTGTAATTAGCAAATATTAAAATCTGTGCGAGGCCTCCTATCGCAATTTAAAAAAAAAAAATATGAAAAATTTACGTCACTTTGCCCCATGGAGTTAGGGATAAAGAAGTCACGTAAACGGATAATTAAATTATACTTTTAAATTGTACAATTTTTATGGATAAATAAATTATTATTAATTATTATTTCCTTTATTCGTTGTACAAACATATAAATTATATTTTTAAATATTTAAATAAAAACTAAAAAAACATTTAAAAATATAAAAAATAGTGTCCCACCGGTTTCGGGAACAGGGTCCAAGCTACCGGCGGTCAGGGCTCCAGAGAAAGGAACCTCCTGACTATACGAGCCGTGTCCAGGAGTACCGCTTTCTGAATCAAGCCCTTGATCCAGCCGCCTAACGAGAGCCTCCTAAGGTGTTGGTCGAGGCTCTTGGCTATTAAGCCATTGGCTGAAACGACTATCGGTACAATAATCGCTGAATCCACTTCCCACATGTCGACAACCTCGCGAGCCAAGTCAATATACTTGATTTGTTTATCTTTCTCGGCTTTCACGAGGTTCTCGTCATGTGGAACGGATATGTCAACAATCATTGCACGCCTCTCGCTTCGGTCCACCACCACTATATCAGGCTTATTGGCTACAATAGTCCTGTCAGTGATGATGGACCGGTCCCAGTACAACGTGATATCGCCATTATCGAGAACTGGGTCGGGCACATACCTGTAGTATGGCACCTCCGATTCCACAAGAGAATACTTCAGAGCAAGTTGCTGATGGATAATCCTGGCTACAAGGTTATGTCTATGCAAGTATTCCCCGTTAGCTAGACGTGAACAACCAGAGATAATGTGGCGGATTGATTCACCCGGTCGGTGACATGCCCGACAGATGTCAACCGTGCCGTCCTTCACAATAAATCTCCGGTAGTTATTCGTCATGATAACTTCGTCCATAATTGCACAGACAAAACCTTCGGTTTCCCCAAAGAGGTCACCGACGCGCAGCCAGGCTACGGACGCTAGTTGGTCTACATCGGGCCCATGAAGGGCCCGGAAAAAGCGTCCGTGAAGTTCCTTACTCTGCCATACTTCCCTGCGTTCGTTAGTGTCAAGCACTACAGGTTTGCGCCAGTTCTCGTTAGCCAAGGAGAGCGGGGTGAGTCCCTTGTCCACTGCCACTACATCACGATGCATACCCACGTCGGCGGCTAGGAAGTATTCCCTAAGACTGCATACCTCGCGATTGTGCAGGGTCTTAGCATTTAAAAAGCCTCGACCCCCACACTTCCGCGGGATATACAGTCTCATTACCGACGACCGAGGGTGATGCATTCGATATGCAGTCAGCAGTGTACGAACCCTCCTATCCAGGGCATCAAGTTCCGTTTGAGTCCATTTGAGTACACCGAAAGCGTACATCAATACCGGCATGACCCAACCGTTGAAGGCACGCACCTTGTTACCACCTGACAGAAGGCTATTAAGTACCTTCTTCAGGCGGCCAAAGAAGCGATCCTTCAACGATTGCTTCATGTCAGTGGCATTGATGCCTAACGCTTCCGACATACCCAAATACTTGTAGGTTTCGGTTGGGGAGAGGGATCTCAGGTTTATGGAATCCGAGAGTTGGGTACCCATGGATTCCACTATCTCCCCTCGCTTTATATGCATGACCGCACATTTGTCCACACCAAACTCCATCCTGATGGCACTACTGAAGGTTTCAGTTACCTTCAGTAGCTCCATCAGTTGCAGATTGTTGGGGGCAAAAAGCTTTAAGTCATCCATATAAAGGAGGTGAGATATAACCTGACCACCTCTCTTCAACCTATAGCCTAGGCCTGAATTCTCCAGCAGTGTGCTCAGAGGATTCAAGGCTAGGCAGAACCAAAGCGGACTCAAACTGTCACCCTGGAATATGCCTCGCTCAATCCTTATCGCTTCGTTGTTCCTCTGGGTATGTCGACATCCTGGATAGCGAAGGACCGTCCTCCATTGCCTCATACATGATATCAGGAAGGTGCGAAGAGTTGCATCAACTTTATACAACTCCAGCACCCTCATGAGCCATGTATGAGGAACTGAGTCATAGGCCTTCTTATAGTCTATCCAACATGTCGACAGATCCTTTCGGGAACGCCGAACCTGTTGGCTAATGGCCATATCAATGAGGAGTAGCTCCTTAGTACCGCGGGACCCATTCCTACATCCATTTTGAGAGACAGACATGATGGTGTTATTATCTACATGTTGGTTAATTTTTTCTCTCAAAATGGATGTAAGAACCTTGTAAACTGTCGGCAAACACGTTATCGGCCGATAGTTTTTGGGTTCCGCGGTGCTACCAGATTTGTGGAGCAGGTGGGTAACTCCTGTTGTAAGAAACTCGGGTAGCGAACCAGACTCTAAGGCGGTCTGATACTGAGATGCCAAACGAGCGTGCGACCTTTGAAGCCACTTTATCCAAAAGTTGTGCAGCCCATCCGGCCCTGGAGATTTCCAATTAGGCAACGGACGGACTGCACGGGCCACATCCTGGGGGCTGATTGTGATTGCCCCCATTTCTGGTATCGATTCGCACGCTCGTTCGACCTCTCGAGTCCAACCACCTTCAGTATGACTGACAGGCACCGACCAGATGTTGCGCCAAAACGAACACATGGCGTCATCATCTGGTAGGCACGTGTCAGTCACACCTAGGTCCGGTTGCTCCCAAGCCCTGTATACCCACCTTTCATTACTCCGGAATGTGCTGTTCTGGATGTACCGCTCAACCCGCCGCTTATACCTTCGTATACGGTTTGCCCATGCATACACCTTCTGCTTCAGGAAGTCGATGCGCTCTGTGACACGTGACATATAGTCTCGGGGGCTTATGTCAGTCCCCGAAAATGCCCGTCTCACAAAGCGCATCACTCGTGGGCGAGTGTTGCCCTCCCTGAAGCAGATCAGCTTGCCGATGAGTGCTCTGGCCCCACCAATACGACGCTCGATCCTGCACTGCCAGGCCGGCACAGCTGATTTTGGTCGTGTAGCTACGTCACTGTTTGGAAATTTAACGTGAGCTACACGACATGCCGCTACAGCCGCGCAGTACATGATCGAGTGTGTATCGGTGAGATCTTCGCAGTTATCAAAATAGTTTGACAACTGCGAATCCAGAGCAGCCACCAGCGCCTTATTCTTATTATGCATGGGCAAACGCGGTAAACGCGGTCTAAGTTCAAGCGGCATATTGCGATACTCGTGAATAGCACACTCCAAAGCACTCCTCAATTCATTGTTATATTGGGTACTTACATGTGTAACCATGTCAGTGCTCTCCTCGTCAGCGTGGTTGGGGAGATGGTTGGACTGTGATACCAGTAAAGGTAACACCGTCTGCGACGAGGAGGCAATGGCATGGCTACCCATTTCCGTTCGGAGGCGATCAAGCACAGTATCGTCCAACATATGATTACGCTGGATGACCCGCACCTGATCCGACAGTCGTTGGGCCGAAACGTTGACGGCTGGCTCAAGCACCTGAAACAAAGAGAGCATCCGAACACGGTACGCGGTCAGGTTGTTTCCTCCCTCTGTAGCCCCATAGTATGAGCGCATGACGTTCTCGTTGATAGATCTCGTCCATCGCATGCGCTGCACACTTCCGCCGGGAGCTGGGACCCTGTCAGAGGCCGGTGGGCCTCGAGGTCCTAAGCCGCTCGGCGGCCGGCGTCCTCCCCGTCGACGCGCAGGTGGTGGAGTCGTCGGCGGAGAGAAGTACTCGTCGCTGGAGCTCGACGCAACTGCCGCAGCCGATGTCACAGCACTCACGATGGGGCTGGGTTCCGGCGGCGGCGAGGCGGAGCTGAGCGACGAGGCCGGAGATGGTGGGCGTGCTCTTCGAGCTGCGGCTCTCGTCAACATTTTTCTCAATTTCCCATTTTCACTATTGTAAACGGCATGTGACAGCAGTTGTCACTCACTTTTTTCTCGGTTTTATTGGTATAAAATTTAATTATTATTATTATTATTATTACTTATTTAGCTCCATATAATGTCTTTGCGTCACTTGCGTGTAGCTCTATTGCGCATCTGTCCTTTCTAAAGGACATCACTAACTTACCAATAATACTTACTGGAGTTTTCTTTTTCACTTAGGTATTTAAGAAACAGCCGATAGCCACTTACACTAACTTAAAGACATAATCATTAGGTGCTCAACATTTTACTTAGGTAGGTACATTTTATAGATTCGTTAATTAATGTTTTAGTTACTAAGGGGTACTAATGTTTCAGTTACCAAAGCTACTAATGTTTTAATTACCAAGGCTACTAATGTTTTAATTATCAAGAAGTACTAACCTTTTAGTGCAGTAGTGGTTGAGTGGTAACAGCTCCGACTTTTGAGTTGTAAGTCGCGAGTTTTAACCCAACCAGGCGCATTACTTGGTGTAATTTATTTCATCACCGCTCTCAAAACGGTGACGGTAAAGTTCGTGAGGGAATCGGAATGTCCTAGAACCAAAAGATCGAAGATATGTGACATCCACCAAACCGCACTGGGCCTGCGTGGTGGATTACGGCCCATTCCCTGTCCTAGGGAGGAAGTCTGAGATCCAGCAGTGGGAACATTAAAAGGCTGATTATGCTTTAGCCTTTATATCTGTCCTGACCTACTATATAACGTAGGTGTGAGTAGTTAGGGTTACAAAATGATAAATATTTAATGGGGTTCCTTTTCACTCAAATCCCTAAAGTTTCCGAAAGGCATGTGAATTCACTGTGCGGCATGACAGTTGATTAATTAATTTAAATAAATTACAAGCTGTAGTCACTGTTTGGAATGTAAATGTTACCGGCTATCTGTATAATCCGGTATTCTGTACAATGCATAAAACGTGTAGGTAATGTGTGAAATATTATTTATTTCTTAATGTGCCTAGGTAGTCTATACAATGCCGAATGCGCGGCTGGTAATGTGTGAAAAATCGGAATTAAACGTAACTTTATTGCACCCCGACACGGGCGGAATAGTCAGTAAAATTCTGAATTTATTTTATTTATTTATTTTATTTATTTATTATGGCACACTAACGACTTATTCACTAGTACATTTTTATATTTAACAATTAAACTTAAAATCTAGAGTGAATTTGTCACTTACGAGTATGCACAGCATTAACATTTCCCAGTCTTAGGGTTGAGAAAAAAAAGCTACATAAAACGAGAAAAAGTTTTGGAGTGAGAGTGAAAGTGTCGATATACCTGGTAGAAGTTATTTATTTAATTTTCCTCCATAAAACCTAAAAATGTTATGTTATGAAATGGCACCTACATATATGTTTCCTTTTATGTCTGTCCTGACCTAATATAACGTAGGTATGAGTAGTTTGGGTTACAAAACGTTAAATATTGAATTGGGTTCCTTTTCATTCAGATCCCTAAAGTTTCCAAAAGGCATGTGAATTCGCTGTGCGGCTTGACAGTTGATTAATTAATTTAAATAAATTACAAGCTGTAGTCACTGTTTGCAATGTAAATGTTACCGGCTATCCAGTATTCTATACAATATCCGGGTAATGTATAGAATACCTTAAACGTAGAGCTAATATTATTTATTTCATACTATACAATACCGAATGCGCGGCTGGTAATCTGTGAAAATACGAAAGTAGCTTATTGCACTCCGACACGGTATACATTAGATTAAGCGGGAGCGGAGCTCCTACTTTAGCCTTCACGGTTATTTTTTTATATCCATTCGGAAATAGGAGCCTTACTTTAAACCACACAGATAATAATTGGACCTGAGTATGTGTATACATAAAAAAAAACTTTTCACAAAAAAATAACTGAATTTACCAAAAAAAAAAAACACTAAAACTACTTTAATTTCAGAAGTTGGTATTAAATAAAAAACAAATAAATACCGAAAATTACTAACTTCTGAAATTAAAATTACTTTGATCCTTTTAGTGTTTTTTTTTTTTTTTAGTGAATTCGGTTACAATTTTTTATAATGTATACAAGTACCTACTCAGATTTATTTTTTGTTTTATAGTTTTTATTTTTCTCACTTTTTAGTTACGATAACCAGAGTGCATATTTCTCATTACAATTCCAATGAACCCAATAATGTTAGGATACGTTTTTTATACAATATAAAGCTGCTTTATTCTTAAGTGTCATAGACTACATTTTCTATATACAGGCGAAGCCGTGGGAAAAAGCTAGTATTAGTATTGTAGCGACATCTATGACGCCACATAAGGACTATGAAGAATATACGAAATCCTGCATCGCGCAATTAAAGTTCTCCGCGCGATTTGAACATATACGACAGCCCGACAACAACTATCGGGCAGTCGCCCACCAGGCCATAACATCCTGTCTGGTCGGAGGATCCTCCCTTTTCAAAGGAGGTATGTGGGACTTTACTCACTGTTCCACCTACCTCCAAACTGGTGACCCTCGACAAAGAACGTCAGCGCAGCTTTCGTGCAGCTACTACTTCGTGACGTCATCATCACTTCCTCAAGCTTTCGAGCAACGAGCCAAGCACCCTCGGCTTACCTCCAAAGTATAAACATAATACATTTATTTTTACGTATGAAAAGAGAGAGTATTTATAACGCATCACATCACTAGAAGCATTCCAAGGCCCAACTTTTTTTCTAATTCGCGCCAAAGCATCCATTACTCACAGAGTTTTTATCCCCCCCCCCCGCAGTAAAAGCTTCCCCTGTGGCCTGCCCCCCTTTGTGGCCCTGTCCCCCTCTGTGTCACATCGCGAGATAATACGTCACGTAGTGAAGTGATTTAACGTAAGGCAGGCATTTTATCTTTATGGTATGAATGTGTATGCAAGCTTTACCACGCTAAGTACGGGGAAGATGGAAAAGGTAGGGGGGATGGTGAAGATTTTGGTGCAGGATTGGTTTTATGGCGGAAAGGAAGCTATTGTTTTGAGAATGAAAAATAAATGTTGCACCGCTCTCTAGGAATTATTCCTGCCAGTAACCCAATTAGTTATATTTTAGAGTTCCGTACCTTAAAAGGAAAAAACGGAATCCTTATAGGATCACTTTGTTGTCCGTCCGTCGGTCTGTCTGTCAAGACAATATACTTAGGTCTGCGGTCCCTTCAAGCTGTGAAATCAAACATCTAAATTATCGAATAAAAAAGATACAGCTGTTTATGTCGCAATAAAACGTATATTTTGATACTCTCAAAGATCGAAATTCATAGGATACTTCCCGCCGACGCAGAATCTTGAAAGATACAAAGCAAGGTCTTATAGCACAGGTAAAAAAAATCAAGGAAAAAAAAATTTACAATCCGGAAAATCTTCCAGGCTCAATTCGGGAATTGCAGTTTGCACGGAACCCTCAGTGCGCGAGTCCGACTCGCACTTGCACAGTTTTATTTTATTTTAAATTGCTTATTTTTTTCACATGAATAGAATACTCATCAACATCATGTTTTTTTTCGCTTGTTCTCACATGAATAGAAGCGACAAGAGATTATGTAACCTGAATTTTTGTAATATATAAAATGATTTACAAGGTTATCCATCGAGTTTCTTGCACATTCTTCTTCTGGTATCTTCTGGTCTCCTTTTTTTTCTTTCCTTTCTCCTTTTCACCTTTTCTTTTTCTTTCCGTTTTGGTCAATGATATTTAAATAAACAGATTTTCTATGAGCGCGCACTCGTGAAGACTTGAAAGGATCCTGATTGGGATCCTTGCCTTTAGGCGCCACGCATCGGATCTAGTCATACGCTATGCGCTGCTACGAAATTAAATAAAAAAATGTCTTTGTGTGTGTTTAGAAAGTGTACCAATTATGATACTAAAGTAAATAAAACACAGGGGATCTCATACCACAAGTGCTGCCGCTGCTGCGCGGAACACATTTTTCGGTTGATTCGTGAGTGTATAACATCTCTGTTTAGTAAAATGTCATTGGTTTTGGTAGTATTTCACCTTTTAATTTAAAACTTTGTAGTCCTACCCCAATGAGTGTCAGTTTTGTCGATCACAAAAACATTTACCAATATTATAACTTATCTTATCACGCACTATATCAAATTAGTTCCATATGTCGTCCAATCCTTTCATATTGGAATATGTAAGTAATTACTTATCCATTTTATGAATATGTCTCGGCAATCAATGTCTATGGACGTAGGGTCAGGTATTGTCGGTCGATAGAATCTTTATGATTTTATGAAACAAAAGCTTTTTTTTATTGATATAAACCCGGCACAATGCTCGCAGAACAGATGGCCGTGGTGGCCGAAAGGTTCTGGAGTAGCGTCCGCGTTTCAGAAGACGCAGCGTTGGAAGGCCTCCAACAAGGTGAACTGATGACCTGGTGAAGGTTGCGGGAAACCGATGGATGCGAGCCGCACAGGATCGTTCATTGTGGCGACACTTAGGGGAGTCCTATGGCCAACAGTGGACGTTTAACGGCTGAAATGATGATGAACTAGCGCTTGGCGGCAATTTCACCCGACCTGACCGACCAGACCAGATAGCCATAGTAATTTATTGGTAAGGAATTCTTACAAGTCAAATACAGAATGTAACTAATTATACTTAGTCAAGAAATGATTGAATTTAATGTCAAATGATAAAGAATGTCAAACATATAAAAGAAAATACAAAAGAAACAAACAAATAAATAGAAATCAAAACACAAATTAAAATTAAAATAAATCGTAACAAAAATATTCAATCCAAATTAATGTTCAACCGTCAAAGTTAAATCAAATTAAAAGATAAATTCGTCAAAATAATAAAAAGCTTGCTCGATAATCTATTTTATAAGATATGACATGATGGTATGCAGTGATGCAATCGTTGATGGTGTGGCGCACTAGTTTTTTATTAGCTTATTCACTCTAGCCTTGAAGACACGTAAATTATATTCGGACAGGAAGACCGCAGCAGGCAAATTGTTCCAGTCAAGCTGGAATAAATGACGAGGCAAAACGTCCGGACCGTAGAGGTTTCAATAACCTAAGGGTGGATATCCACCGTACGACGGGTTGTCCGATGGTAGAAAGGAAATGACGGAATAAAGTCATGCAATTCCGGCCACACTCTCCAAAATTTTGGAGATCCAATGATATTAAAGAATAAAAAACAGTGTCCGATTTCTTTGCGGGTCATTCAATTAATTAAAGGGTTCCCATAAGGTAAGTAAGAGTTGCAGAAATATCATGGATTCGAGACGCACCAAGCCGATAGTTGTGGAAGTACTTAGATTAGGCCTATGTCCAACAGCTTATTGCATATCATTCAGCTGAAATTATGAAATTGAAAATCATAAACATTTATTTCAAACTAGCTTTTGCCCGCGGCTTCACCCGCGTACATAATCCCAGGACAAAAAGTATCCTATGTGTTATTCTGGGATATGGTCTACTCGTGTAACAAGTTTCATTGAGATCCGTTCAGTAGTTTTTGCGTGAAAGAGTAACAAACATCCATACATCCATCCATACATCTATCCATACATCCATCCATACATACAAACTTTCGCATTTATAATATTAGTAGGACTAGCTTTTGCCCACGGCTTCGCCCGCGTATATAAAACATATCTTCGTCTTCGTCTATGTCACTCAGGAATAAATCAACTTTTTATCGGTGGAAAAATTTTATCAATCGGACCCGTACTTTCAGAGACTACCTCTTACAAAAAAAAAAAAAAAAACATTAAGTCTTTATTATATTATTAGAGTAGATTTAGAAGACTGACCATTTACATTTACTTTTGAATTGTTAAAATAATAATAATAATATTCCACAACTATCACACAACGCCGTCTAGTCCCAAGCTAAGCAGAGCTTGTGTTATGGGTACTAGACAACTGATAAACATACTTATATATTTCTAAATACATCCATATTATAGATAAATGACACCCAGACATATAACAAATGATTATGCTCATCACACAAACATTTGTCCCGGGTGGGAATCGAACCCACGACCTCCGGCATAGCAGTCAGGGTCACTAACTACAAGACCAACAGGTCAGCCAAAATATCGGTCAGTCAAAAAAAGTGAAGTTAAATTGGACATTCCGAAGCATAGGTAGATCTCATTGGAGAAGAACGTGCAAGAAACTCCATGGACACTCTTTTAGATCAGATGAGATGGTGATGATGATGTATACGATGATCAAAATTCGATCACTATGGCTCTTATTATTTAACGAACTTCACACAGAAACAGTAGTATAGGCATAATTCAGAAGATTGCGTGATACCTAAGTTTTAGGAATCTTGCGAGTTTCGCCAAGTTTATATGTAATTAATAGCAAGTCGTGAAACTATTTATGCGTTTATAAGTCCTTACTTACTTGCTCAGTAACTACACGTTCATATTATTTGAAAGAGTTGGTTGGCACAGTCGTTGAGCGATTGACTTCTGCGCTGCGTATCGTGGGTTCGAACTTACTCCATACCAAGTTTCACCGAAATTGATTCAGTAGTTTTACCGTAAAACGTAAAATACTGAAATAGTTACTTTTACATATATATTACTAGTATAGATTATATATATATTATTATATTGACGTGTTATCCAAGTAAACCTTGCGATATGTGAATCAATATCAGAAAAACTTGACTAGACTACTCTAGGTACTCAGGTACTTTCAAGTACCCGGGAATCTTTAAGTCGAGAGTGAATAGGTTTCTTCTAGGTAAGCGCGTTCCATCGTCGACCGCATCGTTGCTTTCCATCAGGTGAGATAGCGGTCAAGCGCAAAGCTATCAACAAAAAAGGTGCCATCAGACGGTTTCTTTAGTAGAATACTTCAAAATCATTGACTTTAGCGCATTTTAAAGTCAAGTATATTATGTGCCATCCTCTATAAAGAACAGTTAATTATTTTTTACAGTACTCCAGGGTACAATTCGCACTTGTTTGATAAATACCGAAAATCATATTAAGTAAGCGGACTAACCGTTTCGCCTCTTCGTTTATATCACATACATCGAAAGACTGGAACAATACGCTTGCCGGTCTTCCCTTCCTATTTTAATTTAGGTGTCGTCAAGACTAGAGTGAACAGGGTAAACAATTGCGCTTCACCATCATCGGTTGCATCACTGCTAACCATCACGAGGGATCGCAGTCAAGCACTAGTTTATATTATTTAAAAAAAAATGTTTCTTCCCTACTTTATGAGCACAGCCAAACTACCGAACTATTTGCTAACTTCTCTCTTTCCTTCCACCCAAAACTTGTCAGTCTTTAAAGCAATTATGAACAGGCATCATAATCTATGATGATGTCCCATCGATCCGTTTGTAGGGATGGGCCATTTGTAGCGACATCTATGTCGCCACATAGGAACTATCCTGCGTCGCAGTATCAGAGTTTTCCGCGCAATCAGAACATATAACTGCTTGAAATCAATTAGCGGGCAGTTGTCCGAACCACATACCTGTCTGTTCGGAGGATCCTTCCTTTTCAACGGAGGTTTATGGGGTGGATAAAGATAAATGATACCAGCCCCCCCTAGCCAAGTTACAACCGTTTCACTTGCGTCGAACGCTTCGAGTAGACCATGCCGCTAATTCTTTTGTTATGACCACGTGACTGGGCGTTGAGACGACGTTATTCCCGTACATTTGAAGCTTTCTACAAGCGTTAACTATTGCAGATTAGAAACTTGGGTAGGGGTACTGGTTCGGCATACTTCTAAACACTTCCACAATTTGCGGGGTCATCAAGAAAAACGTCACGACCTCCTCGATTGTTCACTGTTCGTATACTCTAAGGATTGAAATACACTGCTGGGGTACGTCTTATTATACACCAACCTGGGGTCGTGTAATTAGTTACAGATTGCTTAAGTTATTTCTAGGAAAGCTTGATCCTTTACCAATCACTTCAACCTTACCATTAACATTCTCATCTAATGATTAGATGAGAATGTCATGTATTATTACATATTATTACATATTACATCATCGCTTACCATAATGGTAAGCGATGATGTAATAATATTCCACAACCATCACACAACGCCGTCTAGTCCCAAGCTAAGCAGAGCTTGTGTTATGAGTACTAGACAACAGATAAAAATACTTATATGTTTCTAAATAAATACATATATAGATAAATTACACCCAGACACAGAACAAATGGTCATGCTCATCACACAAACATTTGTCCTGGGTGGGAATCGAACCCACGACCTCTGGGATAGCAGTCAGGGCCACTAACTATAAGACCAACAGGCCAGTCAAATGTGATCGTTAATTTCGCGTTAGACCACTATCTGATAATGATCTAACGAAAGCTTATCAAAGAATAAAAATGAAGTTCTGATCTCCTCATTTTTAACCTATTATTGTCTTTGTTCCAGATACGATAACGTCCATAACTGAGGTACCAGACTTGGCAGACAAGTCCTCGACGCGCAGAAGTCAGCCACACACTTCGCGCATCTCCGCCGGTGAGAGCGGTAAAGCTTTCACTAGTTGAATATAGATTAGATTACACCACAAAATCCTTATCAATTCATAGATAACATTTAACCGTCCAGTTTAGGTCGTAAAATGCGAACCATAAAAAATATTTTATAAAAAAAAATTAAACCAACTTTAATGGAAACAAGCTTTTAATGAAAATATTTTTTTCATAGCAAGCTTTTATAGCTCGGTATACCTATATAATTAATACACGTCAAGACAAATCATACGAGCCCAAACTCTATGGGGCTGTGTCATTTAACTACCAAGTTCCTATAACAACCGTCCGGTTCCATCATCAGATCAGCTCCATGTCATAATAATTTTGCATTGTCCTCTGATTTACACATGCATGCAAAGATTTCAGCTCAATCGGTAACCGGGAAATGGGTCAATTTAATTTGCAAGATTTGATGACAGACAAACATCGGAACAGGTGAAACTAAATATAAGCTTGTAGTAAAAAAAAAAAAACACTGAAAAGTACAAAATAACTTTAATTTCGGAAGTCACGTAATTTTAAAAAAATGCAGGACGGCGTGACTTTACACGTAATTTTAATGGGCTATATCTTTGTCATTTTTGGTTTAATTTACAAGTAAAAAATACGTGTCCCTTATTTTTGAATTATCTAAAAGGCGGAATAATTAAATTTTTACGGCAACTAGCCTATTATGGTTTTAGTTACAACTCGAAGAACTCGGGAACGTGTGGAGTTAGGTATCCTCCACGCGTGTTCAACAAAGTGAACCTACAAATGATCAGTTTTTTTCCTTTTGAGGTACGGTACCCTAAAAACTCTGTGTCGTGTATACCGTGATGAAACTCCTTACTATAAACCAAACGTCAGTCCATTAAATACGAAAACCGATGGTTTTTCTAAATCCGGTACTGTCAGTAACTGTGACTGGTAAGTGGTAACATGCACTGCATTCGACATTATCATACAGACGATCACAGTACAATGGAATAAAATAATTATTTAGTTAAATGGATAGAATAGGTAATACTTTTCATACTTAAAATTAACAAACTATAAATTAAGAGCGTGTTGCCAGTGGTCGCTCACAATGGGCCTCATCAGAAGGTTTAAAGTCACCCAAAGGGCAGTGGAAAGGGCTATGCTCGGGGTTTCCTTGCGTGATCGAAGCAAGAATGAAAACATCCGCAGGAGAACTATGTATGTTCACTGATTTCTTGGTCAATTGTGGACCGATTTTGAAAATTAATATAGATATAGATAAGTGAGAAATGAGTATATTAAGGAAAGTTTGAAAGTGGCGCCAGTGACTGAAAAGTTGAAAGGGAATCGTTTATCTTGATATGGTCATGTAAAGAGGAGAGATGAAACGCATGTTGCTAAAGGAGTTATGAATTTATACGTGGATGGATGGAGAGGGAGGCCAAATAAAAGATTAATGGATTGTGTGAGAAGCGATATGAATGGAAAGGGAGTTAGTAATAGCGTGACGAGCGACAGGACAGAATAGAAGAAAAAAACGTGTTGCGCCGACACCAAATAAAACGGGATAAAGGTAGGAAGATAAATGAAAGGATATACTTTCAAATTGGTCTGGTCCCATAGAAATATTGTTCTAAAATATTGTTCTAAGATATAGAACGGAACTCCTCATAAGATCACAGCAGAATATTCGTAACAAGTAAAATTGCTTTGTTTATACGTCGTGTAGCCGATGACTGACTAATGGAAGAAGGGGGAGGAAATCACCTTAGAGAAAAGCCAATAAAGTCGAAACACAACTAAATAAATGCGTTTGATGTGTCTAGGAGTGTCGTGGAACTGCGAAATACCAAACTGTGCCGTATTCAGAGTGGAACGAACGTAGTCGTAAAATTAGGCGAGTTATTAGACAGGTATTTAGGCCGCAAAATATGTCTTTGTAGTGGTATACTGAATAGACAATTATGTGCTGTATCATGTTAGAGTTTACGCTGATAAATCCTATGTATGCTGGCTTGTTTAGCCTGTTATTACTTTATTCAAAATAAAATTAAACTTTGAATGAAGTAATTTTAACTGCTATATTATTGGCATTTTTTTTTTTGTCGACGGGGAAAATCATCTTATGACAAAACCCGCTCTTGGGTGGAGCGGGAGATAGTGTCAGACTCTTACTGACTAAAAACCCTGCGCCGTTCCTTCTAGCCTTCATACTGGGGCACGAGCTCCCTTTCGAACAACCCTGTCCCCAGTAGGCTTCGACCCAGCTGGGCCCCTCCTGCTGCTGACAACTCCTTGAGGAGCGCGGGAACAGTGCGCGCCGTCGACGTCTTGGACTCGGCCCATTACCGAACGATCGGACAGCGAGCTAACCATGGCTTGCCGTCCGCGAGCCGCGTCTACGAGACGCGTCCGCGACGGCGGCGAGGGCGCCGTAGCCTGATGCGGTCGACTTCCTCCTTTACTAGCATTACTGCTTCGCAGAAGGAGGCGACCGCCTGCCATTCCTCCTCGCTCCGGACCATGACCTCGACCAGGGCCCGGCGCGAGAGGTCTTCACCGCCGTTCGTCTCCACGAGGGCACGGCGATGCTCCGCCCAGGCAGGGCACACCTCGACAGTGAGCTCCACCGTGTCCTCCGGGCGGTGCGCACAGTGGCGACACCCGGGCGTCTTTTCCGACTTGATCTGAAACAGGTACCTCCCGAACGTGCCATGTCCGGTGAGGACCTGCGTCATGCGGTAGGTAAGGACGCCGTGAGGTCTTTTCAGCCACGCCTCAAAGAGGAAACTTACCGCCATAATATATTATTGGCATTATTAGTTTTATTAAGAGCCTTATGACATATCATAAATGGCGCCACGCGCTCCTCAAGGAGTTGTCAGCATACCGTAGCCCAGCAAGGTCGGAGCCTATTGGGGCCAAGGGTCGGCTTCTGAAAGGAAGACTCGGCCACGGTACGAAAGGCAACGAAGGAAGAGGGGTGGGTTTTTAGTCAGTAAAAGTCTGATACTATCTCCCACTCCGCCCAAGAGCGAGGGATGTCGTTGGATGATTTTCCCACCTAAAATGAAATGTCAATTACATGGCCAACTTTGACTTATAGAGTGATTGAGAACAGTTATTGGTATAATTCAAAGTGGTCTTGCTTTTCGCAAAAAACTGAACAACCTTCCACAAAATTTTTTTTAGGAAACGAAAAAAAAAGTCATCCTCGCCATACAAATTGTCCAATCAAGTTTTTTATTTTTTTATAGTAAGGCTGACTTTTTTTCCGTTTCCTGAAAAAAAGTCTTGTATAAGGTTGTTCAGTTTCGTCTACTGAGCAAGCCCTAAAAGTTTGCGGAGGGCTGTCCCTTACACCTTGTATATACATAGGTAATATACATCTTAAATATGCAGCACAGCTTTATGCTGAGCGTTGGGCCGTTTTGCGCGGATGTGACGCATATCTTACTTATCAACTGATGTTATGTTATGTTTGTTATGTAGCTTTAAGTAGGCGTCTTATTTCGCGTAAATAAACTGTTTTTCTTTCTTTCTTTTTTTCAAATAGTCCTTCCATTCATTGCAAAATTTTGATGTGTATACATATTATTATTTTGTTTTATATTATTTGACCCCAACCACCTTAAATTTGTTTTTTTTTATTTAGCTTTTTTTTAATGTACGAACTCTGTAGACTCCGCAAATTCTTAGATTACTTCCTATTTTGACTCACTTTTTTAATATGATTATTTTTGTTGTGCTTTTCAGTACAATATAGGCCGGTCTACACTGGTCTTACGTAATGTCTATTAAAACTGTAATATGGAAATATTGTATAACAACAACTTTCTTTAAAAAGAATAACCATGGAGTTTCTTGCGGGTTTTTCTCCATTGGAAGGACCAATTTGGAACTGTGTATATATAAGTGCTCAGTAGGCCTATGTGAAAATAAAAACTTCTGATTTTTCAGTTGTTTACTCATAACACAAGCTCTGCTTGGAACTAGACTGCGTAGTGTAATAGTTGTGGAATATAATATATATATTCTATCTCAGCATACGCTAAAATAAAAACTAAAAACAGTGCTGATATTCTGACAACAACGCATAAAAGTAGGTATCGAATAGCCACAAAATGCGCGGTTAAACTCCAACCACTATAAATATTTCATGAACAAAAACATTTATCGTGGAGCCCAGAGAATGTTCCAGTAGACTCTAGGTGACAAAATATATCACTTGAAATACCTATCTGAACAGCCTTTTATTGTTCTGTTTCTACAGGCCCTCGTGGTCGTAAATAACTATAAATTTATGCCCACTGCATGCCATGTTTATGGCCGATGCATGCCACGTAAGTTCTAGATGTATAGGATTAGAACGTGGTTTGGAACTTGGTATATAAATTGTTTTAAAAATATACATTGTTTTTTAAAAATAAATGTAAGTTTTATTACTTATTGAAAATTGATTCAGGTTTCAATTTTTAGAGCAATGATGAAGTTTCTTGCACATTGTTCTCCATAAAAATCTATGGTATGATCAACTAGCTTCATTTATCTAACTCAATTATGTACATAATTATGTTTATGGCTTAGCATAGTCGGCTTTATAATGTTCCCACTGTTGGGACTCAGGCCTTCTCTCTAGAAAATGGTATGGGCCGTATTCCACCACGCGGGCCCAGTGCCGGTTGGTGGATGTCACATTTTCGAAATTTTGGTTCTAGGACATGCCAGTTTCCTCACAATGTTTTCCTTAACTTTTTTGAGAGCAGTGGAGATTAAATAAATTACACAAAGTAATGCGCCTGGCTGGGTTTGAACCCGCAACCTACAACTCGTAAGTCGGGGCTGTTACCACTCGGCCACCACTGCTCTCATATTACAGACTGTACACAAAATTATTATCTACTCATGTAACTTCAGTTGTCTAACCTGATAATGTTTTACAGAATGGAGCGGCGCGACGGGCGGTCCCCCCGCGGAGGTGGTGCTGCGGCTGCACCCTCCATCGTCCACGTCAAGAGTCAATGCTTCGCTAGCTGACATCGGTGAGTTGCTAGACTGCAATATTATCTCGTAGTAATGATAAACAGTGAGATATCGATAAGGCATCGATATATATGTACTACGCACTAGATTAGGCGTGCTGAATATTCACTTCAGTCGACTCAGGTGCAATGTAGTACGTACACCTTGAACATTACACTATGTTGAACGAAACGCGTAAGTGCCACGAAAATCATGGCGCTTAAGACATTTTGGTCGCGGAAAAAGTATCCTCTAAAAGCTGCGAGTATCTTGGCGCTCCACGTTTTAATTCATGAATCCCCAAGCGACACCCGGTGGCCGCGCATCTATTGTCTTACTATTGTGTCTCTAATTGACGGTATCTGAAGGGTTAATGGTTCTGTTAGACGGTATAATGCCAATGTAGCACTGCAGCGAACTTTTGTTTTAACTTTTCAGTATTTTGACAAATAGTTTCCTTGAAAAGGCTTGTCTATCACTAGAATATAAGTCGATGATGTAAGGCCTCGACTACCCACATACATGCACATTTTTTAAGCGAGTTTTCAACCGTTTAATTCAAGAATCCCCAAGCGACACCCGGTGGCCGCGCATCTATTGTCTTAGTATTGTGTTTCTAATTGACGGTATCTGAAGGGCTAAAACGATTTATGAGGTTTAAAACGGAAACATTTTATTTAAGACGTTTTAAATCAGTTGTTATACATCTAAAAGTTACATCAATCCACTCAGTCACTTACCAACTATGAATTGGCTTTCAGCCTAAAATACTTTAGATAAATATCAGTATTGAAACGATAAAGAATGAGATGAAAATACAAAGAGAAGTTGATTTATGGAGGAATAAAAAACAACTGGCTAAGCGCGAGTCGGTCTCGCACACAAACCTCCTTACTACAATAACTATTTTGACGTTGAATTTTATAGTATTTTTAATTTTTATGAATTTAATTTAATTGCATTTTTTTAATTTTATTTGTTTTATTAACATTAACTGTAATTTTTATATGCAATATAATATTAAGTATGTGAAACTTATATGGGCCTAGATGCCTGAAATAAATGAATTGAATTGAATATTAAAATCGAATAAATAACGCTGTAAATAAGCTTCTTCTATGGGAAGTCCCTTTTAATTTTTAACTTTATTTTTATTTGATGTTAGCCCTAATTTTATAAATGCGAAAGTAACTCTGTCTGTCTGTTATGCTTTTACGCAAAAACTACTGAACGGAATTAGATCAAATTTGGTAGGTAGGTAGAAGAAACACTGGAATACATAGGCAACCTATAATTCCACTGCTGAGCACGGGTCTCTGCCCGCGCGATATAAACTGTAGTCCACGCGGGCGAAACCGCGGGTGGAAAGCTAGTAATAGAAATAAACATCCTGTAAAAATTTCAACTCTACCTCTTACAGTTCCTCTTACAGCTCTATCTCTTACTGTTTGACAGACAGAGCAAGTAACGGACGAACAATGGAGCGTTAGTAATAGGGTCCCGTAGGCTTGTTAATGGAACCTTAAAATTGGAAAAGGAAATCCTCCCTCTGGTTTTACATTTATATCATAACTAGCGGAACCGGGGTGGGTGCCCCGGTTTCGCTCGGGTAACAGTATTTCTCCACTATTCAATGGATGTTATTATACATATAAACCTTCCTCTTGAATCACTCTATCTATTAAAAAAAAAAACCGCATCAAAATCCGTTGCGTAGTTTTAAAGTTTTAAGCGCACATAGGGATATAGGGACAGAAAAAGCGACTTTGTTTTATACTATGTAGTGATAAGCATGTGATCTCACGCACTGTGATGAATACGAGCATTGAACACAGCTGTTTGAAAGCACCTTGAATTAAGCCTAATACCACACAGGTGTGTTTTAAGGGTCAGCGCACACGAGCCATTGGCCACAACCGCAAAAAGCCGCCACCGGCATATCCTTACTAACCTTACTAATATTATAAAAGCGAAAGTGAGTTAGTTTGGTTGTTGTTTTGTTACGTCTTCACGCCTAAATAGCAAAACCGACTTTGATGAATTTTGGCACAGAGATAGTTGGAATCCTAGAGACGGACATAGGCTATTTTTTTTTATTTAAGTGAGAAAAAGGGGAGAAAGAGAGAAGAAAAGAGGAGAAGAATTAAAGTATATTAATTAACGCGGGCGAAGCCACGGGTAAAAGCTAGTTTTCTATAGTTCTCATACATTTTATATGGATTTGCCGCACACGCTAGACGCCGGTGGCCGCCATATGCTAAAAATCACCGCTGCTCGCTTCTTGTGGCCCGCACTGGCCACTAAACGCCGTCGTCCCACGCAATTCGCGCATTTAAACCTTTTTCGTCAGAGTTCATTATAGTGCTGCACATATGGGATGAAAAAAAGTCGCAGCCACCGGCCACAAAGTGGCTGTCGCGCGCTTCGGCTTCCTTTGTGGCCGCTATTACCTTTTCGTGGCTGCGTTTGTGGTGAAAACCAGCGCTGTGGACTCGTCGCATTGTGCGTGTAGACACGGCATTATGCTGTACACTCGGCCGTATTGCGCGGACAAGGCGCCATATATTCTTTTCTCATGAAATTTTTTTGCAATCTAACATATTATGTGTTAGTCTGCGTCTTTTTTATCCAAATAAAGTGTTTTTCTTTCTTTCTTCTTTCTTCTTCCTGTCGCGTGTGGTCTATGTGCGGCGACCCTAAAACATAGAGGTATTACACTGCAATATTGAATACGCAATATCATGAGTGACAAGAATTCGCATATGTTGCTTCGCGCCCTACATATCATTGATAACACACGTGTGTGTGAGATCTCACGTTATTAAAAATACGCACATGAAATAATGCAGTATCATACTGCGCAATTTTATTCATATGAGAGCTTTTTCTTTTTTTATGTTGGAAGTCGTCCAATGAATGAAGCGAGAGGGCTTGTCATTCTTTTACAGATTAACCCGTTGTACGCCAATCACTTGTATTATATATACTTATGTCGCACTGTGGAACTTAAAGCATTTAAAGAGAGCCACACTTGTGTCCTTACATTTTGTATTCTAGGACCACAGGTTTCCTTTTCAGAAATTCCCCATGTCCTTGGCGGACATCAGCCCTGCTAAGCCCCTACGGTTTTGCTGCAAAGTGATCGAAGGGACCGAACTCGAGTAATAACTCGACCGAACTCGAGAAATAGCTCGACCGAACTCGAGAAATAACTCGAGTAATAACTCGACCGAACTCGAGAAATAACTCGAGTTCGGTCTTTACCAGTGACTTCTTTCGGCTGAAATGATGATCACATTAAAATGCACCAGCATGATAGAAAAAAAATCCGTAACAGATCAAAAACTAACTTTTCCAGGTTTTTTTCGGGAACGCAAAGAGGTATCAAGCTACTCAAATAAAGGCAGTTAGTCCTTGGAGCAGTAAAAAATCAATTAAGACTTTTATGCTCCATTTATGGCGTTCGCAAGGGAATCAAAAAAGGTGTGGGATTTTCCCTTGACCTAGAATTTGACAAGAAACAATGCCATGTAGCACAAGACAAAAATCTAATCCGAAACCCTCTTTATGTAGATAAGTTTATACGGAACCCTCGGTACGTGAGTCCGACTCGCAATGGACCAAACTTTTGGCCATAATTATCATGCTAAAAGCAAAGCCTGATAGTTTTCTGGCGAGATTATACCTAATCAAGTGAAGTTTAGTGGCTGTTTTAATTATTTCTTAATTGATTCTTGGATTTAATCTATTGTGATTTAAAATTGTAGTTTAAGTGCATAGCACTGTAAAATAGTTGGAAACTGGCGTTATCTCAGTAAAATGAAGCTAAAAATTTTGCTGTAGCTGTAATTAAGTTACCGAGGCTTTCCGAGAAAGCAGACTTGATACATTCAAGATAATCCTGTCAGGATAACGAAAAACCTAATCTGGTGGTTTCTATGGGGCGATGTAGCTATAACCATGAATAAATGTAAAATTTTCAACGTTCTTAACAAAATTATCACAGCAAACTGGTAAAAACAATTAACAGGAACGTTACAACCTAACTTTATGACTCGCCCATTTTTAACCGACTTCGAAAAGGAGGAGGTTCTATGTTCGGCTGAATGGATGTTTTTTTTTGTTATTTATTTCGATCAATTGTGGAACGATTTTGATTTTTTTTTTTATTGAAAGGTTATTCTTCCAAGTTGGTCCCATAGAAATATTGTTATGATCTGATCATGAAAATCGAAGATATGGAACAGAACTCCTCATAGAATCATAGCAGAATCGTCGTAACAAGTAAAATTGCTTTGTTTATACGGTTTGTTCTTCGTTCGACCCACTGAGCTTTGTCCCACATAAAAAAAATCCTGGTTCGTCCTTAGCTGTATGCTTCCTTCGTCCCAAAATGATATTTTAATTATTTGGTTCTCGATTCGTCCTATTTTATATTCCTTGTTCGGCGCAATTTTTTTTTGTATGGGCGATTTTGTCTTTTTTGTACACTCAGCAAAAAAAATGGTATACTAGTTTATGAGTACTAATCACATACTAGCTTCTGCCAGCGGCTTCACCCGTGTGATAGCAAAAATATTTGCCTATGTCACTCTATGTACTGAAGTAGGATTCTACTGGTGAAATTATTACTTCATCATCATTTCAGCCGAAAGACGTTCGACATAAGCCATAGACCTCCCCCAAGTGTCGCCATTATGGCGACACTTGGGGGAGGTCTATGTGTGGCCAATATGAGGCCTGAGGCCTATGAGCGGTCTATGTTCGTTGTTATTTATTTATCATTAACAAATTTACATTTGTGTCAAACAGTTTAAAAATTGACAATAATTAGATACGTAACACAACATAAAAAAATCTACTATATATTAAAAAATTAATAAAATTATAACATACTGGTGTAAAAAATTGCCAGGTAAATAAATTATATTACATATATGGCATATTGGTCACCATCATATTATATCATAGACTAAAAATAATGGCTGTTTAGTTCTTTTTTTTTTATGACCGTATTTAAAAATTTTCAAAAGTTATCCAAAATTTCAAATAAGTATCTATCTACTTACGTTTTTCGTTGACTGTACTTTTAAAGTATTTGGAATTCGGGAAAAGATGTGGGACGAATAAATATTTTTTTGGAATGTGGGACAAAACTTCGGGACGAACGAAGAACAAACCGTTTATACGTGTAGACTGACTGAAAGAAAAGGGGGAGGGGATGTATCGAACTGATCTGGTGATAAAGCCGAAAGGTAAATTAATGTAATATGTATAACCGTATTTGAGATTATTAGAATCGTTAAGAGATGCACTCTGGCTATAAGGTAATTTATGTTTGGCTGAAGGGTAGGTACCTACTTTTTAGTGGTGCTACCATTGTATAGTCATTGTGCTACCATAACTAAAATGTGAAATATAAAAAACTTTTTACAAAAACAAAATAAACCTACTTCAATGAAAGAAACACGGATAAGTACAAAATAATTTTAATTTCGGAAGTTGGTGTTAAATAACGAAGAGACAAAGATATTATATTTTTTTTTTATTTTAGGCCACGATCAAAATGACAGATTATTGAAATATACACTTTGTCTTAATTCATGAATCCCCAAGCGACCACCGGTGGCCGCGCATCTATTGTCTTACTATTGTGTCTCTAATTGACGGTATCTGAAGGGTTAATCTGACGCGCTCGAGTTTTTCCGAGGATCATTTTTTTATACTAATCTGATGGGCTACCCTCAACGAACCCCACCATATTAAGGGCAAGGTTTCTCCCTATATGATTTTCTGACGCGTTCGAGTATCCCGCAAAATTCCCATCTGGCTACCTCTATCATAAATGCGTTAAGTTACGAGGCAATCAATACCTTGTGCTGGACTGCAATCGCTGAAAATATCTTGGTATTGAAACCAAAATGAAACGTCTACTTTGAGTTTCAAGTCTACTGCGGTTTGACCTGCTTTACATCGGAACGCGGTGCTATTTTAGAAACTTTATTTTTATATCAGCTTGAAACCTTCCTAACTTTATGTAGAGGGTTATGAAAAGCCAGGCCGGAGCGTCTAAGCCTGTAACATCCCAAATGTAGGTCCAAAAGTCAGATTAAGTGGCCTTTTAGGAAGTTACTAAAAAGATTAATGTAGCCTCTTTAGAATATTTCTGGAAAAATATGTTAAAATTATGAAAATCTTGTTTCGCTGCCGACCTGTGGTTACAAAATTTCTAAACATAAAATTGCAGTTTTCAGTAGTGGTTATTTGAGGTCAAATCCGTTAACTGTGGCTAAAACAATATTTTCTCGGTTAACTTTGTAGACGCTGCTGTCAGAGTGCGGTTTATGGATAGAAATCGAATCAATACTAAGCTTCAGTTTACTTGGGTATCTATATTTTGTACCTACATACCTCCTCTATATTTTGCACCTACATACCTCCAATTTGTATAGCAGCATATTGACTCTTTATAGGAGTTTTTTTTTCATCGTAAGCGACAGTTTTTTTTTTAATAATAGGAGGTGCTTTTTATTAAAAAATATTTTATAATTAAAAAACAAATCAAATTACTTATTATTTATACCACTACTATTAGAATAGTACATATAGGTAAATATTATTGTCATAAATACTTTTTAATTACGAAAAGAAAATACCTTTTTGCAAAAAACGGACACGGTCTATGTTAACCACTTATTATTGGCAAAACTGTTTTATCAATTGAATTTTCTATTTTGTGTATTTTTTTTTTACATTGTTCTTAATTAATGAATCCCCAAGCGACCACCGGTGGCCGCGCATCTATTGTCTTACTTTTGTGTCTCTAATTGACGGTATCTGAAGGGTTAAAAGAGGGGTTTTTAGGGGAGCAAGCCGAAAGATATGAAATAAAACTCAATCATTACCTAATACGAGGTCCTACCTAATAAGAGGTCTTTACCTAAGAAATTACCGTTTTTTTAAACGGACTAAAGAACATAAAGACAAAGAAACCAATAAATACCTAATTTCAAAAAAAGAATAACGTACCTTTAATATAAAGTTTATTGGAACTTACAATTCCAAGTCAATCCAAAGATTTATATCTTTGGATTGACTTGGAATTGTAAGTAATACTTCAAAGCAGTTGCTTTGAAGTATTACTTACAATTTTTACCTTTTAAAACGGCAAATTTATAGCTAAGGACCTAAATATTACATATTATAATGGCGAAGGTTTGTATGCTTGTGTGTATGTTTGTCAGTCAATGCAAACTACTAGTATTCAGCTACATCAGATTAAACTGGAAGCCAAGCCAAAGATGAGGAAAGACTATGATTAGATTGATTTACACATATGTATAATAAGAGGGTTAAGTATTTATTTATATAAATTTTAGTTATAATAAATGTATGTTTATTTTGGTTTTAGTTTTTTTTATTAGTTTGTTTGCGTTTAAATTGCACCTACCATGTTTTATTATTTCTGCACCACTCGAAGGTCAACTGGTAGAAAATGCCTAAGGCATTAAGTCCGCCTTTACTGTTCGTACTATATATTCGTATTCGTTCGTATCTAGTGCATAAATTTTAATAAATAAATAATATAATTGATCCTCAAACTCAGCGCCCAATTTTTGTCCATCCAAAATAAATTAAATATCGATGCCAGAGGCGGGGTGGAGAGGCCCCTCTATAGAGTGCCTATTCACGCACAAAGGAAGACTGATGGAATTGATTGGTACACAATGGCTGTCAGGGAGGCTTTGCATCAACTTACCAACTCCGGCCCTTGTCTTGTTATTTGACGATTGTTTACCGTTCATTTTAGAAGGCCACTTGCATGTTGCGTTTGTTTGCAAGCTCGAGGGTTTTTAGACGATTACATAAAATTAACTTTCTCGGCAGACGTTGTTCTGCCCGAAAGCTTGCTTTTCGTAAAAAAAATGAGAACCCGCTTGCAGCGCCACCTACCGACTTCAATTCTACCACTCAACTGAATAGTTGAGTGGTAGAATTGAAGTCGGTAGGTGGCGCTGGTTGGTGGCGCTGGTTGGTGGCGCTGGTTGGTGGCGGTGGCGGTGGTTGGTGGTGGTGAATTGAAGTTGGTACACACAAAGTTTCATCCAAATCGGTCTAGCCGTTTAGGAGGAGCAAACAGAATGCAGACTGCCGCGCTTCAAAGATTTGCCCCTGCTTAGAAATTTGTCGCGTCATGTGTGCATCAAGGCTCTATTTTGGGTCCTCTGTAATTCACATTGTTCTTTGCAGATATCTACAGTGCTACAATCATTCGTATAATTTACACAAAGTTGTGCAAGACATGTGTGAAAACACACATCAATTGCCCGAGAACAGTGATAAATAAAAACTATATTTTCTCCAACAGATGGCAGTGGTGTTGTAGTGAGAGCAGAAGAAGCCCTCATAGTGGCCTTCGTCCTCCTCCTCTGGGTGGCCGCCATAGCACTGTTCTTCAATCGTTGGGGCAAGATCAGGTGCGTCTATAAACTGTACGTAGTATTATTATGTTTTATTTTTATTGCACTATATAGGTCAGAGACTAAGCTTAGAATTTAGCATAGATTTAACGACTGCTAGTAGACAATGAGACAGCTATATTTGAATTTAGAATTAGAAATAATTATATTATTGAGAATCAATTTAAAATTATTGTTACTACCATGAGGCATCGATCTGGTCAGATCCCATCGAGGATCCATAAGGAACGTCGTCACAACTTCTCCTAATTGCGATAAAGGCGAATTAATGGAGAACGCACACCATATTCTGGTAGAGTGTGAGTGAGACGAACTCTTCAAGAGAAATCTGTTTAGCACTCTAAATATATTTGAAATTGGTATTTCCGACAGTGTCTTACCTAAGCCTTCGTTAGACGAGACAAGAGTTCTAAATAAAGCAAGACAAGACATTAAACAATTCAAATATAAATTTTACAATTATTTGGTCAGTCTACAAACTTGTAAAGTTTTTTACGCTAATCTAAGCTCAGTCTCTCTCAAATAGTTGCACTTGAGAAATTTATCTTCAAGTAGACTCAAAGTTAGCTAAATCTGACAGCAGAGGGGCTTTATCTTTAAAGTCAAACTTAATAAGTCTTAACTTAGAAGAACGATACTTTAGGTGAATGAAATCTCAAATAATATTCCAACAGCTATCACAAAACGCCGTCTAGTCGCAAGCTAAGCAGAGCTTGTATTATGAGTACTAGACAACTGATAAATATACTTATATATTTCTAAATATATATAGATAAATTACACCTAGACACAGAACAAATGATCATGCTCATCTCATAAACATTTGTCCTGAGTGGGAATCGAACCTACGACATCCGGCATAGCAGTCAGGGCCACTAACCACTAGAACTAAACACTAGAGTAGTATTCTAATGCTGAAGAATTTTCGGAATCCTGCATAAAAACTTAAAATTTTTGTCTCTTTCTCTATAGTCATTTATATGTTTATTATTTCTCTACGCTCGAACGGCTGAACAGATTTCGATCAAGCTTGGTATATAAGTATATCTTAATCGGATCATCATGCGGTTTTCATGACGAAAATGAAATCTCAAATAATATTCCAACAGCACACAACACACACAACACCATCTAGTCCCAAGCTAAGCAGAGTTTATATTATGAGTACTAGACAACTGATAAATATACTTATATATTTCTCAATACATACAACCAGACAGAACAAATGATCATGCTTATAACACAAACATTTGTCCTTGGCGGGCTCGAACCCACGACCTCCGGCATAGCAGTCAGGGCCACTAACTACTAGACCAACAGGCCCGTCAATTAAGAAGTCAAATACAGAATCTTCACTGTTATACTTGCTTTAATAATTAATTAGTGTCTAAATTAAATTTAGAACGATGTACAAAAGCAAACGCAATAACAGGGTGATATGGAAGAAAAGAGAGTCTGTGGTAGTGTGACAGGACAGAATGGAGCAGAGAAACGTGTTCCGCAAACCCCAAGTAATATAGGATAAGGATTGATAGAAGAAGAGATTTTAAATATCCATTAAATTGAAGAAAATTCAAACTTTATAACATTACGGTCGTGAATGAATTCTAAAAATGATCATTAATGATGAAAAGGATCATTTGGACGACACGGTTGGGGCAGTGGTTGAACGATTGACTACTGCACTGCATGTCACGAGTTAACTTAATTTATTTTGAAAGCGCCCATAATAAACTAAATACCGCTTTCTTTCCAGTTTTATACAATTTAGACATAAAAGCCATGTTCTTGGTCATTTACCAATTTCATCCCATGCTGCTCAAAACATAATTTTACTTCTGTGCCTATCTAATAATATCAACGAATTTTAAGCATTAATACTTCCATGAACATACCCAGATTATTTCTTAAAACTTTTGTACCTACTACTAATACATGTTATTTTTTAGAATGCTGGAGCCATATCAGCCGAAGTTCCAGCAGCAGCATCGACAAAGTTGTGCTTTAGCTGAAAACTCCGTATCGGTGCCTCCTCATGTGAGTTACATTTATCTTTTGTGTGTACTTGCACTGGTTTGAGAAAAATTCAACACACACAACTAGTTACTGGAACAAGAATAATTAACAAAAATTAAAACATAAATTGATATTACAGCCATGGTCATGGATGCCCACCCATGACCATGGCTGTAATATCAATTTGGATCATCAATATGGATCCATATGTCCATGTATTACCAATGCTAGATTATTACATTTGCCAAGATTATTACGGGTTGATTATTTATTGTTCCAGAAACCAGATATACGATGAAAACATATTTCTAAGAACTGACAATGATATTTTTAATTAGCACTGAAATCACATAAATATAGCGTGTGAAAATATGTATATAAGCAACAATGGAAATTATTTTGCAGGCAGTACAACGCAAACCTTTTCTATTACAGCAAACTGCAGAAAGTGAATGCCTAAATTATAATGATATTGTAAGGTATTTCTCGCTCCTAATTAGTGAACACGCAATTCAGACTCATTTTCAATAAACACTAAATTTAGATTGTCACGAGACAATCGTTGTTATTGCTTGGTGGACTGTGTTTTCTAATTGTAGGCATAAGCATATTTAAACTACAATTTTAACTGCTATGATTTACCTTGGTCTCGTCTTTATATGCGAAACTTTGCCGGAATCTACCAGGCACCCAGTGTCGATGGTTGATAATATTAAAATTTAAACTAAAGATATCAATAATATAGAAACAAAAAAATAAGTCCACTAAGCAAACCAAACCAAATAAGAAACTTTGACATTAATTCAAGATGTTTAAGTTTTTCACAAGCACTGTCCCTGACCACCTTAAGATCGGCTTGGTAAGAACTTTTCTAGTAATGAACATAGATCGGAATAGGCAGTGCAATACTACGACAAAATTTATATATTGGCATAAGCATAGACACTGACTAATCAAACTGCGCAAAAATCTAATGAAGTTATATAAAAGTATACAAAAAAAATATATCACCCTATTGACCTGACATGAATACTGACCTAGATATCCCCAATAAAATGACATTTTATCTAGCAAGAAACCAGGATAAACCATAATATCCTTATCTTAATATTTGTCAGTTGTTATGCATATTGCACTACCTATCCGACTTATGGTAATGAAACACTGCTTTGTACAGCACCGAGCATCACTGTCACGCGGCTGTGTGTCATACGACTGCGGGGCATCATTCTCATCTTATCAACCATGCGGGTACCTGTCCCATAGACCGCGGCAGGTAAGGATTAACTAAATTATCAGATTATTACTACAAATCTATGATGTTAAAGAAAAAATTATCATCATAATATGATCCCCTTAGAAAAATAAAATAGCTTTAAATGTTTAGATGCTACAAATTAAAAGTCGTCAAAAAATATTGGAACATACAACACAAGCTTGAATGGATAGACTGTAACACTAATTTTGGACATATTTTAATGTACGAATACCACACGTAGACCTAGTCATTTTTAGTCGATGCAAAACGAAACGCACCTTGCACCTTTGTTCGTCAAAACACTAATACAGCATTATTTACACTTCCCATCTTCCAGAACTCGGTCTTCGTAAGTAGTATGGGTATGGGTGGTATGGCACTCATTCCTGAGAGTCCTCCAAGGCGTTCTCGGTCAGCAACCGACATACCAGCCCTCGTCACACCGTCAGAAATGTCCCACCATACAGCCAGGTCTTCAAGAGCAGCTAGTCTACACAGCGCTGTGGATATAAGAGTTGCTCCATCTCCAAGAACTTCCAGAGCTGCAAGTCTACATTCAGCTGTAGATATGCCTCCAGGGTCTGTCCAAGTTCATGTTAGAGGGTCGGGGTCGAACTTAAATAGACCAAGAAGTCCAAGACGGCTGACTATAACTAATGTATAATTTAAGTGGATAATGGGATTCTAAATGTCTACGGTTTCAAGGACCAATATGTATTTTAATCTATAACCATCAAGGTTATGTGTTATCATATTGAAACTTTCTTAAGTGAATTTCAAGCGGTATTCTATATTTTTTACGATAACGCTTGAAAGATTTTTATTTCATTTATTGATCTGATTTTAATTCTTGATATCTTCATATGAATTGACTTAATTGAATTCCTGTCTATTTTTTTTTTAATATTATTTTTTTCTAAACTCATTGAAAAGTAGCTTTAAACGGATTTTAGAAAAAAAATCATTAATTTAACAAATTTTTAAATACTTTGATATGCTGTCATTGAACTTTTGTGGTGTGAAATTCGAAAGGTACCAATTAATTATTGAATTTAGAAATAAGATTAATGATAACTTTCTATATTTCCAGTAGCTTAGTCTTCTTCTCTTCTCTTCATCATATCTATTGTATACATACTAGTAGCTATATAGTGCGTAAAGCGCAAATCTTAGACGTGTGGTGCTATTATAAGTATCAAAACGATTGGTTTTGTTAACAATGTCATTATTTATACTGTTAAAATTAATTTTGATATCTTTGTTTGTTTTGACTAAAATTAAATGACTTGCTAAATATTGCCTTAATATCTCTTCCATTGATTTTTCAATCATATTGCTTACCTCATTATGGAACCAGTATATTCTTTCAGTACATTAAAAAAAAAATATGTCACTTATGAAATTCACATTTCGTTTTTAATATTTATCTACGACGAATATTTTCGCCCTGTCGAGTACGTCCTTCGTGTCTACGCTAATATCCTAAGCAAACTTATAAATTTTAGATAAGGTTGATATTAATAAATTCTGCTCAAATTATTGTATAATATTATTTTCATCTTAGTTGGCAATAACAGTTTGTTTTTATTAAACGTTAAGCTACCTGCCACATTATAAATTTTATTATTTCTTATCGTACGCTGTTTTTTCTTCTAAAATTGCTGATTTGCTAAATGCGTACAGATGATTTTTATTAATATCAATCATTTCTATATCAATATTAGATACAACTCTTGCTCGAGTATTCTAAATAATGTAGTTATGTATTTTAATGGCCAAATATCTTTGTACATATTAGCTTTAAAATGTAAATGGTTTCATAATCTATTGCTACACTTTCGGGTGTAATATTTAAGTTAGATTTACCATTCAATTTGATATACAAGAGCTATTCTAGTTATTATCAGATTAATTATTATATTTATAGCTTACTTTGTCAAGTATAAAAGGCGTAAAATATCAAAGGGCATAGAAAACATTAACCCTAAATCACTTGAGCCTTTTAGGTTCATAGTTATCGATCTCAATAAAAACCTTTAACATTCCTCAAACACTTCAGTCGTTGTTCTAATGAGGTTGCCCGAAAGTGACGTAAGAAACCTCACTTATGTAAGGACTATTAAATTTAATAATGATACCATAGAAAGAACCTTCACAATAGCAAACAACCACATTGTACATCAATTTGAATACAAAATGCCGCTTAACAAGAGTCCTACCATGGGTGTACAATACAAATGTAAAAACTGTTTTAAAACTCGAAAGAAAAGATGTTTTTTGAGTTAGTTACTAACTGAATATTTATCGTTTAAAAATATTTTTATATTATATTAATTCAGTTGAATAATAATTATACTGTAGAATAAATCTTATAATACAATTATAATCAGCTTCACTTAAAGCATTATCAATAAATAGCTTAACACAAGAATTACTTCAAATCCAGATCACATCTTATATTATTATCGCCTATACAAAGAAGACCATGGTAGCACCTGCCCAAATCGATATTACAATCTATCTTTAGATATCGAGACGCTTGTCATTCAAACCGAAATACTGTTTAAATTAACATGTACATAGCTGATTAAGGTAAAAATATATTTTATGATACTATACCTAACCTTGTAACGACAAAATCAATTACAATCCTATGTAAATATGTAGAAAACTCACAAATCAATCGTGCCTGCGATGTTCTCGCGTGTATAGAGAAATATTTTTGTGCCATTCGACAATCAAAGGCAGGTTTAGATTTAAGCTAAGATTATTATTCGGTCAGAGAAAATATTTTTTTTTTATCAAATTGGCATACCACTTCAATATGCCGCTTTATATTCATTTCATATAATTGTCATAGAATGGCATTGTGATTAGAATATTCATGGATATTTTAAGATGGCAAGCAGTTTGATAAAAAGAAACAATCTGTCTATACTTTCATTATTATGAATATCGTGTTAGGTCTTCACATTCCGTCCGAGTTTGACATTGTTTCGTAGGATTTTTTTCCTTTTTCTTAATTTCATATTTATTTTGTCTGTCTTAACTCCTACTTGTCTTGTATTACCTAACTGTTTTCTTATCTCCCTTCTCTTCACTGTCTGATTTCACTCTATTACCTAGATAACAGCTGTCCAATTGCTGGATAATTTAATTTCATCTTCTGTGCTCGAATTAATTCATGAATCCCCAAGCGACCACCGGTGGCCGCGCATCTATTGTCTTACTATTGTGTCTCTAATTGACGGTATCTGAAGGGTTAAGCAATGGATTTCCGTCTCCAGAGGTTACATCGTTTTAGTCAGTCCCAGTGCAGTTTGTCAGAACTGCCAAATATGTTCGACAGACTTCAGTGTTCTTTATTCAAACTTCTGGTCTTACTATTGTTATTCGAAAACATTTGAAATTTTATCATTGATTGGTGAAATTTATCATAATTTTGATAATTTGCCTTTTCTATATCTGTAAAAAAAATATGTATGAATACTTCATATATATTTTTTATCGTAATTTGACACTAGCAGATTGTACTAAAAAAGTAACTTCGGAAATCAGAATATCAAAATCTATAGTTTTATCACTAGTGTTCAACACTATTTTACTTATTAAAGATTTACAGTCGTACTCCATAACTCTTGGAAATTCAACTAGCGTCGTTAAGAAACTCCAAGTTTTAATACCAGCTCTTCATTGAAAAGTTTTAATCCATCTGATTCGACTTTTTTTTTCTAAAAATGAAGTCCCAAGTAACCGTCATCGCTTGACCTAGCAAACATTCTAAATTCGGAGCTCTGGCAGTACGAGCTACTAAAATAAAACTGACCTTTAAAATTTTCTCAACTGCATTTCTGTGACCCAACAATTTTCCATTTTGTTTCAAAGCAGGTCACGTTGATTGTGTTTTGAATAATTGGAACCAACGAAAACTTCTTAAAAGGAGAAATTCTAAACACATTTTTTTGTCATTATGATTACTTCTGTAGAGTTTTTTATCTCAGTTATCTAAGGGGCGTTCATTAAAGTAATTACTGCTTTATCAATTAGTTTAACTTATTCTAGCAGCCATCAGGGGTTTTAATAGAAACATTAATTAAATTTTAAAAGACTTAAATTAATTGCTTTCAACTCAAGCACGTCCAAATCGTTTGCGTTCATCGCATACCTTTCACAACGTTACTTTTTCAAACATGGAATTTGACCTTAAAAGGATATAAATCCCTTTGAGAATTCCATTGCACTGTAAAATTCTTTTGCCGGTAAAAAGGTTGGTATTTCTAACGATATAGTCAGTATTAGTCCAACAAAATTATGGCTTCATAACAATAATAACCGTTTACGAAGTAAATTGAAAATCTTCTAGTTTCTAATTATATTTTTTGCTTCCATCGACAATTGATTCGGACGTTTTTGTTCCAGGGCACGAATCGTGGCTATGAAGCTTTTTTTAATTACCTACTCGATTCCCAGAAGTTTTGCTATTAACATCAAGCCCTGAAAGTGATCGGGCTTTATTAATTTAAAAAAATACTCAAATCACGATATTGAAGAAATCAATCTAACCAGAACCAAAAACTAATCAGAATGATGCATGAAGTCGTATATTGAAAACGATTTACGTTTTCGCCATCTTTCATGCATCATTTATCAAACAGAGTTTCTCTATATTGATTCAACCTTTCAGCTTCAATACATGTCCTCTTTTCTATTACTTCCTTATTCTGTACCTATATGATGTTCTTGCTTCCTATTCATCGTTTTCTAGTGAGCTAAAAATCGTACTAGTTTCGTAATCTACACAAGGAAAGTCTGAAACTAGTTTAAACTTCGTGCATGCATTGTTGAGTCAAATATCAAGCTATTACTTAGTTCAAAAACTGCTCAATTTGAACTAACTTTAACTTTGGAAAGGGACATCAATTCTTTTGTAAGAACTGAATGCGCAAGCTAGCGTTTATATTAAGGTCACTGCAATTTTTCATTCGTCCGAATGTTCATTTGCTTTCGTTCTAACCAATGAATATGTAATGATGTTTGTTTGGGAATGTGTTTTAGTAAACAATGCATTAAGGAATCGTGTTTTTGATAGCCCTTTTCCGTGAATTGTCTGTCTTTGCATTTACATTCTGTATCACCGTTTATAGACTTTTGTGTTCTTTTTATTTTCAAATGAAACCATTATCGGACTGATATTTGAAATGTTCCTTTTATTTCTTTAATTACTTTTGAATACAAAAAATCAATAATGAGTATGAATAAATGAGTATATTCAAAACGATATTTATATTTTTTGTATAGTTTCACGTTTGATTAATACTTTTGGTTGACTTAAGATATTGATAAAATAAGTTTAGTATGTAAAAGTTGCATTTATGCTCTTATTTTTAACCAACTTTAAAAGGAAGAGATTCTTAATGCGACTGAGTTTTTTTAGCGTCATTACTACACCAAATCTCTAGATAAGTTCGCGCCTTTCCTAACATCTATAAAATTAATATTAAGTTTTAACTACTATTTAAGACTTGTACTAGATTATAAAGCAGTGACACGAAATAAAAGGATTTTAATAAAAACCTCTTCAAATACCGATTCGTTTTATTCTTGGGAACCTTTTCAGGATCAGTGCTTTTCGTTTACAGGAATTTAATATAGTCCTTTGAGAGATTACGAGATACGCAGGAAGCGGGTAATGGGTCTCTAATTTAGGTTACGCCTACAATTCTATTGTTTGTGTGATTGGATCATGAGATTGTTTATTATGTCTCGGTGAAAAGGCGTATTTCTCGAAAATGGTACATGGCAACATCGCAACGTAAAGCAACATGCCCTAGTAGTAAAAAAATTGCGTAATTCTCTGGTGGAGTCTGTGTTTCCTGATAGCTACAACCTGGGGATCTCTTAATCAAGAGTCTAGGTTACTTCTAGGCAAACGCGCTTCATCTTCGACCACATCATCGCTTTCCATCAGGTGAGATAGTGGTCAAGTTCGAGCCTATCAACAATAAATAAATTATTATAAGACGTGACAGCCATTAACCCGCACTGAGCTCACTTAATTTCACCACCATTACAGCCCACTTCTTGAGAGACGATACCTGTGTCCCACTTGAAGGAACATTACAAACTGATAATGCTGAGTGAGATAAGGTCTCTATCCTGGGTTCAACAGTAAGAAACTTAAAAAACTGCATATTTCTATGGCTGAGAACTCGTCTAGCTACTCATACTTTTGAAAGTGACAATAATTTTGCCCTAATAATGGCAGGAACTATTTATTAATCTCAAGGTAATAATAACAAGTAATCTCATATGGCGGAGACCGGTAAGGAGCGAGGAACGAGCTTTTGTTAAAATTCGAACAATTAATATTCTTATTCATGTTCATTTATTAATTTGTAAACATAGGTAACATTAAGGTCTGAAATAACAATTTTTTAACGCTATGTTAGCTAATAATAGCATACAAAATTTTTTATTAGAAATAGACATTATTAATTATTACTAAATGACAATACAATTATCAATCATTACGACACATAAAATATTAAATTTGAATGTCACAACATTAAATAATAATAATGTCAAATGCTCCACTACATAGTCATATTCTGTTTTACTAAATGTCAATAAAGTTACTAAAGTACATAAAATTATAAATTTGAAATGTCATTATAGTAAACAAATTCAGTGTCAAAATCCACCACATAATCACAATTTGTCCTCTAAAAATTTAATGACACTGTAATAGGTTTTAGAAATTAAGAGCTTTTTTATACTACGTTTAAAAACCTTTAAAGATTGTATCTGTAGCAATGCGAGATAATTATGAATGTTTGGGTTTGGTTTAGGATTTTATAAATGGTGAATCTATAACTGTCAATAAATCACGAAAAAGACAGCATCATAAGCATAGCATAATCAGCCTTTTAATGTTCCCACTGCTGAAACTCAGACCTCCTCTCTAGAAGAGGGATAAGGCCGTAATCCACCACGCAGGCCCAGTGCAGATTGGTATATAATAATAATAATTCTTTATTATCAGGCAACTAAGGCCCTTAGATAAATACACAAATAATCTTACAAAATAATAAACTAATACACAAAAAGATACTATAACTAATTCACACACACAAAATCAATCAATTCATTAATTCACATGTCTTCGAATTTTTGTTTCCAAGACATGCCAATTTCCTCAAGATGTTTTCCTTCACCGTTTTGAGAGCA
Organism: Mythimna lalbum; assembly: GCA_949319445.1. Lineage (NCBI taxonomy): Eukaryota > Metazoa > Arthropoda > Insecta > Lepidoptera > Noctuidae > Mythimna > Mythimna lalbum. The sequence goes on along the minus strand of OX439358.1, from coordinate 17,669,446 downwards.
GTAGTGATGAAATAAATGCCCCTGGCTGGGTTTGAACCCACAAACTACAAACTAGTAGGTAAGCTACCGCTTGGTCAGCACTGCTCTCACGAAAAAGATATCAAAAACTTTTTAGTTAGATTTTGTGATTCCGGTTAGCCAAAGAATCAAACTTACCACTAATAATGAAAAAAAAGTCTACTTCTTCTTAGAAGTAACTTGACAAATATCCGTTCCTAAAGAGTGGGTCTGAGTACAATGATCTCCGTCTGAGTACAAAGATCTCCTCGGCCTAATTTTCCTTTTACAAATACCCTGCAGCAATGCTCCCATCTTTTCCTACTAAGCCAATAAGTGCACACAGTTTCAACACAAAATAGATAAGTACAGAAGTCAATCTACATACCTACAATGTGCGCTCGAGCAACGCACACATAGTCAGCGCTCACAGACACGACATCTCAGTCCGGTTAAAACCAGTGTGAGCGCGAGTGCCATCCGTTTGAGACGCGTCTGTGAACTATTTTGTGTTGCATTGTTTGTTAAAGCTTGCTCATTCGGGCTATCCTGGCTGACCTTAAGCAGTCCATATTCGACTGGCCTGTTGGTCCAGAGGTTAGTGGCCCTGACTGCTGGGCGTGGTCGTGGGTTCGATTCCCACCCAGGACAAATGTTTATGTGATGAGCATGATTTGTTCTGTGTCTGGGTGTAATTTATCTATAATAATAGTATATTAATTCATGAATCCCCAAGCGACCACCGGTGGCCGCGCATCTATTGTCTTACTATTGTGTCTCTAATTGACGGTATCTGAAGGGTTAATCAGTATCATAAGTATGTTTATCAGTTTTCTAGTACCCATAACATCTGCTTAGCTTGGGACTAGAGGGCGTTGTGTAATAGTTGTGCATTATTATTAATATTATATATCCACTCTACTATCTACGGTGAAAAAAGTCACCACAAAATTCTTTTCATAACGATCAGGGTTTTTTTTTTCTGTCGACGGGGAAAATCATCTTTGACGAAACCCGCTCTTGGGTGGAGCGGGAGACAGTGTCAGAGTCTTACTGACTAAAAACCCCGCGCCGTTCCTTCTAGCCTTCATACCGGGGTTCTAGTTTCCTTTTGGATAACCCCGACCCCAGTAGGCTTCGACCCAGATGGGCCCCTCCTGTTGCTGACAACTCCTTGAGGCGCGCGGGAACAGTGCGCGCCGTCGACGCCTTGGCTCGGTCCGGACAGTTACCGGACGATCAGACAGCGAGCTATCCATGGGTCGCCGTCCGCGAGCCCGCGTCTACGGTGGCCGGAAATCGGGATCGGAATCCCGGCGGCGGCGGCGGGGGCGCCGTTGCCTGATGCGGTCTGCCTCCTCCTTTGCTAGCATTACTGCTTCGCAGAAGGAGGCGACCGCCTGCCACTCCTCCTCGCACCGGACCATGGCCCGAACCAAGGCCCGGCGCGAGAGGTCTCCGCCGATAACGATCAGGGTGACAAAAGTGGCTAACCATTTGTCACGTTTCTGTCATATAACCAGTACAGTTAGATCAAGAATACTTTTACAAGCACGTCTGCAGTTCCAACAGTAAACTGAAGCCAACTAGCATCGTAAATATTGAATGGCTGCATTGAACTAGATTCGTAGAGGCTAAGCCGAAAGTCTTATAAATAAGTAAGCGGGTAAGGTTTGTTTACCCATTACTGACGAATAACATTGAAACCACAAAATAGATAGTTACAGAAGTCAATCTCATGTACGATCTTCACTTTTCATGCTTATGCTCGGAGGTCGCGCTAGGGTCGGCGCCTCGCCGTTCAAGCGTGCTCAGCTTCGGTAATAAATTGCAAAAATGTTAAATTGTCACAAGGTCATATTCGCTTTCTTTCTCGGGGCTGGTAGCCACTGAGGTAAGTACCTACCCTACTCACTTTTCTGCGTTATGTTAAAACAAATCATCAAAATACAAGTAAATACCTACTTACCTCTCGGAGACAACTGGTAGCTTAAAAAACGATAATAAACCAATTAATGTTGAATTTAAACAACCGTCCACTGAACGGTTATAACTGTTTTTTTTTCAATTATTTAAAAAAAGGTGGCAACACTCATCAATATGCTTGTTACGCACGAGAACTATTTTTGTAATTACAAAATCATAGATAATAATAACCAATAAACGGCGCCTCAGGCAGAGCGCAACAGGATATTCATAAGTCCGTTACTATCAACTCAACGCCCAAAATTCGTCATAACAATAACGTCAAAATCTTCAAACAAACCTGTTTCCTCGAAGTCCGTGTGATACGAATATCTGGTGCAGACGTAGTATCTTCCATTTGACCTACTCCTATTAGAGACGATGGACTGTGGCGTGTCAAGGGCGGCCACAGTGCCGAGATATCGCTTCCCCATAAGGCTAACTTCACACTGCGAAAAATATTTTTCCCAACTCAACATTATCTTCCTGCCATTATCCCGTCTTATTTGGGGTCGGCGCAACACGTTTTTTTCTTCCATTCTGTCCTGTCGCTCGTCACGCTATCATTAACTCTCTTTTCATTCATTTCACTTCTCACATAATCGATCCATCGTTTCTTTGGTCTCCCTCTCCATCCATCCACATGTAAATTCATAACTCTTTTGGCAACATGCGTTCCATCTCTCCTCCTTACATGACCATACCAAGACAAACGAATCCCTTTCAACTTTTCAGTCACTGGCGCCACTTTCAAACTTCCCTAATATACTCATTTCTCACTTTATACATTCTCATCTCTGCTACATGCAATCTTTTTTCATCCGTCTTTTTCACAGTTCAACATTCTGATCCATACAGTACAACAGGCCTTATCACGGATTTGTAGATTTTACCCAACTGCATGACGATAATTTAGTACCTGTCTCCCAAGCCAAGTTACAACCGTTTCTATTCTATTCTCTTCTGTTGAACGCTTCGAGTTGGCCACGCCTCCGATTCTTTTGTTCTGATCACGTGACTGAGCGTTGAAATGACGTCAGATCAAAGGTATCGGAGTTGTGACCTCGAGTCGTTTGACATAAGAGAATAGAATAGAAACGGTTGTAACTAAGCTGGGGGGGCAGATTTGTTCTTTGTTCAGCCCACTGAGTTTTGTCCCACTAAAAAATCCTGGTTCATTCCGATATATGGTTACCTTATATAGATTAATCAGTTGTGGAGGTCTGATAGGTAGCTCCATGTATAACATGGCTTTTCAGTCCCATCCTGTTAGACTAGAAGCTGACTCCATACTAGTTGGGAAAAGGCTAGGCAGATAAAGATACCCTATACAGGTTAATCAATTTGCGAATAGGTTTTTTGTTAAATTATAAAAGTTCATGAATTGCTCACTGTCTATTACTGAGAAACGGACGAAAATTTGATCAGTGGTGTTTGAGTTTCTTACAAAGAGACATAGCGTTGGCAGGCCTTCTACAAGGTAAGGGTTACGGGAATCCGATGGATGCAAGACGCACAGGACAGTTCTTTATGGCGACTCGGGTGAGGCCTATGTTCAGCAGTGGACGTCTTTCGGCTGAAATGATGAACGTACTACAAACAGGTAGTGTACTAACGGATGTTGTTCCAACATTCAACATCAAGATTTGCCCTGAACAAATACTTGCCATTGGAAATCAAGAGCTTATAAAAATAAATAAAGGTTTGTTTATACATCTTTTAATAAAACCCTCTAACATTCAAAGAATACCCGCATTCGTACGAACTGAGTTATTTCATCCAAAACTCAAGAAAGAATAGCGAAATATTTCGGTAAACGGGGAAGGATAACTGCGCATTTCTCATCATTGCTTTATTTTCCTTCCACCAATCTTACTTTCGGGGATAGATGGGCAATTTCCTTGATTTGGAGAATAGTAAAGGGTACCGATCAAATTCTTTGGATGAAGTATAAAAGAATTCTGTAATGGAGAAATGAAGAGTATGAAATATGATTAAGTTTTTTAGGAAAATAATAACTGGAAGAAAATGAAGAGGGTTTAGCCCTGCTTTAAAATAATGTTCAGAAAGAAAGAAAAACCAGAATGTTGTTATTTGCCAGAATGGCCAAAAATTATTCACAAATTTTAAGTCATCATCAATAGCCTTTTTTAATGTTCCCACTGCTGGGACACAGCCCTCCTCTCTAGGAGAGGGAATGGGCCGTAATCCACCACGCTGGCCTAGTGCGGGTTGGTGGATGTCACAGATCTTCGATTTTTTAGTTCTAGGACATGCTGGTTTCCTCACGATGTTTTCTTTCACCGTTTTGAGAGCAAATAAAATAAATATTTTTTAACTTAAAACCTATTGAAAGAACAGCCAGGCTGAAGTGAAAGTGGATTAACCACGTTGCAACATTGAGCCCGGAGAGATGGGCGGAGATTGTCACTTTATGGATGCCTGAGGGAAGACGACGCAATCGAGGTCGACTGCGGCGAAGACCCCTCTACCTATACAACTTACAACCGTTTCGCTTGCGTCGATTACTTCGAGTTGACCTTGCCGCCAATTCTTTTGTTCTGACCACGTGACTGAGCGTTGAGATGACGTCATTCCTGTACATTTGAAGCTTTCTACTGGCGAACTATTGCAGATTAGCAACTTGGATAGAAGTACTGATCATGTTTGCGATGCAAACTTGGTAAGAGATCGCCCAAGACAGAGAGGTTTGGAAGAAGAAGGGGAAGGCCTTTGCCAAGTACCCAATATAAGCTAATAAAAAAGTCTTTCTTCCTAATACACACAAGTAGACCTTCAAACATCTGTGTCTTACGTATTTGAAATCTAATTTATCAGAAAATTTATTCTATAAGAATAGCGGACCTCTTCATACGTACGTAAATTAAATTATGATAATTTATATTCACAAAAGACCAGCCTATGAATGATTCATATGAGAATGAGTTATTAGGGCTACTTACCTTATATTTTCGGTGCTGACGTAAAATTGAAAAGAATAGGATCAGCAGAATTCACACAAACCATTACAAAGTGAAGTAGTTTCTCACAGAATTCGTAGCTTTATATTTGGACATCAAACCTATACGCACAAAATGTTTTGGGAACATTTATAGTATATTATGCGTACAGCTAAGGAATGGAAATTCCCGGCCAAAGTCTGTGTTTCTAGACAACTAGAATCTTCAGAGTCAATGGTCAATAGGTTACTTCTTGGCAAGCGTGGTCTATTGTCGACCATATCATTGCCCACCATCAAGAGAGATAGTGCTCAATCGTGAGCCTTTCAAGTGATCCTCTCTACCCCTTTATTTGCGAGGGTTACGAGAACTCCTTCGAACAATTCGCAGCTCTGGTGTCCATTCCCCATTCCCTCTCATCTCGAACCATGGTCTCAACCAGGGTCGGATGCGAGAGGTCGCCGCCGCCGATCCTATCCACGAATAAAAACTAGAGCTCTCATATCGAACTTGCGACATGCAGCGCAGCAGTCAATTCATCCATCTCAATTACCTCCAGAGTATATCTTTTACAAGCAAGTAATTTTAGCTCTTATTAGTTTTTTTTTTTGTCGACGGGGAAAATCATCTTATGACAAACCCCGCTCTTGGGTGGAGCGGGAGATAGTGTCATACTCTTACTGACTAAAAACCCCGCGCCGTTCCTTCTTTCCTGCATACCGGGGCACGGGCTCCCTTTCGGACAATCCTGTCCCCAGTAGGCTTCGACCCAGCTGGGCCCCTCCTGCGCGGGAACAGTGCGCGCCGTCGACGTCTTGGACTCGGTCCATTACCGGACGATCGGACAGCGAGCTACCCATGGCTCGCCGTCCGCGAGCCCGCGAGCTCTTATTAGTTTACAGGTCTCATATTTTCAACATGTTACCTACTCTACCGGTTCTACTAATAAGTGCCTCCGTAAAGTTCTCAAAATGAGCGATTCAAATGAAGTATGTGTCACACGCCCCTATCATGAAAATGTGTTCGAATTAATAAGATGGCTCCGTCTTGGATATTAAATTCACACTGTTATTACATTAGAACAAAGGGTCGTTGGTCCGGCTGAAATATGTATTTTACTGACAGTTGAAATGGGCAGTCAGAGGCTGAGGGCAGAATATCAAGTTTCTCTCTCATGCTAGGTATGATTATTATCCCCGCTAGGGCTCTAGCCCCCGGCGTCGGCTCGTCGTGAACGACTACCGGTTACTATAAGCGTGAGGACGCCACACAGAAGTCTAGTTAAACTGAAGACAACCTCACAGGTTATAAGCAAGAGACTACTCGCTAAAAATCATAATTTTACAAGCTTTTATTTAGTTGCACCTGACCCGATGTTTGTCTGTCATCAAATCCACTTCCCGGTTACCGATTGAGCTGAAATTTTGCATGCATATGTAAATCAGATAACAATGCAAAATTATCATGACAAGAAGCTGGTCTGATGATGGAACTGGAAGGTGGCTATAGAAACTAGGCAGTTAAACGACACAACCCCATCGAGTTTGTGCTCGTATGATTCGTCTTGACGAGTATTAATTATATAGGTAGGTATACCGAACTATAAAAGCTTGCTATGAAAAATAATTTTTCATTAAAAACTTGTAACAAGCTTTTATTTAGTTTCACCTGTCCCGATGTTTGTCTGTCATCAAATCTTGTAAATTAAATTTGACCCACATCCCGATTATCAATTGAGCTGAAATTTTGCATGCATGTGTAAATCAGATGACAATGCAAAATTATCATGACAAGGAGCTGATCTAATGATGGAACCGGAAGGTGGCTATAGGACACAATCCCACCGAGTTTAGACTAGTATGATTCGTCTTGACGAGTATTAATTATATAGGTACACCGAGCTATAAAAGCTGGCTATAAAAAAATTAATTTCATTAAAAGCTTGTTATCAGTAAATATCTGAAATCTCCTCTCGCTCCACCATAGGATGGGAAGTCTTTAGGTAATATCCCAACTAAAAAATAAAGCCATATCCGACTTTCCACAAATTTCCCACATCTGCTAGCTCTATAATCGTTGTTAAATAAAATATAAGAACGGATCGAAAACAGCACTTTTATCTCCACTTCCATTTCATAGTTTTCGAGCACAATATTTCAATGGAATTAATACGGCTATCGGCTACCTACCTATACTTTATTTAGTCATGAATAAGATATCATCTACATTGTAGCTTCAGCCTTCAAACGGTGTAAGACGTTTCCGCGGCTTAGAGACCGACGTACACTGGTCGTACAGCATGGCAACTATTTTTCAAAACACTTACTGGAAACTCGATCCCACCTGATAGTAAGCAGTGAAGCAATCGTTGATGGTGAGGCGCACTAGTTTATTAAGAGCCTTTTCACTCTAGCCTTGAAGATACGTAAATTATAATCGATCGAACGGGAAGAACACAGCAGGGATATTGTTCAAGTCCTTCGATGTAAGCCTGGTGAGGATTTTTTTTTATGGTGTGAAAATTATCAATGACAACCCCCGCTCTTGGGCGGTGCGGGAGATAGTATCAAATTCTTACTGACTAAAAACCCACCCCGTTCCTGAGTGCCTTCACACCGGGACTCGAGCTAAAACTAACCCATTTACCCAGCTAGGCCTCTCCTGTTGCTGACAACTCCTTGAGGCGCGCAGGAACAGTGCGCGACGTCGACGGCTTGGGCTCGGTTCGGACAGTTACCAGATGGTCGGACAGCGAGCTATCCATAGCTCGTCGTCCGCAAGCCTGCGCCTACGGTGGTCAGAAATCGGGATCGGAACCCCGGCGGCGGCGAGAGCGCCGTTGCCTGATGCGGTCGGCTTCCTCATTTACTAGTGTTACTGCTTCGCAGAAAGAGGCGACCGCCTGCCACTCCTCCTCGCTCCAGACCATGGCCTGAACCAGGGCCCGGTGCGAGAGGGCACGGCGATGCGCCCAAACAGGGCACAATTCGTCTGTGTGCTCATCCTCCGGGCGTTCCACACAGTGGCGACACCCTGGCGACGCCTGGTGAGGACCGTGCGAATCCGATGGATGCTAGACGCACAGGAGATTATCACTATCACAATAATATTATTAAGATGAAAATTTGAATATAATAGTGTGTGTGTATGTTTGTTACTCTTTGATGCTGTAACGGCCAAATTGATTTATCTTCATCATCATCATTTCAGCCGAAAGCCGTGCACCGTAGGCAATACCGACAAGGAAGAAGATGAATATATATCTTAGGTGTGTATCTACGAGTGTGTATGCCAAATAAAATAGTTTTCTTTCTTTCTTTCTTTAGGTATACATTCATCTCTTTTGTAAACTAAACCACATTGAAGTTATGGCCTCAGCACCTCAAGGAACTACGTATTACTTAGCCGCACCATAAGAAAATCAACGGTGTATTCGATATTATTCCACACTGCCCCGCTAGCCAAGTTACAACCGTTTCGTTTGCGTCGAATGCGTCGAGTCAGCCACATCCCCGAATCTTTTGTTCTGACCACGTGACTGAGCATTGAAATGACGTCGTTCCCGTACATTTGTAGTTTTCTACTAGCGTTAACGATTGCAGATTATCAACTTGGCTAGGGGTATTGAACGTTAGCATGTTGAATGAAATAAAAATTTTCTTGTTATTTGCGATTTCGGATAAAGTTACTTACTGTGTGAAACTAAAAATTAATAATAATAATAATACTTTATTGAGACAAATTCTTACAACATGCTAAATATCAGTTAAGTTACAATAAATAAAGGTACAAAAAAGTTGACACCCTGACTCCTAAACTAGGAATTCCTGTATCTTAGGAGTCAGTGTTCTCCTGCTACTTGGACATTACTCAATCACACAAATTGGGTAATTGACTCAATTTGAATAATTATTGACGTGTGTTTGCTATCTTATCAATATTGGATAAGATAGCAAACACACGTCAATATTTTCAAGTCACGGGTGCGTATGCGTCAGTCCTTCAGCTGAATCTTACTCGAGGCTCGAGCTCAAGTAAATCGTTCACCAGGGAGCTATAACTCGCCCGCCTCCATCGCAACCGTGCTATTGTATACTTTTCACTTTATGCCGGTATACACAGGTTTATGTGACTTACTTGAGTATTTTTCGTTACTGTTATTTTATACTTTACTAGCGGATACCTATTTCACTAGTATGCTACTACGCTAAAAATACCGGTCAAGTCCGAGTCGAGCTCGCAAATCGAGAGTTCCGTACAAACTTATCTATGTAAATAGTTCAATTCGCGAATCGAGTCTCTAGGATTTTTCCGAAGTGCAAAAAAGAAGGTTTTTTTGTGACGTGACAACACATTTTCGTTTATCTTCCTATATATTCTTTAGTACCTTGTATTACATAACTAGCTTTTGTCCGCGCGGCTTCGCTCCCGCTCTTCCCTACTCTACCCTACTCTACCCTACTCTACCCTACCCTACTCAACACCAAACCCTACCCTACCCTACTCTACCCTACTCTACCCTACTCTACCCTACTCTACCCTACTCTACCCTACTCTACCCTACTCTACCCTACTCTACCCTACTCTACCCTACTCTGGTGTCCTAAGAGAGATATTTAAAGACTGTGCATACTATAGGACCTTAGGTCACTCCGTGGTAACGGGTTAACCACCAACAAATGCATTCCCAAAGAGGGTAGTTGTCAGGCTGGCGTCCGGCTTTAAAAAAACTAGCCAAACCCCTAAGCAACATGTTCGGTTTCGGTTCGGCAGGAAGATGATGAAGTTGCACCTGCCATGTTGTCTCTGCATCACTCTAAGATCGACCAGTTGAAAATGGCTAAGGCATTAAGTCCGCCATTGTACAGCGTTTCATTAATAATAATATATGTCGTCATGCTCGTGAACGGGTGCCGTCAATTGAGACTGGTCATCTCTAAGCTGCCAGTGGCTTAATTCAGTTTTTATCTTTTTTTTTTATTATCTACATTGTGCTCACATAATAGAAGCAACAAGAAATAATGTAACCAAACATTATATGTAACACATAATAATATTTAAAAGAGTGTCCATGGAGTTTCTTGCACGTTCTTCTCCTATCTACGCTTTGGAATGTGCAATTTACTTCACTATTTAAAAGTGCTTACATTTCGTCTATTTGAAATAAATGATTTTGAATTTGAATACATTTTTTGTTAACCTGTTCTGTCCCACTTCTGGGCAAACGTCTCCCTCCACTCTTTCCATCTTTCGCGCACCGGGGGTTCTTCTTGCCAGTTCTAGTGCAATCTATCTAGTTCGTTGCGCCATCTTCTTGGCGGTATACCGCGACCCCGTCGCACTCTGTCAGGGCACCAACTTTGTTTAACACAACAAATACTATAAACAACAAACAAACAAATACAAACACAACAAACAACAAAACAAACAAACAAATATTACTACATATAACAACAAATATTACAACAACAAAACAAAAACAAACAAATAACAACAAACAAACAAACAAATATTATATTATCCAGAGAGCATTTGTAAGAACCCAAACAGGCTTTTGTAAGAACTACAACGGATAATATATTCCGGGACTGCCTAAAAATGATACTACAACTTTGGCCTTACAATCCTAAGCCCCACTTCTTACACTACCCATAACAGACGTCGATGTAAGAAGTTTGGGATTTATAGGGTCGTTCCCTCAACGATGTGTTCTATCGATACTCTATGGATATAATGTCAATGTTATATCGATATTACGTCGCTATAAACCTGAGTTTTATCGTCGTCCGTATCATATGCCTTTTTGAGGGCTATCCTTTTGTTTAGTGATGGTACCTACTTCAGTTTTTGATGAAGAAAGGAGGATAAAAATGAGAATAGTTGTTAGGAGACTTAACGTCTATTTATACAGGTTATAATTTTAAGACATTAATTTGTAACACCCCCGTTAGTAAAAAAGTTCATCAATCTAACATTTTTTCCAGATTTTAGTTTTAAACATTGCCGGATCAGGAAAAAAAGCGCAACTGCCTGTATTTTTTATATTTTGCTAACACTCTCCAGTGCGGTTTTAACACAAGGAAAAAAGGCCCGATTTCCCGTTTCATTCATTAAAACCTTTTTTTATCCGTTATTGTTAGATACGTCTTTTTAACTATCAGGGGCAGAACATTACTAGCGGTCCCGACAGACGTCTTGTCTGAAAACTGGCAAGAATCCGATTACAGCGCGATAACCGAAATTCAATTGTATTTTCAAACTATTCAGGTACTCGTCTAAGTGTCAAACTACCTATAACAACTGTCTGTTTTTTATAAGTAGTTAGTTAGACGACAGAAAGTCTAATCGTCAGTCTATCTCCCTGGATATTGGGTTGTGGCGCTCTAATAGGCAGCCACTCCACTTCGAGCTGCATCCGGTTAGACTAGAAGCCGAGCTAGCTAGTTGTTAAAAGACTAGGGAGATGATCACTAGGATAGGATAAGCAGATTATTTACGAAAATATTATCACTTATACTTACATATATGTATAGGGTCTAGGACGTCTGATTCTGATGTGGTGACGACAAAATGACAAATAATATGTCAGTAGACAGTTGATCTAATTTTCCTTCATTATTTATAACCTAAAACATGTCTTTCGGCATTTACAAAACAACAGGCATTTACAAAACCTTCCTGTTTTTGGAGGGGGGGCTGTTTTTGTAAATGCTTGTAACGCAGTTATCTCCCCATCTCCTCCAGACATCAGGTCGCTGTTAACGAACTGATGTCTGAGGTGACTGTTAACGAACACAAACTTTTATAATCTGTTTTTTTTTTTGTTCCAATCAATATTTTTACTTCATACTTCGATGAAAACGCCATACTATAAAAACTCGGTGCGCACTGTTCCCGCGCGCCTCAAGGAGTTGTCAACAACAGAAGGGGCCCAGCTGGGTCGAAGCCTACTGGGGCCAGAGTTATCTGAAAGGAAACTCGAGCCCCGGTATGAAGGCTAGAAGGAATGGGGTGGGGTTTTTAGTCAGCAAGAGGCTGACACTATCTCCGGCTCCACCCAAGAGCGGGTTTTGTCATAAGATGATTTTCCACATCGAAAAAAAAACAAATGTCAGTAGACGGTTGATCTAATTTTCCTTCATTATTTATAACCTAAAACATGTCTTTCAGCATTAAAAAAAACAGCCCTCCTGTTTTCGTAAATGCCTGTAACGCAGTCATCTCCCATATCTCGTGACATATATTCCATACTTACTAATGCGACTGTTAACAAACACAAAAAGTTTTGTAATCTGTTTTTTTTTTTTGTTCCAATCAATATTTTTACTTCAAACTTCGATGAAAACGCCATACTATAAAAACTGGGAAAAAGTTTAATCATTGGCAAAAGGGTAAAGGCTACAAAAACCCACGGTAAGTAAGGAACGGAACGAAACGACCCATAAATAAAATAAATTCCTTTATTACCAACATCTGTGAACGTTCAAGCTTCATGGCAATCGCCAGCGATCATAAAAACGGGAAGGCGTTTAATCCAACACCCTATTCGGGCATCCCTATTGCAATAAATAAAATTATCCCGAACAACACGGTAAAAATTAACGGGATGCCGTGCAATCCCGGTTTGGCGGGATTATCAGATAACTGATGGTTACGGAGGTAGGTGCCCGTTGAAGACCGTTATTTTTTTATTTCCTTTTTCTTACGTACGGGAAGAAATTGGTGAGACAATATAGATGTCTTCCTTAGGAATTGGCGTGTAGTGACCCAGAACCGGAAGGAATGAAAAGTGGCTTTGCCCAGCAGCGGACCAACTACCTCATTCCTAATCCTTACTTTAATATTATAAAAGCGAAAGTAAATTTGTTTATTTGTTTGTTACGTCTTCACACCCAAATGGCGAAACCGATTACACGGATAGACCATGTCCTGGAATAGGACATAGGATACTTTTTATCCCGGAAGTGTGTTCCCTTAGGATAATTTTCTGCTATCACGCGGGCGAAGCCGCTGGGAGCAGCTAGTAATGTTATAAATGTGAAAGTAGTCTGTCTACTTTGATTATATATAAGTATATAATCAAAGTCTGTCAATCTGTTTCGCTGTCACAGTTATATTAGTGAACAAAGATAGTTAGTACGAAAAAATATTTAACTCCAAGAATAGAGACATAGGCTCCTTTACGCCCGTAATAACCGACATTCACGTGGTCGAAGCCGCTAGCAAAAGCTATATAAATGAAAATTAAAGTTAGCCATGTGTAATGCTAACTAATGAATTACTGGACTAAGTTGAGTGAACTTTTTCTAACTATTGGTTGTAGTCTGAAGAAGGTTTTCTTGAAGGTAAATCGAAAAAATTGCATTTCCTATTAAATTTTTACGATTTTCGGCCTCTAGTTTCCCTAACCGTCAATGTTAGGGATAATTGTCAATCTTCATTAAGCTACTTTAATTAGGTAATTCGTAGATTTAACCATTTTTCACTCGACAATAGCTTTCAGAACAACGTCTATCGAGTCAGCTATTACGTAACACAAGGTACTAAAGAATATTTTTTCCCTTCAATTTTGTTCCTTCAAAATTAAGTATTTATTTGAGTATGATTCTGCAAATTCTGCCATTGAAATGGTTAACGTCTATTTCTTAGAATATCTTCATTGTGGTACAAAAGTTTTGAAGGCTTATTGGCTACAGTCTTTATAAAACCATTAGCTTGCAAAGTTCTTCTATTGTAATGTAATGGTTAAAATGGTGATTAAAGCCAGCAAGTAAATACAAACTTCTGACGTAATTCCTCTACTTAACTTAGCTTTAAAGGCACTACTTGTTTCATTAGGTATTGTGTATTCTTTGTAGCTAGGTCAGTAAGGCATAGCAGGGGCCCAGCTGGGTCGAAGCCTGCTGGGGCCAGGGTTATCCGAAATGGAGCTCGAGCCCCGGTATGAAGGCTAGAAGGAACAGGGTGAGTTTTAAGTCAGTAAGAGTCTGACACTATCTTCCGCACCGTCCAAAATAAATTAAATAAATCGAAAAAATTGCATTTCCTATTCAATTTTTACGATTTTCAGCCTCTAATTTCCCTAACCGTCAATGTAAGGGATAATTGTCAGTCTTCATTAAGCTACTTTAATTAGGTAATTCGTAGATTTAACCATTTTTCACTCGACAATAGCTTTCAGAACAACGTCTATCGAGTCAGCTATTACGTAACACAAGGTACTAAAGAATATTTTTTCCCTTCAATTTTGTTCCTTCAAAATTAAGTATTTATTTGAGCATGATTCTGCAAATTCTGCCATTGAAATGGTTAACGTCTATTTCTTAGAATATCTTCATTGTGGTACAAAAGTTTTGAAGGCTTATACAGTCTTTATAAAACCATTAGCTTGCAAAGTTCTTCTATTGTAATGTAATGGTTAAAATGGTAATTAAACCCAGCAAGTAAATACAAACTTCTGACGTAATTCCTCTACTTAACTTAGCTTTAAAGGCACAACTTGTTTCATTAGGTACTTAAATGTATTCTTTGTAGCTAGGTCAGTAAGGCCCAGCTGGGTCGAAGCCTGCTGGGGCCAGGGTTATCCGAAATGGAGCTCGAGCCCCGGTATGAAGGCTAGAAGGAACGGGGTGGGTTTTTAGTCAGTAAGAGTCTGACACTATCTCCCAAGAGCGGGGGTTGTCATTGGATGATTTTCCCACCATAAAAAAGGTCAGTAAGGCATTTCAGAAAATCTGCTACCAACAGGCGAAATCGACTGTAGTGCAAACAAAATCCATATCGTTCAAAAGAATAAAAACCCAAGAGCAAAACCCAGACGCAATAGTGCGTAAATAAAAAAAAAGAAAGAAAAAAAGCCCATTGAGTGCAAGGGTTGGGGCGATCGCGACACATTGTCCTTCGGGCCGGATTGCTTTTATTGCACATAAACCCTAAAGCACTGTGATTGGCTTCGTTTAGGTCCCTTTTAATAAAAAAGGTTTTTTTGCTTTTCCCGCAATGGGTTGCTACAAATCAAGGACAGCTTTTGAGTGTTCATTTTCAATGTTGTGTTTATTCGGACAAAAAGGGCAACGATTGGAAAGGTTTTTTTTTCTTTTCTAGAGTTTCTATTTGAAAGGGGACCAATTTCAATGATTTTTATCTTTAAGGTCAAACAGAAATAGGTGTTTATATTTTAGAAACCAATTCTGCTCATGGTTTCGACCTCTCATACAAATTTTCCGGTACACGGTTACTCTAAACCTTTCGACCTTATCGACCATCTGTTCTGCGATCAACAAAACCCTACTTACTGCCATTTAAGTTTGATGATACTTCAGGCTATGTTGTCATGTTGATTACCTTGTGTGGAGAGGCAACCGTAGACCAGAAGACGCAGTGTTAGAAATTCACCCTTACCGAAAGACCGGTGACCTGCCCCCCTAGCCAAGTTACAACCATTTCGCTTATTCTTTTGTCTGACCACGTGACTGAGCGTTGAGAGCGCCTCATTCTCTTACATTTGAAGCTTTCTACTAGCGTTAACTATTGCAGATTAGCAACATGGCTAGGGGTACTGGTGAAGGTCGCGGGAATCCGTTGGATGCGAAACGCACAGGACCGCTCGTAATGGCAAATTTCGGTAGAGAGAAATTACGATATTGATTTTGATCATCATAACTCTAATGTCACTTCTGTTTATATGCTTCCTTAGGAACTCTAATCGTGCTGCTTCATTCAATCTTCAAACATATGTATAGATAGTGGTAAATGTTTTCTACTTGACCACAGATTAAACAATTTGGAAACCTCGTTTGTAACGACAAGTTGTAAAACACAGCTTACATAGCTTGGGTCTAATTATAACAGTTTACAGGGCAACTTGATACGGTCAAAACTTGAACCACGGACCAGTTTTCCGTTGGCAACTGCCACACAGATGGGTTTTAGTCAGTAAGTCTCTCCTTCCACCTTAGATCGGGAGAAATCATTTGATAAAGCTAGAACTACATTAAACCGACGCACACGTGGACCACGCCTAATTTATACCTAGAACAACGTCACGTGGTAGCGTCATGTGGCTTGGATGTAGTGTAGCTCAACAAGTCTAGTTTCCATATAAAATGTATGGAGACCGACGCACCCAGATCGACGTACATGGGCCACGTGTGCGCAGTGTTGTTCTTGATTTTCCCCCTCACTAAAAAATGATACTCCCATCATAACCGCAATGTAACTAAAAATATCTAGAATCTTTTCAAATTCTTCTCATTATGAAGATCAATTACCGAAGAAAACCTAATTTCAATAATAATAATAAATTATTGAAATTAGCTTTTCTCAGATAAAAATACCAAATGCGTGCGTCTAACAATAATTTTATTGTCATATCAAAACGTACCCCCATTACGTGAAGGGCTTTGTAATTACGGATGTATTCCGGAACATACAGGGTAATAACACGACACGCGGTAAGAGGGACCCCTGTCAGGTCCCAAATTAATTGATGTACCATAACATAGGTGTTTGGAGTGTTTACAGGATGACTGGCAGTCTATTTAGTGTTTTAGGTCAAAGTGGAGTAAACAGGTGATGTATAGGTACTTAATTTTTTTATGAGTGACTTTGCTGTTGCTCGTGACTGGGTATCCAGCACAATGGGCATGTGTGTGTGTGTATGTGTATGTGGGTGTGTGTGTGTGCATATACTACATCTGGACCACTCACGCCCCAGCCAGAATCAGTGCAGGCTTGCAGACGACGAGCAATGGGTAGCTCGCCGTCCGGTAACCGTTTGGACCAAGACTAAGTAGTCGATGACGCGTATTGTTCCACGCGCGCCTCAAAGAGATGTCAACAAACAGTAGTGGGCCCAGCGGGGTCGAAGCTTACTGGGGCCACGGGTTCGTTTCTGAAAGGCAACGCGGCCCTGATTTGAAAGGCAAAAAACTAGGAGTGAGTTTTTGTCAGTAAACATCTAACACGCCAGCCCGCCCTGATCAAGGGCGGGAGATGTCATCGGATGATTTCCCACCTAAAAATACATATAGGGTGGCTGGTAATTAGTGACCGAGAATTATACACGTGATTGTACTCATGATTACAAACAACTTTCCTAAAGAAACTTTTTTTATATACTCATTAGTTTTATCACCATAACAAAAGAGCTGTTTGCGCAAATTCGCGCAAACCTTACCTACAATAGTGATAATGCACCCGCGCCGCTTGCAAACCCATCGGTGTAGGTAATCAGTGTAGGTACCGACATGTTCCGGTTAAATAATATAAGTTAAATAATGAGTATAAAAAGAAGTTTCTTCAGTCACCCAGAATTTACTTATTAAAAAAAAAAAAATTGCAAAAATAGTGTTAACATTCCAAATCCAAGGATATAAATTCCTTCTATTATGCAAACCTTCATCTGGTTATAATTCCACTATGTGAGGCCTTCCAATGCTGCGTCTTACAATATTTGCTCGCCACTCCAGAATCATTCGGCTCCATCAACCATCCACTTGCCAGCCAACTGCCGCTTTACTTTGGCGACTTCGGTGGGGTCACGGGAATCTTATGGACGCAAGAGACACAGGAGCACTCCAGATGATTTCTCACCTAAAAAAAATATATCGGAATCACTAAAGGCCCAATTAAAGATGTATATCGATGAACCTTACGCACTAATACTACGTACGGCGTTGCGCCACCGGTACATGGTAGAAATTACACCCATACGCACAAAGCGTTTTGGGAACACATTTATTGTGCGTACAGCCAAGAAGTGGAATTCCCTGCCGGAGTCTGTGTTCCCTGATAGCTACAACTTAGGTGTCTTTAAGTCAAGAGTGAATAGGTTACTTCTAGACAAGCGTGCTCCATCGTCGACCACATTGTCGCTTACCATCAGGTGAGATGGTGGTCAAACGCAAGCCTATCAATAATAAAAAAAAAATTAAATAAAAGTCTCCCCACCGACTTTCAACACTTATTTAGAGAGAAAAGTGACAATGTATAGTATAATCACATTGCTCACGGCTGTTCGCACACCGAAGACTGCATACTCATACGAACTCATAATAATACGAACTTTGTTCCACAATATAACATTAACATGGAGCATACCATCCATCAGCAACATATTATTCAGTTATGACATAATTTGTCGAGCGTATGCCAAGTAAAATCATGTTTGGGAAACAAGATAAAAGATAGAAAAATGGAGCAATGGTTGCTTTTTACGCTTTTATATTTGTTACTAAAAATAATGTTGTATAAGTATAATCAAAGACTTGAGTTGTAGGTCGCGGGTTCAAACCCACCCAGGCTCATTACTTTGTGTAATTTATTTCATCACCACTGCTCTCAAAAGGAAAACATCGTGAAGAAACCTTGTTCTAGAACCAAAAATTCGAAGACACGTGACAATCACCAATCCGCAACAGACTCACGTGGTGGATTACGGCCCATTCCCTCTCCAAGAGAGGAGGCCTGAATCCCAGCAGTGGCTACTTTAAAAAAGACTGATTATGCTGAGCATGATCAGTTTTATAATGACTCGGACCCTCTGTCTATAAGAAGGAATGGGGCCGTAATCCACCATGCAAGTCAGATGTGGGTTGATAGATGTCCCATGTCTTCAAATTTTGGGTTCTAAAATACATCGGTTTCATGAAAATGTTTGTTTTTCACCGTTAAGAGAACATTGACGATGAAATAAATTACACAAAGTATGTGCTTACTTGAGTTTTAACCCACGATGTGTGGCCATTACTACTAGGCCACCACTTTAAACAGTCTACCTCAGAAATGAATACTCTTCAGATACCGTCAATTAGAGGCACAATAGAAAGTCAATGACAGCGCGAACGCATTCGTTTGGGCACAAAATAAGGTACAGAAGTCAATCAACAAAGCGCGCTCGAGCAACGCACACATAGACACCGCTCACCGACACGATATCTGGGAGCGCCTCGGCCCGATCGTCGAACAGTTCCGGCTTAAATGCTTATTAATGTGCGTACACCGGGCAAGTGAAGTAAATGCATGCGATTGTCTTCTGTACCTATCTATTTTGTGGCTTGGGGTTCAATTAATTAATAAACAATTTTTCGAAAAACCAATTTAGCACCATAAGCAAACCCCAATATAAGGAAAAAAAAGGAGAGATGAAACGCATATTGCTAAAAGAGCTATGAATTTACACGTGGATGGATGGAGAGGGAAAGAAAAGATGAGAAGCCAAAGAAAAGATGGATGGATTGTGTGAGAAGTGATATGAATGAAAAGGGAGTTAGTGATAGCGTGACGAGCGACAGGACAGAATGTAAGAAAAAAACGTGTTGCGCCGACCCCAAATAAAACGGGATAAGGGCAGGAAGATGATGAAGCAAACCCCAATATGGTTAGAGCTATCTGCCCATATTTTATTGTAATATGACATGGACAACCAAGACCCTTTCCTTTACGTGTACTTATTCTCATTATGAACAAGCACACTCACGTACATTAGGTACAATGCGCTCCAAAGAAGAATAGGATCGATTGCCATGTTGTGACGTCACGTCATACTGTCAAATCGAAAAAATTGGGTAGGGTGAGCAAAACAAGATTTTTTTAAATTTAATTTATTTACGAATCGTGAACGAAAAAAGTTTAATCAGAATCCAGTTCTTCGATTTTGCTCATCTCTGCGTCACTGCGTGAAGTGTCTGAGTGAAAGAAAAAATAAAGTGAACGTTTCTAACAATGAAAATAAGAAAGAAAATAGTTTTTTTTTTTTAATTTTTAACTAATTACGACTTAAAACAATATATTTTAACTAATTTATGTTAACAACAACGTTTTTACTTCACATAGATTAAACTAAGACCTAGTACTTAATCCAAAGCAAAAAAAACATAATTTATAGAACGCAAATAAGTTTTCTTTGCAAACCGTACTTTTCACTCAACATTTGACAGATCGAGGTTATTGACTTTCTAAGTTTTTATTTGGAACGCATCGAGACTCAGAAGACCCTTTACATCTCCTAGCGATATACCCCAATAGTTGTAGTCACGGAATAAAGAAAACTAGAGGAAGTGCCTCTTAAATATGGCGCCTGTGTCAACAGTAGGCGAAATTCGCCTATTACATATTATATACTAGTGCAGGTGAATATGGCATCTATTTCAAAGGCACTAGCGTTCTGAATAGAATAAATTGGTTACAGCGCCATCTAGCGTTGAGTAGCCGAACTCGTTGTAAATTGGTTAAAACTTCTTTATTGTTCGTGTCATGTCAAATAATAACAACTTTCTTACGTTGTAATAAGACCTAATTTATGAAAGCGATAAGAATATGATTTGTAAAAGTTAAGTTTGTAATTCGTAGCTTCGTTGCCAATCATATTACTGTTTTTTATGTGTGTAATGTACAATTTGATACGCAAATGTGTGAGTTTGGCGACACTGGTTCCCGTGCTTAGCCACGTTAAGGGCACTTCTACCTATATTTTCTGTTCTGTGGTTGTAGTACAGACATGGTCCCGGAATGGTATTTTAAGGTGTCATGGAACTGTGATATCTATGGCGTCGCATAAAAACTAATCTTGCATCGCGCAATCAAAGTTCTCCGCGCGATTAGAGCATATAGAAAAGATCGAAATCATCTACCGGGCAGACATAAAAGGGTTTTTGTTGAAATAAAAGAATCACACTTGCTGATCATTCTCCAAAAACTCTGATGCCTTTGATGGGCTCAAATTTATAAACTGTTTTTTTTTTTGCTATCGTACAGCAAAAAAAAAAGGAAAGTTTATAAATTCTGTGGGACATTTAACTTGTAAATTCATTCGGCCCTAAAAGCTTTTAAAACTATTTGTTGTTTGTTTAGGATAGACCACGTTTTAAATTATCTATCTGTTTGTATAAAGTAGAGCTTTATGTACCTACTTATTAAAACTACAGAAAATTTATTAATTAAATATCGCCAACATTTTTTTACCAAAATCTAAAATGAAAATTAAATTGAATAAAAATAGTGTATTAGTTGACATCCTAAATGTAAATATATCAATATGTAAACCTCCTGGCTTTCCAACACGTGTGTATTTTTTTGGTACGTGGTCGCCACTCCAGAACCTTTTGGCACCGTGAAAAATATGAAACTATAACTTTCACCGTCACACAAGTTTGGAGATTCTGATGAAGGTCACAAGAATCCGATGGATGAGAGACGCACTGCACTGGTCCTTGTGGTGACATTTGGGGTAGGCTTATATTCAGCAGTGGACATGTTTCAGCTGAAATAATGATGATGTTGATTATGCAAACTGAACCATAAGCCGAGATAATTTCACACAGAGAAAGAAAATAACGTAGATAAAAGTATTAAAATACCTTTTCAAATTCGCCGTGTCGTTGAGTGCAAAATCTTAAATCCTCTTGGAAGGATTAACGGACCATTTTCAATTGAATTTACCTTATTGGTACTCAAAAGAATCAAAGTGGTTTGTCATTTTGATTCCCGTCCCCTACTATCATGTGGCTGTGCATTTATGAAAAAAGAAATGGAGTTTGGTTTACGGTATTGTTCAAAAGAGTCATCAAAGCCTTGGAACGCAAACGGAAGAAAGATGGATGAGTTTTAGTCAGTAAGTGATCAGCCAAACTGGCAGCGCGGTGTGGGGAAAGAACGCGCAAAATTATTTTTTTTTATTGTTGATAGGTTTGCGCTTGACCGCTATCTTATCTTTGTGGTCTGGTTTTCGCACTTAGTCCTTATCGGATCATTGTGCGTGGGCCATGGCGGCCTTTACTCCGACCACTTCATTCCACAAACAGATGAGTCTCATAACAGTTCAGTTTGTTCAGGGCGTCCATTAGTGAATTCACCCAGTTCTGCATACCTCTAAGGTAAGCTATGAACTATGTCTGCAGTACTTTCGTACAGCTACCTATTCTTATTTACATAACAAATTATTTATTTTTTTATTTAAATAATAAAAATATTTAGAAAAACATTAACAAATATAAAACAGTAGTATCTCACCGGTATCCCGCCGGAGCTCTGTCCGCCATGCCTTGACATGTTGCGGCAGTGGACCTTCACCCCGGCGTTGCATCTCTACGCGCATGTCGTGCATGTGTGCAAGGACTGTTGCCTCCAGATCCCATGGTGGTAGGTATTAAACTGGTTTTCTTCCAATGTGTAAATAAAAACAAATATTTCAGAAACTAATGACTTACTTTAGTTATGACTTATTTTTATTTAACGTGTTTCTGACGAACATACCGAAGGAGTTGTCAGCAACAGGAGGGGCCCAGCTGGGTCAAAGCCTACTGGGGCCAGGGTTACCTGAAAGGAAACTCGAGCCCCGGTATGAAGGCTAGAAGGAACGGGGTGGGTTTTTAGTCAGTAAGAGTCTGACACTATCTCCCGCTCCACCCAAGGGCGGGGGTTGTCATAAGATGATTTTTGCCCACAATAAAAAAAAAATCTCACTGGTATCCAGAACAGGTTATTATTATTATTATCAACTATTATTAATATTACAGCAGATACATTATGAAATTTTCAAATCAAATAGTAGGGGACAGAACACTTGAAACGATAGTTTTAAGAGTACTCAAAAGATTAGAATTCTCGGTCTAGTTTAGATGTTTTAATGCATTTAAATACATTGTGTTAAATGTTTTAGTTTATGGAGTAAAGTGCGCGTTACTGTAGTTCATGGGATTAGCTTTGAATTTAGTATAAGATTCGGGTTACGGGATTGTTCGAAAGAATTATCGCGGACCAGGGGGTCTACTCGCTTTCTCTAAAACGAAACTTTCGTAAACGAACGATATTCATTTGACGTTAAAATTGCAAACAATCCTCTGTCATATTTTTTTTTTTTCGAAACAAAACGAAAATACGCTAATAGTCTGATAATCGCTCTCGCTTCATCCAGAGCGGGACAAGTTATACACGCAAGATGATATCTCAACCAAATTCTGGACATTTTTTTTTTAAAATATTCCTAGAAGATTTTAAATGTTTAACAATATGCGCTGCTGAATGGGTCGCACACAGATTGAATGTTACCTTGAAATGATAGTCACTGATCGCTGAAGAAGATCTGAGATATTGTGTAACTTACCATATATGAATGTAGCGTGAATAATCACTAATGAGTACAACTGTCTGTGAATGCTAATTGTGTAGGTACTGTCCAAAGATCGGAATAAGTAGGGCTATTTAAGTCCATTGACCGCAAACATTGAAGCTAATATTGATATTCTACGGGATTCCGGCTTTTACTACGGGATTTAATTGAATTTCATTATTTTTGTCAATATATACAAAAAAAAAGTATGTAAGCCAAAGATATGCGACCTTTTAAATGTTACGTCAACAGCAGAATCAAGTTTATTTATTTTTATACTATCCTTAATCCCGTCCTTCTTATATTTACCCGTCAGAGAGGAAGTGTAATCTTTCATTAGTCCCGCAGGCAAGAATAGTTTTTTTTAATTTTTTCTACTTTAAAACCAAATCCCGGGACTCGGGAAATATCCATATTATTCTCACCTATGGCAAGTACATAAAACAGCCCTACCTATTTCGATCTCTGGTACAGTCACTTTATAATAGAATTTGTGCAAGGCGATGAAATAGTGCTAAACTGCAATACGCGAGGGCCATGTACGACACATGACTCTTACACTTTGTCAAATACGAGGTCAAACTTCAGGTGATCCTAAGACGGATCTTTAATGTCACCTTAGAATATTATAGAGGGACAATGTAACCTAACCTGCTAAGCACAATTCCCTAAAAGCTTAACAGTCTCATTAATATTTCCCCAAAATCCTGTTTATTAATTATTTACCTAGATTTTATCCTATTTATTACCGTATAACGTTATATTTCATCCCTATGCCTCAATCTGTTACCTCCAGGCCTCTTTACCTATTCGATGTTTTAATACCGTAATCGTACTATGTTCGGGAGACTTTCGGTGACATTGCCCCAGTTCATAGGAACCGATGTTTATTACCAAACCGATATTTGGCTAAAAGATGACCAATCTATCAGCCCACAACACAATGTCAGCGTCCGTTCACGAAGATGACGTGAATATCAGCACCACTCGCTTAACCATTTTGGAGGAAACTGACGATGGAATACACGCACCGTCATCAATCGTGACTATGAACATTTATAGATTAAGAATCCTCCGCGTTCCCAGACCGTGAGTATTATCCTTTTCAGAAGCAATCCCGTGGCTCTAGCAGGCATCTAGTTGGCGTCAGTCTAATTCTTGATGGCAAAAAACTTGATGTTATTGCGGACACTGTGTTCTTAGGTATAACTATCGATTCTAAACTACAGTGGGGCACTCATATTAGAACTCTCTCGGGAAGATTAAGCTCAGCTGCATATGCAGTTAGAAAAATAAGGCAATTGACAGATGTAGCCACAGCTAGGTTAGTTTACTATGCTTATTTCCACAGTATTATGTCTTATGGCATTTTACTGTGGGGATCTGCAGCTGATGTAGACTCGATTTTCATATTGCAAAAGAGAGCTATCCGAGCTATTTATAGGATGGGTCCTCGCGAGTCCCTCAGAAATAAATTCAAAGAAATCGACATCCTGACTCTGCCTTCTCTTTATGTCTTAGAATGCATTTTGTATGTTCGTAAAAACTTAGGACTCTTTAAAATTAGAAGCGATATTCACAACAAAAATACGCGTAGTAAACACGAAATTGTATTACCCAAATGGAGATTAGCTAAGACCAGCAAGTCATTCCTAGTAAACAGCTTACGCTTTTACATCAAGCTGCCAAAGGTGGTAACTGAACTTAGTGAGGGAAAGTTCAAAACTCATATTAAGCGTGTCCTAACCAAAAAAGCATATTACAAGGTTAAAGACTATGTCAAAGACACGCTCGTTTGGCAATGACTGCCTCTGCACATGTGGCCCGCTGGTAAATCATTAATATTGTGTCTATTGACTGCTCCACCTTTGTTTTAATTTATATATATTTATTTTTCCTTTTTTAACGCATTGCTTTTGCAATATTTTATTTTTTTATTTTTATTATTTAGACTTCAAGTGCATTAAATTTGTTAGTAATTTATTATGTTAACAGTTGTAATTATTTAAAATTTTCCTGCTTTTTTATGTAGCCTCTTTTTGGAATGTGAGTGTGAGAACACTGTATAATCCACAAACACTTAGATAACTTTCTATTACGACTTACTTTTTTTATTTTATTATGATTAATTTTGTGCTTTTGTGTACAGTGTTGACTGGTCTACACTGTTCTTATATAAATCAATGAATATTGTAATAAACACATTTTTTAAAAGAGTAACCATGGAGTTTCTTGCCGGTTCTTCTCCATAGGAAACGACCAATTTGGAACCGTGCACTAGCTTCTGACGTTTTATAAGTGCCCATGTAGGCCTATGTGAAATAAAATATTTTGACTTTGAAAATCGGTCCTGCTAGGCCCTGGTTTTGGTTTGCTAAAATCTCATTGAGGCGAGCGTGGAACACTACACGCCGTCAATGACTCTGGCTCGGTCCTTGTAGGACGAGCGGACGACGACATACCCATTGCCCTTCGTCTGCAAACCCACGCCTACGGTGAGTTTCTGACGCGGCAGCTGGAGCGACACAATGCGTTCTTGCTCCGAACCATGGCCTGAATCAGGGCCCGACGCGAGAAGTCGCCGCGCCGCCACCAATCGCCTCCACTAGAACACAGCAGTGCTCCGCCTAAGCGGGGACACCTCCACCGTGCTTCACCATGTCCTCCGGACTGTCAGCGCAATGGATACACCCGGGTGTTTCTTCCGCCTGAATCCTACAACGGATGACTTCAAGCTTTATTGGTTACTCCATGTTCTAACGGTACATGAATAAATAAGTATATACCTATGTGTATCTGTAGTTTATTAATAACTAAACGGAATTCGATCAAAGCTCTAAATTAAGGCTGTTAAACTCGTCAGAGTTACAAGCTCAATATTTTCAGTTCAGCCAAAATAAATGTTTACGAAACAGAATCGAAAACAAATTAAGTCCTTCCATTTGTTTTTATCAGTTTTGTTTCTTGTTTTAAGGATCCTTTATTAACAGATTCATCTTCTTTAACTCAAGACTCTCCTTAAAATAAATTAAACAATTGGTTTTTATCACAGATACTTATAGACATAGATAACACAAGAGCAACTACTTCGCGTGCCTAAATGCGTGCCTAGCTTACGTACAAAAATCGTAAGTGGCCACGTTCGCGCTCAGTATAGCGCTAACATGATATGATACAGCATGTATAGCGCTAGTCAGACGTCAGCTATATCCGTAATTAATTTAAAAAAATATTATTTTTAACATAATACCTTAAGTAATACCAGGTAATACCAAATTCGAGAAAAACTAGGCAGTCAAAAAATGCCACGCTTGGTTTTCATACAGATCGTGATACTTGCGTTATCTATGTCAATCGACATCTGTGGTTTTTATGTGTTCAAAGTTTGTTAAGTTTTAGATTCATTTTGGTCTTTTAATAGAGATCATAAGTCCGCACCCAGATTGGGCGCAGCAAAGACAATCTCCACAGATGGGGGTTTCTGGACGGTTCCGACCTTTGTGCGCCGTCTCGCCGCCTTCTATCCTGCATGACGTGCCCTGTTACCAGTTAAAAATAGCGTTTTTGCTATAGTATCGTATCTATCTATAGAAGCATTTCTTAAAAAAATACTTTGCTATTAGATACAAACAGAAACTTCAACTTTATTTGTACATATGTAGGTATGAATAGATTCCTAAAAAGACGAAGCGTGCCTTACTTTCTGTCTCGACCTTTTAGATTTTCTGCTACCACGTAAATACTTCCCAGAATTTCCATTCATAATTTGTAAGCCCCATGACAAAGCAACAAAGCCTACCTACGAATGCTTACGTATTGCCTGAAATAGCTTTTTTACCCACAGAGTTTCGAGCTACCAGAATGTCGGCATCGTCAAAAATTTTCATAGTCATTATTGATAAGATATTCTTATAAATCAATAGAAAAGTATTACGAATAAATAGAAGGCGCATGGCGATGCGCCACCGGTACATGGTGAATATCCCACCTACACGCACAAAACGTTTTGGGAACACATTCATTGTGCGTGCAGCTAAGGAGTCCCGGGAATCTTAAAGTCGAGAGTGAATAGGTTTCTTCTAGGTTACCGCTTTCCATCGTCGACTTCATCGTTGCTTTCCATCGGGTGAAATAGCGGTCATACGCGAATCTATCAACAATAAAAAATAAAAATAAAACAAATCAATATATGCCTCGGTGTTCGCACAATATATTAATTCATGAATCCCCAAGCGACCACCGGTGGCCGCGCATCTATTGTCTTACTATTGTGTCTCTAATTGACGGTATCTGAAGGGTTAATTGCCATCCCTAGGAAAGATACGCTGAAACAGCAGCAGAACGTGCAAAGACAACACATCAGCCGGTGCCAAAAGAACTTCTTTTCCAACGAGCAACGGAACTCAGAGCGAGAGCTCGATCAGAGACTTCTTCGAAAATGTATTTACTTTGTAGTAAGTTAATGTAATTCTAACGGTAAAAGCATCCTTTTAAAATAAAACAGTATCAAAACTGGTTATTAAATTACGCAGAAAATAGCATTTCAAATATTGCTAAAAGGAAAATTGGGGGCGTGGTGAGAACAGCTCTTTTGTACGCGCGTAAACTAATGTCGGTGACGTCACATTTCAAAGTGCCTTATTGTGTTACCTGGCAGTTTCCCCTTCTACTAGATTTAGAAGGTTTCTAACTTACTTAATTTTAGACGGATTTAAACAAATGTTTCTATTTGCGATTTAGCATACTGCGCCTTTGCGATTTAGCGTTACTTTTGCCTGAACGTCTGCGCAAATTTTCAGCTTTCAGGTCCAAGGTGTTTCTAAATTGAGTATTATTTTCGGGCTGAAGTACAGTTTAAGAAATTTTAATACTTTTCAAATATCTCAATCAGTGCTTAGGTTGAGCGTTGATAAGTCAGTGAGTTAGTTAGGGCTTTTATATACAAGGTGTAAGGGACAGCCTTCCGCAAACTTTAAGGGCTTGCTCAGTAGACGAACCTGAACAACCTTTTACACAATTTTTTTTTGGAAACGAAAAAAGAATCAGCCTCACCTTACAAAATTACAAACTTGATCGGACAGTTTGTATGGAGAGAACGATTTTCTTTTCGTTTCCTGAAAAAAAAATTATGAAAGGTTGTTCAGTTTCGTCTACTGAGCAAGCCCTTAAAGTTTGCGGAGACCTGTCTCTTACACCCTTTATACAGATGACGTCTCCATTCATTCAGCCACGGTGCTGGCCTTCCAAACTCTATGTTTGTACCCACATGTGTATAATGCTAAAGTTCATAACACTTTTTTTAACCATGTTGACATTAGACTGACTTATCAATCAATTGATTATGTGTTATTTCTGGTATGTTAGAATTTCTTTTGGGTTTTGATCGTTGGAGTTTTATTTTTTATATTTGGTTGAAACCACAGTTCCAGGATTTTATTCATACAACGTGTACAGCTAAGGAGTGGAATTCCCTGCCGGAGACTGTGTTTTCTAGTAGTTGCAACCTGGGGATATTTAAGGCTGTCCACACATTAGACGTGCGCGATCCTCGGGCGTGTGAGTAGCGCGGGCGCCGCGAGCACGCTGCGTGAGCGTCGCGTTTTGCAGCCCTGCGGCGTGTGTGGAGAGTGCACGAGGAGTGCACGCGGCGTGCACGCGGCGCTCGAGTCGCGTTCTTATCCCTTCCGCCGCGCACTCGCTGCACACACGTCACGCGACGGTAACACGTGACGCTTATGCAGCGCGCTCGCAGCGCCCACGTCGTTTACACGCCCAAGGAACGCGCGCGCCTAATGTGGGAAAAGCCTAAGGATATGCGATGGATCGTCACTTGTTGGAACATGTTTTTGTTTTCTACAATGTTTTGGGCACCAAAATATTTTTTTTTCTTTTTTCTTTATTAACAAGTCGATCTCATTAAACGTTGCTAAACCTTGAACATAGACCCGACTGTTATAACTTAACCATGAGCTTATATTCCAACACCGATTTTATACGGGCCAAAATTGTGTAGATACTAAATCATATTGTAAAATATCACATAATATTCTAAATGTAAACTCTGGCTAAGACCCAACAATTCATCTTAAAGTAAACTCATAAATACTCATATGAAGTCATGTGAAATTTATTGAAACAACTGTGAAAACAAAGTGTCGACAAAATTGCAAAGATGCCTAATAACAACCGAGTTATTCAGTAAAATATTATAAATAAGTACTTAAAAATTTTTTTTATTTGTTATTTAATTATCTGATATCATTATTTTAATTTATTTATTTTAATATAATTGTGATTTTGTAAAACCATTCTATAAATCATGTGCATGCTTGTCATTAATTTATTTACACGGAACAATCTTCTGAATATTAATTGTAGTTTTTTTTTTGTGCTTTTACTCGAGGCTTCAACCACGTACATAAAATATTACCTATGTTACTCAGGAATAAAGCAGCTTACTATTAGTGAAAAAATTTTAGCAATCGGACCAGTACTCTCAGAGATTACCTCGTACAAACAAAAAAAAAACAAACTACTCGTATACCCCGTTATTATATTAGTGTAGATAATACTGATGAGCAGATTCTTAATTATCTTAAATTGAGAATATCAGGATCAGGGAAAATAATTACACGGTTAAAGTTTTTTTTTATAAGAAAAAAGACAGAATCGGTTCTTTTCTGCTGAAAAACAAGCGTTTAAAGGGAACTGATGAGCGAAATTGGATAAAATGTGATTGAAT
The DNA here is from genome assembly GCA_949319445.1 of Mythimna lalbum. Lineage (NCBI taxonomy): Eukaryota > Metazoa > Arthropoda > Insecta > Lepidoptera > Noctuidae > Mythimna > Mythimna lalbum. The sequence continues at coordinate 17,639,673 of OX439358.1, read as the reverse complement.
TACGAGGCACAATTGATGCAATTTGTAACCCAAAGAATTGGCAAGCTTAAGTGGCTGCGGGTGGCAAGGTAAATTGCTCATAGAATGTGCAGTTGATGAGTCTGAAAGGACCTGGAGAGGCGATCACGTGTCAAACTGCGTAACGAACGACGGCAAATGACTGGTTGGTGTGGATGTGGTGAGACACCTGGGAGAGGTCTACCTGTTTTTTTTTTTTACTATTATTTATTTATAGACTAGTATTTGCAAGCGACTTCGCCCGCATACATAAAATATACCCTAGATCACTCAGGAGGGGTAGAGGAAAGGTGCAAAAAGGTGTGTACTATACATAATTTTAGGTAAATATTGTTACTGATGCTAACCCTTATATGAGACCAATCTTAAACATGTAGATATAATAACTAATTATTTTTACATGAATTCTCACATAAACATAAACCATTCAAACTTCAGTTCTAAGATAAAATAAAGAAAAGAAACGTAAAATTTGAAGATATCTGAACACAAAGAGCGGAATATATCTCACCTAGTCCCAGTGGTGGCGTTAAATCAGATAGCCGAAATCGTCTACAGCACCAAGTACGTAGAATGAATGCGTAATCTTCACCCGTTGTACAGTCAGCATTAAAAATAGCTAAACAATATAGGCACTTAAAGCTTCTTATAATACACTAGCTTTTGCCCACGACTTCGCCTGCGTACATAAAATATAGTCTATGTCACTCAGAAATAAAGCAACCTTCTATCGGTGAAAAAGTTTTAGCGATTGGACCAGCTAAGTTGCTAATCTGCAATAGTTAAACCTAGTAGAAAGCTTCAAATGTACGGGAATGACGCCACCTAAACGCTTAGTCATGTGGTCAAAACAAAAAAATTGGCGGCAAGGTCAACTCGAAGCGTTCAACGCAAGCGAAACAGTTGTAACTTGGCTAGGGGGGCAGTACTTGCAGAGATTACCTCCTACAAAGGAAAAAAAAAACAAATTTTACCTCTTTATTATATATAATAATGTAGATCATCCAATGAGTTTTCCCACTCTAAGGCGGAGTGGGAGGGCGTGCCAGACTTACTGGTTAAAACCACACTTATGTGCTTTCTTGCCTAGCGTTCTAGTTCCCTAGGTTTCCCTTTCGGAAGTCAGTCCATGGCCTTAGTAGACTTCATCCCCTACAGTTTTGATGACATCTCTTTTAGAGGCGCGCGTGGAACACGCAGCGCCGTTTACTACTCGGGCTTGATCCAGATGGCCGGATAATATATGGGTATGTCCATGGAATAGAATAAATAAAGTGTACACGAAAACAGTAACAATGGTAATAGTATGGCTAATCTCAGTTGAGATTGACCAAATACATTAGATGAGTCTGAATTAAATTATTTATTATAATTATTATAGAAAACTGCAGTTGACTGTACGCAAGTGTACTTCGTACTTTGGGGATGTGGTCTTAAATCATTGAAGGCAGACCTACAGTACCAGTGGTAGTATTTATTATGTAACTATGATTTATGTGGATTCCATGAGCGTAAATCTTTAGCAGACATGAAGTTATCCATTCTTATCAAACTTATTTTATAAAGGCCAATGAATAAATGTACTGTGTTACAGATTGTAGGTATGGTTAGAATTAGAAGAGGCTAATATAACGTATAGCGCCCAAATATATAGTATAGCGTTTGTTATAGTATTTGCTCTGCCTTCGCGTTATAATATAACGTCTCGCTCAACAAAACGCCAACAGCGGGGCAAAAACGGGATAGCAATATAGCGTTTATTGTGTCCGCTTAGCGCGTTGCCGAATAAAATGATAACGTCTCCCTCCGCGTTCAGTTGACTGCCGAGTTTTATTATAACGTGTTATAATGATAGCGTATAAAATAGCGCTCTATAATAATATATTCAATAGTCTATAGCGCGTCTAGAGTTTATAGCGGAATTGAACATCACTATTTAGAATGGGTGTATAATAATAGAGGATTAACATAGTCTGCCTTATAATGTTCCCACTGCTGGGACTCAGACCTCCTCTCTAGAAGAAGGAATGGGCCGTAATCCACCAAGCTGACCCAGTGCAGGTTGATGGATGTCACATGTCTTCGAATTTTTGGCTCTAGGAGATGCCGGTTTCCTCGGTCGTTGTAGACCTCATCTGTTTTGTTGACATCTTAATGAGACGCGTGTGGAAGTCTACGCTGACTCGGGCTTGGTCTTTACCGGATGACCGAACAGCAAGTTTATTTCGTCTGCAAGCCCGTGGAAATAGGTAGGAATTATTATTTATTATTATTTTGTTTTTTTTTTTTATTTTTTTTTATATTTTTTTTTTAATTACAGCGCGATTGAAAGAAATAAATTGTTTTTAGCTAACAAACATAATCAAATAGATAGGGAAGATATGCGTCACATCCGCGCAAAACGACCGAACGCTCATCATAAAGCTGTGGCCCACGCGCCCCCCACGCATAATGCGATGAGCTCACAGCGCTGGTTTACAGCGTGAACCGGTGGCGGTGTCGACAAAAACACGGTGCAGTGAGTATAAAGATTTGTATAGAAAAAAGCATTGATATACAAAAAACCCAAAAAAGAAATAAAAATAAGATGAATTACTTAAAACTAAAAAACAAAATTTAAAAACAACCGTCACCTGTATTGGTGGCTAAGATTTCCTCTTCCTCACGGTTTCAGCCTCTTTCGCTGGTAAGTAACGGATATCCCAGTCGTTTTCGCCCCGTACTATGGCCTGAACCAGGATCAGATCTATCTTTACTAGTTATTAGGAATCCCAGATGCCAACGACACGACCAACGTATTGGGCTGCGCCCGCGAGGCCATTTCCCATCCACAATACCGGTCATAATAAGAATTTCGAGGTTGCCACCGTCTTTCCTTACAATGTGACCGCAGTATTGCAGAACCTTGCGAAGACACTCGGACGAGCAGTACCGACAACACTCATTAGCTGTAGTTAACTGTGTAAATAGTGAAAGACGAATCATTGTAAATTTTCTAATAGAATCGTCAATTTTCTACAAAAAAAATAATTAAACTGACTTCAAAAAGTACAAAATAACTTTAATTTCGGAAGTCGGTGTTTCTATAATAGATACCTAATCTTGTCTCTTCGTTATTTAAGGACTTCCGAAATTAAAGTTATTTTGTACTTTTTGAAGTCGGTTTAATTTTTTTTGTAAAAAGTTTTTTATTTTTCACTTTTTAGTTCTGGGCTGGGCAAGGAATTTGACTGATTTTGCCATCGATACGCTAAGAAGAAGAAGAAGTTATGGTAGCACCACTAAAAAGTACCTACCCTTCAGCTAAACATAAATTACCTTATAGCCAGAGTGCATCTTATAGTCCCAAATAGGGTTATATTACATAAATTTACCCCCTCCCCCTTACCCCTCCCCCTTTTTTTTAGTCAGTCATCGACTACACGTATAAACAAAGCAATTTTACTTGTTACGACAATTCTGCTATGATTCTATGAGGAGTTCTGTTCCATATCTTCGAAGTTCATGATCAGATCATAACAATATTTCTATGGGACCAACTTGGAAGCATAACCTTTCAATCAAAAAAAAAAATTTTCAAAATCGGTCCACAATTGACCGAAATATCGGTGAACATACAAAAAAAAAAACTTACATTCAGCCGAACATAGAACCTCCTCCTTTTCGAAGTCGGTTAAAAAGAACTCTCGACCTTATTGCCAGTCTCAAATGACAGGACACGTTTTCGCTGAACATTTTTTTCCTGAAAATTCAGGCGTAACCTGATACGGTCCGGGCAGCGAGCCAGAGAGTTTTACACCAGAGATAATAAACTGTCATTAAGATCGATGGTGTGACCATAGTTTACATGGAAACGCTTTTATGGTGATAATGGGAATGACTGGCTCATCAGGGTCGGTGCCAGGGCTATGGGGTCGGTTGAAAGTCACTGTAGCCCTGGGGGAACGCAAAAGTTAACTGACGGATAACGTGTGGGTTTTAGCTAGTAAAAGTGACCACCTGCTCCACCCGTAAGGGGAAAAGTTATTCAAAGATTTCCTAACCAAAAAAACAAGGTGATAGTGGGAGAATGAATGTACCTACACGTTTATAATTACTAGATTTTTCTGCCGACTGGGAAATCGATGGCAGGAAATGCAAAATATTCTATTATATTATATTATTTATTGCAGGAAATTCTTTCACTAATAGAAAGCTGTTTTATTCTTGTGTGACATAGGCTATATTTTATGTACCTACGCGGGTGAAGCTGCGGGCAAAAGCTAGTTTGAAATAATTTCAAATTCCATATCCTTTTTTTAAGGTGACCATCCAATGACTTCTCACACTCTGGGTGGAGCGCGAGGGCGTGTTATATTTTTAATGAGTAAAACCACACTTGCCCTGTCCTATGTGTGTTTGCAGAATATGCTGGCGGCCCAGGCGGGCATCGGATCTGCTGGGCCTCTATTTTTTGCTGACATCTTTTTGAGGAGTGCCTGGCACACTACATGCTGTCAATGACTTGAGCTTGGTCGTGTATAAGCATTGACAAAACACATCTTACAATTTTCCCATTAAAAATGTAGTGTGTAATATAATAAAAATAATAAGACCTAAAATGACCCAAATTCTACGAATTCTAGTCAAATTGAGACCCGAGGCCATGGGACGAGGGCAAAGAAGGAACATGAGTGAGTTTTTAGTCAGTAAAAGTCTGACACCCCCTCCTGCTCTGCTTAAGAGCGGGGGATGTCATTGGATAATTTTTCTACATATAAAAAAATAAGATCCAAATTGCTAGTGTGCTTTATAAAAAAATACCTACTAGTGTAATTTATGTAAGTAAACTTTAAAACTTTTTAACGGCGCTATGGGGAAATTAAACCCATGATTAAATTACTTATATGAAAATAAATCAATCACGCGACATGGCAATTAGGTTAGCATTAGCAATGGTAGGTATCCTAATAGGGTACAACACAAATTTTTGAAAACCGTTTCCAAATATTTCAAATAATAAAAGCACTACCTAAGTTTAAATTCAAATTAATTTGTTTGCCAGAATATGGTAATCATTACTTCACTTAATTTAATGGTCTTATCACGTTGTGCCATGTAGGGTATACAATATAATTTGTACATAAAAATTGTTTTTAAAACCAAAACTTTAGGTTACAAATTAAAATTTACAATTTGTTTTTTTCGACCTAGATTATCATCTGCCAATATATCTTAAGGCACTCAGGAATAAAGCAGCATTAACATTTTCGCAATCGGACCAATACTTTCAGAGACTATTAAATCCAACAAACAATAAAACAAACTTAATCTCTTTATAATCTATAATCTATATATATAAAAATCAATGCCACTTTTCGTTGTTAATTTATAACTCAAGAACGGGCTCACCTATCAAAACCAAATTTTTAGGTATTGTTCGGAGTATTTAGTAGATGGTTTATGTGAAGTTTGGTAGGGTAGAGTAGGGTAGAGTAGGGTATAGTAGGGTAGAGTAGGGTAGAGTAGGGTAGAGTAGGGTAGAGTAGGGTAGAGTAGGGTAGAGTAGGGTAGAGTAGGGTAGAGTAAGGTAGAGTAGGGTAGAGTAGGGTAGAGTAGGGTAGAGTAGGGTAGAGTAGGGTAGAGTAGGGTAGAGTAGGGTAGAGTAGGGTAGAGTAGGGTAGAGTAGGGTAGAGTAGGGTAGAGTAGGGTAGAGTAGGGTAGAGTAAGGTAGAGTAAGGTAGAGTATGGTAGAGTAGATTAGAGTATGGTAGAGTAGGGTAGAGTAGGGTAGAGTAGGGTAGGGTAGAGTAGGGTAGAGTAGGGTAGAATAGAGTAGAGTAGGTATAGTATGGTAGAGTAGGGAAGAGCGGGGGCGAAGCCGTGCGGGCAAAAGCTAGTCTATATATATAAAAATCAATGCTACTTTTCGTTGTTATTTTATAACTCAAGAACGGGCTCACCTATCCAAACCAAATTTTTAGGCTTTGTTTGGACTATTTAGTAGATGGTTTATGTGAAGTTTGGTAGGGTAGAGTAGGGTAGAGTAGGGTATAGTAGGGTAGAGTAGGGTAGAGTAGGGTAGAGTAGGGTAGAGTAGGGTAGAGTAGGGTAGAGTAAGGTAGAGTAGGGTAGAGTAGGGTAGAGTAGGGTAGACTAGGGTATAGTAGAGTAGAGTAGGGTAGAGTAGGGTAGAGTAGGGTAGAGAAGGGTAGAGTAGGGTAGAGTAGGGTACAGTAGGGTAGAGTAAGGGTAGAGCAGGGTAGAATATGTTAGAGTAGGGTAGAGTAGGGTAGAGTAGGGTAGAGTAGGGTAGAGTAGGGTAGAGTAGGGTAGAGTAGGGTAGAGTAGGGTAGAGTAGGGTAGAGTAGGGTAGAGTAGGGTAGAGTAGGGTAGAGTAGGGTAGAGTAGGGTAAAGTAGAAAAGAGCGGGAGCGAAGCCGTGCGGGCAAAAGCTAGTATTAGTATAGATAACGAATCACTCAATACTTTATTGCATTCCATATGTGTCTATGATGGTATAAAAAAAAATCAATATGGACCCTGTCGGGCACAGCAAAGCTAGGAGAAAGGACGAAGGCTAGCTTGTCATCATTATTTATAAAAATATATGTATCCTGTAAATTAAGTAAGTACCTATCTATTTAAATTAAGTTGTGTAGGTATGCATGTTATTATAAAGGGTATTTGAGGTATTTGTAAAGAATAAAACGACCGTGCTCTGGAACATTCGGTTTATTACTGGCCATGCGGACGCCGCGCGCTCGCGCGTCGCGTATCGATACACGCGCATACATACATATATGACACTCCTTTCCACTTAGCTTTCAAACATGGTAACAATAATAAGTAAGCTAAGTACCTTAGTAAAATCTTAAAAGTATTTCTTATAATCTACAATATTTCTAGTACGCTTCGAGCGAGGAGGTGTGGGTGAGGGCGCTGACGATAAGTCAACGTTGTGCTCGACGGCACTGGGAGACTGGTTTGCCTCGCACACAAAAGTTTCGCCCTGCCCTACTGGCAGCGGCGGCGTCGCTTCATTATCAGCGTCCATACCCTCACGCTCCATTGCCATACCATCAGCCCATTCCTCCCCGTTACAGTCACCTTCACGGCGCCTTCTGCATCTTGGACTGCAATAACGTCACTAGTACCTACACTTGTACTGGCTGTCTCGGGCGATGGCAACTGATGTGACACTATATCACAAGCAGTTGTGGATATGGTGTCTTGATTACCTATATATTTTATTATTTGATCTACATGCCTAATACAATAGAGATTCAAATCTTTAATAAAAATATTGTACATTTTATTACCAATTTTATGTTTTATTATGCCTAATTGCCAAGTTTCCTTACGTGCGCTGTACCATCGGGTCCAAACAACATCACCAATTACAAAAAGTCTTTTTCCCTGCACTGCTAGTGTATCAACTGGAATTATTCCTTTTGAGGGTACAACTAAATCAAGGCGGGATCGTAGGTTTCTACCAATCATCAACTTAGCCGGCGTTTCCCCAGTGGTACAGTGCACAGTATTCCTATAATTAAATAAGTAGCCCAATAATAGCTCATTAATTTTATGCATCGGTAAATTATCTTTTAGAATACATTTCAGCATTTTCTTACAAGTTCTTACCGAATTTTCGGCTTGTCCATTACTGGGCGGGTGGTAAATGGGTGACGTCATGTATTTGATACCGTTCGAGCTACAAAATGTTTTGAATTCTACTGAATTTATTTTAACGTCGTTGTCTGATACCAACACGTTAGGTATACCAAAAATCGAAAACAACTCTTTTAATTTGGCTATCAGGGCGTTAGTGGCGGTGCCATAATTCATATATATACATTCTATCCATTTACTGTATGAATCTACAACCACTAGATAGACCCTTTGTCTTACAGTCATGTAATCGATGTGCACGCGCTGCCAGGGGGCGGTGCCGGCGGGCCAAGGCGCGGGGGGGTCGCGAGGCGGCGCGGCTCGCACGCTAGCGCATGTTATACAAGACCCAATCCAACGCTCGATGTCGCTGTCGATGCCAGGCCACCACATCCTACTTCGTGCGTTACTTTTAGTCTTAGTTATACCTAAATGAGTATCGTGTAATTCTCGTAACATTTTATCTTTTAGAGATGATGGTATAACTATTCTATGACCTCTAAAAAGGCAACCGTTTTCATATTGTAAGTCAGATTTGCACTGGAAAAAGGGTAAAATGTTTCTACACATAATTTTTCGTGGCCAGCCCTTTTGCATATACCTAATGACTGTTTGAATCACTGTATCGCGCTCCGTAGCCTGCGTTACCTCGCGTATCGTGGTAGCGGGTGACGCTTCATTTAAAAACCTGAGCGCATAAATTAAATCTTGGCTATTATTTATCTTTTCCGACTTATGTGAACACTTTAAAGGCGCGCGTGAAAAGTAATCCGCCACTGGGTTATTATTACCTGATACGTACTGCACTACATAATTATAAGCCGACAATATTTATAGCATATCTTTGAAGCCTTAGCGCTGTTGTTACTGGTATGCCCGTCTTATTATTGAATATTGAGACCAGGGGCCTAACACGTTTTTAGGTAATTTGCCTATCTTTGACCATAAAACACTAGAGTGGAAGATATATAAAGGCAAATTAACGCAGTTCTTAAAAAACACAAGAACTTTGTTTTCTAAAACAAAATAAAACAAAGAATTTAGAGGAAAATTAATTAAAAAATGATTGAAAGAGAAATGTTTGGCAATTATGAATGAAAAATAATATCTGGCAAATGTCCACCACGACCACGCTGACAGATTTTGATTCTTTCATCAAAATTTTTAATCACTTTTTGGCTAAATGGAGGGTCTATTTCGTTAATGACATTACGGATTTTGAGTTTTAAGGCTGCGATCGATTCGATTGGCTCCGTATAGACCCTATTTTTAACATAGCCCCACAAAAAAAAACCAATGTTGTTAAATCACACGATCTGGCTGGCCACTTAACAGCTGAATTTCGCGAAATTATGCGATCGGGAAATTCTCTGCATACGTATTAGTATATTTTATTTATTTATTTTTGTCATTATTAATACATTTTATTATTATTGAAATTAATTTATGTATGTGTATTATTATAATGTCTTTATTTAACTAAATTATGCTATCATCGCTTACTATCTGGTGAAATAAACACGTGCCTAGCAATAACAAAATAACTATTATAACTGCAATTTCCTAGCGATAGTAATAGAATACAAAACAAAGATAGAATAATACTACCAGTTCTTCCTTGCTATAAGGAAAAAATAATGCCCAAGTTCTGGTCTCCGCTACAGTCAGGTAAAAATCTAACGCAAGTATTTTGTTAACACAGAATCCAATTGCTCAGCCGTTGCACAAATTGGATCGCCGGCACAAATTGGATACCTAAATGAATATAAATTTCCCATTTTATAAGAAGTAATAGCTTTTACCATACATAAATAAATAACTCTTAGAACTTGATTTAAATTTATAAAAAATTGGCGATTAGCAATTTTAATACATTTTAATACACACATCCGCTCTCATAGTTTTTAAAATTAATCTTCAGTTTTTGGGCGCAAGAAACACCGTATTTATCATCACCTTTATTTAAATAATTCTTTTGATACGTATATTCGTGATCTCCTCTTGGAGGACTCTATAGGTTTGGCTGATATTTCCTCACAGACCCGAAATTCCCCACAGGAGTGTAGCTGTAATTAAAAATCCAATCTATACTAATATTATAAAGAGATAAAGTTTGTTTATTTGTTTGTAGGAGATGATCTCCGAAAGTACTGATCCGATTACGAAAATGTTCACCTATAGAAAGCTGCTTTATTCCTAAGTGACAAAGGCTTTAGCAAAAGCCAGTAAGAAATAATCTTGAAGTCGTCTGAAACTGTACGATTTTATCGTTGGGCTATCTTTTAACTCTTCACAAAAGAGATCTCATTTAAAGTGACTATTAAAGTCATTGTGAATCACACTGTCGCATAGTTTACGAATCAAATAGAGGAGGAGGTGTGGTTTACTATTATATTTGTCTAGACTTAACGTATTATTTATTTATTTGATTCTTTATGTGCACGAAAGTACAGAGGCGGACTTATTGCCTTAAATATTTTCTACCAGTCAACCTTTGGGAGTTGCTGAGACAAACTGTGGTTGGTGTAATGTTAAATTGAACCAATTACGAGTATTAACGACAAAGATTTACAAATTGTAAAAATCAGATATATCAGTACAAATCAAATCAAATAAACCACTTTATTGGCACTTTTAATTAAAAGTAAGTCAGTCAAAAAATTATGCTAATTTTACATTCAAAAGCATACACATGTATGCTTTTGAATTTTTGCCATGGAGAAGAAAGTGCAAGAAACTCGAAAACATATTACAAATATCTCGGTTACATTCTTGTATTTCTTGTAGCTTCTATCACATGAGAACAATTTAAACGAATTAAATTAAATAAAAATTAAAAAATTAAAATCAACCACTGGCAGCTAAGAAATGACCAGTCCAACTAACAGCGTCCGTTCACGAACATGACGCCTATATCACCACTGAGTTCAACTATTTTGAAGGGAACCAAATGATCATATACTGTAGGGGCCCAGCAGGGTCGAAGCCTACTGGGGCCAAGGGTTTGTTTCTGAACGGAAAACAAGGCCTTGGTATGAAAGGCAATGAAGGGACAGGAGTGGGTTTTTAGTCAGTAAAGTCTGACACACCCCCTCACCCCGTCCAAGAGTAAGAGATGACATTGGATGTTTTTCCCAATCAAAAATAAATATCATAAGGATAAGAATCATTTATTTTGCAAACATGGGTATAATGCACAGGTGTTTTTTTTTATATCAAAGTTCTCCATATTTTGCCATCACTTTGGCATGCGAATTTTTACAATATTAATTCCGTTGCAATTAAAAAAAATGGAAGAATTAAATAATTATTTTCAAAACATGTCAGCGTAATAAAAGTCATAAGAATAAAAAACAAACTAAGACTGATGGTCATACACGTGATTGTAGTGAGATAAGAAATAATTGGCACAAACTAATAAAAAGAAAACCAATTAGCGCCGTGACGGCTCTACTGCCAACTTCTTACAAATGAGCTCTCGAATTTTAACTTTGAAGGTTAACTCTTTGGTTGCCATCCTGATTTCCCAGGAGAGTGCATCCTAAAGAGAAGTAGACTGAATGAAGAAGAAACAGTGAATGAATATAATTTGGGTATCTTCAAGGCTAGAGTGAATAGACTTTTAATAAACTAGTGCGCCTCACCGTCAGAGATTGCATCACTGCTTACCATCAGGTGGGATCGCAGTCAAGCACTAGATTTATAGGAATAAAAAAAAAAAAAAAAACAATATTATGTGCCAATAATGCTTATAGCCTACTAATACTATAAATGCGAAAGTTTGTATGTGGAAGGAAAAGGACTTACGGAGGATGAAAAGATGCGTTGGTTCCTTCGATAGCAGCCTCCAAAGCGCGCCGGTTCAGGCGATATTTCCTCCAAGATTCGCGAGAGAAGAGAGTTTGAGAATTTCACCACACAGCACCAATATTTTCACTTTTTTTAGAGTTTTGTTTGGGAGGGAGCGCGGGCGCACGAAGATACGTGTCACCAGAAGGAATGAACAGGAAGGAATGGTTTTGGATGGAAAATCCTTCTCGAATGAGTTATTGAATGAAGTGTAATATAATGTTGCAAGTATGTGTTTATGCTTTTATAATGAGGTACAGATAGAACAAATATAGATAAAATAATGCGAATGGCGCAGACAATTCCCCCGGCCTAGAGGTTTTCCTCTAAATTACAATTTTATGAGAACTTAAATTGAGAAAAAAAAAAAAGAATTTAATTAAAAATAGAGTTAAGCGCAACTGTAAAGTAATTATTGAGTGGGTAGAGGACAAAGCCGCACTACCGGGCGTATGTAGGAACCGGAAGCAGTTCTAACCTTCACAGTCCTAACTATATTATCCTTTCCAGGATAAGTCGCATCTATGACACCTAAAGGCCAACAAAGCGGGTGAGCGTTGTTGTCTTTGATAACAACAATCGTACCTACTTCAATAGGCTTTGACGGTGTGTTCCACTTCTCACGCTGTTGCAAGGAAGTGAGGTACTCCTGGCTCCAACGATGCCAGAAGGAATGAGTTATTTTATTAAGAAGTTGATAACGCGATAAGCGATTGTCTGAAATGTCTGTGACATCTTCAGCAGGTAAATACTTAAGCGGAGTTATGTTTAAAAAATGATTAGGCGTTAAAGCACTAATATCAGACGGGTCGGAGCTTAAAATGCTTAGAGGTCGATTGTTTAAAAGACATTCAATTTGAACAAGAACGGTACTAAACTCCTCGTAAGTTAATATTTGAGAACCAATTACTTTAAAAAGATGAGTTTTGACACAACGAACATTAACTTCGCTGAGTCCATTAAAATGAGGACCGTATGGCGGGCTATGTTTAAATCGTATACGATTTTCAGCTAGTTGATCGCCTATGTAATTTATATGAGATTTGGATTGAATTAGGGCGTAAATTTCGTTCAATTTGCGCTTTGCGCCAATAAAGTTTGTGCCTCCATCACTATAAATCATAGCAACAGGACCTCTACGAGAAATGAAACGCTTAAAAGCGGCGAGAAATAAATCTGAACTAAGGTCAGAGACTAACTCTAAGTGTACTGCCTTAGTTGTTAGACACACGAACACACAAATGTAAGCTTTGTGGCTTTTAATTCCGCGTTTTCGGATATGAGTAATATAGAAAGGGCCACAATAGTCCACAGCGGTATTAACAAACGCTTTCGCTTGTGAAACGCGAAAGTCAGGTAGATCACCCATAGGAGGGTAAGTATTTTGAGGTTTAAGTTTAAAACATTTGTTACAACTATGTACGCGTTGTCTTACAATATTACGAGCGGATAAAATCCAGAATTTTTGTCTAATGATAGATAATAAAAGAGCGGGACCTGTATGCAAATTAGTTACATGATAAAAGTCAATTACGAGTTGGGTAAAACGTGATTTAGTTGGAATTAAAATGGGGTGCTTTTGACCATAATCAAGTTGAGAATGAGTTAACCTTCCACCTACTCTGAGAATATTATTTGAATCCAGAAAGGGGTTGAGTTTAGCGAGACTTTTATTTAATTTTTTATTTGATTTTAAAGCGTTCATTTCTTCAGAGAAATATCTACTTTGTACGTAACGTATAAGGTATATTTCCGCGGCTTCTAAATCAGAAACGGTGATGGAACCATGCGAAGTTAATATCTTGCAGAAACGTAATATTAAAACCAGGCTACGTAGTAAAATAGAATATTTAGAAATGCGGTCAATTAAAGATTGAATAGGTTGAGAAACTTCTTGCGTTACTTTAACTGCGAGAGCGATATTTTTAGTTTCCATTACTTCCGAATTATTTTTATTTAAATTGACCTTAAATGGCTTGATTGGCCACTGATTTAAGGGGAATGAAAACCAATGCGGAGCGTTAAACCAAAGAGTTAAATCTAATAATTGTTTAGGCGTTACGGGACGAGAAACTACATCAGCGGGATTTTCAGTTCCATCGATGTGAAACCAATGTTTAGCAGGTAATTTTGAATTAATTTCAACAATGCGATTTGCGACAAATGTATGAAATCTATGCGAGGGCGAGTGGATCCAGGTGAGCGTGACTGTTGAATCAGAAAAAGCAAAAATATTATTAATTTTGCAGCGTTTACTTAAAACTTCTACAACTGAGTTAATTAAATTTGCTAAGAGAAGAGCAGCACATAACTCGAGGCGAGCTAAGGGTGTATTTTTAAGCGGAGCGACGCGTGATTTAGAAGTAAGTAAGAGGACTGATCCGTTATCTTCGTCATTAGAACTAACCCTTATGTAAACAGCGGCACCATAACAGCGCTCACTGGCGTCTGCGAACCCGAGGAGAGTGACATGAGAAACCGAGGTGATACCTACATGTCGCGGGAATTTTATTTGTTCGAGATAGGAAAGTTCTTTGTGAAATTGATTAAATTTATTTTCAATGTAAGCTGGTACAACGTCGTCCCAATCAAGGTCATGCTTCCAGCATTCCTGAACTAAAACTTTCATGAACGCGGTAACTGGACCTATAAGACCTAAGGGGTCAAACAGCCGTGCGGTTGCGGATAAAACGGTACGTTTCGTACATTTAAGAGAATTATTATTTATTTTAAATTGAAAAGAGTCCTCTACAGGATTCCACTGCATACCTACAATTTTAGTATTATTATTAGCGTCCGCGTCAAATTCAATATTTTGCGAACTTAAATGAGTTGAAGGAATTTTATTTAAGAGTTCGGAACTATTAGAGATCCACTTTACAAGGTTGAAACCGCCTGACCTGAACATGGCGACCATTTCTTGATATGTAAGCTCAGCTATTTCAACGCCATCTAGCGAACATATGTAGTCATCCATATACATATGGTTTTCAGCCTCGTAAGCCGCGAGCGGGTAATTATCCCGACTATCAGATGCGAGTTGGCGAACTATCCTCATAGCTAAATAAGGCGAGCTTGAGACACCGAAAGAAACGCGGTTAAATTCAAAAGTTGAAATCTCAGAATCTTTATCGAATCTGTATAAAATGCGTTGAAATGCGTGATGATCAGCGGAAAGATTAAGTTGAAAATACATTTTTTCGATGTCTGCAACTACAGCAACGGAAAACATGCGAAGATTAATTAATAAATCAAAAATGTTACTTTGTAGATTCGGACCTACGTAAAGGAGATCATTTAGCGATTTACCTGAACTAGTTTTACAGCTAGCGTCAAGCACGATGCGAGTTTTACTGGACTGTTTATCCGGGCGGTAAACAGCACGGTGCGGAATATAATAATGCGGGATATTGAGAGAGGGATCTTTGACCTTGGCTAAATAACCTTTGTCAAGATAATCTTGAAGCGTAGCGTTGTAATTAGTTCTGATCTCGGGATCAGAATCTAACTTTTTTTCTAAATTAACGAGGCGACGCATCGCCGTTGAGTGCGAATTTCCTAAGTCTGTACACGGAGCCTTAAATGGTAGCTGCACTGTGTATCTACCTGTTTCATCGCGAGAGTAAGTTGAATTAAATATTTGTTCACACGCCTGATCATCAGGACTCATGTGAACCTTATTAGGGACGCTTTCCAGCTCCCAAAAGCGTTGCGTTAGCGTGTCTAAGCTAAGCGTGCTAGTAGCGCACACAAAAGTTTGCTCGCTTTTATTTTTATTTATTTGAGCGGGGCGAGAGCGTGAAGTTATGCGAGGTTGACAATCAGCCCGACCCATGGCTATGTAACCAAGGGTGGTTTCCACAGCGACGACCGAGGAGCCAGGTAAAGTTACCTTTCCACTTCCCAACAAAAGCGGGAAAAGTTCATTGCCGAGGAGGCAATCAATCTCACCGGGAACGTGGAACGCGTCATCAGCCATAGGTAAATTACGTAATGGAGTGAGATTTGTGATATCTATGAATACGTTGGGCAAGTCGTCAGTAATACGATCTAAAACCCGAGCGTGAATTGTATAACAACAGCGGTGATCAAAGCGAGAAAATATTTTAAATGTTGTAGTACCATACGTGGGTATTTTTGCGTGACTTATACCGAAAATAGAAGATTTGTCAGGAGTAATTTCTAAGTTTAAACGTTTACAGCAAGCCTTTGTAATAAAATGACTCATTGAGCCTGTATCAAGAAAAACGCGGAGAGTATAAGGTTTATTATTATTATAAGTGTATACGGAAGCGGTAGGCAACAAAACAGTTGTATTATTTTCAACGCACGAGGTAGCCGAAGTCATTGATAAATAAGGAGCGTTTGAATTTTCGCGCGCAACGTTATCACCTGTCGATACGCGTGGCGAGTCGAGTGTCGCGGGAGAGGCAGTCGGTGGAGGCGCGGAGGCCGGCGCCCGGGGCGCGCTGGCGCCGTTCTCAACCGACGCGGACGGTTGTGCGCGAAGTGCGAATGGAGCGGAGCTATGTTCAACTACCCGATTGTTGGAAAAGTTAAAGTTGTTTAGATGTAATAGCGAATGATGTTTACGGTGGCAAATCGAACACGTATTTGTTGACTTGCACATTTTAATATCATGAAATCCTAAACAATTACGACAAAACCTATGTTTGTTTACAAGATCTGATCTATCTTTTGCGTTTTGATTCATAAAACGAGAACATCTATAAAGTGGATGTGAATCAGGGGATCCACATACCTTGCAGGAACGCACTGGGGTGTCCTGGGTAGTACTCGCGAGGGCTTGACTGTTTCTAGGTTTAAATGAGGATTTATTATTTTCGTTATTATTATTACGAACTTTAGAGGGATTAGAGTGATTACGAAGCGTTATTATTTTACTTTGTTCTTTTAGAAATAGCGAAAGATGATCGAAAGTAGGTATTGTAATATGCCTATGCGATTGTTCGAAAAGGTTAACGACCTCTTTATCTAGCTTACTGAGTGCAATATCAGTTATTATAAAATCTGACAAATCTTTTATGTCTAAGCGACGTAAAGCGGCTTGTGCCGAATGAAACTGCTCGAGAAACGAATCAATAGATTGATAAGGTTTAAATTGAATCATTTGATGTAAATACATGGAAGCTTGTACGCGCGTATCTTGATATTTTTCTATTAAATCATTCCAAATGAGTAGGTAATTATTAGCGGTAGGTATGATACCTGAGCAAACAGTTAATGCTTTGCCCGATAAACAACCAATTAAATACTGAACCTTTTCGGCGTCAGTAAGATGCGAATTATCATGAATAAGACTTTTGAAGTTTTTTTATTTCACAATAGATTTCATCAAATGCGGATAGTGAGGCGTAATTCGGGTTTGTCTTCGAACCACTTTCTAATAATGCTAAATTATAAGCATCAAGAGTTTCCATAAAGTTTGTTCTAATGTGCTCAAGGGAGCTAATTCGAGCTAGAAATTGCGATTTTAATGAATTATTTACGTAAACTTGTAGGCCGAGATCGTAAATGGATTGCACAATTTGAAATAAATTTTCTTTTTTAGACTCAAATAGAAGAACTTTAGGATCTTCCTCGGTCGAAGCATAGGATTCTTTATCACATTCCCTAACCTTACTACGCGTGGAAGTCATTTTAAGCGTTGAGAAGTACCTACTCGAGTTTTTAACCGTGTAATAAAATAGATGAATGAGTGAATGTACGCGAGCGTGCGTGAACAAAAATGGACTTGTCCGTGTGCGTTATATTTTGAGATATATGTGAAAATATGCGTGAGATGACTAAAATATAATTATAATACTTTAGATAATGGGTGTTTATATTAAAATATGATGCGTTTTTATAAAAACAACTAAGCGTTGATGAGAGATTGAGCGGGAAATGTGCCCTATTGGGCGCGTCTCGTGTATCACGTAGACGAGTAATGGCGGATGCGTAATTGTGCGTTTTTATGCGAATAAATAGATTTAAAATGATAAATATGATGTGTGTGATGAGTGTAGCGTAGATGCGTAGTAGATATGCGTTTTTTATTGGGTGAGAAGGACCAGAAAACTTGGAAGGAAAAGGACTTACGGAGGATGAAAAGATGCGTTGGTTCCTTCGATAGCAGCCTCCAAAGCGCGCCGGTTCAGGCGATATTTCCTCCAAGATTCGCGAGAGAAGAGAGTTTGAGAATTTCACCACACAGCACCAATATTTTCACTTTTTTTAGAGTTTTGTTTGGGAGGGAGCGCGGGCGCACGAAGATACGTGTCACCAGAAGGAATGAACAGGAAGGAATGGTTTTGGATGGAAAATCCTTCTCGAATGAGTTATTGAATGAAGTGTAATATAATGTTGCAAGTATGTGTTTATGCTTTTATAATGAGGTACAGATAGAACAAATATAGATAAAATAATGCGAATGGCGCAGACAGTATGTATGCATGGATGTATGGATGTTTGTTACTCTTTCACGCAAAACTACTGAACGGATCTAGATGAAACTTGGTACACGAGTAAACCATATCCCAGAATAACACATAGGATACTTTTTATCCTGGGATTATGTACGCGGGTGAAGCCGCGGGCAAAAGCTAGTAGTAGAATAATTATGTTTTATTTGGTAAACATATACTTTTACAAGCTTTTACAAGCTTTTATTTAGTTTCACCTAGCCCGATGTTTGACTGTAATGAAATCTTGCAAATTAAAATTGATTTATCTGTTGTTTATTTTATTAATTCATGAATCCCCAAGCGACCACCGGTGGCCGCGCATCTATTGTCTTACTATTGTGTCTCTAATTGACGGTATCTGAAGGGTTAAATCACACTAATGTTCGCGAGTGTAATGGATTTTTATGAAACTTGGATACACGAGTAGACAATAACCTAGAAATAGCACATAGCATATTTCCACACTTACCATCAGGTGAGATGATGGTCAAACGCAAGCCTATCAATAACAAAAAACCAAATCTATACCAGCCCTGGGTTACGCGAAGTGTCAACTAAGCATTTGAATAAATCTTTACATTGACTTACTTGCTTTTGCCCGCGGCTTCGCCCGCGTACATATAAATATAGCCTATGTCACTCAGGAATAAAGCAGCTTTCCATTGGTGAAAAATTTTAGCTATCGGATCAGTACTTCCAGGCATTACCATTACCTTTAAACAAAAAAAAACAAAAACAAATAAACAAACTTTATATCTTTATAATTATAGTCATAGTAGTCATAGTAGTTTATTCGTAAGGGATACTTACAAGTCAATTACATAATGTTACATTATACTTTGTCAACAAAATGATTACATATAATGTCAAGTGATTAAATAATGTCAAACATATAACATAAACTACAACATAAACAAAAAAATAAATAGAAGTCAAATCACACATTAAAATAAAAAATCATAACAAAAGTCAATAGTAAATAGTCAGTCCAAAATAATATTCAATCATCAAAGTTAAATTCAATTACATCATAAATTCGTCAAAAGAATAAAAAGCTTGCTCGATAAGCCATTTTTTCAAACGTGCTTTGAAGCTCCCTATAGTCGAGGCACCAGAAATAGCTGCAGGTAGCTGATTATAAACTGTCGGGCCCATAACATTAGTCGTCTTGGAAGATTTGACGAGCGTTCTCGAAACCGTCGATAACTGACCCCTGCTTCTGGTGCAATATGAATGACGGCTACCTACCTTTGGGTAAAGGACGAGGTTATAGAAAGAAGAAAGAAAGAAAGAAAACTATTTATTTGGCATACACACTCATAGATACACACAATGTAGTAACAACATGTAGACACTAATATTTTATAAAAGAAAGAGAAAACTAACAATGTGTGTCTCGCGGTGGCGCCAAATAGGTCCAGTTCAGCAAAAATGCCAGACAACTACTAGTTGCCTGACGCTGGTTTTCAACTGAACCTTAATTCGAGTGTACGGTTATAGTGGTTATAGTGGTTACAAGTTCCTATTATTATTTTTCGCCTAATTTTAAATGTCTGAAGGACTTCAAACATTTAAAATTGCATTTTGAAGGTAAAACGGTTGCTCAAACCGGTCACAAGAAGACGGACAAAATAGAACTCTTTGAAATGAAAGGAAAACGTCTCTTTGTAGATTTGGACCGGTTAGCTTTCTGCTGGTGTTTCTTGGAAAACTCATTTTACTGACATTCTTTGGGAGACAAGATAATAGGACTGTTGATGTTGCTATAGTTCATTGAAGTTTTGTTTCGGAAATTTTGAAACTTGAAACGTGTGAATTGTGTTTTTTTTTTTAACAATTACTAGCTTTATCCCGCGGTTTCACCCGTGTACAAAAAATATATACTAGTCACTAAGGAAAAAGTAGCTTTCTATCGATGAAAAATTTTAGCCATCGGACCAGGAGGACTAGGAAGTAATTTCTGCAAGTACCGAACTTGCAGAAATTACCTCCTACAAACAAACAAAAACAAACTTTACCTCTTTACAATATTTGTTTACCTAGATTAGTTTTTAATACGTCAAGGTTATGGTTGAGCAAAAAGGTGCTGCGCTAAGTGTCGCCGATTCGATTCCCACATAGAAAAAATATCAATAATTATCACCTACAGAGATTTTGTACACATTCATGTTTAGTGTGTAAAATAATAAAAAGCTAATATACAGTAATGGATTATAAATCCATTTTTATTATTTAAAACAAAGAAACCTTCAATTTCACAAGCTGTCTTCATTATTTAAGTCAAGCTTTATGACGACAAAGAAACTTAATAATTTACGTATCAGTACATTGGGAGAATTTCCGATGTGCTTCCATACAGTTTCACTGGTACTTGTGGCTGGGCGCCAACTGTTTCTGTTCAGCAATTTAAATATTTTATTGCGTCCTTTTGTTCCTCAGAGATTATTAATACTTGAGAAGAACCTGCATTGCTTCATGTCGAGGTCTATTGTTGTACATAGACCTTCCTCAAGCGTCACCATAATGACTGGTCCAGTGCGTCTCGCATCAATCTATTCCCATGATGCTCACCAGGTCGTCGGTCCTCCTTATTGGAGGCCTTCAAGCGCTTTGTCTTCCGGTACGCGGTCGCCTTTCCAGAACCTTTTGATCCCATTTGCTGATACTGATAAACATACGAGTACTTATTTCTAAATGCATACATATTATAGATCAATTACACCCAGACGCAGAAACAATGATCGTGCTCATCATGTCCTCAATCATACCTTTTTTTTTTTAGTGGGTAAAATTCATCTTTTTACAACCCCCGCTCTTGGGTGGAGCGGAGATAGTGTCAGACTCTTACTGACTAAAAACCCACCCCGATCCTTCTAGCCTTCATACCGGGGGTCGAGTTTCCTTTCGGATAACCCTGGCCCCGGTAGGCTTCGACCCAGCTGGGCCCCTCCTGTTGCTGACAACTCCTTGAGGCGGGCGGGAACAGTGCGCGTCGTCGACGTCTTGGGCTCGGTCCGGACAGTTACCGGACAGTCGGACAGCTAACTAGCAACACGTAACCTCAATCATACCGAATTACTTACGCATGTTATTCCACCTAAACATGATGTTTTAAAAAACGTAATTAAACCCAACACTGGCATCCTCCATTAAAATGATAAAAGCTAAATCATCTTCAATCTCCTGACAGCTAATTAAGCCATTACCTTTTTTTCCGCTCACTCAGATACCTGACAAACAAATTTGAACTCAAACTCGGCAGCATAAAGTACAAAATGGCATCAGCAAAAACGTCGGACGGGTAAAATTTCCACTTAATTTAATTATGAACAACGTGTTTCTATGAAAATCACATTTTCATTCGTTTGCATGTTTCCGCTGACATTAAATGAATGTAACTAGGCAAAATAATGAATTTGTCTCATATCACAAAGAGTTACAATAGTGTACAATATTCAGTGCCGGCGTAAGGGCCACTGACACACCGGGCGAAAATATTGTGTGGACGCCACAATATGGTTTTTTTTTTTTTCATCGGGGTTTCGATTCCCACCCAGGATAAATGTGATCGGATATGGCTGTGGTAAGCGTCAAGCAAGACCCCTGTACCACTAGCGATATTTGATGCTTAGGGAATACCAAAATTTACTACCTTTTTGCTACTATTAGATACCTACATTCAAAAATTAGGTACCACTATTTACAGAGAGAAAACGCCTGAAGAAAGTGGCCAGACATTCTGACTTCAGGATGTCTGGACTTCTTTTTTCGTAGTTCTAGACAACACAGCTAATTTATTTTTTTGTAAATATTTACGACCTTTTTTTATTAGTACCTCAACATATTTTTTTTCAACTTCTTTTAGTTTAATTGTGGTCCAGGAGTCTTGACGCTTACTGGCTGTGAGTGTAAAGTAACAGCTCGTCGTATTTTCTTGTGTTTACGGGTGTTCGTAACAACTAGCGACAAGCTAATGACCCGGTTGATTATCCTTTTAGTTTAACAAAGCAGAACAGAGACACTAATTTTTGTATTATTTTCATTCCTGCGGTACCAGCTACGGAGCTTTTAAAACCTTGTTTGAAAACTATCATTATGGCAATACGGGGTTTATTAAAGAACCCGTAACGTTTAAGGAACTATGTCTTTTTTTTGGCTAAACTAAATACAAAAAAAATCTTGAGTGAAGTACGAGGTCAAAGTGACCCCGTATTGAAAAGCATCTTAGATATACATTTATTTTTATCCTATTCTAAGCCAAATAGAAGTTTCGGTCTCCGCACGGTAACGAAAACTATGTTTTTCTTAGCCGCACCGCAAGGACAACACAATTCAACACCTACGTTTGTTTTTTTATGATTTTCTTTTTTGGTTTCAAAATTTCTATTGTATAACGCCTTAGACATTGCCTGTAATGTTGTACAAGTGCTTGTAAATAAATAAATAAATACGAGGCCTATTAGACCCCGTTTCGCATTAAAGGTATAAAACCTTTCCTAATCAAAATAACCTCAAAAAAGTACTAAAACAGATGTTAAGGACCCTCCGTACGTTGTAACAGAGAACACATCAGCAACAACTAACCTAATTAGCGACTAACTTCAGACTAGTGTTCACAAAAACTTGCTGAACAAGCATTGTGGAAGTTTCGATACCAGTTTAACTTGTTGGATGAAGCTCTTCACAAATTGTCGAGGATACGTGTTCAATATTGAACGAGTGAAACGTTACTAACTTTTTGTAAAGCCATGATAGTGACCCGCCTCTACTTCGCGTAGCTTAGCTTAGTCGGCCTAATAATGTTCCCGCTGTTGGGACTCAGGCTTCCTCTCTAGGAGAGGGAATAGGCCGTAATCCACCACGCGGGCCCAGTGCGGGTTGGTGGATGTCACATGTATTGGAATTTTTGATTCCAGGACATGCCGGTTTCCTCACGATGTTTTCCTTTACCGTTTTGAGAGCAGTAGTATTGCGCTTGGCTGGGTTTGAACCTCCTACTTCGCATAGGTTTTAAGAATCTTTGAAATTTTTAGCTTTTGCTACTATAATATGCTTGTTACACTCAAAGGGTTCCTTATAACTCTGTCTATTAGTGAGAACTACTTAAAAATCCGTTTGGTAGTTTTAGAATGTATCGCGTTCACACAGACCGACAGACGCAGTGCGGGATTTTGTGAAAAAGGGCTAAAAAGTTACTGAAGGAATACATCCGTATCCGTATTGGGATTTAGTCAGTAAAAGTCTGACACCGTCTCTCTCTACTCGTCAGAAGAAATTATTTGATAATTTGACACTCTCAATAAAAAGACCATTGGACAATCATATAATAATATACTATAATATAATATAATCAATATATATTATGTTTTTTTTTCATTTAAGTGTAAGGTAAAATATAATATTAATAAGTATTTAAACTATGCGTTATTAGTTATTTTGATATAAGTTTTCACATACTCTTTTTTTTACATACACTAGTGTCTACATTTCTTTAAAATGGGGGCACGGTAGTGCCCGCATCATGGCAAACAATAACGTGGCAGGTCGTTTTTTCTCGAAACAGCTCAGGCCATTTGCGATCCTCATTATCGAGTTTTGTATAAAACTAGAAGCCTGAATTTTTCAAGTAAATCTAGGTCTTCAAGGAACCTTAAGTCGGTTAACCGGTTAATTTATTCAGTCGCTCTAAATAAATTAACCGGCTTGGTATTTATATTGATTTCACCACTTTTTACAGTAGAAGAACTGAGTTGCGTGCCTTAGTTTTTCTACAAGTATGTTTTTGATGGCATATCTCC
The DNA here is from genome assembly GCA_949319445.1 of Mythimna lalbum. Classification (NCBI taxonomy): domain Eukaryota; kingdom Metazoa; phylum Arthropoda; class Insecta; order Lepidoptera; family Noctuidae; genus Mythimna; species Mythimna lalbum. The sequence goes on along the minus strand of OX439358.1, from coordinate 17,615,892 downwards.
TTTTGCAAGTCTGCTGAAAGAATATTTTAAAATAACCTTATAACTAATATCTATCCTTACTAATATTATAAACGCGAAAGTGAGTTTGTTTGTTTGTTTGTTACGTCTTCACACCTAAATGGCAGAACCGATTTTGATGAAACTTGGTACACGGATAGACCATGTCCTGGAAGAAACATAGAAGAAGTATGTTCCCTTGAGATAATTTTCTGCTATCATGCGGGCGAAGCCGCTGGGAGCAGCTAGTAATGAAATATATTTTTCTGTTGTAAATAGTAAACTAAATGATTCATTATCACTTACAGAATGTTACACTCACTCTCAATTGGGCTGAAGTTATCTCCGAAGGGCGCTACCCTTCGGAGATAACTTCAGCCCAATTTGAAGTATAATACAAAATTACATCTGTACAAGAAAGAAAGAAAATTAAAATTCTAAATGCGGCGGTCTAATTAAACAAAATTCATTTAGCTTTTTTCATTCTAATTTAAACTGAAAGACAAATACAGTGAACTAGCTGCTGGACCAAATTGCAAATTGTAAAAATTAAAAACGAGACACAACTCTGTGCTGTTGTGGTTCTCTATGAGGTAAAGGGCATGTTGTCCTCATAATGAGAAATACCTACATAAATATACTTCTTTTAAATTATCTACGCAAATAATATTAAACTAATGAGTGAGTTATTCTATGGAACTACTTACTTATCCGATTTCTCTGTATTTTTTTCTGTTGGAAATAAAAATAATTGATTTGCTAGTAATGTAAGTTTCAGAATGATGGTTATCCAAGGGGAATCCAAATGAATCCTTTTGCTTTACGGCATGCTAAGTAACTTAAGGCCGCGTCTATCGGGACTTTCCTCAAAATAATGATTATGGTTTATATCTACAATATTGGCGACATCAAATATATTGAATGTAATATTGTCTTTAATCTCTGATAGATATTTCTGCAGTGTTCTTCTGTATTTACAGAAAACCTCTAAACAGTATCATCATTTTAATCTAGAATCAACCAAAGCCAAGACCTTAGGAGGCCTTACCATGACGTGTTAAAATATCAGTCGTGCGAGCGAGAGAGAGGGAGGCGCTATACACCCTACAAAGTTCCCTTTAACAGTTCAGTTTAGGTCGTCAAATGGATCGCGTTAAGAGCTCGTGGTAGCAGTGCAGACCTCTTTTCGTTTCTCCTTTTCGTGACTCAAACCTATGTTTCCCATGACGTAATCAACTTCGTCGATTCAATGCACTTTTGGACATCCCTGATTTAGCTCGCCGTCCAGTCAACTGGTAACCGTCCGGATCGAGCCCGAGTAGTCGACGACGCGTAGGGTTCTGTGCGTGCTTCAAAAAGATGTGAGCAGTACTTGTTGTGGCCCTTACACCACAGGGCCGAAGCCTGCTGGGACCATGGGTTAGCATCCAAAATGGAAACCCAGGGTCCTGGAACGCAAGGCAAAGAAGGAACATATAAGTCTTACACGCCCACCCACTCCGTCCTACAGCGGGAAAAGTCATAGAATGATTTCGCACATGAAAACAAAGGGAACGCTTTAGAATATGCAATTTAAATTCACCTTTTTGCCTAACTGAATGGTTGACTATTCAAAAGTGCCAGTAAAAGGTATAACTGAAATTGATGATTTGATTGATCAATTGAATGCCACAATTGTAGCCACAATACAGTCAACGCCATTTTAAAACATGTGCAAAATATGAGTATTTGTAGGTAACAACACACTGTTAGAGCCATATTAGATTATAAATATTTAAAACGGAAATTCAAAGATTGCTTGCGTTATCTTTTAAGCACCTCAAGTTGATGAATAAATCAGATTTTCTTTCAAACATGGCGCATATTATTAAGGTGTACACGTGTATAATATAACGAGTAGACAGGGATTTCCACCACATGTGGGTGGGAACACAAACGTATAAAACGTTTTGGGAACACATGCTTCTATTGCAAACAATATATATAAATCAACAACGTCCAGTTCAAACACTTAGACTGAAACTTTAAAACTTTTTATAAAATTACCCCTAATGGGTATGAAAAGAGGTCCAAAGTTTGTATATTTTCAGGCTATAAAGCCGTTGGCAGAAGCTTAAGTTTTCTATAAAACTAGATAAACAAATTAACAATGGTAGAGTTTTACACACAACGCCGTCTAGTCCCAAGCTAAGCAGAGCTTGTGGTATGGGTACTAGACAACTGATAAACATACTTATATATTTCTAAATACATACATAATAAAAATAAACTACACCCAGACATAGAACAAATGATTATGCTCATCACACAAGCATTTGTCCTGGGTGGGAATCCAACCCACGATCTCCGGCATAGCAGTCAGACTCACTAACCACTAGACCAACATGAGGCCAACAGGCCAGTCAAAAAGTGAACAAAAAGTGGACAATAAGTTACTGGCTTTTGCCCGCAGCTTTGCCCGCGTACATAAAATATTCACTTGCTTATGTCAATCAAGAATAAAGCAGCTATCTATGGGTGAAAAAAATTTAGCAATCGGACCAGAACTTTCAGAGATTACCTCGTACAAACAAAACTCAAACTACCTCTTTATAATAATGCACCTAGCGGGTTTGCCCGCGTGATAGCAGAAAATTATCCCAAGGGAACATACTTCCGGGATAAAAAGTACCCTATGTCCTATTCCAGGACCATGGTCTATCCGTGTACCAAGTTTCATCAAAATCGGTTTTGCCATTTAGGCGTGAAGACGTAAAAAACAAACAAACTCACTTTCGCTTTTATAATATTAGTAAGGATTAGTGTCCATTAATTTACCCGAGCCCACATTTTTTTATCCTAAAGTTTTCCGTGGTAGGTAATTTAAAATTAACAAGAAAAGGGAATTGTGGAGGTCAAATAGTAGTTCCCCTTAGAACTTGCTTATCTTCAATTGAATTCTTAGGTTAGGTTGCAGCCCGACCCGTGCTGACCCCGACATACTTGGCAGAAATTTCTAGGAAAACGCCAATAGATAAGTTATTTATGATCGAAAATCCTTTTGCTTTGTTCTACTTTACGGTTAAAATCTTTTGTAAATCCACCTTCATTGTGCATAAATTTTGATCCAGTAATTCCTCTTTTTCTTTCTTTTTAGTAGCTTTGTGTAAAATTTCATGTTCCTAGTCCCAGTAGTTTTGGCTGTGTGGTCTCGTGCCAATATAGAGAAGGTTCATCATCATCATCATCATATCAGCCGAAAGACATCCACTGCTGGACATAGGACTCCCCCAAGCGTCGCCACAACGACCGGCCCTGTGCGTCACGCATCCATCGGATTCCCACGACCCTGACTATGTCCACCTTGTTGGAGGCCTTCCAACGCTGCTTCTTCCGAAGATCAAATATATACAACGTGTAACGTTGAATACGCAAATCCTCAGACACCCCAAATAATTTTTAATTTAATTGACCTTATACTATGACAAAAAAATCATTTTATAAAAAATTTAAGGTTTTAAGTGCAGTTTTAATTTGTTTAAAATTAATATCTGCATTGAAATATGAACTTTTATTATCCCGTGTATGAGAAAATTTGATTGGACTACAATAATTGGTGTTTGTTTACCTATTAGGGCGGGTTTGCGCACGTCATGGCTTGACCTATTAATAAATAGACAGGGCAATATTTTTAATGATTTTTAAAAAAATAAAATTTTAAATTTTTTTCTTAACCTATATTAAAAAGTAGTTTAATTGATTCTGCTCGTTATTCTGACCAAGCTATTTTCAGGTTTTGCACATTTAACGTTACACGTTGTATATTTTAAAAAGAATTATACGAAAGTATTTGCCACTTTCAGCCATTTTTCAAACAACATTAGACGGTCTGGCTACCTATATATTTTGTGGTCTGGCATTTCGCCAATAATGAGATGCCGTCCTAATTACATTGTGATTGAATCATGACGAGCCCATGCTATACACTCGGTTAATTAACTCACGCTGATATTAAATAGGGTTAGGTTCGGTGAATCTTAATTACAATGTGTTATTAAGTCAGTTGTGATTATTTTAATTTGTGGCTTCGATATCTAGTTTGGGCAGATTTGTTTTTTACAAGCTTTCATTTAGTTTCACCTGTCCCGATGTTTGTCTGTCATCGAATCTTGCAAATTAAATTTGATCCACTTCTCGGCTACCGATTGAGTTAAAAATTTGTATGCATGTGACAATGCAAAATTATTATGACATGGAGCTGATCTGATGATGGAACCGGAAGGTGGCTATAGAAGCTTAGTAGTTAAACGACGCAACCTCATCGAGTTTGGGCTCGTATAATTCGTCTTGACGAGTATTCATTATATGAGTATTATTTTATTTATTTATTTATATCATCCAATTACATGGGTATGCAATAAAAAAAAGAGCGGGGGCTCTTGGCCGGAGCGGGAGACAGTGTCAGACTCTTACTGACTAAACCCCACTCCTGTTTTTTCTTTGTTAGTGTGTGTTCCAGGGCCACGGGAATCTGGGTTGCACGGTTGCTGTCAACTCCTTGAGGCGCGCGCTACCTCCTTTGCTAGCATTACTGCTTCACAGAAGAAGGCGACCGCTTGCCACTCCTCCTCGCTCAGGACCAAGGCCTATAGCAAGGTCATGCGCGAGAGATCTCTGTCACCGAACGCCCGCACAAGGACATGGTGGTACTCTGCCCAGGCGGGGCACACCTCTACCGTATGTTCCACCGTCTCCTCCGGGCGGTACCCCTATCGCTGATGCAAGGGGTTCATTCCTACCACATCATTACCATCATCATCAATATCATGACATCAGAGTGGGAGAATGTCAATGTCAAAAAATACACATTTTATTACAATGTTTATTACCAGCTGCTTCGCCCGCGTGATAGCAGAAAATTATTCCAAGATAACATACTTCCGGGATAAAAAGTATCCTATGACCAAGTTTCATCAAAATCGGTAATCGGTAGAAGACGTAACAAACAAACAAACTCACTTTCGCTTTTATAATATTAGTAAGGATCTTACATCTCAGTATATTTCTTCTAGCATCCATTCTTAGTGCAAAGTTATATTTACACAGCTGCATTTTCTGTGTCCGTTGCTTTCATATAAATAAATACTATGTAGCGGGCACCTGCGACTGAAGAATTTTAATAAAATAAATAAAATCCAAGTTGTTCTGTACAGATGTTCATTCTTATTTTTGCTTCTACTGCAACAATCTGGTTTAAATCTCTGAAGACGGATTAAAAACTTCAGAATACCGTAAAACTTGTTTAGTTTTTTGAAATAAAAAACAAAAGTGTTTTTTTTTCGATGGGCAAAAATCATCCTATGACAACCCCCGGTCTTGGGTGGAGCGGGAGATAGTGTCAGACTCTTACTGACTAAAAACCCCACCCCGTTCCTTCTAGTCTTCATGCCGGGGCCCGAGTTCCTTTCGCATAACTCTGGCCCCAATAGGCTTCGACCCAGCTGGGCCCCTGCTGTACAAAAGTGATACTCAGAATCGTTGATGATGGTTTTATGAGAGAAAATTTCCGACTTGCTAGCCTGTCGATTTTTTACCGGTTGCACTTCGAGGAGTTTTCATCAGAATTGTATTACCTAATTCTGCCAAGCCCATTCCATCATCGAATGGTGAAGTACAACCTCGTGAGGAAACAAATCTGAACTCATTTGACATCTATCAATCCGCACTGGGCCCGCGTGGTGGATACGACCCGTTCTCTCTCCGAGAGAGTAGACCTGAGATTACGCCTTATCCGTTAAATATTGTTTTTTTTTTTCTTTCTTTTACCTGAGTTCCAGCAATGGGAATATTATAAGGTAATTATGCTTATATAAATTTCATCATCATCATCATTTCAGCCGACAGATGTCCACTGTTGGACATAGGCCTTCCCCAAGTGTCTCCACAATGATCGATCCTGTGCGTCTTGCATCTATCGGATTCCCGCAACCTTCACCAGGTCATCGGTCCAAGTTGAAGGAGGCCTTTCAACGCTGCGTCTTCCAGTACGCGGTCGCCACTCCAGAAACTTTCGGCCCCAACGGCCATCTGTTCTGCGAACAAGGTGCCCTACCTATTGCCACTTAAGTTTGGCGATTCTTCGTGCTATGTCGGCAACCTTGATTCTCCTGCGGATATCTTCATTTCTGATTTGATCACGCAAGGAAACTCCGAGCATAGCCCTTTCCACTGCCCTTTGGATGACTTTGAGCCTTCTGATGAGGCCCATTGTGAGCGACCACGTTTGTGAATGCTTAACTATGCCAAGTCAGGAGGTGGATCACTGTGTTGAACAACTTTTCACAAGTCATGGCAATATTCTTTTCAGCGTGCGGCCTCACCGTTCTGTCCGAATTTTACATCAGTGAATAGAATCAATCTATTCATCATAATTATCTTACGGGAGTTTATTTTAAGGCAATTGTTCAACAGACAAAAGATTCAACACAAAAACTCATTTTCACGTAAAACTCAACTGTATATTCTCCGTTAGAAGAATATAGAAAATCAATTCTCCGTGTACCTTCCTTGTTACGCCACATAAGATATTGTGTTTCCCAGTAATGGCATCAGACAGATCTATTTCCTTTTCTATATTGCAATATGTCACGACAGTGTGTGTTGCTGTGCTTTCTATAAAATGTGTATCTTTTGTTTTAGTTAAATAAAAGTGGATGGAATCTATTTATTTTCTCTTGTTGAAAAATTAATTATATTTTTGTTTCACTACATTTCATTTTTAAGGTTCCAAACTTCAAAAGGATTCCGATTTTTACGCATAAGAACAGACTTTTTTTTGGTGGGCAAAAATCATCCTATGACAACCACTGCTCTTGGGTGGAGCGGGAGATAGTGTCAGACTCTTACCGACTAAAACCCCACCCCGTTCCTTCTAGCCTTCATAACGGGGCTCGAGTTCCTTTCGGATAACCCTGGCCCCAGTAGGCTTCGATCCAGCTGGGCCCCTCCTGTCGCTGACAACTCCTTGAGGCACGCGGGAACAGTGCGCGCCGTCGACGTCTTGGGCTCAGTCCGGACAGTTACCGGACGGTTGGACAGCGAGCTACCCATAGCTCGCCGTGAGCCCGCGTCTACGGTGGCCGGAAATCGGGATCGGAATCCCGGCGGCGGCGGCGAGAGCGCCGTTGCCTAATGCGGTCGGCCTCCTCCTTTACTAGCATTACTACTTTGCAGAAGGAGGCGACCGCCTGCCACTCCCCCTCGCTCCACCCCTATAGGATCACTTTGTTGTCTGTCTGTTTGTCAAAGGTCTTGACAAACAGACAGACAGCAAAGTTATTTCGGGAATGCGTGGAGGTGTCGAGTTGAAAATAACCATATTCTTAAGTCTGCAGTTCCTTGACGCTGTAAAAAAATCAAACTTATGTGCAAACGAAAAAAAAAAAAGATACAGCCGTTTATGTCACCAGATCCTTTGTACTCTTCTATTCTTATTTGTTCTTTTCTTTTTTAAGTGTTTGTGTGTACATAAATAAATAAATGAATGAATGAATGAAAAACACGTGTATTTCGACACTCTCAAGAGCACCAAAATTCATCGGGTACTTCCCGTTGACCTAGAATCCTGAAATTTGGCATGAAGACTTTTTTTTCGAGTCGAAAAAAAAATTCCCAACTCAATTTGGGAATTGAACTGTTTTCAGTAAGTTTGTACGGAATCCTCAGTGCGCGAGTCCGACTCGCACTTGCCCAGTTTTATAACATTAGTATAGATATATGTTATAGTGCAAAAACCGCACTAGACAATAATAATAATAAATAATAAAAATAATGATAAATGTCGCAAATGTCACACCCAGCCAGAAACCATTCAGCACATTACTGGCGCCTGCACAACACTCACGCAGACCGACTACACGCATAGACATAATCAAGTTGCAAATATAATTCATCAAAAACTAGCTCTCAAATACACACTCATACCAAACACTAGCACTCCCTATTATAATTATGTACCACAAACCATACTAGAAAGCACTACACATAAGCTCTATTACGACCGCGCCATTCTCACGGACAAGACCATTCATTATAATAGACCGGATATAACATTACAGGATAAAACAAATAAAATTACTTACCTCATAGACATCGCAGTTCCCAATACACACAACATACAGAAAACAATCTCTGAAAAAATAAATAAATATGCGGAACTAAAAGATGAAATAGTTAGAATCTGGCGTCAAGAAAAGGTATACGTAGTCCCTATAGTTCTTTCCACCACAGGTGTTATCCCAAATCACCTTCTTCAAAGTTTAAAATTATTAGACCTAAAAGAAACCCTCTACATAACGCTGCAAAAGGCTGCGATTTTAAATACCTGTAGGATTGTTAGGAAGTTCATGCAGTTAGAAGAAAACGACGTAGGATCACATCACACGACGCACTAAAATGTTACACACTACATTTACTTGGCTTGGCCCGTAAATGTAGTCGACACCAGCTAAAGAGCTGAGAAAAGAAAATGTACCCGAAAATAATAATATTCCACAACTATCACACAACGCCATCTAGTCTCAAGCTAAGCAGAGCTTGTGTTATGAGTACTAGACAACTGATAAACATACTTATATATTTCTAAATACATACATATTATAGATAAATTACACCCAGACACAGAACAAATGATCATGCTCATCACATAAACATTTGTCCTGGGTGGGAATCGATCCCACGACCTCCGGCATAGCAGTCAGGGCCACTAACCACTAGACCAACAGGCCAGTCAATACTTTATTCAGAGAGAGTCAAGTAACTAGAATAAGTAAAACCACCTGTATTTTAATTTGAAACTCACAAAGAAATACAAATATAAAGAACAAAGCTTTGAGGTTGAATGTGGAAAAAAGCATTTTAATTAGGATTCCTGTATATTCTCTCCGGAGCATCAGCTATCGAGCAAGAAAAAAAGGAATTAATTTTGTGTGGGAATGTAAAAAAAGTAATTTATAGTTAGAATGCATTTGCCTTTGAAATGAATGAACCTAAAAGGATTATTTTTTATGACTGAAAAGCTTGCGTTATCAAATATCTCTCCTGATGGTAAGCGGTGATGAAATGTAGTCGACGATTTTTTTTAGGTGTGTAATCATCCAACGTCACCGTCCTTCCTTGCAATATGACCGAAGTATTGCATAATTTTGCGAAGACACTCGTACTATCGCTTGCTTTGCATAGACTTCGTAACATTTAGAACGTTCAATTTAAATATTTTTATTTTTGTATGAAAATCTGATGAAAATACGATATTGTTTTTAAAGTTATAGAACAAAAGTAGTTGTTTATGATGTTAGTACCATAGCCCTAAGAGGTTGCCAGTGTTTTACAAATAACCCTGTATACATACCTCATGAATTAAACTGTCGATTTCAATCTCCAAAAGTCGTAAATATATATGTGTACAGCTGTAAAACTCCAGTTTTTTCACGTTTGTTTGGTTTTGGGCGTAAGTGTCCTCCATAAATAAATGTTTTACAATGAAGAAGGCGTTGTATGTATGTCCTATAAATAAAATGCTTTCGAAACGTTGCTTGCTTTTCACTTCGTAGTTACAATAGGCAACGATATCAGCGGTAGCTTGACCAGTATAGGCTAACCTCGTATTCGATTGCAACTTCGTACATCGCCATGCCAGCTTGAAGTGTTATAAACTGACTTGCTATACAGAACTTGATTACAATATCATTTGAAAGAATAATCTCGGCCCTGTAACGACTGAATTCTACTCGGTAAAAGTCTAACACTCCCTCTCACTCCACCCAGAGCGAGAGAAGATATGTTATGATTTTCCACCACAAAAAAATGACTGACTAAACAGTAATTTTAAATCGAATATATAAAAATGACCCCCGTTTTCCGTTGTCACGACTTGGCATGAAAACGGCTTGACCGATTTGGCTGTTTTTTTTTTTGTTGTGATTGTTATTGTGAGAAGGTTCTTATGGAAAAAAAATAAAAATTAAGGTAGTGTAGGGTAGAGTAGGGTAGAGTAGGGTAGAGTAGGGTAGAGTAGGGTAGAGCAGGGTAGAGTAGGGTAGAGTAGGGTAGAGTAGGGTAGAGTAGGGTAGAGTAGGGTAGAGTAGGGTAGAGTAGGGTAGAGTAGGGTAGAGTAGGGTAGAGTTGGGTATAGTAGTGTAGAGTAGAGACGAGCAGGAGCGAAGCCGCGCGGGCAAAAGCTAGTTTAGTTATAAATAACCTGAATATTTCAAAACAAACACTCGTCGCAGTTCTAATGAAATTCCTTGGAGCCTGACATGACTGGACCGCCCGAGGCATGCAAGTCTTTTGTTAGCGATAGAATGTTTGTCTAAGCAATGTCGGGAGACCTCATAGTATAAATATGTCAGCTCTGTCACGGCTCTGTCTCTCGAGACTTGGCAATGAGATGGTTTGAGAAACTGAATTTTGTGATCGTATAAATATAAACAAAAAAAATTAATATCCAAGTGGCAATTTTTTGTTTATATTTATACAATCGCATTTGGCCACTATTTTCTTGTAAAACAAATGTAAAATATAAATTTAAATAGTTTAAAAGAGTTTTATTTTGCATTAATATATAGGCTCGTGCTTGGCCACTATTTCACCTAATGGTAAGCGATGATGCAATACGTTTACCTACCGAAGTAACCTTTCACTCTTGATTTAAACACGGCCAAGTTGTAGCTGTCAGGAAATACAGACTCCGGCAGGCAATTTTACGCTAATTTGCGTTCCATATTTATCTACACTAATATAATAAAGAGGTATAGTTTGTTTTTTGTTTGTAAGAGGTAATCTCTGAAAGTACTGGTCCTATTGCGATAATTTGTTCACCGATAGAAAGCTGCTTTATTCCTGAGTGACATAGGCTATATTTTACATACACGAGCGAAGCTGCGGGCAAAAGCTAGTTTATAAATATTTATTGTAAGGACACCAAAACAAGTTATATTCAGTGATATTTACATTATTATCGCTAGCTTAAATTCGTTTTTTTATATTTATGTAGTAACATAAGAATAAATAGTGATAACTATGTCACCACGAAGGAGGCTCTTTAATTTCATCCCAAAAGAAACGGCAGCGGGAAAGGTTGCTCCGAAATGTGAATCTCATCTTGTCAAGATAAGGAAACTTTTTCTGTCTCGTCGGCGCTTCAATATAAATAAATGACTCGGGAAAATCCTCAAAATCTCGGAGATCATAGTTAATGTCTATCAATCAAGAGTAATTGGCTTCTTTACATTATCATTCGTTTTATACTGAGCGAAATTTTGAGCCTCTCATGCATGAGCCAGAGCAGTGATGGCCCAGTTGTAACGATCTCGACTTACGAGTTATAGGCCGCGAGTTCAAACTCAAACAAGCGCATTACTTTTTGTATATTATTCCATTACCAAAGTTCTTAAAACGGAGACTTAAAACACTGAGGAAACCGGCATGTCTCAGATCTGAAAAGAAGACATGTTACATCCACCAATCCTCACTGGGCCCGCGTGGTGATTTACAGCCCATTCTTTGTCCTAGGCCGGAATCCCAGCAGTGGGAATATTATAAGGCTGATTGTAATAAGCGTGCATAAGGTTGCAGGTTCCAAAACCAAGCAAGCACTTACCAATGTGATTTTTTCAATCCATATCTACTTTTTTTAGTTTATCTAGAACATTACTGACATCCCATGCTTTGTAAAGTACGAAAAGCCGTTAGTCGCAGTTGTTATTCATCGATCTTTGACAGTTGTTACAGATAGTCAGACGCTAGAAAGTCTAACCATTAGTCAGTCCAAAAAGTAGGTATCTTGTAGCCCAGTAACTGGATTAATTGTAATTTGTTTGTACTTTTAATTCATGAATCCCCAAGCGACCACCGGTGGCCGCGCATCTATTGTCTTACTATTGTGTCTCTAATTGACGGTATCTGAAGGGTTAACTGAGTATTGTCTTCAGATATGCAGTCGCTCCATAAAAAACATAAACATATGTATATCTTTTCTTAGGTCTCTCTATTTTCCTCCATCCATTCACATGTAAGCTCATAATTCTTTTAGTATCATGCGTATCATCCCTGCTCTTCACATAACCGTGCTAAAATAAATCATTCGCCAAAACCAACCCCACTAAGTGTCCCAAATAAGCATCCTGTAGCCACCGTCATACCTAATTACGCCTGTTAATAGACCCAAACATGATGTTTTTAAAAATGTAATTAAAACGAACACTGGCATCCTCCATTAAAATGATAAAAGCTAAAGCATCTTCAATCTCCTGACAGCTAATTAAGCCATTATCTTTTTTCCGCTCACTCAGATTTCTGAAAAACAAATTTGAACTCAAACTCGGCAGTGTAAAGTACAAAATGAGATCAGCAAAAACGTCGGACGGGTAAAATTTCCACATAATTGAATTAGGAACAACGTGGTTTTTTTTAAAACGACATTTTCATTCGTTCGCCGGTTTCCGCTGACACTAAATGAATGTGATTGAGCAGAATATCACCAGGATAGCGGATTTGATAGATAGACTGGAGAATAAAATCATGTACTAACTGATTTATAATGTACTGAAAAACTAAATTTCCCATTTATATATTTTCCTAGAACTCCGTACTATTCCTCACTGAACAAACATTGTAGAAGTTTCGATACCAGTTTATCTTGTCGGACGAAGCTCTTCACAAATTCTCGAGGATACGTGACTGTTCAATACTGAACGACTGAATAGTGAGATTCTGGACAATATTAGTGGTTGGTGGTATTAGTGGTTTAGTGGTTTGCTCTTTCATAAAATAAATATGTTTTTTTTTTCTACCGTTTACATTTCGGGGAGTGTGCGTCGGTATTGCAAAGCCTAATTCCGCCTAGCTCGTTCCATCATCGGACTACAAGGCGTATATACAACGTATAACGTTAAATAGTGTTACTAACACTATTTTGTTTTATATATATATTTCAAACAAAAACCAAGAGACTTTATTCTATATCAAACGGTAATTACTTTGTAAACTTGGCCACTGTCTAATTTCACAAACCGTGTGGCGGCAAGGTAATAATAAAATACCGTACAAAAAAGAAGGCAAATTATATTAAAACACTAAAAACCAAATGATACTACAGATTAAACTACCTCATTTAGCTATTTTCATGCAAAAATACAGAAAGAAAAATTCAGTGAACTAGCAGCTTTTACAAATAACAAGATTAAAAAATTAAATAGGAAAACGAGAATAGAATCCGTGCTGATGTGGTTACTAATTGCCAACACACTAATGGGCTACAAATGTAAGGTAGACCTACTGGTCTATTGGCTACAGCTTCTTTCTAAATAGTATAAAGCAATGAAAGAGCCAAACTGTTGGCGACTTCTGTTAGTCGATACCAACACCGGCCCATGCTGAAAACCAGTGGAGCACACAGTCGAGGTGTCTCTGCCCGAAGCGTGGAGAAATGGCAGGCGGTCGCCTCCTTCTGCGAAGCAGTAATGCTAGCAAAGGAGGAGGCCGACCGCATCAGGCAACGGCGCCCTCGCCGGGATTCCGATCCCGATTTCCGGCCACCGTAGACGCGGGCTCGTGAAGCCCCTGTCTGTGTTTGAACCCACGATGTAAAACTCAAAAAAATACTGACAAAAAAAGTGTGCGTAAGGATTGAGTGTTCTTTTTTAAAAATTCATAATATTTATACGAAACCAATAAAGTATTTAGGAAACAATTGTGATAACTTCATGGAGAAGATAAAAGAATTGTGAAATTGATAGGAAAAAAGTAGTGGTCCATTAACTGAAACACTCAATCCGCTAACCTGAGAAAATACTACACTCACGTATCTCGAAATTTACTAGATATATGTTTAACATTTGTATGTGGATTAATTGTGTTATTGAAAACTAATCAAAAAAATTCAATTGATGTTAATGTTTAATTTGCATTTTATGAAGGTTTATTTAGAACACTCAATCCTCTTATGGTGCAGAACGAGTGTTCCCAAATTCTGCAATTTTGACTCAATAAATTCTTAATATTCTTACTCTGTTTTACGTGTGTAGCACAGAGTTAATTGTGAAACCAAAACCTGGGCGTAAAACATAATATGTAGTTAAAGAGAAAATAGAAAAAATCTAATTTCTTCAATGTCCCGTATGAGAATTCCATATTTTAGCGTTTATTTACTTAACCCGAACTTATATACAAATGAAAGCTACATCAGAAATAGAGGAAATGTTATCACTAAAGTTTAACACATTTTATAGTTTGGAGACTGTTTCATTTCAACAGTAATCGACATTATTATATTTCTAAGAGAAAATCGGGAGACTGTTTGTTCACAAAAAAATACCAAAAAAAAAAAAATGATAAACATTTTTTCTATTCTCCATTCTACTTTCTTTCTCATAAGTCGGAGTCGTTTCCACAAGGCTCTCTAAAATCCCAATGTAGTAGAACGTAAATAATTAAGAGGCTCTTTGTCGCTATAAAACTGGGCTTTTGTCGTAGTCTCAAGATTAAATGTTGAAATAACAATGGCAAAGTGAGAAAATTTCATAAAGAAAGCCGGTTAAAAATGTGTAAGACATTATAAAATTCTGTATTCTTTTAGAAAAAACATTTCAAGAATAACAAGTATGGAAGAGAACTCGAAAGGTTCTAGCTTCGAACTACTTTTACTATAGAGGTATTCCCGTCTGATTTTAGTTTAGGCGTCTTCAAGGCTAGAGTGAATAGGCTCTTAATAAACTAGTGCGATTTATCATCAACAATTGCATCAACATCAGATTTGAACACAGTCAAGCACTAGTTTATATCATTAAATGAAATAACAATGGCAAAGTGAGAAAATTTCATAAAGAAAGCCGGTTAAAAATGTGTAAGACATTATAAAATTCTGTATTCTTTTAGAAAAAACATTTCAAGAATAACAAGTATGGAAGAGAACTCAAAATGTTCTAGCTTCGAACTACTTTTACTACAGACGTATTCCCGTCTGATTTTAATTTAGGCGTCTTCAAGGCTAGAGTGAATAGGCTCTTAATAAACTAATGCGATTCACCATCAACAATTGCATCACTGCTTAACCCGCTTATCCCATCGCTGTTCGGCACGTAATTGACTGTTTTCCGTACTAGTGCAGAAAAGTGCGCGTTCTCGCCCCACCACAATTTTATTACATTTATCTTCTCTGGCTGGGCGCACGTCGACTCCACAAGTCGCGCGTCATCCTCCGTTTATTCATTTCGTCGTAAGTGTATTGAAAAACGTCGTTTGGTACACGTGCAAAGTCACTGCAGCCCTCGGCTCCATCACATTAGAATTACACCATAGAATTCCGCCTCGGTCGCAAATAACAAACTTTCTGCTTTTGTATCAAAATCTACTATTTTACGCTCATTCACCGATTTCGGTATTTCAAAGTAACAAACAAAGTAAACGATTGCCGTTCACTGTTCAAAAAGAAAGGAAAAGCCCGGGTTTGAATTTCTAAGAAAACTTCAGTGACCCAAATATTATGACACTACAACACAAGGGTTTTTTCAGCATTCACATCGGTCACGCACAGGAAGCAGCATGGCGTCACTTCCGGCTAAACTACAGATTTATCATCACGCCACGATGAAACGGAAGTGGTCAGTAAAGTGGGTTTTTTTATATGTGCGCTCGTAAAATCGTGAACCATGAGAAAAGTAACAGATTTATTTCTCTACTTTTTATGGAAGTGAATTGAAGTGTTGTGGTATATTGTAAGAATTTTCATTATTTAAATAATATATTACAGAGTAGTGGTGGCCGAGTGGTTACCGCCCCGACTTACGAGTTGTAGGTCGCGGGTTCAAACCCATTACATTACTTTACTTTGGGCGCATTACTTTGTGTAATTTATTTCATCACCACTGCTCTCAAAACGGTGAAGGAAAACATCGTGAGGAAACCGGCATGTCCTATAACCAAAAATTCAAAGACGTGATTGATGTCACATGCCTGGTCGCACTGGGCACGCGTGGTGGATTTCTCCTAGAGAGGAGGCTTGAGTCCCAACAGTGGGAACATTATAAGGCCGATTAGGCTAAGCTGTTATAAGGATTAATAGCATGAGATAAACTTAAATTAATTAAAACTAACTTAAAAAATTTAAATAAAACCCTACAGAACTAAAATAAAAAAATAAACAAAAATGGCAATTTAGAGTAAGGCGTCGAAAAATTCCTCCGCATCGCTGTCGACTGGTAATGTACCCAAAAGGCTGGCGGCATTGCCACGCTGAATGGCAATGCTTATCCTTTGACCGAAGTAAAAGCCAGCCTTTGGGTCACGCGAAGTGTCCACGAGGCGTTTGGAAAGTTCTTTAAATAATTTGTGAGCACTCGGACCCCACGATCCAAGAGTTTCAACCCCAAACGGCTCGAAAACATAATTACAAACAAGGTTATTATATTTCCGCCGCTTGAGGTTGTCTGCAGCCGCTGCAGCAGCACCAGCACAGCACGACGAGCTAGGAAGATGGCTAAGCTAAATAATATAATTATTTAGAGCAGTCTTATCATGAAGTGCAGGAATTAGAAACTTTAGAACTTTCTCAAAAACGAATAGAAAGTTATTAGAAGCGAGTATGTAATATGTTTTTTTGTATAATAGTTTTCAAATAAATAAATGTATCTAATACATAAAAACCTCGTCTCACGGTGTTTGTCATTAAACTTCTCCGAAACAGCCTGATCGATTTTTATGCTTTTTTTAAAAGCTTTTATTTAGTTTCACCTGTCCCGATGTTTATCTGTAATCAAATCTTGTAAATTTTTGATCCACTTCCCGGTTACCGATTGAGCTGAAATTTTGCATGCATGTGTAAATCAGATAACAATGCAAAATTGTTATGACATGGAGCTGATCTGATGATGAAACCGGAAGGCGGCTATAGGAACTTGGTAGTTAAACGACAACTCCATCGCGTTTGGGCTCGTGGAATTCGTCTTGACGAGTATTAATTATATAGGTATACCGAGCTATAAAAGCTTACTATGAAAAAAAATTTTTCATTAAAAGCTTGTTTTCTTTGTTCTTTGATAATTTATACGGCAAAAATTATTCAACGAGCAAAAACTTCCAACATTATATTAACTGGGACTTCATAACTTAGCGGCTAATTTTATTTTAACTTGTGACGCTTGGTCATCAGAAACCTAACTACTGCTTGTTTCGCGGTTCATTAGCCCTATATTAGTCTCAAGTATATAATTTACGATATTAATCAAATTATCATTTATCATTTTTGTAAAGCTAAGCAGTAAAAAAAAAGTTCATAAATAATACAAGTAAAAGAAAATATTTATCTACACTACTAAATATAATAAAGAGGTAAAGTTTGTTTTTTTTTTTTGTAGGAGGAGAAAATCTCTGGTACGAGCAGTACTTCCAAGCCAAGCTATAACCGTTTCGCTTGCGTCGAACGCTTCGAGTTGACGTTGCCGCCAATTCTTTTGTTCTGACCACGTGACTGAGCGTTGAGGCGACGTCGTTCCCGTACATTTGAAGCTTTCTACTAGCGTTAACTATTGTAGATTAGCAACTTGGCTAGGGGTACTGGTCCGATTGTTAAAAAGCGGCTTTATTCCAAAGTTACATAGGCTATATTTTATGTACGTGGGCGAAGCTGCGTGTAAAACCTAGTAAATACTACAAGCAAATGAAAATATTTATCTATAATAAAGAAGTTAGGTTTTTTTTTTGTTTTTATGTGTTTTTGTTTGTAAGAGGTAAAATCTGAAAGTACTTAAAATTTTTAAAGCTAAAATTTTTTCACCGCCTAAAAGCTGCTTTATTTCTGAGTGATATAGGGTATATTTTATGTACCTACGCGGGTGATGCCCGCGGGCAAAACCTAGGTTTGAATTTGATGTACTTTGCTGGAATGTTTGATCTTTCATCTGTCATGCACATCACAACGGATTTTCTTAAAGGATAATAGAATTATTAATAACTTGCACATATATTGTGTTTATGAGGGCTCGAAATAATCTAAGTAACTGTTTAAGCTAAGTAAGTGCTTTCACACTACTAAAGGTGGCTGGACTTTGTCTTTGAAAGTTTAATTCATATTCGTCAGGTTTGCGTTTATCTGACAAGACAGTACAAGCACAAAATAAATAGAAATAGAAAAAAAGGAATAAAAGAAAAAGGACTTATGTCACAAAATATATAGGTACAGAAGCAATCTACATACAAAGCGCGCTCGAGCAACGCACACATAGACACCGCTCTCGGACACGATATCTCGGAGCGCCTCGGTCCGCTCGTCGAACAGTTCTGGCTCAAACGCTCATTAGTGTGCGTCCACCGAGCGTAGACCGTATAAAAAGTGAAGTACATACACGAGATTGTCTTCTGTACCTATCTATCTATTTTGTGGAACAAGGCTCTTTTAAGGGTGCTATAACAAAATTTCGTTAAATTTCTGTAAAAAAATGTGAAAATATTTTTTTATTTTTAATAAACATTGAGTGTATATTATTTAAAGATAAACAATTATTCTACTCGTGTTGTTATGTTACATTATTAAACAATTTATAAATTAAATCGCATATGTTAATAAAAACAAAAGAGTGATATTAAAAATAAACAAAATTGAAAATTTTTTGTTTATTTTTAATATCAGTAATTATTTTTTTTATAATAGACGGACTTATACGTAAGACTTATTTATTTGTATTTGTATGAATTTTATTATTGTTTTAATATTTGATGAATAAGTAAATATTTATTGAGCTAGGTTTACTTATCTGTATTAAAATATAGTTCCTAAAGTAATAAAAGCTGATATTTTAGTGTCCTCAAAAAACACGGGCCACAAAAAAAAAACTAGGACCGGCCACAAAAAAAAAGCTGAAGCGCGCCACAGCTTGTGGCCATGCGTGCAGTATCATAATGGACTCTGACGAAGAAGGATTAAATACGCGAATGGCA
Organism: Mythimna lalbum; assembly: GCA_949319445.1. Classification (NCBI taxonomy): domain Eukaryota; kingdom Metazoa; phylum Arthropoda; class Insecta; order Lepidoptera; family Noctuidae; genus Mythimna; species Mythimna lalbum. Next base: position 17,596,926 of record OX439358.1, on the reverse strand, counting down.
TGGCATCTTGGCTGCCACAAAAAAAAAACCTAGAAGCGGCGTCAAGCTTTTTTTTGTAACGGTACCTCCGTACATGAGCCACAAGAAGAACAAGCTTCTTTTTGAGGAATATTCGAATAATTCAAACAGCACTAGTAAAAATATTCTAAAATCAAAACTATAGAATTTTGCAATCTCTAGTAAATACAGACCCAAACACCACCAAAAGCAAACACCTAGAAATTGATTTAATCAAATCGCAATCAAACTAAGATTAGTCTATGTAATCTTAAAGATTAGGAAGTTCCGATTAGTATATTTAGACAAGCATATGTCAGGGTCTAACTAAGATTATTAATCCTAAATTAAAATTTATTTAAGACTCATCTAATTAACTATCTGAATATTTATAAATGCACCGTTACTTATACAACCATATTTTTAGTTTATGCGAAACCTGAATATAGTTCGTTCAGAACCAGTAACTGAATCGATTCCAATCATTTTTTCCCAAAAATAATCACAAGTTGGACACCACCGACAATACAAATCACGGCAGGTCATAGCGGGACTCAGGAACCAGCAAACAGCTTATTGCAAGTGCAAAACAACTCCTCAGTCGCCTGGATGGCACTTTGACTATGTTTATGCTGACATAACAAGCTTATAACTTTATGATTTTTCTTAATACAGTTATGAAATTTTGTACATAGATTCTTAACATAAAAATACTAAACACGTGTTTCGGGTTTTGCATATACTAAGGTTGTAAATTTATCAAACTGAAAAGCGATTGGCATAAAAACCACTTCTTCTGAACCAACCACACTTAACTCAAACATATTCACATATTTCATAAATTAAAAACCAACAGCGAATCAAGAAGAAAAATATCATCCCCAAAAAGGGTCGAGACAGGGATCATTTATAAAATAGACATTTGGTAAGCGACGATGCAACGATTGATAGTCCAAGCCATTTCGACCGAGAGTAACCTTCGATCTTATCCGTCATGCTTCTAAGAAACGTTGTGTTAAGGCTCTTTCCAGGTTGGGATCCCCCAACATCAGCAGAGCGATAATATTTTGAAGCGACGCAATTGAATTTGAGCTATTCAAATTCATTTTTGTATACACAGCTTAAACATGATCAGTTTTTTTAATGTTCCCATTGAGGCCTTCTCTCTAGGAGAGAAAATGGGCCATCACGCGGGGCCAGTGCGGGTTGGTGAATTTCACATGTCTTCGTCTTGCATCAGGCTACGGCGCTCTCGCTGCCTCGCCGGGATTCCGATCCCGATTTCCAGCCACCGTAGGCACGGGCTTGCGGACGGTAGCTCGCTGTCCGACCGTCTGGTAACTGTCTGGACCGAGCCCAAGTCGTCGACGGCGCACTGTTCCCGCGTGCCTCAAGAAGTTGTCAGCAATAACAGGGGCCCAGCTGGGTCGAAGCCTACTGTTCTCTGAAAAGAAGCTCGAACCCCGGTATGAAGGCACGAAGGAACAGGGTGGGTTTTTAGTCAGTAAAAGTCTAACACTATCTCCCGCTCCGCCCAAAATGTCATTTCCCATCAAAAAAAGAAAAAAAAAACATGTCTTCGAATTTTTGATTCTAGGACATGCCGGTTTCCTCACGATATTTTCCTTTCCTTGTCTACAACAATAAAAAGTATAGCTATCTATCTCACCGCATCGCTTTTAGCTGGGACGTTGGGTTAAGTGTCGACGTCATTTCAGAAAGTGATTTCCATCGACACTTAAAAAGGGACTCGTTTTTGTAAGTGAACACATTTCGGAAAATCTCTGCATTTTACGCTTCAAATATTCTTTTGGGTTCGATTTTGTATTTTATTTGTTTTTATATCTCGATGTTCACTTCTATCGAAATGAAATTTTATATTTGAGTATCTTTACTTACTTAATTGGGTATTTGCCTGTGATTATGTTTGTAGAATATTTTATACAAACAACAAGCTTTTTTAATAAAAAATATTTTTTTCATAGCAAGCTTTTATAGCTCGGTATACCTATATAATGAATACACGTCAAGACGAACCGTACGAGCCCAAACTCGATGGGGTTGTGTCTTTTAACTTCCAAGTTCCTATAGCCACCTTCCGGTTCCATCTTCAGATCAGCTCCTTGTCATAATAATTTTGCATAGTGATCTGATTTACACATGTATGCAAAATTTCAGCTCAATCGGTAACCGGAAAGTGGGTCAAATTTGATTTGCAAGATTTGATGACAAACAAACATCGAAACAGGTGAAACTAAATAAAAGCTTGTAATAAATAGAAATCTTCTTCATATTGCTTTGAGAATAGTGGGAATATCTCTCTTTTAACCATCTTTTATTATATACAATTACTCCCATTGACATTGAACGAATTTGAAAACTTTTTATTTGCGGAAGTTACTTTGTGATACAAATAATAAAAAAATTGAGTCAAGAACCCATTTGTGTGGGATTTTTATAATCAACGATTGACCTTGAAAGAACTGCTAATTGACTGGATCATCGCAGAATCATCGTCTTAGAACTTAAAGGTCAACTGAAGGTAGCTTTCAGTCAGTAAAAGTCTGGATACACCATGATCATGGCGTTAAGTCCTCTCTTTGAGGAATGGTTGGAAATGCATCACGGCGTCTTCACCTTCCATATGATAGAAATCTTTACTGGACATAGTAAGTTCAGGAGGTTCCTGCAAGAGATTCGTGCGGAAGAAACGGTCAAGTGCCACCGTTGTGTGGACCGCCTGGAAGATATGGTGGTGTATTCGATGAAGGTCTGGTCAGCATGGAAAGAGCACTGTTATGTCCTAGCGGGGGCGATCGGCCACAGTGGCCTCTCGCGCCGGGCCCTGGTACAGGCTATGGTCCGGAGCGAGGAGGAATGGCAGGCGGTCGTCTACTTCTGTAAAGTAAGCAGTAATGCTAGCGAAGGAGGCGGCTTCCTCATGCCCCAGCCGGTGGGATCCCGACTTCTTTATGGACTTATGGGCTTACGGACGGCGAGCAATGGATAGCTCGCCCTCTGATAACTGTCCGGAATCAACCCGAGTCGTCGGCGGCGCGTAGTGCTCCACGCGCGCCGTAAAGAGATATCTACTAAGCCTACATTAGTACATACTTACAGCTAGAAAACCTAGAATTCAAGGCTAAGAAGGAACATAGGTGTGGGTTTTAGACAGCAAAAGTCTGACACGCCCTCTCGCGCCATCCAGAGCTTGAAAAAATATTTAATGATAATCCACGCCAAAAAAAATAAAAATGCTACGCTGTACAAAAACTATTTTACCCTTTTGACAGAAAACTCTAGTTAATTAAAAATGTTCTGTTGAACTAAACTAAAAAAAACTTTTCATTTTCGTACAAGCGAGAAATATTAGAGTCGACTATTATACGAGTAAGTACAAATATTTCCAAAGAAAGATTTTCTAAAGATAAACAAGAATAAACTACAACATTTTTACCAACGATATCAATCATCATCATAATCATCACCCTGCCCTTGTCCCGTTTTATTTGGGGTCGGCGCAACACGTTTTTTTCTTCCATTCTGTCCTGTCACTCGTCATGCTATCACTAACTCCCTTTTCTTTCATATCACTTCTCACACAATGATATCAATATGGCAGCTAAAAACTTGAAAAAAAAACTTTTTTACAAAAAAACAGCTCTCTTCCAAAAAATTGCAAAATAACTTTAATTTCGGTTTCTATAACGAAGAAATACATCTCTCTTTGCTTTTTTTTTAAATTTTGTTTTAATACTTCATAAAAGAAAAATTAAAGTTATGCATTTAAACATTGCATAGATTGCAAATAATTTAAACCTCAACCCTTCTTATGCAAAGTGAACGACCTTCCCACATAGGGGTAAACGCGAGAACTCTGATACTAGCAGTTAATTAAATCCTTAATTAATTAATTAACTAAGCTCTTGCTTTCTTAGAACGTGTATAAAAGGTTGTCTAAGTTGTGAAAGCAAAGGACGTCTTAGACATTGCATGGAATCTGATACACTTTATAATGCCAGGTCTTAGGTAGCCTTGGAAGAGAAACTAGTACATAATAATAATGATGCTTTTTTACGGTGGGCAAAAATCATCCAATGACAACCCCCGCTCTTGGGCGGAGCGGGAGGTAGTTTCAGACTCTTACTGACTAAAAACCCACCCCGTACCTTCTAGCCTCTTCATACCGGGGCTCGAGCTCACTTTCGGATAACCCTGGCCCCAGTAGGCTTCGAATAATATAACCGTGACGTTATCCTCCGGGCGGTCCACATTATTTATCAAAAATTATGGAATTCGTGTAACGTAATATGATGACCCTTAAGAGCATCAATGTCATCAACATCATCATCATTTCAGCCGAAAGACGTCCACCGTTGGACATGTGCCTCCCCCAAGTGTCGCCATAATGACCAGTCCAGTGCATCTCGCATTGTCGGATTTCCGCAACCAGGTCATCGGTCTACCTTGTGGGAGGCCTTCCAACGCTGCGTCTTCCGATACGGAGTTGCCTTTTCAGAACCTTTTGTGTCATCGACCATCTGTTCTGCGAGAAATGTGCCCTGCCCACTGCCACTTAAGTTTGGCGATTCTTTGGGCTATGTCTGTATCCTTGGTTCTACTGCGGATATCTTCATTTCTGTTGTGATCACGCAAGGAAACTTTGAGCATAGCCCTTACATTGCCCTTTGAGTGACTTTAAGATTTCTGATGACGCCCATTGTAGGCGACCACGTTTCGGAGCCATATGTCATTGCTGACAACACGCACTGATCATAGACTTTCATCTTGAGACACTATAGTATTAGGCCGGGACTCCACCAAAGCAGAGATGTGTGTGGTGAGCTGAGTGCTGTGCGAGAAGAGATATTTTTCAGCTCGGGGGACTCCACCAAAGCGGAGATGTGTGCGTTTTCATCGTTCGCTGTGCATCGTCCGCGCACAGCTCACATCTCCGCTTCCATCGCGCGTTACAAATATTACACATCTCCACTGAAGCTGAGTGGAGAGATGTGTCAATTACACAATTCTATAGGTTGTTTAAAAATCATCTCTCCGCTCGTCTAGTCTCCGCTTTGGTGGAATCCAGGCCTTATAATCGTTTCTGTTAAAATACACTTACGCTCCCCGATTGTTATAATTCTATTCATTCGTTTTCGCCCTATATCATTCTATGATAATAGTCCACTTATACTCAGAAACCTAAACAACACGAGCGAGGCTTTCTGTCACCGTGACAGTTTATGAGGACGACATCATCTATACATTACTCCGAGGGTACTTAGATTATAAGGCTATTTGTACTGTATTATATTGTACATAGCATTTGCTGTAGACCTTTTAGGGGTTAATGGGCTGAGGACGGTTTAGTAAGAGTATTGTATATTATTATTATCTATTTTATTTTAAACTAGCTTCTGAAGCGGCTTCACTCGTGTTTTTTTTTTCGGTGAGAAAATCATCTAATGGCATCCCCCGCTCTTGGGTGGAGTGGGAGATAGTGTCAGACTTTTACTGACTAAAAACCCACTCCTGTTTCTTCGGAGCTAACCATGGCCTTAGGCTTCGACCTAGCTGGGCCCCTGCTGTTGCTGACAACTCCTTGAGGCGCGCGGGAACAGTGCGCGTCGTCGACTTGGGCTCGGTCCGGACAATTATCGGACGGTCGGACAGCGAGCTACCCATTGCTCGCCGTTCACTCGAATGTGAAGTAACATGGTTGTCGCAGTGGTTACGCTGTGTGTCGCAGCCTGGCGGGTTCGATTTCTCCGTGGAACAATGCTTTGTTTGAATGCTTTGTTTGCCTATAGATAGGTGTTTCGGGTCTGGGATTATGTGTATGTGAAGTTACATGTTAGTGAACGCATCCACGATACAGGAGTAATTTCTAGTGTGGGGTAAAGTTTAATATTTTAAAAAAATTGGATAAAAGTGATTGATTGGTGAAAGTGGTTGAAGTGAGTGATTGGTTGAGGATATGATAACTTTTATGCAAATCTGTTCAGATGCTCAGCGTGAAGGTAGTGAAGTAGCATAGTGAAGTAACACACTCACAATACTAACTTATTTTTTTTTTTGGTTCACCTTTATAAAGCTGCTCCCAGCGGCGAATATTTAGCCGCTAGTAGTATTATAGTAGAAAATTATCCTAAGGGAACATATTTCCGGGATAAAAAGTACCTATCCTATGTCCTATTCCAGGACATGGTCTATCCGTGTACCAAGTTTCATCAAAATCGGTTTTGCCATTTAGGCATGAAGGCGTAACAAACAAACAAACAAACTCACTTTCGCTTTTATAATATTCGTATGGATAGTGTGATTAAATACTTTCCTATTCTCGACTACATTTGTGTTGAAAAATAAACATGGTATTTATTTATAATTCCTAATTTTTTTTTTTCAAAAGAAACAACACAGCTTTTACCAAAAAACCACACATCCGACATCCTACATTCATTCTTCATAAAAACCTGCTTAGTAAGGGCGTCGTCCACAACTCGCCCGTCGGTATTGTCGCCCACCCTGGGGCCACTTGATCACGTATCGTCTCCAGTGGCATCACGTACGACTCTTAATTACTACCCACTTAGCTCAACTTACTTAGCTTGATTCAAGTTCCGAGGCCAGTATGAGATTGTTTTACTTTTTGTACAGGTATTCTTTGACAATTTAACTAACTTAGAATAATATATATCTACATATGTATTTCAGCTTGGATCAGTACCTAGCATTCAAAAGAAAAACTTACTGGTTAAACGAACGTGTGAAAGAGTTGTATTTTCATCATTGCATCTCTAGAGGGCTTTTCTCATCTTACTAGGGTTGGAGACGACGAGCAATGGGTAGCCCGAGTCGTCGACGGCGGATTTCAAAGTGATGTCAGCAAAACCGTAGGGACCCAGCAGAGGTTTACTTCTAAAAGAGAAAAAAAAAAACTTTTTACAAAAAAAATATAACCAACTTCAATGATAAAAAACACTGAAAAGTATCAAATAACTTTAATTTTGGAAGTCGGTGTTTCTATAATAGTTTAGTCTCTTCGTTATTTAACACCGACTTCCGAAATTAAAGTTGTTTGATACTTTTCAGTGTTTTTTATCATTGAAGTCGGTTATATTTTTTTTGTAAAAAGTTTTTTTTATTTTACACTTTTTTTTATGGTACCACCACTAAAAAGTACCCCTCAGTCAAACTTAAATACCTAATAGTCAGAGCGCATCTCATAACGGTTCTAATAATCCCAAACACGGTTAGATTACATTAATTTACCTTTCGGCTTCATCATCAGATCAGTTCGATATATCCTCTCCCCCTCTTCTTTCAAACAGTCATTAGACTAGATGCTGGAGAGGGAAAGGATATATCAAACTGATCTGATGATGAAGCCGAAAGGTAAATCTTTCAATCAGTCATTAGACTAGATGCTGATAATCCCGGCTGTAGCATCAGGCCAGATTTATGTCAACATTGCAATGAACTTAAAATTTAGTCCTGTTTAAAATGAGCCCAAACACGACTACGGTGCTGTAATTTCAAGGTTTGTACTTTTCCTGATGCTCCTGGCTTCAGCATCAGGTCTCTATGTACTTCGGTGTTCTTTATTAGCAGTACGTTTACCCACACATCGAGCCGTCTTCAATGAGCCTAAACTCGATATATCTGCTGTTTGTTGTTGAGGACTTAGGTACTCTGCAGACTATCCTGACTGCAGCATCAGGTCATGACTTAATGATCATGAGACCAAATGTGGCAAATGCCCTGTCAAACATCAAAACAATTTACTAAAACAGTCCTTGCCTGTTCGAGTAACTTCTTACTGTTAAGGAGTTGTACCTTCCATCATCAGCCCAGCTACCTGAGATGGTGACGACCATACGCAATTGTGTATTTGCGTATGGTCGTATATGGTCGATACTTCATAAAATATGCGAAAATCAATAAGTGAGCCTATAAAATTTGAAGGTTGCCCTCGATTTCTCCAAGATCCCATCATCAGATCCTAATTTGGTGATAATGGGACCACCTCAGAACTATCTACTTTCGAACAAAAAAAGAATTTTAAAAATCCGTCCACATTTGGGGAAGTATTCGACGAACAAACACACAAAAAAAAAAAAAAAAAACATACAAACAGCCGAACGTAGTACCTCCTCCTTTTTGGGAAGTCGGTAAAAACCCGTGGTCCTCACAAAAAAGAAAAAAATAAGGAACATAGGTGTGATCTGACACGCCATTTCGCACCACCTTAGGAGTCCAGAGTTCCAATTATTTAAAAAAATATCCGACTAGGGCCATGGGATACTTGAAATAGTTACCTCAATGAGGCCCTGAAACGTAAAAGGCAACTAGGAGGACAGTTAGTCATTACAAGTCTGGCATCTTACTCCACTCCCTACCTCCTACATCAAAATATTGCTGTAAGAAAAACGAAAGGACTGCGACCCAAAGGAAGTAGTTTTACGAGTATGTATAACCCAACCAAGGCATGGTAATGCCCTGACCATAGAATTAACAGCTAGACACGTAAATCACGTGCCGTGGTTAACTTGACCTCCTTTTACGGCTAGCAGCTTTTTTGCCAATATCAACTTCAACTATTTTCCGAAGCACTACAGCAGCCAAAGATCGCCACAAATGAAGGGAGAGTGTCAAGGAGTGTCAACGTTTAGCAGTGAGCTAACGACTGAAGCAGATGGAGATTCCGATACAGATTCTAGATAGAGAAAGAATAGGAATGAAAATCTGTCGAACTCTGATACAGTACACAATCTCAGCAAAGATTAGCCAAAGTACGCAGGAGATATCTTTTTTTTATTATTTATTTATTTCTTCATCTTACATCTATCAGTATATCTACTCTGTAATACTTGAAGTATGTGCGCAAATATAGCTGCACTGACTGGTCCCTTAATTCTTCCGAGACGGCAGTCTGACACTACCGGGGATTCTAAATTCAAACATCGTTAGTATTGTATGAAACAAGTCATTGTTCGCAGAACAGATAGTCGATGAGGCCGAAAGGTTCTGGTGTGACAACCACATAATAGAAGGCGCAGTATTAGAAGACTTCTCACAAGGACCCAAACCTGGTGAGGGTTGCAGAAATCTGGTGGATGCGAAACGTTCTGGACTAGTCATTGTAACGGGCATCTGGGCTGAAATGATGATGATGGAGCCATTAGTGATATTTAATCATTTGTCTATATAGCTAATTAGTTTTATGATGATGATGACGAAGCGATTAGTGATATTAAAACGTTTGTTTACAAGACTCAGTAGTTTTTCAAAAGAAACATACAGAATTATTAAAATTTTCTGACGTAAAATGAAATGGATGAAAACAGAGTTTAACTTAACGTAATAACTTAAAAGCAGTCGCCTAAATTTTAAGCAATTACCTACATTTCCCTGAAGTGCAATTCACTTTTGATATTTATGAGCATCTAAGTAACTTTATGCATACGAAAAATTCTTACATATTTTAACATTTTATTTACGGTAAGCATATTCAGCTTACCGTAAATAAAATGTTTTTTTAAAAGAAAGTTAATGATATCCCAACGAAAAAAAAAGTAGTATTATGTTCGTAATCACACACCTTAACCCTTCAGATACCGTCAATTAGAGACACAATAGTAAGACAATAGATGCGCGGCCACCGGTGGTCGCTTGGGGATTCATGAATTAAAAACTATGTTAGTAAAAGATACAATAACATAGAGGTTAATTTAAATATCTTTTGCGTACACTTGACACACCGAGTACATGTACGTGTATTTGAACCCAGTGTGCCAAAGTGGCGCAACACGGCTTATCATCTTATCACTAATAACGTTTAGAATGCTGTTGCCGCTCCCACGCACCCTGCTCATCATAGATGCTACCCGCTTTCTTATGATGGCTTTAAAACCATCAAAATGTGCGTCAGCAAACAGGGCCCGATCTAGTTATTTAGCCGCTCCGTGCAAAGGTAATTTTCGCCACCCTTTACATACACAAAACTATACGTATAAGTCACGAGTCTTACTTAAGTCTTAAATATTTCCACTATCCAACCTGAAGTAAGTTGGATTTGTATAAAATTCTCAAACTGCCAACTTGGGTGTGGATATCTAAAAGCTAGATTGGAAGATAGGAATAAGTAAATTTTGCCGCCCCTCATTCTTGCCGGTCTGGGCGAATGCCCGGCTTGCGCCCCCCCCCCCCCCCCCCGTAGATCGGGCCCTGTTAACAAGTATTCCTGATGCACAAAGTCAAAAACGTTTATTTCAAATAGACCAATTACAGGCACTTTTGAATTGTCAAAATGACGGTCAGTCAAACAAACAAGTGAAGCTAAATTGCACGTTCCAAAGAGTAGATCTTTAAGGAGAAGATCTGCACTGCAGTAATGTGGGAGCCCCAACAACATCCTAAAGGCGTTGTTATACTGAACTTTGAGGGCGAACTTTTTAAGCCTACGTAACATAACAAGTTTTGTAGCCAAAAGGCGCCACGACACACTCCGACACAGTAATGTAACCCTAGCTTTATTCATATCTAATCTAGTGCAGACTCGGTTTTCAAACCTTACACCTCACCGTGCTAACCCATAGCATAAAATATATAAGTACAAAAGTCAATCTACATACAAAACAAGCTCGAGCAACGCATACATAGACACCGCTCACGGACACGATATCTCGGGCCCGCTCGTCGAACAGTTTCGGTTCAAACGCTCATTAGTGTGCGTCCACCGAGCGTAGGTATAGAAAGCGAAGTACTTACATGAGATTGTCTTCTGTACCTATCTATTTTGTGCTCCTACACAGTAATGTAACCCTATCTTTATTCACTTCTAATCTAATGCAGACTCGGTTTTCAAACCCTACACCTCACGGTGCTAACCCGTAGTCTGTTGTAGCCCATCTAAATTTCGCCCCGTGCTCAAAGTGGCTCTTTGTTTGCGGTCGAGAGTGCTCGCCTGTGAGGCTGTGAGGCTGTCGTGTCGTCTGGCCGTTGTCGGCAAACAACGGTGATGTATGACAAAGGAGATTCGCCAACTATAGTATGCGAGCTGAAATGTTTTAGAAATAAGACATAATAATTAATGAGTACAGTGTTACAAAATGTGTCTCACTTTTGAGAATTCTAGTGGCCCTAGCAAGCATCGATTCTACTGAGCTCCTCCAGTTTTGCTGACATCTCTTTGGGGCAAAAAAACTCGTTCTAGGTCCTAAGTAAACTAGTCTTGGCGATAGTGGTGTGTATCTACACCCCTATTTTCAATTAGTATAAAAAATGGAGATCTATCTGTACCCGTTACTGAAAAAAAACGAAATCCCAAATTTGTCCACGAAAATTTGGCATAATTGGTAATTTCATAATAGAATCAATCATTCATAACATCAGATCCATCATAACTATTCATAAAATCAGATACTAGAAAATACTACACGCAAGTGCTTTTCTATTTTTGCCGTCATTTATTCAATCATAATCCTGTACAATATTTCCATAAATTGAGTGACATTTTAGGATATAAGCAAACGCCAATATCTTTGCTGTTTATTAATATTATATATTGAAACTTTACATAAATAATAGTTTACATAAATAGTTAAGGGGCTTATTAGAAGAGGTCTCGCTCTTCTAATAAGCCCTTTAACTATTTGTACTAATTCACAATTAGTGCTATATATGTGCCCAATAAAATATTTTTCTTTCTTTCTTTCAAATGTATTGTTGTGTGGACGCTCACCAACTTAAAAGCCCGTATATTACGACACCCGACAAGCACCCAGGCGACCGCACTAACAAAGCTGCGTCAGCTAAGACTTGGAAGTGCATTCCTCTAATAACAGTGACGTCATGTCACCACGTCATGTCTGACGTGCAAAGACAATGATGAAAGCTTCCGTTCGATTTTGTGCTTTATTGGTTCAAGTTACGGTAGTTTTTACAATAAAGGGGTAATCAATACGGAAGTGACTGATGATATAAGAAGAGATTTTAAAAAATCTTTTTTTTTAAAAAACATAAAAAAAATATTTTGGAGCTCGGTTTTCTAATCTTGTAACATCGTTACATAATTAACACCGAGTTCCAAAAAAACCATTGAAAGTGTGCCTTTTGATGAGTAATTCCCGGACCAGTACTCCATTATCAGACCCCATTATCATTATTCCAGGATCCCATTTTCAGATCTTGATACAGGTCGAGATCTGAAAATGGGACCCTGGGGGGGAGGGGAGACTTTGACCTGTTGACAGCATCAGGTCAAAATCTGATTAAAGTTTTTAAAACGAGTCTTTAGTATTCGTACCAGTGTCTATCATATAATTGTCTACATTTTATTTATTTATTTATGTACTTATTTATTTAACGGCTTTTCAACAATGAGTACGCTAATACATTGTAATGCATTGATAAGTTAGGACTAACCGCCTCATCACTTACAGAAAAGCACAGCATGCTTTACATTATGCGCAGAAAATAATAATATTAACATGTTAGATTTGTAACAGTACGAGTAATACACAAAAAAAAGGGTTGGAAACAAGAAAGTGTAAATTGCTTACAATAATTTTCATATTAAAATATAATACATAAAATTAAATACACAATAAATTACAATTTGATTATAATTATTTATTTAAATTGAATAAAAATATGATTACTATTAAATTACAATTAGTTTAAAATGACTAAAATTCAAATTTATTACAATAAATTATATTAAATTTGATTATAATGACTTAAATTAAATTGAGTTATATTGCATTCGATTATACATACTAAAATTAAAATTTGATTAAAATAAGCTAGATTTCATTATTAAGCATTTAAGATTAGGCAAACAATTCTTAAATTTTCTAATAAACAACAAAACACTTTAATTGCTTTCCGTTCTATTAATTCAAGTTACTTTGTACCACTTCAAAGCTAAATACTTGAGATAAATAAAATTTGTTTACACCAGAACAGTTTAGTACTTCAAGCAGGTCAATTAAAGTCGTTGATAGTGTAATAAATATTGTAGGTAACGAACCGACCCGCTGTAAAACTCAGTCTTGTTACTTCTGCAACTTTGTTATTCTGCGTAAAATGTTTCAGAGTTTGTGCGAAGTAGGAAAAATATATTTTGAAGTGTTATTGTGTATCACGTCGATAACTTACTCTTTTTAGTATTATTTGCATTTCTGCGGTACGAGGTGTTTTAAAACTATCATTATGGCGATAAGAGGCCTATCAAGCCACGTTTAAGAAACTAATTTTTTTTTTGCGAAGTGCAGTACGAGGTCAAACTGACCCCGTATTAAAGTAGATTACACCACTGCATTCTGCTTTATAATGGCATCTTAGTAGATATAATTACATTCATCTATTTCCTAAACTAAAGCAAATTGAAGTTACGTACACCGCATGGCAGAGAAGACTATGTTTTTCTTAGCCCCACCGCATGGAAGATACATACGAGGTGTATTAAGGTCATGGCACATTATCCCGGCACCGCAACAGTACCGCTCCAAACCAGCAATGAGCTTGTCATTCAATGTAGAGCATTTTTTTTTTTTTTTAACTATCACACAACGCCGCATTAAATCGTGTGTAGTATAATATATTTCATAATATCAATATGAAAAAGACGACGGCGGGCAGTCAGCGCGCTTGCCATTTGTCATGCTCATGTGATTTGACCATTACATATTAATTTGTGGGTTAATTAATTTATGGGGTGTAGTTGGGTGTCAGCGTCGGATTTCAGCCAGTCGGCCTTAACAGGCGGCGGAATACCTAGTTAAAATCGTTGACATCCGACAAACTCTCGCCAGTGGCTCCAAGTAGCTGTTTTGCACACAGCGGCCACACCCCGGTAACCACGTCGACTCGTGGGCTAAACCTGGTAGAGAGGGGCTCGAGTGTATTAACACTCAAGCCTTGCGGTTACTCCTCGCATCGTGCATAGGGTCTGTCTTGGTCACAATGGCAATCCACTTTCGGTGGCGAGGCAGCTAGGCATAGTGAAAGAAAGAAAGAAAGAAAGAAAGAAAGAAAGAAAGAAAGAAAGAAAGAAAGAAAGAAAGAAAACTATAAAAGGATGGGTGATAGGAGGCATAGTTATCGTTCCACCAGACACTGCATCCAGTCTTCCTTCAATCGTAGCGGTTTCCGTTCCATTGGATCAAGGAAGGCACGGACGAGAGAGTGCATCTGTGTTCGCGCGCACACCTAAGCACTAAAATATATCCTGCGCACATGACTGCTTCCGAATAATGGCTTACGATTATCAAAGTCCTATGGCGATAGACAGAGGTAGAGAGGTCTAGCTGTACTGCAAGCTGGGCTTTGTCTGATGTCTGCACATAGGCGGCTCAAGGAGAGTGGTCGTTTTCGTGTTGCGTTTTGGGTGACAACACGGATTGGGCAGCACGTTGAGTGACGAAGCAGCCCTATTCAGGGAGGCACTGCTTCCCTCGCTCAGCCGGGGAGGGGACTAGAAAAGGTGTCCCAAAAATTGTTCACCCACTTTACCCGGGAGGTAGCAACCACGGCTGCCTGTGCAACCCTTACTTCGTGGTCGACGTTACAAGAAATATATAAAATCATCAAGCATGACATTTGGTGCGTGGAACGTACGCACTCTACTGGATCGGGATAGTAATCTGTGCCCAGAACGTAAGACAGCTATTGTGGCACGTGAGTTGGCTCGATACAATATTGATATAGCCGCACTCAGCGAGACGCATTTGGCTGACGAAGGAGAATTGACAGAACGTGGCGGTGGATACACTTTCTTTTGGAAGGGGACTGCTGCGTCTGAAGTCAGGCGTTCAGGGGTTGGATTTGCAATTAAGACGTCAATAGCTAAAAGCTTAAGTGAATGTCCAACATGCACTTCGGATCGTATAATAGCACTGCGCCTTCATCTGGATAACGGTAATTATTTGAATGTAATAAGTGTGTATGCACCTACCATGACTAATTCACATGAGGTCAAGGACAGATTTTATGAAGAGTTGGCACAGGTCCTTGTTAAGATCTCGCCTAGGGAGCAAATAATAATCTTGGGTGATTTTAATGCAAGAGTTGGGCGTAACTTCGAAGCGTGGCCTGGAGTATTGGGTAGACACGGAATTGGTAACATGAACAGTAACGGACAAACACTACTTAGCCTTTGTGCCCAGTTCAGATTAACTATTACCAACACAATATTCAGACTTCCAACAAAACACAAGGCCACGTGGATGCATCCTCGTTCCAAACATTGGCATCTTATTGACTACGCAATTGTTCGCGAAAGAGATATATCCCAGGTTAGAATTACCCGTGTAATGCGAGGTGCAAATTGCTGGACAGACCATAAGCTGATTATTACGAAGCTTAAGCTTCGCCTTCATCCTCCTCGTAGGTCGTCCTTAGTGAAATCTGCTTGTCTAAATGTAGGAAGACTAGAGAATCGTGATACGAGGAAGGAGTACGTCCTTGCTCTTAATACTGAACTGAATGCATTTGCTGCGACAGTCGGTGATCTCGATGTCCGGTGGCAGGACTTTTCTTCTCGACTACTGGACATCAGTTCTCAGATACTAGGTACAACATCGCGCAAATATCAGGATTGGTTTAATGAGAGTGATGAGGTTATAGCAGAAGCATTGATGAAGCATCGTAATCTACTAAATCAGCAGAACCGCTATGGACAAAACGGTTCCGAATGTGACATAAAGCAGAGTAGTTCTGCGTTACGGAAGTTGACTAGGGATATGAAGGACAGGTGGTGGCTTGGAAAAGCCAAATACATTCAGTGGCTGTCAGATACTAAACAACTGGGTGCTTTTTATGGGGAGGTGCGAAAATTGATTGGCTCAAGCTATCGTGCCAAGGTACCTATCAAATGTCGAGACGGTTCAGAATTACTGTCATCTGAGAACGCTGTGCTTGCGCGCTGGGCTCAGCATTTTAGCGAGCTTCTTAATTTAGACCGTTCAGCAGACATGGAATATATTATATCTGTGCCCACACTCCCCACAGCTACTGGGTTGGACGAGCCACCAACATTGCAGGAAGTCAGGGATGCACTCTTGCAATTACATAATAAAAAGGCGGTCGGTATTGATAACATCCCAGGGGAACTTCTTAAATATGGGGGTGAGAGACTGCATGAGCTTATCTGGAAGTTCTTCGTGACTATGTGGGAGGAGGAACGAGTTCCGGATACTTTTAAAGTATCAAAAATAAGCGCCCTATATAAGAATAAAGGAGACCGATCTGATTGTAATTCTTATCGTGGAATTTCGCTTCTTTCAACCCCGGGAAAAGTATTTGCAAGAGTTCTTCTCAACCGCCTTATTCCTATATCAGAGGCAATCCTTCCGGAGACCCAGTTTGGTTTTCGCCCTGAGCGGGGAACATGTGAAGCTATATTCTCCATCCGCCAGCTTCAAGAGAAAAGCAGGGAACAAGGTCAACCTCTGTACCTCTGTTTTGTCGATCTCGAAAAGGCTTTCGATAGTGTTCCCAGGGAAGCTCTTTGGGTCCTGCTGGTAAAACTGGGATGCTCTCAAAAGTTTGTGAGGATGATGCGACTCCTGCATGACGGCATGTCCTGTTGCGTCTCGGTAGAAGGCAAGCAATCAGATTATTTTGATGTCACCTGTGGCGTGAAGCAGGGCTGTGTACTTGCGCCTACACTCTTTGCCTTATACTTTGCTGTCGTCATTCGGGAAACCCTGGAAAGAATTTCGGGAAGTATTCGGATTCGTTTCCGAACTGATGGCAATTTATTTAATCTTGCCAGGTTGAGGGCTCGCACAAGGGTTTCTTATGACACCATCACAGAGATCATGTACGCCGATGACCTATGCTTTGTGGCGGATACGTGCAATGGATTGCAGGCGCTGATAACTGGACTCAATGATATTTGTGCTAGGTTTGGACTTAAAATTAATGTCAAAAAAACCGAAATTATGGTCATGAGTGAAGAAGATCTGTCGGTAGTCCCAGACATTTTAGTCGGCGCTAGTAAGTTGAAGCAAGTAGAGAACTTCAGGTATCTTGGTAGCATGATCACAAGCAAAGGAGATCTCGACGCTGAGGTTAATCAGAGGATTTGTGCGGCAGCGGCAGCTTTTGGTAAGCTGCAGCCAAAGGTTTTCCGTTCTCACGATCTCAAATTGAACACGAAGATCTCTGTGTACATGGCTATAGTTCTTCCAAATCTTTTGTACTCATCGGAGACGTGGTGCCTATATCGGAAGCATATACGTACTTTGGACAGATTCCATCTTAAATGCCTTCGAAACATTATGGGCATTAAATGGTCTGATCGTGTTAGAAACACAAACGTCCTGAGGAGAGCCAAGGTCTTGGGCATTGAAGCCTACTTGATGAGACGGCAGCTCAGGTGGTGTGGGCATGTCTCTAGGATGCCCGAACAGAGATTAGCGAAGCGTATTTTCTATTCTGAACTCCAACAAGGGAAGCGAAATCGCGGCGGACAATTTCTGCGCTTCAAAGATGTTCAGAATAGGCACATGAAGAGATGCGAAATTAACCCCGCCACTTGGGAGAAACGGGCACAAGATCGGCCTAAATGGAGACGTCGTGTGCAACAACACGTGCAGGCCTTCGAAGATAGGAGGAGGTTGGAATTGGACCAGAAGCGTGATGAACTCAAAGCTAGACCACCAACAGCTATAATTTATAATGTCGTTAATGGTGTCCTGACATGTCCGCTTTGTGCTCGGAGTTTTTCGGCCAAGGTTGGATATGCAAGCCACATGAGGGCGCATAAAAGAGCTGCAGATCTGAGCTCACAACCACTATGAGAGGCCAAAGAGTGCGGTCGCTGTCTGTTTTATTATCTACAAATCGATCCAAAACTCGAAAACTTTGAGTGTCTTAAATTCGTTTCGTAGACTTCAAAGTTCAAGTCCAACTTTTGATTTAAAGTGAAAATCAAAAGCACTGACAGTGAAAAAGTCACGTTGCAATGAAATATCTCAATTAAGTTTTCACAAGCAATGCAAACTTCACGAAAACTTTATATACACCTGTAAAATAATTTTGCGATGACGTCCATATCACATAACTTTCTATACATCAGTTTGAAACAATTTAAAGTATTTAATCGTTCAGTTTTGTGACCAAGAAACAGTGTTACTTTTTGCTCACATAAGCCTCTATTAATAGATAGACCACAAGACCACAAGCGGCAAGGGTATATGGCGGACAACCCACCCATACGTACCAAGCGTTTTGGGAACACTTTCATTATGCGTACAGATAAGGTATCCTTGCCGGAGCCTGTAATTTCCAGACAGCAATAACCTAGAAGTCTTAAACTCAAGGCTGAATAGGTTGCTTCTAGGCAAGCGCGCTCCTACGTCGGCCATATCATCGGTTACCATCGGCAGAAATAGTCAAACGCGAGCTTATCCATAGTTACAAAAAAAATTGAATACATAGCACATACTTTCCTGACACTGGGTTTATTTTCCCATCGCTAGTTGTTAAGACTATGAACGAGCATACAGCCAGTATGGTGTTGACCACGAAGGAGATGGCGGGACGACCTGGATGTCTACCTTGAGAATTAGACTAAGTATTGATGTTACCGACAAACACTTGTTTTATTATTTTTGTCTTACAATGTAATATGATGTTTCCATAGGTTGTTTCGTACCATCGTACCCATAAATTTTTAAAATATATCTGAGAGCCACAACATTTTGTCATCATACTTAAATCATGCAACCGTAGAACAATTTTTTTTAACAAATCGTTTCCATTAAATGAAGTGAAACGCTCGTGGTGGAAAGACAATATATTAGAACGATAAACAAGTTATATGTGAAGTGATATGAAAGAAAAGGGAGTTAACCATCTGTGTAAGTAGTTAACTAAACGTAAACCATCTTGATATGTCTTTTTATTTAAAATAAATCGTACAAAAGACAAACAAAGATTATTTAAATTTAGTTAATTGCCTAACCTCGTTTTAACCTAATTTAGATATTTTTTTTTTTAGATCTTTTATCTTGTATTACATGTTATGATTGTTTACGTTAACTACCTTAACAGATGGAGTTTAGTGATAGTATGACGGGTGACAGGGAAGAAAAAAAAGTGTTGCACCGACCCCAAATAAAACGGGACAAGTGCATGAAGATTATGACGATGAGAACAATAAACAAATTTTCTTTTTCGAGACAAACTGCGATATGTATTCTTGTGTTCAATGTGTTATACGCCAATTATGTTATTTTAGAATTCCATTAGAAATAAAGTAGCATGCAAATTGTGATAGTATACTAATATACTTTTATCTGATATGTAATTTATAATCAG
Organism: Mythimna lalbum; assembly: GCA_949319445.1. Taxonomy (NCBI): domain Eukaryota; kingdom Metazoa; phylum Arthropoda; class Insecta; order Lepidoptera; family Noctuidae; genus Mythimna; species Mythimna lalbum. The sequence goes on along the minus strand of OX439358.1, from coordinate 17,577,597 downwards.
TCATCTACAATATACTAAAGTTTCACAAAATCATTTATTTATTTATTCATTTATGAACACACAAACGCTTAAAAAATGAAATTAACAAATACAGAAAGAAGAGTACAAAGGTACTGCTTATTTCAAATGAAATATGAAATAAGCAGTACCTTCTAATCATCTTTCGTATTTAAATACCAATCAAACTCAATCAATCATTTCAATCAATGAAATTTAATTTTATACAATTTAATTTTTTAATGCAATTCTTTTAACATTTAACTAATTGACGATATAATTATAAAATTCAATTTAATTTAATGATAATCCAATGATCAATGCAAAATAGTGATAATTCAATGTAATTTAAATTAATTTAATTATTATGTTAACATTTCAATTGTATGTAATTTTATTATCTAAGTGTATGATTGTTTAACTGAAATGAGCCTTTGGTACTTGAAATAAATAAATTATAATAATAATCACACTTTTTAGTAGCGATCCAGGATCTTTGCGTCCCAGTGTAGTTTCTTTCACCGTTAATGGTACAAGATAACTTCAGTCATACTTCCTAGTGTACGAACTTTCAACAAAATGCTTAGAAAATCGTTCCTAAACTAGCAAACAACTTTCCGAATTAAATTAGGTACCTCGACAGTAACCTAATTTCGTCTACCCTATAAATCTTCCCCCGAACACCTAACAAGGAAAACCCAGCCCTTTCCTAACACGTAGTGAAAAACTAATCTCAGAAACTAGTAGAGACATTAAGTGCCTTACCGTAAACCTTATTAGGTGGGATAATGTCGTGAGGTTACTGGATTACTATCTTAGTAGCCCTCTAGCAATGCAGAGAAACTACTAAGTATCAAGAAAGTTTGTTATAGTTGCTGGAGGGTGCTCTGGAGTGATGCCGCTTGCACGTGGAGTTGCCCAGAAACAAACAATGTACAACCATCTGTGAGTCTCATACTGCCCAGACTGGCTCGTTTGTGAGGCAGCCTGAACTTCCATGAGGATTTCCCACAACTGCCAAAAAAAAATCAAAGATTTGAGAAAATAAAGAGAAATAAAGTCTTAAGTATAGTGCTAGTACTCGTACGTAATCTTATAGCCCTCGCGCCCGATTTCATTGCCCGCGGAAACTGGCGCGTGCTTGTGGACAGCGAGCAATGGGTAGCTCGCCGTCCAACTCTCTGTCTGGTAACCGTCTGGACCGAGCCCAAGACGTCGACGGCGCATAGTGTGCAGGATTAAAGCCTACTGGGGCCATAGTTGATGCCTTGATGCGAAAGAGACCCTCGGCAAAACACCTGGAATAAACGGAACAATTGCAAAGAAGGAACAGGTGTGGCTTTTTAGTCAGTAAAAGTCTAACACGCCCTCACGCTCCACCCAAGGTTGGGAGACGTCATTTAGATGATTTTCCAAACCTAAAAAAAAAATTAAAAAATAGTAAGTAGTACTTACTATAAGGTTTTTAGTACTAAATAACTGAAATAATAATTAATTAATGTCTGAAATCAAACCTCACACTTTTCACGCAGTATGTAATACATACTCTTAGATATATGAAGTCCGATTTAGTCACGCAGCATTGGGCAATCCCAACCTGCCGCACAACACGCTCAGGATGCCGTGAGAGCTGCCACGTACTCGCTTCAGGATCAAGGCAGACCACTTTCGGATTAAGGCATGAAAGCCATCGATCCTCGCCTCGGCAAACATCGCTGATGCGCTACAGAACCGCGGCAGCCCCAATAGCATCCTGAACGCGTTGTCGTTCTGTACAAGTGTACACGCAGGGCGTTGTAAAAGAACCGGCCTCATCTAGCTTGACGAAAAAAGAAAATTTGACGTGTAAAATTGTTTTTTAACTGGCCTAGTAGTTAGTGGCCCGACTGCTATGCCGGAGGTCGAGGGTTCGATTCCTACTCAGGACATAATCATAATCATTTGTTCTGAGTCTGGTGTAATTTATCTATATATGTATGTATTTAGAAATACAGTATGTTTATCAGTTGTCTAGTACTCATAACACAAGCTCTGCTTAGCTTGGGACTAGGCGGCGTTGTGTGATAGTTGTGGAATATTATTATTATTATTTTAAACCTATTTGCAAAAATAAATATCATTTATCATTAACCAACTGCTAATTCATCATCATCATCTTCCTGCCCTTGTCCCGTTTTATTTGGGGTCGGCGCAACACGTTTTTTTCTTCCATTCTGTCCTGTCACTCGTCACGCTATCACTAACTCCCTTTTCTTTCATATCACTTCTCACACAATCCATCCATCTTTTCTTTTCTTTAACCAACTGCTAATTACATTCGAAAAAAAAATGTCACCATTTAATTCAGTTAACATATCCAAAGTTACTTTGGTCCATGATCTATAAAACTAACAACACTTCTGTAAGATCCACGTAAAAATATACGGAAGCCTACCCTCTATCCGGAACCCAAAAACTCCAGCCAATACAGGTAATTATGCAAAATAAAACAAACAATACATTACCATACAAAAGGAACACAAACACCAATACATTTTAACAGTAACACTTAATTAAAAGTTGGTTTCGACACACAACAATATAATAAGCAGAAGGTTAACTCTAAACATACATAGTTACATACATACATACAATGCAAGTTAATAAAAAGCTTGTAAAAACAAACAAACACGGAAACGCACGACCCTTGTAGCGACATCTATGGCGTCACATAAGCATCTCGCAATTAAATTTCTCCGCGAGATTTGAACATATCAATCTTCATACAAAGCGCGCTCAAGCAACGTACACAAAGACACCGCTCAAGGACACGATATCTCGGTAGCGTCTCGGCCCGCTCGTCGAACAGTTCCGGCTCAAATGCTTATTAGTGTGCATCCACCAAGCGTAGGTATAAAAAGTTAAGTACATATATGAGATCGTCTTCTGTACCTATCTATTTTGTGCCGAAACCATCGGCACTATCGGGCAATTGCCCTTTTCAACGGAGGTTTACGGGACTTTACTCTCTGTTCCGCTTTTCTTTAAACTGGTGGCCCTCGACAATGAACGTCAGAGCAGCCTTCGCGTAGCTACTACTTCGTGACGTCATCATCACTTCCTCAAGCTGTCCAGCAGCGAGCCGTACAGCCAGCACCCACGGCTATGAAGTCCTGACCACTAACATGCCTACTGCTTATTAGCGACCTTGGCTAAGCACACCGCACCTTCGGCCAGTCCAGACATGAAGAGCTATCAAGAACCTCTCCTGGTCGACGCCAGCAGTCAATCCCTACGTCGCACAGCACCGTTCTGACTGACTGGAACCAGCAACACTACTCTGACTCAATGGAGTCTGCAGCACCACCCCGACTCACTGGGGCATCATCCCGACTCACTGGGATAGCACCACCCCAACTCACTGGGGCATCACCGCAGACTGTTCTGACTCACCGAGAACTATGCGGCATTCGGTTCCGACCCACTGGGACCAACCTACCACTAGCCTGGCACGCATCAAGAACCATCTATGTACGACCTCCAGAATTAACCTTCTGTACGTATATTCTATTCTATGGTTTTAAGCCAGGCTTTGGCACACTGACAGTGTTGGCTCAGGTTAGCTTTGATGTCATTCGCCTAATCTAACATTATCTAGTACACTCGAGTAGGGATTAGCGCAGAATTCCAGAAGCAGCTTTGTAGATTATATGATCCCTTTATGAGCCTTGTAAAATTATAATCTAATATTGTCTAGGCTAGAAAGAACTCACAAGGTCGGTGGTGGCAGAGTATACCAGATTAAGTTGTTTATTTGGTACAAAACAAGCAGATAAAAAACCAAAAATATTACCTAAAATTACTTCTTTGCACGTTTTTCAAATTCTTTGTGAGACAGATAACCAGGCTTACGAGTTGTAGGTCCCGGATTCAAACCCAGCCAGGTATGCGCCTGAAACAGTTTAGGCATAACTCAAGTTAATCTTGTGAATGGACCATATAATCTTAGGTTCAAACTTCTACCTACAATTATCCTTTCGAATATCGTAATTAGAGACACAATAGAAAGAAAATGAGAGAATGTTCGCTTGAGGTTTAATGAATTAATAAGTAATTTTTTTTTGTTATCAGAAAAAGCTCATGCTTTTAGCGAATTCTCATTCGCAAGAGTTACCAATTGGCCTTGGTTGTATTTGTAAGCGAAAACGTAATTAGAAATACATAATTCAAGTCCTGATTCGAGCTTGGTTATGTAAAGTTATAAATAATTACTGCCTAATTGGTCTGATGTAAATGGAGAAGCATTTTCTTAGAAAGTACACATTATTTTGTACGTTCCTTGGTAGAAGATTGCGACCTATGATCATTAAGTTAAGATCTGTGGTTCACTATCTAGTTTACATCAAATAAATGACATTGTTTATTTTCGAACAGTGGTGGCCGAGTGGTAATGGCCCCGACTTACGAGTTGTGGGAGGCGGGTTCGAACCTAGCACGGAGCACTACTTTGTGTAATTTATTTCATCATTACTGCTCTCAAAACGGTGAAGGAAAACATCGTGAGGAAACTGGCATGTCCTAAAACCAAAAATTCGAAGACATGTGACATTCGCAAACCCGCACTGGGCCCGCGTGGTGGATTACGGCCAATGCCCTCTCCTAAAGAGAAGGCCTGTGTCCGTGGGAGCATTAAAAATGCTGATGATGTAATGAACTTGTATAATCTTTATAAATGATAAAATTCCAATTTGTGAAACCACGAAGTAGGAAATAGCACATATCCACGCTCCGTCCAGCGCCGGGACTCCGACCCCAATTTCTAGCCACCGTAGGTATGGGCTTGCGTTAGCTTGCCATTCGGCCGTCCGGTAATCGTCCGGACCGAGTCCAAGTCGTTCTACGCGCGCCTCAAAGAGAAATCAGTAAAACCGTAGGGGCCCAGCAGTACTGAAAGGGAAACCAGTGATCCTGGAACACAGAGAGCATAGAAGAAACATAGGCGTGCTTTTAGTCAGTAAAAGTCTGATAGAGATGCTCCTTCCTAGTGCGGGAGAAGTCATTGGATAACTTCCCATCTTAAAAAAACGCCCGGTCAGGCATTTTATGAAGCTAAATTACCGTTTATAATGTAACTAGCTGCTCCCAGCGGCTTCGCCCGCGTGGTAGCAGAAAATTATCCCAAGGGAACATACTTCCGGGATAAAAAGTATCCTATGTCCTTTTCCAAGACATGGTCTATCTTGGTACACGGATAGACCATGTCCTGTTTCATCAAAATCGGTTCTGCCATTTAGGCGTGAAGACGTAATATACAAACAAACTCACTTTCGCTTTTATAATATTAGTAAGGATTGCTGCACTCATTGTATGATATTAAACAGACCATTGAAGTCAAGCCAAGTATAATGTGTAATGTTAGCCAAATTATCTAAGATAAGACAACAATTATAACTACGTACGTAATTAAAATGTACCTCCGACACATAATTTCTAAATTATAATAAAGCGTACATTAGAGCGTTTAAATGTGAAAATGTGGTCGGTTACACTCTGAAATAAATAAACAAACTCTACCTAATTAAACTAAATTAAACAATTTTGTACGTTAATTAAAGAACGTATACGCAAACGCTTTAAAACTCGGAAATTTGTCACATTTCCAAAAGTATTTCTACCAAAAAGCTCAGCTTTACTAAGTCCTCTGTACTTTGGTAAAGGGCAGGTCTGACAGAGAGCGGAGTGGAACTAGCGTTTATATTCTTACTAGCTTTTTCCCGCGGCTTCGCTCGCGTTAAATTTGGGGTAACATAGTTCCCCTGGGAAGTGGGGGGTTAGAAAGAGACAGAAAGTAGCCAATGTCACTCTCCATCTCTTCAACTGTCTCCACTTAAAAAATCACGTGAATTCGTCACTCCGTTTTGTCGTTTGCTGAGACAAACAGACAAACACTTTCCCATTTATAATATTAGTATGGATGTATTCCGTTACCATGCTTTCGCCTTGATTATATTCTAAAAAGAGAGTAATGTTTATCTTGTGTAGCTCCTTCTCTCTCACACTGCAATGACTTTGATGGCATTACCATTTATGGCCTCTGATATTCCATGCAGCAGCAGAACGGATTATGAGAAGGCTGCTTTTATACATTCATTGATCTGCTTTGATACTTGGTAATTTTATTCTGAAAAATATGAGCTTGTGAATTAAATAGTTACTATTTTCTTGATAAGTTATCGAGACAGCCACACAGACAAGGAAACAATACTATTTTACAAAAAAACAGTATCAAACTTTACTTCTGTCTACGTTCAAATCAGGCATTGGGCTTGTCGATCATGAGCAATGGGTAGCTCGCCGTCCAGCCGTCCGGTAAGAACCTAGTCGGAGTCAACGGCGCATAATATTCCACGCACGTCTCAAAGAGTTATCAGCAAAACTGAAGGGCCTATGCCTGCTAGGACTTCGGGATCGTTTGAAGGAGTGACCGAAACCCTGGAAGGCAAAGAGCAACTGAATAAAATAGGTGGATTTTAGTCAGTCGATTGTGGCTTTCCGCTCCACCCTAGAGCGTCAGTCATGTGATGCTTTCTAATCTCAATAAAAAAGTATGTTCTAGCTGGTAACAGACTCGAGAAAGATGTTACATAATACTTTTTTTTTTTCAATCCGCTCTCGCTCCGCTTACAATGCGACTTGCTACTAATTGTCTCATAAACAAAAGCGTACACAGAAAGTTGTGAGGTTTAATTCGACAAGGTTCCACAATAGCTTTGTATACAACATCGCCACGATATGACCTCTGGAATGTAATTTTGGTATATATGTATATTTTATTCCAGGCTAGCTTTTGTCAGCGACTTTGCGTGCCTACATAAAATACGTATCTAAACCTATATTACTCAGAAATAAAGCTTTAGTAACCTGCAACACCATCGTCATCATCATCAGCCTTTTTAATGTTCCCACTACAAGGACTCAGGCCTCCTCTCTATGAGAGTGAATGGGTCGTAATCCACCACGCGGGCCCAGTGCGCCAGTAACCCCATCATTACCTACAGCAAAAACCTCGCAAAAATGGTATTTGCGAAAAACTTGCAAGTAGCGTTTTTTCCTGCTTTACACTCAATCAGCTGTACGGATTATAATGGTACACATATAGACCAAGCCTTGGAATAATACATAGTAATATTTTTAACATGGGAGACTTTTTTTTAATGATATAAACTAGTGCCTGACTGCGATCCCACCTGATGGTAAGCAGTGATGCAATCTGTGATGGTGAGGCACGCTAGTTTATTAAGAGCCTATTTACTCTGGCCTTGAAGATACCCAAATTATAATCGTACTGGAAGACCGCAGCAGGCTAACTGTTCCAGTCCTTCGGTATAAACGACGAGGCCAAACGCTTAGTCCGGACTGTAGAGGTTTCAACAACGTAAGGGTGCTGTTTCCTAAGAAAAGTATTTTTTAATTCCACACAAGCAAAGCTGCTTGCAGAAGCTAGTTTACCTGTAAAACGTATACTCCGCATTTCCACCAAACACTAAAGCTTTAGGTATCCATTGCACAAAGTGCTCTAGACAGAGGCATCAGTAGTATAATGCACATTGTTTCATTTCCCAATGTATCCATGCAGAAACCTGTACGTTTGCCAAACATTTTATTTCGAACATACTGCAGTAAATACCGGGCTGTCACGCGATTTAGGAAGTAACGTTGTGGAAAAATATTAGGGTTAAAATTGTTTTCGGGGAATAGGGTTATTGCACTTACGTAAATATTTATTATAGCTCTACAACCTAGGAGTCTTTAGGCCAACATTAAATAGATTGATCCGAGGCAAGCGAGCTCCATCATCCACCACCACTTCGCTTACCAGGACCATTAGGTGAGATTACCTTTAGGTGAGATAGTGGTCAAGCGCGAGTCTATTAACCCTTCAGATACCGTCAATTAGAGACACAATAGTAAGACAATAGATGCGCGGCCACCGGTGGTCGCTTGGGGATTCATGAATTAAAAAATATAATGTTATATTAACATGTAAGCGCTATGCAAGTGCACCAAGAACCACTTCTGGTTGGTGGAAAAGTATTGTGACAAAAGGATAACAAAGATAATTCGGGATAAGATTTTAGACGTTTCAAGTGGAGTTTTGGTAACCAACAAAGAATTTTGTTAAGACTATGGCTGAACCATGTTATTAATATTAATATCCTTTGAAAAAAATATTATTCTGTTTATTATTGTTGCTACAGGGTTGTTAAAAACAAAAATGAAATCTCTGTGAAATTATTGTATTCATATTAGGTGTAAAAACGTGTTGCGCCGACCCCAAATAAAACGGGAGAAGGGCAGGAAGATGATGATGATGATGAATTAGGTGTAAAAATAATCCCGAATGTTTTTCTCTATATTGAAAACAGATAGTCACGGAATCAATTAATACGATTTAAATATTTTAAATATTACCGTTCCGCTTGATAGCAGAATTCAATGTTAATTGGTTTCAATTCAATTGAACTGTATCGGAGTGAACGTATTAATTACATTTTACGGTTTCGGTGCTAGTAAATTAAATAATTGATCATTGAGACTTTATTGTATTATGATGAATAAATGGACCGTGTTATTTACAGAATTGTGCTTTAAATTTATGACATCACTAGCTCTTACCCGCGGCTTCGCCCGCGTTTATTAATATACTTTACTCTTTTTCCCCCTTTACTCACTTTTTTTTTAATTAGTTTATATCCGTCTCCAGGGTCCCAACTATCTCTGCACATATGTATCTATTTATCAAAATGGGTTTTACCATTTTGGCGTGAAGACGTAACAAACAAACAAACTCACTTTCGTTTTTATACTTAATATTAGTAAGGATAAATTCCTGAAAATAATATTCAGAACGAATTCCCGTAGCAAGTTTTATGTATGTAAATTGTCGTAGCACCTACGCTACGCACATCGTTATTTGAGTTACAACTTAGACTTGTCTTAAAAGTTTTTAACCATTTTCTCAAAGTGACATCAGGGAAATGAATTCGTTGAATTGTCACGTAAAAAAATACTGGTAGTTGAAATTATCTCTCTGTAAGGTAGAGAAATAGATCTTATCGTTTTTAAACGTGCGCGATATCCACCAACAAGTCATAAACAATCAATTTCTCTGAATGCACCTAAATATTTCCGCTCCTAAAAATATCCTACATGCTATTCCAGGACATAGTCTACCCGTGTACCAAGTTTCATCGAAATCTGTTCAGCCATTTGAACACGAAGGAGCAACAAACATACACACTTGAGGCAACGAGATACTGTGTATTTTAAACCTTAAAATGGTTTAAAATACACAGTATCTCGTTGCCTCAAGATACCACGAATAACATCAATAAAGATCCGTTTTACCCCAGAAACATCAAATATTTTGTCTGAGCAATAGGAAGCCTCGCGCACCACTCCATAATGACTTCAGGGACCAACTCTAGGGGTGAAATAGGGGTTGTAGGGTTGAAACAGGGTTGCGGTGATTGTAGAGGGTTGAAATTAACGCCATCCGCGATGAGAAGGGGTTTATCTCAACCACTTTATTTTAAGGGTCTTGGGAATAAGAAGCTGTGCGTTTTCTTGTTTTCTTTAATTGTTTTAGTAAATATATCTTCTTTTTTTTGGTCTATGGATCTTGACATATACTTCAAGCCTGGGTACCTCGCAAAGGATAGGCAGATATGTTTTTAAGATGTTTTAAAAATGGCTGGAATTTTAGAAGCTTTTATTTAACTTGCAATGTTTTCGTGATGCCCAGTGGTTAAGGCACTCTCTCATGCTTGAGGTTGTAGGTTCGAAACCGAAAATTTTTTATGTACTTTTCTAAGATTATCTAGGCCATTTCAGACTAGTAAATCGGCTAGTAATTGTAACCACACAATAAAATTTATAATTATTCTTTTCAATACACTTACCTACTGGAAAATTTGCTCCTATACCTACCACAGACAGAGCGCCAAGCGATCTCCACAAGGTAGGCTGGATCATATTTATTATATATATATTTCTTTACTATATTAAAAAACGTCGTTTGATACACGTGGTAATTAGTCACTGCAGCACTCCGCTCCACAATACCCTCGCCTGCAGCTCAGGCGCATTTCACCTCGGTCGCGGTGATAAATTGTCCACTTATAATATCAAAATTTACTATTATTCCTTTACCAATCAAGACCAACAGAACTGTCATTCTAAAACATTCTTCAATCACAAACTTTTAGGTACTTCATTAACGAAAAAGCTTTCATAATTAATAGGATTATCTCTTAATTTGATAATCAAAGTTAAGTCGTTCGTAATTCGCGGTTCTTGATTAAAACTGATTAAACAAGGAAGTTTGCAGTAATATTAATTACTGCTTATCTTAAAATTGGGTTATTTGGGAAAGAGGAGACGACGCGGTGCATTAATTTACTTAAGGTACCTATTTGTTGGAGGGAGTGGCTTTTCATAAGATAATTTTCCCCATCAACAAAAAAAAATCATCATCATCATCACTTCAGCCGTCTTTCGGCTGAAATGATGATGAGGATGACGTCCACTGTTGGACATAGGCCTCCCCCAAGTCTTACCATAATAGAATAATAAGCCAATAGCTAAGATTCATCATCATCTTCCTGCCCTTGTCCCGTTTTATTTGGGGTCGGCGCAACACGTTTTTTTCTTCCATTTTATCCTGTTACTCGTCAATCTATCACTAAAGACAATAGCTAAGATTAAAAAATCATCATCATCATCATATCAGCCGAAAGACGTCTACTGCTGGACATAGGCCTCCCCCCAGCGTCGCCAAAACAACCGGTCCTGTGCGTCACGCATTCATCGGATTCCCGCCACCCTGACCAGGTCATCGGTCCACCTTGTTGGAGGCCTTCCAAGGCTGCGTCTTCCAGTACGTGGTCGCCACTCCAGAACCTTTCATCCCCAAGATTACAAAATAGTTATAGCAAAAGATTCATTGATTTAGTTTACCAACTAAGAAAATTAAAATCAAAACCTTGTCGAATCATCTAAACTGTTTTTTTTTAATTGTTAACATTATATTGCCATTGCTCTTTCAACAAAATCCCTTATACAAGGTGTAACGTTAAATGCGCAAAACCTGAAATTAGTTTGATCAGAATAACGAGCAGAATCAATTAAACCACTTTTTAATATAGGTTACATAAAAAAAAAATCTTCACTAAAAACGTCGAACTGTGAATTTATAAATAAGTCAAATCATCACGTGCGCAAACCCGCTGAAATAGACAAACAAACACAAATAGTAAAACTATATATACACAATAACTTTTACATAAAATATGGCGTCAAAAAATTCCTCCGCATCGCTGTCAACTGAAAGAGTGCCCAAAAGACTGGCGGCATTGCCACGTTGTATGGCAATGCTAAATCTCTGACCAAGGTAAAAGCTAGCCTTTGTGTCAACAAGGCGTTTGGATAATTGTTCAAAAAGCGCATGTGCACTCGGACGCCACGGCCCAAGAGTTTCACCCCCAAACGCCTCAAAAATATAACTGCCGATGAGGTTGTTATATTTCCGCCGCTTGAGGTTCTCCGCAGCCGCAGCAGCAGCATCAGCACAGCACGACGAGCTAGGCAGATGGGATATCAAAAAGTTACAAATAACACAATCAAATTTTCTCATACACGGGATATCAACAGTTCTTATTTCAATGCAGATATGAATTTTAAACAAACTAAAATTGCACATGAAAACTTTAATTATTTTTTAAACGTTTTTTTTTTTCACATAATTAGGTTAATTTAATAAAAAATAATTTGGGGTGTCTGAGGTTTTGCGCATTTAACGTTACACGTTGTATAACAGACCTACCTCAACACGTATTCAGTACAATTCTAACCGACTAACAATACCAACATTGGCTTTGAACGCGACCATTGTTCTGCCATGAATGCGGGTAGTCTCTATTCTGTAATTATTACGTTCAATTGTGTTTCATGCAGGCTTTTGTAGTTCCGTACTGGAGGGAGCAGTGGTGGCCTTGTGTAACAGTACTTACGAGAGTCGTGGGTTCAAACCACAGAAAAGACCAAAGAGGTTAGAAAGAAAATACTTTCCGATTTGTACTACAACGAGTGTCGCCGCTGGTCTCCCACCCTTTAAAACCAATACAGGCAATAAATCAATACGAACGCGCATTACGCAACTAACAGACCACGCACACTTAGATCTCAAGTTGGCTATTGGTAGTTGAACTATGAGCATTGCCCTACTTTGTGGCACGCCTGCCCCGTACCGCTCTAACCTCTTTCATCTGTTCTGTAGTTCAAACCTATGTAAGAGAAAGAAGAAGGAAAATATGTATATTTGGCACTCATACACATACATTGAACCAACAAATATGTATGTAGTCATAAAAATTAAAAGCGACAAAAAATACATATCCGCAGGAGAACCAAGGTTACCGACACAGTTCGAAGAATTACCAAACTTAAGTGGCAAAGGGCAGGCAGACCTCACAGTAAAATATGCAAATGTAATGCACTCCAGTGTGTTGGGCACATTGCACGCGGAACAGATGATCGATGGAGACGAAAGGGCTTAGAGTGGCGACCGTTTTTACGTAAGTAACCATAAAAAAAAACATTCCCTACCAAAAAAACTACTAAACTAAACCCTACCAAACGCTACTTCTGTCAAGGTTATTCCCTCCAAATCCACGCTTTATTTGCAATCACTACACTATTGAAGCTATTTAGCATAGCTACCGAAACCTACAGAACAATTTCACGTTCTCCATTTATGATAGTGTACTGTGATTTGTGGCTCATACTTTACTGAATTCTGCACAATACCTACTACACTGCGGAATTACGTTCTGTGAGTATTTTGTCATTTCATTAACAGCAGAATTTTGGTGTTAGATAGTGTTGCAGAAACTTTCTAGTGGCACTGCATGCGTCAGCAATAATGTAATTTGAATATTAAACGGAGAACTTCGTCAGTCGGTCCCCGTTCCTCGTCTGTCTTGTCGTGCACTTAGACTCGTAGATAATAAGAAAATTATGTAATAAATTATGCATATACGGCTACGCAATTTTTTTTTTATAGGTTGGAAATCATCGAATGACAACTCCCGCCCTTAGGCGGAGCGGAAGAATGTCAGACTGTTACTGACAAAAACGTTTGTTTCTTTTTTTGCTTTGCGTTCTAGGGCTCCGGGGTTTCATTTTCACTTAACCCAAGGCCCCAGTAGGCTTCGACATCTTGAGGCGCGCGTGGAATACTACTTACCATCGACGACTTGTGCTCGGTCCGGGCGATTATCGGACGACCACACGGCGAGCTATTCATTGCTATCTATCCGCAAGCTTGCGCCTACAATGGCTGAAAATCGGGATCGTAATCCCGGCGCCTGAGGCATGAGGGCCATTCCCTCGCGCATGCACGTGCGATCTCCTCCATTGCTAGCATAAAGCTTCGTAGAAGAAGGCGATCGCATGCCACTCCTCCTCGTTTCGGAAAACGGCCTGTCAGTATCAAGGCCCAGCGCGAGTACATAAGTACCTTACTACATACATTTTTAAAGTAAAAAACCAGTTCAAAATTAGTTCGCATCAATGTAATTTTTCAGTTGAAGAGTTGGAAATTAGAGACCTTCTGCGGACCATATTTTAGCTGTTTCGAACCACAAGTTAGGAACCACTGCTCTATAGGATTTGTGTTTATCATCCAAAACCATCAACTTAAAAATCTCTTTGAAAACAAACTAAAGTACGTCTCTTTGCCAACGTTTAACCCATTTAATTCTAAAGCAATTTGAAACAATTCATACATCCACTTACCACGTAAAGTGTAACAATAAGCACCAACACTTGAAACCCCAAAACAATTCTTATTTAAGATTCCCCGAACACTTGAGCCACATAAAGGAAAATGGATGTATTTTCTCAGGAATTTCAGCACCTCACAGTAAAATATGCAAATGTAATGCACTCCAGTGTGTTGGGCTAAAAATGCCTGTATTTCAGACGGAAAACCTCGTGTTTAAATGAAATGGCAACAAACGGTGGAATGAATTCTAGACTGTGAAATTATGGAATAACAAGAGATCCTGTTAGGGGCTAGGGTTCCGTGGAAACTATATATATTATTTATTTATTTTACTATTTATGTACACACATATATTGAAATAGTTGCTGTGGTGCTGGAAGACAAAAGGCGCCTAAAGGACACAGATGGGTATAAGTCATTATAAGTCTGTACGTGGGAGGAATTATTTGAAGATTTTACTGCTCAAAAAAGACACCATATATCATGTTTCACTCAACCCACCTAGAGAAATAACCTTTCTTTACTCTTTTAATCAACCTAAATAAAATAATATTACTATTTCACACACTTTTTATACTAATAAATATACTATTTAATAGTATTATTTTATTCAATAGTATTTTTATTGCTATTACTATTTTCTTTCTATATTCGCCTGAAAAATTTAGCTTAATCAGGTTAAATCAAACTTGCTTACATGCAAAAGTGAGATCTATTTCTGTAGCACTGTATTTGTAATAAATTGTACACAGTTTTGTTAACGAAAAACCGAAAACCGTATATTTTATGCGGAAATAAGGAAACTGTTCCGTGAAAACTTAATGAAAAAGGATTGCTTTTCAATCACAAAGCGTGAAAGATCACACAGAATCGAAATGGACCAATCTGGCACCTCGCCAACCGAACGTATATGGCCGTACCTAGCCGAGAGAAAATGTTTTAAAATTTATTTTTACGAAAATCCGCACTTTTATTTTAAGAAACTTTAGAATGAGAACAGTATTTTTTACAAGAATTCGAAAATACGATCATCAAATACAAATATATGTTTCCCTAATTATCTGATATTATTTGTTAGCTGGGTAAAAACCTAGAGAGGCCGACTGCCTTTCCCGCATAGTTTTATAAACTATTTACCTTTAAACCTACCAACAAGAAAAATACTCTTGCGTAGATACAACAAATAAGACACTGCACCACAAATCAACGAACACTCGCATGCTAGACAAGACTTACAAAGAAATCAGAAACTTTATTTCAGATAGACCAATAACAGGCACTTTTGAATTGTCAAAATGTCGGTAAGTCAAAAAAAAAAACTCTAAGTTGCACATTCCAAAGCGTAGATCTCTATGGAGAAGAACATGCAAGAAATTGCATGGACATTCTTTTAAATCATGAAATTCGAATGCATACGAAATATAATATGTATTATGACGCCCGATCGCCTGATAAAAGTAATCCCAAAAATGAGAAATAGACGTACTAACCTAGATAAGTATATCTAAAAGCATTAGCATATTTTATTGTTTCACTAGAAAAAATAGCTAATTTAAAATAAAAGCAGTTATTCAAAATATATTGCTGTATGTAAACCACGGTATCCGAATGAGTGTTACTGAACCACCATTGTTCGGAAGAGCTCGGTTAACTTCGGTAAGCCCCGAAAGGCAGTGCGAAATGACACCTGCATCGTATATATTACGGGAAAATCTGCGCGACAAGTTTGCTCACCATTTTAACTAACAGGGTGACCATATTTCCCAAGCGGTCTCTTTTTCGTTTTCTAAAAGTTGGGTAGTCTTACATCGTTTAAAGTGTCTTGAAAATGTTTTAGGGGCGTATTTTATGTAAGTTTAAGTTTAACGGAGTTTCTAAGTCATTTGTTTTAACAAATTACTTAGGAACTTTTTAAACTTGCGAATGTAAGAATATAAAACTAACACGAACCTTGTTCCTTGGATCATAAAATGAAAGACCTAATTGTACGAAACTTATTTATAATCTTTATATATATATATATATAATTCTTCTTTGCGTGTTTTTGTCACCGAACGCCTCCTAAACGTTTTAACCGATTTGGATGTAATTTGGTGTAAGGTCTAAAGAAAGTAGGCCAAATGAGCGTTGACATATCATCAAACTTTTGCGTTTAAAACGATGTAGTCAGTTATACAACGTGTAACGTTAAATGCGCAAAACCTCAGACACCTCAAACGATTTTTAATTTAATTGACCTAATACTGTGAGAAAAAAATTAAAGGTGCAATTGCATGCAGTTTTAGTTTGTTTAAAATTAATATCTGCATTGCAATAAGAACTTTTATTATCCCGTGTATGAGAAAATTTGATTAGACTACAACCATTTGTGTTTGTTTACCTGTTTTGGCGGGTTTCCGCACTTGATAGCTTTACCTATTCATAAATAGACAGGGCGACATTTTAAATGAAGTTTTTTTAAAAAAACATTTAGCTACTATAAAACTGACTCGGAATAAATTCCCTATTCGTGACTATCATAAGTAATTTACAATTTTATCAAACTTCTAACAAAGACTTTTGCTGCCATCTCCATTCCAAGTCATAAACATCCAACACGGCTATTGTCCGAATGAAAAATCATATTATTTATTCAACAAAAAGTTCGCAACGAAAATTCTTGAAACGACAAAAACAGTTCTTATCTATGGTCCAAACTTTTTAAGTCCATTATGAAAAGAAAAGTAGGTATAAATCACAGCCACTGTCGTTTGCGAAATATTAAACTTTACAGTGCTAATTTTCTTTAAAATCAACGGTATTTTTTAAGTTGGGCTGTCATTCAATGACTTCTCCCCCTCTAGGGTGGAGTAGGAGTGCGTGTGAAACTTTTCCTGACTAAAACCACACCGTTCCTTCTTTGCCTTACGTTCCAGGACTCCAGGGTTCTCTTTCGGATTACCCATGTAATTGTGCGTGTCCTACTATTAGTGTAGAGTCCGCCGGTCGACAGCCAGTCGCGGGAGACTGCACCATACCAACCAATAGGCGCGTCCACACAGAATGAGCAGCCTCGCGAGGCATTTGCTGCGCGAAGGAGCTCGGTTAGTGTGGACGTGCCTCGGCCGAGGCAAGCGCGCGCGCTGCCACGGGCGAGCGACAGAGCGCCGCTCGCCATCCAGTGTCGGTTTTTTGTTTTGCTCAAAAACGACTGAGGCAGTCGTTTGCCGCGCGCACTTTGAACGCCCGCGTATATTACGAACATAATGGCTCGGCCATTATGTAGTATACGCGAATTTGCTGCGTGCGGCAACCTCGATGATATAGAGGCTGCCGCGTTCTCGGAGGGAAAGTTTCCTCGCGCGGCAAATGCCTTGTAAGGCTGCTCGCTATGCGGACGTGCCTAATCAGTTGTTACACGCCTACACACACACACATGAACATGGATAAAACCAAAATCATGATAAACAACCATGTAGCGCCCACTCCTATCAAGATCGGAGACTCTACACTCAAAGTTGTGGAAGATTACGTCTACCTCGGACAGACAGTCCAGCTAGGTAGGTCCAACTTCGAGAAAGAGGTCAACCGTCGAATCCAACTCGGCTGGGCAGCGTTCGGGAAGCTACGCGGTGTCTTCTCGTCCAACATACCACAGTGTCTCAAGACAAAAGTCTATGATCAGTGCGTGTTGCCAGTGATGACATATGGCTCCGAAACGTGGTCGCTCACAATGGGCCTCATCAGAAGGCTTAAAGTCACCCAAAGGGCAATGGAAAGGGCTATGCTCGGGGTTACCTTGCGTGATCGAATCAAAAATGAAGACATCCGCAGGAGAACTAAGGTTGCCGACATAGCGCAAAGAATTGCCAAACTTAAGTGGCAATGGGCAGGGAACATAGCTCGCAGAACAGATGGCCGTTGGGGCCGAAAGGTTCTGGAGTGGCGACCGCGTACCGGAAGACGCAACGTTGGAAGGCCTCCAACAAGGTGGTCTGATGACCTGGTGAGGATTGCGGGAAGCCGATGGATGCGAGACGCGCAGGAGCGTTCGTTGTGGCGACGCTTGGGGGAGGCCTATGTCCAGCAGTGGACGTGTATCGGCTGAAATGATGATGATGATGACACACACACATCATCACCATCATCTCAGCCGAAAGACGTCCACTATTGGACATAGGCCACCCCCAAGTGCCGCCACAATGAACGGTCCTGTGCGTCTCGCATCCATCGGATTCCCGCAACCCTTACTAGGTCATCGGCCCACCTTGTAGGAGGCCTTCCAACGCTACGTCTTCCGGTACGCGGTCGCCATTCCAGAACCTTTCAGCTCCAACGGCCATTCGTTCTGCGAGCAATGTGCCCTGCCCACTGCCACTTAAGTTTGGCAATTCTTCGTGCTATGTCGGTAATATTGGTTCCTCTGCGGATCTCCTCATTCCTGATCACACACACATCCTCGTCCTTATTTTTTTATAGTCAGAATTGTTAAAGGTCGTATATTTAATGGATAAACAACGCGTCTCATAGACACGCTCGGTGTGTATAAAAAGTTTTGACAATCTTGTCTTGAGCAGTGCCCGCCGAAGCTTCTTGTTACTCTATAGTGGAAACATATTTTCGTTCTTTATTTAAATTCGATTATGTTTAATTCTTTGTCAAGTCTTTGAGAAGTTCGTCGTTGTGTTCTGAATGTAAATCAGTTTTCTTTCGGAATTATAGATGTTATTATGAAAACTGCTCCAAATAGCTATAAAAATATTAAGTCTTCCTTTTTAAATATCTTTTGGAACAACTGTGTCTGCAGACGAGAATGTAATTACAAACCGTGTAACTTCATCGTAATTTGATATTATTCTGTAGTTTTTTTCTTATGTACGATTAATTATTACCACTTGGGATGTAGAGTTGTCAGCAACAGCAGGGGCCCAGCTGGGTCGAAGCCTACTGGGGCCAGGGTTAGCTCCGAAAGGTAGCTCAGGCCCGGTATGAAAGACAAGAAGTAACTATCTCTCATTCCACCTAAGGGCGGGGCATGTCATTTGGATGATATAAACCCGGCAAAAAAAAAGTTGTTGAGATGTACACTGTATATGGGGGGGCATGGTCGTACGTCTGTTGGCCCGCTTATAGTACGGGCTTGGTGAACTTAAATTATGCAATACCAATTTTCACTTCCCGAAACGGTAGAAAACCGACCGGCTAGCAACTCGGCGTCGATGCCCAAGACTTGGATGCTTTGACTTGCTTTTTTTTTTAATTTTTATCTTCTACTGTCCAAAAGACCACAAGAAAATGGTAAACCTATTCTACTACCCTCGCTAAAGTATTTAAGAAGAAAAATTGCTAAGTACGTCGTCAAGCGTAAGTTGTGCCGCAAATCCGCGCGGTGACGAGGGATTTGTGGGTGACAACACGATCGGTGAGCATCGAGACTTTTGGTGAGCTATAGCTGCATGTGTTTTAGTATTTTTGGTTATTTCCGAGAATATTATATTGATAATTTATTGAAACAATAAACATGTTCACAAAATTGTAAGTGTGTTATGTGTTTCAACATTAATAGTTTTTTTTTTTTATGTGGGATAATCATGACATTTACCGCCCTTGGGCGGAGCGGAAGGGCGTGTCAGACTTTTACTGACTAATAACTTACTCCTGTTTCTTTGGCCATTGTTCTAGGGACCCGGGGATCTCTTTCGCATCACACATGGCCCCAGTAGGCTTCGACCCTGCTGGACCCTTACGGTTGCTGACAACTCCTTGAGGCGCGCGTGGGATACTACGTGCCGTCGACGACTTGGGCTCGGTCTGGACGGTTAATGAACGGTCGGACGGAGAGCTCAGCCCGCGCCTACGGTGGCCGGAAATCGGAATCGGAATCCGCGGAATCAGTGCGCGAGAGCCACTGCCTCGCGCATGTTGCCGGTTCCTTTGCTAGCATTAGCAGCTACTCGCCGTCAACGACTTGGGCTTGGTCCGGACAGTTACCGGAATGTCGGACGGCGAGCTACCCATTGCTCACCGTCAGCAAGCCCGAACTTACGGTGGCCGAAAATTGAGATCGGGATCCCGGTGGCTGGGGCGTAATAATAGCTTTTACCATTTAAATAATTTCCACAGCAAATAAACAGGAAAATACCCACAAGAAACACAATGCACACAGCAGCACACGAGTCAATTGTTCTAAATTCAACCCGCGCAATAACAGCCGTGTAATTTATAAAGAACAATAGACTCAATTATTGAATTGTTCTATATAAAGAACAGCGCTGCATAGTCTCATGATAAATACTGGCAATGCCGGATCGGAGCTCTGGTTTTTGTAAAGGAAAATTAAAAACATAATTTTGCTGCACAATTTTTGGGATGAACAATGAAATTCTGAGTCATTTTGAGAGAATAATATGTAATTTATCTGTTCATTCAATACTGATTTAATCCATTAAATGAATGCTCCTTTCATTGTCCTTAGCTCAAGCATAATCAGCCTATTAATGTTCCCACTGCTGGGACTCAGGTCTCCTCTCTGGGAAAGGAAATGGGCACCACGCGGGCTGTAATCCATCGCGCGGGCGCAGAATAATAAGAAATAATGATAATATAATATTCCACAACTATCACACAACGCCGTCTAGTCCCAAGCTAAGTAGAGCTTGTGTTATGGGTACTAGACAACTGATTAACATACTTATATATTTCTAAATACATACATATTATAGATGAATTACACCCAGACACAGAACAAATTATGCTCATCACACAAACATTAGTTCTGGGTGAGAATCGAACCCACGATCTCCGGCATAGCAGTCAGGGTCGCTAACCACTAGACCAACAGGCCAGTCAGAATAGACGATGGTTTATGTCACCTTTTAGGACAGATGTCAACGTTCAGACAGTTCATTATGATGTACATTTAACCTCTACTGCGTAAAGTTTAAACCAACAAATAAGCAGTAAACAAGAATGATCTTGACCTTTAAAGGTCAAGGTCGCTATAAGATAACTAGAAAACTGAAAATGCAAAACATCGAAACTTGTAAAGTAATTTTGTAAATCACTCAATCAATCAATCTTTATTTGTGAACATTGGTATTACAATAAAGATCTTATGTAAACACTTTAGCCAGGCTCTAATGAAATTAGTGCACAAATAGATTAGTTTTTGGTAAGTAATAAGTCTGAATCCATACATGTGGATGGATGGAGAGGGAGAGGGAGGCCAAAGAAAAGATAGATGGATTGTGTGAGAAGTGATATGAATGAAAAGGGAGTTAGTGATAGCGTGACGAGCGACAGGACAGAATGGAAGAAAAAAACGTGTTGCGTCGACCCCAAATAAAACGGGATAAGAGCAGGAAATGATGATGAAGTCTGAATCCATACACTACAAAGTCAAATTAGAGTAAATAATGTTAAATACATGTAATAATCACAATCAATTTCAAATACATGTCTATGGTAATAGTAAAGGGGTGCTATTGTCATAGTTTATCATTTAAAAATTCTTCAATAGAGTAGTACAGTACGCGTCAAATAATTTTGCCGCTCTGAAGTTGGCTACAAACCACTGCGCATTAGTCAATTTTACGAAAAAAGACAGCACTGCGCATGCGCGAACCTCAGTGTTACGTTTCTATCTCAGTCGCTCGTATACGTCCGATACCAGCTTGTGTTCCGCTCGCACAGTACGTACGGTCGTGTCGATGCGAAAAGTGTTACGCGTAAATTACCTACCTGTTTTAAGTTTGTTGTTTTTTGTTATTTTTTCTTATATTTATTGTTGTTTGAATTGTTATTGTTGTGTTTGAATTGTTATAGTTGTGTTCGCATTGTTATTTGGTTGACGAGGCCTTAGTTTTGTCAAACAAAATGCCAAAACGGAACACGGTTTTACGCCAACAAGCGCGAAAAGTAATTCATAATGTGGTGAATTACATGCAGAAAGAGAAGGACGTAGGCGTGCTTAATTTAAATTGCAAAATTTAATTTTACGTCAGTGAACACTTTTTACGCGATAGTACCTGCGCCGTTGTTAGGAAAGCCTAACTTCAGAGCGGCAAAGTTATTTGACGCGTACTGTAAAGCTAGAACTATACAGTAAGTAAACTGACGCACACGTGGACCACGTTCCATTTCTCTACCATCACGACAATTTGTCTGACTACTGAAAAATTACTTTGTAATAGTTACCTTAATAACGTGTTAAAAAAATCAGATATTTAAAAATACGTAAAAGTTTATTTAAGGCGTTTGACTGAAGTTTTGGTCCATGAAAAGTTTCTGACACTTATGGTACTATTTTAGAATAATATTCTACAAAACATATATAAAAATCAGCCATAATAATTTAAGTAAGTTCTCTTAGTTTTAACCTGCCCAGGGGCCCCAAGGGGGAACTCCACAAGCACACAGGTACTCAAAGCACATGAGACGCTACTGAGAACCTAAGGTTTCATCCATGTGAAAATAAGCATATCATATTCGGATCGCTCTGGGATCTTGTATATAAATGTCCCCGCAGACGGGCCTCAAAAAACGCCGCTTCAAGCGTCTTTTTGAGGAGGCCTTGTTTTGTGGCTCGTGTGCGGCGGTGCCGGATGATCGGACAGCGAGCTACCCATGGCTCGCCGTCCGCGAGCCCGCGTGACCAAGCAATGGTAACATTACATAACAATGTTATGCCACGTCATGTTGAGCAGCCAAGTGTTTCCAAATGATTGTACTACTCTGTCAAGAAAGTACCGGGAAAAGATCAATAATACACTTAATGTCTGTTATTCATGCAAATTTATTTTATCACCTTCAAAGTATGCTCCTTTAGAAACGATACACTTGCGCAAACGAATAATCCATTCATCAAAACATTTTTTAAACGCTGCTTCCTGAATTGAGTTCAGTTCTCGCCGCGAATTCTCCTTTATGTCTTCTATCGATTGAAAACGGGTGCCACGAAGTGGTAATTTGAGTTGAGGAAAAAGAAAAAAGTCAGCAGGAGCCATATCTGGTGAATATGGTGGTTGCTGGATGGTATTTGTTGAGTGTTTGGTCAAAAATTCGTTCACAATGATAGCCTTGTGCGAAGGCGCATTGTCGTGGTGCAAAAGCCAAGAATTTTCTTTCCACAAATCTGGCCTTTTTCGTCGAATTTGCTCTCTTAAACGCCGCATAACGCTCAAATAATATTCTTTATTTACAGTTAGACCTTCCGGTAAGAATTCAGAGTGCACAACACCGCGATAGTCAAAGAAAACAGTCAACATGACTTTGACTTTTGATCGACTTTGGCGTGGTTTTTTCGGTTTCAGATCAGTTGGAAGGCGCCACTCCGAAGCTTGTTGACTAGTTTGCATGTCAAACTCGTAAACCCACGTCTCGTCACCAGTAACAATGCGTTTCATGAATGTTGGGTCCGAACTGACTCGTTCTAGCATGTCCTCAGCGACTTTCATGCGATTGAGTTTTTGGAGAAAATTCAGATCTTTTGGGACTAGCCGAGCAGCAACATGTTTCATACCCAAATGATTAGTTAAAATGGTACGGATCGACTCGTGAGATACAGAAAGTTCGGCGGCTATCTCTCTCAGAGTTGAATGGGGATTTTCAGTCACTATTTCCTTCACTTTTGCAATGTTAACTTCAGTTGCAGACGTTGACGGCCTACCAGAGCGAAGCAAATCTTCCATCACATCTCGACTGCTTTTGAACGCTTTGAACCACTCATTAGCACGAGTTTTTGATAAAGTCGATTCACCGTAAGCCTTCTGTAACATTTTCAGTGACTCCGAACACGAAATTCCATTGGCGATGCAAAATTTAAGACAAACTCTTTGTTCGATATTTTTGTCCATTATGAAATTCGCAATACACACTATATATGATATTACTAAAACCAGCACTGTATTTAATATAAATAACAGATGCAACTCAAACTCCGCGCCAAAATGGAAAACAGTTGTGCCAATCTAACAACTACAAAAAAACAAAAATTTGAATTTGGAACCATAAACAAATCATCCATTCCCGATACTTTTTTGACTGAATGTATACATCTCGCCTCTGTAAAATGAAAGCAACATTGTAGCGAGCTAACCCAATGTGACGCCACTGAAAAATTTAAGGATCAACGTGTCGTGTTGTATTCCATGTTTCCTTTTGGTGTATTGAAAAATTAAATGTTCACAACAATACTTTTATAGAAGGTAATGTTTTATAAACATATTTATGAGTTGTGTGGCTCTGTCTACAGGTGCACTCTGTGAATTTTAAAGATTTCTAACAGTATTTCAGTGTTATCTCATTGTGTGTACCTGTGAGCCAAATAAACGTATTTTCTTTCTTTCTTTTCTTTTTCAATACACCAAAAGGTGTATTGAAAAAGAAAAGAAAGAAAGAAAATACGTTTTTTTTTAGTTAATTTGTTACAAAATGTCAATACCTACTAGATCTCTTAGTTTTCAGAATTCCTTCAAAGAGAACCAACATATCTTTACTAATATTATAAAAGCGAAAGTGAGTTTGATGAAACTTGGTACACCGATAGACCATGTCCTGGAATAGGACATAGGATACTTTTTATCCCGGAAGTATGTTCCCTTGGGATAATTTTCTGCTATAACGCGGGCGAAGCCGCTGGGAGCAGCTCGTAATTTAAAAACAATAATATTTTCGGGCCAATTGGTGCGCTGAACGTCATTGACGTGACGTAAAACAAACTCGCACATGAAAAATATTGAAATAATTTACAGTTACGTAGAAAATCAACAATATTGTTTCGGTAACGAATTTATTAGAGGTAGTTAGTATCAACAATAAAAATCCACAATACAGAGCAGTATTCAACAAAACTGTTGCATACAATTTAACAACTTTTAGAGACCACAGAAAGCTTAAAGTCACCCAAAGAAAAATGGGTAAAAACTACGAGCCTGGCCCTTTTTTTTGTCGTTGGGGAAAATCATCTTATGACAAAACCCGCTCTTGGATGGAGCGGAAGATAGTGTCAGACTTTTACTGACTAAAAACCCCACGCCGTTCCTTCTAGCCTTCATACTGGGGCTCAAGTTTCCTTTCGGATAACCCCGAACCCGGTAGGCTTCGACCCAGCTGGGCCCCTCCTGTTGCTGACAACTCCTTGAGGCGCGCGGGAACAGTGCGCGCCGTCGACATCTTGACTCGGTCTGGACAGTTACCAGACGATCGGACAGCGAACTACCCATGGCTCGCCGTCCACGAGCCCGCGTCTACGGTGGCTGGAAATCGGGATTGGAATCCCGGCGGCGACAGCGAGGGCGCCGTTGCCTGGTACGGTCGGCCTCCTCCTTTGCTAGCATTACTGCTTCGCAGAAGGAGGCGACCGCCTGCCACTCCTCCTCGCTCCGGCCCATGGCCTGAACCAAGACCCGGCACGAGAGGTTTCCGCCGCCGATCGCCCCCACGAGGGCACGGCGGTGCTCCACCCAAGAGCATGGCCCTTGGCTATGCTCAGAGTTTCTTCCGCACGAATCCGATGCAGGAACCTCCCTAACTTACCATGTCCGGTAAGAACCTGCGTCATGCAGAAGGTGAAAACACCGTGAGGTCTTTTCAGCCACGACCACGACCCCGCTGGGCACGGTTTCCTGACATCTCCTTGAGGATGTCATTGTAAGTCCCAGTAAAGTTAATAAATATGTTGATAAAAATATGATTGGTGGCCGTAATACATATTTCTTTAGTTCGCCTTACCTTATTAAATTGCTATTTCATGAAAAAGTCATTCAATAGGACATATTCCACAGTTTTCCCTGACCCTTTCACCTTAATACCGCGAAATACCTTCACAAATAATAAATGCATTATCCAGTTCCGTAAGCAAATATTGGTTTCCTTCCCTTCCTCTAACAGGAACAGTTTGGGACAAATATTTGTAAGTCACGGCAAATATTTGATCCATTTACTGTAAGAAGTCAATAGTGGCAAACGTGAGAAGAGGTCAGTCAGGCAATTGGGTCACTAAAATAAAATGATAAACGCCTACTTGCATAGATCCTTTCATTTTACTTCCTATATACTATCTTTTGCCCACGGCTTCGCTCGCGTACATTTAAACCGCCTTAGGAACTCAGGAATAAAGCAACTTTCTGTCGGTGAAAATATTTTATCAATCAGACCCGTACTTTGAGAGATTACCTCCTACAAACAACGAAATAAACTTGACCTCTTCATAATATTTGTGAAGATTAGCTGTTGCCAGAGGCCTGCGTGAACGTAGAAAATTGTTCCGAATATTTCTAATTAAAAATTATCCCATATGCTATTTCAGGGCATGATCTATTCGTGTACCGAATTTTATCCCAATCTGTTCACTAAACTAAAGAGGAATACAGGCATTATGTCTTCTTTGTGGAGTCCTCACCTCCCGCATGACGCAGGTTCTCACCGGTCATGGTAAGTTCGGGAGGTTCCTGCACTCGATTCGTGTAGAAGAATGGCCCAGGTGTCACAGTTGTGCGGACCGCGCGTAGACCTGTGAGCCTCAAATGTGTTGTTAGCAAAACTGTATAAGCCCAGCAGGGCTGAAGCTTACTGAGGCCTTGGGTTGGCTTCCGAAATGGAAACCCTTAGGTCCTGGAATGCTAAGCAAAAAAGGAACATAGGTGTGGTTTGCCACGGGTAGCGTGAAAGTGAAACCCTGGAACGAAGGCAAAGAAGAAACAGGAATGCGTTTTTAGTCAGTAAAAGTCTAACACACCCTTTCGCTCCGCCCATGATCGGGAGATGACATTGAATGATATTCCCACCAATGTAAAAAAGGTGTACTTTTAATCAGTAAAAGTCTGATACGCCCTCTTGCTCCTGCCTAGAAGAAGAGAAAAGAAAAGTCATTAGATGTTTCCTTAAAAAAGGGGCATAATGTATGTAACATCACAAACAACGCTATGATGATTTAATAGATATGTAGCAACATCTATGACGCCACATAAGAACTACGAAGAAAATACTAAATCCTGCATCGCGCAATCAAAGTTCTCCACGCGATTTGAAAATCGGACAGTCGTCCACCAGACGACACACCTACACCTGTCTGGTCGGAGGATCTTCCCTTTTCAACGATACCGCCGTTGAAAAGGGAACGGACTAACGGACTTTACTCGCTGTCCCACATACTTCTAAAGATATATGGATAGAAAAAGATACTCAAACCAAAGTCCTCAAAAACCTCTCAAGATAAACTCCTAAATATAAGCCACACTTTAGCCATGTGTAAACTATAGCCTCAATAAATACTGTTTTGTAGGCTTCCAAGAAAAAATATATATCTAGAACCTTTTCCTATCTGTCGTTAATTTAAAACATTTCTGTTCAGCCATGTTCAAAGGGTACAAGATAAGAATACACGGGTCATAAACTTTATGCCGTGAAAAATGATGGTTCTATCATATGGGTCAATTCTCATGAAATTTCTTTTTACTAGCAAATCGTATCAGAACCTTTATCTGTATGTAGTAAAGGATACGTTGGTATCATGAGAGGATTTGTACAGAAGTCTCACATTATTTACAACTAGCTGCTCCCAGCGGCTTCGCCCGCGTGATAGCAGAAAATTATCCCGAGGGAACATACTTCCGGGATAAAAAGTATTCTATATCCTATTCCAGGATATGATCTATCCGTGTACCAAGTTTCATCAAAATCGATTTTGCCATTTAGGCGTGAAGACGTAACAAACAAACTCACTTTCGCTTTTATAATATTAGTAAGGACTAGGGACCATCATCATTTCATTCCGTTCCGTTTCATTTCGTTTTTTCCAATAAAGTTTTATTCTATTCTATTCATTCTCGCGCCGGGCCTTGGTACAAGTCCGAAACGAGGAGGAGTGGCAGGCGGTCACCTTCTTTCTGCGAAGCAGTAATGCTAGCAAAGGAGGAGGCCGCACGCCTCAGCCGCCGAGATCCCGACTCCAATTTCCGGTCTCCGTAAGCGCGGGCTTGGTAACAGTCTGGACCGAGCCCAAGTCGTCGACGGCGCGTATTGTTCCACGCGCTTCAAGAAGATGTCTGAAAACCATAAGGAGCCCAACAGGGTCGAAGCCAACTGGGGCCACGGGCAGTATAAAACTGAGACCCGGAGCCCTGGAACGAAGACAAAGAGTGGGTTTTTAGTCAGTAAAAGTCTGACACGCCGTTCCCGTTCCGCTCAAGAGTGAGGGTTGTCATTGAATGATTTTCACACGTCTTTATGCTGTAAGTGGAACCGCATGAAAATCCGTTTAATACTGTTTGAGTTGATTTTAAACCACAATAACATCATTCGCTATCAAAGACATTAAAAACATCTACCAATAGACAGGACATAGCGAACAAAATTCTAATCCGAGACTTGTTACTAAAGTAGTAACAAGTCGCTGTCACCTGTACCTGTCAAGTCGCGTTTGTGTCCGCTATACGCACCAAAAGAAAATATTTTTTGGACAAAATATGTTGCGCATTGCGTCATTGTAAATCGTATTATGGCAAAACGACTGGACCTAACTTCAGTTTATTTTCGTAAATATTTTTCGTTTTCACTGAAGCATAGGATGACAGTTTTTCTAAGACATTTCTTCTGATGGCCGCTCTATTGTATCTATTTAATCTCTTTGTTCGCTATGAACAATTAAGCGTTTTTCAAAGTCGCTCAAGTTGTGCAATCGGCGCACAAATAATATTATTCTAGTCTTAGAACAACAACAACAACAACAACAATAGAGGGTTCAACAAAGTGAGTCTTCTGTACATCTAATTTTCTACCCAAAGTAACTTCGTGTTGGTTAGACGACGAACGTTTGAGCTCTGTCGATAAAATCGGTGAGTAAAATCGACCAATTGGCTGACTTTGACCAGTATACCGAATCTCGTTTGACGCAGCTACTGATACTTGTTTTTAGAGTCCCGTACTTAAGTTACAAAACCCTTATGTCCATCTTGCCTTCTATCAAGATTTTTTCCTCGGGACCGCGTAGAGATATCAAGCTGAAATTAATATCAAATACTACAATCTGCTACCTCTTGGAGTAATGAGATAAAAATCTAACTTTTAAGTCAACGCAATTTAAAGGTAAGGCCGTTTAGGCTCCCTTTATGATACTGTGTAGTAGTAACCTTTAGGCCCTAAACAGCCAAACTCTCTCCAAAAAAAAGAAGCAATGCCATAATAATGGCCCAGGTATGAAAGGCAAAGAAGGAACAGAAGTGGGTTTTTAGTCAGTAAAAGTCTGGCACAACCTCTTGCTTCGCCCAAGAGCGGTAGATTTC
Organism: Mythimna lalbum; assembly: GCA_949319445.1. NCBI lineage: Eukaryota > Metazoa > Arthropoda > Insecta > Lepidoptera > Noctuidae > Mythimna > Mythimna lalbum. The sequence continues at coordinate 17,548,515 of OX439358.1, read as the reverse complement.
ATTGGATGATTTTCCAACCTACAAAAATATACATATATATTTACTTCTATTTAGGCCTATGGCCTATGTAGGATGATGATCACTTCTAACTATACAACGTGTAGGTAACGTTAAATGCGCAAAACCTCACACACACCAAATGATTTTTGATGTAATTGACCTAAAACAGTGAGACAAAAAATCATTTAAAAAATAATTAAAGGTTTTATGTGCAGTTATAGTTTGTTTATAATTAATATCTGTATTGAAATAAGAACTTTTATTATCCCGTGTGTGAGAAAATTTGATTGGACTACAACCATTTGTGTGTTTACCTATTTCGGCGGGTTTACGCAAGTGATGGCTTGACCTATTCATAAATAGACAGGACGACATTTTTTATGAAGATTTTTTTGCAAAATGTTACCTATATTAAAAAAGTGGTTTAATTGAGTCTGCTCCTTATTCTGATCAAACCATTTTCAGGTTTTGCGCATTTAACGTTAGACGTTGTATATTTACTTCTATATGGCCTATGGCCTATGTAGGATGATGATCACTTTTACCTATATATTTACATAGTTAAGTTTGTACTGAACCCTCGTTTTTTTTGTCACTGTCTGACTGCTTCGATTCTGTTGGAATGGCTCTAGGTGACACGTAAACCGTATCAGATGGGCATCTGAATATTTTGCGATTTTTCCGTAAAATTGGCTAGTTTCATTTGATATTTATGCAAGCTCGTTTTTCACGGCGTTGTTGAACAAGCAGTGAGTTAGGCTAGTGTATTGGATATATTTACGAAAGCTTGACTGGCCTTATTTATTAGTATTTGCATAATTTGACAAGGAAAGTGGCGCCAGTGACTAAAAAGTTGAAAGGAAACCGTTTGTCTTGTAATGGTCATGTAAAGAGCCAAAAGCAGAGAAAAGCCAAAGGCCAAAGAAAAGATGGATGGATTGTGTGAGAAGTGATATGAAAGAAAAGGGAGTTAGTGATAGCGTGACGGGTGACAGGACAGAATGGAAGAAAAAAACGTGTTGCGCCGACCACAAATAAAACGGAACCAGGGCAGAAAGATGATGATTTGCATAATTTGAAAAAATTCACTGAAAATTAGGTTATTTTTTAGCATTTTTGATGATGCTCTACATGTTGGTCTGCTGGTAGTCGGCCCTGACTAATATGCTGGAGGTCGTGAATTCGATCCCCACCCAAGACAAGTTTATGTTTTGAGCACGATCATTTTTCGGGTGTAATTTATGTATAACTAGCTGCTCCCAGCGGCTTTGCCCGCGTGATAGCAGAAAATTATTCCAAGGAAACATACTTCCGGGATAAAAATTATCCTGTGTCCTATTCCAGGACATGGTCTATCCCTGTAACAAGTTTCATCAAAATCGGTTTTGCCATTTAGGCGTGAAGACGTAACAAACTCACTTTCGCTTTTATAATATTAGTTAGGATATGTAAGTATTTAGAAATATATAATTAAGTTTATTAGTTTAAAATTCTGATATTACTGCTAGATAGCAAAAATTCTGTTCAACTTGGGACTAGATGGCATGTGAAATTTGAGGGATAAAAAAAGGAAGCGTCATCGTGGCCCTGGAACACAAAGGCAACTAAAGGAACACGAGTGGAATTTAGTCAGAAAAAGTCTGACATACTCTCTCGCTTACTAGAGTGGGAGAATTTGTTTGATGATTTGTAACCATAAAAAAAAAAAACAAGAAAACATTAAATAAAAAAGAGCACCATTTTCCGTCTCAGTTCTTCCACTCCAATTAAGGCTATTTTTCCATTCTCATGGAGGATGAGTTCAGTGAAATACCTTTTTTTATACGTATGAAATACGGTAAGCAAAAATAATCTTACGACAACCCCCGCTTTTGGGTGGAGCGGGAGATAGTGGCAGACTCTTACTGACTAAAAACCCACCCCGTTCCTTCTAGCCTCTTCATATCGGCGCTAGAGTTTCCTTACGGATAACCCTGGCCCCGGTAGGCTTCGACCCAGCTGGGCCTGTTGCTCACAACTCCTTGAGGCGCGCGGGAACAGTGCGCGCCGTCGACGTCTTGGACTCGGTCCGGATAGTTATCAGACGATCGGACAGTGACAAGCCATGGGTACATGGCTTGCCGTTCGCGAGCCCGCGTCTACGGTGGAGGGAAATGTCAGTGAGGGCGCCGTTGCCTGATGCGGTCAGCCTCCTCCTTTGTTAGCATTACTGCTTCGCAGAAGGAGGCGACCGCCTGCCATTCCTCCTCGCTCCGGACCATGGTCTCGACCAAAGCCTTCATAATTCTAAGTTCCCACGCCCTTTTTTTCACTAAAAGTAAACATCATTTAACGCCAATCTAAACAAACGTATATAGTAACGAGTATTTTCCGCGCAATAATTTTCAAACACGGCAAAATGATTCTCGCCAAATGGATCAGAAAAGCGCATTCTATTGGTTATGGGAAATGTATCGGATCATAAAGTTATCTTCACGCATGTTTGGTTTATGAGTTTGTACTAGGGATGCTGGCTTACCATGGTTATGTATCATCCGTACTAAGATACGGTATTATAATATGGGATAACTCAGTAGATTTTGACAGAGTTTTTAAAGCTCAAAAAAATGTATTCGTGCCGTTTGTGGAGCTGACTTTTTAGACAGCTGTAAGCCACTATTTCAAAAACTTAAAATTCTACCTTTGCCTTGTTTATATATTTTTGAAATATGTGTTTTCGTCAAGAAAAACTCAAATTTATTCGAAACGAACATTGACAGGCCAAATAGCCGAACACGGCATAAAGACAGACTTCGACTGCCACCAATTAGGCTAAAATTATTTAAAAAAAAATGTTTATTGCATGTCGATTATTATTTTTAATCATTTACCAAATAGTTTACAAGAACTACCATTGACAATGTTTAAAAAAATACTGTTTAATATGTTACTAGTTAAAAAATATTATACTGTAAAAGAATATTTAGAAGACAAGTCAATAGAACCTGTAATGTGCAAGTTAGATTAATTGACGACACTGACTGAATATATTTGCACGCCATGTAATGGCAGGATATGCTGAAACAAATTTACTGTAACACCTTATGTACCATACTCTAGCAAATAAATGTTTTGATTTGATTTGATTTGATTTGATTTGATTTGATTTGATTTGATTTGATTTGATTTGATTTGATTTGATTTGATGTAATGGAAGTGATCAGGTGTATCGGAACCGAATTTGGAAGCGGTATATCGGAATCGGAACTGAATTCGAACCGAGGCCGACGTAGCAAATAAAACTAATCAAAAACTGTGATAAGTAATTTTGTTTTTTCCTATAATATAAGGAACATTTTTTTTTTAATAATTCATTACAATGCCTAAAAGAAGTTGGTAATAAGCGCAATTTAACTCTAACTTATTATTAGATGTAATAGGTTTAATTAAATCTAAGAATAGCGTCCTTTTGCACTGTTATACAAGTCATGGTTCTTTCTTAGTGTCTGGTACTGATAAAAATACCTGGTTCATGTGTTATATGGATAGCACAGCAATTATAGACTAAGTTTAAACAGTACACTAACTCAAAAGGTTAACGCGTTCCATATTAAGGGGGTCCTTTTCCACTCGCCTATCGTAAACATCGAAAATGGTTTAAAAGCTTGTTACTTCATTTAATGCAATCCAACGCGATGTTAGACGAAAAGGCAACGCTAAAAAAGAGAGATAACGCCTGAAACTCTGTTAGTATTCGGTAATTCTGAGATTTACTCGAAAATTTCACAAGACTTGCTCCAGGAAATAGCTGTTTTTTTTAAACCCTTACAAGTTTTTGGAAAAAGTTGTCGTCATTTAGAATTTTAATAAAATTTGCAAGGTTTCTAAAGTTTTACTTTTTGACTTTTTAATTTTTACGCAAATTATGAAGTGTCAAAGTTCATACAAAATAGGAGATTTTCAGAGGTTTTTACTGGATTAGTTTTACACAAATTTAGAAATTGGTTTCTATAGAAACCTAGATAATATCCAGAAAATACTACGTTTCCAAAATATCTAATGAAAAATGTGTAATAACGTCATAATCAGTTATGAGCGGTTGTATGAAAAACAGTGAAAATGTGAGTCATGAGTACGTTATTTTGGAATTCTTGTTTAAGTATGCCAGTGAAGTCTTACAGAAGCTTGAGAACAAATGAACGAGCTAAGTGAAAAGTGACACATGTCACTTTGACAGAATCCAGGCTGACATTTGTACGAACCGAGCAGATTAAAGTTCCGACCGAAGAGATACGGTGCCTCAGTCAGCAGCCGTACGAACAACGTCTAGTCTCTTTCACTGTGACTACCTAAAGCTTGCATCATAATAAATCAGTTGTGTAATCTGGAATAGTTTGTTTATTGCTTGATAGCCAGTCATCTCCGTTCAGAACTGAGTTCCTGAACAGGGCTTCAATGATAATCGGCATCATACGCCGGCAAATAAACGAAGAGCGAACTCACAACATTCTAAATAGGTACGAGACAGTAGTCGAGGGGGAGGGGGATTCTCCATGCGACAAACATAAACCCATTCCTCCAATGTAGACTCCGATTAAAAATCGGAACTTAAATCGGAATAGAAAGTATAAAATTATTCGGAAGTTCCGAACTTTCGGAATCGGAGTCAAACCTCTGTAACATCTCTAGTTTGTACGTAAATAGGGTTGTTGGATGACTTGGTATGTCAAGGTCAGACTCTACTATGTAGTAGATATAAGTGAGTATATTGTATTATTAGTGTGAATATTGGAGAAACTTTGTGGAGTAAGTTACGTACCTAAAGTAAATTATAATTGCCTGTAAGGAATTCATAGTATCTGTCTTGTAAATTGTTTCAACGTAAGACAAAGGTCTCTCTATGTACCTATTAATTTTGGCCATAAATTCTGTTAAGTACAAATAAAAAACTTAATTATAACTTCATAAAAACGAATGTTATATTCTTGGAGTACTTTTGTATATGAGATAGAGAATTTAAACAAGAAATTTGTACGTATACTTCTAATCAAAATGTTAAATGGCTTATCACAATCCTCGGTCAGGCGCTGAGTCCAATGGGAAGTTGTCCACGGCTGATCGTAAACAATTTCGTGTCCACACTAGGTACAGTAACTGTAATTTAAGTTAATTTTTGACAGACATAACGTTCAAAAATAACGTGTCATCTAAAATTGTGGTTCCTTCTAGGATCTCAAAAAAACTACATGCTACAGAAAAACTTGTTTGCAAAAAATATATCGAGCCTTTTTAGGAAGAACATCGTAAGCGACAGTGAGCGTTTTTGCTGTACTAGTAGATTTTCTCTTCCATAATTATAAAGTATTTACGAAAATATGTAATAGCAACAATTCTATTAGATCGGTAGTTATATGAAGTTATATTTTAAAAAAATTATTTATAATCATGAATTAATACTTTTTAATTATGGAAGAGAAAATCTACTAGTTGTGCAAAAACACTCACTGTCGCTTACGACGTTCTTCCTAAAAAGGCTCGATATACTTTACAAGCTAACTAGCTTTACTAGCTAGCTTGTATTTGTTTTTAAGCTATGTTGTTTGCTCTGTTTGTTTGTAGCTATGCTTTACAGTAATTCCTGATATTAGCGCATTCAAACATACTTTTCAGTTTACAATATCGCCTCAGAAGAGATGAAGATGTTACCGTGGTCCTGGGACGCAAAGGGCAACTGAAGGACACGTGTTGGTTTTAGTCGGTAAAAGTCTGACACGTCAAGAGAGGAAAAAATTACCTCAAAAAAAGTTTAAATAATAGGAGTATAGATTATTATATTCACCACCTTTATACATTTATATTACGAGAAGTTTTACGACCAACAGAACCAACAACAAGGGACAATTTAAATCGTTATGACATCCTATATGTCATCCACCTACCACCGGTCAATTCAACAAGCTACCGGGAACAATTAATCGAAATAACACAAACAATGGGCCATACAAAATGCAGCATCCATTACTCTCGACCACGATATTCATCAAATATGCAAAAACAAATAAATCTATTTCCTGGCACGTGAATTCATGTTCACGCTTCAATTACTGGTATAGAATGCGAACCTCTAAATCCCACAGGCGGAACCAGAATATATTTGCATGACAATTTCGGTATATAGAGATGTAGGTACCTGGCGCAAAAATATTTGGAATAACCTTGATATTCATCTACACAAAAAAATATAGCATTGAAATATATATATAGCTTCTCTCGCTTTGAGTGGAGTGAGACAGAGTGCTACTAACCAAAATCCGAGTTCCCTTAGTTGCCCTATACGACCCACCTACCAATCCACCAACTACTATCTAACACCACTCCACCATCAACGACTGCGTCAATGCTTACCGTCAGTTACCATCGCAGCGAAGCACTGGTTTATTATAATATAATATAATAAAAAAAAGACGTGTGGCACTCGGAGACTGCCACGGTAAAGCTATTGCATAGCATTTTTTATTATCAACTTATTTGTGATTGAAGTTGACAAGTTGCCATGACAACCATTTAGTGGGGGGTGTTAGGTTTTTTTCGTTACGGAATTTCTGGATTCGGTCTCTACGCTCAAGCCCGCGATAGAAGCTATGCAATAGCTTAACAATTCCCCGGGCCCTGGCTTTCAATACAACATGTCCTTGAATCAAAGTGTTGATTTTGACCTCCCAAAATTTAGCTAATAACTTTCGAATTTTGCATGCTATGTCCTAAAATAGTTAAACATGTCTGTACTAAATCCATTTTGTGTAACACCATTTTATATCATGTTTTACACTAATAAATTATTTTCTTTATTTTTTCTTTATACATATTTTTGATATTTTTAAATATTTCTTAAAACAAATATTTAAAAAAAACATTTAAAAATACAAAAAATAGTGGTCCACCGATGTCGGGAGCAGGGTCCAAGCTACCGGTGGTTAGGGCTCCAGAGACAGGAACCTCCTCACAATGCGTGCCGTATCGAGGAGTACTGCCTTCTGTATCAGGCCCTTGATCCAACCGCGCAACGACAGCTTCGACAAATGGTCGTCGAAGCTTTTGGCTATAAGGCCATTGGCGGTCACGACAAATAATAAATTATTTATTATTATCATCTTTTTTTCATTTGAATATGTATATTAATTATATTTTTAAATATTTTAATAACAAGTAGTAAAAAAAAATAATTATAAATATAAAAAAAAAAACAGTATCCCACCGGTATCGGGAACAGGGATTTCTTGATTATTATTATAATAATCAAGGTTCAATACTGTTTGTACAGTTCATTTACTCCATTACCCAGAATACGTTGTGGGAAATGAAAACCATCATTGCTATGATGGAAAACACAATTTTTGTAAAAAAAAATAGTCCATGCTGAAAATGGGGAATGAAAATATATTGCAATAATATTTGAATGAGTTTCCAAATTTCTTTGAACGTGTAATTTATTATTTGAGTTCTATACTTTTGCTTGGAAATGTGGGGTTTTAACTTTTATAAAATACTATAGCCAATGTCACTACATTGGCTATAATTATATTACGAGTATTAATACAGGAATAAAGAATCTTAAAAAAAATTGCAAACAGACCAGTACTTCCAGAGATTACCCCCTACAAACAAAAAAAAACAAACTTTATCTATTCATAATATTAGTATACAATGGCATGGGACCTATCCGATGTGCTATCTATAGGACGGGTGATAAATTGGCACTATCCTTGTATAATGTGGTCCTTTCTAATCTGATTGGTTTCCGTATTCTGTGCAATGAGGTATGTGGGTCGCTGTGTTAGGAAGGTGCTAATGGCGTTCATGGTAATACATGTCATGCCTAAGTGGGCAGAGCATATTGCTTGTAGAACAGATGGTCGATGGGGCCGATTGTTTTTTTTTTTAAGGAAATCACTAAAGAATTTTTCATCGTTATACTTCTATAGATACCGGCATGGATCTTGAGCGCTCGGCGTTAGAGTGGGGATCGCTTTGGGCATTCCATACATTGGCGAGCCAATCGTCATCATTTTGACTTCTGCGCAACTTGAAGCCAGCGCTCAAGATCCTTGCTGGTATCTATAGAAGTATAACGATGAAAAATTCTTTAGTGATTTCCTTAAAAAAAAAAAAAACAATCGGCCCCATCGACCATCTGTTCTACAAGCAATATGCTCTGCCCACTGAGGCATGACATGTATTACCATGAACGCCATTAGCACCTTCCTAACACAGCGACCCACATACCTCATTGCACAGAATACGGAAACCAATCAGATTAGAAAGGACCACATTATACAGGGATAGTGCCAATTTATCACCCGTCCTATAGATAGCACATGGAATAGGTCACATGCCATTGTCCTGACTATAAATGAGTCCCATGCGGTGGTTCGAGTACAAAGTGTGTTAGCGATATCTTAATGTCATCGGAATTTGTGTTTTGTTACCGTTTGTCGTTAATTTTAAAGTGTTTGGTTGTACAAGGTACAATGGCCTAGTTTTGTGTTCTGATCTAATAATCGAGTTGTTAAAATTAAGTAGGTAAGATTGCTCGCAGAACAGAATGCTGATGGAGCCGTTACGTTTTGGAATGGTGATTGCGGAAAGACAGCATTGAAGAATGATGGTCTAATAAAGGTTAGCAAGCATTTTAGAGAATGTGCGCGAGAATGGCTTGACTTGGTTCCGCCATCACATCATTTCTGCCATCGGACAACCCGACGTACGTAAGCGTTTTGTTTTATACCGCATACATCGAAAAACTAGAACCATTTGCTTACAGTGATTTTCCCCTCCGATTATAATTTAGTGACAATTTAGTTTGGCAATTTTTGTTTAGGACTAATTTTATGATAAAACTTACCGTTATGCTGAAAATCGCATTTCATTTATGATGGTGTTTTGAACAATTCTACCAATTTTCAGCTGGGTGCGAATTATTGTAACCTCAGATGTCTAATTTGACCGGACTATTATGATCTCAAATCATATTTTAACCAACAACTTGACACTGACCTTGACAACTTGTACGTTGTACACTTTGGTACGTTACTTTCGATAATTTTCGATCATCAAGTTCGTAGATTTTATCTTACAAGAAAAATAAAGCAGGTATGTACATAAAATAATACATTCTCCATACAATTTAACCAATTTATGGCTGTCAAAATTCCCAAAAGTCAAGCAGGGCCGAAATTTCTATGAAACTATGTCATGAACGAATTGGCTAGTTGATTTATGCCCACTTTTTATCTCAAACCAAATGCAAGGCCGGCGAAGGAATTTCAATTTAGGACCAAAGGAATTTCAAGGACTGGGCGCTACGCCGTAGCTCAGTGCTACGGCGTGTGCTACGTGACCGTAGCTGCGTAGCTTTAATTTGACGTAGTGTATGTATGCTGCGGTCTGAGGGACGTTTGGGGTCAAGAGCAGTTTTATTCTTATTAATACGAGTAATGGCGGTAGTAAAAGGAATGGCTGATGCTAATAAGTCGCCGCCGAGTTGCTAGTCTATCGGTTTTCTATCGTTTACATTTCAGGGAGTGTGCACTGCAATTGCACAATCTAATTTCGCCAAGTCCGTTCCATCATCGGACCACAAGACGTACAGCGTTGCTTCACCGGTGCATGGTTGACATCCCACCCATACGCACAAAGCGTTTTGGGAACACATTTATTGTGCGTACAGCCAAGGAGTGGAATTCTCTCCCGGAGTTTGTGTTTCCTGATAGCTACAACTTGGGGGTCTTTAAGTCAAGAGTGAATAGGTTACTTCTAGGCAAGCGTGCTCCATCGTCGACCACATCATCGCTTACCATCAGGTGAGATGGTGGTCAAACGCGAGCCTATAAACAATTTAAAAAAAAAAGTAAGTGGCTAATATGTTTTTACCATCTTCGTGCTTTTGCATAGTCAATCAATATCATACCAAAAATACTAATTATATCTTTGGTTGAACCAAACATTACTAGGAATATTTTTTCTATATTCTAAGCACGGAGTCATAACTGGCTAGCAAAAAACCTTACATTTGGGTTACACGACACGTGAGGTGGCTAAAACCTCATCATATCTTAGAGCTAGAAGATAGGTAGTAGCTCTGGACAACAAATGAGTAGATGCTTCCAATAGAAAACTACTCCGCGGTGGAAATCCATTAACTGTACCTTAGGGCAGATTGCAAATGGATTTTGTTTTTAAATGGGTGGGTAATCCTCAAATATTTTTTTCCATGCGGGGTAGAGTGAGAAATATTAAACTTTCACTGACTAAAACGCGCTGATGATCTTTCAGGTACCACTTGCATTCAAAGGCCTCGGTAAGTCTTTCGAACAATACTAGCCCAAATAAAACAAAAAAACCTAAAGTTGTAAAAGATGTATGCTCTGGTTTAACTCGTTTAAAGTCTGACACGCCCTCCCACTCCACTTTAGAGTGAAAAAAGTCATTAGATGATATCCCATAAAAAAATAGGTATAAAAACATTTTTTTTAAACAAAAACCAATCACATTCCTTCCTCCTTTATCTATTAAAATCCCAAAAACGTTGACAGGCGACGTCCCGAAAGGTTCAGTACATTATATAATATCGAGTTTCCACCCTTGTTTGACCCTTAATACTTTATTCAAAGCCTTTCGTGCCTACTTCATTAAATACCCCTTACTTGAACACAGTTTGGTAAGTTGAAACTTTAATGCTCTCCTTGGGGACCTCAAAAGGAGCTGTTAAACTGTGAATGGACTGACAGGATGGATTGAATTGGTGAGATGCCTTGATTGTTCGTAGATAAAATATTTATTTATTTAAACTTCAAGTTTGTGGTAGATGTGCACAGTAAATGAATAATAGAAATTGTTCGGGTGCCATCGGCTACCTTCGACTGGCCTGTTGGTCTAGTGGTTAGTAGCCCTGACTGCTACACCGGAGGTCGTGGGTTCGATTCCCACCCAGGACAAATGTTTACTTGATGACCATGATCATTTGTTCTGTGTCTGGGTGTAATTTATCTATAAAGTGTATGTATTTAGAAATTCATAAGTATGTTTATCAGTTGTCTAGTACCCATAACACAAGCTCTGCTTAGCTTGAGACTAGACGGCGTTGTGTGATAGTTGTGGAATATTATTATTATTACCTTCGCCACTCGTCAGTCTGCAGCGCGGACGACTGTGCGCGAGACAAGCAGGGCCAGGAAGTCACAACCAACTACACTTCACTAAGCGAAAACAATAGACGACACACGCGCGTCTTATAAATTTTATTTCTGTACAGTTTTCCTGGATAGACTTTTGTCAGTTTTACAGTCCACTGCCTTTTATCCAGTCCAAGTCACAATTAAGTAACACATATTAAAAATAGAATAAAGCATCATTAAATTAGGTGGCTTATATTATATTTTGTTAAAATTAGAAACTAATAAAAACACTAACCGCCAGTCCGCCTTAGTACTTTTATGTTGCATGAAGTTTTAATAAATAAATAAATAACTAACTAACCAACACACAAACTATTCAATAAACTAACACAACTAATAAAGAAAACCATTTCGTGAAATAAAGAACCACCAAATGGGTTACATTATAAGCCAGACAATATCGCGGCAGATCAAGGCTAAATCTTAATTTTTTTTTTAACACACTAGGAATACTCCTGTATTGTGTGCGTTTACGAACATATAAAGTCAAAAATAAGACACCCACTCCCAGAACAAATATCAGTAAGGCGTAGTGCATAGGCAGACTTAGTGTTACAATACAATTATTATTGACATTATTGTATTGTAACAATTTTTTTTATCAAGGGAATTACTCCTGTATCGTAGGTGATGAGATAAGACACCCAGACCCGGAACACCTATTTGTAGGCCGTACAAATATTTATTCCATACTAGCTTTTGCCCGCGCGGCTTTGCTCCCGCTCGTCTCTACTCTACCCTACTCTACCCTACCCTACCCTACTCTACCCTACTCTACCCTACTGTACCCTACTCTACCCTACTCTAGCCTACTCTACCCTACTCTACCCTACTCTACTCTACTCTACTCTACTCTACTCTACCCTACTCTACCCTACTACTCTACCCTACTCTACCCTACACTACCCTAATTTTTTTTTCCATATGAACCTTCTCCTCACAATAACAATCACAACAAAAAAAAAACAGTCAAATCGGTCAAGCCGTTTTCATGCCAAGTCGTGACAACGGAAAACGGGGGTCATTTTTATATATATAGAAGATGGGGATCGAACGCGCAACCCGCAGCGCCGCAGCCAATCGCTCAACCACTGCACCATTCGCGCCATCAACAATACACAACACAATAACAAGAACAACAAACACAAACACCAACAATAACTTAATATTTTAGTCACAAGATTCTCAACTCGCAGCAACACGACTACACTTTCATAAAATTAAAATAAAGTCACTCTGAAAGAAAACGCCAACCAAGCTAACGTAATTTTATCTCACCCTTGCTTACATAACAAAAAATAAACGCGCCTTCTCAAGCCCATTTATTATCTTGAAAAATTCAAAAGTAAACATTACTTGAGAACCGGAAAATATGTCGCGTATTTCTTTCCTTTTTAAATCTGAGATCAAGGCAAGCGAATTGCTAGTAATAAAAAACCGGTCAAGTACGTCAGACTCGCGCACGAGGGGTTCAGAAACAGAAATCACAAGCATTTTTTTTATTGTTGAGTTTGCGCTTGACCGCTATCTCACCTGATGGAAAGCGACGATGAAGCATGCTTACCTAGAAGTAACCTATCTACTCTTGACTCATTTATAATATTAAATTTATTTCTAATAGACTAATTACAGGCACTTTTGAATTGTCAAAATATCGCTCAGCCGAAAAAAATGTGAAGCTATATTGAAGCTAATTGTTTCCTTAGCGTTATCTTTAAAAACGGCATAAAAATCATGTCTGTTGTATGGGAGTGCCGCTCAAATATTTCATTTTATTTTATTTTTAGTATTTGTAGTTATAGCGGCAACAGAAATACATACAACATCTATGAAAATTCCAACTAAGTATCATGGTTCATAATAAATATAAAGCTTGGTGTCAGGCGGACAGACAGACAGGCGGACAGACAGACAGACGGACGGACAGCCAAGTCTTAATAATAAGGTCCCATTTTACCCCTTGGGTACGAAAGCCCAAAAATGTTTCAACGAAAAATGTGTTGAAAAAACCCAAATTTTACAAAATAATCACTTCTTATTTTCGTCGTCCTATCCAGAGTTTAACCCGTTTCATTTTTCACAATTTCGTTCTTCGCCTCTAGCGATCATTTTTATTGTTTAAACATTGTGAGATTGTTTCGACTCCATTTTTAGGTTACATTTTTTTTTTCATCTAGTCTCTGGGGTGTGATTAATTTCAATCATGGTAATGTTTTTTTTTGTTAAGTTTCGAAAAATAAAATGATTAAAGATTACATGCGGGTTTCTGAATTGTTTTGAGTTAAGAACGCGTCAAATGTCAAATTATGTCTCACATGTTTACCTCGGTTAAAAACAGATATAGGATATTTTGTCTGGCCCGGAGAACTGGTTGATTTTATGCTCTAATCACGCGAGGAACTCTAATACCTTGGGTCGTCCGAAATCAAGATTCGTTCATACATTCATTAGAAGTCAAGACATATTCATTCATTCTGAAGAAATCAAAATTCATTCATACATTCAGTAGAAGTCAAGACTCATTCATACATTCAGTAGAAATCAAGACTCATTTATTCATTGATTAATTCCGTAGAAATCAAGATTCATTCATACATTCAGTAGAAATCAAGATTCATTCATACATTTAGTAGAAGTAAAGATTCATTCATACATTCAGTAGAAATTAAGATTCATTCATACATTTAGTAAAAATCAAGACTCATTCATTCACTCAGTAAAAGTCAAGACTCATACATTCAATAGAAAAAAGAGTCATTCATACATTCAATAGAAAACAAGAGTCATTCATTCATTCAGAAGAAATCAAGATTCAAAGAATAGATATCAAGATTTTAGCAATTATATTACTTTACTACCATCCACTAGGTGTGAAAACATAACCGATAGATCTAGGCAATAGATTCCCATTAATGGGAATATATTTGCCAGTCACAAATTAAATCATTCAACTCTCAAATAACCTCAATAACTCTCCTTAATTGGTACAGTTCAATAACTAATTGCCAAACCAACATTGCCTGAATAAACACTAGAATTTTTGCTAATTGGCTGATCTTTGACATTTGCAGCAAATGGATAATATCTCATTGGCATCTGATTGACGATCATCTCGAGAAAATCTTGGATAAATGGGGAGCTGGTGATTTCTTCTGAGTTTGCTTTTCATTAGTGATTTCACAGCATGAGATCTTGTAAACTAATTATTTATTAGGGTTTATTTAGCAAACTCTGTATACAACGTGTAACGTTAAATGCACAAAACCTGAAAATAGTTTTATCAGAATTAGGAGCAGAATCAATTAAACCACTTTTTAATATAGGTTAAATTTTTCAAAAAAATATTCTTTAAAAATGTCGCCCTGTCTATTTATGAATAGATCAAGCCATCACGTGAGCAAACCTGGCCAAATAGGTAAACAAACATAAATAGTTGTAGTTCAACCAAATTTTCTCATACGCGGGATAATAAAAGTTCTTATTTCAATGCAGATATTTATTTTAAACAAACTGAACCTGTACCTATATAAAACCTTAAAATTTTTATAAATGATTTTATTCTCACAGAATTAGGTCAATTAAATTAAAGATCATTTGGGGTGTCTGAGGTTTTGCGCATTTAACGTTACCCGTTGTATTTTCTATCTACAATTAAAGGATAAACTGACTGACTGACATATCAACTCACAGCCGAAACTACTGGGACTAGGGACGTGAAATACTGCACGAGGCTTGCTTTTATGACGTAGGCGAGCACTAAGAAGATTCCCAAAATTCAACCCCTAAAGTAATGAAACATTTGTCCACATTTTGCATGAAAAAATCTACAAAAGAAAGCGAAGCGGCTAGTATAAGCTAGTCTCTATTATAAAAGGTTAAGCCTGACTCACTGACTCATCTACGCTCAGCCCAAACTCTTGGACTTAGATCGCTGGAAATTTGCACAGAGGTATTTTTATAATATACACAATTAAATATAAAAGGTTTTTCCAAAATTCATCCTCCTAAGATAGAAGGGTCCAAAATTTGAGAGGAACCTTTCACGCTGGCGAAGGCGCTGGCAGAATCTAGTAATAACATATTATACTAGCTTTTGCCCGCGGCTTCGCCCGCGTACATAAAATATAGCCTAACACAGAAATAAATCAGCTTACTATCGGTGAAAAAATTTTAACAATCGGACCAGTACTTCCAGAGATTACCTTCTTTATAATATTAGTGTAGATGGGTGAAAGCATACCCATCCCACCCGTCATAAGCACGTGTGGAAAAGAGAGAGGAAAGCCTTTGCCCAGCAGTGGAACAAAACGGGCTAATTAGATAAATATATAGATTACGTAGTGTCGTCAATAAGATTAATTATTAACATTACAGATAACAACTTATCGCATTAAGTGTTAATAGTGTAAGGAGGAAATTATAATCCTCCCTAATGCTTCCTAAGCATCAAAGATACAAGATTGCCCCGTAAACCAATTAACCCCACTCGAATTAGAACATTAGGACCTCTCCTAAGTTGCGTCATTGCACCCCATTTCCGGCATTCTTGATCCTATATGTAAAGTGGTGACCCAACCTTTGGGTACTCTACCTTCGGCACAAATAGGCCATAGGAATTTTAACGACTGGTACGTTTTCATGTAGAAATTTTGATGTCAGAAAACGCGTTTGGTAAAATAATGTAATGTTGAAAATAAAAATAACGCACCTTAAGTGTAGTACGTACTTAAAATAAAATAGTTTCTGTAATTTTCATACACACTCTATTCCAAGTCAACGAAAAACGGTTTTGATTTCCCAGCGATTGTCAAAATATGTGCCTCAAGGGACCGTAAAAGGTCTTGTTTAGATTGAGTTGACTAAGAGGTAATAGGGTCTTGACAGACAAACAGATAGATTCATACAACAAATGATCCTATAAAGGTTCCGTTTTGCCGACTGAGGTACAGAACCCAAAACAATACATCACTAAAACACAATTAAATATTTAAAATTATTATGTACTGGCGTTTGCCCGCGGCTTCGCCCGTGTACACAAAAAATAGCCTATGTCGCTCAGAAATAAAGCAGCTTTCTATAGGTGAAAAAAATTAAAAATTTGAGCAATCGGACCAGCAGGCCTAGCCAAGCTACAATCGTTTCGTTTCGATTCTCTTTCGTCGATCGCTTCAAGACGGCCACGCCTCCGATTCCTTTTTTCTGACGGCATGTCCACGCTCAGTCCCATGGTCTTTGGTACTTTCAAAGATTATAGCCTCCAAACAAAACAAATTTAACCTCTTTATAAGTGTAGATATATAAAAACACATTTTCACTTTCTCTTAATCACACTTATAACTAACTAAGCTTACATTGTCAGCGATTACACATAACGACCGAAATTCCCACTTCACCGCTACATAACTGCCCACTCATTAAAATGTTTCTGAAATAAATTCTCGCGTAACCCAAGGGCCACAGGGCATTCAACAAAACGACCCATTACACCCCGTATGGGCCATTTACCGTAAAACTGAACCGTTTCGCCCCAAAAGTTTCACTTTACCTAGTTTTTGAAACTGTTTTTTTTTTTGTTTTTATAGCTAAAGTGATGTTTGAGTTGACTTTAATTTTGTTATAAAAATGGAAACGGATTTTACATAGAGGACGTGACCGAAAGTTTAGCTGGAATTATGTTTTTCGTAGTAAAATGCTTTTATTAACCTTCAGTAAATGTAACAAAACATGCCTGTATGGTGTTTCTATCGTGCGGATTTCATCACCCGCAAATTACCTTTTCATACAAGTATT
The DNA here is from genome assembly GCA_949319445.1 of Mythimna lalbum. Taxonomy (NCBI): domain Eukaryota; kingdom Metazoa; phylum Arthropoda; class Insecta; order Lepidoptera; family Noctuidae; genus Mythimna; species Mythimna lalbum. The sequence goes on along the minus strand of OX439358.1, from coordinate 17,531,512 downwards.
TATTATAATGCGGGCAGTTCCGCATGCGTGATTAAATCGGCATGTTATTAAAAACACCTATATGCAAAAAAATAATGAATTACTGCTGCTCCCAGCGGCTTCGCCCGCGTGATAGTAGAAAATTATCCCAAGGGAACATACTTCCGGAATAAAAAGTATCCTATGTCCTATTCCAGGACATGGTCTATCCGTGTACTAAGTTTCATCAAAATCGGTTTTGCCATTTAGACGTGAAGACGTAACAAACAAACAAACAAACTCACTTTCGGTTTTATAATATTAGTAAGGACTAACTCCTAACGGTGGCTTTGTTCGCGTCATAGTAAAAAAATCTCAAGGGAACATTCTTCCGGGATAAATAGTATTCTATAGACCATTCCAGGACATAGTCTACTTGTGTACCTAACACCCAAATCCAGTCAGACCATCTTTGTGAGTAAGAAGGAGTAACAAAGATACACACAGACTCATATATCCAATCCATAGGATGTCGGAATCTTACAACTTGAATTTCATTGATATATTTGCATGTTCTAAATTTAAGTTTAACACAAGTATTATAAAAAAGTTAAATTGCAACTGAGTCATTGATATTATAGGTATATGTATACATATTTATTTCAGTTATTTAAATGAAAATGTTTCACCAAATATTTTATTTTTATATTGGGCAGGCCTTACAGTGTATATTATATATATATGTATTGCACGATAATGTCCATCTGGTGGCAACCAAGGTATTTGAACAATGTTTAATCTGTGGATAATACAGTTGGCTGCAACATTACCACTTACCTAATGTATTATTCATATGCATAAGCTTTATGTTGTAGCTGTTTGTTATCCCTCAATAAATAAAATAAAATACATACAAACTATAACTTTTATAATATTAGTTTGATTGAAAAAGTAAAAAGAAATAGGTACTTTGTACTAAAATCGTGTATTTAACGTTAATGTTTTTTCTCCTGTACGAAATAATAAATGCATATGTAAGTAAAAAAAAAACAAATCCACCGTCTACTCCATTCCAAATTGAATTGAGATCTCAAATTGATCCTCCACATTTTGTTTTAAATTAAACTGTTCCATATTCAATATCCGTCTTAAAAAATGAAATGAAATGAACCGACAAACGCGGATTTGCTGTCGAAGCCGAAACCGTGTTCGGCTCCTCTTCCGATTTCGACCGAAACTGACGCGATTATAGAAAAACAGTCAAGATATAAAAACTTCTAACTATATAGTGTTATGCTAAATCGTATCTACAGTTATAACTTTTTAAATACTAAATGATCGAAAAAAATATCATTGCCCATAGACGAACAAATCATTCAGTTTTTAGGCACCTATCACAACCGTTGATGCCTAAAGGTTCTATAATCGCGACCGCGTACCGGAAGACGCAGCGTTGGAAGGCCTCCTACAAGGTAGACCGATGACCTGGTGAAGGTTGCGGGAAACCGATGGATGCGAGACGCAGAGGAACGTTCGTTGTGGCAACGCGCTTGGACGCATATCGGCTGAAATGGTGGTGACGAAGATGATGATCACAAACATCGGTTCAAATGTGATTGTTTAAACCGAATCGAAAATTCGGCCAGTATTTAGCCGAAACTCTAGCGGTAACCAGTTTTTTGGCCGAAACCAGTCTCTAATAAAATGTCAACGACATTCCAAAATAATAAAAATATACATACAAGGTCTTTAGAGATTCAGACATCCTAATTTGTGAACTGAATAATACATGATCATGAAAAATGTCTAGCATAATGGTCTATCAAGTTCTAATTGTGTATGCATAGAGAGTCCGGTGAACCTATTACTGGGAACAGGGATGCCTTATTTTCTTGTTGAAGTGACAGCCTGACGGATCTTATTAGGTTTTATTTCCTATTTATTTTTACTTTATTACATAATAAGGAAAGTCACTGAATAAAGGAGAAGTAGATATTAAATATTTTCGGAAAGAGACGCGGTCGTTGTGAAATAGGAAGCATAAAACATGGATTTTACAAGCTTTTATTTAGTTTCACCTGTCCCGATGTTTGTCTGTAACCAAATCTTGCTTTTTGATCCACTTCATTGAGCTGTTTTGCATGCATGTGTAAATCAGATGACAATGCAAAATTATTATGACATGGAGCTGATCTGATGATGGAACCGAAAGGTGGCTATAGGAACTCGGTAGTTAAACGACACAACCCCATTGAGTTTGAGCTCGTAAGATTCGTCTGGACGAGTATTAATTTTATAAGTATATAAAACCGTGCTATAAAAGCTTGCTATGAAAAGAATATTTTCACTAAAAACTTGTTATGAATAAGTTTTACATTGTAGCCTTTTTGTATTGCTCTGTTTTGTATTATCATAAACAAAATCTTTTTCCTAAATCCTTTTAACGAATTTCTTAGTGTACATCGGACCCTTTTTAGAAAGAAGATTGTACAGCGGAGCTCAGACATTTACCTTTGCAAGTTTTTTTTTTATATGACAGAAACTAGTGCCACTTGATGGTAAACAGTGATGCAAACCTTGATAGTAAAGCGTACTAATTTATTAAGAACCAATGGGCTCTTAATAAAAGTACTAGTGCTTGCACTCTAGCCTTGAAGACACCTAAATTATAGTCAGACGAGAAGCCCACTGCAGGTAAATTGTTCCAATCCTTCAATGTACCCGGTATAAACTACGAGGCGAAATACATACATCTGAATATAGATACGAATGTATCAAATGAAAAAACAAAATTGGTATTTCCACCGGTCGATATATCCAGATTCAGAAATACAGTTGAAACTGAAACAAGATTGGTTTCACTGTATTTCAACAATGTAGAATAATGCAGAAATTTTTGCTTAGATCTTCTCGTATAAAATTTCTGTCAACAAATCTAGATTTATCCAAAGCAAATTCGTAAAGTAACGGAATCAATCTAGATAAACTAAACGGAAAAGTAAATTAGATAAATGCTCATCCAAGCGTTGATCGTAAGATTGTTATCCGTCATTTTTCTGCATTTAGTTCTCGCGGAACTCATGGAATAGGTGTTTTACTTTGATTTAATAAAAAAATAAATAAATATACATGTAATAGAGAGGATGTGATGGATGCGGGACGCTCAGGATCGATCATTGAGGTGACGTTTGGGCGAGGCCTATGTCCAACAGTGGACGTCTGTCGGCTGAAATGATGATGATGATGATGAGGAGGAGGATATCGTGGTGCCTTCCTGACCACTTCTCTAAAAGAGAATTTACCGGTGCAATTGTGACGCCCTCGTAATATGTGACCAAAAAGATGTTTTATTAAAACTCAGTAGATTCTAAACAAAATGACCTTCACTCTGAAAGAACAAGCGTCGAAATGCCAAATGCCAAAGTGTAAGGGATTAACCACAAGAGTTTTGGGTAGCACTAATGATCCAAAACATTTTGAACAAAAATCTTAGACATAACGTTACGTTTGACTAAAACCTCAGCTACAAATCTTCTTCAAAAATAATAAGCTACGTACGCCATAAGTCAAATTCAAAGCATAAATATCGCATTACAGCGGTCCTACACATACCATTTTGTCTTACAACCCTAAATGTGCTCATATTTATACGAATTATACCCTCTGAGGTCCAATACAAAGCAGTTTTTCCACAATCTTTCAAAGTAAACTGCTTTGTAATGGCTTGAACTACTTAATATTAGGACACACAACCACAAATAAAGTAGAATTTAACAAAATTTAGATACCAGTTTTTTCCTGTTACACCTTGGCACGTTTAGTTTATATTCGCTTGTTTAAAATATTATCCGACCTTTTTCGATATCACATAGAATTTGACCCCCTGGCACCTCCACCTCGATACTACCTTCTGTGAAAATTATCTTTACTGTCTAGCATTTGCTACGTCTAGAAGTAACTCAGTAGTATATACTTCGAGGAGTTTGTTTCGAACACAAATGTCTAACTTCACAACAAACAAAATAGTTGCACTCCATTTTCCTCTTACTTAAGCAAACAAAATATAATAAAAAGCAACTAGATTTCTATTTATAACCAAAATTAAATTACAAGGGTTCCTCGCTCAACCGAGTTAGCTGTTTGCTAAAGTTGTTACAAGTTTCTATGCTTAGATACCCATCTACTGTATATTGTGCGACCGCAGCCTTGAAAGGGCGAGGCGACACTTGCTAACTAAGCCAAACTACCATCTATCAGTGACATAACGGAACGCTTTACAAGAGCTTCACCGTATGTGTACTACGCTTAAACACTGAAACAGTTTTGGTATGTAAAGCAGTAGTGTGACCCTAGACTAACAGCCAAAAAGTTCGGAGTTGAAACTTTTTGCTGTGAGCTAACTGTCCCCGCACAAAAAAACGCCGCTTCAAGCTTCATTTTGAGGTGGCCTTTTTTTGTGGCTTAAGTGCGGCGATCCCGCCACAAAAAAACGCTTGCGGCTTCGAGCTTCACCGGACACTAGAGGTATCGCGCGCTTCAGCTGTTTTTTGCGACCGCTTTTAGCTTTTTTTATGGCCGCTTCTAGCGTTTTCTTGTGGTGGCGTTTTTTGAGACCCGTTTGCGGGGACAGTTAATGGCTGTCTGAATTTATGGCGGGTTTCTTGTAGTTTAGTGGTTGTTTTAATTATTCGCATAATGATTCCTAGTGGATATCGTGATGTAAAATTGGAGTAATTTTGTATCTCAAGTATTTGCACAACTGGACAGTATAGAGTCATTGAAACAGGCGGGATCTCAGTAAAAATGAAGCTGATAATTTTATTGCAATTTTGATTCAATTAGCGAAGTTAGTCGAGAAAGCTGACTTGATACGTTTGCTGTCAAGTACTACAAAAACATTGGAATGTGCTATATCCGTATGTATACTAATGTCACTACGAAAGACATTATAGTTTTATAACTATATTTCGGATCACGCAAGAAACAATATCGTCAAAAGACTAAAAACCTTTCAATAAGGATTTTTTAGCCTAAACTGTCCCACTGCTGGGCAAAGGCCTCCCCCAACTTATTTCAGGCATTCTTTTTCCGAGCCACCTCGAACCATTACCCAAAGATGGATTACGCCGCCGATGAAAAATAGGCCTCATCGGCCTCATCTAGCTTAAACAAAAGAAAAAAAAAATTGACGTGTAAAAGTGTTTTTTAAACCTATTTGCAAAAAAAATATCATTTATCATTTGATGTCGACTTGGGAAGAGGTGGCGAGACGACCTGGATGCCTACCACGGGGACTGGTTCGATAAGAATTAATTTTAAAAAAATACTGTCATCTTTTCCCGCCAAAATTTTAACAGCTGTCAAATTAGAAAGTGTCAAGGAAATTATTGTGCCAGTATCAAGGTTGAAATTAAAAGAATACGTTCGATTTAACATTTTATTAGTTAATCCTCATGACACTTTTTGATACCATGAAAGGCAAGCATTTTCTACACAGATATTGACTCTGTGCCAATAAAATGGCGGCCACAAAACCAAGTTACGGCCGGCAGGTGTACTAAATTGAGAGTCTATTTTCCACATTTGTCTATTCCAGCATTTTTGCACAATTTAAGTTATTGCAGTTTTGCTAGCCAGTGTTACCAGACTCACCCCTTGTTTTACAAAATTTATTGAGTTTAAAACTGGTTTTGACACTGATAAATTTTACGGAGAGTGGAGAAAAAATAGACCAGGAAAATGGTTCCGTTCGTGTTTTTTTTAATACATGCCAGTGATGAATGTGGCCTAGCGCAACCAGTAAGAAAATGTCATGTAATATAAAAATAAAAACACTTACTAATGATTATGAGAGAAACAATTCCCTTGTTTTACATCAGATAAAAATTTACATATGTATATAAATAAACTTAAACTATTTATACTAAAACCTAAATAAATACATAATGTACATAAATAAAAGTACTAATCAAAATGTATATTAAATGCTCTTATCCGCGGCTTCGCCCGCGTTTATTAATATACTTTAATTCTTCTACCGTTTTCTTACCTCTTTATCTCCCTTTTCTCACTTTGAAAAAAAAATTAGCATATGTTCGTCTCCAGGGACCCAACTATCTCTGTAACAAAATTCATCAAAATCGGGTTTGCCATTTAGGCGTGAAGACGTAACAAACCAACTAATTTTCGCTTTTATAATAATTAGTAAGGATTTATTTAATATTAAAATGTACATTCAGTCAAAAAAGTATCGGGAATGGATGATTTGTTTATGGTTCCAAATTCAAATTTTTGTTTTTTTGTAGTTGTTAGATTGGCACAACTGTTTTCCATTTTGGCGCGGAGTTTGAGTTGCATCTGTTATTTATATTAAATACAGTGCTGGTTTTAGTAATATCATATATAGTGTGTATTGCGAATTTCATAATGGACAAAAATATCGAACAAAGAGTTTGTCTTAAATTTTGCATCGCCAATGGAATTTCGTGTTCGGAGTCACTGAAAATGTTACAGAAGGCTTACGGTGAATCGACTTTATCAAAAACTCGTGCTTATGAGTGGTTCAAAGCGTTCAAAAGCGGTCGAGATGTGATGGAAGATTTGCCTCGCTCTGGTAGGCCGTCAACGTCTGCAACTGAAGTTAACATCGCAAAAGTGAAGGAAATAGTGACTGAAAATCCCCATTCAACTCTGAGAGAGATAGCCGAACTTTCTGTATCTCACGAGTCGATCCGTACCATTTTAACTAATCATTTGGGTATGAAACATGTTGCTGCTCGGCTAGTCCCAAAAGATCTGAATTTTCTCCAAAAACTCAATCGCATGAAAGTCGCTGAGGACATGCTAGAACGAGTCAGTTCGGACCCAACATTCATGAAACGCATTGTTACTGGTGACGAGACGTGGGTTTACGAGTTTGACATGCAAACTAGTCAACAAGCTTCGGAGTGGCGCCTTCCAACGGATCCGAAACCGAAAAAACCACGCCAAAGTCGATCAAAAGTCAAAGTCATGTTGACTGTTTTCTTTGACTATCGCGGTGTTGTGCACTCTGAATTCTTACCGGAAGGTCTAACGGTAAATAAAGAATATTATTTGAGCGTTATGCGGCGTTTAAGAGAGCAAATTCGACGAAAAAGGCTAGATTTGTGGAAAGAAAATTCTTGGATTTTGCACCACGACAATGCGCCTTCGCACAAGGCTATCATTGTGAACGAATTTTTGACCAAACACTCAACAAATACCATTTCCAGCAACCACCATATTCACCAGATATGGCTTCTGCTGACTTTTTTCTTTTTCCTAAACTCAAATTACCACTTCGTGGAACCCGTTTTCAATCGATAGAAGGCATAAAGGAGAATTCGCGGCGAGAACTGAACTCAATTCAGGAAGCAGCGTTTAAAAAATGTTTTGATGAATGGATTATTCGTTGGCGCAAGTGTATCGTTTCTAAAGGAGCATACTTTGAAGGTGATAAAATAAATTTGGATGAATAACAGACATTTTGTGTATTATTGATCTTTTCCCGGTACTTTCTTGACAGAGTAGTATATTAAATTTCCCTTACCTGCGCTGCCCGTGTGTCCAAGCACTAACAGTGAGAGAAAAAAAAACAAACAACTAGGTATACAATAAAAGCCCACAGAAACGAATGAAATAATAACAATTTCAGTGATAATTAAAATAACAGACATCTACAGGAGTAATTCTCGTAATAATAATATGGTAGCCATTTCAAACAGCTTTCAGCGCAATATCTATTATCGTTAGCGAATAACAAACGAGTGATTAAAACATCAAACAGTTTTAAAATTAATTTTCACAGCGGTCGTCCCAATTTCAGATCGTAGATTCGTAGTTAGTGAGTTATTTAGCGAAATGGTTGGAGTTTATTTAGTTCTTAGATACTAGTGACGTGCCCCAGCTTCGCATGGGTCTAAGAAATCTTCTAAATTCTTGACATTTCTGTACCAAAATATTCATGATTTAATTAAATTGCTATTTTTAGGGTTCCTTTTGAGGTAAAAAGGAAAAAACGGAACCCTTATAGCCCTTTAACGGAACTCTTATAGGATCACTTTGTTGTCCGTTCGTCTGTCTGTCTGTTTGTCAAAGACACTTTATCACAGGAATGCGTAGACTTATCGAGTTTAAATTAAACTTAAACTTCTAAGTTAACGGGTAAAAAAAGATACAGCTGTTTATGTTGCAAAAAAAGGTATATTTTGATACTCTCAAAGATCGAAACTCGGTACTTCCCGCAGACCCAGAACCTGAAATTTCGTATATAGCAAGGTCTTATAACAGAAGCATAGGAATAAATCTTAAAACTGAAAATTTGTTGTTACGTCACAAAAACTTTTTTTTGCGACTTAGAAAAAACTTCAAGACTTCAATCAGGGATTGAACTCTTTACGTAGGTAAGTGTTTACGGAATCCTCAGAGCGTGAGTTCGACTCGCACTAGTGTTATTTTTTTATATATCAATCTGTTTGTTAGTGAAACGAGGAGGTAATGTCCTAGATAAACTTCTAAAAGTATTTATTTGAATGGAAAATATTCACATTAATAGCTACTCGGTACAACAACTGAGCACAAAGTTTAAAGAAATAAATAATAACAATATATATAAAAATCAATGCCACTTTTCATTGTTATTTTATAACTCAAGAACAGGCTCACCTATCCAAACCAAATTTTTAGGATTTGTTCGGACTATTTAGTAGATGGTTTATGTGAAGTTTGGTAGGGTAGAGTAGAGTAGAGTAGGGTAGAGTAGGGTAGAGTACCTTACTCTACCCTACTGTACCCTACTCTACCCGAGTAGGGTACAGTAGGGTAGAGTAAGGAAGAGCGGGAGCGAAGCCCAGCGGGCAAAAGCTAGTAACAATATATAATTTCCAAATGTGTCAGCAACTTCCCTTTTTCTTCATCACACAAAGCTACATTCTCATAATAAGGTGTCGGGTATAAAATCTCCGATAGTGTACCACAGATTACATCCCGCCCTCGCGGTGTAATCTCGTTTTTTCCTATCCCGCTTTTACAACATTCCCGGGAATTGCATTTTTGTAGATAGACTGTGGATGTGTTCTTGGAAATAGTTATTTCTGTCAGGCGCTCCTTTTATTTTGGAGGCATTTGAAATAAGTTAAATTTTTTCAAGAGAAATAGAAAATTACGTCTAAAATTTTCCAGAAAAATCTAAACAGTTTTACAAAAACCTTTTTCTATTTTGTATAAAAATAGAAAATTCTATGGTCGTAAAAAAAATAGCTCAACCTTTATAACAAATCTAAGAAAATGTTATTACCTACTCTGCGTGAAGAGTTCGCAAAAACAATAATGTATATAGTGAACTAGCTTTTTCCCGCGGCTTCGCCCATAATATAATATAACCTATGTCATGCAGGAATAGAGCTGCATTCTATCGGTGAAAAAAAAATTACCAAACGGACCAGAATTTTCAGAGATTACTTCCCACAAACAAAGAACAAACTTTTCCCTTTTTAGTGTTATTATATAGTGTAGATTATAAATAATAATACATATAATTTTTAATTTATTTATTTTATTAATAAAACAAATACGTCTTAATATTTTAAGGGATTAAAAAGATATTTGGTCCAAATAAAAGGCAAGAAAAGACCATTATTATCCCGAACAATTCGCTGGTTTGAAGGTTACAATCTCCAGAGAGTTCTGTGATAATTATATGGCAACCTTGCCAGTTCCTATTTAACTTTGTTATTATTTCAAGAGTAAAATAAGAACAAGAATGTTTTTCTTATTTATTTTTCTCTTTACAACTAAGAAGAAGACTTGGTTTTATATAAAGGTCAACTTAGTTTGAAACTTGAAACTGTAAATTAAAATATCAAGTGGTAAAGGTCGACTGTTGAAAATAAATTTTCAAGTACATCTCTAAAATAAACTTGGGTAAGAAAATAATAAACTCGACTCTATTATATTTTTGGGCAAGCCATAATTATGGTGGCAAGTCCCCTCTTTGAGGAGAGGCTGAAAAGACAACACGGCATCATTCATCACAAAGAGAAAGGTGTCCTCTCCAGACATGGTCAGTTCGGGATATTCCTGCACTGGATTCGTGCGGAAGAAACGCCCGGTTGTCATTGTGTGGACTGCCCGGAGGACATGGTGGAGCATAGTTACGGTAGAGGTGTGCCCCACCTGGGCAGAGCACCGCCTTGTCCTCGTGGGGACGCTCGGCGGCAATGATCTATCGCGCTGGTCCTTGATACACGCCATGTTCCAGAGCGAGGACGCCAGAGGCAACGGACCTTAAGCCCCAACCACCGCTATCCCGATCCCGATTTCTGGCCACCGTAGGCACGGGCTTGCGGACGGCGAGCAATGAGTAGCTCGCCGTACGACTGTTCAGTAAAAGTTCGGACCGAGTCCAAGTCATCAATGGCGCCTAGTGTTCTGTGTGTGTGTGTATATTTTTTTCTGCGGAATACTTTGAATGAGTTACCGTGGCCCTGGAACGCAAAGGACAATTGAAGGAACACAGGTGGGATTTTAACGGTGAAAGTCTAACTCTCGCTCTCACTCTAAGAAGATCGGGAGGAGTTATTAAATGATTTCCCACCACAAAAAAGCTGTATTTTATTCTTCGCTTTCCATCAAGTAAGATAATGTTTAAGAGCGAGCCTATCAACAATAAAAAGGCCACTGTAAATGCAAACCATCCTATTCCTGAGACCTTTAGCTTTTTACAACATTCGAAAAAGGGTTGAATTTCCATATTTTCCTAGGACCGTTAAAACACAAATTACTTGGTTATATTTTCTTCCATAACTGAAAATAAAATAAATAGCCTAGGTACCCGCACCGTGCAAAATACAAAAAAAAATCCTTTGTTGCTTAAGTATACAACCTTATTTTTAGTATAGGCGAAACCTGTCAAAATCAAAATCAAAATCAAAATCATTTATTTCAAATAGACCAAATGTAGGCACTTTTGAATAGTCAAATGTCGGTCAGTCCAAGAAAAGTGAAGCTAAATTGCACGTTCCAAAGCGTAGATCTCTATGGAGAAGAACGTGCAAGAAACTCCATGGACACTCTTTTAAATCATATTATGTGTTACATATAATGTGTAACACCTGTCTAGTATTTTTATCATTGATTTTTATGTATTATGAAAAATCAAAAAGTTAGAAACCCCTGGTTGGCGACTTAAATTCATGGTCACTGGACCATCCGGGTAACTGAGGGGTTGTTTCGGTCCCGAATATAGCTGTGCGCTGGTCCCTAATACCCGCTATGACCTGCCGTGACCTGTGTTATACTTAGTGTCGGTGGTGTCCAACTTGTCTTTTTTGGGATAAAATATAACATGGTGTAAAAATTATTGGAATCGATTCAGTTACAGATTCTGAACACACTATAATTATTCAGGTTTCACGTATACTAAAGATAATTTTGTATACTGCATATCTGAATATTTATTTCCAAACAATTATTTAGAAACTAAAAAGAATTTTAGAGAAACTACGCCATTTCTGTCCACTCGTCTTGCTACGAAACTGGTATCGAAGGGCGTACTCTAATATTTTTTTTTATTGTTTGTATCACAAAGTAACTTTATCCAAAATCTCAAACAGAACGAAATTATAAATTTCTTTCAATATTAATCAAGTATGAGATCTTTTAAAACCGATGGAAGGGGAGCTGTCGAATAAAAGTATAAGGATAAACATACTGAAATGTGACGTCACCGCCATCAGGTTACGAGTATACAAAAGAGATGGCGAGATATTCCCACAACGCTTCCTTAAACTAATATTTGGAATGCTGCCTACTGCTTCATTTAATAACCTATTTTGATACTGTTTTCAGAAAAAGATTACTTTTTATCGTTTTTTTTTTTTTTAGTCTAAAATATTGTAGAAAAATAACCAAACGTCAAAATTCAAAAAGCCCAATTCCAAAAGTGTATTTAAAATAAATGATCCAATTTTAAACAGCCCAGCTCAAATAAATTCCTTACCCAAAATTAATAAACAACAAAATTAAAATCACTCGTAACTCAACCCTCAAACGCTCCTTTCCCCGACCGGAACAAATGCGGTGCTGTTATTGACACGTCTATTAAAGTACCCACCGGTAAACGTGCCCCGTTCACGTGGACTCCTCGCGTGATTTATTTTAAGGGTTAACCTCGACAGGGTCCGGTATACCGGCGATTTTTGTGGGACAAATGGACCGTTATGACGCGTTATATTTAGGTGAGGTTAGGTTCCTTTATCATACTTTCAGGAAGGAGGTACGGAAAATAGTTTGGCATGTTTCAGTAAACTCTAGTTGTGCCGCGCAGTTTCACCCGCCCGAGTTATTTTACGCTTTAAGATCGTATATTTTCTTTTATTTTCGTTTAAGGGCTTTACCATGATATTAGGATATAATCTTTTTTAAGAATTGTGCTGCCTCATGTAAATTGATTTTCAAATTCGATTGGTAGTTCAGATTAACGCGTTCAAAAAAAAAAACTCAGCAACGTTGACGAGAAAATACAAAATAATGCAGCATCCCTTCATCCCTTAGTAGTTTAAGTATAGTCATAAAACTATTCGATAGTTTTAGTGATAAAACTAAATAGATACCTCCCAAAAACCCATGCCGGCTGGGCCTGTATTAGCAGCCAACTCATCTGAGGTGTCTCAAGGTCCATTACGTCTTACGATTGATATACCATTCCTTAAGGTGGTGCATCACGACTCACATTTTCACTGTTTTTCATAGAACCGCTCATAACTGATTATGACGTTATTACACACTTTTCATTAGATATTTTGGAAACACAGTATCTTGTGGATATTATCTAGGTTTCTAAAGAAACCAATTTCTAAATTTGTGTAAAACTAATCCAGTAAAAACCTCTGAAAAGGTCCTATTTTATATGAACTTTGACATTTCATAATTTACCTAAAAATGAAAAAGTCAAAAAAGTAATCCTCTAGAGACCTTGCAAATTTTATTAAGATTCTAAATGATGACAACTTTTTCCAAAAACTTTTAAGGGTTTAAAAAAAACAGCTATTTCCTGGAGCAAGTTTTGTGAAATTTTCGAGTAAATCTCGGAATTACCGAATACTAACAGAATTTCCAGGCGTTATCTCTCTTTTTTTGCGTTGCCTTTTCGTCAAACATCGCGTTGGATTGCATTAAATGAAGTAACAAGCTTTTAAACCATTTTCGATGTTTACGATAAGCGAGTGGAGAAGGACCCTCTTAAGATACGTCCAAAACCTAACTTTTGTCATAAAACTGTTATGTACTAAAATTAGCTGAAACAATGGAATAACCGCATTTTGTTTTTTTGTATAATATTTTTTGGAGACAAATGTTTGCTGTTTGGGGTAGGAAGTAAACCGCGATTAGGGTAACCATGATATGGTTATGATACATCCGGCTTTTGGGTAGCTTGCGCAAATTTCATCCGGCCTTTTCAATTGTCAGAACTATTGATCTAAGGATGTTTTCTTTTTATATATTTAAACAATGTTTGAAAGAGTTACCGTGACCCTAACGTAAAGGGCAAACAAAGGAACATAGGGTGGCTTTAGTTACACTACAATTGCTATAGGATGGTGCGGGTGACAGCTGTCAGATTCATACAAATATAAAAGTACCCTTAGTTAAAAGCTGCCTATCCTTTTCTCTCATCTTAAAGATGCATATTTTCTTCCTGCTGTCATCTTACCTATGCTATGTAAAAAAGATATTAGTATAAGTCTGACACGCCCACTTCTTCACTATAGTGAACGAGTGGGACTTATCCCACTCTATCTATGGATAGAGTGGGATAAGTCATTTAACCATTTCCTACCACTGTTGTTGTTCCTTCACTATGGTGAACGAGTGGGACTTATCCCACTCTATCTATAGATAGAGTGGGATAAGTCATTTAACCATTTCCTACCACTGTTGACTTGACCGACGTTTTTTTTTTTGACCGTCGTGCACATTTGAAAATGCGTCCCGCATTTTTTATCAGGACTTTTAAACAGAAATGGTCACCCTATCCGCGTTGTCACACGAAAGCCGCAGGACTATGCGATAAACTGTTTATGCTCTGACCTAGTTGTAAAACACCTTTGTAAGTATTTGTTTTTGTAAAATACAAGCAGGTTATTTTCGTATAATACCTGGGAAGTTTTTAGTGGGGTGCATTAAAATAGCTTCTACGAATAGCGGAACAAACATTAAATATGCGATTGACGCACACCTGCTAGAAAGTCCAGCAAGTTACTAAGGAAGGTGCCAGATATACGTGGAATAACGGTCATTGAGAGCAGTGGTGGCCGAATGGTATTATCCCCGAATTACGAGTTGTAGGTCGCGGGTTAGAACCCAGCCAGGCGCATTACTTTGTGTAATTTATTTCATCACCACTGCTATCAAAACAGTGAAGGAAAACATCGTGAAATAAAAACTTTTGAAATTTTGAAATCAGAATTAGTCAAAAAACAAGGTATTTTGTAAATGAGCTGTGGCATCAGTTACCATACCTCTCTGTACTTTAACGCATAGCGGCCGAGCGTGATGTGGGTAAAATCCAATGGCGCATAGCGTAAACATAAATTCCATTTGTGTTGTCCGCATGCCTCTGTCCGCCACAATAGCTACCGATAACATCATCAATTCCGTTGTAATTTAGCGTTTTTTCCCATTCATTTTTTGTTATCCCAGCTTTCAATCCAATGAGTGTTTTTTCATAAAAGTACATAACATAAATAAGTAAGTATTATACTGTCTATACCTTATTTTTTATGGTGGAGAAAATCATCCAATGACAACCCCCGGTCTTGGGCGGCGCGGGGGACAGTGTAAGATTCTTACTGACTAAAAACCCACCCCGTTCCTTCTAGCCTTCATACCGGAGCTCGAGCTCCCTTTCGGATAACTCTGGCCCCAGTAGGCTTCGACCCGGCTGAGCCCGTACTGTTGCTGACAACTCCTTGAGGTGCGCGGAAACATTGCGTGCCGTCGACGACTTGGGCTCGGTCCTACCCGTAGCTCACCGACCGATACTGTCTATACCTAAATCTGTATCGAAATAACCTGTATATGTATATCAATCGTAGAGCGTTATAGGCCTTAAGTCCCCTCTAATGAGTGGCTACAGCCTAATAAAGGCTCTAACTGGTACTGGTGTTTAGAAGGCACCTAATTCGGCTTCGGAGGGAAGAAAAGTCTGGATGTCACCATTGTCGCACTGTAGCTTGATCCACCTCCCCTATACCGCGTATGCTTAAGATGCTCAACGTGCTCGTGGAGACCAACCCCTAAAGTTGTTTTTGCTGAAGAATGGAAGACGATATTATTAGAAAGTTTGCAATTCTATGAGAAGACAGAATGAAAGGATTAACTTATTTTAGTATTAATGACTATTTTGCTGTATCACTACGTAGTATAAAACAAAGTCGCTTTTTCTGTCCCTATATCCATAAGTACGCTTAAATCTTTAAAACTACGCAACGGACTTTAATGCGGTTTTTTTTTTTAATAGATAAAGTGATTCAAGAGAAAGGTTTATATGTATAATAACATCCATTAAATAGTGGAGAAATACTGTACCCGAGCAAAGCCGGAGCGGGTCACTAGTTAAATATAAATAAAGAACACAGTGCAGCCATACGATGGAAGTGTACCCCGCTTGGACGGAGCACCGCCTTATCCTCGTGGAAACGATCGGCGGGCGGTTACCTGTCGCATCCAGCCCTGGTTCAGGCCATGGTATGAAGCGAGAAAGAATAGAAAGCAGTCGCCTTCTTCTGCATAGCAATAATGTGAGTGAGGGAGGTTGCTGAAACCTCAAAAGCAACCGCTCGCGGACGGCGAGCCATGGGTAGCTCGCCGTCCGACCGTCCGGTAACTGTCCGGACCAAGCCCAAGACGTCGACAGCGCGCACTATTCCCACGCGCCTTAAAGAGTAATCAGCAACAGGAGGGGCACAGCTGGGTCGAAGCCTACTGGGGCCAGGGTTACCCGAAAGGAAACTTGAGCCCCGGTATGAAGGCTAGAAGGAACAGGGTAGGTTTTTAGACAGTAAGAGTCTGACACTATCTCCCACTCCACCCAAGAGCAGGTTTTGTCATTGGACGATTTTACCCACCGAAAAAAAAACCCTTGTGGGCCTAAAACACATATTTCTTTTACATATGCCCCTATGTTAACTAGAAACTCAGATTAAGCATTCCTTGTGTATGATTCAACAATGAAAACTTATGTGTACATTTCAGTCAAGTACTGGAAAATATCCTTTGATAATCTAGATCAAAGTTAATCCAGGATTATGGAATTTATAAGCATAGGCAGTTATGTGAAGGTATATATAAACCTCAAAAGAAGGATCTTTGTAATAAAGAGATAGAGTTTACAACATTAATATTGTATACCTGAATATTTTTATGTAATTCCAATTCAAGACTTTTTTACAATATTTGCATATAACATTATTAATGACCTAGACCAGACCTAGACTGTCGTCTCATACCTATATGAGAAGACAGCGTAAAACAACTAACATAGGTAGTACTAAATGCTTTCGGCATGAATCACAAACACAGAATTATTAGTTACATTTGTGCATTTTTACGAACTTACGCATACAGACGAAGTCGTGGGCTACAGCTGATAATTACTAAAAATTGGATGGAAATAGAAAATAACCAATTAGTCTATGAAGTCTCAGTTCTGACACATAATAAAAAACTTTTCCCAAAAAAAAGAATCGACTTCAATGTAAAAAGCACTGAAAAGTACAAAATAATTTTAATTTCGGAAGTCGGTGTTTCTATAATAGATACACTACCAAATTTTGTCTGTTCGATATTTAAAAAAAAAAACATACATTCAGCCGACCTCCTCATTTTCGAAGTCGGTTATATATAATAATAAATGTCCTAATTAAAAACATAACATAAATAAATGTAAATGGATATCACGTTCACAAAAGTTACTACTAAGATCATTCAGCGTAATCATGAAAAATTATTGCAAAAAAACAATAAAACAATTCCACGAAAGTCACATGTACAAAAGGAGCCATAGCCAAACAAGCTTATCTTCAACGTAGTCTTTAGTCTTATAAATTATGTTGCTTTCATAAGGACACTTTTGATGTGGGTTGTATTGAACTTTCGCTCATTAAGTTCTGTGACCGAATTTGGCGACTTGTTTTAACAATGTAAGCTGTTTATGAGAAACTGGCTCCTGCCAGCGGCTTCGTTCGCGTGAAAATAGGTTTTTCCATACAAACTTTGTGCCCCTGTTTCTGCCCTTAGGGGGTGAATTTTGGCAAATCCTCTTAGTGCTAGCTTTAGTCATAAAAGGATGCCTTGTGTAAAATTTTCACTCTCCTAGACCCTGTAGTTTTTTTTAGCTGTGCGTTGATATGTCAGTCAGTTAGTCAGTTAACCCTTTCATAAAATGAGGAATGATTTAGTGGTCCTAGCTAATCTGTGTTTATTATTGACTTAATCGATTGCTGAAGAAGTGTAATTTAAATGACTGGTGGAAGTAAGAGTAGTATGCAAACCAACGCTTACTATATATCACAAACTTACAAAAACTTTTATGCTTACTATATTTTTAGGGTATTTCATACGAATAAACAGAACCTTTATTAGATCACTTCGTTTACCATTTATCTGTCTGTAAAGACCTTTATTTTGAGGAACGCGCGGAGGTAATGGACCTGAAATTAATATCAAATACTACTCTTAAAAAGCAATGAAAAAATCAAATTTCTAAGTCAAAGCAATCTAAAGATAAGGCCATTTATGATGCTTTCATGACCCATATTTTGACAGTCGCAAGAAAATCAAAACCAATAAGGTACTTTCCATTGACCTAGAATCCTGTTATGTAGCAGAAGCAAGGTCACATAGCACAACTAAAGGAAACCGTGTAGTTATCACAAAAATCGAAAAAATCTTCGAAACTCGATTCCAGAATCGAATTACGAAAATCTATTTACTATTTGCACTGGGAAGTGTGTTCGGAACCCTCACGCGCGAGATCGACCCGAACTTCAGCGGTTTTTAAAAAATTGGACATGAGCCAAACACGCCAACAATTTCTTGTTACCAACGAAAAACTCCCATAACATTCTAAAACATATTTCAGCGGAACATTAATAAGATCTTCGCCAAAATGAATGTTTTATGAGCCTAGCCTTAAGACCTCGAGCCGTTTTTACTGAAAGATTAATCCCTTAAGCCGGCAAAGCCTCAAACTTTAACGAAGACCGCAGAGCGAAGTTTACCTTCGACTTAGCAAGATAACCTCGTCTTCTAATTACTCCAGGGTAGTGTTAATTTTCGTCAACCGTTTAATCATCCATTAATCGTCCTTTCCTAACCCACCTTCGGACCAGAGACCTTACCATGACGTGTTAATGTCTGACGAGCGAGAGAGAAAGAGGGAGATACAACATTAGTTTTAATATATGCAAAATCCGAAACACGAGTCTAGTATTTTTATGTAAAGAATCTATGTTCAAAATTTCTTGCTTGCTTGCAAGCTTGATATGTCAGCAAAAATACATAGTCACCGGGCCATCCAGGCGACCGAGGGGTTGTTTTACACCTGCACCCAGCTGTTTTCTGGCACCTAATACCCGCTATGACCTACCGTCATCTGTGTTTTGCTAAGCGTCGGTGATGTCCAACTTGTGAACTTTTTAAACATTTTTGGGAAAACATATAACATGTTGTAAAAAACTATTGGAATCCATTCGGTTACTGATTCTGAACAAACTATATTCAGGTTTCGCATATACTAAAAATAAGGTTGTACAGCAGTGACGAAGGTTCCATACAACTCGATTCCCACCGGCTTCCCTTCAGAAGTTTAGAACACAACCACTCTCTATCGTAATTGAGAAATGGCACAATCAGTAATTATAAAACTACAAAGAAACATTACAAAACGCCTACACTAAGTATACACTATGGACATTAAATCAACAAAATTTGCTTTTCAACAACATGTTGCTTTAAAATAAGCCGCAGGCGCAATCGGCTTTTTAGCGTTTAAATTTCTATACAAGAATACGTCATGACGTCACACAAAGGTCGATGAACCTGCGCGCTCTAAAGCGCTCCGGCAAGCCGGTTTTTTTTCGAGTTATTTGATAGAGTTTTATTGAATCGGCTTAAAAACTACTAGACTGTTTTTAAAAATTCTTTCACCACTCGAAAGCTACATTATCCACGAGTAACATAGGCTAAATTTTATTTTGGAAAAAAATTGGGTTCCGTAAGATATTTGGGTTTTTCGGACACAAGGTGTAAAAAATCAACCAGAAACATTACTTATTTTGCGTACGCTGCCTGAACTATTAAAGATAGAACCGTAAAATGTTCTAATTAATTGTAGATCTTATAAATATCTACAAAAAAGTCAGCGAAACAGTATACCTATCTATGTCGAGTGAGGCACAACAACCATTTTTTTATCTAATCATCTTGATTTTTTTTTGGATTACATTTGAACGCATTTATTTTACTCATGCTATTGACCCTTATCAAAATAAATTATTTCATCACTAAGTACAGTTTATGTAGATAATATTTGGTCTTTGAATGATTAAAATTGGACGTTTGGTTTTGAAGTTATGGCGAAATTAAAATATTACGATTTATGCTGGACGGCCCAAGCGTCACCAAGGCGGGGCTCGGGGGTGCGCGTGCGGGAGGTGAGTTTAGATCTATGAGTAAGGTCGTGCGCGAAGTCTGATAATTTTCGTGCGATTTTTTTTAGATTTTGTTCTTAAAACTACACCTACGCAAAAGTTCTTCTCAGAGCTGGTTTTTTTAAACATTTTCATATATCCCTTTACAATAAATATCAACATGCGTAATTCAAAAACAAGAACGATTATCTGACCTAGCAATTATTTCTATAGAAAAACGTTCTTTACTAAAAATTAAGAATCTTCCCGGCTTTTATGTCTTAGCGCACTTTGTAAGAAAGAATAGACGAATAGCTTTAGAGTATAAGTAGTATTATTAGTACTTAGTCGATTAAGTTTTGTTTAATTTACATCATATCATCATTTCACCACAAACGGCTTTTATCAAAGCCACTTCTATTATGCTTGCAAGTAGCGTTGCCAGGCGTCCGGATAAAGCCAGACATAGTCAGGCGGTCCGGTAGGGTCGGGCGTGTCCGGCCAAATTTGAGCATTTTTGGCTTTTGTTAGGCTTTTTAAAGACCATTTTGTTTAGAATTGTCATTAGAGTTTTGCCTTACCTTGTATCGCTAGCACAAGCAAAGTGGACATGTAATAGTATAACAATAATATCACTTAATCTTATGGTTTTTTCATTAGAATTTAAAAAGATTTCATGAATTTTATTAGACTTAAAAAAAATGTCGGCCTTTTTGACCAAACGTCCGGCTAAATAGGATAGATTGTCCGGCTTTTCAGTTCCAAGACCTGGCAACCCTACTTGCAAGACACTGTTTCAATATCTCAGTGCTTACACGTATAGTAAAAGTGGACTGAAGATACATCTGCCTATACAAGACTGAAGCCAGGATGCCAATCACAGATTTTCGGTAAGGACTCAAGACTGCGTGCCCGCGCTCGGAGTAGGCTAGGCAAGCATTTTTTTTTTTGCTCCGGCTTACCTCTCTCAATATTTCACGCTTCGCCACTGTTGTACAGCTTCATCCCTTTACCAGTTCAGTTTAGGTCATAAAATGGATCGCATTAAGAGCTAGTGGTAGGGCCTAAGGACCTCATAAACTGGGAGATGAAACTAATAATTCAGTCTTGTTCCTCTAGGGATGTAATGAGAAGGTTTAGGAAGGACTGAAGTGCTAATGAGAATATCGAAGCTAAGATTGAATAGATTAATCAGTCCAGAACTGGGACAAGGTTACTACTAAATAATAATGATAGCTGTAAGTATATTATATATATGTAAGTATATTATATTATATTATCTGTTTGTAATAAATAAATATTATCAATAAAATTGTTAATTGGCTTTAATAACATTGTTTAGGCAGGGACTTTAATTTTACTCGATACATTTTTTTTTTATCTCATATAAACTAGTGTTTGACTACGACAACCTGATGGTAAGCGATCGTTGCATGCAATCGTTGATGATGAGGCGCACTAGTTTATTTAGTTCTTAGTACCTCCCAAAACCATAGTCTCTTTGTTTTCCATAAGCCACAATTATTTTCCCACCAACCAGAGTTTGGGACCAGGTTCCATGAAAAGTATTTAAATAGCCTCTGTAAATTTACTTCAGCCTCTTCTACGCTTTCCAAAGGCCTAGGGATTAAGGGTACTGAGATATAATAAAAACTTGTAAAAAGAGTTGTCCTTGGATGCACTAGCTAGCATAGCGTGTACAGGGATAATTGTCGGTTAGTACCACGTTCCATTAAAAGTATCTAACTAGCCTCTGTGAATTGGCTTTAGCCTCTTGTACATCTTCCAAAGGTCGAGCGATCCAGGGTACTGAGATACAAAAAGAAATAAATAAACCTGTTTATGTCACGTACATTTTCACGCTCTTTCCGCAAACGACGAGATTACTAATATGGCGTTGAACGTCCTTCGCTCACCAGCACATTTCCGTTCGATCGCACGTGACAGAAAATTGTACTTGACGAAGATAACGCCCCCATTTGGTTTTTAAATCTTAGTCTGACATTAACAGTTTTTGAAATTTTTAGAAAAAATCTCTTTTAGTGCTCGCCTTTGATGTAAAAGGAAATCTTGTGCATTTTACGCTCCTAAGCTCTGCAGTTTCGGCTGTGCGTTCAATTAGTTACTTAGGTCCTCCTTTTATACACCAGTACATAAGAATAGGTAAGTAATTTGTATCCCAAAATAATCATGAATTATTTTAGGATAAATGGATTACCTATAATTATAATTGACTAACTGCTCCCAGCGGCTTCGCCCGCGTGATAGCAGAAAATCATCCCAAGGGAACATACTTCCGGGATAAAAGTATCCTATGTCCTGTTTCAGGACATGGTCTATCCGTGTACAAAGTTTCATCAAAATCGGTGTTGCCATTTAGGCGTGAAGACGTAACAAACAAATAAACAAACTCACTTTCGCTTTTATAATATTGGTAAGGATTCACTAGCCTATTTTGAATATACTGCTTTCAGAATGTAGGTTTATTATGTTATACGCTATACAGGGTTTAGCCTATTCTGAATATACTACTGTCAGAATGTGCGTTTATTACGTTATACAGGGTTTTAGAATATTCCATTTAAATATTTTTAATTTTGTATGAAAATCTGATGAACCAAAATATGATACATTTTTAAAAGCCAAAAAAAAAAAGTTGTTGTTTATGATGTTCTTAACCAGCATCTAAGATGTTGCTAGTGTTTTACAAATAACCCTGTATATGTCACAGTAAACTTGTAAATACCGTTAGATTATAATCTATCCCGCGAGATTATAAACTGTCGAAAAATTGTGATCGTTATTTTATAATCTGACGAAGTGAAACTGATAGCATATAGGATACTTTTTATCCCAGAAGTAAATATATGTTCCCTTGAGATATTTTTCTAGTATCACGCGAGTGAGGCCGCTGACAGAAACTGGAAGAAAAATAACATATATAATTATAACTTAGTTTGTTGTTACTTCCATATATGAAGCACGTGTAAGGTTTTATACTATAACATTATTTTTTGTTTATGCGAAACCTGAATATAGTTTGTTCAGAATCAGTAACAAAATGGATTCCAATAGTTTTTAAACCATATTCTTTTTTTCAAAAATATTTAAAATGGTTACAAATTGGACACCACCGACACTAATTACAACACAGGTCACGGCAGGTCATAGCGGGTATGAGGAACCAGCAAACAGCTGGGTGCAAGTGCAAAACAACCCCCCAGTTGCCTAGATGGCCTGGTGTCTACGTATTTTTGTTGACTTATAACTTTGTGATTTTTCATAATACTATACATTTAAGAAGTTTTGTACATAGATTCTTTACATAAAAATACTATAGACACGTATTTCGGGTTTCGCATATACTAAAAGTAGAGTTGTATATTGCACTATATACAACCTTAGAGGTGCCTCTTATTTAAAATGTACAATAATAAAAAGAACACAGGATTGCATTATCTACATACTAGCTGACCCGGCGAACTTCGTACCGCCTAACAGTCAATGAATGTAAATAGTCAATTGTCAATTGCGATGAAACAAAGCCTCATCATCTTCCTGCCCTTATCCCGTTTTATTTGGGGTCGGCGCAACACGTTTTTTTCTTCCATTCTGTCCTGTTGCTCGTCACGCTATCACTAACTCCCTTTTCATTCATATCACTTCTCACACAATCCATCCATCTTTTCTTTGGCCTCCCTCTCCCTCTCCATCCGTCCACATGTAAATTCATAACTCTTTTAGCAACATGCGTTTTATCTCTCCTCTTTACATGACCATACCAAGACAAACGATTCCCTTTCAACTTTTCAGTCACCGGCGCCACTTTCAAACTTCCCCTAATATACCCATTTCTCACTTTATCCATTCTCGTCACACCACACATCCATCTTAACGAAGATGATGAAGTGAAGATGAAACAAAGCCTAAGTGATATATTAAGTTACACACATTTTTAATGTATAAAAATTATCTACATCGATTTCCTACATTTTACGTGATGTGCGCGCGACTAAAAACTTCTACAGATTCATTATATGTATAGATTATAAGTATTAGGTTAGGTAATAGGGTTGCCAACCTATTAAGAATAAATAGAGTATATTAATATGTATATTTAATGATATAAACTAGTGTTTGACTGATCCCACCTGATGGTAAGCAGTGATGCAATCCTTAATGTTGAATCGCACTAGTTTATTAAGAGCCTATTCACTCTAGCCTTGATGACAACTATATTATAATCGGATGGGAAGACCGCTACATGTCTAATTTTAGAAGGGCTAAATTTAGTTTACTTTATCAGAAAAAGAGTACCCTTAATTGATACAAGTTTTTCGATATTTTTTCAAAATAATTGTACAACTATCGTCTATCGAACAACTTCAATGAAGCCAGTTTTTTTAACCTACTCTTTGTAATTACAAAAAATATACCTGTAAAATAGTGAAACCAACAACAAAAAATATACCTGTAAAATAGTGAAAGAGCAGTATTTAGTTCCGTTTAATTATATTAGTATACTCCACTGCTTTTGAAGATTACAAAGTATTTTTCTGTAAAATAGAGTACAGCACTCTATATTAGAGTATGGTTGACAACCCTACCCACATAGATTGTAAGCTTTCTAATTATATTAATACGTGTATTATCTGCCGAAAATACTTCCCTATTCGAAATTCAAATTCACAAAAATGAGTAAAGAACTCCTACAAAGTTCCTACGTCATAGAGGAAAAAGTTTTTTGAATATTTTCGTTGTTAGACTTATTACAGATTTAATACTAGTTTTGGAGCTTGTTACACCTACTTCAAGATAAGTTAGAAACCGAATTCCGTTTACGAATAATATATTTCGAGTGTAGGAAAATATTTGCCTTCTTTTCAAAAAGATTTAAGTGATGTTGTTATGAAGATTCTTCATGTGTATTCATCATATTAGTATTTTTTACGAATTGGGAAGTTAATGTGACTGAACTTTTAGAGGTTTTAACCCCTCGTACATACGTCTGGGAAACTTGAATGGCCTTGAAAAACGCTTACCTAATTGTCGTTTTATACACACTTTTGTACGAAATTTATTTGACGGAAGATTTTGGTTTCTTTAACTTTGTTTTTCCTATAAAAAAACCAGAGAAAGTTCTTTTTTTTGGTGGTTTACGTATTACGCGCAATGTAATAATAATACCTTGGGGCACCCGACTTGTGTTGTTTGACCGCACTATCTCGCCTGATCTTAGGCGATGATGTGGTCACCGATAGAGTACGCTTGCCTAGAAAGTATTCTATTCACTTTTGACTTAAAAACTCCTAGGTTGTATTAGCTATCAGGAAATACAAAGTCGAGCAGGAAATTTCACTCCTTAGCTGTACGCACAATGATTGTGTTCACAAAAAGTTTTGTCTGTATAGGTGGAATGTCCACTGAGTATCCGACCATGTATGTGATCCTATGGAACTGGCCAGTGACCCTGCCATATTATTACAGACAACTTATTGTATTGACCCTACCAATACAATCAATGAAAATTTAATGTGTAAAAGGACCAGCCGCCGCTGGAATTCCGATCCCGATTTCTTCCGAGCCACGCAGGCTTGCGGACGGCGAGCAATGAGTGGGTTGCTGTCCGATCGTCAGGTCAAGTCGTTGACGGCGCGCACTGTTCTCGCGCGCCTCAAGGAGTTGTCAGCAGCTGTAGAGGCCCAGCAAGGTCTAAGCCTAGTTCCGAAAGAGAGGCTCGGCCTCGGTATGAAAGGCAACGAAGGAATGGCGTGAGTTTTTTAGTCAGTAAGAGTCTGACACTATCTCCCGTTCCGCCCAAGAGCGGGGGATGTAATTTAGATGATTTTTCACACGGAAAAATAAAAGTGTAAAAGAAAATTTGTCACTGCCACATTCAGCTGCGTAGCACCCTTAGCCTGCAACTTTTTTATGATTGATAGGCTCGCGTTTGACTACTACCTACCTCACCTGATGGTAAGCGATGATGTAGCCGACGATGGAGCACGCTTGCCTATAAGTAATAACCTATTCACTTCTCCGGCGTATTCCGCCTCAGTAGCAATGACGAACTTACTCCACTTGTATTAAACTATACATACTATTGATATGTTAAGATGGTCACCGACCAACCGACCGACTGATGGTGGTGAGACCGACTTTGTTGCTTAACTTTACTTGTAGGTATACTTTTTTTTAGACTGGCCTGTTGGTCTAGTAGTTAGTGACCCTGACTGCTATGCGAGCTTGTATAAGTTCGATTTCCACCCAGGGCCTATTACAAATAGTGTCAGAATGATCTATTATTGACTTCATTGTTGATTTTGAAAAGTTTGGTAAACTACTAATATAATGGCGTCATTATGACTATACAATTGTCAACCACTGACATGACACTCCATTGAAAGAAGTGGCATATAATGGCAATCTCGTACATATTGACAAACGAATGTCTGACGTATGCGGTAATTTGCTAAAATTTTGACAGTTTCTTTGAACAGTGACCTACGAATAAAACGTTATTGTGCAGTCATCCCTACTAATATTATAAATGCGAAAGTAACTCTGTCTGTCTGTCTGATACGCTTTCACGCAAAAACTACTGAACGGATTTAGATCAAAGGTAGAAGAGACACTGGAATAACACATAGGCTACCTATAATTCCACTGCTGAGCACGGGTCTCTGCCCGCGCGATATAAATTGTAGTCCACGCGGGCGAAGCCGCGGGCGGAAAGCTAATTGCTTATATATGCTTGATATTGTTATTCTACCACAATTCTATTATGAGACCACTGACCGATCGTTACGAATGAGCAGATTACGAACTTTTAGCAAAGTGACAATGCGATCGTGTTGGAATGACGAACTTATAAAAATAGCAGACTAGAGCCCCTGGACAAATGTTTATGTGATGAGCATGATCATTTGTTCTGTCTAGTACTCATAATACAAGCTCTGCTTAGCTTGGGGCTAGACGGCGTTGTGTGATACCTAGTTGGGAAAAAAAAATATGGTTATTATTTTAGCCTTATTGTTTTTTTATTTACTCCTGTATTTGTTCTACAAATGGCGGGACCATGGCAAAGTACATTGTAGACAACAATGTACTGTACGCCATTTAATTAAGAGAACATTCACGAAGCTCAGTATTCAATTCCATTTGTACAAACTTAATTTATAAGGGTTTTTATATTTTTCCTTGATTGTCGGGTAGGAAAATAAATTAGCCTACTTCTGAAAACTTCAGAAGTAAACCATCCTAATAAATAAACATATCGGATTTTTCCTCGTTCCGAAATTAGAAATACCATTGTATATTTTAATTAAGTCAAAACATTTCCGGACTGAAAAAAAAATTGTGAAAGTGCGAGTCGGACTGGCGCACAAAGGGTTCCGTACTGTTATGACAAAATAATGTTGCTATACTAATTCTAATCTTGTAATTTCTTTCATTAAAGTTGCAGTAATTCTAAAAAGTGTTGTATTAAAATGTCTTCAACATCCCACCCCGTAACAGTACCTACCGTCTGTAGCAAAAAAGAAAAAATAATCACGTTTGTTGTATGGGAGAAATATTCATTTAATTTTAATTCATTAAACCCCAAGTGAACGCGGCGTTCGCGGTATCTGAAGAGTTAATTTATTTTTAAAGTACCTAAATATTACTAGCTTTCCGCCCACGGCTTCGCCCGCGTGGACTACAGTTTATATCGCGCGGGCAGAGACCCGTGCTCAGCAGTGGAATTATAGGTAGCCTATGTGTTATTCCAGTGTCTCTTCTATCTACCTACCAAATTTGATCTAAATCCGTTCAGTAGTTTTTGCGTGAAAGCGTAACAGACAGACAGACAGAGTTACTTTCGCATTTATAATATTAGTATGGATATTAATTACTATGAATATTCCAAGCGTCTACCTACTTGTTGCCGTTATCAATATCTAGCAAAAAGTCAGGTTGTTGTATTAGAGTTATTTAAAATATTTATTTTATTCTGTTTTTTAGTATTTGATGTTATAGCGACAACAGAAATACTGATGTGAATCTGTGAAATTTCAACTGTCTAACCATCACGGTTCATGAGATACAGTCTGGTGACAGACAGACAGACTTACAGTCAGCGGGATCTTATTAATAGGGTCCCGTTTTACCCTTTTTGCGCGGAACCCTAAAAACACCAAAATAATGAAATTGACAAACGAAATTCGCAATGAGGAAAACAAATGAAAAGTTTTGAACAAAGGAAATGAGATTTTCAGCCATTTCTCAGTATAATATAACAGCATTTCAATTACAGAACCCGACAATTTTCGGGATACTTTAGTTTCAGAAGCTTTTTGGTTGCAAGCTTCACAAATGTGAATTCGGTTCTTATTTACAGCTGTCGGAGGGAAAGCGAAAAATTTTAAAATAGATTCGTTTTTAAGGTGATGCAACTCGACATACATTTTCACTGTTTTTCATTCAATCGCTCTTACGCGATTGTGACGTTATTACTAGTAGTAGCTAATATATCGTATAGCGCCAAAACATAACACGCTATTATTTGTTCATAGCGTATAGCGTTTGTTATTATGGGCTCTGCTTTCGCGCTATACTACTCTGTCAAGAAAATACCGGGAAAAGATCAATAATACACAAAATGTCTGTTATTCATCCAAATTTATTTTATCACCTTCAAAGTATACTCCTTTAGAAACGATACACTTGCGCCAACGAATAATCCATTCATCAAAACATTTTTTAAACGCTGCTTCCTGAATTGAGTTCAGTTCTCGCCGCGAATTCTCCTTTATGTCTTCTATCGATTGAAAACGGGTGCCACGAAGTGGTAATTTGAGTTTAGGAAAAAGAAAAAAGTCAGCAAGAGCCATATCTGGTGAATATGGTGGTTGCTGGATGGTATTTGTTGAGTGTTTGGTCAAAAATTCGTTCACAATGATAGCCTTGTGCGAAGGCGCATTGTCGTGGTGCAAAATCCAATAATTTTCTTTCCACAAATCTGGCCTTTTTCGTCGAATTTGCTCTCTTAAACGCCGCATAACGCTCAAATAATATTCTTTATTTACTGTTAGACCTTCCGGTAAGAATTCAGAGTGCACAACACCGCGATAGTCAAAGAAAACAGTCAACATGACTTTGACTTTTGATCGACTTTGGCGTGGTTTTTTCGGTTTCGGATCAGTTGGAAGGCGCCACTCCGAAGCTTGTTGACTAGTTTGCATGTCAAACTCGTAAACCCACGTCTCATCACCGGTAACAATGCGTTTCATGAATGTTGGGTCCGAACTGACTCGTTCTAGCATGTCCTCAGCAACTTTCATGCGATTGAGTTTTTGGAGAAAATTCAGATCTTTTGGGACTAGCCGAGCAGCAACATGTTTCATACCCAAATGATTAGTTAAAATGGTACGGATTGACTCGTGAGATACAGAAAGTTTGGCGGCTATCTCTCTCAGAGTTGAATGGGGATTTTCAGTCACTATTTCCTTCACTTTTGCGATGTTAACTTCAGTTGCAGACGTTGACGGCCTACCAGAGCGAGGCAAATCTTCCATCACATCTCGACCGCTTTTGAACGCTTTGAACCACTCTTAAGCACGAATTTTTTGATAAAGTCGATTCACCGTAAGCCTTCTGTAACATTTTCAGTGACTCCAAACACGAAATTCCATTGGCGATGCAAAATTTAAGACAAACTCTTTGTTCGATATTTTTGTCCATTATGAAATTAATCTAACAACTACAAAAAAAAACAAAAATTTGAATTTGGAACCAAAAACAAATCATCCATTCCCGATACTTTTTTGACTGAATGTATAACGATTAACTCAACAAAACGCCAACAGTGGGGTCAAAGTGGGATAACAATATAGCGTTTATTGTGTCTCTTTAGCGCGTTGCCGAATAAAATGATAACGCGGAGACGTTTAGTTGATAGCCGAGTTTTATTATAACGTGTTATAATGATAGCGTATAAAATAGCGCGCTATAAAAATATAATAGTCTATAGCACGTCTAGAGTTTATAGCGGAATTGAACGTCATTAGTTATCTATTATACATTTTTCATATGATATTTTGGAAAAACAGTACTTATGTTGTGGATATTATCTAAGCTTCTATTGGAATCAATTCATCACTTCTGAAAATTTGCGATTTTGGAACTTTGACACTTCATAATTTACACAACAAAATAAAAAAGTCAAAAAAGGAAACAAATTTTATCAAGATTCTAAATGACGACCATTTTTGTCAATAACTTTTAATTGGTGAAAAAGACACGTATTTCCTGAAACAAATTTAAAAAAATATTCGAGTAAAACGGACGGACGGAAACGTACGGACAACCAGACGTACGGTGATGCGCCACCGTTACATGGTGGACATCCCGCCTTCACGCACAAAAAGTTTTGGAAACACATTCATTGTGCGTGCAGCTAAGGAGTGGAATTCCTTGCCGGAGTCTGTGTTTCCAGATAGCTACAACCCGGGAATCTTTAAGTCAAGAGTGAATAGGTTTCTTCTAGGTAGGCGCGTTCCATCGTCGACCGCATCGTCGCTTTCCATCAGGTGAGATAGCGGTCAAACGCAAACCTATCATCAAAAAAAAAAAAGAGTAAATCACGGAATCACCGAATGCTAACAGAGTTTTCAAGCGTTATCTCTTTTTTTTGTCAAACATCGCGTTAGATGAAGTAACAAGTTTTTAAACCATGCTCGATGTTGACGATAGGCGAATGGAAAAGCTCTTAAAAACCCAAAGAGAATCAATGATTTTTTTAGTAAACTAAGTTTTTTTTTAATATTTCACCTAGCATTCCATTATTTAATAAAATCTGTTTTGACTGAAAGAGAATTTCAAAATATAAAATTACTTACTGACATATTTGGGACTACAAAATGCTCCAGCTAGAAGGCCCAAGATTTAATAACGAAATAACTTGTAACTTTTGACATTCAAAATACTACTTTAACAATTCAGGGTCTATTTATTTCAGGGTACGAAATGTTACCAGTTTTTTGATTTTATGAGTAATTTGAATGGTTACCCCATCTACGGACTGACCTCAGTAACCCTGTATAAGGCTATTTGTAAAACATTTGCAACCTCTGAGGACTATGTTACTAACATCATAAGCAACAACTTTTGTTCTATGAGATTTAAAAATTTATCATATTTAGTTCATCAGATTTTCATACAAAAATAAAAATAATAAATTAATGTTCTAAATTTTACAAAGTCTATGCCAAGCAAGCGATAGTACAATAGCGGAGGGGAGGGGGGTTGGTCAGCGGGGAAATATTGAAGGATTGTTTTTGGTAAATGTAATAATTTAGAATTATTTTGTAAAAAGTCATAGAACAAAAGTTGTTGTTTATGATGTTAGTAATACAATCCTGCAAGGTTGTTAGTGTTTTACAAATAACCCTGTATAGTTCTACATTTTGACCCGTGAGACTATAGTTACTTTAATCACAAGCTTTTTTCAAATAAACGTTGGTAAATAAAAACAAAAAACAAGCAAACTTTGTTATTGCAACGTTATCGCTGATTGAACGATCGAATTGTTTTACAATTAACACCACGAAATGGTCATCTGTCACTGACAAGCGACAGTCAACTCGAATTCCTCATTTATTATTGTTTATGGACGATTCGTTGCAATTACCATGGAGCCAATAAATTGAAGGCAATTTGCAGTGAGTCATGTTTCATACGTAGGAGAAAATAATGTTTTCCTTGTGAGTAATTATAATTTGTTAGTCGCGCACGATGTTACGGGAACTTTATAGGTACCTAGGTACTATATACAGGGTTATTAATAGAAATATTTCTCCATACTTTTGCTAACATGTTACGTTAAAATACCGACAGTTCAACATATATTAATACGAGTATTTTTTTTTTCTAGATTTTTTCAGGTAATACGCCGTTGGAGGTATGCGGAACAGAGAGTATAGTCCCGCAAACCTCCGTTGAAAAGGGAGGATCCTCCGAACAGACAGCGTTTATAGTCTGGTGGGCGACTGCCGGATAGTTGATGTCGGGCTGTCTTATATGTTCAAATCGCGCGGAGAACTTTGATTGCGCTGCATCGCGCAATTTTCGGATAAAAAGAAAGAAAAATTCGGATTTCGTATTTTCATCGTAGTTCTTATGTGTCATCATAGATGTCGCTACACGCGACTTACGAAAAATCAGAATTGTTTTTATGATGACGTTAATTACATATAATATATAATTGAATTAGTTTTTATTGTTTAACAAAAATATACACATACATTTATGTAGTTTCTAGAACTGTCATGGCAACTTATAAATTGAGATATGTATCTACAAATTTATGTATGTATGTGTTTATATTGACCTAATTATGTAATCGGAGCATATTTACTCAGTAACGTGTAAGCTGTAGTTACCTGTAATTGAGTGTACATTACATTATGACAATGTGTGGTGTATGAAATTTGTATTTGGTTGATGATTTGTGTTGTGTACTTGTTCATTAGTCATCATCATTTCAGCCGAAAGACGTCCACTGTTGGACATACACCTCCCCTAAGTGTCGCCATAATGAACGGTCCTGTGCGTCTCGCATCCATCGATGGATGTGTACTTGTTAGTAACCCTAAAATTGAATAAAAAGTTATAAATTGTTATCTTATAACAAAAATTACGGATCTGTAGATGTTTATTTTTTCATTTTAAGTGGTTTTTTTTCGGTTTAAAGTAAAGTTTTTTTTTCTGTTTGAAGTCGCGTCTAAGAGTGTCATAAAAAATACATCAAGACATTCTAAGCTTCTTAAGTTCTGTCGATAAGTATTACTGGTATCTATTACTTAAGTTGTGTTCTGCTGCCCTTTGTCCACTTTATCCACTATAGCAAATAGGTTCTACTTTACCCGTATAGCTCCCGATAGGTGTTCACTTAAGTAGAGTGTGTCGGGGGACAGCTAATCTCTTAACTCCAGCCTCAACCAGCTACACGACCCTTGGGAATTCAAGCAAGGCAGGTTGTAATAATGTACCATCAATATTGTAGCGACATCTGTAGCGCCACATAAAAACTAAAAAAAACAGCCAAGTGCATGACGGACTCGCGCACGAGGACAAGAAGAATAAAAAACTTTTTACAAAAAAAAATTAAACCGTCTTCAAAAAGTACAAAATAACTTTAATTTCGGAAGTCGGTGTTTCTATAATAGATACCTAATCTTGTCTCTTCGTTATTTAACACCGACCTCCGAAATTAAAGTTATTTTGTACTTTTTGAAGTCGGTTTAATTTTTTTTGTAAAAAGTTTTTTATTTTTCGCTTTTTAGTTATGCAGCACCACTAAAAAGTACCTACCCTTCAGCTAAACATAAATTACCTTATAGCCAGAGTGCATCTCATAACGATTCTTATAATCCCAAATACGGTTATATTACATGAATTTACCCCCTCCCCCTTTCCCCTCCCCCTTTTCTTTCAGTCAGTCATCGACTACACGTATAAACAAAGCAATTTTACTTGTTACGACAATTCTGCTATGATTCTATGAGGAGTTCTGTTCCATATCTTCGAAGTTCATGATCAGATCAAACAATATTTCTATGGGACCAACTTGGAAGCATAACCTTTCAATCAAAAAAAAAATTTCAAAATCGGTCCACCATTGACCGAAATATCGGTGAACAAACATACAAAAAAAAAAAAAAAAAAAACATACATTCAGCCGAACATAGAACCTCCTCCTTTTCGAAGTCGGTTAAAAATATCACACTTGTTGCATGGGAGCCTCACTTAAAAATTTATTTTATTCTGTTTAAAGTATTTGTTTTTATATAAAAGCGCTTGACCGCTATCTCACCTGATGGAAAGCGACGATGCGGTCAACGATGGAACGCGCTTACCTAGAAGAATCACTCTCGACTTAAAAATTTCAACTGTCTAGCTCATAAGATGTCGGTTCATAAGATATCGCCTGGTGACAGACGGACGGACAGCGGAGTATTAGTAATAGGGTCCCGTTTGTCTAGGGGAACCCTAAAAAAAACCAACAATGTGCAATTACAGTTCTCCGTGTGATTTGAACATGTTTATCAACTCGAAATCATCTATCAAGCAGTTGTTGATCAGACAAAACACGCGTCTGGTCGGAGGATCGACCCTTTATAAGGAGGTAGACCGTCTATGTCGGACTATACACCCTTTTCCGCATACTTAAAAAAAACATACAAACAGCCGAACGTAGTACCTCCTCCTTTTTGGGAAGTCGGTAAAAAAATAAAAAGACAGCATTTAAAAGTCAAACAGAGACTTCTTAGCTCCTGTTTTTAAACGTGAAATACAGAAATATACTACATTTTGATAATAATCTACAAGTGCAGAAAGTTTATCATTGCGATCGAGGCGGAATTCGCACGCGCGAGTATGTTATGGAGCCGAGAGCTGCAGTGACTTTGTACTTGAACCAAACGACTTTTTTCAATATACTTACGAAAAAATGAATTAACGGGGGTTGACCGGCGATACGTGAGGGTCGAGGCGCGCACAGCCTGATAAGATAAACGAAAGGAATGAGGGAGAGCACGCGCCCTTTTCTGCACTAATGCGGAAAACAGTCTATTGCGTGCCTATAAAAACCGTAGGACAAGAGTGAGTTTTCGAGTAAGTGTATTAAAAAATATATATTCTTTTTTTACCGACTTCCCAAAAAGGAGGAGGTACTACGTTCGGCTGTTTGTATGTTTTTTTTTTTTTTTTTTGTATGTTTGTTCGTCGAATACTTCCCCAAATGTGGACTGATTTTCAAAATTCTTTTTTTGTTCGAAAGGAGATAGCTCTGAGGTGGTCCCATTATCACCAAATTAGGATCTGATGATGGGATCTTGGAGAAATCGAGGGCAACCTTCAAATTTTATAGGCTCACTTATTGATTTTCGCATATTTTATGAAGTATCTTGTGTATTTGCGTATGGTCGTCACCATCTCAGGTAGCTGGGCTGATGATGGAAGGTACAACTCCTTAACAGTAAGAAGTTACTCGAACAGGCAAGGACTGTTTTAGTAAATTGTTTTGATGTTTGATAGGGCATTTGCCACATTTGGTCTCATGATCATCAAGTCATGACCTGATGCTGCAGTCAGGATAGTCTGCAGAGTACCTAAGTCCTCGACAACAAACAGCAGATATATCGAGTTTAGGCTCATTGAAAACGGCTCGATGTGTGGATAAACGTACTGCTAATAAAGAACACCGAAGTACATAGAGACCTGATGCTGAAGCCAGGAGCATCAGGAAAAGTACAAACCTTGAAATTACAGCACCGTAGTCGTGTTTGGGCTCATTTTAAACAGGACTAAATTTTAAGTTCATTGCAATGTTGACATAAATCTGGCCTGATGCTACAGCCGGGATTATCAGCATCTAGTCTAATGACTGATTGAAAGATTTACCTTTCGGCTTCATCATCAGATCAGTTCGATATATCCTTTCCCTCTCCAGCATCTAGTTTAATGACTGTTTGAAAGAAGAGGGGGAGAGGATATATCGAACTGATCTGATGATGAAGCCGAAAGGTAAATTAATGTAATCTAACCGTGTTTGGGATTATTAGAACCGTTATGAGATGCGCTCTGACTATAAGGTATTTAAGTTTGACTGAGGGGTACTTTTTAGTGGTGGTACCGTAACTAAAAAG
This sequence comes from Mythimna lalbum, assembly GCA_949319445.1. Classification (NCBI taxonomy): domain Eukaryota; kingdom Metazoa; phylum Arthropoda; class Insecta; order Lepidoptera; family Noctuidae; genus Mythimna; species Mythimna lalbum. Next base: position 17,496,153 of record OX439358.1, on the reverse strand, counting down.
TGTAAAATAAAAAAAACTTTTTACAAAAAAAATATAACCGACTTCAATGATAAAAAACACTGAAAAGTATCAAATAACTTTAATTTTGGAAGTCGGTGTTAAATAACGAAGAGACTAAACTATTAAAGAAACACCGACTTCCAAAATTAAAGTTATTTGATACTTTTCAGTGTTTTTTATCATTGAAGTCGGTTATATTTTTTTTGTAAAAAGTTTTTTTTTAAATAACGGATAGGCTTACGTTTGACCACTATCTCACATGATGGTAAGCGACATAGATATGATGTGGCCGACGATGGGACACGCTTGCCTAGAAGCAATCTATTCACTCTTGACTTAAAGACATCTGGTTATAGCTATCAGGAAACACCGACTCGACGTTAGGGAATTCCACTCCTTAGCTGTACGCATAATGAATGTAATCCCCAAGCGCTTTGTACGTATGGGTGGGATGTCCACCATGTACCGGGGTGGCGCAACGCCATAGGTCTTGTGGTCCGATGATGGAACGGACTTGGCGGCATCAAATTGTGTAACTCCAGTGCACACTCCGCTAAATGTAAACGATAGAAAACAGCAAGGCTATTCAATTCATTATTCAAGTTATATGATGAAAATTACAACAGCACAGCATTCGGTCCGGTCCGGTTAGTTCGAGAGTCCACTTATAACGTAAACGTTGACAAACTGACATTGAGTACATACCAGTTTTGTGTACATACCTCTTAATAACTGACATTAAAATCTCATTATAAACACTCGTAGGCGTCCAGCACGGAAAACTGAGTAAAGCATGGATAGCAGTAATTAACGGTTGGGGAAAATTCCAGGAATTAATTTGATTTATAATAAAAAGAGTCGACGTTTTTATTTAATAAAACAAGTACTGAATTACAAAAATGTGAGTAAAAATAACACTGTATATTTAAGGAATACTTTTGCGAAATATTTGTCATTTTGATTTTTATTATTCTTATTTAGTAACTACGTTAGTAATGATATAATGAACAAAATGATTTATTATAAGCTATTATGAATGTTAGTCTATAAGGTATTTGTGGGTACCTGAAATAAATTGATTATTATTATTACTCGGTATTATTTATTTATTTTAAAATTATAAAATTTACAAGTCCGTCATAAGACCTGTCATACTGTATGGATCAGAATGTTGGGCTGTGAACAAGAAGGATGAAAAAAGATTGCATGTAGCGGAGATGAGAATCTTGAGATGGATTTGTGGCGTGACGCAAATGGATAAAGTGAGTAATGAGTATTAGAGGAAGTTCGAAAGTGGCGCCAGTAACTGAAAAGTTGAAAGGTAATCGGTTGTCTTGGGATATGGTCACGTGAAGAGGAGGGATGAAGCGCATATTAATAAAAGAGTTCTGAGTATTGTATTGAGCAGATGGATGGAGGGGAGAGGAGTGGAAGACCGAAGAAATGGATTGTGTGAGGAGTGATATGAAAGAAAAAGGGAGTTAGCAATAGTTTGACGGGTGACAGGACAGAATGGAAGAAAAAAACGCGTTGCGCCGACCCCAAGTAATATGGGATAAGGGCAGAGATTAATTATTTATTATATTCTTTATTGTACGCCACATAAACAAAAAATACAGGACAGACATTATTAAAAACAAATGCAGTGTATTTGTAAATAAAAAAAGACACACTCAATAAATAAACCAAAAACTACATTTTATCCAGTGAAACATAAACGTATCAAAATACAAATTAGAAAGCCATTTAATCACATTAAAAAGTAATAAAAGTCAACGTTCTTAAAAAAATAAAACGTCAAACCGAAATAGTCTATGAAAAAAATAATTAAAATCGCATTAGGTCTCGTAGCAGGCCCCGAACGACAAAAGTTATTAGCATTTTCATTGTCCCAACAGAGTTAATTAAAAATAAAAACAGCGGAGTTTATAAACGAATTGTTATTACAGATAAATCTTAGTCCTATGTGCCTGAATAAATACGGTTACTGTTAATTTTGTTTTTGCATGATTTATGCATGGAATTAGTATGTCCTGTTTTATGTACCGAAAATATATTTGAGCCTCTTTGTACAGTTGGTAATATAGAAAGCAATCTACGTACAGTTATTAATTTTTCATATTTTTTCTAAAAAAGGAAGTTGCCTCAGAATATTTTAGGTCATAAATAGTTTACCAACCCAATAAATGTTTCTAAATGTCTTATTTCATTTTCAGCAATAGGTACCTATTTGTCATTCTGAAAATATGTTAACCCTTCAGATACCGTCAATTAGAGACACAATAGTAAGACAATAGATGCGCGGCCACCGGTGGTCGCTTAGGGATTCATGAATTAATTTGAATACCTACAGCCCGAGGGGCATGGCATGGTTCAAATTGGCTGTAAAAGATCGTACATGTGCCCAAACGGCCAAACATAATTATATTTACTTACACAAAAAAAAATGTTTTTTTGCATAGGTGCAAAAAGCACTTTTTAATCTAGAAAAAAATACCGAGAGGTAATTATACTACAGTGCGTTTCACTTAAGAAGTTCCTTTGGCGTAATGTTGGCAATACGGAAAAACAGTGTTGCAATGTTTTTAACAATTAAATTACCTAATATTAGGGAGATTAACTGATACTTCGTTACTTTAGCAATTGCCTTTTTTGTTTTTAAAACTATTTTTGTATAAAGTTTAAGACGCTGGGCTCCATTCCGACTGTCCTGCAATTCTTTCAAATACCGAAAACACCACGCCAAAATATCGTACCTCTCTATTAACGACTTCCGTTTAGACCTGCTTTTTTAAATAATATGCCATTTCGCTCATAATTCTCCAAAAACTGTTGCAACAACCGTTAAAATCGATTTTATTTCTTATTTCGGGGAACAATTTTGGTAGAGTAGGCAACTTTTTCCTTTTTTCCCTTCTTTTTGTCTAGACAGACAGGGGAGCCAACATTACGCCAAAGGAACTTCTTAAGTGAAACGCACTGTAGGCATGCCTTTTAAGTTCTGTCGTTTAAATATTTCCCGCTAATTTTGAATTTAGAATTGCTCAATTTTTAAATTTGTTTGAATTTAGAATGGCAAAACAATTGAAATAATTAGAATTGATGCAACTATTTAGTCACAGCGTTGTTTTGAATCTATCAAGTCGCGCACAAAAATGAATCTCTATAAGGAAAACGTTCGTGCCATAATTTTTTACAACTTTTGGAGAGGCCTAATTCGGATTCAATGTTTTGAGAAGTTCTGTATTGTATGATGAAGTTCCTTGTCTACGGACTGTCGAACGCTAGTATTTAGAATTCCAGCGTGGAAATACTAGTCTTAGTGACAAATCTCGTGAAGGACGTCCAAAATCCGCCTTTACTGAAGAAAACATCGTTGCTGTGAGACAACTGATACTCGAAGATCGGCATGTGACATATCGGGAGATAGAGGCGTTAATAGGCATTTCAGGGAAAACTATGTATTTAAAAGATCTTGCATGAAGAGCTTGGTGTGAGAAAGCTAGTTTGCCAATGGATTCCGCATTTGGTTTCCGATGATTATAAGGCGACCCGCGTCAGATGGTGTAAGAAATCTTTCCAAAGGTTCAAACGAGGACAGTCAAATCACGTCTACGACATTATCAGTGGTGACGAATCTTGGATTTATGCCAGCGACCCTGATTCCAAAGAGCAATCCACAACCATGGTCTTCCGAGATGAGCAAAAGCCGACTAAAGTTTTTCGCTCTCGAAGCACTTCGAAGAAGATGTTGGCTACGTTCGTGGCGAAAACCGGTCACGTTGCAAGAATTGCGCTTGAAGATCGTAGAACGGTTAATGCAGAGTAGTATACTACAATTTGTTTACCACAAGTCATCGCTGAAGTTCGGAAATCTAACCCAAAGCGACGCATCATCCTACACCATGACAACGCAAGCTCACATACCGCTGGTAAATCAATTGATTATTTGAAGCAGGAAAACGTAGAAATTCTTGACTATCCCCCATGCAGTCTTGACCTAAGCCCTAACGATTTCTTTACATTTCCTAAAATTAAGAAAACTCTTCGTGGGCAAAGGTTCCAGTCCAGTGAAGAAGCAGTCAACGCTTTCAAGTCGGCCATTTTGGACATACTGACTTTGGAGTAGAATAAGTGTTTTAATAACTGGTTCGATCAATGGAAAAATGTATTAAACTTCGAGATGAATACTTTGAAAAACAATAAATAATACTTTAAGGTTCTAGTTGTCGATTATGGCGGTAAGTCCCCTCTTTGAGGCGTGGCTGGAAAGACCTCACGGCGTCCTTACCTTCCGCATGACGCAGGTCCTCACCGGACATGGCAAGTTCGGGAGGTTCCTGCATCGGATTCAGGCGGAAGAGACGCCCGGGTGTCGCCACTGTGCGCAACGCCCGGAGGACACGGTGGAGCACACCGTCGAGGTGTGCCCTGCCTGGGCGGAGCATCGCCGTGCCCTCGTGGGGGCGATCGGCGGCGGAGACCTCTCACGCCGGGCCCTGGTTGAGGCCATGGTCCGGAGCGAGGAGGAATGGCAGGCGGTCGCCTCCTTCTGCGAAGCAGTAATGCTTGCAAAGGAGGAAGCCGACCGCATCAGGCAACGGCGCCCTCGCCGCCGTCGCCGGGATTCCGATCCCGATTTCCGGCCACCGTAGACGCAGGCTCGCGGACGGCGAGCTATGGGTAGCTCGCTGTCCGATGGTCCGGTAATGGACCGAGTCTAAGACGTCGACGGCGCGCACTGTTCCCGCGCGCCTCAAGGAGTTGTCAGCAGCAGGAGGGGCCCAGCTGGGTCGAAGCCTACTGGGGACAGGGTTGTCCGAAAGGGAGCTCGTGCCCCGGTATGAAGGCTAGAAGGAACGGCGCGGGGTTTTTAGTCAGTAAGAGTCTGACACTGTCTCCCGCTCCACCCAAGAGCGTGAGCGTTTCGTCAAAGATGATTTTCCCCGTCGAGAAAAAAAAAAAAAAAAAAAAGGTTCTAGTTGTGTTTTTTTCTTCAAACGACAAAACTTAAAAGGCATCCCTCGTATTAGTGATTCTTGATCCAAATTAACATAATAGTTTTTTTTATTATTTACAGAAATCCGTAAAAGCGTTTCGTAGAGTAATTGGGCGGAACCTCGTAGACGCGCGGACTCGCGGTAAAGCGCAACAAGCGATTCTGTATTTTGAAGAGGTTTATCAAAGGGATGCAACTCGACATACATTTTCACTGTTTTTCATACAACCGTTCATATGTCATTATGACGTTTTATCTACACATTTTTCATTAGATATTTTGGAAACACAGTAAGTATCTACACATACACAGTACGTGGATATTATCTAGGTTTCTATTGAAAACAATTTATAAATTTGTGTATAACTAATCCAATAACTACTTCTGAAAATCTGCTATTTTGCATGAACTTTGAAACAAATATTACAATAGAAGCCTTGCTAATTACATCAAGATTCTAAATGACGACATTTTTCTTTCAAAAACGCTTAAGGTGGTGCATCATGAATCACATTTTCACTGTTTTTCATGTTTTTGTTTTTCTGTTTTTGTGTGATAGTTGTGGAATATTATATATATATATTAATTGATGGTATATTAATTGACGGTATTTTGACGGTAACCGCTCATAACTGATTATGACGTTCTTACACATTTTTCATCAGATATTTTGGAAACACAGTATCTTGTGGATATTATCTAGGTTTCTAAAGAAACCAATTTCTAAATTTGTGTAAAACTAATCCAATAAAAACCTCTGAAAATGTCCTATTTTGTATGAACTTTGACACTTCATAATTTGCCTAAAAATTAAAAAAAAAAAAAACAAAAAGTAATTATCTAGAGAGAGGACCGAGAGAGAGAGACCTTGCAAATTTTATTAAGATTCTAAATGACGACAACTTTTTCCAAAAAAATTTAAGGGTTTAAAAAAAAACAGCTATTTACTGGAGCAAGTTTTGTGAACTTTTCGAGTAAATCTCGGATTTACCGAATACTAACAGAGTTTTCAGGCGTTATTTCTCTTTTTTTGCGTTGCCTTTTCGTCAACCATCGCGTTGGATTGCATTAAATGAAGTAACAAGCTTTTAAACCATTTTCGATGTTTACGATAGGCGAGTGGAACAGGACCCTCTTAAGGGTTTAAAATAAACACGTATTTCCTGGTACAAATTTTGTAAAATATTCGAGTAAATCACGGAATTACCGAATGCTAACAGGGTTTTCAGGCGTTATCTCTCTTTTTTCGCGATGCCCAGCTTTGATTTGATGATCAGTTCCACGTCATAATAATTTTGCATTGTCATCTGATTTACATACATGCAAAATTACAGCTCAATCGGTAACCGGAAAGTGGATCAAATTTAATTTGCAAGATTTGATTACAAACAAACATCAGGACAAGTTAAACTAAATAAAAGCTTGTAAAAAGTAAATAAACCCTGAAACGAATAAATTTTCCTGCAGCAGGTAAGGAAAATTATTCACTTTGTAAATTACGAAACTCTTTTCACAATCATATTTGTACAGTCTATGGTGAAATCAAAATGAATTCGTTTCCGCTCACCGTAAATAAAATAAATCGCATTCTGTATTCACACAGGCTTCCACTGTTATTTTTTCTTGTTTGCACACCTTGAGGTTTTTGTAGATTTTCTGAATTTACGACTACTTTTACTATTTGTGTTTCCCATTTACATACGTATAATGTATGATTGGTAAACAGACGTTTTTATTATCTCTCCAATATTTATTGGTTGGATTGGACAGATAGAGAAAATATTTGATTTTTTCCCAACTAAACTATATACCTAAAGGTACAGGTATAACTGTTAATTAACAGAGGGGCCTCGGTGTTGTAGGCACGTAACTTATATCGCCTTTTAGTTTGTGATTATTTCTACGGTGACTGCTTCTTAGCTTCCCCATAGGAGGAGGTAGAAACTAGAAAGCCACCAACTGTGAACCTACTTTTTTTAGGGTTTCGTACCTCAAAAAGAAAAAAACGGATATATAAGGGTATAGGATCACTTTGTTATCCGTCTGTCTGTCTATCCGTCTGTCTGTCTATCCGTCTGTCTGTCTATCTGTCTGTCAAGACCCTTTATCTCGAGAACGCGTGGAGGTATCGAGTTGAAGTTAAAAAGTCTGCGGTCACTTCAAGCTGTGAAAAACTCTAAACTTCTAAATTAACGAATAAAAAAGATACGGCCGTTTATGTCGCACAAAAACGTATATTTTGATAATCTCAAAGATCTAAATTCATAGGGTACTTTCCGTTAACCCAAAATCCTGAAAGCAAGCTCTTATAGCAGCACAGTTATAGGAATAAATCTGAAAACAGAAAAAAAAGGGTGATTTGATGATTTCTCACCCGTAAATAAGGTATCGCTCTACTATCCAAGTTCTAAAATTGGCTATAGACATCAACATTTTTTGTGAAGAATAGAACCTCTCGAGGGAAGTATAAACCATAGAGCTATATTTCTATACTCTTGGCCATAATGTTGGCAAGTTGCCAAATACTGGCACTGATACTAAAGTCAGAACGTTTATTTTCCCATCACACTTGCTGGGAACACAAGAAAATGTTCCCTCGTAATTGTTATGACTGTTCTTATTGCTAGTTGATAGAATTAAATTAGGTAGGTATTATTAATTAGCTGACTCGGCGAACTCCGTACCGCCTAACATTCAATGAATGTAGTAAGTATATCTTTCGATATAGTCAACCAGTAGCGATAATACAAAGCCTAAGTAATATATCAAGTTATATACAATTCTATTTGCTCACCTATCGTACCCAAAGGGTAAAACGGGACCCTATTACTAAGATTCCGCTGTCCGCCCGTCTGTCTGTCCGTCTGTCACCAGGCTGTAACTCAAGAACCGTGATAGTTAGACAGTTGAAATTTTCACAGCTGATGTATTTCTGTTGCTACTATAACAACAACCAACACAGAGAATAAAATAAATATGGGGCCTCATACAACAAACGTGAATCTTTTGCTACCGACAGTTTAGAACCCTTTATGCGGAAATCCCACGCGTACTTGATCGGTTTTTTAATAGATCTATACGAGACATCATTGTTGAGACGACTTAAAACGCTTGAAGAAACCACGAAATAAGTAATAAAAAAAATATGAACAACATCAAAATTTTGACACACGGCCCTTTCATAAATCACTTGTGTAAACTCTCTCATGGGTTGATATCATCCGAATCATGTATCCCACAGCTATTTGGGTTTATGGCTTTTAAGATTGGAATAAAGAGTGAGAATAATAGACAATTGTGAATGTACTTACTTATTGTATTTCTTCAACACAGAAAACAAATATAATTGGTAAGTAAATGTCTAGTTTTTCAATGACTAAAAAGAACAAATGATGCACGACTGCAAGCCCGCCAGAATGGCGCGACGCTCAAAAAATCCCGCGCTTTTTCCTTTCTGTCAATATTCAAATCCTTGCGCTCTGATTGGTTGTCGAGCCATTCGCGGCCACAGTGGATACTACTATAGACAACACAATACTTTTTAGATAGACAATAAGGCTTAAATTAAAAATACTAAATTATGTAAATGAACTAGACAATTTACTATTGAGAACACTTGTTATAAAATTATTTATAGGTAGGATCTTGAGCACCTTTGCTGTTGGTAAGTAGGTAACTGCCTTTTTTTATTTATTTTTTTTTATCTTTCTGGACATAAAAATGATATGATTAGGTACAGTTCGACAAAGAAACATTCAAAACGTTTATGTCTACGTATAGGTTAGTCTCACTAGCTTCTGCCAGCGGCTACACACGCGTGAATTTCGGTTATTACAGACGCAAAGTCGAAGTCGAAGCCAGTTAGGTAAATGTAGCCAGTCTTTCCTTGAAGTACAAGCTTACCTTAACTTCCTTACCCACTCCGTAAGGTAACAAAACTCGGATCAGTAGTCTAATCGTGAAAGAGTTACAGACAAGGTTACTTGCAAAATTAATTCATGAATCCCCAAGCGACCACCGGTGGCCGCGCATCTATTGTCTTACTATTGTGTTTCTAATTGACGGTATCTGAAGGGTTAAAATAATTAGACATTCGTACTTAACCCTTCAGATACCGTCAATTAGAGACACAATAGTAAGACAATAGATGCGCGGCTACCGGTGGTCGCTTGGGGATTCATGAATTAAAGATCTTGCTTGCAGACGGCGAGCTACGATAACCGTATCGTATCAAAGTCCTAAAATTATATTTATCTATAAATCGAAAAGAAACGGCTTGATTCTTGCTTTTACGAACGTATGGGCTACGTTGTTAAATTATCTGTAATAAAGTTAAGAACAGACACCCGAATGAGGGAAACGAGTAGACGAAAATCCAGTTTAGTCCCATTTTATGGTTTATTGCGCTATAAAAGATAAGTAAAAGCCCTTATGCTTAACAAGCGGCCTTCTAACGACATACGAATAAGAGGGTCATTAACAGCAAGACTATAAGGATGAAGTAGGTACCTACGCAATAATACAAAACGGTTCACACGATAAGCTGCTTGAAATAATTGAAAACATAATTCTAGCGTTATGGTATGCCATTGGCATGAAGTGAGAAGAAGCAGCGCAACTATACAACTGTAGAGATACTGTTCAGTTGGTCATATTATGAAAATGTACCCTACCGTGCATCTCTTTCTCGATTTGATTAATAATCTCGATTATTTTTTTTGTTTCAATTTACTAAATATTCCGCATGTATGACAAAGTACTCTGTGTGTATGACTTTCACTTTATTCTTATATTATTATGATTACCAAAAAGTATGCATTTCTGAATTACAAGTCCATTTCAAGGAACAAATCTTAAAAATTCTGGTGAAACGAAACGTTCTTGACACTTGACAGTTACTTCGTGACAGTGACTTTGATGTAGACGATTGACGACGCCGTCAGCTGTTTTGCCTACGTCAAAACAACGTTTATTTTTGTTCGTCCTACTTTCGCTTTTAGCTTTTTTTAGTAGAATACTGTGTAATAAACACTTAAAAATAAATTAATTACACTTTACCTACATTATATAACCAGTTCTCAGTCATGAGTGAGGGTAACAAAGCTTCTCTTCGCATAGACTGGTTCGACGGCACGTTGATCGAAGATGCCAGACCAAATACCTCAGGTACCTCTGAATTTGCTGACGAAGACCAACCAGAACCGAAACCAGAGCCTAAGCCTCAATACACGGAGAAGAAACCAATCGGTTTCAAACGACTTCTAGACATTTCTACATTACAACCTCCAATTTTAAATTTGGAAGTATCCCATAGACCTGGGTTCTGGAATCTCCTGGATGAAGAAGAACTGAAAGGTGACTTTATAGTTTTAATTGTGAGAATACTGGCTAACGTGTACAAGACCCTGGAGCCAGGTGAAAATTCAAAAATAGTAAAGTTGCTGAGAACTCGGTTTCAGAATTCAAACTTTATGGTTATAATAAAGAACTTTTTAGACGAGTTACCAAGTGTAAGGATTGTTGAAAAGAGATTGAATTCCCAATTATGGGATGATGCTGAAGGGTTCTTTGTCACTATTTTGAACCTCTGCGAAGGTATAATTAATTTTGAAAGAGATAATTTAGAGTTCATGAAAGAAATATTAGATTTGTTGGAAATAACTGAAGTTAGTGCATTTGGTGTGCGTGAAGAGCACACCGAGAGGTTTAGTAATGAACTGTTTGTTAGAATTGAACAGTTGAAGACGAAAGCAATGAAATTGTTAAAAGATGAAGTAAGTTGCTTTTCTACATTTTTCCATAAAAAAGCTTTTATTATTACGCTTATTGCTTTTAGCAGTCTAAATATAAAGACAAAACAAATAAAAAAGTGTTTATCCCACAAAAAACTGTTTTGTTTGATGGGTATACAAAATGTACAATATTTTTGTCCACAATAAATTATTTCTTTATAATTAAGTGTATTTAATCAGTATATTTGGTATGATAATATTGCCCCTCTTCTGCCTGCCTGAAGGTCAGAAGTTATTTTAAAGTATTATCTTACCATTTTCTATGTTATGCTTTGAATAATGTCTTAATTGAACTACATAGATATAGATACACTATGCAAACAAAATTATTATATTAAAACACAAAAAAAAAACACCCTCTTTCAGGACCCAGATGACTTCGAAGATGAGATCACTCTATCACCAGAAAGTACAAACCCAGACAAGAATTATTTTAAAAACCTTAGTATATTTCCCACACAAGATGACTTACTGTCCGCAAATCAGATTCCCATACAACCGAACATAATCAATGGAGCGTACCCAAGTGTAGATGACTACTTAGACATACAGTTCAAATTATTACGAGAAGATTGCTTCGGACCCTTACGAGAAGGAATATGTTGGTAAACATTATGTAAAAAGTTCTTTGAATTTTTGTTTTGGGTTTGTATAAAATGTAGATCTGCATTTCAGGTAAATATTTGGAGAATCCCAGTAAGAGACGGCATGAAAATATTAGGTAAGATTTTCTATATTTTTTTTATTAACATATTAAAGGTAATAAGGGATACCCAGTTGAAAACAAAGTTGCTCACATATAAAATAAATTTTATAAAAAAAATTAAATTATGTCCAAAAGTGGACATCATTTGGCTGAAAAAAATCATCATTTCAATAGAAAGACGACGATAAAAAAATTATCTATTAAATAATAAACTCCATAAATTGACAATATTTAAAATAAATTAGGTATAGGAACTGAAGGAACACGTATGGGTTTTAGTCAATAAAAGTCAGACATTCCCTCTCACTCCACTTAAGGCCCGCGGCAAATTATCAGCGCATCTTTGTATGCTTTTTTTGAACAAAATAATGAAACAACTTGAAATATTATTATAGCACATATTTAACCATAGTATGAGTAGTAGCCAGTTATTTTTTTTAAGTCAATTTGGGTGTATATTATGTTTCGTAAATCAAGCTTATGTTTGTGAGTCTGTTAATGGCAATAATATAATGAATTTACAAATCTTTTGAATGGAAAATTAGCGCAACTTTATCATCTTTGAAAAGCATTCATGGCTAGTTCTAATTATGTTTCATTTTCTTATTTTTTATATCACATTTTCATAAAAATTCTCAACATTTGGCTCTTCTTAAATGTTTTTTTTTTTTTTCACGATAACTAAGCATCGTAGTTACATCATATTTAGATTATTTTGATGCCAAAACTTCAATAAAGCAAATAATAAAAATGTTAAAATCTAAATCACCATAATTTATCAAAAACATTGATTTTAAAAGATGTCCAAAAAATGTGTATAAATTATTAGTATTTGTACTGTATTTTCATTAAATCTTTTTCATATAGTAACACTTTCATTTACTCAAAAAAGATACAAACACAATCACAGGATTACCATTTCAATTTTCAGAGTATACCCAAAAGTACGTATTCTTCGCAACTACGTAAGCAACAATAGAGTTGGTCACCTCGTCGACATTGCGTGGAAGGAACGAGCCACCCAAGGTGCGGTGGACAGCAAGAGATATGCGTACAACAAGCAACTCATGTTTGGATCTCTTTTGCTGTTCACTAGTGACAATTTTCAAACTATTTTGTGCGCTACTGTACTGGATTCGAATTTGAATCTGCTTAGTGAAGGATATGTGAGTATTTTGTATATTTCTTCATTGCTTCCATTCATTTTAGGGTTCCGTGATTCCATCTCTCACGGGATACTATTACTAAGACTCAGCTGCCCATCTGTCTGTATCATTGACTGGCCTGTTGGTCTAGTGGTTAATGGCCCTGACTGCTATGCCGAAGGTCGAGGGTTCGATTCCCACCCAGGACAAATGTTGTTCTGTGTCTGGGTGTAATTTATCTATAATAGTATGTATTTAGAAATATATAAGTACGTTTGTCAGTTGTCTAGTACCCATAATACAAGCTCTGCTTAGCTTGGGACTAGACGGCGTTGTGTGATAGTTGTGGAATATTATTATTATTATCACCAAGCTATCTGTCATGAACCGTGATAGCTATACAGTTGAAATTTCACAGATGATGTATTTCTTTTGTCGCTATAACAATAAAAGACTACTAACATACAGAATAAAATAAACATTCAAGGGGCTCTCATACAACAAACGCGATATTTTGCCGTATCGATAATAGTACGGAACCCTACGCGCTCGAATCCAACTCACACTTGACCGTTTTTTTATTTTATTATTTGCCACAAAAATCCCAGAAGGTTCCAAGCACAAAGAGCAGTAGTAAAATGTTCTACCAAAGTTTTTATGCAGTACTCATGCGAGTAGTGCTGATAGCAACCTCCTTGTTTCATAATTCATCTAAAACAATATAAAACTAGATAAGGAACTAAAACATGGCACTTTACTTGACTTATAAATGGAGTTTTTTGTTTATTTAGCTTGTTGTGTAGAGTATATTTCGGCCAGATAACATCTATATTTAAATTAAGATAAGAAAGTACTGTCAACAATCACACTACACACTAATATCATAAAGGCGAGACTGTGAGAGTTTCTGAGTGTGTGTGTGTGTGTGTTTTTGTAACATCTAAACGCACGAAGGACTGAACGGATTTCTATGAAACTTGGCACACATAGTAAACCATGTCCTGGAATGGCATATAGGATACCTTTTATCCCTGGAGTATGTTCCCTTGGTATAATTTTCTACTATCATCATCATCAGCCTTTTTAATGTTCCCACTGCTGGGACTCGGGCTTCCTCTCTAGGATAGGAAATGGACCGTAATCTACCACGAAGGCCCAATGCGGGTTGGTGAATGTCACATGTCTTCGAATTTATGACTCTGTGACATGCCGGTTAGATAGTAAACTATCACACGGACAAAACCGCTGGCAGCTGCTAGTAATATAATGAATCTATAATTCCAGGTAGCAGTATCATTTCAAAACCCCACATCAAAGAGTATTCTCTCTGAAGCTTTCCTGATGGTGGAAAGTGAAGTATTCTTCGAGCCTTACCACAGAGTACTGAAGGTCTTGCAAGAATCCAGACTGGATGATTTACCTATGAAAAGATATGTCGTGGATGTTCAGGTCTGTATACAATGGTTATTGAATTAAGAACTTTAATGATTAAGAATTATTTACTACTTTGTCCGCACGCTGTAACTTTGTCTCGGTGGAAGCACGGCGTAAAACAATTTCTTTAGGAATAGTGGTAGCTAATAATAATAACCATGCACTACTAATAAATAATAATAACTGATTATTTGAACTTCATGCAACTCAAAAGTATAAAAGCGAGTGTAATGCTTTAAGACATTCTCTACTCTATTATTTAACAATTTTCTGTAAGCTTAAATGTATTTTATACTTCCTTCGACGTGTGAAGGTTTAAAAATCAAAAACAGCCACATATAAAATGGATCGATTGGATTTGTGTGTTCTTCTTTTCCATTCTTGTATTTTTCTGTTCGTTGTTGTATAAGTGTAATTATATATATTATGTATTGTGTACCTGTATGTTATGTATTTATATGAATAATTGTATTAATATGTAACGGATTATCCGTTACATTGCACCTACCACGATTTATTTGTCTCTGCATCACCCAAAGGTTGACTGGTAGAGAATGCCTTAAGGCATTAAGTCCGCCTCTGTACTCTTTTGTGCATGAAGAATAAAATAAATAAATAAAAATAAAAATAAATAAATAGATTGTGTGAGAAATGATATACAAGTCACATGTACTTGGATGGATGGATTGTGTCAGGAGTGATATGAAAGAAAAGGGTTTTAGTAATAGCTTGACGGGTGACAGGATAGAATGGAAGAAAAAAGACGTGCTGCGCCGATCCCAAGTAATATGGAATAAGAACAGGAAGAAGAAGAAGAGTGTGAAAAGTGATATGACAGAAAAGGGAATCAGTAACTTAAGACAAGAACAAGATGATATTGAATCAAGGTTCGTAATAGTTGATGAAACTGAAGAAACACTAGTTGGTTTTAGTCAGAAAAAGCGTGATACTCCCTCTCGCATTAGCCTATTCATTTCGTGGTATTTATATTACTAACAAAACAATTTCAAAATTACAGAAAGAAACGAACCCTCCAGCCTACCTATCATCAGAAACAATATACACAGTGCCTTTCGAAACCGAAGACTTACCATTCCCAGTATTAGATACAAAACAATGGCCTGACCCAGTATTTGGACTTGACAGTTCCCAATTAGAAGCTTTCAAATTCGCCTTAACGCGAGAATTCGCAGTCATCCAAGGCCCTCCAGGCACGGGCAAAACGTACATAGGGATCAAAATTGCGGCTACTATACTCAGAAATTTGTCCCTGGAAGGTACGCCAATGCTTGTGATCTGCTACACGAATCACGCCCTTGATCAATTTCTAGAAGGTATTCTTGGTATTACTAATAGTATTGTAAGATTAGGTAGCCAAAGCAAAAGTCCTCTGTTAGAATATTACACCCTACACAACTTGAGGACGAAAATCAAATCGAAATACTCTTACCTCTATGCATCAAAAAGAAATGAGATGGAGAAGATTTTCAAAGAGATGACAGAACTACAAAGTGAGATAGAGAAGTGTGAGAGAGAGATTGTTTCTTATAGTTCTTTAAAACCTTATCTCAAAATTGGAGACAATAAATACGAACTAAGGAGTTGTACAGAAGATAGTATTCTAAATTGGCTCTTTAGCTGCTTCGAAGGAGAATCACAGAACTCCAAAATACCTGAAAGTGAAAAAGAATCAGATATAGAAGATTGGGAGAAGTTAGAAGAAATGGATGTCACAGAAGAAATACGTACGTGTTTTTCTGAAAAATGGGCGCAAAGGGAAATAGACTCTATGCATAATAGTATTAAATACGTTAATGATGTCACGGACAATCACTTAGAGGCTAAACAGATGACTGAGAAGTTTAAAACAGAGATCGGTAAAGTTAGCAAGAGATTGGAATGTTTTAAGGTAAGATACTATGGTTTTTTTTTTAATCTTTGCCCCCTTTCCACTAGAATAACTCCTTATCATGGGTGCATTCCATGCGTTGGAAGGCCTCGAACAAGATGGCCGATGGCCTGGTCAGGGTCGCGGGAATCCGATGGATGCGTGACGCACAGGACCGGTCGTTGTGGCGACGCTTGGGGGAGGCCTATGTCCAACAGTGGACGTCTTTCGGCTGATATGATGATGATGATGATGGGTGCATTCACATAGACAAGACACCCAGATCCGAAACATCTATCTACACGCCATACAAATATTTATAGCGTGCGAGAATTGAACCCGTGATACGCAGCGTAGCAGCCAATCGCTCAACCACTGCGCCACCTGTATCGTCATCTATTGCTTGTGTTCCTACTTTTTTAGCAGTGGCTTGAAGTTTATTTCAATTAGACCAATAACAGGCACTTTTAAATTGTCAAAAGGTCGGTCAATCAAAAAAATTATAAGCTAAATTGCATGTTCCAAAACGTAGATCTCTATAAAATCCAAATAGATAAGCATAGCATAACATAATCAGCCTAATAATGTACCCACTGCTGTGACTCAGGCTTCTCTAAGAGAGAGAATGGGCCAAAATCCACCACGCGGGTCCAGTGCTGGTTGGTGTATATCGCGTCTTGGAATTCTAGGTTCTAGGGCATGCCGGTTTCTTCACGATGTTTTCCTTCACCGTTCTGAGAGCCGTGGTGATGAAATCAATTACACAAATAGATAAAGCCAATAATAAATTAAGGAACATTTCTTATTAACATGACCCATATATATGTGTATAAGTATTTATTTTATATATATTATGTTTATATATTATTTATAGGGTGCTGTGCACATATCTGTTTAGTATATTATTAGTTTTAAGTTAGATTTAATTTATTATTATTAATTTTACTTTAATATTCTTTGTTGTACATTGAAAGTTCCTCAAAATGTTGTTTTCATTCCCCTTTGTGTGGTTTGCTGTAAGAAAACCCAGTTGTGGGTTAAGCTCGCCAATGTACATCAACTGTACTTTTACAAACTGTGTGTATAAATTGTTTGCGTACAATAAAGAATTAAGAATAGTTTAAATAACCTTAATTTCACCCTGGTATACACCAGGGTGAACTTAGTATCTGCTTACCCCGTTCAGAGTGTACCGGCGTGATCTTATATTATGAAATGCTGCTAACAATAAACAAACATGTGATAAAAGCATTCCGGGAAGATTTGCTCACTTTGGACACGTCCATATTCCAAATCGCTGTTTTTATACGTGTAAAATTGCCAAGTGACTCGATAGATGGCGTTGTCGTCGAATTAGAATTCGCTATGGTTTCGTTACCGAAGCAGATATAGGTCCAAGAAGGCGACATGCTTATATTAACGTCCTACAGTTTATATGTATGTCAATTATTAATAAGTAATAACTAGGTTAGATTAATTACTAATGGGAATGTATGTGATTACATGAATATTATTAATTAATATTTTTGAAAAAGTCGATCTTGGTATCCAAGGCGACTTTTATTAACAATAAAAAAATTATCCATCTATACATCCTGTGATGTTCCCACTGCTGGGACTCCACTTCTCTAGGAGAGGGGCCGTAATCCACCACGCGGGCCCAGTGCGGGTTGGTGAATGTCACAAGTCTTCGAATTTTTGGTTCTATTACCTGCCGGTTTCCTCACGATGTTTTCTTTCGAGCAGTGGTGATGAAATAAATTACACAAAGTAATGCGCCTGGCTGGGTTTGAAGCCGCGAGCTACAACTCATAAGTCGGGGCCATTACCACTGAAAAAATTATCAGAACATGAGATCTGGGCATTCCTTGAGTAGTAGACTTGTCATGCAAATTGATGGCACGCGATCAAGTTTATAAGACAGACACCACTTCAAGCGCGCTGCAAACTGGATGCAATGTGGGATCTAGTAGGCTTACAATATAAGAACAATAACACTGGTTCACAGATTTCTGTTTTTTTTAATACTATTCTTGAAATGGAGGAAGGTTCATTAACCTAAAAACGTTAGCAGTTTTATGTCATTTTTTTTTCTACGGACTAGTTTTTTTAAAGATCCAACGATTCAGTCAAAATGTTGACTAGAAGCATAAGTAGTATAAATAAAGTTTTGATCGTCTTTGCTACCCTAGTAGTCTTTTTATGGTGGGCAAAAATCATCCTATGACAACCCCCGTTCTTGGGTGAAGCGGGAGATAGTGTCAGAGTCTTACTGACTAAAAAACCACTCCGTTCCTTCTAGCCTCTTCATACCGGGGCTCGAGTTTCCTTTCGGATAACCCTGGCCCCAGTAGGCTTGGACCCAGCTGGGCCCCTCCTGTACCCTAGTCTCAATTTGTGTTATATATGTTATTGTTTAATACAAAAATAAACGTAGAGAAGTCAATTGGGTAATTTGTCTGTTTATTTTTATGAAGAAGTTCTCTCTATTATAGCAAATGGGTCGTGTTGGTCCAAGTGTTTAACGGTTATCCGGCCTAAATCTCATTCACCAAGTGTCTAAAGTGAAAGGTGCTATGAAGCACTTTTTGAAAGATTTCATGTTATGAATGAAAGGAGGCTTTCTCAAAAAAATATCATAAATAAGAAACTTTCAAGAAAAGCAATATAGTTTTGTGAACATTTTTTTTTTTTTTCAGAAATACAGGACACTACAAAGCAAAGACAATAATAAAGAAGAATATAAACTAGATGAGGTTGAAGACCTGTACAGTTTGAAGCCAGAACTAAGATGGAGACTATACTATTCAGCTGTTGGGACGCTAAAGAACGAGCTAGTAGCTAAAATGAATGGATTGTTGGTAAGTAATTACAATATACAGCCACGTATTAAAATAGGGAGCGAAATTCCCCAGTCATAATGGGTACCTACGTATAGCTCGCCATACTGCAACCCGTAATCGACCGGACCGAGTCCCTGACGTCGACAGTGAGTAGTGTTCTACGCGCTCCTCAAAGAGATGTCAGCAAACTGTAGACTAGTCTGGTAGCCCAGCAGGATCGATGCCCGCTAGGACCGCCAGGATTTTCTGAAAAGGAAACCCGTAGTCCGCAAAGGGCAGCTGAAGGACATAGATGTGGCTTTAGTCAGTAAACGTCTAATACGCCCTCTCGCTCAACCCACGAGAGAAGTCATTAAATGATTCTCATCCTTAAAATTGACCACATAAATACATGGGCACCAGGCCACCTGGGCGCCGAGGGGTTGTTTTGCTCCCACACCAAGCTAAGCGCTGGCCCCTAATACCTGCTATGACCTGTCTTGTACTTAGTATCGGTGGTGTCCAACTTGTGACCTTTTATAAATATTTTTCGGAAAAAATTATAATATTGTGTAAAAATTATTGGATTCGATTCAGTTACTGATTCTGAACAAACTATATTCAGGTTTCGCATATACTAAAAATAACGTTGTGTTTATTCATATGACTTTATTTCCAAAATCAAAGGACCAGCACAACACTGCAAGCCAGGAACTGAATGAAGTATCAACTCTTATTGATGGCGAAGTGATGAAGACGGTCAGGGTGGTGGGAGTCACTACCACCACGGCAGCGAGGAGACACGACCTCATGAGGAAGCTACACTCTCCTATAGGTATGTATGTGATCGATGATCGGGTGGTATGTTTGTGTTTCGATAAAAAAAATGGTGATGGGGAAAAAGGACCTTTACAGAAAACTTCATCATTTCGTTGTCCCAGTATAAATACTGCGTACATCGAAGGACTGAAGGAGAACTAAAGTTGCCGACATAGCACAAAGAATTGCCAAATTTAAGTGGCAATGGGCAGGGCACATTGCTCGCAGAACAGATGGCCGTTGGGGCTAAAAGGTTCTGGAGTGGCGACCGCGTACCGGAAGACGCAACGATGGGAGGCCTCCAACAAGGTGGTCTGATGACCTGGTGAAGGTTGCGGAAAACCGATGGATGCGAGACGCACAGGAACGTTCGTTGTGGCGACGCTTGGGGGAGGCCTATGTCCAACAGTGAACGTGTATCGGCTGGAATGATGATGATGCTGACATCGAAGGACTGGAACAATTTGCCTGCTGTGGACTTCCCGTTCCATTATAATTTAAGTGTCTGCAAGGCTAGGGTGGAATTGTCAATGTCAACAGGACAGAATGGAAGAAAAAAAACGTGTTGCGCCGACCCCAAATAAAACGGGATAAGGGTAGGAAGAAGAAGAAGGCTAGGGTGAATAGGCTCTTAATAAACTAGTGCGACTCACCATCAAAGATTGAATCACTGCTTAACATCTGGTGGGAACGCAGTCAAGCACTAGTTTTCCATCCAACTCATCAAAACTGGCGCTTCAATCTTTTGAATGCATAATTTTGAAAATAAATTTTGTACCCAAAGAGATTAAATAGATACAATAGACCGGCCATCTGAAGAAATGTCTTAGAAAAACCTCCTATGCCTCAGTGAAGACGAAAGATATTTACGAAAATAAACTGAAGTTAGGTCCAGTTGTTTTGCCATATTACGATTTACAATGACGCAATGCGCAACTCGGCATATTTCTCCAAAAAAAAATTTTCTTTTGGTGCGTATAGCGGACACAAACGTGACTTGACAGGTATAGACTGAGCGACTTGTTACTACTTTAGTAATAAGTCTCGGATTAGGATTTTGGTCGCTGTGTCCTGTCTATTGGTAGTATATGTTTAATGTCTTTGTTTGTACCTGATTCTGGAGGTAATAATTTGAGCATGTTCGTTTATTATGTTACATGTTGTATGTGACAATGGAGTGCAAATGGTTTACTAATGTTATCAACTTTTGCTTCCAGTAATTGTGGAAGAAGCTGCAGAGGTATTGGAAGCGCATATCGTAGCATCATTAACTCATCAGTGTCAACATCTCATACTAATAGGTGAGATATCTTTCAACTTTACTTACTATTGTAGCGACATCTGTGGTGCCACATAAGAACTACAATACGAAATCCTACATCACGCAATTAAAGTTTTCCGCGTGATTTGACCAGATACGGCAGCCCGAAATCATCTATCGGGCAGTTGCCCACCAGACATAACACCCGTCTGGTCGGAGAATCCTCCCTTTTCAACGGAGGTTTGCGGGACTTCACTCTCTGTTTTGCTTACCTTTATATTAGCAAAACTTTAAAAGTCACACTGGCAAAAGCGAGTCGAACTATTGCGTCATATCCTGTTTTACAACTACAACGCGTGAAAAGGCGCGTGGTCGCGCGACGATGCTCGCGTTAGCGCGCTCGGATCAGTGCTGAACCAATACAGAGACTTTTGAAAATTCGTGAATAGGACTCGTGTTCGAAAACGGATGTGTCACTGCGCGTGAGTAACGTACGGCAACGCCCGAAACCACTCGACTCTAAGAGCTTGTCCAGAAAAGGCGAATTCACCGCGATTCTCTCGCTACGCGCGTATTACGCGCTACTGTTGCGTCCAGAAGGAATTAAACGGATCCGTCGCGTTTGCTTTGGCGTTCGCACGCTATCTGGAAGCAACAAGGCGTCTCTAGTATCTCGACTCTCACGCAATACGTACAATTCAAGTGTTTATAGATATAGAGGTATATAGAACAGGGCGTAAAGTCCTGCAAACATCCGTTGTAAAGGGAAGATCTTTTGTCTTTTGTCTGATCCAAGCAATTGCGCAGAGAACTCTAATTGCGCTATGCAGGATATTTTTTTTTTGTTTGTTCAAAAATTACAGAGGCCTACAAGGGCACTTATAAAACATCAGAAGCTAGTCCACGGTTCCAAATTGTTCGTTTTCTGTGGAGAACAACCGGCTAGAAATTCCATGGTTATTCCTTGTGGATATAGATATGTGGCGCCATAGATGTCGCTTAAAATTAAATCTATACAATAAATCTAATAGATAAGTTTTATACATTAAAATGGTGTGTAACTTGATATATTAGTTAGGCTTTGTTTCATCGCAATCGGTTGACTATAACTAAAAATATAGTGTACCTATGTCAAATCAAATTAAATCAAAACATTTTATTGTCAAGATCATTAACGATTTAACTTTGACACGCACATTGACCCCATACTATAATAATAATATAATATCTACAACTATCACACAACATTGTCTAGTCTCAAGCTAAGCAGAGCTTGTGTTATGAGTACTAGACAACTGATAAACATACTTATATATTTCTAAATACATACATATATAGATAAATCACACCCGGACACAGAACAAATGATCATGCTCATCACACAAACATTTGTCCTGGGTGGGAATCGAACCCACGACCTCTGGCATAGCAGTCAAGGCTACTAACTATTAGACCAACAGGCCAGTACTATAGATTCGTCGTTACGATCGGTCTGAAGCGACGGATCATACAGACAAATCGTACCGTGTATGGGGTCTTTTATTCATTGACAGTTAAGCGATATAAAGTTCGTCGGTTCATCTAGTTAATAAATGATTCTTCTGAGGCAGACTGTATTCTAATCTGATCATTCTAATTTCCCACAGGTGACCACAAACAACTCCGTCCAACAGCAGCTCACTACAAATTGGCCAAAGACTACAACCTAGAAATATCTCTCTTCGAACGAATGATACGCAACGGTGTGCACGCGCGTACTCTCACTACGCAACGCAGAATGAGTCCCAATTTCGTAGAGTTGATAGTTCCTACGATATATGAGAAGTTGGACTCTCATCCTAGTGTGAGATCGTATCCTGATGTGAGAGGAATCAAAGATAACTTGTTTTTCTACAATCATGATGTTTTTGAAGATTCTGAGGTTAGTATATATTTTGAAAGAAGTATTTTACGATTGTAGGACAGAATAATAGTCGATATCCGGCCATCATAAGAGATTGCGGGCGACGAGCAATGGGTAGATCGCCGTCCAGTAAAGACTATGCCCGGGTTGACGGCGTTGTTTTACGCGCGCCTCAAAGAGATGTCAGGCTGCACGATTACACGCACGTACTCTCACTACGCAACGCAGAATGAGTCCCAACTTCGTAGAGTTGATAGTTCCTACGATATATGAGAAGTTGGACTCTCATCCTAGCGTGAGATCGTATCCTGATGGTTTTTCTACAATCATGATGTCTTTGAAGATTCTGAGGTTAGTATATATTTTGAAAGAAGTATTTTACGATGTAGGACAGAATAAGGGTTGGTACCTGGCAACTATAGGAGCTTGCGGACGACGAACAATAGGTAGCTCGGCATCCAGTAAGGATTAAGCCCAGGTTGACGACTCGTTGTGCCTCAAAGAGATATCACCATGATTTACGGGACCCGTTAGGGATAAGCTGCGCAATTGTTCGAAAGAAATACCTTAGAACGCAAAGGAAAACTGAAAGAACACATGTTAATTTTAATCAATAAACACCTAACACTCCCTCTTGCTCCATCCAGAGTGGGCAGTTGCGAGGCCCCCTGATGGATGACGGAAAAGGACGGATGTTGTTGAGAGAAAAAAAATTTTGAAACTCAAGTTTTTATTTATAAAAATCCTAACTTCTTCTTGGTAATTATTTTACATTGTAAAGTCATAGTTATTATTGCCAGTTTTTTTTAAATTATTTATTGTTAGATAAGTAATTATATCTATATTTGCGTTCGCGGGCTCTTTGGACCGCTAGGCCGTAGGCAGTTCCACGTCACCCACGCCTTACGCCGCCTCTGAGATTGGGAGAAGTTACTTGATGGTTTCCCACCCCAAAAAAATAAAGATGACCTTACCTATCATCATCCTCGTCTGTTCTATTTTTCAGGGCATGGAAGACAGTTGGAGTCACAGAAACACATTCGAAGCCAGATGGTGCGTCGGTCTAGCGGATTATCTTTTGAAAATGAAGTACAGCCCCGATGAGATCACTATACTTAGCACTTATAATGGACAAGTGAACCTTCTTAGAGATGTGAGTACTTACCTAAAATTATTTTTGCGAAACTATCACAATGTGAATAGAGTTCATTCATGTCTTGCCTTGAGACTTGACCAAGAAGTTGACGAAGACAGAACAGGCAAATCAATTTATTCAGAACTTCGAGCGCCTATCTCCTAATACCAAACACGAAAAGAAAATATGGTACCTACTGCTTATGAACCTACGGTGATCGATTGGCATTTCTTCAAAATGGTTAAGCTGAGTGGTGTCAGTACAACTGTAGGCCACTACAATTCACGTCCAGGTGAAAGATGTATTTAGGGTTACAGGAAGTTGGATGGTGGCAGGTGACGTTCTTCCCACAGTGGTTTTTTGTGAAGGATCTAATCGCTGTGACCCGCCATCGCTGTGACCCAACATCGCTATTTCCCACCATCTCTGTGACCCACCACCACTGTGACCCACCACCACTGTGACCCACCACCACTGTGACCCACCATCGCTGTGACCCACAATCGCTGTTACCCACCATCGCTATTTCCCCACCATCGCTGTGACCCACCACCGCTGTTAACCACCATCACTATGAACCACCATCCTTTTGACCCACCATCGCTATAACCCACCATCGCTGTGACCCACCATCGCTTTGACCCATCATCGCTGCGACCCTCAATCGCTATGACCCACCATCGCTTTGACCCACCATCGCTGTGACCCACCATCGCTGTGACCCACCATCGCTATTTCCCATCATCGCATTGACCCACCATTGCTGTGACCCCCCATCGCTGTGACCCACCATCGCTTTGACCCATCATCGCTGCGACCCTCAATCGCTATGACCCACCATCGCTTTGACTCACCATCGCTTTGACTCACCATCGCTGTAACCCACCATCGCTATTTCCCACCATCGCTTTGACCCACCATTGCTGTGACCCACCATCGCTATGACCCACCATCGTTGTGTCTAGGATGGCCTATCTGGAACGAAGAAAGCTCATTCTGATCCTGTAAATTCTACCAATATTAAATCGTCGTGTTTTTTTTGTAATACCTAAATGTCATTCGCAGATGATGAAAAAGCACGACTCCCTTCGGCACGTCAGAGTAACAGCCGTTGACAACTACCAGGGCGAAGAGAACAGGATAGTTATATTGTCTCTAGTAAGGAGTAACAGAGACAGCAAGATTGGGTTCTTGGCAGCTACTAATAGGATATGTGTTGCTTTGTCGAGAGCTAAAGAAGGTAAGCTGATTTCATAATTGATTTTTAGGGTACTGTACCGCAAAAGAAAAAAAAAACGGAACCCTCATAAGTATTTCTATTCTATTCTTGTAGGATCACTTTGTTGTCCGTCCGTCTGTCTGACACTCTGTCTGTCAAGACCCCTTTATCTTGGGAAAGCGTGGACGTATCGAGTTGAAATGAAAACCATATACTCAATACGGTCTCTTAAAGCTGTGCAGAAATCAAACAACTAAGTTAACGAATAAAAAACGGCCATTTATGTCGCAAAATACTTATATTTCGATACTTTCAAAGGAATCAAAATTCATAAGGTACTCCCATTGATCCAGAATCATGAAATTTAGGTTAAAGCAACGTCTTATAGCACAGATATAGATAGGAATAAATCTGAAAACAGTAAATTTAATTACCTAGTTTACCTACGTTACAAAAAAAATACTGTTTTATTCGAGATTATATTCGGGTATTGTAGTTTATACGGAACCCTCAGCGCACAAGTACGACTCGCACTTGCCTAGTTTTTGTTTATGAATAGCCCTGTGTTTGATTGACTACTATCTCTCCTGATGTTAAGCTATGCTGTTGGTGATGTTTGAGCACGCTTGCCTAGAAGTAACCACTAGGGTAGGGTAGAGAACTTCGGCCCTGCTGGACCCCTATGACGGGCTACCCTGGGTCCTTCCTTTTAAATACATTATGTTTTTAGGCTTGTCATCAAAAGTTGGTGCTTTATATTTTTTTTTTTTTTTCTATTACAGGCATGTACATATTTGGCAACATGAACGTTCTAAAATCAGCGAGCAGTATTTGGAGACAAATAAACAACAAACTGGTAGAACAAAAAGCTATCGGCAGTAGACTTACGTTGATATGTGAAGAGCATGAAAACACCCTTGATGTAAGTAACGTTAACTGTACAGGGTTATTTGTAAAACACTGATAACCCTGCAGGACTGTATTACTAACATCATAAACAACTTTTGTTCTATTACTTTTTAGAAAACATAATCCAAAAACAAACCTGTAAGATTTCGTTGTTCTGTCTAACACATTTGAACCCTGTATTTTGCTATACCTACCTACGTCTGTATGACGCGACGCAAGCCTATCAAGCACCCCCGCCGCCCAATCCCAACTCCTCTTCGCTATTGTGCTGTCTCATGCTTCACATAGACCTCGTAATATTTAGTTCAATTTAAATATTTTTATTTCTGTATGAAAATCTGATGAACTAAAATATGATACATTTTTGAAAGTCATAGAACAAAAGTTGTTGTTTATGATATGTAGTTGTTGTCGTTAAACCTGCGAGGTTGCCAGTGTTTTACAAATAAACCTGTATAGCTTCAAAACTTTAAATTGTGGATTCAACAATAACACTGCTTCGAACTTCTAAAAATACCACAAAACAGAGATAGGTTCAAAGTCAATCTACATACAAAGTGCACTCGAGCAACGCACACATAGACACTGCTCACAGACACGATATCCCGGACCGTTTGGGACCAGTGCGCGCGAGTGCCATCCGCTTGAGACACGCATCTGTGAGCTTTTTGTGCAAAAATGAAACAACAAAAGAGTTATTACAACTGTTCAGTGGAAGGTTGTTTAAGTTCAAAATTAAACGATGAATTTACGTTTTTTAAACTACCAGTTGTTTTTGTGAGATAAGTAGGTATTTGTATGCATTTTGATGATTGTTTAACGTATTTTAACACAGAAATTTATGTAAGCACTCAGGCGAAGACATTAAACATATACTACCAATAGACAGGACATAGCGAACAAAATTCTAATCCGAGACTTGTTACTAAATTATTAACAAGTCGCTGTCACCTGTACCTGTCAAATCGCGTTTGTGTCGGCTATACGCACCAAAAGTAAATATTTTTTGGAGAAATATGCCGATTTGCGCATTGCACCATTGTAAATCGTATTATGGCAAAACGACCTAACCTAACTCCAGTTTATTTTTGTAAATATTTTTCGTCTTCACTGAAGCATAGGATTTCTAAGAAATTTCTTCTGATGGGCGCTCTATTGCATCTATTTAATCTCTTTGCACTCAGGATACCTAATTGACTTCTGTACCTATCTATTTAGTCTCAATAACGTCGTGAACACAGAACAGAAAATATAGGTAGAAATGCCCCTAACGTGGCTAAGCACGGGAACCAGTGTCGCCAAACTCACACATTTGCGTATCAAATTGTACATTACACACATAAAAAACAGTAATATGATTGGCTACGAAGCTACGAATTACAAACTTAACTTTTACAATTCATATTCTTATTGCTTTCATAAATTAGGTCTTATTACAACGTAAGAAAGTTGTTATTATTTGACATGACACGAACAATAAAGAAGTTTTAACCAATTTACAACGAGTTCGCCTACTCAACGCTAGATGGCGCTGTAACCAATTTATTCTATTCAGAACGCTAGTGCCTTTGAAATAGATGCCATATTCACCTGCACT
Organism: Mythimna lalbum; assembly: GCA_949319445.1. Lineage (NCBI taxonomy): Eukaryota > Metazoa > Arthropoda > Insecta > Lepidoptera > Noctuidae > Mythimna > Mythimna lalbum. The sequence continues at coordinate 17,468,524 of OX439358.1, read as the reverse complement.
AGTATATAATATGTAATAGGCGAATTTAGTCTACTGTTGACACACGGGCGATATCTAAGAGGCACTTCCTCTAGTTTTCTTTATTCCGTGGTCGTGAACATTCAGAGTACCTCGTCACGAAGGGTAAAGCCTGTCGCGCTACCACTTCTCTTCTCCATTTTACTCCGCATCACATTTCCAGCCGCTATGGTGGCTCCTTTTCTGTAACAGCAGTACGTCTTTGGAACTCTCCCACACTCGCTCTCTTTGCGACAACCCTTCTTTAGATGTCTCTAAGGCCTTTCGCCTACGGCAACTTTTTGTAGCGGTGCTGCCGCGCGTTTTGTATACGCGCTTCACTACTAACTACATCTCTATAGAAGCGAAACCAATCCACTACAGCATCAACACAGCTGTAGCGATGCAAACACGCGACCGTGACGGACATCAGGTAGAAAACGGAGGGAGGGTGGCGCATGAGTAAAATATAAATTTTCGTGACTTCATTCGGGAATTAGTTTGCACGGAACCCTTAGTGCGTGAATCCGACTCGCACTTGCCCAGTTTATTTTACTGATTCGCGTTTGCATCGCGAAAGAAGCGCGTCAGTAGCGCGCTTGCATCGCGGCTGAAACGGCTGCATCTATGCGAACGCGCGACAGCATCGCTACAAAAAGTCTTCGTGGGCGAGGTGCCAAGAGAAAATTTTCTAATTTCTTTACTTTGTTCACAGATAGAAAAAGTGGAAGAATTCGACAACTGTCTGTCAGGTTCAGGAACGTGTTTGAGGAATTGTGAAAAGAAATGAAGAACAATAAAATTAACATATTTTTTTTATTTTAGCATTGTGAATTTTAATACTACAGTTGTTGTTAAAAATAAATAATTTTATAAATCGAAGCTGTATTTTTATTTGTTCACAATTTTCAATTTTGTAACATTCGCGAAGCCACTAGTTTCCATACAAGCATTGCCATATAACATTAGAAAAATATTTTATTTATTTACCGGCCCATTTTTCAAGTCGGGTTACTTTGGCTTTTAGGCGCAACTTTGGCCCAAGCTCGTTAGCAAATAGAAATACAGTAAACAATGCCCTATAATCATCGATATACACATCTTTGTATGTGTGTAGTCAGTTGTTGGTGAGCCAAATAAATAAAATAAAATATATGTACTGCACACTAGACTACGCGTGCCGAACACTCACTACAATCGACTCAGGTGTAATGTAGTCCGTACACCTTGAACATTACACTATGTTGAACGAAACGCGTAAGTGCTGCAAAATACATGGCGCTTAAGACATTTTGGTCGCGAAAAAAGTATCTTCTGAAAGCTAGCGCTGTAAGTTTTAATAGTTCTACATAATGACAATGTAGCGCTGCAGCAAACTTTTGTTTTAACTAATCAGTATTTTAATACTGATAAGTTTCCATGAACATGCTTGTCTATCATTAGAATATAAGCCGATATTGGTCAATGAGCTTAGGCCAAAGTTATACCCTAGAGTCAAAGTAACCCGACTATACCAGTAGTCAGATGGTTTTCCAACCATATTTACCCTTCTATTAAAAAATAACTATCTAACTATTGAAAAATCAGCCAAGTCATGAATATCTGAACCAGCAGAATACAGACTTAAGAGAAAGTGAGAGAGTCAACTATTTACTAAACGCCTAACTAGCCTCGAGATTGTGGTAGTCGCGGTGCATTTTAATTCTAAATAATTAAATGGAACACCAACTCTTTGTCCTACTAGATAAAGTTTGAATTCCATTGCAACATTTTAAGGGAATTTTGAATACAAATGTGCATTTAAAATATACACATGATTAAATTCAATATCCGAGTTGATAGCGATGAATATCTCGAATAAATAATTGTAAGTATAGTATCTAGGTACTCACATGGATATAATCGTCTTTAGTACTTACAAGGTACGAGTGTCTAAAAATTGGTACCAAGTTTGTGTTAGGGCTATGTTTCACCGGGACATCATGTTGGCATGATCAGTTGCGCTGCCATGGTATCCCGATGAAATATAGCCCTAAGCTACCAAACTAGACACCATACAGACACCAGAGTTGCCAGACGTCTGAGCTGGTCGCGCCACAAAATTGGTTGCGCAACCAAACGTACACCAGTACCACCATGGTTGCGCCACCATTATGTCCCGGTGAAATATAGCCCTAACCTACCTATCGTGGCCAGATCTTAGGATTGATCGCTTCATGAAATGGCCAACTAAAACTGACCAGATCGTTTAAACGTTAGCATTTGAAGATAATTATGTCTGATTTGCCCGTATAATTGATGTAGGATTTCTATGATAATAAAAGATCTAAAGAGAGTAGGTCAAACGAGGATTGACATATCAACAAACTTTAACGTTTAAAACGATCTGGCCAGTTTTACTTGGCCATTTCATGAAGTGATCAATTTCTATGATCTGGCCACGCATACCGATCTGGGGGCCGATTCTCGATTTTAGAGATGGTGTCGAACTCGACAAAAATTTCTAATGACGTAATTTTTTCGACAAATTTTAAAAGTCGCTATTCTGGGGATGTCGAATTCGACATTTGTCGAAGGATAACGTTAGAGTTCATGTCGAGTGCTTCTGAGTAGTAGAGATGTCATGTCGATTGTAGAGATATGTCATTTCAGAGTAAATTCGTTGAGTTTTGTTAGATTTTTAGTGCGTTACACTGTTTTCTTTGTTTTAAAATACGGCTTGGGTCTTCATATAATAATTTCGATTTGCTTTGTGATTTGTGGATCGTGTATTTTCTTGGAACAATGACCTTCGCGTACAATAACGGACTTGTAATTTGTATATCCACGATTGGACTCGAAACCACAGAAAAATTATCACGAGTTTATTAACATATTTATCTCGGTGTTGTTGGAAAGTAGTGAGCAACTGGCACATACACGGCGACAACAGTCCACTTATCACGCCGTCGATGTTTACGACTTGAGCGAAATAGAAGTCAAGTATTTTTTCCCCTGCATGTTTTTTAAAGTATAAAACACAGTACTTATTCTTATGGTATAAAACGCACAACAATAAACAGCACAGTTCACAAAATCAAAAGTTTTGAACCGTGAATTCTGACAATCAACTGTCAAACTAATTATTTTTACACGAAACGTTTCGTTTTACACATAAAGAATTAGATCTAGTCAGCGTTTTAAAACCAAATCATTCATTCATTCATAACTACATAAAACGGAACGTCCGATTACACGAACTTAGTCTATGGTTCTTCCTAATGGTAACATTATCTTCACTCGACTCGACATTTTCGTGAAATTTATTTCTATTCTGACTGAGAATACGGAATTCTGCTCAATTCGACATTTTTTGGTAGAGATAGAGATAATTTTGATAGACATAGAGATAGACTTGCAATCTCGAACTCGAGATAAATGGCGAATATCGAGAATTGGCCCCCTGGCTTTTGATGACCGCGACTACCACAAACGAGGGCGTAAGCTGTAATATCCATTCAATGGATTATCTCGTTGTTCGTATCACTTATTGATAAAATCTACAAACAACTATAATTATAATATTTTGTTACGTCACACCATTATGGAATGATTATACCTACACTATTACATATTCAAAAGCTAAGCTTTTCGTTTCTGTATTTATTTTAAGGACAATCTTGTGAGATTTTAATTATTGCAAAGCGCTGTAGTCATATTACTTTGGCCCATGGGTATAACTTCGACCCAAGCTCGGGCCAAATTGGTTAATAAGCTTGGGCCAAAGTTTACGAATTTACTGTATTTCATCGATTGTTTTACTATGTATAGTGTTACATTTTTTGTTTAAGTATCACTTACGGAGAAAAATTCTTTAGCCCTAACTTATGAACCAATACGAACACGACTACACAATTTACTGTGTTCCTATTGGTTAATGAGCTTTAAGTTTTACCCCTGGTCCAAAGTTGAACATGAGACAGTTCTTATTAATGAACTAGGCCAAAGTAATACGACTTTATTGATTGTTGCACTAAGTGTATTGTTAAATTTTTTATTTAAGTATCACTTGTGGAGAAAAATACTTACTTTGGCCTTAACTTATGATCGAATACAACTAAACAATTTACTGCGTCCCTATTGGTTAACGAGCTAGGACTAAAGTTATACCTTGGGCCAAAGTTGAACACGAGACAGAACTTGGGCCAAAGTAATACGATTTTACTGTATTTTTTTATTGTGTCACTATGTGTATATTTAAATATTACTTGCGGAGAAAAAAGACCAAGCAGACTGTCGACAAAAAATTTTAGTACCAAGAACAATTGAAAGTTAAAAAATAAAACACAATCCATCAAGCTTACGTTAACGTCGCGAGTTAAACTCAAATGAATACACTTAACTACTTACCTAGAAATAAATTAAATTGTTAATTAGAATAAAATTACTGTGTTTCGTTAACTTAACCCGATCATGTTACTGAATTGTGATCGGGCAGACAATGGAATTGAAATTATGTTACGAACTTACAATGTAATTCATGACTGCACTACTGACCTCCCCACCCCAAAATTAAAAATATACAGGGTGACTTTCAATATATTGGTAATATTTTTGGGTACTCATGAACATGAGCTACTTTTACAGAAATCAACACTGATGCTTACGTAAAAAAGAAAAAAAATGTTCATGGTTACCCCCGTTTTGGGGGTGGAAAACAATCATTTGACTTCAGTCTTCGAGAATTCTAAGGGGTTTTAATGAGTACAATTCTAATACTCCCTTTAGATCTAATAAACACGAGCGGCATGTTGCCAACGGTGGAGGTAACTGCCGCCGATGACACAAGACGTCAACTGTTGACGCGTTGACATTCCAACTTTGAAGATCAGCGGCAACCGTCACATATGTCAAGCTTCACTATAGGTCGACGGCTAGTGTTACGTCAGCCGTTGGCTAAATGCACAGCGTTTATGTGAGTTCTAAGACTTTTACTGAATCAAACTAACCCGTGTATTATCTGTTGCCGTTTGGGTTTCAGAGGCGCAGTAAGCCCTTTGAATAATCTTGCAGCCTCAGCAGCATTGGCAATCTTTCAGGGGAAACATTGCCAATGAATCAGAAGTCACCCTGTATTATACATATAAATCTCTATCCCTAATCGGGTGAAGAAAATATACGACCCATAACAGTGCCCCGATTACCGAATAGATATAATTTCACTTATGTATCAATATTCAAAAATACAGACAGCACTCAACCGGTACTTGGACCGAAAAATACGTCAATTTAACTAAGATACTTTATTGAATTTGACATTTTTTACTTACTTAATATTTTTTAAGTAACTTCGGATATTGACCACATCATATCATCATTAAATTAGCTTTCATTACAGCATTCTTCATCATCCAATTTTACAACTCTCTTAGTACAAAAATATCGTTACCATTTAACTTACCTACCATAGAAATTCTCTTCCCAAAATCATTACAACCTCTGGCCTTACAAATGAAATGTTAAATATATTTAAAAAAAACTTTTCGTACTGATTAGCATCACATTTACAACTTATTACATACTTTAACAAGTTTAGGTACTTATTTTTTGATCGATTGGTGACTTAAAAATAACATTAGCGTCCTTACGATCTAATACTAAGCTCCTAGGTCTAAGCTTGTTCTAAATATTTGTGACAAACAGCATTTTAATTAAAATCTTTACAAAATTAATCGTTCTTTACAGCAAGATAAAAACAATGGGGGTCGAGTGAATAGGTTACTTCTAAGCAAGCGTGCTCCATCGTCGGCCACATCATTGCTTACCACCAGGTGAGATAGTGGTCAAACGCGTACCTATCAATTATAAAAAAAAAGCTTTTCGACTATAGAAGGAATTCAATTTTGTTCTCATTCAAATTGCAAACGCTTAATAATTACTATTTTAATGAATAAGCTATCATTCGGGGAATGACTCATGAATATACATGCTGTTCAGTTTTTTTTATGCAGTGTGTAGTGCACAGTTGACTATATTTTTGAGGGAACAAATAAGTACATTCCCACAAAAACAGCCTATTAAATAAAAGTCATCCTGTATAGAGTACTCGACGATTGACTTGTTACATCAAGTTTTAGAAATACAGCTTTGTAGTGTCAATTCTATCATTCGCGCCTTTGTAAGTCTCTCTAAAACTCAATCATCATTATCATTTCGCTGCTGGAGATAGGCCATCCCAAAGTGTCGCCGCAACGAGCGATCTTGTGCGTCACACATGCATCGGATTCCCGCGACCCTCACTAGGTCATCAGTCCACTTTGAACATCGCGGTCTCCACTCCAGAAAACTCGGTGTATCCTATAAACCTTCGAGTATCATACAACCTACAAGATACACTTTACATTACACTTATTTCATAGAACACTAAACCTATTCAAATAAATTATATAAAATAAATTAGACCCAAAGTACATACAAGGAAATGTAACCTTAATAATTTACTTTATTGGTTACTTCTAGGCAAGCGTGCTCCATCGTCGGCCACATCATCGCTTACCATCAGGTGAGATGGTGGTCAAACGCGAGCCTATCAATAATAAAAAAAAAAAAAAAAAGTTTAAGTTGATTTTACAACTCTCGTTGTACTTTGGTGTAAGCAACACCTAAATTAGGTACTAAGCTAATTTTTTTTTATAACTTCAGTTACTTTTTTAAATTGTAATTTCTTGATAAGAGGCTGCTTCACATTCTTTACGGTTTGATACGTCAAGATTTAAAAGGTACTAAGTTTCTTTAAAATTCCAATACCTTCATGCAAGCATTTTAGAAAAGCTCAAGGAAATCACTATTCATACTGAAGTTAAAAATAGGGTCACATTAAGAACAAGCCTCCAGAAATACTTCAATACTACAGTTTCATAACTGTACCTAACGACAGTGCATTTGCGCATCACATAAAATATCACATTAGCAATACAGCTAGACTAAACTAATATTCCTCTAAGAATTCTTCCACAATTCCCGCTATCTTTTCAGGGGACTCCAGGTGAATATGATGGGTTCCCTCGACCTCTACTAAGCGCACATCTGCCGTCACCCGCATTTTATCAATAACATCCAAGTAATAATTCAATTTCTCCCATCTTTGGCCAGGTAATGCACGGATATTCAGAACTTTACACGTGACTTTAGAAGCATATTCCAAGGCTGTTTCTAAAGACATCATCGCAAGCCCAGACACCTTCAATCTGGGATCCCTCCTGAAGAAATAACCGATCTTTTTAAAATGTGTAGGAACAGGCATCATACCGCGCTTCATCAGGATCTTACAATTTTCCCTTGAGATCGACCCTTTGTACGCATCACATACAATGTCAATCATTTCTTCGTACTCGTAGCAAGGGTTGCTTTCGATAGACAAGTTCTCGTACTGTAGAACTTTATCGATACTAGATCCTGTCGTTTTGACCATACTAGCTGGTTCTCTAACAGCTGGGCTGGCGATATCGACGCAAATGATTTTCTCAACTTCATTAGGGAAGGAGGCTGCGTACATAAAACTCAGTGCTCCACCGAGGGAGTGTCCCATTAGAGTGATGTTCTTCCATTCGAAGTGTTTAACGATTCTTCTTAGAAGGACAATACCGTCCCAGAAGATGTAGTAAAGCATACCGGTGGGGTAATGGGTCGAATGTCCGTGTCCTGGCAGGTCTATGCAAAGGACGGATGTTGTGACAGGTAAGAGAGGGATCAGGTTGTCCCATGTGCCCGCATTGTCTTGCCAACCATGGATAGCGATGATTGGCTGCTTGTTCCGTGGACCCCACCATCGGCCCGCGACGTAGCCCCATGGAACTGGTATTTCGATTTCTTCTACCTTGTAGCCTGGCGGTAGAACTGGAAACAACAAAAAAGGACCGGTTATTAATTCTGCAGACAAGACTATATTTGCTCTTTCTCTCAATAATAGGACGGTGAACCTTTACTGACTACTGACTATTTTATTGATTTATTTTTCGGGAGTCGATGTATCTTTGGACCACTGATGGTGATTCTTTGAAACCGAAAGAATGTCTCATTCATCTGGCCTAGTTTTTGTACGTTTCTATTTTGTGTCGTAAGACATGTGACATCCACCAACACGCACTAGGCCCGCGTGGTGGATTACGGCCCATTCCCCCTCCTAGAGAGGAGGCCTGAGTCCCAGCAGTGGGAACCATAAAAAAGGCTGATGATGATGATAAGATATACCTAAGATATGTTGTGATTAATGCTGCAAATTATTTAAAACACGGCATTGATAAAATGATTTTTTATCGGATTTGCCAAACTATAGATAATCGGATTTGCCAGACTATAGATATATTATTACCTTTAATAAGTAAGAAACGTAAGCGTTTATCATCACCGTTAATCCGCTTATCTTCTGTATTATCAATAAAAGTCAATACTTTTAGTTCTTTAGTTAATGAAAGACACATGTTATGACGTATGCGATAGCAGTCTCGTGTCACCGATAAACGTGCACGGGTCGTCAATAGTTGCCCCTATCACTTATATCTAATTAAAATTATTTCTTACGACAACTTATACGTTATCTTTATACAGGGTTATTTGTAAAACACTAGCAGCCTCTCAGGACTATGTTACTAACACCGTAAATAACAACTTATGTTCTATAACATTTAAAAATGTATAATATTTTAGTTCATCACATTTTAATTGAACGTTCTAAATATTACGAAGTCTATGCGACCCAAGCAATAGTACAATAGCGGAGGAGAGCTGGGATCGTGCACGGGAGGCTTAGGTGGGTACAACAAAATACAGAGTTGAAATGTATTAGATAGAACAACAAAACTTTCGAAGTTTTGTTTTTAATTGATAATAGAAATATATTACGTTTAGTAAAAGTCATAGAACAAAAGTAGTTGTTTATGATGTTAGTAATACAGTCTTGAAAGCTTGTAAGTGTTTCACAAATAACCCTGTATATGTATATATGTCACTGTAAAATTGTAAATACCGTTAGATTACAATCTATCTCAAGAGAACCTCCTCAAACAGCTCACAATTTAACGAATATTTTTTGGTAGATTGTAATATGATATTGAAACTCTTTGATTATATACTTGTCTAGATAGAGCAATGCAAACAAACGATGCACTAAAACTGTCTCCAATTTTATTGCGAGATATGTGTGAGTACCGCTCGCGTATTTATTGTCGTCATTCTGTCAAGGTGTGCGTGTTTAGGGATGCCTGCTCCAAATGATTAATTCATGAATCCCCAAGCGACCACCGGTGGCCGCGCATCTATTGTCTTACTATTGTGTCTCTAATTGACGGTATCTGAAGGGTTAAGGCCGTCTGTCCACCGCAGCCGTCACCGGGACGTCACCGAGAACGAGATTATTCCGGGACGAGTTTAAGTTTAAGATGCGCTCGGGTGACGGGCGTGCGGTGGACACATGGCCATAAAAATGTATGAATCGCTAAATCGGCGCCGTCATCTCGTTCTCGGTGACGTCCCGGTGACGGCGGTGGTGGACAAACGGCCTAACTTTCCATTTCTGCGTTCTTTATTATGACGAAAGTTTTAACAAAATAGGTTGAATGAAATAAATAATTAGTAAAATATAAATTAGCATCAGAAAAATGTTTGGAACAAACGACTGAAGTCTTGTGGGGTTTCCACTGGTCTTCATTTCGAGTCTGCAGTATAATGTATCTCTAGCAATTTGCTAGTATGGGATCCGTAGGAAATCTGAAACCCAAAATATAAGAAAGAACTAGCAAAAACACTATTTAGTACATGGTTATAAATAAGTTATCATTTATTGATCAAATAAATAATGTATTTTTTTAAATAATAATGTTCTCCTGATCGAAAGATTTGTCGAAAGATGACGTAATATTTGTATTCTGTCTCCCATAGTTTTGCCAAATCTCTCTAGTAATAAACTGACAATACTAGTTAATCAGAATAACCTACAAAAAAAACGAATTAAAAAATCGTGTTTCTTAATACAATAGTGGGTAAATAACAAAATTTACCGATGAAAAGTGATCTTGGTATTATTATACGATTTTCCCACATAATTGCGTCAAAGTCTGACAGCACAAACCGGCATAAATAATAATTACTTTTCATGAGCACGTTATCCTTAGGTGTTTCAAATGACACTGACGTAAGGGAGAAGCGAGTCTACCAATTTTAGTTGACTTTATTTGGGCCGTTTAGTAGAGTCAATGTGGCATCTAGACAAGTATATAATCAAAGATTAAACTGTTAAATTGTCAAATGCAATAAAACATATAGAATAATTATTTTGTATGTATATCTGTCACCTAGCTCCTAAACGGCTTGACCGATTTGGATGAAACTTTGTGTGTGTATATTAGAGTGGGGAACAAGACGGTTTAAAAATACAATTGGAAACAATACAATGAGAACCGAACCCAAATTTTGGATCGCCGTGCACACCCGTAACCCTTGTAAAAACGTGCGAAACCAAATTCATTCGGTTTTATCATATTTTATTTGTTGCTTCAAGCATTGTTAAAATATAGTCATTAATCAAGTTATATTTTATTTATTTATTTAAAGTCCAAAATTTAATAGTCTACATAAAATGAGTATAAATTGGTAATGCTAATTACTAATTTTTTCGTTATTAATAATATTATTAATATTAATAACGAAAGTTTGTATAACATAATAATGTGTGTGACGACTCTGACACACAGTATAAGTTTGTTACTTTTTGCGCTTAAATGGCTGAACAGCTTCGGATGAAACTTGGCACACAGTTAGACTACGTCCTAAAATAGGGCATAATTCCGAGAGTAAGTCCCTTTGGATATTTTTCTCTGGCAGAAGTTACATAACTACTAGTGATGTAACGAATATTCGCCTTCGCATATATTCGCACATTTTTTGACATTCGAATTCACAAGAAATATGCGAATATTTGGCATTTTTTTTTTGACAATCAAAAAGGTATTAAAGTATTTTTTTGAAGGGATATAGAATAATAATACAACTGATACGACTTAGTGATGTAACGATTGTTTAATTTCTTAATGCGAATGCGAATATTTGCCGCAAATATCGAATATTCGTCGAAATTTAACAGATTAGTTGTATTATCATTCTATGTCCATTCAATCAATACTATATGACTAATGGTGAAAACATTGATCTTAGGAAATCATTCTTATTGTATTGAAAAAAGTATTACTTTAAATAATACACCATTGTTCTGATATTATCTTTCATCCTACCTTTTTTTTAAATCATAATAAAACGCACGACACCGTCAGGTGTCTGACATATTATTTATTTTATCTACAAACGAGTAGTGGTAAAATGATAAATCCTGGACTTTGGCCTTATATGATCAAGATTAACACCTCTTGATACAGTCATATTTACTGTACTCGCACACGGGCCACAAAAAAAGCCGCTTCAAGCTCCTTTTTGAGGTGGCCTTTTTTGTGGCTCGTGTGCGGCGGTGCCGCCACAAAAAAACGCTTGAAGCCGCTTCTAGCTTTTGTTTGTGGCGGCATTTTTTATTTATTATTTACCAGCTGCTCCCAGCGGCTTCGCCCGCGTGATAACAAAAAATATCCCAAGGGAACATACCCCCGGGATAAAAAGTATCTTATGTCCTATTCCAGGACATGGTCTATCTGTGTACCAAGTTTCATCAAAATAGGTTTTGCCATTTAGGCGGGAAGACGTAACAAACAAACTCACGTTCGCTTTTATAATATTAGTAAGGTTTTTTTTTTAACTTTTGTACCATTTTTGTTTTTTTTTTTTGGTACCTATTCTCCTCGACCCTCATTTTGATTACCATGCTCATGAAAATCATGTTCTTAAATATTTTAATAAAAAAATATCATCAATTGTTTTTACGATGAGATTAAACGTCATGTCAATTGGATAAGATTAAATATTAAAATAAAAATATCTAGTTCCGTATTTCATGAAACTGCGCAGATAGTGTATATTAGATAGATATAATATCTCTTATGTAAGCTCTGATAACGAATAAATGTATTTTAAAACATACAAAGAACAGGTATGCAAACTTTCTCTGTATGACCTTTCTCTGTATGACTTTTCTCTGTATGACTATTTGAAGGATTATTGCTGGCCCGGAGGTGAAATCACAGAAAAGATAAAAGAGTTTAGAAAGGAAATACTTTCCGATTTGTACTACAACGAGTGTAACCGCTTGTCTCCCACCCTTTAACTCCACTACAAGCAATAAACCAATACGAACGCGCATTATGCAACCAACAGACCACGCACACTTAGATCGCAAGTTTGCTATTGGTTGTGTCAATTATGAGCATGATCATATTTTGAGGCACGCCTGCCCCGCACACAAGACCATTCTAACCTCTTTCATCTTTTCTTTGGGTGAAATGGCCAGACATTTTAGCCATCGGGAGTAAACCCTGGAAGGACTTGGATGAGGTTGACACAGGTCCGTGTGGAAGTCACAAGAAAAGACAAGCCCATGCTCAGTACTTGGCGAAGTTGGGTTGTAGATGATGATAATGATCACTATTTGACTTATACCACAGAGTGTGGAACGCTGCACAGCCGGCAACAACTAGAGACGCCATTTATTTATTTATTGATTATTGGTTCACCAACAATGCTAAAAGTGGTAAAAGTGGCGGTGGTAGGTGCTATTGCCAAAAATATTAGTCAACGTGTGATAAGCATAGTCAGTATTATCATGGATCGTCAAATCCAATGAGTAAACGATGACATTCACTGACACGCTTGGTTTAAATGCTTTTTTTTTATTTTTATTCTTAACTAACTTCTGCCAGTGGCTTTGCCCGCGTAAAATTAAAAAGTTATACCAAGATAAAAAGGATCTTTTGACAGTACAGAAATATCCCAAGGGAAACATACTGCTAGGATTATTATCTATATATATAAAAATGACCCCCGTTCAACGGTCACGACTTGGCATGAAAACGGCTTGACCGATTTGGCTGTTTTTTTTTTTGTTGTGATTGTTATTGTGAGGAGAAGGTTCTTATGGAAAAAAAAATTAGGGTAGTGTAGGGTAGAGTAGGGTAGAGTAGGGTAGGGTAGAGTAGGGTAGAGTAGGGTAGAATAGGGTAGAGTAGGGTAGAGTAGGGTAGAGTTGGGTATAGTAGGGTGGAGTAGGGAAGAGCGAGAGGGAAGCCGCGCGGGCAAAGCTAGTAAATAATAATAATAATACTGCTAGGATAATTTTCTAAGACCTACTACTCTAAGACATGGCCTACCCATGAGTGAACTTTCATCCAACTCCGGGCCGGGTTAAGACGTGAAGAGGTGAATAGATAGTTATTTTCACATTTATAATACATATTACTAACTTATGTATAAAAATAGATAAATATCCCAAGGGAACATACTTCCGGTATAAAAAGCCAATATTCTATTCCAGTACATAATAATAATAATAATAAAAGCGTTTATTTTTCTCCACCACATAATGCAATAATAACAATTCACAAAAACAGTACATTGTTACAGTAAAGACATTTACATTGATGTTGTGGAGACTGGAGTCTGTACTAGGAAAATCCTGTGTTACAGAGCTCCAGGCCTCCAAGCTACCCAGCCTTGTTACAAGCTGCATAAACATTTACAAAGAGCAATAACTTTGACCAGATGGAAAATAAATAAAACAGATTAAAGACTTAACTAATTAAATACTAACTAGGGTGTGATAATGAGTGTAAGTGTGTGTATAGTGTGCAATTATTAATGGTAAGATGGTGCAAGTGTGGGAAGCAATGTGATTTTCTATGAGATCACCTCTAAAAGTCTCTCAGTTTCGTCATAATCGAGAGATTGAAGCCAGCTTTGTACCTTCGTTTTACACTGGAATTTTGTTAAAGCATAGATGGAGATGGCTTTGTTAACTTTATTATAAAGGTAATCACCCAGAAAACAAAAGAAACGACGACTAAATTTGGTTTTGAAGGGTGTAGATCTACAGACAGTGTGTTTACGTCTCTTGCTATGGATGTTGGCAGGATTGTATGGAACTTGAGTATGCTTGCGAATAATTGTGTTTAAAATAAACATTTGACGAACAGTCAGGACCTTGCACTGCTGGTAAAGTTCCTTTGTTGGAAAAAGATAGGAGAGCCTACGGCTAACTTTTAGGATTGCTCTTTGAACTCTCTCCAATTTTAGTAAGGAAGTCTTTGGGGCTCCACCCCATGCCGTTATGCAATATGACAGAATTGACTGAACCAATGCAAAGTAAACCATGTCAATAGTCTTGGTTTCCGCCACATGTCGTAAGTTTTTGAAAACAAATATTAGTTTACGAGTTCTGGCAGTAAGAGCGTCTACATGTGGCTGAAAACTGAGTCCACTGTCAATCTGAACACCTAAATATTTAATGATATCTGTTTTTTTGAGGGTGGGACATGAGCAAATATTGTCTGTTAGCGAAGAACAAATGTGTGAAGTCAACGAAAAATTCGAACAACAAGTGGTACCGTCATTTTTAATGGAGAATGGAATATACATGGTTTTAGACACATTAAGGGTTAATCTGTTATTTTTTAACCACTCTGCAACCATGTTAAAACCCAGCTGAGCGTTTGCATAAACTTCCTCCCACGAGTCTGCGTGAAAAAGCAGGGCCGTGTCATCCGCAAAGGTGACGATTCTACCACCACGCAATTTGAGGTTACAGAGGTCGTTGATGTAAGTCAAAAATAATGTTGGACCTAGGATACTACCCTGCGGTACCCCATACGCGATGGCAAGATCATCACTGCATATATCACCAATCTTTACTCGCTGGAAGCGATTTGTGAGGTAGTCAGAGAATAACCTTAGCTGCGTGCCTCTCACTCCAAGTCTCTCCAGTTTTTCTAAAAGAAGTGGGGCAGAGACCGTGTCAAAGGCTTTTGCCAGGTCCAGAAAGATTGCTAGCACTTTATGTTTACGATCAAGATTTACAGTCACAAAATTAACAAGTTCTTGGACGGCGTCACTAGTAGACTTGCCGGAACGGAAACCAAATTGAGCAGGTGATAACAGCTCATTGGTCTCGAGGTATTTAGTTAACCGTTTGTTTATTAATCTTTCCAGAATCTTAGAGATCGTTGGCAAAATGGATATTGGTCTAAAATTATTGACACAGTCTCTGTCTCCCCCCTTATGTATTGGATGGATTTCTGCGAGTTTAAGAGAATTTGGGAAAACACCAGTTGTAAAAGAAAGATTACAGATATGAGTCAATGGCAGCAGTAAAGCCTCTCTGTAACGCTTTAAGAAGATAGCTGGAATGTTGTCACGGCCGATTGCACAGTCATTTTTTAGGCCTAGGATAACCTGTTCAACCTCGAATACATCAGTTGGTAGTAATACAAATGATTTTGAGACAGAGTCTTTTGGGTTTGACTCCAGGAATTGATTATTGCTGGGTAGTATTTTCTCAGCGAGATGCTTCCCCATGTTTGCAAAAAATGAATTGATACTATCTAAATCTTTTTGTGGATTACTTTTAGATATTAGTTCAGTAGGTACATCCTTATCTTTCTTTGTATTTGTGACCATTTTTATTGTGTCCCAAAGCTTTTTATTGCTAACAGAAGCCGCATTACTAATTTGGGATCTCTCATATTCTGTTTTTATTTTTTTCAGAAGAGCATTGCAGAAATTCCTATACCTTTTATAGGTAGTTTCTAGCACTTTGTTTTGTAGATCTTGTTTTTTAAGTTCCTTAAGTTTTTGATGCATACTGTCACGGTTCCTCACACATTTTAATAAACCTCTCGTAATCCAAGGCTTCATAATAACTTTTCTATTTGGTGTCTTAGTCGTTGAAGTATTACTTGCAATGGTCCGATTTAGGATAGAAATAAAATCATTAGTGGCCGAATTGACATCACTATCGCTAATTATGGAGCTAAAATCGATTGCGCTCATGTCGATATCCAAGGAGTCATAGTTTATTTTTTTTATTAGTTTGGAATAAGCCTTACGGTTTCGAGGATTAAGTTCAATTGTGAAGAGTAAACAATCATGGTCTGTTATAGAGCTTTCCGCAACGTAACAATAAGCAGGTACTCTTGTCTTAAGCAAGATATGGTCTAAACACGTCAGATCATGCGTGGGATTTGTATGTGCAGGTAACATACCATGGGAGGCCAGCAGATTTAAGTAAGATGATGAATTGGGGTCGTACATGATCTATTTGTGTACTGAAGAGAGTAACAAACATACATACCTACCAACTTTTGCCTTTATAATAATCGAGTGTTTAATACAGGGTTATTTGTAAATAGGTCGTATGAACATCTGATGAACTAAAATATGACAGTTTTTTTTTAAGTCATTGAACAAAAATTCTTGTATTTGATGTTAGTAATACAGGCAAATAACCCTGTATATCATGTTATATGACGCATATCAGTATGACTGATTTATAAGGTAAATCCGAGGGTTTAGTTATCATGGTAACAAACTGATAACCATTACCTCAACGCGTCAGGTTTTCAACAGATGTTCAAAGTCCAAAGACCAATTTTTGCGAAATGACTTGCAAACTTTTTATGTTTCCTCAAAATATTACAGTAACCATGATGTGATGAAACATTTTTTATGCTATCGAATGACAAGCAAGATCCTCAGTTCGAAGTTTGTATCAGGATGTAATCCTTCGAAAATAATGAAATCGGTGGTACACAATGCGATATTCGGACCGTTCTTATGATTCGACGTATCTAGTTTATGGTTCGACGTATCGCGTAGTGTAATAAGGGTCAGACTGTCTTACTCGGGAAGAAAAATGGGACGAGTCTGAATATCGTACGCGATATTCAGCGTAGTGTATTAGGCCCTTTAAGACTAGAAGTCTCGGTATTGCCGACAACAATTACAATGCCACGGTAATATTATCATAATATTACCGTGGCATTGTGCTAAACCAAAAAAATATTTCACGCTGATTTTTATTTTGTGCACTGCAAAAAAAGATATGTCACCGGAAAATTGCAGACGTCGTACCTATGATTGTAATAAATCTTTATACTTAACATTATATTCTCGATATATTATGAAAAAACCGTTTTGCATACGATAAATCACATCCAAGTTTATTCGTTTCCAAATAACCGTGTCTTATTTAAAAGAAAAAAAAAAACAGTTTATAATCACGTGATATTTTTCGGTGATATATACAAAGAATAAGAAAGGATTTCCCAAAATTCACGCTCTAGAGGCTTGAAATGGGGGTCCAAAGTTTGTATGGAGGAAGCTACTTTCACGCGAACGAAGTCGCAGGCAGAAGCTAGTTAGTAAGTTAGTTAGTCAGGCGACAAAATCAAAGCCATTATTTGCATTTCGTCACGGTTTCAACCACGTGACAGTCGAAAACTATTCCTAGGAAATATACTCCTGGGACGATTTTCTTAGACCGACCGGACTGGATCGGTTCTGCAAAAAATCAGCAGTCTTAGGCTGTAAGTACCGAAACGCGGTCTTCGTAAATTATCGCGCCTCGTTCAGCTGACTTCAGGTGAGTTCATAACTAGTATCATCAGCCGTTTCGGTCAGACATTAATTTTCTTAGATCTATTCCAGGGCATGACCTACTCGTGTACCAAGGTTCATCCAATTCCGGGCCGTGAAGATGTGAAGAATTAGGTAACAAATAGACTGACTTTAGCATTTATAATATTAGTAGCGACCCGCCCAGGCTTCGCTCGGGTGCAATATTATAAACCTTCCTCTTGAATTACTCTATCTTTTAAAGAAAACCGCATCAAAATCCGTTGCGTAGTTTTAAAGATTTAAGCGTACATAGGGATATAGGGACAGAAAAAGCGAATTTGTTTTATACTATGTAGTGATATTAGTATCATACTTAGATGATTTTTAAGGAAAATCCGGCCGCTTAATTTATCATGGTAAAAACTTTGATAACCATTTCCTCAACGCGTCATGTTTTCAACAGATGTTTAAAGTCCAAAGACCAATCGTTACGAAATGACTTGCAAAATTTTCATATTTCGTCTAAACATTACAACAAGCATGATGGCGTGTTGGATGACGTAATTTTCTTTGTATATACGCACCTGATGGTAAGGAGAAGTCATCACCGTCTATTTACAATCCAAGTGGTATAGGTAAGACGTCGACGGCGCGCACTGTTCCCGCGCGCCTCAAGGAGTTGTCAGCAACAGGAGGGGCCCAGCTGGGTCGAAGCCTACCGGGGTCGGGATTATCCGAAAGGAAACTAGAGCCCCGGTATGAAGGCTAGAAGGAACAGCGCGGGGTTTTTAGTCAGTCAATGATGATTTTACCCGTCGACCAAAAAAAAAGTGGTATAGGTACTACAGTTACATAATTCTGCCGTCGTAACAGGAAACGCAGTATCTTAACTTAGTTCATACTCAAGCATGCTATGAAAAAATGATTTTTATTAAAAACTTGTTAACGCTTCTGGTTCAAGAAACCGAAATTTTTGCCGCGTAGAGTTCAGTCTCGTTGTTACTATAATAAAAACAAGCTTTTAATGTAAATCATTTTTTCATAGCAAGCTTTTATAGATCGATATATGTACTGATATTTTATAGATCGATATAACTATTACTCGTCAAGACGTATCATACGAGCCCAAACTCGATGGTGTTGTGTCGTTTAACTACCAAGTTCCTACGGCCACCTTCCAGTTCCATCATCCGATCAGCTCCTTGTCATAATAATTTTGCATTGTCATCTGATTTTTTTATTTTTTTTATTTTTTACATATGTATGCAAAATTTCAGCTCAATCGGTAACCGGAAAGTGGGTCAAATTTAATTTACAAGATTTGATGACAGACAAACATCGGGACAGGTGAAACTATAATAAATAAAAGCTTGCAAAAATAAACCGAAATTTTTGCCGTGTAGAGTCTAGTCTCGTTGTTACGATGATAAAAAAAAAGTAAGAACTCAATAAGTTAAGATACTACGTTTTCTATTACGACTGCAGTATTGTCTACGCTTTCCAAAGATAACTTCTTAAATATGGATAATTCTTAGAAAAAAAAAAAAGATAATTCTATTCATCTCATTAGTTATGTAGATATCAAATAATATTCGATACGTATTTTTGCTCTAACAAACCAAAACCAGTAACAATTGACAATAGATGAAATGCATAATAGGTCAGGAGTGGAGGCACATGAGTAAGTAGAAGCATGAATTTGACGTCACTTTATGTACAGGCGCGACGTATTACATAATGACATCACACTGTCGCCTTCATTTTAAGTTATAAAAAATTAAGTTAAACTTAGGGCAAAAAATATATGGCTGATATTATTTAGTAATAATGTAATTTATTTATTTATTGCTTGGGCCTCCAAGCTTCAGCTAAATATAAAAAAAAATATCATAAATGACGGCTAGACAATTACAAAACTTTTTACAAAAAAAAATATAACCGACTTCAATGATAAAAAAACTGAAAAGTATCAAATAACTTTAATTTTGGAAGTCGGTGTTTCTATAATAGTTTAGTCTCTTCGTTATTTAACACCGACTTCCAAAATTAAAGTTATTTGATACTTTTCAGTTTTTTTATCATTGAAGTCGGTTATATTTTTTTTTGTAAAAAGTTTTTTTTATTTTACACTTTTTAGTTATGGTACCACCACTAA
This sequence comes from Mythimna lalbum, assembly GCA_949319445.1. Lineage (NCBI taxonomy): Eukaryota > Metazoa > Arthropoda > Insecta > Lepidoptera > Noctuidae > Mythimna > Mythimna lalbum. Next base: position 17,448,852 of record OX439358.1, on the reverse strand, counting down.
AAAGTACCCCTCAGTCAAACTTAAATACCTTATAGTCAGAGCGCATCTCATAACGGTTCTAATAATCCCAAACACGGTTAGATTACATTAATTTACCATTCGGCTTCATCATCAGATCAGTTCGATATATCCTCTCCCCCTCTGCTTTCAAACAGTCATTAGACTAGATGCTGGAGAGGGAAAGGATATATCGAACTGATCTGATGATGAAGCCAAAGGGTAAATCTTTCAATCAGTCATTAGACTAGATGCTGATAATCCTGGCTGTAGCATCAGGCCAGATTTATGTCAACATTGCAATGAACTTAAAATTTAGTCCTGTTTAAAATGAGCCCAAACACGACTACGGTGCTGTAATTTCAAGGTTTGTACTTTTCCTGATGCTCCTGGCTTCAGCATCAGGTCTCTATGTACTTCGGTGTTCTTTATTAGCAGTACGTTTATCCACACATCGAGCCGTTTTCAATGAGCCTAAACTCGATATATCTGCTGTTTGTTGTCGAGGACTTAGGTACTCTGCAGACTATCCTGACTGCAGCATCAGGTCATGACTTGATGATCATGAGACCAAATGTGGCAAATGCCCTATCAAACATCAAAACAATTTACTAAAACAGTCCTTGCCTGTTCGAGTAACTTCTTACTGTTAAGGAGTTGTACCTTCCATCATCAGCCCAGCTACCTGAGATGGTGACGACCATACGCAAATACACAAGATACTTCATAAAATATGCGAAAATCAATAAGTGAGCCTATAAAATTTGAAGGTTGCCCTCGATTTCTCCAAGATCCCATCATCAGATCCTAATTTGGTGATAATGGGACCACCTCAGAACTATCTACTTTCGAACAAAAAAAGAATTTTGAAAATCCGTCCACATTTGGGGGAGTATTCGACGAACAAACATACAAAAAAAAAAAAAAAAAATAAAAAAAAAAACATACAAACAGCCGAACGTAGTACCTCCTCCTTTTTGGGAAGTCGGTAAAAATTGACGATAGACTTTTATCTCTATTTTGATACTTATAATACAGGAGTGAGCCATCCACGTATTTGGTGTGTCCCCGCGCTCACGGACCTCAAAAAAAAGCTAGAAGCGGCCGCAAAAAACAGCTGAAACGCGCGAAAGCTTGAAGCGACTTCAAGCGTTTTTTTGTGGCGGCACACGAGCCACAAAAAAGGCCGACTGAAAAAAGCTTGAAGTGGCCTTTTTTTGAGGGCCTTGTGCACATTAGTACATCGATACATTTATCAGTATCAAAATAGTATTTTGTGCCATTGAAATCTGGTGATATCAATGTTCAAAGTTCAAATCTATTGGGCGTGACAGAGACCTAGGTGATCCTAGATTTAGTGATGACAGACGTACCGATTTTACCTGTACCTATTCAACCGTATATCTATTGAATCCCTTTCTTGTCTATTTTTAACCTAGTCTACATTCATTTGCATTCAATCAGTATAATTGATTACTGACCCTTAATTATAATAATCAGTAATTAATTAAGTACGCTGAAAACGAATTAAGCTACTTTTCGCAATAAAACACTTCTTTTTCTCTCGACTCCTAAAACAAATATTAGAGCGCTTTGGTTTACTAATTAGTATTGGTATAAGGAACAAATGCACTATGTGTTAATTCTGGGCAGTACTTGGTCCGACTTCCATACAAAGATTGGCCTTTGCTCTTGACTCTTGTTCTACCGAAAGTGCGACTTTTTTTTATCTTCAATTTGCACTAAAACGATTATAATGGAATTTGGTCATATGTGATCGAGTCGACGAAATACCTCTTTCGTGTTGGTGACTCACAAACTGAGATGGTGGTCAAACAAAATAGGCTTGCCTATCAATAGTAAAACAAAAGATGTGTGGCACTCGGAGACTGCCGCGGTAAAGCTATTGCATAGCATTTTTTATCAACTTATGAATCTTATGAACTTATTGTTAATTCTTTATTAGGTGATCATTATTTGTGATTGAAGTTGACAAGTTGCCATGACAACCATTTAGTGGGGGGTGTTAGGTTTTTTTCGATACGGAATTTCTGGATTCGGTCTCCACGCTCAAGGCCCGCGATAGAAGCTATGCAATAGCTTAAAACTAAGGAAATGTCATTTTTTTACTAAATAAAATCCATTAATGTGCCTTTATTTGCCTTTTGCGTTTTAACGCAATGATAACTCTCTCAAACGTTACGGCAAAGCCCCCAACTGTTGGCCTCGCCAGATGATGATGATACAGAGAAAAGTGATCCTCTATCTCGCCAGAAAAATGTTTGATGCATGAGGTTCTACTTCATTTCGGTTAAGTTTTATATTTTTAAATTTTTTCTACATTGGGCACACGTGGACCACGTAAGTACGCCGATCTGGACGCGACGGTCTCCATACATTTTATGTGGCAACTAGACTTATAGAGCTACATTAAATCTACTACACGGGACGCGTCTCTACGTACAAAACAGGCGTGGCCCACGTGGGCCATGTACGCCGATCTGGGTGCGTCGGTCTCCATACATTTTATATGGCAACTAGATTTGTAAATCTACATTAGATCCACGCCACGCGACGCGATCACGCGACTCAACGTACAAACCAGGCGTGGCTCACGTGTGCGTCGGTCTAATGTAGTTTCCGCTTTAATCAAGTGGAATTATCGGTAACAAAACAGAACTAATTAGATGCCTACTAAATAATGTTTCTATTGGCACTGACGCAGCCGCCGCATTCCATGGCCACGCGGTGTGCACGAGTTCGAGGTATTCTTCTCAACCTATGACTGAATGTAATCAATTTGATTTTTTCTGCATTTTACTTTGAGATGCAGGATTGCTTGAAAGACTTACCGTGGCTCTGAAATCCCAACGGCAAAATATGGGACATAGGTGGATTTTAACCCTTCAGATACCGTCAATTAGAGACACAATAGTAAGACAATAGATGCGCGGCCACCGGTGGTCGCTTGGGGATTCATGAATTAATCAGTAAAGGTCTAACACGCCTTCTTGCTCTATCCAGAGTGCAAGAAGTTTTTAGAAGGTATTCCTCTGTCAACAAAGTGTAAAGTCCAGCAAAACCTCCGTTGAAAAGGGAAGATCCTTCAACCAAACGGGTGTTATGTCTGGTCTGGGCAACTGCATGATAGTTGATTTCAGATTGTTTTATATGTTGTAATCACGCGGAGAACTCTCATACCACAGTGCCGTACCTATTTCAAATTTTAGTTCCTATGTGATGTCCATAGATGTCGCTACAAGTTATTTTTATAATTACCCAACACAAACAAAGAGTTGTTGATCTAAGCGGAATAGTAATTATTATTATTATAAGCTTACGATGCGGATTGTTCCGCATGCGTAACCGCCGCAAATGTCCATTCCATACAAGTATTTATTGTAATGCGTGGAATACGCACACGAGACGCGTTTTTTTGCATTTTGACCTTTTGATGCATGCGGAGCAAATCCGCATGCGTGATGAAATCCGCACGATATTAAAAACACCCTTAGAGACAAGAAAACGCATTACAAACACACCGAACCGAAATTAAGTTAACGTAAAAATTAAATTAATCAATTATTTTATTTATTTTTTCTAATGAAATTCCTTGCCTGGCCCAGTATTCCGCCCAAGGCAATGCCGCTATATTTACTAGTAGAAGAATACAGAGGTTATTCACCCTCACCTATTGTTTATAGTTTCTTTTTTTGTATTTCACGGCTATGAACAGACAAAATCGCTTATTATGTCTAATATTCAGACATAATAATTTATTTTGTCTAAAAAGAGAACCTACGATCTTGAAATTGAGGCTTCTTAGTGGATATTTTATGCATGGTACTAAGTCTTATTTTCATGATTATGGGTTTTTTATAGGTGAGAAATCATCCCAATGACTGCTGTCAGAAAGGGCTTTGCTTGAAGAAATTAAGATATTCACAGGAAAACCAAGATTGCCGATATAGCACGAAGAATCGCCAAACTTAAGTGGCAATGGGCAAGGCACATTGCTCGTAGAATAGATGGCTTTTGTGGCTGAAAGGTTCTGGAGTGGCGACTGCGTACCGGAAAACGCAGCGTTGGAAGGCTTCCTACAAGGTGGACCGATAACCTGGTGAAGGTTGCGGGAACCCGATGGATCCGGGACGCACAGGATCGTTCATTGCGGCGACACTTGGAGGAGGCCTATGTCCAACAGTGGACGTCTATCGGCTGAAATGATGATGATGATGAAACAAAACTTTACTGATTTATGCAGTAGGCTTCGGTCCTGGTGGGCCTCTACGGTTTTGCTGATATCTCTTGCGTAGAACACCGAGCCCGAGTCTTGAACGGCGCGTTCCTACACCGTCCGGAGACCATAAGGCTCAATTCACACAGATATGGATATTTGTGGTGATGACATGTGCATATGCGGCGAGCAGTTTCAATGTCATATCATTTTAACCCTTCAGATACCGTCAATTAGAAACACAATAGTAAGACAATAGATGCGCGGACACCGGTGGTCGCTTGGGGATTCATGAATTAAACTTTATCTGCATTACTATAATACTTAGTATCTCTTGAGCTACGGGAGTGATCAGAGCGCCCGTGGCTCGCTACTTTTTCAAGTTTCTCAAGCGATACTATGTATTAAAATAATGAAAATAAAGTTTAAAATGATATGGCACTAAAACTACTCGCCACATCACTGCCATCTCGGAGTAAATTGAGCCTAAGTATGATGATTTAGAAAATTAGGTATATGACGTAGAACATAGGCAAAACAATCTTCATTGCACACAGATATTCCTTTTGAATTTTACCAACTTAGTTAAACATGGCACATTAGATGCAACATTCAAAAATGTCATATTATGATTAGATCAATTCAATTGAAAATATTTTATTTCACTTTTGCATTTATAAAACGTCAGAAGCTAGTGCATGGTTCAAATTGGCTGTTTTTTAAGAAGAAGAATTTTCAACAAACTCTTCGTATTCTCTTTAAAAAAAAATGGTTGATAATTCCAAACTTTACATATTACTACACTATATTAAAATTACTCCAGACTGACCTATCCCAAAACAAATAGGTATGAGGGCAGAAGAGTAAATAGCTTCTTATGCAGACCATATAATACTAATATTATACTAATATTGTTTATAAGGCCTTGAGATTTACTGAGATCATCGGATTTTTATCTACCTACTTTTTTATACTGTTTTTTTGTTTAATTTATTGTGTGTATGTAATGTATAATTATGTAATTTTTGTGATTTCTTGCTTATTTGTTAGTATATTATCTGTGTACATATATTTATGACTAATTAGTATATTTTTGAGCCCCAAATCTATTTCCCTTTGTTCAGCCAATCAAAAAATCGTCTGTAAGACGCCTTGCGCAAAGATTTTTTTAAAAACAAGTGTATGTGATGGGTTATCACATACACTTGTTTTTAAAAAAATTGTCATGTGTCATAATATATGAGGTGTACAATAATGTACATAAAGTAATACATGAATTCATAAAACATACAATTAATTCATGAATCCCCAAGCGACCACCGGTGGCCGCGCATCTATTGTCTTACTATTGTGTCTCTAATTGACGGTATCTGAAGGGTTAATAAGTAAATAGAAAAAGACATATCCATAGAATAGCCTATACCAGTGAGAAAATCTTGGCAAACAGTTTAATATTCAAAAGCTGAGATGAAGAGTGGACTTTGTACTGGAGCATTGCTGTTCAACATGAATCATAAGGAAACGCTATGAATTACATAATCTATATTATACATAATCTGACTGACTGACATATCAACGCTCTACTTGTAATCTATTGATGGCTATCTATTCAAGTGAAAGATATAGTAGAGGGTAGAACTGCTATCACTGAGACCGAGATGTCACTGTGTTATGTGGTACATTTTAATCTATATTATATGAAACAATCAATTTGCTAATTACAAAAACGGTAAAGTGTAATGCTAATAGTCTATAGTCTCTTTGATTAATGATCTATCAAACACTAAAAGGTTGGAATTGAATATTTCTTTTAGTGTTTGATAGATCATTAATCTAAGAGACTATAGACTATTAGCATTACACTTTAACCAATAGGAGCCAAGCAGTAACTAAAAATGCAGTTGTCATCGCTAGTTTTTTTTTTTTTTTTTTTTTTTTATCTGATATAAACTAGTACTTGACTGCAATCCCACCTGATGGTAAGCGGTGATGCAATCGTTGATGGTGAGGCGCACTAGTTTATTAAGAGCCTATTCACTCTAGCCTTGAAGACGCTCAGATTGTAATCGGACGGGAAGACCGCAGCAGGCAAATTGTTCCAGTCCTTCGATGTACGCGGTATAAATGACGAAGCGAAACGCTTAGTCCGGACCGTGGAGGTTTCAACAACGTAAGGGTGGATACTCGCCGTACGTCGGGGATGGCGGAATCAAGTCATGCAATTCCTGCGCGCACTCTCCAAAATGCAACCTGTAAAACACCGAAAGGCTGGCTACCCTACGCCTGTGATCAAGGCTTTGAAGATTGGACTTAACCATATCTGGATCACCAATCAGTCTCTTCGCACGCCTTTCCACCGAGTCCAAAGCTGCCAGGTGGCACTTTGCAGCACCAGCCCATATGTGGCTGCAGTACTCCACACACGATCGGACCTGTGCTTTGTATAGCATTAAAAGCTGTCCCGGTGTGAAGTACCGCCGGACCTTTGCTAGAACGCCTAGTTTCCTAGCAGCAACTTTGGCTTTGGACTCAATGAACCGCCCAAAATTGAGGTCGGAGGAAATTTCAACACCCAAGAGCTGAAGGCGGTCGGTGCAATCCAATGTTACATTATTGTAGAGGTATGCCCCACCTCCGTATGTTAAAATAGTATGATTAACTAAAAAGTAGAGCAGAAATGACCACAATGATAGCTACCTAAATCAAAAATTCACCTAGTATGTAAAGTTGCACTAGATCACATAATAGAAGCTTTACTTTTTTGGACTGACAGACATTTGACAATTCAAAAGTGCCTGTCATTGGTCTATTTTAAATAAATGTTTTTGATTGGCTCAGTAATTTCCTTTAAAATAAAAGTGTATAACACAATTGGTGCACGGTTAACTGGCCCGTAATTACCGTTATACGGTTCGAATTTAAAATAGGTAATTTGTTTTTCTGATACAGTGACATTAATTTTTCTTTTTCATTGAAATAAGTAGATGTTAATTTCAATTGTTTAAATGTAGGTTCCTTTACTATAAATGTTATTAACCTCTATCCTCTAGTTTAACCTTGAGTATATTATAGTAACAATCCCGATAGACATTGTCCTGCCTGATATTGGTCTGAAAAAATTTGAGAATCCTATTGGGTCCAATTTTATTTTCAAACCATTAATGGACCAAATAATGTTTCATCTAAATTGATCAAATGGCTTAAGATGAGTTAGGTGACAAACACTGTACAGAAGAATTACATGTAAAGTATAAGTTTTTTTTTTGCCAAAACTTTATTGTAAGTAGCTTAGATGGGTCAAGTCTATTATTATATTTATATCTATTAATATATACAAACTTGTTTAAGAAGGTGCATTGCATAAAAAAAAAAACAGTAAAACCTGATTTTAAGGGCTCTTGATATGCATGAAGCCTTAGCTAATGATAATTTTGTATTGAAGTACCTCAATTACTGTAGTTAATAAGTTTATTGTATTAATAAATTATTATTAACAGCTGTGATACATTTTTAAGTTTGTATTATGTTATCTTTATACTTGGGACTTATTAGTTCCATGGCCTCAATAATTTTACTTATTGATCTTTCGAATACTGTAATTAGAGACACAATAGAAAGCAGTGAGAGAGTGAACTCCGGTGTTTGCTTGGGGTTTAATGAATTAATACTTTATCATTTAATTTTAGAATAATGTTCCAGACAGGTTGTGAAATTTGGTTTCATTGGTTCACAGGGCCGTCTGTTTAACCCTTCAGATACCGTCAATTAGAGACACAATAGTAAGACAATAGATGCGCGGCCACCGGTGGTCGCTTGGGGATTCATGAATTAAGAGACATTTTCTCTATAAGCTTAGCTATTACGGAAACTGGGTAAAAAAAAAGTAACAAATGTTAAGTGTGTAATCCCTTGAGCCCAGTTATCCAGGTTTCATTGTAATTGTTATACCTATTACAAAATTTTCATTAGTAATTTATGAAGAATAGTTGCTTAAATAGTAAAAGATATTACTTACCTTCATGTATTTGATGTCCATTTACTCTTGTTGCAGCCATCCTGCAGTCGTTTTATTTCTCTTCAGAATATCAATATTAACACTCGTTTGATCACGTTAAACTTGATTATTATCACTCGTGAATTCTAGATCCAGCTATAGTAAAATGAATATGCTATCATCTATTACTACTATTTTTGTACGGAAATAAATAAGAAACAGATTCAAATAAACTTTCCGATTAAGGAAGGTGACCGTAAACGAGAGTTCACCAAAGGTTAGGATACTGAACTATACGTACAGACTACACACACGGACTGACGCAGTCTTATGAAACGAAACAAGAACAAATTATCGATTATACGAATATATTTTCCTGTGGAAATGATGACGCAAGTCGGCGAGTAAGCAAACTGCGAAAGTGCAAATGATGAAACGAAATGTCAAAGAAATGTCCTGTCAGTTTGACATTGACAGCAATTTTTTTTAAATTTTCGAGTATTGGACTTTTCAGACCACGTTACAAAACGGTTAAAGTAATGACTATGACAGTTGCTCGAGTAGAAAGGTAATCGGTTGTCTTGGTGTGGACTCATGTGAAGAGGAGGGATGAAGCGCATATTACTAAAAGAGTTCTGAGTATACATGTAGATGGATGGAGAGGGAGAGGAAGGCCGAAGAAAATATGGATAGATTGTGTGAGGAGTGAAAGAAAAGGGAGTTAGTGATAGTTTGACGGGTGACAGTGACAGGACAGAATGGAAGAAAAAAACGTGTTGCGCCGACCCCAAGTAATATGGGATAAGGGCAGGAAGACGATGATATGACAGTTGCTCGAGTCGATCTCAAAGGTTATGAGCCTGTTTTGTTTGTTTAGGGAGGGACCTACAGTGCAAAGACTTCCCTTTCATTCTTTTACTCTTAGCTGCCCTTAGCTTCTCCGGCCAATCCTTTACGTTGGAGTTCAACTCTTCACGCCATTTCTTTTTGGGCCTAGGGCCTAATCTACCTCGTCGCTGGTTTCTACTGTTCGGAATCCATTTTCGTTAGGTTATGCTTACCGAGTTCGGTGTCGGTCTGTGGATGGGTGACATAATTATTGAGATCCCTACGTGGCTACGTGCGTGCCTCAGAAGAAAGCTTGCTGTTCCAATCTTGCTGTCATTTACAGATATTTGTTGCAGACGTTAGTTAGTTCATAACGGATAGTCAGAATCCAGGAAATCTGACACCGGTTTCGCGGTTTTGGTTAGATAGGCAGTCACTCCGAGTAAAATACTAGTATCCAGCTATATCCAGTTCCAGTTAGGCTAAAAGCTGATTGCAATTATTGCCATGGTAAAAAAAAAATGATTTCGTGTAACTGAGTCTTTTAAAACATCTGATTGAACATATAGACAAGTTTTAGTTCATTCATTCAATATGGTGACCTGTCAACAAAAAATTGTCAGCGTCAGAAACAAGAAAAGCGAATAGATTTCCAGACATTCAAGACTACGTTGGCAAAAATTATTTATAATGGCAGACAAAAGGAAAACTAAAAAACGTAAAGAGGTAAGATAGATTTACTATTAATTATAAAAATGAGGCTTTAGATTACCCTATTACATTTCATGGTTGTTGTTTTTATCAGAAGTTTCCATATTGCGGATGCGGCTTATAGATTTTTTCAATTTCAAAAGAATTTTCTCATATTTTTCCTTCTTTGTCGTCTTCTTGTGCGACACTAAAGTTCAGCGTAAAAAATGGTTATTTTACGCTAAGATTTTACGTCAGTTTTACCGTTTCTCGTGGTATTTACCGAATGACGCATCCGTTTCGATTTTATGTTTAGTTCATTGCCTGGCTGAAAACCAACGGGTTTTGTGCGTAGTTCTTGAAGATCAGCGTCACTGTATGAGCGCAGTGTCAGTTATTTTTGGGATTCCTTTGTTTACTGTGAATATTTACCAAATTACCAGATGTTACCATCATGTCATGTCAGGCCTAAATTCATGTTGTTGACATTTCTAAAAAAGTACAATACTAAATCATTTTTAAATTTTCTCACCTGAGCCTTGATTTTGCGTGTCCCAAAAAGTGCAAAACAAAGTAATTTTTAATTTCTCTCACCTCAACTCACCTGAGCCTTGATTTTGCAAGTATCCCCAACAATATTATAGTGATGTGTATCGTTTTTTGGACAACCATTTAGACATAAGTTTTGCATGCATCAGCTTATTCATTGTCTTTTTGTTTACAGCGAAAAAAGGTTTGATATATTTTATTTTTCACACTATCACATTTGTTTACACCTATTTAAACAATTTGTAATCACCATATTTGGTATTTTTCTGGCAAAAACTAATAGTTGCATTCAGGTTATTATATTTTGTGTTTATTTAGTCACACAACACATTTGCACAGGTGTGAAACAAATTTAAATATATTTGTTCTTGTATCGTAATTATAACAGGCATTCAATGGCAGTTTCGAGTTCCATAGCTTTTTTCTTTTTGATAATGTGGTATTTTCAGAACTATCCCATCCTGCTCTCATTTTTTTTTTCTCTTTGGTGTATTCATTAAACATAGTTTCCTGGTCGCTAATTAACAATAAGGATGTTACAGGGTTGTGAAAATATACTCTGCAATAATTAGCAAGGAGATGCTAACTATTGCAGAGTAATCAAGATACCTATTTCTGATATTATCACTGACTAGCTTATGTCTTTTCTTCAGAAAATTATCCCAAGGGAACATATTCCTGGGATAAAAGTAACCTATGTGCTATTCGAGGACATTGTCTACCCATGTGACAAATCCGTCCAGATGGTTTAGTGAGAAGGTGCAACAAACATACACACATACAGTACATACTTACATATTTTTACAACACATATTAGTGTGACTACAGCTTCCACCATTATTGTAGTTATATCATAATTCTTAATTGCACATAAAAACATAGTATTTGTACAGATGTTCATGTACAAAGGTGAGCTTAACTCAGCAATGAGTTTTCTCCCAGCAAACGTTTGAGTTATAGAGAGTGAACATATTCGGGGGTAGGATCCAGATCTGGATCTCTTTTCTCAAGTGATTTTAATTCATGAATCCCCAAGCAACCACCGGTGGCCGCGCATCTATTGTCTTACTATTGTGTCTCTAATTGACGGTATCTGAAGGGTTAAGATAGTGCACACACCAAAGTAAAAACATTAATGGAAAGTTTTGGTTTATTTTACACTAACAATACATATCTAAGAATATTAAATAAATTAATCTAATTTTGTTTTGATTAAAATATAATTGATTTATAGCAATTGTGTCAAACTTTCATAGAACAATGATCTAACTAATGGCAATATTTTAATTAAAGAAAAAAACAAAACGAACTAAAATTAATTAAGAAGCAAGAGATCTGAAACATTGTAATTATTATTAACCTTCCAAAATTAGGATAACATTATCTCAGGCAACAACTTGAAAGATTATAAATACTTCAAATATTTCCCTTTTTCTGAAGACCTGATGATAGTTTTCATGTCCTATTCGCCTGAGTTGTGTGTTTGCAATTGGGTACTCCATCTCGTTTACCACTTCAATCACCAAAGGTGATAGAAGAGCTGACGAGATGGAGTATTTAGTTGTGAATATGTCACCCTCACGGAATAAACCCGAGAGAGTTGGTTGGATATATCCGACGTAGACTAATCGCCTAATAATACTTCAGGATACAGAACAGAGAAATGTTATGTAAACTTCTATTATGTTTTTATTCAACAAATACCCTGCGAGAATGTGTGCCGCGACTTATCAATGTTAGAGAAATTAGTTCCACAGCTCTAGGAACGATAGATTAGCGTAGATTGTATTGAATTTTTCTATTGAAATAATAGACAAGTTGACACATTTTTAAATAAATGGGTTTTAAATGGAAATTTCCATTTATTTCATTCTAATACCAAAATATAATACCACTTATATTTATCATATTTATTTTCCGTTCGGAACAATTACCAAAACCTTGATTCTGATAATCAGCTCAATCAAACGTCAAACCTAATCAAAGAGTTGAAACTAATACCAGTGGTATTTGTTTGTTAGTATTAAAACAGAAGAAATCGAAAATTATCAATTGATAGCTTTATCTTAATAAGTGAAAAAAATGGTTGTGTTGGACTGATCACCAAGTAATATAGGACAAAGTTATACTGATAAAAATTATATGAGACTTGAAGTCTCAATTATCTCCATGGTTTACATCACTTCATAACCGTTGAAATGGCTAAAAGCGATATCTGTAGCACCACATATGAACTAATCTACGAAATCCTGCATCGCGCAATTAGAGTTCTCCGCGCAATTTGAACATATACAACAGCCTGAAATCATCTCTTGGACAGTTGCCCAGATCAGACAAAACACCCATCTGGTCGAAGGATCCTTCCTTTTTAATGGAGGTTTGCGGGACTTTATCTCTCTGTTCGGCATAACTTACTACTACTTGCCTTAGTATTTTTAATCGTTTTCCGCATATTTAATACGTCATGAGCATTTCCATTTATTAGGACCTTCTGAGAGTCACATTTATTCAGATAAGTACGGGAATTTACCTGTACGGTGTACGTACATGGGAAAATAATTTAGTTAAATTAGCCGAATGTAAGTGTACTTTGAGCGCGACCTACATGAGAAATTGCATTGACATGACAGATCAACGATTGCATGCATTTATGTAAAATATTTTACTTTAGTGTTCAATTAGACGTGGTTTGAGTCGGACTACTTGCATTTTTATTTAGACTCTTCCCGTTAGGCACTCAGTGACATTTCTGCACTTCTTACACTTGCATTGACATTATACTTATGTTAGGATTGCACAAGGTGCACATTACCTATAAGTACAAAGTCTACTAACATCGCTCGTCGCCATCAAATTCCTTTGACACCTCGGTAAAAGACAAAATCGAATCCGGTCTTAATTCATGAATCCCCAAGCGACCACCGGTGGCCGCGCATCTATTGTCTTACTATTGTGTCTCTAATTGACGGTATCTGAAGGGTTAAATTATAGGTAATGTGCACATAATGTGCTTGTCAAGCGTGACTAATTATGATTACAAATCATTGCGAACATTTACGTTTGTGAACTAGCGTGCATTTTGACGATGTGATTAAGTGCCTAAGCTAGCACAAAACTATCTTTATGAAGAATTTCCGTGTTTTTATTTTAAACTAGTTGATCTGGCGAACTTTGTTCCGCCTAACAGTCAATGAAATGAATGTAGTCTAACTTTCGATAAACGCTAAAATGGGGTGAATAGAAACAAAATTTCAAAAGGTATTTTCACGATATTTGAATATTTTTTGCGCCATTTAATTTTATCAATTTATTGATATTTTAAAAAGTCGAAGCTTTGTTAGAGTTAGAAGCCATCAAAATGAAAAACGAAACATCGACGAGTTTGGTTTTTATTCACCCCTGCGTTTCTATTCACCCCCATCTTACGGTAGTCAGCCAACGGATTGCGATGATACAAAGCCTTAGTAATATACCTATCAAGTTACATACATTTTTAAAATATAGAAGTTATCTACGTCGATTTCGTTCATTTTACGTGATGCGCGCACAACTAAAAACATCTACAAATTTATTATAATGTATAGATTAATATCAACCTAATGTATATTCCATTCGCAATATGATTAGCCATTGAAACAAATTTCATTTCATTTCATCAAAAAAAGGGGGTGTATACGGGGTCTCAACCAACACCTATCGGGACCCAAGCCAACCTCACCTGCACGTGGTGCACCCTGCTGACGAACAAACGAGGCTCTGGCGACCCGCCAACACGCATTGGACCAGCGCGGCGGGTTAAGGTCCTAACCCCCCTTAATGCAGAGAAGCACAAAAAACAGGCCCCAAGTGCTCGGCGACTCCAGCGGTAGTGCTAGCGTGGACGGGCGTGAGCGCGGCCCTGGGGTCCGGGGTGCTAAAAATCTCCGGGCGGGATCGATTAACCGTCAACGACTGGACCTGGCAACGTACAACACGCGTACACTCAGGTCCGACGAGAAGATAACCGAACTCGAAGAGGAGTTGAGCAGGTTACGATGGAGTATTGTGGGGTTATCCGAAGTCCGAAGACAGGGGGAGGACACGATAATCCTAAGATCTGGTAACCTGCTCTATTTCCGGGAAGGGGACCGGCTGTCTCAAGGTGGTGTCGGGTTTATCGTCCACAGGTCCCTTGTGAACAATGTGGTGAGGATCGAGAGTGTGTCGACCAGGGTAGCGTACCTTATACTCAGAATATCAGCAAGATATTCGTTGAAGGTCATACAGGTTTACGCTCCGACCTCGACACACCCCGACGACGAAGTAGAGACCATGTATGAGGATATATCCAGAGCCATACATGGTCCTAAGACTCACTTCACCGTGGTCATGGGGGACTTTAACGCAAAACTGGGCAAACGAGACGGTGACGAGCTGCGAGTGGGGCAATTTGGATTTGGACGTAGGAACCACCGGGGACACCTACTGGCCAGCTTTATGGAGAAGGAGGGCCTCTACATGATGAACTCCTTCTTCAGAAAGCGTGAGCATAGGAAATGGACCTGGCAAAGCCCTGACGGTGCAAGTAAAAATGAGATTGACTTCATCATGTCGACGAAGAAGCAAATATTCAATGACGTCTCCGTGATCAATGCGGTGAAAACCGGAAGTGATCACCGCATGGTAAGAGGCTCATTGAATATCAATGTCAAGCTTGAAAGATCTCGACTGATGAAGTCTACGCTCCGCCCTGCACAGATCCAGATCCAAAACTCCGAAAACTTTCAGCTCGAACTTCAAAATCGTTTCGAGTGCCTAGGAAGCTCCGTGGACGAATACAACGATGGGTTCGTGGAAACTGTCCATACGGTCGGGTCTAAGTTTTTTAAGACTCGTACAAGCAAGACCAAGAGGCTCACTGATCAAACTCTTGAGCTCATGAAGAAGAGGCGTGAAATGACTTTGCAGTCTTCAGATGATGCGTGCACGTACCGGCAGCTCAATAAACGGATCTCGAAATCTCTGAAACGCGACCTTCGCAGATTTAATACCGAGAGGATTAAAGACGCGATTGAGCGGAATAAGGGCTCCAAGGTGTTTGCGCGAGATCTGTCTATTGGGCAGAGCCAGCTCACGAAATTGAAGACCGACGATGGCAGAGTCGTATCCGCCAAATCGGAGCTTCTGGGAGAGATCGAGGCTTTTTATGGACAGTTATACACGTCAATCTCCAAACCCGCTGCAAATCTAGCAAACGACCCAAGAGCTAGATTGACTCGACACTACACTGAAGATATCCCGGACGTCAGCCTGTATGAGATTCGGATGGCTCTGAAACAGTTGAAAAACAACAAGGCGTCGGGTGAGGACGGAATTACGGCTGAGCTCCTGAAGGCGGGTGGAAAACCGGTCCTAAAGGCCCTTCAGAAGTTATTCGATTCCGTCATACTCGAGGGAAAAACGCCACAGGCATGGGGCGGAGGTGTGGTGGTACTCTTCTTTAAGAAGGGCGACAAGACCCTGCTCAAGAATTATAGACCCATCTCACTTCTGAGCCATGTCTACAAGCTGTTTTCCAGAGTCATCACGAATCGTCTCGCGCGCAGGTTCGATGATTTCCAGCCTCCCGAACAAGCCGGATTCCGAAAAGGCTTCAGCACCATAGACCACATACATACGCTACGGCAGGTTATACAGAAGACCGAGGAGTATAATCTGCCTCTCTGTCTAGCGTTTGTGGACTATGAGAAAGCCTTTGATTCGATCGAGACATGGGCTGTGCTACAGTCTCTCCAACGGTGCCAGATAGACTATCGGTACATCGAGGTGCTGAAGTGTTTGTACAAAAACGCCACTATGTCAGTCCGACTTCAGGACCAGACCTCGAAACCTATCCTCCTGCAGCGGGGCGTGAGGCAGGGAGACGTCATTTCTCCGAAACTGTTCACGGCCGCAATGGAGGATGTCTTCAAGGTTCTGGACTGGAGTGGACTAGGCATCAATGTTAATGGCGAGTACATCACTCACCTTCGGTTTGCCGATGACATAGTAGTCATGGCCGAGACTACGGAGGAGCTCAGCACAATGCTCAATGACCTCAGTAGAGCTTCCGAAAGAGTGGGTCTTAAAATGAACATGGACAAAACTAAAGTCATGATAAACAACCATGTAGCACCCACTCCTATCAAGATCGGAGACTCTATACTCGAAGTAGTGGACGATTACGTCTACCTCGGACAGACAATCCAGTTGGGTAGAGCTAATTTCGAGAAAGAGGTCAACCGTCGAATCCGACTCGGCTGGGCGGCGTTCGGGAGACTGCGCGGTATCTTCTCGTCCAATATACCACAGTGTCTCAAGACGAAAGTCTATGACCAGTGCGTGTTGCCAGTGATGACATATGGTGCCGAAACGTGGTCGCTCACAATGGGCCTCATCAGAAGGCTCAAAGTCACCCAGAGGGCAATGGAAAGGGCTATGCTCGGAGTTTCCTTGCGGGATCGAATCAGAAATGAAGATATCCGCAGGAGAACCAAGGTTGCCGACATAGCCCGAAGAATCGCCAAACTTAAGTGGCAATGGGCAGGGCACATTGCTCGCAGAACAGATGGCCGTTGGGGCCGAAAGGTTCTGGAGTGGCGACCTCGTACTGGAAGACGCAGCGTCGGAAGGCCTCCTGCAAGGTGGACCGATGACCTGGTGAAGGTTGCGGGAAACCGATGGATGCGAGACGCGCAGGATCGATCATTGTGGCGACACTTGGGGGAGGCCTATGTCCAACAGTGGACGTCTGTCGGCTGAAATGATTGAAACAAACCTTTTTTACTATCCGTTCAAGTGATTTTGACTTCTGTTCCGTAGACATAAGGATGGTATTGAATGCAAAAAAATGGTTACAATACCAACTATTTACTGCAGCCGCCATTTGTAATTCTTACACGTCCCTTTTCTACCTTTATTCTTTATTTAGAGTCTGTGCAGAACATTATAATTCTTGATGTAAAAGCAATAATACTTCTTTTCAATCGTTACCTTATTTTTGTTTTGTGCGAGTTTTTACTGAGATAAGGGATAAGTACACAGAAATATGTACAAAGCGGATAATTAGTTATCTTTGTACTTTTTTTTTTGCATTCGTTTGGAAATGTGATAAACAATAGGACAGCCAGCCTTGTCTAGAGGGTAGTTTTATATTCAAATGATAAATGGTCGAAATTCAGCATAATGCTATTTGGTAGAATAGCAATTGTTAAAGTTGAAATCACTTTACAATACGCCTGAGCGCGCTCAATTGACTCTGATGTCATATAATACAAAGATGATTGTCCGTCCGATTGGTTCAGCTCCATTTTAAACTTGTCTGTTCTATCTTGTGCAAAATTACAAATGAAACTATGAATTTCATTCAGAAGGCCTCTCTTTTTTATGTCTGATTCTCTGCTTTCTTTAAATTCGTATGGGCTTCCTGTGTAGTTTAGTTGACCCTTTCTCACAATTTATTACTTATCTTCGCAGTTCACTTCTCTTTACATGTCTTTTCCAACGTTTCATCAGATACTATTTTTTCTAGAGTTATACGGTTCATTTCTCTAGTCTTTTCCCCAAGTAGCTTGGGATTAGCTTCCAATATAATGAGAGCAACTGCCTATCAGACCTCCAGAACCCACTTACTAAGCAACACAATGATACTCGGGTAAACTGATGGTCATATCTTCTGGCGTCTCTGACTACCTGTAAAGACTTTCAAAGATCTACGAATGACAATCGAACCAAAGGCTTTACGTGTTTTCCGAGACACGGGGTGTCAGTAATGTCCGAGATAAACTTGAAAAGAAAACATTCACATTGGTTATTGATAGAGTTATAGAATCAGAAACGTTTATTTCAAATAGATCTAATTCAGGCACTTTTGAATCGTCAAAATGTCGGTCAGTCAAACAAGTGAAGCTAAATTGAACGTTCCAAAGTGTAGATCTCGAAGAAGAATGTGTAAGAAACTCCATCGTGCAAGAAACTTCATAGTATTTCCACATGCCACATCCCAGTGCAAATATGTGCGCAAGGTGTCCATTACCTCAATCGATTAAGCCTATCATTATAGTGGTCTAGAAAAACTGCAGCACATAGTCGGTAATCGAGAATCGTGCGACTATCGTAAATCTCAGTAATAATGTTAACAAACACTCGAACTTTATACGACAGATTAGGTCATACGTACCAAGTTAGAACATGTGAATATGTACATAGTATTCTTAATGCTCGATTTTGTTCCGGGACGAACCTAATCTGTCGTACTATGTTCGAGCGTGTGCTAATACTATTACACTGTAACATCCCATACAATGTGTAACCTACTGACCTCTTTTGTTGTGGAGAATTCCTCAGGGATACCCTTCGTCTGAGAAGAGTGAAGGATTATGTCGAACTCCTTTCTAAATTCATCCTAAAATCATTGGCAATGCGAGGCTTCACTCTTGAGCATTGACGCCGAGTTGCTAGCCTGTCGGTTTTCTACCGGGTGCATTTTGGGTAGTGTGCGTCGGAATTGCATAGCCTAATTCCGCCTAGCCTGTCCTATCATCGGACCTCGAAGCATAAGGCGATGCGCCACCGGTACATGGTGGACACCCCACGTATACGTACAAAACGTTTTAGGAACACATTCATTTTGCGTACAGCTAAGGAGTGGAATTCCTTGCCGGAATCTGTGTTTCCTAATAGCTACAATCTGGGGATCTTTAAGTCAAGACTGTATAGGTTACTTCTAGGTAAGCGTATTTCATCTTCGACCACATCGTCGCTTTCTATCAGGTGTGTTGGTATTAACAAAAAAAAAACATGTGTCCAAGAGTTGGAGAATGTATATTTATACTCTTATTTGTCTTAGGTGTGGTCGGTTATAATGAACTGAGGGTCAGGAGGCAACTCACACTCGTAACCTATATCTTTAAGATAGTTAGAGGAAGATACACAATGCAGACATATTGCAAAGAGTGGAGCTAGTCGTGCCGGACGGGTATGTGGGTCGGCGTCGGCAACCGCAGTTTTTTGCGGTGCCGCGAACGCGAACTAACCTGCTGCGCGAGGCGCCGCTGACGGGCGTGCTCCGCACTCTCAACCTCATCGCCGATGACATCGCCATATTCTCATGTACTTTGAGTACATTCACTAGGATAGCTACATATAGAATTCGCTACGGTATAAACAGTGGCACTATTTAAAATAAGGAAACTGCAATATCGCATTGGGTCTATCTAGCCTGTAAGGATATTGTAAATTTTTGAAAATAAATAAATACATATTGACCTACTTAAATTTTGCGATTCTAGACCACTCCACATATTTCCAATGACTTATTTTATTTTTACAAGAGCCCTGCTATGTTTTCCATTGATTTGTTCCATAGGTTAGTGCCCCACTTTCACCAGTTCTGCTATAGCCTCTCTACAACGTGTAACAAAAAGGGGGTATACATACCAAGTGCACGGCCTCTTGATAAGATAACAAACGATACGGAAAGGGTTTTTTAACCTTATGTTTACATGGTAGGAAGTTGTGAATTATTCCATACATATGATACCAGAAACCGAACATTTCAAACTGAAACCAATACATCACTAGCAAAAAGTCAGCTGATCGGTGTCATTGAACTGTTTATGACTAAAAACAAACCTCTTACTCCTGGTATTTCTTCAAACAGTGGATAAAGGGTTCCGCATGTTTATTTTTTCTAACATTTTTTTTAAGAAAAATAGTTTTAAGAAGAAATAAGTTTTTCCTACAAAGACTAAGATTATGTTTGTGTACAACAAACCAAGCCAAAAACTAGAGCGAGTGCGTGCGTTGGACATCGAAAAACCTGCGCGCCGCGTAGGGCCGTGTTCGTTAGCGCGCAGCGCATATTATTTTTCGTGCGACTCACGCCGCTTTTAGAGGAGACTAAGTAGACTAAGTAATTAATAATAGTAATAATTAGGTACCTATCTGGTATTTACGTGAAACAATAAGAAATATCTACATACTTTTTTATTGTTTTACGTACTCGTAGATAGGATAGTAACAAATACTTAGTTTACGAAAAATTTAAACGAAGTAGGTACCTACGTAAAATCTAAACGAACGTTGTACTCGGCGTTAGACGCTGCGAAAAAGGATTTCATATCTGTTAAAATGAACCCAAATATCATCTCTAAGCAACTTATGTGCCTCCTGGTACAAATAAACTCCCAGTGGGTTCCGTTCTTGAATTTTATTTAATTAGAGGACTTCAATAAGTTGTCACTTTTTGCAGGGTGGAGATGAATTTTCTTACGTACCTAATTCTTTTTATGTCGGTTGCTATACATAGGATATGTACTTAGTTAACAAGAAATTAATTATTTAGATGTAGTGTGCGCATTCACGACGCCGCGTGAATGCGTGTGAGTTTAATTTTACCCCGAGATTATAAACAAATCAACAAATCTTTCGCGCTTATTTCTAAAAAACCTATACGTTTGCGCACAATTAGGTCTTTGCGTAACTTTTTGCCTTTTCTACAAAAACATTACCAGTAGTAACACAGTTTAGTTTTAATTTATCATTTTAAAATAAATGAAAAATATGCGAAAGTACTAGGAGTCCATAAGAAACGAGAATTGTTATTGATAATTTAAAAAAACGGTTCACAGATCCCTAAAAAAATTCCTTTGAGAAGCTCAAATGTTATTGAACACGATAAAATAGTTTTGTCCCAGTCGCACGTGCCGCCTGCGTGTTTAATGTGAGAGAGATGGCAATGTTGTTGTCGTCCGTTCGGCTATTCTCTTTGGCGGCACGTGCGGCATCTTTGTACGCGCCGAAAGTCAAATTTAGGTAAATAAATAAATATAATTTTGCATTAGTGGATGACCAATAATCGTACGATGCAGTCGCATAGCATAATTATCCGTTCCGGTGTTTGTGATTTGGATTTTAAACATTATTTTATTGCAGTTGTGATAATCGTGTGTGATGGCATTTCTATGGTGATGGTGTTAAGTAATAGTGAATATTATGAGATGATGTTGTGTGTCGGAAGAGAGGACGGCCGGTAATGTGCGAGCTGCTCGCGAACTTTATCGTCCTCGATTTATCGCGGGTACCTAGAAGGAGCTGAGCGCCGACAGTTTC
This sequence comes from Mythimna lalbum, assembly GCA_949319445.1. Lineage (NCBI taxonomy): Eukaryota > Metazoa > Arthropoda > Insecta > Lepidoptera > Noctuidae > Mythimna > Mythimna lalbum. Next base: position 17,427,427 of record OX439358.1, on the reverse strand, counting down.
TTCGGTGGCGGGCTTCCATCGGATAGTAGGTAGGTACATTCACAGAGTACTTTGTAACATAGGTACTGAAAGGAACATCGTCTGCAACAAACTGGTTCCACGTTTCTGGTTTAGGGGGTCGCCCAAACACTATCGATCCAGAATTTGAGGAGGCCGTACTAGAGCATTTTGAAAATAACCCACGTAGGTACTAGCGCACTCGGCGAGCTGCATTGGCGCTGTATACCTCTAACCATATGCAAGTAGGTATGGCGAGTGTTGCAGAATGAAGGTCAGCACCCATACCTCTTCCGTCGCATCCAGAAACTGACACCTGTAGATATTTTGCCTCGCGTGACCTTCTGCTTTTTTGAGGCAAAATTTTAAGTAGGCAGGTACTAGGCAAACAGAGCGTTTCATTCACGCGCGCGCCGCGCGTATCGAAATTAGGTAGAATTAGGAAGAGAGGTACTAGGCGATCAGATTTACAGAAGAAGTCTTTATTAGTATTAGCAAGTGACGTGGAATGTTATTGACCCTCGTAGTGTTGTGACACGTTTGTTATGATTTGAATTCGAGAATCATACGATACCAAGGATACCAAGAATTTGGTATCAATTCTTTGAGTAATTTATTTTGAGCTGAAACTTTGTGTAGAGATTCTATACCACCAGTAAACTTCAGGGCTTTTTGATGTATATACCCTTTTTGTTACACGTTGTATAACTGTCATTATGTTTTATGTAGTGTGTTGTACGGTTGTCTTTCGTAGCTATGAAAGAATTTGTGAGTATATTTGTAAATTTTGAGGCTATTTTTTATTATTTTTGTGCAGTTTTTCTACCAGATACGTAAAGTGGTTTGCCTTTTAGAGTACGCTGTAAATTGTGTGCCCGTTTCTGATTCTAGAGCTGGTGTAAAGTGATTGTGAATATATACTGTTTTTAGTGTAATTTTGGAAATAGTTGAAAAACTAAGCTGTTTTAAACCAGTACTTTTAGGACCTACGAGTGGAAATTGGTGAATTTTTATCGTATCAAATTCGCATTATTAAACCCCAAGCGAACGCCGGTGCACGGTCTCTCATTGTCTTTCTCTTGTGTCTCTAATTACGGTATTCGATAGGTTAAAATCAGTTCAACCGTTTCTGTGTCAAACCGGAATATTGGCTTCGAATCTATGTGACACATTTTTTTTTACCTTTATTCTCCAATGAGGAAACTCCACACATTCTTCAAACGTAACATCAAGTGGGCCACATGGCCAAACTCCTATTACTATCGCCCATTATTCATTCACTATCTTCCTGTAACACATTGAACGTAGGTGTAATCTAGATAGACACCGTTTACTAGGTCATTAACAAGGCCGAAGTCATGGCCACGGCTCCACCTGACCGCTTTAACCCGGTAAATATCTTTGTGCATTTAACTGTGGCGCTGCTTGTCATGACAGCTGTCAAAAACCTGTCAAACCCAGTACGTTTTATGTTAGTTCTCTTTTCCGCCACTTGCATTGATAAGTTTGTCGGTCTATGACGAGACAGTGACGTCGGCAGCATTGTTTTTCGCGGCATTGGTGCGTCTGTTTAGATTTTTTTACACCACTTTTTTATGTTTTATGGAAGGTATCAATCGTCTTGGGTGTTCGTCTTATTATTATATTTCTCATGAAAAGTTGAATAATTTCTTGATGATTGATATATGGGCAGAATCAATCGATCTAATTTTAGAGCCAAGTTTTTCATCGATTTAGTTTTGTTCAATCCGTCATCATGGATTGGGATAAGCGTAGGGATCCTTATAGGTGGTTCTACGTGCTCGGTTCCTCTAGAGTCGGTTCACACTACACTTCACTCATGCTCGCCGGTTCCTCTAGATGTAACCTACCTTTAGTCTAACTGGTTTGGGGCTCAGAATTTCTTTACAATGATTCACTGTTACACTAAGACCTATTCAAGTTGCGTCATATACACTCTCACTCGAGTATACCGTTACTTTATCTTCTTCTATAAGCGAAATACCACTCACTGATTAATCACGAAATCTTTGAAACTATACTATGGCGTAGACATCCGCTAAAAACGGAATTTACGAAATTCCACCCTTAAGGGGGTAAAACGAGGTCCAAAGTTTGTATGCATAGCTTAGTCGGCCTTATAATGTTCCCACTTTTGGGACTCAGACCTCCCAGCTAGGAGAGGGAATGGGCAGTAATCCACCAGTGCGGGATGGTGAATGTCACATGTCTTCGAATTTTTTGTTCTAGACCATGCCGGTTTCCTCACGATGGTTTTCCTTCACCGTTTTAAAAGCAGTGCTGATGAATGGAGAAACCAAATTTCATACGAGTGAAGCCGCCGGCAGAAGTTTTGGAAGCTCTTTAAACATATATAGTTTGCTCTGGCATTTTCCATTACACTACTGTTTTACGCTTACATTTAATAGTGCTACAAACTACTAATAATTAGTTATGATGAAGACACGTGCAGTACTTGTCAGGTTCAAAGGCCATAACCATTTCAGTGCAACAGTTGTGACGTCTCTATCTTTTATATATTTATTGTAATGGAGAAAGTTTCACGATAGATGTCTGAAACATTTAAATCTAAGTAGGAATTAGGTCTTAAAACGATGTCTTTTAAAAAAATTATACGTGAGGATTTTTAGAAGTAAAATATAAAACTCTTAAAATTAAATTTATAAAGAAATGATATCAGTTTAATAGTTATTTTAATATGATAAGAAAACAAACATTTCTGTAGCAATTATTATTATACTAGCGACCCGCCCCGGCTTTACTCGGGTGACAGTATTTCTCCACTATTTAATGGATGTTATTACACATATAAACCTTCCTCTTGAATCACTCTATCTATTAAAAAAACCGCATCAAAATCCGTTGCGTAGTTTTAAAGATTTAAACGTACATAGGGATATAGGGACAGAAAAAGCGACTTTGTTTTATACTATGTAGTGATGATGCAAATTTAAAAATAAAAATGGTAACAATTTAAATAAAGAAACAGACATATAATTGCGCTTGCGCAGAACGGTACAGTTACAGTTAAAGTATAAAGAACGCGTTCGAAACGTTCTGAAAGGGAAAGTCTTGCCTGTAGGTCATGTTGGGCTAGGTCTAGATTATTATATTCTTAGTATTTAACACTAGAAAGACGGGAAAATCTATCTACCTACAAAGACGGCGACCGGTCAAATGACTGCCCCAATTTATTTAATTTTTTTTTTTTATTTATGTGCTAAAATTGGTAACTATAGTAATAAAACAGGGCATAATATATAATTATTTATTTAATTTACATACAATTTTTACATTTTAATTCATGAATCCCCAAGCGACAACCGGTGGCCGCGCATCTATTGTCTTACTATTGTGTCTCTAATTGACGGTATCTGAAGGGTTAACATTTTATTTACGTTACAAGAGCCGCAAAGTGGCTTTTTGCAAGAGTCGCATACTTTATTAGTTTTATTTTTGCACTTTTGTATATAGCATTCTCGCCTTTTCCGACTTTCCGGATTTTGAAGAGAAGACCGAGAAGTAGAAGGTGTGGGTTCTTCGGGCGACAGTTCGGTTTCAGAGGATCTCGGTTCAATTTCTACTTTGCCGCTAAGTTCACTTGCTAAACTTAGTATGAAATTCCTTCGTTTTATGTTGGTGCCTGACATTTTCTTATACAAAATGAAGGAATTTATCCCTGCTAGGTCCAAAATATTGAAAAATACCTGTACAGGCCACATTCGAGATGCCGCTTTGACACTATATTTTTTTGCCATCTGGTCAGCCACATCCACGCCGTATTTGGTAGCATTGTAAAAAGTCACAGTATCTGGCTTTTTCTTTGAAGCTCAGAATCTTCCAAACAATGACTCCTACCTCGGCCTCGACCACGAGCACGGCTACGACCGCGGCCACGAGAACTCAACCTGTCAACGGTTCGTAAAGTTGCTAGAAGTATCTGATCTTCCAGGTCACTTTCATCCGTAGAGTAACTCGAACTGATAAATGCTACATTATCATCCTCACTACCGCGCTCTTCAATTTCAGAGCCACAATCCGATTCATCTTCACAAATATTTTGCAACATTGAAAGTATTTCTTCATTTTGAAGGCTTCGAGACATTTTTCACGAATCACTTACAATAATTCTGACAAAATTGATAGGCAGTCGTAACTATACTGACTCATTTGACTTGCATACTCCAAACAATAGACAAAGAGCACATTATTTCGTATTCTACCTTCTCATATTACAAATAAAATACTTATCCGATATCAACCGTCAAATGACTGCCGCCGTCTTTGTCGGTATATCAAGATTTTAAACAATAAACAAAAGAGGCCAGAGTTATTTTCATACATAGTTTCATTTAACTAGTAATATTAATAAAAGTCACAAAGTCTCAGTACATTAAGTCAAATAGTTTTTGAGTTATTCAAAATTTAAATTCAAATTGCAGTCAAATGACTGCTTCCGTCTTTCTAGTGTTAAAGTAGAGATGTTTAGCGTAACTGTTTTGAAAGTCTGTATCGGAACATACAAGAGTAGGTTGCCCTAGGTTGACTGGTAGAGAATGCCTAAGGCATTAAGTCCGTCTGTGTACTTTTTGTTGCATGAATTTTAAATAAATAAATGATACTTCATTTCAGACCGTGGTCCATATTATGTCAGTAATCACATACCTTAGAAATTATGTTACTAAAAGATAAAATGACAGAGACAAACATGACACAATTTTGAGCAGGAAATGGATATAGTTTAAGTACAGGTTTTTTTTTAAACATTGTCCCTTTCGCATATCTACGATAGAGACAGTGTTTAAAAAAATCCTCTACCTGTTTTGGATTGTCTTATTTATTCACTAAATGCTTTATCTACACAAAAGTACAAAGGCGGACTTAACGCCTTGACTTTCTTTGCCTTGTCTTGATTCTCTATTTAAATATTGTTATTTTTTTTTTTTTTGTTGCTTAGTTTTTGTTACGTGACCTAAAGTGACCGTGTGTTCAAACAGTGAAAATGTTTTTTGCTGACTGTGCTTATGCTTAATTTTATATTAAGCCATACAAACTGTTATTGTTTTTTGAGGTAGGAAATCATCAAATCATTCCTCCCGCTCTTGCTGAGAACACAGATGGGTTTTAGTCAGGCTTTGCTGACTAAAACCCATCTGTGTTAATTCAGTTGCTCTATGCGTTCCAGGGCCACGATAACTTTCGGACAATACCGTTGAAAACACAACTCAAACCACGTGTCTAAGATTAGTTACACCAGCCAGTCGTGCCATGGCGGCTTTTAACGCAGTTGATTGACTAGAAAACTCGTTATGATGTTACCTAGGCCTGAACATAAGGCCCTAGTTTCCGAACAGTAGTGCTATAAAATAGTGACTTTCTGAAGCCTCGGTAACGGTAAACAGGTTTAAAAAAAAAACTTTATTATATGTAGATTCCAATGATGTACAACATTATCAACATATGATTTTTTGTTAGACTTTTACAAAAAAAAAAAAAACTTTTAACATGATATTTTTCTGCTCGTTTTCCTTTCAAACTGCTTTGATATTTAGAAATATGTTTACACATAAATTGCTGGTTAAATTTACATTAACTGCTATGTACATTCTGGAGATATCCAGAATGTACATAGCAGTTAATGTAAATCAATGAATATTTCGCAAAGAAAATTGATTTTACGTCCCGCACACGGGCCTCAAAAAAACGCCGCCCATAAAAACGCTAGAAGCGGCAACAAAATTAAGCTAGAAGCGGCCTCTAAAAACAGTTGAAGCGCGCGACGCCTGGTGTCCGAAGAAGCTTGAAGCCGCTTCACCGCACACGAGCCACAAATAAGGCCGCCTCAAAAAGAAGCTTGAAGGGGTGTTTTTTTTTTGCCCGTGTGCCCCCGGACAGTAAATGTCACCGGGTCTCTATCGGGGCGCAGCTGGCCGGATTCTAATCCGGCCAGCTGCGCCCGGTGCCCGGTGTACAAGGAAACATACGCCATAATCATTTGATGCATTCTCCCCGCCACTACAACACGTCACAGTGTTTGTAAGCCACTTAGATAAGCCACAAACTGCAGTAATTGTGATGCTGGGTGCCTACGGTGCGTTTAAGTTCCTGGAAACCATTACAATAACTAAATGATGAATACAAAAGTACTAAATCTATATTTCAGGAGTTCTCGCACAATAGGACTTTTAACGAATTACGTTTATTAGTATGACGTCAGACCAGACGGTTCCCATCTGAAATAATACACAATGCCCTTCATTTCTACTGCTGTCAATATTATTAGATCGTTCATCTTTTTCTGTGACTGATGAAATGTCGAATCTATAATGGTGCCCCCTCACAGTACAGATTTATTCGATTCGTATATTACGTAGGTGCCTTTATTCTTAGATTTCTGTAGAATTTTGACTGCAACAGAGCAGCGTAGTTAAATATCAGCTAGGGCTCCCACAGGAAATTGCGATGCGATATACGACGCCACATCGCAAAGAGCTGCGATGCGAACTGCTGCGATTTGATGTCGTGCGGGTAAGCGTTGGTTTAGGTGACCATACAATGTGCGATGCAAATCAATTCGCAAGTATTTGCGATGCGTCTAGCGAGCTCGTAGATTTTTACCACGCGATGTCGCATCGCAGTTCAGTGTATGGGCGAGGCCACAACACTGTTTTGCGACGTCGCGTTGTAAAACCTGCAACGTCACTGAAGGTATCGTGGATTTTTCCGGTGCGCTGCTGCAACATAGAAATCTGCGATGCGTTGACGTGCGATCTTCTAGTTAATGTTCATACTTTGAACTATATTTTCTGGTCTGTGCTTTGACCGAACCACGCGTTTAATGAGATGGCTCGTCGTACAACGGTGCACTATCGTTTTGTCGATGCGACACCATTAATCAGAGTTGTGGCCCCGCCCATACAGTGTGCGATACGAATCAATTCAGTTCTTGCGATGCTTCGTGGGAGCTCGTAGATTTTTACCATGCGATGTCGGAGTGTATAATCCATACAAGTTTGTTCCGTATGCACGCACCATAAAGGCACACATTCAACATCCTTTCATTGTATTTGTTGTTGGCACGGCATGTCTCCTTCGGTAATCATCTGCTTATCGCCATCTCCAAAGCCATAATTTTTTCTACCTTATTGTCATTCATACAGTTCATTTATCATGTATTTGGTCTTCCCTTCCTTTATCTACATTTTCAAAAGAAGGCGGCTATCTGCAGTGGGCAAAGCCTATTGTTAGATGAAAGTTCTTAAAAGGCTTTTTTTAGTTGTAAGCAAAACACTGTATTACAATGAACAGTTTGTTATAAAAGCTTTTCTGATATTTTATTTATGAATTCATTTTTCAAATCCGTTCAAAATGTATTAAGTTAGATTCCTTTCAAATCTGGTAGATAAGGAAACTTTCAAGTAACAGAAAAAGGATACAAAAAACAAAATGTGACGTGACAGCCATTGAATAGATTTGATATCAGATGTTCCCAGTTCCCACAACTCTTCCTCATACCGATGTTTGAAATGCTAATTGCAACTTCATTTTATAACAAACTAGTTTTTGCCCGCGGCTCTGCCCGCGTAGGTACATAAAATGTGGCCTCTGTCACTCAGGAATAAAGCAGCTATCTTTCGGTGAAAAAATTTTAGCAATCGGATCAGTACTTTCAAAGATTACCTATTACAAACAAAAAAACATAAAACAGACTTTAATGTTGTTAGAAAAAATAAGTTTTTTGTGTTATTTACTGTTTATTATAAAATGTTGTATAAAAATAAACAGAGAAATACTAATTCCAAGCATTGTATTAGCCCTGTATAAAGAACATAACTGTTACTAAATAAACACAAACATCAATAGAAAACTACTAAATTATAACTGATTTGACGTAAGCCTTCGACCGGTCACACGAAAGTCATATGTAAATATTTTATTACCAATACGACACAATGGCGATTACCTTTATGATATGTATCGATGGTTTTGGCCTTCATTTTCTATTTGATTAAACTTGGAACTATGTACAATAATGCCTACTTATATTATACTTCGCTTGCAGTAGGGTTCCAACCAAACCAAGAACCAGTCAATAATTATAAACTTCATGTTATTTCCAGGAGTTTGGAGACGTTCCTGAATCGGAGAAGGCGACTAGCGAGGAGTACGCAGTCGCCAAGTGGCTCAAAGCTAACGTGCCCACAAAAAAGACCAAGTTCTTAAACCATCACGTGGAATATTTCACTGGTAAGATTTACGAAGAAAAAAAAATTTTTTTTGATGTGTGAGATCATCAAATTATTACTCCCGCTCTAGGCGGAGCGAGTGTTCGTGTCAGACTTTTACTAACTAAAGCCCACAGGGTTTCTTCAGTTGACCTTTATAAGGGGCTTATTTTGGAAAAATCCGCAGCCTTGACCATCGGCCCTAACTAGCCCCGAATTTGCACTACATTCCGGAAGCCTAAACAGAACCAAACTAATGAAAAGCAAAAACAGTAATCTCTCACACTAAATTAGATAGTATAAAGACTTCATCTCAAAACATGTTTACAAAAAAATAAGACTATATTTAAATGGAAATTTATAAAATTTCCAACACGTCTGTGGCATGTTGCCAAGCAGAGTAGCTGCATTTCCTTTATGTTCGCCGTGTGCTCTCTCTCCAAACACTCCGAACTTCCGCTGTAATAAAACAAACCTTTTAAATATTTGAATTCCGATGGTTTTCTATTTTTAATTTTTTTACGACGTGTATTTTTGGCCAGTCTCAAAGAGGATTAAAACCTCTCAATGTGGAATTGTAGGTGTCGTTAAAGGTTGATATAAGTTTATTGGCATTCAATAGGTGGGTAGATCAAGCTTCAGGTTCGAATAAAGACCTCAAAAACACCTACAATTGAACCTGGAATGTTCTAAATTCAAATAAATATTCTAAGATGTGATTGGTACCAATACGCACTAGGCAGGTTGTGGAGTTGAGACCGCGTATCGGGAAGATGCTGCATTGGATGGCCTCCCATTAAGTGTACCTATGACCTGGTGAGGTCGCGGGAATCCGATGAATACGACATGCGACACGCACAGGACCGGTCGTTGTGGCGACGCATGGAGGAGGTTTATGTCTAGCAGTGGACGATGCACTGGACAGATGTGGTGCATTATGGCTGATTGGGTTCCAAGCCTTCCCCATGCAGGACTTCTTCCCAAAAGTAAGAAGTCAATTGCGATATAGAAATAAAATATAGGTCAAAAAAATACTTGGCTGATGCGATCACCTTTACTTACAATTGCAGTATTCGGTAAAGTAATAAAAGATCTTAGGATTTTTTTAAGTAATATAAACTAGTGCTTGACTGCGATCACACCTGATGGTAAGCAGTGATGCAATCGTTAATTGTGAGCCTTGCAGACGTCTAAATTATAATCGAACGGTAAGACCGCAACAGGTAAATTTTAATAGCAGAATCGCAAGAATCGCAAATAACGGTAATTTACGTGGTAATTTGTTCCTGCATTGAAAAAAAAAAAGAAATTATTGATGAATTCGCGATCAATTGTACATTTGGACGTGCGACCTTTGCCGTTCACGGTCATGGCCCAGTTCACTCGCGAGTCGCGACCGAGGCTACTCAAAGGGCACGAGACATCGATTAAATGAACGGTTAACTTATTTTTAGTAATAACTTTAACTTGTATTACAATCTCAAGGCGTAAAACTTAAAGGTTGAAAGATTCCCAAAGAATTACCATGGCCCAAGAACGCAAAGAGCAACTTAAAGAACACGGGTGTGTTTTTAGTCTGTAAAAGTCTGACACTTTCGTCTCGTTGCATCCAGAGCGGTCATAATTACTGAAAAAAAATGCGAAACCCTCAATGCGGCCGGTCTACGGGTCGGTTATACGCTAGGTGTACGCTTGCGTGAAGTTTACATACTAAACTATGGTCTACTGTCCACGGTCGCGTAGCTTAGACCCGTGTTCGTTATTTTACGCTAGGTTTACGCCTGCGTGAAGCTTCATAGACGCGTATTCGTTATTATACGCTTGGTGTACGCCTGCGTGAAGCTTACATACAAAACTATGGCCTATTGTCCACGGACGCGTAGCTTCATAGACGCGACACGACAACACGACGCTGCCACTTCATCGACAGAGTTTTATATGTACGCTTCACGCAGGCGTACACCAAGAGTATATTGATAAATACGCGTCTATGAAGCTACGCGCCTGTGGTCAGTAGGTATAAACTAGTATTGCGTTCGATATTTCACTATTTGCAAGTTATTTATCTATAAAATGTACATTTTATGAATAGGTTCTGTAATCTAGGTCAGTACGGTTGTTGTAGGCATTTGATTATAGCATCAGTTTCTTACTTTCAGGTCAATGACCACTAAGTATCACAATGTCTAGCCTCGAAAGATCTATTAAAGTTCAATATTGATTGAATCTGAAAATCAATCTAAATCCTCGTCAGGCTCTAGTTATTTTAGATATATTTTTTATTATGACTTCTAACATACTATGCGGTTTTATTAAAACAATCTTTGTTCCATAATATTGTGGTAACTTGGTATTACCAGTCTTGGAATACCTTATAATTCACATTAACAGAGTGAAGTTCCTATTCATTGTACATCTCCCACTGCTGGGCAAAAGCCTCCTTTCATTCCTTCCATTGTTCTCGGCTCTGGGCCACTTCTTGCCAATTCCTAAGGAAAATTTGTAAGTCTGTAGCGACATCTATGACGCCACATAAGAACTACGACGAAAATACGAAATCCTGCTTCGCACAATCAAAGTTCTCCGCGCGATTTGAACATATACGACATCCCGACATCAACTATCGGGCAGTAGCCCACCAGACTATAACATCCTGTCTGGTCGGAGGACCCTCCCTTTTCAACGGAGGTATGTGGGACTTCAAGTGCTTCTAAGGAGTGGAATTCCCTGCTGGAGCCTGTGTTTTCTGATAGCTATGGTCTAGGGGTCCTTACAGCCACTAGACGCCACATGCTTGAACTAGCGCACTAAAACAATTCTGTCAACTAGCCAAGGTACGGGATAGAGTAGAGCTTCCGATTGGTCGAGTCTATTTGGAAATTATTTTGCGGCGACCTACATCAGGCTATGCTAGGAGTTTCCTTGCGTGATCGCATCAGAAATGAAGATATCCGCAGGAGAACCAAGGTTACCGACGTAGCTCGAAGAGTCGCCAAACTTAAGTGGCAATGGGCAGGGCACATTGCACGCAGAACAGATGGTCGATGGAGACGAAAGGTTCTGGAGTGGCGACCACGTACCGAAAGACGCAGCGTTGGAAGGCCTCCATCAAGGTGGACCGACGACCTGGTCAGGGTCGCGGGAATCCGATGGATGCGTGACGCACAGGACCGGTCGTTGTGGAGGCCTATGTCCAGCAGTGGACATCTTTCGGCTGATATGATGATGATGATGATGACCTACATCAGATCTATACGTCATATATGTTCAGACATGCGTCGCTTGTTATTAGACGTCTAGTTGCTGTAAAGCCGTTGCCATCAGGTGAAATAGTAGTCAAACGCGAATCTAAGCATAATAAAAAAAAACTGTCCCGCCATCTTCATGGTATAATGATCGAATATAACATTAAAAAAATATTATCTTTGTATTTGCAGGCACAAAGGCAGTAGACGCACTGCTGACATCAAAATGGGCGACCGGCAAGAACCCAATATTCACAACCCGACACGAAGTGACAGACTACCTACACACAATGCTACTACACAAATTGTTCCACAGAGCTAAGAAGGTACGTGTAAAATCTTTTTAATATGGTTGTAATCTAATTAAACAGATTTCTTTTTAATAGCTTTAGTCTCATCGAGACTATCTTACCCACTAGTTAGCCACTTTCTAGGTAGTTATAAAAAAAAACTAAGGCTAAGAAGTTTCGCTCCAGCATTAGCCTTCTAACATAACCAGTCCGTGTTGGAGTGCCCTATAATGCTGAGCTTACTTCGCTCGCTCTTGGACTATAAATATTCAGCGTTGTAAAAAAAACGAATTAGTTTATTAAGAAGTTATCTCATTTTCCCATTACTTATTTATAAAATGAGAAGTTTGATCACGTGGCCAATAAATAAGGATTTATAATTTCCCTTTTAATATTATTATTAAGACTAGCGGTCTCGGACTTGCGGACGACGAGCAATGGATAGCTCGCCGCACGGCCGTCCAAGCAGGATCGAATCCAAGTCGTTGACGTAGTGACCACGGGGAATTTCTAGAAGGGACTCTATGGTCCTGGAACGTTAAGAGCTGAAAGACAGTAGGGTTTTAGTCAGTAAAAGTCTGACAAGCCCTCTCGCTTCATTCTAGAACGGAAGAGACAATTGGATTATTTCCCACCTCAAACAAAAAGTATAATAAAACAGGCAGTTTTCTAAGAAATAAAAAAAAAAAACTTAAGAAACCCTAATGATCAACGATCAGCAATCATCATCATTTCAGCCGAAAGACGTCCACTATTGGTTATTTAGGTCTCCCCCAAGTATCAACCATCAGATCTTAAATAAATAAAAAAACGTAACCCGGAGAATACCATAACTTCTTTAACTACAAAACGTGCTACTTGAACTACGTAATAAAGAATTAACGTCTGGCCTTGGAGACCAGTTTAAAGAAATAACTGATAAGACATAGATAATGATGTAAAACACGTGGTAATGCATTAATTTGGGTAATACGACTGACCGATTATATTCTACCACGTGTTGCGTTTTGTTATCAAGTTTTGAGGCCGTTTGAAGTCGTTCATTCGTAAATGAATGATAAAATGTAATCCTTATGTCAGAAATGTCAATCTACACTAACATTATAAAGAGAGAGACATTGTTTTTTGTTTGTTACGTCTTCACGCCTAAATGGCAAAACCGATTTTGATGTATTTTGGTACAGGTATAGTTGGGACCCTGGAGACGGACATAGGCTAATTAAAAAAAAAAGTGAGAAAAGGGGTAGAAAGAGGGAAGTAGTAAAGTATATTAATAAACGCGGGTGAAGCCGCGGGTAAAAGCTAGTAGGCTATATTTTACTGGGCTATATTTTTAGTACGGGGGCGAAGCCGCGGGCAAAAGCTAGCTGTTTAATATAATCAAGTTTTTTTTTCTGGCTTCGCGGTAATCAAAAGTTGAGTAGGTATAACTTTATCCTTGTTCTAAGTTTTTTTTTTTCGAATTTTAGTTACCTGTTTTTCAAGTTACTAGTATGTCAATGCGTTTTTTTTTTCTTTAATGATGATTATACATTAGACTAAGTCTGACATAACATTTAAAAGTTCAAATTCAAGGTTTGCCTTTGTGCTATGGAGCGCAGTAAACTTTTATATGATACGTTACGCTTGCGCTTCAAAATACACAAAACACAAATCCTTGATTTGGCTCAAAAGACTGCTCATCTGAAATTGGACTGAGCAGGTTATGTCTGCCGCATGCCTTACGAGCTGAGGGCTCGTAAAACACAGAATTTGTGCTTTTTCACAACGACACAGGCTGCGACAGACCACGGATAAGAATTGAAAAGAAGAAACGAAAATTGTGTGAGGTCTTTGTGTGAGGTGTGGCGTAATACGGGCTTGAACATAAAAATATAATCCTTACTAATATTATAAAAGCGACAGTGAGTTTGTTTGTTACGTCTTCAAGCATGAATGGCAAAACCGATTTTAATGAATTTTGGTACAGAGTTAGTCAGGACCCTAGAGACGGACATAGGCTATTTTTTTTTTTGTGAGAAAAGAGGGAAGAAAAGGGGAGAGTTATATTATAAGTATAGGAATAATTTGTTTATGTCCAAACTTCGGCAGTCTTTCTAAATCGCAAAAGTTGCCTTTATGATAAAATAAAACTCTTTATGCTTTTATTTCAGGTTCCTGTGACTGAACAAGAGTTGAAAGGGAAATCTAAGAAGAAGGAATTGGAGAAATCAAGTAAAAGTGGCGATGAGAAAGATGGAGAGAAGAGTCAGGCTAGTGCCTGCGAAGGAAAGGTACAATCACGTATTCCTTATTAGAACTTCATAGTTTGCAACGACTTTTCTTGAAAATTTATACTGATGTTATAAATACGAAAGAAATCTTGTCTGACGGCCTAACTATCATGTCTTAAGGGCTAAACAAATTAGATTACCTATACTTTCGTACACAAGTATAACTACCGGCACAGATATTGAGCGCTGGCTTCAAGTTGCGCAGAAGTCAAATATTCGGTCTATTTAGTGGTACGAAGTGAGACGCGGGGGCGGGGAGCGTCAGTGATTAGCTCGCCGCGCCAATCGCGTCATAGACGTCACTCGTGATTCGTTCCCTGCGTTTGCTGCATGTATCTAACAACGACGACGATTAACTTGCCAACTCAATCGTCGTCGTTTGCCGATAGTTAAATCTTTTTATGATGGAGGACTTTTTCAGGCATTATTATGCCCCACAATATAACAACATAAGAAAACAATAAAATTGATTTACACTATCAATAGATAGATAGTTGAATTTTTTTTAGAATATGTATTTCTGCTGCTGCTATAACACGTAATAAAAACTCGCATTTGACTGGATTTTCCCTTTTATACAGGACACAAAAGATGTTAAAGAAAAAGAGAAGAAGAAGCGCAAGATTCGGCTAGAGATGCACATGGACCAGGTGTTCCTGGACACGCTGGACGCCTACGTGTGGATCTACGACCCCAAGCCGTGGTACTACTGGCTGTGCGGCATCTTGGTCGTTGTCGGCACCATCACTGTCTGCATGTTCCCGCTGTGGCCTGCTACTGTCAGGTAACACTTATTATTATTATTATTTTTTTATTATTGTTAGGTTTGCGCTTGACCGCTATCTCACCTGAAGAACAGATTTTTCTGACACAGGTATCGTCATGCTTAAAAGTAGCCTCCAATCATAGATTAATGTAAACTAACACAGAAATAAACATTTTATATACTAGCCCAAGCCGTGGTTATCCAACTTGGAAAGATATAGTATAAATTAAAAAAAAAAATTGCTTTAAAAAGTGTATTTGGTGAATAAAAATGAAATCTACTGAAAGAAATTTCATTTGAAATAAGCCAATTCTCCAGGAAGGAAGGAATTTAACGAACTGAATGTGACCGCGCGAGAACTCCCAAGTGCAGTTTGAAATAATTTCATTTGAAATACGCCAATTCTCTAGGAAGGAAGGAAGGTTAACGAACTGAACATGACCGATCAAAGCGCGAGAACTCCCGAGTGCAGTTTCGGTCGTAGTTTCGGCAGGTGTGCCACCGAAATGTAGACTGTTTAGACTAAGCCAAAACTTGTTTTTTTGCCGAAACTCGACCGAAACCGAACATTCGGTCGGACACTAAAACACACTCCTGTTCCTTCATTCCAGGGCCGTGGGATTCACATTCACATAACCCATGGCCTAACTAGGCTTCGATCTTGCTTGGTCCCCTACGCTTTCGGGACATCTCATTGAGGCACGCGTGGAAATAATTTTTTTTTGTCTTTCCAGAAAGGGCGTGTACTACCTAAGTATCGCGGCGGCCGCGTTCCTGGTGACGATCATCGGGCTGACGATCCTGCGCGTGCTGGTGTTCTGCCTCGTGTGGATGCTGACCCTGTCGCGCCACCACCTGTGGCTACTGCCCAACCTCACCGAGGACGTCGGCTTCTTCGCCTCCTTCTGGCCGCTCTATAAAGTGAGTTGCTGCTTATTTATACATTTATTTATACATTTATTTATTTTATAAATGGTACTCTCTGCACTAACAGCCGAGAACCATAGTAGACACTCTTGAGAGAATTCCTCTAATCTACAAACTTAATTTAAGACACGCCTTCAGGTTAAGTGGAACAACAATCATCGCTTGGTGACCGTGTATACACTTCCTGACTTTCTCTGACTACAATATGTAACTAATTTTCATGATGAATTTTCTATAGCTTGACAAAGACTTCGATTCTAGAACTTTCACTCAGTTTATTTATTTATTATTTAAGACGCTAATGTTTCGGCGGAGATATGTTAAAGTTTCACGGCTTATCAGTATATATTATGTTATATCTAATTTCTAACTCCTTCCGATTCCCATTGCAGTATGAATACCGCCCCGGTTCCGACGCCGACAAGGCATCGAAGAACAAGAAGAAACGCAAGAAAGACAAGTTATCTGATGACGAAGGGGAGAAGACTCCTCTCCTGGAGGAGAAGCAGGAGGCAGAAACTCACGTAAAGCGAGTGGAGGGCAGTGAGGACACCGTTGTGGAGACCAAGTGAGTATTTTTTTATTATTATTGATAGGCTCGCGTTTGACCACTATCTCACCTGATGGTAAGCGATGATGTAGTCTACGATGGAGCATGTTTGCCTATTTTATGTTTTTTTTTTTTTTTAATTTTGAATGGTAGTCTTAATAAACCTCTTCAAAAAAAAAAACAAGAGTTACGGTTGCGATTTATCGCGCCTCATATCACTGTGTGCGTGAGTTGTGTCAATCTATTCCGTAAATAAGATTTTAAAAAATTACACATTTTATTTTTGATTCGAAGCGAGAATCACTATGTATATTTTTTTGTATTATTATGAAGAAGCTCACGTTTGACCACTATCTCCCTATCTGACGAAATGCCAGCTTTCGGTTAGGACATCTGTCGGAACCGCTTCTTAATAAATATATATTAGTCAGCATTGTCACTATTTTTATGTTAATCATGTGGTCTACAATGGAGCATGTTTGCCTAGAAGTAACCTATTCACTCTTGACTTAGGCATAATAATAATAAATAACGATGGATATCAATGACATTGTTCAGGCAGGGGCCATAGTCTTAACATAGTTTCATGACACCAGTCCACTTAAGACTCCAAAAACCATAGCCCTATTATTTTTTTTCCATATTGTATCACAATAGTTTTTCAAACCCCCCGGTTGTCCTTGCGTGCACTAGTATAGCGAGTACAGGGATAATCGGCGGTTGGTATCATTATAACAACCTAAAGTCTAAAAGTTGTAAAGTTCTCTGCGAGTTGGCTTCAGCCCCTTGTACGTATCCCAAAAGTCCAGGAACTCAGGGTCCTGAGATAAATAAACAAATAAATAATAATTATAATTTATTGGATTAAAACATGTTGTACACTCAAACACTTACAAATTATTATTATTCCACAACTATCACACAACGCCGTCTAGTCCCAAGCTAAGCAGAGCTTGTGTTATGGGTACTAGATAACTGATAAACACACATATATATTTCTAAATACATACATATTATAGATAATATAGATAAATTACACCCAGACACAGAACAAATGATCATGCTCATCACATAAACATTTGTCCTGGGTGGGAATCGAACCCACGACCTCCGGCATAGCAGTCAGGGCCACTAACCACTAGACCAACAGGTCAGTCAAACACAGAGAACAGAGAGATATTACAGAACAAGAACAACAAGTAAATATTTGTAATGACTTTGGTACCCAATGAAAGATTTAAGTTGTGTCATGGGTACCAGGATTCTCACGATATTTACACATTAACCTTTTCGACGCCCATCTATATAATACGCGATGTGTCCTCCAGCTCCACGCAACAATTGTTTCTATGTTAAACTAACTAACAAATGTTTCTATTGAATATAAAACAAACAAGAACTTATTATGTGTGAAAAAGTTAAAAATATGGCTTATAACAGGGCAATTTTCCATAAAAAAGAAATAAAAGGTCTTGTAAAAGTCGTAAATTTATTTTATACTATTATTACTTCTAATCAAGTAGTGGCGCTGAGGGCACGAAAATCTCGAACTTGTATACAAGTGATTGGCGTTCAAAAGGTTAAAAGACTAATCAGAAGGCAGAAAAATACAAAGCCAAAAGGTCAAAATTAAAATCGAGCCTTTCATTGTGCAAGTGTAGTGCATGTGATATTGTGAATACCTAATTTACCTTATATTCACATTTCCAGGTCCGAACAAGACACTTCCACGCCTCCAGCAGACAAGCAATCCGAATCAGAATCGGAGAACAGTCAACGTTCGTCAACAGACCGCGACTTCGAGATCGTGGAGCCGGCCGACGTCGAGCCAGACAGGGATGACCAAGCGTAAGGAGAGGGAATGTACTGAGCTGTAGCCTGGGTATGTTTGTATGGACCATAAGGCGGGGACAGCGAGAAAATAAACATTTAGGCGAAATAAGTATGGCCGAAAATTAAAAAAGGCGGAAATAAATTTGCGATACATAAATGTTGTTTTTGTTTTTTAGTTTTGTGTACAAAGATGATGTAGGGCTAAAATTGCACACAAATTCACTTTTTAAACGACTTCTAAAAACGGAGGAGGTTCTCAATTCGGATGTTTGTATTTTTTTTTAATGTTTGATCGCGCATAACTTCGTCGCTTGCCAACCGATTTCGTCCCATAGTCACCAAGTTCTTCTTATCTGATGATGGAATCTTGGTGAAATCGAGGGTACTCCTCAAATTCAATTAATTTTTTTAGCGAAGTCGGTTATATTTTTAGGTTTTTTAAAAATTTACGAAATAATCATGAATGAAAATTAGTCGGGAATCAAATATTTCACAATTCTTCTGTACGTTACTTTACCCCTAACTCCTAAACGGCTTGACCGATTTGGGTAAAATTTTGTGTGTATATTTGAGTAGGTCCCTGGATGGTTTGATAATAAAATTAGACCCATCTGACGAAAAGCTAGCTTTCGGACAGAAAAATATCTGTTGGGACCGCTAGTTAAAAAATATATATTTGTCAGCATTGACTACTAGAGAAACAAGAGAATGAAGTACTGATGTCAACTACTCGACATCACAGCAAAATTTTGATTGTGCAGTAGCTAAGTTAAAAAGGGCGCAAAGTCAGGAAATATAACGTTGCATTCGTCATTTTAGCAACGCACATGCATTCTGTATCTGTAAATCTTACAACTACGTAAGTCTACGTAATTTGACGTATTTAATATTTGTGTCTCCCTCACATACAATAATTATGATAGACGTATTTATGTAAAAAAATACATATTAACCTTTACCGAATACCGTAATAGAGACACAATGAGAGTGAACGCTGGCGTTCGCTTGGGGTTTAATGAATTGATCTAATACGATCTTCCAACATCACGTGTTTCATATAATCTATATATACAAGGTGTAAGGGACAGCCCTCCGCAAACTTTTAGGGCTTTCAGTAGACAAAACTGAACAACCTTCCACAAGATTTTTTTTCAGGAAACGAAAAAAAATCAGCCGCACTATACAAAATTATAAACTTGATTGGACAATTTGTATGGTAAGGCCGATTTTTTTTTCGTCTTTATATTGTGGAAGGTTGTTCAGTTTCTTCTACTGAGCAAGCCCTCAAAGTTTGCGGAGGACTGTCCCTTACACCTTGTATGTATATAAAAGGAGAAACTGACTGACTGACATATCAACTCACAGCTGAAACTACTGGGACTAGGGACGTGAAATTTTGCAAAAGGCTTCCTTTTATGACGTAGGTGAGCACTAAGAGAGGGTTTTCCGGAATTCATCCCCTAATGGGATGAAACGAGGGTCCAAAGTTTGTATGGAGAAACATACTTTCACGCGGGAAAAGCAGCTGTCTGGAGCTAGTTATGAATAGAAAGAAAGATAGTAAATACGTTTATTTAGCACATAGGAATATTATCCTTCATGCGATATTTTTAAAGTCTCGAATTACGTGTACTTCTCGTGATAAGAGTCAAAATTCCTATAATAATGGTACTCGATTTATATGCATTTATTATTTAATCTAACTTATAAAAACTATGGTTACTAAAAGAGTGATCATGGAGTTTCTTGTCTATGTTTTATCAATCTTTACTAAGTTTTATCAAATCAAGCTAATAGTCAGCCTAGGACTACTAGTAAACTTTTTTGGCGGTAAAAATCTGTTTTCATTTGCGCGCACATTTATTTTTCTTTCCTTCGTTGGGGATGACTTGCACCCATCCTGATACGATAAATGTATATTAATAAAATTATGGCGGGGGAAAGATTGAACAATAAGGTTTTAACCACATTATAGCACTACAGCGTAATGGTAATCATAATGTCTCAGTTTGGTAACAAGTACCATTATATACCTAAGTGCAGTGCAATAAGATTCACTTTTTGAGCAAGTGTGTTGAAAAATCCTTTTTTTGAAAATTATTAGTTCATATCTATATTATAATACTCTCCTTATCCGCTAATAATCGTGGAAATAAAAACTTCTATCTTATGCTCGTTTTAAATTACTTCCTGATAACTGTTCAGAAGTTAAATATGATGTCGTATGTCGTTTTAATAGGAACAGGGGAAAAAGGAATGTATATTTAAAAGTAATAGTATATACTCTGGTATCTTATTCATTCAATATCATTAAACAGTACATATTATAATTCTACCTTAAAAGGCCTTAAGGTTAAAACAAATCCATACAAACATACCCATGAAATGTTCTAAAAATCTGAGACTGTAGACAGTTAGGTTATATTAGGTTAAATTCCGAGTATTTCCTTATGGGTATTATCACTTATCCAATGTTATAATAATGTGCTATAACAAGCGATATAACGCGTTTGGTTAGTGATAAAAAAACTAACTAAGGTAGAAGCTAGATAAACTTGGAATGACGGTCATTGACCCTCTATTTAATCTCTCAATTACATTTATTGACATTCTTAATTTCAAAAATCGAAATTATATTTAAAAGGAGAAATTGACTGATTGACACATCAACGCACAGCAGAAACTAGGTACTATTACTAGGAGTGTCAAATTTTGCACATATCCTTCAGCAAAATTTAGTGCTATTTTTTTTAGTGCTTATATTTTTTTATTTATGTTATAAAATGAATCCTCCTTTTATAACGTAGACGAGCACTAAGAGAGGGTTGTCTAAAATTCACCCTCTAAGTGGATGAAAGGGGGTCCAAAGTTTGTATGGAGAAACCTATATTCACGCTGGCAGGAGCTAGTAAAGACACAAAGCTGACTTGAATCGACGATCCTTTACATTTTCTAGTAATTAAAAAATGAAAATGTCAATGTATTTTATTCCAATTTTATCTAGCGCCTTGTATAGTGTTTCACTAAAACTGTGGTAATAATAATAATACCCAATATCTTATCCAAGGATCTGAAGTGAAACAAAATTTAAATATATGACTTTTGATGTCAACTGATTTTGTTAACTATTGCAATTAAACAATAATATTTATTAATATTAAATTATCTGCAGTACATAGTAATAAAGCTTATAATATCAACCACAGAAAAGATGAAAGGAAATAATTTCCGATTTGTACTACGAGTGTCGCCGCTTGTCTCCCACCCTTTAACTCCACTACAGGCAATGAACCAATACGAACGCGCATTACGCAACTAACAGACCACGCACACTTAGATCGCAAGTTTGCTATTGGTTGTGTCAATTATGAGCATGGTCATATTCTGAGGCACGCCTGCCCCGCCCACAAGGTCATTCTAACCTCTTTCATCTTTTCTGTGATATCAACGCAAGCTCAAAAATTTAACTTTATTTTACCTTGCTAGTTAACAAAATCGGTTTCACTAATTAAAAAACTCGATTTACATAATAAATAATTCTCAGTTCGCTCTCTCGATGTATGCTCGGAGAACGGATGAGAAATGTGAATATAGAATTGACATAAAGAATAAAAGTTTTCGACGTATTTATTTAATTGATTTTCTAGACGAATTATATTGTGTATTTCCGATTACTGACGAAGATTGCCGAAGCTTGATTAGTAAAATCTGAATGGAAAACACTGGCTACTATGAATTTTTTTCTAGTCAGATTAATTATCCGAAACCTCATAATTCCAACTCAAGCGCATGTATGGAAGCGACCGAGTGTGACGTATTCTCGTGTTCGGCAAACTTCGGTAATCTTCGGCAAACTTCGGTAATCTGGGCTCATAAATGGAGGGAACTACACTGTAATTTGTGCAATTATGTTTTACTTACATTTTATTTATGTTTGTTATGTCCGTCGGGTTTTGTGGTTCAGACCTATTATGACGGATTGATATACGAAAATGATCCTTATTAAAATTGTATTATGATCGTGCAAATATTTTTCTTTACTTAATTCATAATTTCTTGGTGCATCATTACAATACATTCCGATTCTTATCAACATCTCATTATCATGATTTCTACTTAGTCTTCCGTGTTCATAATTATCCTTCCATACACTTTATTGTATAAATAATCAAACTGAAATTATTAATGAGGCATCTTTCTGGCTGAATGTACTTATACATGCGAGTCTCATCCTAAATTAATATATATTGACGTTAAGATACCTACCGCGTTGTCCACATATGCTTACTTTGGCAAGCGCTGTAGAGCTCCTCCAATTCATATCACATCTTTTAACTTAACACTGTAACTATACTCCATTCCCAAAAATACTAAATATTTAAACAAACCTTTTTTACTGTGCGTTCAACCAATTATGACTTCTATTTCGTAGAAATAAGGATGCCATTAAAAGCAAAAAAGTGGTTACAATACCAACTAGTTACTGCAGCCGCCATTCGTCATGCTACCAAGGCAATAAAAGTCAAAATCCGTTGAACCAACAGAAAAACATTTGTTTAAATGTGTAATCTTGTTGCGATTGGAGTATAGAAAAATTATTTTCGTGTATCAAATCGGTCTTCTTTAATATTTTGGTGCTGTCTACAAAGTGAATACTAATTCACATTTATTTCGCGAAAATAACGCGACATTTTCGATTTTTTGTGCATTTTTTTTTTCTTTGATTAGGTACATGTGTTTTTGTAAATACGCTGGCACTCGTATGAAGATTTAATTATGTAAACGATGAGATGTATCATGTTAATCAATGGTATTTCAATAAAAATGATACTCTTTTTATTTGGGTTTTATTTATTTATTTTAATAAAACAGCTTATATGATGTATTTTGTACATTATTGGTCGTAGACTAACATAAAATATTGTACGGTCGAAATATATTGACCGGTCTGAACTCCGCACAATTGCTTGCGCAGTAATTCTTTTTATGGCGAATGCGTTTGCATTGTTTCGAATTCGGAACGCCAACTTCAAAGCGACCAACATATTTTGACCGTACTATACTAGGTTTAACAAAAAAATTATTCACAAAAAGAAATCGTTCTATTTCGGTTTATAAGTTGCCACGCCTGTCTTGTTCCAATTCAATAGATTCGAAGAGTGTCTTGAAGTTACCAGCGCCGAAACCCTGGAAAAACAGTCGGTACTTGTTTACTGTGTTACCAAAATGAATAGAAAAAGGAATAACTAGAGACTTATGTCCTGTACCAACAAGAGAAACGACCCATTTTCTTCGACGGGTGTTATGGTATGGTGGGCAACTGCCCGATAGTTGACTTTGGGCTGTCGTATATATTCAAATCGCGCGGAGAACTTTGATTTTGACTTCGTATTTTCTTCGTTTCTTATGTGGCGCCATAAATGTCGCTACATATCTGACAAAAGAGTTTATTCCACCAGGGTCGCACATCCACGACCAAGTACTCTATCTCGTTAGCTTTTCTGTCATATGGGGATCGAAGAGCTAAACGAGATGAATACCCAGTCCGCCAGTCGCAAATACACGACCCTGACAAGAAAATACTCGTCGGACCAATTCGAAGTTAGCGGTTATAGGGAAGTATTCAGTAAGTATATGATTAAGGTGACTTCAGTTTTCCTACTCGGTCCTCACTTCAATAGGTACACAAAAAAGAACAATTCAAAGCTACTCACATTATGATTCCTCCTCTGTATAACCTCCAAGAAGAGCGTAGGCCTATCCTGAGTGTTCTTCGTAAAGATCTGCAGCAGATACCCGTCATCATCATAGTCTATGAGAATATTGAGCCGCTCCAGCATGTCTATGCTTTCCGCGACCTTCACTTTGCTTTGCTGAAGGCGCTCGCGGATCAGTTTGTAGTATTTTGAAGGTATCGAAAGGAATTCCACGCCGCGAGCACGGAGTTTCTCGATCTGAGGAAAAATAATTATAGCCTTAAAATCTTGAGATTGCACTCAGTAAGTTAGTAAAAGAAAGCCTAGTTGATTATATTGGCTGACAGTTCAAAGTTATTCCAGTCACCTTGGTCAAATTTAGAACATTATTGGGTCACAATCGATGTAGACTCCACCGTTAGATGCCACAAACAACCCGTTGAGAATGAACATCACCTTATCATCATGAAAAGACATCCACTGTTGGACACGGGCCTCACTCGGATGTCGCTAAAATAACCAGTCCTGTGCGTCTCACATCCATCGGATTCCCACTACTCTCACCAGAGCATTGGTCCACACTGTGGAAGGTCTTCCAACGCTGTCTTTACTTTCTAACATTTAACTCTAACATTCTTCCTTGGATGAACCACAGTAGCAAAAATTTTCTTTAGAAAATACTGACAGTGTCTAACAGCAGTCATGAAAGACAAACTTACAGCAGTTATAATATCCTCAGTGTTAAGAGCTATGTGCTGCACGCCAGCCCCACCATGGTACTCTACGTACTCCTGAATCTGACTCTTCTTTTTCCCAGGTGCTGGCTCGTTGATGGGCATCTTGACCGTTTCCTCGTAGTTGGCCATCACGATGGAGCGCAGGGCTGAGTATTCCGTGCAGACTTGTTTATCGTCTACTGACCAGAACCTGGCAAACAATTAGAGTTTGATTCATGTCCTAGTCTCTGATGTCACTTATCCTATGTGGGACCCTAATAGTGGCCCTAGAGTGGTATTGTGCGTCGAGAGCTATTTTTTTTTAAGGTGGAAAATCATTCAATACCCCTGATATCGATTCCAATTTCTCCCGTGGAGACAGAGGGTAAGTCAGACTTTTACTGACTAAAAGCCACCTGTGTCTTTCAGTTGCTTTTTGCGTTCCCAGACCATGGTATATCTTTAAAAAATTCCCGTGACTTAGAAATGTAATATTTAGGTGATAATTGGAAGATTTTTATCGTTTGTATCATAATTTAGCCGAAAGTCTGCTTGACTGCAAGCAGCACATACTCCACCCACAACAACTGATAACAATGCTAGTTTGACTCTCTTCCTTACCTAGCTAACTGCTAAATTCAAATCATAGCATAGCATAATCAAGACTCAAGCCTCCTCTGGCTCCTCTCTAGGAGAGGGAATGGGTCGTAACTCGTAAACCACTACGCAGGTGACATGTCTTCGAATTTTTGGTTCTAGGACATGCCGGTTTCCACACGATGTTTTCCTACACCGTTTTGAAAGCAGTGGTGATGAAATAAATTACACAAAGTATTGCGCCTGGCTGGGTTTGAACCCGCGACCTACAACTCGTAAGTCGGGACCGCTACCTCTCGGCTACCACTGGTCCAAATTCAAATCATCAGTAAAAAAATAGGTAGACTATTTGTTGTGAACATCTTAATGGATCATGAAACATTAATCACCTGTGAAATTGCAGACATCTCTCATACCAGGACGCAGCTTCTTCCATTCCACCATCTGGCTGGTTTCCCACTACGTGATCGATAAAGTTGATCTCCACTTTTGGCCTGATACAAAAAAAGAAAAACCAATGAAGAATGGACTTCGAAATCTTCACTTTCAAACTCTATACGTTTAGTGTATGTTTACAGTTTACGCACAGGAATTTATTGATGGGATCACTGTCCAGTAGCTGATATCCAGGCAGGAAGGGTCCTCTGTATTTGGATCTGTCCACTAATGTGTGTGTGTTGTCTCCGTACTGTCAACAAAAAATTAGATTATAATCGGGAATTTTCGACTCGTGTTGCAAGAAAGAATTTAGAGCCCGTGACATCTTTTGGTCTGGGATTCAAAATACCTCTCTGAAAGCGGGACGGGGTCCGTTACTACTTTCCAGGATCAAGTGTAAATGTACCTAGTGGTCTTAACTGGTCCTATGCTGAGATCTAGGCTCTCTGTGCTCATAGGCGTAGTTATTTATGGTGCGGGAGGAAATGTGCTGTGTCCAACCCCGTATGGTCTAGCGTACCCAAACTTCTAATAACTTATCTATCATATAAAATCAGGTATGTCCTGATACGCCTGATTTTAGTGTGAAGTTTGTGATAATTGTATCTATGTGTGGCCCCTGGGCCTGGCCATCCCTGAAATACTTGTAACCCTAGATATTCCAATGTTTATACTGGTGTTATTTGACAAATCACAATTTGAGTGATTATATATACGCACGCAAGGAGAGCGTAGAATTACATAGAAATCAAGGGTACCTAAATTTCTTGCTGGCTTTCTTGGAGAACCTAAATTTTCACACGCGAAATTTGAACCTGAATTCTCGACTACCAGACTTTTGTTTATCTTTATTTACATAATATATCTACTTAGGATAGCATAATCAGCCTTATAATGTTCCCACTGCTGTGACTCAGGGCTCCTCTCTAGGAGAGGGAATGGACAGTCATCTACCACGTGAAAGTGGGGACTGGTCGGTTATCTCACGATTTTTGCCTTCACCAATGTCCTTACCATATATGTATCTACTTGTACAAGAAGTTTTAGATGCCTTACCGTCTTAATAGTAGCCATTCTGACGACTCCATACTCGTCCTCCTCCTGCCACAAGTCCTTGATGACCACAGCGCCCTGTTTCCTGGCGTACTCCAGAATAAAGTCCAGGTTCTCTACTTGGAAAGCCACGTCCTTCACGAAGTCACCATGGTATGCGACTTCATTTGCGAAGTCGGATTCTTCGGGCTCGTACTGAGCTTGGAAGACGAATATGATCTGTTGATAGAAAGAAAAATATCTTGTTATTATGAGTTAACTAGTAGATATATCTGATACATGAATTTCTGATAGGGTTTTAGACTACGAAGAAATTCGGTTACAAAAAAACTGGGCAAATTCGAGTCGGACTTGCGCTCTGACATTCCGTGCAAACTACGATTTCCGAATGGAGTCTCGAAGATTTTTCCAAATTACAAAAATATATGTTTTTTTGGTGACAAATTTACTGTTTTCATTTATTCCTATACCTGTGCTACTCTTATAAGGTCTTCTTTTGTGCTAAATTAGGATTCTGGGTCAACGGCAAGTACCCTATGAACTTCGATCTTTGAAAGTATCAAAATAGGTATACGTTTTTTCCGACATAAATGACCGTATCTTTTAAAGTTTAATTTTTTCACAGCTTGAAGAAACCGTAGACTAGAGTATATGGTTTTAATTTCAACTCGATACCTCCACGCGTTCTCGAGATAAAGGGTCTTGACAGACAGACGGACGGCCAACAAAGTGATCCTATAATATGACCATCCGGTAACTGTCCGAACCGAGCCCAAGACGTCGACGGCGCGCACTGTTCCCGCGTGCCTCAAGGAGTTGTCAGCAACAGGAACAGGGGGCCCAGCTGGGTCGATGCCTACTGGAGCCAGAGTTATCCGAAAGGAAACTCGAGCCCCGGTATGAAGGCTAGAAGGAACGGGGTGGGTTTTTAGTCAGTAAGAGTCTGACACTATCTCCGGGCGGGGTTTGTCATTGGATGATTTTTCCCATCGAAAAAACAAAAAAAAAAGGGTTCCATTTTTACCCTAAAAATCTTTTAGTATTAGATTTATTTTTGTCCATTTATCGAGGAAGGCTACAATGTCGTGGTAACCAAAGACGCGGAGGATAGCTTTGAGCTAAGTACCTAACAATTTCTACGCATCTTATTTGCCCGATCTAAACTATGTATAAAACAACGCAAATAACATACAGAACACAATCGAGACATAGATAATAACCTGTATTATAAATTATAAATAATCAGGGGCTCGTCTAATCATAATACTAGTTTACCTTATTCATTCTGACGGCATAAGAAGCTGTTTTTCTCGAACCAGTCTCTAGACCGCTGTACGCTAGAGGTTCGAAGCCAAATCTGGTTACATAGTAGCTGGCAGCCTGTGAAAAAAACAAAAAAAAAAAGCTTTAAAAACCAGCACTTGATACAACAAGAAAAAAAAACATGTTAGTCTTTTATTTTTGAACGCTGTTGCCACATTAGAACATTAAAAACATGATTGGACAGTGTGTATGGAAAGGCATTTCCTGAAAAAATCCATCTTGTGGATGGTTGTACAGTTTTGTCTACTGAGCAAGCCCTTAAAGTTTGTGGAGGGCTGTCCCTTACACCCTTTATAGCTAACAGTTCTATTTAGGTCGTAAAATGTATCGTATTAAGAGCTCATGGTAGAGCCTCTGTATTCCTTCACCATGCCCTTTGCGTTCCAGAGTTTCATGATAAGGACTACGATCACCCCAGCCCAACATCAACGGATCCCTCTCTGGGTACGGAAATCTGAGTATACCGCGTCGAAGGACTGGAGCAATTTGCCTGCTGCGGTCTTCCCGTCCGATTATAATTTAGGTGCCTTCAAAGCTAGAATGAAGGCTCTTCATAAACTTGTGCGCCTCACCCTCAACGATTGCATCACCGCTTACCATCAGGTGGGCCCACAGTCTGCACTGGTTTATATCATTAAAAAAGAACCTGAGTAGAAAACTGACCTGTTTGGCGTTAGACACCCAGAATGTGAGATGGTCGAAGGCTAGGAACTGTCCAGCTTCTGGCTTCCTCCCCTTGTCTGTGTATGACGTCTGAAAACAGAAATACAAGTTAAACCACAAAGTCTTTGAGCTACACCTATTCATTGGCACTGACAAAAATATGCTATTTTTTTCTGTAGAAAAAGGCGCGCCGATTTTGAAAATAACTCACTTTTTAGTTAATAGGATTTTAATAAAAAATGTTCAGTTTTCATTTCAGCTGAAAGATGGATCGTTCACTACTGAACAAAGACCTACCCCAACCCCAAGTTTCACCACTACGACCGGTCTTGTGCGTCTCGCATTCATCGGATTCCCGTAATCCTCACAAGGTCGCCGGTCCAACTTGTGAGAGGCGATTCTAACGCTGCGTCTTCCGGTACCTATGCGTTTGCCACTTCAGAACCAGATATTCAATATATAAACAGAACCTCAAGAAAATCAGGCTTATCTAGCAATAGCCATAACCAGTTCGATAAAGTCAATGTTTCGTAGGTAAGTAGTCTGCGATTGGCAGAATTGTAAGTTATTGGGGTTTTAATATCGTGCTGATTTGCTCCACATGCGTAACCTCCGCAAATGTCCCTTTCATACAAGTATTTATTGTAATGTGGAAAATAAGGACGCGTGCGGGGCGTGATGAAATCCGCATGATATAAAAAAAACCCTTTCCCAACTTTCCCCGCTTCATTAAAACGTCGCTTCAAGCTTCATTTTGAGGCGGCCTTTTTTGTGGCTCGTTTACGGCTGTGCCTCCACAAAAAAACGCTTGAAGCGGCTTCAAGCATAACCGGATATAAGAGATGTCGCGCGCTTCAGCTGTTTTTTGCGGCCGCTTCTAGCTTTTTTTTTGTGGCCGCTTCAAGCGTTTTTTTGAGTCCCGTGTGGAGACAGTAAATGGTAAGAAATATAAACTAGACACAATTATGTACGTACCATTGTAATTCCTCAATATTATAACAAAGAATAATTAATGAACAACACTAAAATGCGAGTGTGGTTTTATCAAGCACTGTATTTAGACTAAAATATACCAGAACCAACCGGTGCTTTTATTGAAGCGAGAAAATATCGGCTCCATAATGTAGTTTTACAAGAAAACAAGATAGAAGTAAGGCTGTGTTTACATGGCGTCAAATATTTTCACTAACATTGATCAGTGCGCTGAGTGCGACATGTTTTTATGTTAACCAGATCGAAACGTTTAGTGCACTTGGCTCTCTAATTGGTTAACATCTCGAAGCGAACCAATCGGAGCGCCAAACGTCATAAACGTGTCGATCGCGTTTACGTAAAACAGTCACACTAGGCACTCAGATTAGGTGAGTTGTAGTTTATTAGTTGTCAAAATCTTTATTATTCAAAGGAGATATTGACAACTAGTAAACTAATATTCTGAAATGGTAATTTCAAGCACCCAATGACGTATTAACATGTATCATACACGTTTACCATAGTATCAAAATCAGGATTTTCTAGAACCCAAAAAAAAAAAAAATTCCAGGTTGTAGCCATTAGGAAACGTTCTAGTATTACTTTATATTTTATTTCTGAAGGATTCAAAGTTATTTTTTACCAACCCAGAACACCTGAACGTATAAAGAACTACTAACAATGACAAAATTCTGCATCCAGTTACTTTCAGAGGCGACTAGCTAAGTACGCAGAAATTATAATTACCTAGTGCACAAGTGTGTGCGGACATATGCACTATTTCTCTAGTGTTTTACTTCCATAGCTGGATGACAAACCAATATAACATAACAAAGAAAATAAAAATATACCAGCCGGAAAAGATAACAAAAAGCAAAAAAAAAATTAAGGTGGTCGTCAGTGTGAACGAGAGCTAAGCTTACGTTTGCGACGTATGTCTACGACTTGACCGGGGCGAGCCTCCATCGCACAGTGCGCCCAAAATATGAGTGTAGACAAAATATTACTAATGCCCACTTTTCTTTGCCTTTTTCTGTGATACATTGATAATGCCTACTTGGTAATGGAAAGTTGAGTCAGATTGATTTTGAGGATAAGAATATCAGAAATCTGATTAATTACATTAAAATTCTGCATGCAGCTTCGTATTAAAAATCTTAGTAGTTAACTATTTACACCTATACCTAGACCTACCTGCCTTTTTACAGTCATCATCATCATTATCAGCCTTTTAACCCTTCAGATACCGTCAATTAGAGACACAATAGTAAGACAATAGATGCGCGGCCACCGGTGGTCGCTTGGGGATTCATGAATTAATGTTCCCACTGCTGGGACGCAGGCCTCCTCTCTAGGAGAGAGAATGGACCGCAAGTCTTCGAATTTTTGGTTCTAGGACATGTCGATTTCCTCACGATGTTTTCCTTCACCGGTCCTTGTTACAGTAGTTTTATTAATTTAATAAAAAAATACGACCGTGAACGGTCACGACTATTGAAAGACGTCACTCCTGGTGTGTAGGTACAGTATGGAAGGTAATGATAAGAAGCTACCTTGTGCCCTTAGCTTCGCCTGTGTATATAAAATATAGCCTGTCACTCAGGAATAAAGCAGCTGAAAAAGTTTTAGCAATCGCGCCAGTAGCTACTACAAACAAAAATAAAAAAACCTGCCAGGAGCGTGTCGGGTCATGCTCAGCGTAGGGTTCCATAGTTTCCCATTCGTCCTAATCAGTGTCCCCACAAAATGGGCTAAAATGCAAATTTAGAAAATAATGTCCTACAAACCCGACTAAAAAAAATTTAAATCGGTTGTCAAGTGACGAAGTTATGCACGAAAAAACATAAAAAAAACAAACATCCGAATTGAGAACCTCCTCCTTTTTTAGAAGTCGGTTAAAAATATACGAGAACATTTTAATACCGGATGTAGTGGTTGTACTTGTCTCGTGTGCAGGGCAATATCACAATATCAGTCAGTCGTGTTCGGGCCGTTGGCGAGGAGCGACCTATCCGCTGGTGACGCAACGAGCCAATGTGTTTACGGTTTACCCCACAGATATTAGATAGACATGGATAACATAAGAGCAACCACTTCACGTGCCTAGCTTACGTACAAAAATCGTAAGTGGCCATTTTCGCGCTCAGTTTGCATCGTGTATAGCGCTAGTCAGACGTCAGTTATGCGTAATTTTTTTTTTAATATTATTTTTAAACAAATACCCTTTGTAATACCTGGTAATGCTTACATAATAGTAAAAAAATGGCACTCTTGGTTTTCATACAGAACGTGATACTTGCGTTATCTATGTCTATCTATATCTGTGGTTTACCCCCTGTGTCAGTGCGTATGGCGCCGTGGTAGGAGGTTTAGTGCAAAAACAAAAATGTATTTAGTTGCATACAGTGACGGATTAAGACTACTTGATGCCCTAAGCAATCCATGCCTGTGGGGACATCCGTATGTCAACTAGAATCAGTCTTTAAACCTATACCGCCTAAAAACATTAGTTTTTGTAAAATAAGATGAACATACCTTAGAAGCACAAATTATTTATTTATTGAAATGCGTCTTGCGGCTTTTCCGGGCATTGAAATCACGCAAGATAGTATTAACGTCTAACGTTTTTAACATATCGGACACTTATGTATAATATCGATTTGCCCTAAGGACGGCTTATTTTTGTGCTTCTTCTGGTGCCCCCCCCCCCAGACGTGATGCCCTAGACCACGTAGGCAATTGCTTAATTTGATTAACCCTTCAGATACCGTCAATTAGAGACACAATAGTAAGACAATAGATGCGCGGCCACCGGTGGTCGCTTGGGGATTCATGAATTAAGGGTTAATCCGCCACTGGTTGCATAATAAATTTGACCGAAAAACAAAATATTGTCAAAGATTAAGAGGGTACATAAGAAATTAATAAAAAAAAACGGTTAGGTAATTGTCGAAGGTTGAATTATTACTAAACAAAAAATGTTAAACAAGGTGGTTGCCTACATGAGACCAATTATTATCAATTCCTCATCAATTTTGCCAAAAAAAGGAATGAAAATATGGGTTGTGGTTTTCCATAGACTTTTTCCGCAGTTGAAGTGAATGAAGTGCAAGTCGAGTTTTTTTGTGGTTGTGATAAAAGTTACAAGTGATGGGACTTCGTTATTTGTTTGGTAAGTGATATTTTGTACTATTTTGTTCTTGACTTTACGACCTTTTCAAATGAGAAATGTGAATTCTACGTCGATCAAAAAATTGGACTTATGATTTCATAATCAAAAGTATAATGCTGTAGTGGTGTCTAAAAGATCCATAAATTCATAAGCACTTGATAAAAACTTTTAAATTGCTGGAGTACCTACAAAGCGTGATTATTTATTAATGATATACGAGAAGTACCAAAACCGTTAAATATAAGGTGTAAGGGACAGCCCTCCGCAAACTTTAACCCTTCAGATACCGTCAATTAGAGACAGAATAGTAAGACAATAGATGCGCGGCCACCGGTGGTCGCTTGGGGATTCATGAATTAAGGCTTGCTCAGTAGCTGAAACTGAACAACCTTCCACAAGATTTTGAGTATTTATTTTCCGTTATTTTTATCCTTGTATCACACAATACAAAATTACACAAATAACAAATTATTGTGTTGTTATCGCAAAGCAATATATTTTTCCAAAGAACAGCATAGTCGGCCTTATAATATTACCACTGTTAGGACTCAGGTCTCCTCTTTAAGTACATAGTCATTAACCCTTCAGATACCGTCAATTAGAAACACAATAGTAAGACAATAGATGCGCGGCCACCGGTGGTCGCCTGGGGATTCATGAATTAATTGTATTTTATCATTGAAGCTGTTAGTACAACGGTAAGCACTAGATACCTAGCCTCAAATAATACATCTCCCAACACAACCGCCCTTGTCTATTAAAATAATACATGTTCTTAGGGAACGTTCAAGCTGGTAGCACAACGGTAAGCTCCTCTATCTCTATAGTAAAGTGAGCTACTTATGACGCTTCACTCCAAGCAAACAAGCACTATGCGTACTCCTGCCATAATTCAGATAAATGCCAGTTTTGATATTTATTAAAAAAATAATTTGCTTTTCAAATTCTCTTTTCAATTGTTTATTGTGGTAGGTACACATTTATTTATTTGAATTACCACCTTACCTCACCTGATAATATCAATATTTCAATAGTCAATAATATCAATATATCAATATTCGTAGACAAATCAGTTTCGTCTAAGATGTCTTGTCTCAAATGAGCGCAAGCCCCTACCTGTGTACCTAAACCAATAAACAATTCAGAATTTGAGTTTGAAAGGCCTCTATTTTATCTGAATTATGGCAGGAGTATGCATAGTGCTTGCCATGACGCGTGACGTTTGTATTGTTTACAAAACAACTTACAGGGACCTTGTTTACCTTTCCCTTACCGCATACATTATTACAAAGCTGTTATAAACATACTATTTTGTCCACAACTTCATCCCACTGCGCAAATCATGCGATATAAACAAAATGCAAATGTGATTGGATATAGAAAACTGGATTTTGAAGCAAGTTCAGCACAGAGGCGGGGTGAAGCGTCATGAGTAGCTCGCTTTACTATTGAGATAAAGGAGCTTACCGTTGTGCTATCAGCTTGAATGTTCCATTAGAAAAAGTATTATTTCAATAGGCAAGGGCGATTGGGAGATGCATTATTTGAGGCTAGGTAGCTAGGACTTACCGTTGTAGGTACTACTTGCTTCAATGATAAAATAAAAATAATGACTATGTCTAGAGAGGAGGCCTCATTCCCTACAGTGGGAATATTATAAGGCTATATAGATGCTATTCTAATGACTATGTTCCTTGGAAAAATATATTGTTTTGGGATACCAAAACAATAATTTGTTATGTTTGTAATTTTGTATTGTGTGATACAAGGATAAAAATAACGGAAAGTCAATACTTATACAATACTTTATTGCATTCCATATTATAATCTATAGTGTATAAAATTGTATTGATAATTATTTATTTTGCAAAAAACACTTTTGCACTTAATTTTTTTTTATAATAGAATAATAATAGTCTTCATCATATCAGCCAAAAGACGTCCACTGTTGGACATAGGCCTCCTCCAAGCGTCGCCACAACGACTGGTCCCGTGTAAAGTCTTGAAATTCCATAAATATTGAGTTTTTAAAATACACAAAAATATGTTTATTTTACGAAAATGTTGAGAGAGCGAGTGGAGGCGAGAGGCAGTCGTTGAAAATTCAACCCTAAAAAGTGGACGAGTGTTATCAAATGTGACTATTGGACTTTATTTATATATATAAGTCAGTAAAGCTATTTGACTATGAATATGGAATCATTTATTAACTACCTGTAGAACAGCTAAGGGTACCGTCAAAGACACTTCCGCCTGACCACCGCTAAGTTAATTTTTGTTTGTACTCGAAACGATAATTTCAAAGGATAGGGTTTGGAGCCACGCCGCAGGATTCAAGCGAAACATTATTTTTAAGTGATCAGGCAGAAATTACCGCGATGGCACTCAAAAACGATCAGACGGTGAAATATATTTTTCAAAAAAATAAAAAATATAGTTTCGTTGTCGTTGTGTAGCATCCTTAACAGAAATACTTTACAATGTTTCCTAACTACAGTTACTCAACAAAATATATAGCGCAAACAACGACTTAACATACTTCTCGGATATATTTTCTACAGCAAGCAGGCTCTACCCCACGTTAGTAGCAGTCGGAGTCCGGTACGGGTCGGTCGGCCATTTTAAATACATATCAGCCAATCATTCTATGTTACAAAATGTTGTGCAATCCATTTTATTAATGTTTCTAAAGTTTTCCATGGCATTTTATTTAAATGTGAAGAAAAATAATGTAGATTTGAAAGGGACTGTTGCTGGGTGGGTGCGCGAGTAAGGAAGAAGATTGCCCGATTTGTCTTTTTTATTAGCCAACACTGTATCCCACGGGTTAAGGCCTCCCTTTCTCCTATCAAACTTCTCTGTTTTGCTAAAGCGACCTTTGGCCAAGTTTTGCTCCACGAATATGACCATATCGTAACACCACCTTTTCCGCTGTCGACCTCGATAGCATCGTACTCCTGGGTCCTGGCGACCTGTGTGTGACGATTTTCATCCAATGAGTTTAAAGATTGATAAATGTCTGGTTTATTAATTTCACTTCTGATAAGGTCACGCAAAGCTGCTGCTTAAGCCCTAAACTAATTAATATTAATTTGCTGCGCATTTTTTGTAGTCTCAATTTTGTTGTTAAATTAAATAAAACTCTCATTTTGTTAACAAAAAAGTTTATTATATAAACTAGATAATTATTTAGTGGATTAGTTGGCAAACATGGATTGTGTGAGGAGTGGATATGAAAGAAAGGCAGTGATAATACCGTGACGGGTGACAGGGCAGAATGTAAGAAAAAAACGTGTTGCACCGATCCTAAATAAAGCGAGACAAGGACAAAAAGATGATGACGAGTTAGAAAAAATTAGAAATAGTCTTATTTAAAAAAAAAATCGTAGGCCATTTCTTTTCATCGACGTGCTGCTAACGTTTTCTATATTTATAGGAGTTACATTTGAGTATTTTTACAAAACAATTTTTCCAAATTATTAAGCGGCATCATTCTTCTTTGCATCTTCAGTGTTTTCGCTCTTCGTTTTCTTCTCTAGCAGTTCAATTGCTTCGAACACCCATTGGTAGTTCATGGCACCGAATCCCTAGAAAGCAGCAATAATTAATATTTAATTAAAAACATGGACAACAATAATTCTAAGATGTTTTGATGCAAATAAAGAGATATTTTTATTCATATACAACATGAAGTCACTCAACTGAACCATTCTTTTGAATCTTTAAATGCGTGTGTTATAAAAACTCTAATTGGAATGTGTCTAATAATGTCCTATCATACGTAAAAAAAATCTAGGTACCATAATTCTGTTGACTCTAATAGTACGCTAGAAAGTTCCAAAAACTATCTTCGTTCGTTCAGTCCATCCTAATTTTTACTCATCAATTTTGATCCTGTGATTCTTATGAAGTGTAGATAAGCACACTGTCAAATCAGTTAACATGGTGCTAAGTTTGGGTTATAAGAGTACAAAGTTACTAACCCTATGATTCCTTCTCTGAATAATTTCAATGAACACAGTCGGTCGAGCCTGCAAGTGCTTAGTGAAAGCCTGTAGCATGTAGCCTCGTTCATCGAAGTCGATGAAAATGGACCCCTCCTGTAACGCTTCGAGGCTCTCGGCAACCTTCAATGAGCTGTTCTTCAGTTTCTCTCTGATCAAGTCGTAGTATGTCGGCGGTACGCCCAGGATATCGGCACCACGAGCTTTAAGGTTTCTCATCTGTAGGGTTAAACATATTTTTTTTTTTTTTTTTTTTTTTAATAGTTTATTCAAAATTTGCTTACAATATTCATTACAAAAATTCTGCCAAACTGTGAAACAGTTTTTTTTAGATTTTAAGACTGCTTTCGTAGGAGTCATCGTAACTATATTTTTAAAACTATAAAAGGAAACGAATTCGCCGAGCGAACCCTAAGAAACACATAAAACTATAAAAGGAACGAATTCGCCGAGCGAACCCTAAGAAACACATAAAACTATAAAAGGAACGAATTCGCCGAGCGAACCCTAAGAAACACATAAAACTATAAAAGGAACGAATTCGCCGAGCGAACCCTAAGAAACACATAAAACAAACATATAAAGTCACATACACAAGATACTCAGATCCGTAACTACTATCTGTATGTGTTCGGGATTTCATCGGGTTTATTTAGTGGGAGATGTAAAAAATACGCCTTGGTCGTTCAGTAAAATTGTATAATGATAAAACATACTACTGTCGGTAGAAGAATAAAAAATAATAAAAATAAAAGGTAGGTACGAGCTAAAACACACGTAGCTGCAACGTTGGTGTGAAGATGTAGGTGTTTGCGCAAACATACCCCCGGGCGTTGAAAGCCTGTCTTTCAACCAGAATAATCAGTCTCGGGGTAGATGGGTAACGGACAAATCTTGCTGAACGATCTGCGGAGCAGACCGGTAGAAGTCTTGACGTCTGCGACTCTGATTACGCCATCCGGACCTGGATAGGTAGCGACAATCCGACCCATTTTCCACTTCAGTGGCGGCATGTTGT
Source organism: Mythimna lalbum (assembly GCA_949319445.1). Classification (NCBI taxonomy): domain Eukaryota; kingdom Metazoa; phylum Arthropoda; class Insecta; order Lepidoptera; family Noctuidae; genus Mythimna; species Mythimna lalbum. The sequence continues at coordinate 17,389,648 of OX439358.1, read as the reverse complement.
CTTCCTTCAGCAGTACCAGGGAGTTCAGCTTCAGAGAACCCTTACACGTGCGCCATTTCGTCCTGAGTTGGAGCTCCGATATATATTCCTTGCTCCATCTAATCCAAAAATGTTGTCGGAGCTGCTCAATACGTTGAAATCGAGACAAGGAGCTGGTGGAATGGTCTTGGTATTCAGGTGCCGGTAAAGATGTCAAAGGACGTCCAATCAAAAAATGTCCTGGTGTCAATGGGGCCAAGTCTTCAGAATTTGATGAAAGTGGAGTCAGTGGTCTGGAGTTTAAAATGGCTTCTATTTGCACCAGCGTAGTATAAAGCTCCTCGTAAGTAAGGTTACAAAGGCCCAACACCCTGACTAAATGATGCTTCGTTGACTTGACACCAGCCTCCGCAAGGCCAGCAAAATGAGGAGAATATGCAGGTATGAAGTTAAAGTTAATGCCTTCTTTAGCCATCTCCTCAGATAACGAGTCGCAATTAGCCTTAAGGAATTTTGATAAGTCATTGTATGCACCAACAAACGAAGTGCCATTATCCGAATATATATTAACCGGCTTACCCCTACGCGAGATGAATCGCTTTAACGCCATGATAAAAGTATTGCTTGTTAAATCACCGACTAGTTCAAGGTGTATTGATTTTGTAGTAAAACAAACAAAAATCGCAATATATACTTTAACTAATTTACAGCCACGACCATGTCGAACAGCTGATTGTATCGGACCTGCATAATCCAAACCAATACTTTCAAAAGGGAAACCTCCAGTTAGTCGCTGTCGTGGTAAATTGCCCATGATCGGTGTGACGGTTTGACCTTTAAGACGACAGCAACGTACACAACTACGGTAGCACGACCTGGCTAAATTGCGACCTCTTATGGGCCAGTATGTATCCCGTATGGAAGCTAACAGTAACTGGGGTCCAGCGTGAAACAACCTTTTATGTTCATACTCGAATAATAATTTTGTAAAGTGATGGCTAGATTGTAAAAGAATAGGACACTTCTTATCATATGGTAAATCCGAATTTTGCAATCGACCTCTAACACGCATTACTTTTTGTTCGTCCAGGAAAACGTTAAATTTCAATAACCCACTTTTCTTTGGCAATTGTTTCTTATGAAGTAACAACTTATATTCACTGAAAGACTCGTTCTGACATAATCGAATTATCAAATTTAACGACTTTTGCAATTCGTCATTACTAAAAGGACCACGAACAGATAGTTTATTACACGTAGCAACAAAACGTAAAACATAAGCTACTGTGCGTTGAAGCCGTAAAAAATTAGAAAATCGGTTGAAGTTAATAAATTCACTAGACACATCATTGTCAACTGCACTATGTAAGGTAACATTAGGTTTAATTTCAGGTAAAGTTTCATTAATGGATTTTGTAAATCTAGAAGGCCAACAAGATTCGTCATTCCTTAAAAAACTTGGACCAGACCACCAATCTTCTAACGAAGGTAATAAATTAATGTCTACTCCTCGAGTGACATGATCAGCAGGGTTCTGGTCAGTTGGGACATGTCTCCACTCACAGTTGCCAGTCTTCTCTAAAAGTTCTGCAACTCTGTTGCGAACGAAAGGCTGCAGCTTATTTGGCAACATTTTAAGCCATCCTAGGACGACAGTGGAGTCTGTCCAAAAGAATGTACGCGGCTTAGTGTTTGATCGTAATGAGGCGACCACCTTTTCATAAATTCGAACTCCGACAAGAGCGCCGCAAAGCTCAAGTCTGGGAATGGTGGTTGGCTTCAGAGGGGCAACACGACTTTTAGCTATCAATAAACGTACTAAAACTTGACGTTCATTGTTGACACTGCGAACGTATAAGCATGCTCCGTATGCTCGTTCAGACGAATCAGTGAAAACGTGAAACTCTAGAAAGTCCATTGCATCAATCAAAACACGACGTGGAACATAAATTTGATTTAATTTTGGTAAATTCTTGACTAATTCAGTCCAAATCTTCATAATGTCCGGCGGTAGCTGTTCATCCCATGACAGTTTGTGTAACCATAACTTTTGGAGCAACATCTTCATCACTATAATACATGGAGCCAAAAGCCCCAAAGGATCAAAAATTTGTGATATGATCGAAAGCATGTCACGTTTTGTATTGTTAAAAATAATTGGTTCACTAATGGAAAAATAAAGCCGATCAGATTGTGATTGCCATCCTAGACCTAAGGTTTTGGTAGACTCAGATCCGCCAATATTCAAGTCAAGTGAAGATTGGGGACAGTCAGAACCAATCACCAAACGCATATCATTTGACTTCCACTTTCTTAAATTCATTCCAGCTGAAGCAAGAGTAGAAGTAACTTTATGACGCAAATCATTGACTTCACTGAAATCATCTCCGCCCGTTAATAAATCGTCGACGTAAAAGTCGCGAAGAATGACCTCAGCAGCTCTTTTATCAGCGCACTCTAAACCTAACTGCTTCAGGCACCTCGTTGCTAGGAACGGAGCGCTGGCCGTGCCGTAAGTCACGGTATTTAGCTGGTATGTTTGTAACTGAAGTGACGGGTCATCACGCCAGACAATTTGTTGGAGATGTCTATCATTGGGATGAACTACTAACTGCCGGTACATTTTCTCCACATCTGCAGCAATAATATATTTATGTTGTCTAAAACGTAACAGTATTGACAAAAGATCATTCTGTACTACAGGTCCAGTCATCTGTATATTATTAAAAGAAGTACCTGTAGTAGTGGCGCTGCTGGCATTAAAAACCACTCTTAATTTAGTGGTGACACTACTATCCCGCAAAACTCCGTGGTGTGGGAGGTAATGAGCAGAATGTTCAACGTCTTCACATTTCGTCATATGACCTAAAGATTCGTACTCTGCCATGAAGTCTTTATACATCTTGGACAGTTGAGGTTGACTTTTGAACCGACGCTCTAAAGAAGAAAAACAATGTTTAGCTCTAAGAAAAGATTCACCCAACATATCAGGGGAACATTTCAGTGGAATTCGAACACAAAATTGACCGTTCTCCAGACGTGTAGTATTATTTACAAAATGTTCCTCGCATAACTTTTCTTCTAGAGAATACTCTGATGTAGTGCAAACCTCCTCTAATTGCCAGAACCTGGTAAGTTGATGATCCACGCTATTATTTAATTCATCATTACTGTCTGAAATAATATTTGTGAAATTACAATTTACTATTCTAGTCGGGTTCGATACAAAACTTAATTTAATTGGGCCTGAAACCAGCCATCCCAATCTAGTCTCGCAAAGAATGGGTTGTCCATCTCCTAACTTAATTCGTTGGGATCCCAGTAAATCCCAAAAGATGTCAGCACCGAGCAACATATCTATCGGGGCCGGTGAGTAAAAGTTAGGATCAGCTAGACAAATGTTAGATGGTATTTTTAATTTTAATAAGTCTACCCGCCTACTCGGAATATCATCGGTAATTGATGGTAGAATGAAACAATTAATTTTAATGGAAAAGTTATCGTCTAAAGATTTGAATGAGACCGGACACATTTTATTGATGTGAGAAGAGGAATTGTTAATACCTAATATGGAGTTGTTTACAGTATTGGCAGTTAAACCTAGTTGGTGGTATAGCCTTTCAGTCATGAGGCATGATGTGCTGCCACTGTCAAGCACAGCACGAGTAACGTATTGCTGACCGTTTTTGCCTGTAATCTTAATTAATGCCGTAGATAACAACACGTCACCACGTTCAACATTCGCAGAAAGGGACAAGCTTGCACTAGGAGCTGACGGAGCGGGGGCACTGGTCGCTTCATCACTGTTAGCAGAACCAATAACCAAGTCAGACTTCTTAGAATGATCTGCTACATGCACCAGAGTGTGGTGCTTGCGCCGGCATATTTTGCAACTTGCCTGTTTACAATTATTAGCGTAATGTCCTGAAGACAAACAATTGAAACAAATTTTATATTTCGGTAATAATTGTAACCGTGCTTCATTACTCAACGCCAAAAACTGAGGACAACTGCTTAATTTGTGCTCACCGTTACATTTAACACAACTCTTAGGCTTAGAACTCACATGATTATTCTTGTTTATTTTATTATTGGAATCCTGTATTACCATTGACCTAACTTTAGAAATTTTGCAAGTGTTTGAATGTTTGTTCGTTTTTGAACCTGACATTTCTAATGTTTCGATTAATTCAGCACGATTCTTAATGAACATGAGGAAACCAGTAAATGTAATCTTGCAGTCCTTGTCAAGGCGACCCTTATGCTCTTCCCATTCACGGTAAGTTTTACTGTCCAACTTGTCGGTTATAAAGTGAATGAGCAAAGTATCCCAGTGTTCAACAGGTTCTCCAAGGGATTCTAAGGCACGCAAGTTCTTATTAATTTGATCGATTAAAGCCTTTAAATTCACTGACGACTCCTTGCTGATTGTCTCAATATCAAATAATGCAGTAACATGGTGTTGAATCAACAGATGTTTATTATCAAACCGATCACAGAGTAACCTCCAAGCGACTGAATAATTAGCAGCAGAAAACTGAATGGAGTTTATCACCACGGCGGCTGAACCTTCTAGCGATGACCTTAAATAGTGGAATTTATTTATGTCGTTCATGTCGTCATTAGAGTCAATGAGACTGACAAATGTATCGTGAAATTCCAACCAATTCACATAAGAACCGCTGAACTTTGGTAATTGAATAGTCGGTAATTTAACAAACTTGTGATTATTAGAACGTGAACTTACCTCGCAATCAATTGAATCCCCTTTCCTATAATCATCGAGCACTTTCTGAGCTTCAGATAGGGTTTTATAATAGAGAGACTCAAACTCGCTACGTTCCAATATTTGACTATCCAAATTATCAGTACTACACTCCAATGCTAATTGCACCTCGTCATATTGGCTATACAACGACTCAAGCTTGTTATAACGCAATTGCAACTCGTTAATCTCAGAAGAATTTATAGAAGGTTTTATTGAGTTCAAATAATTCATAAATACTGTTACCCTTCCCTTGTAACTCGCCCTTTTTCTAATGAGCTCCTTATCCTCTGGCATTGCGTAAGCTGGTGTAGTCAACCTGGAATGTATATAATTCAAGTTTAAATAATGTCTAAAATTATGACAATACTTTCCGTACCAATACCTACATACATAAAAAAATTAATTTGCTGCTAGTTTTATTGTAAACTTTTTCCTATGCTTTTACAATAATTAACGATTATACACTTTAACAATAACAAAAGTTAATACAAAACCTAAACAACTATTTTAAATAAATGAAATGAACCTGTTTTAATGTGATTACATGAATAAATGATTCAGTAACTGTTACCTACCTAATAAAGCTGTAATAATGCAGCTATATTTATAACTACTCTTTAAAAGGTACAAATAACTATGATTATTAATCTAAAGTCTGATCAACTATAACAATTTGTAATCACTAGGTAATAGGGTTCTGCAAGTTAAAGTTTTACAATAGGTATGATTTTTTAAATTTGTACTAACCTGGCTATAATGCTAATTAATCCTAAATACAACCTGATAATAGAGTGTTGGGTGGAAATAACGATGATTGATTGATTGTCCAGACCACGGAAAATTCCAAATCTTCACAGTGACACAGCAAAATGTACGGCACAACCAACTTCACTTTTAATTATAAGTTATCCACCAATTCTCTTGAAATCCTTTATAATAATAGCTGATCGAAGTTTCTGCAACGTGAAATCTTCTAATCCAGGCTCGATAGGACCATGTTCGGGATTTCATCGGGTTTATTTAGTGGGAGATGTAAAAAATACGCCTTGGTCGTTCAGTAAAATTGTATAATGATAAAACATACTACTGTCGGTAGAAGAATAAAAAATAATAAAAATAAAAGGTAGGTACGAGCTAAAACACACGTAGCTGCAACGTTGGTGTGAAGATGTAGGTGTTTGCGCAAACAGTATGCTATACAAATATGTGCGTCGTATGTGAAACGAAATCGCGACAGGCAGCGCAGTAGCCAAACCCTATAAATTACTGCGCAAAACATACCGTCAAAGCATTTCCAGTATGCACACATCATGTACTACATAGACATGGACTGTCTAGTACATGGTGTGTGCATACTGGAAAAAGCTCAAATTAAAATTATTCACACAACCTTTAAGAATAAATTACATATGCGATTAGGCCGCCAATTTTATAATAATAATATAATATAATATAATATTCCACAACTATCACACAACGCGATCTAGTCCCAAGCTAAGCAGAGCTTGCGTTATGGGTACTAGACAACTGATAAACATACTTATATATTTCTAAATACATACATATTATAGATAAATTACACCCAGACACAGAACAAATGATCATGCTCATCACATAAACATTTGTCCTGGGTGGGAATCGAACCCACGACCTCCGGCATAGCAGTCAGGGCCACTAACCACTAGACCAACAGGCCAGTCATAATGTTTATTACTCGTAGTAACTAGTAAGTATAAGGTTTCTATTATTAATTTTTTATCTTGGTGTACCATAAAATACATAAATATTCCTCGTTTCTGAAGTTTCTTCTCTCAAAAGCAATGAAAAACTGTATAATCAATCCTTTCCAGGAACATAGGCGACTTATTACCAAATAGACAAGTACACTTACGGTAGTTACAATGTCATCGGTGTACAAAGCAATATGCTCAACGCTTGATGCTCCTAGTGCCTTCACAAACGCAGTGGTTTTGCTAGGCTTTAATCCTTTCGCTGCTTCATTCATAGACAGCTGAAAAAGAAACAATTCATTGATTAGCATGATTCAAATAAATAAAAAATACAGTTTGATATTGAGGTTATCAGTAACCATTTTAACTTAAAAGTTATACATTTTGAAAAGAAAAAGTAAGAAAAAAAAAACAGAAAAGAAAAAAAGAGAAAAAAAAAAAAAAGAGTAAGTAAAGTAGTAGTAGTAGTTTTTTTTTTAGTACTTTTTTTTCTTTTTTTTTTTTTCCTTTTTTTTTTTTCTTTTCCTTTTTAACCGTGAATCGTTTTTGTGTTTTCTGTATTGTATCGTATTCTACTGCTTTTTAATTTAAATGTATGTGTGAGGTACGGATAAACGTTTTTCTTTCTTTTTGTTGTTTTTCAGTAGTAACAATAAAAAGGACTAATTTGGACCGAGGTATCATTTAACAGAATTAAAAGAACCAACTTTTACCCATGAACATAGATTTTAGCTGATGATAAATTGGTTCAAAAACTTAAAACGTGCTAATTCTAATTAATTATATGATATAATTATAAATAATGACGTGATAGTTACAGACGCTTGCGAAGATTTTAGTGCTATTTAAAAAATGCAAACGCTGACTACAGTTAGGTACTACTCGTTCAAAACTATTTGCTAGTTAGTAGTTACCACCTTTATCCACTTAACCCATCAATAACCTTTGAGCTAAATGTAGACTATCTGGCATCCAAAGGAGAATACCATCCATCCACACTTCATTATCAAGTATTATGTGGGCCGATCCCGGCGGCACTGCAATGCCGGGCCGACCCGTGACGGGAGTGGAGCGAGCCCCGAACATCCCGTCAGCTTTCAAAAATCAGTTTAATATACTGGTCCCTCAGTGAGGGAACTTTCAGATATTAAGCTGAAAAGAACAGATACTACACTTTGATCTTAGCCAAAAGGCCGAGAAGCGATACCGGTTGAACGAAAACTGGGGAGGGTCATTCAATCGCGGAGAATCTTAACACCGCGATTCAGAAATGCGCGTCATCAGCACAGCGCCATCTATCGATCACACATTGGTACTACTAAGGTAGGTATTTTTACTTCAGATAGAACGAAACAACACTCACGAGAACACTTTCGTCCCTGTTGATAACCGATGCAGACCTGATGCCGGAATACTTAGTTATATCATGTTTGTAGTCAACACACCAGAATCTAGGCAATAAAAAAATAAACTGTAAAGTTAAACCTGGCAAAATGATATAAAAGGGAACTTTGGTCTAATCGTGGCGATTATAAATAATAATGTATATGAAAGATTGCATAGCATTATGATAATAGCTCTTGTTGTAATTTGTAATGTTATCTATACTTATAATAAATCTGTAGAGAGGTCAATTCTGTACATGAAATATATTTCCAAAATAACTATCAGGGGGTGATTAGTGATCGATACTGATGCTAAAAATGCAAACAGTAAAATTTTTGTCTGTCTGTCTGTCTGTCTGTCTGTCTGTCTGTCTGTCTGTCTGTCTGTCTGTCTGTATGTTCTTTATAGAAACAAAAACTACTCGATGGATTTTAACGAAACTTGGTACAATCATTCTTCATACACCTGGGCAGGTTATAGTATACTTTTCATCACGCTACGATCAATAGGAGCAGAGCAGTGAAGGGAAATGTTGGGAAAACGGGAGAAATTACTCCATTTTTTAAGCTTCCGTCGCGTTTGCAGCCTTAATGGTTAAAGCTACACAGAAAACATGTATAACGGAAATGTTCTCCTCAAAATTATATAAAAAATATCCCACGACAGCATACGTCTATCTTTTATGGTTAACTCACAATAACACGTGTAACTCCCAATAGCTTAGCAGTTCTGAGCTTTCTGTTTATTTTTGTCTACTCTTACGTTTATAACACTGAATGTCGCTGGCATAAGCAACAAGATCCGCGTACGAAGTCGCTGGCAGAAGCTAGTACAATATAAGTACATCTGGCTTTTTATTTCGACTAACCTGTGCATGTTGAGATTTTTTTCATACCAACTCCACGAATCTTCAAGTGTTCCATCAGCCATGTTGCCTTCTACGTGGTCTACATACTGAAGATGAGTTAAGGGCCTGAAAATAACAATAGATTGTTGTGTTACAATCCAAGATTCCCACTATTAAATAAAATTAGCCATCATAATTATACCAAACCTTTTTGATAATTTAAAATACGCTTTTTGTGATATTTAGCACAGCGCCATCTAGTTGTGACTATTGCAATCAGTAAACAAAAGAATAAATGATTCCTTTACGACCCTTCGTCACATTGAAAGGGTAGTAGTATTGGAGGGTTAACAAATTTATATTTTTTAAAGGGTTTTGCCTGTGTTTGTCGTTCATTGTTTTTCTTAGACATAAGTATGAGTATTGCATACGTAGTTTTAAATATTTTAAACCGTGATTTATGCTATAGGTTTGTAGATAAGTTTAAATATTGATACCGTAAGTAGGTACTTACATTAATATTAAAAAAGTTTATAGTTAAGCATTACTTAGGTACTGATGTTTCATTTGCTTATACATGTCAATTAATTGTGTGTAAAAATGAAAAGTTAAAATCTTAGTATTGTAATTGTGCGTTGCTATTAATAAATACACAGGCACAGCAAAAATAATACACAAACAAATGAAATTTTTTAAATGTAGGTACATCTATAGGTACTTACAATGATTTATTTATGATATCATCTTCCAAAGGTTCATATCCTGGCATCAATATTCCTTTGTATTTGCTTCGGTCTATCAGTGTGTGTGTGTTGTCGCCATACTGAAAATAAATAAATAAATATGTATGATTGACTATTAAAATGCTGCAAAAAGAAACCTATAAAATGTAGGAACTTAGTATTAGGAATAAAAAATATTTTAGTGAGCATTTTAAAATAGGTACCTACATTTAGCAAGCTCTAAGTAAAATATCCACTCTATACCAAGGTGCCTAAAAAATAACGTTTTAAATTCCAAAATTAAAATATACCTACTCAAAAGAAGTATTTTTTATTTAGAGTCCATTTATTTATGTTTTAATGATAAAAGTTATAAATAGGTACATATATGTTTCCCTTACCGTCCTCAACACAGCGTATCTCACGACTCCAAACTGATCCTTCTCCTCGATCACATCCTGGACAATCTCAGCGCCACCCTTCTTAGCCCTCCGGACCAGCTCATCCAGATCCTGTACTTCGAAAGCCACGTCCTTCACGAAGTCCCCGTGGGCTATGATGTCTCTAGATATCTCGCCTTCGGTAGTGGTGGGCGATTCAAATACTATTGTGATCTGTTTAAAATAAGTTAATTTAAACATTTATTACATTCGTAATCAATGCTGTAATTAGGGTATCGTCATTTGATTAGGACTACGCATCACACGGCCCTATCACGAGCTCCATTTGACAAATGTAAACTGAACTGTTAAAGGTATGGTTCTATACAGGGTTATTTGTAAAACACTAGCAACCTCTCAGGACTATGTTATTAAAATCATAAACAACAACTTTTGTTCTATGACTTTTAAAAATATTTAAGTACAATAGCGGAGGGTAGTTGAACATGAACTTGATCTATTTAAAGGCAGCCCTCAGTTGTCGGTCGGTTGCCTTGCGCTTGTGTCGCATCAAACGTGCGGACGTAAGTATGTTCGACGTATGACGTGTGACGTGTGTGTGTTGTGGACGTTATTATTGGTGTATCAATATTCTAATGTCAAGTATACGGGAATGGTGCGAATGCTCGCTAGGTGTGTATTATGAGAACAGTGCGCGGGAGGCGTAAGTGGACACGGCAAAATATAGAAATGTGTTAGATAAAACGAAATCTTAAAGGTTAGTTTTTGGAAAATGTTTTGTAAAAAGTCATAGAACAAAATTTGTTGTTTATGATGTTATTAATACAGCCCTGCAAGGTTTTTAGTGTTTTATAAATAACCCTGTATACTGTATAGGGTGTATACCTCCGTCCGTCCCTCTTTCTCATTCGCGCGCTTGACATTTTATAAAACATTGTAAACGTCACTTTTCGATTGGGAAGTTTGACATTTTCAACCGGTTTCTGGACTACCAGGCAGTGGTTGGGAGCTACTGTTCTATAGTCATCAATACGAGACAAAAAAGACATGTAGGTTCCTAAATAAGTGCCACAAATCCATACCTGGTTTGACCTCACAGCGAAAGACTGCACCGGTCTTGATTCTGTCGCTTCACGCACCGCCAAAGGCTTGAAGCCAAGTCGCGTTACGAAGTAATTTGAGGCCTAAACAAAAGAAAAAGTCATAATTATCATAAAATTAAAATTCATAAGCAGTATTTTATTTCTGTTTATTAAAAAAAAAAAACTAAAAAATTTATGTCCACGACGCTACTTGTCCCTTAGAAAAACTTTTTTTTTTTAATATAATATTAATATTTATTCAGCCAATAATATTTAAATGTTACCAAAAATTCAATTATTTGTTTGTAGATTACACTTGAAAATTACAAAAGCAAATAAATTATCTAGAATAGAAATTATGTCATATAACATAATCAGCCTTATATTGTTTCTACTGCTAGGACTCAGGCCTCCTCTCTAAAAGAGGGAATGGGCCGTAATCCACCTCGCAGACCTAGTAAAAATTGGTGGAGGTCACAATTCTTCGAATTTCCAAGCTTTTAGGACAAGTCATTTTCCGCACTATGATTTTTTTCATCGTTATTGAGAGCAGCGATAGTGAAGAAAAATATTACATAAACAAACTAAAGCGCCTGCTTGCGTGATGGAAGAGGTTCCCCTCTTTCATCTTTTCTGTAGGGCCGGTACTATTGGGCCACCCCACCATTGCTCGTCAATTTTAAAAAGATTAAAAATTAGAATTAATATTTAGTCTGTACTTACATTTTTAGCGTTGGCTACCCAAAAAATGATATGATCGAAGTTCAGAACATGGGCCTCTGGGCGCTTTTGGGTATTTTCCCCTTTCGTCATATTGCTCTGAAACAAATGCAGGCGCCTGATGAACTAAATTGTTTCGTGTTGCACACTTTTTGAGGAATGAGAACAGTTATGGAGACAGATATTGCTTTGAATTCATTTTATACGAGAATTGGTAGTAGTACATAAATAAATTATAGAATACAATTCTAGGTTGAATTACCTTTGAGACCATTGATTATAAGTTTATAGTTACATAGAAAAATACATCTGTCCGATTGTTTTTTAGTACTTAATCAATTTTTATTGGGTTTCAGCATTGATCCAAGATACATACTCAGTCTCAAAAACCTCCGCAAGAAAAGACCGCATTTTTTAATCAAGTGCGCACTTTTCAAATAGTCTCGTGTCGCCCGCGTCACTGCATACTCGTTAAAATGTCAATGGATTTCATGCTCGCATTTTACAATTATTTGTCGTCTAAAGAAATTGTACGAAATCTAGTTTATAATTTTGTTTTTTTTTTTCGTTCCGTTTCGTTTTTTATCTTCATACAAAATGTCCAATCAAGTTTACAATTTTGTATGGCGAGGTAATTTTTTTTCCTTCCCTGAAAAAAAATCTTGTGGAAGTTTGTTCAGTTTCGTCTACCAAGCAAGCCCTAAAAGTTTGTAGAAACTTGTCGCTAACACCCTGTATACTATTCTATTCTAACCTTTTTGACATATGCCTAATTCGTATCAGCCCCCCTAGCCAAGTTACAATCGTTTCGCTTGCGTCGAACGTTTCGAGTTGACCTTGCCGCCAATCCTTTTGTTCTGACCACGTGACTGAGCGTCTTTCCCGTACATTTGAGCTTTCTACTTGCGTTAACTATTGCAGATTAGCAACTTGGCTAGAGGGGCAGACATTTTAAAAGGCTACTTTGTTCGTAGAAATACCTTCGCAAACCTAATTGATTTAAGCCAAGTAACGCCTGCACAAAAACCTAGCTAGACAGACTAGTTATTACGATACGTGAGAAGAATAAATAAGTTGACCCAAGGGCAATTAAAAGTAACACTTATTGCGCAGCGCGTAATTAATGTTATTCCAGAGGCATAATTTTTGTTATAGTACGTAATGATAGAATCTTGCTAGTAGTACACCTTGGTAAACAATTAAATTGTGAATTAAGAACAGTGGGACTTATAAAAAACTACACTAGTGACTCGGCCAGGGCCATGGGCAGGGCACATTGCTCGCAGAACAGATGGCCGTTGGGGCCGAAAGGTTCTGGAGTGGCGACCGCGTACCGGAAGACGCAATGTTGGAAGGCCCCCAACAAGGTGGTCTGATGACCTGGTGAAGGTTGCGGGAAGCCGATGGATGCGAGACGCGCAGGAACGTTCGTCGTGGCGACGCTTGGGGGAGGCCTATGTCCAGCAGTGGACGTGTATCGGCTGAAATGATGATGATGATGATGAGTGACTCGGCCCGGCTTCGCATGGATGCGAATTATTGTATAGTTACAAATCATCATCATTTCAGCCGAAAGACATCCACTGTTGGACATAGGCCTGCCCCAAGAGTCTCCATAATGACCGGTCCTGTGCGTCTCGCATCCATCGGATTCCAGCGACCCTCACCAGGGCTGCGTTCAAATTTCAGTTTAGAGTTAACTCTAATGAAGTCATAAGGTAACTACCCTGGCATTTTTGAACGCGAACGTGAGTTCAACTGTCAATGTCAAGCATTGGCCGCTTACTCCAACCTACCCTCCTCAGAGTTAGAGTTAGTTGGGTTAACTCTAGGGTAGCTACTCGACGGTAACGACCCTGGGTTGCAACTCTACTCTAGTTATTTTATTCGCAGGGCGTCATTGGTCCACCTTGTGGGAGGCCTTCCAACGCTGCGTCTTCCGGTACTTCCAGAACCTTCCTTTCCAGTTACAAATATATTATTTAGAAATGACAGATATCATATTCTAAGTTAAGTTTTGCATAATTTGTATATTTATAGGTTAAAACTAGACCTATATGACACATTATACAGCCTTATTTTTCATTAGTACAAATACATAATATGGGGCTCTATCCGTACTTACACGTAACTGATCATATTTGTGTAGTCAAAAGTAAAAAAAAACGAAAAGTCATAATTGGTAAATTCATAATTGAATCAGTCATTCATAACAATTGCTGAAAGAAAATACTACGCGGAGATTATTTTTTTTTTTATCGCTATTCGTTCATTCATAATCAATCACTAGATAGCCTGTACAATATTTCCATAAATTGAGTGACATTTTGGGATATAGATAAACAAACGCTCATTGCTTTAATATTTATGAATGTTACTTTTATGGCTTTTCTTTTATAATAGCAAGACCTTTTCTAATAAGCCCTTAATGGACTTGTACTAATTAAAAATTATTGGAGTATAGTGTAATCATAGCTTAAGACACCACACACCACACAGCCCACAGACTCAGCTATCCCTACTATCCCTACCAATATTATAAATGCGAAAGTAACTCTGTCTGTCTGTCTGTCTGTCTGTTACGCTTTCACGCAAAAACTACTGAACGGATTTAGATCAAATTTGGTAGGTAGGTAGAAGAGACACTGGAATAACACATAGGCTACCTATAATTCCACTGCTGAGCACGGGTCTCTGCCCGAGCGATCTAAACTGTAGTCCACGCGGGCGAAGCCGCGGGCGGAAAGCTAGTTGTTAAATAAAAATAAAATTTTTTGCTATATATAGTAGTGTTTACCAAAATATAAAATACACCACTTAAGTATCCTTACATTATATTTTAAAACACATCTCCTACCTAGTTCAGTTGTTACGAGTATTGATAAACTTAAACCTACTGAACGAATTTTCATGCGATTTACACCAATAGACAGAGAAATTCAAGAGTAGGGTTTAGGTGATACATGCATGCATGTATAAGTTTAAGTGATGTAATATTAGGTAATTGAGAAAAAGATAAAGTAATAGTAGATTATGTGACTAGGGGATGAAGCAGTGTCTGTATGTCGCGGGCGGCATGTTGAATTCCGAACGAAACGGAGGTTGCTGATTTTTATCCCGAACGTCAGTGAGGGTTTTATAAAATTAGCTCCCAAACATAATTTTAACCCTTCAGATACCGTCAATTAGAGACACAATAGTAAGACAATAGATGCGCGGCCACCGGTGGTCGCTTGGGGATTCATGAATTAAGCTCCTGTATTTTTTTTTTTGTTGCGTACAATAAAAAGATCTATCTCCTGTGGATATATTCATATTTTTGGTTCGATCACACAAGAAAACTCCAAGCATAGCCGTCTCCTCTAACACTGAAAAATGGGCAATAGCATTCTCAGTACATTATAACAACCGTACTCCGATCACTCACCCGCTTGCCAAGCGTGGCGATTATGACAAACCTCCCAATGAATAATATAACAAAAGAAAAGAACAGTATGAAATAATTACAGGATGGAAAGAAGACTAACGACGGCTGATAGTAATTTACGACAAAAAACGTACCTCCATACCCAACCCGTATAGCATACCTGCTAGTGGTTTGTGATCTTCAGGGTAAGCTCTTTCATAAGATACCCAAATACCCATAGCCTAAAAATATGTTTAAATTAATTTAACTTTACTCTTCAGATATCGTTACCGTAATCTTATAACATTTTTTCTTTTTTTTTTTTTTTATTAATAAATTGTTTTGACATGATGATACTCTTGCTATATGGCTAATCCGCCACTGGACACGAAAACACTCGTCGGACCAATGCGTCGCAACCGGTTAAACGGTAAATTTACTTAGATATAGAACAACAAAATTTATAAACAAACACTAATCTCATCTGTCATATACAACGTGTAACGTTAAATGCGCAAAACCTGAAAATAGTTTGATCAGTATAAGGAGTAGAATCAATTAAACCACTTTTTAATATAGATTACATTTTTCAAAATAATCTTCATTATAAATGTCGACCTGTCTATTTATGAATAGGTCAAGCCATCACGTTCGCAAACCCGCCGAAACAGGTAAACAAACAAATGGTTGTAGTCCAATCAAATTTTCTCATACACGGGATAATAAAAGTTCTTATTTCAATGCAGATATTAATTTTAAACAAAGTAAAACTGCACATAAAACCTTAAAAAAAATGTTTTTTTTTTCACATAATTTGGTCTTTTAAATTAAAAATCATTTGGGGTGTCTGAGGTGTTGCGCATTTAACGTTACACGTTGTATAATGATTTCACACCTTTAAAAAAAAAAATCAAATCGCTCACCTGTTTAATGTATATCCAACTTGACTAATAACCAACACTCAAATGTCTTTTTTTAAGAAGAATCCGCCAATATATAAGATTTTTCTTGTGCACTAATTGCTTATAAATTTTATAAACTTTAATGTCACAAATATTAATAATATTAATTATGACTGGTTTTTATTTCAACCTTTGTAAAAAAAAAACATTTTTACAGCTCTTAATAGGCTGCCAATTAAGTCGAAAATAGGTTGATTAGTTGAGTTAAAGATGTCTCATAGATAAGATGCGATCTATATTTCAAAACGGTCGTAATGGTTTTAAATGTTAAAAAGTTTCCGCTAAATAATTGCCATATCGAAGGCAACAGTTCAGGTTATGTGACAATAACAGAACTTTCGGAACTAGTTTATCATTTCTTTAAATAGTCAGTAGTTAAATTTATATATGTTTTTGAAATTTAGGCATATATAGAAGCTTAGGCCTTTGACCTGTCGACAGCTGAAATAACAGGACTTGTAACCACCAAACAAAGGGGCGGATCTAGGAGTGATTTCTACATTGGCACATGGGTTAGGGACTAGTAATGAGGGTGTCCATTAGTTTTAGGGCTTTGTCTGAATTAATTAGATTAAGAATTTTAATTTGAGAATGATTCAGACGGTACTTTAGCCTGAAAACCTTTTAAACTATGGGAATAAAGTAGGGTCTATCACTTTTTTTTACTCCAAATGCACAATTCAGTAACTATGTCTTAGTTTTGGGATTCATTTATTTAAGTATCAATGATGCAATTCCGGATTAAGCCAGTGCGGGGCCCATATCACTCTACCTGTTGGTAGAACTTGGTATCATATTTTTTGTGGGTTTACAGCCGTACTTTTACAAAGTAGTTTTTCTCGAAGTAAGCAATGTTTCTAAACAAAGAGGTTCTCTTCTTAGTACTTCTACCACTGGCATCAAATACTTTGTAAAAAGTACGAATTACAAGGTGGAACTTCTGTAAAGACATACTATATAATTGATTGCATAGGTGTTGCCGGAAATTAGGTAACCTTGTATGCAAGTGTGAGCGAAGCGATCTCGAAAAATATTAAAATCCTACCTCGAATAGGTTAGATTGCGTTTGTAAATTTATATTCCAGTCATAATTATTTATTTCCAAAGATTCTAGATACATTACATCAATTTGGTCTAAACCCCTGGACAGGATAACCTGTATGATAGGCGTTGTGGTATCCTCAATTACAATAATCTGATATATTAAATCCGTGCTGCAAAAAGTTGACTTAATTACAAAAATAAAGATAAACAATTTGCGTTGTTCAATAATGCAGAAGGGCTAAGTTGCGTGCTATAAGAATGTTAAAATTATGCAAACATAATATTCCATTGAACCGATTGGTGATATAAAAGGTACCATGGCTAATTTGCGTAAGCGCGGGGCCCATAGCATTTGCTACACCTGCTATATAGTTAATTTGACCGGGTCAATGACATAAAAATAGATCTAGTAGAGGCTTTTGCCGGGTTTGGTATGGAATGTGGTTTTCTTTTACGTGACCATTAATTAATTAATTAACCAAACCTCCTTATTTAGGTAAATAATAACATAGGTTCTATTAAGATAATGTATCGTTAAACTCAGTCTAGATTAAGTTACGAAAGTTAGATGTAATGAAATGATATTTTTTTTAAATTCTATATTTTATATTATTTAATATACAGAATTTTTACTACTAAATCATCATCTTCCTGCCGTTTTCCCGTTTTATTTGGGGTCGGCGCTACACGTTTTTTTCTTTCATTCTGTCCTGTCAGTCGTCATGCTATCGCTAGCACTACTAACTGTACTACTAAATATGTACAAAAGCCATATTAAGCGCGCGCATCATCTTTCATCGCTGAGTTAGAGCAAATGCAGAAAAAAGACCATGGTACAAATGACACATCAAATGTACTGCTGGCACTGCGAATAAGAATGAGCTAATGAAAAAAATTCCTGACTTCACTTATGTATATGCAAAAATAGGCATTAATATACGGAGGTATGTAAATCGCAGATCCTTGTTTTATTTGCATTTGATGGGGGGGGGGGGGTGGACGTGCCCACGCGCGGCCATGCCAGTCACTGGATCCACCCTTGCCACTAAATGAATTTTTAAAAATATGAGTTATCCTGATAACCCCATATTTTTGGAAACTTATCAACTATTTGACTTACTTGTTGGGCTAGTGGTTAGTGGCCCTGACTGCTATGCCGGAGGTCGTGGGTTCGATTCCTACCCAGTACAAATAATGTTTATGTGATGAGCATGATCTTTTGTTCTGTCTTTCTGTTAGAAATATATTACTATGTTTATCAGTTGTCTAGTACCCATAACACAAGCTTAGCTTAGCTTGGCACTAGATGGCGTTGTGTGATAGTTGTGGAATATTATTACTTAGGGAATGCAATCTCGTTCTCGCGAGATCTCGGCCTTTTTTAGCGAGATTGATCTCGGACGAAAAAAGGGCGAGATCTCGCGAGATTAACGAGATTGTACTCGAGCATAAAAACGTCTTATTCGAAACGCGGATTGACACGGACGTTAAAATATTATAGACACACTATACTAGATAATTGTTTCTTTTATTAGAAACATTGTTTAATGAAAAAAAAAAGAATAAATTTGTGAAAATAAATGTTTATCATATAATACTTTTTTTTGGTGGCTAAAAATCATCGAAATGACATGTCCCGCCCTTGGGCGGAGCGGGAGATTGTGTCAGACTAACTGCCTTCGTGCCTTTCATACCGGGGCTGAGCTACGTTTCGGAACTAACCCGCGCACTGGTTAGAAGCCTACTGGGGTTCTAACCAGTGCGCGCCATCGACGACTTGGGCTCGTTCCGGACAGTTACCGGACGGTCGGACAGCCAACTACCCATTGCTCGCCGTCCGCAAGCCCGCGCCTATGGTTATCTATAATACTTATAATTTTTTTCCTAATTAATTCAAATATTGTGATTATTTGCAAAAAAAAAAAAACACAAAACTGCCAATCTCGATATTGTATTCATAATCTCGTGAGATCTCGCTCGAGCCCCAATCTCGCGAGATTTGCATTCCCTATTATTACTTATATTATATTTTTGTAAGTATTTTTTGTTTTGAGATGGGAAATCATCCAATGAGTTCTCCCACTCTAGGGTGATTGTTATTGACTGAACCACACTTGAGTTCCTATTTCAGTTGACTTTTGTATATTTCAGAGGTATCCTTTTCGGAAATTCTCCTTGGCCTTGCTGGGATCCTACAGTTTTGGTCATATCCCCGAAATCTGTTAGAAGAAAACAGGTAGGACGTTTACATTGTTTATAAATCATCATTATTTTGCTTTTGTTACATTATTATAAAATATAACGTGTAACGTTAAATGCGCAAAACCTGAAAATAGTTTGATCAGAATCAATTAAACCACTTTTTCATTATAGGTTACATTTTTCAAAAAAATCTTCATTACAAATGTCGCCCTGTCTATTTATGAATAGGTCAAGCCATCACGTGCGCAAACCCGCCGAAATAGGTATTTAAATTAAAAATCATTTGGGGTGTCTGAGGTTTTGCGCATTTAACATTACACGTTGTATATAATCTTTCATCATTCGCTGTTAGTCGTCATCTCTGTTATTAAATCCTTTTTTAAACATTCAGTTTCATTAAAAAAACTCATTCTGCATTCTAAATTCGAATTCTTCATAGAAAACATTGAATGTAGAACGAAGATAAGCATAGAATAAAGGTTATTTCATTTTTTTTTAATAAATATCGCTTGTAGATCACTTCTTTAAGGTCTTGAACAAAAACAACAGCATCCAGTAATAAAATAATTTCATTTTATTTCATTTATTTATACACATACATTATATTTACATAGACTGCAGATATATTCATTACATTATGGAGTATTTTGTTATTTGCACCTATGTATATTCTATAAGAGTAGGTAAGGCACCTTAGGGAAGCTTCATTTATTTGACAATCTCTAGTTTATGGTCGAGAAATAAATATTGTATGTAACTAACATGGGTACCTAACGCACACGGGATATAGGTATGTTTATTATGATTATTGCATTGATCTGGTCTAGTCTGTATTATGAAAAATAGTGTGTGATTAAGAACACATAACAGAAGTGAAAACATCGCCAAAATGAAGTTAATAATTTAAAATCGTAAGCGTTCGGGTAAGATCGGCCGACTCGAGCCGACTTTACCCGAACGAACGTTAGATAGCCGAGCGTGATAGCTGTCTAAAGAAATACCCACAAAATGCGCTCAACGCGCCTAAGGCCTACTGTCGCGTAGCTTCATAAACGCGTATTCGCAATTCTACACTTGGAGTATGCCTGCGTGAAGCTTACAATACAAAACTACGAACGAATACGCGTCTATGAAGCCATGCGTCCGTGGACAATAAGACCTAAGGAAGTTTTCACTTCAAAAATAGTTTATTCTATGAAGAAAAGATTGAAAGAAGTTATTCTAAGTTACGAAGATAATTGAGATATGTATTTAGAAATTCAGTGTAAAATATAAAAGATATATTTTCCTGTAGAAAAGTTTGACAAGGGCCGCTTAACTAAGATGTATAAGCGGTAATTATTATGACAGTGTGTGCGTTAGATATAACTTAAAATCGATTCCAATATGCATGGTATATACCCAAATCATAATATTTACAAATAAAAACATAATTT
Organism: Mythimna lalbum; assembly: GCA_949319445.1. Taxonomy (NCBI): domain Eukaryota; kingdom Metazoa; phylum Arthropoda; class Insecta; order Lepidoptera; family Noctuidae; genus Mythimna; species Mythimna lalbum. The sequence continues at coordinate 17,368,963 of OX439358.1, read as the reverse complement.
TCCAAAATATAACATTACCTTACAGCAATCGACCATATGTGAAATCTATTTAGAGTTTACATAATAATGTACACAGTATAGTATATGCTAAAAATCAGATAAAAAAAGACTAGGAAATACTCCAAATGGATTTCACGTTCAGAAACTGTCCTTAACAACATTATAACAGGTAACAAACTTAACATTATATTTACAAAAATACAAATCATTTACATTTTACATAGAAGGAAATGCATGCAGAAATTATGTGATATAATATAATATAAATAACTAAACAAAAATCGATAATTATTTTTGTGAATAATATTGCGGTGTAAACATTTAATTTTTATATATTAAAATTGATTTACGATTACATGATTTTGATATACGCCCTCCAAAATCTAATTTGACATTAATAAAGTGCTTGAAACACGAAAAAAGGCAGTTTATTACAACTTTTTATTTTTTTATTTATCAAACACAGACTTAAAAATGCCCCCAAAATTCGATGTTCGTAAAAAACTTTACTATAATTGACATATTTTTAAAGATGGTAATTCTTTCAACACATGGCTTTGAATGGTAATTTTGGTAATTCATTTCACTCTTTTGGTAACTCAATAAGTTACAAAAGTTACCGGCTTAGAACTAAAAAGATACATTTACAAAGATATAGAGGAACACAAAGCTCTTAAAAGAAATATAATTATTATAAAATTAAATATACAATGTGGTAAATTTGGTATACCCGCGGGTCGTTCCGTGTAGTGGGAGATTTAATTGTATAAATCTGAGATCAATTTTACGAAATTAGATTCATAAAAATTATGCCCGTTTTGCCACTTTTTTTTGTACGACGATTTTTACGTATACTGCGTTTTGTTGAAATAGTCATTGATAGCTGATTGATTAGCTGCTTCGAATATAATCAAATGAGCATATACAAGGTGTAAGGGACAGCCCTCCGCAAACTTTAAGGGCTTGCTCAGTAGACGCAACTAAACAACCTTATACAAGATTTTTTTTCAGGAAACGAAAAAAAAAAACCGCCTCACCATACAAAATTTAAAACTTGATTGGACAGTTTGTATAGAGAGTCGATTTTTTTTCGTTTCCTCTAAAAAATATCTTGTGGAAGGTTGTCCAGTTTTGCCTACTGAGCAAGAGCTTAAAGTTTGTGGAGGGCTGTCTCTTACACCATGTATATGTAGGTACATAAATATGCAATTAATCATTGAAAAAAAAACTATTATTAAGCAAGGGAAATTAACACTATAACCGTCTACGTTGGATTAATCTGAAAAACACTCTTTGAGTCGATTTCGTCAGAGTCGCACATTCACGACCAGATACTCAATCTCGTCAGCTCTTCTTTCACCTATGGGATTTTATTAGCTAAACGAGATGGGGTCTAGTCACAAATACACGACCCTGGCAAAATGGACACGAAATAATTCGTCGCAAGCCGTTAAAGGGCATTTACTATTGTTCCATCTACGGCAAACCTTGAAATTTGCGTCAATTCAACCCACAGACTATAAAATCCTCGCAATAAGGTAGTTTCCAGGGTCAAAATAACTGCATTAAATTTAGTCCGTATTTTAGATTATAAAAAAATATTGGACACGTATTTTTCCTTTTTTCGATTAAACAAACTTTTTTTGGTTTATTTTCAAATAAAAAAAATACGTGTCCCTTGTTTTTGATTAATCTAAAAGACTGACTAATTACATTTTTAACGGCAACTAGCCTATTAAATATCAAAGAGAAATAATAGAATGTAATGTTTCGATGCTAATTTGAACCGCTAAGTAATTGACTTTACCAGCAAAACGCAGTATTTGAAGTCGTACGAAAGCTTCTAATAATAGTGGCTTGAGGCGATCAGTCGTTTTTAAAACCTAAACATACATACAAACCAATTTTACACTCACTCAAATGTTACTTCAATCTATTTTGTAGTCAAAAATTATGCACAACCTAGTTACTGATATATTTTTCCTTTCAATCATTCTAACTTGTATTTGGATGGTCTTGTTAGATTATTGTTTTGTTACTTATTTCCAATTCCAGTCTCAGAACTCAAATATAGCAATGAAAATACAGTTTAACAATTTTTCATGACTAGTGATGTGCTGTTGCCGGCAATATTGCCGTGAATGGTAATATTGGTGGGAATGTTGCTGGGAATATTGCCCGAAGTATGAATATTGCTGGCAATATTACCAGCAATATTCCCATATTGCCGGCAACAGCACATCTCTATTCATGACCTTATAAATTTAATCTAAAAAGGCCTCAAGATGTTTTTTTTAAACATGTATTTTTCACTATCGATAAGAGTCCATACATGTATATGCAAAAATCTTTGTGACCAGATAAAAAAATCCAGTACAGTCCCGTTCCAAATTCGTCATTTAAATACGAATCCATTTTTAAAAGCTTTCATTTTATTTGCACAGCTCAACAAAACTAGTTCTGCCAAGCAATTATTTTCAAAACCGCAAGGAATTTGCAGCACTTAAAAATGAATTTCGCATGTTTTTTCAGGTAAGTATTTTCTTTCACAACACTCAAAAGTGCTTCCATTTCACGGCACAACCCGCCTGAGAGATTCTTCCTCGTTTCATCTACCGTTGGATATCACAGAGTTGTTGGCTGTCGACGAGCTGGGCCCTCTCGACGGCGACCAGGCACCCGCCTGGGGTCACAAGCAGGGGAGCTGATGGCGTCCCCACCCAGACTTTTTTGACGTCATCTGATGTGTTTTGAGCTAAAGGTGACATGTAGCCGCCCCTGAAAAGAGGAAAAGAAGAAATTAGTTTTACAGTTTAGGTTGGGGAGCTATGAGTTACACGTTGGTCTGCCCGAAATGCGCATGGTAACTACACTTCATCACCATTTTTGGCGAAAGACGTCCACTGCTGGACATAGACCTTTCGTCAGTGTCACCACAACGACTGTCTAGAGCATCTTACATACATCGAATTCCCGCAGCCTTCGTCAAGTCCACGTCTTCTGGTACGCAGTCGCCACTCCTGAACTTTTCGGCACCATCGACCATCTGTTCTGCGAGCAATGTGCACCCACTGCCATTTAAGTTTGGCGATTTTTCGGGCTGTGTAACCTTGGTTGGTTCTTGGTATTTACGCCTCGCTCATCATCATCATCAACATCATTTCAGCCGAAAGACGTCCACTGATGGACATAGGCCTCTCCCAAGTGTTACCACGATGAACGGTCCTGTGCGTTTCGCATCCATCGAATTCCCCCAACCATTACCAGGTCATCGGTCCACCTTGTAGGAGTCCTTCCGACGCTACGTCTTCCTGTACGTGTTCGCTATTCCAGAACCTTTCGGCCCCAACAGCCATCTGTTTTGCAAGCAATGTGCCCTGTCTACCGCCACTTACTTGGCAATTCTTTGGGCTATGCCGGTAACTTTGGTTGCTTCTTGGTACACCTACCACCTATGAACTACACCTCGTTCGCTTACAATATAACATAGACACCCACCTAAGTTTCCTATCAGCATGTAAGAGTGCGTCTGCCTTCAACAGGCGCACGGCCACAGCCACCAGGAGGAACAGGATCAGCGCGCCGCACACCGGCACGGCGATGGTGGCCGCTTTGAACCACACCTCACCGTTGTAGTTGGCTCCGCGCTCGCTGGCCACTGTCTGGCCTTCTGGAAATAAGGAGAAATTGGTGATTAGATTAAGAAGATAAGGTAATTGTCAAACTATTCAATTATAGGTAGACCAGGTATATTGCTGTGTGGTGTACGAAACAGAAAATACCATTTTTCAATACGCTTACACGAAAACCAGCACTTTACCTACCGCTTTTAGGCATGCAATTTACTGTTTTCTACACTAGTGCTGAAAAGTGCGCGAGCTTATGCTACTACAATTGATTGTACCTACATATTTATTGCATTAGGCTGCGCTAAGCGTGGCGCTAAACCCTCGTTTTTAATTCGAATCGTTCTTAATCTCACACTTATGCGAGTGATAATAGTTGGTGCGGAATTCCATCCATTATGATCTTAAATTACCTAATTTTCTAGTTTTTTGCTGAGGGTAGAACCATAAATGAACTTTAATCATAAACCACAATATCATAATCGTAGCCAAACAGGCTTCAATATTAGCATTCTATCTGATATTAATCACGATATTAATTCAATATTCTATCCGTCTATTGTGGGGTGTCAATTGCCTTACACAATTTAACACCATTAACAAGACAATTCCGTGCCCTTAATCTGTATAACAAATCATTACAATTGCCTCAGTCCTCAAACTACCGAACACCGAGTAACATATCTTGTAAGTCCAATGACAAACCGATGTCCACCGTCAGAGCACAAACTTAGCACATTTATCAACGCCCACCCTCCAGTGATGTTATCTTCAGCAGCTATAACCAGAACTTTATCAGCAATATGTATTCTCGAACAAAGAGATTGGTGTACGGGCAGCTTTATCGTTTAAACAATGTAGGGCGATATCTATACCGGTAAATACAAACTATGAATACAACTTCACGTTACGCGTTACATCGCGCTAGCAAAGTTTAGCGAAAATAAGTAAAATATGTTTATAATTACAACTACAATAACTATTAAGACACAACATCTACCGTGCCGAAGAATTTTCTATCTTTACAACGGTGGTTTTGACATTTCCACTATTTCTCACATATCTGTGTAATCCGAAAGCCACAATGGCATTTTTGAGAGAAGATTAAATAGCCTTTTTCTAGGCAAGCATGGTCTATCTTTGACCACATCTTCTCTTACTATCAGTTAATATAGTAGTCAAATGCGAGCCTATCCATAACAAAACAAAAAATGCGTTAAGAGTGTACAATTGTACTTCAAAGAGACCTCAAGCGTAAATACAGAATTACACACAACCTAATTGAATATTGACAGTGTTTTGGCAGTATTTGGAAGGATACATACAAGTGTATCAAACAGTGAATTCGACTGTACAACAAAACTGCGAATTGTAACATTAATAATGTTGCAATCGGCTTCTGAGAAAATGCGTGGACTATGTTTAACTTACAGAAGTTTTATTTTGTACGATTTATTGCCGTTTAGATAACTTCATTACAGTTGTATTGTTATTTTTGGATCGGTTGAGTAATCAATCATTCATGTTGGCCTATCGTAGCCTTTCTTGCTAAACTTAGAATATAATGTATTTGCTATTTACCCGTTTGTGTCAATCATGAAAGGGTTGGTAACCTCGAACGCCTTGCGAGACATAAGTCACAGGTTCAAATTGCGTTTGGTGGGCAGGTGCTTACTTTGAGTAAATTTTTATCATCTCATGAAAAACGATAAAGGAAAACATCGTGAGGAAATCGGCATGTCCTACAACCAAACATTCGAAGAAATGAGATATCCACCAACTGGTAACTGGCCTATTTCCTCTTCTAGAAAGGAGGTTTGACTTCAAGCAGTGGAAATATTAAGGCTGATTAAGCTGTTTTTGTAAGGTGAGAAATCATCCTGTGCTTTCTCCCGCTTTAAGGTGGAGCGGTCAGACTTCACAGTGTAGGACTTGCCGACTAATGTTACCTAATGATTCTTCTTTGCCTTGCGTTCTAGGACCCTGGGTTTTCCTTTCGGAAGCCAACCCATGGTTCTAGAAGGAAGGCTGATTGATTACGCTTTGTTTATAATTAAGATTTCCTGTTTTTTTTCGCTTGGTTAAAGTAATTGGTTCTTCCATCAAACAGTAGTTTTTTTTTATTTATTTATTTTTCATGCACACCAAAGTACAGAGGCGGACTTAATGCCTTAGGCATTTTCTTCCAGTCAACCTTTGATTGGGTTTTAACAATTCATACATAAATAATAATAATATTTTGGTCTAACATAGCTAAAAATGGTGTTGTTTTGAACAATTACCTACATTTATACAGTTAAATTTTATGGAGATTGCCCCGTATCATTACATACCGTTAGTGCTTCAATTTTGTTAGCCCACACACGACCATTTTGAACGTAAACAGTAGATACTAATTTGCGATATTGTATAGTGACAAAAAGTCAAGGAGCTTGTGGGCAAAAAGTAAGTCAGAAGTTATTATTTATAAACTCTAAACCATTTTATAAATATAACGGTCTTAGTTATAGATGAAAGCCTTTGTTAGGCTAGGTTTATGGCGGTTTTCAGGGTGGGAAGTCGGAGGTATGTGGAACAGAGTGTAAAGTCCCGCAAACCTCCGTTGAAAAGGGAGGATTTTTCATGGACCGACTACCTATTTCTTTACAATCTAGAAAGTAACAAAAATACATAATTATAATAAATGTCAAATAAAGACGCTAATATATGAAAACGTTGAGAGAAATTGATAAAAAGATAAGATCATCCTGTCAAAAATCATTTATTGTCAAAATTTGAAATTGGAAGGTAGTAAAGAGTCCTAACTGGCGGGGACAGTTACACGGGCCTCAAAAATACGCCACCACAAAAAACGCTTAAAGCGGTCACAGAAAAAAAGCTAGAACCGGCCGCAAAAAACAGCTGAAGCGCGCGTTACCTCTTGGGTCCGGTGAAGCTTGAAGCTTGAAGCCGCTTCAAGCGTTTTTTTGTGGCGGCATTGCCGCACACGAGCCAAAAAAAGGCCGCCTCAAAATGAAGCTTGAAGCGGCGTTTTTTTGAAGCTCGTGTGCCGACAGTTAAGATATCAACGCATTTCGCAAATGCAGCGCATGCGCACACTGCCAGTGAAACTGCTGTTATGTCTGCCTCACGCGCAGGTTCGCATACACTACCGGGAACACTTTATTAGATCCAATGGATAGAGTGTCATAATGGCATTCTTTTCGACAATTGATATGGCTGCTATTGTTCTAAATGTATTTGTAGGCAGTTTTTATCTCTCCTTTAGTATTGGCATGTACTTCTAATTACAAGGAAAGTGACAAGTGGGAATTAATGTCAGGCGACTTCCTAGAACCAAGTTTACCGACATAGCCTAAGTTAAGTGACAGTGGGCAGGGCACATTACTCACAGAACAGATGGTCAAAGGGGCCGAAAGATTCTGGAGTTGCAATCAGGAAGGCCTCCTACAAGTAGGACCGATGACCTGGTGAGGTTTACGGGAATCCGATGGATTGGAAACACACAAGATCTGGCATTATGGCGACAGTTGGGCGAGGCCTATGTTCAACAGTAACGTCTTTCGGCAGAAATGATGATGATGACTTTCTATAATAGTGGGTAAAATATTTGATTGCTTTTCAAAAAGTTTATCATCATCGTTTCAGATGAAAGACGTCCACAGATGGACAAAGGTCTCTCCCAAGTGTCGCCATAACGACCAGTCCTGTACGACTCGCATCTTTCGCATTCTCGAGACCCTCACCAAAGCGTTGTTGGTTCAGCTTGAACGAGGAGCTACGCAGTTGCGACTTTAGAAGATTCAAAAATCTATTTTGCATAATTTATTGATACAGTAAACAAATAAAAATTCGAACAGGACGAAAAACACGAATCTAGAGCGATCGATATCGTGAGAATGAATACTAATAGATGCAAAAAAGAATCACAGTTATCTGAAAACAGCATTCCTAAATTCCGTGACCATGGGAACAAAATTAAAACAAAACACGACAAAATTCTACAAGCCAGATCTATCAATGGTTTTAAGACTTTTTAAATAATTTTATCAAAATTGATGTTCGATTGTTTCTAGTTTCTACCACAGAGCTACTAAGAACCTCGTCCGTCACTGCTAGAGTATAGTATCGTTTTACTTGTAGAAATTGACAGTTCTTGACAATTTGGGAGTTGGCTCAATTATTTTTATTAAAAAGTAAGTTCCATTCGATAAATTAAGTAGATACATTTAAAATATGGTGGAAAAGAAAACTATCAAATAACTGAAAAAAGGATAAATAATTGGTGGTTATATATTCTTTAAAGTGAACATAGCATATTATTATGTAAATCAATTAATATTTCGCAAAGAAAATGGATATAAAGGTCAATGGGGCTCTATTCGGGCGCAATTAAATGCACAGTTACGCGTACTGCCGCCTACGGGTACGAGTGTTGTGTCCATTTAATTTCGGCCAAATGTTCAAGGGAGTAGAAGCCTTAAACATGATGGAGTAACAAATACATACTTAAACAAGATAAAAACCAGTAAACCCCAAAGTTTGTGCCTTTTTTTTCGATGGGTAAAAATCGTTCAGATTACATATACCCGCCCTGAGGAGATAGTGTCAGACTCTTACTGACTAATGAATCCACCCCGTTCCTTCGTTGCCTTTCATAACGAGGCCGAGCTTTCCTTTCAGAATGAGACAATGGGTCCCAGTAGGCTTCAACCCCGCTGAGCCCCTACGGAAACTTGGTGCCCTGATATTGCACGACGGGGTCGCGACAGACCGAGGAGATGGTGGGACGACTTAGATACCTTAGAAATTGGCAAGAAGTAGCTCAGAGCTGGGAATAATGGAAGGAATGGTGAGATAGTATTCTATAGTATGATATATCTACATTGTTCTCACATAATAGTAGCGACAAGAAGCATATGTATAACACATTTGTAATAAATAACATAATTGAAAAGAGTGAAGAATAATTTTTCTGACTGACTGACTTTTTGACATTTCAAAAGTGCCTGTAAATAATTTGTCTAAAATAAAATGCTTTCAATCTATATTTCATAATAATATACAAATACATAGTTTGGTGCCTCACGAATATTAATAGCAATGGCACATCTATTCGTTGCTGATATTCTGTGCTCTGTGCTTTTTACCGATCGATCAATCGATAACTGCGACAATATTCACACTTTCGCTCGCGCCACGACATACGTTTGGCGATTCATAAGTCCGTGACGAATCGCTAATAGATACACTTATGGAAACTCTCGTAAATAAATAAACATGAGTGGAATTCAACTTCTCGCTCGAGAGTTTGGAAACTAATTATTGTTGCTTAATTGGGAAGATTTGATATGTTAATAAGGTATCGATTTTATTTAATTATTGAAATTTTATGTACCTAAACAAGCGGACTTAATGCAACAACGCATTCTCAACCTCCAAAGTTGTACTAAAAAAAACAGTGTCGCAGGTGCAACAATAACTAAAAAGCAATATTTTATAAAACAAAATCCCTAACTACGACTGTCTGTTCGCTATAAACTTAAAAACTACAAACGGAAGGTTTAGATCCATTACATGTTATAGAAGAGAAAAGCCGTGAAATTAAATATCGAACAAAAGTGAGGAGGGTCGATAAATTTAGAATAACAAACAAAGCTAAAACATAAAACAATGCCAATTCGTAAGTATAGATAGGTAAGAATAATTATGATCAAACAAATCATGAACCATAAACCATCTGCGCAAGACAAAGCCCTAAATAATTGATATCAATGAACACCACTCCTGAATGTGATGACGATATGGGCTTGTAGATGACCTAGCACAATATTGAATTACAACGCTAATGATCTCATTCAATTCGTTCATAATACATTAACAGTTACTCATATCAGCCCGAAGATATCAACTGCAGATCAGCAAAACAAACAAGGAGCTCTTAAGAAACAGAACATAAAAATATTGCATTTATCGCTGCGATTGGCCAGCGGATTACTGACAGCATAAAAAGATCATCTCATAAGCTTGACATGGCTACCAAAGTTCATTAGTCGAATACCAAAGAAAGCTATCCTTTGTATAGCAGCAAAAATCACTCCTAAGATGCGGTCACCGAAACAGGTTCCCGGCTATTTATAACAGGCGATTAACAGTTTATTACGGCACGAACAAAAGCCAACTTTAACTCTCTAGATTTAAGATATAGTTCAGCTTGTCATAGCAAAAGTTAATTCCAACAAAGGAATATAAGCTGAAACAATTGCGCATCGCAATCACGGCCGCGGGCAAAATCCATTACGGCAAGGGAACTAGCCCAGATCTGTAATGCTAATCTTCTATACGTTATTATTAAAACATTCAAGAGATTTGTCTGTAGAATCCATTATTTTCGCTTGTCAGATATTCAACTAGTATAATACCATTACTATCTACAATAGAATGAAATATAAGCAAGCGATTCTGATGAAAAAAATAAGGCCCTAAATTCTTCACATAGAAGCAACCAACAAAATGCGGTAACTAAAACCTGGTGTGGGTGAAATAGCGTGCAGATCTTAGTATCCATTATAGAAACACTATTAATACAAACCCCGAGGCGTTAACAGGGAAAATTTATACTGCTTTACAATTAGTTGAATAATCAAACGATGTTGCGTGGATTGCACTTGATTAGGCCAACGCTGGAGGCGAGGATTTAAATCGTACCAATCCAAAATGTCTTAGAAACAGAGTTAATGAAGATTAAGAGGATCCTTTAGTTTCAGAAGATGTATAGGTTTAATCTGAAATTGCAATCGATGAGACGGAATTTGTTCTATCAACAGAAAAATTGAAAGTCATTCTTGGTGTAGTTATTGTTGAAAACAACAAAATACGCGAAGATTTAATCTTGAAACGATTGATGTATGAGACACGCTATATTATTTTTTAAACGAAATAGGTTCTGCTTAAAGTGCACAAAAATCAATAATTGATTTCTTTGTTCAGTGCGCTGATAAAAAAGCAATCATTGCAAAAAAGAACCGCCAAAGAGACGAGCGACATTCAACTGCTATAACTCAAAACAATTGTAGCACTCATAATAATGTAACAAATAACTATTAATTACTCAACATTCTGAAACAACCAATATCTGCTGCACTTGAAAATCAGTAAACCTCTGACGTAATAGTGCAAGTATAGTCCAAGAGCCAAGATCTGACTCACGCAGTGTTTACTTTAGATACGGACTCTGCTAGAATAATATCTTTGTTCGAGGAAACTGTGGCGGGATGAATTTTATTGAAATTACAACATGTTTAAGTAAACGCGGTGAGAACTGAGAATGTTTTGATTATAATATGCGAAGATGAGGTGAAAACGTCATGGAAAATTGTGGTCTCAGATTATGAAGGAAAAGCAAAATAGTTGAATGGAAGTTACGAGAAACTTTCCTATGTAACGATCAAGTTGATAGTACATTTAGATGCAAGAGAATCTTGCGTTGTTGCCTTTATTACTTGAGAACAAGACGATGTCAAGTAATGGAATGAAAGAGGTAGTGATTGATTGATAGTTAAGATTCCTAATTCCAAAGTTGAACTTTTAACTATCTCATAAACACTACTTAAGTATGTCGTAACCTTACACAGAATTTAAATATGGTGTTATATACAACTTTATGATATCGTAAACAAGTCGTTTAATACATAATAAATAATGAATGACGAACGGTAGGAGAAGTCGTTGCTCAACAAACTACCTGTTATTTAATACCAGCTCAAATTGAAATATACAAATAGAACCTGCATTATATCTTTTAATAGCTTGTCAATTCAAAGAATTGAATTATTTGTTATATCCCTAAGGTATGCACACACTAAAACAGTACGCAACAACTGCAGTTTTGGTTCAATAGTTAGATTTACTCAAAAGAGTTTTAACTCTGCCATCACTTTATATTTCGTAAGCAATATGCTTTCTCCAAAGTCTATCATTAGAAAATATTTAATCATCTTTGTCTTTCTCTTTTGCTTTGTCTTATGCAGGTTCTTCTGCCGTGTTAACATTCCGAACACCATTTAAACTTCTACAATATTTACTACTTACTGTAAAATACCCGCTGCGTTTTTATGAGCACAATAATTTGCATATACGTGTAACAAAAGCACTACTGCAATGTTTCATACAAAGAATATGCACCTATAATATATACGCGATGAGTCCTGCTCACGCGATTCTAAATTGTCTGCTTTGAATCTGTGCGCACCTTTAGGACCTGTTCGGTTCTGTTTGACACGGAATTACTGCAACTAGCTTAGATATAATCTGCTTGCGAAGTTGCGAGCTCTTTGAGTCTGTCAATTTTATATTCAAAGCATGAAATATTCTTGAGAAAGAGATTATGAAAAGATTTCTCTTGTTTCTTGGGAAAGGGAAAATGTATGTCATCCGATTTCAAGTTATTTTCATTATTTGACAGCTTAACGTTCTTTTTTGCTTTATTATTGGTGACTATTTTAGAGGATTCTATATTAACATTTGTGTAATTTTCAGCTCAGAAAAAACCATCACTACAATATTATGCCGCAGAGCTTTCAATGACGTTTTGTTCTCTGTCCTGAGCCTATGCAGATTTTAATTCGAATCCGTTTGTCTTGTTATTCAGTCTGATTTATAGGTACACATTTATTTATTCGTCATGTTTGCTTGAATACGTTATTCGATAGAATTTACGACTGCAATAGTATTGTATCAATATAATTGGATTGCCGGCAGTGTTTAGATGCTATTTATGCTTATTGTACCGATAGTTTTGGTATTAGTTTACTGTTTGACTGTTGTATTGTTACAGTTATATTGGTACTAGTTAAATGTAGTTTTATTGTTAGTTATGTTAGGATTGAATCTCCTTATTGATACTGTAGTTTGTTTTTGTCAGTTGAATACCGCACAAACCTGTGTAATGTGATGTTATCTTGTGATTGTGTTTTGTGTACTTTTTGGAGTTTTTTTGCTATATTTATATTATTCTCAATATTCACACAAAGTATATGTACCAAAACTGTGTCCCATTGTAGAAGATAGTCATTTTTATTTTAACTTTCATTTCATAAACGGCAAAGTCGTATCGCAACTGGTGGCCATTTATTTAATTAAAAATACTGACTTCGCCATCGTATTAACCAGCCCTTTAAAAGTTACTATCTCCTATAATTAAACTCTTGATTAAAGTATTCTGAAAAAAAAAGTGCAGTAACAGTTTACGATCCATTCATTTCAATTACATTACGGCAAGATACAAAGGCCTCCTGTTTATGTTTTCCAATTGTTCTTTATTATCCTCAAGCTGTTTTGTATTATATTAGTATATATCTTGCCCTTAGCATTAAACGCGACATAGCCTATTCATTATCCTACTGGCTAAACTTCAATGTTGTGCAGTTGTGTAAGAGTTAATTATATGATCTGTATAGACTGTGGTTTGCTCCGGTAGACCAACTAGTGTTAAACATATATTAGGTTTCGATAACCTACAATCAATGGTAGCTATTGCAAAAGGATTTGGTTGCACTGGATCTTAATCGACCTCTATCTTGTTATTCCGTATGCAATCTTCTAAATGCAGGTTTGTTGGAGTCTCGAATATCATTTAGATAAGCGTAATCGATTCTGCGAAGTTATGAATAGGAACATAGAGAAAACTGTGCCTATTCAGTGATAATGTTGGTTATCTATGCGTTCCATCTTTGTGATCATAATATTGCGGTGTATCCTTAGAATTTTACACTGGCACCATTTTATCGCTTCATTGGCGCCTAGTGGTTATAAGTGCATTACTGTTTTAAAGGTTTTGAGTTTAAAATGAGCTTTATTGCAAACAAGTAAATTTTTGAAGTAAACATTGAAGTTATAAAACATGTAGTTGTTTACCAGTTCGCTGTGATAATAAATGCCACTCTTACAAGTAATTTTCACCAAGTATCTTAAAAAAAATGTCGGTAATTGGAACGCACTTTTTAAACGACGAACAGCTTAAAATGCTATATCTGATTCTGAAATTGTGTCCGATATAAATTAAGATTTTAATATAGAAATAGGACTTACCAAATTCATTACTAGTAAGGTTGAGCCTCGCTCTAGCCAGGGGACTATCTTCATGATTGCAGAGGTCCCTGAAGCAGCAAAGCAGTAGAGAATGCTCTGACGAAGGAGGGGGACCTCCTGACCCTGGCGAGTTCTGGCATCGGGATAACGCTTCTTTTACCCTGGAAATTGTAGAAAGATTACATAAGATTTTTGACGAAATTTGTGAGTTGAGTGGCTTTACAGCCTCATTTAAGTAGAGGAAATGACAAAATTGAAATGCGAATACATATACATAGGTATCGAAGAAATGTTTAAGACATATACTCGTATAGAAAAATAAATGTGTCTATGATACACAAATTATTACCATAATCACTTGTTATTTTTATGGAAAAACTAACAAGAGTTCCAGTAGTTTTAAAATTGTCAATAAATCAGTTGATGAACATTGAACACACTTCCATAGATCAAACCAGTTCCTTGCTCCCGTCTTTCACTCGTCCTCACAAAAAGAGGTTGTTTTAACAAACAAGTTATGAACAAAGAAAATAATAAAGTTTATCGTTATTGAATTCAAAACTTGAACATTAATGGTAAACTTTTTTGCTGAATACGAATTCATTTCGAGTTCACTTGATTCAATGGTATTGAGGCAAAAAGTTCTGTGGTTAGCCTCGGCCTGTACTTACTAGTTTATTGCGTTGGTAAGGAAAAAAGCTGCAATTTGTGTCCTTATGTGAGGCCGAGTAATTGATTGACATTCTAGATCTTAATGAATTAAGAATTTAATTGAATGAAGACCACATTGGTCGGTAAGTGGACTTAGAGTTTTAGAGACCTTACATATGGAGATAGCCGCACTATGATACAGTACTTCCTTCTAGGTTTATTGTGGCTTTATAGTCAAGGAGGATTTACAAGAAAGAGTAAAGTTCAAATATACTGCAAATCTAATAATAAATTATCATCTCATTCAAAGTTTTGAATGAGATAATAATATAATAATAATTAGAAGTAGTAGCGACTACTAAACTTTGAATGAGATGATAATATTAAGAATAATATATTTAAAATGAAAAGGCCAAGGATACGGAGACGATTTTTAAAATTGCGACAAATGTAAATGCAGACGATTTTACTCGTAAATTTCGAACCGAAACGTCCTCGCATTTTATCGCAGTGTGATCCACATCAAGTCATGACATTACGCACCTCCCAGATTGTTTGACTTGCGCAAGAGTTTAAACTGCCAACTGGGTATGCCAACTGATCGATACGATCATTTTGTTTTGTTACACTTTGATTTAGGGCCCCGACGACTTGATGACGCCAATTACTTGGCTTTTTGTTTTATTTTCGAGATGGTTTTGCTGATAAAAAGATGCATAAGAAGTTACGGAATGACATGTTCTCACATGGTGTAAAAAATAACTTAACTTTGAGTTAAATATACGAGGAGAGACCAAAAATTATAATATTATATACGAGGTAAGAGGTAATATTATGAATAAAACAATATCAGTTGACCAGTGACAAATCACAAATGAATTCATCGTCAAAAATGCAAGGGAATTAATTAAAAGATTAACATAAATTAATTCAGCTTTTCATTAATAAAAACGCTAATATGATAAATATGCATAACAATTAAGAGATACACTACATTATTATGATGAATAGTTTACGAATAGATTTATGGTTATTTTAATAAAGACTGCTAAATATTTGAATGCTAATGACCAATAAGTAAACGGTTGTTCTTTATGGATGCTTAGGGAACTTTATTATAATAAAATTATTATTAGCGGTCGTCAAGTATATTGGATTGTTTTTTTAAAATCAATATGATAATGAACAAAGAAGTCGATAGTTCAAGGATGACAATAGATAAAAGGATTGTATTTCAAGAATTTAATTAAAGAGGCTTGTTGGCAGTTATATATTTAAACTGTTTAGAGATGAAACTCTCGGATTTTGGGTCTGAAGGCTCAAAAACTGCGTAAAGACATTTCTAAAAGTCAGCCAGAGACAAACAATATCTAAGTACGAGTATATATTGAAAAGGGGACACTGACTGACTGACATATCAAAGCTCTGTCGAAACTACTGGGAATAACAGGAAGGGATTATGTTTAAGGGGTTAAAAGGGGAATTTCGTTAGCATGTAAAATCTCACTACGAATACCAATAATACAAAATACTTGAAAGTTAGTACAAATAGTAACCGTTAATAATAAAGGTTGACGGTATTTGTTTTCAAAACTACCCCCAAAGAAAAATTTATTAAGTTTAAAGATTGTGGAGGCTTGGGTTATTAAATTTGAAACTTGGCACAAATTCTAACCAAAATAATTACAAAAGACAGTTTTTATTAGTTTTCAAAATTACCCTCAAAATACAGTTTCAGTGGTGTTATAACGTTTTATGAAAACATTCTCGTAAACGCAGTCACAAGTAAAGTACTAGTTACAATATAAATGAATATCCACTTGGACAGTTGACCAGTGACAAAAGCACCTTATAATCATTTACCATCACAATCTCACGTAATATGCAGAACGCACACAAATTCCCATTTAGAGTCAACATTTTTCAAAGGTTTTTGTAATAAAAACACGAAGATATATGTATTTTAGCATCAGCGGCGTGGACAGCGTGGCCAGATAATAACGTTGCGTCGATGGAATACAAATTATGGCTTGACTGCTGATACTTTAAAAGACTTGGTTGCGTATGTTCATGGATACACACACACGTAGACACTATATACGGTATTCTGAAGAGAGTTAGCGGGGCCTTGGACATGATGACCATTGTATTGTTTACGAGAATGCAGGTTGTGTATGTGTGAGTCAAGTATCTGATGATATAGCTAGTTAAACTATAGAGAATTCAAGTTGTGTCGCAACTCGCAAGCAAATCACGGTCGACGTTCTCACGAAGTCACCAAAAAATTTACATAAAATTAAAATTTACCACTACTTAAATACATTTCTTTTGAATATTGAAGAGACATTTGATGTATTAGGGTGAGCATTTAACATACAAAACGGCTTCTTGTTTGAATAAATCTCGCGTGTTTGAACTCTGACCTTTTTCAATTTACAAGCTCTTGGAATTTCTAATCTTGTATGGTTTTACTATATGTTAACCGTGTGAGAGAGTGCAGGGCAAGGGTATTGAGTACTTTGATAAAAGCGGGTAAATCGGTAAGCGTTGACGTTTTTGCGGATAAGATTTCTGTTCGTGTATTAGTTGTGTTTACATAGAAACTTCAAACGTAAAGGGTATTGAAATATTATGCAATACATAAGCATAAAACATAATCGGTCTTGTAATGTTCCGACTGCTGGGACTCATGCCTACTCCCTAGGATAGGGAATGAATGAACCATCACGCGGGCCCAGTGCGAATGTCACATCTCTTCGACTTTTTTGGTTGTATTCCTTCAAAGTTTTGTGGGCAGTGGTGTTGAAATAAATTACACTAAGTAATGCGCCTGACTGAGTTTTAACTTGTAAGTCTAGGCAGTTACTGTTCTTGCGATGTAGCAAATACAAATGCAATAAATTTTTTGAGAAGATTGTTGTTAATAACAATGAAATCACTATTTGCATTTGAATGATGAAGCATGCCATCAGATATTCTAAATAGTATCAGATAGAAGACATTATTAGGTTCCCTATACTCACTGAACTAACTTTACACAAATGGTATAAGTTTTTTCTACATTCTACTTATTGCCCATTTTGAATGTTCTAGTTGACTAAATAACCTGCTACAAAACAGAGTTAAGGAAGTAACTATAGTTCTAACCTCAACGAAACATTCTCAATGTCGAACAAGCCCTTAAGAAAACACGTTTCAAAGTAACACGCAGCCGCTAACAGCCTTCAATAAAAAATTACATGAGCAACCTCATTAATGGGCATCTTTACAACACAGCATTAACTGTCACTTCGTCACTATCAAATTTCGCTCAATTTCCCTATAGCCAGATGACCATAATCTTCGTTTTTTTTTTTTTAATTAAGAAGACGTTCCGTTTCTCACGGGAACGAAGACGAATTTTCAAATAAAGAATTTCATCGATTTGAATAATTTAAAAGATTGGACCATAGACTTCTATCTTTGTTTAACGATTTTTCCGATTAGAGAACTTGCAGAAACGTTTTGATTGGTCCAATTAAAGTTTTGTACATAACTGCTGGAGTTTTAGTTGATTAGATTGTGATGTAAGGCTGCCAGGTGTGTGCGTGTTATTTTTTTTTTATCGGACCTTTTTTGGGCAGTGTTATTGATAACATAACTTGGTGGCGTAACTATGTATGGTTATGTCATTGTTTGTGGTGTATGTAATGTTTTGCAGCACCCATTGTAACATAAACCGCGGAAGTTGTTAAATTTTCATGCATTACCAAGAGTAGGAAAACTTAACTGTTAGAAATTGTTTTAGTTGAATAATGGTAGGTATCTTGTACCTATTCTTAGCATCAGGGAACTCCATGGTGCCTTGTGGCTCTTGAATCAGAAAAGTAAATTCATACAACCCTAATTTTAGTTTGAAACATAAGATGCTAGACTTAGGGCCCATCATTATCTAAGCAAGCTGGTTTATTGTTTCTTTGTTTGAGGCAGGAAATCATTTGCTTTGGCTAGAGCGAGAGGAAGTGTCAGACTTTTACTGACCAACATTTCCGAAGTTGCCCTTTGCATTCCAGGGCCACGGATTCTGCAGAAGGAAGATAGTGTTGTCTTATTATCGTGAAGGTTAGAGCCGGTCCAGAATTCGACTACCATATTATTAGCTTTTATCTCCCTTTCGAGTATCCCTAGACCTTAACAAATCCTACTCGCAAATACCACGAGCCATTCACAGCTTGCAGGAAAAATAAATTAATGGTTAAAACCTATTAGGAAAACAAACTCCAAGCGACAATTAAAACATGATTGAAAATTCAAAGCCATGGCTTCGCACAACTATGCATATGTATTCATTCATACGGAAAAACCGTACAGTTTCTTGTCAAGCGAACACTAAGCATTGCTGACACGTTTGTTAGTACCCGAATAAGGACTTAGAATGCCTGTTTGATATCTAATCTTATGCAAATTTGTGTCTAGGTCATAAAGACAATCGGACGTAACTGCAGCATGTCTGTCTTTGTCAAAAAAATTTGGTCTGTCTAGATGAACTGAAATGGAAGTCGGTAGTCGTGGTAGGAGTAGGTATATCTATACGTTTCAGCCGAAAGACGACCACTGTTGGCCTCCCTGAAGCGTCGCCAAAACGAACAGTCCTGTGTCTCGCATCCATCGAGTTCCAGCGACCCTTAGCAAGTCATCGGTCTACTTTGTGAGAGGCCTGTGGGATGTGTCGTGAGTAAGAATATAGATGACTATAAGAGGGAAGACCAGAGAATTGTTAACCATTTATTATTGCGTCTTAGGATGGTATGAAAGATGATATTGCCAGAAAGAGGTTCCTAATTAGTTTCTTTTGTAGAGTCAACAAAGGACCTCTTGTTTCTAAGTAACCAGGGTCGTCAGATATAGTTAAAGTTTTCATGGATACCAGTGGATGAAATACAACATTATTTTTAGTTTATGCGAAACCTGAATATAGATTGTTCAAAATCAGTAACTGAATCGATTCCAATAGTTTTTACACCATGTTATTTTTTTTCCTAAAAATATTTCAAAAGGACAGAAAGTTGGACAATACCGACACTAAGTACAACAAGGGCCACTGCAGGTCATAGCGGGCATTAGACGCCAGCAAACAGATGGATGCAAGTTCAAAACAGCCCCTCAGACGCTTGGATGGCCCGGTGAGTACGTATTTTTGCTGACATAACAAGCTTATAACTTTGTGATTTTTCTTGATATTGTTATGAAAATTGTGTAAAAATACTGGACACGTGTTTCGGGTTTCGCATATACTAAAACTAAGGTTGTATAGGTACCACGACCACGACCTCGTATTGGAAGACCTTCAACAAGGTGGACCGTTGACCTGGTCAGGGTCGCGGGAATCCGATGGTTGCATGACGCACAGGACCGGTCGTTGTGGCGTTGCTTGGGGAGGCCTATGTCCAACAGTGGACGTCTGATATGATGATGATGAAGGTTGTATACTATATGACGAGAGCTAATGTCGTATGAAAGCAGAAGTCTAATAAATAAGGACAAGGTTAGGAAAGAAGATGATGATGATGTCCAGATCAGGTTGAAATGTGACCAAGGAACCCCTAACCAAAAGGTAAAGGATTCGTTAAAATGTCTCACCGTTCACTTCCAAGCGATAAAACTTCATTCGCTCAGCTGATGATATTTGTTGGTGATTTTAATCTAATCCCCCCTCAAAACACCACGTGATGGTTTTGAACACGAGATGGGTCTTTAAGGGATATTTTATATAGAGAATTATATAATTACTGGAACATTGGGTATGCCTACATGTCACAGTATTCCTGGTAGAAGCTTCTGCCAGTGACTTTCCAAGGGAACATCATCATCATCAGTCTTTTTAATGTTCCCACTGCTGGGACTCAGGCCTCCTCTCTAGGAGAGGGAATGGGCCTTAATCCACCACGCTGGCCTAGTGCGGGTTGGTCAATGTCACATGTCTTCGAATTATTGGTTCTACGATATACCGGATTTCTCACTATGTTTTCCTTCACCGTTTTGAGAGCAGTGATCATGAAATAAATTACACAAAGTAATGCGCCTGGCAGGGTTTGAACCCGCGACTTACAACTCGTAAGTCGGAGCCATTACTACTCGGCTACCACTGCTCACATACAAGAACATACCCCCGGGATAAAATTAATACTATGTGCTATTAGGACATGGTCTTCCCTTGTACCAAATTCCGTTCAAATCCGTTCAGCCGTTCACGCGTGAAGAAGCAACAAACATACATACATACCTACCTATAAATACACACACACAAACAAACTTTCCCCATTTTAATATTAGTGTGACTAACCAACCAATGGACTAAGATGTCTGAAATAAACTTAATTTTATTTATTAAATACTAGCGGCCCGTCCCGGCTTTGCAAGGGCAATAAATATAGCCTATATGTTACACAGGGTGAAAGTAGCTTTCCAATGGCGAAAGAATTTTTGAAATTGGCACAGTAGTTTTTGAGTTTATTCATTACAAACATACACACAAAAATACAAATTTTCCCTCTTTATAAAATTAGTGTAGATGTATATTGAAACGCAAAAACAAGTAAAAAAATCTAATAGCTATAAAAATCTATACGAATAAAATTTTCCTTTCTGTTTATCTAGAAATTCCATTCGTTCAATATTATGTTGTCCTTACCTTCAATGTAACCTCTCATAAAATACTTCTACACGATAAAAAACTATATAAAACACCAGTACTAGTTTACGGTTACTCGTTGGCGGGATCATAAACTAACGTTTTAATTCAAAGAATAAATTAAACACTTTCTTCACAACGCGAATGCCATCTACATACATTATACGCTCATCTAAACGTCGTTGAAAAAAAAAAACTGGCTAAGTGCGAGTCGGGCTTGTGCACGAAGGGTTCCGTAACATTATCTTTACAACAATAGACACTACTCACTCCTGTTACCTACTGAGTTTAACGCTGAAATCTAGGTTAGGTCATCACTTAATGCAACAAACGTGTTTTCAGTCTGTTGGTTGAATATATTTCAGGCCATATTCACAGTATTCTATTCCTTTCAATATTAATTTTATTCTGTTTTTAATATTTTTTATTATAGCGGCAACATAAACACATCATTTGTGAAGATTTCAACTATATAACTGTATATAAAAGATACTGCCTGGTGACATACACGGAAAGCGATCCTATTGTTAAGATTCCACTGTCAATCTGACTGGAATCTTAGCAATAGGATCCCGTTTTTATTCTTTGGGGGAATTTTTTAGGTGGGATATCATTGAATGACTTCACCTGCCCCGCCTGAGAGCGAAAGAAGTCAATAAATGAGCGAGTCTAATTTTTTCTGAGTAAAGCCTACTCCTATGTTCTTTCGCTACCTTGCGTTCCAGGGCCCCGGATTTTCTATTCAGAAGGAAAATGATACGGAACTCTAAAAACTAATAAAAGTGTAAAATGTGTAAATGATTAACACAATTCATCTCAGTTAATAGGCGATAGTAATGATGTAAACTAATTAGCAGTCAGCAGAATTCAGATAGCAACTAAAACATAACATGGAGATAAGGTACCGGGCAAATATAATGAGTGAAACTATAAATAAATACAATCAGTTCTAAGCCAATTAAGATTTAATCTCGGAACGCATATTGGACTTGTTTTTGGATCGGATTTTCTTTTTAATTAATGCAATATTAGCTGGAGATGTTGTAAGAAAGTTGTTGATGATATTAGGGCTGTATAATTAAGCTACAGTTAAAACGCCGACAGAAGAGAAGATGGTGGGAAAAAGTTTAAGAACTTCAAACTAACCCCGATTTCTACATTTAAGCATTTGAAGTTGAGTATATCTTAAGCCCTACTGAAAACCTGTCAAAATTTGGCATCAAAGCAGGGTTTGAGACGTTCCTAACTCAAAATATATACTCAATTAGATTTCTTAAGGCAAAACTATGCCAAGTAATCTTTGAATATGATTTGAAAAGTGTGCAAAACTAATGACAGTATCTCTATTATTGACTAGAGACCGATCCCAATTAGATGGGTGGTAGAAATCTTTGAATTCAGATGGATCTCAGGTTTTTTCTACTATAATATTTATTAATTATACAAATCTAAACCTTATGAATTTCATTTTCTGTTGATGAAAACCTCATGAAAATTAAACAGGTTCACTTAGTTTACTAAACAGTAGTTTTTTTTATCGCGAACAGACATACAAATGCGGTGGGGATTTTGTTTTATAGTACGAGTATGTACTACGTAGAGAAGGATAAGGTCACTTTCATAATTAAATGAGGTTAAGGTTTGAATAAATACTCGTGAACCAAGTCAAATCATCCACTGTTCTTAAAACCTTATCGATACCAGTTATAGTAATGTCACATTGATATCCAAGTGTTTAACAATCGAGAGTTTAAACAATAAACAAACAAACAAGTATAAATTACGTATTTAGAAGCAGATAACAATATAATCTGTTGTAATAATACAAGTAGCTGAAACAAAGAACAAGTTGAGATGACATACAAAGAACCTGGATAGTTGACATGCAACTGACCCATCTAGATAATTCCATACCGATATCAATGATTGCAGTTGTTGACGATAAAAAAGCTGATTCGAAGAACAAAGCCCAGCGGAGACATTCTATCAATTCGACAATCTTTCCGATCTAATTTGAACTTTATTAGTTAATGATAAGGTGTGATTTAGTTAGCAAGAGAACAGAATAGTTCGGGTCGGCGTCCGCGCAGCACTATCTAGCCTGACCCGCGCCTCAACCCCAGCAGAGTCACCCTTATCTTAACAAATGAGGACATCAAACCGACATCACTCAACAGCACTTTATATACACAATAAACAAGTCAGACGAGAATTAATTACCGATAATATAAGCGAATATCAATTTGAATTCTATGGAAATCTTAACGAAGCGGACACGGCGATCGTTAGCGATGATAATGGCAGAGATTGCCAAAAAGGAGCAAAAATTATTTAAAGTAAATAAAAGTGGGCATGCGGCAGACGGAAACCGGTTCGGTGAACGCGGCCCGGGCCGATCCCAATAAGATAATCAACTGAGCGGGTAATTTCAGTGTATAAAAACACAGTGGAGTCCGGCATGCCTTCGCCGGTATAATTAATAAACCGAGGTGAACATACCGAGCGCCGTACAAAAAAGATACAACGATTACTTAATGTTCTACTGTTGTTAAATAAACAGACTCATTTATTGATGGAAATTATATTCAAGTTTTCCTTTTCTGTGAACAAGTTGAAGAAACATTTAGATGATATGATAAAAATAGAAGAAAGGACTTACACAGCAAATACTAAAGGTATAACCGCCTTTATTCATACGAACACTGATTCCGCAAATACTAAAGTACAGAAACATTCAATCAAATCTCTAACTGTGTCGTTACGTTACCTCTATGACCAAGATGAAAGCGGCAGTCATTTCGAAACCATAGACAAATTGATTGAAGACACTCGTACGCAACGATAGAGCCCATACACTAGCATGATAAGCAGTATTGATGGATGACAATGCACCTCGCATGATGACTAACAAAAGAATAATTAATTCCTCGATGAAATTCAAAAAGGTACTGCCATCGTATCTTGAGAATTGTATCGTAATTACTTTCTAAATAGATGGAAAAATGTCAATAGATTGGATTAAGATTGTGATTAATGTATCGGTTAATGATGTTGAGAAAAGCATCTTAGTTACAGTAGTTCAAATAGATGAAGAATACGAACTAAATGTTGACGATGGCGATGTTAAGTTAGAACTAAAAGTATTATAATATTCAAAGGCGGAAAAAGAATAGAATTCAGAATAAATAAGGGAAGAGACCACACTCGAAAAAGATATTTGTTAGACATACCAGACAATTCTCAGGCAGATACAAGAGATAAAAACCTAAGTGACAATGATTTAAGTGAGACCTGTATGCAAATTACAGTAGCAGGTAAATTAATACTACCTAGATCTTTGTCAACGACTTAATGTAATTTTACACCGGTTTTAGTTATCAAATAAATTTCAGTTAATGCATTGCGCGGGGGCAAGCCGAACAAGCAATTTGTTAAATCATGTACCTTTTTGTAAAGGGTTGACATTTAAGCGATGGGCAGCATACTAATTAGAATCGCAATTAGAAATGATAAAATCTCCCGTCCCTCATTAGGAATGTTGTCGGAACGTTCCTTCAGCTTTTTATCGGCTACATCTTGTTAAATTTCGAAATCGACGGACAAATCTCCGCTTAAATTTACAACATTACTGAAAATTAATTTTATATCGAGTGGAATGTTTTTCAAATTGTTTCGTCATATATTTTATGTTTAGAACTTTAAATATTTTTTGATAAACTTGATGATGAAGATGACCCTAGTATTGTTTCAAAAACATCTTTATCTGTGTTGACAAGGCAATTAAATATTGAGCATATAGATTATAATTCAAAATCTAGAATTTTCTGTCATGCTCTCCTGATAAAATAATATTATTGACGCAATGTATAGTGCATTTGTTTCCGTAGGTACTATGATTACACTAACGCTAAGTTATGTGTAGATGATATACACGTATGTAGATAGAAGATAGAATGATAGATATGTAAATGCGACAATAAATTTCAAAATATTGTGAAATGAAGAAAGAAAATATTGATAAACAAAGCAACATATCAGAAAGCAAAACAAAAGTAAATGAATAAACAACTGAAGCAGGTGTTGGTAGCGCCCACAATACACACAGTTGTAAAGTTGGACTATAAAGCCGTGGCAATTTTGAACGAGGATTTTTCTTACTAGTATTAGCCAAGCGAACAAAATTTTCTTTAATAGAATGGCATAGTGTCTCATTGTTTAATCGGTTGGATGTCGAGCTGCTGATAAACTAAGATCTGATTTGTGATATACATATTTGGGAATCATTTTGCTATAATACCATTGTATTCCTTTACCTCTCTTTCATTATTTCCGTCTATCTTTTACCAATTACCAAAAAAAATCGACGTATGTTTGTTCTGCTCGTACATTTCTTTATACATATCTCTTGTTTGCTTTCAATATTAAACATAAAAATACATACGTATCAGCCAAATGCTGTAGGCAACCGTGCCTGGCGTGGTGCGTGCGTCTTGGCGCGGGCAGTTCACTGTAGCATCCCCCGCTGCGAGCAGACCTGCACATGTAGCCCGTGCCCACGCATTGTGCCGTGTTGCAGTAACATCTCACTCCTGCGTCACCGTCGTTTGAATCTGGAACGAAGAAAAAAACACGTTAGCAAAGAGATTGCCTATAAAACAAAAGAAAGTTGCTAGCCAGTGATGTCATTTGTTTTTGAAATACGCATTAAAAGTTTGACGAGACCAAATTATGTTGTAGTGCAAACGCTATAAGCACTTTTGCAGCATAGAACATTTTTGGTACGACGCATTAGAAATTGCTTAATTTTATTTCAATCTGTATTATAAACAGCCATTGTAGAAAATTGAACATTAAGTAAACCATGGAAAGTGAAAAAAATAGGCACGTGTAGCAAAATTCTATTAATAAAATTGAAAATATATTAAGTGTAAACCAATAAATTGAAACAGGAAACGGTTATTGCGAATGCAAAAGGAAATGCAGTAAAGGCAGTGTAGCCAATCACAAGTATCGACACCGTGGCGCCTTGTGGTGTCGTAAACTTTGATGGCGTTCGATTTGCCGAGCCTACGTCCTTACCTATAAATTCTACGATTTTACCGTCACAGACGCATTCATCCGTCATTTCATACTATACAGGAACAATCACAAAGACATTCTCGAACAACATATTTGTATCAGACTACTGTATTCCTGAAGCAGCCGCGGTGAATCATACAAACGTTTTCGACTAGAAAAAAACTTCCCTTTCATCTTAAATGGTAACCCATCGACGACAAGCCGATGAACCGGTAAAAATAACATACAGCTGGTTCGTGGCGCGTATCGTGTATGAATAATGCGCATGTCATACTCTACGGGCCCCTACATAAATATCCTCACAAACGGCCAGCCTCCGACCGCATTCAATGTAAATGCTTCGACTCCAGACGATGAAACAAAACAAAATTAATTTCAGAGGGACGCCGCTTTATTTGCTCTCGACAACGGAGGAAAACTTAAGGAAGACCCCCCTTGATGTCCGGCATCTTTAGGATATCTTTTTCGTTCACGGAATCGTGTAGTTTTTAACCCTAATATTTGAATGATTAGTGAGTTGTCCGGTGCCCAAGCGCATCGACGGGACATCGATTAAGAATCTCTATAAAAACCGATACTAACAGACAACGTCCAGCTAATCACGTTTTAAAGGGTTCATTAAAAATTTATTGAAATAAACGAACGGATTTATTATTCCCTAAACGTCCATCGAAGGAATCGAAAAAGTCCAGTAAAAAGGTAATGAGTCGTCGTCTCTGAATTCACAAAGAAATTGTAGATTTCGTCCGTGCTCAAACCGGCAGATGAAGTCGCGAGCGAATGCGAAACCGCAATAAATAAAACAATTAAAGAATAAAATACCAACGCAAAAAAGCAAAAGGATTTGCGAGCCGTTAATAGGAACCTCTGGAGCAGGGGAAATTGGAAACTTTTAATAGCGAACTTTAATAGCTCTTGCACGCAGAATTGCTTCCATTAATTGCACTTCTGCGCGCAATGCATTTATTATGAAATCGAAATTCTATTACGGTCGTTAATTTAATGTTGTTTGTCTTATAGTTCCACGATACAGGCTATTTTATAGTTCAATTGTGGGCCGGTATTTTATTCTTCGTTAACCTTTATGCATTTGTACTTAAAACAACTCATCACCTCTCATTAGTAACCATCAATGCATCGAACATTATGTTAGACGGATGCCATTAGACCGGCTTTACAATCAATTTCGAGTCAAAAATGAAGGCACAAATAGAACACCGAAGGATAAGGTAAATAAAAAACAAATAAACAAAAGAGAAAAGGGTCCCGGCATGTTATTTGGTATTGATAAATGGCCCTCCGGAGATGTGGGAGAGAAGGATGGAGCGGGGCCAGAACGAGATAGCTTTACTAATGATCAAGAAGGCAGGATGCATTGAAAGATAAAAGAAAGTGCTTCTTATCTTTTCCCAGGTTTGGTTTTCTTTAATGTATAAAAGCTGCTTTTATAGGAATTGTTAAGTGCATAGGCGCCAATTGTTCACGGCGCATTGAGTCGGAAAGCGGTGCTTCACGGTTGCAAGAATTTGTTTGGACATCCGAGCATTTACGGAGGGTCTGGCGCAATCGGTCACCCTCTGTCACGTGGCACGGTAAACGAGGTGTTAATTTCCTAGTTTCCTCTTTGTTTGCCGTACTAATTGAGAACCGTAAAAGGGATTTTTGGGATGCTCGAAATAAGTGGAATGCACTTAACGTAGAAGCTTTTTATGAGAGCCGATCTGACAAACCGGAAAAGCTTTTGGAATCGGCTCTTTTGAATGAAAAGTATTTCTGAATGTTTTGGCGATAAAGACTTATTTAAAACAGCAAATATTTAACATTGGAGCGATCGCATCGCGACACGGGAGCCGGTTTGGGTAAATCGCGATTGAAATGTTCTCGTCGCGAGCCGCTGCGGTGGAACAGATCTCTATAATAAGATAACTTTAACGCCGCTTCGTTTGCCACGTACGTCCCTTCAATTTCATTACAGATGGTCGCAACGAGACGTCTATTCGGAGTATCAAGTTCCAAGTCCATTTCTTCAGTTCATTTCGCTCATTTCAGATCAGAGATTCAATTTAGATCTCCGGCTTAGATAGTGCAAAACTTAGCTCTCAACAGAAATAGTCCGCTATTTCAGTCAGTTTGTCTGTGAAGGTCCAAAGGAAGTGGTTATACAGCTTTATTGATGCTGTGTTTACTGGAATTAAATGATGGATAGTACCGATAACTTTCACAACGTCAGGAATCGATGGGAATCAAAACTATTCAAGTTTTTATTAGCTCTTCGTTGTTAGATTGTAATCATTAGTAAGCATTAGACGTTTATGACCGAGATGCTTTTGGGAGACGTAATTAAACATACAGTTTCTGTTAAAAACATCGGAATGAGCATCTGATGGTAATAGCGCCTAACTAATGTTGCGACAACGGCTTTCTCCTGGCGTTCACACGCTGTCCGAGTCCGTTTTATCTAGTACTTTATTACGTTAATAATGATTGTGGCGCGAGCCGCAGCCGGTTTCTCTGCTATTCAGATTGGAGCTAACATAACAGGCTTTATGCTGATTGGATGACGCGGAAAAAGCAAGGCTGCTTTGCGGCCTTGTTGTCGCATTCCGATGTCCGCTATTTGAAACTATTTATTGGCTGTCAATTTGGACCGTTTGATTTGTGACTACCGACGTGACCGCACGGGCCGCAGCCATCGCAGTTACAACTATTCTCTATTCAACAACTATTAATATGGCAAGACGCCGTCAGCGTCGTAAGTATAGTGCTGCAGTGGTTTGGAATGTTAAACAGGCGCCTGAGGCAAAATGTAATAACTATGGACATAGTTAATTTATATTAGAAGATTGCGGTTTATCATTTTGCATCAGCGGTCGCGATCGAATCACGACTCATCCTCTAATTGCACTCGCTAAATTATCTTCCGTAATGGATGTCCTCGTCCGTGCGTAATTATCCAATGCGGCGCCAGTAATCTGGCCGGCCGCGGGCAATTTCCATCGGAATGCGAGTCGAGAGAGGGCTGTCTGTGGGTCGAGTAGCGTTTCTGCAGCTATCTCGTGCCGAGATCGAACCTCTAAAGCCGCTTAATGCTGCTGCACCTTGACAAATCGCACCGATAATCTCGCGTTCCAAATCGAGAGATTCACGAGCTTTCCGAAGAGCGCGCTCTTCTGAAGGCGGTTTAGAGAGCGTTTTATCAAAGATAGCGGTACCTTGAAACACCACGTCGAATAGTGTCGACGAACTAGCTGAAGATAAATAAATGCAAACGTTATTATAGAGAGCGGTGTGCGGCGCCAAACACCTATCTGTTGCAGCCCGGGCGGGATCACTTCCTCGGAAAATTGCTCATTGGCACGTTAGCCGACGCACCGGCTCGTTCTCGTGTTTACTACTAAATACAATTCACCTGACAGCCATTTATTAAAACCTTTAGTTCCTTGTTGAGTTTATATGGTGATGTAATTCGATAGAGCCATTCGATTAGCATTACTTTAGAATAACTCTTAGGGTCCGCGTTGCTTTCGCATAGATCTTATGGAAATGAGCTCGCTGATCGGTCTCGGATTTCGGACGGCCATGTTTCTTTTCTAATCTCTATTACAATGGTGTAGAGATGTCAATCGGTCGATAGTTGTGCTGGTCTAAGTATAGGAACGTCGTTTATCAGTGATTCCGTCCACGTCCCGTCGCCGTCGAGGTTATCGAGGCGCTTTCACGCCACTCGAATAACATTTGAATAATGAAATGCGTTCGTCGAACTCCTAAAAGTGCAAAACGAAGCTAGCGCCGACACGGGCGTAACGTGCCACCTGTTCGCGGATGAATCGAAGAGTATTCATCGCCTCGTTAAGTCACAATGGGCCACAGAAGGCCGACTACCTGATCTTTTTTTTTTCTCTTTATCGAACGCTCACGAGCAAGACCTTTATCCGTTTCGAATGGGCTTCGATAGCCGAGCTGCCCCGTTTCGATTGTGTAGGCGACGTAAATGTCACAACGACAATGCTCATCGTTTAGTGCCCTCGACTCGGGATGATTGTCGTCTTAAATCATAACAGCTCTCAATCATCTGGAAGCCCATTAGTGGACGCGTGCCACTGCCGACTTACCGTAAACATTTCAGCTCTTCTGTGTGCATTCCCATACCGGTAGTGTAAAAGTTTTCATTGGAGATTTACCGTTTCAATTTATTGTGTAAACATCGGTGGACGTTTGTCGTAGTGTCAACAATTCGGGACAGGTGTTTAGCGACATAGGTGGTAAGGTGACAAGTGAAGTTTTTAGATGTTGCAACAGCGCTGTTGTTTTAAAACTGACGTGTGAAAAAGTTTACACCTTCGCTGTAGGAAGCGATCGGTTCGTTGACTTGCTAGTATATGCAAGACGAGATTGAATCGTAACACAAAAAGCTTAATCAATATTTCAACAGCGGCCGCATTCCGCACTTATCCGAGCAGCGCTTGGCTTTCGATTTAATTAGATCGTGAAAAAAGCTATAGGAGAGGTTATCTCGCGTTTGAACAAGACATTTCTTGTTTTGAGCTCGCGTGTATGAGAAATTATTGCAGCTGCTAATGTTGTGCACACGACGTTATAAATTATGCACATTAAATATGTATTTATGCATATCGATGGCGCTCTCCGTCACATTTCCTTACTTCACGCCACCTCGTAAGCTGCTGTTACCTTAACATTTACAAACATCAAAGGGCTATTTGTGTTCGCAGAACTTATGAGGTAATCATAGACATTCGTAACTCAAGAGCCGAGAATTTCGCAAAATTACCACACACATCATAAAATCAAAGTTTCCAGCTGCGTGTATGTTTAGGCTAATCTCAGAAATTACTTGATGGATTTTAGTTTAGCTTTCAACACTACTAGGACCACTAACTATAAGATTATACATTATGCGCGAGTTAAATTTCAAGACAGACTTTAAAATGGTGGCAGGTGGCAGGCGCTATTTATCAGCTATTGGAAAACAGAAAACTTATATGAGAGAAACATGAACAGAAAAACATATAGTTTTGTAGACTTGCGAAGTTTCGGATAAGGTTTTAAGGTTCCTTGCAAAATCATAGACGAAACATAAAATGCGGGTTCCAAAGATCTAACAGCAAATTAGCTGGATACATTTCGAATCCAAATTTTGGTCCAATGTCTTTCTTGGGCAGACTGGACGCGGAAGACTCAGAACAGGCTATAAGACTTGATAGACGAGACATAGAGGAAGCACTAGATCTAGCAAAACACACGAGTTCAGTAACGGGTTATTATATCATATCTGAAATGGAATGCGCTTGAATTTCTCCGGATCGTCGGTGTCTTAGTGAAAGAAGTAGGGGCCGGAATGCGGTCGTCAGCTCTGTGTTGGGACGTGGAATTCACACCGTTACCACTTGTACACGTTAATAAGTGTGTGCTAGTTGCGAATGGGTTTGATTCGAGATTAGAATTTGGTAGTTTTGAGATCCGTTTGGATGTTTCTGCGCTGTCCTTAGCCTGATGGGCAAAGGCACGGGTGGCAATGGGACTGTGTGTGTTTCAAATGAGAGGTCTTTGATGACGTTCGAAAATATTGATGTACAAGTAGTGAATAGATAGGGTTGGTCGTAAACTCCTTTTCACACCTTGCTTTTATCTATTTAGCAATGGGTTTGGCTGGACCAGTTTTTTACAAAACACTGGTTTGCGGTCCGCAAGAGCCAAAATATGGGCCGCAGAAGGTTTCTGATTTCAAACTTTTCAACTGAAAAGTTATATTGATGCGAATTGATTTTGTTTCTAACCAACGTTGTCTTTTCCACAACAATGCTTTTTATATTTTTACTATAAAAAATATATAAATATGCAACAGGTTTACCACCCACAGTTCCATTTTCTTTTAGACTTCTGGTTCCTACTGACAACAAAAAAAATAAAGAGGTCTTAGGTCGTAAAAGGTTGTAAACCACTGGGCTAGCCTAACTAGTTAGCTAGACGGTCTGTGTTGGCGTTTTAATTTCCAATGATACTTCTATCAATGCCTTCTTTCATAGCAACAAATCGACAGTCCAATTATATTTCCAACCAAAACTCATCAACATTATTCCAAACATTTTGAACGCTGCTCATATAAAATTCAGTACCTACTATTAGCTGATTTATTACCATACGGGGGCATAGCAACTAGTTCATAGTGATTCATGGTCCTGCTTGTAATTCCACACATGTCAACTTCATGATTTGACGTGCTTTCTGCACCAGCCCGTATGTTTATTGCTCGGCTGTGGCGGTATCTGAATATACAGTGGTATTTATGTTCGTCAAGGATTATACTCCTTGTATGGTAATCGACTGTACTGTTGGTTGTGTCCAGGATATACAATAATGAAACAGCAGGCTTTTCCTGATCGTGTACAGTTTTATTTACTAACGCGTCTACTACTATTATGGCTACTGTATTCTAAATGACTACATACAGTGTTTAATTTACAGACTGATCGCATTTCTCTAAGGGTCCTAAGGTTGTCTGGTAGATATCGCTGCCAGCGATTGTACCCATAGATTTAAGTTTGTGTAATTTTTTTTTATATTTTCGTGCTCTACAATAAAGTATATTTGTTTTATGTATACGTCTTACAAATGGTCGATCAATGCCCGAATATTTATGATTTTACCGATTTCTTTGAAAATATGTGTTTTTTTGCAATGATTTTTTCAACTGTACAGTCATATAAATATGCAGTAGGCTCTTCTCGTGACTTTCTTCTCTCTTGACTTCTTTCTTTTTCTTGACCTTATGATCGTTCTACAATATGTTCAATATTTTTCATACTCACAGAAATCACCTCAGATTCTCGTAGTTAACAAGATGATAAACCAGTAGTAGCAGTTGTGGTATTTCCATTTGTCTCAGTCGCCTGGCCGCGAGAGTAGCAACTAAACAGTTACACATGACATACCCGACATATCACGTTACATTCGGCTTTATATTATCTTCAAGATAGATTTTCGTGAAAATTATACCTTTGGATAGTAAATTGCTTGTGATAGAGATCAGAGTTTTGAATGAGGAGCCCACCGTGAATGTTTGAGACAGGATTTGAAAGATGAAACACCTCGTGCGATGTAGAAATGTTGATATCATCATTATGGAGTTTATGAAATATTCTCGATAATATGTTGTAAAAAGCTGACCCGGTGATATTTGTACTTATTCAATGAATGATGGAATTATTGACCGAACGATGGTATGACTGGGACGAATGAACAGTAGCTGTCATTTGTCCATATATTCGGTCACTTTTTATTGTTATTCTGCTATTCGGGGCGGAGATGAGTCCAACAAAGTAATCGATCATTAAAATCGGTCAAAGGCATTCTTGATTTATAAATGATGAAACTAACACAATTTCGCTGACTGTAGATATATTCTATAATATTTAAGTGGCAATGGACAGGGCACATTGCTCGCAGAACAGATGGTCGTTGGGGCCGAAAAGTTCTGGAAAGGAGACCACGTACCGGAAGACGTAGCGTTGGTCTTCTCCTACAAGGTGGACCGATGACCTGGTAAGGGTTGCGGGAATCATATGGATGCGAGAAGCATAGGACCGTTCATTGTGGCGACACTTGGAGGAGGCCTATATCCAACAGTGGACATTGATGATGAGGTATATTAAAAATATATCGAGATTCTAGAGATGCTGAATATGATCGTTTAAGCATCCAAACTCGACCACCGTGCATACTATCTGGTACAAATATTTGGAATGTGCCAACCACATCCGTGACTTTCTAATCTCTAATGCTGCATTGCAAGACAACATGCACAACGCTAAATTGAATACACCATTCTACTGCTACATTTACCAACTGAACATTTCTCTAAATTCTAAAGTGCCTTGTACTAATAGACGGAACAATTCAATCGGCTTGATCAATAGAAAGAGTTTATCGGAACATTTACAACATATTTAAGTACTAAACAGAGCACTACATAAATTACTAGTGCTATTTATAAATGGTTTATAAACGCCTAGTGCGTTTAGTTAGCGGTACGTTCAAAGGAATGCATGGAGAGCATTGAGCATGCTCTTTATGTACGTAAATGTAAGGCTGTTGTCAGGGTGAGGAGTTTCCGCGAGTATGAAGACGGGTACGAAGTATCTAATTATCAAATACTAGCTTCTGCGAGCGGCTTTGCCCGCGTGAAAGTAGGAAATATAACCTATGTTCTAAAAATAGAGCCTATGTCACTCAGTCATAAAGTAGCGTTCAACTGGTCAAATTATTAAAAAAATTGGTCTAGTAGTTTTTGAATTAAACAAAAAGGTAATATCTTTATAATATTATCTAGTATAGATTATGAAACCGCTGTTTCCACCCATACTAGACTGTAAAGTTATTCAATCAGCAAAGCTAATATTTTATGATTACCAAAAGGTCAAAAATTTATAGAATTTACAAGCGCCAATGAAATGCTATATTTTGGTATTTTGACAATATCTATCACCACACTTTTACCGATAGTAGGTACATAATAATACCATTTTTCTAGACTATTTATGGAGATTATGGTAGGTATTTAGCCTGTCAAGACGGCGAGGCGTAGCTAGCAAACATTCGTGCCTATAAAGTTTTACCCTGAGGAAACACGTCCCTACAGTGCCTATATGCACAGTGGCCATATAATCGCTCCCGCACCCGCCCGAGTCACCGCTCAATCAGCCTGAACAAGGCCTTATGTATGCAAATGTAAGGGATCATTATTTCAGCGCTGATGAACTTATGCACGAATATGTAATATGAGAAACCAATCGTAAGGCTGTTTCGTGTTTAGATAGTGAATGAAATCAAAATATCACTCAATATTGTGTTTCGTACCCGAGTTGCGAGAGGGAAGTCAGATACGACACACAATGTGACAACGATGCAATGGCGCTTTAAATCTATGAAGAAAGTCTTCATAGATTTTATCTCTCTCGCTATTTAATCATGATAGCGTTTACTACGAAAAGTATAGTTTATTTAACAAAAGTTTTTGTACAATTTAATGTTGAAGCAGTGTAAATGATGCGCTTCTAAAGCATTTGATTTATTTAACGTAATCAAACCGTGCCGTACTGAATCGTGCACTCGTGCGACTGTGCAAATGCGAATTTCACGCGCAGTGTCTTTTTATACCTATAGATTTTAGGTGATGCTGCTTTGCTAGAACTGCGGAATTGTTCGAAAGAGTCACTGTGGCTAGTGTGGCTACTGAAGAAAAATCACCCATGGTTTTTTAACTGATATAAACTAGTCCTTGACTATGATCCGACCTGATGGTAAGCAGTGATGCAATCGTGTTGGTTTTGGTCAGCTAAAGTCTAGTGGAGCTTAGGGATCTCGCTTCACTCAGAGCAGGGAAAGTTATGATGAATTCCTGACCACAAAAAAAAATAAAAAAAAAGATATATAAACTTTGAATAGTTTTGATACAACCAACCATGTATTTATATGTGAAGCCTGGGACAACATAGGTGATAATGGTAACAACGATAAACGACCGTCCAAAGGTGGCTAGAATCGGAAGGACCAAAGGCTCTATGATCCATTTGAGTACTTCAGTGTAAATAGTCAAATTTATAATAGTCTTTCTTCTTATCTGTAAAAGGGATGGAGGTATACAGGGTGTAAGCATAGCTCCATCCCTCTTTCTCGCTCGCAAGACTGACATTTTATCACGTCACTGTAAAGCCAGGTGCTAAACTAAATGGGAGGACCATGTCTTCTAGAGTAATGACTGCGGTAGGCAGACTTTTTTTAACCTATGTTTATTCCGCAAAGCCAGCATTTTTAATTAGCTTATTATAATTAATTATTCCATGTTAATATATACTTGTTTCAATTTGTACCAAGAAACCGTGCTCATATACAAGCAATCGATCATCGCAAAAATCGATATCATTAATCGTTTATTGTAAATTCGATATCGCCATTTTGTCCGATCAACGGTTATAGATTCACGATTCATTTATTAAGACTTCGGAACTATTAATTAAGTTTAATAAAATATTTTGTGGAATTCTCGGATTGGAAAATTACAAAGTTATGTAGCTGTTGATTTTGAAGAAATTGTTTGATTCTGAACTTTATTACAAAAGAAATAAGGTGTTCTGGTAAGTTGGCGACTTGAAAACGTTTACCAGGTGAGAGGTCTTTGGCCACATGTTATGTTATGCAGTTATATTTTGAAACATGTTATTTATCTTTAAACAGTTTATTAGTTTTGTTAAGAACGTGACAATCGATAACTAATTCGATTATGATAATACAAGCCTAAGGCGTTATTCGTCATTTTAATTCTAAAGTTAATTAAACTTTGACAAATTGGTAAAAATTTTACCTTTAGGGTTTTGAATTATTTGATGTAACTGGAAAGAAGATGAATTAAGTAAAATATTGTTTTTCATAATTAAATAGTCAGATCATTAATTATCTTTTTGTAGCTCGAAGGCGAACTGGAGACACACAAACTTGTAAAAAATAATAATAGCTATTCGTATTCAATATTCAAATTTAAAACAGTTTCGCATTCTATATAATTCTATAAATTAAAAAGAAATGTTATTCCAAATTTAAATTCTAGACTTTCTATCGACGTCACAAGGTCGTTAGGCGTCCTCGGCCCAGCCAGGTCAGAAACCTGCCAGCATTCTGGTACATGACAGGTGACGTCAATCGCACCAGCATGGCAACAGTAAGTTCGCGGCCATTTTTATTTAGAAAAACAATTTTAGTAGCATGTTTTAATCGTAAACCAGTCGGTTTATGGCTACTTTCCTCTAGAAGTTTTATCTCGATGTAATTACATTACCATACCAACTGATTAATTCACTTAATTAGCAGTTGGACTGAAGTTTCTAAGAAAACTTCTACCTTTTTGTCTGAGTTACTAATTTAGTTTTGAAAGAAATTTTGTGTCGATTTATTGTTGGGAGACTTCAAAATTCTTTTTTAATTGTTTGTCATGAGAATAGTGTCACTTATTTCTATTACCTACATAAATATCTATCAAAGAACTGTCATAAATTACATTTAAATTGCAGGCTTGATTAAAATGAGAATATATCAATAGACAAGAGTTTCATAAAAATCTAACAATCATTGCATCATTTACGCACCTGACAGGTTCCCTATCCATTTGCATATTTTTTTTAGACTTAATATAACTTGGCATACTTTTGTTTGGCATACTCCTTCTAGTCAGAAGGACATGTATGGTAGTTTGGTAGCAATTTTTGGGTACAGTACAGACCAGTCTCTTGCGTCCAAAAAATGCTACCAAACTACCAACTATCCCACACAACATCTGTCAACGACCTCCTTCACAAACCCACAGACAAGTCTTAGTCTATCTAGACACTGCTATGTCATCGCCTAAACTTAGAAAACTAATACATACTACTCAAAAGTAGTTCTCAGCGAGACGGGGAATTAACACAATCAGCGGTGGCCATAAAAAGAGCGTCTGGACCGCTAACTAGCTCAAACGTACATATGTAAGTATACAAACGAGAGACTTAACTACTGCACTCGGTAGAAACAAACAACATCTCGGGATATAACTACTAATATTTAAACAGACAGACGATAGTGCAGCGGTTGGTCCGAGGTGGAGGCGGTAGCGGGAGCGAGAGCGGGAATAAACTTGTCAGGGATAGCCTAGTTCGAGCTGTGGGATTGTGAGAAAGAGTTATCGCCAGTGAGGCTTAGGCTTACCATCAGGTGAGATAGTGGTCAAAAGTGAGCCTAACTATAATGAAAAAAAAAAAAAAATATAGGTGGGTTATAATCATTGAAGTCTGGTGCTCCCTCACTCCCCCTAGAAGGAGAAGTTATTTAAAGATTGTCCACTTCTAAGAATTCTTTATATGCTAGTATTTTGTACAAATTAATTAATTTCATGATTCTATACAACTTGAATCTCAATTATATTATGGGATACGGTACGGTACAGTAACTAAATAGTATTCTTATCTTAACACTAAAAACTTATGGCTTGAATGTTTTGAATTTAATATCTAGGGTAGGTATGTATTTTTATCTGATCCTTATTAAAATAAGAGGGCAAGAGGGGTAATCAATAAAAAAAGCATTGATTGTACAACAGAAAGTTTTATAATCGCTACAGCCTATGACTCGCACTGGCGTACAAGTGAAACGTGCTGTGTACACGTTCTAAAGAGGCGCCGATGACGGCGATGTGTGGTCTCACTGGTCCCAGCACCGGACACGGCGGGGTACCCGCACCGAATATTGTTTTTATTAACTAATAAGTTTTATTGCCCAACAGCGAGCCGCATTTCAAATTAAAAACCTTCGATTATAAAGTACTGAGTTGAAGACGTGATACGCTGTTTTTTTTTTCTTCTTTTAATTTCGTGTCGAGATTTTATCGGTGCCTGTCATGATTAAAAATGCAAGTCCGAATGAAAGGAATTTAATCCCTATCAATGCTAAAACGTTTTTGTAACACGAAGCTTAATATGTCAAAAACGATTCAGTAAATTTCAATCAAATCCTCCTAACAAAATACCTACTTACTGACCGCACAAAATCTCACAATAAGTTCCTCACCTTGTATTCCACCACAATTTGTTTGAACTAAAAAAGAAATCGGTCTCCATACATAAGCATCTGTTTGCTCGAAGAAAATTGTAGTGCAATCTTGCGCAATCATTGGGGGAGCTTTGTGCTCCGACCGCGTTCGGGTGAAATCGGCAATTATCGGACGAAACGATTATTTGCCGAAGGGACGCCGAACACGACCGTTGTCGTGCCGACAGAACCGCCCCGGGGAAAAGCTTTTGAAGATTTGTTTTATTTAACAAATGAATGATTACTTTAATAACGTGTGTTCGGACTTTGAGTGAGGATGAAAGTAGACCGCAGAATAGATCGGCTAAGGATGTAAAACAGACAGCAACGTTTCATGCTAGCTTAGTATCTGAAGGAGAAATTTAAAGGCGATGAATATACAAAGACATTGCTGACTAAATACTTACTTAAGAGAAAGACAAACCAAGCCATGTAAATGGACCAACGTTTCGCATCTTCAATTTAATGAATAATCATTACTAAAGTTAAAGCAATCGTAATGACAAAGCGAAAACACTAGTAAGGCAACACATATTTATTAGCGCAATTACAAACACAATTAAGCCAGCATCATAAAAACTGAATGTTGATATGAGAAAACAAATGACACACGCAAGTGAGAAAATACACGGCGGTGAGACAGAAGAATCGATTACCAATAATGTTGATGAAATGTGTGATTATGACGAGGTAAGTAGAAACATTAGTCCTGCTATTGGCGCCATGTACGAGAGAGCAATTTTTAGTCCATTCCCAACTGATTAGTCTCGTTGAACTATGAGAAATCGACTAACTGCTAACGATTGAAATTACTAAACTGGCTAGTCGGGTAGCAATTACTAGTTATGCCGGCAGATCTCCTAGTAATTTTACTGCAAAAGTTGAGTCTAAACAATACGTAGTATAGTGAAACTTGATAGCCGATTTCTTGGAAATAGTTGCGTTCTCTCGTTAAGTTATAGTTTTCAATCATTTGTTACAATGTACGTGTAGTCTAGCAGTTTAATGTACTACGCTTTTCTCGGAAAGGTGAGTTATTTAACGATCTTCGTCGTGTTTTAGAAATTCAATTGCTTAATTAAAAAGTACACGAAGACGTTTAAAATGTGCAAGTAAATTGGAAAGCTGCTCATCAGTATGATATTTCTTATATAATTGTAGTTTTCTGTCACTATTTGTAGGCTCGCGTTTGACTTCTGAAGGAGC
Source organism: Mythimna lalbum (assembly GCA_949319445.1). Taxonomy (NCBI): domain Eukaryota; kingdom Metazoa; phylum Arthropoda; class Insecta; order Lepidoptera; family Noctuidae; genus Mythimna; species Mythimna lalbum. The sequence continues at coordinate 17,329,009 of OX439358.1, read as the reverse complement.
TGTTGAGTTGTAAAGCGAAGATATGGTCGACGATGTAGCACGCTTGCCTAGAGGTAACCTATTCCCTCTTTACTTAAAGATCCCCACGTTGTATTCCACTCTTTAGCAGTGCTCACAATAAATATGTTCCTATAACATTTTGTACATATTGGTGGGGTATCCACCATGTACCGGTGGCGCAACGCCTTTTATTAAAAGTTTATTAGTTAAAGCATGATACTATTCAAGGGTCTTAAATTGGTATTTCCTGATACCAAAAACCACCCCTAGGTTAAAACAAGAGTGAACAGCTTGCTTCTAGGCAAGCGTGTTCCATCGTCGGCTACATCATCGCTTCATACCATAAAGTGAGATAGTGATCAAACACGAGGATTTTAGAATAGGCATAATAAAAAGAAAGAAAGAAAGGATACTAATATTTAAAAAAAAAATCGTACGAAAGTGGACGGAATACACCTCTGACGATAAACAAGAAAAAACGTCCTATACGCATTTATCTAGAGGTGCAAATTGCAACTATAATTTTATAATATAAGCAATATTGCAAAACTTATTTCTTTAATCAAGTCGGTAACATTACGCTTGTGCACAAAATAGCTCATTTTTATACACTGCCATTATAGAGCAATTTCAATACATTATGCGACTTTATCATTACTTGCGTCATTATACTACTTACAGGACATTTTTAATAAGAAAATGGTCATTTTTTGCGGTTACACTATCAACTTTGTTCTGTTTTTATAATACTGATTCATTTAAAGTCTGTGACTTCAAGGTTTTATAAATCATTTGTGAGATATATAAAGGATGTTCTATGAAAATAATAGCAATCAATAGTAAAATAATAACTTTGAATAACAAGTACTTCAGAGGGACTGGAACAATTTGTCTGTTGCGGTCTTCCCGTCCGATTATAATTTAGGTGTCTTCAAGGCAAGAGTGAATAGGCTCTTAATAAACTAGTGCGCCTCACCATCAACGATTGCATCACTGCTTACCATCAGGTGGGATCGCATTCAAGCCCTAGTTTATATCAATTAAAAAAAAAAGACGTAGCAGTTTCGGCCAAAATTTGATGATATGCCGAAATTCGGTCACGGTTTCGGCTTTCGTTTAGGTAAAAAGAAAAATGGTTTATCAAAAAACGGCAAAAATTAAGCTTACTCATGCTTCATATCAATGTTATGTCAATTTCGCTATTTCATAAAAAAATTGTTTTTATGCGGTAAGTATCGTAATTTATTTTGAATGCTGCATTTAATGAGAACCGTAGCTTCTAAACGCTTTTAAATGTGTCCACATTATATTAAAGAAATGTTAGAAAATATAGCTTATTATAATAGACCGCATTAAAGCAGCAGCTAAGAATTAAGTATTACCAGTTTGCGTCGGCATTTTCTGAAGCAAGTGCTAGATATAATCATGGATTTTTATTTATACCTACTAATTATATGCGAGCGAAGCAGCTGCGGTATCGAATCAATTACGCATCATTTCACGATAAATTAACTTGGTACCGGTACAGGTGATATTTACCATCGAGACTGGCGCCATGGAGACAGCTGAACGCGTATTACGCATCGGTCCAAGGGCCACATACAAACAAGCTTGCGATAACTCATTTCCAACGGATGCCAGTTCACAGACAATTACCTCAAAAAATGCAACCCTACTTATATTTTTAGGAAATGACATAAAATCGTTCACAGGCTCGTCTTCTAAACCATTAGGCAACAGACCTATGATTTGACGGACTAACGAAGGAGCCGTAAAATTCCTCCTATAATCACCGTGGACCGCTCCCAATGCGCGGGAGGGGGGGTTGATTACAGGGTAACCGCCCACTGGCGGCCGCGGGAATCCGACCGCGACGGACAACGAAATGTCTTAAAACAATAATACACTATCGGAACTTTATACCCTTTTATAAAATCGTCGAGGACCAGAGTAAGGTTGTTAGCGCGCTCATCAGAACAGTGACGTGTAACTTTTGAATTATAGACGGACACGATTTCGCTTAGCTCTATAATTGTAAGGGCTTCTAATATTTGATGATTGCGTGCCGCATCGTTGCGTGTCCGTTTTTTTTTTATGTATTTCATTATTCTTTGTAGCAAACTAGTGTTCGTGGAACTGTACTCTAGGTAGCAATCAAGAATAAATTAGGTATTTTATTTGCCATTTAGTTAATTAGCTTCAGATAATCTTATTTTAACCGTTGCTTTAGCAACATTCCTGAATGAAATAAAATGAGAAAATAAATGGATATTGCTTTTACAGCGCTTTCTATTATGCATTCTAAACCATCTTTGCTTCCTTTTGGAATTTACTGTTTGCGTAAGAATTTCAGGCTTTATTTCTGTGAAAATAAGGTTTATTTTATAGGGTATTAAAGTAACTAGACATTATTTATAGGTAAACGGCCAATTCCCCCGGAACGCTTCGCTAATTGACATTAAATGCTAGTCGTTTGTCATTCGTGTTCTTGACTTGGTATCGTCACGTAACTGAGAATTCGACTCAAAGCTGGTCTTTTTTTAACACTGTATTAAATCATTCGTGATAGCATAGCGTGGAGACTGTGTGGCATATGGCATATGTATGGTTAAAATCTTCTTACTTATTTGTTATTTATTATAAAAAATCTCCCACCACGTCGGTCCACGATAAACTTAAAAACACATCGGATTTTTATGCGGCTTTAACCTATAGAATCATAGACAGAGTGATTCAGTAGAAAGATTTAGAGCAGAGAATTGCTGAGAATTTCAAAGTTTCTGTAAGTTCAGATTCCGAAGTGCCTTGGCAGCTACAGAGAACTCAAATCCATCCGAAATTTAACTTTTTGTAACTTCTCTATTCTCACAAACGTCCCTATAATTTTCGGCCAATTCGGCATCACCCAACCTTTAGAGAGGGCCGCATGTTTAATACCAATTTTTGGTCTCAAATTGGGTTTTAATCGACGGATGTAGGTCGGCTGTAATTTCTAGTCGAGAAATGATAATTCGAAGACATATGGCCGGCACGACGATTATTTTAATGTGAAGGCGGAAAATAGGGTCTCAGATACCTTTATGCGGTTCTATAATGACAGATGGAGACCTGTTACTTTACTTTTTATTACGCGTTAAGCATGTGGCCTAATTATACAGTACAGCTAATAACTGTGAGGTTGTATTTATTTATTCTACCCGCCATTTCATTAAGTGCGAATGGATAAGGTAAATGTTAACTACCTTCGATAATATTAAGTACATGTAAATTCATTTTATTATAATTTACTTTCTAAGAATGTATATTTTCAAAATGTTAAACACATATTGCGTATGCGAATACATGGACGTTAATTAAATGGGCGTTCGAAGTTGTAAATATTAATTAACTAAGTGCAAACTACTTAACACCAATGCGAAAATAATTACCGAGACGATTGGTATCACGTTTCATCTGCAATATGTTTTCGGTAAGTTTAAATAGCTGCAAGATTCAATTTAATAATGCTTGATGGATTATAATAATTAATTTCTATCATTCTTAAAGGCATTTATCACTAACACGAAGAGAAATAATCTTTGCAATCTACAAAAAATATTTAATATTCGTCTAAGATATTGTAAGGAAGAAAGAGTACATTTAATTCAATGCGATTTTCCACGGAATATCTTCACATCGTTACATCCTGATGCACATTTGTTCAGATTACACCAATACATTAATTTAATTCCAGTTCATATCATGTTTAATGTAAGTAATGGCACATACAACCACGACAAAGGGAATCCCAGAGTATTATTAAAATATTTATTCATTGTGCTTAGAGCTACGCAATTAAATTCAATTGTATGCGTGCCTTCTTAAAATAGCTAGACTAATAAATTAAAGTATTAGCACACGAACACTTTTCAAATATGATTATAATATCTAATACATAACTTTAAGCTTATACCATGATTGAATTAAAGCTCGCCGTTTGTGTGGGTGGCAAAAAATGGTCCATCTTTGTTTTAATGGCCGCTAGCTACACATTAGATGATGAGCCTATTAATTTTATATGAAAACTATTAATATATTTGTGTAATTGATGATCGTTGAAGATAGCAGTTAAGATTCAGTGTGAAAGTGTAAATTTGTTGCCTTGAGCAAATTCAAATTGTCAAGTTTACATTATATGGGTGATTGATTTGGCTTTGAGATTTTTTTTTATTCATATTAAGATGCATTAGGTCTAGTATTTGAATTATTCTTACAAAGTAAGCGTTGATTATTGAAAGTCAAGGTTAAAATAAAACTAGATTGCTCGCAAAAGTTGTCTGAGGAGAAGTACGGGAAATCGAATTTCGATTCTTCTAATTGTTTGTTTTATTCAATCTTATTTGAATTGTGGCCAAAAAAATCTCTACCGTTTTTCTCACGAAAGAACTTCTCCTTAAGCAAGACGAGCAAACATAATCTTCATTCATTAGCTTATTTATTTATACGAGACAGATGGATTTATGGAACACATTACACACCATGAGAATAAAATAAACTCATATTAATTAGAACTGTCTCCCTATGATGTAGTGTTATAGAGCTTTGCATTTTATTATAATGTGAAATGAAGCAAGATTTGATAATCGCTATCAATTTGCCACCAAAACATAATCCGTTGCCTATCTCTATAAAACCATGACAAACAATAATTATATAAATAAAATTTAAAACGTGGTATATATTGCAATCACTTTCGAAAGATAATAATTTATTAAGGACTCCGTGACACTAATCTGCATGGTTTTCATATGATTTGACCCCGAGTTGGTTTCGGTGTTTCTTCTCAGGGTAGTCAGCTAGGAAACACCGGCCTCATCTAGTTTAAACTGACTGAAAATAAATGGTCGTGTAAAATATTTTTTTTAAACTTATTTGCAAAATAAAGATCATTCATTTATTTATTTATTTAAGTACAAAATTCCAGGCTTCGAACTCAACAAATATTGTACAGATCATCCATCTAGCCACTGAACCAACTCTTACAAATCAATTAAGGGCGAAGTCCATTCGTAAAGAAAGGATCGTAAAAACAATTCAGAGGCCTCTAATTGTCCGGTCTGCCTGTCTGTACTAATGAACACATGTTGATAGACCACTCGACTGTAATAAAAGATATAGCGAGCGTTTAAGTTATAAAATCGACCACAATTTGACGTTTAAACGAACTCTTTATGATCGGAAACGTTAAATGAACTTGATTTCCGTACATGACTTGTTATAAAATAATAAATTTTGTAACGACATGTTTTTGGCTGTATATTTTAGTATCAACGACTGTCTATAAAGTTGATTGTGGAGACGTTTAATAAAAAAAAAAACACTTTAATTTTTTTTTTTACTTTTCTACTTAAAACTTTCCAATAGCCTCAAGGAATTACTAAAAATAACTTAGCATAATGTCTATCAAAATTAATTCAAAATCGACGTAAAGAATGCACAACGAACTATTTCAAAAATTCTCAATCAACAGATTAAAAATGCATCTACGTGTATAATCACTTTCCGAAAATATTTTTATTAGGCCGATACCGTTCCCCCTCATACCAACACTGAAGCTATTAACGGAACGGAATATTGTTGAACTAATAACTGTTACTATGATACGTCAAATAATTGTAAAATGCAATTTTCACAGACATAATTATGTTTAGTAAGGAGTAGTTACTCAAGCGCTAAGTGTCTGTCGCAAACGCTACCGAATGTGTTAGCCGCTGGGTACTGACAGACAAACAGATGGATTTACGAGCGTCCTATTGACCTGAGATTAAAACTGTTAGTTCAGTTTTTGAGTCGCCTAACCAAGATAACAGAACGAGGTAATAAATTATGTTTAGTACTTAGGCAAGCGAGCAACTTTAATAATCATATTTCAGACCGACCAGTTTTGACATTGCGTACCTTATAAGGTATTTTATCGACTGGAAAAGTGGATATAATAAACATTATTTGAGAAATTATAGATAATTATTATTAATTTATTGCACAGACATGTGGGGCATGCATTTCAAATAACATTTATCTAAAAGCCGAAACCGAAACTTGGTATCTGGTTTCGACCAATTGGTCACCTCTATTTCGAAACACACTTAGCAATTTTTTAAATAAAATAACGAATAATATTCGCATTTAATCAATTTAAAATACGCGGTTCATTTTAAAACCACCGTATAAAACTATTAGCCGCTAAAGCGAACGTGTATCATTCGTGGAACGCGTAAATAAAATGCGTAAACAATGGGAATTATAATCAATATATGCGCATATTGCGAATACTCGGTACTGAGTGACTCATTGCTACAGCACCGTGATTATAACACTAGTGGGTACCGAAAACCGACCAAGTTCAAACATTATTATTGAATATTAATATGTAATTTATTACTTGCGATTCTCAATGGATTGGCTTCAAACGGATGCCGGTTAGACAATGACTATACTTTGTTCAAAATAACATTAGAAAATTTTAAAAACCTTTTATTACTGTCCGTCCGACCGATTTTGAATTTAATTACGTTGGTGGAATGACAAAATAATGGCGGCTGCAGCAAATAGTTCGTATTGCAACCACTTTTTTGCTTTTAATGCCATCCTTATGCATACGAAATAGAAGTTAAAATCGGTTGAACAGACAGTAAAATAAGGTTTTTTTGAATTTCTATTTTAAACGAGAATAGGGTATATCGGATACCGAAAACCGACCAAGTTCAAACGTCATTATTGAATATTAATATGCAATTTATTACTTACGATTTTCAATGGATTGGCTTCAAACGGATGCCGATTTAGACAATGACTAATGCTAGTTACGTATCATTTGTGAAAACACTAACGACTTGCCCCAGCTTCGTCCGGGTTCATAAATCTTTTAAATTGGGCACCTAGTTGACTCATTATATTTATTAGATAATTTAATCAACTAGTACATAACTTTGTAAAATCAGTGGAAAAAAAAACAATCCCGTTCAATATTAAGTTGGCCCCAGTAGGCTTCGACCCTGCTGGGTCCCTACTTGATCCTGCTGGGGCCCCTACTCGACCCTGTTGGGCCCCTACTCGACCCTACTGGGCCCCCACTAAATCCTGCTGGGCCCCCACTCAATCCTGCTGGGCCCCAACTCAATCCTGCTGGGCCCCAACTCGACCCTGCATGGCCCCTACTCGACCCTGCATGGCCCCTACTCGACCCTGCTAGGCCCCTACACCTTTACCGTTCTAGGACCGCGACTATCCCCTTCATACTTTGCTCCAACAGTTTGCGTCCAGGGCCACGGTAACACTATAGAACCAACCCATAGCCTAAACTTTCTATCATAAAGTTTCTCATCGTCTTGAGTATCAAATGGGTAATAACTGCAAGTAATAAAACAAAAGTATAACTGTCATGGCACTTGTCACGATTTGTTACTTAAACCTACGCACAGCCATTTGTAAAGTAACCCAGCTAGCAATAACAATTAAAACATAATAACAATATTCCACAACTTTCAGAGAACGCCATCTACTTCTAAACTAAGCAAGAGCTTGTGCTATGAGTACTAAAAACTAATCAACATACTTATATATTTCTAAACGCATAAATATTATTAGATTAATTACACCCAGACAACAAATGATCGTGGTCATCACACAAACATTTGTCCTGCGTGGGAATCAACACCACAACCCCGGCATAGTAGTCCGGGCCACTAACCACTAGAGGAACAGGCCAGTCATTTTATACGTTATAATTTTACAATTAAAACCAAACCATTAACAATATTTACACTTCGTACTAAATATTTGCCACCCAAAGCATTAATTGTGATCATTATTTCAAAACGAGGGGGCGCCAACAAATTCACTAAACAAATCAAACATTATTTCCATTAACAATAAACTAAATTTATTTAAACCACGAATAGATTAAACAAATCATAAGCAAATATTAATTTACTTGACAAATAGAAATCACGTTTCTAGATACCGCTGAATTCGACACTAGTGCTGCGCATTCAATTTGCGAATAAACATCGATAAACATCACAGAGATCGCGTTTTGGCATGTCATCGATGCGATAGTGATCATTATAAGCGACAGTGGCGCCAAAAACGGTCGCGCAATGAGGTCACCGGTGGCGTCGAGCCAAGTGCATATAAAACGAGTCACGGCCCGCCGCTCCGACGCCAATGACTGAAGTTTTTATCGATACTTTGATAACTATACCTAATTATAAATGCGAACATAAATTAAAAGTCGAAGTCTAATGCAAGCGCACCAAACAAACCTTGGATTTTGTTTAACGAAATGTAATTGATTCAAGTGAAGTTATTGTAAACATCTCACGGATATTTCAATAGAACGTAACTCAAATGCTTGTGGGAATAATGGCTCGGTTCCAAAACAAATTTTGCCACAGTGTATTGACGTACCAGCTAATAACTTTTTACCTCCGCATTTCTGTGACAAAATTGATGCATTGAAAGATTATCAAGATGGTTTTATTGCATTAATATTTTCAATGTTTAGATTTCAAAATTAATCAAGTGAACTAAAACCTATTGCAGTGGCAGACGGCCAAAGAACAGTGGCGCCAACGTTGCGGACAATTACAGATATAGGAGCTGCGTAATATGAGCTGCAAAATAAAACTGTGATGATTAATGCTACACCACTGTAGTAATGACCGTCATAAAGTATGTATGACGGAAAATAGCAATTATTTACAATTTAAATTGTGAAATATTAAATGTTCCTCTTTATCATCATAACAAATTACTTGTAGATAAATGTTAAATGTGTAAGATAAAAAATCTGCAGTTTTATACAAAATGTCTCGTCGTCTGCTAAAACAATTATCACGTCAGCTAGTAAAAAAGACAATAGTGATGGGCGTGCAGTGTTGCTAATCGTCGATCGAGACAGGCGCCGCCGCAGCCCTGGAATGAGGTCGGCAGGCGACAAGCCAAGCGCGACCAACCGACTGCATTATGTATCGATAAATGCACAATCCCTACAAACAACTATCAATGTTTAATGACTTTATAGCGCCAAATGCATGTCACATTATTTCTCTCTCTATTTAATGTTTCTATTCAACTATGAATCTCATGATCTACTTTGGAAACAATGCCACGGCGGTGCCATTTAGCCTCGAACGCCTAATATAAACAATACACGATACGCGATATGTCAATAATATTGTCACCGAAACTAGCAACAAGGTATTGTGTGCAGTCGAAATCGTTCGTTTATTATGACTGGTGGGTTTATCGACACAATATGGAACGTCACTAGCGGATGTGCGGCGCCCCGTGCACTGGCGCCTCGGTTTCGCAAACAATGCAGTGTCCTTTCCACTGTCGCTTTGGAAAAAAGCCGATTGTTAATTGTTATGCTAATAAATGATGGTAATCGTGCATTTTTGCATTTGTACAAAAACTCATTGTGAGATGTGCAACAGAACGCGGCAAATTATAAGCTCTTTGTGATTTATAAGCTTGCAAAACAACAATGGAAAATGACAAAGAGCCTATTGTACGTTGTTTGTTTTGAAGTCTGACTGTTTTTCGTAATATATAAACTTTAGTATCTACTTTAACATATTATCAAGAAAGTATGATAAATTATTGTGACGAAACTGAATTAAGAAATCTGAAAGATACCATCAAATAATCAGATGAGATAGGCATAAAAAAACGATTGGCAGGTTATTGTACTTTACCAAGCCGGATAGAGAACCTTGTGATTTTTGATAAGGCGGCCATGACACTTACCTGAAAAAAAACGAAAGTATTTTTTAGAAAACTATAAAAATAAGATGATTATAATACTATACGTCACTCTGTGTAAAATTCTGCTGCAAAAACCACCAAAAAATGAACTCCCGAAAAGATTTGACATCTGATCAACACATTTTGACAGTAACTCTAGTATATTAAGGCCCAAATTCCCTTAACTTTCTGAAGCCTACTTCCTCGGTAACGGGGAGGTTTATAGGTTTAAAAAAATTTTTTTTTTTTAAATTATAGATTCATGTACAACAATAACAACGTATGATTTATTCGTAAAACTAATAGATATTTTTTCGCTTGTTTTCCCTACTCCTTTCAAACGGCTTTGATCTTTAGAAATATGTTTACACAAAAAAATCCTGGTTAAGTGTTCTTCAGAATGTAGGTAGCATATGTAAATCAATCAATATTTCGCAAAGAAAATGGATTTAAAGATCAGCGGGGCTCTATCTGAGCGCAGGTGGCCGAAATTAACTCTTCAGTTACATTCAATTAGAGACACAATTGTAAGACAATAGATGCGCGAACGCCGCCGTTCGTTTGGGGATTCATAAATTAAATGTACAGGCGGCAGTACGATTATGTGTCCATTTAATTCCGGCCAAATGCTCAAAGAACTATAAGCCTTAACCAACAATATGCTGTAGAAAGGACAAATTTACAAGCACATCAAAATCTAGATCACTTCCTGAAACTAGTCTCAATAATTTAACACTGTCCCACAATGATACCATTAAAGAGATATATTATCCCGCGCAGTGGAGCATAAATGTGATAATTATGATAAGATTTACAGACACGCCAACAAGCAACTATTGGTAATAATAAGCAATTGGTGTTGCAGGATTTTTTAATGAATCTGGACTAGTAATGGTAGTTGCGATTTATTTTATAGGTGTCATTGGTGACATTAAATTATCTACTTATATCATAAAATCGTTCTTATAATGTCTCCAATGCTGGGACTTAGGTCTCCTCTCTAGGAGTTGGAATGAGCCTTAATCAACCACGCAGGCCCAGTGCAAGTTAGTGGACTTTATTTTAATTGGCTAAAATTTCAGATACGTGAATACCTTCACATGTGGATGGATGGAGAGGGAGAGGGAGGCCAAAGAAAAGATGGATGGATTGTGTGAGAAGTGAATGAATGAAAAGGGAGTTAGTGATAGCGTGACGAGCGACAGGACAGAATGGAAGAAAAAAACGTGTTGCGCCGACCCCAAATAAAACGGGATAAGGGCAGGAAGATGATGATGAATACCTTCACATAGATTTATTGTTTCCTAATTCCTATAGAATAAGATTATTTGTTTGTTGTTTATTGTTTTTCTTCAGATATCGATAGTCGATGGCCATCACTTATGCGAATTTTTCTGAGTATCACACTGATGGTCGCTTTCAATTTGCCATCTCCCCACATTGGGAAGCCCAGGGAAATCAGAGATGAAAAAATCAGTAGTTTAGGTAAACAATGGTGCTATTGTCCGATATCCTTTATCAACTGGCATCTCTGAAGCACTGACTTACCGTACACGGAAAGAGTCAATCTCATCAGATCTTTCTTTCTTTTAGTAACACACACAATAAATGGTGTTTAATTGTCATAGGATTTTGCTGCAATAAATCTTACACATAAAACTGAAGAGTTTGTTTGAACACATAATCCAAGAAATTACTGATTCGAATTGGAAAATTGTATTAGTGTTGGATAGCCCATTAGTCAAGAAAGACTATATATAGGCTATATAAAATCACGCTATGACTCACGGGAGCGAAGCAGAAACCATAGACGCAGGTGAAATCGCAGAGGACATCTAAAATAAAAAGGTATTTACAATTATACCACAGGATGTCAATATGATTTTTTATGAAATGAAAATTTATATTTCCTAAAAAGTTTAAGCTAGACTTAAAAGTAGTTTTTATGACTCTATCCGTTTTTATGTACTGAAATCTGTAAGTAATAGATAGGATTAAATATCTAATAAATTGCAGAAGGTAAATCCTCCGTATAATTATGCGAAAATTATAGTTATTACGTCGAGTAGGATAGCTTGCAGCTCATAAAGATAGTTATATTCTTGTAATCATTTCAAATGTCAACAGGCTTATAAAATATATTTATTTGCAGATTTACGTTATATCTAACCTACATAGGTCATGATTCATTTGACGCTTAGAGGAGGGAGGTCTATGTCTGACCGTGGATGTATTTCGGCTAGAATTATGATAATGACCGTTTTTAGGCAATAGGGTAGTTTCCAGGGTCAAAATAACTACGAAAAAATGCAGCACGGCGCGGCGTGACGTTACACGTAACTTTAATGGGCTATAGAGAGATATATAAAAGAAGAAATACGTGTCCAATATTTTTTTATAATCTAAAATACGAACTAAATAAAATGTAGTTATTTTGACCCTAGAAACTACCATATTCATTAAGGCATTAAGTCCCTTGAACAACTGGCCGGATTTAAATGCACACTCGTACTAGAGCCATTTACTGCCGCTCTTATTTGGTCAGTCCACCTCATAGGCGATCTTCCTTGTGGCCTGGTACCCTCAACCTTTCCCTAGACCACAAGTTGCTCAATAGAAACTTCCCCCAATACAATGGTAGAAAAAGAAAACTACCATTGTAATAATTGTGGTAGAAATGGTAGAAATTTAAAAAAATCACATTATTTTTATCAGATCACCAGTCTAGTAGGGATGTCAGTATACTTAAGTTGGCGCCACACGTCTACTTGGGGTGCTCAATGAAGGGGCAAATAGAAATGTGATCAGCCCACCCGTCTGTTGAATCATCGTAAATTATACTCGTGAACTATGAAGTAAGTCGGAGACACAAAAAAAAATAGCCGGTCAAGTTTTTTTTTTAAATCTGTTATATACTAGTGCTTAAATGCGATCCCATATTCCCATCTGATGGTAAGCAGTGATGCAATCGTTGACGGTGAGGCGCACTAGTTTATTAAGAGCCTATTCACTCTAGCCTTGAAGACACCCAAATTATAATCGGACGAGAAGACCGGAGCAGGCAAATTGTTAAAATTCTCAGTTCTACTACAAACGACAACGCACCCTTTTGGCAACCTGAATCACAGTGTACATAGTGCTAATACTAACTTTTGACCGATTGTACTATTGCCAAATACCAAACAGTACTTTGGCAGCACTTCTACGATTCAATCTAAAATGTGTAGTACCTACGCTAAGCAAGCGCCACACACACACACACTGTCTTTTCCGAAGTTCCGCCTTTCAATTCGTTCGGAGACTGTTGCGTACTTACATGCCAGAATACCCACACATGCATACTTATAACTTGCACAAAAGTATAGATATAGCATGATTATCATAGTAACATACACCCAATCAGAACTTTTTCTGGCACTTTCGTACACCAGCTACAAAAAAAAAAAAAAACATTAAAACTCTATCTCCTAAGTTTAAGCTCTAATACATTGTTTCATTTTTGAGAATTATCCAATCCTGAGTGGCATTCAGGGGATTTCGCGGCCTTCACCAGGTCATCGGTCCACCTTGTGGGAGGCCTTACAACACTGCGTCTTCCGGTACGTGTTCGCTACTTCAGACCCTTTCGGCTCCATTGAACATGTAGGATACAAAATGTACCGTCAGCCGATCTCAAAGTAAAGACAAATTATGTATGTAGAAGGAACATACTGTATACAAAAGTCCTGTGTACATACAAGTAGCATTTATGTTTATTGTTGCAGCCGCCATAATATAAAACTTATAAACAACGATCCGATTTACAAGCCACTGTCCGTTATAAATAAACATATGGCGGATACTGGCAGCAAAAAAGCTCTTGAAAGATTTCATATTTTTTTTTTTTTTTTAATACTTTTCTTGAAGTGGGTATAGATATGACTTTTCCCGCTCTGAGATGGGGCGGGAGGGCGTATTACTGATTAAAATCCAGCTATATCTTTCAGTTCCTAGACCATGGCAAATTAAAAACTGGTGGTCACCGTAATATTTCCATTTATTTTTATTTCAATATATTTTGTAAAAAAAATTCCATGCCGCATCTTCTATAGTTATCTATCGCTTATAGTTAGTCCTTTTCTGCAGTAGTTACAATAAAGGATTTCACTTAACTTTGCCTAGACTTCAATGTCATTTTAGTTATTACTATGAAAAAAAAAAACTTAAAAACCAGTATCTAAATCATCATCTAGTTTTATTTATGATGTATGCTACTAAAAATTAATTTTATTCAAATTTTTATTACTAACATGCATAAGTACCTATTTACATTGTTATCTATACAACCAGTTTTGTATCAAGAATTTTTATATCAAGGTTATTATGTAAAACACACGCTTATTATAAAAAACAACATGTTGACTTTATCCTTACAAAATAAGGAAAACCATGAACTATGTTTATTTTAAAACATTGGTCGCATATTTTCAATACCCGTTCCAATTGATTAAAAATAGGTATGAAGTTAATTATTTTGTTTAAAAAAATATGATAAGTAAAAAATATTTTAAAAATCTACACTATTCTGCTAACGGTACAAAACTTTTTCAGTTTACATCCACATCTGTCGCCACGCGCCGCTTACGCATGCACCATCACCAATCACAGTCGATCCTCCCCTCCCCCCTTAACCCACATAAACGAAGACAATTAAAGAGCAACCGCTCCAAACTTGAAAGGTCAGGTTAAACTGGCGATACAAGACCCCAGTTTTGGTGTAACGCCGGCTCCCGCTTCTAGAATGTTCTATTTGAAGGCGATATCCCACCGAGGCTAAAAATATAGAGTTATTTATTCTTTAAAACGTATTTACTAGTATGATAGTCTTCGGCTACCAAGGATATGTCTTTTGAAACTCTCATACAACCATTTTATACTTTTCGCTTAGATTTGCAACCGCATTTAAGTATATCACTGCTTTACCAAGTTTATCTTTGTTTAAATCGCAAAATCAGAGGTTTAATTAATCTCTGATATCAGAAATACAATTAATCAACACAACGCGTTGAAATTAACGCAACAAACAACGCCAAGCAATAATTTCTAACTCCCTAAGAAACCAGTTTACATAACACCGTCAGTTTTCAAAGCCATAGATCAAAACAAACAATGGTTTTAACTAAACAAGTAGAAGACTAGTAAACTGATTTAGGTCACAAGGTTGGCCTAACAAAATATAGGCGCCAGGTCGAGGCTAACACTTGCGAACTGCGGCTAACTGTGAACGCGTGTGAACACATTTTTACAACGATGTTCGCTATCCCCCCATCATAATTTGATGAGATTATAATTGAGACAATTTCACCCGAGTTTCCCACAGTAAAATATAGTCACGCGATATTTAATTTAAAGCGACAACGACGCCACCACGCTGCGCCCACGCCTCCGCTAGCGTCTGCCAATCGCAAATAATAAATAAACGGCAACAATAGTCACAAACTAGAGAATTACGCGGGTCGTATATATAAAATACGAATAAATTACAGCTTTAATGAATAAATTATGAGTACAACGTGGTGCGCCGCCGCGGGAAAAAATAGCGCTGTAAGTGCGGCGCCGGCGCCAACGGCGGCGCAAGGATAAGCCTTGCACGCGCACACCTCATCCGCAAATAGCATGAACAAACAGACAATAATACACCTTAATACACAAACATAAAGCTCTAATTAACAAAACTAACCATTGGAAATACGACTTTGCAAGACAAACGACGGATTCTGAATGCGCTCATGCGACCGTAGCGAGTCATTACGATACTTTGAAAGTGTTACTCTATAAAAACAAACCAAACTACACTCTAATCCTGTGATATAAAGTCTCTATCGCAATCGATTACGTACTCGGAAATGTGCTCTATCCTTGTCTTTGAGCGAAGAAGGAAGAGAGATGGAAGGAGTAAAAAATATATCCGCGAGCGCTGCGTTCCCGTTCGTTTTGACACGTTACATGAAGCAAGCGAAGTGATAAATATCTTAGTTCAGACAGATGCCCTGGCTAGTACGTAAATTCAATTTAATGCAACTCCCAGCGACAACGCGGAAGCCGAGCCGGCTTTAGATACAAACATAAAGTAGGCGTGTGAGGACTGACAGTCGAGCACCCAAATCTTGTGGACAAACCACTTGAAAAATCCACTGCAGATGAACAAAAGACACTTAAAAGTATACTTACAGAAGTGTAAACAAACACATTAGAACATGTCCTGGGAAAATGTTTAGTACCAAGACATGGCAATGTAACTTTGTTTGAGTTTATATATTTAAATCAGCAGCAGGTGCGGTTGAAAGACGAAAAACATAAATTCCGATTCGATAACAGATGTTGGCCAGCCGTCGACCATACTTGATGTAAACGTTCATTATTTGGAGCATAACGCTTTATGTAAAATCCAAATAATCCAAGGAGTCAGCTAACAAAACAAATGATGTAATTTTTATCAGTCAGGAAAAAATCTCCGACTCACAATCAAATCGTAAGACAAATAAGCGACCGTACCGGTGTTATCAAATAGAGCCCACGCTCATAATCTCGAAGGTGCCCAAACCTCTTAAGTGCCATCCTGCGGCCGAGTTTTATTATCTCGGGTCTTGAGGCACCGCTATCTTTGGATGTTGTCCTTATTCCACAAAAACTACAAAACCTTATCAACGTACACGAACCTCGACTTAAGGCGGTCCCTATTTTTACTCGTTCGACGAAGCTTTTAACCATATCGGAGCGATCCCAACTCCCAACCCCGCCGAGATTTATAACCGTCTGGTTCGATTTACAGGTCGGCGGAAGTCTACATTAGGTAACGGAAACCTGTGAGTGCTCCCAATAAGTAATTTTAGACGGTAAAAGCCGAGCGACATTGCAATCGAGAGCCACTTCGAGATAATTGAAGTGGAAGGTTTATAGGATGCGAGTTCAAACGGATCCTTTAAATGCTTCCTTTTAGCCAGGATGAAAACAGAAACAATTATTTGTATTGCATGATAAAAGCTATGCCTTTTAGTCATATTTCGTATAAATAGTTCACGATGCAATTAAAGACCACAAAAGTAGGGAACACAAATTTAGAATTTTATGAGAACCGTTCCAATTGGTTGCTCTTAACTTGATTGAAGATAGCGTGGCCGAGCTCTTGAAGTTCCATTAGGGGTAATGAGTGTCCAAGGAATGTCAAGTGACACTGTATGATGGAGTGGCGTGAGGAGCGCCGCTGACAGGTACACGATGAGTCAGCGACAAACATAGCACAAAGACCCAACAAAGGAACGAAACAATGTGGACGAAATAACGTAAGAAACTTTCAAACATTAATGTGTTGAAACGCCAGTTATAAGTCTTATTATAGCGGTTCCAAAGATATGCGCAACATTATTTGCAGCGACAACGGTGAGCTCGTGTAGGCAGGTAAGCAATTAACAAGTCGAGTAAAGCATAGAAATTGGCGGTAACAGTAAATGGAGATAATTTACTAGATCTAGACTAAGCTTTCGAGACTCGGTGGGCTATTAATCACTTACACCGACACGCTAATGGCGAGTACACTGTAATTAACTTCCCGACCACACGAAGCAAATCCAGAAACAATATTTCAAATGGACGTAAGGCCACTTGAGAAAGGCAAAAAGCTCCAGGTAGAATTTATGTTTAGAAATTGCTTTGGAAAAAATCGCCACCCTTGTTTGGCAAATATGCGCAGGTAGAGTGTACCTGTTGGGCCTTGTCGAGAACAAAAGGGGCTCCTAGAGGCGTCAGAGTTAATGGCAGTATGATACAGTGTGGGCGACTAAGTCAATTAGGCCATCCGTCGCCGCCATTCCCGGAATGTCGCCGACAAATGACTGAATACGATAAGACGCTAAGACAAGAGCGTCTGAGAGTCCTTCTTGCCCTTTTTGCTCGCGCCCACCTTTGCCGTTTCTGATAACAGCACCTTTTCTTAATTGAGTTTCTGTGTCCAGTGATTCTTTATCACCGAATCCCATTAGGGGTTTGACATGGGCCAGTAAGTTTATCGGTACAATTAAGTGCGCATAATCTCGCGTCTGGAAACAAGCATTTTATTATTGCCGAATTATTCTTGAGTTGATAACATTTTGAATTAAAGTTACGATTTTATTGGTGTTTATTGCTGTGTCGTGGTGAAGTCATGAGAGGTAATAAATCACGCAATAAAATCATATACTACACGCATTAACATATCGTGATTTGAGAGTTGAACATATTCTCTGAACAGTGTTGTTTCCTGAGATTGTTTGTATTTGTGTCGACAAAGCTGTAAGGTGTATGGTGAACAGCATTCACATGCAATTGATATTTCTGTCGATAGCCGCGCATCCGCTGCGTAATTGATAAAACGAAACAACAAATTGTGTTTTAGCATTGACTTCTGAACAACAGGAGCGAATAGCAGCCGTAAAAGTGAGATAAGACTGTGACTCACGAGTGCAAGTGCTTTCTGCTCGTGAATAACATCCTTTATGCTTAGTATGTCGTGGTGTTCCACCGTCCCCGTTTCCGTTATTCTTTTTGATTCTGATTTTCCAGATGCCATCGCTCTGTAGTCACGGCTTGAATCTTGATCTCGTTTTGGAACTGAAATCATTTGATGTTTTTGGCTCACATTCAAGAGCACCAGTATTTTTAATTCGAATAGTGTACTTCGATTATACAATTGTTTAAATTTCAAACTAAACAGTGGAGTTTTGGTTTGTGGTTTTAATGAATATGGTCGTAAAATGTACGTGTTTTGTTTGTGAGATAGGAGGGTTTATATTATATGTGGGGAGAATGTAACCGGTAATACTTACAGTAATTATAGAAGGCAATAAACCTTCTCGCAGCTATATTGTTGCTGGTATTGAAGATGCAATCTGCGTAGTCACTGGCATTTGACCCGGGACTATTGCGTTCATATAGATATTAATTTATTTTCTATTGGATTTTGAAATCGGTTTTCTCGTACCTACAAAATGAGGTGAATTGCCAATTAAATATGCTTTATGATTTGTTTATTGGAGAGGTTGATTGATTTGCAATTTCACGATATTTATAATCATTACGTTTGAATGCTTATTGCACATATTTTTGTGATTTCTTTTTTTTTGTCTGTTTTCTTTGATATAAAGCTTTAAATTTCCGTTTGTTCATGTTCGTATTAAGATGTTTTATGTCCAAGTTAGTTTTTTACGATAGTAGTTGTAATCGCAATATCTTTTTTTGTCTGTGTTCTTTGATATCGAGCTGTAGATATTGTTTCGATATGTTTTGTGTCCAAGTTAATTATAATTATTTTGTCTAATGGCGCCAAATACAGGAAATCCTCGACGGACAGAGTTATTGCTTGGCGTTCGTTATTATTATTATTTATTAATAATAGCTTATGATACCTTGGTAATGTAAGTATTAGACTCACGCAACTGTTTTCAAGATTATAGGCAGCTGTTGTACTATTATAATAGGGTCGAGACAGCGATTATACAAATAATAGATAATGTAAGGAATTATACAAATGCAGTGTAATACTAGAGGTGATTGTGAATTTGTGATTATTGCTCGCTTTTGCGTGTTTTGGTTTTTGTATCTTAAAAGAAACATTTTTATATGGGAACAACTTTAGAACGTCAAGGCAGAATCAGTTCTAAAGGAACTGAAGATAAAGGACTAATATATCTTCCTAGATAAACGTAAATAAATGTGGGGAAAATTAAACAGAAGTACATGCTTATTTGCGTTGGTAAATTAGACTGGGCAGGACATGTCTACCGCGTGTCTAATGAGCTATCGTGTCATGTGGGCCGGCCCGTATAACACAAGATTGGTGTCCAGACACAGTGACAGAGGACTACGGAAGAACACGAAGACGATAGCGGGACGACCAGAATGTCTTCCTTTAGAATTGGCGAGGGGGGAAGAATCGCGATCGTTAGAAAGAATGGTGGGGAGGCCTTTGCCCTTCAGTGGGACGGTGCGGGCTAGCTATAATAAAAATAATTATATAGGCAGTTAGGAGGTTTCTCATTCTGGAAAAAATATGGTTAGACCACGTCCTGGATTACGACAGAACAGTCTATTAGGATGACTTTCGACTATCACGCGGGTGAAGCCAATGACAAAAGCTAGCTATAAAACTTTTTTCTTTACCGCAACTACGTATTCAAACATCCTTACTAATATTATAAAAGCGGCAGTGAGTTTGTTTGTTTGTTTATTACGTCTTCACGCCTAAATGGCAAAACCGATTTTGATGAAACTTGGTACACGGATAGACCATGTCCTGGAATAGGACATAGGATACTTTTTATCCCGGAAGTATGTTCCCTTTGGATAATTTTCTACTATATATAACGCGGGCGAAGCCGCTGGGAGCAGCTAGTACTTCATAACCATGCACTAAGAACTTGATTAGAGTTTCCATCAGGGACCACCACTAACTATGACGTATGTCAAGCGTGTGAGGAAGAAAGAGGATGGTCCTATAATATCTCCATCTCTTTAACAGTTGATTTTTGGTCGCGTTAAGAGCTCATGGTAGACCCTCAGGACTCCATCACCCAAAAGTGACGTTAAAAAAACTTCCTGAAGTGGTTGCCACTAAAGTCTTTGACCACACAAAAACGAACTTGAACACTACAACGGGTTTCATATTTATTTGTTCAACATGCTACGAAACAATAGTCATGAGGAGTTTCTGCCTCGTCAGCACCAGAACATTAAAATATTTATAAGAGCCTGCACCCACACTAACACGGCCCTTTTACTGTTTTTGTTTCGAGATAAACAAGGTTGTTGTTATTTTAATTGAAACTGCATCGCTTTCTATTTGAAACGAAAATAGATTCTTGTTTTTTTTTTTTTGTTAATTTGTCTTCAACATCTGTGGTCTAATCGAGCACGGTTCATTATCTTTATCATTTCAGCCGATATACGTTCAGTGTTGGACATAGCCTCCCACAAGTGTCGCCACAGTGAACGATTCTGTGCGTCTCGCATCTATCGGATTCCCGCAAAATTCACCAGGTCTTCGGTCCACCTTGTAGGTGGAAGGTCGGAGGCCTTCTAACGCTACGTCTTCTGGTACGATTTTTTTCGGCATTCCAGAACCTTTCGGCCCCAACGGCCTCGGTTCTACAAGCTATGTGCCCTGCCCATTGCCAGTTAAGTTTAGCGATTTTTCGTGCTATGTCGGCAACCTTGATCCTCCTGCGAATATCATCATTTTGAGCACGATTAACTCATCGTAATTATCAAACATTCTTAAATTGCGAGTTTTTTTTTCTAATAATTTTAGTTAATTACCATCCTTTTTGATCATAACCGCATATTCAATAATCATTGACGTTTAAATATCTAGTTATTGGCATTGATTTGCATATTACACATTCCAAAAAAAACATGAATATTTTAACAATCTCATCATTGCTATTTTCTCAGCAGGATATGATGTTTTGCATCTATATTACCGCATTTATAGTTTAAATATTTTGATTAAGTATTATGGCGCTGTAAAAGTCAGCCGTCAAAGAGACCAAAGCTATAGAATTCTGTAGTTGTTTACTTTATTCTTGAGAGAAAGTTCCGTTACGTGTATGAAATTGTACTAAATGCAATTTTGACATCTATAAACTGGTAGTATTTGCATACTGGTCGTCATTGACGTGCGCCGGCGCCACAGATTAAACCTATTCACGCCATAAAGGTACGTTTTATACCTGTACTTATAGTTATACCAGTATTTAAGGTGACTTCCAGACGTATACGGAATGTTGTCTATTTGCTCAAGTGGCATCTGCCGCATTATACATATTTACATAAGGCCACAGCACATGAGGTTTGCTTAAACTAATGTTTGCAAATACGCGACTTGTTTGGTTTAAAATTAGGTAGCGCCATTGTTAATCTTATATGGAATTAGCTTAACCCCTTACTGCATGAGATTTTTGTTTTTTCCGGAAAAAATATATTTGGTAGTCCTTAAAATGTACTATTAAGTTAGTTCAAGCAGTTTTCTATAATCCGAATAGTTTTCAAAATATGATGAAAAACTTCAAATTCCCATATCTGGCATAATATGCAGTAAAAGCAATTGAAATTGATTTGACACATTTGGCACAATATGCAGTGTAGTAAAGGTGACAGAAACTATTTGCCATAATTGGCATTGCTTGATATAAAAGTAATTTTAAGTCAGTCATCAGTACAAAATAAGGTTTAGAAAATAAAACTCAGAATTTAATGAAAATATAAAATAAATTTAATGAGATCAGTACTTGTTATTTAGGAACATGACATTTTACACTTAGTGTCTATACTGAGTGTCTACAAACTAACAATTTACTATAATTTTACCTTACGTTAGATGAAACAATTTAAAGCAATTCCTATCTTTATTCAGACAAAGGTGAATGTTACATTTCTCACATTTGATGTAGGATTTACCAGAGCAACCAAACATTTTACACAGTTGCCGTTCCTGTGTGTATGCTGGCAAATGATCCAACCCGTCATTGGCAATTTCAGGAAGAGGCAAATCTATTCGCCGTTTTCTTCTTCTCTTCGGTTCCTCGGCAGCAGGCCTTCCACGATTTCGTGTCGGCGTGTAAAATGTTTGATTAATTCAATCACTAGGTATTTCCAGACCGTAAAATCGTACTGGATCCATTTTTCTGAAAAAAATATCAAATCATGCTTCACTGCATAAATTGCCACATCTGGCTGAATACAAAAATAGCTACTACTGCATAAAATGCCAAATATGGAAAACAGATTTTCACATTATTGCATAATATTCCATATTTGTCATGCTAAGGTTTGGCTTGATTACCGTAAAAATATTACTGTTTACTTACATGTTTTTAGTATTTTGAGACCTTTGACAAGTCTTCTTAGCACCACGATATAAAAATCGAACGAAAAATCGACAAATGATCGCAAAATGAATTTTAAAAACTTAGCACGCGCGAACGAAAATTTGAACTGCTACCGACCGGATTTGACAGGTTACAGTTTTGTTACGCGGTATACTAGATGGCAGCACGTGTATTTTTATTGAAGCTTGGACATTGCCCTATCTGTCCTGCTATGCAGTAAAGGAATAAATAAAATATTTTTGTTAATTATGAACGTTTGAAAATAAGTACCCATATTTGGGTAGCTATGCGGTAAGGGGTTAATGTTTGAAAACGTTTTATTAACGAGTTATTTAAATTAAGTGCAGGATTATAACACGCTTAGCTCGTTATGATTTCATGTTTCGTTTTAAACCTCGATTTAACACGGAGGAAAATTTAATCGTTTTAAAACACCAAAGTTTCCGATTAGCGCTGTTGAATACGCATATCCTCTGACACAAATACTTTTAAGCTATCAACAAAATTGCATAGATTGCTGAGCTATTTCCTAATATGTACTGCTGAACGATTAAGAGGTAAACATATCGAAATAATTAATGCAAATATCGTCCGGCGCCTCGCCTACAAGCTCTTGGCTACTGCATTTACAGACAGACAAACATACAAGCGTGGGTGTACTCGTAATTGTAAAAGGGAAAATAACCCGCACAATGGGCTCTTTCAACTAGCCTCATTGGACTAATAAGATTACACCAAACTACATTTGGTAAATACGCGATCTCTGTCAGCTATCCAAATAAAATATTATACAGGTTTTCAACTCAATAAGTCGAGTAATTGCCACACACGGCGATGTTTTAATGTAGGAATGCAATAAAATATATTGTCATAATAAATTCGACATCAAAGCATTACGTAAAGTCGGCAAATCGTATATTTTTACGACTAAAATAACAATGACTGGTTTTTCCTATTATGTCTTGGCTAGAGACGCAAAATACAAAGTTTGGTTGACTTTAGAAAATATAGCTTTACAAAGACACCTTGTATTACTGTATACAGAGTAACTACAGTAAATCCTGAAGATATAAGAACTTTCACAAAAACAGGAATATAAAGCCAGTCGAGCAGAAACAGTTTTATCAGCAACTTTTTTTGATCCAGACGTACTGACAAATATTTGTTCAAAACGACTCGTCCAATTTGCAAGTTACCAAATACGTAGCTCCGTTTACTGGCCCAACTTAACAACGTAGACCTCTGAAATTCTGATCCTGTGTCTCTTAAAAGGGTCTTTATAATCTGGTCACAGGATCTACTAGTCCCGTTTAAGGCAAGACATCTGTGTAAATTGTCGGCGCAGACGCATGCTCGATAAATCGTATCATAATTTCAAAATCGTGTCAATTTAATTAATACGCCTTATTATCAATTAACTGTTAGTTCATTACATTTGACATAAAGGATTACCAGTTTATTGATATTTTTACACATAATTGACGTAGGCGTGGATTTGACAGTTCAGAAACGTGTTAATTCTAAAACTATAAACCAGAATTTGATTGGCTATTGGCTACCCACACATGTTGAAGGTTTTCAAGGTTTAATGAATAAAATATTTATTATGGAAATACCATAAACATGAGAATTTGGAAATATAATGTTGTTTTGGTGTTAACATAGACATCTGCCTATGTTTTCGTGTTAACTTAAGTTATGTGCCTTACATGATTGACTGACACCCGATTTTTGATTTGAGAATTTGATTTTAAAAAATAGGATCAAAATCTAAGTAATGGTAAGTACAAAAAACACTATGTTCTTTCTCTTTCCAACTCATACAAATTATTTCCATCCCCTTGTCACCAATTGACTGATTAGTTCAGGGATGTTGCTTAAGTAAAGGAATACAGTAACTGTAACCAGACCAGGTGAACCAGACTATTTATTGTAATCAGTCTATTTATTAATTGTTTTCCTAAGAGCACACGTCTCAAGTAATATTGGTAAAACACGCCTTCCATTATAAACTACATCCATACATATTAAATTGTTATGTATTGAAATCCTAACAGTTTGACATATTCTGAGCTAGAAGTAGTTTTTTGACGTCATATTTTAGTTAGTTGTAATTAGCGTAGGGTTTTAGTATCAGTTTTACTGCAATTATAGTTAGTTAAGTAATTTTTTTAACTTAAACGATGTAACTACTTAAAATAAAAATTATTAAAATATTCTCAACTTCATACTCACAAAGCAGAAAACGGGTACAAATTCTTTGACGCTAAAAAGCAGCACTGCACTTATGTTCATCACTCTACAAGCTAAGATGAGATCAAACCTGAAAATACAATATATCTCACGTTGAATTTCCCGGAAAATCTTGGCGAAGTGGATCAGATAACTTTTTTCGCAGAAAATCGTTTTCTTGTGAGCAAAGTATTAGTAATTTTACTCGGAATACGAACTGAATCTGTCAACGATAAGACAACGCTTTGCACGTACGCTTTTGAGATAAAAATGAAAGTAGTTCAAGAGGCTCGAAGATTTGACAGCATCCGTGTTGTCAGGGGTAGGAGTTTTAGTCAGAAATCAAAGCCAATTTAGTACAGATATGAGTCGGAAGAATCCGCCGGCGATAGCTGAGAAGTTGGGAAGTTGTCAACTCCGTCCAAGTGTAATATCTTGTCAATCTTCTACACTTATAAAATAATAAAGAGGTAAAGTTTGTTTTTTGTTTATAAGAATCGCTGGCAGTACTGGTCCGATTGCTCTTGATCAGAATCAAATTGAAATGTATTGCACGAGCCAAGACTAGCACTTATGAAAAAGGGGTGTGAAAATCATCCAGCGATATCCTCCGCTCTTGGGCGAAACAGGAGATAGTGGCAGACTTTGACTGAAAACCCACTACTGTTCCTTTTTTGCCATTGTTCTAGGGCCCCCGGAAATCACATTTGCATCACCCATGACCCCAGTAGGCTTCGACCCTGCTGGGCCCCTACGGTTGCTGACAACTTGAGGCGCACGTGAAACACCCACTTACAGTCTAAAAACCTGTACAAAAACTGGCCAAACCCAAGTCCTGGCAACCCAATACCCCCACGTGAAGCAGCCATGAATCTTCCAAACAAACGATATGTAAACACAAAGTTTGCGGTATTTGCTCCAGTTCCCCCACACCTCTATACACTTTCATTGAATAATGGCTGACCACCCACGGGAGCAATAAATATTTATAACGGAGTATTTCGAAGAATGTGATACTTCCGTGCGAACGAGCCAAGCGCATACGCCGATGTAGATGACGATGGAAATATTCGCACATCAGCCGAAATTACTAAGTACTGATGTTGCATTAAGTAACTATGAACCATACATCCGTTTTGAAAGATGCATAATAACACTACCAATAGATGACAGACAAAAGAAAGATGCTTAAAAGCACATCCTTCCCGATGCGGATGATGATGCTGCTAAAAAACTGAGAACAGCTCCTAATACTTCCAGGGAAGCATAGAAACTGCACTGGGTCCACGTAGTAAATTACGGCCCATTACCTCTCCTGCAGTACAGAGGAGGCTTGAGTTCTAGTAGGTAGTGTAACATTATAAGGGTAAGAATGATGCCAAAGAGCACACTCTTCCCCATGGGGAGGACGGTGTTAATAAACTGGGAATAGATACTTCGAATACTTCTAGAGAACCATAGAAACTGCGCTGGGTCGGCGTGGATCCGTGGGTGCCCAGCCTATTACGTCTCCTACAGAGGAGGCATGAGTTCTAGTAGTGTAAACATTATAAGGCTCATCATTAAGTAACTATGAGAATCCATTTTGACCAGTGCAAAATAAGATTAAGAAGTTAAAACAGTAAAAAAATACTTAAAAGAAAGACGCCAAAAAGCACATCCTACTCTGGGGATGACGGTGTCAAAAAAACTGGGATCAAAGAAACTGTATAGGGACTAGGTAGCCCATTCCCTAACCTGGAGAGGAGGCCTAAGTCCCTGTTGTAGGAACATTATAAGGGTGACCATGCTTATACTTAACCATAGATAAGTATACGCTTACAATTTTTTAAATTGACGAAAATTATTGCTTGGCTGCGATCCCACCTGATAGTAAGCAGTGATGGAATCGTTGGTGGTGGATCGCATTAGTTTATTAAGAGCCTATTCACTGTAGCCTTGAAGACACTTAATTCATGAATCCCCAAGCGACCACCGGTGGCCGCGCATCTATTGTCTTACTATTGTGTCTCTAATTGACGGTATCTGAAGGGTTAAATTACACTTACTCTTAATGCCAAATTCATTACAGCTTTAACGAATTCTCGCTAATGTTTTTACTATAAGCTTTGTAAGTAACAGAAAAACATTAACAAAAAAATCTTTGAACAAACGAATACAAGACTAAACTAATCAGTCTCACGCCAGTCTAAACAACCAGTACCAGTTTCTAATCACTCCTATCCGTTAGGCAAGGTTTATTTTTAATACCTAATTGATATTCAATAATGAGGGACCACCAAGTTGCGCCGGCGCAATAAATCACCCGTCAAGGAAGGCCGTGTTGCTTGCTGACTTGCTAACTACTTTGCATTGCTAGTTGACGGCGCATCGATCAAGCTTACCTGGGTACTGAATAGGCAACGGTATAAAATATTTAAGATGTCTGATAACAAAGTATTTGATTTAGCTTTAAATTAAATGGTACTCAGTAGTTTCTGAGATAGTGTTGAATCATTATAACAAACTATAGATTTCTATGCCAAAACTACAGTTAGTCTTTGAAGTTGGGAATTTTGGATGCAGCTAAATGAACGAGATGGTAGAGGTAAGAAAGAGAGAAAGGATGACAGAAAAAGGTGACACATTACGACTACAGCTGCAGCGTTGGTACAATGAAAGTTTGCTAAAGAAGTTATGTAAGACCTTGATAATACTGCTCTAATGTATCTAAAACACATTTCTAGACTTAATCACTAAGCAATCCACAAATTGAACCATGCCGCACATAATGCTGAATCATAATTTTATTACAAACATCACTTGGTAAATGAAATCGCAACATACTAGTTACTAGACCGTCTATCAGTTTTAAAACTAGCTAGTCAAATGTCTAGACAGAAGTCTACGTCCAGACGCCCATATGTGTTAGACCTTTGATGGATAACGTATTTCTAATATGTATTTACATAACCATACATTCAATCACATTTGCGATGCTCGTCAAGTACCTATAGCAGTTTGGATCGGTGTCGAAGCAATACTCGATACCTCGCGCGGAATTAGCGCCAAATAAAATTCATTTCGAAAAGGTTGCTGTGCTGTTGCATAGTGATACAAAAAAGTAACTGCACATAACATTGTTTAATATTAGTAAACAACGAAAGCAAATAATGCCAAAATGTTTGCTTATAAACTTGAATTGAGCAGAACATAAAGTTGCAGCTGCGATGTGAAATTTGACGTCAGAGAAAGCAATATACTCTGGTGAACATCGAAACGAATGTCTGAAAGGTGCGTCATGCAATACGTCTTCTTTTATTAATAGACTTGTGTTTACGAGTAAATAGTTTTATAGCTAAGGCTTTGCTTCGAAGTGTGTTATACAGTCACCTTCGTCGGCGAGTGGCAAAGCCACACGCATACATATGGCCTGCTTAACAAGTGCATTGCAACAACACCGTGACATGCTGGATTAATGCTCTATTTGCACGGCCCTGACAGCCGTCGACTTAATGTTTCCAATGCGCCTATACTCGAATGTCAATTTACTTTTCTATATAGTATTCGGTAATTCTTAAAAAATACCCGCATCTAATTACATACAACGAAAGCAGAACGCATAAAATAAACAGTAATAAAGATAATTTTAATTATTTAGAGAGTTAATTAATTGTGAGGGCAGCGGCGCATGACGTCCGGATCATGTCGCGGTTGGAGTGTGAATGGCTGAAAACCGCGGATTGTCGGGGCTGGCGCCGCTGGCGCCACGTTTCCGGCATGTAGCGGAAGTCAGCTGCAACTGTCGTTCGTTATGCACTACTAGCCCTGTTGTATTTCAACCCGTATCAGTTTACCTGTTTAATTTGTCGGCTACTGGTCATAATATTGGCTAAA
This sequence comes from Mythimna lalbum, assembly GCA_949319445.1. NCBI lineage: Eukaryota > Metazoa > Arthropoda > Insecta > Lepidoptera > Noctuidae > Mythimna > Mythimna lalbum. Next base: position 17,300,213 of record OX439358.1, on the reverse strand, counting down.
AGTTGCTTACACCTGTGTGACTGCTATTGTATTCAGTCATAAATAAATTTACATCATATTTGAAAGCAAATTACAGTGGCCAGTTTATTTTAAAATAAGAATCAAGGGGCGGTCGGAATGACCATTTAAATGATGAAGTGACGTTTTGTTCCGCCTCAGCCAAAACTAAATATAGAGCAGAGATTCACTGGTTCAAGATGATTTCATGAGAAAAATCTTTAAGTATTCAGATGCAGTAATTCGAGGAAGACTCTTGGCCCCATTAATTTTTGAGTAACAATTCTTTGTTAGCTTGCCGTATGACGCATAAGTCGAACATACGCATCTATTGCGTATAGCCAACATAATTCGCCAGCGCCATTGTTTGAACAAGTACTAAAGACCTAATAAACAGAATTAGCTTTTGTGTGCTCAATGTACATTTAGCAGTAATAAATTAGGTACATATTTACTTGACAAAGGCGAAACCAAAGGCCAAAAGGATTATTCTGTTGCCGGAGTAGAGATTAAGCAGCGTAGGTACAGCATTAAATGTCAGGCTGAGATTACCCTACAAAGGTGTAGTGTGAATCTGAAATGATTCTTTAGAAGCTTACAAAGAGAAAATCCTGACAATTTGAACAAGAACTGGCCTGATAGCCTGATAACTGAAAAACGAATTCGTCAATGCTCACCACTTTCATCCATAGTTTATTAGGGTGAAAATGCCATGGAATTTGCATTTTTCATGAAAGAGCTATTCAATAGGATTATATTAGACGAACTGAGAAGATATAGATATAAATGTTATGGCCGTCAATGATATTTTTATCAACATATAATTAAGAATTGACCTGCAAAATGCAAAAAAAAAACTGAAGAAAATTCTAATTTCGCGGGATATAAACTAGTATAGTTAACTAGTCCTTGAATGCGATCCCACCTGATGGTAAGCAGTGATACAATCGTTGATGGTGAAGCGCACTAGGTTTATCAAGAGCCTATTCACTCTAGCCTTGAAGACACCTAAATTATAAATCGGACGGGAAGACCGCAGCAGACCAGATCTTGTTGTTGTACGAAACAACTGGTTTTACCTGCCTGAAGCCACAAAAACTATTTTTACATTCATAAATCCGCAATTTACAAGAGAAATCCAAATACAACAGCTTGATTACACAATTAACGAGCGTTGCAAATGTCTCGCGATTGGTTTTAGATTGTTTCATTTAGTTCCGCTAAAGTTTTTTGTCCATTCATAGGCTCGGAGCGAAGAGAACAAGCCATGACTGAATGAGGAATTTCTGATTTCTTTCGCCTTGATTTCGTATTGATTTTTGATTACGGTGTGAATGAGTTTAGTAATCTAGTCTTTGGAGGCTATTGGTGGACAATGGCCCCTCAAGAACTGTTACAGAGGTTTGGTTTCGATTCAGTTGGAAATTTCCGAGTGATTTTGCAAATTCGATCTATTTTATTCAGAGGTAGAAACAATTTTGTACTTGTCACAGGAGGAACATTCCTCACCACGGATTTTCTGTCAATTACTCTTTCATTTGTTGTTTGTTTTTGTATTTGGAATGTTGTGAATTCGCTCATCATTTATACTTATCTGAGTTCTTTTATTAGTTTTAGTAATATTTTATTTATTTGACGCTTCTGTCTCTGCTTCCGATTTTGGTTCCGTTACCGCCAAACTAAATTTAAAAACTTCGGTTCCGATATAATCAATTCCTTTACATCCAAGCCTTTCTACACTAGAGTGCACATCTATGCAGTCAAGAGTTTTTCATAATTCATTTGTCTTAGCACGGCTATAAGTTTTTGAACCGCTAAAGATATCTTTGACGATTTAAGAATCAATTCGTATTGTTTCTTTATAATGCTCTCCAGTTTAATTGACATGTGCTACGTTGTCTCATAGTTCTGGATCATAGTCTTTGCCACGTAATTCTATTACACTATGAATGACTCATTCTTTGTCACTGAAAAGTGACTCATCTTTTATGTCGCCCTAGCAACTAGTTTATCTTCACCATCTTTATATGCAACTTATCTAAACCAAATAAACATAAATAGTACTCTGCACAATTTAAATACACAGGTGCATATAACGCCATCTGTCTTCGCTCCCTATTGACGAATGTTACATAAAGGCAGCAATAAAAAGCTTTACTTATGACATCCCGAGGGCTCAATAGGTCCTCTGTGTCCCTTTCAGAGACAAAATCAACTGTATCAGAACTGTAGTAAGGTTCAAAATCAGATGTGGTTTGTTTATCAAGTGATCACCACGTCTAGTATTTTGGCGCCAGACAACGGTTAAACGGTCTCAACTACCCTTCGTCTGCTATGAGCAATAGCTAGTTAATTGTATTCAGACATGCGACCGGATTTTCGGGGGTTACGTGACGTCATCTTACAGAATGATGGGGCTTGCAAGGGGCTTACCTGAAAAAAGACAAAAAGTATTTGAGATTTTAACACAAGTGTCACTTACATTTAATCCTAATAAAAAGTAATGTCGGGCAACAGTAAATGTGAGTGTTGGGAACCTTTTTTGTAAAGGCAATCTTAAAAGGAGGGATCCGCTAATGGAACCGCTATAGTGTTCCCTGTATGTACTTATTTTATGTCATCTACGTGCTTATAGACATGTAGGCATTATCAAGGAGTTCTTTATACGTAAGGACAAGTGTCATACGTATAGTTTTATAGTTAAACTGCAGTTTCAAATCGTGGTTATTTAATTTGCCTATACTCTCAATATATTGCATTGGACTTTGAATTTCGTATCTGGTAGCTATAGGCTTATGTTATTTCTAAGCAGGCGTGCTCCATCGTCGACCATAGCATCTCTTAGATATCATCAGATGAGATAGTGGTCAAGTGCGAGCTTATCAATAATAATAAGTAAATAAATTAACCCTTTTTTATTTTGAGAGCGAGAAATCAATGGATTTTTTTACGCTCTTGGTTGTTCGAGAGGGACTGTCAGAACCACCCGTGCTCTTTCAGTTGTCCTTTGCATTCCAGGATCGCGAGGAATTTTTCGAACCACTCCGCATCCAACTTTTGCCTGCTTTGATCAAGTAAGTTTTCTAAAGTTAGACACTTCTAATAATAATGACATAACATTTGCAGAAGACAGTCATCTTACTTAGTTGGTTTAAAAAAAAGAGATGCTTATGGAAAACAAGCAAGAAAGTTCACTACTAATCAGGAATCTTTACAGCCATTTACTGCCATCCCAAATTCTGATCCAAACATCTCTACGTGTCCTAAGAGCTAGTACAGACATAGTTTACCCGAAGCCAACCACTTGAGTCCCAAATCCGTGCATCACAAAAAGTCGAGCATGTGGCGGCGGCGCGCCGGGAGACGGCGCCGCTGACGTCATGGGAATCCACCCGTGAATTACTAATGAGTCGCTCTAGAGGCCATGGGATAGATAGGGCCGGACAGAAGTTCTTTAAAAGGGTAGTGGGGTAGATCCCATGGACACATCCCTTTGGAAAATACTGGTCTGTAAGTCTTTGAAAATAACAAGAATATAATCCAAAAAGAAATATTTTACGGTCCATTCAGGATTTGTATAATGAGCATAGTGGGACCCTCTAGGGTCCTGCTAGAGCTGCCGGATTTTTTGAAAGACGTACCGTAGACGATTATAAACTTTTTTTTTAATTTTTAAACAAAAGCTTGGCATTTATTATGAATTGTATTAAATTGTTATTATTAATTCTATTGTATTATTATTATAATAATTGTCTTATATTGTGTGGATGTTAAACTGTTATGGGTCTAAAATAAATGAATTAATTCATGAATCCCCAAGCGACCACCGGTGGCCGCGCATCTATTGTCATCTAATTGACGGTATCTGAAGGGTTAAAAGCATATTCACACTAGAATAGAATAGAATAGAATAGAGTAAACTTTATTGTACACCAAAAAGTAACACAGCTTATACATAAAATTAATTATTTTTTTTTTTTACTCTAGCATTGTAGACACCTAAATAAACAGGCAAACTAAAGGAACACAGGTCGAATTCAGTCAGTAACGATTTCCCACCTCAAAAAAGGATTGGACTTCTGCATGTTGTTGTTTTGTGGTACCCATGCCTTGTCGTACGACATTTTGTTTTGTCTATTGCCCTTAATTACCAACGGCACATTGGCTTTCTAGCCGATAGCGACATTTTTAAATGCTGGAACGTGTAATGTCTTCATTAATTACATAAGTTAATAATTAGTCTTATTTACATTTAAGTAGATGGATGCGTGACGCACAGGACCGGTCGTTGTGGCGACGCTTGGGGGAGGCCTATGTCCAGCAGTGGACGTCTTTCGGCTAATATGATGATGATGACATTTAGCCTTGTTATTTAATGTTGAACTACTTACTGGTTAAGAATTTATTTACAGTTTTACAAAGTTTTGAGATGGCAACCCACTTTATGGATCTTCAACTTTTTTTTTACTAAGTAAGTACAACACTTTTTTTTAAGTGAGAAATTATCTAATAGCTTCTCCCACACTAGGGTGGAACGAGAGGGCGTGACAGACTTTTACTTTAAAAAAAAAAACCATCTGTTTTTACGTTGTCCTTTATGTGGAATTGAATTCCCTGCCGGGGTCTATGTTTCCTGATGGCTACAACCCGGGAATCTTTAAGTCAATAGTGAATAGGTTACTTTTAAGTAAGCGCGCTCCATCGTCACTTTCCATCAGGTGAGATAGCGGTCAAGCGCAAACCTATCAACAATTAAAAAAAGAAAAGTTCGAGGGCGACGGCTTGGCTATGGTCACTCTTTCAAACCTTCCCTCTCTAAGTAAGTAGGTAAGTACACTAAGTATCTATTGTAAGCCTTACTTAATGACTTCATTCTCAAATGAGAGAAGAAATTCCAGTCTTTAAAAACAGTGTAATTAGGTCCTCTTTTCAAAATGGTTTTCTTAATTTTTTACAATAAAGCTTCGACGCTTAAAGCCATTTAAAAGAGCGTTAAAAGTTAAAAGCAGTTAACCTCAGAGCGCTTATTGTGAGACCACAATGGAACGTTAAATTCAGAAACTTCCACTACTTTCATTATACGGTACACGCATGCGTTTTTTTTTCATCAGGCAGTCATTGTACTGGCTTGCTAATTAATGATGCGCGGATTCTACGCGTAAAAGAACCTAAAGCAAATTTAATCCATACTAATATTATAAATGGAAGTGTGTGTGTCTGTTTGTCTGTCTTTCACGTCCGAATTAACGTGATTTTTTTAAGTGGAGATAGTTGGAGGTATGGATACATAGGCTAGTTTTTGTCTCCTTCTAAACCCCGCTTCTTTAAAATGGGAGAATTTAACAAATTTAACGCGAGCGAAGCTGCGGGCAAAAGCTAGTACTAAATATGCATATAGTAATAGCAGAATTTCAGTTTTCCCGAAATATCCTGATAAGAAAAATAGAAAAATAAAAGCAGAAATCGATTTCTGATTTAAAATCTGAAGATAACAGAAAGCTTATTTACAGACATTTCTTTCGATAGGAAGTCATCAAATAACATTTCCCAAAAGGGGTGTTTTCTGCAACTCGTACTACATGGGCCGTAGGTAAGTACGCGGTACGAGTTTATTGGTATAAACTAGTGCCTGACTGCGATCCCACCTGATGGTAAGCAGTGATGCAATCTCTGATTGTCCAATTACTCGGAGCGAGAGAGAGTGTCAGATTTTTACTGACTAAATCCCAACTGTAATATTGCGTTCTAGGGTCAGCTATGGTGACTCTTCTGAATAATCCCGCAGAATGCATACTGCCTAGCTAAACAAAAATATGCATTCGGCGCCATATTGATATCCTTTTTTAAATATCTAGTACCTACAGGTCTATTAAGGCACTTGGTCCTTTTAATTGCGAATTTCCGATACTTTTTTCTCTCAAAACGCCAAAAATATATTTTTCGGGGGTAGGTACAGGATTTCTTTTCACGTCACCTAGCCGTGAGATACACATAATGTCAGTGTTTTTTTTTCATCCGAGACCTATTTAAAAAATTTAAACTTTGCTACATTCTGCTACGATCAATTTCATGTCGATTTTACGGTAGACGCATCGTTTTCTCTGTAATGAACGACATGAACAATGGATGCGTACAAATAATTAGTGTGTACATCACAAAATTGCCAGTTCTGTCTTGTTTAACGCAATGATTGCAGACTTTGACCACTTGACATTGTATGAATCCTTTCAAACAAAGATTTGATGTTAGTGTGTTCTGTTCACGGAGTAAGTATAGAAGAGGAGGTGGCCTAAACAACTGTGCACTGTGACTCTCAACTGAGTCCTGACGTCATCACGGTGGGCGTGGCTTAAATCAGTGTATTGTTGGCGTTCGTCCTGTGCACAACTTCGTAAACCTACTTATTTGGCATTATATTCGCGATAGAAAAACATACAAATTAAATGTTATATTTTATCTTGTAAAAACTACTTGGATAGACGTTCTGATGCTATGGATGCCATCACATTTCATTTGTAAGTAATTTTCGGCATAATTTATTAAAATACTTCTAGAACAATCTCTTAAAGTCAGCATTTCCAAATATAATTCTACTCGACATTAGATGGCGACACTTTGTGTCATGGGAACTAAATATATTTAGGCACGTAGAGCTCAGTATTAATATATTTTAATAATTATACGTACTGAAATTTGATCAACATTCATTCCTAAAGGTCCTTTAATCGCCAAAATATTATTTTTGTAGTTTTTATATAATTTTGTAAACAGGTCGCCATCTATCGTCAAATAGCAAAAATACAGGGCAGTATTTAGAAGCCAATTATTTTACCGAATGTCCCACGGCTTATGAACTTGTAAATACGAGTATAATACTTATATTTCTTTAATATATGATTTGGTCGACCAAATTGTTTTTTAATTACCTCACATTTGGTGTAAAAAGTAGAGTATGCAACACGGGGATAACGCTGTCTTTGTCTTGGGCGGCTTGAATTCCTCACTTCACTCTGGTTTCTTTATAATCTACTAACTCTCAATGCTCGGGAGTTAATTATATAAATCCCTCACTAACGTTCGGGATTAAAATCAGCAACCTTCGTTTCGTTCGGAATTCAACATGCCGCCCGCGACTTTAAGACATTGCTTTATCCCCTAGTCACATAATTTACTATTATTGAATGGTTTCGGAATTTAAAGTATTTTTTTAAACTAGCTTTTTAATCAATCTTGATCATTCCTCTTATAAAAATAAGCCTTTAAAAAAGTAAAACCTAATAAAAATAGAATTTAAAAAAATGTTACAATAAAAAGGTTTTTGATGAATTTCGAATGATCTTCATTCGTCATTCATCAAATAATAGTATAACTATTTCAATGAAAAATATACGTATCGGATGGTTTACACTTACACAATTAATTTAAAAAACAAATATCCCTGGTAATTCTGAGTGCGACCCTGTTGCTTCCTGCACTTAATGACATCTAGTGTGAGATAGTTACGTAACTACAAAATAAAATCAACAGAACGAGCAAGTAGTTTTGCTATTGACCGGCAGATGGCAAATAAAAAAATGGGCGGAGTCTAACACCCCTCACCCCGCAAAATGTCACGCTTTTTTACTTAGGGAAATCTTATTACAACATCTCCTCTTTGTACTTGCTTCGTGGTTCTGTTACATTAAAATAATTATAAGAACAGAAGCGCATCGCTATAAAACTTCATGGGCGCGTTATTTTTTTTTATATTGTTCTTTTTTGGTTATTAATTTGATTAAAAATATAGCCCTTCGTAGGTACACTCAATGCTACATATTCTTCTTCTTCTCGAATCGATAGTTTTCTCTTCTTTAAAGTTTTTGGGCCCAGTATGTATAGCCACGTTTAAAGCATAGCGGCGTTTATGAGGTGCATATTTCTTAGCATGAAAGTAGAAAATGAATACAAAGGAATATACACCTGTGATAAAAAATATCATATTATTATGTCCTATTCCAGAATATGGTCTGCCCTCCTATATTTATTCAAATCTGTTCAGCTGTTTCAGCATGAAGACTTCTTCAACAAACATACTGATGTAAAAAAAATAGAAGTAGTTTATTAAAACAAACCACGTAAAACTGCATAGAGATTACAATAGTGATACATCTTTTCCTGATTATTTTATACAAGACAGATAAGTTTTCGTCTAGACAAAGTGCAAAACTAAACCGCATCAAATATTAATCCTTGATAACATCATAAAATAACTAATTATTACACTGTAGTGCATTCAACTGATCATGGCGCCAAGTCTGCCCCTTATCAGATCTGGCGATAGCTTATCGGTTTAATGACGTCATCAACTGTCAATCCCGCGTATATTGGTGATACGTAATCGTAAGTATGACGATAATATCGAGCAATATCGAAGTTAGAACTGATATCGGTCGCATCCGTTTTCACTGGAAGGCGACCCCAACCTTATTTGCGTAATTCGTTTGGGAAAAAACTGGCAGCCAATATGATAGAAGTCAATTCTATTCTAATTTTTTTTTCTAATGGGAAGTAGTCACTATTGTGCCAATGTCTAAAGTAAATTAGAAAAGTAAGCGTGTAGATAATAACGAAAATGAAAAGGGACAGTAACTTCAGAGTAAACTCTTCGATTGAATGAAAGAAGTCATCGCCACCTATGGTTGTCTGTAATAACCAGTAGTAAGCCAGGTGCATCGCGATCCCAAAGACTATAAGGTACTTCAACTCCAAGGTACATCAAATGGGTGAGGACCGGTAATGCTACCTGGTGGCAGTGATAATGTTGTACAAATACTACTCATCTTTTTACTTGGGACATTATCAAATTACTTCTACCGATCAGGGTGGAGCGAGTGTGTTTGCCCTTGCTAGGGCTACGGTAACTCTTTCGGACAATTCACAACCCTGACAGGGCACAAACTTTCCTGGACTATCTCTTTCAACAAGGTTTCTTTTAGAACTTATTGAATGACTACAAAGAGTAAAAAAAAACTCTTCCCACAGTTTTAACTTGCTAAATTATGACGTATTAAAGGGGATGATGCAGTAAAGCTCAATGTGTTTTCAGATCAATAGCATAGCATAATTAGCCTTTTAATGTTTCCACGGCTGGAACTCGGGCCTTCTCTCTAGGGGAGAGAACGGGTCGCTATTTACCACGCGGGCCCAGTGCGAGTTGGTGACCGCATCAGGCAACGGCGCCCCCGCCGCCGCCGCCGGGATTCCGATCCCGATTTCCGGCCACCGTAGACGCGGGCTCGCGGACGGCGAGCCATGGGTAGTTCGCTGTCCGATCGTCCGGTAACTGTCCCGACCGAGCCAAGGCGTCGACGGCGCGCACTGTTCCCGCGCGCCTCAATGAGTTGTCAGCAACAGGAGGGGCCCATCTGGGTCGAAGCCTACCGGGGTCGGGGTTATCCGAAAGGAAACTAGAGCCCCGGTATGAAGGCTAGAAGGAACGGCGCGGGGTTTTTAGTCAGTAAGACTCTGACACTGTCTCCCGCTCCACCCAAGAGCGGGTTTCGTCAATGATGATTTTCCCCGTCGACAGAAAAAAAAAAAGTGCGAATTGGTGTCACGTAATCGATTTTTTAATTCTTGGACATGCTAGTTTCCTCACGATGTTTACCTACACTTGTTTGAGAGCATAATGGTCAAGAAACGCCTGGCTGGGTTTGCACCCACGATCTTAGTTATAAGGTCATTGGTGGTTACGAGTTATTGTAAGTCGAACCCATTACTATTGGGCCACTACTGCTCAATACAGATATTTAATATCAACGTTTATCAGCAATCTAGTAGTCTTTGCAAATAAACAATAAAATTACACTAGCATATTGTTAATGAAGGATTTTAGATTAGATTAGCGCATACTTTTGTAATGAATCTAATCAATTTCTCTGCTGTAATATTTGTCTTTATTGTGCAACGGTATGACACACCTTTATTAACCCTTCAGATACCGTCAATTAGAGACACAATAGTAAGACAATAGATGCGCGGCCACCGGGTGTCGCTTGGGGATTCATGAATTAAAAGTAATTAAAATTGCAGTTTTTGAAGTTATCTTTGTGAAAGGTTACCCCAATTTCGCAACTAAAATGGGAAGTTCCGATTTTCGTCATCCTCTCTTCGAACACAAACCCGCCCCAAGTAGGCTTTAAGGCTGGAACAGATTTTTTCGTAGCATACAGGCCAGCTTTGACTTCTTGAAACCCCACAAACATCTCCCGTCGTGACGTATGACGGTAGTCGGAAATAAAAAAAAATGCGATACGAGTATATGAGCGGAAACCGGCACGGCTAGAGTGCATAGGTTCTTTATAAACTAGTGCGCCTCACTATCAACTATTGCATCACTGTTTACTATCATAGGTGGGATCGCTGTCAAGCACTAGTTTACACTACAAGGAATATTGAGGTATTTTATGTATAATATTTAAAAGTAGGTATCAGGCACATGAGACGGTTCCACTCGACCGCGGCGCCCGCGCCGTCGGGTCACGCACACTTTGTTGACATAGCAACGAAGCGATTATCGATACTGTAATCGAATACAATAAGATAGATTTGATATCGACACATGAGAATTGGCTGTAGGATGATAAGGATTATGCTTGTAATTAGTACAGCACGATCGCGTTCAAGTCTGGACATGTTTTTTTTTTAAGTACACCGCACTCGAACTCCATAAACCTATTGCCTAATTGAAAATCGAGTAGTTACCCGATACGAATTCGATAGATGGCAATACATTAAATAAAAAACCGGTAGGCTGTTCACGTTCAGTAGCAAGAGGCAGGGACTGTACCAAGAGCCTTAACAAATGAACGATTATTACTTGTCAAATTGACACTTGACGTTTGTGTGCGTGAATGAACATGTTACAATGATATCATAGAGTAGACGAATAGGTAATTAGGTATGCTGACAGTCGTCAATTAGACAAATAGGGTTTTGTTCTGTTTTGAGAATTACCAGATTCGTTTGATGTACAGTAGCTAAAAGTTAGTGATAGCGTGACGGGTGACAGGACCGAATGGTAGAAAAAAACGTGTAAACACTGACCCGAAATAAAGCGATAAAGGGTAGGAAGATGATGATGTTCAGTGACATAGCTACCTACAAAAGAACCAGAGCTTTTGCGCACTTTATCCAATCCGAAACCAATTAATGTCGGTTCAAACTCCATTGTAGCCGTCTCTTACTACCTACTTGAAGGAGGGTTTGCGCACTAGATTCGACATCCGTCCGTATTCCGAACATTTTCAAATTAAGATCATTTTTACAGAGCATGGGTAGGATGACAGCAGGATGTAAATATGCATCTTTGAGATGACAGAAAAGGATAGGTAGCTAGCTACATTGCATGAATCCACCATCTGTCACCCGCACCATCCAATAGCGATTGTAGTGTAGGTACCTGTACCTACTTAATATAGTATAGAACTCGGAACCTTTCAGTCATAATAATTGTCAACTAGCTTTTGCCCACGGCTTCGCCCGCGCACATAAAATACAGCCTATCTATAAAATATAGCCTCAGGAATAAAGAAAAAAAAATTAGTAATCGGACCAGTACTTTCAGAGATTACCACATACAAACAAAAAAAAAACAAACCGTACCTCTTTATTATATTAGGGTAGATGAAGATTGCCTATGGTACAAAATATTTTCTTTCATCTAAACACCTACCCATTTATCTAGAAAGCAAAAAATCTAAATACTCGTAGGTATAGGTAACCTACCTACTTAGCGCCAACTCTTTACCGGGACCAATGAACTAATGGAACAATGCGTATTGTTTAGACATTGTTTGGAATTTAAAAGCCACTTTAAATGTCTTTAGTGACGGGTCCTATTATGAAGAAAAGGTAAATGATCGGTGCAGGTAAAATAGAGACAATTAAAAAGCTGTTGGAAATCTACATCTACGGATGGGAGTGAAGAACGAATGAACGAAAAGTCTATGAAATATGCAATGTTCGATTTTTAAAAAGCAAAGCTATCAAAATATTTCTGCTCGACTGCAAAGAAAAGTAATAGGTACATAAGTTATCTTACCTATTGTACCTATTTATTGCCTAGTAACTGAAGTGAATAATTACCTAAGTGAATGCTAATTAGGCATTTACTTAAAGTAGGTAGGTCTTGTAATTAACGAGTACCGCCCGCCCGGCTAACGTAAATAAATTGAACATTGGTAGAGGAACCGTTAAGTACCTATTGATTTATTTACATAATGCTATCCTCTAATTAGGCACATAAAATCTAATAACGAAATGTAATTTAGCGTCAAATCTGATGAAGTTATTTATTAGTGACCTCACATGATAACGCTTGAACCCCGACGCATGATTTTTTCTTAATGTAAGCTCATTATTGTTTTAGAGTGTTTACGTGTTAAATGGGCATTTTAAATATTAGCGATGAACCTAACGTGTTTAGATTAAGTAGACAGACTTTTAAAAGACAAAAAGTCTATTATTTACAAAACAATCACGAAGGTTTCATATCATACTGGGTAGTTTTTTTTTAGCTATATGTATAGCAATGAAATTAGAAAGTTATGTTTTTATTTACCTGTCAATCCGAGGTCTGTCGATTCCGATGAGGCTTCGCTAGATGCTGCAGATAACTGGTACATAACCAACAAAAAACACACGCAAACATTGACCACCGCCATTGCCGTCTCAATTACTTCTTATTGTTACTAATAAACACTATACAGTCACCATAACGAATATACAAACACGCTAAACCATTCCTAAGGCACTCATAATCAAGTCATCACCAAAATATCTGGACTGCTACTAAAAATATCACTAAGATTACTATTATTACGTTGTACTACTGTTATTTTCACATGGATGTAACACTTTAACGTTTTTCTTCTGTGGCACTATTCCGTATTATTGTTTATACACGTGAATTTTATGAAAAATATTAAACACGCGTTCACGAACGTTTATAACGCACGAGCACGGTCCTCTCACAACGGCGACCAAAGCTCGACTGAATGAATGAAAGGAACGATGCGATGAGCGAGCTAGCGGATCGGTTTGCTGGTGGGTAGGGATGTGAACCAAATTGTCGATTGGAGATATCGGTTATTATTTCAATTTAAAAAAATATTCACATATATTTAGTTTGAATAACGAATGCTTTTGTGGTTTGTTGAAATAATTAGTTTGCTATTTGCCACATTTTTTTTTATTTGAACAAAATAATAGTTTAGTTCATGATTTACTTCACTTTATAAAAAAAAGGTATTCATTTTTTAAATCAAAAATTAAATCCTTTCTTTCATTTCATCCTTAGACATTGCTTTCGAGTCTTAATGTAATAACTTCATACAGATATTCATGTCGATAGTCGATAAAATATTTTTTAACAACACTAAGTGTCTCATGCAGAAGAAAGCGTGCATCGATACTGTCATTTGTATTCAAATCGTTTTGAACCTTAGCTCTTCATGTTAAGATGTTTAATTGTGTACAGAAAAATGTAAATAAAGCTGAAAATAATTACTGCACTTCAGAGGCAGGCGCCACTTTTTGCGGCCTGTCGGCGCTAGAGTAGCCGGCCGCGTGGCGTGCATTCTTTGTATTTGCTAAAGAAAAAAGACAAAAGAAAAAGACTGCAACTTTCTACGGCAATAAAAGAGAATAGCTGCAACGAAATATGCGTTTGTTTTGTTGTTTCTGAAAACATCGGCTATTTAAAAGTCAATTAGCAAACATTATTTTAATTTTTAAGTAAGTAGGTACCTACTTATTAATTAGATATCGAAGAGGAGGTCATGGCTAGCTACACTTGTTGCTCGTAGGGTTTATAATCAAGGTTAAGCCAGCGCTTGCAAAGGTCGGTTTATGGATGGGTAAACATTTTAACCGACTTCTAAAAAAGGAGGTGGTTCTCAATTCGGATGTTTGTATTTTTTTTATGTTTGATCGCGCATAACTTCGTCGCTTGCCAACCGATTTGAAAAATTATTTTTTTCTTGGAAAGGGTATACTTTCCAAATGGTCCCATAGTCAACAAGTTGGGATCTAATGATGGAATCTTGGCGAAATCGTGGGAAATCCTCAAATTTAACTCAATTTTTTTGTGAAGTCGGTTATTTTTTTTTATAAAATGATTTTATTATCACGAGATTCCTCTTTACCTCAGTGATGAAGTTAACAACGTAAAAGATCCAAGAAACGATCAACAACATTACGATTGACAATATCTACGTGATTGACACTTGATTGATTGAAGTAATTGTCATAGTCAATCACGCAATCATCATCAATCGCAATTTACCATTTCGGAGATCCATTGGGCTCTAGTAAATTGCTACGTTGAAAGTTTTACTAGAATACCTACGTATTGTGCTTACTTATATAACTGCTAAAAATCGAAAGGAAATTAGAAAATTACTCCAACGTAATAAATAAAATAAAATTTAAATCATAATAAGAATTTAATTTTCCTGTCATCATCCCAAGACCAAATAAAGGCAGGCACAATAAATAAACCGGTGCTTACGGTGAGTTTAAAAAAGCGGTCAAGTGCGAGTTGACTCGCGCACGAAGGGTTCCGTACGATCCGCAGCAAAAAACGAAAAATAAACGTTTGTTGTATGAGAGTTCCACTTTAAAAAATATTTTATTCTATTTTTGGTACTTATTTGTTGTTATAGCGGCAGTAAAAATACATCATTTCTGAAAATTTCAACTGTCTAGCTATTACGGTTCATGAGATACAGCCTGGTAACGGACAGACAGATAAACAGACGGACGGACAGCGGAGTTTTAGCAATAGGTTCCCGTTTTACCTTTTGGGTACGGAACCCTAAAAAAGGTACGCAATCTAAAGCTGTGCACACACAAGACGGAAAAAACAACGAATACCATGCAACGATGCCTTTGTTTGAGGGCGGAATGTGGTGCATGAGCCCCGTTGTAAGTGTAGCCTTAGGGCTGACAGCATAACTAAAGTATCCTGGATAAGGAATCTTATTTGCCGAAATATAAATTTAAGTTTTGAGTAAATACTTACTTCATTGAGTTTAAAAAAAAAGAGGTTTTTTCATTTCGGTTGTAAGATTTTTTTTATTTTTTGTTACCTTAGAACTCCGTCATTTATGGACCGATTTGTATTTATTTTCTTTTTACTTAAAAGGATATGCTTTTTTTTAGTTGATATAAATTAGTGTTTCCAGATTGGTGCTATTTCTTTCAAAATCCAGTTCTGATGTTAAATAACTTACAAAAAAAACTAGAAACATCAACTTCTGAAATTAAGCCGAAGTCGGTTGAGTTTTTTATGGTGAAGTCGGTTGATTTTTTTAATTTTTTTTTTTTAAATAACTATCTGTTTTCTGCGGTTTCACCCAGCCTTTATTAGGTACTTTGTTTTCGCTTCGTTTTCTAGTTTCTATGTATCTATTAGTGAGCATTATATCAAAATATGTGGCATAGTTTAGAAGTGTGTAGAGATAAAGACAGAGGCAGACAATGATATTATATGAGGCAGACACCAACCAACTGCTATTTTATTCAATTCAGAAACGTTTTTAACGCTGGCCAACCCTATTTTAAAGCCCATGCATATTAATAAACTCCTAATGACTCTTTCTCCTGCTCTCTACATGTTTGAAATACATAAACGTTTTGAATTTATAACATACCGATTATCGAGACACTGCAAAGGTTTAACTTATCGTAATTACTTTGTCTTCAAACTGACGCTTCGAGTAGACAGCAGAGCTTCTAGTGATCATAAAAAGCAGCTTGAAATAAAAAAAAACTTATAGTGTTAGGTATATTTTTTTCTTGCATTTGCTTCTGTCTAGTATTGGACTGTGGCAAAGGAAACCGAATCTTAATATAAGATTTAATAGATATTTATAAGGTTTTGGTTTTTGTGGTGTGTGGTAATTTTTTCGAAGTATTCCTGATTAGGCACCAATATTTTCGGCACTTATGGTTTCGGCACCAATAGATATTTTGGCTTGGTACCGAATGTGGAATAAAAAATAAATGGTCCTTGCACGTTCTTCTATGCTTGTTAATATTTTCTGGATATTCTTGTTTTTACTTGGTTAGAAAGACAATGACTAAATGCTTTGCCCTTGAAAGAACAACTAAAAAAAATGTGTAAAATAATAACTTTAAAAAACCCAGTGGATTTAAAAATCTCCTCTTTTTTTAGAAGTCGTTTAAACATCTAAAAGCTATAATCAAATTCCACTAAATTTTAACATTTACATTTACAACAATACGCAGGTATTGATATTATAACTTAGCTCAGCAAACAAACAAAAAAAAAAAAAAAAACTAAAACGCAAAGCACTTAATTATGAATAGTTATTTTTAACACATACACTTTAGGCGCCAACCGAGAGACTGACAAAAAAACCTTTCCTATAAGTCATAACACTCAACTCACTGCAATTGCGTTCACAACTACCAAAACAGAAGGGTACTCGAAGAAATGTCATAAAAAGATGGCGGATTTAACAGCATTCTCAAAAATGAGTCATCAGGAGTTCATGACGACAACTATTATTTGCCCATCTTTTGTTAATTCATGAATCCCCAAGCGACCACCGGTGGCCGCGCATCTATTGTCTTACTATTGTGACTCTAATTGACGGTATCTGAAGGGTTAAACACCACTTAGACACCATATTTTAAAGACAAAAGCATTTTTTGAACTTCTCATCGTAAACTTAATTACCTGATCGAAATTCTGAGAAGGCCACCATTTTTATGTGGGCCAGGGAATGAGCGATTTGAAGAAACTGCCAACAAATTGACGCTGCCGGATGCACAAGAGTGCAAACAAAAATCTCCTGTCGATGGGTTGGGAGAAAAAAAACTGCTCGTTCATTCACTCTCTGTTTGGCCTACCATAATAGGTATTAGGTAATCAATCCAATTTATTTATACATATAAAACACAAAAATGGTTTCTATATAAATGTCCCTTATAGACTTTGAAACCATCGAACTGTTGTGCTCCAGATCGATGTCATAAGAAAAGTTATGATGCGAAAATGGTTTTAGACCATTAAAACATTAAAAATGCTAATTTGCTTTTTTCCAACAAATAAATAAAATGTATAATTTCTCTTTTAGCGTAGTAACCAGGTATTTGCTAAAGAACCTAACAATACCTATCTCATTATAAGTATTGCTGATTTCGACTTTTATTTTTTTCCTGTACCGCTCCCTTCGTGGCTGCACCAGATGGCGCCGAGTCCCATCCCTTATCGAATCAAGATAGCATTGAAAAAAAGTTGCCGCCGAACAAACAATGGAGTCGGTGCACTTCTGCAGGAGACGGTGCGATAAACTTAAAACAATTTTTTTTTAAGGTGGTAAATCATCAAAATATGACGCAAATTGCTCTAGGGTGGAGTGAGCGAGAAAGTGTACTGACTAAAATCCGCCTGTGTACTTCGGTTACCCTTTGCGTTCCAGGTCCACGGTAACTCTTCCAACCGTTCCCGCTGTCCGGTCATTAGCCTCGGGCTCTAATGGGGGGTCCATTCCAGTCCACAGAACAGATGAGAGGTTAGAATGGACTTGCGGGCGGGGCAGGCGTGTCACAGAGTAGGACAATACTCATAGTTCAACTACCAATAGCAAACTTACGATTTAAGCGTGCGTGGTCTGTTACTTGCGTAATGCGCGTTCGTCTTAGTTTATTGCCTGTAGTGGAGTTAAAGGGTGTGAGACAAGCGGCGACACTCGTTGTAGTACAAATCTGAAAGTATTTCCTGTCTGACCTCTTTTATCTTTTCTGTGATGGGCCCCTATTGATTTTACTGACATCTCTTTGAGGCGGCCTTCCGTAAGCCCGCGCTTGCGGTGGCCAGGAATCGCCTTGCGACTCCTGACGCCCGGGGTGTCTCCTTGGATGTTTCCTCAGGGTTGTGGGCATCTCCTACGCTCACATTAATACTTCGCAGGAGGTAACGACAACGACGACTATACGTTAAAATTATGCATAGACCAAAAATTAAAGAATTATAATTTTTTGCTCTTTGCGTGTCTTCTCGTCTTGTCGATTTTTCAGGTTGTTGGTAAACTTGATTCTCCTGCGGACCTATATCTTCATTTACTCTCCTATTACTTACTTATGTACCTACATACTTATTATTAGGTAACCTACATTTTAATTCCGATTTTATTTGGGTTTATCTACTTTTAAAATGACCAAGCTAACAATACGCCGATAAGAAATGTTTTGACTGTTATCGAGGTCCTACCACGGACTTGTCGTGACAAGCTCTAACTTGACTTATTCTGTATTCTGCTCTTGGACAAAGCACTATGACGTCAGTACCTACTGTAAACGATGAAGTAAGTATTATTTGGTACGCACAGTTAGGGTTGTCAAGTTTTTTAAAGATGAAATTGAATATTCTGATTCTTAGAAAAGCCCTATTCTTAATTGTTTTATGTTTTGTGTTACCTACATACCTACAGGTTTTCGCCGAGTTGTGGGACATAATAGGCTATTTGACTTACTGTAAAGTATTTTATGGCCATGTTTTTCTTTCGACGCCACTCTGTAATTATGATCAAAGACGCTGTCTCTACCATAAAACCTTGGAGTGTAAAAGTACTCGTACATTTCAGGTCCTCAAGCAAAATCCTCAAGAGCTTTTTCTCACAGCGTTTTTAATCACAAAGCCCTCAAGGGCCCACTGCGGCTTTGACATTAAAAATTCAGCCTTTGGGTTAAAAGACTACAGTGTTTGGTGAAGAATGCCCTGCTGCATTAAGTCTTTTTATAATTTATATATCTACTACAGTATTACACCATATAGGTACTTAAGTATAAAGTTTACAGAAATAAAACTCTTTCAGTAGATTTAGTCAGTCAAAATAAATGGAGTATTTTTGCGAAGGTACAAAACTACTACTTTTTCTTTTACAGATTGCAAAAAAGGTACGCCTATGGAAATTAAAGCAGATAGTCTATCTATTTTTTTTTTGAGATGGTAAACCATCAAATGACTTCTCCCGCTCTAGGTGGAGTGGAACGGCGTGTCAAATTTTTACTGTCCAAACCTAACTATGTCCCTTCATTGGCCCAAGTGTTCTTCTAGGTCCAAAGACCACAACAACACTATATTAGAATAGCTACGATTGACAGCCCTAGGTACATTATTAGTAACAAAGAACGCTTTCATAATATTTTTTATGAGCTTATAAAATATGTTATCTAGGTAAGCTACCCAAAATCCAGTAAGTACAGTACCTATACCGATTAGAAAAAAGAAACCTTTTTTACTGTCTGTTAGTGTTTAACAATTAAAAAAAAATTACACTTATTTTGAATAATGTTGTCCTGTATTTTTTTTTGTTTATGTGGTGTACAATAAAGAATATAATAAATAAAAATTGTTAAAATACCAACTCTATTTACTGCGCCGCCATTTATCATGCCACCAACGTAATAAAAGTCAAAATCGGTTAAACGAACAGTATACACGGAACAGTATATACGGGTAAACGAGCTTCTAAAAAAGCTCGGATTGATGGCTTTCATGCCGTCATGAGAAAGAGGAACCAGGCTCCATAGTTGCGTCGTGTAGAAAAAATCTAATTATAGTGTAAATAGTTAAGTTAAAAAAATGTACAGTTGTTTATAAATACCATAGTAATTGGAGCCTTATTATCAGGCCCTTGATCCAACCGCGCAACGACAGCTTCGACAGATGGTCGTCGAAGCTTTTGGCTATGAGGCCATTGGCGGTCACGACAATCGGCACAATGATAGCTGAGTCCACATTCCACATGTCAACAACCTCGTGAGCTAAGTCGAGATATTTTATTTGTTCCTCCTTCTCAGCTTTCACGAGATTCTCGTCATGTGGGATGGTGACATCGACTATCATTGCGCGGCGCACTAATCGGTCTATCACCACTATGTCCGGCTTATTGGCTACAATAGTCCGGTCAGTAATGATAGACCGATCCCAGTACAACGTGACATAGTCATTTTCAAGAACTGGGTCGGGCACATACTTGTAGTACGGTACCTCAGAATCCACTAGGTTGTATTTTAAAGCAAGTTGCTGGTGAAGAATCCTGGCTACTTGGTTATGCCTGTGCAAGTACTCGCCGTTAGCCAGACGAGAACAACCAGAGATAATATGTCTGACAGACTCACCCAGACGATGACATGCCCGACACACGTCAACCGTCCCGTCCTTCATAATATGTCTCCGGTAGTTGTTCGTCAAAATAACTTCGTCCATAATCGCACAGACAAAACCTTCAGTTTCTCCGAAGAGGTTGCTGAATCGTAACCAGGCCACGGACGCCAAAAAATCTACATCAGGCTCATGAAGAGCCCGAAAGAAGCGCCCGTGGAGCTCCTTGCCTTTCCATACTTCCTTGCGGTCATCAGTAGTTAGTACCACAGGTTTGCGCCAGTTCTCTTTAGCCATGGACAACGGGGTGAGTCCCTTGTCCACTGCGACCACATCGCGGTGCATACCCACGTCGGTTTTGAGAAAGTATTCTCTGAGGCTGCACACCTCGCGGTTGTGTAGAGTCTTTGCGTTCAAAAAGCCACGACCTCCACACTTCCGCGGGATGTACAGTCTCATCACCGAAGATCGTGGGTGATGCATCCGATTTGCGGTCAGCAATGTACGGACCCGCCTATCCAGAGCGTCTAACTCGGTCTGAGTCCATTTGAGTATGCCGAAAGAGTACATTAACACCGGCATTACCCAACCGTTGAAGGCGCGCACCTTATTTCCGCCTGACAGAAGGCTGTTTAATACCTTTTTCAGGCGGCCAAAGAAGCGCTCCTTCAACGATTGCTTCATGTCAGTAACGTTAATGCCTAACGCTTCCGACATACCCAAATACTTATAGGTTTCGGTCGAGGAGAGGGATCTAAGGTGTATGGAATCCAAGAGTTGAACCCCCTCAGATTCCATAATCTCCCCTCGCTTTACATGCATGACTGCACATTTATCCACACCAAATTCCATCCTGATGGCACTACTGAAAGTTTCAGTTACCTTCAGTAGTTCCATCAGTCGTAACTTGTTGGGGGCAATGAGTTTCAGATCATCCATGTAAAGAAAGTGAGATAAAACCTGCCCACCTCTTCTCAACCGATAGCCCAACCCTGATTCCTCCAGCAATGTGCTTAGAGGATTCAGGGCTAAGCAGAACCAAAGTGGACTCAGACTGTCGCCCTGGAATATTCCCCGTTTAATCCATATGGGCTCATCGACCCCCTGGATCGATCGACACCCTGGATAGCGAAGGACTGTGTTCCATTCCCCCATACATGACTCAAGGCAATTCAACTCTACGCACCTTGCGTAGAGTTGCATCTATTTTATACAACTCCAACACCCTCATGAGCCATGTATGCGGAACAGAGTCATAGGCCTTCTTATAATCAATCCAGCATGTCGACAAATCCTTTCGGGATCGACGAACCTGTTGGCTTATGGCCATGTCTATGAGGAGTAGCTCCTTAGTACCACGTGACCCGTTCCTACATCCATTGAGAGGCAGACATAATTGAGTTCATTTCAATGTGCTTATTAATTTTTGTTCTCAGAATGGATGTAAGAAGTTTATAGACCGTTGACAAGCATGTTATCGGTCTATTTATTATTATTATTATTTCCTTTATTCATTAAACATACATACAAATTATATTTTTAAATATTTCAATAAAAAATAAAAAAAACATTTAAAAATATAAAAAATAGTGTCCCACCGGTATCGGGAACAGGGTCCAAGCTACCGGCGGTCAGGGCTCCAGAGAAAGGAACCTCCTGACTATACGAGCCGTATCCAGGAGTACCGCTTTCTGAATCAAGCCCTTGATCCAGTCGCCTAACGAGAGCCTCCTAAGGTGTTGGTCGAGGCTCTTGGCTATTAAGCCATTGGCTGAAACGACTATCGGTACAATAATCGCTGAATCCACCTCCCACATGTCGACAACCTCGCGAGCCAAGTCAATATACTTGATTTGTTTATCTTTCTCGGCTTTCACGAGGTTCTCGTCATGCGGAACTGATATGTCAACAATCATTGCACGCCTCTCGCATCGGTCCACCACCACTATATCAGGCTTATTGGCTACAATAGTCCTGTCAGTGATGATGGACCGATCCCAGTACAACGTGATATCGCCATTATCGAGAACTGGGTCGGGCACATACTTGTAGTATGGCACCTCCGATTCCACAAGAGAGTACTTCAGAGCAAGTTGCTGATGTATAATCCTGGCTACAAGGTTATGTCTATGCAAGTATTCCCCGTTAGCTAGACGAGAACAACCAGAGATAATGTGGCGGATTGATTCACCCGGTCGGTGACATGCCCGACAGATGTCAACCGTGCTGTCCTTCACAATAAATCTCCGGTAGTTATTCGTCATGATAACTTCGTCCATAATTGCACAGACAAAACCTTCGGTTTCCCCAAAGAGGTCACCGACGCGCAGCCAGGCTACGGACGCTAGTTGGTCTACATCGGGCCCATGAAGGGCCCGGAAAAAGCGTCCGTGAAGTTCCTTACTCTGCCATACTTCCTTGCGTACGTTAGTGTCAAGCACTACAGGTTTGCGCCAGTTCTCGTTAGCCAAGGAGAGCGGAGTGAGTCCCTTGTCCACTGCCACTACATCACGATGCATACCCACGTCGGCGGCTAGGAAGTATTCCCTGAGACTGCATACCTCGCGATTGTGTAGGGTCTTAGCATTTAAAAAGCCTCGACCCCCACACTTCCGCGGGATATACAGTCTCATTACCGACGACCGAGGGTGATGCATTCGGTATGCAGTCAACAGTGTACGAACCCTCCTATCCAGGGCGTCAAGTTCCGTTTGAGTCCATTTGAGTACACCGAAAGCGTACATCAATACCGGCATGACCCAACCGTTGAAGGCACGCACCTTGTTTCCACCTGACAGAAGGCTCTTAAGTACCTTCTTCAGGCGGCCAAGGAAGCGCTCCCTCAACGATTGCTTCATGTCAGTGGCATTGATGCCTAACGCTTCCGACATACCCAAATACTTATAGGTTTCGGTTGGAGAGAGGGATCTCAAGTTTATGGAATCCGAGAGTTGGGTACCCACGGATTCCACAATCTCCCCTCGCTTTATATGCATGATCGCACATTTGTCCACACCAAACTCCATCCTGATGGCACTACTGAAGGTTTCAGTTACCTTCAGTAGCTCCATCAGTTGCAGATTGTTGGGGGCAAAAAGCTTCAAATCATCCATATAAAGGAGGTGAGATATAACCTGACCACCTCTCTTCAACCGATAGCCTAGGCCTGAATTCTCCAGCAATGTGCTCAGAGGATTCAAGGCTAGGCAGAACCAAAGCGGACTCAAACTATCACCCTGGAATATACCTCGCTCAATCCTTACCGGTTCGCTGTTCCTCTGGATATTTCGACATCCTGGATAGCGAAGGACCGTCCTCCATTTCCTCATACATGACATCAGGAAGGTGCGAAGAGTTGCATCAACTTTATACAACTATAGCACCCTCATGAGCCATGTATGAGGAACTGAGTCATAGGCCTTCTTATAGTCTATCCAACATGTCGACAGATCCTTTCGGGAACGCCGAACCTGTTGGTTAATGGCCATATCGATGAGGAGTAGCTCCTTAGTACCGCGGGACCCATTCCTACATCCATTTTGAGAGACAGACATGATAGTGTTATTATCAACATGTTGGGTAATTTTTTCTCTCAAAATGGATGTAAGAACCTTGTAAACTGTCGGCAAACATGTAATCGGCCGATAGTTTTTGGGTTCCGCGGTGCTACCAGATTTGTGGAGTAGGTGGGTAACTCCTGTTGTAAAAAACTCGGGTAGCGAACCAGACTCTAAGGCGGTCTGATACTGAGATGCCAAACGAGCGTGCGACCTTATAAGCCACTTTATCCAGAAGTTGTGCAGTCCGTCCGGCCCTGGAGATTTCCAATTAGGCAACGGACGGACTGCACGGGCCACATCTTGGGGGCTGATTATGATTGCCCCCATTTCTGGTATCGATTCGCACGCTCGTTCTACCTCTCGAGTCCAACCACCTTCAGTATGACTGACAGGCACCGACCAGATGTTGCGCCAGAACGAACACATGGCGTCGTCATCCGGAAGGCGCGTGTCAGTCACACCTTGGTCCGGTTGCTCCCAAGCCCTGTATACCCACCTTTCATTATTCCGGAATGTGCTATTCTGGATGTACCGCTCAACCCGCCGCTTATACCTTCGTATACGGTTTGCCCATGCATATACCTTCTGCTTCAGGAAGTCGATGCGCTCTGAGACATGGGACATATAGTCTCGGGGGCTGATGTCAGTCCCCGAAAACGCCCGTCTCACAAAGCGCATCACTCGTGGGCGAGTGTTGCCCTCCCTGAAGCAGATTAGTTTGCCGATGAGTGCTCTGGCCCCACCAATACGACGCTCGATCCTGCACTGCCAGGCCGGCACAGCTGGTTTTGGTCGTGTAGCTACGTCGCTGTTTGGAAATTTGACGTGAGCTACACGACATGCCGCTACGGCCGCGCAGTACATGATCGAGTGTGTATCGGTGAGATCTTCGCAGTCATCAAAATAGTTTGACAACTGCGAGTCCAGAGCAGCCACCAGCGCCTTATTCTTATTACACATGGGCAAACGAGGTAAACGCGGCCTAAGTTCAAGCGGCATGTTGCGATACTCCCGAATAGCACACTCCAAAGCACTCCTCAATTCGTTAGTACTTACATGTGTAACAATGTCAGTGCTCTCCTCGTCAGCGTGGATGGGGAGATGGTTGGACGGTGATACCTGTAAAGGTAACGCCGTCTGTGACGAGGAAGCAATGACATGGCTACCCATTTCCGTTCGGAGGCGATCAAGTACAGTATCGTCCAACATATGATTACGCTGGATGACCCGTGCCTGATCCGATAATCGTTGTGCCGAAACGTTGACGGCTGGCTCAAGCACCTGAAACAAAGAGAGCATCCGAACACGGTACGCGGTCAGGTTGTTTCCTCCCTCTGTAGCCCCATAGTATGCGCGCATGACGTTTTCATTGGTCGATTGTGTCCATCGCATGCGCGGCACACTTCCGCCGGTAGCTGGGACCCTGTCAGAGACCGGTGGGCCTCGAGGTCCTAAACACGCCGGCGGCCGGCGTCCTCCCCGACGACGCACAGGTGGTGGTGTCGTCGGCGGCGAGTAGTACTCGTCGCTCGAGCTCGACGCAGCTGCCACGGCCGGTATCACAGCACTCTCGGTGAGGCTGGGTTCCGGCGGCGGCGAGGCGGAGCTGAGCGACGAGGCCGGAGGTGGTGGGCGTGCACTTCGAGCAGCAGCTCTTGTCAGCATTGTTGTTATAGCATTGTTGTCGTATTATTGCATCATTTTATATGTGTGACATAAAATGTCATCTGTCTGATTTAAAATTTTCTTTTCTTTCCATGTTTTGGCCTTTATTTATTGAAGAGAAGTTTATATTTGATTTATTAATTATTTAATGGACTTCTGGGATAAAAATTTGTAGGATTGTGGCTCCAAAACTATTAATTTATATAAAAAAATTTCATGAACGACACAACACTTTTGACATCCAGAGTTGCCTTGTTATTATTATTATTATTATATAGCTTTATTGCACACCTTAACTTAAAAAAGGACAAACATTTACAAATATAAGTGTACAATAGGCGGTCTGGCCTATGTACTTACATGAACACTGATATCCACACAATTTGTAAATTATCATGGTGTACTTACAATAAAGAATTAAGGATGTCCTGTAGTCTACGTAATATTGCGTATACGTAATATTACGTAAGTAGGCCCCACTAATTCAATGCATCACTGCTTACCATCAGGTGGGATCACAGTCAAGCACTAGTTTATATCAATTTAAAAAAGGTTCCGGAGTGGTGACCACATACGGGAACACGCAGTGCTGGAAGACCTCCCACAAGGTATACCGAGGATCTGTTGAAGGGCGCGGGGATACATTAGCGTGACACACAGGATCAGTTGCTACGGCGACATTTTTGGGGATTCCTATGTCCAGCAGTGGAAGTCATTGAGCTGAAAAATGATATAGGATGACAATCAATTTGGTTTTTATACAACATAGATATAGGCATCCCATATGATTCCGATTAGGTATGTTCAGCTGAAGATGTGATGACGATATCAGTGAGATAAGTCGACGGAGTCTTACTGCTGTGCTCCTATTTAGGGCTCATAAGGCTTTAAGGTTTATAGGAGCCTAACAAGTAGGGGGTTGTCCCCCTTCGAACCTAACCTATCCGTCTCAGGGTGCCCAAAGTTCCCGAATTATACAGGGTTATTTGTAAAACACTAGCAACCTCTTAGGTGCTAGTTAAGAACATCATAAACAACCACTTTTGTTCTATGACTTCTTACAAAACATAATACATTTACCAAAACAAACCTTCAAGATTTCGTCGATCTAACACATTTCAACTCTGTATTTTGCTGTACCTGCTGTAACCTACGCCTCTTGCACACTGTTCTTGTAGTAATAGTAAGCAGGCTTCCGAAACATTGTCATCACACCTACCTAGCAAGAATTCGCACCATTTTCGTGTACTCATCACACGAAAATTGATACGCGATAGACTTCCGTTACATTTAGATCGATCATTTTAAATATTTTTATTTTTGTATGAATATCTGATGAACTAAAATATGATATTTTTTTAAAGTCACAGAACAAAAGTTGTTGTTTATGATGTTCTTAACATAGTCCTAAGAGGTTGCTAGTGTTTTACAAATAACCCTGTACAATCCTCCTGACCAAATAATAATAATAAAATATCATGTAATTACTTTTCTTATAATATATAATGTTTATAGTCCTTCTTGATACCTATGTAAGTTCTCTTTTATGTAGTGTCAAGCATCGACGAGAACGAGACTAAATTGAATTTAGATTTAAACATAAACTGAAACCCAAAGAAGTTAGTACTTCGCGTCATTATAATATTTTTTTTCGCGTTTTTAAAGAACGACCAGGACCGTTTATATGTTCGTCTCTTTTCTTAGGTGTCCTTTTTCTAGGTTTATCAGGCGTGGTTGCACTTTCGTTCTGGATAGGGTCGTTGTTGCCTTCATTGTCAGGACTATTTGCATCGTTGTCCTGGTCATCTTTAGTGCTACCACCGTCATTATCATTACCATCATTATTCCCATTGTCACCATCGTCTCCATAATCCCCATTATCGTCATTGTCCCCATTATTTCCATCATCTCCATTACTTGCATTATCTCCATTATTTCCGTTATTTCCATCATCTCCATTACTTGCATTATCTCCATTATTTCCGTTATTTCCATTATTTCCATTATTTCCATTATTTCCATTATTTATATTATTTCCATTATTTCCATCATTTCCATTATTTCCATTATGTCCATTATGTCCATTATGTCCATTATGTCCATTATGTCCATTATGTCCATTATGTCCATTATGTCCATTATGTCCATTATGTCCATTATGTCCATTATGTCCATTATGTCCATTATGTCCATTATGTCCATTATGTCCATTATGTCCATTATGTCCATTATGTCCATTATGTCCATTATGTCCATTATGTCCATTATGTCCATTATGTCCATTATGTCCATTATGTCCATTATGTCCATTATGTCCATTATGTCCATTATGTCCATTATGTCCATTATTTCCATTATTTCCATTATTTCCGTTATTTCCTTTATGTCCTTTATTTCCTTTATTTCCTTTATTTCCATAATAACTATTTCCGTCATTTCCATTGTCATCACTATCACCACCATCATTTTCGTCACTAAGCGCTGACGCAGAATCAGAAAAGTAGTCATCGCTGTATTCAGAACTGTTTTTGTCACCAGAATTAATAGAATATTTCGGCTTGTTCTTAGACTTATTTTTCGTCTTAGTTTTGTATTTCCCAGATTCTTTTCCCTTAGGGAGAACATGTGTTATCGTGTTCTCTGCGGCTTCATCCCAGTCAGTATTCCAGCCATCCTTCCAGTCTAGAATTTTATTTTTAACTATGGGTGGGAGTGTTGGATTTTGTGATTTTTGTTCTAAGATAACTTTCACAATGCTGACCGGGACCCAGTGGCCTGGCATTTCGGCTTCTATTGGGTTATGGACGAACACCAATGGGTCGTTATCAGGATCCGGCCAGTGATTGGCTATGGTGACCGCTATCGACCATAACGTTACTGCTGAGGAGATTACATTTCGTGTCACTGAAACAATATCAAAGCATGTAGTACTTTATTATTTTGGATTTAACACAAGGTATTTTAGGCCTCGGGTATTTGAGAGACAGAGCCGACACTCTCCAAGAGAAAGAAAAACCCAGTTCATATTATTTACGATTATCGTCAGCACGTTGTAGACAAGACTGTGTCTCTTATAAACACAGTCTTGTCAGCAGCGTGCTGAATGGGTCGTTATCAGGATCCGGCCAGTGATTGGCTATGGTGACCGCTATCGACCATAACGTTACTGCTGAGGAGATTACATTTCGTGTCACTGAAACAATATCAAAGCATGTAGTACTTTATTATTTTGGACTTAACACAAGGTATTTTAGGCCTCGGGTATTTGAGAGACAGAGCCGACACTCTCCAAGAGAAAGAAAAACCCAGTTCATATTATTTACGATTATCGTCAGCACGTTGTAGACAAGACTGTGTCTCTTATAAACACAGTCTTGTCAGCAGCGTGCTGACGATAAATGACTTTGTCTTGTATGACTGTGTTTTGTATGAGTATCTTGTATGACTTTGTCTGGGTATGACTGTGTCTTGTATGAGTATCTTGTATGACTGTGTTTTGTATGACTTTGTCTGGGTATGACTGTGTCTTGTATGAGTATCTTGTATGACTGTGTTTTATATGTCTTGTGTGTCTTGATTGAATGGCTATTCTATTCTATTTTTTATTAATGGCAAATAGAGCCGATGTCGACTATTCTGCCAATGTCATAAGTAAATTGGATTGGCAAGAGTGTATATTATTAACACAGGAAACTAGAATGCTAGAACAGCAGTATGTATGCATAAAAATCTTCGATTGATACAGTTGAACTTGTTGAGTTAGTACTGGACTGAAACAAACAAAAAAATAAAAATACATAAATATTATAGTTGTTAAAACATTAAATATATACACGTAACCACAATTGTACAGAAATCAGGACTCATAATTTGATATTATTGTGACGGATGAAACTCATCAGCGCCACCAGTAGTTCTGGGGAAGGATAAGTTAGGAGGGCAGGGACATTGATTGGGAGAGGGATCTTAAATTTCGGGAGGCGGCTATATAGGTCTAAAGGTGGAATGTTATTGGTGCATTGGAAAAATATGTGGTCCAGTGTGCCCTCCTCCAAACCGCACTCACATAAGGAGGAGTCGCGGACACGAATTTTTTCCAAAAAAACAGGCGTACAACAGAAACCCAGGCGAATTCTACAAACAACAGAGATAACAGGTTTGGACATTTTTTTGAATGTGAAGAACCAAGGTTTTGACTTAATGGTTGGTTGTACTGCATAATAAAATTTACCCTTTTTTTTACCAGAGGTATCCCACTGCTCCTGCCATGCACATTGAAGGCTTGCTTTTGGCAGGTTCAGCAAGTCATAACCCTGAATAAAGTTGTGTGAGAGATCAGCTGTAGTTGAAGAACAAGTTGAATGGCATTCAGCCATTTAATTAAGGTTAAGTACAGGTTAGGATGGCAAATTAAGCCAGTTATAGTCTTTCTAAAAACTCAAACGACTTGGGACTTTTGTGTAATATATAATCATTTAAAAATACTTATATTCGATTTATTATTCGATCGATTACTTTTTATAGGTTTTTTTTTTAAATAATAAAACAATGATTTCAACTCTTAATCCACCTTGATTATTGAACCAGTGTTGACTACATCAGATTAATTTTTTTTAGTCCTAATCATAGATATAAGAAAGGAGGAGATATGTTAAGTAGTTAAAAATGTATCGGAACACGGTGTCTCCAGTTCTACCTTCCAGTACCGACACTACTACACGTACAGGAATGAACGAAAAAAGAACACGCGCATCCCTGACTAGCGGAACGGATCAGCGGCCGATATTATGAAATACGAAAATATTATAAATACTTGTATTTACATATGGTAAGAGATTCCGTGATGACCCAGGCTTGTCTTATCACTTCAGTTCTTGCATGAAATCACTGAACAACACGGCATTTCAAATTTGTTTACGATCACGTATCGCGAGTCTCACAAGTTCATAACTGCCGGCCGTTTGCCCCAATATGCACTTATAATGCAATTCGAGCGGACATGCACACGCCCGCCCCCTTGCCACTTCTCCTGTCATTTATATTTCTATGGTCCTAATAATTACACAAGTCGTTCGATTTTTTTTATAACGATTCTAACTGCGATAACACACTAATACCTATTATAAAAGTAAACGTTTGTAAGTGAGTATGTTTGTTACTATTTCGCTCGAACAACTAAACGAATTACGATGAAACTTGGTACACGGATAAACCTAATATTAAATATTAGGGTAAAACAAATCAAACACAAAGGGTTCCGTACTTCAATATTAAAATGTAGCAGAAAAAACGTTAACCAAATAAAGTTTCTTGATTTTGATTTTTACAGCTTTACGTGACCGCAGACCTGTGTATACCCGGGCCTTGGTTGAGGCCATGGTCCGGAGCGAGTAGCAGTGGCAGGCGGTCGCCTCCTTCTGCGAAGCAGTAATGCTAGCAAAGGAGGAGGCCGACCGCATCAGGCATTGCCCTCGTCGCCGTCGAAGCCTACTGGGGCCAGGGTTATACCAAAAGGAAGCTCGAGCCCCGTTATGAAGGCTAGAAGGAACGTGTCGGGTTTTTAGTCAGTAAGAGTCTGACACTATCTCCCGCTCCACCCAAGAGCGGGTTTTGTTATTGGATGATTTTTCCCACTTGATGTGGTTTTAATTTCATCTCTGTATCAACACGCGTTCTCGAAATAAAGGGTCTTGTCTGTCAAGACAGACAGATGGACAACAAAGTGATCCTATAAAGGTTCCGGTTTTTCCTTTGGGGTAAGGAACTCTAAAAAGAACAATAACTTACTTTCTTTGAAGTATCAAAAGCTATATAAATAATTTTCTTTTCATGTTCACGTAGGTATACTTTCACAAAATTGAAGAGCTTGGTTATATTGCAACCAGAGTTTTTAGTATTTTCCAATCAGAGTATTAAAATGAAAAATTAATTGTACGTGACATTACGTTCCTCGATGTGAATGGTTTAATTTCAAACAGTTCCGCCGAGTATCTATGACATCGATTTTTTGCAAAAAACGCACCTTTTCATTGAATTTAACTAGTTTATTTAAGAGCCTATTCACTTTAGATTCGTGAAGACACCTAAATTATAACCGAACGGGAAGACCACAGCAGACAAATTGTTCCAGGCCTTTTGTGTACGTGGTATATACGACGAGGCGAAACTCTAAGTCCGGACCATAGAGGTGTTTTTGTTTTCGGTGGGCAAAAATCATCTTATGACAACCCCCGCTCTTGGGTGGAGCGGGAGATAGTGTCAGACTCTTAGTGACTAAAAACCCGACCCGTTCCTTCTAGCCTTCATATCGGGACTCGAGTTCCTTTCGGATAACCCTGACCCCAGAAGGCTTCGACCCAGCTGGGCTCCTCCTGTTGCTGACAACTCCTTGAGGCGCGCGGGAATAGTGCGCGCCGTCGACGTCTTGGACTCGGTCCATTACCGGACGATCGGACAGCGAGCTACCCATGGCTCGCCGTCCGCGAGCCCGCGTTTACTGTGCCCGGAAATCGGGATCGGAATCCTGGCGGCGGCGGCGAGGGCGCCGTTGCCTGATGCGGTCGGCCTCCTCCTTTGCTAGCATTATTGCTTCGCAGAAAGAGGCGACCGTCTGCCACTCCTCCTCGCTCCGGACCATGGCCTCAACCAAGGCCCGGCGCGAGTGGTCTCAGGGCCGATACCATAGAGGTATCAACAACTTAAGGATGGATACTCGGCGTACGTCGCGTTTTCCGATGGTAGAAAAGAAGATGACGGAATCAATTCGTGCAATTCCTGCGCACACTCTCCAAAAGCTTACAGACTATGTCGAAGACAAGCTTATTTGGCGATGAATGCTTATGCACTAGATTTGTGTCCCAGAGTCCAAAGCTGTTAGATGGCAATTTGCATCCTACTTCATGAAATATTTCGATTGATCATTAAACTGTCGATAAATTGACATTATACGGTCTACAATACCTAGCGTTGAATTAGACACGTCCGTCGCAAGAGCAGTAACATAACTGCGTTTGTCAAATTATTCTAAAAGCAAGCGTTTTAATGTCGTAATCATATCTTTAGATTTTTAGTTAATTGATAAACTGCTTCATATTTGCAAGCGTTTGTTTTTTCTTCTTCTACAAAAATGAAATGGCCAAAATTTACATTGATGTTTCGCATTTCTGATTTCTATACCCTATTCGTGTTAAGAATAGAAATTTAAAGAAACCTTTTTTCGTGCCTGTTCAACCGATTTTAACTTCTATTTCGTAGGCATAAGGATGGCATTTAAAGCAAAAAAGTGGTTATAGTACAAACAATTTACTGCAGCCGTCATTTGTCATGCCACCAACGTAATAAAAGTCAAAATCGGTTGAACGGCCAGTAATAAAAGGTTTTCAAAAATTTCTAATGTTATTTTGAACAGAATATAGTGTTAAAGTGTTTTTGAAAATGAAACAAAATGCATAATTATACACGTGTACTGTGCATATAGGGTGACAATAATAACAATAAAAATATTCAGTCTTTACAAGGTTTACCGGTCAAGGTGACCGTTGGCTTTCGCCATGTTGAAGTCAAAATCTCCTAAGCCTTGCAGCTCGTCTTCGGAAGGCGGGAAAACACAATCCAGGTCAACATATAACTGGTTTTGAGCTGTCAATTTGTCCACGATTTCGGAGAAAGTTGGCCTGCTTGTGGGGTTTTCTGACCAGCACTCCATCATCAGCTGGTACAGTCTTGGCGAGGCTCGGGCTGGCTTCGGAAGCCGTCCCCCGCCGGTCAAGAATGGAGGTACGTGGTGGTTACTGAGCTCTGCGTATGGGAAGCCCCCTGAAACATAAATTGAAGTGGAATTAGATTTTTTTTCAGTTAATAAAGATATGAATAGAAGGTAAATTAACTAAGGGCCAAATTCACTAATTAAACTAATCGCGATTAGTTCAAATTAAACTCAGTTTAAGCATTTAACCGAGATTAGCAGTGCTACCACGAGCTCTTAATTCGATCAATTTTACGACCTTAACTAAACTGTTAGAGATGGAGCTATATAGGGTGTATAGCCATCCCTTTTTCTCGGTCGAACGACTGACATGTTACCATGTCATGACTTATCATGACTGCAGTCATGGGGACTTATCCCCCGAGTTTCATTTTACGTTTCACCAGTTTTTGGATAAACCAGTAAAAAGGCAAAGACAGAAGAAAGTTGAGATAAGAACCTTTTTAAGGTTTCTTCTTCAATATCTTTGTATTAGATATTCTTCCTACATGTTGTTACTACATTGTGTGTATCTACGAGTGTGTAGGCTAAATAAAATAGTTTTCTTTCTTTCTTCTTTCTTTCAGGGGCCTTAGGCCATACCAAGATAAGCTAAAATGTCAGGCGTGCAAGTAACGCCGCCGGGATTCCGATCCCGATTTCCGGCCACCATAGACTTGGGCTCGCGGACGGCGAGCCATGGGTAGCTCGCTATCCGATCGTCCGGTAATGGACCGAGCCCAAGACGTCGACGGCGCGCACTGTTCCCGCGCGCCTCAAGGAGTTGTCAGCAGCAGGAGGGGCCCAGCTGGGTCGAAGCCTAGGGACAGGGTAGTCCGAAAGGGAGCTCGTGCCCCGGTATAAAGGCTAGAAGGAACGGGATGGGATTTTTAGTCAGTAAGAGTCTGACACTATCTCCCGCTCCACCCAAGAGCGGGTTTTGTCATAAGATGATTTTCCCCATCCGAAAAAAAGGCGTGCAGGTGAGAAAGAGGGATGGAGCTACATAGCTTTAAAGCTTTAAAAGTTCAATTTCGGTCGTAAAATGAATGGATGAAGAGTTACACGTAGCGTTGCCAGGTGTCCGGATAAAGTCAGATACGGTCAGGCTTTTTAGTTGCGTGTCCGGCCAAATTAGGCGGAGTACGGCCCGTTCGGCTTTTGTTGGGCTTTTTAAATTTGACCATTTTGTTTAGCATTGTCATTTAAGTTTTGCCTTACCTTGTCTCGCTCGCTAGTACAAGCAGAGCGGACAAGTAATTAGTTTAGCAATTATATCACTTAATTTTATTATTTTTCATTAGAATTTAAGAAGATTTTATACTTGAAGCTTATAGACTTAAAAAAATGTTGGCTTTTTTACCAAATGTCCGGTTTAAAAGGATAGTCTGTCCGGCTTTTCGGTTTCAAAACCTGGCAACTCTAGTTACACGTCATCGAAACTATTTGAGCAGATGACTGTTGGGCCGAAAGGTTCTGGAGTGACAACTGCGTACTGTAAGACGCAGCGTCGGAAGGCTTCCTACAAGGTAGACCGACGACCTGGTGAAGGTTGCGGGAAACCGATGGGTGCGAGACGCACAGGATCATTCGTTGTGGCGACACTTGGGGAGGTCTATGTCCAACAGTGGACGTATTACGGCTGAAATGATGATGATGGTGAAATGTTTTCTTTCTTACCTAAAGTGGCGATTTCCCACAGAAGCACAGCAAACGCCCACACATCGCTGGCTCCGCAGTACTGGGAATGTAAGATGGCTTCAGGAGCTAGCCACCGCAGTGGGACCGGCCTGGACCTCGTGTGGACGTACACTCCGGACCGCGACAGACCGAAGTCAGCCACCTTGAGGAGACCTGCACCGTCGACCAGGATGTTCCGGGCTGCTAGGTCTCTGGAAATTGATGGAGATTTGCTGTTAGATACAGTGATTGAAATAGCCATGACTTGTGGTGATACTTTCTGACCAGCATTAATTCATGAATCCCCAAGCGACCACCGGTGGCCGCGCATCTATTGTCTTACTATTGTGTCTCTAATTGACGGTATCTGAAGGGTTAATGGTAGAAAAATTATGGTTTCTACCATTAACGGTAGATTTGTTTTAACTATAACTATGTCGATAAAATATCACATAAAGGTGCATACACACACGGCTTTCAGTCACGTCAACGTGAGGCCCCTAAGTCGTACGAATTTAACTAAACCTTATTTTAAAAATAAGTATGCATACCTACTCGTATTATAAAACAAAGTCAAACAAAAAATCTCAAAAATTACTGAATAAAATTGCAAGCTTATCATCACATGCCCATCACCAAGTCACTAAGTTTACGTTGTGAGAGGCCTTCCTAGTCAATATCACACTATCAAACTATTATTAAAAGGCGAAAGTCTAAGAGCTAGTGTAGTTGTGATTTTGATGAAACTTGGAACACAAAAATCTTAAGTAAATTAAAGTAAAAAAAGAAAGACTGCTTGAAAACGCCAGGGTAACCCACCTGGCGAAACTAGAGCCCCGGTATGAAGGCTAGAAGGAACGGCGCGGGGTTTTTAGTCAGTAAGACACTGACACGGTCTCCCGCTCCACCCAAGAGCGGGTTTCGTCAATGATGATTTTCCCCGTCGACAGAAAAAAAAAACTCGCCACCAAAAGGACGTAGCGACAAACGATTATCGGATAAGTAAGAGGTACCTACAGGAGGAGGGAGGAGGAAGGGGTACTCATCGTAATAGCACGGGATGAAATGAGAAAAACTATTGATAACTTCAAACGGAGGTACTATTATATTATAGCTTATTACCTGGTGGAGTGTTTTACCGGTTGCTAATCCAGGGCCTCAAGTCTGCTATTACAATAGTGTCAGAATGGTCTATCATTGACTGCATAATGGTTGATTTTGACAAGTTTGGTAATCTACTAATACAATGGCGTCATTATGACTTTCCAATGATCAACCACTGACACTCCACTGAAAGAAATGTCATAGAATGGTAATCTCGTACAAAATGACAAATGAATGTCTTACCTATGCGGTAATCTGCTAAAATTTTGACAGTTCCTTTAATCAGTAACCTACCATTAGAACGTCATTGTGCAGTTATTGCTTTTAATAAGCTTGATATTGTCATTTTATCACAACTCTATTGTGAGACCATTGACCGATCAATGATCGATAATTATCAAAGAGAATAAAACCACTTGAGAGCTGATAGACCGATTTTGTCTAGGCGCACGATTCACCATTGCGGGTCGGGGGACGGGGGAAAATATAGCGGCTGTGATTGGCTGATGCAACAAAGTCACTAAACATAGTGATGGACAAGTAAATTTTGCAACCATAATATCGATATCGATAAAATCGACGTCGATTAAATCTGCTTAACTGATCACTGCAAATCAAACATTGATGTTCTAGACGATTTTCCACACCATTTTATCGAACAGGTACTAATTTTTAGGGTTCAGTAGTCAACTAAGAACCCTTATAGTTTCGCCACGGCTGTCTGTCTGTCTGTCCGTCCGTCCGCAGATAATCTCAGTGACTGCTAGCACTAGAAAGTTGAAATTTGGTAGATACCAATATGTATATCAATCACGCCGACCAAGTGGTAAAATAAAAAGTGAACAAAAAGAAATGTTTTATTAGGGTACACATAAAGTGGGGAGTGATTTATTTTTTTCTGTCAACCCTAACGTGTGATATATTGTTGGATAGGTATTTAAAAATTCATAGAGGTTTATTAAAATTATGTTTTGATAAAGTCAATATTTTCGGAAATAATCGCTCCAAAAGTAAAAAAAAAATGTGTCCCTCTAATTTTTGAACCATAAGTTTAGTAAATATAAAAAAAATCTCAAAAGTAGAATTTTATACTTTCTTGGAAAATCATTTTGAACTTGATGGGTTGAACAGTTTTTGAAAAGTTGTTCGAAATCATTTCTAACTTGTAATTTAACCGTCCGTAAATGCAAGCATTTGTTTAACTTAGTTTACATATTTTACTATCCTGAACGTGTCTTCTTTCAAATAAAAAAAGATTTATTATATTAGGTTCACGCAATCCAAAATTACCATCGAAAACCCAACATACATAACCCGTCTAGTTTGTATAAATTAGTAACCCAATTTCCCAAGAGATAGCTCTATACTTTGGACTACTTCACCCTGTTAAGATTTTTCCTGAGTTGATGGGGTCGGGACGTGTATGAGCTATTATATTGTCGAATTTTTCGATTGGTCTCTGGTGGTTTGTTTATGTATTTATTCTTGCTCGTTGTTTGTCGTTCATTGTTTTAACTCTTAAGTGGGGACACTTATTGTGACGGACGGGAAACTACGAAACCCTCCACTGAGCGTAGCCCGACACGCTCTTGGCCAATTTTCACATAAGTGTCGTGAGCATGAGTCTAGCAGTCAAGTGATTGTATAGTCATTGGTTTAGTCAGTAAAACTCTGGCTTGCATGGCATGTTCTTATGGTTTGGGTGGAGCCTTTGGCTCCATCCAGAGCGCGAGAAGGTATTCTACGATTACCCACTAACAAAAAAAAAAAAAAGAAAAATTCTGAGGCTTTTCAAACTCAATCTCTCGCCTCATCAATATTAATGTTCCTCTACAAGTAACAAGAAATCTAAAATGTTAACATTAAAAGGTAACATTTTTTTATTCACCATTGAGAATCATCGATAAAATAATATTTTACAACTATGTTTTGAAGTTGTCACATCACTTCATCACTCAGTAGAAAGTACTTATGGATAGAAAGGGATAGACTTATCTAATATTCTAGTGAAAGTAAAGGACTTTTTCAAAAGACATCAACGCGGTATCACTTTTTTCGTAACCAACCAGTTTAGCTTGACCTCTCTAATTACCAATTAATGTAAATAAATATGAACATATTTTACCTACCAATGAAAACTTATGCCATCTTTTTTATAACTAGATGTTCTAGATGATTTTCCGCAACATTTAATTGCACAAGAACTCATTTTTGCTTCGGTTTTAGGCAATAATTGTTTTTTAAGGTACCAAAATTACGAAATGTGCACAGATCCAACAACTGGTCAGTACTAAGAAATGCACTGATATCGGCATCAAATATAAGTGCAAAATCATTTATGAGTCGTGAGCTGGAGTCACCCGTATGAGCGGTCAAGTGGTTGTATAGTCATTGATAATTATGAATTAACGAACTTTTAGCAAAATGACGATGGGATCGTGTTGGAATGACTAACTTATAAAAATAGCAGACTTGGGCCCCTGGTCCATTGTTGCATAATAAGCATAATCACTAATCAGCCTTTTTTTAATGTCCCCGCTGCTGAGACTCAAGCCTCTTCTCTAGGAGAGGGATAGGTTGGTTACCCACCATACAGGCCCAGTGCGGGTTGATGAGTATCACGTGTCTTAGAATTTTTGATTCTAGGACATGCCGGTTTCCTCACGATGTTTTCCTTCACTGTTTTGAGAATAGTTGTTATAAATTACACAAAGTAATGCTTGCAGGGTTTGAATCCGCAACTTATAACTCGTAAGTCGGGGCCGTTACCACTCGGCTACCACTGCTAGAACTTGAGAAGGAACATAATGGTGTAAGTACTTATTATATTAGGTACTAGTAATATAAAATACCTAAGCAACCAACCCATATCGTGTTGACACAACATAAGTATTTTAATAAAATACATAGTTCCAAACCTAAATCTGTTTGTAATATTATCTGAATTAATTTAATAAGTAGTATTCAGAGTTGTGGGGCAAAATAAAATTACTGTCCGTATACTATTTATCGTAAAATAAACCTTGGTACCCTTGTTATAGAATTGAGATTTGGGGTGTAATAAGTCGGATGATCCGCCAACCTTGAGGTTTGTCTGCTCCTAGCGACGGTTGCTAGGCAACGCCGAAAGCTACAGACGTTAGTAACTGTTACAGTCGTACTCCGACAACATTTTTGGTCGATAAAAATTGCCTATCGTTTTTTTTTTAACTGCAAAATTTTCAAATGATATCTCTCTCTGGGCGGAACAAGAGAGCGTATTAGATATCTATGGTGTCAGACTTTTACTGACAAAAATCCATCAAAAGGACACAGGTTTTGTTTTCGATGGGTAAAAATCATCCACTTGACATCGGGCCTTTGGGCGGAGCGGGAGATAGTGTTAGACTTTTACTGACTAAAATTTTCTTTCATACCAGGCCGAGCTTTCCTTTAAGAAATAGACCCTTGGCCCCAGTAGGCTCCGACTCTTCTGGGCCCCTACGGTTGCTGAATACTTGAGGTAAGGAAGGACTCAGGTGGATTTTAGTCAGATTGCCATTTGTGTTCCAGGTACATGGTAATTCTTTCAATCGCTGGCGCTGTCCAGACCTACTGGGCACCTACTACTGGGCGCTGACCAATGCACACGCTGATAGTTAAAATTTTATTCTAAAGCGCTTCCTAGAAGGTCATTTGTTTGCGCGCGTCAGCGCGGCTCTAGTCTTAAGCTTCCTAAGAAGGTTGACATTAAAATGTGTCATCCGCATCACAATGGAAAACAAGGTGATTGTATTAACTAAATTATTAACTGTACCTACTTAATAATAAAATCAAAGGACTTTCTAAACTTAATATTGGCCAAAAGCAATATGTTTGAATAATTTTAAGGCTCAAAAAACTCCTTTCAGCAGACGCAACCAGTTACAACCTCCTGTTAGGAGTGGTTGCAATAATTCTCAGAACTATTTCGATAGTGGGGTCAACTTCATTTGAAAAAAATCTGTATTTTTTTAAATTTGCTTGACGCGAGGCCCTTGCATGAGTGAGGCCCCGGGCAATTGCTCTGTTCGCCACCCCCTAAAGCCGCCGCTGTATCTAGGTTATAGAATATACCTACGAAATAACATTAAGACTATAATATGATTATCTCTAGGTATATTTACTGCCAAAACCAGTTACTAAACCGTTCAAATTCAAGTCGCAATATCATCTTAGTGACAATCACGGTCAAAAACTTATCAAAATAACGAGAAGTTTGAGATGTTTGTGACAGTTTACGATTGCTATGCGAAGGCGAGCGTTCCATAAAAGTGAGGATTAAATCTATGATAATAATCTCCTTTCTTATATCTATGATCTAGTGGTTAGTGGCCCTGATTGCTAAGCCGGTGTTCGTGGGTTCGATTACCACCCAGGACAAATGTTTATGTGACTAGCATGATCGCTTGTTCTGTGAATGGGTGTAATTTATCTATAATATGTATGTATTTAAAAATATATAAGTATGTTTATCAGTTGTCTAGTACCCATAACACAAGCTCTGATAAGCTTGGGACTATACAGCGTTGTGAAAAAATAAAGTATAAGAAATTCGCAACGCCTACATAAAAAAGGAAATTACAAATAGAGCTAAAGTATATTGCTATAACATTATTGTCAGGAACTAGCGGCCAATTTTCTCGACAATGAATACGGAATTACTCCATATTGCTATGATCGAAAATAAACATTAATAGAAAATATGAGAACCTACTTCAATGTATTTATTCATAACTTCGACAAAAGGTTCTCACAAATCCCAAGATAATAGATTTGCAATTACTTAGATGTTTGAGTAGAATTCCTATTGCAAGCTATCCAATTAACTAATAAATATTTCTATGTTGAGTTAAATAATTTCGCGAATTTTGTTTAATAATAAAAATAAAGGCAATAATGTGAGAACGAATAACATCAAACAGGATTATTTGGTGTGTAATCTGAATCGCAAACTGTGGAGGTATACGTTTTAAATTAAATATGGCTGAGGGTCGGTTTCCCCGGGAAAATAGCTGTTGACGGGCTGGGTTCTCGGAATAGGTCGAAATTTTCTCCGTACCGTGAGCGACCTGCGCGTTAGATGTTTTGAATTCCTACGTCATGCCTTATGGATTGGCGCTTTTCAATAATTTGATAGCAACATGTGGTTGATGTGTATTTTTGCTATGTAAAGCAGTTACAGTGAAATCAAGTAAGTACTTAATATTAATAAAAAAATGAAATAAAGTGTTATAAAGGAAAGAATATTAAAAATTAGTAAACTAATATTAATAAACTAGTGCGCCTCACCATCAGAGATTGCATCACTGCTTACCATTAGGTGGGATCGCAGTCAAGCACTAGTTTATATCAATAAAAAAATATTTGTGAAATATAAACCCCTCAAGCGACTGGGCGTAGGTATTAGTCGTATCGTTATCTATTACGTAATTACACGTTCTTTTAGTAAAATCACAAAAAGAAAATAGAATATCCGGTTTTTTCCATGAAAAATGCAAATATACAGAATTACAGACCAACATTTTCGGCCGAATAAATTTCGTACACCAGTGTGTCCACATTCACACAACTACATTAAATATTACACCTCTACGGTCCGGACTCAGCGTTTCGCATCGTCATATAACGCAAACATCGAAAGATACAATATTTGCCTGCTGCAGTCTTCCCGTCCGTTTTTAAATTGGCGTCTTCCAGGCTAGAGTGAATAGGCTCTTAATAAACTAGTGCGCCTCACCATCAACGATTGCATCACTGCTTACTATCACATGGGATCGCAGTCAAGCACTGGTTTATATCAAATATAAAAAGATTGTCATGTAACCAGACGGTTGCAATTGCAAACCAACATCCCAATCCCAACGAAGGTGACCTTGGTTTGTGACCTTGATATCATCATCATCATTATCATTTCAGCCGATATACGTCCACTGTTGGACATAGGCATTGACTTTGATATACCTTTAATATGAAACACAAACCTTAACTTTACTGAATCGGGATACGGTTTTTATAACGAAGTTTGACTAAAGTATACAATTTAGAAATAACATTATTTAAATGTGCCTGACTTTTTCATAATATTAGTTCTGAATTATTTTAACTTTGTGCAAATTCGTTTTTTGTGTAATGTTATTGTTAAGCTTTGATTTAACTAGCCATATTTTTATATAGTTATCTATATAATGTCAGGGGCGTTGCTACCACCGTTTCAACCGTATCAACCACGGAATAAAGAAAAGTAGAGGAAGTGCCTCTTAGATATCGCGCGTGTGTCAACAGCAGACAAGATTATATGTGCAGGTGAATATGGCATCTATTTCAAAGCACTAGCGTTCTGAATAGAATAAATTGGTTACAGCGCCATCTAGCGTTGAGTAGCCGAACTCGTTGTAAATTGGTTAAAACTTCTTTATTGTTCGTGTCATGTCAAATAATAACAACTTTCTTACGTTGTAATAAGACCTAATTTATGAAAGCGATAAGAATATGATTTGTAAAAGTTAAGTTTGTAATTCGTAGCTTCGTTGCCAATCATATTACTGTTTTTTATGTGTGTAATGTACAATTTGATACGCAAATGTGTGAGTTTGGCGACACTGGTTCCCGTGCTTAGCCACGTTAGGGGCACTTCTACCTATATTTTCTGCTCTGTGGTATCAACCGTATCAGTGATACGGGGCCCTCGAGCTAGAGGACCGTTCGGACAGTTACCGGACGGTCGGACAGCGAGCTACCCACTCGCCGACCGCAAGCCCTCGCCTACGATGACCGGAAATCGGGATCGGAATCCCGACGGCGCGGCTGGGACGCTGTGAGCACCGCCGTTGCCTGAGGTTGAGAGGACTTAAGTAGTAATTCCGAATTTTACGCTTGAAGGACTTACTTTCAGCTTTTTTTATGTCAAGGGGAAACGCGATTTCAAAGTTTTATGGTAGAGACAGCGTAAGTATTAGACTAGATAATATAGTCTTTATTGTGAACCATAAAAAATACAGTAGGAGCTTAAAATTAATAGGGTGTAATAAGGGGCAGTCTAAAAGTGATTTTTTACACACAATCATTGGATGGATTTGACAGAGAAGGAGAAAAGAGTTAGATCATGGTACTTACACATACAGGATGTAAGAGACAGGTCT
Source organism: Mythimna lalbum (assembly GCA_949319445.1). Taxonomy (NCBI): domain Eukaryota; kingdom Metazoa; phylum Arthropoda; class Insecta; order Lepidoptera; family Noctuidae; genus Mythimna; species Mythimna lalbum. The sequence goes on along the minus strand of OX439358.1, from coordinate 17,257,124 downwards.
CTTTCGTTTCCTGAAAAAGAATCTTGTGGAAGGTTGTTCAGTTTCGTCTACTGAGCAAGCCCTTGAAATTTACGGAGACCTGTCCCTTACACCCTGTATACAATACATGTCTAACAAAATACATATTATAGGTAATATAAACAATATATTTATGTATATTATGAGGTACACAATGTGACACCAGCGAACACAAAAAGGGTCCGATCGCCGTTGGTTTAGAGAGGCTGAAGTTGTGGTTCTCATCCAAGGTATATCCCACATCTCATACACGATAGGGTACACCTGATAAGTTTGCCTGTACACTTGAGTTTTACAGGTTAACCCGAGCGTGTATGTTGCACAACTATGCATGTTTCCACACAAGCTTAGCAAAAGCATAATCAGCCTCAGGCCTCCTCTATATGTTTTACAAACAAAATAAATGATTATGATTATGATTATGAGAAGGAATGGGCCGTAATTCACAACGCGGACCCAGTTGGTGAATGTCACATGTGTTCGAATTTTTGGTCCTAGGACATGCCGGTTTCCTCACGATGTTTTCCTTCACCGTTTTGAGAACAGTGGTGATGAAATAATTTACACAAAGTAATGCCACACAAGCTTACCTGTCAGGTATACCTTATGGTGCATGGCTTCCTTTAGAAAACGAGTACAAATCGAATAAAAGCTCACCTGTGTGTGATCCCTCTTTCTTCCAAATGCCTCATCCCAAGCGCGACTTGCAGGGCATACTCCCTCATGGTACTGCCGTCTAGCTGCAGGGCAGGTTCTGCTACGTAGTGGTCTGTTTTCTTATAACAATCTGTGTAGAGTTTGCCGTCGCCATCAGAGAGAGCAGGGTCGGAATCACTGAGGTTTGTGTACTCCGCTAGAAATGAAAACATATAAACTCGTTAAAAAATAAAAGGCCCTTTTTGACATTTGAGAAAAACCCTATAATTTAACTTGGAACGAAAATGAAAGAAACAATCCTTACTAATATTATAAAAGCGAAAGTGAGTTTGTTTGTTTGTTTGTTACGTCTTCACGCCTTAATGGCAAAACCGATTTTGATAAAACTTGGTATAAGGATGGACCATGTCCTGGAATAGGATAAGATACTTTTTTGTTCCCTTGGGATAAATTTTTGCTATCACGCAGGCGAAGCCGCTGGGAGCAGCTACTAAAATAATAATTATTGATCCGCTGTAGTCGAAGCTATTTTAGTAGTAGCTAGTTTATCTACCACAGAACAGATGAAAGAAGTTAGAATGGCCTTGTGGGCGGGGCAGGCGTGCCACAAAGTAGGGCAATGCTCATAGTTCAACTACCAATAGCAAACTTGCGATCTAAGTGTGCGTGGTCTGTTAGTTGCGTAATGCGCGTTCGTATTGGCTTATTGCCTTGTAGCGTGTGAACAAGCGGCTACACTTGTTGTAGTACAAATCGGAAAACCACCAAATTGTAGGTATAAACGCTTACATTTTCAAATATTTTGTTTGAATTAAAGCTCCTGACAAAATATTTGATGAAAGGCTTTATGAATAAATATTGCTTACGTAAATTACACAGGCGTTTAGATGGAGAGCTTTTATTTGTTGTCTAGTCTAGTGGATATGTTTATGTTTTATTAATTACATTATTTTTATTCGGTTCTGCTCCGATACTCGCTAGAAATATTGGCGAGAGATTCATAAATTAGAATCCTTAGCGTAAGCGAGAGAATCAAAAGAGCACGAGGTGAAAAATTTTTGCACTCGAGTGCAACACGTAACTTTTCATCTCACCTCAGCGAGGAAATAACTACAGTCATGCAAAAAAAAGTACACCCAGGAGGTTCTGAGTCTGAGTATTTAACAAATTAAAAAAAGTTGCATGACAAATTTGGTACCATGGAGGTAGAAGTAAATAGGTTTAATGATGTTTTGAATTCATAAATATAGTGCACGCGATGAAATTCAATTTAGTTTACCTCTCTACAGAATAAAAACGGCTTTTGCACTCAGATATCGAAGAGCAAAAATACTCTTGCCGTGATGGGGGGATAAAAAGATATTATTGTAGATAAATGACGATCAAAATGAAAAAAAAAACACTGCGCATAGTTTTTCTAGTAGCAATTGTTATGTCTGATTGAATCAATATAAATTTACTAATTATATTATGATATGTTTATGGAAAATTTTGGGATTTCGTTATATAAGATAAACATACTCACAGTCTGCTTCAGACGGTCTCCCTTGCGAGCTGTCAAACTTGCTCGTCACATTGGAGTTCTGAAGTTCCTTCCGTCGCCCCCTCGCTGCTCTCAGGAGTGAGAGCAGGTCCCCTCTTGGGGCATGTTCTAACAGGGCGATGAACGGTGCTCGCTTGGTACAGCACGCTACCAACCGGATCACGTGTTTGTGTGAGCCGACGTGTTTGAGCATCACTATCTCGCGTAGGAAGTCTTGTATTTCTTCATCTGTCACGTTTTCTGTGGATGAGAAGAATATGGTTAAAGTCGTTACCGATGGTCGATCGTTTACGAGTGGAAGATTTTTGTTGATTGCTGTTGGATATATGTCAATTTGTATGCATACAGTAACCAAGTGATGTGCGAGTAACGTTAAAATGAAATCTTTTATTTGCTAGAATATAGGTACTATTTGATTTTATTAATTACAAACATACACACACACAATAATACAAATTTTACCTCTTTATAATATTACTGTAGAATTTTGTGGAGTTTTAATTTAAATAAATATTCGTAGGTACATTAGAAAGAAAGAAAGAAAAAGTGTTTATTTACGCCCAACATGACGCATCGTATCGTCTAATCATCAATCGTTGTCCAAGGCAGTTTTATAGGCCTGATGGGATCTTACGTCAGAGTCCATGTCTCTTTCTAAATTATCAGTGTTAGATTTAACCCTTCAGATACCGTCAATTAGAGACACAATAGTAAGACAATAGATGCGCGGCCACCGGTGGTCGCTTGGGGATTCATGAATTAACGCATTGCGTCGCATGTCGTTTAGATCTTATAATGTTGAACGTCGAAGCGTCGCTGTTCAGTCGTCAGTCGACGCAGTGCCAATGCAACGCACAGACAACACCGCCTGTGTGGCACCTCTCTTAGTATAGAGCCGGGCCACACGATGCAGTGCGGAAATATTTGCAGTGCGGCCCCGCAACGCATCGTGTGGCCGGGTCCTTAGTAAAGAAAACGGCAAAACATGGACAATATAACGAACTCAAGTGTGCGGAACTAAGTAAGTGTGCTTAATACATATTTACTGACAATTAAGTGGCTTTTAATTGCTTAGGCGTTTGATAAAGCCGTAGGCTGGTTGTTTTTCTTTGGTACTCTCGTGTGTTTGACTACTTTTTACTCGCAGTTTCGCTCGCTTACATAAAATATAGCCTACATCACTCAGGAATAAAGCAGCTTACTAACGGTGAAAAATTTTAGCAATCGGACCAGTACTTTCAGAGATTATATCCTACAACCAAAAAATTAACTTTACCTCTTTATTAAATTAGGATAGATTAATGTAGATATACCGCTTTTGAAACTTAGCTATCGGGAAAAAGATTAGATTTTGACTGTTGACTGGCCTGTTGGTCTAGTGGGTAGTGACCCTGACTGCTATGCCGGTGGTCGTGGCTTCGATTCCTACCCAAGACAAATGTTTGTGTGATGAGCATAATCACTATTGTTCTGTGTCTGGGTGTAATTTATCTATAATATGTATGTATTTAGAAATATATAAGTATGTTTATCAGTTGTCTAGTACTCATAACACAAGCTCTGCTTAGCTTGGGACTAGACGGCGTTGTGTGATAGTTGTGGAATATATATATATTTAATAAGATTTTTGTTTGGCTCGCGTTTGACCGCTATCTCAAGAGATGGTAAGCTGTAATGTGGTAGACGATGGGGCACGCTTGCCAAGAAATAACTAATTCAATCCTTACTTTAAGACCCCTTAGGTTGGAGCAATCAGGAAACAGACTCCGGCAACAACTAATTGAGGGTCAACTTCTGGAGTGTACGAATGACAGCCCACAGACAGAACACTGAGAAGACTTTACTACGACGGGACTTTTCGTCGATAGGATAGGACATACACACATATATCGAGCCTTTTTAGGAAGAACATCGTAAGCGACAGTGAGCGTTTTTGCAGTACTAGTAGATTTTCTCTTCCATAATTAAAAAGTATTAATTCATGATAATAAATAAAATAAAAAATATATAACTTCATACAACTACCGATCTAATAGAATTGTTGCTACTACATATTTTCGTAAATACTTTATAATTATGGAAGAGAAAACCTACTAGTACTGCAAAACTACTCACTGTCGCTTACGATGTTCTTCCTAAAAAGGCTCGATATATTCTAATCAGAGCATACATCTTTGTTCATATGTGGAAAATGTTGTAGTTATTACATTGACTTTTTTTTTATATACCTACTTTACTGTTATATGTAATGTAATATCGTTTTTTTTCCCAAATAAAATAAAATAAGACACTTCACCGACAAAACTCATCAGCGACGCAACTTATTGTGTACACGTGTATCTTCTCGAAAAGTTGAAAGGAAATCGTTTGGCTTGGTATGTTCATGTAAAGAGGAGAGATGAAACGCATGTTGCTAAAAGAGTTATGAATTTACATGTGGATGGATGGAGAGGGAGAGGGAGGCCAAAGAAAAGATGGATGGATGGTGTGAGAAGTGATATGAATGAAAAGGGAGTTAGTAATAGCGTGACGAGCGACAGGACAGAATGGAAGAAAAAAACGTGTTGCGCCGACCCCAAATAAAACGGAAGGCAAGAAGATGATGATATCTTCTCGAAAATAATCCGGGCGAAACTTTTCAAAAACAGAAGATCTCTTGCAAGTAAGTCTAGTAACACGGGTTTTACATTATTATCTAAGAAATAACTTGGAACAAGCAGTTCAAGAGTGCACCCATGAGTACTATGGAGTGCCGACTTTCATTTCCTAGACGCTTTTATATAAGCATAATTGAGCATGCAAAATTAGCTAAACATTTTGCTGGAGAGAAGCGAAGCGACGGCGGTTATAACTCTGTTTGACAGTGAGTGGTGAGTGCAGCCCCCTAGCCAAGTTTCAAACATTTCGCTTGCGTCGAACGCTTCGAGTTGGCGACTCACCCAAATCTTTTGTTCTGACCACGTGACTGAGCGTTGAGATGATGTCATTCCCATACATTTGAAGCTTTCTTTCTACTAGCGTTAACTATTGCAGATTAGCAACTTGGCTAGTGGTCAGGGCTGTCTTTCACCTATTAGAAGCCCTGGGCACATTAGGATAATAGGGTCCCAATGTTCGAAATAAAGCACTATTTTGTTAGAACAGATAAATAACGTAGATATACGCAGGTCACACAGTCTTTTACAGTTTCTAGCGCCATCAGCAGCAGCAGTTTTTTTTCCCCACAACTATGATACAACGCCGTCTAGTCCCAAGCTAAGCAGAGCTTGTGTTATGGGCACTAGACCACTGATAAACATACTTATGTATTTCTAAATACATACATATTATAGATAAATTACACCCAGGCACAGAATAATGATCGTGCTCAACACACAAACATTTGTCTGGGGTGGTTGTGTGGGTGGGAATCAAACGTAGCGGTCAGGGCCACTAACCACTAGACCAATAGGCCAGTCAAGTTCCAGGGCATGGTCTATCCGTGTACCTACCAAGTTTTAAGTCTTTTAAATCATATTTATCATCATCATCATTTCAGCTGAAAGACGTCCACTGTTGGACAGGGGCCTCCCCAAAGTGATGCCGTAACGACCGGTTCTGTGGGTCTCACATCCATTGAATTCCCGCGACCCTCACCAAAGTTACGTGGTAAACTAAAGCGGCAGTGGGCAGGGCACATCACACCCTTAAAACAAAAGTGGTCCTATACCAAAAAGGAGATTTTTCAACAGTCATAAAGTTTTTCTGTGTAGGTACCTACTTATTTACTCGATAAGAAGTTGCGAATTACCGAGGAACATTAACAATTGAAGGGGTAAGTGGACAAAGATGTTAACTACTGTACACATTTCAAATCTAAAATATATACTTGATTGACAGTTAAAACCTTTACTAGCCTCTGTAACTATGTAATAAATTAGAATTGGGGTGTTTTAAATCCATGGATCGATTTACCATCAGTTAAAAACTTAAAACCTATGTCCATACAAAAAAGTCGGTGTAGGTAATTGATTTTGTCAGATAACATCTTTGTCCACTTCACTCTTTAATTGGAACAAAGACTTTGACAATCAGAGAATGAGTTGTGATGATCAGATTGAAAAGTTAAGGGTTTACCAAAAAATGGCAATTAAAAACAGAAGTTTAGTATAGTGCCACTTCTGATTTAATGGTGCGACATTATAATAACGCACCTACAATCCGTTCCAAATGAGAATAGGATCGATTGCCATGTTGTGACGTCACGATTTACTGTCAAATTGAGGAAGGAAATTGTTAAACTTTAATTCATTTACGAAAAATTTAATTTATTTACGAACTGTGAACGAAAAAAGTTTAATCAGCATTGAGTTCTTCAATTTTACTCATCTCTGAGTTCTTCAATTTTGCCAAATATTTGACAGTACGACGTCACGTGAAAACATTGCAATCGATCCTATTTTCATTTAACTCATCGTATGTATTTCTTGTCGCTACTATTATGTTTAAGTATGTAGTACCTATGTATGTACCGACTACATTTTCTTGGGTAATATTTCACAATTCCAATCGATTCAAAACTACTACGCTATTTACAAAGTGAACATTATTGAAGTTTATTGATATAGCACTTGACACACCTCGCCACGGTGCACGGTGTTTACTAGTAGTGTTGGTAGTACACACTTTAAATGACAGATGGCGCTACTAGTGGCTTTTGTCAAAGCACTCTCACCCTCCTTTTAACCGCCTACCTACGTCGGAAATATCCGACAAAAACTCTTGTGTTTATTCAGCTAGGGTCGCACATCCTAGACCAAATACTACCATCTCGTCAGCAATTCTGTCAGCTATGGGGATTAACGAGCTAAACGAGATGGAGTACAGTCAAACGGGTGAATAGGAACGCAGGGGTAAATACGATGGGCACGCCATAATTATGGCGGTAAGTCCCGTCTTTGAGGCGTGGCTGGAAAGACCACACGGTGTCCTTACCTTCCACACGACGCAGGTCCTCACCGGACATGGCCAGTTCGGGAGATTCCTGCATCGTCTCACTTCATACCACTATAGGCCCGATATTTGACTTTTGCGCGACTTGAAGCCAGCGCTCAAGATCCGTGCCGGTATCGTAACCCACCTGGGCAGAACACCTCCGTGTCATCGTGGGGGCGCTCGGCGGCAGCGATCTGTCGGCTTTGGTACAGGCTGTAGTCCGGACTCCGGAGTGAGGAGGAATGGGTGCATACGAACAAAACTTTAAAGGGAATTTTTCACGTGGTTAAGAAATGATTTGCAGGCTGCAGCACTTAAGTTCTACAATTATTTCTTGCTTCGTATTACAAAAACTAATGGTCTCTAGCAAAGCTTTTGAAATTAGTGAAAGTCTTAATCAAAGTTTTGTTTCTATTCACCCCTGCGTTCCTATTCGCCACGTTTGACGGTACCATGTCGCAAATAAACGACCCTGGCGGATAGGACAGTGAAACATTCGTTGGGGCAATCCCACGCAAGTAGTAAAATGGTTAAACCACTTATTACTAAATGTTTTTATAACTCTTGTTAGCTATTACTTTTATATGTTTTAGTTGGCTAAGATTATACGCTGTATAAACGATAGAATAGATGTTGTTATGTTTATGACGTTGGTTTTAGTTGTGGTTATCAAGCGTTAGGCCATGTTTACGTTACTATTTACTTAGAAAATCATTGATAACGTTAAGTCAGTTTACCGGTAAAAGTTCACCCTAGTATTGTTCAATGCCGCTATAAACTATAGACGCGCTACAAACTATTGAATATATTTTTATAGCGCGCTATTTTATACGCTATAATTATAACACGTTATAACAAAACTACGTTATATTGACCACCACTTGTTCTATACTCCATCTGTTTAGAAAGAAGAAAGAAAGAAAAATAATTTATTTGGCACAGCACAAGACCCAAACACAAATACAAAAACCAATACCAAAAAAAAATAAAGATAAAAAATAAAGTTGTAGTGTGTCTCATGGCTGCACCAAAATAGGTCCAGTTCAGCATGATTGCCAGACAACAAGTGCCTGACGCTGGTTTTCAACTGAATCTGTGGCTGTGACGCAACGGACGTAAAACCGGTTTTGGAGTGCAATATAGGTGATAAAATATAATATCAGTGATGGTACTTAAATAATATATATACATATATGGTTTACACATATACCATAAAAATAGGGTTATAGCGAAATTGCAGTGTTTGTTTATGTGAGATTAAATAATAATAGATATATTAAACAAAAATGAAACAAGAGAGAGAAAAACAAACACTAAATAAAGGTATAGGTTTAGGTAGTTAACTAAGTGTAAATAATCTTAACATGTCTTTTATCAAAAAAAAATCTAATTTTATCTAAAAATGTTTACTATTAGGCATTTACGTAAAGCGATGTTAGGTTATTAACAAAATTTAAATAATCTTTGTATGTTTTATTTTAAACTAGCGACCCGCCCCGGTTTCGCTCGGGTGCAATATTATACATATAAACCTTCCTCTTGAATCACTCTATCTATTAAAAAAAACCGCATCAAAATCCGTTGCGTAGTTTTAAAGAGCGGTTAAAACCGCACATAGGGATATAGGGACAGAAAAAGCGACTTTGTTTTATACTATGTAGTGATAAAAAGACATAACCCCTTGTCTGTGGCGCGAAACCGCTCTGGCTCTCTATAGAAGCAGCCTGTATTCAGTCGTTTTTACCTGTAAGCATCTTCGCTGCAACCGTAATCGTCTCTCCTCCAGGCATGTCCAATTGAGCTGCAAGGACCCTGCCGAAAGCTCCACTACCGATCAGGGACCCCAGGTGCACGCGAGACCTGCTCACCTCCCATTCGTCATAGCCTTCTTCATCCATCTGTGGCAACAATACACATAACTCATGTACTAGTTAAACATTCTAAAATAAATTTCAAAAGCGTAACCTTTTTCGTTGGCATTTAAGATAAGGGTTTTTCATTCATTCAGCATTCTGGGCGTAAAAAGAACTGACGGAATACGGAATGACACGCTACGCTTTATGATGGGCATAATAGACGAGGTCAAAAAGCTGCCAGGGTCAAATAGGATTGGGCTGGTCATGTCAGCCGCATGCACAGGGACTTCTGGGCAAGCGTCGTCAAACAGTGGGTTTTTTTTTTGTTTTTTTTTTCTTTCGACGGGGAAAATCATCATTGACGAAACCCGCTCTTGGGTGGAGCGGGAGACAGTGTCAGAGTCTTACTGACTAAAAACCCCGCGCCGTTCCTTCTTGCCTTCATACCGGGGCTCTAGTTTCCTTTCGAATAACCCCGACCCCGGTAGGCTTCGACCCAGATGGGCCCCTCCTGTTGCTGACAACTCCTTGAGGCGCGCGGGAACAGTGCGCGCCGTCGACGCCTTGGCTCGGTCCGGACAGTTACCGGACGATCGGACAGCGAGCTACCCATGGCTCGCCGTCCGCGAGCCCGCGTCTACGGTGGCCGGAAATCGGGATCGGAATCCCGGCGGCGGCGGCGGGGGCGCCGTTGCCTGATGCGGTCTGCCTCCTCCTTTGCTAGCATTACTGCTTCGCAGAAGGAGGCGACCGCCTGCCACTCCTCCTCGCTCCGGACCATGGCCTGAACCAAGGCCCGGCGCGAGAGGTCTCCGCCGCCGATCGCCCCCACGAGGGCACGGCGTTGCTCCGCCCAAGCAGGGCACACCTCAACTGTGTGCTCCACCGTGTCCTCCGGGCGTTCCGCACAGTGACGGCACCCGGGCGTCTCTTCCGCTCGAATCCGATGCAGGAACCTCCCGAACTTGCCATGTCCGGTGAGGACCTGCGTCATGCGGAAGGTAAGGACGCCGTGAGGTCTTTCCAGCCACGCCTCAAAGAGGGGACTTACCGCCATAATTGTGGCGTGTGTCAAACAGTGGGTCGCTGCAGAAGGAAAGCGCCGAGGCCGGCCTAGAAAGAGGTGGTGAGATGATCTGGACGCATACCACGAGGCTTGGTCGGAGACGACGCAGAAGAAGAAAGTTTGGAAGGACTTGGGGGTGACCTTTGTCCAGCATATAAGGGCAGACTTACGTCGTACGTAGTCTAGCTCTACCGTAGCTTAGAGGAGACCCATGTCTAATAGTGGACGTCATTTGGTTGAAACGATCAATACACGAATTAGGGTATTAAAACCATAGGCTTTGAATTCTTTAAAACCATTGAGAGATTGGATTGAAATTCTTGGACATATCTGGGAATAACTAAATTTATCACTACAAGCTTTTATTTAGTTATAGACCAGTGCTGAAGCCGTTGTTAATGGTAAAAAGTGAAATAAAATCATAGTAGAATGAAACCTATTGGAAAAGGAAGAGAATACAACAAAAACGAAAGGAAAAATAAATTACGGGTGATCTGAGGTCGGGAAAAGGATGGGTGTGCGTTTTTAAGGGTGAAAACAGTTTATCTCGATTTCCGATAAAACTACAAGTCCTATGAGAAAAAGATAAAGTGCAAAGTTGTAGATAATAAAAAGATCTACAACTTTTGTTTTTACACTTTTTTCACATAACCTCAAAATGTATGTGAAAAATTCAAATAACTAAGTTTTCGGTTTTTTATTTTTATCTTTTACAAAAATATTTTTTTTTCCACGAAATTAAATGGAAACTTACCTTTTTATGTCCCAGACACACTGTAATTTATTTGATTTAAACGTTTGTTTTTTCACCTTCATTTTGACTTAATATCGAAAAAGAACCCTAATTTTCAATCGAAAACTCTCACGTCAAAATATCTCCTTTTTTAATAATTTCGCTAGATTTTTTGTTCGTTAAAATCTCTAGTTTCTGATCGTGTAAAAAAAAGTATCATTATTATGGTAAATTTCTCAGAAAAAGCCAAAAAACTCGACTCCAAAATTCTTTTTCATAATCATTACCTATATACATGTAATGAAATGACATTTCATTAATTCAAATTTGCCGCGCTTCGCGCGTTGAAGTTGTTGAAAAAGTTGTTGGAAAAGGATGGGTGTGCGTTTTTAAGGGTAAAAACAGTTTATCTCGATTTCCGATAATATCGAAAAAGAACCCTAATTTTCAATCGAAAACTCTCACGTCAAAATATCTCCTTTTTTAATAATTTCGCTAGATTTTTTGTTCGTTAATGTATATAGGTAATGATTATGAAAAAGAATTTTTGGATTCGAGATTCTTGGCTTTTTCTGAGAAACTTAGCATAATAATGATACTTTTTTTACACCATCAGAAACTAGAGATTTTAACGAACAAAAACCCTAGCGAAATTTTTAAAACAGGAGATATTTTGACTTGAGAATTTTCGATTGAAAGTTAGGGTTCTTTTTCGATATTAAGTCAAAATGAAGGTGAAAAACAAACATTTTAAATCAAAAAAATTACAGCGTGTCTGGGACATAAAAAGGTAAGTTTCCATTTAATTTCGTGGAAAAAGAATAATTTTTGTAAAAGATAAAAATAAAAAACTAAAAACTTAGTTATTTGAATTTTTCACATACATTTTGAGGTTATGTGAAATAAAGTGTAAATGCAAAAGTTGTAGATCTTTTTACTATCTACAACTTTGCAATTAAACTTTTTTACATAGAACTTGTAATTTTTTCGGAAATCGAGATAAACTGTTTTTACCCTTAAAAAAACACACCCATCCTTTTCCCGACCTCAGATCGCTCGTAATTTATTTTTCCTTTCATTTTTGTTATATTCTCTTTCGTTTTCAGTGGGTTTCATACTACTATGATTTTATTTCGTTTCAAAAATTATCGACCCTGGTCTATTACACCTGTTCCGATGTTTGTCTGTAATCAAGTCTTGTAATTAATTCATGAATCCCCAAGCGACACCCGGTGGCCGCGCATCTATTGTCTTACTATTGTGTCTCTAATTGACGGTATCTAAAGGGTTAAAGACCCACTTCCCGGTTACCGATTGAGCTGTAATTTTGCATGCTTGTGTAAATCAGATGACAAAGAAAAATTATTATGACACGGAGCTGATCCGATGATGGAACACGAAGGTGGTTATAAGAACTCGGTAGTTAAACGACACAACCCCATCGAGTTTGGGCTCGTATGATTAGCCTTGACGAGTATCCTTACTTAATAATATAATATTATAAAAGCGAAAGTGAGTTTGTTACTTCTTCACGCCTAAATGGCAAATCCGATTGTGATGAATTTTGGTACAGAGATAGTTGGGACCCTGGAGACGGACATAGGCTATTTTTTTTTAAAAGGAGAAAAGGGGAAGAAAGAATGAAGTATATTAATAAACGCGGGCGAAGCCGTGGGTAAAAGCTAGTTAATTATATAGGTATACCGAGCTATAAAAGCTTGCTATGAAAAAATTATTTTCATTAAAAGCTTGTTTTTAGTTTTAAATAGATTCGAGAGATTTAATCAGTCATATTCAACATAGAAATGAAAGTAATAAACAATGAAGACAAATTTAATTTTCTTTGATGAAAGTTCAGTTTATTATGAAGTTTGTTATTTATTATGTCTGTTAAAGTAATATGGCTGGAAAATTACGGGCAAATAAGGGCGAAAACAAGAATTGACTTAGATTTGTGTGTGTGTCAAGTTTCTGATCTTGTTGGAGTTGGCTGTATAATAACGAGAACGACTAGCTTCTTCCAGCGGCTTCGCCCACTTGAAAGCAGGTTTCTCTGTATAAACTTTAGACTTCCGTTTCATCTCCTTAGGGACTGAATTTAGGAAAATCCTTTCTTAGTGCTCGCCATAAAAGAAAACCTGATACAAAATTTCACGCTCATGCGGGGCTACCATGACGTTCAAATTAAGATTGTTTAAGTGTGAGTAAGAGATGGCGCTAGACAACCTGTATAGCTCTGTCTCTTACCCACACTGAAACAAGTTTAAAACAATCTTCCTTTAAATGTCTACGTCCTAGTCCTAGTAGTTATGGCTGTGCGTTGACATGTCAATTTCTCTTTTTTTATTTAGTTATATGATTAGAAAAATTAAATGGTTGGATTGTATGAAATATAGCTATACTAGCGTAGCTGCTCTCAGCGGCTTCGCCCGCGTGATAGCAGAAAATTATCCCAAGGGAACATACTTCCGGGATAAAAAGTATATGTATTCAGGACATGGTCTATCCGTATACCAAGTTTCATCAAAATCGGTTTTGACATTTAGGCGTGAAGACGTAACAAATAAACAAACAAACTCACTTTGGCTTTTATATTAACCCTTCAGATACCGTCAATTAGAGACACAATAGTAAGACAATAGATGCGCGGCCACCGGTGGTCGCTTGAAGGATTCATGAATTAGTAAGGATTATAGCTGTCGATATTCTTTTACAGGGACAGGGCAGTGCTCCGCTCATGCGGGGTAGACTTCCACCGTATGCTCAACCGGGAGATCGACCCGTTACTGTAACCCTTCAGATACCGTCAATTAGAGACACAATAGTAAGACAATAGATGCGCGGCCACCGGTGGTCGCTTGGGGATTCATGAATTAAGGAGGAACAAAACAGAGAGACACCACACATACAGATAAATAGGAGACTGCTGCAGTTTCCTATAAAAATATTTATACAGGTAATTTACACGACTCTTTATAAAATTAATCACACATTTCATCTCTTGCAAACTCGTGTTTCAGTTATAAGTACACCTGTATTATACCTGTATTACATCATAAAATATGCATAATTTTACCTCAAATTCCTTTTGTGTGTACAACGGGCTCTCTTCCATTTGGCCTCGGACCGGAATTTCATTATTTCTGTAGACAAAAAGGGTAAATTTAATATTTTGAAGCTTTTCACTTGTTACCGAAATGTTTTTTTGATGGTTGCGTAGAGCTGTTCTCAAGTTGAAAAGGTTATAATAATAATATTAATGGGTTTTCGAAAATGGTGGCGTTCAGCGCCATTATAGGTACCCCTCTATGAAAAGGAAATGGAAGACTAATAGATTTGATAAAAACAATCGTGAGATTTTTCAGATTTGGATCAAAGAACAGCCTAAAAAAAAAGCCGCTTCAAGCTTTTTTTTGAGGCGGCCTTTTTTGTGGCTCGTGTACGGCGGGGCCGGCACAAAAAAACGCTTGAAGCCGCTTCAAGCTTCTCCACACGCCACAAGCTGTCGCGCGCTTCAGCTGTTTTTTGTTTCGGCTTCTAGCGTTTTTTTGAAGCCCTTGTGAACACTAATAGAACTATGTCAGGATGGGCCACTTTCTTTAGCTTAAAGAAATTTTATACATGTAGGTAGATAACTCGTACAAATGCGCAATTACAACTTAAGCTGACATAATTTATTCATGCACTAAAAATTTACTACACGCCTACCTTACAACTATTTTTCTGCATCGCCAACGGTGGCTGACTGGTAAAAAATGCCTACAACGGGTGCAAAGTAAAAAAAGTTATCTGCAATTTTGTGATTTTCTATCATCTTTATTGAATTAGTAACAATAAGCAGTTATTTAGTAGGTAATTTTTTTTTTTCAAAAATATTATTAAAAAGAAAACTATGATTTATTTTTTTTGACACTTGAAAGGTTTCTCATGTCTTAGAATATTAAATATTTGTTAAGTTACTGCAACTATCAGAAAATGGCAAAGTTGCAGATAACTTTTTTTACTTTGCACCCGTCGATATGTAGTAATAAATAAATCAATAATTAGCAAAAGAAGTTTAATATACCCACATATCCGAAAAAGGGTTATTATGATGATATATTTTTTATCCCGCGAATATGTTTCCTCGAGACAACTTTCTAATTTCCTGCAAGTGAAGCCGCTGGCTACAGCTAGTCGTTTACAACTTCAAACAATAGAACGTACTTGCAAACAAAATTAATTCTGTTTTCGTCTTCACTAATTTGAATAAGGTACACTGAATGTTATTGTTTTCTATGGAGTAATACTGGTTTCTAATAGTTTCCATTATCTATGTAAAACAGACTGGTATCTGTTTAAAAATCCCATCAGGCTATAAGTGTAGGATTACAACACTATGGGGCAAGCGGTACCGAATCTATCTCCACGCAATAATGCGTGGTAGTGTTGGGCTTTCCGTTCATTTTATTAGTCGATATCCACATAAGTATCGATAGTTTAGTGCTTGGAATTGGAACGGGTTTTGAATTTAGAGTAAACTAGCTTCTACAATCGGCTTCGCTCGTGTGAACGTGGTAAATTATTACTCTTTTTCTTCCTTTCATGGTCCCATTATTTGAGGTCGCGTCTCCTCAGTCTTCTGCGCCAAGTGGCTCTATCTTTCTTGAGTTTCCTCTCTATTTTTATCCATGGCCGGCTTCTATCACTTTTTGTTCTGGTAGGTGTAAGGCTATTTGAACCACATGGTCCTCACCAACTTTTTGAACGTATCCATACCAACGAAGGCGACTGTCAGTCATTTTATCGAAGACTAGCGGCCCCCCCGGCTTCGCACGGGCAATAAATATAGCCTATGTTACTCAAGGTGAATGTAGTTTTCCAATGGTGAAAGAATTTTTTAAATCGGCACAGTAGTTTTTGAGTTTATTTATTATAAACATACACACAAAAATAAAAAAAAATCTTTATAATATTATAGTGCTATTTATTACTCCTTTTTGATAATTTCACACTTCCAGGATTAGAGTTATCTTTGTGATATTCCAGGACATACATAAATAAAAAATTTCGCCTTTAAAATACTAGCTGCTGCCAGTGGCTTCACCCGAATAAAATTAGAAAATAATCCCAAGGAAACAAACTCCCATCATAAAAAGTATCTTAGTAACAAACATACACACTCATTAAATTCGCCTGTATAGTATTAGTGTAAATTGTGATTATATGTGGCCAATAAAGATCAGCCATAAATACTGTACCTGTACTACTAGTTACTCACTTACTATAATATAGTGGTGAACTTATACTATTTTAAGTTAAGAGTTGCGAGGTAATAGGGTCCGCTCGTTGCACAAAGTTACTACATAATATTTCGATAAGTAACATAAAGATTTACCAATCGTCAGATTATAATGGCATCACTCCAATGGTTTCATAATAATATTTTTAAAACGTTTAAGTAATAAGTAGCAGCTCTGTAATTCCTAGTCAATAAAAAACTACAGCAAATTATGATATATTAGCTTTTTTCCGCAGCTTTGCCCGTGTACATAAAATATAGCTTACGTCACATAGAAACAAAGCAACTTTCAATTGGTGAAAGATTTTTAGCAATCGGACCAGTACTTTCAGAGATTACCTCCTGCAAACAAAAAAAAAACAAACTTTACCTCTTTATTATATTACATAGAGTAGATGTATAATTTTTTCACTTGTTATTACATTTCACACATCATAATTAATCAAGCTTTAATTAAGTCTACTTTGACATTAATAATACACAATAAAAGTTACGTGAAATTGCGTGCCGTCATCGAGAAATATCGGTAAAATAAAATTACCCTTACATCACTAGCGGGTCATATGTCGTAGGTCGAATCTTGCGCATATATGGATACTCTGCGTGACGTAATATTTACGTAAATGTAACTTTACTCTATGTCCGCATGCGTATTTTCAACAAACTTTAAAAAGGAACTCGAAAAAAGAACTTTTCTAAGAAAAAACTACGGGAAAAATTATTTTGAGCAGCATATGTCTTTTTGTTAACTGTCAGAGGTAACTCAGTTATTAATTTTTAAGTGTTTTTAGACTTTGAATCTTATTCGATTTGCTTAAGGTATAAAACGCCTTGAACTAGTTATGCTTATAGGATAGAAGACGAATACATTTACAAGTCGAAGGAAATTAATGTTTTCTGGTAAGTTCAACAATTTGTCAGTTTTATTGAGTTAAAATAAATAGCTAAACAAGAGGTATATTAAAACTGCGAAGGTTTGTCATCAATATTTGGCTGTCTACCAGTTTTTGTATTGATGTTATTACGACATTCCTCGTTATAAGTAGTTCATGATATAAATAGTCATTAATTAAATAAGAAATTAATGAAAAATCAACTGTAATCAACAGTCAGCGGCGGCGATCTCCCGCGCCGGGCCTTGGTACAAGCCATGGTCCGGAACGAGGAGGAGTGCCAGGCATTCGCCTCCTTCTGCGAAGCAGTAATGCTAGCAAAGGATAAGGCCGACCGCATTAGGCAACAGCGGCGGAGGTGATGCTCCAGCCGCTCCGCCGGGATTCCGATCCCGATTTCCGACCACCATAGCCGCGGGCTTGCGGACGGCGAGCAATGGGTAGCTCGCCGTCCGACCCTCCGGTAACTGTCCGGACCGAGTCCAACTCGTCGACGGCACACACTGTTCCCGCGCGCCTCAAGGAGTTCTCATCAACCGTAGGGGTCCAGTCGGGCCGAAACCTACTAGGGCCAAGGGTCTATTTCTGAAAGGAAGGCTTGGCCCCGGTATGAAAGGCGATGAAGGATCGGGGTGAGTTTTTTAGTCAGTAAAAGTCACTATCACTGTCACTGACACTATCTCCCGCTCCGACCAACGGCGAGGGATGTCATCTGGATGATATTTACCCACCGAAAAAAATCTCTATTCACAAGTACCGGGAGAAAAAGTTCTGATTAAAATCAGGAGAAGATTAGAAGTTCAATGGTCGACTTATTAGTTTATTCAATTTTAGATTCTTTAGATAAAGGTAGAACTACTCTGCTCACATCTGGGCGCGTCGGTCTCCATACATTTTATATAGAAACTAGACTTGTAGAGCTACACTTGATCCACGCCATGCCACGTCGTTCTACGTACAAATCAGTACCCCTAGCCAAGTTGCTAATCTGCAATAGTTGACGCTCGTAGAAAGCTTCAAATCTACGGGAACGACGTCGTCTCAACGCTCAGTCACGTGGTCAGAACAAAAGAATTGGCGGCAAGGTCAACTCGAAGCGTTCGACGCAAGCGAAACAGTTGTAACTTGGCTAGGGGGGCAGGCGTGTTACACGTGTACTTTGGTCTAATGTAGTTCTAGCTTCAACTTCACTAAAGCTAATTTCTTGAGTTTGCGTTTTTCTTATAATGTGATATTTTTTCACACCTGACTGTGGTTGAAAATGACGGACAATATTTAAAATCAGCTAATTAGGTATTACACTTATACTCTAGCAAAATAAATTATAAGTACCGGCACAATCTTTAACACTGACCTTCACTTGCGCAGAAGTCAAATATCGGGCCTATTTAGTGGTATGAAGTGAGACGCGGGGGCGGGGAGCGTCATTGATTGGCTCGCCGCGCCATCGCGTCATAAACATCACTCGTGATTCGTTCCTGCGCTTGCTGCGTGTATCTAACAACGATGACGATTGGCTCGCCAATGTATGGAATGCGCAAAGCGATCCCCACTCTGAAGCCGAGCGCTGAAGATTCGTGCCGGTACTTGTACCTACTATTATTTTTTCTTTGTATCACATTTGCATGCTATGTAAGGCAGAATGTACATGGATACTATTATATTATAAACAACTTATTTTTATGTACCTACATTCTAAGCAAATAAAAATATTCTATTCTATTCTATTCTATTCTATTCTATTCTATTCTATTCTATTCTATTCTATTCTATTCTATTCTATTCTATTCTATTCTATTCTATTCTATTCTATTCTATTCTATTCTATTCTATTCTATTCTATTCTATTCTATTCTATTCTATTCTATTCTATTCTATTCTATTCTATTCTATTCTATTCTATTCTATTCTATTCTATTCTATTCTATTCTATTCTATTCTATTCTATTCTATTCTATTCTATTCTATTCTATTCTATTCTATTCTATTCTATTCTATTCTATTCTATTCTATTCTATTCTATTCTATTCTATTCTATTCTATTCTATTCTATTCTATTCTATTCTATTCTATTCTATTCTATTCTATTCTATTCTATTCTATTCTATTCTATTCTATTCTATTCTATTCTATTCTATTCTATTCTATTCTATTCTATTCTATTCTATTCTATTCTATTCTATTCTATTCTATTCTATTCTATTCTATTCTATTCTATTCTATTCTATTCTATTCTATTCTATTCTATTCTATTCTATTCTATTCTATTCTATTCTATTCTATTCTATTCTATTCTATTCTATTCTATTCTATTCTATTCTATTCTATTCTATTCTATTCTATTCTATTCTATTCTATTCTATTCTATTCTATTCTATTCTATTCTATTCTATTCTATTCTATTCTATTCTATTCTATTCTATTCTATTCTATTCTATTCTATTCTATTCTATTCTATTCTATTCTATTCTATTCTATTCTATTCTATTCTATTCTATTCTATTCTATTCTATTCTATTCTATTCTACATAAGTAGAACTTGGAACCTTGGAACCGACACGCGTCACGCATTTATTTACAGAAACCACTCACATCTGCGTTATTCACATTATAACAAATTATCATTAATGCAGGCTCGGTCCTCATAATACTAAAAAGGAATTAGTACCTAGTACCTGTTTAGAATATTAAACAGCGGTTACTAAGCAAGGTTCCCAATTAAAAATGGATGACAATTTTAGGCAGTGGTCCGACTGGTAGCGAGTTTTGAGAGTTTTTTTACAAGCTTTTAATGAAAATATTTTTTTCATAGCAAGCTTTTATAGCTCGGTATATTTATATATTTAATACTCGTCAAGACGAATCATACGAACCCAAACTCGATGGGGTTGTGTCTATTACTACAGAGTTCCTATAGCCACCTTCCGGTTCCATCATCAGATCAGCTCCATGTCATAATAATTTTGCATTGTCATCTGATTTACACGTGCATGCAAAATTTCAGCTCAATCGGCAACCGGGAAGTGGGTCAAATTTAATTTGCAATATTTGATTACAGACAAACATCGGGACAGGTGAAACTAAATAAAAGCTTGTAAAAACAAATCTTGCTAATTTATTCCACTTTCTTTCAAGTTTATTCTGTAATCTTTCCATCTGGTTAAAAAAAAAATCATTGACTCTAGGAATTATTTTCATCCTGGGTACATCCAGACATGTAAACTCACATACACAATTACACACTATACTCAAACCCGAATGCACTATTTGTAGGAGACTACAATATTTGTTTGACACGTGGCGCAGTACCGTCAAACTGTTAAATGTTTAGGAAGAAAAGAGGGAGATGAAAAACTCTTTAAAAAAAAAAAACTGACTTCACTTAAAAATTTAATTGAATTTGAAGTTCCCTCGATTTCGCCAAGATTTCATCATCAGATCCCAACTTGGTGACTATGGGACCATTTGGGAAGTATACCCTTTCCAACAAAAAAATCCTCCTTTTTTAAAAGTCGGTTAAAAAGAGTAATACTGTATCTTGAGCGCTCGGCATCAGAGTGGGGATAGCTTTATAATAATAATAATATATTCCACAAGTATCACACACAACGCCGTCTAGCCAAAAGCTAAGCTAATAGATAAATTACATCCAAACACAGAACAAATGCTCGACCTCCGGCATAGCAGTCAGGGTCACTAACCACTAAACCAACAGACTAGTCAAAAGGCTTTGTGCATTCCATACATTGGCGAGCCAATCGTCGTCATTGTTAGATACATGCAGCAAGCGCTGGGAACGAATCACTAGTGTCGTCTATGACGCGATGGCGCGGCGAGCCAATCACGGACGCTCCCCGCCCCCACGTCTCATTTCATACTACTAAATAGACCCGATATTTGACTTCTGCGCAACTTGAACTTTTCCTTTTCTTTCCTTTTCTTTTATCCGTCCGCTAGCAGTGGCACCTTACCAAAGGGTAAGAGAAAGCTCCAGGTGAACCGGTAATCAAAGTTATATCAACTTGAAATAACAAACAAATTAGTTACATTGTTTGTTATTTCAAGTCATCCAATTTCGATCGTAATCAAAACCTTGTACTTCATAATACAATTTTATTTTGCTCTTGGGGCCGTAAGACGTCAGTCCATCCGTCAATTACCATGAATTAGATGTGAGAAAGAGATAGAGCTATACGGCGTGTATAGTTCTATCTCTCTTTAATTCATTAAACCCCAAGCAAACGCCAGCTCTCTCATTGTTTTTCTATGGTGCGTTTAAACGTGGACCCAGCGTCGGCCAATCGCCATTGTATAAACGGGGTTGCCCTATTGGAAAAGTGTCTAAGGATGGCAATTGGCCGAGGCTGGGCCACGTGTAATGGACACGCGCCATGAAATTGTTATGTCCCTTTGGCTTTCCTACCTCGTCTTTCTATTGTGGCTCTAATTACGACATTCGAAAGGTTGACAATGGAATTATGACGATTTTGAGACGTCATGGTAGTGCCTTTGGTCTGGGTGGAGCGAGATGAGTGACAGACTTTGACTGACTAAAATCCGTCTGTGTTCCTTCAGTTACCCTTTATGGTCCATAATAGTAGTAACTCTTTCGAAGAATTATCCTTCGGCCCAACACAATATGGACTCTTAAAGGAACTGCTTTCAAAGCAGTGCTTTGTTGGTTTAGCGGTTGTAAGTTCGACTGCTCACCAGCGTTGCCAGATTTTTTTTTGCGGCAAGGCGGGATTTAGGAACTTTTTTTTGAGTTATATAGTAAAAAAAAATACGTATGTAATCAAAATTTTTTGAATACTTATCTTATTATTAGAGTTCAAATTACGTTAACGTGGCAATAGATAGTAAAAATATTCATAGGAAATGTATTATACAACGTGTAACAAAAAGGGGGTATACATACCAAGTGCAAGGCCTCTTGATAAGATAACAAACGATACGGAAAGGGTTTTCTAACCTTATGTTTACATGGTAGGAAGTTGTGATTTATTCCATACATATGATACCAGAAACCGAACATTTCAAACTGAAACCAATACATCACTAGCAAAAAGTCAGCTGATCGGTGTCATTGAACTGTTTATGACTAAAAACAAACCTCTTACTCCTGGTATTTCTTCAAACAGTGGATAAAGGGTTCCGCATGTTTATTTTTTCTAACATTTTTTTTAAGAAAAATAGTTTTAAGAAGAAATAAGTTTTTCCTACAAAGACTAAGATTATGTTTGTGTACAACAAACCAAGCCAAAAACTAGAGCGAGTGCGTGCGTTGGACATCGAAAAACCTGCGCGCCGCGTAGGCCCGTGTTCGTTAGCGCGCAGCGCATATTATTTTTCGTGCGACTCACGCCGCTTTTAGAGGAGACTAATTAGATAAGGGTATTCGTAAGGATATGGAATAATTAGGTACCTATCTGGTATTTACGTGAAACAATAAGAAATATCTACATACTTTTTTATTGTTTTCGTAGATAGGATAGTAACAAATACTTAATTTACGAAAAATTTAAACGAAGTACCTACCTACGTAAAATCTAAACGAACGTTGTACTCGGCGTTAGACGCTGCGAAAAAGGATTTCATATCTCTTAAAATGAACCCAAATATCATTTCTAAGCAACTTATGTGCCTCCTGGTACAAATAAACTCCCAGTGGGTTCCGTTCTTGAATTTAATTTAATTAGAGGACTTCAATAAGTTGTCACTTTTTGCAGGGTCGAGATGAATTTTCTTACGTACCTAATTCTTTTTATGTCGGTTGCTATACATAGGATATGTACTTAGTTAACAAGAAATTAATTATTTAGATGTAGTGTGCGCATTCACGACGCCGCGTGAATGCGTGTGAGTTTAATTTTACCCCGAGATTATAATCAAATCAACAAATCTTTCGCGTTTATTTCTAAAAAAACTATACGTTTGCGCACAATTAGGTCTTTGCGTAACTTTTTGCCTTTTCTACAAAAACATTACCAGTAGTAGCACAGTTTCGTCTTAACCCTTCAGATACCGTCAATTAGAGACACAATAGTAAGACAATAGATGCGCGGCCACCGGTGGTCGCTTGGGGATTCATGAATTAATTTATCATTTTAAAATAAATGAAAAACATGCGAAAGTACTAGGAGTCCATAAGAAACGAGAATTGTTATTGATAATTTTAAAAAACGGTTCACAGATCCCTAAAAAAATTCCTTTGAGAAGCTCAAATGTTATTGAACACGATAAAATAGTTTTGTCCCAGTCGCACGCGCCGCCTGCGTGTTTAATGTGAGAGAGATGGCAATGTTGTCGTCGTCCGTTCGGCTACTCTCTTTGGCGGTACTGGCAGCGTCTTTGTACGCGCCGAAAGTCAAATTTAGGTAAATAAATAAATATAATTTTGCATTAGTGGATGACCAATAATCTTACGATGCAGTCGCATAGCATAATTATCCGTTCCGGTGTTTGTGATTTGGATTTTAAACATTATTTTATTGCAGTTGTGATAATCGTGTGTGATGGCATTTCTATGGTGATGGTGTTAAGTAATAGTGAATATTATGAGATGATGTTATGTGTCGGAAGAGAGGACGGCCGGTAATGTGCGAGCTGCTCGCGAACTTTATCGTCCTCGATTTATCGCGGGTACCTAGAAGGAGCTGAGCGCCGACAGTTTCTTCGGTGGCGGGCTTCCATCGGATAGTAAGTAGGTACATTCACAGAGTACTTTGTAACATAGGTACTGAAAGGTACATCGTCTGCAACAAACTGGTTCTACGCTTCTGGTTTAGGGGGTCGCCCAAACACTATCGATCCAGAATTTGAGGAGGCCGTACTCGAGCATTTTGAAAATAACCCACGTAGGTACTAGCGCACTCGGCGAGCTGCATTAGCGCTGTATACCTCTAACCATATGCAAGTAGGTATGGCGAGTGTTGCAGAATGAAGGTCAGCACCTCTTCCGTCGCATCCAGGAACTGACACCTGCAGATATTTTGCCTCGCGTGACCTTCTGCTTTTTTGAGGCAAAATTTTAAGTAGGCAGGTACTAGGCAAACAGCGTCTCATTCACACACGCGCCGCGCGTATCGAAATTAGGTAGAATTAGGAAGAGAGGTACCTACTAGGCGATCAGATTTACAGAAGAAGTCTTTATTAGTATTAGCAAGTGACGTGGAATGTTATTGACCCTCGTAGTGTCGTGACACGTTTGTTATGATTTGAATTCGAGAATCATACGATACCAAGGATACCAAGAATTTGGTATCAATTCTTTGAGTAATTTATTTTGAGCTGAAACTTTGTGTAGAGATTCTATACCACCAGTAAACTTCAGGGCTTTTTGATGTATATACCCTTTTTGTTACACGTTGTATAAAAAAAAATATATATTTTAAATTATATTTACCCTATCGTTAAATAGTTCAGTCTTATTTGTCTTCTGAATAAAAAAAAACAGAAATCAAAATAAAATAAAAGTTGTACATACTCATTAGGAAAATATGTCGTTTCAAGACAGGCGGCCAGTGCACATGAGAACGTTGCACGCACGGTCGAGTTATTCCCGAAAAGCGGGAGTGAGCCCGTCTAGGGCCTAAACTTGATGGGGTCGTTTAACTACCAAGTTCCTATAGCCACCTTCCAGCTCCATCATCCGATCAGCTCCATGTCATAATAAATTTGTATTGACATCTGATTTCTGATTTACACAAGCATGCAAAATTTCAGCTCAATCAGTTACCGGGAAGTGGGTCAAATTTAATTTTCAAGATTTGATGACAGACAAACATCGGGACAGGTGAAACTAAATAAAAGCTTGTAATAGCGTTAACGATTGCAAATTATTAAAGAGGTTTAAGTCTTAACTATAACTTAAGTCTTAATTATTAAAGAGGTTTAACTCTTGCGGAGACAACTAGACGACAGGTGGAATACAGAAAAGGATTGTACAAATGTACACAGATGCATCGCCTTTTAAAGATTCATCGTACGTCTTCAGATCTGCCGCCATTCAGTGATTTGTATGCAGCTTCGGGCGCGCTCTTTAGTTTCCGAGATGAAAGTAAAGCTAATGAAGAAAAGTTAACGCCCTAACTTCCAAGCCGTGATATAAAACAGTAACTTTCTGAAGCCTATTCCTCGGTAACGGCCAGGTCAAAGGTTTGAAAAAAAATTATGTTTATTATAGATTCACGTACAACATTATCCATGAATGATATTTGCGTAAGACTAATCTTAAATCAAAAAAAAAAAAATATATTTATTTATTTATTTATTAAAAACACACACTATCTTTACAGGCTTGCTGGCCCAATACAATAGGTGGAACAAAATAAATCATCTTATGGTTAACTCTTATCTAAAAACACTTAAACAACTATAAAAAAATCCAAAAAATAAAAAGAAAATATAACATAATACTTAACCTACATATAAGTAAATAAAATCAGACTTAATACCTAACATTAATATCAACATAGAAAGAAAAGAAGAAGGAAAACATGTTTATTCTGCCCGTATAGACACACAAATAAACATGAACATGATATTTTTTCGCTTGTTTTCCCAAAATAGATAGGTAAAGAAGACAATCTCATGTATGTACTTCACTTTTTATTATACCTACGCTCGGTGGACGCACACTAATGAGCGTTTGAGCCGGAACTGTTCGAAGAGTGGGCCGAGGCGCGCCGAGATATCGTGTACGTGAGTGGTGTCTATGTGTGCGTTACTCGAGCGTGCAAGTCAATCTACATACAAATATGTAGATTGACTTCTGTACCTATATATTTTGTGGCTTTGATCTTTAGAAATATGTTTACGTATTTAGTATATGTAAATAAATCAATATTTCGCAAAGAAAATGTATTTAAAGGCAGCTGACCAGATGTTACGAAAGTTTCTGGAGTGGCGACACGGACCGGAAGACGCAGCGTTGGAAAGCCTCCAACAAAGTGGACCGACGACCTGGTCAGGATCGCGGGAATCCGATGGATGCGTGACGCACAGGACCGGTCGTTGTGGCGATGCTTGGGGGAGGCCTATGTCCAGCAGTGGACGTCTTTCGGCTGATATGATGATGATGATGACCAGATGTTTAAGGGACTATAAGCCTTAGCTGTCAAACGAAGCCAAACCTTTGTAATTAGTAATTAGACTAGCATCTATACCGTCTTCGCCTGCCTGTAGTTCGCAAATTATTCCCATCAGTGCTGTTGGATTATTCGAAAGAGTTACCGTGAACCAGGAACGTAAAGGATAACTGAAGGAACGCGTGTGGGTTCTAATCGTTAAAAATCTGGGACTGCCTCTCGTCCATAGTGGGAAAAGTTATTTTTTGACCGGCCTGTTGGTCTAGTCGTCAGTGGACCTGACTAGCAGCCGGAGGTTGTGGGTTCGATTTCCACCCAGGAGAAATGTTTTTGTGATAAGCATGAGCGTTTATTCTGTATTGGTGCTCATAGAACAAGTTCTGATTAATTTGGGACAAGATGACGCTGTGTGAAAGTTGTGGAATATTATTATTATTATTATTTGATGAGCCCCGACCCCTCTTCCAAAATTTTGCTTTCAAAACCTTACCAATAAGGATAACAGCGCCGCCATAATTTCCAATTTCCTGGTTAGATCTTGAGCCTATAAGGAAACAAATTGATCAACGTTTGATTTGTATGCAAACACCATGCAGGATTACTAATCATTCGTTTGAACTGAGCATAGATTACGGTACAATTGCACCATTACCAATTACTATTCGTTTAACCATAGGTTAAAAGAAGTACTAGCTAACGGATTGCATAACATCTCGTCTCCCAGACCAGTCTGTGAATCCTTGTAACCCATTTCCATTTACGCGACCGGTCGCGCAGTCGGTGGAACTATCTAGATCGGTATCGACAGCTCGTTGCCACTCACTTGCCCTTTGACTTAACGCATCGTGGTTTAAATAGAGCGTTTAAAGAGTGAGGGGATAGCGATTGAGGCACTAAACTCCACGGACGCGTATTCGTTGTTGTACGCTTGGGGTACGCCTGCGTGAAGCTTATGTACAAAACTATGGCCTACTGGCCACGGACGCTTAGCTTTATAGACGTTTGTTCGTCGTTAAACGCTTGGTGTACGCCTGCGTGAAGCTTACATACAAAGCTATGGCTTACTGTCCACGGACGCGTAACTTCAATGACGCGTATTCGTTTTTGTACGCTCGGTGTACGCCTGCGTGAAGCTTACATCCGAACTATGACTTACTGTCAACGGAAGCGTAACTTCATAGACGTGTGTTCGTCGTTATACGCTTGGTGTACGGCTGCGTGAAGCTTACATACAAAGCTATGGCCTACTGTCCACGGATGCGTAGCTTCATAGACGTGTATTCGTCCTTATACGCTTGGTGTACGCCTGCGTGAAGCTTACGTACTTCTATCAGTGGCTTCGTCCATGTGAAAGTTGGAAATCATCCCAAGGTAACATTTTCCTGCAGGCCGAGCCAAGTTACGACCGTTTCGTTTCGAATCTCTTTCTACAGTCGGTAACGTCTCCGATTCCTTTGTTCTGACCTGGCGTTGAAATGATGTCAATTCCATACATTTGAAGTTTTCTACTTGCGCTTAAGATTGTAGAGTATCACTTTGGCTCAGTCAAAATATTCGCAAAAAATTAAAAAAAAATGACTACTTTATGTCCAGGACATCATCACTTGTGTACTAGCAGACAGACGGACGGACAGATATACTGATTAAAATTTTCATTTTACATAATATCAATATGGAAGTTTGAAATGATATCAGCTTACAAATTGGGCCACTAACTAAACTGACAGCTCTAAGATTACGCATGCGCAGTCGTGAACGCGAGAATCAGATGCTACTTGACCATTTTAGGTGAACGCTTACGTTAAGGGCACCGTGGCGTAACCGCCAGCTTTGTTTGTGAAAGGCTATGATTTCTTCATTAAGAATAGATTTGTAAATCAATTTATTTGTAATACGATTTGTTTTGGTGAATGTTATTATTGTGGCACACATATTCAAGATTTTTGATGATTGGCAACGCATATAGTTGAATTCTATCGTTGGCGTGGGCTTGTGAACGGCGAGTAATGGTTAGCTCGCCGTCCGGTCGTCCGGTAATCGCTTGATGGAGCCCAAGTCGTCGACGGCTTGTAGGGTTCCACGCGCGCTTCTAGAAGTGGTCAGAAAAACCGTATGGGCCCAGCAGGGTCGAAGCCTATTGGGGCCATTTTCACTTCTGAAAATAAACCCAATGTTCTGGAACGCAAGGCAAGAAAGGAACTTAGGAGTGGGTTTTAGTCAGTAATAGTCTGACACGACCGCCCACTACGCCCTAGAGAAGGAAACTTCATTGAATAGGTAATTTCCCACCTAAACAAAAAAAAATTGTATTTGAATTCATTAATTTGTGCCTTTAACCGCCTCGTTGATCCCGTGCCTCGTCGCAACCGCGGCTGCTGAGCTGGTCCTGAGTTTGATGTCCGGGTTGGGCAAAAAACACAAGATTGGTGGCATGGCATAGCAACACAGGGCGGCGATAGATGGATGAATATCTTCCATAAGAATTGGAAAGAAGAAACGTAGTCTTTTGACCTTTCTTAGAGGAAATTGAAAAGTCTTTGATGCAACAGGAAATTAGATACAGTTGAAGCAATATCATCTGTTATTGACTTATTTGGCTATACAATACATTTGTTTTCAGATATGTGATTGTTAGATTGCCTGTTTTCAGCTCACAGATTATCACCATCATTTTTAAATTGATATAAACTAGTGCGTGACTGCGATCCCACCTATTGGTATGCCATGATGCAATCGTTAATGGTGAGGCACACTAGTTTAGTAAGAGCCTGTTCACTCTTGCCTTGAAGACATCTAAATTATAATCGGACGGGAAACTGGAAGACCGCAGCAGGCAAATTGTTCCAGTCCTTGGAGGTACGAGGAATAAACGACGAGGCAGCCCGGACCGTAGAGGTTTCAACAACGTAAGGGTTGGATACTCGCCGTCCGTCGGCTTGTCTGATGGTAGAAATGAGATGGTGGAATCAAGACATGTAATCCTGCCCATATCCCGTGTTATTTTGGGGTCGGCTCAACATGTTTTTGCCTTTACCTTCTGTCCTTTCACACTGTCACTAACTCCCTTTTCGTTATGACTCCTCACACAATGACTGGCCTGTTGGTCTAGTGGTTAGTGGCCCTGACTGCTATGCCGGAGGTCGTGGGTTCGATTCCCACCCAGGACGAATGTTTATGTGATGAGCATGATCATTTGTTTTGATCTGGGTGTAATTTATCTATAATATGTATATATTTAGAAATATATAAGTATGTTTATCAGTTGTCTAGTACCCATAACACAAGCTCTGCTTAGCTTGGGACTAGACGGCGTTGTGTGATAGTTGTGGAATATTATTATTATAATCTATTCATCTCTCTCTTTCTCCATCCATCCGTATGTATACCCATAATTCTTTAAGTAACATGCGTTTCATTTCTCTTCACAAGGCTTTTACCAAGGTAAACGATTCCCATTGAACTTTTCAGACACTTTTAGTTTGCAATTTATTCAATGACATATCTCCCGCCTTTGAGCGGCTCGGGAGGGCGCGTCAGACTTTTACTGACTAAATAAAGTTCACTCCTAGTTCCTTTTTTTTATTATTGATAGGTTTGCGCTTGACCACTATCTCACCTGATGGAAAGCGACGATGCCTTGCCTAGAAGAAACCTATTCACTCTCGACTTAAAGATTCTTTCCTTCGTTGCGTTTCATTCCAGGGCAGGGTTTTCCTTTCAGAAGCGAACCCATGGCCCTAGTATTCAGTCCATAATTCAGTCACTCGGTTGTTTTCAGTTCGCAAATAAGTTTTTGAATACAAAATAACCAATATTATAAAGGTGTTGCCTTTTTCTTCGTTTTGCTATTTCATCACTCTTGGGGAATTAAATTCATTTCTGCGTCACCGAGCTGAAAATTATGTATTAAATTTCAGATTAAGACGCCTAAGTATTATAGTCATAGTCATAGTCATAGTAGTATCTATCTATAATACTTAGCGTCTAAATCTGAAGTTTACGACTAGCCTTTGCCCGCAGCTTCGCCCGTGTACATAAAATATATCTTATGTCAAGTCAAGTTTGTGTGGAGAAACCTTTTTTTTAGGCAGTCAAACCCGCTGGCAGAGGCTAGTATGTGAAAACAGTACAGTATAATGTTGTTTGTGTGTACGTACAAGTCGATAATGCAAAGATCACGAATGTTAGTCGTTTTCCTAAGATGATAGGCACGATTCATCTCAGTAAAAAAAATGGTTTAAAACTTTTACAAAGTCGCGTGTCACGAAAATTTTGAAATTATTGTCACATATCGCCTTTTCCCCATGTGTGGGTATCGCACAAGAACTATGGATATCTAAGATTCTTTTACAAGCTTTTATTTAGTTTCACCTGTCCCGATGTTTGTCTGTCATAGAATCTTGCAAACTAAATTTGATTCCGGTTACCGATTGATCTGAAATTTTGCATGCACGTGTTAATCAGATGACAATGCAAAATTATTATGACATGGATCTGATCTGATGTAGGGACCGAAAGGTGGCTAGACACAACTCCATCGAGTTTGGGCTCATATGGTTCGTCTTGACGAGTATTATTAACTTTATAGTTATTTCATGAATTTTTACTGATATGTAGAATTTGTGAAGTTAGGGTCGGTAGAGTTAGGCTGTGTAGATTCAGAAGCTTGGCTCTACATGAGATCTGATATCTTTTTCACAGGGCAAACCTTTCGTGTTCGTTTTGGCAACATTTTACATGAAATGTTTTTAGTGGGATGACTTTTTACAAAAAACCCTGTATAGATTGTAGTATATTATTTGCCTACTACTAATTCAATCTTAGTTTGTAATGTAACTCGTGTGATACAATCGGTCGACCTGTTCTCTCGTGCGTGATATGTCGTGTTGCAGGTTATATTGAAAGCGGCTACCGTATCACCTTTGTAACATATACCTGCAGAAAACTGGTCTCTTGCAACAGTTCGATATTATCAGTGATATTTCGATCTGAGGTATTACCACGACGTTTTAACGACCTAAACTGAACGGTTAAAGGGATGGAGCTTTATAGCACAAAATAGATAGGTACAGAAGACAATCTACATACAAAGCGCGCTCGAGCAACGCACACATAGGCACCGCTCACGGACATGATATCTTGGCTCAATCGCCCGGTCGCACTCGCACAGTTCGGAGCAATCCACTGACCCTAGCGTGACCGTACAGTGTAAGTATAAAAAGTGAAGTACATACATGAGATTGACTTCTGTACCTATCTATTTTGTGTATATAGAAAGGGTATATCTCGCCCCAACCCTCTTTCTCGCTTGCGCGTGTGACATTTTAACACGTCGTGTTAAGGGAAATAAGCGTAGGCTATACAAATATGTCCTATTACTAGACTAACACCCAGTTTCCGAGAGCCCGATCAAAATCAAATTAACTAATCATCTGTTAAATTAACAGATATGTCAAATCAATTTGGGTTGCTGAAAGGATGATTAGCGAGAAATTAACTAATCTATGATCATATGCCTAAAATGGCATTTCACATGAAATTTGGTACTAAAATCTGACAGCGCGGTCAACTAATCAGATGATCAAATCATGCTTTGACCTACTCAACTGATACTTGACAAGAGCTTTGACAGCTGATTAGTTGATTTTGATTTAGATCGGCGTCTCGGAAACTCGATGTAAGTCTATTCATTTGCCAATTTTTCATCCCAATTTGTTCAGTCGTTTGTGTGCCATTCCTCCTCACTCCGGACCATAGCCTGAACCAAGGCCCGGCGTGAGATTTCGCTCCACCGATTGCCTCTATGAGGACGCGGCGGTGCTCCGCCCTAGCAGGGCACACCTCCACCATATCCTCCAGGCAGGGCAGCCTTTGTGTGTATGAGTAAAAAAACTTACATAGACAGTCATACACACACAAACAAACTTTCCTTTTTATTTTATTATCAGATATTATCAGTGTTATTAACACTTATAGTAACTAGTAAAATAAAAACACGCGTTTAAGTCATAATATGAATTAAAATCCTTCTACGCAACCATTAAAATTATAAATACATACATAACACATTAAAAATTCATGGAATTCACGACCAATAAAGAGTGAATGAAATCGGCTCACGATTTCATTCACTATACGAGACATATCCAAAGATGTTACGTCAAAAGCTTTCTATAGGGAAAAACATGAGTGTGTCCGCACACGGGCATCGAAAAAACGCCGCTTCAAGCTTCTTTTTGAGGCGGCCTTTTTTGTGGCTCGTGTGCGGCGGTGCCGCCACAAAAAAACGCTTGAAGCCGCTTCAAGCTTCTCCAGCCACCAGCTGTCCCGCGCTTCAGCTGTTTTTTGCGACGGCTTCTAGCTTTTTTTGTGGCTGATTGTAGCGTTTTTTTGTGGCGGCGTTTTTTTGAGGCCCGTGTGCTGGGATACCTAGTATATGTTAATAAAAATGTGAAATTGTAAGGCTTTGTGAATTTGTACGGTAATGTTGAATCCGTCATGATAATATGAAAGCCTTTCGTGGGATGACGCAATGGTTCGGTGGGTTTCCTTCGATTGTAGGGTGACCATGTATATGGAAGGATGCGGGAATGTTCTAAAGAGTTAAACGAAAAGGGCTATTGAAGTAACACCGGTGGATTTTAGTCAGTAAAAGTCTGACACGTTCTCTTGCTCCACCTGGAGTGGGGTAAATTGTTTGACCTCAAAAAAAAAAAAAGGAAGCTTCGATTAGTTAAGATTGTTCTTTGACATTGTTTTCTGAATTAAATGTCAGGTTATTTTTAGATTTGGACTGCGAAATTGTTCGAATAAGTCACTGCAGCTCTAGAACGTAAAAACACTGAAAGTCCACTGTGGCCTGTGGGTTTTAGTTACTGAAAAATACACAATTATTACTATTTAATTATTATAAGTCAAGTATGCTGGCAGAAATTTCACTTTTGAAATAAGCAGTACCTTTGTAATTTTTTTGAAAATAATGTATCTTCTTATGTCTATTGTATGTACGTAAATGTTAAAATAAATAACTAAAGAATAGACAACTTGGTCACCCTACTCACTCTCAGCATCGATATTGATGGAGCGTATTTTGTCGTCATTACTTTCGATGTAAATGCCTGACACCCTGTTGAACTTATCAACAGGTTTCTGTCGAACTTAATGGAAACCAATACTCGGAACATTACGTTCGAACGCTGGTATGGACACGCCCTTACTCTGGGTATTTAGGCAGGGCGCAAACGTGGACACTTTTATGTCTTGTGTTAAGGGGTTATCATATATCAGGATTTGTTCTGAGATTTCAGGATTTTTGGGCTCTTCAGGATTGCGGCTGTATTTTGCAAATCTTCTTGAGATTTTTCCTGAATTTTATAATTATCAACAAAATATCGCTTACTTAATTATTTTTATCAAATAAGTGAGTAAGCGGTATTTAGTTAAAACTGTTAAAAATCACAGAATTTTTCAATGGAAAACAGGCCTTTTCTCCGGACTTTTGATTTTTTCATTCGGAAATCCTACTTGTGTTCGATACAAGCTAGCGATGAATATTTAATTTCTATAGAACTAGTATGAAATTATCCACTCTGCGCATACGTAAACATTTTTTTTGTCCAGTACCCCTTCCTTCCGAAAGTGTGGCTTGTGTGACTTCCGAAAGAGTGGGTCTTAAAATGAACATGGATAAAACCAAACTCATGATTAACAACCACGTAGCGCCCACTCCTATCAAGATCGGAGACTCTACACTCGAAGTTGTGGAAGATTACGTCTACCTCGGACAGACAGTCCAGTTAGGTAGGTCGAACTTCGAGAAAGAGGTCAACCGTCGAATCCAGCTCGACTGGGCAGCGTTCGGGAAGCTACGCGGTGTCTTCTCGGCCAACATACCACAGTGTCTCAAGACGAAAGTCTATGATCAGTGCGTGTTGCCAGTGATGACATATGGCTCCGAAACGTGGTCGCTCACAATGGGTCTCATCAGAAGGCTTAAAGTCACCCAAAGGGCAATGGAAAGGGCTATGCTCGGGGTTACCTTGCGTGATCGAATCAAAAATGAAGACATCCGCAGGAGAACTAAGGTTACCGACATAGCGCAAAGAATTGCCAAACTTAAGTGGCAATGGGCAGGGCACATTGCTCGCAGAACAGAAGGCCGTTGGGGCCGAAAGGTTCTGGAGTGGCGACCGCGTACCGGAAGACGCAACGTTGGAAGGCCTCCAACAAGGTGGTCTGATGACCTGGTGAAGGTTGCAGGGAGCCGATGGATGCGAGACGCGCAGGAACGTTCGTTGTGGCGACGCTTGGGGGAGGCTTATGTCCAGCAGTGGACGTGTATCGGCTGAAATGATGATGATGATGATGATGAGTACCCCTAGCCAAGTTAATAATTTGCAATCGTTAACGCTAGTAGAAAACTTAAAATGTACGGAAATGACGTCATATCAACGCTCAGTCATGTGGTCAGAACAAAAGAATAGGGGTGTAGGCAACTCGAGGCGTTCGAGGCAGTTGCTTCTACTTGACACATGCCTACTTATGACGATCAAAAAGTGTTCGGTGTCGGCAACTGGAACAATAAAGTGTTGTCTGTTTGCGCAACGCCTTATAGTACTGTGTTTACGATTAAGATGACCTGGGTAGTAAACTTTGAAGGGTATTTAAGATTTCTACAAGTGTCAAGTTTTTTGGTTTTGTTATTAACACTTGGACGATAAATGGAAATCGATAAAAGAGTCGCGACATTTTTTTTGGGAGTGTCTGAAATATGATCTGAATTATTATGTTCATTGTACTTATTTGGTGCTGTGTTCTACTTTTGATACCATGTTTTACTAAGTTGTATTATGGTTAGAATTATACCCTAATATAGTATGAGGGGATAATGTAGACCATAGTATAGACCTCTTATATATAGTCTATATATTACTAAAAGAGTTCTGAGTATACAATATATAGATGGATGGAGAGGGAGAGGAAGGCCGAAGAAAATATGGATAGATTGTGTGAGGAGTGATATGAAAGAAAAGTGAGTTAGTGATAGTTTGACGGGGGTCAGGATAGAATGGAAGAAAAAAACGTGTTGCGCCGACCCCAAGTAATATGGGATAAGGGCAGGAAGAAGAAGATATACAGTCTATAATGTTGCTTCTCCCTAAGAAACAACTAACTGGAACCATTCTTCAAATGTTTTATAAATGCCCATGTAGGCTTTAGTGAAATAAAATACATGGTGTAAGGGAAAGGTTTCCACAAACTTTAAGGGTTTGCTCAGTAGACGAAACTGAATCACCTTCCATAAACATTTATTTTAGGAAACGAAAAAAAAAAATCGACCTCTCCATACAAACTGTCCAATAAAGTTTGTAATTTTGTATGGTGAGGCCGATTTTGTGGAAGGTAGTTCAGTTTCGTCTACTGAGTACACCCTTAAAGTTTGCGGAGACCTGTCCCTTACACCCTGTATTTAAATGAATTGAACAACCTTACCGATTCAGGCTTCTTATGTTATTAAACACCATGACATAATGCCGTAAAACTTTTTATAGCCTTAATTTCCTTCTCAAGTCCTGCAACAGTCATAGCCCTTACATAAACTGGCAATTTAGTTGCGTGTCTGCACGCTACGTGTTACTAGCACAAGATAGATAGGTACAGAAGTCAATCTACGCACAAAGCGCGCTCGACACATCGCACACATAGACACCGCTCATGGACACGATATCTCGGCTCAATCGCTCGATCGCGCTCATACAGTTCGGTGCAACGCGCTGACGTGTGTGCGATCGCCTAGCGTAGGTATAAAAAAAATAGTTAAAAAAAACACGCTAAATAATAATAATGAACGAAAATATTATTGTGATAAAAGAGTGCCCCCGCTTTGTGCCATATTTTTCGTAAATCGAGCACCCCTCGCTTTGTCACCATAAAATTTTTCTTTCATTATTATTATTTTCACTTTTTAGTGAATAGTTATTCAAATAATTAAAATTTTAATTTAATTTAATTTTTTTTTTAATACTTTTTTAATCCTGGCGATTCTAATCAGGATAATCGATAATTTTAATCGGATTATTGTATTGTCATCAGTCTTTGATGGGTGTGCAAAGTTTAAAAAAAATCTCATCGACCAAAATTGGCCAAAATCGACCTCAAAGGCGCAAACAAACATACAGGTGCCGCTAATAAAAAGCGTGTTAAAAAGTGAAGTACATACATCGTACATGGGATTGACTTCTGTACCTATCTATTTTGTGGTACTAGTCAGATTGAGACTGGACTTTCTTCGTGACTAATCCTTTGTTATGTCACCCTGGGTTATTGAAACTATAAGGATATAGAGTAGTTTCTGTAATAGCTACTGTTGCAACAGTGTTTATGGGAGTTTAACGGCAATTAGATTATGAGGCGCGTTGGCGTAGTGGTTGAGAGATTGGCTGCTGCGCTGCGGCAGTTTCGATCCCCGCACCGAAAGATATTTGTATCGTCTACAGTTTGTTTTTTTCGGTTCTGGGTGTCTTATCTATGTAGATATATATGCTTGTGAATGCACCCATAATACAGAAGGGATTCCAAGGGGAAAAATCTTACTTGAATTATTTGATTAAAAATCTTTAATAACCTGTCATTTCCGAGTTTGTTTGGCTTATTTGGTTTACGATTGTTGTCTGTATAGTGTTATATGCTTGTCTTAAAGTATTTTTGTCTAAATATTGTTAATAGGTTGGTTTGCCAGGCATCAAAC
Organism: Mythimna lalbum; assembly: GCA_949319445.1. NCBI lineage: Eukaryota > Metazoa > Arthropoda > Insecta > Lepidoptera > Noctuidae > Mythimna > Mythimna lalbum. The sequence continues at coordinate 17,220,267 of OX439358.1, read as the reverse complement.
CCGCTTGAAGCGGCGCTTAATCCTGGAACAAGAATTGGCTTAATCAATTCTATTGAGGAGCTGTCTCAGCTAAGAGCCACACTCGGCATGACACGGCGCACTTCACTTTGCTTATAGTCAGCGACTGCATGATTGCAAATGAACACAGAGAAGACGAAAATAAAATGGTTACGTTACGATTAAAGAAAGAGATCTTTTTTAAAATAAAGGATGATGAGACCGTAAGATGTGATTACTCCCCAGATTAAAACGTCATGGTTTTGAATCGTTAATAAGCATTACTGAATAACAAAACTATATTAAGAAGATGAAGAGTAAAATTAATTATAGAAATAGCTTTTGCCCGCGGCTTCACCCGCATACATAACATTTAGCTTATAGCAATCAAGAATACTGTGGCTTTTTATCAGTGAAACAATTTTTAGAATTGGATCATGAGTTCCAGAGATTACCCCGTACATACAAACTTACAAATTTTACCTCTTTATAATATTAGTATAGATAGACTGCATGCAATAAGTAAAACAATAAAGCACTATTAATATAGTAAACAACAATAGCACATTATTACACGACACACGATGATGTAGCGTGCCATATTATAATACAAGTCGACTTAATAATATAGTGTGAGACAGCGTTCTATCAGTTTATAATAGTCGATCCGGAAGATATGCTTGTAAAGATGGGTTTAGACTAATCATCATTCAGTCGAAACACGTCCACTGTTGGACACAGGACTCCCCCAAGTGTCGCTACAACGACCGGTCCTGTGCGATTTCCGCGACCCTGACCAGGTCATCGGTCTACCTCGTGGAAGGTCTTCCAACGCTGCGCCTTCCTGTACGAGGTCGCCAATCCAGAACCTTTCGTCACCATCGACGTTCTGTTCTGCGTTCTGTAGCAATGTGCCATACCCATTGCTTCTTATGTTTGGCGATTCTTCGAGCTTATCGGTAAGTTTGATTTTCATATTTTCACTTTTAGACTGGAACGGCCAAAGATTCTTCAGTTTCGGAAAAAAAAGACTGATATTGCCTGAAGTTTCGGCCAAAAAGTCACCGAATATTCGCCTCGACCGAAGCTAGCATTTTTAAGCTGACGGTTGTAATACAGGCCTGAAAACTGACTTGTCTCGTATTCGAATAAATGAAATGAAACTTTCTTTCCTATAGTCTAAACCCACGTTAAGCCCACCAATCCGGAAGACAGCTAGTTACGTGGAAATCCGGTGCCATGCGCACGCGACTCATTGTTGATCTTGTCACATGAACTGTGAGACATTCATCGTGATAATACACGCACACAGATATAGGCGTGTGCTGTGGAGAGGGTATGTGATGGTGTGTGTCCGGCCATGGACAGAGTGAGGACACAAAATAGATAGGTACAGAAGTCAATCTCATGTATGTACTTCATATTTTATACCTACGCTACGCGATCGCACTAGAGTCAACGCGTTGCGCCGAACTGTAAGGGTGCGACTGGGCGATTGAGCCAAGATATCGTGCCCGTGAGCGGTTTCTATGTGTGCGTTGCTCGAGCGCGCTTTGTATGTAGATTGACTTTAGTACATAGGTATCTATTTTGTGGTGAGGAGTTTGCACCAATTAAATTGTTTTTTCAGGATCGGGGTCACGGCGGCTGGGGCGTGAGCGCCGTTTCCTCGCGCGTGCTAGTGCGGTTTCCTCCTTTGCTAGCATTACTGCTTTGCTGAAGGAGGCGACCACCTGCCACTCCTCCTCGCTTCGGACCATGGCCAGTACCGAGGCCCCACGAGGACACGGCGGTGACACACACGTCTACTGTATGCTTCACAGTGTCCTCCGGGCACCGTGTAAGTGGTAGGAGGGGCCGAGCTGGGTCGAAGCCTACTGGGGCCAGGGTTATCCGAAAGGAAACTCGAGCCCCGGTATGAAGGCTAGAAGGAACGGGGTGGGTTTTTAGTCAGTAAGAGTCTGACACTATCTCCCGCTCCACTCAAGGGCGGGTTTTGTCATTGGATGAATTTTCCCACCGAAAAATAAAACCGTGTAAGTGGTAAGCCATCGTTTTGAGTCCATACTGAATCGACTATGGAGGCCGGTTGTTTTCACAGCGATGGCGCCCATACTAGAGCCCTGTAAAGGGTCATGGACCGAACGATACCCGCGTAACTAAAACCCATGTTCCTTTATTTGTGCTTTGTGTTCTACTAGAGCCACAGTAACTTTTTTAAACATTCCCGCAGAAACAAATACACCGATAGGATCACTCCAGTTTCTCAGCCAAATTTAGCGGAGAACTACGCTAAATGCAATGTTGCTGATAATGAAAGTAGGTGATACTTCTAATAAACGAGTTATTTCAAAACAATCTTTTCCTCGCCTATTGAATTATCTGTATAACACTCCGTGTTTCATAATTAAACGCAAATCCCAATATTAATTTGACCAAGAGGTCAGTGTTATAATTTTACCTCATTTGTTTAGATTAAGAAATATTATTCAAATTAAATTCTCGTTTAGAAACGAGCAGAAATGGTGAAAGACACCATTTGCTTCTTGGTTTGTCTAAATTTTTATTAAAATTAGCTACTTACGAATGCAAATTTTGGACTAGTCTTGCTTATAAATAATATGGAAAGATTTTTTTACAACTTTCAATTACAGTGTACTACTATGTTTGCTGTTGTTTAAATATTTATTATATAATTTTCTATGTTTGATCTTTCGATATTTTCTTTTCTATTTTAATGAACAGTATTTTTAACCATCTCCCATTTTTTTTTTTAAGTTTTGTTTCTTAATCGGCAAAAAAGTGGTCAAACTTTCTACTATCGGACAACCCGACGAACGGCGAGTATGCACCCTTACATTGTTGACACCTCTACGATCCGGACTAAGCGTTTTGCGTCATCGTTTATACCGCGTACATTGAAGGACTAGAACAATTTGCCTACTGTGGTTTTCTGGTCCTATTATAATTTAGGGGTCTTTAAGGCTAGAGTGAAGAGGCTCTTAATAAAAAAGTATCCTATGTCCTATTCCAGGACATAGTCTATCAGTGTACCAGATTTCATCAAAATCGGTTTTACCATTTAGGCGTGAAGACGTAACAAACAAACTAACTCACTTTCGCTTTTATAAGAATTGCTATTGATTCAAACGGGTTGCTTTGAAGTGATTTTTAGATTGACTGGGATTTTAGGTTTCAAACTTTATTTTAAAGGTATTATTATATTACTAGGTAAAGGTAAAGGTATTATTTCCGCCCGCGGCTTCGCCCGCGTGGACTACCATTATGTTTATATCGCGCGGGCAGAGACCCGTGCTCAGCAGTGGAATTATAGGTAGCCTATGTGTTATTCCAGTGTCTCTTCTACCTACCTACCAAATTTGATCTAAATCCGTTCAGTAGTTTTTGCGTGAAAGCGTAACAGACAGACAGAGTTACTTTCGCATTTATAATATTAGTAGGGATATTATTATAATTAGCCCACATTGTCCCACTGCTGGGCAAAGGTCTCCCTCCACTCCTTCCAACGATCACGGCTCCTCGCCTTCTCATTCCAATTAAAGGTATGTTATTCTTTTTTCGAAATTAGGTATATCTATTTGTTTATTTGTGTTATGTATTTTCTGTCCCTAGAATTAACCGATTCACTCTTGACTTACAAACCCCTAGGTTAAAGCTATCAGGAAACAGACTTCAGCAGGGAACTCCACTCCTTTTATCTGTATCTACAGTGAATGTGTTCCCAAATCATTTTGCCTATCAACCATTTATATAAACTAAACATTTTTTTTTCTAACGTCTGGTGGCCTACCACGTATTATATTCGAAATTTTAAAAAATACAACGTTAAAATAACATAAAGAATTTCTCGAATCATTTGTTTAAAAACCGGCCAAGTGAGAGTCGCGCACAAATTGTTCCGTACCGTTGGTAGCAAAAACACGGCAAAAAATCACGTCTGTTGAACCCCCTTAAATATTAATTTTATATTGGTTTTTAGTATTTATTGTTGTAGCAGCAATAGAAATACATTATCTGTGAAAATTTCAACTGCCTAACTATCACGGTTCATGAGAAATACAGCCTTGTGACAGATGAACAGACAGACGGACAGCGGATTTTTGCGGAAATTTGATTGGATTACAACTATTTGTGTTTGTTTACCTATTTCTGCGGGTTTGCGCACGTTATGGCTCGACCTATTCATAAATAGGCAGGTCGAAGTTTTTAATTAATTTTTTTTTTTTTAATTTAACCTATATTAAAAAGTGGTTTAATTGATTCTGCTCGTTATTCTGGTCAAACTAATTTCAGGTTTTGCGCATTTAACGTTACACGTTGTATACATATATTTTGTGGTTTTACTAATAGGGTCTCGTTTTACCCTTTGGGTATGAAACTCTAAAAATTACAAAACAAGACGTGTAACAAAATGGACACAGCCGCATCTCATTAACACCAATTAATAAAATTAATTGCATTAGACAATATAGGTACTTAAAACTCAGCGAGTATATGTTAATAATCTCTTATCTTTTATTTGCATGAAATAACCATTAATAACAAGTATAAACAGCGTTTTCAATATAAAATAATTCGCATTTCTAAATCTTAAATTAGATACTATTTTATTTATTGAATTAGGAGCAAATAGAATTGCGTATAATATACATACATAATCAACACAAGCTTAATTAATCTTGTAATGTTCCCACCGCTGGGACTCGGGCCTCCTCTCTAGGAGAGGGAATTGGCCGTAATCCGCCACGCAGGCGTAGTGCCGATTGGGTCCGGATTTGAAAAATTACTACGTATTTCTAAAGAAAGAAAATACTGGGCTCTGACTATATGACCTCATTTCGCCAAGCTGTGTTTGAGAGCATTAGTGGCCGAATGGTAACGGCCCCGACTTACGAGTTGTGGTCGCGGTCAAAACGGTGAAGGAAAACATCGTGAGGAAACCGGCATGTCCTAGATAGAATAAAAAAATTGAAAACATGTGACATCCACCCGTACTGACTCCCGTGGTGGATTACGGCCCTTTCGCTCTCCTATAGAGGAGGCCTGAGTCCCAACAGTGGGAACATTATTAGACCGACTATGTGTTTGCAGCAAACCTACCAGCTGGATAGCAAAAACAAATTCCCTATCATTGTTAACACCTCTATGGTCCGGAGTTCCCGCCGTTACGCCTCGTCATTTATACACTTACATAGAAAAAGGAAGAAAGAAAGAAAGAGTTACGTTTGATTTGCCGAAAAAGGCGAAGGACTGGAATAATTTGCCTGCTGCGGTATTCCAGTCCAATTAAATTATAAGGTGTCTTCAAGACTAAAGTGAATAGCTTCCAACTCGCTTCACCATCAACAATTGCATCACTGCTTACCATCAGGTGGAATCGCAGTCAATTACTAGTTCATACGAGAAAACCCATAGACAAAAGCTAGTTTCTTTATAAATGCAAAGATCGGAATGCTAAACACAAATGATTATGTATGCATTCTATTTATATCTTGTACTCCTTTAAACATGTTTTATATTTAAAACTAGCTTAATTAAATTATCAAAGAAATCGAGATTAGCATAGCATAGTCGGCCTTATAATGTGCCCACTGCTGGGACTCAGGCCTTCTCTCTAGGAGAGGGAATGGGCCGTAATCCACCACGCGGGCCCAGTGCGGGTTGGTAGATGTCACAAATCGAGATTGCTATTAAACAAATGGGGATTGAGGTGGGACGGTTAAAAATAATTTACAACCTATCCTCCTCGCATATTAAAAAAAAACTTTAATATCAATCCAGCCGTTTCGGAGTGCGACCACAAACAGTCAAACACTGACACGAGATATTTATAGATTAGACAAAACAAAAACTGGGCTAGTGCAAGTCGGTCTCCCGCTCTGATAGTTCCGTACAAACTTACCTACGTAAATAATTCAATTCCATGATGGAATCTCAAAGATTTTTCCGAATCGTAGAAAAGTTTTTATTGTGACGTATTTAAATTCACTGTTTTCAGATTTATTCATATACCTGTGCTATAAGACTTTGCTTTATGCCAAATTTTAGGATTCTGGGTCAACGGGAGTAGACAGAATCCTGTTTTTATTTTTAACCCTTCAGATACCGTCAATTAGAAACACTATAGTAAGACAATAGATGCGTAGCCACCGGGTGTCGCTTGGGGATTCATGAATTAACTTTGTTTCTCATGAGTGTCGTGTCTTTTCTTTAACTTAGAAGATGTTTTTTTGACAGTTTCGAAGACAGCAGACTTGAGTATATACGTATATGGTTTTATATTCTTGCTGTTTCTTCTCCACAGGAAACGACCAATTTGGAACCGTGCACTAGCTTCTGACATTTTATAAATGCCCATGTAGGCCTATGTGAAATAAAAACATTTCAATTTTGATATGTATACCGTGACTTAGAATAATGCATAGGATACTTTTTATCCAGGAAGTATGTTCCCTTGGGTCAATTCATTTACGCAAGCGAAGCTGTTGGCAGCAGATAGTATCTATATAAAAAATGAGTCGGCAATGTCATTCAGTCCAGTCTACAAACGACCAGATATGAAAGCATCTTATAATGATGGGTCAAAAGCAGGTCAAATGTAACTGCAGAGATCTGTTTACGCAACTACGAAACTAGACGAAAACTAAGAATTTCCTGCTTGCAAAATTTTAGATTTGTTAAGTGCCATCCATAAATTACGTCATACGAATTTTATGATTTTTTGCCCCTCCCCCTTCCTTGTTACAGCGGGTCATATTTGTGAGATCCCCTCATTAATGTGACGTCACATATTTTGCAAATTTACATTTAGACATTATTAAATTAAAATAAATAATAATATAAAATTCATTTAATTCAGATAACCTTGATCCATAATTATAGTCACAACAAATCATTACAATTATAAAATAATATTAGCAAAATAATTAATTACAATTTAAAATAAAAATTAAAATCAAATCAGAACTAAAAATTAAATTATTATTAAAAATGACATTAAATTGTATTAAATACAGATTAAAGCAGCGGTTCCGAAATCATTTCCATTTAAATTATTTTTTAATAAAATTAACATCAAATCAAAAAATTAACAAAACAAAAAACGATAAATATTTACACAGATATAGTTGTATATTTTTGTAAAGTATTAGTTGAACGTTCGTGTTTTAACACTTAGATTAAAATCGATTTTGAAATGTGACGTCACGAAATTTAGGACCACTCCCACCTCCTTGTTACACTTCGTCGACATCTTCCCTCCCCCTTAACGTGTGACGTGATTTATGGATGGTCCCTTTAGTGTGGTAGTCTGTATTGGAATGTGTGTATAGTTTTGTATGTTGTAATAATTTTACATATCAATACAACAACACTTTTAATTTACTAAAATCGTGTCGTCTCGTCGTCTATTCATGCGTTCGTTTATACCGTTTATATAAGGTTTGGAACAATTTGCCAGCTGTGGTCTTTTTGTTCGAGTTTATTTTGGTGTTTTCAAGGCTAGAGTGAATAGGTTCTTAATAAGTTATTGTGATTCCCCACCAAAGATTGCTTCACTGCTTACCATCAGGTGGGATCGCAGTCAAGCACTGGTTTATTAAAAAAAATCGCGAATTTTTTAAAGATCAAATCGTAGAATCGATTTCGATTAAGATTAGCATATTGATAAGTTGGATCGAGGAGAACAACTCGCTGTTTTGTAGGAAGCGTATCTCAAAAGGAAAAAAATATCCGTCTATCGTTCTGTCGAGCCTTTACCTCGGGAACAGGTGGAGTTATCGAGTTGAAATTAAAACTCAGGTTTGCGTTTCCTTGAAGCTGTGAAAAAATCAAACTTCCGAGGTAACGAAAAAAAAAAGATACGGCCGTTTATGTCGCAAAAAATATATTTTTAGTCAAGGGAATCAAAATTCATAGGGTCCTGTTGACCTAGAATCTTGAAATTTGGCATGAAGCAAGTTCTCATAGCACAAGACAGTAGCTATATAGAAAATGGTTTTTGATTCATTTATAATCATATAATAATATCCGATTTCCTAGATGTACAGTGGTCAAACGCAAGCATATAAAAAAATACATGATTTCCTGAAAATTGGAGATTACTATTCTAAACGATCATTTTTCCTCTAACGTCAGAAAAAAGGTACAGAAAAAGAAAGATTAGCAATTATCCTTTCCCTTTTCCATGTCGTTCTTCGCTAATTAACGTTAGGAATGCTAAGCATAGGCTGTTACTAACTTGTCCACTTTCCACAAGACTGCTTATCAATCTTCCAACGTAATAAAACACTACATTATCAACTTTACAAATCTCATTTCTCTTTCGCCGTGCGATGGTAACTAAGTGCTGATGTCAAATGATCGTATGTCAACATTAGTTTAAGTATGTACAGGTTGCATTTTGGAGAGTGTGCACAGAAATTGCATGACTTGATTCCGTCACCTCATTTCTACCACCGGACAAACCGACGTACGGCGAGTATCCACCCTTACGTTGTTGAAACCTCTACGGTCCGGACTAAGCGTTTCGCTTCGTCATTTATACCGCGAACATCTAAGGATTGGAACATTTGCCTGCTGCGGTCTTCCCGTCCGATTACAATTTGAGCGTCTTCAAGGCTAGAGTGAATAGGCTCTTAATAAACTAGTGCGCCTCACCATCGACGATTGTATCACCGCTTACCATCAGATGGGATCGCAGTCAAGTACTAGTATACATATATCAGTTAAAAATAAATATGCGAAACCCGAAACACGTGTCTAGTATTTTTATGTACAACATTTCATGACAGTATAGTTTTAAGCTTGTTATGTCAGCCATCCAACTTTTTTTTTATCTCATATAAACTAGTACTTGACTGCGATCCCACCTGATGGTAAGCAGTGATGCAATCGTTGATGGTGAGGCGCATTAGTTTATTAAGAGACTATTCACTCTTGTCTTGAAGATGCCTAAATTATAATCGGACGGGAAGATCGCAGCAAGCAAATTGTTCCAGTCCTTCGATGTACAGTGGGTACGCGGTATAAATGACGACCTGGATTGGCAGTCACCTGACTGAGAGGTTGTTTTGCGCTTGCACACATCCAATTACTGACACCTAATGCCCGCTATGACCTGCCGTGCCTTGTGTTGTACTAACTATCAGTTGTGTACAACTTGTGACCTTTTTAAATATTTTTGAGAAAAAATATAACACGGTGTAAAAACTATGGCAATCCATTCAGTTACTGATTCATAACAAACTGTATTCCGGTTTCGCATAAACTGACTACTGAACTAAAATACTGTTGTATTTATAAAAGAAAAAACTGACTGACTGACATATCAAAACTACTGAAACTAGGAGTGTGAAGGTTTACTTTTATAACGTAGGCGAATACTAAGAGAGGATTTCAAAATTCACCCCCAAAGGGGATAAAATGTTGTATTTATATTTTTATGAGAAACTGACTTACTGACATATCAACACACAGCAGAAACTACTGAGACTAGGAGTGTGAATGTTTTCTTTTATGAGGTAGGAGATTACTAAGAGATGCTTTTCCAAAATTCACCCCCATAGGGGCGTTCAAAGTTTGTATGGAGAAATGTATTTTGACGCGGGTGAAGCCGTTGACAGAAGCTAGTGTATCTATAAACCAATACAGATAATATACCTAATCTATACTTATAATAAATCTGTAGGGAGGCCAATTCTGTACATGAAATATATTTCCAAAATAACTATCAAGGGGTGATTAGTGATCGATACTGATGCTAAAAATGCAAACAGTAAAATTTTTGTCTGTCTGTCTGTCTGTCTGTATGTTCTTTATAGAAACAAAAACTACTCGATGGATTTTAACGAAACTTAGTACAATCATTATTCATACTCCTGGGCAGGTTATAGTATACTTTTCATCACGCTACGATCAATAGGAGCAGAACAGTGAAGGGAAATGTTGGGGAAACGGGAGAAATTACTCCATTTTTTAAGCTTCCGTCGCGTTTGCAGCCTTAATGGTTAAAGCTACACAGAAAACATGTATAACGGAAATGTTCTCCTCAAAATTATATAAAAAATGTCCCACGACAGCATACGTCTATCTTTTATGGTTAACTCACAATAACACGTGTAACTCCCGATAGCTTAGCAGTTCTGAGCTTTCTGTTTATTGTCTACTCTTACGTTTATAACACTGAATGTCGCTGGCATAAGCAACAGGATCCGCGTACGAAGTCGCTGGCAGAAGCTAGTATTACATAATAACCTTGTGGTGTCTTTATGTAGTAAATTATACCCCCATTCAATGCTGTATTGTTAGGTTTACCACAACAAATAGACGTTTAGTTGAAGATTATTGTATTGTGTTCCTTACAGGCGATTATCGTATTTGTGGCTTTAGGAAGCCTTATTCATTGAATAAATATTGGCTTAGCATTTGAAGTACTATACTACTTTTAAGGGTTCCGTACCTCAAAAGGAAAAAATTTAACCCTTATAGGATTTTGTTTGTAGGATTTTGACTTTGTTGTCCGTCCGTCTGTTTGTCAAGACCCTTTATCTCGAGAACACGTGGAGGTATCGAGATGAAATTAAAACTATACACTCAGGTCTGCGGTCTGTTTTAGCTGTGAAAAAATCAAACTTCTAAAGTTAAAGATTAAAAAAGATACGGCCTTTTATATCGTAAAAAACGTATATTTTGATACTCTCAAAGACCGAAATCCATAGGGTACAATCCCGTTGACCCAGAATCCTGAAATTTGGCACAAAGCAAGGTCTTACAGCACAAGTGTAGAAAAATCTCTGAAAACAGTAAAATTTTTGTTAGGTACGTCACAAAAAAATATATTTGCAATGTGGAAAAATCTTGAAGACTCCATTCGAAAATTGTAGTTTGCATGAAACCCTCAGTGCGCGAGTCCGACTCGCATCTCTTTCTAACGTAACGCTTCACACGTAACACGTCACACGTTACATGTCACACGTAACACGTCACACGTAACACGACCCTCGTAAAACGTCACACGTAACACATCACATCACACATAACACGTAACACGTCATGTTAAAGCTTCAGATCTCAAAAGACTACAGCTAAAAACCTATCTACAAACCACGTCATAGCATCATAGCCGCAGTGTCTCGCTGCCCCTGTCCGGTAAAGCCTTTAAAGGTTGTACCGAATGAAATATACAGTGTAAATTGAATCAGAAAAGGTTAACTTACTGACATTTAGAACTAAACAGTTGTTATTTCTATAAGCAGCGAAAATACTGCGCTTGTACCGTAATTTATTAGGTGTTGTTATCTTCTGAATAACATCTTTACAAAGGTGAAATGTAGATAATTATGTAATTGTTTATTGACCTCTTGTACTATTCTTGCGTGCGTTGAAAATATTTATGTTGTCGGAAAAAGATTTGATAGCTGCTGGGACAGAAAACAAATCTAGGAAACAATTTTTTTTAATATTTAGTGTACCTTTAGCATGGACCATTTTTACGAGGAATATTTTTTCAATATAGAGTGGAGTGGACGTTGGAAGGCCTCCAACAAGGTGGTCTGATGACCTGGTGAAGGTTGCGGGAAACCGATGGATGCGAGACGCACAGGAACGTTCGTTGTGGCGACGCTTGGGGGTGGCCTATGTCCAACAGTGGACGTGTATCGGCTGAAATGATGATGATGATGATGATGAAGTGGACCTGGACCTAATTTTAATAGACTTTCTAGGGATCTTAATATCACTCACCTAGACACAACGCACAGTCTCCCTGTAGGCAACAAGCGTGTTTCACGCTGCGTGAGATTTTCTGCATGCGGGACAATCCCGCATGCGTAATGAAATCGGAAGAAACAACCTTAGTCCGGACTATAGATATGTGTCAACAACGTAACAGTGGACACTCACTGTACGTCGGGTTGTCTGATGGTAGAAAAGTGACGGTGGAACATCATCATCTTCCTGCCCTTATCCCGTGTTAATTGTGGTCGGCGCAAAACTTTTTTTCTTCCATTCTATCCTGTCACCCGTCATGCTATCACTAACTTCCTTTTCATTCATATCACTCTTCACACAATCCATCCATCTTTTCTTTGGCCTCCCTCTCCAGGTGACGGCGGAACAAATACATAACTTACAATTAGCAGGCATACTAACAATTATATCTTACATATAATAAATCTGTAGAAGTGTTTAGTTGTGCGCGCATCACGTAAAATGCACGAAATCGATGTGAATAACTTTTATACAATAAAATTGTGTGTAACTTGATATATTACTTAGGCTTTATTTCATCGCAATCGGTTAACTACATCGACAGTTATACCACAAAATATACAGAAGTAATTTTTCATACAAAGTGCGGTCGAGCAACGCACACGTAGACACCGCTCACAGACACGATATCTCGTTAGCGTCTCGGCCCGTTCGTCGAACAGTTCCGGCTCAAACGCTCATTAGTGTGCGTCCACCGAGCGTAAGTATAAAAAGTGAAGTACATACATTTATTTTTTTTCGATGGAGAAAATCATCTTATGACAACCCCCGCTCTTGGGTGGAGCAGGAGATAGTGTCAGACTCTTACTGACTAAAAACCCCACCCCGTTCCTTCTGGCCTTCATACCGGGGCTCGAGTTTCCTTTCAGATAACCCTGGCCCCAGTAGGCTTCGACCCAGCTGGGCCCCTCCTGTTGCTGACAACTCCTTGAGGCGCGCGGGAACGGTGCGCTCCATAGATATAAGAAAGGGTGCGCGCCGTCAAGTGAAGTTCATACATGAGATTGTCTTCTGTACCTATCTACACAGTATAAATATTTACTGTGCTATCTATTTTGTGGTTATACCTACTACATTTATTGACCGTCCGGCGGCGCCGCGGCTGTACGAAGTTCGCCGGGTCAGCTAGTTATTTAATAAATATTATTAACGATGTTTTCTTCCCTAGCCATTACGACAAAATCTATTGGAGTGGTTTCGTCGAGTTCATTCAAGAGGAATTAGGAATACAAGCCTTATAGTTAAGCTTGACAACGAGAATGGATAATCTTAATCAAAGGAGCCTACTAACCATACAACGCACCTTTTTTTTGAATAATTTACCTTACTTGGCGTTACCGAATTTAGCAGGATTTGGGAGCACGGCAGTGCCCCCGCAAAGTTGAGCAAAAAGGCATTACCTTAGATATAATTATTATGTCGAAGCCATTCAGGATAATTTCGACTTCCTGCAATTCTTCGCCAATCGCCAAGTCACAAATTATGTTTGTTAATAAAATGCATGTATAAATAAAGTTCAATATTTATTTTTTGTAAATAAAGTTTATAATGACCTCAAGTATTGTGATTTCCTAACTAACCCCTTTTTTAACACATAATGTTTTGATGGGATTGCGTTTTCATAAATGAGACAGTCTGCCTTTTTAAACCTTAATGGAGCTTTCAATTTGAGAAAGAGTATCGGTATCGAAATATTTTAATTTACGCCTCTCTAATACGAACATTTTTCAGGTCTAATTAAGGCCAAAGGTAAAAAAAAACATTACAATTTTGCGGTATTTTGTGACCATTACATTTGAATGCGCAGTTTCACAATTTGATCTTTTATTTCGACACACAAAAATCTTCAGTGTGTTGTCGTTTTGAAAACGAGGTCAAGCTTTCAGCGTGCTATTTAGTTGTTGGATCATTGAATGTCGATAGTATCTGAATTGTGTGAATTTTTTATTCAATACTAATGTTAGAGTCCATATCTTCAAAAAATAATGAAAAATTGTGGCCTCCATAGGAATCAAATCATTCCTTTTTTGAGGTAGCTAATCATCGAATTACTTATCTTGCTGTAGGTGGAGCGAGAGGGAGTGTTAGACTTTTACTGACCAAAGCATGTTTCTTCAGCCGCCTTTTTTTCATGTTCTTTGGAAGCAGATGCGGGCGAAGCCACAGGCAGAAGCTAGTGTTATATAGATCTGGAGACCCCACCGTATTTAAGGGTGATTACAAGTTTTTACTTATAACCCCATACATTTATATTACAGTCTCTAAGATTTTGCATAAAGGCCTTCACCATGATCGTTAGTAAGTGCAGGGCGTCTAAATCCTTGAACTCTAAAATAACGCTAAGCTTCCTTTCACAACAGCATTTAAAGGTCTAAAAGCGAGAGAACTGTGAGAATCTTGACAATAAAATGCATTTGAAAGTGAATTTTAAGTAATTATGTATAGACTAGAGATGTAACGAAAGTGATTATGTCGAAAGCAAATTCGGAATCGGAGTTTTCAAATATCGTTTGTTGGAGTCGGAATCAAAATCGGAGGTCGAAACACTACTAGAGAAGACAAAAGATATATAAAGGTATAAATAAAGAACGAACGATCACAATCAAGGAGTCTTTATGTCGGGAGTTAATAGGTTACTTCTAGGCAGGCGTGCTCTACACACGACGACATCTCATCACTTACGATTAGGTGATATAGTGGTCTAACGCAAGCCTATAAATACAACATTCTAAAAAAGAAACAAAACAACAAGTGAGAGAAGAATTGATACAAGACCCGACAAGTATTTAAACTTGTTTGGCAAAAATCGGAACCGCAATGGAAGGTGCAAAAACATTCCGACGTTCCGAGCATTCGTAATCGGAACCTAGCTTCGGTAACCTCTCTAGTATCTAATAGGCCACCCAAATGATGTGAGTTGGAAGCAAATCTATAAACTTCCTGGGTATTATCGAGGCACGATCAACCGGTTCAAAGGTGCTTCGACTGACTGTTTTATTATGTTTAGACATCAAGCAATCGTCTGCTTGATTACTATCGCTATAATAGTGATCGATAGTTTACAGTTGGTTTGAAGTGATGTTATGGCCCGTTTACGATTTGAGCTGTGAGCGGGAGCTCAGCACGGGGCGGCGAAAACAAAAGTATGAAAATGTTTGAAGCACGCCACTAAACGCCGCGCGCTGTTAGCACCGTGCGCCCGCTTACCGATGCCGCCCCGCTCGCCGCGCCGCTCAGACTAAAGTCGTGAAGAAGCCGTCATGGTAGTGTTTTTTTTTCAGGAATTTCTGCCAGTCTGGAGAGAGCCAAAGAGAGAGAGAGAGAGAGAGAGTGTTAGATTTTTACTGGCTAAAATCCAATCGTGTTCTTATCACGCCATAATCAAGACAGTATCTCCTCTTTGAGAAGTGGCTGGAGAAGCGCCTCGGTGTCCTCACCTTCCGCATGCCAGACATGGCAAGTTCGGGAGGTTCCTGCACCTGATTCAGGTGAAAAACGCTCGTCACCGCCCGGAGGACACGTTAGGGCAGAGCACCGCCTTGTCCTCGGGGATGGTACATAAGTGTGGTTTTAGTCTGTGAAAGTCTGACACGCCCTTCCCGTTTCTCCCTAGAGTGGGAAAAGTTATTAGATGATTCTCAAAAAAACCCTGTTTAGGAAGTAGCCTTTTGCGTTCAAGGTCACGGTGAGTCTTCCGAACAATCCCGCAGCCCTACCAAATAGGTTCCTGATAGATTGATCGCGTCATCCACATAAAAGTTACATAACTCCATAAGTCAGCGGGGTTCAATAGAAATATATTTCTAGTACTTACTATTACTTTATCTGTAACCATTAAGACTTTATCTGGTTGTATGGCCATTAATAAAGCCGAGGCTAAAGGCGATTATGGTACTATTGACAGGCTGTTAGTCTATGGTATAGAGTGGTTAAATTGATAGAGGTATTCTGCTCCCCACTATGCATGACGTCATAAGATCATACATATTATAAAGGTGAAAAATTTTCTGTGAGTGTGAAAAGAAAAAGAAAGAAAAAAAATACGTTAATTGTTGCGTGTTGTTGAGTTTGTTATTATATTTATTATTATTATTTATTATATACTTTATTGTACACCGTTACACATACAAAAGAAAACTTAAAACTAAAACACATACATATAATGGGCGGCCTTTATGGGTGTATTTTTCGTGTGTGTGTGTTTATTACTCCTTGATGTTCAAACGGGTGGACGGATTTGGATGAAATTTGACACAAGGGAGGACTATATCATAATTTTGTATTCACAAACATAAACTTATAAAAAATAGATACACAAGACACTCAAAACCGTAATACCAATTTGTAGGCCATACAAATTAGTGCAGCGACACGAAGTGCAGTATACTCAATCACTCAAATACTATGCCAACCGTGCCATCTAGGACATAGGTTACTTTTTATTCCGGGAATATCTCTGAGATTTTTCGATGTGTACGTGGGTAAAGCCACTGGAAGAAGGTAGTTTAGAATATAGTAAATTGACCGCGTCTGTTTATTTGCATACTTACCTCAAAAAGGGATGTCATTAATTTCTGGTTCAACCAATACCGGTCAATATAGGTCGGTCGGAGAAATAGTTTATGGGACTGTGGGTATTAATAAACTGTTAAACCCTTAACAGTTTTGTTTGCATAGAAATCGTCAACAATTCCAAAAATAGTAATTTATTTCGTTTTTTTAGGTATTGATAGACTCAGATTGGTCGGAGATGGAACACGCTTGCGTAGAAGTAACTTATCTTACAGGCTTTAAGAAATCCTAGCTATTTAGTATCATTATACATAGTCAAAAAAGGCTACATAGTCATTCTATGGTATCTCTATCCATTCAAAAGACTATGGCCGTAATTAACGGGGTACAGGCTATCAACTGCCTGTATAACCTGTGGCCTGCAATTGATTATGTATGTACATGACATACCTACGGGTTAAAAGATGTTTACTAAATCTTCTACAAGGAAATTTTTTACCAGCAAAAAACCACTACTAATACAATACAATTCACTACAATACAATACAATACAATACAATACAATACAATACAATACAATACAATACAATACAATACAATACAATACAATAAAATACAATACAATACAATACAATACAATACAATACAATGCACTATACTTTGTATTAATTGGGGCGTTCTTCTTTTCTATCGAGAATATAAGGGGGCAACCACTTGAAAAATAATTATAATATTATATTTATTTACACTTAAAAATTTGAACTTTCACAATTCTCTTTTATATTTAAGTTATTATTTGACTATACTACTATAGGTCTTTTAATGGATAATAATACCTATTATTATTATTTGCATAACACTGGACGAAATATCTACACGTTATATTTATGTAATAAAAAATAAATGAAATCCCAAAATTGTCCACAAAAATTTATCATAATTGGTCAATTACAAATATTTGTGGGTGGGAATATAGAACCCACGACCTCCGCATAGCTGTCAGGGCCACTAACCACTAGACCAACAGGCCTGTCTAGTAACAAGAGATCGTAATTTGTCAAAACCTTTGTATAAGGTATTTGTAACGGCCATTAATTAAGAATTAATTAATAAATTACAAGGGGTTCAATCAACACACTTGAACCCTTTGTAAAAATTAGTAGCGAGGCCGATAAGGTTTTTATCTGTCAACTAAATACTTAATTAGGCAAGCATTGACCTTAGGTTGGTTGAAGTAAGAAAAATCGGTCAAGTGCGAGTCGGTTTCGCGCAAATAAGTTCCGTACCATTATCTATACAACATTAGATACTATATTAATATTACCTGATTTTTAAATTTTACCTGTCCCTGGATTTGATTTTGCAACGAAGGTGATTTTTTTCACGTTTGTAAGGGAGCGCCCTCCATACGACACGTGATTTTAGTTAAACATTTATTTTATTCTGTTTTTATAGGGGCAACGGAAATACATTACCCTATCTACTAACACTTCTATATTTACACTACTAATATTTTAAAGAGGTAAAGTTGGTTTCTAGCAGGTAATCTCTGAAAGTACTGGTCCGATTGCAAATTTTTTTTCATCGATAGAAAGCTGCTTTATTCCAGAGTGACATAGGTTATAATGTGTCAATGTGTGTGTGTAGTTATCTCAGTTCATGAGATATAGCTTTGTGACCACGGAATAAAGAAAAGTAGAGGAAGTGCCTCTTAGATATCGCGCGTGTGTCAACAGCAGACGAGATTCGCCTATTACATGTGCAGGTGAATATGGCATCTATTTCAAAGGCACTAGCGTTCTGAATAGAATAAATTGGTTACAGCGCCATCTAGCGTTGAGTAGCCGAACTCGTTGTAAATTGGTTAAAACTTCTTTATTGTTCGTGTCATGTCAAATAATAACAACTTTCTTACGTTGTAATAAGACCTAATTTATGAAAGCAATAAGAATATGATTTGTAAAAGTTAAGTTTGTATTTCGTAGCTTCGTAGCCAATCATATTACTATTTTTTATGTGTGTAATGTACAATTTGATACGCAAATGTGTGAGTTTGGCGACACTGGTTCCCGTGCTTAGCCACGTTAGGGGCACTTCTACCTATATTTTCTGTTCTGTGCTTGTGACAGACAGACGGACAGTCGAGTCTGAGTACCTAATAGTGCCACGATTGAGTACGGAACCCTAACAATTCTATGACCTTGACTTATAAGTGACATAATTTACTAAAGAGTTACAAAACATAACCATGAAAGGGCGTTTATTTAAATATGATGTGTTCGATTTTTAAATGGAAGATTTTTGTGTCATTATGTTATGTTACGTAAGGGCTGTTGTCCACGGACGCGTAGCTTCATAGACGCGTATTCGTCATTATAGGCTTGGTGTACGCCTGCGTATAGTTCACGTACAAAACTATGAAACTTGGCGTGAGTGCATTGCCTCGCGCGTGCGGCTGTCTCCTTTGCTAGCATTACTGCTTCGTAGAAGGAGGTGACCGCCAGCCATTCCTCCTCGCTCTGAACCATGGCGAGTAGTAATATGTATGTTTATTTTGTATTTGTTTTTTGAGTCCTTTTTTTCTTAGTCAACTTTTATTTTAATTTAATTTTTTTTATGCACCTACCACGTTTTTCTCTTTACCACCCTAGGTAGACTGGTAGAGAATCCACCCGTCTCGCTTGTGCTGTGTTCCGATGCGGACGTGTTATTTACGTTATAATTATACCGATTAGCGCAGCGCAAGCTGTCGCTAGTAAGTACTCGTCATGACTGAAAATCTTGTGGCGAACGAGCTGTTGGCGTTCCTGCAGCAGAAGCTGGATGTTATGGACGAAGTGTCCGCAGTCCAGATCTGCGCAACGAACTTCAGCGAGGAGGACATAGCTGCTGCGAAGCTGTTGCTGTTCAGTGTGCTGAATAAGCGCGACCAGATGCCATCCCGCCGGCGTGACGGGACTAAGAAAAGCCTGCAAGATATTATCACGCTGTTCAAGGAGACCGACCCTGACGACGTGCCCACGTTTGTGGCGAAGGAGCTGCACAAGCTTCCTCCAGTCACCTTCGACCACGTCGACGTCACTAGCCTTTTGAAGGACATTGTTTTTCTGAAGGCCAGTCTTGCGGATGTACAAGCGAAGTTAGACGCATCCCAGAAAACCGTCGCCGATTTACGCCAAGAGTTTGGTGAATTTCGCAACGCAGCGGCGGTAACTAGGTCATCAGTCGATGCGTCTAATGTAAGCATGCGTCATGGAGCTAGTCTCGATTTATTGTCGCAAAACTCCGTGTCAGCAGTTTCGTCGCCAGTACGTCCGTCGTTTGCTGAGATTGCAGAGTGCTCACCCCGGGCGCCCCGCAACTCCGTGCCGATCACCGTGGCTCCTCCATGTGCCGCCGCCCGACCCCTTCGCCCCGCCCCGCTGCCTGTACACGTAGCTCCAGTGAATCCGCATCATCGGGATTTCACTAGCGTCACCGCGAGCGCCTCTGCCGCTTTTATATCGAAGCCTTTGCCTGATAAGGCAATGTATAAGGCTGGTAACGAAGATGGCTTTGTTACGGTGCAAAAGAAGAAGCGCCGAAAGCAAGCCAACCGGAACCTCTGCGGCAAAGCACCAGTTCCTCCTAGTGCGAGTGTGCGTGCCGCTCAGCCGAACACGCCGGTGTATATCTCCCGCCTGCATTACACCACAAAGGTGGAGGACATCGTCGAGTATGTGCGTCAAAAGTTGAAGTACACACTGAGGGTGCAGTTGCTGGAGTCGCACCGTAACGTCAACTTCAAGGCGTTCGTGGTGCGAGTCCCGAACACTTTTCTGCCCCTCGTGTTGAAGGAAGACTTTTGGCCGCAGGGCGTGGTGTTCCGTCGCTTCCGCGGACAGGTGCCACAGAACAGCACGAAGTGAACTGAGTGCAATGTGAAGTGTTACTAACATAGATTTAAGTCTTATTTACTAACGACAACTTGTACTTATTCTATATGTATGTTAGCCTGTAAGTTATATATCTATGGGCCAAGATGCCTGATAATAAATGATTTATTATTATTATTATTATTATTATATTAAGTCTGCCTTTGTACTTTTATGTTGCATGAAGTTTTAATAAATAAATAAATAAAGCCCGGAGCGAGACATCGTTGCCGCCGAGCGACCCCATGAAGACACGGCAGTGCTCTGCCCAGGCGGTGCACACCCCTACCGTGTGCACCACCGTGTCCTTCGGGTGGTCGACACCATGGTGACACCTAGGCGTTTCTTCCTTACAAATCTGAAGCAGGAATCTCCTGGACTATGTCCGGTGAAGGACCTGCGTCATGTGGAAGGTAAGGACGCCGTGTTGTCTTTCCAGCCACTCCTCAAAGAGGGGTCTTACCGCCATAATTATGGCGTGCTCAAAACCAAACATGATTGAGTCGTATACTTTAAATGTTTTAATCTGTCCATTGATTTCCGACCTTTCACCTCCTAGCTGTACACATCAAATTATTGCCAAGTCACTGGAACTATATAATTTAAAAGCTTTTGCCCGCAGCTTCGCCCGCGTACATAAAACATCTCAGTCTATGTCACTCAGGAATAAAGTAGCTTTCTATCGGTAAAAAATTTTCGCAATCGGACCAGTACTTTCAGAGATTACCTCCTACAAACAAAAAAACATAAAAACAAAAACCGTAGTCGGGTAAAAGAAAGTTTTACCTCTTTATTATATTAGTGTAGATTAATTCATGAATCCCCAAGCGACCACCGGTGGCCGCGCATCTATTGTCTTACTATTGTGTCTCTAATTGACGGTATCTGAAGGGTTAAAGAGTAGAATCGTCTTCAATACAATTTTGACATGATCTTATCCAAAAATCTCAAGTACGATTACAAGAACTCTTCGATCTTCATACTTCGCATCAAGACTCCTCAAGTAGTCTTCCTTTTAAGTAAGGTACCTAATGATGATATAGATTTTTTGTTTTGCTTCAGGCACGTCTTTCCATTCTTAACCACTAATATTCCGGTTTTCCTTCGGGAAATAAGCTCAAAGAACTTCTCTCGCTCTGTTTGGTGTCAGTATAGTCTGATACTGACTCCAAACAGAGCGAGAGAAGTTCTTTGAGCTTATTTCTTAACCACTAATATTCCGGTTTTCCTTGGGAAAATAAGTACAGTCTGATACTGACTCCAATTCCAAACAGAGCGAGAGAAGTTCTTTGAGCTTATTTCCCCAAGGAAAACCGGAATATTAGTGGTTAGGAATGATACTACCGGAATATTAGTGGGAGGACCAATCGACTCATGACTTAGGAGTAGTAGTAGTTCAATTTTCACACTGGCCCTTATACATAGGAATGTATACGGGCCAGTGCGTAAATTGACAACTTTTCAATAGATGCTCTCAAAGTTTCAATGATATTTGGTTTTGCAGATATGTCTGAGGCGCGCGTGGAATACTACGCGGCATTACCGACCCGGGGTCGGTCAGTATTCCAGCTGAAATAACGTACGTAGAGACACAAAATAGATAGGTACATAAATCAAACTCATGACGTATAAACTTCACTTTTTATACTACGTTAGGCGATCACATACAGTTATGCTCCGAACTGCTATGAGCGCGACCGGGCGATTCGAAATATCGTGTCCATGACCGGTGTCTATGTGTGTGTTGCTCGAGCGTGCTTTGTATGTAGATTGTCTTCTGTACCTATCTATTTTGTGGTAGAGATTCCTAAGACTTCTGCCGACCTCTTCGTTTTAAATTTACGTAAACATATTATCCAACATGGCTACTTAGTACAATCCACTCTTACTTCAACGCTACAAGTTTTTAAGCTGGCTTAAGACCCTAGGATGACATAATGTGAAAGGTTATAACTTTTCCCGGTAGGTACCAATGGCTGCGCGATTAATGGTCGACGTAACGTAATGTTCCGGGTTCATAGCCTGACTGTTGCTAATTTATGGGGAACGGGAGATTGTGGTTCGTGTGAAATGAATGTAATTATTTTTAACGGTTGCTACTTTGTTCGAGACAAATAGATTTGTTACGGGTGATTAAATATCTACGTAAGACTTATTCAACGTTCTAACTGTTATTGGCTAGACAGTGTAGGTACACTAACATATCTATACTATTTTTCTTTAACCGACTTCTAAAAAAGGAGGTTCTCAATTCGGATGTTTATATTTTTTTTATGTTAGTTCGCGTATAACTTCGTCGCTTGCCAACTAATTTGAATTTTTTTTTTTTGTTGGAACGGGTATACTTCACAAATGGTCACAAAGTCACCAAGTTGGGATCTGATGATGGAATCTTGGCAAAATCGAGATAACTCCTCAAATTCTTCTTTTTTTTAGTAAAGTCAGTTATTTTTTTTTCATAAAAAGGTTTTTTAGCTTCAGTTTTTCCATCAGCTTCGTTCGCGTGACAGTAGAAAATAATCCATTCAGTAGTTTTTGCGTGAAAGAGTAACAAACATCCATACATACAAACTTTCACGTTTATAATATTAGTAAGATTATCTAATTGATTGTTGGGTAATTAAGAACAAATTGACGTAAGTACACTTATTTCTTGATTGACAGAAGTTGAGATAGATAGAAAATGAGATAATATATAATTACAACGTTAGTTTTAGTATATGCGAAAGCCAAAATATGTGTCTAGTATTTTTATGAAAAGAATCTATGTAGGTACAAAAATAACTGTATAATGGAAAACACAACGTTATAAGCTTGCTATGTAACCTGGTTGTCCGTTCAATTACATGGTCACCGGGCCATACGGGCGATAAGGGGTTGTTTTACTTTCGCACTCAGCTGTGCGCTGGTGTCTAATACCTGCTATGATCTGCTGTGACCTGTGTTGTAGGTACTTAGTATCGGTGGTGTCCAACTTGTGTCATTTTTTAAATATTTTTGGAAAAACCAATATAACATGTTTTTTTTTTCGGTGGGAAAATTACTTAATGATCCCCGCTCTTGGGCGGATCGGAAGATAGTGTCAAACTTTTACTGACTAAAAACCCACTTCAGTACGTTGCCTTTCGTACCAGGGGCTTTACGTTTACGTTTTACGTTTACGTTTTTAGTCAGTAAGACTCTGACACTGTCTCCCGCTCCACCCAAGAGCGGGTTTCGTCAATGATGATTTTCCCCGTCGACAGAAAAAAAAAAAAAAGGGGCTGAGCTACCTTTTAGAGCTAACCCTGGCCCCAGTAGGCTTCGACCCAGCTGGGCCCCTGCCGTTGAAATATAACATGATGTAAAAATGATTGCAATCGATTCAGTTACTGATTCTGAACAAACCATATTCCGGTTTCACATATATTAAAAATTATGTTGCTTATATTACTGTTCGTGACTCTTGTATTTTTTATGGTATGCTCTTGGCACCGAGGGTGTTAATTACCTACAAAGTTTCCAACTAACCCGAAAACGATGACACTTCAAACCACCTTTCACATTGGTCATGAACTGCTCATACGCAAGCAACACCCACAATGACAAGCATTACTTATTTGCTTTCAAATAAAAGCAAAAAGCACAGTTACTCATAAGTATGAGTCTTTTAAAACTAAGTACTTGACTATTACTTATAATCTACCGTAAAGTATGACAAGAATTTTAATGATTACATTTTTAGTTTTAAATTTTTTCTTTAACAAATTATTGTGGATTAATTAAAAGTAATTGGCCTGTAACTAAAATATGTTAACAGCCCCTTGATCACGGTAATAATATCATACAGTATTCCAACTTCATACAAACGGACGAAACGCGAACTATACCTACGCGCCTCGGTAGTAGCATGGGCTCGGCATGGTGACAGTCGCGGCCGTCGCAACTGTGCCGCAGTGACGAGCAGACACGACGGTTTTTTTTAACAGTAATCGCGCGATTATTGTTAGTTTGTATAATTCAAAGTAAAAACGTGGTATTTTATTATTAACTAGCTTCTGCCAGCGACTTCGTACGCGGATTCTGTTGCTTATGCCAGCGACATTCAGTGTTATAAACGTAAGAGTAGACAAAAATAAACAGAAAGCTCAGAACTGCTAAGCTATCGGGAGTTACACGTGTTATTGTGAGTTAACCATAAAAGATAGACGTATGCTGTCGTGGGACATTTTTTATATAATTTTGAAGAGAACATTTCCGTTATACATGTTTTCTGCGTAGCTTTAACCATTAAGGCTGCAAACGTGACGGAAGCTTAAAAAATGGAGTAATTTTTCCCGCTTCCCCAACATTTCCCTTCACTGCTCTGCTCCTATTGATCGTAGCGTGATGAAAAGTATACTATAACCTGCCCAGGAGTATGAAGAATGATTGTACCAAGTTTCGTTAAAATCCATCGAGTAGTTTTTGTTTCTATAAAGAACATACAGACAGACAGACAGACAGACAGACAGACAGACAGACAGACAGACAAAAATTTTACTGTTTGCATTTTTAGCATCAGTATCGATCACTAATCACCCCCTGATAGTTATTTTGGAAATATATTTCATGTACAGAATTGACCTCTCTACAGATTTATTATAAGTATAGATATAGATAATAGTGGTTTATTTTACTATGTGTATGAATAATACTAGAAAAAACATTTTATTTAAAACTACCAATCAAAAAACTACACGCATTTTTATTGTACACTTGCTATTCAATCCACAAAGTATTTTGTTTATATAAAAAAGTAAGTATATTTACAATCACAAAAATAAATGGAAACACAAAGTAGGCAAATGTAATTAGATGGCTGGAGGCGGGCAGCCCTATCGCATTTTTACGTACCGCGCGGCTCTAGGCATTTATTTCAAAGATATGGCTGAGTTACAATACTGTATGATACTATTACCGTGTCTTGATCTAGGCCGACGGTTCGACCTAATATCTAGACGATCTAATTATCTAGGAATTAATTAACTGCCCGGAGATTAAGTTTTATCTAGTACATATACCTACATCATCATTTTAGCCGAAAGACGTCCACTGCTGGACATAGGCCTCTCCCAAGCGTCGCCATAATGAGCGATCCTGTGTGTCTCGGATCCATCGCATTTCCGCGACTCTCGCAAGGTCGTCGGTCCATCTTGTGGGAGGCTTTCAACGCTGCGTTTTCTGGTGCCACTCTAGAACCTTTCGGCCTCATCGATCATCATACTACACCTATATACTTGGCGCAGTGGTTGAGCGATTGACTGTTGCTCCGTGTGTCGTAGGTTCGTATTTCCTGCACGTAACAAATATTTGTATGGCGTAGTTGTTCCGAGTCTGGGGACTTACATACATAAGAGTATATGTGAATTTACATGTTTGCGATTGTACTCACTATACAGGAGCACCTACCTATATCCTTGGGTCGAGAATTTTGTTTTTTAAAGCAAAGTTAAAATAGCAGTAAAAAAGCAAAGGAAAAATAATAATATTTGTTCCTAATTTATTCACATTAAAATAACAAATAAACGTAGTGCAACATCATTTTCTTTTACAAAAAAAAAAAAAACTACAACAGAAAAAAAAAATGTTTGTTTCATGAGAACTCATTTCGTATCTGAAGCTTTCCAGCCAGTCCGAAAACAAATGTGTGAATAAAATATTGTTCTCATCAACATATTATAAAGGGTCAAAATTGTAAGCTTGGATGTAAGAACGCAAAAGTAACTTAGTTAACAAAAATAACTCATGAGAGCGACACCTTTTTTGAGGTGGAAATTCATCAAATAAATTCTCTCGCTCTGGGTGGAATGGGATGGGATGTCTGACTTTTACTGACTGTCACCCACTTGTTCACAGCTACAGTAATTAAAACAAATAAAAAAACCGATCAAGTGCGAGTCAAGCTTGCACACGAAAGGTTCCGTACTGTCCATTGGCAAAAAAATGGAAAAAATCACGTTTGTATTTTTGCAGACTTGCCTTCTAATTCAGGCAAATAATTGGAGCAGGCTACTAACTTAATTACAGTCTCTTGTTTCAATTGCCATTATAATTATTTTTCTTAGATAACAAAGGATTAGGTTTTCTGTTACTGTTAGGGTTGTTTGTTTGCTATTTTTGTATTCAAGCAAAATTACAATAAAAAGGACAATATATATATATTTTTTTAATATCGAGCTGTTATATTATTTATTTATTATACTTTGTTTTTTTGATTATTTGTTTTTTTAGCGTCAACAGAAATACATAAAGAAATGAAAATTTCAAATGACTAGCTATCACAGTTCCTGACATGATACAGTCTGTGGACAAACAGACAAACAACGATATTTTAGCTATAGGGTCCCGTTTTTATCCTTTAGGTAGGTACGTAATCCTAAAAAACAAGATTACTAAATAAACAGATGTCCGTGAGAATTTCTGAGATTCATTACCATTTATTACATAACAACATTCACTAAAAGATTAAAATGAATGAAACTGCAACTATTGTCCAATGAATAAAGAGAGAGAATACTAAAAGCGGAACAAAGGGATCGCATTATGCAATGACTTGAAACGAAGCAAGAATCAAGACTGCCGAGGGCGTAGTCTATGAGCTCAATCATTATTTTGGCATTTTTGACAGATCGTTAATTTGCAAACAATACAAAAAAAAAAAAAAAAACTGGCCAAGAGTGACTTTTACTTGCGTTGTTTATGTTCCGTCTATTATTGAAAGAAGAAAAAAAATTATACGAAAGAAAAAATCAGCCTCACCATACAAAATTATAAACTTGTTTTTTTTTTTCGTTTCCAGAAAAATAAATTGTGGAAGGTTGTTCAGTTTCGTCTACTGAGGAAGCCCAATATAAAAACCTATACAAAAAAAAAAACTTTCTTTTTATAAAAGCTTAAAACATTAAAAAGCCCACGACTCGGCATCGAGGACGGGTTTACAATATTTTTATTATGTATCTATTGTAATACTATCATAGTTTTAAGACTATTGTTACTAACAACAGATTGTTACATAGATTTTCTTAGGTACCAATAATTCTATGAATAATACTTTTTAGTCCGAAATAAATATATTTTAACCTATAGTATTTTTCCACTCATAAAAAAAATTCACAAGTGTTTTTAACTATAGTGTTTTTCCACCCATAAAAAAATTCACAAGTGTTTTTACCTATAGTGTTTTTCCACTCATAAAAAATTCACAAGTGCCTAAAATATTAAACAAAATTCAATTTTAGTTTAGTACCACAGTTGAGCAGATAGAACAAATTTAAATAAAGTAAAATATTCCTATCGGACCAACTAAAAAGTTGAACCGTTGAGAAAGAAAACAGTTGATCCGTTTCAAAGTTGATTGGATTGGAAATAAATCCTTCACCGAGTTCCATTCTGATCAACCAGTTGATCGGTTTAGTTGATCGGATAGGAAGTACTGATATTTTATTGCTATTAAATGGAAAGCAAATACCTAATTACTAGGTAATCTTAATTATTTTAGTACTAACTACTTATTGCTAAGCACCTCTTTTAGAACATTGTTGCCAGGCCCACTAAATTATCATTCAGTAGGCCTCTCATCAAAAGTGTCCTTTTCATGATGATGAGACTATTTTTAAGAGTTACTGTTCCCGTACACGGGCCTCAAAAAAACGCCGCCACAAAAAAACGCCAGAAGTGGCAACAAAAACAACACAAAAAACGCTAGTAGCCGCCGCAAAAAAACAGCTGTAGCGCGCGACAGGCGCAACACCTCTTGTGCCCGGTGAAGCTTGAAGCCACTTCAAGCGTTTTTTTGTGGCGGCACCGCCGCACACGAGCCACAAAAAAGGCCGCCTCAAAATGAAGCTTGAAGCGGTTTTTTTGAAGCCCGTGTGAGGGGACAGTTAGTTATTGCTCTTTAAATTAAAGAAGCATTGTTCTGAGTTAATAATAACCAACAGAATAATGAAAACCGAAAAGATTCCATAGAAGCTTTGCTGGTTTTTTTCTACGGACCCCTAAAAATGAGTGAGTTATGTACCGCAGTCATTATTGAACAAAAGATGTTGTATAGCTATTGTTTTGAATTACAACAGGTTATTGAGTTACTGAACATTTCACAGAGGCATCGGTCAGTTACGATTGTGTAACTTTTCATTATTTTGTAACGTCTCTTGTAAAAACACTTGTGCGTAAAACTGAGTGTTTCGAATCAGTTGTGAATATCTAAATAGAGGTGACGAATTAAGAATTTGTTAGGCTTTTGAATATATTTTTTTGTGTCAAATACGTACTTTTTTATGAGGTGGAAAATCATCCACTTACTTTTCCCTCCTTGTGGCGTGTCAGACATTTACTGACTAAAACCACATCTATGTCCTTCAATTGCCCTTTGCGTTTAAGGACCACGGGTTTCCCTAAAAATTTCTTGTGGTGCTAACGGGCACAGGTCCTGCAGGGCCCTTACAGCTTTGCAGATAATTTTGAGGCGGAAGCCGGACCACAAGCTGCCCATGACTCGCCGTCCGTAAGCATGGGCCTACCCTGGCTGGGGATCGCCTTGCGTTGTCGTTGAATGATAAATCTGAACTACATATATCTAGATATTATTTTGAATGGTTAAAATGTATTGGATTTTTGTGTATTAAACTTTTTGTTTTGCGAAGGTTTTGCAACTATATTAGTATCGAAAACTAGGCTAATTGTAATACTATTAAATTCAAAAAATATATTTACTTTGTTGGTTAAAATGTTTTAAGAGCTCATTTTTCCAAGTTCTAATCCAATTACGAAGGATTCTTTCACTGCTAAAATTGTGGTATAAGTTATTTTTCATTATAAAGCTCACGGGAGAAAAACCACGGTCATAAGTTAGTATGTAACACTTTACAATACAACAACTTCTGCCAGTTAATCGGTCGTAAAATGGTTATTAAAAGCGCATAAATACATAAAGGTAGAACTGCACTGCGCATACGTGTGCCACACACGCCGGTCTGGGTGCGTCGGTCTCCATGAGAAACTAGACTTTTAGAGCTACTCCTGATCCACGCCACGCGACGCCGCGCAACGTCATTCTACGTACAAATAAGGGCCGGGCCACACGATGCGTTGCGGCGCCGCACCGCAAATATTTCGAAGAATCGTACGAGCGGGACGTGGAGCGGGGTGGCGTCACTCGTATGCCCGCTTCTTCGAAATATTTGTGGTACGGCGCCGCAACGCATCGTGTGGTCCGGCTCTGGGCCCGTCTCCACGAACGGTGCGCCGCGCGCGTATTCACAGATTTCTCAGTGGATATTTCAGTTGTAAAACAAAATAGTGGAAAATATCGATACAAACTTCTTTGTTTCGTTAATGGAGGCACGTCCAGTCATTCTAAAATATTCAAAAAAAAATCTCATTCGTAATCCCCGTCAACCGGACACAGTGCACGGTGGCGGCGCCGCGCCGTAGTTATGGGGACGGACCCTCATAGGCGTGGTCCACGTGTGCGTCGCGCCTCGGTCTAATGTAGTTCTAGCTTTACTCGTGTGTCAACATACGACGCTTTTCCGAACATTAGATAGCATTGTTCCACAATCACTAACATTATTACTTAATGACGTACACACAATGCGTTTAATTCTAACTCACTATTGTTTAAATTGACTCTCCTGTTGGTCTAGTGGTTAGTGGCCTTGACTGCTATGCCGAAGGTCGTGGGTTCGTGGGCCGTGGGGTGTAAGGAGATGTGAATTAGATACTCAACATATAAACACTGGGCTATAAATGAAAGGTGCAGTACAGCCTTAGTATAGTTTACCCAGTAGTACAAGGTAATTGGCTAGATGATTGAGGAGGCAAGAGATCAGATTACTGCCAGTGATGACATGCTTCCGTTCCTTGCTATGGTGAGCTCGTGATCGGCTGTCTCGAATTGTTTTCCTATAGTCTTCACTTCCGCTTTTGTATTACACTAGTGATCGGACCCAGCTTTGCTTGGGGGTCGTAATCTTTTAAATACTCAGCTTTAGCATAGCATAGTCGGCCTTATAATGTTCCCACTGTTGGGACTTAGGCCTTCTCTCTAGGAGAGGGAAAGGCCGTAATCCACCACGCGGGCCCAGTGCGGGTTGGTGAATATCACATGTCTTTGAATTTTTGGTTCTAAGACATGCTGGGATGTTTTCCTTCACCATTATGAGAGCAGTGGTGCTGAAATAAATTATGGTTTGAACCTGCGACCTACAACTCGTAAGTCGGGGCCGTTACCACTCGGCCACTAATGCTCTCACTCAGCTTTTCTTTACTGTAATATGACGCATGTATTATACAATAAAAACTTTCCTCATTGAGCAGTTTTTGAGTTTATCGTGAACAAACAGACTGACAGACAGACGTCGTGGTAGAGGATTTTTTTTTATAACACTGGCTGGCCTGGAAAACGTGGTTCTGCCATATAAATAATCAGAGAAAAAAAGGGGTGGGTGTAGGAGGGTAAAATATAACCGAATTTAACCAAAACTTTTCATAAACAGTGGTCAAGTCGTTTCGATAACAAACAATTAAGTAAGATTTATGAGAGGATATTAAAACGAATGGTACGATTCTTCTTCTTAGCGTGTTGACGGCAAAACTAATTAAATTCCTTGCCTGGCCCAGTATCCAGTATACCGACCACGGCAACGCCGTCCAATGATGCTGTCATTAAGTCCCTACCTGAACAGGTAACAGGGCACGTGATGCAGGATGGAAAGTGGGTTATGGTCTGCGGAGAGATTGAAGATCGCGGAACTGTCCGAGAAACCCTTCGTGGAGATTGTCTTGGCTGCGCCCAACCTGTGTATGGATGGTACAATTGAACTAAAGCGACTATTTGTTATCGAGGGACTGAAACAATTTGCCTGCTGCAGTCTTCCCGTCCGATTATAATTTAGGTCTCTTCAAGGCAAGAGTGAATAGGCTCTTAATAAACTAGTGCGCCTCACCTCATGGAAATGCAAACTTACTGCTGAAAGGGTTGAAAGATAAAGTATCCGATTTTACATTAGAGGACTACTGCATAATTATGCTAGGAGAAGAAGACTTCAGAACAACTAATAGTTATTTTGACATTATTCTACATATCAGACAAATACTACAGGAAATCAAACACACTAATTTTATTTTATGCGCTCCAACTTATAAATACGAGAATTACACCAATCTATACAATTCCAGAGTAGAAACCTTCAATAACTTACTTTTTCTTGACATACTGACCCACGAATACGCATATCTAATTGACAGCAATAAAAATCTTACCTATAACTACACTGAGTATAGCAGACGGACTGGAGCAATAAATAATACAGGACTACGAATAATTTTTAAGGACATAATAAATTTAATTGATGACATAAAATATAATAACAAAATGATATCGACTGACTATAGTACGAATAGAATTGATAATCTATCGGATGGTGAACTTTTTCGTGACTAAACATCTATATATAATGCACCAGAACATAGCAGGCTTAGTGGGCAAGTCGGATGCGCTCACAGTCTGTCTAAATGAACTAGCAGAAAAAAACAAACAAGTGGATGTTGTATGCATAACGGAACATTTTATGATGGAAGGCTACGAAAACCAGCTGAGCATTCCAAACTACTGCTTAGTTGCTCATTACAGTAGAAAAGAAATTAAGCGAGGTGGATCATGTATCCTGGTCAGAAATGGGCATGAATGGAACGAGCTAAAAAAAATCTCACAAATGTCAATAATAGGAACATTTGAATGCTGTGCCATTGAGCTCACCAAGTATAACACTGCATTTGTATGTGTGTATAGAATTCCTGATAGGAACAATCTCAATAATTTTTTTAATCAATTTGAAACAGTTATACGTGAATTATCTAAGAATTCCTATAAAAATATTGTCATAGCTGGCGACTTCAACATAGACATGTTGAAAAGGAATTATCAGTCGATCGAGTTTGAGTGCCTTCTACTTAGCTTCAACCTAAAACTAGCATTAAATCAACCTACTCGAATGGAAAGTCGGACATGTATAGATAATTTTGCGCATAACTATAACAAAAAATGTGTGGCGGAAGTCTTAGAGTTTGCCCTTTCAGATCACACAGCTCAACTTTTAAAATGTCCCGTGTATAAAATATGTACTATCGACAAATACGGTACTATTAGACGTAATTACAACAAAAAAAATGTGTCGAAATTTAAATATTGTATGAGCAAAATTAATTTTTCTGACATATATGAAACGGATGACCCTAACATTGCCTACAACAACTTTCATGACACATTTTCTCTTTTTTACAACCTCTGTTTTCCTAAGAATTTGATTAGAATAAATGTAATAAATAAGCCAAGGTGGATATCTAAAGGTATTAAATCGTGCAGTAAAAAAAAACGGCAACTTCTGTGGACCTATAGACTAAAACCAACGGAATTAAATAGAAATCGTTTTAAAAATTATTCTAAATTATTCAAGAAAATCATGACTCTGACACAGCGTTCCCAAAACAACTACAAAATAAAGACATCAGACAATAAATGTAAAACTGCCTGGCAAATAATAAATAGAGGCAAATTTAATGTACCTAAAAATTATATATCGAAAATTAAAATCAATAACAACAAAATTACGGACGCGGAACAAATTGCCAATCAATTTAATAACTATTTTATTGACAAAATAAAACCAATACAGTCTAATAATAAAACTACATTACCCGTCTTTAACAACAAAAACTCGATGTTTATGGCACCCTGTACACCACAACAGGCACATAAAATTATAAATAATTTAAAAAACACTAATAGCGTGGGCTACGATGGCATCTCAACGAAAATAATAAAAGCAGTAGCGTCTGAAATATGCCACCATTTGTCGCATATTATAAATCTTAGCATTATGGCGGGCAAGTTCCCTGACGCACTGAAGATAGCCATCGTAAAGCCATTATTTAAGAAAGAAGATAGAGAGCTTATGGAATACTACAGGCCTATTTCTCTGATTCCAATCTTTTCTAAAATATTTGAGAAATTCATTCAAAAGGAATTAAATGGCTACATAGAAAAAAACAATATATTATGTAATGAGCAAAAGGGATTTCGCGAAAATAAGACTATAAATATGGCGATCTATGACTTTATATACACTGTATTGACAAAAGTAGATAAAAAAACACCTGTATGTGCTATCTTCTGCGATATGACTCAAGCTTTTGACTACGTAAATCATGACATCTTAATTAAAAAACTTGACGAATATGGTATTAGAGGTAATGTCCTTAATCTATTTGAATCTTATTTAAGTAATAGAAAACAAAAGACGGAAATTACTAGAATTAATACGAACACTAAGATGGAGGAAACACACTTATCAGAGGAACGTCTCACTACTTTCGGTGTTCCACAAGGAAGTGTATTGGGACCTCCTCTTTTCACACTATATATAAATGACTTACCAAAATCAATTACACACCCTATGACTTTATTTGCAGATGATAGCACGGTGACAATTTCTAGTAATAACAGTGACATGATCCAATATAAACTTGACATTCGTAATACTCTGACATCAATAATAAAATGGTTAAATGACAATAATTTAAAAATTAATTTAGATAAAACTAAAATCATACATTTTAGTCAACGTTTGACAATAGAAAATATGGACATAAATATAGATAATAAAACTATTGAAATCGTAAATGACACTAAATTTCTTGGACTAATGATTGATAAAAGACTGGATTGGAAAGCGCATATAGAGTACCTGTGCAAAAAAATTTGTAGTTCTGCATTTGCATTGCACTCTCTAGCTGCAGTTGTGAATGCAGATACCTTGATTACAGCCTACCATGGCATAGCTGCGTCTCACCTAAGGTACGGGATAATATTTTGGGGAAATTCTACCGACGCTAACACGGCATTCAAGGCCCAAAAGAGATGCATTCGATCAATGTTTGGGTTAAAAACGGTTGATACATGCAAACCATACTTTAAAAATTACAAAATATTAACTCTTCCTAGTATGTACATTCTGGAAACTGCAATGTTTGTTAAAACAAATCCAAAATTGTTTCCACGTCTAGAAGACGCCGTACCGCGTAACAGAAGAGATATGACTGTTCTGCGCATCTATCCAGCAAAAACGGCTCTAATGCGCAAGAGTATCGTCTGCATGGCTCCGACTATATTTAATGTATTGCCTAAACGGTGGAAAGAGTTAAATAGTAGTGCACTCAAGCGTAAATTAAAAGCATTCCTTTTACAAAGAGCATATTATAGTGTCTCTGAATTTCTAGCCGAGAAAAGTTTTTATGATTAATTTTTTTTTTGACATTGTATTGTAAATTTGACATTTATACAGTAATTTTGACATTAATATAGTAATTTTGACATTTATATAGTAGTTTTGACATTTATTTTATAATTTTGACATGTATTTAGTAACTATGACATTTATATTGTAATTTTGACATTGTCTTATAATTTTGACATTTATATTGTAATTTTTACATTATCCTATAATTTTGATATATATATGGTAATTTTGACATTAATATTGAAAATGTTTTTGTAGCTTTGACATTGTTTTTGTATTTGTTTGACATAACTGATTGTTTTTTATTATTTATTTTGAATGTTGACATGATAAGATAAAAATAATTTCGAATTAAATGGCCTAAAATATTTTGTAATTGATTTCAGCTAGCTAAGTTTTATGTGTTAGAATTTATTATCAATTTCAATTTTATAAATATTTGTACGCCGATACTTCGGCATAAACATGACTGGACACAAATAATAAATTTATATCTTGCATGCTACTGTATGTATACAATGTTTAGACAAAAAAAGAATATCTTATCTTATCTTATCATCAATGATTGCACCACTGCTTACCATCAGGTGGGATCGCGGTCAAGCATTATTTTATATCAATTAAAAG
This sequence comes from Mythimna lalbum, assembly GCA_949319445.1. Lineage (NCBI taxonomy): Eukaryota > Metazoa > Arthropoda > Insecta > Lepidoptera > Noctuidae > Mythimna > Mythimna lalbum. The sequence goes on along the minus strand of OX439358.1, from coordinate 17,185,106 downwards.
AAAGCACGACATAATTTCCAAGCCAACTTCAAGTAATTTAAAATAAGAACTTCTGAAGTTCATTGACACAAAAGCAGATTAAAAATGAACTCCGCAAGGATGGAAGCAAGATAACTGAAAAAATTCTCAGCGATGACATAACGCTTGTAAGATTGTGTTTAATTTTAACGATTACTTTGTTTTATTAGAATTATGCTCAGCAGACTGTTACGTGTGTATTTTGTATGAGTCACTGCAAAAAATTTGGTAATTAGATGTCTGTAGCGTGATAGCGTGTTAAAACAGTCTTTGTAAGAATTGTTTGAGGGAATTGCGTTATACTGTTGTTTCACACATTCGATAAGCTCTGTAAAGTAAATAGGTTTTGGGTTTTAGGAACTGCTGTACAATTATATAAAACGCTAATAAAAAAGCCATATCCTAGCAAATTGCCGGTTTTTTCGTTTTTTTCGGTAGCTATGATAAATAAAAAAAGAAAAAAAAGTAACTAGACACGTAATGAACAACAAATTTATTGTATGTTGCCTTTAAGCGTTTCCTTAAATCTATACTTATAATAAATCTGTAGAGAGGTCAATTCTGTACATTAAATATATTTCCAAAATAACTATCAGGGGGTGATTAGTGATCGATACTGATGCTAAAAATGCAAACAGTAACATTTTTGTCTGTCTGTCTGTCTGTATGTTCTTTATAGAAACAAAAACTACTCGATGGATTTTAACGAAACTTGGTACAATCATTCTTCATACTCCTGGGCAGGTTATAGTATACTTTTCATCACGCTACGATCAATAGGAGCAGAGCAGTGAAGGGAAATGTTGGGGAAACGGGAGAAATTACTCCATTTTTTAAGCTTCCGTCGCGTTTGCAGCCTTAATGGTTAAAGCTACACAGAAATCATGTATCACGGAAATATTCTCCTTAAAATTACATAAAAAATATCCCACGACAGCATATGTTTATCTTTTATGGTTGACTCACAATAACACGTGTAACTCCCGATAGCTTAGCAGTTCGGAGCTTTCTTTTTATTTTTGTCTACTCTTACGTTTATAACACTCTAACTCATCCCTAATATTAAAAAGTTAACATTATTATCTATTCAATAAAAAAAGAATCATAGAAATCGGTATAGAAACACCAAAGTTATACGTGAAATACGCTAATAAGCCATCGCGCGTGAATACTGAATCCAGTCCCCCGGCTCTTAGAATTCGATATCAGACGTTTCAGATCTTTGATTTTGACGACCCCGTTGTCGCTGGCATAAGCAACAGGATCCGCGTACGAAGTCGCTGGCAGAAGCTAGTACATAATATATCCGCATCCAGATCTTTTTTTTATTCATGATTAAAAAAACAAAAAATCTAAATAAAAAAAATCTCATATCTATAACATTGGTCGTTGTAGCGACGCTTGGGGGAGGCCTATGTCCAACAGTGGACGTCTTTCGCTGATATGATGATGATATCTATAACATCCCTGGTACATTCTTGGTACATAAATTCCATACTAACTGCCGCACTCAGAGACGCCCATTAACGCTAATCTCTGATTTACTAATTTTGTCATTGAATAATAGTCTATATCTTTATGATGTTAAGTACCTTAGGTTTTGCTATAATTGAAATTAAAGTAAAATGACGTCTCTGAGTGCGGCAGTATGTATGTAAAAATAGTTGCCGAAAACAGTTCTACTTTTTGAGTAAAATAAACAAAATATATATAAAACAACTATAGTCAGTTAAGTATTTTTTAAATTTAAATTGTACAGTGTTGGATTCTTAGTATTTGTTAAAACTAATAACAAACATTTAGAGATGTATAAATTATTAGAATTTTAAAATAATTACTACCCGAAACTCACACGTACGAACTCCACAAAGAATTGATGCTCCGTTCAAACGCTAACGTCCTCATAAACCACAAATAAACATGTATGTGTGATGTAGTACTATGGGTATTGTATGGAACTAGCGAAAGTACTGGCGCGAGTTCACTTCACTCTCACTATCGAGACGGGCCGCAGACTTGTAAACACACATAATTTTGAGATCCGCGTCGAATCTCCCCCACATACAACTTTCATCTTTATACGTACATGAGAGAGTTTAAAATTGAGTGACGGTTTTAATTAAAAAATTAAATTATCATAAATAGCTAATGATATTTATATTCTTGGTGATCTCTCGAATAATTCTGTCCGCGGTTTCATTCATTGAATGTTTTTGTACACGAGTGGATTTTTTAGGATTCCTTACGGCAAAAACGTGACCCTATTAGTAAGACTGAGGTCTGTCCGTCTGTCTGTTACTAGGATGTATCTCAAGAACAGCGATAGCTAGACAGTTGAAATTTTCACAAATTATGTATTTCTGTTACCGCTATAACAACAAATATTAAAAACAAAATTAAATTAAATATTTAAGGGCGTCCCCCATACAACAAACGCAACTTTTTTGCCAAATTTACCTAAGGTAAATGCTGCCCATCCTGCAATACCACCTGCAGTTTTCAGGATCTATACGAGGCCAACAATAGAGCCGTACAGGTTGCCAAATATTGGTCAGAAAACGTATAATTTGAGAGCATCGACACGAAAAGAAGAAGAAGAAGGAAAATTCGACAAAAAAGTCGCGTTTGTCGGAGTTTGTCGGAGACGGAACCTTCCGTGCGCGATCCCAACTCGCACTTGGCCAGTTTTTATTGAAAAAGAAGCAAGAGAAAGTAATAAAACGAAATGGGGACCGCCCAAGTATCGATGGATAAATAAAAAGTTTAATGATCGTGATTCTGTTTTTGTTTAAGTTAAGGGATTATAAAAGCCTTATATGGCATTACGAGATACCGTTTGTGAGTATTTACCTTATTTACTTTTATAGGTACCGGTTAATATTAAAAAGTGCAAGTTTTTAAGCGCGAGGTCGCAGACATCATAACAAGATGACTCATATAGGTGTAATGTTTTTTTTTGTAAAACTGGATTATAGATCTTGGCCTATTTAGTGATGTAATTTTCTTGGATATTCACGCGCTTTTCTGGTTCGCCTTGTATGAAGAACACTAGCACTTTGCCCACGACCACGTCCGCGCGCATCGCCGATTTAAAGGTTTGGCCCTCTGATTTATTTATTACTAGCGACCCGCCCCGGCTTCGCTCGGGTGCAATATTATACATATAAACCTTCCTCTTGAATCATTCTATCTATTAAAAAAAACCGCATCAAAATCCGTTGCGTAGTTTAAAGATTTAAGCGTGGTTTGCATTTTTGGTTTTAACTTATCTTCACCGTTTTTAAAGCAGTAGTGATGGAGTAAATTACACAAAGTAATATGCGTGACCTTTAACATTTTTTTCAGCCAACTACAACGCATTTTCTAAAGTCGTCTCATAATTTAGTCATCTCAATTTTGTCAACTTTGCCATCTTCCAATATGTCACTCGTGGTAAAGTAGCACAGCATTGCATCGTTACCACAGTAAAGTGATTTATTACTATCGTCTGACTACTGCAACTTAGTGGTTGACAAATAGTAAGATCTATGCTAATGATGCAGTTCAGACTTGCTGGCTAGGTTTGTTCCTTATTTTGCTTGGAAAATTATCAAAGGTGTTCTGCTGTTCTAAGTGGAGCGAGATGATTTCTTTCTCTCTCTTTCGAACAATCCGCTGCCCTGGCAGGTATCGGCCCTAATTTGCCCCGTCAATCTTGCTGACAACTCTTTGAAGAACGCGTAGAACATGACATGCCGTCAGCCCGGGCTTGGTTTTTACCAGATGGCTAGACGGCGATCCATCCATTGCTCGCCGCCGCGCCTACGGTTACTTTTGTTTCTAAGTTACCAACATAAAATTTTCACAGGGTATAATTTTAAGTAGTGGGTCAGGTTCGTTTTATACAGAAAACCTTGAGTAGCTTAATGAAAACTTTAAACAAAATAACGTAACAACATACAACATAAGCGGTAACTACAGACTACAAATAAAAACAATAAACAAAACAAAGCTACAAAAGACTACACAGTTTGGGCCCAGCAGGAACGAAGCCTACTGAGGCCATGAAACCCCGAAAAAAGAAAACCCCGGGGCCATGTAACACCAGACAAAGACGGGAAGTAGGTGACAGGCCCTTTCGCACCGCCCTAGAATGGAAGAAGTCAGCTGATTTCCCACCTTAAAACAACCACAACAAAACACAAAACAACTGAAAAATTAACAGAAATTTAAAAGGCTTACTTCTGGCCAGGATTGCGGGATTATTCAAAACAGTCACTGCTATCTTAAAACGCAAAGCAACTGAAGATACACGGATGAGTTAATAAGTAAAAGTCAGACCCTCATCCAGTCGGAAAAAGTGTTTAGATATATTCCAAACACTTTTTCCGACTGGATTCCACACACACAAAAAAAAAAATACTATTCTAAAAGTAACAAAGTAGTTACTGTGTAATTCGAAAAAGAACTCGCAAGATACAAATCGTACAATAAGAAACGCAAAAGCTCTTATTTAAGTTTCAACAAACACAAAATCTCCAACTTCGTGATCGATGAAAAACGAAATGTCCAAGTCGTTTATCGTCGATGATCAGTTGCCTCATGATCGATGGATCTATCGACGCGGGGGTGACTGAGTACAGTAAGTATACAAGAGCCGAGAGCTACGGCTAATGGGACTATGATATAATGCGCAATGTACCCACAAAACAGATAAGTAGTAGAACGGTCTTGACCGGCTGCCACAGAGTAGTGGAATACAGTTAAACCGTATTGTATTTGTTGTGTATTGTATTCCGAGTATTGTATTCACATAATAGAAGCAAAAGTAAACAAACATTATAGAAATAATGTAACCAAACATTGTATGTAACACATAATTAAAAGAGTGTCCATGGAGTTTCTTGCACGTTCTTCTCCATAGAGATCTACGCTTTGGAACGTGCAATTTAGCTTAACTTTTCTTGGACTGACCGACATTTGACTATTCTAAAGTGCCTGAATTTGGTCAATTTGAAATAAATGATTTTGAATTTGAGTTCAAATAAAAAGCCGAGTGATCTAAAGGATTCGTAACGAGTTCTACTCGTATTGTGTCATAAGTAATGGCAAAGTAGAACGGTCTTGACCGGCCGCCACAGAGTAGTGGAATACAGTAATTAGACTGTATTGTACTATTTGTGTATTGTATTTAATCCTTACTAATATTATAAAAGCGAAAGTGAGTTTGTTTGTTTGTTTGTTACGTCTTCACGCCTAAATGGCAAAACCGATTTTGATGAAACTTGGTACACGGATGGACCATGTCCTGGAATAGGACATGGGATACTTTTTACCCCGGAAGTATGTTTCCTTGGGATAAATTTCTGCTATCACGCGAGCGAAGCCGCTGGGAACAACTAGATTTAAATAAAAAGCCACACGAGTGATCGTACTCATGCACCGGGGGTTCCGCAGAAACTTAAGCTTATAATCGAAAAAAAAAGTAATTATTTTGTGATTTGGCTATTTTACGGGTTTTAATTTTTTTTCTTTACTTCATGGTATGTCTATTGTTTTTTGTCTTCTAGGTCAACAAGAAGTGGCTTCCCTTGTAAGTTACAAAATATGTGCCTATAACGGCCTTACCTTTAGATTGCGTTCACTTAGACATTTGATGTTTTCAGTATTCCAAGGAGTAGCAGACTTGAGTAAAAAGTAAAATAAAGAAAGATATGCGACATTCAGAATATGACATAAAGTCCTGCTTACTCCATGTGACAAAGAATTACTTTTCCATTCTCCCCTATAAACTTGCACACTGTAATGCACACCCTTTTCTTTATTTCTAAAGCATTCCATTCACTTAATCACCATAAAACATAACTTTTACTCAACTTTACTTACGAAATTTTTCACAAGTCACTAAAAACACTTTGTTGGGATCTTCCACTCAATAATATATGGACTTGTCCTACTGCCTCTAAGTATACTGTGACCGATTGGAACAGTCATGGTGATTAATTGGCAGCATCCGCCGGTTGCGACTGCAACTGCTCGCGTTACATACGGGTAAGTAACTAGTAGCATAGTTATTACATGTTGTAAAATTATGCAATAATTGCAGAATTATGATCGGTTGTCTTTTGTTACTGTCTTATTTGATGCTGTGGTAACTGAAATATGTTTTGCTTTAATTAAGCTTATCACGTAGTTTAAGAGAGGATTGAGATTAAATATACTTTCTTGGGTAACGCGATACTGTCTGGATTGGTTGGTATTTTGGTGTTTATTTGGTTTTCTTAATAGTAATGGTTTATACAACAGTAGCCTCTGCTTGCTTTCTTACCATTTAGTGCCATAAAATAGTGACTTTCTGATATAACTTTCAACATGATATTTTTTCGCTTGTTTTCCCTACTCCTTTCAAAATAATTTGATATAAAAAAATATGTTTACACAAAAAAAATGGTGGTTAAGTGTACTTCAAAATGAACATAGCGTATGTAAATCAATCAAAGTTTTGCAAAGAAAATGGATTTATTAAAGGTCAGCGGGGCTCTGCGCGGGCGCAGGCGGCAGTACGAGTATGTGTGCATCTAACTCCGGCCAGATGTTCAAAGGACTATATGATGGTTGCCGTCTGGTAACCGTGGACCAAACCCGAGTGGTCGACGGCGAGTAGTTTTCCACGAGACCCTCAAAGAGATGTCAGCTCAACATCAGGGCAGTTTTTCAGTGCTCAGATCATTTGTTTAGATCCAAAGTAAGACACCAAACTCATACCTAAATTATTATTTTTTTCAGATCTTTGTACTTACTATATTTCGGATCCAGTTTTGTTTTTTTTTTTTAAAGATTGATTAAAAATAAAAGTTATTTCAAAACAATTTTGTTTGTAGTTAGGTTTTAGTTTAAATAGTTTATTTAGTATTTAAGTTTTTTTTATGTACATATGTAATAAATTTTTATTAAGATGTATATATGTAAGATTTAAATAAATAAATAAATTTATTTCATTTTGTTTGTTATTTTATTCAAAGTTCATTTTCACTATGGATTAATGGATGAAAATCCATCCAATCCAAATCCAACTTTGTTAAAGTTAAAATTATTAGTTCTAGGACATACCACGGATATATATACCTACATATATACCTACATTTTAATATACCTTTTTTACTAATGTGGTAAAAAATAGTGGTATAATATAAAGAAATCACTAAAGTTATTTATTAGTTTGGTTGTTTATATTCTATTGATAATATACTAAAAGAAAATTTTGTTCAACCGATATTGTAACTAGTAAAACCCGATAGTCGTGAAATATAGGTGTATCTACTGACAAAAAGTTTCATTGGCATACTACAAATAGCGTATTCATAAAATATGCATTTGGACTATGCCATCGCTTACATCTACTATTTGTGACCCTGATCCTCAGATTAAAGAAATATAGAAATCGCTTAAGATTTCTATATATTGCTAATAAATCTTTTAAAAAAAATTGACAATGAAATCTGTTTATAAATTAACATGTATCTCGACTATGTTATCGTTGACCACTTAATTTGAGATAATTTCAACCATTTTAATATAGCTGCAAAAAACCTGACACTGACACTAATTTTAAAACATGCATTGAGACTATATCATCCTGTGACTTGGTACTGATAGATCGACTCACACATAAATCTCAGGTCTCGGTCAAGACATACAACTCCCATAAAAGTCAACACATTCCTAAATCAAGCAGTAAAAAAACAAATGAGCATATAATTAAAGTAATTACAGAGTAAAAAAGTAAAGTGTTTTATACATTTCTGCATGAGAAGTAACAGATTGTTGATCTCATGGCATTTGGTAATATCATGGGAAGTAAGATACGGATTATGTCTTTCCGTGAGAACATGCCGAAATAAATGCTTGGAAACATCTTGAAGAAAGAGAGGGGAAGAAGGTTTTATTGTACATTGCACAGAGTCAAAAATAATAACGTTTGTAAATAAAATGATGCATCTGGTAACGTGTTTATCCAATCAATTAATAATGAGATCATTGAAGATATAGAAATATTTAAAAATGCAAATGTTAAACATATTCACACAGAAATATTTCAAAATGTAAACGACTTAAATGACGATAAATTAATCAGGCTTATTCAATAAATTTTTGAAATCGAACTTTCGAACAGAACTCTCGGTCTCAAAAATAATCCTCATCATCAATTTCGTTCAAATATTTACGCATAAGTTGGGCATCTGACCAGTCAGCTCTCAATATTGGCACGTTCACTTTCCACACAATATGATGCAGCCGCTATAATGACTTGCCCAAACACGGCGGCCACGCGGAAGTTGCGAAAGTCGCCATATGTTATAAATATGCAGCTAAAACTTGTTTTCATTCCGTGTCATCATTCTTGTGTAACAATCTAAGAATCCTTTCCTAAATCGCCTTTTTGTACATGTAAGGCTCGTTATAGCTATTCCTATTACTCGCACCATTATGTCAGAAGACACTACCATTAACTATGATGACGTCAGTTGGTTAGCTATAGGTACTTGAGTCCAAAAGGGAAAATATGAGAATACACCCAAATGTCAAGGTTTACGCAACGGCATTGTGAAGAACTGCAATAGGTGTGTGTTACGCAATGAAATATTTAGCGAAACTCTCTTATTTTCTATATAGATGTTGCAAGCAGCTTCTTTCTGAGTGCATGATGCAACTGAGGTCACGCTGTCCCGCTGTTGCGCAACATCGCCCACTTCGGAGAAAACACCACTTTCTACCATACACCTGTTTATGTAGCGTGTTAATGATATTGACATGTTAAAATGTGTGTTCTGTGGGTGAATGGCATTTTGAAATTCAAATTTTAAGCTCGAATGGAGTTGTGTGTTCGTTTGTATAACCTTGTCATGTATCGTAGGTATGGTGGTATTGTAATGGAATGACCAATGAAAGTATTCAAATTTTTTTTAAACTTTTTATGCAAAAATAAGAATTTATAATACAACTAAAATTATAGTACATTAAAATTACTATTTACATAAATACATTTAGGCACCGTAATTTTTTCTCTACTTAAAACTAGATTTGTCGCCGGCAAAGCAGGTATCACAATTGCGCGCGCCCGTGCGCCGTCTAGTAAGGGCCGGACTGTCCGGGGGGCCCGTAGGACGAGCTGACGCCGCCGCCGGAACCACCATGACCGCCTCCGATGGAGCCTCCGTGACCACCACCGATGGAGCCACCGTGACCGCCGCCAATACCGCCGCCAATGCTACCGCCGCCGAGACCACCGCCGAGACCGCCGCCGAGACCGCCGCCGAGACCACCGCCAAGACCACCGCCAAGACCACCTCCCAAACCACCGCCGATACCAGAGCCGCCTCCAATAGAGCCACCACCGTCCTTCTGGGTCTTGTACTTGATGAAGTAAACCTCGGGCTTTGAGGGCTGAGTAGGAGCCGCGGTGGGGATGGTGATGTCGGGCTGTTCGTCGGGTTTCTTGACCAACACGTAGACGAGGGTCTTCTCTTCGTTCTGGGCTTGAGCGGGGATGATGGGCGCTTGGGGTGCGGGAGGAGCTGGGGCCTTGATGAAGATGATCTTGTAGTGCTTCTGGGGCACACCGCCGCCGCTCACGATCTGGGGACGCTGTTCTTCAGGTTCTGGGGGTGGGACATGGACGTAGATGTGCTTCTGCACAATAGCGCCGCCGCCGAATCCAGCGCCGCCGCCGAAACCGGAGCCGCCGCCGAAACCAGCACCGCCTCCGAAACCGGAGCCTCCTCCGAAGCCAGAGCCTCCGCCGAAGCCGGAGCCGCCGCCGGATGAGAAGCCACCGGAGAAGCCTCCAGAGGAGAAGCCACCGCCGCCGCCGCCGCCGCCACCGAGTCCTCCGAAGCTGCTGGAGCTCAGACCACCTGAGGAGAATCCTCCTCCGTGGCCGCCACCAATGCCGCCGCCGTGTCCACCAAGACCGCCGCCGCCGCCGCCTCCGGGCGCGCTGTAACTGTATCCCGCCTCGGGCCTAGCCGAGCCGAGTGCCGCAACGGCAGCTAATACCTGCGGCAGAAAATTCACTTTTAAACAACACTTTTACAAACATTTTGATAGATAGCTCGGCTGTATTGATCGATAGGTATCTCCGAGAGATGCACTCGATGAATAGAGCCGAGCGATCAGCACTAAACAATCCGATGAGGAAGCACTGTGCGGTCACAGGAGGGGGTCACACAGGTCACAAGTCACTTTCACTGCACGAGTACCTACCAAGAACGCTTTCATGTTGACTCACGGAGGTGTCGTGGTTGTGTGATGCTCTGTACCAGCGGCCGGTGGTTTATATACTGGTGGATCGGCGACGCCTCTCTCCCGGGCTCTTCCTAACATTCGGCCTTCGGGCCATACGAGAATTATGATTTTAATGACACCCGTCCAATTCTTCTTTGGTGAAAACAATGTGGATCTTGTACGGTCATTGGACACTTTCACAGGCTCGCCTATAGTCATAATTGATATGTCAACAGAGGATCTGATGTGACATATTAATATGTCATTGTTATTGATATCTCCTATTGTTCAGACAGGTGTTAGATATATCTTCCATATATTTTATGTAGCACTTGTTTCATCTCGTAGGTTTTCATTCAACGTTGAGGTAAAAAGTTTGGATTAGTTCTTAGATTACGGAACTAGATAGTTTCCTTGTTTTAGAAGTTTTTGTGTCACGAGATTACTTCGAGTTTCTTGTGGTTCTGATCTGCATACATTATAGCCCATTATGGTCTCTACAAATAATTGTTATTGGTAGTATTTGTAATGAATATTTTGATTCCAAGTTGACATTATCCTTGAAGTTTACGAAAACTTTTTATAAGAAAGAAAAAAAAGATAATAGGTACGAGTACTTAGCATGCTTGATCATTTAGATCTAAAAAGATATGTGTCAAAAATAAAGTTCTATTTTCAAATACACTTTTTTTTATTTACGTCTCTTTTTCATTAAGCGTGAGATTTATTTATCAAAGTCCAAATTAAATATTTCTCATCTCAAATCGAATTACGTAACTTAAAATTTTAAGGATTCATTAGTTTAGATTTAGAATTTCAAAGTTTGCGCAGCCCCATTTCCAATGAGGTCAAACTTTGACAGGTCAATTTAAACTAATAGGTTTATATAAGCTAATCCCAGTGTCACTGAGGCCCTACCACAAGGTCGTAACGCGATCTATTTGACGAGCTCAACTGAACTGTGAAAGGGATGGAGCTATATAGGGTGTATAGCTCCATCCCTTTTTCTTGTTCGCACCCCTGACATATTAACACGTCATGGTAAGGCTCCTGATCTTATATAATAAGTATTTATTCATATAGAATACTGTCTGTCTGTCATATGCCAATCTTTATTGCTGGCAACTATACAGTTTTCTTCAAGGCCTCCTATAAGGTGGACCGATGACCTGGTGAAGGTTGCGGGAATCTGATGGATGCGGGACGAGCAGGATCGTTTATTGCGGGAGGCCTAAATCCAACAGTGGACGTCTATCGACTGATATGATGATGAAGATGATACAGTTTTCTTCGGAATATATAACGGGAGCAAAGACTCCAGAAATACATCATCCTTCAGAATAGAACAGGTTTTTAAATATCTTCAAAATAAGTGGACCTAATCCAGTGAAACTTTTCCTAAACGATAGCATCAGTAAATGTCAGAGTTCAAGTTATTGCGATATGACATAACGTAGACATCGCAATAACAATAAAAAAACAACTATCTCGGCTCTATGGAACACTAACATAACTCGCTGTTACAAATATGTTTTAGTTTTATGACTACGGTTCTTAATGGTATAATGACTACGGTCCATAATTTGTTTCCAACTTCATCTGTTTTAATATTGTTACTTGTAATAATCTTTAGAGTCTGACTAAAAAGTCAAACGACTTGGGTAATTATTAGGGTAAAATTAAATCTGATGTAGCCAACGTTGTGTAAAGTGGTGCTTTTTTGGATAGTTTTATAACTTATAAAACTATCCAAAAAAGCCCCACTTTGATAGGATCTATGTTGTAATAATTTGTTTAAAATTTTATGTATCCATGGAGTTTATTATTTTTTTTATCCGCATCGTCGCTTTCCATCAGGTGAGATGGTGGTCAAGCGCAAACCTATCAACAATAAAAAAAAAGTTTCTTGCTCGTTCTTCTTCTCACGTTTTAGAAGATCCAAATAGTTTAGTACTCTGACTGGATTCCTTGACAATATAAAATCACACGTTAATGGCTTCATGGGTAGTCTGTAAGGTAAACCGCGGGATCCTGGAACGCTAGGTAAAGACCCTTCTTTGCCTAGCGTTTCAGGTTCCCAGGATAGAGACCCCGGGGACCGTAGGGACGTAGGTGTGGTTTTAGTCAGTAAAATACTGACACGCCCTTGCGCTCCACCCTAGAGCGAGAGAATCATTGGATGATTGCCCTACAAAAAAAAGTCGTTAATAGCTGTAGAAAAATAAATTATTTGTGTTTGTAGTATTGTAGTGTCTGCAATCGCTAACACACGCACCAAGATCCGAAACATCTGTTACTTGTAGGTCACAGGAATTGACCCAGTTACCCGAACCTATGCAACCTTTCGTTGACCCACTGCGTCATGGTGTCACATGTATGACCTTTTTTTGGTGGATAAAAATCATCCAAATGACATCCCCCACCCTTGGGTGGAGCGGGAGATAGTGTCAGACTCTTACTGTCTAAAAAACCCACCATGTTCCTTCTTACCTTTCGAACCAGGGCCGAGCTTCCCTTTCGGATAACCCTGGCCCCAGTAGGTTTCGACCCGAGCCCCTGCTGTTCACATGTATGAGCTACAGATTCTTATAAGCTATTTGGCCTTGTATCAGTGACACAAGGGTATCCAAAAATATAGAAGAAATTCTAGTGACGCAGTGTTGAACAGTATTACAACATACGACCTTCGTAAGGACAAAGTTTGCAATTTAAGGCATAGGCATTGGTATGCAATAACAGTTGATACAATTAGCATTGCTTTCGATAATGCTATTAATAAATTCTTCCTTGAAATCAGGGTCTTTATGTAACTTGTGAAAATTATGTCATGAATGTTTTTTTTTTAATATTAAATCGAAACTAACTAAAAAAACTGGCTAAGGGCGAGTCAGACTGACGCACGAAGGGCATCTTTAATTTTTTTTTACAAGCTTTTATTTAGTTTCACCTGTCCCGATGTTTGTCTGTCATCAAATGTTCTAAATTAAATGACCGACTTCCCAGTTACTGATTGAGCTGTTTTGCATGCATGTGTAAATCAGATGACAATGCAAAATTATTATGACATGGCGATGATCTGATGATGGAACCAGAAGGTGGCTATAGGAGCTTGGTAGTTAAACGTCACAACCCCATCTAGTTTGGGCTCGTATGATTCGTCTTGACGAGTATTAATTATAAGTACAGCTGACTCTCAGCATAATGCAGTGTCCTTACACAAAAAATGCGACGAGTCCACCGACGCTGGTTTTCAACGAGGGCCGGTATACCTAAACCATCTATAAGAATTAATCTGTCTATTAAAGAAATATATAGACAGGCAGACACGGGCTTTGCTGTTTAATATAATTATACGGACAAAGCTACAAATCTATCTTCACAAAAAAATATGAGCTACTGTCGCCATTGTGTTTGTTACCTCTACCCGTCTCCTTTATGTAAAGTCATGAAGATATAATGACCCGACCTGCCTTTCCAAGATTAGATATTGACTTTCTCATCTCTATGTGTTCCGGTCATGTAACAGGCGGTATACAGGTATACCTTATGCATAGCTTAGAATATATCTTGCTGCTGTTTTTTGTTCAACTAAGGTGGGTAATGGTTTTTATTTCGTTCTAATACCAACACCTAATACCAGTGGTATTTGTTTGGACTCGTATTTAAAATTTATTTCGATTAGGTTTGACTGAGCTGACTATACCAAATTCAAATTTTTGGTATTCATTCGGAATGGAAAATAAATATGATTAGAACGGAATATATGTGTTTGTCTCGGTGATTTATTTCGTTCTAATACTTAGCAATTAGTATTTGTTTCAACTCATATTTATTTTGTATTCCAAACGCACAAATACTTATTATTTAATATAGTAACAAAATTTAATCCAAAAAAATAAAATTTTGTTAACAATCTAGTTAAATGATGTGGTGACTTTGTAATAACGGCCCTGACTTACGTGTTGCAGGTCATAGGTTCAAGCCCAGCCAAGAGAATTGCTTTACTTCATCACTCCTGCTCTCAAAACGGTGAAGGAAAACAGTGAGTGAATTTTTGGTTTTATATTGGCAAAAATTCGAAGATATGTGACATCTACCAATGCGCACTGGGCCTGCGTGGTGGTTTACGGTCCATTCCCTCTCCTAGACAAGAGGCCTGAGTCCCACTAGTGGGAACATTATAGAGTTGATTATGCTATGAGGTATACTGTTACCGAAGGGATCGACAGTGATGTGCTTACAGTACACCGACATTATGGTGAGAATTTCCAAACCCAGTAACACTGCTCGACGTGGGAATCGCACAACTAGGCAGAACTTTTATTACTGACTAGCTGTTTCTCGCGACTTCATTCACGTATCGGATTGATAAAGGTTAAAGAAAAACACAGTTTTTCGTGCATATCTTCGATTTTCTATTCATAAGAGTATTTCGCCCTTGACCCATATTACTTGGGGTTGACAAAACCCGGGTATTATTGTTCTTCCACTTTTTAACCCATTACGCTAAGCTCCCTTTTCTTTCATATCCACTCCTCACACAATCCATCATTCTCTTCTTTGCCTTCCTCTCCCTCTCTATCCATTCATGTTTATACTGAGAAGAACTCTTTTAGTAACATGCGTATCACCCCTCCTATACATGATTGTCTCTGTTTTTTGGTGGGAAATCATCCTATGACTTTCCTGCTGTAGGGCGGTGCGTGAGGGCGTGACAAAATTTTACTGACTAATACCTACTCCTGTTCCTTCTTTATCTTCGTTCAAGAGCCCCGGAGCTCACTTTCACACAAACCACGATAATAGATTGTCTACTACGGTGTCCTAAAGTTCATGACTTCATGAGACAGTTCCATACTCACTGTATGCTATAACAATACCATAGCGTTAGCAACAGTCTATAATTAGCTGTGGTCATCGACTCATTGTCTACAGCCGGCATTAATAATGCTATTGTCAATCTGCATTGTTACCGATGTTGTGAGGCAATCTTGCGATTACTTTCACTTGCTAATCTTATCTTATATCTTGTTTGACATGATAAGTACGGTTCGGACTTGTCAATATACGCCTCAGGGCTGTGAGGCGGTGAAATACTGACCTTTTGTAAGGGTCAAATTGAAGAAATAGAAAAGATTTTATAACATATTTGGCTGTTTTATGTTTTTGAAGATCGCTTTGAAAATATTTTGTAGAGTCGCCGCGAGCCTAAACCTTGAGGGGATCTAAAGGAATACGAGTGGGTTTTAGTCAGTAAGTCTCAGACTCACTCTCGCTCTACCCAGAACGGGAGAAGGTAGTTGATAATTTCCCGATCTAAAAAAGAAGCAATTCGGTAGCAAGATGCCTGAACAAGTGTTTAAACTTGAGTAGTTCTCAAATTTTCTGTACCTAATTAAAGTAGGGTTTGACACCGTTCTTAATTAAAAATTCTCAATTCAGGAACCCGCCTTTAGCTTCTAACTGTTCCCGCACACGGTTCTCAAAAAAACGCCGCCACAAAAAACCCAAGAAGCGGCCACAAAAAAGCTAGAAGCCACCGCAAAAAACAGCTGAAGCGCGCGACAGCTCGTGGCCGGACAAGCTTAAAGCGGCTTCAAGCGTTTTTTTTGTGGTGGCACCGCCGCACACTAGCCAAAAAAAAGGCCACTTCAAAAATAAGTTTAAAGCGGCGTTTTTTTGAGGCCCGTGTGCGAGGACACAGTATCGCCTTAGATTTCAATCATGATCTTGTAACAGTTAGACACAGAAGAATGTATATAACACTAGTCATCTAAAAAGTAGTCTAGTCATGCCCCTATACGCTAAAGTCAATAAGCGTGAGATCAAGATTTCTTTAATCAAATCTGCAATTACATTCTAATGCAGGTGAAATTTATCAATTGACATAAATATCATAGTTTTATTAGCTTACATCTAACCGCCATTACAGCTTACACTCGTTATACAACATAAGTTTTAGTATATGCGAAACCTGAACACCTGTCTAGTATGTTTTATATAAACAATCTATGTACAAAATTTCATAACTGTATCATGAAAAATCACAAAGTTATAAGCTTGTTATGTTACGTGGTTGTCCGTAAAAATATATAGTCACCGGGTCATCCAGGCGACTAAGGGGTTGTTTTGCTCCCGCACCCAGCTGTGCGCTGTCCTGATGCCCGTTTTGACCTGCCGTGACCTGTGTTGTATTTAGTGTCGGTGGTGTCCAAATTGTAACCTTTTTTAAACTAAATAAGGTGTAAAATTATTGGAATTCGTTTTTTTTTTCGACGGCGAAAATCATCTTTGACAAAACCCGCTCTTGGGTGGAGCGGGAGATAGTGTCAGACTCTTACTGACTAAAAACCCCGCGCCGTTCCTTCTAGCCTTCATACCGGGGTACGAGCTCCCTTTCGGACAACCCTGTCCCCAATAGGCTTCGACCCAGCTGGGCCCCTCCTGCATTATTGGAATTAGTTCAGTTACTGATTCTGAAAGAACTATATTTAGGTTTTGCGTATACCAAAAATAATTATAGATACTTCTATACTAATATTATAAATAGGCAAAGTTTGTAGGAGGGTTTGTTTGTAGGAGGCAATGTCTGGTAGTAGGTACTGGTCCGATTGATAATTTTTTTTTTTTATGATAGTAGTTGCTTTATCCCAGAGTGATATAGGCTATATTTTATTTACGCGGGCGACACCGCGAGCAAAAGCTAGTGTTGTATATAGAAAATAGCTGAATGACAGGAAAAAAATAGAAAGAATTCAATTACAATACGACTCTGAGTCAAATTGTCATAAATCGTCCATGTGAGAGGATTTCACAGTGACGTAACGACCGTCGACCTCGCTATGTAAAATTAAAAGAGAATGCGATTATGATTTGATAAAACCGCAGAGATTTGCACTATAACATTGCGAAACGGTACAATTTGAAGAATACTGTGAGAATAAAATAAAAAGAAACATATCGGTGGAACTCAGTCGGGTGTGGGCTGTGTTCGTCGAAAGATCTCCTAAAAAAAAACTTTCTATACTGTCTTATCAGTTAGAGAAAGATATTATTTTGTTAGGTACTGTCTTAATGTCATTTGACTTTGAGTGCTCATGGGATTTGACAGATCCATAGCCAACTAGGATTGCTTGAAAGGGTTACTGTGGCCCTCGCAAAGGGCAACTGTAAGAATACGGCTCTCCCGTATTCCTTCAGTCCGTAAAAGTCTGACTCTCCCTCTCTCTCGCCTTAGAGTGAGAGAAATCATTTGATGATTTCCCGCGTTTACCACAAAAAAGCAAAGCAGTCTATAGCGAAAGCAGGGAAGTTCTTTAGTCAATTGGAGATTCTGAAACCAAGATATTCCAATGTGTTGGTTGGTAGACAATATCTGACATGGCATATTGATATATCAAGGAAATGTGGGGGAGAATACCCTCATTCTGAAAAAAGGAATAGGGTATTCAAGGGAGTATCTTAGCGAAAAGGACATTAGTCATGATCAAACTGCCTACTATTGGGTTAAGTAGATCCGGAAATGTAGTGGCTAGGTCATGGACCCAAACCCGCATATGTGATGAAATCCGCACGATATTAAGAACACCCTTAGCTTACATTGGTTCTTGCCCGGTTTTGTACCGGCAACCTCATGCCTGAGAAGTGGACAGATTCACAATAGCAGAAATAAACGAGTGCTTATTCACAACACAGGGCATGGTGTCATGTTATTAGTTTAGAGTGCCCAGTCTTACAACTACCTAAGCTTAGGTCTACAAACGAACACTCTTGCACTTTAGTACTTAAAGTCTAGCACCGCTAAATACTTAGAAACGTAAACACTACGCAACTACTGAAAACAAGCTGCGAGAGATACTTTAGGAGTTTCAAAATGTATTGTTTTATAATATTTCTGGATTTTTATTTCATATTATTATGTAATCTACATTTAATATCATACAGAGGTATTTTTTTTTAAATTTGTATCTGAGGTTTGATTGTAGCGATTTAGTCCATTTTAATACCGAACATCTAATACCATTAGTATTACTTTGAACACATTTTTATTACCTATTCTGATTGAAGACCGCTCTTTAAACGCGCGCTTTTTTTTAGTTGTCTTTCAATCATGCTGAACTGGACCTATTTTGGTGCAGCCATGAGGCACACAACCACTTTATTTTTATTATTTTTTTGGTTCTTATATTTGTGCCTTGTGCTGTACCAAATAAATTATTTTTCTTTCTTTCTTTAAAAAAAAAGTATTTAATGTACGAACTCTCGCCTTTATACACTCTAAATAACAACAAGCCACCATTTCTTTTATGCCAGTCAAGCTTTCTGTTTTCCCCCAAGATGTTGAGGGTTGATTATAGTTTCCTCAGACATATCTGAAAAAGTGATTAGTTAGTGCAAGTTTTTGTATATTACGATCATATAAAAATATTAGGAAACCATAATTTGATTAGGTTTGACTTGAGCTGACTGTACTAAATTCAAGTCACTGTTATGGGTTTGTACATTAAATTCAATTATTTAAAAACTGTTCAGGATAGGCAATAAAATTGCGTTCAAAGAAATACTAATGGTATTAGATGTTTGGTATTAAAATGGAATTAATCTTAAGAAGAAGAAAAAGAAAGAAAATATATTAAAACTCCTTTAATTCTTTAACATCTGTAGCGACATCTATGACGCCACATAAGAACTACGAAGAAAACACGAAATCCTGCATCGCGCAATCAGAGTTCTCCGCGCGATTTGAACATATACGACAGCTCGACATCAACTATCGGGCAGTCGCCCACCAGACTATAAACTCCCTGTCTGGTTGGAGGATCCTCCCTTTTCAAAGGAGGTTTGCGGGACTTTACTCTCTGTTCCACTTACCCCCAAACTGGTGACCCTCGGCAAAGAACGTCAGCGCAGCCTTCGTGCAGCTACTACTTCGTGACGTCATCATCACTTCCTCAAGCTTTCGAGCAACGAGCCATACAGCCAGCACCCACGGCTAAGGGTATCCTGACCACCAGTATGTCTACCTGGTCATACCTGGTCACCACCTCAGCCGCATCAGCGACCTTGGCACACCGCACCTTCGGCCAGTCATATGAAGAGCCATGTAGAACCTCTCCTGGTCGACGCCAGCAATCAAGCCCTACGTCGCACAAGCACCGCTCCGACTCACTGGAGCCAACAGCACCACCCCGACTCACTGGGGCATTATCCCGCCTCACTGGGACATCATCACCCCGATTCACTGGGGCATTATCCCGACTCACTGGGATAGCAACACCCCGACTCACTGGGGCATCACCGCAGACAGTTCCGACTCACCGAGAACTATGCGGCATCGGTTCTGACTCACTGGAACCAACCTACCGCTGGCCTGGCACACATCAAGAAGTATCAAGAACCATCGATCTCCGATCTCCGGAGGGGAGTGATGTAGCGACATCTATGACGCCACATAAGAACTACGAAGAAAACACGAAATCCTGATCCCGCAATCAGAGTTCTCCGCGCGATTTGAACATATACGACAGCCCGACATCAACTATCGGGCAGTCGCCCACCAGACTATAACATCCTGTCTGGTCGGAGGATCCTCCCTTTTCAACGGAGGTATGTGGGGCTTTACTCTCTGTTCCACATCCCTCCAAACATCTATTTATTTTTTTGTTTGTATGAGGTAATCTCTGGAAGTACTGGCCCGATTGCTGAAATTTTTTCACCGATAGAAACCTACTTTATTCCTGAGTGTCATAAGCTATACTTTATGTACGCGGGCGAAGCCGTAGGTAAAAGCTAGTTGTTTAATATAATGTTTGTTTTGTTTACAAATTGAAGATAACCAAATCGGCCGTACGTAACTATAGATTTTGGATAACCTACTCTTTATCAGACTTTTCCGTGAAGGCCCTTTGGCGTTCAGTAGGCATGTTATTTCATGTAACACAGCCTCCTGGGAAAGGAGAGATGTTGATTATGAACACATAAAATATTCCCAATCGGTTTGTTCAATAATAAGTAAAGCTAGAACCGCATAGGGCCGACGCACACGTGTAACACGCCTGTATTGTACGTAGAACGACGTCGCGTGGCGTGGATCTAGTGTAGCTCTACAAGTCTAGTTTCCTTATAAAATGTATGCGCAGTGTAGTTCTATCTTAAAGAATACCAATTTTGAAGACTGCACCATTAGGCACAGGCTGTTCACCTTCAGACAGGGCGCAAACGCGTGTCTTGAGTCAGATACAAGCTACCAATGAATATTTGATTTCTATAGAACCAGTATGATATCATCCACTCCCTGCGTACCTATACATAAACATTTTTTGTGTCCAGTTTCTTCCACTTAACACATACTTATGACGATCAAAAAGTGTTCGGTGTCGGTAACTGAAACAAAAAGTGTCTCCGTTTGCGCAGCGCCTTACAGTTAAAAAGTTCCACCTACGAGAATACTCGTATACCTATAATCTATTAATGAATTAAAAATCACTCTAAAAATAGCACACTATATTATAAAGACGAAAGTTTGTGAGTATGTATGTTTGTTACTTCTTTACACTCGAACTGAAACGAACGGATTTAACTTTTTATCCCGAGAATGAGTTCTTTTGGAATAATTTTTTACTTTCACGCAAGCGATGTCGCAGGCAGCAACTAGTATACCTATAACTGTGAATTAATACAACATACTCAAAAATAAAAAATACATTTAAAATATATTATTCCTTTTTCTATCTGCACGACAGAAAAAGAAATCGGTTGCATAAAAAATATCATTAAAATAATTAGTGGTACTAAATTAAATATTCATGTAATCATTAAATTAATAATGTATGTATGTCAATATAAGATAGCCTTAGGCTTTAGTGGTGAAGAGATAGTCATATCAATATTGCACGTTGGTAAGTATTGGCACAAAATAGATAGGTACAGAAGACAATCTACATACAAAGCGCGCTCGAGTAACGCACACATAGACATCGCTCACGGACATGATATCTCGGCTCAATCGTCAGTTCGCAGTCGTACAGTTTGACATAACGCGCTCTGTGTGTGCGATCGCCTAGCGTAGGTATAAAAAGTGAAGTACATACATGAGATTGACTTCTGTACCTATCTATTTTGTGGTATAGGTGTCTTAAAACCGCAAGTTAAGAGTGGTATTGGTGAGTGAAATAAGGAAAAAAAAAACATGTTTTATTAAGTTGTTAACATATTCAAATGTTAGACAAGAATGCTCTTGGTAAAAGTGATGCTAAGGAGGATTGCATTCTCTCCGTTTGCGTTATCTCATCATTTGCAATCGGTAGTCCTCGTCATTCGTCTGAGTCGTCGACATTCCTAAGTTTTCTACTGCCTTATCGTTTTTCTTTAGATCCATCTTCAACAATTTATTAGACCAGATAAACATTATACGGTAGCTCGCTGTCCAATCGTCCGGTAATGGACCGAGCCCAAGACGTCGACGGCGCGCACTGTTCCCGCGCGCCTCAAGGAGGGGCCCAGTTGGGTCGAAGCCTACTGGGGCCAGGGTTATCCGAAAGGGAGCTCGTGCCCCGGTATGAAGGCTAGTAGGAACGGGGTAGGTTTTTAGTCAGTAAGAGTCTGACACTATCTCTCGTTCTACCCAAGAGCGGGGGTTGTCATAAGATGATTTTTGCCCATCGAAAAAAAAAGATAAACATTATTTTTATTAGCCTATTGTGTGTCCCACTGCTGAGCAAAGGCCTCCCCTTTCTCCTTCCAAACCTTCCTTCTCCAGCGTACATAAAAATATAGCCTGTGTTACTCAGGAATAAAGCAGCTTTCTATCGGTGAAAAAATTTCAGTAATCGGGCCAGTACTTCCAGAGATTACCTCCTACAAACAAAAAAATAAATAGATGTTAAAGAATTTAGTAAAGGAGGAGGCCGACCGCATCAGGCTACGGCGCCCTCGCCGCCGCCGCCGGGATTCCGATCCCGATTTCCGGCCACCGTAGACGCGGGCTCGCGGACGGCGAGCCATGGGTAGCTCGCTGTCCGATCGTCCGGTAATGGACCGAGCCCAAGACGTCGACGGCGCGCACTGTTCCCGCGCGCCTCAAGGAGTTGTCAGCAGCAGGAGGGGCCCAGCTGGGTCCAAGCCTATTGGGTTGTCGGAAAGGGAGCTCGTGCCCCGGTATGAAGGCTAGAAGGAACGGGATGGGGTTTTTAGTCAATAAGAGTCTGACACTATCTCCCGCTCCACCCAAGAGCGGGTTTTGTCATAAGATGATTTTCCACATCGGAAAAAAAGATGTTAAAGAATTAAAGGAGTTTTAATAAATTAATGAATAAAAGTCTGACACTCAGTCAAGTCTGACATGAAATTGCTAAGCATCGGCCGATGGAGCGTTAGAGCCCACAATAAGCCTGTGTACCGATACATAGTCACTTATTTACCGATTATTATCTAACAGTTACTCACATCGGTTCAAGTAACATGACAAATGGTTTACTAGTGTTCAGTTTAAACAACTTCCGTTTAAACTAACCTTTTAGTTAAACAAGTTACGTGTGTCTGCTACCGGAGTTAACTAAATTTTCTATTTTTACGTTTACTTACTAAGTGTTTAACAGTTGATTTTGGGTATGATATTTTTAACCAAACAAATTAATAAGTGCGGTAAGAGGTTATTGATTTATGTTTTTTTTTTAAGGTAAAATCATCCAATGACTTCTCCCTCTCTAGGGTCGAGCGGGAGGGCGTGTATACTTTTGCTGACTATAACCCACTCATATGTTCCTTTTTTGCCTTGGGATCCAGGATCCCAAGTTTTGCTTTCAGAAGCGAACCCATGACACCAGAATGATTTAGGTATGTGTAGAAAGACTTAAAAAACAACTTAAAAAAAATCTAATCAAGAACTTTTTTAAGTCTGTTAAAAATATTAAAATCTAGCTTTTTCCTACAATTTCGTTAGCGTGAATATCGGTTATAAACCTAGAAGGTAGATAAAAAGTCACGTTACAAAGGCACGTTGGAAGGCCTCCAACAAGGTGGTCTGATGACCTGGTGAAGGTTGCGGGAAGCCGATGGATGCTAGACGCGCAGGAGCGTTCGTTGTGGCGACGCTTGGGGGAGGCCTATGTCCAACAGTGGGCGTGTATCGGCTGAAATGATGAGATAAAAAGTAATGTCTTTTCTTGGAGTTTAAGCTTACACCGTGTTAATCTTTCATGAAAATCTTTTCAGTAGTTTAACCGTAAAAACGTTACGGACTGACAGAGCACTTTCACATCTATAATATAAAAATGAATCGCAAAATGTGTTGGTAAGCGCATAACTCAACAACGCCTGGACCGATTTCGCTAATTCTTTTTTTGTTGTGATTGTTATTGTGAGGAAAATGTTCTTATGGAACCGTAGTGTAGGGTATTAGTAGGATGAAGTTGGGAAGAGCGGGAGCGAAGCCGCGCGGGCAAAAGCTAGTATTAGGTATATTATTAAGTATTATAGATTGACTTTATCTTTAAAAAAAAGTCTTTTTTTAGATGGGATAATCATCCATTGATATCCCCGCTCTAGAGCGGAGTGGGAGGGCGTGTCTGACTTTTACTGACTAAACACCCACTCCTGTTCCTTCCTTGCCATTGTTCCAGAGCCCGGGGATCTCTTTCGTATCACCGTTGCTGACAACTCCTTGAGGCGCTCGTGGAACATTATGCGCTATCGACGACTTGGGCTTGGGCTGGACGGTTACCGAACGGTTGAACGCCGGGCTACCCATTGCTCGCCGTCCACAAGCCCAATGCAATCACCATGAAAAAGTTTTTAGAATCATTGTAATTCCGATAAATGGTACTATACTATACTAGCTTTTGCCCGCGGCTTCGCTCGCATTAATTTCGTTAAATCCCCCCATTTTATGGAAGTGGGGGGGTTAGAAAGAGACAAAAAGTAACCTATGTCACTCTCCAGCCCTTCAACTATCTCCACATAAAAAATCACGTCAATTCGTCACTCCGTTGTTCGTGAAAGACGGACAAACAGACACACACACTTTCCCATTTATAATATTAGTATGGATGGTGTATAAAATAAAGGGTATTATTCTCTCTCTATATACTCATCCAAAGAGAAACATTTTCTTTACATTATCAATACAGTATAAACAGGGGCGGAATAATAATGAAGCTACTTATGTATGTTAGGTATGTGTGTATAAGCATAATAACCCTTGCAATGTTTCCACTGCTGGGCTCCAGGCCTCCTCTTTAGGAGAGGGAATGGGCCGTCATCCGCCACGCGGGCTCAGTGCGGGTTGGTGGATATTACAAGTATTCGATTTATTGGTTTGAGACCGACTTTACAATTTTATCATGGTTTAATTAATGTATAAACTTCAGGATGGAGAATTTTGTTACAGGATTATTCATAAGAGTTACCGCAGCCCTGGAATGTAAATTTATACACTCCCTCTCGCCCCACCTAGAGTAAACGGGGATGTTAGATGCCCATCAAAAAAAGGATAGAGAAATTATTGGGTTGAGTGACCCCGCGAGTCCATTTCGAGCGGGTACGGTTGATTCTTTGATTCTGTCTCATTTTTATTATATTACAATTCTTTATTTGAATATTTCGATTCTGTATTTGAATATTTCGATTCTGTGTTTGAATATTTCGATTCTGTATTTGAATATTTCGATTCTGTGTTTGAATATTTCGATTCTGTATTTGAATATTTCGATTCCATATTTGAATCTTTCGATTTTGAATTATGAATTTGAACGTTTCGATTTGCACACCACTAGTGATCATTTAAATAAGTTTGTTTTCGAATTTTAACTAATTACGTAGGTAGACAAGCCAAACATTCGCTTCTGAACATCACCTTTCCAAAAATAACACAACATAGCGGTAATATTTAGAGATTAAACAGGCAAAAACAAGTTAGCAGATATGAAAATTAATTAATCCAATTAAAATAAAGCGGCACGAAACTTTTCATTAACACACGAATTTTTAATGAACCATTGATTTTGTTTAAACCCAATTAACTTTGTGAAAGGTAAAACTCGAAGGATTTGAGCATTCGTTTACATATGTATGTAAAATTTAAACAGTTGTACATAATGTGTAGCGGTGGTGGCCGAGTGGTAACAGCCCAGACTTACGAGTTGTAGGTCGCGGGTTCAAACCCTGCCAGCAGCATTACTTTGTGTAATTTATTTCATCACCACTGCTCTCAAAACGGTGAAGGAAAACATCGTGAGGAAACCGGCATGTCCTAGAATTAAAAATTCGAAGACTTGTGACATTCGCCAACCCGCACTGGGCCCGCGTTGTGGATTATGGCCCGTTTCCTCTCCCAGAGAGGAGGCGTGAGTCCCAGCAGTGGGAACATTAAAAAGGCTGAAGATGATTGTAAGAAATGAGTATAATAATTTCAACCTTATTATTTTCTGTTAGATTTCTTTTTATTTGTAAGTCAAGTACTATTTTTGGCGTACTGAGGTCGTTATGTGGATGGGTGACCATTTATGTATTACATAGGCACATAAGTACTGGGTCGCCATTGCGTCTCAGAAAAGTTAAGAGCCGATTGTAGCCAATGAGTATTTTGGATGAATTCCGCCCGTGTAACTATTTGGTTTTTCCGAGGTCCTTTTAAAAAACAAATTTTATTATTTTTTGTAATTTTCAAATATTTTCGTGACTTTTTGTAACTTTCAAATATTTTCGTGACTTTTTGTAACTTTCAAATATTTTCGTGACCTTTTGTAACTTTCAAATATTTCCGTGACGTAATCTCGTAGACATACACGTTTGAAGTCGTAGGTTAGGGTCAGATTCGCTTTTTTTTATAGCGCTAACTAATTTATATCATGTTTTGATTTTTGGTTGGTCATACTAGTCAATTTTAATTCATGAATCCCCAAGCGACACCCGGTGGCCGCGCATCTATTGTCTTACTATTGTGTCTCTAATTGACGGTATCTGAAGGGTTAATAAAATATTTTTTCATGGTGTTACCGTCCTACCGTCCGATGCCCGTCCGGACTGAGCTCAAGTCGTTGAAGGCGCGTGACGCTCCACGCTCGGCTCAAGGAGTTGTCTACAGACCGTAGGGGCCCAGCAAGGTCGAAGCCTACTGCAGTCATAGGTGACCCCAGGGCCCTAGTACGAAGGCAAAGAAGGAACAGGAGTAAGTTTTCTTCAGTAAAAGTCTGAAAGGCCCTCCCGCCCCACCCAAGGGCGAGAGAAGTCATTAGATGATTTCCCACCTAAAAAAAGGGGTATCGTGGTACCCAGTTAACTAAGTTATGGAAGTCATATAGACTGGTTCTCATACAGTCACTGGTTTGATTAATTTTTTTTTTTTTTTTTTTTTTTTTTCTGATTTTTTGGTCCGGAAGACGCAGCGTTGGAAGGCCTCCAACAAGGTGGACGACGACCTGGTCAGGGTCGCGGGAATCCGATGGATGCGTGACGCACAGGACCGGTCGTTGTGGCGACGCTTCGGGGAGGCCTATGTCCAGCAGTGGACGTCTTTCGGCGGATGACTGGTCCGATTGCTGAAATTATTTCACCGATAAAAAGCTGCTTTATTCCTGAGTGACATAGGCTATTTTTTTCGAACGCGAGTGAAGCCGCGGGCAAAAGCTAGTATGTAATATACTAGTATTCTTAGTCTTGGCAGATGATTTAAGTATGTATTTGTCAGTAATACATATTCATGTGATATTAGTTTATTTCAAAAATAGTAAAATTGAGTTGATCTTTGAACTCGGTCACTTGACCTTAATAATGGTATTGCATCGACTTCGAGATGTTATGTTGCCGTCATAACAGTCAAATCTTTGAGATGATGATTGGTCAAGACGAGCTGAGTAGGCACACTGTGATATCATGGATTGGTTTCCTTTTATTTTGGTGGGAAATCGCTCTCCTGAACTCAAACATAGGTCTATATGTTTGCGGATGAATGGAAAATGATAATATCAGAATGTTTCAAATTTTGTGAGAAGGACGCATGACTAGAGATGTGCCGTTGCGGGCAATGTGGGAATATTGTTGGCAATATTGCCACCAATATTCATACTTCGGGCATTATTCCCGGCAATATTCCCACCAATATTCCCACTTCACGGCAATATTGCTGGCAACGGCACATCACTACGCATGACTAAGCTAATTAAATTAGGTATAAGTTTAAATAGTGTAATTAGCTTCGGCCGTTCTAATTAAAACCAAATAAATCATCAAATATCCCCCTTCATCTTTTCTGCGAGCAATGTGCCCTGCCCATTGCCAATTAAGTTTGCCGATTCTTCGGTCTATGTTGGTGACTTTGGTTTTCTGGCAGATATCTTCATTCATGATTCGATCACGCAAGGAAACTAGGAGTATAGCCCTTTCCATTGTCGTTTTGATGACTTCAAGTCCTGCTTTGAGTGGATCGAGAGGGAGTGTCAGATTTTTACGGACTAAGACCCATCTGTCTTCAGATGCTCTTTGCACGCGACTCGGGTTGACTCGTAAACGACGGTGGGCTACCCGTTGCTCACCGTCAGTAAGGCCGCGCCGCGCTTATGGGAATTAGCTGGCGACTTTCGACGCCCTGGACCCTTACCTTTACTTGTATATGAGTTGATCTTTAGTTCCTTCTGCTAGTTTACCAATCTCGTCTGTTTCTCATCTATGCGCATTCAAACTTCACTCTTATGATCATCATTTCAGCCGAAAGACGTCCACTGTTGGACATAGGCCCACCCCATCTGTCGCCACAATTACCGGTCCTGTGCGTCCCGCATCCGTCGGATTCCCGCAACCCTTACCAGGTCATCGGTCCACCTTGTAGGAGGCCTCTTATGATGGTATCTACTCACTAAAAATAAAACTCCATTCACCCAACAACACGTTTACGCAAACAAATCGATTGCGTAAGTTGCGTAGGTCAGGTATCTAGTTTTTTACTTATTAAGTAACTAGCTTTCCGCCCGTGGCTTCGCCCGCGTGGACTACAGTGTATATCGCGCGGGCAGAGAACCGTGCTCAGCAGTGGAATTCTAGGTAGCCTATGTGTTATTCCAATGTCTCTTCTACCTTCCTACCAAATTTGATTTAAATCCGTTCAGTAGCTTTTGCGTGAAAGCGTAACAGACAGACAGACAGACAGAGTTATTTTCGCATTTCTAATATTAATATTAAATATTATTATATTATATATTATATAATATAGTAGGGATCTCTTGCCGCTGTGATCCATCAGCCTTATATTTTTGTTACCACAGACTCAAATTGTGACTTTGTGACTCGCATTGGCGTGAATAGCCTGTTGGTCTAGTGATTAGTGACCCTGACTGCTATGCCGGAGGTCGTGGGTTCGATTCCCACCCAGGACAAATTTTTGTGTGATGAGCATGATCATTTGTTCTGTTTAAGTGTAATTTATCTATATATGTATGTATTTAGAAATATATAAGTATGTTTATCAGTTGTCTAGTACCCATAACACAAGCTCTGCTTATCTTGGGACTAGACGGCGTTGTGTGATAGTTGTGGAATATTATATGTTACCACAGACTCAAATTGTGACGCGCATTTTGTGACGCGCATTGACTTTTCTAGTTTGAAGTTCGATCGTATGTTGATCGACTTCCACTACGTCAATGCTAATTTGTCTACTGTGTGTTGTTGTTTTTATTTATTTTACAAGGTTTTATTTAGTTCATCAAATCTTGTAAATTAAATTTGACCCACTTCCCGGGTACCGAATGAGCTGAAATTTTGCATGCATGTGTAAATCAGATGACAATGCAAAATTATTATGCCAAGGAGCTGATCTGATGAAGAAACCGGAAGGTGGTTATAGGAACTTGGTAGTTAAACGACACAACCCCATCGAGTTTGGGCTCGTATGATTCGTTTTGACGAGTATTTTTTATTAATAGGTATACCGAGCTATAAAAGCTTACTATGAAAAAATGATTTTCATCAAAAGCTTGTTTATTTTTGTACCCCTTCACATGATTTCCTACCTTAAAAAAAGGGGGTTTTTGGATGTTCCTTCTAAAGCAATATGTAAGGAACCTAACGATATTATTTTATGGTTTCTCTAACATCATAAGACACATCGGTAATTGGTGGATGTGTAATCTGATAATTTAATAGCTATAATCTTTGAACCCGTACATCCATCTCGGTCGCTGTTACTTACTCGCAGACTTGCTTTTAATTGGCCTCGAGTTTAGCTCTTACATCTGCGCCGCTAGACGCCATTACCGTTTGCTCTTTCGCCGTCACACTCCGGATCGCGGACAGCTCATTATTTATTATAGCTGTCTACAAAGTAACACACTGTACAGATTGTTGTTTAGGTGAGAAATCATCCAATGATGTCACTCGCTCTAAGGTATAGCGGGTGTCAGACTTTTACTGATTAATTCATTAAACCCTAAGCGAACGCACCCATTGTCTTTATATTGTGTCTCTAATTTACAATTGAGAAGTGATATGAAAGAAAAGGGAGTTAGTGATAGCGTGACGAGTGACAGGACAGAATGGAAGAAAAAAACGTGTTGCGCCGACCCCAAATAAAACGGGACAAGGGCAGGAAGATGATGATGAATTTACAATTGAAAGGTTAAAACCTACTCCTAGTTTCCTCCTTTGCCTTGCGTTTAGGACCCCGGGGTTCCCCTTTGGACTAATCATGGTCCCAGTAGGCTTCGACCCTTCGTTCCCTTTCGGGCCCTTTCGGGCCCTTACGGTTTTCCTGACAACTCTTGGCCCGCGTGGAAGACTACGTGCCGTCGATGACTTGAGTTCGGCCTGGACGGCTACCGAACGGCCGACGCCTAACACTTGATGGCGTTCGCCAATGGGGTTGGCAGAAATGCATACTGACCTACTTTGTCCAGAGAGCATATGAGTGGGTGCGACTCTACTGTCATCACAGGCACAACTTTAGGCTCCAAACTGGTAATACGAATTTCTTCATGAGAAATCCAAGAATACTTTTAATGACCTAAGGATCGAGTTTAAGATCTCATGTTATGTGTGCATAATCAGCCTTATAAAGTTCCTACTGCTGGGACTCGCGTCTCCTCTCTAAGAGCGAGAATGAGAAAATGGGTTGTAATCGACCACGCGGCCTGGGAATAGGCCCAGTGCGTGTTGTTGGATGTCATATGTTTTTTTAAATTATTCCACAACTATCACACAACGCTGTCTAGTGTCCAAGCTAAGCAGAGTTTGTGTTATGAGTACTAGGGCACTGATAAACCTACTTATAAATTTATAAATACGTACATCATATAGTACTCGAAGAGTCGCTAAACTTAAGAGGCAATGGGCAGGGCACATCGCACGCTGAACAGATGGTCGATGGGGACGAAATGCTCTGGAGTGGCGACCACGTACCGGAAGACGCAGCGTTGCAAGGCCTCCAACAAGGTGGACCGACGACCTGGTCAGGGTCGCGGGAATCCGTTGGATGCGTGACACACAGGACCGGTCGTTGTGGCGACGCTTGGGGGAGGCCTATGTCCAGCAGTGGACGTCTTTCGGCTGATATGATGATGATGATGATGATGATGATGACATAATATAGATAAATAGCACCTAGACACAGAACAAATGATAATGCTCATCACATAAACATTTGTCCTGGGTGGGAATCGAACCACCTCCGGCATAGCAGTCAGGGTCACTAACCGCTAGACCAACAGGCTAGTCACGCCAATGCGAGTCACAAAGTCACAGTTTGAGTCTGTGGTAATGTGGTGTGACTGTGGCTAATAGATAAACCTACTTATAAATTTATAAATACGAACATAATATTATAGATAAGTTACATTACATCCAGACAACAACAATTTATTAAACATTTGTCCTGGGTAGGAATCGAACCTATGACCTCCGGCATAGCAGTCAGAGCCACTAACCATTAGACCAACAGGCCAGTCATTTACAAAGTACAATGCCTGGGTTTGAACTCAAATATAACTAGTATCTAAGTCGGGGCCATCATTACTGGGCCACCATTGCTCTAAGTCATCATTACGTGTACCATATAAGGTTAAACCCCTTCTTACATCTATAAATATTTCCTAGACAGTCGTATACAATTACAGTCATCTAACATTTATTTCCTCCTTTTAAACCTGACTATCCATTTCACTGTGTTGAGATGAACATAATCCGAACAATCAGAATGCTGGTCAGTGGTTATTACGTGTGTCTATGTATTACCTAATGTATAGATCATGTACATAGAGGTTATGTGTGCTGAATGAGATTGTCGTTAAGATTTTTTTTTTCTTTTCTTTCAATCTGTTTTTGTTGGAGAATTTAGTGTATATTTTCCTCTGAATATAAATTAATTTAATCCTTACTAATATTATAAAAGCGACAGCGAGTTTGTTTGTTACGACTTCACGCCTAAATGGCAAAACCGATTTTGATGAAACTTGCTACACGGATAGACCATATCCTGGAATAGGACATAGGATACTTCTTATCCCGGAAGTATGTTCCCTTGGGATAATTTTCTGCTATCATGCGGGCGAAGCCGCTGGGGGCAGCTAGTCGGTATATACCTAAAGCTAGATTGCTCGGATTTCTATTACTTCATCTTCATCATTTCAGCCGAAAGACGTCCACTGTTGGACCACAATGAACGGTTCTGTGCGTCTCGCATCCATCGGATTCCCGCAAACCTTACCAGGTCATTAATTACTACACAACAGGTGGTTAATTACTTATTAGGAAGTATTTTTTTCATCAAATCATCGAAAAACTTTTCTCGCTTAAGGGCCCATTTTTTAAATCCAACCATTTTGACTTTCAGACCCTTTTTTATGGTGGACAAAAATCATCAATGACAACCCCCGCTCTTGGGCGGAGCAGGAGATAGTGTCAGACTCTTACTGACTAAAAACCCACCCCGATCCTTCTAGCCTTCATACCGGGGCTCGAGCTCCCTTTCGGATAACCCTGGCCCCAGTAGGCTTCGACCCGGCTGGGCTCCTGCTGTTGCTGACAACTCCTTGAGGAGCGCGGGAGCAGTGCGTGCCGTCGACGTCGACGTCTTGGGGACTTTCAAACCCTTAGAATTGACACTTTGGAGTATCGTGTCGTCCAGTAACTGGGTTGTGGAGGTCTGATGTAGTCGCTCTATGTAAAACACCTATTCAGTATTAGTGTAGTAGCAGTAGTATTCAACCGTTTCCAGACTCTAAGCTAGTTGAAAAACGGCGCTAGGAAGATGACGATATTGTTAAAAATTACAGAATCTATTTTGCACGTTGAACTAAAAAAACTCTAAACTTGCGACGTAAACAATTATTACATAAGACGTAGCAGCCAAAAATGTACCAAATACATTAACAAATGTATCGAGATCGTAAATATATTTGTAACCACACCATATTTTCATGTAACAATTTCCGTTTGACACACTTCACATTTCATCATATACATCGATTTTATTTACAAAAATAAAATTTACATCATATTGAAAAGAATCTAATATTTTTTACGTTGGAAATCATCAGATGATCCTCAGTGGCATAGCCTTGAAAGGTTCTGGAATGGCGACTTCGTACCGGAAGACACAGCGTTGGAAAGCCTCACACAAGGTGGACCAATGACTTGGTGAAGATCGCGGGAATCCAATAGCTGCGAGACGAACAGGACCGGTCAATATGGCGACGCTAGGGGAGGCCTATGTCCAACAGTGGACGTCTTTCGGCTGAAAATATGTAAGGTAGGCTGCCTTCAGGCTAGACAGAGCAGTGGTCTACGTAAGGTTTGCTAGTAGTAAACTGGACGTCTGATTAAGACTAGGCCCAAGTCCATCAAGCATTGTACTATACGGTACGCCTCACTCCATCGCCGACCACATCGCCACTTTCCATCAGGTGAGACAGTGGTCAAGCGCTAGTTTATCACAAAAAAAGATCGGATAACATCTTGGATTACCTTCATAAATATTTTATCCCGTTATAAATGAATTCATTTTATTTAAGGCTCGTGTGATGATCCGAGTGCTGCTAGACCTAATTAGTACATATAAGGCAGTACAACATTTTTGATTGCATGCACTTTACCTTATATGATGACATCCGATTCTGTTATATAAATGAATGATTCATTCTTACCACATCACTGGCTCCCGCACGTCTCAAGGAGTTGTCAGCAAAAGCAGGGGCCCAGCTGGGTCGAAGCCTACTGGGGCCAGGGTTAGCTCTGAAAGGTAGCTCAGCCCCGGTATGAAAGACAAGAAGGAACGAGGTGGGTGTTTTAGTCAGTAAGAACCTGACACTATCTCCCGCTCCGCGCGGGGGATGTCATTTGGATGAATTTTACCCACCAAAAAAACCCCACCACTAGGCTTTTAGAAATCGACCACCTATACTCCATTTGACTGGACTGTTTGTCAAGTAGTTAGTGCCCCTGACTGCTATGCCGGAAGTCGTGGGTTTGATTTCCACCCAGGACAAATGTTTGTGTGATGAGCATGATCATTTGTTCTGTGTCTGGGTGTAATTTATCTATAATATGTATGTATTTAGAAATATATAAGTATGTATATCAGTTGTCTTAGTACTCATACCTCAAGCTCTGCTTAGCTTGGGACTAGACAGCGTTGTATGATAGTTGTGGAATATTATATTACTCGTATTAGCTATTTACCTATACCGGTGTTAGGTAAAATTGTTACTATGTTATGCCCTGTAATCTAAACTTTGAATACAAGTTAGGCTTCCGCACTTATAAAGCCACGCTGCGTGTAATAAATACAAATCTGTATCTTGTTAGGCGCAGTACTTTATGGACAGACCGTGGGAGCATCATAGCGGCCTAACCCTAAACACAGCTATAAGGGTGTGTTTGAACTACAACAGAGCTAGGCAGAGAGGAGCGGTGAAAATCAGTGAAAAATGGTAAGTGTTTCCATCAAAACGGAGCGGGGTGGAGTGGATTTATAAATCAGAAACGTTTATTTCAAATACACCAATTACAGGTACTCACTTGAATTGTCAAAATGTCAGTCAGTACAAAAAAATAAGCTAAATTGCACGTTCCAAGCGTAAATCTCTATACAAGAAATTTCATACACTACCCTCCACTTCATGCGGAGAGGCCGTTAGGTAAAGTACTTTTTGGAAAAACCGTGGGAGCATCACAGTGGCCTAAAACATGTATTAGGGTGCGTTTGAACTATAACGGAGCTAGACCGCGAAGCAAAGCGAGGCAGAGTGGAATTGAGCTACCCTACTCTTAATGTGGTTCATGCTGAGAGGCCGTTAGGTGATGTATTTTTTTAGCAAACCGTGGGAGCATCATAGCGTCCTAGACACACGCATTTCACGCGCTGTGTTTCCACTGATGAGGAGGTGGAGTGAAGCGGAAAAAGCAATGAAATGTGGCAAGTGTTTCCATCGAAGCGGTGCAGAGGAGAGTGGATTTCAGAGCAAGTTCGGTGCCCGACTCCGTTCTGTTCAAGGCTGTGTGTTCATTTGTTTTATTTGTACGTTCGCTCAGCTCCACTTTGCTCCACAGTTTCCACTGATACGGAGTGGAGATTTCGAGCAATGTGATTAACCAAATCACGGTCCGCTCCTCTCCGCTCCGCGTTAGTGGAAACGTACCCTTAACGTTCAGCCCATATCTTTCACAGAACGTTACATAAAGTCGATCACATCCGCATATAGAACATACTTGCCTAAGTCTCCGGCTTCACTTGTGCGAACGTCAAACATTATTCTAGGGGATAAAAATATGCCGGCCGGGCTCTACCCATAGTCCGGAGCGAGAAGGAATGGTAGGTAAACGGTCGCCTCTTTCTGCGAAGCAGTAATGAACGGCCCTCACGCTCCAGCCGCCAGGATCGCGATCCCAATGTCGTAGCCGTAGGCTTGCGGATGACGAGCTATGAGTAGCTCGCCGTCCGGACCGTACGATAAGTTAAAATGTGAAACGTCCTTTCACTCCGCCTCAGAGCTAAAGAAGTCATTGGATGATTTCCCCCCGTTAATTTGTTCAGCAGTTTAAGCGCGATTGATAAACAAACATGCAAACATAAATATATATATGTATACGGACATTTACAATATTGGTGGGGATTATGGATATCTTAACATTTCAACGTTTGCCTAAATTGTTCGAGTGAAAATAATTCGTATGCGTACGTTTGCGATGTTGAGCGTATGTGGGTGTTGAATTGTCAATAATGGGAAATTAATCGACTGGAAATAAACACATTTAGTTGTTCCTTCTGAAATAAAATGAAGATAAACCTAACAGTAACTAGATTGTATGGTCAGCATCCGTACCACAAAATAGATAGGTACAGAAGACAATCTCATGTATGTACTTCACTTTTTATACCTACGCTCGGTGGACGCACACTAATGAGCGTTTGAGCCGGAACTGTTCGACGAGCGGGCCGAGGCGCTTCGAGATATCGTGTCCGTGAGCGGTGTCTATGTGTGCGTTGCTCGAGCGCGCTTTGTATGTAGATTGACTTCTGTACCTATAATATATTTTGTGTCCATACATTGGATTTAGGCCTAGTTAGTTAGTCGATAGTGCGCCTTGTTCTCACGCGCCTCAAGGAGCTGTCAGCAACGGCAGTGGCCCAGCTGGGTCGAAGCCTACTGGGGCCAGGGTTAGCTCCGAAAGGTAGCTCAGCCCCCAGTACGAAAGGCAACGACGAAACTGGAGTGGGTTTTTAGTCAGTAAAATTCTGACACTATCTCCTGCTCCGTCCAAGAGCAGGGAATGTCACTAGATGATTTTCCCACCAAAAAAAAAAATCGTGGCTTTATCGAGAATACAGCGCAACAGCATCGCTACAAAAAGTCGCTGTGGGCGAGGGTTCTAGTCACCGTAATAGAACAAAATGAAAATATTTTTTGTAACAAAAACACAATTTAAAAAATATGAAATGAGATTATTGATAAAATTATTAGGTACAATACCTAAATACCTTTATCGATGTCTTCCCACTTTGATATTCAACGAAAATTCTTGGAATTTCCATTGAAAAAATTAAGAGATTCTGTTTTTAAAGAATTTATATCAAAACAATAGAATAGAGAAAAGGACAATATTTTGTATTCAAAGTAAAAATAAAGTACTAAAGATAAGATTTTTTTTATTTAGGCAATATGGGTACCTACTTCATGTCATGGTGATACAAAATAATAAACAAGGACTTTTCCATTACTTGTTATTAGCAAAATATGTTCTATTTTGCCAATAACAAGTAATGGAAATTACTGATTTAACTTCCCACAATATTATATGAGGATAATATAAACGTCTTTAAATTATTATTCAATTCAATAAATTCAGTTCATCATTTAATAATATTATTCTAATTAATCAGACAACAATAAATAGTATAGTAGTATAGATGGAGAGCAGTGGTGGCCGAGTGGTAACGGCCCCGACTTACGAGTTGTAGGTCGCAGGTTCAAACCTAGCCAGGCACATTACTTTGTGTAATTTATTTCATCACCACTGCTCACAAAATGGTGAAAGAAATCATCGTGAGGAAACCGGTATGTCCTAGGACCAAAAATTTGAAGACATGTGACATTCACCGACCCGCACTAGGCTCGCGTGCGTGAGAGATGAGGTCTGAGTCCCAACAGTGGGAACATTATGAGGCCGACTAGGCTATGCTAGACAACAATATAATCAATGTCACTTTTATTATTTTTAATTCATGAATCCCCAAGCGACCACCGGTGGCCGCGCATCTATTGTCTTACTATTGTGTCTCTAATTGACGGTATCTGAAGGGTTAATTAATTATCAAACAATGTCTATCTTCCATAAAAAATCTACAAATCCAGCCTTACATAAATCTTGTTCTAAACGCGGTGTGAACCGATTTCAAGCCAAGAAAGCTTAGCCATCGACAAATTCCTGCAACATAAACAATAAATTCCATTGTACCTATGCCTTTTTCCATGCATTTGCATGTTCACAATTGTTCCCATCCGTGTTGCCAGCCCACAAAAACTTATTACGTTACATTACGCGATAGAGAAACTTCAAAAGTGAGTAATAGTAGAAATAGGTAAGTACAAACTATGAGTTAATCTTCTATTTCTATCAGATTTCTATGCGTGAGCGCAACTGTCAGACGTGATAGTTCATTCGAAGTGCGTACGATTCGCGGTAGGCCTATGGAGATCAAATTAACGTTGGGTGTTGCCAGCATATAAATTTCACGTTACGTCATTAATTGTATTCGGAACTGTATAAGGAGTTTATGGTTGTGAATTCGACCTCTGTGGGCTTGAATTGTTTTTTTAAGATATAAATACGGATGTTGAAATAATTTAGAGCAAGGTCGCTTTTAAATGTAATTATTTTTTGGGTTTTGTTTTAATAAAATATTTTTAAAAGTAATGGCAGTATAACCTTCTCTGATATGAGCAAAAAGGGTATCAGAAACAACGCTTTATGTTTCCA
Source organism: Mythimna lalbum (assembly GCA_949319445.1). Taxonomy (NCBI): domain Eukaryota; kingdom Metazoa; phylum Arthropoda; class Insecta; order Lepidoptera; family Noctuidae; genus Mythimna; species Mythimna lalbum. Next base: position 17,147,366 of record OX439358.1, on the reverse strand, counting down.
AAAACAAAAGAAAATAATTTTATTATTTGACCTAAATAACGAGGTTGTAAAAATTTAAAAGTTTGCTGGTAAATAGGTATTCTGAGGGTCGAGTAACGGAGAGAAACGGGTAACAGAGTGAGTCAGCGATTTTATTAATTGTTTTTTTTAATTGATATAAACTAGTGCTTGACTGCGATCCCACCTGATGGTAAGCAGTGATGCAATCGTTGATGGTTGAAGCGCACTAGTTTCTTAAGAGCCACTCTTGCCTTGAAGGCACCTAAATTATAAGCGGACGGGAAGACCGCAGCAGGTAAATTGTTCCAGTCCCTCGATGGACGTGGTGTCCTCATAAAGTCTTGTTACGACATACAAGCTGCAGGACATCTAACTGATGAACTATGGGGCCCATAACACACAGGTTTTGTGTTCAGACAAAGTGACAAGGAGCCGCGGCAGACCGCGAAGAAAGTAATAAGGATAAACGTGCTAGATAAAGTAATTTTCTTCGAAATACATTGTTCATTTGCTTAAAATCATCTTCCTTCTTTTACAAGCTTTTATTTAGTTTCACCTGTCCCGATGTTTGTCTGTCATCAAATCTTGCAAATTAAATTTGACCCACTACCGATTACCCGTTACCGATTGAGCTGAAATTTTGCATGCACGTGTAAATCAGATGACAATGCAAAATTATTATGACATGGAGCTGATCTAATGATGGAACAGGAAGGTGACTATAGGAACTTGGTAGTTAAACGACACAACCCCATCGAGTTTGGGCTCGTATGATTCGTCTTGACAAGAATTAATTATATAGGTATACCAAGCTTAAAAAGTTTGTTATGAAAAAAACTTTTAACTTCTAAAACATATTCGCTCTCCATGAAAACCATGATTGTGTACCTACGTCAAATTTCCAAGCCCAGTGGTTATAACATTTCATAGTACACACAACTTGAGCAAACTTCGAAATAATATCGTGTTCTCAAATCTCAAGAGAAGTTCCTATAAACTAAACGAATAAAACTTAACAGAACATTAAAAGGTATCGAGTGCCTTTCGGGGTGTTTGCATAGGAAATGTTGAACATTTTGTAAGATTCCGTTTCTGTTAATATTATTACGGCTTTAACGGATCTATTTATTCGGATATCTTCCACGTGTTATTTAAGGTGCGGTTCCAACAAAGATATGCGAAGCGAGGGATGTGTATAACCATTTATACGTTTATTACATTTTTAAAGCGCATGTCTTGTAGACAGCTCCGAAGGCGAGTTCTTATTTCTTAGTCTGAGTGAGTTTGAGCCAGTTTGAGTGTGTTTGAATGAGTCTGAGTTGGGTTGAGAGAGTTTGAGTGCTGGTTGGCTTCTATGGCCTTTCATCATCAGACTCCAGCAGTTAAATGCTGGCCATAGGCTTCACCAATCAAACCCATTCGACAACTCTTAGCCAGCTGTGAACTGGCTACAAAGCCAGTAGCGAAGTTAGGCGTGGGCAAAGTGCCTCTCATTCTTACAACCCTTAAGAACGAGGGTTTTTTTTATAATTGGTTGGCTCGTGTTAGACCACAATTTTACCTGATGGTAAGTTACGATGTGGTCGAACACTGGGTTGCGACAGTCGCTATCTCGTTTCCGAATTCATGAAAGAAAAAGGCCTTCGCCCACGCCAAATTGGTTCACGCTAAGCCTCTGGCTGTAGCTATCAGGAAACACGGACTCCTGCAGGGAATTCCACTCCTTAGCTGTACCACAAAATAGATGACAATGAAAAGGTACAGAAGACAATTTCATGTATGTACTTCACTTTTTATACTTACGCTCGGGGGACGCACACTAATGAGCGTTTGAGCCGAAACTGTACCCCTAGCCAAGTTACTAATCTGCAATAGTTACCGCTAGTAGAAAGCTTCAAATGTACAGTAATGACGTCGTCTCAACGCTCAGTCACGTGGTCAGAACAAAAGAATGGGCGGCAAGGTCCACTTGAAGCGTTCGACGCAAGCTAAACGGTTTTTTTTTCTCTCGATGGGGAAAATCATCATTGACGAAACCCGCTCTTGGGTGGAGCGGGAGACAGTGTCAGAGTCTTACTGACTAAAAACCCCGCGCCGTTCCTTCTAGCCTTCATATCGGGGCTCTAGTTTCCTTTCGGATAACCCCGACCCTGGTAGGCTTCGACCTAGATGGGCCCCTCCTAAAAGAATTTTCCCATACCGGGAATCGAACCCGAGCCTCCTGGGTGGAAAGCCAGGTATCTTAGCCACTTGACCATACGGGACAAGCGAAACGGTTGTAACTTGGCTAGGGGGGCTTTTCGACAAGAAGGCCGAGGCGCTCCGAGATATCGTGTCTGCGAGTGGTGTCCATGTGGGCGTTGCTCGAGCGCGCTTAGTATGTAGATTGACTTCTGTACATTATATTTTATGGCTTTACGCACAATTAATGTGTTCTTTTAATTCATTAAAAACCACAAGCGAACATCGGCGTTCGCACTCTCATTGTGTCTTTAATCACGGTATTCAAAAGGTTAAATTACTAATTTCAAACAATCTATGCAGATATGAGAGTATCTCTGCCCCAGAATTACCTACAGCGATATTTTACGAAGGAATGTTAAAAATAAATTCTGTTCAGTCTCAAGCGTTTTAATATTATGTTAACAAGTCTCAATTAGTCTACTTAACATAATATTTAAAATTCTAAAGAAGATATTTTGAGTAAATGAATTCTAGTTTTTTCAAGCCCATTGTATTTTCTGACCTCCATTTTTTTTTAAGTGTTGTGCCACGCTATGAATGATCCCGTATCGTGGGGCGTTCACCTCCATGTAAACTCAATGTATATGTCGCAGGGAAATGAGGATATCAGTGATTTCACGAAATCCCTAGGGATATCACGAAATCCCGGCAGATGGCGAATATTCTTGTTTACTATGTCTTCTTACTAAAACTATCTAGTGATATGACAATACACCAAATTATCGTCGGTGATATGTCGTTTCACTAAACTAAATCTAGTGAAATGTACGAAAAGCGGATCCTGCTGAATAAAAATCGAGCCATGCATATCTCTTGCTAGGGGCCGAGCAAGGTCGAAGCCTACTGGGGCTTTGGGTGATGCGAAAGAGACCCCGGAGCCCTGGAATAATGTCAAAAAAGGAACAGGATTGGGTTTTAAGTCAGTAAAAGTCTGACACGCCCTCCCGCACCGCCCAAGGGTACATTTAAATAAATAACAAGATTTTCCATTTTCCATCAGGATTTAGTCATCGTCTTAACTGTTGAGCCTCGCATACATATAATATTATATTGTTGGACACTACTGCCTCTGCCCAGAAACACGAAAGAGGCAACACCAAAAAGAAAAAAAAAAAACTGCCGTAGGCGACGGGACGCTCCTTCTTTTTGGTTTGGACTCGGTTGCGTGTAAAAGCGCGGGAAAAAGGCTAGCCGCCAGCTGTTCGGTGTGATCTGGTATTCTCTGTATTTTTCATTTACTTTCTTGTTAATTTAATTAATTGATGACTCTGTTCCTCTGATCATAATATTGCTAAATTTATTAATTATTCTTATAAAACTCATTTGATTAGTATTTAGGTTAATAAATGTTTGTATTTTTTTAAAACGTAATTTTACTTCTGTGTTAATAATATAATATTTTATTTGTTTCTCTCAATATATAAATCGGTCTAATAATAATAATACGTACTTATGAAATTACCGTTTTTTGGAACGGGTTGCTTTGAAGTGTGGTTTCATTGGATTGCCTTGAAATTAAAAGTCCAAATAAACGTAACATTAAAGGTCTTTTTTTAAATTAGATATTTATTGGTTCCGTTGTTTTGAATTTTTTGTAATATACAATTTTTTACTTTCAGGCGGGCGAAGCCACAGACAGCCAACTAGTGTGTAAATAAAGTGAAAGATAGACTCTTGCCTTTGTAAGGGGTATTAATTAAGTACAAACTAAAGTACATCCTTCTAATCAAAACTTAAGTAGTTAAGATTTTCAGACGTTAGTTGAGCTTCCAGATATTTCTTCCCTTAGGCCTTCTTTACCTACTCTCTTATGTTTTACAAACTTGAGATAAATATTGAGTTAGCAGTGCTTATACTCTGTTCAAAATAACATTAGTCATTTATGAAAACCTTTTATTACTCGCCGCCGTCGCCGGGATTCCGATCCCGATTTCCGGCCACCGTAGACGCGGGCTCGCGGACGGCGAGCCATGGGTAGCTCGCTGTCCAATCATCCGGTAATGGACCGAGTCCAAGATGTCGACGGCGCGCACTGTTCCCGCGCGCCTTAAGGAGTTGTCAGCAGCAGGAGGGGCCCAGATGGGTCGAAGCCTACTGGGGACAGGGTTGTTCGACAGGGAGCTCGTGCCCCGGTATGAAGGCTAGAAGGAACGGCGCGGGGTTTTTAGCCAGTAAGAGTCTGACACTATCTCCCGCTCCACCCTAGAGCGGATTTTGTCATAAGATAATTTTACTCGTCGACAAAAAAAAACCTTTTATTACTGTCCGTTCAACCGATTTTGACTTTTATTACGTTGGTGGCATGACAAATGGCGGCCGCAGTAAATAGTTCGTATTGTAACCACTTTTTTGCTTTTAATACAATCGGTTGAAGAGACAGTAAAAAAGGTTTTTTTTTAATTTCTATTCTGGACGCGAATAGTATAATAGTAATATTCCACAATAATCACACAACGCCGTCTAGTCTCAAGCTAAGCAGAGCTTGTGTTATGGGTACTAGACAACTGATAAACATACTTATATATTTCTAAATACATAATATGGATAAATTACACCCAGACACAGAACAAATGATCATGCTCATCACATAAACTTTTGTTCTGGGTGGGAATCGAACCCACGACCTCTGGCATAGCAGTCAGGGCCACTAACCACTAGACCAACAGGCCAGTCAAATAGGGTATAGAACTCAACCATTTCCGTCCATAAATCTTCAGTTATTTCATTGATCAATGTTATCAAGTATTTGATAACTACTCAACCGAGTTGTTGCCAAGTGTCATGATTACGTCGTTATTTGTTTTATCCCGTGCGTTCCGCATCCACCGCATTCTCGCCACTCTTATCAGGTCGTTCGGTCCAGTTTGTGGGAGGTCTTCCAACGCCACTCTAGAATCTTTCGGTCCCATCGACCATCCGTTCTATGAGCACTGTGCTCTGCCCACTGCCACTTTAATAGTCCAAAAATTCCTCCTTTTGCGAAGCAGTAGTGCTAGCAAAGGAGGAGGCCGACCGCATCAGGCAACGGCGCTCTCGCCGCCGCCGCCGGGATTCCGATCCCGATTTCCGGCCACCGTAGACTCGGGCTCGCGGACGGCGAGCCATGTGGGTAGCTCGCTGTCCGACCGTCTGGTAACTGTCCGGACCGAGCCGAAGACGTCGACGGCACGCACTGTTCCCGCGCGCTTCAAGGAGTTGTCAGCAACAGGAGGGGCCTAGCAGGGTCGAAGCCTACTGGGGCCAGGGTTATCCAAAAGGGACTCGAGCCCCGGTATGATGGCTAGAAGGAACAGGGTGGGGTTTTTAGTTAGTAAGAGTCTGACACTATCCCAAGAGCGGGGGTTGTCATAGGGTAATTTTTACCGAAAAAAAACACCGAAAAAAAAAGTCCAATTCCACAGCCCTTAACGAAGGTCCTGCATGTGATTTATGAAATACACTATAGCTCAGATTTCCAACTAGATCGAAGTGTAATCGTTTCTGCAAAAAATTTGCATGCCTGTCATCACACCGGAACATATTCGACCGACACACCGGCAAAAAACTGGTTCTGTCTGACCGTAGGAAATTGAAATCTCCCAAAAATGGGCAGCAAGCGAACGTTGCGCAACTGTGGAGTTGCTAACTATTCGATTGCGAGTGAGTAACGCAATGGTACCCATTATAATTGCCTTCTTATTCCCAATTGCTTCATTTTTGTGTTTGTTTGACTTCTCATACGATAGATGATTTTGTATGGGTTCGAGCAAGAAGAATGAACTGAGACCCAGAAAGAACGAATTCTTAACGCAATCCATTTGATGACCTAAATTGAATTGTCAATGGGATGGAGCTAGATAAGGTGTATTAAGTGTAAAGTTTAAAAGCTTCATCCCTCTTTTGCACGCCTGACATTTTATCACGTCATGATAGACCCTAGCAATATGGTAATGGTGGGCGTTACGGGGCCAAAATTTGTTACCCTATAGAAAGGGACAGAGCGACTGCTCAGTCAGCACGTTTATTTTCTATAGATCGTAGTGGCGAAGGTTTTTTTTTTAGGTGACGCTCGAAGCCTGTGACACGACTAATCTGATTTCTAGAAAAATATAATGCATAACTTTTTTTTTTTTTTTTTATATATCTACTATCAGCCTAATGTGGCTTTAATCAGATTTGTTGATAATAAAATGTTTTTGGAGAGTGCACATCCTGTGATGTGTCAACCCTATGTACTTTTCGTATGTCAATCTTTATATTGAGGCCAATCGCACTCTTTTCAGCCGGTATAAGCAGCCAGTTGTATGCATGAGCTGTGTTGCCAGATGATTGCTGTGTTGTTCTAGGCGTTGCTTGTAGGGTACACAAGACCTTTCTATTTCCTCTTTAACTGTTGGGATTTCCAGATATTCATGCACCTCAGTGTTCCTTGTGAACCATGGCGCATTGACTAAGGTCTTCAATACTTTGTTCTGGTAGCGCTGAAGGATTTCTACATTTGAGTGACTCGCTGATCCCCAGAGTTGAATGCCGTATGTCCATATCGGTTTTAGGATACACTTGTATATGAGGAGTTTATTTTCCAGAGTTAATGTTGATTGCCTACCCAGTAGCCAATACATATCTCCAAACTTTTTGTTAGCTTGTTCTCTTTTGGCTTTTATATGGTCTCGCCAGGTGAGTCTCCTGTCTAGATGCATGCCTAAGTATTTAACTGTTTTGTCAGTTGGTAAGGTAGCACCGTCAAGTGTCACTGGGGAACAGTCCCCTCTCTTTAGTGTGAACGTAATGTGCATCGATTTTGCGGGGCTTGCGCGGATTCGCCACTTTTTCAGCCATATTCCAATTTCGTCCAGACATTCTTGAAGTTTCATGGATGCTGTGTTTGGGTCTTTACTACAAGAGAGGACTGCTGTGTCATCTGCATAAGTCGCAGTCACTACTTCCTTTGAGGTGGGTAGGTCAGCGGTGTAGATAGTGTATAAGACAGGACCTAACACAGAACCCTGTGGCACTCCTGCTTCTATTGGGCAGATGGACGAGAGACTATCTTCGCATTTGACTTGGAACACGCGATTTTGCAAGTAAGACTTTAGCAGCATGTATATGGCATTTGGTAGATGGAGCTTTATCTTATACAGAAGACCCTTGTGCCACACGCGGTCAAAGGCTTGCTGAATGTCGAGGAACACAGCTGAACAGTATTCCTTTCTTTCCAGTGCTTGTCGTACTGTATGAGCTACTCGATGCACCTGTTCTGTAGTCCCATGGTTTGCGCGAAAACCGAACTGGTGCTCCGGTATAACTTTCTGTTCTTTTAAGACTGGTAGAAGACGTTTCAGAACCAGTTTCTCAAAAACCTTCGACAGCAAGGGAAGAAGACTTATAGGTCTGTATGATGATACCTCTGTAGGGGGCTTTCCCGGTTTAACCACCATGTTTATGATTGATACCTTCCATAACGCTGGGAAATATTGTAGTCTTAGCATTGCATTGAAAAGTATTGTCAGCAGGACAATGCCTTTTTTTGGTAGTTGTTTGAGAACTTCTGCCGTTATCAGGTCAAATCCCGGTGCCTTTTTTTGTTTCAAATGCATGATAGCCTTTTTGACTTCTGACGGTGTCACTGGTGTTAGTGGTGGAGACATTTGTTGGTCACTGTTCAAGATTTTGTCTATTTCCTCTTCGGTGTGCGTATTGTCAGGTTCATTAGGTTTGAACACGTCCTTTAAGAAACTAGCAAATAACTCTGCTTTATCTTGAGGTTTTCGTGACCAGTCGCCGTTTGTTTGTCTAAGTGGAGGCATGTGTTCCTTTGGCCTTTTTAATGATTTGGTGATTTTCCACAGTGAGTAGTCCTCTGCTTTGTTCGGAGATAGAGTTTTTAGTTTGTCTTGCAAAGTGCTGTTCTCATTTTCTTTCAGTATTTCTCTTAGATCTTTTTGCATTTTGTTGAGTGCCTTTTTATCTAGACGGTTCCTGCTGGTGTGCCACCGATGTCTCAGTCTTCTCTTTGCAGCTATCATTTCTCGTATTTCCAGAGTAGTGTCCTGACTTTGTGGCTTAGAAGCTAGGTATGGCGTTGATATCCAAGCCGCGTTTTGTATTAAGTTAGTAGCATACCACGTAGCGTCCTCTATTTCATCTATTGATTTCAGAGGTATACACAGATTGACATTTTCATCTATATAATCTCGAAAGGCCACCCAGTCGGTTTTATGATTATATAAGGTTTCACGTGGTTCTTTCCAGATGACTGTGGTACTCAATGTGCATATCACGGGTGTATGGTCTGATGACCCATCTAGGCATGATTCGACTTTTGTATAGAGTCCTGACATCCTTTTGGTGATAAAGAAATCAATAAGATCTGGAGTTTTGTTGGAGTCTGATGGCCAGTAGGTTGGTTCTCCTGTTGATATTACATTCAGCCCATTACTATCAATAGCCTTCTTTAGTTCTCGGCCTCTTGTCGTAGTCAGACGGGATCCCCAGAATGTGTTTTTAGAATTCCAGTCTCCCCCTACAATATATCTGCCACCAAGTGTGTGGAAGAAGTCACTGAACATTTGTTCATCTATGCGATGTCGTGGGGGGCAGTATACTCCAGCCAGGTTCAATGATCCCTGCCAGTCGTCTATAGATATGATTGCTGCCTGTAAGTGTGCATGTGTAAAGTATCCATTGACGTGGTGCCTTATATGTTCTTTGACTACGACAGCAGCCCCAGCATGTGAAGTACCATCTGGATGATTGGCGCAGTATAAGTTGTATCCCTTGATTTTAATCGCTTTTTGGTCTGTCATATGTGTTTCAGATATTAATAGTACATCAATCCTGTTGTGCTTTAAGAATACCTCTACTTCTCGCTTATTCGGAGGCAAGCCATTTATGATAATGCATAACTGATCGCATATTTTGACGTCTATCGCACACTTTCCGGATCGTAATGATAAGGCTGCCGGATCGAGAACGCTTCGTCTATTCCTTTAGGTTATGGATTGGAGTAAATTCCAAATAACTTCAATGAATTAACCCTTCAGATACCGTCAATTAGAGACACAATAGTAAGACAATAGATGCGCGGCCACCGGTGGTCGCTTGGGGATTCATGAATTAATTATTGCTCTCATATGTCAATCTCGATTTAAGGATAAACCGTTTTACATAAAACGAAGCGGCGGGGGGAGGGGAGGGAGGTGATTAATATCACCAATTCCTTAAGAAATTATAGGTACAATTTGTTGATAAGTTAAAAGATAAAAATATCTCATCAAAATTCTGCGACGATTGACATTTAAGTACACAAAAGAAGTAGATAAGTATTGTTTGGCCGAACTGATATTGGTAATTTTATTCAAATAAAATTAAGAGTGGGAGTAGAATCAAATGCTGCGAAGATGATATTTTTAGGATTTTTCTTCTTTTTGTTGTCGCTTTATATAAAGTAATCTTTTCATTTCAGTGTAAAGGTAGAACTACATTGCGCACAAGTGTGCCACGTACGCTGACCTGGGCGAATTGGTCTCCATACATTTTATACGGAAACTAGACTTGTAAAGCTACACTAGATCCACGCCACGCGACGTCGTTCTTCGTACAAATCAGCTCCCCTAGCCAAGTTACAAACGTTTCGCTTGCGTTTAACGCTTCGAGTTGACCTTGCCGTCAATTCTTTTGTTCTGACTACGTGAGTGAGCTTCGAGATGACGTCGTTCCCGTACATTTGAAGCTTTCTACTAGCGTTAACTATTGCAGATTAGTAACTTGACTAGGGGTACAGGTGTGGTCCACGTTTGCGTCGGTCTAATGTAGTTCTAGCTTTAACCTTTACGACGCACATCTATAATAATACGCGATGTGGCCTCCAGCGCCACGGATATTTTCTGGCGTTTTTGTTTTTATTGAATATAAAACAAACAAGAACTTATTATGTTTGAAAAAGTTAAAAAAAAATTTTTAACAGGGCAATTTTCCATAAAACAAAATAAAAGGTCTTGTAAAAGTCTTAAATTTATTTTATACTATTATTACTTCTAATCAATCAAGCGCTGAGGGCACGAAAATCTCGAACTTGTATATTGGCGATTACGATTGGCGTTTAAAAGGTTAATTTGGGACTAGATGGCTTTCTGTGAAGGCTGTGTATCCATAATATTTGAACCATTCGGGAATCAAAGCCACAACACTCTGCGTGCAGTGCTATCACTTGCTAACACTCAACCGCTGTGCCAACCGTGCTTGACAACAGTCGCCTTACTGACCCGCGTGACTTATCTTCGTGTGAATCAGTGACCTCACATCAAAACAATGGTAACCCATGTATGTTAGACAAAACGTTGCGTGCTTTTTCAAAGTGATTACGCACTCGTGCTAGAATAAACGTTAACCTTGCTGACGCTGCTACGTAATCTTGGTAGGTCCACTTTAATGATGTACAGTTGACGAAGGAGATAAGCAATTAAATTGCCGACTTCTGTTAGTCGATATTGTCACCGGCCCACGCTGAAAACCAGCGCTACAAAATATGTAGGTACAGAAGTCAATCTACATACAAAGCGCGCTCGAGCAACGCACACATAGACACCGCTCACGGACACGATATCTCGGAGCGCCTCGGCCCGCTTGTCGAACAGTTCCGGCTCAAACGCTCATTAGTGTGCGTCCACCGAGCGTAGGTATAAAAAGTGAAGTAGGTACATGCATGAGATTGTCTTCTGTACCTATCTATTTTGTGCCAGCGCTGTGGACTGCTTGCATTTTACTTGTGGACACTGCATTCTGCTGAGCGTTCGGCTGTTTTGCTCGGACGTGGCGCATAATTTTTTATTGTTTTATTGTCATTTTTACATGAAAAAAGTGTAAAATAATAAATTTAAAAATGTACCTATTTATGTAATATGTTAGTCTTAAGTTTGCGCCTTTTCGGGTAGATAAAATGCTTTTCTTTCTTTATAGATCGCCAGCAGTAGCATCGCTAACTGTAGGCAAAGTGGGCCCTAACCCATGGCCTCGCACCCAAAGCGAGGGCTCTTTAAGAACGAGTCATTTATTTATGGTTTTATTTTAACAAAAATGGCTATCCGCCAATTAGGTACATTATTTAAATTTAGCTTCACTTTTTTTGGACTTTTGAATGACCATCATCAGCCTTTTTAATGCTCCCACTGCTGGGACTCAAGCCTCCTCTCTAGGAGAGGGAATAGACCATAATCCACCACGCGGGACAAGTGTGGGTTGGTGGATGTCACATGTCTTCGACTTTTGAATAGTTACTACTATTCAAAAGTCTGTCATTTGAAAATGAATGAAAATGTCGGTCATTTGACTATTCAAAAGTGCTTTTAAATGGTCTAAGTATTTAAAATAAATGCTTATATCTTACAATGTGTGAAGTAATTGTTCCCACCTCAAAAAAAAAGAATATTTCGTGACCTTTAACTAAATAGACACAAATACTAGATCCACTAAAATAACCGTGGCATTAATTTCGTGTTCCGTAATCACCACATACAAGTAAGTTTGGATTCATCGAGTTATGAATCGAAAAAGTTTCGCATTCAATTCGCTGTGTCATAATTTGCGAAAGGTCAAAAAGAAAGGTGTGTTCGTCATTATGGTTATATCTGTGATTTACTGAGATGAACGTGCGAATTTAAAATTTCTCTAAATAGAAGGTAATCAATTCGAAGAAAAGATGGCTGGATTGTGTGAGGAGTGATATGAAAGAAAAGGGAGTTAGTGATAGTGTGACGGACGACAGGACAGAATGGAAGAAAAAAACGTGTTGCGCCGACCCCAAGTAATATGGGATAAGGGCAGGAAGAAGAAGAAAGGAGTAAGGTAATCAATTCCGCAAGAAATTAGGTTGTTGGCGAGATGAGCATTCTTTATAGAAATGGTTCTAAGAATAATGTACCATCGCAGTCATATCTGCTTGATCACTAAAAAAAATTTTCACTTGAAACCTGCCGCGGCGCCAAACCAAACCCTTTGAAGTTGTCGTATCAAGTGCAAGCAAAAATGAACTTAGCTGTGGTCCAGCGGAAGTGTCTTTGATGGTACTAATAACAAAAAAAAAGTAGTAAAATTATGTCTAAAAAAAGCTTGTCGGAAGTTTATAGGAGTTAAGATCATATTTCAAAAGCGACTGTGACCTTTGAATCTTTTTAATATCTTGTCTTTGGGTAACTAGATTGTTAGAAAGTGTTACCACGGCCCTGAAACGCAAAGGGCAACTTATAGAACATGAGAGGGTTAAGTCAAGGGTCTTTCCAGCCACGTCTAACAACTTGAACATCCGACCGGATTTAAATGCACACATATCCGGACATTTAATTCCGGCTAGCTGTGCCTGGATAGAACCCCGCTGATCTTTAAATCCATTCTCTTTGCGAAATATTGATTGATTTACATATGCTATCTACATTCTGAAGATCACTTAACCAGCAATTTTTATGTGTAAACAAATTTCTAAAGATCAAAGTTTTTCATGCCTTTTGACTCCGTTATTATGTTTTATAGCACTGCTCGGGAGTTTCACACTGAGTTGCGGCGCGTTGAGTCGGCATTTCGTGACGTGGATCTAATGTAGTTCTCCAAGTCTAGTTGCCATATAAAATGTAAGGAGACCGACGCGTCCCCGTCCAGATCGGCGTACGTGGCACACGTGGACCCAATGTAGTTCTTCTGTCTCTTTTCTAGCTTTAGTCTGTAACAGTCTGACACTTCCTGTCGCTCGCTCACCCCGAGTGGAAGAAGTTATTTTTGCTATTTCCCACTTTTCAAGAAACAAGACACAAGATGCTTTTTATCTCAGTAAGGATTCAAAAGGCATTATTTATTTATCCATCATTCCCTTTGGAATTGGGGACCGGAATGAGAAAAAAAACTAGGTAGATAGATTAGTCTTAGGAATCATACGTGATTCCTAAAGCCCACATAAAGACCCTCTATTGTATGAAAGGTCATGCGTGTGAACAGTTAATTTGTAGTATACATACAGGAACCGGTTCTCGGGTAATAAGTGATAGTACAGAAGAGATATTGCGTGTAACCGCTTAGCTACCGCTTGTATGGTGGCTTCTGTTTAGATATATGTTGTGGCCAAATCTTAGAATTGACCATTTCATGATATGGCCAACTAAAACTGACCACAACATTTAAACGCAAACATTTGATGAGATGGTGGTCAAACGCGAGCATATCAATAATAATAAAAAAAAAAAACATTTGATGATATGTCAAACCCCGTTTGGCCATATCATGGATGTAGGATGTCTAAAGAAAGTAAGCCAAACGAGGATTGAAATATCATCACTATTACTAAACCGCACTTTTTAACTAAACGCCAGAATTACATTCAGCCATTTAATCGAATCGCTGAATTGAATCGATCACGTTTAGTTAGCTACTTGCCTAGCCAAGAATATTAGAGAGTATAGACTCTCTCGAGGCGTAAAATTAACTTACATATTGTTGCCTTTTGGTTTATGATGGCCGACATAGCCCTAAGAATCACCGAACATCAGTGGCAATGAGTCACACACATTACTCATAGAACAGATGGCTGTTGGGATCGAAAGGTTCTGGGGGTAGACGAAGCCTTTTACACTTAAATTTTTTCATCAGTTTAAACTAGATGAGGCCGGTGTTTCATAGCTAGACTACCCTGAGAAGAAACATCGAAAAAAAAACAATGTGTCAAAGTCTCTTTTAAAGGCTATACAGCAAACATGTAAAGATTAAATTATTTTGTCATGAATATAGGTTAAATTATTTTGTCATGTAAAAATTAAATTATCTTGTCATGTAAAGATTAAATTATTTGAAAAACCCTACAGATTACTGGCTGAGAAGGTTTTTTGAGGAAATAACCACAGAGACTTGAGTGGACCGATCCAGTTAGTGCAAGCATTTGTTAGTATTGGTTTGTTTTGCATTCATAAACCATTACAAATGTACAATAGTTTTATTAGCCGTTTCATTTTATCTTTTCTCAGAAATATCTCAAAATGAAAGGCAGGTCAATAAATTAGCAACATCTAGCATTGCATGTTAACTCCTAAACATTCGATTATGGCCGCTTCGAAATCTAACATAATATTGCAAAGCATGTCATAATAATTACACGCGCTTAATTTTTTTACAATGTCTGCTAACCACGCAAGAGGAGAGCCGTGAAATTATGTGGTAATTAAAGCAAATATTTTGTGGCTAGCTTTAATTGTGGTTTTCCATGATGTTTTCAATAAATTTGAATGGTATTCGTTAGTAAAATCTGACATTGCCATTACTCAGAAGGAGTTATCTGATTATCTCAGCTAGAGATGTACCGTTGCCGGCAATATTGCCGAGAAGTGGGAATACTGCTGGCAATATTGTCGGCAATATTTCCCGAAGTATAAAAAGAGGTTGCAATATTGCCAGCAAAATGCTCACTTCAGGCAATATTGCCGGCAACGGCACATCTCTAATCTCGGCAAGCCTACGACCGGGTGGGTATTTAGATCAGTAAAAATCTGACACTATCTCCCGCTCCACCCAAGGGCGGGGGATGTCAATTAAATGACTTTTACCCACCGAAAAAAAATCTGATGATCTCAAAAAGAAAAAGGCAACGTTTGATAGTTTGATATCAAGTAAAATGTACGAATTCGATGTAGATAACTTTTTTGCTGGCTTTGGTTCATCACAATCGGTTGACTATATCCAAAGAATATTCGCCGGTACGAAGTTCGTCTGGTCATCTAGTAAATAAATAAATGAAAATCAATCCCAAAGAAAGCCAATCACTGCATTACTTTCAAAGATTGATGAACGCATATATACGTATATGCAAGCAATCTGCCCCAATGGGTCAGACTATATGCAACATTACTGTCTAAGTTTACGACACGAGTGTAATGTAAACATAATATATTGTGTACATACAGCCATGTAATAAGATTATGTCGTCATGTATTGAATTTCTAGCGAATGATATGTTGCGAACACGGTTACTAGTGAGATATGTACTTACTGGATTTAGGTTTAGGGAAACGTGAGTTTCTATTACAAAACGAAATATGATCTAATGTGATGGCACGGTGGAGCAGTGGTTGAGCGATTATCTACTGCACTGCGTGTCGCGGGTTCGATATCCACACGGATCAAATATTTGTATGGTCTACGGATTGTTCCGGTTCGCAACAATGATGCATTTATTTAGAATAAGCTTTTGCCAGCAGCACCGTTCGCGTATCTACATAAAATATAGCCTACGTTACTCAGGAATAAAGCAGCTATCGATCGGTGAAAATTTTTCGTAATCGGAACAGTACTTTCAGAGATTACCTCCTACAAACATTCGCTCTTTAAAAAAATTCAAAAGTTTTTATTTCACATAGGCCTACATGGGCACTTATAAAACGTCAGAAGCTAGTGCACGGTTCCAAATTGGTCGTTTCCAATGGAGAAGAACCGGCAAGAAATTCCATGGTTACTCTTTTGGAACGAAGTTCCTTATCGCGCGTTGTGAAAGGGGGCTAGACGGAAAAAAATCTCACGAAAAGTTGTTACGACATTTTTTTTTTTGTCAACATTCCTACAGATGGAAATTGTTTCTTTTTATATGTATTATTTTTTTTATAGTTTAATAAAATTTTATTACAATTCCTTCACTAATTAATGGAAAGGAACTTCGATCCATCCGGGTGTCCCTTGACACCTCTCAAGTTTTTTTATATTACTTTTTATCTTTTAATATTAGTGTAGATTAGTTATTATTATATTATTATTAGTTTAGATTATTACTAAGGTGTTATTCCTAGGGTTTCATTCCTAGGAGTTATTCGTAGGGTGGGACAAAGTTTTAAAAAGGAATATTATATTAGGTATGTCACACTTATCACACTAATACTGTAAAAGCGAAGGTTTGTTAGTGTGTGTGTATTTCTAACATTTCTTAACGCTTGGACACGAGTAGACTATATCCTGGAATATTCCCTTGGAAAAAATCTACTTTTAACGAGTAAAGCCGCTGGTAGCCCTAGTGTTACCTATGACTTATGAAGTTGCTATTTTAGGAAACGGGTCGCTTTGTCTTTTTTAATTATAAGTTCTTAGATTATGAATTTTATACTAAAGGCTACTATTATTTCCTTTTTGACATAAGTGTTTTCTTTTATTTCTCTGGGTTTTGTATTGTCTGTAATATCGCTATATTTGTAACCAGGGTTGTTTGAAATTTGAGGATCACCACGCTCGGGCCACCGGCCCCAACACAAAACGCCGCCACCGCCATATCCTTACTAATATTATAAAAGCGAAAGTTGGTTTGTTTGTTACGTCTTCATGCCTCAATGGCAAAACCGATTTTGATGAAACTTGGTACAGGGATAGACCATGTCCTGGAATAGGACAGGATACTTTTTATCCCGGAAGTATGTTTCCTTGGGATAATTTTCTGCTATCACGCGGGCGAAGCCACTGGGAGTAGCTAGTTTTCTATAGTTCTCGTACAAGTTTTATATGGAATCGCCGCACACGGTTGAAGCCGGTGGCCGCCACACGCTACAAATCGCCGCTACTCTCTTCTTGTGGCTCGCACTGGCCACTAAACGTCGATACAAAATGCCGTCACACGCCACTCACGCATTTAAACCTTCTTCGTCAGAGTCCATTTTGATACTGCGTGTATGAGTTAAAAAAAGTAGTAGCCAATAGTGGCTGTCGCACGCTTCAGCTTCTTTTGCGGCCGTTTTTGGCTTCTCGTAGCGGCAATGTGGCTGTTGCGTGTGGTCCGTGTGTGGCGACCCTAACGCGCTGTTCTAATAAGGCGTCATTCAGTTTATTCAAATCAGGCGCGAGGAAGTCAGTTTATTTTAAACATGTGCTTCATGAAGCAAATAATTAGATAATATAAATTGTTCATAGTCGCCAAAAGCCGATAACTTATTTTTAACTACTTTATTTTTTTCAGTTTTTCTTGTAAGAATTTTATTATTCACTTTTTCAAGTCGATTTTCCTGTAATATTTTCTAAAACATCTGTCTTTACTCCATCGATATTAATAAAAAGTAACGTTATTTACATACAAAATTATTTTTAGTATATGCGAAACCTGAATATAGTTTATTCTGAATCAGTAACTGAATCCATTCCAATAATTTTTACACCGTGTTAAATATTTAAAAAAGGCCACAAGTTGGATACCACCGACACTCAGTACAAAACAGGCCACGGCAGGTCATAGCGCTAATGCCCGCTATAGGCATAGACCAGCAATTTTCTGGGTGCAAATGCAAAACAATCCCACAGCCCCGTGGATGGCCCGGTGACCAAGTATTTTTGCTGACATAACAAGCTTATAACTTTGTGATTTTTCATGATACAGTTATGAAATTTTGTACATAAGTTCTTTACATAAAAGTAATAGACACGTGTCCAGGGTTAGCATATACCTAATTACCTACTAAAAATAAGTTTGTATATTTCTAAAAAAGCCAGTCCTTTTATCTATCGATACTAATTACAAATGGGGTTATTTATATAGTCAGATTTCCATTTATTCATAAAAATTGATTCTTTGATCACAAGAGTACCTAAGGTAAATACGAAAGAATAAAAAAATATTTCCAAGGCTGGGGAAAATGTGGATATTGACTGCCAATCACTCATGTCAAAACGAAATACCATATTTCACATATCACAAGAAAACATTCTCGAACAAAATAAATGCGTACATAAAACGAATTTCATATGTATCGAAGAAAGTGCGTGTAAAAATGTCAACTGTATGTGGTCAATGGAAATATGATTGAATGGCCGACTTCTTTGAGCTGTGGTTTTTTTTTTAAATTCAAGTGTTTTCGACATTTCTGGTAACCAATTAGCGTTGCGGAGTTGAGTGGTAAAAATATATATAGGCTGGCTACAGATACATCGATTGAAAGTCTATAGAACCCTTTTCTTCGGCGACGATCTCTCGCGCTCGCCAAGCCATGGTCCGGAGTGCAGAGGATGCATCTTTTGACAGTTGAATATGAGAAAAACATGCGTTACTCAGATCAGTCAGATCCGCATGTTTGTAGTAATTGTAGCCACCTTTACTCGTATTCTTACTAATATTATAAAAGTGAAAGTGATTTTGTTTGTTACGTCTTCACGCCTAAATGGCAAAACCGATTTTGATGAAACTTGGTACACGGATAGACCACGTCCTGGAATAAGATATAGGATACTTTTATCCCAGAAATATGTGTGCCTTGGGATAATTTTCTGCTACCACGCGGTCGAAGCCGCTGGGAGCAGCTAGGATGTATATATTTAGAAGAAAAAAAATCCTCTACACTAGTAATTACTCCTATATCGTTGATGCAATCTCTAACATATAAACTCAGATACATAAGACATCCCAATTTGGAACAATTACTATCTGTAGGACCCTCAAATATTTGTTCCGTGCAGGGATCGAAGTCGCAGCACACAGCACGGTTAGTACCCATCGCTCAACCATTGCGCCAACGT
This sequence comes from Mythimna lalbum, assembly GCA_949319445.1. Taxonomy (NCBI): domain Eukaryota; kingdom Metazoa; phylum Arthropoda; class Insecta; order Lepidoptera; family Noctuidae; genus Mythimna; species Mythimna lalbum. Next base: position 17,128,634 of record OX439358.1, on the reverse strand, counting down.
GGAACGTTGTCGTAAAAACGACTACGTTATGCACACGACGTAGTGCGTACTATTTATAGCACGATTTGAAGAATTCTCAATAACAATGTAAGTAAATGCTAACAAATATAAGTGCCTCCTCACGATGCGTAGCTATGTAAAGCGTCTCAAGTGAAAGGACATAATATAGATAGACGATGAGAAGACGTTTCCAATGGGCGACGCATTCAAAGCTACAACTACATAAGACCGACGCACACATGTAACACAACGAAAGGTTCTGGAATGGCAACATCGTACCGGAAGACGTTGGAAGGACTCTTACAAGGTGAGCCGATGACCTGGTAAGGGTAACGATAATCCGATGGATGCGATACGCACAGGACCTTTCATTATGGCGGCACTTGGGGGAGGCCTATGTCCAATAGTGGACGTCTTTCGACTGAAATGATGATGATGACACGTGTAATACGCCTGTTTTGTACGTAGTAAGACGTGACGTGGCGTGGACCAAGTGTAGCTCTGGAAGTCTAGTTCCATATAAATTGTATAGACACCGACGCGTCGAGATCGGCGTGTGTAGCACACGTGTGAGCAGAGTAGTTCTACCTTCAAGCTATAACTATATTAGACCGACGCAGATGTGGACCACGCCTGATTTTTAATAGAACGACGTCGTGTGGTGTGAATCTAGTGTAGCGAAGTCTAGTTTCCATATAAAATGTATGGAGACCGACGCGTTCAAATCGACGTGTTTTTTTTTACGGTGGGCAAAAATTATCTTATGACAACCCCCGCCCTTGGGTGGAGCGGGTGGTGGGCAAGTCGACGTGTGTGGCACACGTGTGCGTATTGTAGTTCTAGCATTAAGGTACACTTGACCCACGCCACGCGACGTCGTTCTTCGTACAAATCAGGCGTGGTGCACGTGTGCGTCGGTCTAATGTGATTCTAGCTTTACTAAAGAGCGCACTCACCTTTGCTCATAAAAAGAAGAAAGAAAAAAGAAAGAAAGAAGAAAGAAAGAAGAAAGAAAGAAGAAAGAAAGAAGAAAGAAAGAAGAAAGAAAGAAGAAAGAAAGAAGAAAGAAAGAAGAAAGAAAGGAGAAAGAAAGAAGAAGAAAGAAAGAAGAAAGAAAGAAGAAAGAAAGAAGAAAGAAAGAAGAAAGAAAGAAGAAAGAAAGAAGAAAGAAAGAAAACTATTTTATTTGGCATACGAACTCGTAGATACACACAATGTAGACACTAATGATTATATAAAAAAGAGACACCCAACAATGTGTGTCTCACGACTGCGACACATACGTCCAGTTCAGCAAAAATACCAGACAACGTGGTAGTTGCCTGACGCTGTCATAGTGTCAAACTCTTATCGCTGATTAAAACACAGAAGACAAACCTAACATTTGTATTAGTTAACCATTACTACAAAACTGAATAGAAAGCAAAATGTTTAGCTTCTCCCAACATTTGTCATGCTTATCTAGATTTTTTATCGTATCTATTATTCATTGTTCGCAGTTTCCTAGACTATAAATTTCTTTGAGTTTAAATTGTAATTATAGAGTCATTAGTTTAGTTTTGTGGGGTTTATCATGCATTTATATCGTTCTAGCTTCTGCCAGACCGGAATATAAAACTATTTTGTTCCAGTATATGATCAGATGGTCCGATGATCAGCCGTTTGTGCGTGAACGAGTTATAAACATACTTACAAACCTTTGCCTTTGTAGTATCAGTGCGATATTATAGTGTAATAATTTTTTATCGTATTTAATATGTCACCGGTAAATTGCAGATTGCGTATGATTGCAGGTAGGTAATATATCTTTATTAGATTATAATTATTTTCTCGTTAAATTATGAAAAAATTGTTTTGTAAACGATAAATCACATCCAAATTGAGTTACATAACATCTTATAAAAAAAAAAAAATGTACAATTTCTTGCAATGTTTTACAATTTTACGGCGTTTGTTAATTTCAATAACAAATATATCTATGAACATCCAATAAGGGCCAGTTTAACGTCCTCCGGTTCACTAGAAGGGCTGTGGGCACTAGCCCACAGCCGCATATTCAACAGGTAAATAAAACAAAAGGCCTCTCATATAAATACAAGACAGATTCCTTCTCATATACAAGTCAGATTCCTTCTCAAATACAAACCAGATTCCTGCTTAAAACTTAGTCCAACTAGAGGTGATAAAGAAGGCTCCAAATGTGTAAATTTTAGCAACAAAAAATAAAACGCAATGTTGAAATACGAAATCACTTTTTCAAACAAAATTCCTTTTCACTATTAACTTTCAAGTATACAAATAAAATTGCGAACAAACGACGGATAGTGGAAACGCATATAATCTTGCGTAAGTTCATGGCTGGTCCGAGTGTATGCGCGTGAGCATGTCAGCAAGCGGTCCCACGCCCGGGAGCCGTAAATTAAATATTTTGTAATGAATCCACAACGATTCCGTGGGTAGGCGCGATCAAACGGACTATCACTGTTTTGTAAGTTGTGTGAAATGTTGTTAACTGTGACTTGTGGAATAGGTACTTAAAGGTATCTAAATTTATCCACAGAAGAATTAAGGTTACGGACATACCCTAAAGAATCGCCAAACTTGAGTGACAATAGGCAGAGCACATTGCTTGCAGAAAAGAATCAATGGGGCCGAAAGGTTCTGTAGTGACTACTACGTACCAGAAGACGTTAGAAGGCCTCCCACAAGGTGGACCGTCAACCTGGTGAGGGATGCCGGACGTACCGGAATGATAAAATGGAACCATTACATGAATTGAAAATGAGGCTTATGACCCAGTTATCAGAACATTATAGGCTGCTTAATTCATTAATCCCCAAGCGAACGCCAGCGTTCGCGCACTCATTGTCTGTCTATTGTCTCTAATCATCACGATTTAAGAGTTAAAATAAGATTTTGAAAATTTATACTTTTTTTCAAAGTGGGAATTTATCAAATAACGTGAGAAAAGGTGAAGCTAGAAGTGATATAAAATAAATAGGACACTAACTCCCTTAGCGTGATAGAGTGAAAAATAATAGGACACAATGGTAGAAAAATCGTGTTGCGGCGACCTCAAATAACACGGGACCAAGGCAGAAAGATGAAGATGAACATAAATATTCCATTAGGATAATTTTCTACTTTCACACTGACGAAGCCGGTAGCAAAAGCTAGTACTCTTATATAACTTATAGTACAAACCATATATACATTTATTGTTAAAGAGAATTCAATATAGAAGGTACGAAAAATACATTGAGCTCGTAATATTGACTAACTCTATTACTAGCCTGAGTGTGGGAGGATATTATAGAATATTCATTTACAAAGGGCATGAAAATGGATCCAGAATTGCGAGTAAATTGAGGCTTGTAGCTCTCACATTACTTATTTGAGTAAAGATAAAGCGTACTTTTAGGTAAATCGCGGGGAACCGATGGATGCGTGACGCACAGGAACGGTCGTTGTGGCGACGGTTTTTTTTATGGTGGTGAAAATCATCCAATGACGGGCGAAGCGGGAGATAGTGTCAGACTCTTACTGACTAAAAACCCACCCCGTTCCTTCTAGCCTTCATACCGAGGCTCGAGCTCCCTTTCGGATAACCCTGGCCCCAGTAGGCTTCGACCCAGCTGGGCCCCTGCTGTTGCTGACAACTCCTTGAGGCGCGCGGGAACAGTGCGCGCCGTCGATGTTTTGGGCTCGGTCCGGACTCTGGACAGTTACCGGACGGTCGGACTTCGAGCTACCCATGGCTTGCCGTTCGCAAGCCCGCCGACGCTTGGGGAAGGCATATGTCCAATAGTGGACGTCTTTCAGGCGATATGATGATGATGATGATGACTTAGGTAAAACCTACACAGGATTGCGGGTTTGATCGTAAGAGTTACTGCGATCCTGGAACGCAAAAAGCAACTAAAGGACCAGGGACTTAAGGTAACTTTCAATTTAGATGGTTCATGTTCGGACTGCTGGAACACGTTTGCCATGCCGCAGCCGGCCGGTTGCAGTCCGTTAGCAGTTCGACAACAAAAGCCTACATTGAAAATGTGGCTGCCGTGCTTTTGTATGCCAGAGATGCGCTATTCAACACTGAATTGAACAAGTGGTGCTTGAGACGTTGCCGTCCGGTTGTCGACCGTTTGCCGCACGGTTGCCGCACCGCGCGCTGTGTATGAAAAATACGATCGTTCGTACGCAGTATGACTAACGCACCCCATCCGCACCGCAGCCGGCCGTCAAAAAACGTATACATTGAAAGCGCCCTACTCCTGGGATAAAAAAGTGATATTATATCCCATTCTAGGTCATAGTTTACCTGTGTGTCAAATTTCATATAAATCCGTTTAGCCGTTTGAGTGTGAAGGAGTAACACACACACTGACACACACATACATACCAACTTTCACATTTATAATATTAGTGTAGTATAAATAACTGTTTACATAATTGCGAGGTAAATAAATTCAAACACGGTAAGCAATCACGGTAATTTTATTTATTAAGAAGAAGATATATAGATGATTACCCTTTTGGGTTAATGATCAATATTTTCCGGTTACTAGCCGCAAAAAATATATAGGTACAGAAGTCTATCTACATACAAAGCGCGCTCGAGCAACGCACACATAGACACCGCTCACGGACACGATATCCCGGAGCACCTCGGCCCACTCGTCGAACAGTTCCGGCTCAAACGCTCATTAGTGTGCGTTCACCGAGCGTAAGTATAAAAACTGAAGTACATACATGAGATTATCTTCTGTATTTTGTGCCGACAGTGTGGCTGCTACTTATAAAGGCTTGTATAGACAGACTAGTTGAAAACACAGAGAGTCTTTATTTCCTGTTAGCTACGAACTAGGGGTCGATATATTCTCGACAATTCACACACATCCATCGGTGTTAAGGAGTGGAATTCTCTGCCAAAGTCTATGTTTCCTTATAGCTACAACCTAAGAGTCTTTATCTCAAGAATGAATAAGTTACTTCTGGGCAAGCGTCCTTCATCGTCGACCACATAATCAAGTACAGTATTATCATCACATCGGGTGAGATAGTGGTCAAATACGAGTCTATCCATAATAAACACAGTGGAGCATACGTTGGAGGTGTACCCTGCTTGATTGTGTGATCACCGTGTTAGCGTAGGGGTGAACTTTGGCGCCCAGCCCTGGTTTATACCATTCCTTCTCGCTCCGGATCAAGGCATGGACCATGATCCGTAGCGAGGAGGAATGCGATTGCCTCCTTCAGCGAAGCAGTAAGGCTAGTGAAGGAGGCTGCCGCCCACGTAAGGGAACGGGCGTCTTTAAGTCCCAGCCCGCCAATTTCCAGCAGGCGTAGAATTGACTGACAATGGCTAGTTTACTGTCTGGGCGTCATGCGTCAGGTAACCATCTGGTCCAAGCCCTAGTCGATCGGCGGAGTTGGACGCGCGCTTCAAAGAAATGTCAGCACAGTCTAGGAGCCCAGTAGGGCTGCAGCCCACCAGGACTACTGGACCATAGGTTTACTCATTGGGAGTAAACCTATGTGTGTCCTGGAACGCAAAAGGCAAAGAAGAAATATACCTGTGCTTAGTTAGTAAAATTCTGCCATACCTGCTCCGCCCTAGAACCGAATAATTTCCCATCTCAAAAAAAAAAATACCAGTGATTACCTTTCCAAAAAACTTTTCATCTTAGTAAAAACCTCATTTCTGAGGCCTTTACTTATGTAAATTATCGACTAAGGAATTAGAATTATTACGACTACACACATATACGGGTATTACAGAAGTTATTGGCATGCGCGAATCGTGCGTGACTTCGGTAAAGATTATGTAGTATCACCATACGTGGTTTCCTATACATACCATTATGAACGCAAAAGGTAGGTATAGGATGTATGTATGTTTATTATATACATGTTTTTTTTCCCTTCTACTAGCTGCTCCCAGCGGCTTCGCCCGCGTGATAGCAGAAAATTATCCCAAGGGAACATACTTCCGGGATAAAAAGTATACTAACTTTCATCAAAATCGGTTTTGCCATTTAGGCGTGAAGACGTAACAAACTTTCGCTTTTATAATATTAGTAAGGATATATATATATAATAAATAAGTAAGGATTCTGCGCAAACCTTGAAAATAGTTTGATCAGAATAACGAGCAGCATCAATATATTTCAAAAAAATCTTCATAAAAAATGTTGCCCTGCCTATTTATTAATAGGCAGGGCCAGTCAAGCCATCACGTGCTCAAATCCACCCAAGTAAGTAAGCAAACCCGCCCAAGTAAGTAAAATTTTCTCTCAAGCGGGATAATAATTAGTTCTTATTTCAATGCAGATACGAATCTTAAACAAACTAAAACAGCACATAAATTCTTTATATTTTCTCTCAGAATTAGGTCAATTGAATTAAAAGTCATTTGGGGTGTCTGAGGTTTTGCGCATTTAACGTTACCTACACGTTATATAGAATGCTTTAACAGATTCAAACTATTGTCACATCAAATTGAAATAAATACTAAATTGTCTCTTGACTTATTGTCATTTTGAAAGTAAATTATAAAGAAAAACATTTCTAAAGACGATGACCACGAGACAGACTATAATAAAATAGGTAAAAGCTTAAAGAATGTGTGGGATACACCACAATGGACAAGACTATTTACTTCAATAAATTGTGTGACCTAGAGATTGTTCCAAAGAGTGAGCGATTTGAGAATTTATTCCGTGAAAGTCTTCACTACATTCAATGATTAATTTCAGTCGAAAATTTTCCACTTCTGGGAAAAACCTATTCTTAAGCATTGACCGGGTTTGAGGCTCTAGACAGGAAGTTATTTTATAAGCTACTATAGCTTTTGCTCGTGGCTTCGCCTGTTTACATAAAATATAGCCTATGACACCTAGGAATACAGCAGCTTTCTATCGGTGACTTTTAGCAATCGGACTTCCAGATATTACCTCCTTACAAAAAAAACAAAAACTTTACCTCTTTATCATATTAGTCTAGATATTAGCGACTACTCTCAGCCAGCGGCTTTGCCCGCGTGACTGTAGGCTTCTCAACATACATTTTAGACCACAGTTTCATTCTCTTTGGGGGCAAATTTTGGAATATCCTCTCTCGGTTTTCGCCTACGTCATAAAAGGAAACCTTGTTCAAAATCTCACGTTCCAAGCCCAGCAGTTCTGACTGTCTTCCTTTTATATATACAACGTGTAACATTAAATGCGCAAAACCTCAGACACCCCAAATGATGTTTAATTCAATTGACCTAATTCTGTGAGAACAAAAATATTTAAAAAATATAAAGGTTTTACATGCAGTTTTAGTTTGTTTAAAATTCGTATCTGCATTGAAATCAGAACTTATATTATCTCGTATATGAGAAAATTTGATTGGGCTACAACCATTTGTGTTTGTTTACCTATTTGGGCTGGTTTGGAGACATAAAGGCTTAATGAGTCAAGCCTTTAATAAATAAACAGGGCAATATTTTTCATGAAGATTTTTTTTAAAATGTAATCTATTAAATAATAAAAAGGGGTTCAATTGATTCTACTCGTTATTCTGATCAAACTACTCGTACTTTCAGGTTTTGCGCATTTAAACTAACAACCAACAGACCAGTCAATACTTATCAGTAATTTCTTACCCAGTGGATAGCCACATCACTCATAATCAACCCATTCATTAATATACCAACCACTGATTTCAAATAATAAAATAAAACGACACACATTTAGATAGACATCTGCACTCTACAGTTGCACATCGCTCTATATTATGTAAATCACAATTACATTTCCTTTCATCTGTACATCTAAATTACAGATTACATACTGAGATTGTACAACAAATTAAGTCCATTAAGAAATATAGTAGCCTCGGGCTAGTATTTGTGTTGTTTCCAAATCCATCCTGTTACAAATGCGAATTGTTTTAGCGATTGGCCGTCGATCGAGTGAACATCAAGGAAGCATCTCCACCGCTCACTAGCAATGAAAGGTGAGGTATGACGTCATCTTGTCTGTTTAGCATTTAATCGGTAACAAACGGTTTTGGAGACGGCGAGCAATGGGTAGGTCGCTGTCTAATAAGGACCAGACTTGCGTCGACGGCATATTGTATTCCACGCGCCCTCAAAAAATTTCAGCATAAAGATAGAACTACACTGCTCACACGTGTGCCGTGGAACTTAGGTGTGGTTTTAGACAAGAAGTCAGTCCTAAGATTGCGTCTTATCCGCCAAATAAATGAGGATCATTGGCAATGATGCTCTCGTCGAGTTGAGGCTTCAAAGTCTTGAGCATTGATGCCGAGCCTGTCGGTTTTCTACCGGTTGCAGGTTGGGAAAGTGCTTAGCCTAATTTCATCTAGACCGTTCCATCGTTGGACCACCAGGCGTAGGGCGTTGCGCCACCGGTACATCCCGTTTTAGGAACACATTCATTGTGCATACAGCAAGGAGTGGAATTCCCTGCCGGAGTTTGTTTCCTGATGGCTGCAACCCAGGAATCAATTCAAGAATGAATAGGTTACTTTAGGTAAGCGCGCTATGCCGCATCGTCGCTTTCCATCAGGTGAGAAAGCGGCCAAGCGCAAACCTATCACAATAAAAAAAGTGTTTTTCTTTTTTTCTTTTCTAAAAGTCTGACACGCCCTCCTGCTCCACCCTAGAGCGAGAGAAGTCATTAGATGATTTGCCACCTCAAAACAAGCATCTAAAGTTGTTTTCAGGAACTTATTTTCTTGATGGATTGATTGCTTTGAGCAATTGAACGCTGAAGCCTTGGAAATTTTAGTTTTTGGTGAAATTAAGTCGACTGCATTCATCTCAAGACTTCGGTCTTAGCGGCGAGCGGCGCGGCGAGCGGTGCGGCATCGGTAAGCGGGCGCATGGCGCTATGAGCGGCGTCTCGTGGCGTGCTTCAAACATTTTCATACTTTTGATCTTACCGCTCGCCGCACCGCGCTTAGCTACCCGTCGCAGCGGCAAGGTCGTGAACGAGCTGTTATCCTACGTTTTTCAAATTCAACCTTCTTTATTACTTTCAATCCTATGCTTTAAACTATAGCTTATTACAGTACATCAAGAATAAGATACGACAGCTCTATAGACTTTCTAAAATTACAATTTAAAGCATCTCTAAGATAGATTTTTAAACTTTTTAAGCAGAGATGGTAAACATTTGGATATCCGGTTATAATATTTTCGCCAACTCGTATAGTTATCCGAACGCGTCTGGGCCACACTAATAAAGCACAGAAATGTGGTCAGATGTCAGAGGCAGGTCTTTATACAGATTATCTATATATCAAGCCTATTTTATGGCTTGATATATAGATCATCTGTACAAAACATTTCTTTCATGTTTCTAAATTACAGTGTTTGTGTTTTTTTACAATGTTTCAAATTGTTTATTTACCTACGGCGAGGGTCCACCCTTAAATTGTTGACTCTATTATCCAGTCTTAGCGTTTCGCCTCGTTGTTTTTTCAGCTTACATCAAAGAACTGTGGCTTGGAACAATTTGCCTGCTGCGGTCCTCCCGTCTGATTATAATTGAAGTATCTTCCTGGCAAGAGTAAATAGGCTCTTAACAAACTAGTGCGTTTCACCATCAACGATTGCATCACTGCTTACCATCAGGTGGGATCGCAATCATCATCATCTTCCTGCCCTTGTCCCGTTTTATTTGCGGTCGGCGCAACACGTTTTTTTCTTCCATTCTGTCCTGTCACTCGTCACGCTATCACTAACTCCCTTTTCTTTCATATCATTTCTCACACAATCCATCCACCTTTTCTTTGGCCTTCCTCTCCCCCGCCGTCCATCCACATGTAAACTCATAAGTTTTTTAGCAACATGCGTTTCGTCCCTCCTTTTCACATGACCATACCAAGACAAACGATTTCCTTTCAACTTTTCAGTCACTGGCGCCACTCAAGCAATCGCAATCAAGCACTAGTTAATTTAATGATAAAAAAAAAACACTAAAAAGGAAAAAAAAAATCAAAACGATTTTTTTCCAGGCAACCTATGATGGGAGAGTTGGGTGAGAGATTTAGTCACAATGCCTATAAATATTTTAGATAGGTAACTTAAAATGCTATAATAACTTACCTAAATCATAAATAAATATATATCAAGTAACGTGAGAACAACGTACACATGAATAGACCAATTACATAAAATAAATGATAAAATATGTACATATTTACAAGCTTTTATTTAGTTTCACCTGTTCCGATGTTTGTCTGTAATCAAATCTTGCAAATTAAATTTGACCCACTTCCCGGTTACCGATTGAGCTAAAATTGTAAATCAGATGATAATGAAAAATTATAATGACTTGGAGCTGATCTGATGATGGAACGGAAGGTGACTATAGGAACTTCGAAATTAAACGACACAACCCCATCGAGTTTGGGCTCGTATGATTCGTCTTGACGAGTATTCATTATATAGGTATACCGAGCTATAAAAGCTTGCTATGAAAAAAATATTTTCATTAAAAACTGTTTTTTTTTTCAGTCAAATACACGGTAATGACCTAATCAATCTCCCTTCAACCATATTCTATGTCAAAGTCTTCTTATTTATTCATTCTTGTGTAAATACAATAATAATTATTCTACTAATATGTAGATAGTACTTTATTCACATTACACGTGCCAAAGGTTCAACTACCCTGAGATACGGTTGTCACAAATTGGTATAATAAAAATTGATACAGGATTCACTTATATATTATACTGTCTTTTGCGAGCGGCTTTGCCTGGGTGAAAATATGAAGTTTTAGTATATGCGAAAAGAGAAACACGTGTCTTGTTTTTTTATGTAGGTACAAAATTTCATAACTATATCGTGACAACGTAACAAAGTTATAAGCGTACTAGCTTTCCGCCCGCGGCTTCGCCCGCGTGGACTACAGTTTATATCGCGCGGGCAGAGACCCGTACTCAATTATAGGTAGCCTATGTGTTATTCCAGTGTCTCTTCTACCTACCTACCAAATTTGATCTAAATCCGTTCAGTAGTTTTTGCGTGAAAGCGTAACAGACAGACAGACAGACAGAGTTACTTTCGCATTTATAATATTATATAATATATATAATATATAATAATATAATATATTAGTAGGGATACTAGCTTTTGCGAGTGGCTTTGCCTGGGTGAAAATAGGAAATACACAACATTCGTTTTAGTATATGCAAAAACCGAAACATGTGTCTAGTATTTTTATGTAGGTACACAATTTCATAATCAGGAAAAATCACAAAATTTTACGCTTGTTATGTTACCCGGTTGCCTGCTCAAACATATTATGGTCCGGGGCCATCCGGGCGAGGGGTTGTTTTATGGTTCACCGAGCTGGCTCCTAATACCCACTATGCACTGCCGTGACTTGTGTTGTACATAGTGTCTGTGGTGTCTTGAGACCTTTTTAAAATATTTTTGAGTCTATTCATTACAAACAAAAATACGAACCTTTCCTTTATATAATACTAGCTGCTTCCAGTGGCTTCGCCCGCGTTATAGCAGAAAATTATCCCAAGGGAATATACTTCTAGGATAAAAAGTATCCTATCGTAAAAAGTATATATATCGTGTACTAAGTTTCTTCAAAATCGGTTTTGCCATTTAGGCGTGAAGACGTAACAAACAAACTCACTTTCGCTTTTATAATATTAGGAAGGGTTAGTATAGACTAGTTAGCGCCCGAGACTTCGTCCACGTTAAACTAGTAAAACAGCACAATGCCATTTGAACACAATTTGAAGAAGTTTTTTTTGCGCGTATAGGTAGTATTGTTATAGTATCGAATGTAATTTTATATGTATATACTAAAAAAAAAAAAAAAAATATGTTACAAACAGACACTATACTTATAGATGTATACATTATCTATAATTGATTATAATAATTCCATTAGATGTAAGCACAAAAAAGTCGGGCTGTTTTTTTCCGCGTGGCTGGTTGATCGCTTTTTAGTTATTAAATGCTTTAATAATTGCTTTGAGCGTTTATAACATACTAGCTTTTGCCTGCGGCTTCACCCGCGTACATAATCCCAGGATAAAAATATTATATAATCAATTAATTTAACGTAACCGAATTAAAACTAACTTAAAAAATAAAAGCCCTAAAGAAGTAAAAAAAAGGCAATTTAAAGTAAGGCGTCGAAAAATTCCTCCGCATCGCTATTTCATTTCTTGTGTATTTCTTCCAAATTTGAAATATTTAAACAATCAGCTTTATATTTTTTTTTTGTTTTTTGCATAAAAATGACTTAAATTATGAAGCAAAACCGTATTAATATTAGCATACTGAAATGCAGCCAATTGTGGTTCTTAATCGACTAATTTCCATACATAACGCAATCACTTTCGAAATTCGAATTCGAAAAATTAAATGATACTTATCATTTAACACGACTGCACAAAAAAACATGATGTAAATGAGAATTATTTAAATTTATTAATGATTACAATAAATCCTTTCACTTATTTATTGTAACATTCGTTTCTTGTCATCAATACATATTATTAATTTGTTTTATAATTTGCACTGTTCCGATTTTATTTGATTTTATAAATTTTTTAACAGATGGTCGATGGGGACGAAAGATTCTGGAGTGGCAACCACGTACCAGAAGACGCAGCGTTGGAAGGCCTCCAAAAAGGTGGACCGACGACCTGGTCAGGGTACGCGGGAGTGCCATGGATGCGTGACGCACAGGACCGGTTGTTGTGGCGACGTTTGGGGGAGGCCTATGTTCAGCAGTGGACGTCTTTCGGCTGATATCATGATGATGATGATGATACATTTTTGTATAACATGATGAGATTTTAGTACGAATTTGAATTTGGAATATAAAAACTGGTTATTCATTTTATGTGATTGGTTGGTGCAGTGTGCTTGGTTATATTAATTTCACTAAGTTGCTTAGACAATGCTTAGTCATTCATATCACTTGAAGGCTCGCGTGGATCGCTCCTACTTTTTTCGGACGGCGAGTTACTTGTTGCTTGCCGTCTGCAAGCTCCCGCCTACAGTGGACGGAAACTGCCTTTGACTGCCGATGCCCAGGGCGTATCTTACTATGGCCGGGCCGTGAGGCTGCCTCTCCTTCATGCTTATCGTGACCACTTCCCGTACCCTCTTGCCCTACCATAGCCTGGACCAGTGCCGAACGTGAGAAGTCACCGCCAATCGCCTCCTTGAGTACATAGGGCTTCGCTCAAGCGGGACAGACCTCCACCTTATGCTTCACCGTGTCCTCCAGGCGATCTCAAGAAGCTAAGATATCTTTATCTACTTTCATATTGCACATAAGCTCACCTAATAATCTCATGGGACTCATAGATGAGTGTGCTACATAGTTCTTATCGCTACCTATCCCCAAGCAAGAAACCAATGACAATAGATTAATATCTATACTTTTAAACTGATAATCTACCTTTAATAACTACCAAGCACATTGATAGCCGACAATTTCAAAGATACGTCACAACCAAAAATCATCTTAGTTTATCAAAAGCATCTCATTTCTTATTCCCCAGATCACGTCTCAAGCTTGATGAGAGAGGACACGTTTCTCTCGGTCATATTATCTGATATCTGAAATTGAAGAAAAAATATATACCTATACGGATATAGAGAAAGAGAGAGGGAGAGAAAGAGGTCACAGAGTTCAAATGTAGTTTCGATTGAAATCTTGACACGCTTATTGGAATTGGTTGGTGTAAGTGTACTTGGTAAAGCCACAAATATGTATATTGATATGTTTCTAAGTGCACTAAGCTGGTTAATGTCATTTTCGGGTCGTAGATAGCCGTTGTGAGAATTCAGAAGCCCGAAAGAGGCTAAAAAAAGCTGTGTTACCAAGAAGCATCTTGTTTGGTAGTCACAGGGGGTGTCCATTAAAAATAAAAAAGGACCGGCTGGATGGGAAAAGAAGAGGAGATAAACTTTAGATAAATCTAATAAATAACTCTTCTACCATCGGACAAGCCGACGTACAGTGATTGTCAACACTTGTACGATCCGAACTAAGCGTTTCGCCGTTTATACCGCGTACATCGAAGTGGAAAAAAATTCCAGCTGCGGTCTTTCCGTCCGATTATAATTCAAAGTCAAAGTCAAAATATTTTATTTCACATAGGCATACATGGGCACTTATAAAACGTCAGAAGCTAGAGCATAATTTCGGTGCCTTCAAAGTTAGAGTGAATAGGCTCTTAATAAACTAGTGCACTTCACCATCAACGATTGCATCACTGCTTACCATCAGGTGGGATCGTAGTTATGAACAAGCTATAAAAAAACTGCCTTTTGATTGCATGAAAGTGTGCGACAACTTTGCATAGAAAATGCAATATCCTTACTAATATTATAAAAGCGAAAGTGAGTTTGTTTGTTTGTTACGTCTTCACGCCTAAATGACAAAATCGATTTTGATGAAACTTGGTACAAGGATAGACCATGTCCTGGAATAGGACATAGGATACTTACTATTCCGGAAGTATGTTCCCTTGGGATAATTTTCTACTATCACGCGGGCGAAGCCGCTGGGAGCAGCTAGTTCATTTATATATTAGAATAGCAGTGAACACCTACGCAAAACGTTAAACATATTTTAATAAAATTAAAGAGTTGCACACATTTTAAACGATTTAATCTATTATTTAAATAAAAGCTACTACATTTCGATGTTTGACCATTTATTTGTCTTTTTGTTGCAACTTTATTAGCATACTTAGAATACCTCAAGGTGTTGCACACATTGTCATGCTATACTATATGTAGGTATGTGTGGTTTACACTATACAGTATGGAGTTCATTTTCAGATTTGATTTTTGTCTCTTTTTTGGGCTGCTTCATCGTACTGAGATATCGAAAGGAGATCGCATGAGTTGTTTTTTATATAGCCAACAGACAGACTGGCTTGTAATAGTACATTGTTAAACTAGGGGTGAAAGTTACTTATTTCGTCCCGAGAAGGAGTTGGCCGCTAATTCGAGGGACTAAATAAGTAACTTTAACCCCAAGGTAAGCACTGTGCTTTTCATTACGAATACAAGAAGACAGACCTAGTTTTTTTTTTTTTTAATAATTTGGCAGCTGTCAGTTGAAAGTAAAACTCCCTAGGGATGAAAAGTGTGATACTTTTCACCCCGCTCCTCAGGCAACTTCAGACCTACTTTCAGAGTATGAGTAATGAAAAATATACTTTTTAAGGATTTTGCAGTTCTAGAATAGTTTTGAATATTTGTAGAAAAAAAGATATGTATTGTTTTTTTGAGTGTCGAAATGATTTTTGTAAGAGAAGCGAATCAACAAAGAAAAATATAGAATTATGTTAAAAAGGCTCCTAACAATAATATAATTAGTTAAATTAACTAAAAGCCTTTTTATTTGCGTCTCCCCTCGCTACATTACCTACTATGATGAAGTATTCTATCTGATGTCATAAAGAGTTTGAAATTTTTTGATACTTGAAGTGATTTCTGGATTTAATAAAAACATTCCTAATTTATCGCATTGCAAGATCATATTTAATTTATGGAAACACAAGAATAACTATGTTTTTATATCATCACTACTATTGTAAAGCGGTAGATATTTTTTTTTTTTGTTTATAGAAGATATTCTCTGGAAGTAGGTACTGGTCCGATTGCTAAATTTTTTTCACCGATAGAAAGCTGCTTTATTCTTGAGTGACATAGGATATATTTTATGTACTTGGGCGAAGCCGCTGGAAAAAGCTAGTAAATGATAAAATCAATGACAATTTTTCTTAGTATTTTTTGTCCAGGTTTTTTTTTGCGATGTGTTGTCTCATATTAAATACTTGTATACTTTGTTTACTAAATTATATTGCTAAATAGAATGTTAATGTACTTTTCTAGTATTTCAATATTCTCAACGTTAGAAAGTAATACGGATAGCAAATATTATGTTAGAATGGAATTTGCCAAGGTTTCTCTTTTTAGCATAGGTATGTATATTTATTCTTGAACTTACTAATTAATTAATTATTGTGAAATATTAGCTGCGGGATTGTTACAAATCGCATAGGGCAACTAAAAACAATGGCTTATCATTTTGTTAAAAAGAGTAAAGAGTAACCATGAAGTTTCTTGCCGGTACTAATTCTCTATAGGAAACAAACAATTAAAACAGTGCACTTGCTTCTGACGTTTTATAAGTGCCTATGTAAGTCTATCTACGCTAATATTATGAAGAGGGAAATTTGTATTTTTGTGTGTAAGTATGTAATGAATAAACTCAAAAACTATTGTGTCGATTTAAAAAATTCTTACACCATAGGAAAGCTACATTCACCAAGAATAACATAGGCTGTATTTATTGCCCGTGCGAAGCCGGGACAGGCCGCTAATGTGAAATAAAATAATTTTGAGTTTTAGTATGAAGGAACAACATAGGTGAAAAAAGAAAGAAAAGGAAAGATAGAAAATGGCGTTTATTGGCATTCTAAAAATGGAAATACCTTAAAATGATACAAATAGTACATTAATTCATGAATCCCCAAGCGACCACCGGTGGCCGCGCATCTATTGTCTTACTATTGTGTCTCTAATTGACGGTATCTGAAGGGTTAAGTAATGCCAAAAGGGCTTCAGCTCAGCATAAGCCCAATGATAACACAAGATCACCACCTGACGCTGATTTTCAGCTGCAGCCCGTGCAAAACAGAAAATATTTATTAAAATCTAAAAGGTTCTGTGCATAGACCAGATAAAATCAAATGTTACTATTCTTCTTTACCCACAAAAAATCTGATACTCCCTCTCCCTCCACTTAGAGCGGGAGAAGTTATTTGATGATTTCCCATAATAAAACCTTTTTATAAAAAAATAACCGACTTCACTAAAAAATTAAACTGAATTTGAGGAGTTCCCTCGATTTCGCCAAGATTCCATCGTCAAATCCCAACTTGGTGACTATGGAACCTTTTCCAAAAAAAAAAAAAAAATTCAAATCGGTTGGCAAGCGACGAAGTTATGCGCGAACAAACTTAAAAAAAATACAAACATCCAAATTGAGAACCTCCTCCTTTTTTAGAAGTCGGTTAAAAATTTGATTGAGCAAAACCGCGGGTAACACTATACCTAGTGTACTAATTGATTTTATCTTCCGTAGGTTCAACCTACACGCGTGTGGCATAATACTGTTATATTTTCCCATAATTTTACAGTAATAAAAGACTATTAATGATACAATTCACCATGTTTGTAGCTATAAAACATTTTATCTAAATAATATCTAGTCTTTGTTTACGTAATTAGTTTTATGTGAACTATTACGACGTTAAGGTGAGCGCAGAAAATGAACTTGATAAATGTTACAACCTCTATTAGGAGAAGTTTAAAAGTGGCGCTTATGACTTAAAAGATGAAAGAAATCGTTTGACTTGGTATAATAATTTATTTCATCATAAATCTTCCGTTACAAACAGCCGTTAAGCCTTTGTTTAACTTGATATTAGTTAAACAAATGTTTAAAATAATTAGATCATTTTTAACGCCGTGACTCCTAAACAAGGTGTACTTATGTCTCATTTTTTAGGTGAGTGAATCATCCCCCAATTTTGGGTGAAGTGGGAGATAGTGTCAGAGTTTATCTGTATAAGTTAACTGTAAGTTATTTATTTAAAATAAGTTAGAGTTAAATTGCTTATTAGTCTTTTAGGCTAGATTGTAATCAATTATTAAGAAAATTATTCTAAATAATAAGGAAAAAAAGAGTTTAACTTGCTAAAACCCATTCGAGTTCCTGCTGTGCCATTGTTCCAGGGCCCCGGGGATCTCTTTCGCATCATCCATGGCCCTAGTAGGCTTCGACCCTGCTGGAGGTGTATGTCTCTGTGGCTTAGATATCAATTGTAGTGCTAAGTATAGTTCTATGAAGATGCTAGACCTGCAGTTCTTTGGCCATAAATGAAGGATTTTGTGACCTTCGTGGGAAAAGACGTGACTTTATATTGTATAATAATAATAATATTCCACAACTATTCTTCTAGTCCCAAGCTAAGCAGAGCTTGTGATATGGGTACTAGACAACTGATAAATATACTTATATATTTCTAAATACATACAGACACAGAACAAATGACCATGCTCATCACATAAACATTTGTCCTGGGTGGGAATCGAACCCACGACCTCCGGCATAGCAGTCAGGGCCACTAACCACTAGACCCACAGGCCAGTCAAAAATGTTGTATAAATGTTAAGTATGAGTACATATAACTTATAGTACCTACAATATAATATCGATGACAACTCTGTTCAACTTCAATGAATACAAGCTGACGGTGAAATATATCGGAATTAATTTTCAAGCAAACACAAAGGAGGGTAAACTTAACAAGATGTCAAAGTAAAGTGAAAGTTTAAGCCTACCTATCAATCATTCGACTGTCAGAGACAACGATAATAATAAGAGGGCTTGTAAACCGACCGTTTTGATCGTATCGGTTAAACAAGGTTTAAGTTAAACGACAGTTTAGGTTAACCGTGAATGGTGTAGTTGGAGCTATAGTAGTTGCATTTTATGTTTGCAAAAGCGTTTATCGAACTTCATTGAATTACTTATGCCTATATTCTATGGTCACGCCACAATTGCGTCGTAAGTTTGGGGTAAGAGAAGTTAGGAAATGATTTCTCCTGCCCTAGGGTGAAGCAAGTATTAGTTTTTTACTGACTAAAAACAACCTGTATGTTTTTTCATTTGCCCTTAGTGTTCGTGTGTCACGTCACTCTTTCAAACGTTCCTGCAGCCCTCAAGCCCTAGAGGGCTCTGTCAAAATAAATACCCCTAGCTTAGCTTAGCTTGGGACTAGACGGCGTTGTGTGAAAATTGATTATTTTTATTATTTTTATTTTTATAGGAGTCGTAAATGAATACCAACCACAATTTTCGCAAAATGATATGCCCTTTCTCATAAGAGATTTATGAGTGAGGGCAATGACCGTTAATGCCATGCCAAAATGTAACTACTATAGCTTAGAAGCCATGCTGTGAATTTAACAAATTAAATAACACTTTATGCAAGTTTAATTTGTTAATCGTTAGGTTTGATCAGAGTTTGAAACAATTCGAGATTAAAATATGAAAGAATGATGTAATTCATTGTTTAACTTGATTGGTGAGTCCACTGTTATGCCAATGTTATGATTAGTTAAGTAACCTTAGATTTTTTTATATTTACAGTGTTAGAGTTATTTACTAACTAGAGTTGGTGAGTGACTGTTGTTTTTTCTTCGGTACGCTTGTTGCGTACGCGACGAATACGTAACAAGCGGACGGTGGTCACTCACACATTCCCCGCGCGCTTGTAGTAGTGCAACCGATTCGAGCGGTTGTTTGAAGCTTTGCCTCTGTACGGTTTATCTACTCATGTGCCACGGGTGCGTCAGCGCGTTGGTTTAATTTTATCAGTTGAAACCCTAAACAATATACATATATACCTACACAAACGCTTTTCCTAATAATATGATCAGTTTTCGTGGAAAACTATATAAAGTTGTTCTATTTTTAGACAACCTTACCTTATCTATGTATTATGTGGTTTGTGAAAAACAGGATGTTCATTTTTCAGTCCTAGGCTTTTTTTTTTGTTGGGTAGGCATTTATCAAATATCAGGCACTTAAGGAATTTTTATTGAGACCTAGAAAACTACAAAATTTTAAAATAAAATTAAAAGTAAAAAAAACTTTTAACCAATTGCAAATTACACACAGACACTGAACCAATTTTAATGATCGTGATCATCATATAAACTTTGTCTTAAACCACTACACCAACAGCCCAGTCAGAATATAATATTAATATTTAAAGATTGCCAATGAAATAAAAATTACCCTGTACATATAGAGAGTTTTATCAATATACAAAGGGAAGCTCTTTACAAGCAAGTGATAGTGTGACCTCAATATATATAAGCAATAATAATAATATTCCACAACTTTCACACAACGCTATCTAATCTCCGTAGCTAGAAGTTATAATTTGAAAAGATAACAATTGACACTTAGACCTATCTTAGGCCTACTGTCCACGGCCGCGTAGCTTCATAGACGCGTATTCGTCATTATACGCTTGGTGTACGCCTGCGTGAAGGTTACATACAAAACTATTTTTTTTTTATATTCCACAACTAACATACAACGCCCCGTCTAGTCCCAATCTAAGCAGAGCTTGTGTTATGAGTACTAGACAACTGATAAACATACTTATATAATATTTCTAAATACATACATATTATAGATAAATTACACCCAGACACAGAACAAATGATTATGCTCATCACACAAACATTTTTCCTATTGGGAATCGAATCCACGACCTCCGGCATAGCAGTCAGGGCAACTAAACACTAGACCAACAGGCCAGTCTCAATCTCCGTGGCTAAAAGTTGTGATTTTAAAAGAAAACAATTGACGCTCAGAAGAGCGATACTACAGTGCGTTTCACTTA
The DNA here is from genome assembly GCA_949319445.1 of Mythimna lalbum. Taxonomy (NCBI): domain Eukaryota; kingdom Metazoa; phylum Arthropoda; class Insecta; order Lepidoptera; family Noctuidae; genus Mythimna; species Mythimna lalbum. The sequence continues at coordinate 17,108,123 of OX439358.1, read as the reverse complement.
AGACGTTCCTTTGCCGTAATGTTGGCAATACGGAAAAACGGTGTTGCAATATTTTTAGCAATTAAATTACTTAATATTAGGGAGATTAACTTCTATTTCGTTACTTTTAACAATTGCGTTTTTTTTTGTTTTTCTTTTTACTATTTTTGAATAAAGTATAGGGCGCTGGGCTCCATTCCGATTGCCTTGTAGTTCTTTCAAATACCGAAAACGCCATGCCACAATATTGTATCTTTCTATAACAACATCCTTTTAGACCTGATTTTTTTAAATGTCCCATTCCACTCATAATTCTCCAAAAAGTGCTGCAACTACCGTTAAAATCGATTTCGTTGCGCATTTCGGGGAACAATTTTGGTAGAGTAGGCAACTCTTTCCTTTTTCCCTTCTTTTTTATGTAGACAGACAGGGGAGCCAACATTACGCCAAAGGAACGTCTTAAGTGAAACGCACTGTAGACAATATCTTAGGCCTACTGTCCACAGACGCGTAGCTTCATAGACGCGTATTCGTCATTATACGCTTGGTGTACGCCTGCGTGAAGCTTACAAACGACGAAGCGACAGCTTCGTTCCGCCGTGTCACGTCTATGAAGCTACGCGTCCATAAAAAGTAGATCATAGTTATACAATGTGTGTTGTTTATATCCCATGACTCAAGGATAATTTCATTTATTTACCAAAAACAAACTTTCAATTAATTTAACTTAAAAACTATTTAAAGAACTTTCGAAACGCCTCGTTGACACTACGCGTGACCCAAAGGCTGGCTTTTACTTCGGTCAAAGGATAAGCATTGCCATTCAGCGTGGCAATGCCGCCAGACTTTTGGGTACATTACCAGTCGATAGCAATGCGGAGGAATTTTTCGACGCCTTACTTTAAATTGCCATTTTATTTGTTCTTTAGGGCTTTTATTTTTTTAGTTAGTTTTAATTAAGTTAAGTTAAATAACTCAAGGTGTATATTCTATGAGGAAAAACAATCCTTAAATTTTAGAATATGTGGTCCAAAAATGCATGGTTTCGAAGCTATCATCATAATTGACCCATAACACAAGCTCTGCTTAGCTTGTGACTAGACGGCGTTGTGATAGTTGTTGTAGTTGTGGAATTAAGTTTAATCCAAAATTGTCACCCATATGACAAATCTCTTTTTTGCGACGTTGCCTCTGCGAAGTTTGGCAACGTCGCAAAAGAAAAGTTATGAAAAAATATGACTATGTAATTGATGACATTACATAAGTACGCTGTCATATTTCATGTAAGGCTGTTTTACATTGATAATCGTGAACTTATCGAACCATTGCGTTCATACATAATGATTCGATAATTTCTAAAAATTAAAACAATAACAAGCTTTTAATGAAAATAATTTTTTATAGCAACCTTTTTTAGCTCGGTATGTCTATATTATATTAATACTCGTCAAGACGAATCATACGAGTCCAAACTCGATGGGGTTGTGTCGTTTTACTACGAAGTTCCTATAGCCACCTTCCGGTTCCATCATCAGATCAGCATTATCATGACAAGGAGTCATAATCATTTTGGATTGTAATCTGATTTACACATGCATGCAAAATTTCAGCTCAATCGGTAACCGGGAAGTGAGTCAAATTTAATTAAATTTGACCCACTTCCCGGGGCCAAATTTAATTTACAAGATTTGATGACAGACAATCATCGGGACAGATGAAACTAAATAAAAGCTTGCAATAATAAAAAAGGTCAAAGAAAATATTTTTTTGAATTGGCTAGTTGATTCTTTGATACGGTCTCATTCATACCCTTGATTTATGGGATATAAAAAAACTCGTTGTATAAGTAAGCTTCACGCAAGCGTACACCAAGCGTATAATGATGAATTCGCGTCTATGAAGCTACTCGTCAGTGGACAGTAGGCCTTGACGAAAACCGACGTCTAAGTAGCTACAAGCTACTAAAATACCAAGCATCGAATTACCAAGCTTAAACAAACTAAGTTTGAAGTAGATATTGTTGTCAAATACTCTCAAGTAACAGAATTGCGCACTAGGTATCTGATAAAACTTGCCAAACATTTGCCGAAGTTAATTTGTGAAACTTTTGGACAAACATTTGGCCCGGCCGGTTGCCTAGCAACCCTCGATCTTCCACGCCCAGCCTATTGATTGGTTTATTCTAATTTTATTTTGGCTCTCTCATACATTTCTTTCCTTTTGCTTGTTTGTTGAATTTTTCATTAAGGTGTAGGTACGTAATTTATTTGTGTTGGGATTTTCATGGGATAAATGTATTTATCATCATCATCTCCCTAGCATCATTTTCCCAGCTAGCTTGGAGTTGCAGACTGCCTGTCACTCTACCTCTCTCCGGACCAAGGCTTGCCCGAGATCGCTATCGCCGACGAGGTCAAGGCAGGGCACACATTGACCGTGTCCTCCGGCCGGTTCACACAGTGGTGACACCCGGGCTTTTCTTCCGCACAAATCCGGTGCAGGAATCTAACGAACTAACCATGTCCGGTGAGAACCTGCGTCATGCGGAAGGTAAGGACGCCGTGTTCTCTTTCCAGCCACTCCTCAAAGAGGGGATTACTGCCATAATTATGGCGTGCCCAGCTCTGGGTACCGACAGTCGCTTTCGCCATTCCACCATGAGATCCCGGCGGAACTTTGTCCGCGATGCCGTGACTTGGCGCGGACACCTGAAGGAATACGATTTGGTTTACTCAGTTGCGCGGATTTTAATTAATGTTTTTAAATTGTATAGTTTGTATTCTAAAGTTACACTTTGAAATTAAATACAGTTTTAAAGGATCAAAAAAAATATTGAGCTCTTCCTTAATTTAATCCTCTTGATATTCTCGAACAACCTTTACTTTATTTTTATAAAATAAATGTACAAACTTCGGGCTCCATCCTTACTAATATTATATTATAAAATCGAAAGTGAGTTTGTTTGTTTGTTATGTCTTCACGCCTAAATGGCAAAACCGATTTTGATAAATTTTGGTACAGAGATAGTTGGGACCCTGGAGACGGACATTGGCTATTTTTTTTTTAAGTTTAAAAAGGGGGAGAAAAAGTAAGGTATAATAATAAACGCAGACAAGGCCGCGGTTAAAAGCTAGTCATTAAAATAAATCCGCCACAATTCAAAAGCGATCAACGCACATTTATAAACAATTTTAAACTTTAACAAATATTCAATTTGCAAAACGATTTTAAATCTGTTTCCATTAGATTGCGCCACCAAAATGTATTACATTCACTATTGCATAGTAAAATCGTAGATTCTCGTATAATTATGCGTATCCAACTAATTCGATTTGATCTTCAGACAAAGATGGACATCACTGACATTTCGACATTACGGTTCTTTTATATAATTTTAAAGCATTAGGTAGGTATACTCATCATTATCATCATTTCAGCCGATAGACGTCCACTGTTGGACATAGGCCTCTCCCAACTGACACCACAATGAACGATCCTGTGCATCCCGCATCCATTGGATTCCCGCTACCTTCACCAGGCAACGGTCCACCTTGTTGGAGGTCTTCCAAAGCTACGTCTTCGGGTACGCGGTCGTCACTCCAGATCTAACAAGGAGTTTCCTAACGTGAGCAAATCAAGAATGAAGATATTCGCAGGAGCACCAAGGTTGTCGACATAGCACGAAGAATCGCTAAAGTGGTAATGGGCAGGACACATTGCTCGCAGAACAGATGGCTGTTGGGACCGAAAGGTTCTGGAGTAGGGACCGTGTACCGGAAGACGCAGCGTTGGAAGGCCTCCTACAAGGTGGTCCGATGACCTGGTAAAGGTTGCGGGAACCAATAGATGCGAGATGCGGGGGATCGTTCATTGTGGTGAAAAGGGAGGGCAGGCCTATGTCCAGCAGTGGACGTCAAGCAGCAAATGGTGATGATGATATGTTCCTTTATGGGTGTAGGCGTTTTTTATGGGAGCATGCTTCCGGGATATACAGTATCCTAATTCTTATTCCAGGACCTAGTCTACAACTGTAAAAAGTTTTATCGAAATCCGGTCAGCTGTTTGAGACTGGAGAGGTTACAAACATGTACCTAATTGAAATTTTGCCTTTACAATAATAGTGTGATAATCAAAGGGGTATTTTGTTACCCAAATACTGGGTTTTATAGGTTAGATATATCTCTTCTATGCAAGCGTGCTCCATCGTCGACCACATCATCGCATACCATCAGGTGATTTATTGGTCAAACGCGAGAGATCTATTCTTAATGTGTAGAAGTTTTTTCTTACGTGCGCATCACTAAAAACTTCTATCGTTCGGTCCATGGCCCTCTACGGGGCGCCGGTGTGGGCCATACTGAACGCCTACCAGAGGGTCATGGCAATACGGATGGTGCGGGGTTACCGCACGATCTCTGACACTATCTCCCGCTCCACCCAAGAGCGGGTTTTGTCAATGATGATTTTCCCCGTCGACAGAAAAAAAAAAAAGTGGCCCGACTGATTTTGACGATTTTTTATGCAAATATATTTTTGTTAGGTTATTTTTCATCCTCTTTCCCCCCCAACCCCCATTTTCATTGATAATTTATATGTCGAAACCATATTTGCTGAGTCAGTTAGTAATCTATACTTTTTTATACTAATATTACAGAGAGAATTTTGTATTTTTGTTTTTTGTTGTTTAACAAAAAATGCTCCCAAACTTTCTATGCCAAAGGGGCGTAATTTTTCGGAGTGCCAAAGTGCAAAGACCAAAAGTTATTTCTGTGTAAAACTGACATTGCGATTGAGTGCTCAGAGTAACAGGTAGTGGCTAAATGTCACTTGTTCCAAAAGTCGTTTAGGTCCTACTTTCGTTTTGGTATTGCACTTTCTTTTTTATGTGAACGCATTTCTTTCTATTTGTTAGTGAGATGCTCAATCTTCTTTAAAATATTGACATCTGTCTCGGTTATTGTTTACTAGCTTTGCTTCCATGGTATGCTTGCATGGCTTATACCTCAAGAACCTTGCAGTTTTTTTTAGGTGGGAAAATCATCTAATGACTTTTCCTGCACTTGGGCGGAGCTAAAAACCCACTCCTTTGCCATTGTTCCAGGGCCCCGGGGATCTCTTTCGCATCACCCATAGCCTCAGTAGACTAGGCCCTGCCAGGCCCCTGCGGCTGCTGACAACTCCTTGAGGCGCGCGTGGTACACTACGCGACGTCGACGACTTAGGCTCGGTCCGGACGGTTACCGGACGGTCGAACGGCGAGAAAAACTTTGCAATTGAAACATTATGTAACGAAAAGTTAGTTTCCATTATTTTGGATGGGCATTCATTAAATAAATTTCCTCGTTCTGGATGGAGCGAGAGGGAGTGACAGCCTTTTGCTGAGTAAAGCCACCTATGTTCCTGCAGTTGCCGTTTACGTTCCAGGTAACTCTTTTGAATAATCCTGTATAAAAAAAAAAACAGTATTTCTAGAAATGCCTTCTACAAACAAGGGAAAAACCAACCAAAATTTTAACCTCTCAATAATTATGTTATTAAAAAAAGGTAATTAATTTGTAGCGCATCATCACATTAATCCATTTCATAAATTAATCCATTTCATAAATTAAAACGCAAATCTTTTTATTGCAGAATCATAAATTCGACAAGATCCTTTACCAACATAATTATGTCAGTAACTGGTTTCTGTCGGCAACCTCTTACTTAGTTTCCAAAATAAAACTTGCTAATTCCATATCGTACAGCATTTCACGAGCGAGCGTCAAATATTGGAATTTCAACCTTATGCTAGAGAAGTAAAAGTCTTGTTTTCGGTAACAGTCACTGTTACGGTCACGGCCAAGGTTTTTGCAGAACCTCGAAGGTTCAAAGTAAACATGCAATTAAGATACAACAGCTTTTTAAAAATCTGCGCGTGAGCAAGGTTAGTTATTGTATTTTTAGAATCAGGGTTGCCAAGGTACAAAATACCAAAGGAAAAAAAAACTAGCGTGTCGGAAAATTAAAAAAATACAAATAGCAATATTTGTTTTTTTTTTTTTAATTTTTTCCACACTGGGTTTTAACATTGATAATACTCCTGTATCATGGGTGCGCTCACAAATATGTAAACTCACATATACAAGACACCCAGACTGAACAGATAGAACAAATATTTATATGACCTACAGATACTTATGTATCTTTAGGTCATATAAATAAAGAAAGAAAGAAAATCATTTATTCGTACCTCACACTTACATTTAAATTAAAAAGCAGTAGAAATACGATACAATACAGAAAATACCATACAATTTAGTATGAAAACAAAAGATAAGTTTAAAATTTGTGTAAGGTCAAAAAAGCACCTAACTCAGCATATGCTGCGATATCTATATAGATAAATAACGCAGCGCTGGTATTCTGTTAGGGCCCGCGGTGCTGCCACGGTCACACTCACGGAGACTAAATAAACTAAATATATAGGTAAATAATTGTTCTGTGCCGGAATCGAGAATCGAACCCGCGACGTGTGCAACCAATAACTTTTTTTTTTTGATGTTAAGAATTTTGAAGCAAGGTCCAATGACTTTTTTCCAACTATTACCATATTTTTAATTCCTACTAAATTGGGGACAAAATATTGCATAATTTTTCAGATTTCAATTGGAACCGTGCACTAGCTTCTGACGTTATACTAGTGCCCATGTGCCCATATACGCCACTGTATGCTCATGTAGGTCATATATTGTGCGTACAGTCAAGGAGTGGAATTCTCTGCCGGAGTCTGTGTTTCCTGATATCTACAACTTAGGGGTTTTTAAGTCAAGAGTGAAAAGGTTACTTCTAGGCAAGCGTGCTCCATTGTCGACCCCATTATTGCTTACCATCAGGTGAGATGGTGGTCAAACGCAAGCCTATCAATAATAATAAAAAAATGTTTTTTTTTACGAGCTTTTATTTAGTTTCACCTCTCCCGATGTTTGTCTGTAATCAAATCTTGCAAATTAAATTTGACCCACTTCCCGGTTACCGATTGAGCTGAACTTTTGCATGCAGGTGTAAATCAGATGACAATGCAAAATTATTATGACATGGAACTGATCTGATGGTGGAACCGGAAGGTGGCTATAGGTGGGTAGTTAAACAACACAAGCCCATCGAGTTCGTATGAGTCGTCTTGACTAGTATTAATCATATAAGTATTACCGTGCTATAAAAGCTTGCTAAGCAAAGAATATTTTCATTAAAAACTTGTTTCAACTTTTACTCATCCACAAATTTCGGATAGCGGATGTACTTTGGCCAAAATTATTCAGCACACCACTTCAGAGATAAGTTTTGGGCAACAAACTGATTACCTATGCTACTTGTGCACCTAAGTGATCAACTCTCGACGTTGACATTTAGAGACATTTCACTCGTATTCAAGAAAAGAAAGGTTATATTTTGAGAAAGCTGAAAAAAGTTATCCTATGGTGCATGAAGTTGGAGGTTGAAATATTATCGTCATCATCATTAGCCGAAAAACGTCCACTGTTGGACATAGGACTCTCCAAGTGTCCATCGGATTCCCTTGACCCTGACCAGGTCATCGGTCCACCGTGCAAGAGGCCTTGCAGCGCTGCGTCTTCCGCCACGTGGTAGCCATTCCACTTCATTCCAGAACCTTTCGTCCCAATCGACCATCTGTTTGGCGAGTAATGTGCCCTGCCCACTGCCACTTAAATAGTATCTAGGGGACACTAATCCCAGATTTTTGAGATTAGCTTCCTGACACTCCCTCTCGCTTCGACACGACTCTCCCTAGCTTTTAACCGATCAAAATCTACAAGCTATCTTTCAGTTGCACTTTGCGTTCTAGGGTCATGGTAACTCTTTCGAACAATTCCGCAATCCCGCTAACTCAATTTTGCGTCGTTTATCCGGCCCTTGTTATTATCGGACGGAGAGCTGCCCACTACTCTCCGCCGACACCTACATATATTAAAAGAACTGAGACCAAAAACTGCCCATTCCCCATTTATTTTAATTGTTTAATTTTAAAAAGCGCTACTGCCCTGTCTTTGAACAGACAACTCCAATTAACAGAACCATTATCAATTAACATAACACCTACATCATATTGTAACACTGTTATTTATAGAAAACCAAAGGCCACAAAATAGAAGCCATCGATCATTGCCGAATAACACCGAACCACACCGAATGTTACGTCATCCAGTTATTTTTTTCTCACCGTTCAGTGTGCCAACTTGCGCGAGTAGATAATCGTGGGGCACTCTCCACTGCAATTGCAGGATTGCGTACTGAACGAGGCATGGAAAGTAGAACAGAAGGCTTACTTCGTAAGGTTTTGCAAGATTTTCTGCGATTTGATGCGAATATAACATTTTACAACTACACCATTAAATTGCTAGTTTAAACAAATTTTATAAAGAAGAAAGATTTGATTTTTTGTTTGTTTGTATAATATAATAATAATATTAATGTTGAGTCTGCCATTTGGGAAAACGGTCTCTGTTTTTTTTAATTAATTTGACAAAATTTTATGTTTGTTTGATTTTATATTGTTTTTTTTGTTTGTTTGTTGTTTTTTTTTGTGTTTGTTTGTCTTTTTTGTTGTTATTTTATGTTTGTTTTTTTGTTGTTTGTTTTTGTTTTCGTATCTTCTACTAATAATTTCATTGAAATAAACCTAAAAAAGACCTAGTAATAAAACTTAGTGTTACCCCTAGACTTAAAATTTTTAGTTCAATAGTTTCAACAGCGAGCTACCCATGGCTTGCCTTGAGTTCCGTTCAATAGCACGAGTTTTATAGAGTGAACCTTCTGTTTTCCCTGTGTTGTAATTTACACCCACTTGATAGAATGTGTGAAATATCTGATTCTCATGCGAAGCGCTTGAAACGCATCTAAACGCATCTATAACTATTGACTTGTTAGCGATTTATTAGAAGGATGTGATTTTTGGGAAACATACGTATATGTAGCGTTGCCAGGCGTTCGGATAAAGTCGGACATAGTCTGGCTTTTTAGTTGCGTGTCCGGCTAAATAGGACTACTTTGGGCTTTTGTTAGGCTTTGTAAATTTCACCATTCTGTTTAGAATTGTCTTCTGAGTTTTACCTTGTAACGCTAGCACAAGCAGGGCGGACATGCAATAGTCTAGAAATGATATTACTTAATTTTATTGTTTTTTTCATTAGAATTTAAAAAGGTTTTATGAGTTTTATTGTTATTAAAAAGCCATGTTAGACTTAAAAAAAATGCTTAAATATAATTTTTGACCAAATGTTTGGCTTAGTAGAGCAGTGGTAGCCGAGTGGTAACGGCCCCGACTTACGAGTCGGAGGACGCGCGTTCAAACCCGGCCAGGCGCATTGCTTTGTGTAATTTATTTCATCACCACTGCTCACAAAATGGTGAAGGAAAACATCGTAAGGAAACCGGCATGTCCTAGAACCAAAAATTACGGCCCATTCCCTCTCCTAGAGAGGAGGCCTGAGTCCCAACAGTGGGAACATTATACGGAAGACTAAGCTAAGCTAAGTCCGGCTAAATAGAATAGTCTGTCCGGCTTCAGGACCTGGCTACCCTACTGTATTACTTATACTTTTTACAGTTGATTCTGTGATCTTAGGTCATTCTTATTAGTAAGTGAAGGTGCAAACTTGAGACCTAGACGGTTTGAAGATAGTATCGACTGTTACTGAGCAAGAGATTGTAAGGTCAATAGTTTTGGACTATACGACGCAGCGGGGGTTTGGTTCGGGTGTCCAAATTTTACCGATAATGAGTAGTTTTAAGCGTACTTTTAACTGCTCATGGATATCTATGATAACAATGAAAGAAAATATCGTGAGGATACCTGAATTTACAGCCAATAAGCGATCCGACAGCGTTTTTTTTTTAACTCTTCTTATATAGTCAATTAGAGAAACAATAGTAAGACAATATACGCGAATGCGTTCGCTTGGGGACTCATGAAAAACAATGGGGTTTTTTACCCATCAAAACTGAGAGGAAGGCTGAAGAAAAGATGGATTGTGTGAGGAGTGATATGAAAGAAAAGGGAGTTAGTGATAGTTTGACGGGTGACAGGATAGAATGGAAGAAAAAAATGTGTTGCGCCGACCAAGTAATATGGGATAATAGCAGGAAGGAGAAGAAGAAAGCTACCTACTACTACCTAACATCGTTTTACGCCCGAGCTTCTAGTTTTTTTTTGTGAAGTCGGTTGGTTTCTGTTGTAAAAAGTTTTTTATTTCACATTTTTCAGCCAGAGTACCTCAGGAATGCTTGCAAAGGAGGAGGCCGACCGCATCAGGCAACGGCGCCCTCACCGCCGTCGCCGGGATTCCGATCCCGATTTACGGCCACCGTAGACGCGGGCTCGCGGACGGCGAGGCATGGGTAGCTCGCTGTCCGATCGTCCGGTAATGGACCGAGTCCAAGACGTCGACGGCGCGCACTGTTCCCGCGTGCCTCAAGGAGTTGTCAGCAGCAGGAGGGGCCCAGCTGGGTCGAAGCGTACTGGGGACAGGGTTGTCCGAAAGGGAGCTCGTGCCCCGGTATGAAGGCTAGAAGGAACGGGGTGGGCTTTTTAGTCAGTAAGAGTCTGACACTATCTCCTGCTCCACCCAAGAGCGGGTTTTGTCATACGATGATTTTCCCCATCGCAAAAAAAAAAGCCAGAGTACCTATTTCTCAAGACAATTACAATTAAACCAGACACTGCTAAGATTTTGAAGATTGTTTTATTTTGAAATTCCCGTATCTACCTTTTACCTTCCGTCTTCATCATCAGATCTACAGTTATAACCAAAATAAATCTCATGACAATTCTAATAAGCCCAACACGGCTAGAAAAAACAGTGGTTATTTTATTACGGAGTTCCTTACGGCTCCATCATCATCATCAGATCACTTCAATGATACTATTTTCAACATAACTATTCAGAACCATTTATTTATTGGTCTTGTCATAGTTGCGTAACTATCTTTAATATCTGTTAGGTTCCATTGGCAATTTCTGGTCTTCTTCACCAATTCCACTTCATCGAATGTTACTTTTTTACTTTAAATGCCTGAGTGCTCGAAGAACATACCAAAATCACTATACAGGGTTATTTGTAAAACACTAACAACCTTGCAGGACTGTATTACTAACATCTTAAACAACAACTTTTGTTCTATGCCTATAATATTTGTAGACATCTTTTGTCTGAAATGAAGATGATGTTGATGATCATTGATATTTGGAATACAATAGAAAATCAAATAACATAAACAAACAAATGAAAACTTAACCTTTTGACGTAACAAATAATAAACGACCTAAACCTTAGGCCTTCTTTTGAAGACATGTCACTTGATATGACATTGACATTTTAAAGTGTCAAACTGACACTATTGACACTTCGTTGCTTCACACGCCTATTTTTAAAGCGTAACGAATTTATTTAAGTGTAAGGAATTTGTTAAGAGGTGGAGCTATCATGTCTTGCACACGTGTGTAGTAGGGGTCAATTGGAAACTTCTTGATACTTATTGCGTTAATATGTTGAAGTTACTATGATCATGTTTGGTTTGATTGTAATGGCGTTTTCACAGCATTGCTTTTAAACTATCCCTTAGGGCTAGGTTTAAAACACTTTTTTTTCCTATAATACCTTCCCTTGTTCACGTCATCATCATCATTTCAGCCGACAGACGTCCACTGTTGGACATAGGCCTTCCCCAAGTGTCACTACAATGATCCTTGATCCTTGTTCATGTAAAATTGAAGAATTTTATAGCGAATCTTTTTAGTAGGTATTTTACATTTCGAGTATAGCAGGAGTAACCGTTTCCAATTACGAGTATCTCTATAATATAAAAATGAATCCCTATTTCCCTTGGTCACGCCATCATGCGTGAACGGCTCTGGACCGATTTCGCTAATTTTTTTTTTTGTTGTGTTTGATATTGTGAGGAGAAGGTTCTTATGGAAAAAGTAGGGAGTGTAGGGTAGAGTAGAGTAGGATAGAGTTGGGTAGAATAGGGTAGAGCAGGGTAGAGAAGGGTAGAGTAGGGTAGAGTAGGGTAGAGTAGGGTAGAGTAGGGTAGAGTAGTGTAGAGTAGGGTAGAATAGGGTAGAGTAAGGTAGAGTAGGGTAGAGTAGGGTAGAGTAGTGTAGAGTAGAGTAGAATAGGGTAGAGTAAGGTAGAGTAGGGTAGATGAGGGTAGAGTAGGGTAAAGGAGGGTAGAGTAGGGTAGAGTTGACAGCTTAGCTCAACGGTATCACAACATAACTATTAGATGGTACGAAGTTCGCCGGGACAGCCAGTTTTTCATAAATTTAATAATTTTTCTCTTCACCAACGCCCAATGGATTGAAAAATTGCCTTTCTGTTTCGTTTTTTCTAGATATTTAAGTAAATTACAGGATTGTTTAAAAGAGTTTAGCGTGAACTAATCGTGGGCGAAGGTACATTAGCGTGACCTTTTTCTTTAAAAAATTCGAAAACGATGATACAGCGACTATCGTCTTCAACCACATTGTCGTTTACCATCAGGTGAAATAGTGGTCAAACACAAGCTTATCAATTAAAAAAAAAAATCGTCGTTCTTAACAAATTGAATGCCAACTACGGATATATCTGTACCTATATAGTTTCTATACAGGGCGCCAGCTACGGATATATACGTAGGGTATCTATACGAAACGAGGATGTGCCGGGGCGAGAAGTACCAATGATGCCGAATTTACGTGATTATACTTATACGTATTTATCCGTATATTTACACCTAGAGTGCGTTTTTTTTTCGCTGATGCCTAGTACTGATATCCGTAAATAGACAAATGTATGTTAGCAAGTGACTTTAGTCGTGTAGCCAACTTCGGATATAGTTGGGTTTTAGTCAGTAAGTCTGACACTCCCTCTCCCTCTAACCAAAGCGCGAGGAATTATTCAAAGTCAAAGTATTTTATCTCACATAGGCCTACATGGGCAAAAGATGGATGGATTGTGTAAGAAGTGATATGAAAGAAAAGGGAGTTAGTGACAGAGGACAGAATGGAAGAAAAACAACGTGTTACGCCGACCCCAAATAAAACGGTATAAGGGCAGGAAGATGAGATGATGATGATAGGCCTACAAGGGCACTTATAAAACGATATCATAACTTTTACTGTTAGATAACTACTTCACAAAAAGGTATCCAAATCCTACTAATATTATAAATGCGAAAGTTTGTATGTATGGATGGATGGATGTATGGATGTTTGTTACTCTTTCACGCAAAAACTACTGAACGGATCTCGATGAAACTTGGTACACGAGTAGACCATATCCCAGAATAACACATAGGATACTTTTTATCCTGGGATTATGTACGCGGGTGAAGCCGCGGGCAAAAGCTAGTAAATAATAATTTTGTAATGTGTTTATTGAATTAGGTTCTTGTGAGAAACTTGTGAATTTCATTCATTTTCGTATTAACTAGATTATCACTAATTTGATCAGGAGTTTTCGGTTGTGGCACAACCTTTATCAAGTCTCTTAACTTTTAGAAAATCTGTTTTAACTAGTTTAGTTTAATTTTATTAATCGGATCCTATGCTACGGTGGATGGTACAACATACTTGTATATCAACATTTTTACACAACTTTTAAACAATACTTATACTTCTAATAACTTAAAACTACTAACTAATAATTTAAAAAGGAAAGATTGTATTTTTATTTATAATGCCAATTTGCAGTTCCTGCAGTCGTGCAGTCACCTGGACCAGACCATACCAGCCACCGTAGCGGTGTCCAGTCCAGTGGAACATTTTTTTTTCGTTGGGAAAAAATCATCCAGGTGACATCCCCCGTCCTTGGGCGAAGCGGAAGATAGTGTCGGACTTTTACTGACTTAAAAAACCAGCCCCGTTCCTTCGTTGCCTTTCATACTAGGGCCGGGTTTACCTTTCAAAAACAGACCCTTGACCCCAGCAGGCTTCGACCCTGCTGGGCCCCTACGATCCAGTGGGACTTCATACTTTTCCGCAAACCTCTAAACGTCCTATAAATATTATTGTTGAAGGAAAATCGTACCTCTTCTTAGATTCCGTGTCATCATCAGCCTTTTTAATGTTCCCACTGCTGGGACTCAGGCTTCCTTCTCTAGGAGAGGGAATGGGCCGTAACCAACTACGCGGGCACAGTGCGGGTGTCACGTGTCTTCGAATTTTTGGTTCTAGGAGATGCCGGTTTCCTCACGATGTTTTTCTTTACCGTTTTGAGAGCAGTGGTTATGAAATAAATTACACAAAGTAATGCGCCTGGCTGGGTTTGAACCTGCGACCTACAATTCGTAAGTCGGAGTCATTACCACTCGACCACCACTGCTCTGCTGATTCCGTGTAATTTCAAAGAAAAGCCCATTAAAGTACTTAGCTAGTAACAAACACATATATCATTTAACTATGACACGACCTTTGATGAATAGCCCTTTTAGCTTTTCATACAATTCTATACAATGTCAGAGTACGCCTACAATACAATACACAAGGTTGCAAGACTTAAAGCATTCATTTACTCTTTTTACGAAATGTGTTACGTCACTCTTTAACCGACTTCAAAAAAGAGGTTTTTTTTGGTGTGTAAAAATCATCCGAATGACATCCCCTGCCCTTGGGCGGAGCTGGAGATAGTGTCAGACTCTTACTCACTAAAAAAGACACCCCGTTCGTTGGTGCTTTTCATACCGGGGCTGAGCTACCTTTCTTAGCTAAGACTCTGGCCCCCAGTAGTCTTTAATTCGGTTGTATTATTTTCTTGTTTTTTTTTTTTTGTTACCTCAGAACTCCGACGTTTATGGAACAATTTGAAAAATGTTTTTTTTTTTGTCCTTTAGGATCGGATTTGTAATCGTCTCGGTTTGTAAAAAGTTTTTATGACATACTTTCTTACCTTTACCAAAAATAAAATTGAAAAATGTCTCTCCGTTCGGAGGAGCCTTCCTTTTCAACGGAGGTATGTGGAACTTCCGCATACCTACCTCCAAAATTTCTTCATAAAGGAGGCTGTAAATATCGAAAATAAAGCAAACCTTCCCATTATTCCCTCTATACCTATATACATACTTATATGCGAGAATTGAAAAGCTAGAAAAAAAAATATTGGTATCTATCCATAAAAACGTAACACACAGACAGAGACACTTTGGCCACTTTCAAATCATTTTATCATCATCAGTATGGACGTTTAGTTTGTAATTATTTAGTAAGATAGGTACTTAGTAAGGCTTAAAAGTCGTGACCTCAAATATATTGGACAGTGAAGGATAAGTGACTAATACTTGAACAGAGAATCTAAGTGTAGGCACGACCAGTGAAAGTTGCATTCAAGATTTATCTCAGTCCGAATGGAGAATGAATGCAAAATCTTTTCCGGTAAAGAAAGCGAAATTCAGATGAGCACTGTGGCCTTACCAGTGACGTTTAAAATGTCTATCGTGCGAGTAAGACCCTCTTGACCCAGCCGCCGTCTCGATTTCTCGCCACCGGAGGCGCGGGCTTACGGATGGCGAGCAATAGGTAGCTCGCCATCCGACCTTCCGGTAACCGTCCCGACCGTGCCCAAGTCGTGCCGTGTCGTCGATGACGCGTAATAGTCCACGCGCGCCTCGAGGAAAGTCAGCAGAACCATAGGAGCCCAGCAGGGTCGAAGCCTACTGAGGCCATGGAGTGTGCAAAAGAGAAACCCGTGGCCCTGAAACGAAGGCAAAGATTCTTTTTTTTTGCTCCTACATAAATGGGTTTCAGTCCCACTTCGCCCAAGGGCGGGATGAAGATGTCATAGGATTATTTCCC
The DNA here is from genome assembly GCA_949319445.1 of Mythimna lalbum. Classification (NCBI taxonomy): domain Eukaryota; kingdom Metazoa; phylum Arthropoda; class Insecta; order Lepidoptera; family Noctuidae; genus Mythimna; species Mythimna lalbum. The sequence goes on along the minus strand of OX439358.1, from coordinate 17,092,318 downwards.
TCCTAAAAAAACACTTCAGTTCAGGTCTTAAAATGGATCGTGTTAAGAGCTTTTGGTAGGGGCTTTGATGCAATTTGGACTAACAATCAAAGTGAATTTCTACGGTTCACGAAGTATGGAAATGAGAGAGAGGTTGGTCTGTCGATGAGCAAGCAGAGCAAGGCTTAAAAGGTCATTCTCTAAAAGTCAAATATTAAAAGATAAATGCTGATTAAAAGTATTGCATTAATCCGATTAAAATAACAATAACTCTCAAATTCGCATTTATTTGGTTCTCATTGTGGTTTTAGCCAATTAAGTATTAGATTCTGATTAAAAATGTTGCAACAACTAGTTTTAAATATTGAAAAGTTTGTAGCGACTTCTATGACGCAACATAAGAACTACGGAGAAAATACAAAATCCTGCATCGCGCAATCAAAGTTCTCCGCGCGATTTGAACATATACGACAGCCCGACAACAACTATCTGGTAGTAGCCCACCAGACTATAACACCTGTCTGGTCGGAGGATCCTCCTTTTTCAAAGGAGGTATGTGGGACTTTACTCTCTGTTCCGCATACTTCCCAAAAGTCTAAATGGCATCTTTTTTGGATTCCGAACTTCAGTCAGCAAAAACGAAACCCTTTAAGAACACTTTGTTGTCCATCTGTCAAGACCCTTTTTTTTCAGGAACACGTGTAGGTATGAAATTGGAATATATATCAAATATTCAGATCTGCTACACCTTGAGGAAGCGAAAAAATCGAACTTCTTTAGTCAACGCAATATAAAGATAAGGCCGTTTATGCTTCTATAGCTAGGTGTAAATAATACATTTTGATACAAGTGCAGAGTTTGTCATTGCAACCGAGGCGGAATTCGCTTGAGCCGTAGCGAGTGTGTGATGGTTATACACACCGAAGCCTACCACCACGGACACCCTTGTGAAGCCGAGGGCTGCAGTGACAAATCTGTATGGCTGCACAAACAAACAAACTCACTTTCGCTTTTATAATATTAGTAAGAATTTGTGAATGAAGTATAATTACATTACTTTACATATACCTTTAACGTCAAAGAATACGCACGGTAATGTATTTACCGTGGTAATATCTTTTCTGTTTCGCACGCACGTATTTTGTGTGTTTGTGGAGGGTGATTGCCAAGTTATAAATATCTTTGTTATTAAAACGTATGTTAAATAACACAGGATCGATCATTGTGGCGACACTTGGGGAGGCTTATGTCCAACAGTGGACGTCTGTCGGCTGAAATAATGATGATGATGATGATGTTAAATATTTTTATTGTCAACTGTACCCCTAGCCAAGTTGCTAATCTGCAATAGTTAACGCTTGTAGAAAGATTCAAATGTACGGGAATAACGTCCTCTCAACACTCAGTCACGTGGCCAGAACAAAAGAATTGGCGGTAAGGTCATCTCCAAGCGTTCGACGCAAGCGAAACGTTTGTAACTTGGCTAGGGGGGCTGGTATTTTGTTGAACGAATTTAACTATTGAGCAGTTTGTTGACGGACAGTGAAAGGTATCTTCAACACTCGATGTGGCTTGATAAAAGATCTCACTACTTTTGACGGCGAATGAGTGTGAAACTTTAATTTTTAAACATAGAATGTTTTTTTTTAGAATATTGTCATAGCCTCATCGCTTTGATAGAATTGGGTTTGTAATTTTTTGTTTCAAATGTTTTATTGATAGCATAGTCACATTCCTCTTATAATTCTCCAAAAAGTACTGCAACTACCATTAAAATCGATTTCGTTGCGCAAATAGTTACATCATTCTGATAAATGGAAACAATATTCATGGTAATACTAGTTTCAGCCAACCAACAAGGTGGACCGACGACCTGGTCAGGGTCGCGGGAATCCGATGGATGCGTGACGCACAGGACCGGTCGTTGTGGCGACGCTTGGGGGAGGCCTATGTCCAGCAGTGGACCTCTTTCGGCTGATATGATGATGATGATGATAGTTTCAGCCAGCGGTTTCACCCGCGTGCAAGTAGAGAATTATCCTAAGAGAATATACTCCCAGGATTAAAAGTATCCAATGTGCTATTTCATGACACGATCGTGTAGCAAATTTTATCTAAATCCGTTCAGCTATTTGAGACTGAAAGAGTAACAAACATACATTCAAACTTTCGCCATTTATATTAGTGCGATTATGATGTGTCAAACAGATTAGCTTTCCCTTTCCTGTTACCCCTGTCAAAACCAGTTCCTACATTTTATTCTCGAAGCAATTTCCTCCTGAAATGGTTATAACGAGTTTAATAAGGAGGTACCGTCGCGGTCGTTTCTGTCTGATCACTTAAAAACAAATTCACTTGAATCCTGTGGCGCGGCGCCAAACCAAACACTTTAAAGTTTTCGTTTCGAGTGCAAGCAAAAATGAACTTAGCGGTGGTCAGGCGGAAGTGTCTTTGATGGTATCTACAACCTCAGATATGTCATAGAAGAATTTTTTAAATCTTTGCCACGAAGACAGGAATAACATACATATTTGACTTACTTGAATAGTAGATGGGGAAAAAAGTTATGAGCCTGATAAGTTGGTCAGGCCAAATCTGAGCTACACTGGAGACCACAGTCTGTGACGCCATCCCCATCGTCAAAGATAGGATAACGTTTTTTTTTTGCGATGGGGAAAATCATCGTATGACAAAACCCGCTCTTGGATGGAGCGGGAGATAGTGTCAGACTCTTACTGACTAAAAACCCATCCCGTTCCTTCTAGCCTTCAAACCAAGGCACGAGTTTCTTTTCGGATAACCCTGGCCACCTAAAAGTGGCTTTTATGCAAAACCTGAATATAGTTTGTTCAGAATCATTAACTGAATAGATTCCAATAGCTTTTACCCCATATTGTGTTATATTTTTTCCCTAAAATATTTGAAAAGGTTACAAGTTGGACACCAACGACACTAAGTAAAACACAGGTCACGGCAGGTCATAGTGGGCAACAGGAGATAGCAAACAGCAGCAAAGTGCAAAACCACCGCTCAGTCGCCTAGACGGCCCGGTGACTATGAAATTTTTGGTGCCATACACAAGTAACGACTAAAGGAGCCTTAGCTATTTACACTTAGGTATACATCAGAATTTTTTTATTAGTGTAAATAATGGTCTTGTTATTATTTAATTAAAGTTTTAATAAATAATAATCATAAACAGCAAAGTTATTAGCGTTTATTTATATCCCAAAAAGGCACTCCATTTAAGGAAATAATGTTGATTATGAATGAATGAATAGCGATCTCAAACATACTAGTATTCTTTGAAATTCGGAGAGAGCCGAGGCATCTCTCTTAACAATTTTTTTAAGATGGAAAACCATCAAAAGACTTCTCTCACCCTGGGTGGAGCAAGAAATAGTGTCAGATACGGCGCGTACGGCGCGTAGGGAGCGTACGGCGTTGCGTCACCCGTACATGGGTGACATCCCACCCATACGCACAAAGCGTTTTGGGAACACATTTATTGTGCGTACAGCCAAGGAGTGGAATTCCCTGCCGGAGTCTGTGTTTCCTGATAGCTACAACTTGGGGGTCTTTAAGTCAAGAGTGAATAGGTTACTTCTAGGCAAGCGTGCTCCATTGTCGACCACATCATCGCTTACCATCAGGTGAGATGGTGGTCAAACGCGAGCCTATCAACAATAAAAAAAAAAAAAGATTCTTGCTGATTAAAACCAGCCTGTGTTTTCTAGGGTTGTTCAACGGTGCGTAACGTTCCACGCGCGCCTCATAAAGAAGTAAAACCGTAGGGGTCCAGCAGGGCCCAAGCCTACTGGAGCAACGGTTCGACTTCTAAAAGAGTTACTCATGGAAGCAACATAGACGTGGTTTTAGTCAGTAAAAGCTTGACACGCCCTCGTGCTCCGTCCTAAATCGAAAGAAGTCATTAGATGATTTTCCACGTCAAAAAAGAGCTGCGGAACTATTTCGAACACATTTATTGCGTTTTGGGAACACATTTATTGTGCGTACAGCCAAGGAGTGGAATTCCCTGCCGGAGTCTGTTTCCCCCTCTTTAAGTCAAGAGTGAATAGGTTACTTCTAGGCAAGCGTGCTGACGTGCTCCATCGTCGACCTTATCATCGCTTACCATCAGGTGAGATGGTGGTCAAACGCGAGCCTATCAATAATAATAAAAAAAAAAACAATCTCACAGGCTGAGGCGTCTTTGCATTCTGTAGTCTGTGGGCACAACATTGATATTATTATGCAAATTCTACCGTAAATAACTATTTTTTATACTAAAAGCTCATCAAACTTAATCATTTTATGTTATAATTAAAGCTTTTTAAAACCTTGAACGTTAAATATAGTCTTAGATCACGTTACCCAATTTAAAGGTGATTAAAATTAATATCAGTATTTATAAATTAAGCGTTTTTTTTTTCGACAGAGACGATATGGATTCTATGATTTTATTATCGCCTACTAGGGATGTTACTTTGCTCGTATCGACGTTTTACAAGAGTAAACGTTCAACTTTAATCTTAACGTAGGTAAGTTCAAAATGGTGCTGGGGCATTTTAGAAATAGTTACTGCAGCATATACATACACATAAAAAACAAATCATAGTTACTGTTCTAATATACCTTACTAGCTGCTCCCAGCGGCTTCACCTGCGTAATAGCAGAAAATTATCCCAAGGGAACAATACTTCCGAGATAAAAAGTATCCTATGTCCTGTCCCAGGATATGGTCTATCTGTGTACCAATTTACATCAAAATCGGTTCTGCCATTTAGGCGTGAAGAAGTAACAAACAAACTCACTTTCGCTTTTATAATATTAGTAAGGATTGTGGGACCAACTTTGGTTTTTTTATGTCATTATAACTACCTTCATGTGGAAGCTACATGTGGATATTGAACTTACGAAAAATTCTCCTGTCTTCGAGCTACTAGTTTTAGTCAGTATAAAACTATGACAATCCCTCCCGATTCACCTGGAGTAGGAGAAGCCCTAGGGCCGTTGATTACCTAACTAAGGCACTGCCTAACACTTTTAGCTCCAGACATTAGCAGCAAGAAGATTTACAGCTAAGTTTAGGTACACTGTGAAGTTATAATACATTTGTTAACTTCCAAAAGAACTATATCAATTTTGACAATTTCTTCGAAACCGGTAACTGTTCGGACCGAGCCCAAGACGTCGACGTCGCGCACTGTTCCCGCGCACCTCAAGGAGTTTTCAGCAACAGGAGAGGCCCAGCTGGGTCGAAGCCTACTGGGGCCAGAGTTATCCGAAAGGAAACTCGAACCCCGGTATGAAGAGGCTAGAAGGAACGGGGTGGGTTTTTAGTAAGTAAGAGTCTGACACTATCTACCGCTCCACCCAAAAGCGGGGGTTGTCATTAGATGATTTTTGCCCACAGTAAAAAAAAAACATTTTTTCGAAAAGTTATTGTATAACGCTTTTATTTGTTATTTATTACACCTACAGACAACAAACAACTAACACTACTTTTATTACTTTTGATGGACATTTTATCGATACAGATCGCGACAGAGCGGTACCTGCCCGTCACTTACGTTCAAATGTCAAACATTTCGCGCGTAATACGTCTTGATTTCATCAATGTTTCAAAATGGCGGCACTCTTCGAGATAAGTAAAGCATGACTTTAGTAAATAATCACCTGTTTAGTCAATCAATTGCATCAAGCTTTAAATGACGTCATCGTGTGTGTATATAGAGATTTGCGATTAGAATGTGAAGAGATTCTGTAATGAAATGTCTTAAGATTTGCTAAATTCGAGTGATTTGCTGTATTTTTTGTATCCGTTTTTTGAAAGCCCTTATCAAAACGTTCAAAAACCTGCATTGTATTAAGCTAAGAGGTATAGTAGAGGCTTCCTTATATTTTTCATGTCTAAATTCACTGAAGGTACCATTAAAGACAGTTCCTCCTGACCACTGCTAAGTCCATTTTTGCTTGCACTCGAAACGAAAACTTTGAAGGGTTTGGTTTGGCGCCGCGCCGCTGGATTCAAGAGAATTTTTTTTTAAGTGATCATGCAGAAATGACTGCGATGGTATCTTTACTTGCAGAGGTGTTTGTGATAAGTGAGCGGCCTAGGGTGGCCAGATATTGTTCTGCGATTTTCGACCCCTACGGAAGCAGCCGGTTTTGTAACTACTTAGGCTCGGCGCCTATTATCGACATTGATAAGGAAAGGGATACTTCGGCATCCCTACATGCATGCCAAGCAAGGCATAGTTTCCGACAGTGTGTGCTTGCATCTAGGGATGCCAAAGAATCCTTTTCCTTGCCAATATCCATAATGGGCGTAGCATTGCATATAGCATAGCATTGTCGGCCTTATAATGTTCCCACTGTTGGGACTCAGGCCACCTTTCTAGGAGAGGAAATGGGCCGTAATCCACAACGCGGGCCCAGTGTGGGTTGGTGGATGTCACATGTTTTCGAATTTTTTGGTTCTAGGACATGCCGGTATCCACGATGTTTTCCTTCACCGTTTTGAGAGCAGTGTTGATGAATTAAATAACACAAAGTGATGCGCCTGATTGAGTTTGAACCCGCGGCCTACAACTCGTAAGTCGGGGCCGCGGCCGTTACCACTCGGCCACCATTGCATGTAGGGATACCAAAGAATCCTTTTCCTTGCCACTGTCGATATGAGATCTTAATCAATGAGTCACAGTCTAAAATATATATTTGTAAATTAAATTCTTCGCAAATGACAGTGAAAGCAGGTATTATAGTGTACCTGTCAAAATCAAAAACCTGCTTAGATATTAAGCAGCTGTTTTGTGGTCGTATATAAATAATGACTTTCTTTTTTGGTTCGTTAGTTATAATCTAGCTTGGTATCTAGGCCAAACAGATCAGCCCCTCTACCACGGCGTCTTAAACTCATCACGAATTCAGCATGAGAAAGGGATGGTGCTATACGGCTTGTATAGCACCATCTCTCTTTTACACCGAAATTTTGATGATTTTTAGATATCTTGGTAGGGGTTGTTCAGGAAGCACTAATGCCTATTGACTTGTTGTGATATTTCCTATTTGGCTAGACGAGAATTTTTAGACTTTTTGGAATGTGTTAAGTAAGGTTAGGTTAGGCTAGAAAGGTAGATGGTGGGTTTTACAGATGAATAAAAGTCTAGCAGATGTATGCTAGCAGTTGCTAGCGGCTTCGCCTACGTGAAAATATAAAATAATAACTTATATTACTTAGTGATAAAGTAGCTTTCTACTGGTGAAATAATTCTGAAAATCGGTCCAGTAGTTTTTGAGTTAAATTGTAACATATAAACAAACAAAAAATCTAATTTGTCCTGTTTATAATATTAGCATAGGTTCAACAAATTGGAGGCCTCGGAATACAGTCACCTCCAGAACTTTTCGGCGCCAACAACCATCTGTACCGCGAGCAATCATGTGCTCAATCGTTTTTGGCAATTGCTCAGGCTATGGATATTCTCCTGCTGCTTCTTTCCTGATTCTCTCACGCAAAGAAACTTTGAGCATAACCCTCTCCCTCACCCATTGGATGTCTTTCAAGTTACATCTTCTAATGAGGCTCATTATTACAATATCAAAACGATCAATCTACATGAATATTATAAAGAGGTAGTTTGTTTTTTTGTTTGTAGGAGGTAATACTCTTGAAGTACAACTACTAGTCTGATTGCCAAAAATGTTTCATAGATAGAAAGCTGCTTTATTCCTGAGTAACATGAATAAAGCTGCTTTCTATAGGCTATACTTTATGTACGCGGGCGAAGCCACGGGCAATAGGCAGTAATATATTTACTAATAAAAAACTAGATATCAAATATAATGAATTAGTCGCAACTCTAAAGGGCCTTATACACTACGCGTTATTCAGCACACGATATATAGACTCGTCTTATTTTTCATTCCGATTAAGACAGTCTGACCCTTATTACACTTCGCGATACGACGCGGCATTGACTAAGGCCCGTATAACAGAACATCGCTCAGCTACTTAAAACTAGATTCAAGCCATTTGATTGGTTCATCAAAATCCAATCAAATCAAAGCATTTATTTCAAATAGACCATTTGCAGGCACTTTTGAATAGTCAAATGTCGGTCAGTCCAAGGAAAGTGAAGCTAAATTGCACGTTCCAAAGCGTAGATCTCTATGGAGAAGAACTTGGTTGAAACTAGTTTTAAATAACGCTTGAGTTTTGAGTGACGTTCTGTAATACGGGACTAGACTAAGACTGTCTGAATATCGAGTGGTGTATTAGGCCCTTAGGGAAACAGAATCCAGTATACCAAATAGTCTAATTTAATTGTATTTAATTTCTTCGAATTCTAAGAAGTTAACATAAATTCACTCGTATACTAGTTGAGTTAGAAATTGATCTATTTGTGGGAATTTAGAGATTAATGTTAACAATTCATAGGCCTTGATTTCAACTTACTTAGCCATTATTCAATGTAAACTGTCTAAATTTAAATTTTAGGCCGAACGCTGCGTTACGCTGCGGGCGGCCGCGTTTCCATGCAAAAGTGCCGTCGCGGGCAGCCGCGATCCGCACCCGTTTTGTTACAGTTCTAAATCGACACGACTACATGCATACTGTTGTACTTTGATTACACGTACCGAGTAAAAGGGCGAGACGCTAAAATGTTGCTCGGCCGAGACAGTAACATACGCGAGTAGTTTGAGAGATAAGCGCTCAGCCGAGCACTCAGCGCTTCGTTTATACCTATACCTACCGAGTATTCGACCGAGAGTACTGTCTCGCCCGTTTACTCGGTACGTGTGATCAAGGCACTAAAGTTGAACAAGCCACGCTGCACAGGTAATAATCCGGTTTCCGCAATGGGGACCACCGCACATGATACACGTACGACGTCACGCGACGGGTGACCGCGTGTGCGACCGCTTAATGCAGCATTGGCCCTTAGACCTTACAAATCCAACTAAACGAACTTTGCTTTGAGTGAATTTCTAGGTCCATTATGTGACAGAGTTATTCCCAATTGATCATTATTAACAAGGATAATACTGAAATTATTAATGTGACTGGAAGAGACGTGAAAGGAGAAGATCAAGGGGCTTTACAGTGACGTATTTAAATTTTAGGCGTGCAAGCGAGAAATAGGAATGGAGCTATACTCCTTATATAGCTCCATCTCTTTTCAACTGTTCAGTTTAGGTCGTCAAATGAATCACGACCTTCTCCACGACTGCAGTCGCATTGGGTTTCATACAACACATTTGAACCCTAATTCTTTTTCGTTAATAAAAGTAACCCACGTTACTTTTTATAAAATCAGCTAGTTCGAAATTAGTCCAGACGTTTCAGTGATTAGCTAGACCACACCGACAGACACACAAAAGTGTATAGTGTCGGACACTTACTGACTAAAAACCCACCCCGTTCCTTCTAGCCTTCATACCGGGGCTCGAACCTCCTTTCGGATAACCCTGGCCCCAGTAGGCTTCTACCCGGCTGTTGCTGACAACTCCTTGAGGCACGCGGGAACAGTGCGCGCCGTCGACGCCTTGGGCTGGGTCCGGACAATTACCGGACGGTCAGACAGCGAGCTAAGTGTATGTACCCTACAGATGTATAGATGTATAGACTTAGATAGGTAGATAGATATCTTTAGATATATACTTTTACTTACTTCTGCAAACAGCTATAACTGCGTGTAAGTATAAAATTGGGTCGGTCCGTCGGTGGGTTCGTAGTCAAGCACTAGTTTATATAATTTACAAAAAAGAAATATCCCTAGGGAAAAAATAAAAATACGTCAGTAAATAAAGCTTCGAGACAACTTTTCGTTCTCGCATCGATAACTTTTCTTAAAAGCCTAATATAATTATTTATTCTGTCAGAAACAAACCAAGATTGTTGGATAGTTATGTATCGGAGTTTTCAACTTATCAGAAAAGTTTTATTAAATCGATATTGTGAAATACTTGGTCTGGGCAAAACTTACTTTTCTATTAAGTCCAAAATCATCCAAAGTATTCAAAACCTCGGATTACTGTTTTTTTTTAGTGGTGGGAAAATCATCGAATGACAACCCCCGCTCTTGGGTGGAACGGGAGTTAGTGTCAGACTCTTACTGACTAAAACCCCACCCCCTTCCTTCTAGCCTTCATACCGGGGCTCGAGTTCCTTTCGGATTTATATATATTTATTTTTCCTTTTTATATATATTTATTTTTCCTTTTTTATATATATTTATTTTTCCTTTTTTATATATCGCTCATTTGGTGCAACAATGACGTAATTACATTTTTAGAAATTTTACGAAGATGCAGTCAAAGATTAATAATAATGGTTATGGCATTTTAGCGAAACTTATTACAATTCTAATTGTTGGTCAGTGGGTCGTCCTATAAATAAAATCAACGTAAATGATGTTTTGCCCGATGAAAATAGTCTTTCCGCACATTATAACATTATAAAACTTGTTTTGAAAAAAGTGTAATTACGCCGTTGTTGCACTGAATGAGCGATATATTTATTTTTCCTTTTTTTAACGCATTGCTTTTGCAATATTTTATTTTTTTATTTTTATTATTTAGACTTCAACTGCATTAAATTTGTTAGTAATTTATTATGTTAACAGTTGTAATTATTTAAAATTTTCTTGCTTTTTTATGTAGCCTCTTTTTGGAATGTGAATGTGAGAACACTTTATAATCCACAAACACTTAGATAACTTTCTATTACGACTTACTTTTTTTATTTTATTATGATTAATTTTGTGCTTTTGTGTACAGTGTTGACTGGTCTACACTGTTCTTACATAAATCAATGAATATTGTAATAAACACATTTTTTAAAAGAGTAACCATGGAGTTTCTTGCCGGTTCTTCTCCATAGGAAACGACCAATTTGGAACCGTGCACTAGCTTCTGACGTTTTATAAGTGCCCATGTAGGCCTATGTGAAATAAAATATTTTGACTTTGACTTTGACTTTGATAACTCTGGCCCCAGTAGGCTTCGACCGAGCTGGGCCCCCCCTCCTGTTGCTGACAACTCCGTGAGGCGCGCGGGAACAGTGCGCGCCGTCGACGTCTTGGGCTCGGTCCGGACAGTTACCGGACGTTCGAACAGTAGTATCGAGTAGTAGTATAGGCATACCATGGCCAAAAAAAGCCCCCGCAGATGTCTATATCATACAAGTATTTATTGTAAAGGGTGGAATACGCACGCGGGATGAGGGGCATGATATCGAGCAAAAGTCCCGCATGTGGAACTATTCCGCATGCGTGATGAAATCCACACGATACCGACTTCGACGGAGGGGACTTCTTGAAGATACGATGGTGGAATGTTTTAGCTATTCGAAGAAATAGGTAAAACAACTCAAGTAATTTAATACTGAACTGAATATAACATCTGATACTTTCTTATTAGAACATAATTTTATTTAGGTAGTATAATTTGGAAGCGTATTTTGTTACATAATTATTTGGGTTTCTGGGATATAGTTATTTCTTCAAGGCATTACTTTAGGCCCTCAATAAGGAATCATCTTTTCAAAGAGTTACCGTGGCGTTGGAATGCAAAGAGCAACTAAGGAAATACAGGTGGGATTTATTCAGTAAAAGTCTGACACTCCCTTTGGCTTAATCCAAAAAGAAAGGAGATATTTGATTACATCAAAATAATATCAAGCTATGAAGCTATAGTAATTTGTATTGAGTAGAATTTTTATTGCAATCTGAAAACAAAAGTGGCACTATATCATAATAGTACATTGTTACACTAGGGGTAAAAGTTACTTTTTTCGTCCCGAGAAGGAGTCGCTAATTCGAGGGACTAAATAAGTAACTTTAACCCCGAGGTAAGCATTGTGCTTTTCATTACGAATACAAGAAGATAGACCTAGTTTTTTTTTAAATAATTTGACAGCTGTTAGTTGAAAGTAAAACTCCCTAGGGATGAAAAGTGTGATACTTTTCAGCCCGCTTCTCAGGCAACTTCAGACCTACTTTCAGAGTATGAGTAATTTTTTTTTTTTTTTTTTTTTTTTTAATAATAATATTTAATAATATTTTATTAATGAAAAGAGGTTACAGGGTGTGGGTATTGCTAAACATTTTGTTTTCATTAATCAATTAACATAGTATAAATTTCCGAAGACTTCCTGCACTAGGCTAGGCCTGTCCCGCAGGAAGCATACAAGTTTTCTTTGGAGTTACAAATTATAAGTATGTATGCGCGTATTAACAAGGTGAAACAGTGATGTAATATGTGTATTTTATCTGATATTACAAAGATACTAATTAGAGTAGATACAAGCTAAATTATTGGAGAGTAACTATAAAGGATTTCTATACATAACAAATTACTAATATTATCTATAGAATATAAATAACAAAATCTTAGAACTAATGGCATTTAATGCTTATTATTTATTTTAAAACTATGAGATCATACCTTATTATAACAATTGTCTTATAAAAAGTTCTGTTCTATCATATGTCCAATCAATCAATTCTTTGGTTATTTTAGTTTTAGCGTCACGAAGCGATAGTTTACTTAAGCTAAGAATTTTGGTAAGGTTATTGTAAACCAGGGTTTTCATATAGGTGCTGAACCTTTTGGCAAATTCTGTTTTGACGGGAATGATAGGTAGCTTGAACACACGCCTCCTCACCATGTTTTCATAGTCAGGTAATTTTAGTACTTCTTTATGGGTGAGAAGAGTGATTTTTAGTAGGTATAGTTTTCTAACACTAAGTACCTGAGTTTCTTTGTAAAGGAGAACGGTAGGGAAGCGGTAAGGTTTTTTGATCATAGTCTTAAGGACTGCACGTTGTGATCTTTCTAAGCCTACGAGATGAGAAGAAGAGGTACCACCCCATGCCAGGATACAATAAGATAGAATCGACTGACACAGTGTGGTATAAATTTTCCGAAGAAGATTTAATGGAGCCACGTCTCTTAGCTCTTTCATTACAAATATGATCTTTCTTACCCTTGCAGATGTTGCCGCAATATGCTCACTGAAGTTAAGTTTTTCGTCTATGAGTACTCCTAAATATTTTGTGCGTGTTACTTTATTTAGCTGTTTGCATTCACATGTTGGTAAGTTTAGGTCAATATATGTTTCGGCAGATGGTTGGCAAGTATGCACTATAAACTCTAAGTCAGGTGGTGGTGCAGAGATAGCAGTTTTGTGAAAGCAAATAAAATTTGTCTTTGTGGTGTTTAGGGTTAATAGGTTGCTATTTAACCATTCAACAACACGTTGGAGTCCAGTTTGTGATGAATATTTTACACTATTCCATGTTTTATTGTGAAATATTACTACTGTATCGTCTGCGTAGTTTATAATGTCTGCATTTTCAATGTTAATTGAGGACATATCGTTTAGATAAACTAAAAAGAGCGTGGGTCCAAGAATGCTGCCTTGAGGTACACCAAAAGCTATATCGTGTGTGTTACTTGTATAGGAATTCGTTTTAGTACATTGTTTTCTGCCAGTAAGGTAGCTGCGAAACCATTCAAGGCAAATACCTCGCACTCCGATTGCTTCTAGTTTTTTTAAGGAGAATTAAAATTGAAACTGTATCAAAGGCTTTCGCCAGGTCAAGAAAAACTCCGATGCATGACAATCCTTTGTCGAGATGATCAGACACGATTTTCGTCAAGAGTGATACTGCATGCTCGGTTGACTTGCCTTGACGAAAGCCAAACTGTTGGTTTGATAAGATTTTATTTGATTCCAGAAAGCGAATAAGTTGTTTATTAATTATTTTTTCAAGCATTTTAGAGAATGTACTTAAGAGTGAGATAGGTCTGAAATTGTTGGGATCATCAGTAGTACCACCTTTGTGTATGGGTGTCATAATGAAATGGTTATTTTCTAGAAAAGCGTCATAAAGTTTTCAATGCTTTAGTTATTTAGGTATTTGGTAAGGAATTGGTAATAAATTACTGAGAAATATCAATTATGCCAATAAAAACTTTGACAAATGCGCAGCATAACAAGATTAAAAAATTTAAATATTCACCTGACAAGAACAACTTAGACAAAAAATTGATTTATGGTTGCGTTACCTAAATTATTTTGTTTTTCGGTGTGTCTTTGGAAAATAGATAAAGACTCAGGTATGGACTCGTTGCATTATGCGTGGGACCAAGACTCACGACTTTGTGCTGAGCATATTAGCCGTTTGGTGTATTTAATATACATATTTTCAATATAGAATGATTATAATTATAAACTAGTCTTAGCGGTAACTAGTCTAGTGCGTCATTTCTTAATAATATTTTCTTCCAGTTGAAAGAAAAAGACAGAAAGAAAAAAGAAAATACAAAGAAAGAAAAACAAAAGAAATTTCTTTCTTTCTTTGTTTTTTCTTTTTTCTTTCTCTCTTTTTCTTTCTTTGTATGGTTTACAAAGACAACGTGTTTTAAAGCCAACATTTTTCTTAAAGTCATCAAACCACATTTAAGATGTGATACCATACGTAATACCCATTACAAAGTTTACATGATACCGTTACGGCACGGAGGGTGCACAGTGACCTTGTGATTGAGTAATTATCATTGAGTTTGTTCACTGAAACGAGTTCTGACGGTCAAGACCAAGGTGTGACCGTCAGAGAGATGAGCATGACGACAAATAAGGCGTTAAACTTGGCTTTGGATGTATTGCAAGGGTTTGTGGATCCTTATGATGTAATTACAGGTTTTTGTTTATTGTCAAGGTAGGTAGTAATGGGCGCACCTAGGTGTCATCAATGTGCGGATCGGCTGGAGGACACTGTAGAGCATACGGTGAAAGTCTGTTACGCTTTGGCGGTGCATCGCCGTGTCCTTTTGGAGACGACGAGTGTTCAGGCCATGGTCTAGGGTGAGAAGGAACGGAAAGCGGTAAAGTATATCCTTCTGCGAAGAAGTACGAGTAATGCGAGTGAAGTAGATCCCCTCTACCGTGGGGGAGCGGATATCTTCACGCGGGGCACAATAGATGCCCTGAGTGCCAAGAGTCACAGGATGATTCACAGCTACCGTAGGCGCAGGCTTGCAGACGACAAGTAATGGATAGCTCGCCGTCTGGACTTCAGGTAAGGATCGAACCCAGATCAATGGTACGTGGAGTTAAAGAGATGTCCGCAAAACAGTAGGAGCCTAGTAGACCCGAACGCAGAGGGTAACTGAAGTACCTACTCAGGTGGATTTTAGTCAGTAATCGCTCCTCCCTGAGCAGAAGAAATTAGTGCATGATCTCCCACCACACCAATCCAAAAATACAATGTTTATGATGTTAGTAATACAGTTCTGCAAAGTTGTTATTGGTGTACAAATGACCCTGTATAAAGCACTGCCTACAAAACCATTCAATAAATTATTCATAAATCTAACAAATCAAATTTAATCTATCTTTGTCTTAGACGTCCTGAATACTAGAACAAACAAAACTATTACAAAATAGACAAAAGCTGTAACATCTAGATTAGGCGAGACAGGTCGTCTCGTATTCGTGAGATCTGCAAGATAATCTCGAATTTCTGTGTCATCACCATTTTGATCAGCTATCTTGAAAGATTGCATGGATGATGGTGCTTACTGTCGGCAAAAATGTTACGAAAATCTGATAATAATCAGCTAATGTGGTACACACTTTAAGTAAATATCCAATTTCATCTGACCTCTATTTGTACAAACAGTTTCTGAAATGCTAGGTCAACTTATACTGGATTTTTTAAACTTATTGTGAAGGTACACATTACCAGTGTAAGTTGACCTATTATTGTACGGAAAGTCGATACAATGTCAGGTCAACTTATAGTGGAAATATAACATGGTATATCGTCTTGATTCAAGTTATGATTTAAGATGAGTCATTCCGTTTCGTTGTCTGAACTGGAGCAGATGAGATTGCTATCCTTCACAAGGACTGTGAATGACTCAAATGATTTCATATTACGTGTTGAGAAGTAGCCAAAACGGCTGCAACGTACGATCCACACACCTTTACAGAAAATAAAAAGACAAAAAAATAATTTGAAAAGAAAAAAAGAAAGAATAAGAAAAAAGAAACATTAAAAAGAAAAAAAAACGTTAAAAAGGAAAGAAAGAAATAATAAAAAATAATGAAAAATAAAAAAGAAATCTTTGAAAAGAAAAAAAAGAAAAAAAAATGAATTCATAAAAAGAAAGAAAGAAATAAAAAAGTAGAAGGTTTTGTTTCTATTTTGGTGTACAATAAAATGTATTTTGATTTATTCGTTCTGAGAAGGCACTTTTTAGGTAGTTTCATCGATAGCCATTTTAATAATTCTAAATGTTTTATTATTAATAAAATATTTTAAAAAAGTAATTTGAATGTTGAAAGCTGTCTAGTACCTACTCATAACACAAGCTCTGCTAAGCTTGAGACTAGTTGGTATTGTGTAATAGTTGTGGAAAAAAAAGTACTTACAATATATTTAAATAAATAAACGGAATATTAGTAACCATGCCCATGAAACAAAATTAATGGTTTGGAATTTATTTACCGAGAAACTCATGAAATTCAATTAGTAGATACATATACAACGTAAACAGTACAAATTGAATTTAACAGAGACGTTGCTAGGTAACCGGACTGTACTGTAATAGAATTGAATACATTAATTTTATTTATGTAAGTTATTAAGCGTACTTATTAATGTTTTCATTATCATCATCAGCCTTTTTTTAAATGTTCCCACTGCTGGGACTCAGACCTCTTCTCTAGGAGAGGGAATGGGCCGTAATCCACCACGCGGGCCTAATGCGGGTTGATGAATGTCACATGTCTTCAAATTTTTGGTTCTAGACATGCCGGTTTCCTCACGATGTTTTCCTTCACCGTTTTGAGAGCAGTGGTGATGAAATAAGTTACACAAAGTAATGCGCCTGGCTGGGTTCAAACCCGCGACCTACAACTCGTAAGTCGGGGCTATTACCATTCGGACACCACTGCTGTAATTAATGTTTTAGTTGTATGTAAGTACATACATAATTGTATATAATACAATAAGACAATGCTAATTCTTTTTTTTTCTTACTAATCGATATAAACCAATGCTTGACTACGATCCCATCTGATGGTAAGCAGTGACGCAATCATGCATTGATGCTGAGGCACACTAGTTCATTAAGAGCCTATTCACTCTAGCCTTGAAGACACCTAAATTATAATCGGACGACCACAACTGGTCAATTAAGGTGCCACACATGATCTGGGCGCGTCGGTCTCCATACATTTTATATGGAAACTAGACTTGTAGAGCTACACTTGATCTATGTACAAATCATTACCCCTATCTAAATTGTTAATCTGCCTGTATTTTTAATATTTTGCTAGCTTTCTCCAGTGCGGTTTTAACACAAGGGAAAAAGGCCCGATTGCCCGTCTCATACATTACATTTTTTTTTGTTCGTTTTCGTTTTTGTTAGATACGTCTTTTTAACTATCAGGGGCAGTATTGTAGTTCTATTTTATTCCAATCCTTCGATGTACGCAGTATATATACGACGAGGCGAAAAACGAGGTAGGTTTCTGGTCACGCAAAGTCTCAATCAGCCGAAGAAAAATTTCCTTAAAAAAGAGACGTGCACTAGTTAGGCTCAGAATAAATACTAATTTCATATTTTATTTATCCAAAAAATGGGACGATTTCATTACTTACAAGCTTTTATTTATATGTCCCGATGTTTGTCTATAATCAAATCTTTGCTTTTTGATCCACTTTTCAGTCACCGATTGTAAATCAGATGAAAATGCAAAATTATTATGACATGGAGCTATCTGATGATGGAACCGGTAGGTGGCTACAGGAACTCGGTAGTTAAACGACACAAACTCATCTAGTTTGGGCTCGTTTGATTCGTCTTGACGAGTATAAATTATATAAGTATTATACCGTGCTATAAAAGCTTGCTATGACCAAAAATATTTTCATTAAAAACTTGTTTATCAGGATCCTATGCCTCTTGGTAGTCTAAACACCGAAGACTGATTTATCCATTTATTATACTTCTAACAGATATAACAGATTCCGACCTAAGATAAATTTATTTTGACCACTTTTATCGTCACTGACTAGCAACAAAAATGGCCTTCAGGGGTCTTCAACGTACCTTCCTTTGAAAAGAATAAGTACCTCTTCCTTATAGGCCGTTTGTTTATATTAGAGAAGATTAGAGTCCAAGGATGCTTGGTTTGATAATATTGAATTGGCATTTGATCTGTAAAGTCTTGGTTAAAAGCCTTGTGTAGCTAAGATAGATTATTCGTCTGCGATAAACTAGTTAAACAGCATATTTAATCGCAATTTTGAGTTTTTTTTTAGCGTGGCTCTCTAAATACCTTTCCTAAATAAAAGTAGCCTAAATTCTTCTCTACAATATCAGCTAAATACCAAGGAAAGTCCCGTCAAAATTGGTCTAGTCGTTTCGAAGATTTTAATTTTATTTTTTTTATGCACCTACCACGTTTTTCTCTTTACCACCCTAGGTAGACTGGTAGAGAATGCCTAAGGCATTAAGTCCGCCTTTGTACTTTTATGTTGCATGAAGTTTTAATAAATAAATAATGAACAAACAGGCAATGTGTATAAAAGATATTGTGTAAAACTACTTATGTGTGTTAGAAGCAAGACCCAACCTGGCTAATAATATATAGTGGTACTCAAGCCACTTACAATGTGTATTTGATAAAGTCCTGTTGACCGATAAATATGTATAGTATACTGACATAATGACCATTTTAAAAGTTGTAGTTATATGTCTCGATCATACTTTCATAAGTAATAAAATTGTATATTATAAACGAACACTTTGATTTTATTTATATGTATAGCCAATGAGGGATGGGATTATGTGGATTTGAAAGAGATTGGACTTGTCCCTAGAGAATCAGAAAATATTAGTTTTTTTGACTTGAGTCCTAGTTCATGTAGGCTAACAGTGAAATGTGAAGATATATACGCAAGAGAATCAAGATTACAGACATATTCCGAAGAATCGCCAAACTTAAGTGCCAATGACGCAGAACTGGTAATCGATGGGGCTAAAAGGTTCAAAAGTAGCGACCACGCATCGAAAGATCTCCCACAAGGTGAACCGATGACTTGGTTTTTTTTTATGGTAGGAAAATCATCTAATGGCAACCCCCGCTCTTGGCCGGAGCGGTAGATAGTGTCAGACTCTTACTGACTAAAAACCCACCCCGTTACTTCGTGCCTTCATATTGGGGCTGAGTTACCTCGGGCCCCCGTAGGCTTCGACCCAGCTAGGCCCCTGCTGTTGCTGACAACTCTTTGAGGCGCGCGGGAACGGTGCGTGCCTTCGACGACTTGGGCTCAGGCCGGACAGTTACCTAACGCTCCGACAGCGTTCTACCCATCGCCCGCCGTCCGCAAGCCCGCGCCTACAGTGTACCGATGACCTGGTAAGGGTGTAGTGTGTAGACATTCATGTATGTAAACAGCCTTAT
Source organism: Mythimna lalbum (assembly GCA_949319445.1). NCBI lineage: Eukaryota > Metazoa > Arthropoda > Insecta > Lepidoptera > Noctuidae > Mythimna > Mythimna lalbum. The sequence continues at coordinate 17,072,847 of OX439358.1, read as the reverse complement.
TTATAATGCTCCCTCAGCATTACTGTTTGTTACTTATTACATATTTTACACACAATAAACGGAACCTTGAAACCTAACACACGTATTCTTCATTACTTCAAACCCACAACTACCAAAACACCACAAAGGGTCACGGTAATCCGTTGGAGGTGAAACGCATAGGATCTGTTGTTGTGGCAACATACAATACGCGTCTATGAAGCTACGTGTCCGAAGACAAGTAGGCCTAAATCGTTCAAGTGTGCACTATTAGCTTAAATCGAATACTCGTAATACTGCTTTATATAATCGAAAGGTCAGTTTCTGATTTGGACATAAAACTTATTGACCCTTTGCTGAATGGTACTCGAAGGTACCAATTATATATTACCTTTATTATATTTGAGTATTATACCTATTACGCCCTTCTTATAATAATTGCTTTGGGCGGTAGAAAAGTATTTGTTACGTAAATGCGTTTACTGTTATGATACGGTCGGCAGGTCAAGCGCGCGTCCGGGTGTCACCATTGTGTGGACAACCCGGGAGATACGAGTTTTTTAGAAACAGATCCCAATTCCCATTAGGCCCAGTAGGCTTCGACCCTGCTGGGTCCTACGGTTTGCTGATAACTCCTTGAAGCGTGCGTGGAACAATACGCGCCGTCGACGTCTTGGGCTCGGTCCACACGTTTACTGGATGGTAGGACGGCGAGCTACCCGTTGCTGGCCGTCCGCAAGCCCGTGCCTACGGTGGCCGGAAATCAGGATGGGAATTCCAGCGGCGGCTGGGGAGTGATAACTGTTGCCTCACACGTGTGGCCTCTTCCTTTGCTAGCATTACTGCTTCGCAGAAAGAGGCGACTGCTTGCCACTACTCCTCGAAAGATCGCCGTGTTTCCCGGGGCCGGAGAACACGGTGGAGCAGACAGTAAACGCGTGACACGGCGGTGCTCTGCCCAGGCAGGGGCCCTCGTGGGGGCGCTCGGTGGCAGTGATCTCTCGCGTCGGGCCTTGGTACAGGCCATGGTCCGGAGCAAGTAAGAGTGGCAGGCGGTCGTTATTTTCAAGATAATTGACGTTATGAAAATCTATGTTACGATACGATATGTAACACGGATGTTAGACAAAAATATGTAAGAATAGAATAAAACAATTATTTTTGAAAATATCTCGTCACTTTTCGTTTGACAGACAAATAGATACAGAACCATTTATCAGTGGTTGTCAACCTTTGGTAACCTTTGTTAAAGGATCAGTACCTCTAGCCAAGTTGCTAATCTGCAATAGTTAACGCTTGTAGAAAGCTTCATATGTACGGGAATAACGTCGTCTCAACGCTCAGTCACGTGGTCAGAACAAAAGAATTGGCGGCAAGGTCAACTCGAAGCGATCAACGCAAGCAAAACGGTTGTAACTTGGCTAGGGGGGCAGTTCACATCGAGACGCAACGCAAGATGCTGAGGGCATATTTTTTAAAAGAGCGACTATGTAACTTTGTTTACTACACAAAAATATACACATTTCAATTTGACACATATTCTGAATTCTGACAATCTCTCTCGGTGTGAACTAATCCTTTATCGACATACGATGACGTAATATCTGAAAAATAAAGTTTATTTATGAGCTTGACTCAGTAGACAGTTCAATAGCATAATTTATTACGTAGCTCATACTGAGAGACACTTTTAAGCACTGGTTTTAATCATTCATAGTATCTCTTTTATATTATCTAGCTGCAGCTAGCGGTTTCACTCCCGTAAAAGTAGATAATTGTCACAAGGGAACATGATAACGGGTTACAAAGTATGTGTTGTTCCAGGTAATGTTCTATTCGTGTGACAAATTTCATCCAAATCCGTTTAGGCGTTCGAGCGTGAAGAAGTAACAAAGATACACATACTCATAAACTTTCGCTTAAATAATATTAGTATGATATATAGTGTGATTGTTAAAGTATTTAAAACTAGCATCAATCTGCATAATATGTATGTATCGACATGATTTTTTTTTAAGGTTTACAAAGTTTTATTCACTCTATATTGCAAACGTTGCAAGAAATAATTATGGCTTTTGCTTTTTTTAAAAGATGACTAAATACTCCTAGACTTTTACCTCGGTCAGAGATTAAACATTGCCATACAACGTGGCAATGCCGCCAGGTTTTGGGAATACTTCCAGTCAATGCGAGCGTGCAATTTTTGACGCCATATTTTAGGTAAGAGTTATTTGTGTAAATGTAATTTTTATTAGCTAAGTGTTTTTATTTTTCTTGTTCTATCTATATTTGGATGTTTCTATGGATGCGGGACGCACAGGACCGGTCGTTGTGGCGACGCTTGGGGGAGGCCTATGTCCAGCAGTAGACGTCTTTCAGCTGATATGATGATGATGATGATCTATATTTAATTAGAACCATTTTATTTGTTGTGATTATAGAAAATAATGTAAGTAAGTACCTAACTTAGTCGTAATTTTTGTATTATGGGTCCCTCCCAGTAGGATCGAAGCCTACTGGGGCCAAGGGTCTAGTTCCGTAAGGGAGGCTCGGTATGAAAGCCAACGATGGAACGTGGTGGGTTGTTTAGTCAGTAAGAGTCTGCCACTATCTCCTGCTCCGCCCAAGGGTGGGGGATGTCATCTCAATGATATGTAGCCACTGAAAAAAAAAGTCGTAATTTAAGTAACTACTGACTGGATTCCGAACAGCAGGAGCTGGCGACGCGGTAGGCCCAGAAGGAGATGGCGTGACGATCTGGACTCCTACCTTAAGGATTGGCCAGAAGTGGCTAAGGACAGAAAAGAGTGGAATAACGGAAGGGAGGCCTTTGCCCTGCAGTGGGACACAACGGGCTCATAATAAATAATAATAATAAATATAATTTTTGTGGGTCGAGGAAAAGGTTGAGCATCGCTGTTAGCCTTATAAATGTCAAGTGGGCGTACGTCTTTTACCAATTTTGGTCAAGGGTCACCGAGAAGTGATCGCAAAAAATCGGTACAAATTCTTTATCTACAGGTAGTTCCATTATTTATATTTCATTCTTTTGGGAATTGGAAAAGGTCGGTTTAGTTTTAGGCAATTTTTTCTTTGTTTATATTGAAGTTTGGAAAATGGGTTCTTTTGACTAGGGAATAATAGTTCTGTCTAAGTTAAGAGATGATGGATGAATACCTGTAGATAAGTACCGATAATTTTGGCTAGCTATCCGTGCAGCAAAGGGAATATTAGTTTTTTTTTTATGTAAATATTACACCGCCATTGTTTGAAATTTTTTATTATTTGATTACAGTATTTTTTCGTGCTACCGTGTCGTTATTGAAATTATTATTATTCTGTTGTACTTGCTTAGTCTACTCCTATAAACATTCCTATATATAATACAAAAATATTGTAAAAGCAAATTTTTTTAGAGTATATTTTATATTGAATGTGACAAGTAAAGAAATATTAATATCAACACAAAAATCACATTTATACAACTAGAGGTACGTTATCACTACGTAGCATACAAATAAAATTGACTGGCCTGTAATGTTGGTCTAGTGGTTAGTGGCCCTGACAGCTACACCGGAGGTCGTGGGTTCGATTCCCACCCAGGACAAATGTTTATGACATGAGCATGATCATTTGTTCTGTGTCTTGGTGTAATTTATCTATAATATGAATGTATTTAGAAATATATAAGTTTATCAGCTGTCCGGTACTCATAACACAAGCTCTGCTTAGCTTGCGACTAGACGGCGTTGTGTGATAGTTGTGCAATATTATTATTATTATTAACCCCCCTCCCCTAGTGTACGTGTAGGTATTTCGTCGTTACATAACATACAATTATACGATCTAAGTTCAAACGAAGCGACCTGTACATGCCAGGAATTGTGAAAACCGTAATGTTTCCTTTCACTCTCGAGCACCTAATGACGCGAGATGGGTTTAACACCTACTTTGTTAAAGTCAAAGAGCAATTATATCTTTGACTAGCAACCCGATACAGTTCCGCACGTGTGTAAAGTTTGGTTTTATTATAGGTATGCGAAACCCGAAACACGTGTCTAGTATTTTTATGTAAAGATTTTATGTACAAAACTTCATAACTGTCTCATGAAATATCAACCTTGTTATGTCAGTAAAAATACATAGTCACCGGACCATCCAGGCGACTGAAGACCATCTAGCTATTTGCTGGCGCCTAATATCCGTTATGACCTGCCGTGACCTGTGTTGTACTTAGTGTCGGTGGTGTCCAACTGGTGAACTTTCCACCATAGGCGCGTGCTTGCGAACAGCGAGCAATGGGTAGTTCGCTGTCCGGCCGTCCGGTAACTGTCCGGACCGAGCCCAAGTCGTCAACGGCGTGCACTGTTCTCGCGCGCTTCAAGGAGTTGTCACCAACAGCAGCCGTCGAAGTAGGGTCGACGAAGTTTACTGGGGCCAGGGTTAGCTCCGAAAGGTAGCTCGTCCCAGGTATAAATGGCAAAGAAGGAACGGGGTGGGATTTTTGGTCAGAGTGAAAAGTGGAAAGAGTCTGACACTATCTCCCACACCGCCCAAGGGCGGGGGATGTGGATAACTTTAACGCACCAAAAAAAAAAAAACAGGTGACCATGAAAGAATCAGGTAAATTTTTTTTGGAAAAAATATAACATAGAATAAAAACGATCGCAAACCATTCAGTTAATGATTCTTAACAAACTATATTCATTAAAATAAAAATTATGTTGTTATACATCTTGATCGATCTTGCCTGCTTATTTGACTGTTCACCATTCGCCACCGCAGCCGAAATTCATAGCATAGCATAGCATAATCAGCCTTTTAATGTTTCTCACTGCTGGGACTCAGGCTTCCTCTCTAGGAGAGGGAATGGGCCGTAATCCACCACGTGGGCCCAGTGCGGGTTGGTGAATATTACATGCCTTCGAATTTTTGGTTCTAGGACATTTCAGACAGTTTCCTCACGATGTTTTCCTTCACTGTGTTGAGAGCAGTCGTGATGAAATAAATTACACAAGGCTGGGTGTGAACCTACAACTCGTAATTCGGAGCCGTTACCATTTGGCGACCACTGCTCAGCCTAAATTCGGTCGGAAAAATTCTTCTCTAAAACTAAAACCCTTCTCTTGACGGAGGAAAGCCTTGAGAATTGAAATAAGAAATAATGACGTATCTTTGCTAACTAGACACCAAATACTTTCAACGTCTAATGCATTAAAACTTTAGCAATACATGTGCGCTAACAAACCGCCAGTGTCGTTGAATAGGCACACGAAATATCGAGGTTACCTTGTGGTCAATTAGTACGACATAGTAAAAATGTACTCGATAAAATTGAGTATTTTTTTGATCTCCGAAACTTCAAGTACGCTTCTCAAATTAACCGCAAGTAAAAGATACTTTCTTTGAAAATATATTTTTCATTACTCATACTCTGAAAATAGGTCTGAAGTTGCCTGAGGAGCGGGCTGAAAAGTAACACACTTTTCATCCCTAGGGAGTTTTACTTTCAACTAACAGCTGTCAAATTATTAAAAAAAAATCTATCTTCTTGTATTCGTAATGAAAAGCACAGTGCTTACCTCGGGGTTAAAGTTACTTATTTAGTCCCTCGAATTAGCGGAACTCCTTCTCGGGACGAAATAAGTAATTTTCACCCCTAGTGTAACAATGTACTGTTGGATAGCTTATTTATCCAAAAAAAAAATATAGCAAAGCGTTGCTCAGCTCACAGTAGGCTTCGTGTTGGGATTTTTTGCTGTCAAAGTCAAAATATTTTATTTCACATAGGCCTACAAGGGCACTTATAAAACGTCAGAAGCTAGTGCACGGATCCAAATTGGTCGTTTCCTATAAAAGACACGGGCAACACTTCAAATATTTTTCTTAATTGACCACACAAGCTTTTCTTACAAAAATCACTTTAACACTGAAAAAAAAACACATCTTTTTTTCTACAAATATTCAAAACTATTCTAGAACTGCAAAATCCTTTAATGTATATTTTACAAGCCAGTCCGTTGGCTATATAAAAAAACAACTCATGCGATCTCCTTTCGATATTACAATAACATAGCATAGTGGGCCTTATAATGTTCCCACTGTTGGGACTCAGGGCTCCTCTCCAGGAGATGGAATGGACCGAAAAAAATTTAGGCTATACAAACATTACGCTACTATCAAAAGAAGCGGAAATGTGTCCGAAGAAGCGGGTAAAACCGCGGAGAAATGTTAGTGAAGCTATTAAAGTCAAACTTCCTATAAGCAATATCCCCTCAATCACAACTGTTTGTCTGTTGGAGATAAACTCAAAAACTAATCAGCGGATTTTAATGTATCTAAGTTGTTCAAAATCACTAACTTAATGGATTCCAATAGTTTTTACACCATGTTTTTTTTCCCAAAAATATTTAAAAAAGTCATAGTTGGACACCACCCACATTAAGTACAACACAGGTCACGGCAGGTCATAATGGGTATTAGGAACCAGTAAATAGTAGCTACACGCGCAAAAAATGTCTCAATCGCCTGGATGGCCCGGTACAATGTATTGCGTTATACGATAAACCCCAATCGGTTCAATGAATTAAGTTTCTATTTCCATTTAGGAGCTTGAATTCTTCATCAATACAATTGCGCTAATTACAGAAGCTCACAGTTCAAACTGTGTTCAGCTCAGTCCTTGAAAGCAGAATAATTGCAGCAAGTGTGTCGAAACTTAACTAAACTACTTGTACTTATTCGTCATAATGAAACTTATTCAAACTACGTACCTACGAGTATTTCAAAATCTTATGAAACATCCGGCAATAACGTATTGGTTATTGCACATATGTTTATAAAATTGACAGCTCTAAGCTACTGTTCTTTACAATATTTTTCATTATAATAATATGAGATTTATCATCAATCTAGCTTTTTTTGCGAAGTAGCACGTGGCTGAAAAAAATTATGGAAATAACTTGTAATGATTCAGGCGAAATAAACTCAATATGGGAAATATATTAAGATTTATTTGTTAAGGTGGTGCATCACCACTCACATTTTCACTGTTTTTCATACAACCGCTCATAACTGATTATGACATTATTACACACTTTTCATTAGATATTTTGGAAACACAGTATCTTGTGGATATTATCTAGGTTTCTAAAGAAACCAATTTCTAAATTTGTGTAAAACTAATCCAGTAAAAACCTCTGAAAATGTCCTATTTTGTATGAACTTTGACACTTCATAATTTGCCTAAAAATAAAAAAGTCAAAAAAGTAATCCTCTAGAGACCTTGCAAATTTTATTAAGATTCTAAATGATGACAACTTTTTCCAAAAAATTTTAAGGGTTTAAAAAAAAAACAGCTATTTCCTGGAGCAAGTTTTGTGAGTTTTTCGAGTAAATCTCGGAATTACCGAATACTAACAGAGTTTCCAGGCGTTATCTCTCTTTTTTTACGTTGCCTTTTCGTCAAACATCGCGTTGGATTGCATTAAATGAAGTAACAAGCTTTTAAACCATTTTCGATGTTTACGATAAGCGAGTGGAGAAGGACCCTCTTAACTGGCTGACCCGGCCAACGTTATTCTGCCATATAAATTATCAGAGAAAAATCGGGAGTGAAAAAAGGTAAAAATTGACTATTTACTACAAATTCTTCTGTATTTACCGTATTTCTACTGTTTTTTTAATATGTGTGAGGTTCGAATAAACGATTTTTCTTTCTTTCTTTCTATTTATAGGACCCATTCTCAGACCTACCAAATGTACGTGAATCTTGATAATTGATACAGAAAATAATTTTCCAATTTTTTCCGCTTAAGCGCATACTGAAGGATGCACTCACATCCTATGAAATTATTTGTTTTATTTAGTTAAATGAAATGAAGAAAATTATTAGAAAAGCCACTACAACCACCACTTTTATTTCTTTCTGCATCACCCAAAGTTTGACTGGAAGAAAATGACCAAGGCATTAAGTCCGCCTCTGTACTTTTTTGCGCATGAAACAAAATAAATAAATAACAAAAGGCACACAAAGTAAGGCTTACTTTGGAGATTCTATTACACGCCTATCTACATCTACACTAATATTATCATCATCATCATATCAGCCGAAAGACATCCACTGCTGGACATAGGCCCCAAGCGTCGCCACAACGACCGGTCCTGTGTGTCGCGCATCTATCGGATTCCTGCGACCCTGACCAGGTCTTCGGTCTACCTTGTTCTCCGCTAATATTATAAAGAGAGAAAATTTGTATTTTTGTGTGTATGTTTGTCATGAAAAAACTCAAAAAATACTGTGCCAATTTCAAAAATTCTTTCACCATTGGAAAGCTACCTTCACGTTGAGTAACACAGGCTATATTTATTGCCCGTGCAAAACCGGGACGGGCCGCTAGTAATATTATAATCAATTTACAAACAACACAGATCGAGGCCAAAAATCAACAGAGCTTTTTCCACCAAAAAGGTCAACTGGGTCAGACCGTTGGAATTTTCCACCTTTTAGAGTATGATTAAAAAGCCCAACTGAAAGTTCAAAGACTTAAAAGCCTTGGATACCTGAGCAACTGAGCTGAAATGTTCTAATTATAATTCAATTGAAAACAGGTTCTCTGCCATGACGTATTAATTCATGAATCCCCAAGCGACTACCGGTGGCCGCGCATCTATTGTCTTACTATTGTGTTTCTAATTGACGGTATCTGAAGGGTTAAATTTGACAGGTGTGTGAGGGAGAAAGAGGGATGGAGTTATACACTCTGCATTCTACAACATTACTTTTAGTATATGCGAGCCCTAAATACGTGTCTAGTATTTAGTAAAGAATCTGTGTACAAAATTTCATAACTGTACGCTGAAAAAATACGAAGTTATAAGCTTGTTATGTTACCTGGTTGGCCGCACAAATACATGGTCACCGGGCCACCCGGGTGACTGACGGGTTGTTTTACTCCCGCATCCAGCGGTGCGCTAATGTCTAATGTCTGTTATAACCTGCCGTGATCTGTGTTGTACTTAGTGTCGGTGGAGTCCAACTAGTGACGTTTTTAAATATTTTTGGAAAAAACTGTAAAATGGTGTAAAAATCTCTCCACACTTTAGTTCTCCACACATCAAGAGTTCCTGGTAAGGCCTCTGAATTGTTTCAATTAAATTTAAAGGTTTAAGGGCATGAAAATATGATATATATTGTACGAAAGAGTCACTGCAGCCTTGGAACTCAAAGGGCTACAAAGGAATACGTTAGGTTTTAGTATCTGGGTTTTAGTCAGTATAAGTCTGACACTTCCTCACACTCTGCCCGAACTGAAAGAAATTACGAGCGACAAGCATTAGGTGGCTCGCCGGCCGGCCATTTGAGAACCGTTCAAAACGTTCCCGAATCGTCGACGGTGTAGAACGGTGACCGGTGACGGGAAGTAAATAGGGGCACTAGGGTTCCAGCAGGGTCGAAGCCTACTGGGGCCATGGGCTCTCTTCTGAAAGGAAAACCCGGTGCCCTGGAACACAAAGCAAAGAAGGAACATAGGAGTGGGTTTTAGTCAGTATAAGTAAAAAAGGAGTGTTTGAGCGATATGTAAGCAATCGGTCTCATAGGTAGAAAGCATTTGGATTAAATATACAAGTCAACAAATACATTAAGTTCAAATACATTAGGAAGAACCAAGGTTACCGACATAGCACGAAAAATTACCAAACTTAGTGGCTTAGTGGCAATGGGCAGGGCACCTTGCTCGTAGAACTCATAGCCGTTGGGGCCAAAAGGTTCTGGAATAGCGACCACGTACCGGAAGACGTAGCGTTTGCAGGCCTCCTACAAGGTGGACCGATGACCTGGTAAGGATTGCGGGAATAAGATGGATGCGAGAATTACAGGACCGTTCATTGTGGCGGCACTTGGTTGAGGGCTACGTCCAACCGTGGACGTCTACCTATCGGCTGAAATGATGATGATGATATAGCCTTGATCAGAAGGTTGGTAAGTCATTTTTGTCATGTGAAATAGTCCTCGGCGAATCTACTAGCAAAAGTTAATGCCAAATAACTATCGAATCAAATATATTGGCATTGAACGTTCATAATTTCAAAATCAGTAAGTAAAAGATCTTAAATCAGACATTACTGAAACGTTATTACATCTGTTCACGGTTATTTTAAACATTAGATGTAATCACATTACATTAAATTAATAGGAATCGGTTTCATCTGGCATTTGAAACACTGAGCTAACAGTACGGGATAGTTGGTATTTCACCATTTTGTTTCTTTTTTTTTTTGGTGGGAAAATCTTCTAATAACATCCTCTGCTTTTGGCGGTGCGGGAGATAGTGTCAGACTTTTACTGAATAAAAAACCCACCCCGTTCCTTCGTGCCTTCATACCGGGCTAAACTACCTTTCGGAGCTAACCCTGGCCCCAGTAGGCTTCGACTTAGCTGGGCCCCTGCCGTTGCTGACAACTCCTTGAGGCGCCCGGGAACAGTGCGTGCCGTCGACGACTTCGGCTCGGTCCGGACACTTACCGGATGGTCGGACAGCGAGCTACCCATTGCTCGACGAAGTTTGGAACGGGATAGTTGGTGATTCACCATTTTGTTGCTAGACATAAATTTCGTTATCAATGGGGCCAAAAGATTCTAAAACGCAGCGTTACAAGACCTCCCACAAGGTGGACCGACGACCTAGTGAGGGTCGTGGGAACGCGGTGGATGCGAGACGCACAGGATCGGTCGTTGTGGCGAAGCTTGGGGTAGGCCTATTTCCAACAGTGGACGTCTTTCAGCTGAAATGATGATGATGATGACATATTTCGTGGGGTTTGATTAGTTTTCTACTAGCTTTAACGATTGAAGGTTAACAACTTGGCTAAGCCAGGACATCAGTCCACCTTGTGAGAGACCTTTCGACGCTGCGTCTTCATGTACACGGTCGCTAATTCAGAACCTTCCAGTACCATCGAACATCTGTTATGCGAACAAAGTGCCATCGATGTCTTCTACTCAGAAAATGGATGAGTATATAATAAAAAAAAAACTGAATATGATATTATTTATTGAAAAACACCTTCCTTATAAGAAAATGCTGTGATATGAAGCAAAAAAGCGGTCCAATCAATACATAAGCCGGGTGACATTTTTGTACAAAAACTAATTACAAAAAAAATCTCACTCCGGCGTCGATTACTGTTAATCGCGTTATGATTAAGGCAGCTATAAAGACTATTACAGACATTATAATCTGTCTGGCAGTTAGTTTAGCGAGAAAATTGCTCACGTGATTGGGTGTGGCCACGAGACTGGCGGTTTGGAGAAGTATTTTTCTCGACTAGATGGGTATCTACACCTTTAAATTTTGATCGTTTGAACCCCGTGGAGGGTCGATCAAGCACATGGAACTCTAGTTCTAGTAGTAGTAGTAGGAATTAGTTCGCAACGCTGGCTATGACCTACATACAGGTCATTGGACTCGCTCAGCTGACGTTTTCTTACAGAAATTAATTTCGTACATGGGTAAATTAATACGAGTTTTAAAAAAAGGTACTTTATTTTTTAATTTCATCGTTACAAATCGATAGTGTTCCATGTACCGGATCGACCCTCCACGGAATTAAAACAATCAAAATTTAGCGGTGTTTGGATTGCGGCACTATTGTGAACGCAAGGCAACAATGCGTAAAATTCCAAAACAAAAAAAAAAATAGTACATGTTCCACTTTTTATCCTGCAGTGTATTATTAATAATTGAGTAGTAGGCAGATATTATATAGAATAGTTTTAATATAAAATGTAGAGAAAAGGTTATAATGTGGGCCCTGCAGGTATCTTGGCCCCCCTATTTATATGTATAATTTACAAATAAGCTATATCACCAAAAATATTTCATGTAAAATATTGCCAAGACGACCACATAAGGTTATCCCTGTGAAAAAGATATCAGATCTCATGTAGAGCCAAGCTTCTGAATCTACACGGCCTAACTCTACCGACTCCACCGACCCTAACTTCACAAATTCTACATATCAGTAAAAATGTATGGCTTTGCCGTTTCACTACCGTCGTGGAGGTGACGCAAATATTTAGTTTCTGGAGTAAGTGATTACGAAACAGCTAAGTTTTCCAAATAAAATAAATTATTGTTCTGAAATCGCTCCGCTCGCTCTAAGGCCCCAATACACCGGCGCTGGTACATTACATCATATGATTGCGGGGCAGAGCTGTATGGACTCTCGACCCATTCTCATCTCTCATAACACTTTACCTAATAACTTTATAAAACACTGTGAACTAAAATAATAAACTTATATTGCGGAAATGAGAAATTGCGGATTTTAAAGTTAGGGTAGGTTTTTTTTTTTTTTTGTCGACGGGGAAAATCATCTTTGACAAAACCCGCTCTTAGGTGGAGCGGGAGATAGTGTCAGACTCTTACTGACTAAAAACCCCGCGCCGTTCCTTCTAGCCTTCTTACCGGGGCACGAGCTCCCTTTCGGACAACCCTGTCCCCAGTAGGCTTCGACCCAGCTGGGCCCCTCCTGCTGCTGACAACTCCTTGAGGCGCGCGGGAACAGTGCGCGTCGTCGACGTCTTGGAAGTTAGGGTAGGTACGATTTTGGCGAAGAAATATCTATTTAAGAAAAGATGCACAGACTATATCTCTGTAACCACGACATTGTTCACAGGTGTTTTTAATAAAAGAAAGTACAATCTGATAAATTGATGACGTTGGAAGGCCTCCAACAAGGTGGACTGATCTGATGACCTGGTGAAGATAGCGGGAAACCGATGGATGCGAGACGCACAGGATCGTTAGTTGTGGCGACGCTTGGGGGAGGCCTATGTCCAACAGTTGACGTATATTGGCTGGAATGATAATGATGTCAATCTGATAGGGTGAAAAGGAACGCAAGGGCGAATATGAAAAAATATTTGAAGAGGAATTTCTTGTTATTCAATATTTTTTCCCAGCCGCGGGCAAATTATTAGCGCATCTTTGTATGCTTTTTTTGAACAAAATAATGAAACAACTTGAAATATTATTATAGCACATCTTTAACCATAGTATGAGTAGTAGCCAGTTATTTTATTTTAAGTCAATTTGGGTGTATTATGTTTGGTAAATCAAGCGTTAAACATAGCTCTTTCGTGCCAACATTTTTTCGACTTATGTTTGTGAGCTTCGTTAATGGCATAATATAACGAATTTACAAATCTTACGAATGGAAACTTAGCGCAACATTATCATCTTTGAAATGCATTCATGACTAGTTCTAATTATGTTTCATTTTCTTTTTTCAGAAGTCACAATTTCATCAAAATTCTCAACATTTGGCTCTTATTAAATGTTTTTTTTTTTCACAATAACTAAGCATCGTAGTTACATCATAATTAGATTATTTTGATGATAAAAACTTCAATAAAGCAAATAATAAAAAAGTTAAAATCCAAATCAACATAATTGATCAAAAATATTGATTTTAAAAGATGTCCAAAAAATGTGTATAAATTATTAATATTTGTACACATTTTTTGGACATCTTTTAAAATCATTATGTAATGTATAACAAGCAGGAAAGCCGACAAAACTCAAATTCCGAAAATTTCCAAAAATATAAATACTGTAGAAAAGAAATGCTCAGGAATGATTACCTAAGTACTCACTAAACGAAAAGATCTGAATTGGTGACTACATACAGAAGGACGCAATACTGGAAGACCTCCTGCAAGTGGAATTGACCTGGCGAGAGTCAGGAGTCCCCTGGATGTAAGACGCACAGTACTTATCGATCTGGCGACACATGGGGGAGGCCTATCTAGCAGAGAAAGCCTTTCAGCTGAAATGATTGAAGTAACTTCTTTACTTTACACTTACAAGAATACGAGCTTGAACTTCACAAGGTGACGTATATATCCGTGTCACAATTTATTTTCGCTATAATTAGTAGCTCAAGTAATTGTAATTAGTTGGAATGTGTGGGTTAGTGGCTTCCTTTAATTAAGAGAACACATATAACTTACTTAATTATTAATCAAATTACTCATTTGGTATCTAATACACCATTCAGGGACTTGACGAATTCCTTAATAGTTGTTCCGGTTTATGGAAATTGCTTTCTGAAGCGTATGATTAAAATAGTTTTCAGCAGACGGAAAATTAGAACCAGGACACTAGAATATTTTTTATAGCTTGTAGCACCTATACAATTAGAATCATGACCATTTTTTACAAGCTTTTATTTTTAGTTAGTAAATTAATTTGACCTACCGATTGAGCTGCAATTTTGCATGCGTGTGTAAACCAGATGACAATGCAAAATTATTATGACAAGGAGCTGATCTGATGATGGAACCGGAAGGTGGCTAAAGGAACTTGGTAGTTAAACGACACACCCCCATTGAGTTTGGGCTCGTATGGTTCGTCTTGTTAAGTAATAATTATTTAAGTATACCGAGCTATAAAAGCTTGCTAAGAAAAAAAGATTTTCTTTAAAAGCTTGATTTAATTCATTAAACCCCAAGCAAAAGCCGGCGTTCGTTCTCTCATTGTCTTTCTATCGAGTCTCTAATTACGGTATTCGAAAGGCTGAGGTGGAAAATCATACAATGGCTTCTGCCGCTCTTGGATGTCACTAAACATCACATAGTTATGTTCCTTCGTTGCCTTTGCATTCCAGAAACACAGGTTTCCCTTTCGGTCCAAATAACCCATGGCCCCAGTAGGCGTCAGCCCTGCTGGGGCTCTCTTTGAGGCGCGCGTGGAACACTAAACGCCGTCGACGACTAGGGTAATCTATGGACTAGGGCTCGGTCCGGTTTAAGACCGGACAGCCGGACGATGAGCTACCCATGCATGTCATAGTCGTCGTCGACAAAATTTTTATATTGGTAATATTGTGATACAGAAGTTTGCGTGAGGAACGGTCATTATTAACAGACGGGCTGATCAAGACTGATGAGAAAGAGTTTTGCTCTATAGAATTGTGACTAGACAGTTTAAATGGCCAGTTTAGACAGAAGCGATGCGCTACCATTACATAGTGAACATCTCACTCATATGCACAAGATGCTTTAGGAACACATCCATTGTGGGTACAGCTAAGGAGTCGAATTCCTTGCCGAACACTGCGTTTTCTGATAGCTACAACCTGAGAATCTTTTAGTTAAGAGTGAATTGGTTAATCCTTGACAAACGGGCTTCATCATCGCCCACATCATCGCTTAGCTTACCATCAGGTGACACAGTGGTCAAACGTGAGCCTATCAATATTAATATAAAAATACAAGTCAATTACGATAAAATAATATTATGTCGCCTACAAATTCACAACCACTAAAAGAGTGCGAAAAACATGCTACAAAAATATAATAATCTAATCGTATGAGAATATTTTCGTAGAAAGTGAATTTAAATGAGCTTGACACAGAACAGACGATAAAATCGACCGGGGAAGCGAACCTGTTACATCGAACAATGGGCCGATAGTTTCCGCTGCGATCTTTATCTTTTATATAAGGCGTAACTGAGAAATAACATCAGAGCAGAGTATTTAACTAGGATTAATGTTTTTGGGACGCCTTTGTTTTGTTAAGCATGCAAGATTTTTATAATGCGCAAAAAAAATATGCTATAAGTCTGTCTAAAAAGTCAAACGACTTGGCAATTTTGAACAATATTTAATCGTTTAAAAAATACGTATTATGTCCGATACTTTGTATAAGGCTCTTCTATTAGTAAACAATGTGGCGATTCGGACACCGATAAAAAAATGTTTTGTACAATCAGATGAAAAAAATTTTGTTTGATAAATATTAATTTACACTAAAATTAGGTCGTATAAATGAACATTTATCAAACATAATTTTTACAGTAAGCCAATATGTATATATCGATACTAAAAGTATGGACTAACTTAAGGGAATTTTACCTAAAATGTAAAAATGTTCCTTATGATGACTGATGTAAGGGTCATCATCATCACCATCATATCCGCCGAAAGACATCCACTGCTGGACATAGGCTTCCCCCAAGCGTCGCCACAACGACCGGTCCTGTGCGTCACGCTTCCATCGGATTCCCGCGGCCCGGACGGTCGTCGGTCCGTCGATGTAAGGGTATTTTACGCTAAACGTAAAAATGTCCCTTACGTTAATTCACCCTTCTGGTATCGATATGTCTATGACTTCAGACTCCGACCTGCTTCTAACAATTTCCTTAAGGAAATATCGATAAGCAAACATCTTATGAACAACGTTGGATTCACAATGTTTGTTACACACATTCTGTTTTCCTTTCCGTGTACCATAATAATAATATGTATGATCAATATTTGTTTCTGTGTCATGTAAGACGAGCAGAAGATCTGAGGTCTTACCATGACGTGTTAAAGTGTCCAGAGAGAAAGAGGGATGCCCCGTGTCGGTGGCCAAGGCCATCACGACCGAGGGCCGAAGGCTGTTGGTGGGCTGGGTTTCAGCCCAAGTCAAGATGCTGGAACCCAGACCTCTGCGGTGCTACCGATGCCACGTCGGGCACCATGCGGGCGCCTATTGCGCCGCAGAGGTGGATCGCAGCGACCGCTGCCACCAGTGCGGACAGCCTGGTCATAAGGCCGCCGAATGCCGTGCATTGCCGCACTGCTACGCATGTGCGGCGGCCGGCAAGCCGGCCGACCACCGGGCTGGGGGTAGGTCCTGTGACCCTCCCGCCAAGGCCAAGGGCAAGGTCAGGAGAGGTATCCACCCTGACGTCCTCACCGCCGCAGCCACTACCCTGGCTGCCGCTGCTATCGCCGCCGCTCCCGCCGCCGCGGCAGGACCCTCACAAAGGGCTCAGGAGGAGACGATAATGGAATGTCAATAACGACACCATTACGTCTCCTCCAGGCGAACATCAACCACTGCGCCGCCGCTCAGGATCTGTTGCTCCAGAGCATGGCGCAGTGGTCGATCAATATCGCCGTCGTCGCCGAGCCGTACTTTGTCCAACCCCGTGGAGACTGGGTTCAGGACTCGGACGGCTCGGTGACGTTAATTTCGTCGGCCGCCGCCGGTACCCCGCCCCCCGAGTCCGTCACGAGGAGGCGGGGTTGCGTGGCAGCACGGTTCGGGGACATCGTCGTGGTAGGCGTCTACCTGCCCCCGAACAGATCTCTCGACGAGTTCCAACTTTCCCTGATGGAGCTTAATTCCGTCGTCGCTGGGTTCGGTTCCCTCCCCGTGGTCGTTTGCGGGGACTTCAACGCCTGGAACACGGCTTGGGGTTCTCGGCGCACGAACCGACGGGGTCGGATGGTGGAGGACTGGGCCTTGGAGCTGGGCCTGGTCGTCCTGAACCGGGGCTCTGTCCCCACGTTGGTGCGGATGCGGGGTACATCAGTGGTGGACATCTCGTTCGCCAGCCCCGCTCTGTCGCCGCGTGTCGTCGACTGGCGCGTTATGGAGGAGGTGGAGACGTACTCCGACCACCGGTACATCCGGTTGGACGTCTCCGCCGAAACCTCGGCCGCGCCGGTCCGACAGAGCCCTTGTGGTCCGCGGTGGGCGCTTAAGCAGATGGACCGGGAGCTCCTCCTGGAAGCCGCGACAGTACAGGCCTGGGTGCAAGCACCGGACAGGCCTGTCGACATCGACGTCGAGGCGGAGTGGTTCCAGGAGGCCATGTCGCAAATCTGCGACGCGGCAATGCCCCGAGTCCCTCCAGGTCGTGCTAAGCGCCGCGTTTACTGGTGGTCGCCGGAGATCGGCGCACTGCGCAACGCGTGCAACCACGCGCGCCGCCGGTACGACAGACACTGCAGGCGCCGCAACCGCCAGCCGGATGCGGAGGTCAGAGAGGCGGAGCTGTATGAGGGGTACAGAGAGGCAAAGCGCACCCTCCGAACGGAGATAAAGCGGGCCAAACTCGAGGCCCGCAACGTGTGGCTGGGGTCTCTGAACGCGGATCCGTGGGGGCGCCCGTACAAATTGGTACGGGACAAGCTACGCCCCTGGGCTCCGCCGCTGACTCAGAGTCTCCGGCCCCAACTCGTGGAGGGTGTGGTAACCACTCTGTTCCCTGCGCGAGGGGAACACTCCCCCCCGCCCATGGCTCCGCCCCCGCCAGCAGTGTCTGATGCGGACCACAACAGCGACGACGACGACAACGCTCCAGAGGTGACCGAGGTAGAGGTGAGAGTGGCGGTGCGAAGGCTGAGTGCCAAGAACACCGCCCCAGGACCCGACGGCTTGCCAGGGAAAGCCTGGGTCCTGGCCATTGAGGCTCTCGGGCCTCGACTAAGAGGGCTCTTCAGCGCATGCATGGAGAGGGGCCAGTTTCCACTTCGCTGGAAGATGGGGAAACTGGTCCTCATCGCGAAGCCAGGGCGCCCTGCGGACTCTCCGTCCGCGTACCGGCCCATTGTGCTGCTCGACGAGGTGGGCAAGCTCTTTGAAAGAGTCATTGCAAACCGCCTCGTCGCGCGGCTAACACGGGTGGGGCCGGACTTGTCGGACGGACAGTTCGGCTTTCGCAGGGCGCGCTCTACGGTGGACGCCATCATGCGCGTGCGAGCCCTCACGACAGGGGTTGCGGTGTCCCGGGGCAGGAGCGTCGTGGCAGTGTCCTTGGACATTGCCAACGCGTTCAACTCTCTGCCCTGGAGCACGATCCGGAGGGCACTCCGGTACCACCGGGTGCCCGAATACCTCTGTCGAGTGGTCGAGGCTTACCTGTCGGATAGGTCCATTATCTACCCCGGTCACCAGGGAGACTGGAAACGTCGAGAGATGTCGTGCGGTGTTCCGCAGGGGTCGGTTCTAGGCCCACCCTTGTGGAACATCGGCTACGACTACGTGCTGCGCGGCGACCTCCCTGACGGGGTCAGCGTGGTCTGCTACGCAGACGACACGCTGGTTCTAGCGCAGGGAGAGTCGCACCAGGCGGCGGTCGCTCTAGCGACACGCGGGGTTGCGATAGTCGTTGGTAGGATCCAAGAGTTGGGACTCGAGGTGGCGCTGCACAAATCCGAGGCCATGTTTTTCCACGGCCCTCGGAATGCGCCACCATCAGACTCCCAACTTACGGTAGGAGGAGTTCGCATCGGCGTCGGGTCGACGATGAAGTACCTGGGACTCGTTCTCGACAGCCGATGGAACTTCGGAGAACACTTCCGACGTTTGGCTCCCAAACTCAACCGGGCCGGGGCTGCTCTCAAGCGGCTCCTGCCCAACCTTGGGGGTCCAGACGCCTCCTGCCGGAGGCTCTACGCGGGGATCGTTCGGTCCATGGCCCTCTACGGAGCGCCGGTGTGGGCGCCGTCGCTGGCAAAGCGACCGGCGTCCATACTGAACGCCTGCCAGAGGGTCATGGCAATACGGATGGTGCGGGGCTACCGCACGATCTCCCGCGAAGCGGCGAGCCTTCTGGCTGGCCTACCACCGTGGGATCTGGAGGCAACAGTCCTTGCACACATGCACGATAAGCGCGTGGAGATGCAACGCCGGGGTGAAAGTCCACTACCGCGACAGGTCGAGGTATGGCGGACAGAGCTCCGGCGGGATCTCACGGTGAAATGGCGTCAGCGACTATCGCAACCCAGTGCTGGGCACGCCACAATTATGGCGGTAAGTCCCCTCTTTGAGGCGTGGCTGGAAAGACCTCACGGCGTCCTTACCTTCCGCATGACGCAGGTCCTCACCGGACATGGCAAGTTCGGGAGGTTCCTGCATCGGATTCGAGCGGAAGAGACGCCCGGGTGCCGCCACTGTGCGGAACGCCCGGAGGACACGGTGGAGCACACAGTAGAGGTGTGCCCTGCTTGGGCGGAGCAACGCCGTGCCCTCGTGGGGGCGATCGGCGGCGGAGACCTCTCGCGCCGGGCCTTGGTTCAGGCCATGGTCCGGAGCGAGGAGGAGTGGCAGGCGGTCGCCTCCTTCTGCGAAGCAGTAATGCTAGCAAAGGAGGAGGCAGACCGTATCAGGCAACGGCGCCCCCGCCGCCGCCGCCGGGATTCCGATCCCGATTTCCGGCCACCGTAGACGCGGACTCGCGGACGGCGAGCCATGGGTAGCTCGCTGTCCGATCGTCCGGTAACTGTCCGGACCGAGCCAAGGCGTCGACGGCGCGCACTGTTCCCGCGCGCCTCAAGGAGTTGTCAGTAACAGGAGGGGCCCATCTGGGTCGAAGCCTACCGGGGTCGGGGTTATCCGAAAGGAAACTAGAGCCCCGGTATGAAGGCTAGAAGGAACGGCGCGGGGTTTTTAGTCAGTAAGACTCTGACACTGTCTCCCGCTCCACCCAAGAGCGGGTTTCGTCAATGATGATTTTCCCCGTCGACAAAAAAAAAAAAAAAATAAAAAGAGAGAAAGAGGGATGGAATGATACACCCTGTATAGCTCCGTCCGTTAAACAGTTTAGTTCAGGTCGTCAGATAGATCGCGTTTAGAGTTCGTGGTATGGCCTCTGATCCTGACACAGCAGCTAGACCTTTCAGCAGCGTCCTACGTGTATGCGGTTGCGAAGCGATTGATACGGTTTTGTGTATTCGACGCGACGCGGCGACTTTGTCCTACGTGCGTGCAGAATCATCGCTTCAACCGCAATTTATTTAAAACAAGCCACCACACCACAAGAGTTTGTGCGAAAATATAAAACTAATATTTCGCGTCCGCTTCGCTTTGGATACGCACCGCAATATTACCAATTATTATTATTAGCCCATACTGTCCCACTGCTGGGCAAAGGCCTCCCTCCACTCTTTCCAACAATTGGCGTAAGAACAGGACGTCAATTTAGGGTGGTGACGGAGAATAATACTTTTATTGTTAACCGCAGCGCCCACGAACCGAGTGAGCAGGTTCACTGCTCACCCATCAACCCGCATCAGGCAAGCGTGATGGGTTAAATGTCTAATCCCCTCCACAAATATGATGATATTACCAATAAAATTACTTATTCTATTCGCACCGCTTCATTTCGCGTTTGTCTTGTTATTGCCTATGTTAGTCCTCGCTTAGGGCTTTTATAGGCAAACGCGACGCAAAAAGTAAAAACGAAGAAACAGCTCTTTTTTTACAAGAAATTAATTCGCCTGTTTCAGCGAAGCAGTAATACAAGCGAAGGAAATGCCTGTGTGCTGACACAGGACTTGATCCACTTGTGTGTTTAAAAATCATATAAATCTGTTCAGCCATTCGGGCGTGAAGGAAAACACACCTTTTTTACACAACAATTTTGTATAATATTTAATCATTTAAAAAATACTTATATTCGATAGTTTTTATAAGGTTCTTCTATAAGTAAACAATGATCAAGATCTCTTAATCAACGTTGATAATTATTGAACCAGTGTTGACAAGTCTTTTGACTTTTTAGACAGACTTTACATAATTTTTTTTTCTTTACAGTATTACTGTGATACACTCACAGTAATACTGTAAAGGCAAAAAACTAACAAACATTAATGAGGTTTATTAAAGTAAATTTTACATTTTGAGGTCAATTATAAATCTGCCAAAAACATTCGTCGAGGTCCCGTTCTCCCGGATTATCAGAAAGCGGCTAAAAGTTGAGATGCTCAACAAATTGTATTATATCATTAATGAAACTTATTGACTACCAAGGTTTTCTTTAAACCTTTTGGTTTTAACAGAAACGTGGAACGTAAATATGGATTGAGACCCAGTGAGGTTTGAAAAGTGATTTACCAATTTATGAATCTGTCTTGATCTGTCTCGAGGCCGAACGAGGGTTAGATGACTTATATTTTAAGAATATTTAAAGTGTAGGAAAACATCGTGAGGAAACCGGCATGTCCTAGAACCAATAATTCGAAGACATGTTACATCCACCAACACGCAATGGGTCCGCGTGGTGGATTACGGACCATTCTCTCTCCTAGAGAGGAGGCCTGAGTCCCAGCAGTGGGAATATTAAAAAGGTTGATGATGATGATGATGATGATGATAAGTGTAGGTGATATAAAATTTATCGGTAATCTAAGTCCTGGAGCTAGAAACCCTGACGAAATTAGTGGCAAAAAAAGTTGGTCCTGTCATTTCACATCGTTTCACAAGGTGAACTAATAACCTAGTGAGGGTCGCGGGAATCCAATGGATGCGAGACGCACAGGACCGGTCGTTATGGCGACAATTGGGGAAGCCTGGTGTGCTATTCTCTAAAGAAAACCGCCTTGAACGCAGCGCTGGCCGCAGCAACAAAATCCATATAAGTACATTGGATTAACAACCCAATGCTTCTATACATTGGGTTGTTAATCCTACGTACTGCGCTCTCGACTCGTCGTAGAGAATAGCACCGCTGAATTCAACAGTGGATGTCTTTCGGTTGGAATGATGATGCTTCATCATAAAGAGCAGATTGCCAAAAATATACGCTGTGACTAAACTTTACCTACATACTATTATTAGTAATTTTTCCTACCTTTAATATAGCGTTATATAAGCCTAAGCTTTCTAAAAATTAAATAAATCAAAAAACTTGTAAATGCTTATTTTTATCTGTCTACCCACATAGATAAGCTCTGCCCCCATTCCTGTCAGAGATAGCCGACCTTCACCTCTTTCCATCAGATTTGGCCACTATTCAAAGCAAAACGTACCCTTTTGATATGCGAGATTACGCGCCCTTATCCACCGATCTTCAATCATACCAGAAACCCTTCTGTGTTTTGTCACAGAAGTTATTTTCCCTTGGCAACTTAAATTGTGAGTGATCATAATTCGACCTCGACTCCACGGGGCGTAATCTAATCTATAGTTTGTTTGTGCTTCCCGTGTGGGAGTTTTATTTACTTTTTTTTTTTTTAGCCGGGTAGATTATGGGACGGGAATAAACCGTATTTGTGTGATCCTAAAAGCTTTTTCTCATAGTCTGTTTTTGAAGGTCTCTGAATAGACTTTGCCAAAGAATGATTGTGATTTCTGGATTACTTTATAAGAACCCAATTAAGATAAAGGTTCAAAGAATTTTCAGGTTATCCTTCTATTCCTGGTTTGGTTTATTCGCGGACCAAGTGGTATATTCTGATTATTTAGAATATACTTTACACTGTACACTTTGTCCGCGACTTCGTTTACGAAAATGGCTTCATAAAAATTTTAACATCTCTTAAACTCTATTTTGAGGGTAATTTTGAAAAACTAATTATGACAGTTTTATTTTGGTCAGACTTTGTGCTTTGAAGTATAATTACCCAAGGAGAAATATTCTCCTATACAAACTTTGACAGCGCTTTAATCGTTTCAAATAAATCTTATTTACTTAGGTTACGATTTAAGCTAAGTTTTAAGTATATTGGCCCAAGGAATAAAAGGCATACAAACGAATTTCTACCTTTTCACTCCCTTAAAAGTTGGAATTTTTAAAAACCCTTGCTTAGTGGTCGCCTACATCATAAAAGAAAGCTTTGTGCCTTTCACGTTCCTAGTCCAGTAGTTTCGGCTGTACTTTGATATGTCAGTCAGTCAGTTTTTCTTAATACTTAGAGATTTCGTATTGCTGCGAAATTACAAAAAAATTACACCCTCATTTAGTATGTTTATTAGCATCGTTATGTATTTAGAGTTGGAGTTCCACAGGGAACTATCATTGGCCCTGCTCTATTGCAACGCACAACAATGAGATCTCAAAACAAAAAAAAAAACCGTTTACCAATTCCGAAAATCGGACAAAGCCACAAAGTTTTCGACAATTTCTACAAACAATTATTATTGTGTAACTGCCAAAACAAGACCAGCCAGTTTGTTAGATTGACAAACACTTTGAATAATAATACAAGTCTATACAACAGAGCCGTATTTACATTTGTGGGTACTTTGAGTTCAATCGAATGTCAATCATTGTACGATTACTTGACGTCTCATTTATCCGCGTCTCGTAAAGGTGACAGTATGACAGATGTTTAACAGATAAAGATCTTGTTAGGATAAGCATTGTTAATAACAAAGTCAGACTGTATTTAATTATTTTGCCAGAGTTTGTAGCGTAAAGTTAATTGTCATATTTAAGTTGAAAAAAAGGGGTAAATAGAAATACAGGGGTAAATAGAAACAGGGTTTTGGGATTGTATGAATGAGGCACGCGGCCTTGAAAGCAAAGGACAGGAACAAGGGTGGGCTTTAGTTAGTAAAAGTCTGACACTCCATTTTGCTCTACCCAGAACTAGAGAAGGAGGGGTGAATAGAATCAAAACTTTGAATGAGATTTTCACGTTATTTATCAGTTAATACTTCCATATTTCTCGATAAAATGTAATAAAAATCAATTAGTGTTAGAAATTCAATTCTTATATTCAAGTACATCTACCTCGGACAGACAATCCAGTTGGGTAGAGCTAATTTCGAAAAAGAGGTCACCGTCGAATCCAACTCGGCTGGGCGGCGCGGTATCTTCTCGTCCAATATACCACAGTGTCTCAAGACGAAAGTCTATGACCAGTGCGTGTTGCCAGTGGTTACATATGGTACCGAAACGTGGTCGCTCACAATGGGCCTCATCAGAAGGCTCCAAGTCACCCAGAGGGCAATGGAAAGGGCTATGCTCGGAGTTTCCTTGCAGGATCGAATCAAAAATGAAGATATCCGCAGGAGAAAGCAAGGTTGTCGACATAGCACGAAGAATCGCCAAACTTAAGTGGCAATGGGCAGGGCACATTGCTCGCAGAACAGATGGGGCCGAAAGGTTCTGGAGTGGCGACCTCGTACTGGAAGACGCAGCGCGGAAGGCCTCCTACAAGGTGGACCGATAACCTGGTGAAGGTTGCGGGAATCCGATGGATGCGAGACGCGCAGGATCGATCATTGTGGCGATGCTTGGGGGAGGCCTATGTACAACAGTGGACGTCTGTCGGCTGAAATGATGATGATGATGATTCAAGTATATCTAACTTCAACCTCGTAAAACTGAAATCACATAGTCAAATAACTAGCCTAAAATTTAAAAACTGGATGGGATTTAAGTTGCTTAAATCGGTAACAAACTACAGTTGACTGTAGTTAAGCCGTCTTGAATTGAGCTCCCAGTAATCTAAAATAAGTAAATGGAATTCAGGCTTTTATTATCATTTATAAATGCTCCACATTTACTCAGTTTCCCAAATAGTCAGGTTTAAAATGGCATTGTCTTATTTGAGGCTTATTGTCTCATTTTATTTACTTCAGTCTTAGCGGCGAGTGGCGTGGCAAGCGGGGCGGCATCGGTAAGCGGACGCGCGGCGCTATGAGCGGAATCTCGTGGCGTGCATCAAACATTTTCATACTTTCCTTTCCGCTCGCCGCCCCGCGCTTAGCTACCGCTCACAGAGGCAAGGTCGTGAACGAGCCGTTACAGTTGTCCTGCAAAAGTTTTATGTTTGCCAAAAGTTTTAGTCCCAAGAATCTGAACAATATATCCCAAATAGGAGGTTTATCGTTTAAAATTGTCGGAAACTCATAATATTGTAATTATCAAAAGCACAGGTTTCCCAAATATCCAGGTCTCATGTAACCAGATTTCACTGTAAAATATCAGACCAGATAATCGTAGGTACTATTTTAAGGCAAAGGAAGATTAATCCCAGATCTCACCTTGAACACCTGAATAAGATCAGATTTCACGATAACATTAAACGTAGGTACCACTAATTTAGCAGCACACTATCTCGGCACAAAAGCCTTTCAATGTTAGCCTAAATAAACACGATGTAATTATGTTACAACCGAAATAGACTAACGCCTTTAGTGAGATCAAATTTTGATAGTTGAAGGAGTCGCGACAGATTTGATTATGAATGGGTGAGGAGCGAAAGTGCAAAGGGGACTAATATCTGCGGGAAACTGATTAATGTACTATCGCGTGTAAGTATAACGTGCACGCGAATGTAGAAAATTATCCTCAATGAAATTATCTACCGGGATGTAGCGACATCTATGACGCCACATAAGAACTACGAAGAAAATACGAAATCCTGCATCGCGCAATCAAAGTTCTCCGCGCGATCTGAACATATACGACAGCCCAACATCAACTATCGGGCAGCCGCCCTCCAGACTATAACATCCTGTCTGGTCGGAGGATCCTCCCTTTTCAAAGGAGGTTTGCGGGACTTTACTCTCTGTTTCGCCTACCTCCAAAGGGATAAAAACGTATTACGTATCTTCATTCCTCTTTGTTCATTTCTTTTTTTTTCTGTTATTATCAATAAAATAGATGGAAAATCGCTTTAATCGCGCGGGGTTTGAAAACTTTTTATGGTGCTATGGAGAGCTGGTCTGATGATGGAGTCGGATAGTGACTATAGGTGACTAAGCTCAATAAGATAACCTCATCGAGTTGGAGCTCTTTGAAACAATCTGTTGCTATAGCACCCTATGGTGCTTTTATTTAGGTGGAAAATCATTCAGTGAGTTCTCCCTCTCTTTTGTGTCAGATTTTTACTGACTAAAACCCACTCCTAAGTTCTCCTTCCAAGGTCCCAGTAGGCTTCAAACCTGCTGGGTTCTTGCAGGTTTGATAATATACACCTACTTGAGACGCGCATGGAACACTACGCGCCGTCGGCGACTCGGTTTGTTTTGGACGGTCACCGGACGGCCGGACGGCAAGCTACCCATTGCTCGCCGTCTGCAAGCCCACACCTACGGTGACTGAAAATCGCGTACGTCATGTAACTATGACCAGTATGGATAATAGTTTTACAAGAATCCAAGCATATTGCACACTCTTTGCTGACGTTACTTTAAACTTAGTATGCTAAGCAGTTACAAGTAACAAAAACGAATTATATATGTGGTAGACGTGCCTACCTACTTCAATACTACTAAACCATTAGTCTAGCCAGTAACCAACAAACACCATAGTTCACCATTTGTATTCTAAAAACATCAAACGGTAAAGATTTCTAGAAAACTCTTACAACCGTTTATGTAAGAGTGAGTCATCGTGCCCTGTTTAGAATCATAATGGCCAGAATAAGGAAGGAAAGTACTAGCGCCAGTAGCTAGGATGAAATAATGATGCATGCTGCGTTTGAGACTGTCTTGCAGATGAGTTCGGCTTTTTGTTCAGTTACTATTGAATATTTAAGCGTTAGTAAAACCAGTAGCTCGCTGTTTTAACTTCGAGTGCAGTTTCCAAATACTAAGTAAGCCATTTTAACTGATGGGGCCATATTATGTTAGTAATAGATAGACCATGACGAATTGAGTAGCACTGGAAGTGTAAGTTGGAAACGGTTCAAATATAATGTAGTAGGTACCTACTTTTTACAAGCTTTTATAATAAGTATTATATTTTGTTTGTCTGTAATCAAATCTTGCAAATTAAATTTGACCAACTTACCAGTTACCGATTGAGTTGAAATCATGCATTTGTAAATCAGATGACAATGTAATATTATTATGACATGGAGCTGATCCGGAATCCGGCTGATGGAGCCGGAAGGTGGCTTTAGGAGCTTAGTAGTTAAACGACACAACCCCATCGAATTTGAGCTCGTATGATTCGTCTTGACGAATATTAAATATATAAGTATCGTGCTATAAAATATTTTCATTAAATCTTGTTTGTAAAAGGTTTTGATGTTTAAATTTTTTGTTGTAGTTCCTCACAGCCTTCAATGGATGACCTGTTGATATTGCGGAAATCAGTTGGATACAAGACACAGGAATGGTCGTTGTGATGGCACTTGGGGAAGGCCTTTGTCCAGCAGTGGGCGTCATTAGGCTGAAGTAATGATGACGAAATAATCATTTTATCATCATTTTACTCTATTTTTTTAATTAATATAAATACGACGATACTATACTATACTTCGACGCCTGAGTGTACTTTGTGTTTTTGTATTTTATTTATGTACGTTATGTATTTATTTAGGGTGTAGTATAAGTAAGTAGTTTAAGTTTTTTTTTGCATATATGTAAATTTTTACATTATTCAGATATATACCAATCAGCCTTTTTAATGGTCCCATTGCTATGACTCAAACCTCCATTCTAGTAGAGAGAATGGGCCGTAATTCACCACACGGTCCAACTGCGGGTTGGTGGATCACATGTCTTTAAATTTTCAGTTCTTGGACATGTCGGTTTCCTCACAAAGTTTTCCTACACCGCTTTGAGAGCAGTGGTGATGAAATAAATTACACAAAGTAATGCGCCTGGCTGGTTTTGAACTCTCGGCCTACAACTGGTAAGTCGGGGCCGTTACCACTGGTGACTGGGCCACCACTGGTCTAATTTTAATGAATGTTTGACTTCAAACCTATACGTCATGTAACAGTGATAATATAAGGGTAATATTTAAACGAGATATTGTAAATTAATCAATGGTGAAAACATTTGTTAAAATTTACTTTTTAGTAGTTCGTTATGTAAAACCTCAATTTTATTTCTAGTCGCTAACTTAATAATTTAGTCGCTCACTTACTAATTTAGTCGTTTAACTAACATTTCAATAACCCACTTTTAGTAAGCTCGTTCTGGATTTTATTGTTAATTAATATTTGTCGTTAGTTTAGTTAATGTGTCGCTTACTCAAACTCATACTGCTCAAGTTATTAAAACAGTATATCATCATCAGTCCGTCAGTCGCTAAGTTTTTTTAGTCGCTCGTTTTATAATTCCCCATAATATAATAGACTAGCGACCCGCCCCGGCTTCGCTCGGGTAAAAGTATTTCACCACTATTTAATTCATGAATCCCCAAGCGACCACCGGTGGCCGCGCATCTATTGTCTTACTATTGTGTCTCTAATTGACGGTATCTGAAGGGTTAATGGATGTTATTATACATATAAACCTTTCTCTTGAATTACTCTATCTATTACAAAAACCGCATCAAAATCCGTTGCGTAGTTTTAAAGATTTAAGCGTACATAGGGATATAGGAACAGAAAAAGCGACTTTGTTTTATACTATGTAGTGATATAGAAGGTAACAGAGCTAAGAATAGGTTACGTTTATCCGATCTTAAGTGGGTCTCTCGATATGGACTAATGGTTTGAAGAGATTACGGTGCCCAGATATTGTCTCTACTCATTAAATAACCCAAGCTCAGTCTATATTTAGGAACTGGCTGACCCGGCGAACTTCGGACCGCTTAACAGTCAAAGAATGTGTCTTTCGATATAGTCAAAGCCTAAGTAATATATCAAGTTACACACATTTTTAATGTATAAAAGTTATCTACATCGATTTTGTATATTTTACGTCATGCGCGCACAACTAAAAACTTCAACAATTTTTTTTTATCACTAAGTACATAGTATTAAACAAAGTCGCTTTTAATGTCCCTATATCCCTATGTACGCTTAAATCTTTAAAACTACGCAACGGATTTTGATGCGGTTTTTTTTAATAGATAGAGTGATTCAAGATGAAGGTTTATATGTATAATATTGTACCCGAGCGAAGGCGGGGCGTATCGCTAGTTGATATTAAACTAGTACTTGACTGCGATCTCACTTGATAGAAAGTAGTAATGCAATGTTTAAAATGATACCGTTTATAAAAATATAGTAATTATCTCGACTGGCCTGTTGATCTAGTGGTTAGTGGCCCTGACTGCTATGCCGGAGGTCGTGGGTTCGATTCCCACCCAGGACAAATGTTTAAGTGATGAGCAATGATCATTTGTTCTGTGTCAGGGTGTAATTTATCTATAATATGTATGTATTTAGAAATATATAAGTTTATCAGTTGTCTAGTACCCATAACACAAGCTCTGCTTGGCACTACACGGCATTATGAGATAGTTGTGGAATATGATGACGGCGTTGTGTGATAGTTGTGTATTATTATTATTATCTGGTAGCGCCATCTCTTTTTAATGTCGTAAATCAAGGATATGTTTTTTGATATTTCGCGGGCGATCGATATCCTATCCTATATATCATTCCTTCATTCATTCCATTTCCTATTTCGTACGCCTTCAACACGGGTCGACAGAACGAACCGAAACTTCTACGTGAACGGTCCCCGTGTCTCAACCGCCGGCTCCAAACCTCATGTCTGGAGACTGATGCATCTAACTCGTTAGATTGCCGAGGACCTTATAAACGCGTCTATTGCCCGCCTCTCGGATACAAAAACAATTGTGCGAACTGTGTAAAGTGTGGAGTGTGATTGAGGCCGTCGCCATCTTGGAGCAGAAGATCACCAGCTCGCCGGTCTTCGCGCCACGTGGGCTAACTTCGAGTCTCAGGTAAGGCGTACGATCCTCACAATCCCATATTACAGATCGCCCGATTGCATCTGAGAATATTTTCCCGCCTTTTAGCGCAACAATTGCCAGCCGCCTTCAAATACAGTCCACTATTAAAAATAGGCACGAAATTATAAGGTTTCTCAAATCCGCTATACCATTTTTTTGGTCATTCGAACCGGGTATATTTCTAAAATATATCCTTTTACCATAATTTCTTACGTAGGAATCTACGTAAAATTCCTACTTGGGTCGTGGCACCTAGCCGCCTACCCACATAATCAAGTTGTAAATGTAAACCCAATACGTGGTTCCATCAACACCGCTATAGCAGGTACACATAACGTATCTACTATAATTCATTCTTATTTAAAACTAATTTGTCGTATTGTAAATTACCATATTTCAAGCGCCTTCTAGTTTAACCGCCCTTATAGGAATCACCTACCTCCAATTATAAATCGTGAATAAGTTACGTTCCGAATACCGCGGAGTAGACATTCATTCTATAAGAGAAAAATAAAATAAAATAGGTATACTACTTATAGGTACCTACGCAGTATAAAATATCATAACTTTACCGAATACGTTTCGACGATTGCGGGCTATAAGTTGCATATTTATACCTACTTATTTGTCTTACACAATATTCGTACTTAAAAATAAAACTGGCGTGAATAGTGATGCTATTGGCGTATTGTACTTCAATCTAAATATTTGGTTTAGTGGGTGCTACGAAAAAACTTATTTCGTCATTACCTACGCAGCTGTTAATGCGAATACCGTTACCGCAGTACAGTCACACACAGTAGTATTACTTTTCTACATACAGTTGTCCGTTTAAGTTTTATATACATAAAAATAATTACTTTTGTTTGTGTGGTTATTTGTAACTACATTACATAAACATGTCGCGTGATGCGAAAGCAATCACTTCTTCGGAAGATCAACAGTTGGTGATTTTAGAAGCTAAGCGTAATATACTTTTCGAGCGTATGCAGTCAATTTATGATCGCTCTAAAGTCGCTAACACTTCCGAGGCTGAGAGGGAAGGCTTTCTCAACTCTTGTGTAACAATAGATGATATTCGAACGGACTTTCATAAATTATTGGATGTTTATAATGCAAGGTTACTGGCTGTATGTCCCAATGCAAAGCCTAGCTATCAAGCCTACGCCTCACTCGAGGATATGTATTGTTCCGTTAAACGTGTGATGTCACAGTTTGAAGATAAGCCGTCCGGGAAGCACAGTGTGGTTGATTCTGCAGCATGCAGACCAAGGTTGCCGCCAATCGAACTCATGTCATTCGACGGTGATATACGAAACTGGCCATTATTTTATGCAAGTTTTAAATCTACCGTTCATGACAATATGTCGTTGTCGGATGCAGACAGATTGTACTATTTAATAGGTAAGCTGTCGCCGAAGGCTCAGTCTGTGTTCGCGGGCGTCACACCCTGCGCTGAGAATTATAAAGTCATATTCCAGGCGCTCCTTGATAGGTATCAGGATATTCGTGCCCTCGCATCTACCTATTTGGATCAAGCTTTAAATCTTAAACTGTCCGGTCCCGCGTCTGTTTCGAATTACCAGCTATTCATGGACAACTTCGTTACTGCAATTAATCCCCTTAAAAATCTTAAGTTAGTTGACCTTCTGGATTTTATTTTATTGCACCTCGCAATAAAAAAGTTTGACACTGAAACTATTCGCGCTTTCGAGATGACAGAACGTAATCATAAGATGCCCACTCTAGATAGTTTTGTCACCTTCGTCAAAGATCAGTGTCGGATATTCCGTAATACCCAACCATCCTCTTCTAACAATAATAAGTCTAATAATTCAGACAATTCACATAAGTCGAGTAAATCGCGTAGTTTTAATAATAAGATTTCCGCTCCTAATTCGCAATCATATGTAGCTTGCTCTGAGTCAAATAATTCAAACAAGTGTCTGTGGGAATCAAACCTACATGAACACTTATATAAATGTCCCGCCTTTGATAATTTGACTCCGACGGCTCGTTTTAAATATGTGAAAGACAACAATGCGTGTGTTAATTGTTTGAGTATTAGACATAAGACAGTTAGCTGTTCTTCTAAATCAAAGTGTCGCACATGTAATCAACGTCATCACACATTGTTGCATTTTAATAAAAACGAGCGATTATCATCTGCTGTGATGTCACATCCAGAGTCGGTTCCGACGCAGACTATTACGTCACAATCCGAGGTATCGTTGTGTACGACATCTGTCGCCTGCGCTGCTCAGTCGCGTTCGATTGACGCTCGGTGCGTTTCGGCGTCGCCGTCGGCGAAAGATAGCGCGCAATGTACGGCGTACACAACCGTTCTGCTCGCTACTGCACAAGTAGTGATGTACGATGCGGATGATAAGCCGCACATAATACGTTGCTTACTAGATAGCGCTTCACAGAGTAATTTTATTACTTCTGAATGTTTTAAGCGTCTAAGACTTTGGAAAAACTTTCATACTTCTAACTTAATAGTTAAAGGAATCGGTGGGTCGGAAAAACCAGTTAAGGGTTCCGTAGATATTAAATTATATTCTCGTTTTAATAGTGATATTAATTTTAACGTTTCATCGCTTATTGTTGAACGTATAACGGAGGCACTGCCGACCGCTCTCGTCGATGTCTCTAAACTTACACATCTCAAAACATTACCGCTCGCAGATTCGAAGTTTGCGGAGCCGAGCGGTATCGATGTTTTGATTGGTGCTTCTATATTCCCGCGCTTGCTATTGCCTAACATAGTGCATAGCGAGCAACATAATATACCGCCCGCTATTGAAACTGTGTTGGGGTATGTGGTTATGGGTTCCGTACCTACAGCACATACTTCACACTGTTCGAGTACAACATCATGTTGTTCTGTTCTTGAAGAACCCAGTTTAGATTCGCTTCTCAAGCGATTCTGGGAGCTTGAACTAATCTCCGCCTCGCCCTCGCAGAGCCGTCAGGATCTCGAGTGCGAAGAACATTTTCGCGCTACCACTGTTCGCGATGAGAGTGGTAGATATGTTGTGTCGTTGCCATTTTGCGACGACCCGTATTCGCTAGGCGACTCGTACGCCGCCGCACTTAGGCGTTTTCATTGTTTAGAGCGCAAGCTTGATGCATCCTTAGGGTTGCGCGGCGCTTACAATGACGTCATACGAGACTACATAAATAAAGGATATTTGAGTCCAATTGTAAAGGATGACAATGTTGCTAATCTGTCGTATTATATTCCGCATCACGGTGTCGTTCGCGAAGATAAGACTTCCACTAAACTTCGCGTGGTTTTAGACGCTAGTAGCCAAACTACATCGGGTCAGTCGATTAACGACATTCTACATGCGGGCCCCAATTTACAGGGTGATTTATTTAATATCATAATTCGTTTTCGTCTCTTTCAAATAGCCCTGTCTGCTGATTGCCGCCAAATGTTTCTCAATATCGGCGTTCGCGAATCAGATCGTAGATTTCAACGCATCTTTTACAGATTTAGCAAACATGAACCTATAACGGTTTATCAATTTAATCGTGTTTGCTTCGGATTTAAGTCAAGTCCATATCACGCTTTACGTGTAGTCCGCCAGTTAGTCGCTGATGAAGGCGATAATTTCCCCGCAGCAGCTGCTGCTGCTTCTTCCGCATTATATATGGATGACATCGCCTGTAGTGTCATGTCCATACCGCAAGCAATTTCGCTTTGTGATGAGCTTATTCAGCTCTTCAAGCGAGGCCAATTCGATCTTGTCAAGTGGACAAGTAACTCGAAGGAGGTTCTCGCACACATACCTGATACTCATAAGGCTTCTCCTGATATCGAGTACGAGAAGTCTGTACCGCATAAAGTCCTGGGTTTACGCTGGGACAAGTCCTGTGACAATTTCCGCTTTGACGTCGTCACACCAGATGACAAGTGCACTAAGCGAACCATGCTTTCCACAGTGGCTCGGCTATGGGACTTAATGGGGTTTGTCGCCCCCACTATTCTGTATGCCAAGCTCTTAATTAAGGAGCTTTGGCTGTCAAAGTGTGACTGGGACGACATACCACCTGATCATATAGTCACCGCTTGGAAACAGTTTTGCGCTGAGCTTTCTGCGCTTAATGAAATTATTATACCGCGTCATCTGGGTTTGATCGATGGATGCACCATGAATTTAGTAGGTTTCGCTGATGCCAGCGAGCGTGCTTACGGCGGAGTCGTATACATGCAAATAAGAATTGGTTCTAACTACTCCGTGCAGTTAGTTAGTGCGAAGTCTAAGGTCTCACCTGTGAAAACCATTTCGGTGGCTAGACTGGAGTTGTGCGCGGCGCTACTGTTGTCTCAGTTGCTTCGAAAAGTACAAGACACAGTATCGCCCCACTACCGCATCAATAAGATATACGCATTTACTGACTCTAAAGTAGTGCTCGCCTGGATAAATTCCTCACCGCACCGCTGGCAAACTTTCGTTGCCAATCGGGTTACTAAGCTAACAGAGCTTATACCCGCTGATTGTTTCAACCACGTCGCTGGTACTGAGAACCCCGCTGATTGTCTGTCTCGTGGTGTTACGCCAGCTAAACTCTTGCATCATCCATTGTGGTATAACGGACCCTCATGGATTTCTCATGATCCATCTGAGTGGCCCATACATAATTTTGACCACAATGCACTGCATGAGGGCGTACCCGAACAGAAATCAGTCGCTCATGCTGTGGTTTCCGATGTTACGGAATCACCAATTTACGCGCTAGCACTACGTGTGTCGTCATGGTCTAAATTGCTGCGTGCGATTGTTTACGTCTATAAATTTTTAAGACAACTGCCTAGTGCACATACTGTATCAAGCTCTGATCTCAAATATGCAGAAATTAAATTGCTGCGAGCTGTACAGGATGTTCATTTCCGTAACGATATTCTAAATTTAAAAAACAATAAGCCATGTACGCCCGCCCTACAGAAGCTTAAGCCGTTTCTCGATGATTACGGCATCATACGTGTTGGTGGTCGTCTCACGAATTCTGACGAACCCTACGAATATAAACACCCCTGTATACTACCGCGTCATGACCATATTGTCGATCTACTTGTTGATTTTAGTCACAAAAAACATCTTCATGCTGGTCCAGAGTTGCTTATGTCCTTACTCAGGCATAATTATTGGATTTTAGCTGCTCGTCGAATAATTCGCCACAGAATCCACAAGTGTAACACTTGCTTTAAATTCCGCCCGCGTCCCGTTCATCCACTTATGGCTGATCTACCTAGCCAGCGTGTAAACCAAGTCGACAAGGCGTTCACTCACACCGGTTGTGACTATGCAGGCCCACTGCAGTACACACCATTTCGTGGTCGAGGTGTCAAAAGTCGTAAGGCTTGGCTATGCATTTTTACGTGTTTGACAACGCGCGCCACGCACATCGAAGTGGCAACAGATTTAAGCACAGTAACTTTCCTTGCAGCCTTAAAACGCTTTCTTTCGCGACGCGGTCCTATAAAATGCTTATACACCGATAACGGTACTTGTTTCGTAGGTGCAAGTTCTTATTTGCGCGACCTTCATAAATTTCTTAAAGATTTTCGTCCTCATCTCGAGGAAGAGCTTTTCTTAAATCATATAGATTGGAAGTTTATTCCACCTGCTTCTCCACATTTTGGTGGATGTTGGGAGAGTATGGTTAAGGTGGTTAAAACTCACCTTTTCAAAGTTATAGGTCAACAAATCCTCTCCTATGAGGAACTTATAACTGTCCTTAGCCAAGTTGAGGCTATAGTTAATTCGCGGCCACTCACCGCTATGAGTAGTGACCCTGCTGAACCATCAGCGCTGACCCCTGCGCATTTCTTGCACACGGCGCCATTGTTGTCTCTACCCGCTTCTGAAGCAGACACGCTCAGCTTGCTTCAGAGACATACTCTGCTAGACAAGCTTGTGCAGTCGTTCTGGCAGCGCTGGCGTTCAGAATACTTACATCAACTTCAGGCTAGATCCAAATGGAATAGTCCTGCACCTCCTATACAAGAGGGTACTCTTGTAGTTATCATTACTGATAACTCTCCGCCTCTTTCATGGCCGTTAGGCATTATTGAAAAATTGCATACCTCTAAAGACGGTACAACCCGTGTTGTTACTGTGAAGACCGCGAAGGGTAGCTACGTGCGCCCTGTTGTACGTCTGTGTCCGTTACCGACTCAATAAGGCCTGGCTTGATGGTTAGGTCTCTTAGTTTTAGTTAGTTTCCGACGCAACATAATTGCTTCTCTTAAAATTTAACTGTATAGGTATGTAACTTATGGTATTATGCAACTCGCAGCTATTATTACTCTTAATTTTAATATTAAATTTTTCGCATCTTAGTCTGTATTACTGAATAGGTATTTGGTAGTACACCTCATAGAGCTAAGTTTAACTTTCATTAAAGGTGACCCTTTAAGGCCGGGGAAATGGTAGCGCCATCTCTTTTTAATGTCGTAAATCAAGGATATGTTTTTTGATATTTCGCGGGCGATCGATATCCTATCCTATATATCATTCCTTCATTCATTCCATTTCCTATTTCGTACGCCTTCAACACGGGTCGACAGAACGAACCGAAACTTCTACGTGAACGGTCCCCGTGTCTCAACCGCCGGCTCCAAACCTCATGTCTGGAGACTGATGCATCTAACTCGTTAGATTGCCGAGGACCTTATAAACGCGTCTATTGCCCGCCTCTCGGATACAAAAACAATTGTGCGAACTGTGTAAAGTGTGGAGTGTGATTGAGGCCGTCGCCATCTTGGAGCAGAAGATCACCAGCTCGCCGGTCTTCGCGCCACGTGGGCTAACTTCGAGTCTCAGGTAAGGCGTACGATCCTCACAATCCCATATTACAGATCGCCCGATTGCATCTGAGAATATTTTCCCGCCTTTTAGCGCAACAATTGCCAGCCGCCTTCAAATACAGTCCACTATTAAAAATAGGCACGAAATTATAAGGTTTCTCAAATCCGCTATACCAATTATCTCTTCGATTTATTGATCAGGCAAAACCTTAATTGCTGTATTCTTTAATTATTTATTTATTATATTATATTAAAAACCCACTGCTCTCAAAACGGTGAAGGAAAACATCGTGAGGAAACCGACGCGACGTGTCCGTGAACTAAAAATTTGAAGACACGTGACACCAACCCGCACTAGGCCCGCGTGGTGGATTATGGCCCGAGCCTACAGGAGAGGTCTGAGTTCCAGCTGATTATGCTTATTTAATAAGAATAGGTTATCAAATAAATAAAAAATATGCTATGTAAAATTTAAGAAAGAATGCAAGTAAATCAAGTTACATAGCAGTTTAAAAACCTGTTTCGATATTGATTAATTGGTTTTGGAAATCATAAATTAATTAGAATAGATGAGAAATCAATCTAGATCAGTGGATGCCAACCTTTTTTGATCGGGGGCCGCTTTGATGGCTTTGATGATAATAAGGCCCGGGAGACTAAAACAAAACTTAACTCTAATCTTAATAAAAAATGGAATTGAGATTAAACTTGTTTTTACAAAAAAAAGTAACAAAACTTATAAGTACAAACTTAACCCTTCAGATACCGTCAATTAGAGACACAATAATAAGACAATAGATGCGCGGCCACCGGTGGTCGCTTGGGGATTCATGAATTAAATCTTGGGTACAATGGCGGTCTTAACGCTGACAGCGATCCCTACCAGATAACTTTTTGATGTATCGTAAGGCTTAAAATAATACCTGTATGGGTCTAAGTACATATACCACAAATTCAAAACTAGTAGTAAGCCAATTTTTTTTTTTTTTAATTTGTTTTTCTTTATGTTTGTTCGCGCATAACTTCGTTGCTTGCCAACCGATTTGAAACATTATTTTTTTTGTTGGAAAGGGTATACATCCCAAATGGTCCCATAGTCACCAAGTTGGGATCTGGGTTGGGTTGGGTTGGTGGGTTGAATCTTGGTGAAATCGTGAAAACTCCTCTAATACTCTTCTATCTTAACTCCTCGATTTAATTTTTTAGTGAAGTCGGTTATTTTTTTTAAATTAAAAATATGATATTCATAGAGAACACAACATTTCTGATATCAGCTCACATCAATTTAATTTTTCAGTTGGATTATTTATTATTATTAATAGGTCCGCTTACCATCAGGTGCTAGGGTGGTCAAACCACCCTATCACCTGATGGTAAGCGATGATGTGGTCGACGATGGAGCACGCTTGCCTAGAAATAATCCTTGCACTAGATCCCTAGGTTGTATTTGGATTTTTTAGACTTTTTCAAAGCATATTTTGGCACTTGTGGAGCATTAGCGGTCCGCGGACTACAGGTTGAGAGCCCCTGATCTAGATGATTTATAGTTTAGATGCGTAAGACAGTGAAAACCTTTGATGCTTTTATGGCAGTTAAATATCAAGTTTATTACCATGATGTAAAAATGTAATAATATACTGTTTTACGTTCGCATATTAACACTCCTATTAGGTAATTGACTCGTTTATATCGTAGCTGCAAGCGTGTCGGTGTATGTCGGTGTACTAGTTACAATTCCCGGGTCGGGCAAAAAGTGTTACTGGGATTTTCTATTACGAATTATACGCTTTCAACGTATCTGATGACGAGGAGTTAGACCAGTTCCTTGTCAGTACCGACTTACGTAGAAGCTACGGACCTCCCATTTTGGAGGAGGCCTATGTCCAAGAGTGAACGTCTTTCGGCTGAAATGATGATGAATCCTTACTAATATTATAAAAGCGAAAGTGAGTTTGTTTGTTTGTTACGTCTTCACGCCTAAATGGCAAAACCGATTTTGATGAAACTTGGTACAAGGATAGACTATGTCCTGGAATAGGACATAGGATACTTTTTATCCCGGTAGTATGTTCCCTTGGGATAATTTTCTGCTATCACGCGGGCGAAGCCGCTGGGTGCAGCTAGTTATTATATATATAACGTAATTACCGAATGCGAACAAAGCGTTAAAGCGTTTTCTCTCTTTTTTCGAACATTTTATCAAACATTGCGTTGGACTGCATTGAATGATACAACAAGCTTTTATAGCTAGAACACGGGACGCACACGTGTAACACGTCTGAACGTATTTATACGTAGAACGATGTCACGTGGCGTGGATAAAGTCTAGCTCTACAAATGTAGTTTCCATATAAAATGTACGGTGATCGACGCGCCCAAATCTACGTGTATAGGCCACACAGTATGGCACACGTGGCAGCAGTGTAGTTCTACCTTAAACCACAAAATATATAGGTACAAAAGTCAATCTACATATAAAGCGCGCTCGAGCAACGCACACATAGACACCGCTCATGGACACGATATCTCACAGCGTCTCGGCCCACTAGTCGAACAGTTCCGGCTCAAACGTTCATTAGTGTGCATCCACCGAGCGTAGGTATAAAAAGTTAAGTACATACATGAGATTGTCTTCTGTATCTATTTATTTTGTGCTTAAACCATGCTCATGTTGACGACATTTGTTGTTGTGTTTGTTTGTTTTTTTTTGTTATATGATTTTTAATATTGATTTTTTTATTTTTTTATATGAATTTTTGGACCTGTACCTATATAATATAATGATAATTTTTAATGACAATAATAATGTTAATGATGAGAATAATGATAACGGATGATTATGTAATTTATTTTATTTATATATTTTTTTTCTTTTGTAATAATGACTCTCTGCACGTTTTGGTTTCGACTGT
The DNA here is from genome assembly GCA_949319445.1 of Mythimna lalbum. Taxonomy (NCBI): domain Eukaryota; kingdom Metazoa; phylum Arthropoda; class Insecta; order Lepidoptera; family Noctuidae; genus Mythimna; species Mythimna lalbum. The sequence continues at coordinate 17,032,951 of OX439358.1, read as the reverse complement.
TAGTGCAGAGAGTACCTGTAATAAAAATAAATAAATAAATAAAAAGATAGACGGATCAGGAACAGCCTTCTTAAGTATTTATTAAAATTCAGAACCCAAACTAACTAACACGTTAAAAGGTAACATTCAATCCCTTAATAACTAATTTACGTAAAACCTACTTTTGAACTAGAAGTTAGCGGAGTGGGTTAGGTACGGAACCTTATCGACATCTATTATTTTACACACTGAACCCCATTAAGTCAGTTTTTCAATTTTGACAGCCGCTTGGCAGGTTAAAATTAACTTTTAAATTAGTTCAGTTTGTATAAATAAGTTATTTGTTTTGCTAGCTATATATAACTACCTACTTTTTTATCTGATATAAACTAGTGCTTCACTGCGATCCCACCTGATGGTAAGCAAAGATGCAATCGTTGATGATGAGGCGCAATAGTTTATTAAGAGCCTATTCATTCTAGCCTTGAAGACGCCTAAATTATAACCGGATGGGAAGACCGCAGCAAGCAAATTGTTCCAGTCCTTCGATGTTCGCGGTATAAATGACGAGGTGAAACGCTTAGTCTGGACCGTAGAGGTTTCAACAATATAATCGGGTTTAAAAACCATGGTTTTTGGGTGAAATGGCGCGTAATTTGTAGAGAACGCTCTTAGAGTGATGCATCACGACACACATTTTCACTGTTTTTCATACAACCGCTCATAACCGATTATGACGTTATTACATATTTTTCATTAGATATTTTGGAAACACAGTATCTTGTGGATATTATCTATGCTTCTATTGAAATCAATTTCTAAATTTGTGTAAAACTAATCCAGTAATGACCTCTGAAGATCTCCTATTATGTATGAACTTTGACACTTCATAATTTGCCTAAAAATTAAAAATGTCAAAAAAGGAAAACTATAGGAGCCTTGCAAATTTTATTAAGATTCTAAATGACGACAACTTTATTCAAAAACTTTTAAGTGTTTAAAAAAAAACGGCTATTTCCTGGAGCAAGTTTTGTGAAATATTCGAGTAAATCTCGGAATTACCGAATACTTGTTATTGTTTTACTTGGTAACAAAATATAATTATTCCAAACTACTAGCGCCATCTATTACTAAATATGTAAACCTATATTTGTAGTGTCATTGTTTTGTCAAATAAAAGTTAGTCTGTTGAAAACTACTACCGTGTTTCATTAGGTTATGGGCCCAGACTCATAAATCGTGAAAAGTTGAACTATTACTAATTAAAATTACTTCTCGTGGACAATCAGTGATCAGTGAACACAAAGACTATAAAGTTTTAGTTGGAATCGGTGTTATTGACTGTATTTTTCCAAATAGAAAATTTGCAACCGCCTGCTTTCAAAATGGCGGGAAGTTACATTGTGAACGTGCCCAAGCTAAAAGGTCGCGATAATTACGACGAATGGGCGTTTGCTGCCGAGAATTTCTTGATGTTGGATGGAGTGGATATTCACAAACAAGAAGCGTCGTCTGATGCTCGTACAATTGACGAAAAAAAGGCTAAAGCCAAGCTCATCATGACAATTGATTCGTCAATATATGTTCACATCAAGAACGAGCAAACAGTACAAGGTGTATGGAAACGTTTGAAAGCCTTATACGATGACTCGGGCTTTACGCGTCGCATCAGCCTACTTCGCCAGCTAATTTCTATCCGGCTAGAAGATTGTGAATCGATGGGTGCCTATGTAACGCAAATGGTGGATACTGCACAGAAGGTAAAGGGTACCGGATTCCAGATCACTGATGAGTGGATCGGCTCATTATTGTTGGCGGGGCTTACAGACAGATTTTCCCCAATGATAATGGCGATCGAGCATTCGGGATTGGTTATCAGCACGGATGTCATCAAGTCAAAATTACTTGACATGAGTTCGGAAGTTGAAATAGAACGTTCAGGAAAAAACAATGCAAACGGTGCATTTTTGTCGAAAGGTTGGCAGCAACGAAACAAAAAGAAAACTGGCATTGTTGTTTACATTTGTAACAACGGATTGTTTTGACGTTCGAAGATGGCGACGATGACACTTTTGACTTATCTGTGGTTTTGTCTGAGGTGATGCCAGTTATAGAAAAGACTCTAAGGAGTGAAGATCTACCCAGTGATATCACAGATAATACCTTTGTGTCCAATGATGTTACATATGTACCAGACGATAATGTAAGTACCTCAAGCTCAGATGAATTCTGTGACAGTAAATTTAGCCATAGTGAATTAGAAGATCTGCAGTCGGCAACACAAGAAGAAAGCCAAAAGAAGGAGAAGCGTGTTAAAAAGCCAGTAGATAGGTATGGATACAGTAACATATGTCAAAATATAGAGAATGTGTATGAAAGCAGTCTTACATATAAAGATGTGATGAGAGGACCAGAACGAGCAGAATGGTGTAAAGCCATGGAAGAAGAACTTCAGTCGTTTAGTCAAAACGACGCTTGGGAATTGGTTGACAAACCAAGTGATAGTAAAGTTGTGCAGTGCAAGTGGGTGTACAAGAAAAAGCTAAATAGTGATAACACAGTGCGATATAGGGCTAGACTAGTTGCTAAAGGGTTTACCCAAAGAGAAGGCATTGATTACAAAGAAACCTTTTCTCCAGTTCTAAAATATTCAACCCTAAAATTGTTGTTTGCTATTAGTGTTAATTTAGATCTCAAAATTACCCATTTGGATGTAACAACAGCCTTTTTAAATGGTCACTTAAATGAAACTGTTTTCATGCAATTGCCTCAGAAATTTAAATGTGAATGTACAGGTAAAGTCCTTAAACTGAAAAAGGCCATCTATGGACTTAAGCAGTCAGCTCGTGCTTGGTATAAAAGAGTAGATGATAGTTTGCAAAAAATGGGTTATAAAAAGTCCAAGTATGAACATTGTTTGTTTATAAAATGTGTTGGTAATTTTAAAACATTTGTAAGTTTATTTGTTGATGATTTCTTCATATTTTCAAACTGTAATGATGATGTTAATGATTTAAAATGCAAACTAAGTAAAGAATTTAAACTGAAGGACCTTGGTCAATTGAGGCAGTGTCTAGGTATGGATGTTAAAATAGAGAAAAATAAAATTTGTGTTAGCCAAGAAAAATTTATTGATAAGCTATTGTATAAATTTGGCTTGCAGAATTGTAAAGGTATAGAAACGCCAATGGAAATAAATTTGAAGCTTGAAAAAGGAGAAAATGTAGATTCTAGATTTCCATATCAGCAGCTTATTGGCAGTTTAATGTATCTTTCAGTTTTAACCAGACCTGATATTTCCTTTTGTGTTAGTTACTTAAGTCAGTTCAATACTTGTTATACTGAAACACATGTTAATCACGCTAAGCGTGTCTTAAGATATTTAAGCTATACAAAGTCTTTTGGATTAATGTATGTGAAAGATAATTTAGATTTAGTTGGTTATGCAGATGCTGATTGGGCATCAGATACTGTAGACCGTAAGTCATATACAGGATATTGTTTTATTTATTCAGGTAGTGTGGTGTCACACGAAAGTAGGAAACAACAGACTGTCGCCTTGTCAAGCACAGAGGCAGAATATATGGCTGTGTGTGAGACTTCTAAAGATGCTATTTTCTTAAAAAATCTATTAGCTGAACTTTTAGATAGGGGTAATAATCCAATTAAATTGTATAATGACAGTCAAAGTGCTAAGAAACTTTCTGAAAATTGTGTGTATCACAGACGTAGTAAACATATAGATGTCAAGTTTCACTTTATAAGAGAAGCAGTTGCTAATAAATTGATTAATATAGAATATTTGGAAACTTCAGAAATGCCAGCAGATGTTTTAACTAAAAGTTTAGGTAAAAATAAACATTACTACTTTATGAAAAAGATGGGCATTGTAACGCTAAATAATTAATTATTTTCAAGTTTATTTTTGTAAGGTGAATTTTCATTATTTTGTTAAGTGGTGGTGTTATTGTTTTACTTGGTAACAAAATATAATTATTCCAAACTACTAGCGCCATCTATTACTAAATATGTAAACCTATATTTGTAGTGTCATTGTTTTGTCAAATAAAAGTTAGTCTGTTGAAAACTACTACCGTGTTTCATTAATACTAACAGAGTTTTCAGGCGTTATCTCTCTTTTTTTGCGTTGCCTTTTCGTCAAACATCGCGATGGATTGCGTTAGATGAAGTAACAAGCTTTTAAACCATTTTTGATGTTTACGATAGGCGAGTGAAAAAGGACCCTCTTAAGCTATTTCTTGAAACAGTATCTCGTCATTAAAACACCCAATGTTACCTAGGTATATCAAACCGGCAAGCAGGGAGGTAGACCGGTAAAAACAAATACAAACCAAGCATAACTTACTGATTTACAAATAAGAGCGGACTTATCGTCCGGAGTGAGGTACGTTTGAGAAAATATTATTTTGACCTTCGTAAACGTTAACTTGCCGATAACCGCACGTGTAACTTTTCAGCATAACAACGAAAGCTTTAACGAATGTATTTTTTTATTGTAATCGGAAAACTAAGTGCTCGGCCACTGAAAGAAAGAAAACTATTTTATTTGGCATATAAACTTGTAGATACACACAATGTAAAGAAAGAAAGAAAAGAAAGAAAGAAAGAAAAATAATTTATTTGGCACAGCACAAGACCCAAACACAAATACAAAAACCAATACCAAAAAAAAAAAATAAAGATAAAAAATAAAGTTGTTGTGTGTCTCATGGCTGCACCAAAATAGGTCCAGTTCAGCATGATTGCCAGACAACAAGTGCCTGACGCTGGTTTTCAACTGAACCTGTGGCTGTGACGCAACGGACGTAAAACCGGTTTTGGAGTGCAATATAGGTGATAAAATATAATATCAGTGATGGTACTTCAATAATAACAACATGTAGACACAAATGATATAAAAAGAAAGAGACAACTAACAATGTGTGTCTGATGGTGGCGCCAAATGGGTCCAGCTCAGCAAAAATGCCAGACAACTACATGGCACCACCCAGACCGCACCCGCCACGCACCCACTCCGCACCCGCTCCTTATTCTTTTTGCATATTTAAGTACTACATTTGTCAAAACAGGCCTTTAATTTTTCGACAACTTTAGTAGTAAGTAAATAAGTCCAAGTTCAAAAGAGTCAACCAAATTATTGAACGAATTTTGTCTGTAATTTGTATAGCAGTGGGGGACGTTATGAAGAAGAAAGGGTATTCTAGCAGATCTAGTAGAGGCGCGTTTATTAATTAATCTTTCTTGCCTTAAATTAATAGTTTTGATAGATCAATATTTTAGTAAAATGGACAAGTTTTTTTTAATTGATATAAACTAGTGCTTGACTGCGATCCCACCTGATGGTAAACATTGATGCAATCGTTGATGGTGAGGCGCACTAGTTTATTAAGAGCTTATTCAGTCTAGGTCCTAGATTCTAGGTCCAACACTGCTTTAAAGCAGTTCATTATTGAACAATAACCCCTTACCATAACTTAAGTTATTATATTTTGGGCTCTAAAATTGAGCTTTTGTATTTTCAAATCAATTTACCTCAAACTTGTTGTAATAGTGAGAGCGTTCTTACCGAACGCCTGTGGGCTTTGTGGGAACATTCGCGTAACAATGCGAGTTGCTATTAATATTTTATCAGGCAGTTGTAACAAAGTTGTTCTGAGTAATAAGGTCTGTAATAGTTTATTAGTTTAGTGCCTTATAGAATAGGTTAAGACGTCATTTGAGTGTACCGAAAAGCGAAATTAACACAAAGGCCAAGAATTCTGTTAAACATTTAACAAAACTTTCTGACTGCGTCATTGTCGAAAAAATATTAATTGTAGGTAAACTCTTTAAAAAATAAAAGGTTTTGACATTGAGAAAGACCCTAGAATGTAACTTGGAACGAAACGGAAATAAACAATGAAATAGTAATTAGGGGTCCGGTGTAGTGTAACCTAGCTATTTTTGGAATTTTTAGTAGCTTAGCTACCGGACAAGCCGCTAGGTAGTTAAAATACAGATGTAAAAGCGGTAGTTAAAATACAAATGTCAAAATTTTAACTGTGAGTAGTAGGTATATTGTTATAGAGTAATGAAATTAAGTAGTTTACAAAATGCGTATGTAGGGACCTACTTAGGTAGGTATACAAGGTGTAAGGGACAGCCCTCCGCAAACTTTAAGGGCTTGCTGAGTAGACCAAAACTGAACAACCTACCACAATCCTGAGAAAAAATTTTGTGGTAGGTGGTTCAGTTTCGTCTACTGAGCAAGCCCTTGAAGTTTGCTGAGGGCTGTCCCTTACACCTTGTATGATGTACCTAGATAGGCTACGAAAACCTCACGTCAATAATTTGATCGATTGCCTTCAATAATATCCGCAAGCATCGTTCAATCCGAATATAGTAGATACATTTTGAGATACATACAAGTGGAGATAGTTTGTCATTTCATTTTAAATAAAATTGTCATTTTAAAAAAAATCCACGTTTAACAAACGACGTTTTTCAATACACCTATGAAGAAATAAATAAACGAGGGTTGATCGACATACAATAAACTATGGCGAGGGCGAGCTTGCTTACTTTTCTGCACTAGTGCGGAAAACTGTCAGTTGCGTGACTAAAAACGATAGGGATAAGGGCGGGTTTTCGATTATGGAAAACGTTTTATAGTCGAAATGTAATTGTTTATCCAGCGGTATTTAGTACCGCCGGTACAAGATTACCGATACTGTACCGGTTAGAGATGTACCGTTGCCGGCAATCTGGGAATATTGCCAGATGTATGAATATTGTCATAGATCGGGCAATATTCCCGGCAATATACCCACCAATATTTCCACTTTACGGCAATATTGCTGGCAACGGCACATCTCTAGTACCGGTAATCTTGTAAGTTAATAATTATGTGAATATTGCAGCGGGCTGCAATATTGTAAACGCTTGTTTGTTCCGATTTTTTTTAAGTGTCAATTGTATTTCTTATAAATAAATTCAATAAAAAATTACGTAAAATTATCGCTGAAAAAAAAACGGTAAGTAATTCTATGACTAGAGAATAAATACGCGGTAAACCTTGAGAACAACTCTAGACAACACTTTCATAAAAACTCAAAAAAAAGCTATTATCCTACTACTCACGTACGCAGCTGCAACGGGAACCAAGCTGGCCGACGCGTGATTGGCTCCCGAGGGGCGGAGACGGGAGCCGGGCGGAACGCCTTCAACACGCTCTTGAGGATGCGTGTACTGAGCACGAACACCACCGCCATTGCCCACACGCCGAGTAGAGCTCCTACGATCGCCTGGTGAAGACAAAGATACTTTATTATTTTTAAACATTTTATGGTTTAGGAGATACAATCCGCTAACAGATGGACAAAAAGAAACACACAGACGGATGGACAGCGAAGACTTAGTAATAGGGTCTCGTTGCCAACAGGTATGGAACCCTAACGCGGTTAAGATTTCATAAAGGAGAGCTTGCAAATTCCATCATGGAGATAGTGTCAGACTGTTCCTGATTAAATACCCACCCCGTTCCTTCTAGCCTCTTCGTACCGGGGCTCGAGTTTCCTTTCGGATAACCCTGGCCCCAGTAGGCTTCGACCTCTCCTGTTGCTGACAACTCCTTGAGGCGCGCGGGAACAGTGCGCGCCGTCAGCGTCTTGGGCTCGGGCCGGACAGTTACTGGACGGTTTTACCGACACCATAGTGGCTCGACCAACCAAACTAAACGTCATACAGACTCCAGGTAAGTAATTCTCTACAGAGCTGTATACATTTTGTGGCGCGGCGGCTGGTCGCGCCGCCATGGTGTCTCGGTGAAAATAAGCCCTAAGAGTCCATTTGTTCCTTTTTACCGACTTCCCAAAAAGGAGGAGGTACTATGTTCGGCTGTTTGTATGTTTTTTTTTGTATGTCTGTCGAATACTCCGCCAAATGTGGACGGATTTTCAAAATTATTTTTTTGTTCGAAAGTAGATAAAGTTCTGAGGTGGTCCCATTGTCACCAAATTAGGATCTGATGATGGGATCTTGGAGAAATAGAGGGCAACCCTCAAATTTTATAGGTTCACTTATTGTTAAAATATGCGAAAGCATATTTTATGAAGTATCTTGTGTATTTGCATATGGTCGTCACCATCTCAGGTAGCTGGGCTGATGATGGCTGTAAGAACTCGAACAGGCAAGGACTGTTTTAGTAAATTGTTTTGATGTTTGATAAGGCATTTGCCACATTTGGTGTCATGATCACCAATTCACGACCTGATGCTGCAGTCAGGATAGTCTGTAGAGTACCCAAGTCCTCGACAACTAACAGCAGATATATCGAGTTTAGGCTCATTGAAAAGGGTGATAAACGATGTGTGGATAAACGTACTGCTAATAAAGAACACCGATAGAGACCTGATGCAGAAATTACAGCACCGTAGTCACGTTTGGGCTCATTTTAAACAGGACTAAATTTTAAGTTTAATGCCGGGATTTTCAGCATCTAGTCTAATGACTGATTGAAAGAAGAGGGGGAGAGGATATATCGAACTGATTTGATGATGAAGCCGAAAGGTAAATTAATGTAATCTAACCATGTTTGGGATTATTAGAACCGTTATGAGATGCGCTCTGACTATAAGGTATTTAAGTTTGACTGAGGGGTACTCACGGAGTAAGTATAGAAGGGGGTACTTTTTAGTCGTGATGACTAAAAAGTGTAAAATAAAAAACTTTTTACAAAAAAAATATAACCGACCTCAATGTTATAAAAACACTGAAAAGTACCAAATAACTTTAATTTTGGAAGTCGGTGTTTCTATAATAGTTTAGTCTCTTCGTTATTTAAGTATTCCATTCCTCTCTATTTCCAGTTTCCTATTTTATTTTGTGTTAATGTCCGTAGGATGACAACAGATGACAACCATGAGACATTAGGTACCTACACCCGATTTTACTTTTATCTCTAAATAAAATTTAAATAAAAATTGTTCATCATCATCATCCTTTTTAATGTTCCCACTGCTGGGACTCAGGCCTCCTCTCTAGGAGAGGGAATTCTGTATTGTTCTTTGAGAGCTATTACAGGAACACAATTTTATATTATTAACTTTAAGTTTTTATTAATTTTACATGATATATTATTATTATACAGCGAAAGATTTACTTACGTAAACTCCGAATGCGAATTTGCTATTGGTAGGTTCCGCAGGCACTGCAACAAAGTAAACCTATTAAGCATATTATTTGCATTTAACACTTGCTTTCAATACTACTCAACGACTACGAGAAATTACATTTTATAAGCTTTTATTTAGTTTCACCTGTCCCAATGTTTGTCTGTTATCAAAACTTGCAAATTAAATTTGATCCACTTCCCGGTTACCGATTGAGCTGCAATTTTTCATGCATGTGTAAATCAGATGATAATGCAAAATTATTATAACATGGAGCTGGTCTGATGATGGAACCGGAAGGTGGCTATAGGAACTTGGTAGTTAAACGACACAACCCTATCGAGTTTGGGCACGTATGATTCGTCTTGTAGAGTATTAATTATATAAGTATTATATCGTGCTATAAAAGCTTGCTATGAAAAAAAATGTTGATTAAAAACTTGTTTTAATTGCGCCATAGGTTCATAAACAGTACAATTTACCGGAAAAGTTCAAAGCGGAGTGTTTGCTAAGATATATCGAGCCTACATAGAAATACACCTGTGCTGTGCAGCAGGCCTAGCCAAGTTACGAGCGTTTCGTTTCGATTTTCTTTCGATTCCTTTGTTCTGACGTCATCTCAACGCTCAGGCACGTGGTCAATCTAAAAGAAACTATTGTAACTTGGCTAGGCGGATTGGTCTTGGAAAACACATATTTATGTACACTTCGACAATACACATAGCTTTTTTTTTATTCTTTTATAAATTTAGTGACTTTTGGTCACAGTAAGACCACGCCAGCCCCATCGTAACATAATAGAAGTAAAGCTACCTTGACTTTTATTTATACATAGCTTATTGCTTTTTATTGAACGGCTCGCGATTGGCATGTTCACCAGATCTGAATGCACCATATTACCACAAAATATATAGGTACAGAAGTCAATCTACATACAAAGCGCGCTCGAGCAACGCACACATAGACACCGCTCACCGACACGATATCTCGGAGCGCCTCGGCCCGCTCGTCAAACAGTTCCGGCTCAAACACTCATTAGTGTGCGTCCAACGAGCGTAGATATAAAAAGTGAAGTACATACATGAGATTGTCTTCTGTACCTATCTATTTTGTGATATTACATTTTAAAAGACAATAATTAAGTATGTGAAAAATATTGAGAAGGTAGGTGTAGGTACTTACCGAAAGCAGTAGCATTCCCTTCAGGTCCACCACATCTCCTGTCATCTATCAACTGGACTTTAGCTACTATCACACTGGTTGGAGGGTTTGGCAGCCCTGAAGCATTTCGCTGGCTAAGTGGCAGGAGTAGCCGCCTGGGGAAGTCCTCTTTTGACACCTCACCATCGAATTCAACTGTGTCTTCTGTGATTCTCTCATACCACCTCGGACGTTTATTCACTACAATTTGCTTGTTAAGACTGTAAAAGAAATATAACAATTTTAATATACAACGTGTAACATTAATTCATGAATCCCCAAGCGACCACCGGTGGCCGCGCATCTATTGTCTTACTATTGTGTCTCTAATTGACGGTATCTGAAGGGTTAATTCATGAATCCCCAAGCGACCACCGGTGGCCGCGCATCTATTGTCTTACTATTGTGTCTCTAATTGACGGTATTTGAAGGGTTAATTCATGAAACCCCAAGCGACCACCGGTGGCCGCGCATCTATTGTCTTACTATTGTGTCTCTAATTGACGGTATCTGAAGGGTTAATTCATGAATCCCCAAGCGACCACCGGTGGCCGCGCATCTATTGTCTTACTATTGTGTCTCTAATTGACGGTATCTGAAGGGTTAATTCATGAATCCCCAAGCGACCACCGGTGGCCGCGCATCTATTGTCTTACTATTGTGTCTCTAATTGACGGTATCTGAAGGGTTAATTCATGAATCCCCAAGCGACCACCGGTGGCCGCGCATCTATTGTCTTACTATTGTGTCTCTAATAGATGGTATCTGAAGGGTTAATTCATGAATCCCCAAGCGACCACCGGTGGCCGCGCATCTATTGTCTTACTATTGTGTCTCTAATTGACGGTATTTGAAGGGTTAATTCATGAATCCCCAAGCGACCACCGGTGGCCGCGCATCTATTGTCTTACTATTGTGTCTCTAATTGACGGTATCTGAAAGGTTAATTCATGAATCCCCAAGCGACCACCGGTGGCCGCGCATCTATTGTCTTACTATTGTGTCTCTAATTGACGGTATCTGAAGGGTTAAATGCGCAAAACCCCAAATGATTTTTAATTCAATTGACCTTTTTTTTCTTGGGGAAAATCAACTTATGACAAAACCCGCTCTTGGGTGGAGCGGGAGATAGTGTCAGACTTTTACTGACTAAAAACCCCGCGCCGTTCCTTCTAGCCTTCATACCGGGGCACGAGTTCCCTTTCGGACAACCCTGTCCCCAGTAGCATGGCAGAAGATATAGAAACCAAAATTTTCGGCTGATTAAATTTCGTATACCTTCGTTTTACTTACAAAAATCATAGTTATTATTGAATACAAACCTAACAATGTAGCTTAGCTTGCGGTGTTTGGCAGGTGGTAGTCGCTCTGGCTCTTTCGGTACGGGCAAAGTCCAGGTGATATAGGAGAACATGTCACCTTCTTCATTCTTAATTATTCTGGTAGTCACGTTCGGTGTGGGCAGGAGATTACTGTGCTCACAGGAGCAAACTCCGGCGACACATTCTGGAACAAAATAGATTTGGATATGTAGCACACTCCTATAACAGCACAGGTATTCCATATACTTAAGAGGGTCCTTCTCCACTTCTCGCTTATCGTAAACATCGAAAATGGTTTAAAAGCTTGTTACTTCATTTAATGCAATCCAACGCACACAACAAATTATGAAGTGTCAAAGTTCATACAAAATAGGACATTTTCAGAGGTTTTTACTGGATTAGTTTTACACAAATTTAGAAATTGGTTTCTTTAGAAACCTAGATAATATCCACAAGATACTGTGTTTCCAAAATATCTAATGAAAAATGTGTAATAACGTCATAATCAATTATGAGCGGTTGTATGAAAAACAGTGAAAATGTGAGTCATGATGCACCACCTTAATAAGCTAGAGCGCATCACCATCAACGATTGCATCACTGGATTGGATCAGGTGGGATCGCAGTCAAGCTCTAGTTTATATCAAAGAAAAAAAAAAACTTAAAATAATATAATAATAACTAGCTGACCCGGCAAACGTTGTTTTGCCTTATAAATTATTTTTTGCTACAAAAAAATAGGGGTTGGTAATAAAAAGGTAAAAATTTAGGGTTGTATGTATTTTTTAAAGCCACATTATAAAAAAAAAACCGTTTTATAAAAAAAAAAATAACCGACTTCACTAAAAAATTTAACTGAATTTGAGAAGTTCCCTCGATTTCGCCAAGATTCCATCATCAGATACCAACTTGGTGACTATGGGACCATTTGGGAAGTATACCCTTACCAACAAAAAAATATTTTTTAAAATCGGCTGGCAAGCGACGAAGTTAAGCGCGAACAAACATAAAAAAAAACATACAAACATCCGAATTGAGAACCTCCTCCTATTTTAGAAGTCTTTTAAAAACAAAAAGTTTCGTTCAAAAATAAAAAATAAAAATTTAAGGGTGAACAACCCTTATCACTTAGGGTTATGGAAAATAGATAGTAGCCGATTCTCAGACCTACTGAATACGCATATAAAATTTGTAAAAATCGGTAAAGCCGTTTCAGAGGAGTAGGTACGGTAACTAACATTGTGACATGGAAATTTTATATATTAGATAATAAGGTTACAACCGTTTCGCTTGCGTCGAACGCTTTGAGTTGGCCACGCACCCAATTCTTTAGTTCTGACCACGTGACTAAGCGGACTGAGCGTTAAGATGACGTCATTCCCATTCATTTGAAGCTTTCTACTAGCGTTAACTATTGCAGATTAGTAACTTGGCTAGGGGTACTGTCACCATAGGTGATAGAAGAACTGACGAGATGGATTATTTGTTGAAGTCGACCTTCTTGATAGTCGCTATATGATGCATAGTTTTTCTTCTTTATAATATAACGGTCGTATATTTGAAGTTAGATTGACTTTTTTAAGTTCGTCAACATGATCGCCTGATGGCTGCACTTATGTATTTTCTAATGTGAATTTATTATACAATATACTTTTTCATTACTCATACCCTGAAAGTAGGTCTGAAGTTGCCTGAGGAGCGGGGTGAAAAGTATCACACTTTTCATCCCTTGAGTGGAGTTTTACTTTCAACTAACAGCTGTCAAATTATAAAAAAAAAAAACTAGGTCTATCTTCTTGTATTCGTAATGAAAAGCACAGTGCTTACCTCGGGGTTAAAGTTACTTATTTCGTCCCGAGAAGGAGTGTAACAATGTACTATTGCTGTGTACAATCTCTGCGTTTAATTCTACAAAACTTCTACAAGAAGTTAACAATATTTGGTCGTGGATGTGCCATCCTGGCGAAATAAATGCAAGAGTGTTTGTTCTGTCGGATACATCTAACGTAAAGGCTAAATTACACGATGCGGTGCGGTGCCGCATAGCCAATATTTCGGCAAATCGGCAGGCACACAAAGTGACGCCACCAATATTGCCGGTGTGGCATCGCACCGCATCGTGTGGTTAGACTCTAAACGGGTCAAAGGTTAGCAGAAACCAAGGTTTGTACCGACTCACCTGGAAGATCCAAACGTGTAGTTATGTTGTTGTGTTTACTCCACGGATGAGGGGTCAGTTGCACTGTGTAAGAACAATTGGGACGTAGCACACAATCTGCATCGGCTATTGGACTCGCGGACTCAGGGACCAACACCCATGTTGCGTTCTGTGGGAAATAAGGTTATATTAGTAACTGACCTAACATGAAAAGAGACCCAAGGTAACAAAAGTAAATAATTTAACTTAATAAATGATAGCACGAAGGATTGCCAAACTTAAGTGGCAATGAGCAGGCCACATTGCTCGCAGAATAGACGGCCGTTGGGGCCGAAAAGTTCGGGAGTGGCGGGTGCGTACCAGAAGACGCAGCGTTGGAAGGCCTCCCACAAGGTGGACCGATGAACTGGTGAAAGTTGCGGGAAACCGAGGATGCGAGACGCACAGTAACGTTCGTTGTGGGTACGCTTAGGGGAGGCCATCATATCGGCTGAAATGATGATGATGAATAAATGATACTAACTCACCCCAGGAATGTTGTATACGTAGCACAGCGGTAATTCGCAGTATGTGGTGTTCTTCTCGCTCAGAATCTCCACAGTAAATTCTTTCGAACCACGTCCTGAAACAATGATAACAATATATTTTCTGAAAAAGTAAGAGAAAGAAAAAACGACTAAAAGAAAGAGAAAGAGTAGGTATCTATATCCTGTATATCTGTCTATCTCTAGGACGAAAACTAAATAACAACATATTCTGTAAAATTTTCAAGCAAGAATAAATTAGAATAAACTTTATTGTACATCAAAATAATAACAATGTCACAGCACAGTATAATACAAACTCGATGGGGTTGTGTCGTTTAACTACCAAGTTCCTATAGCCACCTTCCGGTTCATCAGATCAGCTGCATGTCATAATAATTTTGCATCGTCATCTGATTTACGCATGCATGCAAAATTTCAGCTCAATCGGTAACCGGGAAGTGGATCAAAGGGAAACAGACAAGCATCGGGACAGGTGAAACTAAATAAAAGCTTGTAAAAATGCGTAGGTATTTTTCTTCTTTATCGCCAACCCTACAAGCCATTCGTCAATCACTGAATGACGAAGACAAGTAATGAATAATAAGAGTGATGTTTTACGCCGTCTTCTGGTGAGATATATACGAAAAACATAATTTATGTTTTGTTGATAGATCTAAGTATAGTGCTCACAGCTAGAGATAGTTTACAATGAGTTTTATGCAGATTTAAGAAGAAAACGCATGTGACGTCAGAGCTTATTTTAAACTAACTCCAATTAGCATAACTAGGCATCCGGACAAAGCTGGACAAAGTAAGGCTTTTTAGTTGCGTATCCGGCCAAATAAATGTCCAACACTGGACGTCTATCGGCTGAAATGATGATGATGATGATGATCCTGCCAAAATAGGTGGAGTATGGCCTGTCCGGTTGTTAGGCTTTTTAAATTTGACCATTTTGTTTAGAATTGCCATTTGAGTTTTGCCTTGCCTTGTTTCGCTGGCACTAGCAGATAGGACATAGCAGTTATATCACTTAATTTTGTTGTTTTTTCATTAGAATTTAAAATGATTTTATAAATTTTAAAGTCATGTTATTCTTAAAAAAAAATTCGGCCTTTTTATCAAATGTCCGGCTAAATAGGATAGTCTGTCCGGCTCAATAGGATAGTCCGTCCGGCTAAAAAGGGTAGTCTGTCCGGCTAAATAAGATAGTCTGTCCGGCTGAATAGGATAGTCTGTCCGGCTAAATAGGGTAGTCTGTCCAGCAAAATAACCTACCCAAGCAATGGAATATAATATAATTTTAATTATTACAAGCTTTTATTTACTTTCATCTGTCCCGATGTTTGTCTGTCATCAAATCTTGTAAATTAAAGACTCACTTTCCATGCATGTGTAAATCTAATGACAATGCAAATTTTTTATGACATGCAGCTGATCTAACGATGGAACTGGAGGGTGGCTATAGGAACTTGGTAGTTAAACGACACTACCCCATCGAATTTGGGCTCGTATGATTCGTCTTGACGAGTACTTATATAGGTATGCCAAACTATAAAAGCTTGCTATGAAAAAATGATTTTCATTAAAAGCTTGTTTTTGTCATATAATATTACGCAGTAACCTAGGCTATTTCATCTATTTCTTCATTTGTTTTCTCAAAAGATATAACTACATCAATCGTTAATAAACAAGGACAGAAGAATGATGCGGGCCCTGGTCGAGGCCATGGTCCGGAGTGAGGAGGAATGGAAGGCGGTCGCCTCCTTCTGCGAAGCAGTAATGCTTGCAAAGGAGGAGGCCGACCGCATCAGGCAACGGCGCCCTCGCCGCCGTCGCCGGGATTCCGATCCCGATTTCCGGCCACCGTAGACGCGGGCTCGCGGACGGCGAGCCATGGGTAGCTCGCTGTCCGATCGTCCGGTAATGGACCGAGTCCAAGACGTCGACGGCGCGCACTGTTCCCGCGCGCCTCAAGGAGTTGTCAGCAGCAGCAGGTGCCCAGCTGGGTCGAAGCCTACTGGGGACAGGGTTGTCCGAAAGGGAGCTCGTGCCCCGGTATGAAGGCTAGAAGGAACGGCGCGGGGTTTTTAGTCAGTAAGAGTCTGACACTGTCTCCCGCTCCACACAAGAGCGGGTTTCGTCAAAGATGATTTTCCCCGTCGACAAAAAAAAAGGACAGAAGAACGATGAATCTTCTTTATTCGTTTCGCGTCTAATATTTTGATAGCTGAAATTTCTTAGCACTTCTAATATATTTCATTCTGTCAGGGAAAACCTACTATCGATCGTGGCAATGATATTGTAAAAAATATCTACACTATCGATAGAAACTAAACTCATATTTAGATTAGACGTATGTTCGCAGAAGCACTTGACTATTTATTGAAATAATGACAAACTGAAAAAGATAAACATCCTTACTAATATTATAAAAGCGAAAGTGAATTTGTTTATTTGTTACATCTTCACGCCCAAATGGCAAAACTGATCTTGATGAAACTTGGTACACGGATAGACCATGCCCTGGAATACCGGAAGTATGTTCCCTTGGGATAATTTTCTTCTATCACGTGGGCGAAGCCGCTGGGAGCAGCTAGTTCTTTATACAGGGTTATTTGTAAAACACTGGCAACCTCTCAGGGCAATGTAGAGAGCATCATAAACAACAACTTTTGTTCTACGACTTTTAAAAATTCATCATACATCATCATCATCGTTCATCAGATTTTCATACAAAAATAAAAATATTTAAATTGAACGTTCTAAGTGTTACGAAGTTTATGCCAAGCAAGCGATAGTACAATAGCGGGGATAGTGCGGGAGGCGTAGGTACCCCCACCTAAGCAATCAGCAAAATACAGAGTTGAAATGTGTTAGATAGAACAACACAATCTTGAAGGTTTGTTTTTGGCTAATAAATCATTGTTTTGTAAAACGTAATAGAACAAAAGTTGTTGTTTATGATGCTAGCAATACAGTCCTGCAAGGTTATTAGTGTTTTACAAATAACCCTGTATACATCGTAATTACCTTCAAAATAAAGATAACAAATATTTCTTTAATGAAAAGAAATATGTGTTAAACTAGTATTGGACGTTTTAAATTATAGTCAACAAATTATTATAAATAGATTACATTACAATGTCAAATAATAAAAATATCAATTAACTCTTCAATCGTGATAATTAGAGACACAATAAAGACAATAGGTGCGCGAATACCGGCGCTCGCTCAGGGATTAATGAATTAAACGAAAAAAAAAAGAAACAAATTCAATCAAAAGTCATAATAAATAAGTATAAGGCATTGTTCCTCCGTTCTTTATACAAATAGTCTGAAATGTTTTCGACCTAACTAGATATTTAATAAACAATAAGTCAGATAAGTGCGTATCCTAACAATCAAATATTGATTGTCTGGAGAGCCAACAATGGCCGGTGACGGACAGTTCGGCTTTCGTAGGGCGCGCTCTACGGTGGACGCCGTCATGCGCATGCGAGCCCTCACGACAGGGGTTGCGGGGTGTTTCGGGGTAGGAGCGTCATGGCAGTGTCCTTAGACATTGCCAACGCCTTTAACTCCCTGCCCTGAAGCACGATCCGGAGGGCACTCCTGATCACCGGGTGCCCGGTGACCTTTGGAAGTCCGTTACAGTTAACTCAAAGTCACTAACTTTAATTACCTAACCGGTAAGAAACATACATAGAAGTCGGAAACTTTTCAGACTAGACTACCCTCGTAATGTCTGTGTAAATGGGTTTGGACGTATTATTATAGTTTCTGAGAAATAACAGGGGCCGATACGGCTAGCCCAAAAATAGCTAGGTGGTAAGAAAATACATGCCGTAAGGGTTTTAATAATTTCTCAAGGAAATTTAGGGGAGCGATTTGCCTTGCAGTATAAGCAAAAAAGAATTTTGAAATTCGAAGTCGGAAAGGTATTGACAAGATAAAATAAAATGTGGTCTATAGTCTGACTAAAAAGTCAAACGACTTGGGAATTTTGTATAATATTTAACTATTTAAAAATACTTATATTCGATACTTTTTATAAGGCTCTTCTATTAGTAAACTATGATCAAGATCTCTTAATCAACCTTGATTATTGAACTAGTGTTGACTCAGCAGATTTCATTTTCTCTAATAATTATAATTACCCAAGTCGGTTGTCTTATTAGACAGATTCTACGCACGATTTATATGCACAGACATAATAATATACATACATCACTTAATTTAATATTAATGACGACACAAAATAAGCATAAAATACTTGATATATTTTACTCATACTTATACACAATATAGTTTTACATACATAATAACCAACCTAATTAAATGCAGCAAATTAAATCTATGATAATTATATATTCAACTCCGTGAATAGCTAATTGTAGTTCCAGCAACCAGGCTCAAAAAAATAGGGGGCTCATTTAGATGTCAATGCATACGCTTCTTTAATAAACTGCCTAGTCATATTCAACAACTCAGCCTTAATAAATTCAAATCATTTGTAAAGCGAAAACTTTGCCAAAAAGCTTTTTACACTGTAAAGGACTATGTTGATGACGAAAAGGCTTGGGACTGACCTGCTCCAGTACCCTCTAATTCTTATAACATAACTGCTGTAATTTTTTTTTTATTTTAAATTGTGTTTATTATTTATTTTTTTATTCATTTTGACATTAATGTTTAGTTTTTACAATTTGACATTGTAATATTATTTTATTTTACAATTTGACATTGTAAATTATTTTATTTTACAATTTGACATGTTATATTAAATATTTTTTATTATTATTAATTTTTGACATAAATATTTACTTTGTGAGTATTAAAATTGTAAAAATTAACTTTCTTTTTATTATTGTGAATGTGAGGACTATGTTGGTTACTTTTTTATTTCTCGTTATCGTTTGTCTGGCAATTTGAGTATTTTCTGCGGCCTACCCAAATGTCCTTTCATTGGTATTGTTCGTCAAGTCGTTGAGCTCCTTAGTAGTCCTGAGTTGAGCTTTGCGAATACTGACAAATGCTTACACTGATTGGACGGGTCCACTCAAATCTGTATGGTTCTTTCTTCAAAAGACCATCTCAAATTAATCGGCATGGTTCTCATGTGATTTGACCATTACATATTTACTGTATGGACTTTAAAAGAGACTTTGACCCCTGAGTTTGTTTCGGTGTTTCTTCTCAGGGTAGTCAGCTAGGAAACACCGGCCTCATCTAGCTTAAACAGACGAAAAAAAAAATTGACGTGTAAAAGTGTTTTTTTAAACCTATTTGCAAAAATAAATATCATTTATCATCATTTATCATTTATCATTTAGCCCTCTTCCTCTCCTACATTTGCTGTGGCCGACAGGGTCGATATTGATCTATGAAAATTTTCAAAACCATCTATGTATACATATGAATTGCAATAACGTATTGAGTACTGACACTTCCGCCTGACCACCACTAAGTTTACTTGCGCTCGAATAGAAAATTTCAAACGGTTTAGTTTGGCGTCGCGCCGTAGGATTCAAGCAAAAACATTTTCTTGCTTCAAGAACGATGGTACTTCTAGAAGTAATGACTTATGGGAAACTAAAAGAAATGGCAAATATTTAACAAAATTGTTTTCAAAAGGAAATGGTTGTCTGGTCGAGCGGCAAAAATGATGTCGTCTGAGATTTAAAAACGATGAACCATTTAACGTTAACTTCAAATGAAACCAAAGTAAAAAGAAACCTGTAAAGGAAATTGCAGTGTTCTGCACAAAGATAAACCAGTCAAGTACGAGTCGAACTCAGATCATTTTTACACGAGCTCGAGCATGATGACAGCAGGACAGAGGCGTAGTTACCACCGTATCAGCCGTATCAATGATACGGGGCCCCCGAGCTATAGGAGCTCCGACATATGCCTAAATTCATGTACATGCTATACACAATATTAAATTCTCATATTGATAAAAAGCTAGGAGTGAATGCATAATGACTATATGATACTCTGTAAAGAGTTTTTAGCTGTTTAGAATAACATATATGACGACAGTAAAAACTCATCCTATTTTAGTAGGATTTTTAGTAGGTAGATTACCTTCTGAATGATCCTTTCAAAAGTATTTGATATGGGGACTAGCTACGCCACTGCAGCAGGATGAAAATATACATCTTTAAGATGTGAGAAAGGAAAAGATACATTGTATGAATCCAAGTTGCACTATAGCAATTATTGTAGTGTAATGTCGAAACTAAACCAACAATCTTCATCATCATCAGTCTTTTTTTTATATCCTAACAGGGGTAATTTTTGGGGACAGTTTTACGCAATGTCTGTTGTCAAATTTGTTTACAGAATCGTATAGATCTCGTAAAGTTGCATTCAAAAATATATGACAGTACTTTAATATAAGTATATTTAAGGTGAATGCTCCAACCAGCCCGCGAAATTCAAATTCTCTTACGTTTTTTGCAATTTGCAGGCCAGCGACATGTTGTAACTTTATCAAAATATGATTCGCGGCAATAACAAGTATAATTTTAGATACAAGAATGATCAAAACATTCGCTCCATCAGCTTTCACATAGAAAAGCTGCATGTAAGTTAGATTTCGGAGATTTTAACAATTTACACCTTTCTATGTGGAGCGAATGTTTTGATCATTTTTATATTTAACTTTGACACCTGTCTCAAGTCTGTTGATGGGTGGGGACACGTTTACGCAATGCCCTTTTAAACATGTCTTGTTTTATTCACCCTACCCAATTTCTTCGATTTGACAGTATGACGTGACGTCACAACATGGCAATCGATCCTATTCTTATTTGGAACGCGTTGTACAGCTCATTATCATTATCATCTTCCTGCCCATGTCCTGTTTTATTTGGGGTCGGAGCAATACGTTTATTTCTTCCATTCTGTCCTGTCACTCGTCACGCTCTTAATATGAATGTATGTAGAAATATAATATAAAGTATGTTTATCAGTTCTCTAGGACTACACAAGCTCTGCTTAGCCTGGGGACTAGACGGCGTTATGTGATAGTTATGGAATATTACTATATTATATTATATTATATTATATTATATTATATTATATTATATTATATTATATTATATTATATTATATTATATTATATTATATTATATTATATTATATTATATTATATTATATTATATTATATTATATTATATTATATTATATTATATTATATTATATAAAAGAATCTTTACCTATAGAAGGTATCCATGACACGTTGAACTGCAGCTCATGATCCGAATCCTTTAGTTCCAGGATGGAGACTTCCAGGTTCTGTGGTACACCTGGATACTTCACTTGATGATCCTGTAATCAATGGGACCGTGTTAGAAAAAGACAGCTTATCGAAAGAAAGAGATTACCGCAGCCCTGCCCTCCTAGCCAAGTTACAACCGTTTCGTTTTGATTTTCTTGGCTAGGGGTACAGTACCACAATTCACCTGAATGGCCCGGTAACTATGTATTTTTGCTGCTATAACAAGCTTATAACTTTGTGATTTTTCATGATACAGTTATGAAATTTTGAACACACATTCTTTACATAAAAATACTAGACACGTGTTTCAGGTTACGCATAATTATACTAAAACTAATGTTACAGCTTTATCCCTTTAACAGTTTAGTTTAGGTCGTAAAATGGATCGCGTTAAGAGCTCATGGTACTCTGTACGCTAAATTTATAGACGCAGAATTACCTACTGACGTTTAAATCTAGAATAAACAGAAATTCAATATTTCTATGACTTATTGGAATGTATTGTACTTACAGATATATTTGAATTGATTTATTCAACAGTTCATTTATTGAAACTAAGAAATATTGCGGTCACGCACGGTCAGAGAAAATGCGTAGGTATTACACAAATAAAAAGTGAAAATGTGTGTCGAGATGCATTTTTTTTTGTACTCTCTTTCACAACTAAACCGCTCAATCTATTTTGATGAATTATATTACAGAGAAAAAAAAAATATACCAATGTTAGTGTGAAGGTTACATTATTGGAGTGAACCTATGGGCTATATTTCACTGGGACATGGCGGTGCGACCTGTTGCGTCACCATGGCGTTCCGGTAAAATATAGCCCTAAGCTACCAAATAAGCTACCAAACTAGACACCATACAGACACCAGAGTCGCCACACGTCCGAGCTGGTCGCGTCACCAAATTGTTTGTGCAACCAAACGGACACCAAGTGAGTAACTGTCTTTAGAGCTGTACCCCTAACCAAGTTGCTAATCTGCATGACTGGTCGCGCCGCCATGGTGTCCCGGTGAAATATAGCCATTATAGCATATGGCGTTATAGCTGACATCCGACAATTTTTTTTTAAATTTATAAAGGCGAAAGATTGTATGTACGGATGTATGAAACCCGAACCACGTGTCTAGTATTTTTATATAAAGAATCTATGTACATTTCATAACTGTATCATGAAACATCACAAAGCTATAAGCATGATAAGTCAGCCAAAATACATAGTCACCGGGCCATCCAGGCGACTGGCACCTAGTGCCCGCTATGATATGCCGTGACCTGTGTTGTACTTAATGTCGGTGTTGTCCAACTTGTGATTTCTTTTAAATAACTTAGAATGATGAATAACATGGTGTAAAAACGATTGGAATCCATTCAGTTACTGATTCTGAATAAACTATTTTCAGGTTTCACATAAACTAAAAATAATGTCGTAAATGTATAGATATGTATGTTACTCTTTTACTCAAAAACTACTGAATGGATTTCGATGAAACTTGGTATACAGGTATAGCACATAGGATACTATTTAATCCCTTTAACAGTTCAGTTTCGCGTTAAAAGCTCGTGGTAGCACTGCTGACTGGCTTTGAACACCTGTTCAAGTTGTAGAAGGAACCCGTCCAATTTTTATTTCGGTGTAGATTTGATTTAGGTGCTAATGAAGAGACATGGTTGGATTAAATATTTATAAATCCTTCAGGATTTGTATCTTATTGAAGAGTCATCGACCCGTTCCTGGGAGACGTTTTATTCATTCCACAAAGTAGATCAAATAATCGAATAAAATAAGATCCGAATTTATATTTTTTTTTAGAGCAGTGGTGGCCGAGTGGTAAAAGCCCCGACTTACGAGTTGTAGTTCGCGGGTTCAAACCTAGCCAGGCACATTACTTTGTGTAATTTCATCACCTGCACTGCTTTCAAAACGGTGAAAGAAAACATCGTGAGGAAAGCGGCATGTTCTTGAACCAAAAATTCGAAAACATGTGACATTCACCAAACCGCACTGGGCCCGCGTGGTGGATTAAGGCCCATTCCCTCTCCTAGAGAGGAGGCCTGAGTCCCAGCAGTGAGAACATTAAAAAGGCTGATGATGATATTTTTTTTATAATGGATAGGCTTGCGTTTTTCCGCTATCTCACCTATGGTATGCGATGATGTGGTCGACGATGAAGCAGGCTGGCACAGAAGTAACCTATTCACTTATGACTTAAGTATTCCTGAATTGTAGCTATCAGGAAATACAGACTCCGGCAGGAAATTCCACAATTTAGCTGTATAATTTTTAGGATAAGGCACTGTCGAGAAAACTTTCCCATTTTTTTATGACACGGCTATTATCTATCATATAAGGTTTCAAGTAACGTCGATTATAATTTGGATGTCTTCAAGGCTAAGTTGTTATTAAACTAGTGCGATACATCATCAACGATTGCATCACTGCTTACCTTCAGGTGGGACCGTAGTCAAGCACTAGTTCATATCAATTAGAAATAAATAAAATTAAATATTACCCTTAGGTTAGGTACCTATAAGGTAGTCAAGGTTTCGAGTTGATATCAATGGACTTGGATTCTACGAGAAATAAAGTTATTTGGGTTTCAAGGTTCAAGGCCAACCTAATTGTTATAAGAATTGCTTTGGTTATAATATATTGGAACCCACGAAATTCGCAGAAGAAAAGTAGGGAAGTCGATGTGGATGTGCATTTCGCAGAAACACTACCGAAATCAGTTTCGGTAGAAAATTCACTTACAGTTGAAATGTATTTAACTACAGAACAGATGAAAGAGGTTAAAATGGCCGTGTGGGTGGGGCAGGCGTGCTACAAAGTAGGGCACTGCTCATAATTCAACTACCAATAGCAAACTTGCGATCTAAGTGTGTGTGGTCTGTAAGTTGCGTAACACGTGTTCGTATTGGTTTATTGCCTGTAGTGGAGTTAAAGGGTGGGGGACAAGCGGCGACACTCGTTGTGGTACAAATCAGAAAGTATTTCCTTTCTATCCTCTTTCATCTTTTCTGTGGGTTTAACCTGTTTAGATGTGAAAACGTAGCAAAAAAACAAAATTACCTTTGCATTTATAATATTCATATGATATAACAACAAAGCCAGGTGTCCAGGTGTTTTTCATTTGGAAACTAGACGAAACATGTGACCTTCCTAATATTTTATAGAAGAGTTGCATGCACACTAGACTTGTGTTGATTTAGAAGCGAAAAAAAATGCGTATTATTTGTTAGTAGTAAGCCAAAAGTGGCCCTATAATCCGCAGTATATTGCAAATTCTACGACTTCTTGGATGGCTAAAAGCGTTTCACCATTTATACGTTTACATTTATTTAACCCCAGTTTTGGGGACACAAACAGAGAGACAAACACCGTAGGCGCGGGCTTGCGGACGGCAAGCAATGGGTAGCTCGCTGTCCGACCGTCTGGTGTCTGTCCGGATCGGGCCCAAGTCGTCGACGGCGTGCATTGTTCCTGCGCTCTTCAAGGAGCTGTCAGCAACAGCAGGGGCCCAGCTGGGTCAAAACCTACTGGGGCCAGGATTAGTTTCGAAAGATAGCTCAGGCCCGGTACGAAAGGCAACGAAAGAACATTTATGCGTTTTTAGTCAGTAAAAGTCTGACACTATCTCCCGCTCCGCCCAAGAGCGGGGGATGTCATTAGATGTTTTTCCCACGGGAAAACAAATATGACAAATAGTTAAACAGGCATAAATAATAGTAATAATAATTCATTTATTTGCCTGAAACATGTACAGATCTTAAAATACAACAGGCTCTTCATGATCCGTCTTCTATTCAGCATGATAATTTTAATTTAGACTATTTTTTTAACAATCATTAAACTCATATAAACAATCCAATTTGTAATACGTCAATTAGATAAATGCCAACAAAAACATTAAATTAAAATAAAATGTCAGTAAAATAAATTACAAACTTAAAATAAAATGTCAATAAAATAAATTACAAACTTAAAATAAAATGTCGATAAAATAAATTACAAACTTAAAATAAAATGTCGATAAAATAAATTACAAACGTAAACAAACAAAGAGCTCTAAATCGTATTTTGAGTTTTTTTTTTTAAACAAATAAAGACACTCTTTAGTAAGTATTCAGTTTGATTAGAATTTGTGCCAAGTTTATTAATCTAAATAATATAATAATCCTCCAAAGATTGTATGATGAAAACAAATAATGATCACCTTAAGAGTAAGTACAAGGTCGAGGGTTCGATTCCCACCTAGGACAAATGTTGTTTGAGGAGCACGGTCATTTGTTCTGTGTCTGGGTGTAATTTATCTTTATTACGAGTAAGTACATTTTTAGAAATATATAAGTATGTTTGTGCTCATAACACAAGCTCTGCTTAGTTTGGAACTGCTTCGCGTAATAATTGTGGAATATTATTATTATAATAGTTTCGGCTATATAAGTCAGTCAGTTTTTCTTTTTAAATATTTATTTCATCTTCATGCTACACAAATGTACAAAGGCGTCTTCTACGGCACTATTCGCCATTTTAGTCTAGCCAAATGCCTATATTTAGTTCAAACAAGTAGGTATTAGTAATAAAATATATTCTACATAGTTTATAGTTTAAACTGACGTTGAAGTGTTTTGTAAACGTCAGGAGAATGAGAAAATGGTTTATTTGTACAAGATGAGCTGAACTGTTCAATCTGGCGTGTGATGTGGGAATGTATTTGTTACCTAGGTGTAATTTATAGTCCGCTTGAGAGCCTGGGAGAAAAACGTGAGCTTCACCATCACTGAGAAATGCATGAAGAAGAAGAACATTTATTTGTGACGCACACAGGACAAACAATAAAAAAAAACTTACTATAAATAACTTAAAATTAAAATAAATCTCTAAAGGAAAAAACAGCCTCTGTGAGGCAGAAAAGACTCCTATCTCAGTTTAAGCTGCGATAATTAAAACGAAAGATGCGATAAATAAATAAATTCAATATAGCCGACTATTTATATAAAGCTGGTTTATTACAAGCTTTAATTTTTAGTTTCACCTGTCCCGATGTTTGTCTGTAATCAAATCTTGCAAATTAAATTTGACCCACTTCCCGGTTACCGATTGAGCTGAAATTTTGCATACACGTGTAAATCAGATGACAATGCAAAATTATTATGACATGGAGTTGATCTGATGATGGAACCGGAAGCTAGCTATAGGAACTTGTTAGTTAAACGAAAAAACCCCATCGAATTTGGGTTCGTATGATTTGTCTTGACGAGTATTAATTATATATATGTACTAGCTTTTGCCCGCACGGCTTCGCTCCCGCTCTTCCCTACTCTACCCTACACTACTCTACACTACTCTACCATACTCTACCCTACTCTACCCTACTCTACCACACTCTACCCTAATCTACCCTACTCTACCCTACTCTACCCTACTCTACCCTACTCTACCCTACTCTACCCTACTCTACCCTACACTACTCTACACTACTCTACCATACTCTACCCTACTCTACCCTACTCTACCCTACTCTACCCTACTCTACCCTACTCTACCCTACTCTACCCTACTCTACCCTACTCTACCCTACTCTACCCTACTCTACCCTACTCTACCCTACTCTACCCTACTCTACCCTACTCTACCCTACTCTACCCTACTCTACCCTACTCTACCCTACTCTACCCTACTCTACCCTACTCTACCCTACTCTACCCTACTCTACCCTACTCTACCCTACTCTACCCTACACTACTCTATACTACTCTACGCTACACTACTCTACACTACTCTACCCTACTCTACCCCACTCTACCCTACTCTACCCTACTATACCCTACTATACCCTACTCTACCCTACCAAACTTCACATAAACCATCTACTAAATGGTCCGAACAAAGCCTAAAAATTTGGTTTGGATAGGCGAGCCCGTTCTTGAGTTATAAAATAACAACGAAAAGTGGCATTGATTTTTATATATATAGATACCGAGCTATACATATAAGCTTGCTATGAAAAAATGATTTTCATTAAAAGCTTGTTATTATTGTACTACTGTGTTCATGATATCAAAGCGGTGGTATCATTCAATATTTGGGTGCTCATACGATCGAGTAATCAAACTGTCTAATTAAGAGGCCGCCTCCCGGTTTTGCCTGGGGGCCCAGTGTCCATCCACCATCCCACCAGCATCTAGTGGATGTCACATGTCTTCGTTTGGTTTTTGTTCTAAGTCCAATTTTGAGAGCAGTGGTGATGAAATAAATTAAACAAAGTAATTCTCCTGGCTGTGTATGAACCCACGACCACTTGATGCCGTCATGTAAAGTTTTATGTATATTTTATGTACAAAACATAGTTTACAATCAGGCCATGATTGATAGCTGAGTTAAAAATACATGCGCACGGGTCGGCGCCAAAATATTCAGCATATCTAAACATTGTTACTGCATGCCTTACATAATAGCTATTTACTGAATGATTGAGATGGATGGGCAAATGTATCTGATTTATTTTGAGCTGGAATTAACTCTACTGTTGAAGTATCTTAGATATTGTCTTAAACCTAGAAACATTGTTAATCTTTCATAATAATTCTCCTTGCTGAAAACTAAAGAATTTCTAATTTAATTAAAATTAATTGAGTGAAAGTTCCAGGTGTAAGTGTAATTGTGTATGTATATAAAAGGATAAACTGGCTGACATGAACGCATAGCATATTTTCTTTCTTTCTTTAATTTTTTTATTTCTAACTATATATCTATATACCTAAAAGAAATTTTTTACTGTAATAATTTTATATTACAGTAAAAATTTTCTTTTGTATACAAAAGGATGAACTGACTGACATATGAACGCACAGCATATTTTCTTTCTTTCTTTTTAGATTTTTCTTTTTTTTATTTTTATTTTTTTATTATTGATAAGTTTGCGCTTGACCGCTATCTCACCTGATGGAAAGCGACTATGCGGTCGACGCTGGAACGCGCTTACCTAGAAGAAACCTATTCACTCTCGACTTAAAGATTCCCGGGTTGTAGCTATCAGGAAACACAGACTCCGGCAAGGAATTCCTAATTAAATTAAAATTAATTATTACAGTAAGTACAAATTGTCTTCTAGGTGTACATAAAAAAATGAACTGACTGATATGTGGACGCACAGCATAGTTTCTTTCTTTCTTTTTCCTTCTTTCTTTCTTTCTCGCTCGACTAAAATGATGTTGCAGATGCTATACAACGATGAGCTAATACGACATCTCTATATCATTTAATGACTGATGTCAGCGCACTCAACACCTCGTATATCTACCTAATATTGTTGCTGTTATCAGTCACTACTGCTAATCAATAGTCAAGTACCAACTGGTAATATGACGGTAATTCCTCACGCTCCGGTTATTTCCACTTATCGGATTTTATGACCAACTGATAAGTAATAATTAATATATTAAGTTAAAAAGTACTGTAATCTAGATTGTAGGTAAAGTCATAAGTACTGCAATGATTTAATGTTTTTTAAATTTGTCAATTGCTATGTACTCGTAAATAGTCTTTAACAAATTATTTATGCTAAACCTAACTACCTACACACTAAAATATGGCATCATAAAACTCTTCTGCTTCTTCTTCAGTTACATTCGATAGCGATCTGTTAGTAAGTGACAATTAATTTGTTAATTTAAGTTTTTTATAGATATATTTTTTTATGTTATTTAAATGTCATAATTAAATTAATCCTTGAGGATAAACAAACTTTTGATGAAAATTATTTTTTCATAGCAAGCTTTTATAGCTCGGTATACCTATATAACTAATAATCATCAAGACGAATCATACGAGCCTAAACTCTATGGGGTTGTATCGTTTAACTACCAAGTTCCTATAGCCACTATCCGATTCCATCATTAGATCAGCTCCATGTCATAATAATTTTGCATTGTCATCTGATTTATACACGAATGCAAAATTTCAGCTCAATCCAGGAATTGTCATCTGCAAAAAAATAGCAATCCCGCATGCGTGAACAAAACCGCACGATATTAAAAACATTTACCCTAATTCTATTTCCAGCAAAATCTCTTTGAAGCCACTATTCTGAGTGTTGTCAACCGAACCGAATTACATCGACCAAAGGCCTTTTAACGAAAGTAATAAATATAATGAAATTATAAGGAAACTCGTCTTTGTCTCTGATCTTTTTAATTTAATAGTAAAGATGACTCAATAGCCGTAATGCTTCTAAAAATAGAAGGCATAAAAGACATGCTTGTGGAACACTATCAACGCCTTCGTCACCTTCACTTTTATGAAATAAAGAGAGTACTCGTTCCATTATCGAAGAGATACTTCAGCATGGGCTATACGGAAACATCCTTTGTGTGTGCATAAATATTATCAGCCCTTTAATATTCCCACTGTTGGGACTCAGACCTCTGTAAGAGAAGGAATGAGCCGTAAAGCCTCCACGCGGTCACAGTGCGGGTTGGTGGATGTCACATGTCTTCGAATTGTTGGTGCTGGGACACGCCGGTATCCTCACGATGTTTTTCTTCACCGATTTGAGAGCAATGGTGATGAAATAAATGACAACTACAACTCAATTTTTTCTCGACCTCTTGATATCCGAAAGTTATTAGCATTTTAATGTAGGTATCTTAGTGCTGATCACTACGGTAAATTAAAATGCATTAAAATTAATTCATTTAGCACCCGTCTATTGATCTCAGGCTAACCGAGGTTACGTCATCAACTCTGCCCCGACCAGACGGGTTTTATGTCTGGTTTGGGCAATTGCCCGATAGATGATTTCAGGCTGTTGTATATGTTTAAATTGCAGCGTGATGTATGGCAGTGTGATAATCGCATAATGTATCATTACGTATACGTAGCAACACGGGCTCGGGCGTGACTCCCCGCGATTGGTGCCCGCGCAACCGCGTCAGAGCACTTTTCTATTCTAACGCGCGGGCCCCCGCTTTACGTACTGTCAGCCCTGTACCCCTAGCCAAGTTGCTAACCTGCAAAAGTTAACGCTAGTAGAAAGCTTCAAATGTATGGGAACGACTTCATCTCAACGCTCAGTCACGTGGTCAGAACAAAAGAATTGGCGGCAAGGTCAACTCAAAGCGTTCGACCAAAGCGAAACGGTTGTAACTTGGCTAGGGGGGCTGGTACATTGAATTTCAGAGGGGGGGAATGAATGGGTGCAACCTGTCGCTTATCAACGAAACGCCACTTGTTGCTCACTGTGTTACTTATGTTGATCACACGGTGGCAATGCCCACGGAATGAAAAGAGGAAATAAGCATTGGACTGCGGAATTGTTTGAAAGTAGCTGAGGCCTTTTTTTGAGGAGGGAAATAAATTCTTTCGCCCTGGGTGGAACAAGAGTGTCTGATTTTTATTGATTATAATAATAATATAACTATAAAATTTTTCCACAACTATCACACATCGCCGTCTAGTCTTAAGCTAAGCAGAGCTTGTGTTATAAATACTAGACCACCGATAAACATACATATTTATATATTTCTAAATATACAATACACACATATTATAGATAAATTACAACCAGACACAGAACCAATGATCGTGGTCATCACCAAAACATTTATCCTGGGTGGTGAACCCACGACCTCCTGCATAGCAGTCAGGGCCACTAACCACTAGACCAACAGGCCTGCGGAAACAATGCGCGCCGTCGACGACTTGGGTTCGGTCCGGACAGCGCTCACTGCTCGCCGTCCACAAGCCCGCGCCTACGGTGGATTACAAGGCTGGTTGTGCATGTGCTTGTAGTAGGTAGTAGAGTACAGGTTAAGTAAATACGCTGAACAGACTACAGCTGATGCACTAGGTTTAGAAAATAAGGGCAAAAAACTTTGAGCCTGACTTTTAATTTAACCCTTCAGATACCGTCAATTAGAGACACAATAGTAAGACAATAGATGCGCGGCCACCGGTGGTCGCTTGGGGATTCATGAATTAACCAAGTGTTTTAAGAATTATTGAAAAACAGTCTTAAGCCTAAAACTTTTGCTATCAAGACTCCAAACCAAATCCTTACTCGTGTTACCTACATCAAGTTTACTAACCTAACCTTAATCCTCCATCCTACTCCTAACATCTCTAAATTATTCACATTTCTTAATCATAACACAAAGTTAAACTCACAGTCTGAAGTCACTCGTG
Source organism: Mythimna lalbum (assembly GCA_949319445.1). NCBI lineage: Eukaryota > Metazoa > Arthropoda > Insecta > Lepidoptera > Noctuidae > Mythimna > Mythimna lalbum. Next base: position 17,001,115 of record OX439358.1, on the reverse strand, counting down.
CGCACTTAATAGAGTTCAATTCTCTGTTTCTTCAGACCTGTTTGTCTTTCAACCGATTTCATCAAGGGAATAAGTAAATAATTTGTAAACTGAACGTTATTCGTACATAATGCCAAGCTTTGGAGGCTGTGTATTCAAGAAAAACAAAGAAAAACAAACTGTGGCTAGACTGTGCCTCACTTGTATAAACAGCTTACAAAAATAATGGAGTTTGCATATTTAATGCTTATATTCTATGCTTGGATGTAAACCAATAGGGAGAGCGTTCATGAAAGAGCATTCGACACTTGAAAGGCAAAATTATCTAAGCGACATTGAGTAAGCTTTACAGGAAAGAGATTATAAATAAAAAAAAAAACAACTTGTTATTAATTGACTGGCCTGTTGGTCTAGTGGTTAGAGGCCCTGACTGCTATGCCGGAGGTCGTGGTCTCGATTCCCACCTAGGACAAATGTTTATGTGGTGAACATGATCATTAATTGTTCTGTGTCTGGGTGTAATTTATCTATAATATGTATGTATTTAGAAATATATAAGTATGTTTATCAGTTGTCTAGTACCCATAACCACGGTAATAATATCATACAGTATTCCAACTTCATACAAACGGACGAAACGCGAGCTATACCTACGCGCCTTGGTTGTATTGTAGCATGGGCTCGGCATGTAGACAGTCGCGGCCGTCGCAACTGTGCCGCAGTAACGAGCGGACACGACGGTTTTTTTTTAACACTAATAGCGCGATTATTGTTAGTTTGTATAATTCAAAGACGTGGTATTTTGTTATTAATAATAGTGGTTTATTGTAGGTACTATGAGTATGAATAATACTAAAAAAAGCATTTTATTTAAATCTACCAATCAAAAAACAACACGCATTTTTATTGAACACAGGAAGTGTGTGTGTGTGTGTGATTCAATCCACAAAGTATTTTGTTTATATAAAAAAGTGAGTATATTTACAATCACAAAACTAAATGGTAACACAAAGTAGGCAAATGTAATTAGAATGCTGGAGGCGGGCAGCCCTATCGCATGTTTATTTACCGCGCGGCTCTAGGCATTTATTTCAAAGATACGGCCGAGTTACAATACTGTATGATACTATTACCGTGCCATAACACAAGCTCTATTATTATTATTATTAATAATAATGACGTAATAGTCGGATTTAGATATTATTAACATCACTGTATCCTGTATCATCATATGTATCTAAATCCAACTTTTGTTTTAACAAAAAAATTTTCTTTAAAAGATTTTAACTTTAAATATCACTCTCTTGTAAAGTTTATTCAATGTCGCTTACATCATTTTGCCTTTCAAGTGTCGACTTTATTTTATGATTTGATAGGTATAGGCACAGTGGAAAAGTGTCTTTGTGGAGTGGCTCGAAAGACGCCACAGGGTCCTCGCTTTCCGCCTGATTCAGGTCCTCATCGGACGGGGACAGTTCGCGGGGTTATTGTTTCGGGTTCTGGTGGAAAAAACGCCTGGATGACACCATTGTCCGGAGGACACGGTGGAGCATATGGTGAAAGTTTGCATCGCTGTGACCTCGTGGAGGCGATCGGCGGCGGCAACTAATTACATCCTGCTAGTGCTGCGGGATCTTTTGAAAGTGAGTCCGGGAACGCAAAGACCACTAAAGGACACAAGTGAATTTTAGTCCGCAATAGTCTGACACGCCTTCTCATACTACACTGAAGCGAAAGGAATTTTAGAGGTAGGTATGAGAAACAGAGAGTAAAGTCCCGCAAACCCCTGTTGAAAAGGGAGAATCCTCCGACCAGACGAGTGTTTATATCTAGTGGGCAACTGCCCAATAGATGATTTCGGGCTGTTTTATAAGTTCAAATCGCGCGGAGAACTTTAACCCTTCAGATACCGTCAATTAGAGACACAATAGTAAGACAATAGATGCGCGGCCACCGGGTGTCGCTTGGGGATTCATGAATTAATTGCGCGATGCAGAATTAGTTCTTATGTGGCGCCATAGATGTCGCTACCAAATCATTTAATGATTTCCAAACTTAAAAAATAAGACTCGTTTCGTCATACCACGTAATCGTTGCTTGCTTGATTGCATTAATTTGTATACCGGAAAAATCCACAATTCCTGTAAGTTAGGCTTACCTACGGGGGCAAAACCTTAATAGACGAAACGTTATTGGTTGATTTTAAATACAATCATGTTCTAAATCCTAGTTTTTGCTAGTTTATTTAGACAGCTCTTGCAGCCTTTGACAAAGGGAATGCAAGATTCCGTTACATCTACCTACATCGAGTTTACTAATTTTGATGAGTAAAGAAAACAACGTGGGAGCAATTTCAACAGTTTTCCTTGACTTTCAGTTTTCGATTGAGAGGCGAGCCAAGAGGATAATCGGCAATGATGCACTCGTGGAGTCAAAGTTCCAAAGCCTTGAGCATCGCCGCCGAGTTGCTAGCACACACACACATTTATTGTGCGTACAGCCAAGGAGTGGAATTCCCTGCCAGAGTCTGTGTTTCCTGATAGCTACAACTTGGGGGTCTTTAAGTCAAGAGTGAATAGGTTACTTCTAGGCAAGCGTGCTCCATCGTCGGCCACATCATCGCTTACCATCAGGTGAGATGGTGGTCAAACGCGAGCCTATCAATAATAATATTTAAAAAAAAAAATGGACGTGAAATATTCTCTCTTTGTTGAAAGAATAGCAATAAAAATAAGTGCTAATAAAGGCAGGCTTTTATTAAAACTTCACGAGTCACGAAGGTACGAAGGCAGATGCCTTGGGCACTCTTTATCAGTCAATCAAGAGTCGCGGTGGAGAGATAACATGACAGGTGGAAAAAATATTATTGAGAAAATAAAAGTACAAAAGTTTACATATTCTGAAATATTTAATTTCAGAATATGTAAATTTAAATTTATAATGGCTTTCTAAAACTTTACAAAAATTAACACCTACATCGTTATAAAAAGGTAAGATTTTATAAAAAACTTATTTTTTGGTTATTATCTATATCTATACTTATAATAAATCTGTAGAGAGGTCAATTCTGTACATGAAATATATTTCCAAAATAACTATTAGGGGGTGATTAGTGATCGTTACTGATGCCAAAAATGCAAACAGTAAAATTTTTGTCTGTCTGTCTGTCTGTCTGTCTGTCTGTCTGTCTGTCTGTCTGTCTGTCTGTCTGTCTGTATGTTCTTTATAGAAACAAAAACTACTCGATGGATTTTAACGAAACTTGGTACAATCATTCTTCATACTCCTGGGCAGGTTATAGTATACTTTTCATCACGCTACGATCAATAGGAGCAGAGCAGTGAAGGGAAATGTTGGGGAAACGGGAGAAATTACTCCATTTTTTAAGCTTCCGTCGCGTTTGCAGCCTTAATGGTTAAAGCTACACAGAAATCATGTATGACGGAAATGATTTCCTTAAAATTATATAAAAAATATCCCACGACAGCATATGTCTATCTTTAATGGTTGACTCACAATAACACGTGTAACTCCCGATAGCTTAGCAGTTCGGAGCTATAAGCCATCGCGCGTGAATACCTACTGAATCATGCTATAAGGATTATTTTTGTGTAACGGTCACCGCGCTCGACGCGGCTCGCGGCGGCAATATTTGGCTGTTGATGCGAATAGACGTTCAGAGTGTTCGACCTTATTGACAGACAATAATTGATTTTAACAAACAGTGTTCATCAGCGCGACTTTTAGTCTACTCTTACGTTTAATAATTTATTTTTAGATTTCCTTGGTTGTTATTTTATAAAATAGGTATTAGTTATTTTGGTAGTGTTACATTACATTTACATTTCTTAGTATTAGCTTAATTATAAATTAAACTTTTTTTAAAATTTATTTAGCTGTAGTTTTAAATAGGTAAGTAGGTATCAAATAGGTTATTTCATTCTATTAGACGTAGCTTAGGTACCTACTTATACTTATAATAAATCTGTAGAAGTGAAAATTCTGTACATTGAAAATATAAAAAAAATTTACGGCAGGGGGTGTTACTAGACCGACACCGAACCCAAAAATTAGATTAAAAATTTTTTGTCTGTCTGTCTGTTTGTTCAGGCATCACGCAAAAACTACTGGTCCGATTACGATAAAACTTGGTATAATTATTCTTTAATATCCTGGGCACCACACTGGGTACTTTTTATCCCGGAAAAGTATATACAATAAAAACAAACTTAATTTTGCGGTTCGATCCCTAGACCCGATTACTGTACCAACTGCAAATAATAAGTTGGTCGTAGGTTACGTCACCCGCTGTGGAGTTCACTAAGGGGCGCTGCACATGGCTAAGATACTATAATATTTGGGTAAATAATATGTAGTTTTCGTTTTCTAAACGTTTCGTAAATGGCGTTGGCGTCGAGTTAGATCACGCTATGGAAACCTTTTTGGGAATAAAGAAAGGAGCGCGTTTTCCTATAACCCATTTATTAATTACATCGAACACGGAGACATTGGCACTATGTCTAAGGTGTGTGCACACTATCACGCGCGTAAGTGGAAGGAAGAGATCTGGAACGTCTCGAATCGTCTCGCGCATCACGTTGTTTTCCAGTCCCCGAGCTCTTAGAATTCGACATCAGACGTTTCAGATCTTTGATTTTGACGACCCCGTTGTCACTGGAATAAGCAACAGGATCCGCGTACGAAGTCGCTGGCAGAAGCTAGTTAAGAATAAATTTCCTAATAATTGATTACAATCTAGCCTAAAAGACTAATAAGTAATTTAACTCTAACTTATTTTTATACGGTTTTGCTTAAAATAAGAATAGCGTCCTTTAGCACTTATAGAAGTCCATAGCACTTTCTAGAGTCTGATATTGATAAAAACACAATAAAACTAACATACAATATCAATCAACTATTTAGAATAGCATTTTCAAAAGGCAGAATGTATAACTGCACTGACTTTATTTGTTATAACATCTTCAGTCATGTATTTCAATACCTATATCTTAAAACAGTCTTAGTCTCCAACACGGTGAACGGACCTCATCAAAACTGTGACACACTGCAGCGTTATGATCGCGAGAGAGGCGGTGGTGCGGGACTCGACCGAGACCTGACCACGACCACTCTGTCAAGAGTGTACGACTGAGAAGAAAATCTTAAAACATACTTTCTAACTTTTAATTTGAGCTCTGTCGAAAAAAGGTCCATGCTCTGCATGGTTAATTAATAATTGATCTGTTCGTCATCACAATTACCAACGTATTCAGGATAACCAATGAAAACCATAACATAAAAATCACATAAATTTGTGATTGCGCAATCCCTAATTCCAAAACGTTATTATGATTGGCAAGCACATCGATTTATTTCCGTGGAAATAATAATGCCCTTTCAATAACTAACAAATGATTTGTTTACGGTACGAGTTATTTCTTGTTTCACATTCATAGATAAATATTTACTTTGGAAAACATAGCTGCAAACTGCAACGCAGGTTGCAATTTGTATGCATATTTGAAGTTCCGATTTCAAGGATAAGGGTCATAATTATATACAACACTAACTATTAGAATAGCGACGGGCCACGCCTGATTTGTACGTTACGTCGCGTTGCATGACGTCGCGTGGCGTGGAACTAATGTAGAACTACGAGTCTAGTTGCCATATAAAATGTATGGAGACCGACGCGCCCAGATCAGCCTACGTGGCCCACGTGAGTCCAATGCAGTTCTACCTTAACACAGGTAGGTGTTGTCATGTTATTTTTTTGACGCTATTGGCGTGTTTGACTGCGATACAAGCTGATAAACATTGACGCAATCGTTGATGGTGAAGCCATTAGTTTATTAAGAGCCTATTCACCATAGCCTTGAAGACATCTGAGTTATAATCGTTGTTGCTTGTATGTTAATGTTTATTTCCACTTAAAAAGTCCAGAATTTACATATAAATGGAGAAGTAGCTCAATTCCATCAACCAAGAATACGTCGGAGATCTCGATATCTAAATATCTCGGAAACCCGCCTGCACCGTTCTTTGCTGCCATTACTTTGGAACTTCACAGCCGCTAAGAGTAAAGACTCTGTTCAACCATTCAGTAATTCTGGGGAGAACGGTGACACAGTGATTACGTGCTGCAGTGCACAACGAGACTCAATTAGACTCATTTGGATTCACCTCAAGAATGGGCCCTAGTGAGAGTGCGGTGTGAGTGTGCAGGAATGCGATGGATGCGAGACGCACAGGACCTGAAATAATGATTGGCCCAGGTGGAGCATACGGTGGAAGTCGGCCTTACTTGGCCGGAACAGCGCCGTGTCCCCATGAAGGCGATCGGTGGTGGCAAACTCTCGCGTCCAGACCTTTTTCATGGCATGGTCCGAAGCAAGAGGGAATGGGAACTGACCGCCTCCTTCTGCGAGGCACTAGCTATAGGAGTAAAGAAGGCGGCCGTGAGTATGAGGGAACGTACATCCTCACTAACTTCTAATGTTTTACGGTATATTTGAATTTTCTCACGAGCGACGAGCTACCCATTGCTAGCCATCAACAAACCCACGTCTACAGTGGACGGAAATTGATCTGTGTCTCCCACACCGTGTCTCGGATTACTTCTACTTACACAAGCTCTAAACACAACTCTTAGACATAATACAACGGTAAACTCACAACCTGAAAGCACTCGTGTGCGCTTAATACAGTTGCTGTTTGTCTTTCAAATTATTTCATCAAGAAGGTATAAAAGAATAAATAAATTGTATATTATTCGTACATAAAAGGAAAGCTCTCTGTGGCTGGGAGGCTGTGTATTCAGCACGAACAAAAGGAAAACAAACTGGCCAGACTGTGCCTAATGTACTTGTGTAAATGGTTTATATAAAATAATGGAGGCCCTCAAAAACACACGTTTGTATTTGGAGCTTGAAGTTTTGAAAATTTGCTATTTGTTGTGCTCTGATAGATACCCATACGATACGGTTCACGTGAAAAAAAAAATACCATACCCACATTAGGCGGGAGCGTTTCTCGGGCGTGTTAGTGACGCGAGCGCCGCGTGCGGGCTGCGTATGCGTCGCGTGTTGCCAAGACAAACACTGCAGAGTAACTTTTTTGGAAACAGTAGCGGGTGGTGTAGATAACGGGTAAATATTGGTCTGGGGTGAAAATTTACCCCAAGAGTGTAGTGTGAAGCTGTTCTATATAATTTTTCATACCCAGTGCAGTGTGTGTGTTTTTACTCAGTGTCTATGTGGTTTCACTTTATTATGAACTAGCGACCCGTCCCGGCTTGACACGGGCAATAAATATAGCCTATGTTACTCAATGAATGTAGCTTTGCAATGGTAAAAGAAGTTTTGAAACCGGCACAGTAGTTTTTGAGTTTATTTATTACAAACATAAATACAATTTTTTCCTCTTTATAATATTAGTGTAGATAAAACAAACTGAGTGTTGATGTCGGCGCGATTCTAGAACAGTTTTTCATACCTCTAAAATGTACATGAAATATTCTCTCTTTGTTAGGAGAATAACAAAAACGAATTATATTCTAGATAAGTAATTACTATCTGCTACCTAAAAATAATAATACTTCATTAAAGAACGTATTCTGTTATTAATGAAATTTGTCTATCTTATTGTTTATTACCTAACATAATGTTATCGACTAAATATTTGTATGAGCAAATCTTTAGTCGATAACATATGCGTATCTGTGTGCGGTAGAATAGGTATATGTTATACAATAAGAATATTTTATTTAGATTAAAACCTTGTACAATTAAGGTTTCATAGAATTGTGATCGTGGATATTTCGCCATTTACCGGCATACAGAATCGCAATCGAACAATCATTAATATGTCCTTTCTTTGGTATTGTTCGTCAAGTCGTTGCTCCTTAGTAGTTCTGAGTTGAGCTTTGCGAATACTGACTGGGACCACTCATCGGTATGGTTCTTTCTCAGTGTTGCCAGTTTGATTTCCCAAAAAAGGACGGTTGGCTTTCTGAAAAGGTACGGTTTTTAACTTCAAGGTACGGTTGGGTAAGGATATTTCTGCAAGAACTAGATGAGTTTTTTTTCTTCGAGTTGGCTGTCTGCGACCATAGGTTGGAGAAAAAGCGATAGGGAGTCGTACATAAATATACCTCATTTCAGTATTCAAGGTTCTCGACAGGCGCTAGAGTTGTCTTTTGGAATCATTTTGAATTTGAAAATAATTTTAATATCAAAAGAGTACAAAAACATAACAAAACAGAGTATTTTTACAAAATCAGAGAAATTGTAAATGTTTCAAGAAGGTACAAATCGTTTTCATGTAACTTAAGTAAATATATAAATTAGCATCGAAAATTGTATGACTCAAATTATTTATGAAGATGTTCCAATTAGTTATCATTAATAACATTATAATTTAAATTTTTGATCATTTCATTTACAAAGTCTTTTTAGATCTCAGAACACCAAGTTACATCTAAAATGTTTCAGAAGAAGGCGATTTTTTGGTGTTTTTTACCCTTTGTAGTTTGTAGTGAAAAACAAATCACTATAGTATAAAAAAGGTACGAAAAAAGTACGGTCTACACTGAGGTACGGTTGTGTGAATTATAGTACGGAAAACCGTACTTTTTGGTACGGTCTGGCAACGCTGTTCTTTCTTCAAAAGACCATCACAGACAAATCTGCATGGTTCTCTTGTGATTTGAATTTTTTTGTGAAAAGTTGCGAACAAAGTTGATGGCAAAGTGCTGGTAATAATTATAATTTACACTAATATTATAAAGAGGTAAACTTTGTTTATTGTTTTGTTCTTTGTTTGTAACAGTTTTTAATATTTTTCTACGAATAATTACGAAAGCTGCTTTATTCTTGAGTGACAGGCGTTTTACGTGCGCGGTCGAAGCCACGGGGAAAAGCTAGTGACAATAAGCCAACAATAACTTTTATTAGAACAAGTCTACTTAACCTTTCGGATACCATAATTAGAAACACAATAGAAAGAAAATGAGAGAGCGAACGTTCGCTTGGGGTTTGTATTAAATCATTAATTTGTATTAAATCAATAAAAGCTTAGCTAATTTGTATTAAATCAATAATAATTTAATACAAATTAGCTTCTGCCTGCGGTTTGTTCTGCATTAAAGTAAAAAATATACACTTTTCAGTAGCAGCATTGTGCTAGTGAAAGTATGCTTTGCATATGCCAGCTTGCATTTTTAAGAGTCCTTTTCAAAATAGATTTATTTGTCCTGATTGCTCTTAGGATTTTTATTCCCTATTAGAAAGCTTATTTTATATTTGTAGGGTTTCCTCAAAGAAAAAGGCCATACCTTAATAACTAATTAAGTGAATTGGTTATAATTATATATAAGTAATATGACAATATTATATATATATATATATATTATAACGAATTCACTCGCGGTACGTTTAAAGCGTTTTTTTAAACGCTTAGGTTTTTTTTCAAATACAATTTTTGTCAGCAGTAAGTCTAAAGAATTCCTAATCATAAACCTCGTTGATTGGTTGTCCTTTACAAATAATTTTTAATCTCTTAGGTTTTGAGAAGTAATTTGGAAAACGTGTGTTAGAGAATGTTTTCGAGCCAATTTGATAATAATTCTTATTACTACAATAGTAAATTATTATTTATTTAACAAAGATCTAATAGTTTAGTAACAATATTCTTATCAATGTTAGTACTCAATTATAAATCGCGACAATGTGCGTCCCGTAAGTTAATTTACTATAACCGTATATTTATCTTTACAGTAACTGTTGTTTTAAGCTAATATGCAAATCGTTGATTTAAATAAGTAAGGGTCCAAAAATACTTCCTTGGGGTACCCCTGATTTAATTTGACAGTAATCGGAACTATATAGTTGATGATTTTGGATGATTTTTATGCACCAAAAAAAACTATAACTACATATCGGGGGGTTCTGGTTCTGATCTTTCTTGATAGTATTTTTGTAAAAAGTAAATCGTAGTTAGCTAAGTCTAAAGCTTTACTCAAATCAAAATAGATGACAAGTACCGGAATAAGTTTTTCTATATTTACAATTACCTGTGCTGTATGATTATATTCTACAAGGTGTGAGATCTCATTCAGATCCTCTTCGGGATTTTTTGTTAATCCGATAGCTGGTTCAAACTGAGGAGTCCTATCCGTAATTTCAGATATATTCTGATATCCGTGCGACGAATTCGCGCACCATTGAGCTCGAAAGTTAACACACAACAACACTAACACAAACACATTTTTAACACACATCATTTCACTAAAACATAGCCTAACTACACACACATTATTGAGTTCACTCACAAAATGTCACGCACAAAAGTTTATTTTTTTAAATGGACAAGTTCCGAACTTGTTTTCAAAAATATGTCCGTACGCATGTTACACGAATAGGTGAATTGTTTCATGATTAAGATAATAAGTTATTGATATCAATTTCGGTCCAATCTGTTGATAATGCCAAAATTCGGGTATAGCTGACGTGCATACTGATAAAACTCGATAAGATATAAAATGCTATGTATGTATGCGTCGTATGAGCGTAGAATAGGTGGTTGCTTTGTCATTTTCGGGTATGAAATTTGTTTGAAGTGGATACTGGACAATATCCTAATAACAATATCGTTGAGTGATGTATTGGAGGATGTTTTTGGTTAAACAAAGACCATTTTTAGGGTTCCGTATCTAAAAAGGAAAAAAAGGATCCCTTATAGTCTTACAGTAATAATATATCTTGACTGGCCTGTTGGTCTAGTGGTTAGTGGCCCTGACTGCTATACCGGAGGTCGTGGGTTCGATTCCCACCCAGGACAAATGTTTATGTGATGAGCATGATCATTTGTTCTGTGTCTGGGTGTAATTTATCTATAATATGTATGTATTTAGAAATATAAATGTTTATCAGTTGTCTAGTACCCATAACACAAGCTCTGCTTAGCTTGGGACTAGACGGCGTTGTGTGATAGTTCAAAAAAAAAATTATAAAAAAAGAAACCTAAATAAATCAAATAAATCATAGGTTCACTTTGTTGTTCGTCCGGTCTGTCTGTCTGTCAAGATCCTTTATCTCGGGATCGCCTGGAGGTATCGAGTTGAAAATTTGAAATTGGAACCATATAATCAGGTCTGCGGACTGTTTAGATGAGGATAGTATTTAAAGGAGTGACTGTAAATTAAAATTTTAAGTGACAAAAATAATTATTTTGGGTTATAGAAATAATAAGTGAGCGACTGACTGCGAGTGACAAGAAATCAACAGAACAGGGCACAACAAACAAACTTTAATTCGAGTTACTTCAAATACAAAATGAGAAGCTTCATTATATTTAAGCGACCTTATATTTGTTTGAGTGTCAACGTTTTGTCCTGCATTTTTTTTTTCAATATTTGGCAAATGACTTATTTATATATGAGCAGCATTTTATCTTAAATGAAATGTCCCGAATGTCCTAAATATCGATATTTTTGTATTATGTATTGATAATTTCATAATTCGGATATTGCAAAAACCTGTACTTGGTCGTAGCTTTCGCCGGCACTTCGCTTGCTCGGCTCACGTGCAGTATGTCACAGTGCTAACTTGACCTAACCTATTTCACTCAGTTCAAACTGATGAATCTACCAGCGACTAGAAAATTAGACAATTGTGAAAACATTTGTTAAAGTTAACTTTTTAGTAGTTCGTTATGTAAAACCTCGATTTTATTTGTAGTCGCTCACTTACTAATTTAGTCGTTTAACTAGGATTTCATTAACCCACCTTTTAGTAACCTCGCTCTGGATTTTATTATTGATCAATATTTATTTTGTCGTTAGTTTAGTTAATGTGTCGCTTACTCAAATTCATACCGCTCAACTTATTAAAACAGGATCTCATCATCAGACGTTTTTTTTAGTCGCTCGTTTTATAATTCCTCCTTTGATAATCATTAAAATCTCATACAAAATATAATAGGCAATTTTTTTCTACTTATTCCAAATTAAATTTACACTATCTAAACATATCTGTTCGGTACATACTCGTAAATAGTGTAGTCAAGCCAAGGGCAACACACTGATAGACTATCGATAAACTATTTGACGCGTAAATCGTTCAACAAATTAACTCTATCAAGATAAATCAAATACAGTGTAAACATAATTATTATCTGATGAAGGGGTTAGATAAATAAAATTATACATAGTATGGAGAGCGACTGCGTAGTGGATGGAAGACGAAGTATTGGAAGGTCTTCCATCACTCACCTGGGACCACCAGGTGACCTGATGAACTGGTGAGAGTCGCGGAAATCTAATGGATACGAGACGTACAGGACCGGTCGTTGCAGCGACATTTGGGAAAGGGCTATGTCCAGCAGTGGACTTCACTATCATAATGTTGACATAGAATCCGACTCAGCTGGGCAGTGTTTGGAAAACTGCTCGGTATCTTATTTTCCAACATACCACAGTGTCTCAAGACAAAAGTCTATGACCACTGCATGTTGCCAGTGGTGACATATGACTCTGAACCGTGGTCGCTCACAATGGGCCTCATCAGAAGGCTTAAAGTAATCCAAAGGTACTGGTAATGGGGTCAAGGAATGAAGATATATGCAGAAGAAGCAATGTTACCGAAGAAATCCCTATTTATGTTTTATTTATGTAGCATTCTCTTAGTAGCATATATCTGGTGAAAAACAAAACATTTCCACTCGCTTCTTTTGGGTCCTTTTTCTTTGGTTTTGAAGCTTTTCTGTATGATTTTTTTATGTACGGGCATAAAAAAATTAATTATTGAAGAAAAAGTGCTGAGGATGCACCTTGGTGTCCCTTAAACATCGTACTACCGGCGCTCATGAACTCTCCCCGCACACGAACCTCAAAAAAACGCCACTTCAAGCTTCTTTTTGAGGCGGCCTTTTTTTGCGGTTCGTGTGCGGCGGTGCTGCCACAAAAAAAACGCTTGAAGCCGCTTCAAGCTTCTCCGGCCACCAGCTGTCGCGTGCTTCAGCTGGTTTTTTGGCACCTTCTAGCTTTCTTTTGTGGCCGCTTCTAGCGTTTTTTGTGGCGGCGTTTTTTTGAGTTTCGTGTGCGGGGTCACTTATTTTCAAAATCGGAGTTTTATAAACTATATCCAAATGATACCACACGAATAACGTAAACTGAACAAAATGTTTGGTTTAGTCTAAATAGAAATCCAAATTTAGAAAATCCGTATTTTCAATGTAACAGATTGCTTATTGCATGCGATGCCAATACAAATAAACGAAGCATTTATCTAAATGTGATCAAGTTGATCGAGTGTTCTCAAATTATAACAATAATACGTATCATTGGAATATATTTTAACGTTGTATCGTTGTAACAGTATGAAACTATGATTTTATCTTATACTAACTTTTACCCGCGACTTCGTCCGCTTACATAAAATATATACCTACCTCATACTACATATGTCACTCAGGAACGAAGTAGCTTTCTATCGGTAAAAAAAAAATTAGCAATCGGACCAGTAATTCCAGAGATTACCTCTTACAAACAAAAAAACAAACTTTGCCTCTTTATTATATTAGCATAGATTAACGTTAAATTCGCACTGTTTCTGCAATTGAAACTTCTTTTTTTAAAAAGCGTTGCCAGCTAGAAAGAAATGATTCTATATAGGAGGACGGAGGGCGTTCAAAAACGACTAAATTTTAAATACACAATACACGCAGCCCCGGACAACTGACTGTAAGCCATACAAATATTTGTTCCATGCGGGAATCGAACACGCAGTGTAGCATTCAATTTCTTAAAGTAGACTATTATCCCAAGAGACATACATAGTCCTAGAATAGATTAGGGGATAAATAGCAAATTATGAGGGAATAAATGAGTGTCTTTAAGTCACGGGCGGTATGTTGAATTCCAAACGAAATGAACGTTGCTAAGTTTTAATCCTGAACGTTGGTAAGAGATTTATATAACTAACCGAGCATTGCGAGGGTCCTACAAAGACTACATCATCGCTTATCGTCAAGTGACACATTAGTCAAACGCCTTTATCAATAATAATAAAAATTCATTCAAACTTTGTCAACATAACTAGGTGAATTCTGTTACAGCAATTTAATAGAAACTTAACCACAGACACAGAAAATCATTAAAAACTATAATTAAATACTCACATGAGATTTTCTGAGTGTCTTCACTTTGGTACGGTCTTTCACAAACTGGGCATCATCTACAGTCTTCACAGATACTGTAGTAGACCCAGGACCCTTCTCTTTCGTTTGTCCGAAGAACCCCGAGATCGAATTCGGGATCACTTTTGCAGCAGTCATTCTCGGTGTCACTACTTTCGGAGTTGGCTCGAACTTTGGCAGTAACATACCCATCTCTTGGGTCCGAAAGTTCACTGACGGAGTTGGCATCGTCCAAGCGAGGATGCAGCACACAGCCGTATGCCATTTCCTCATCGTGATCACATTCTTTAGTCCACATTGAGTTTTAACACTCACTATTTAACACTGGTAAAACTAATTTAAATAACACTAGTTCAAATACACTAACACTTGATGCAGGGAACATTTTAAAATTGGTACTTTTGTCTAGAGAGGCACAAATGTTGCTGGGTCGGGTGATAAAGGCTGGTGATAACAAGTATTAAGGGTTTAAGTGATTGCATTAAAAGTCATACTCGTGTGAAATGTGCTTCCTCTCGATATCCAGACGGCCACCTGTGAGCACGCATTTAAGCAATTAGGAATTAGTTTCTACAGAAATAACAGTCGTCTCAAAAACCTAGGAATGTATTCAGTACGGGCCATGGTCAAAAGCGAGGTGGTGGAGAGTGGCAGGCGGTCGCCTCCACGAAGCTAAGGCTAGCTAAGGAGGAGGCCGACCGCGTGAAGCAACGGTGCTCACTTCCCTGCCGCCGCTGCCGGGATTCCGATCCCGATTTTCGGCCATAGGTGAATGAATTAAATAGATACAATAGCTTTTATTATTGATAAAAAGAAACCTGGTGAATTTCGTCAAAATCAGTTCAGTAGTTTAACCGTGAAAGCGTAACAGACAGACATTATTCCTATCACATTTATATTAAGTATGGATAAAATATTTATGTAGGTTTAATTTATCTAAATATACCTATAGATATACTTTCCTACCCTTGTTTTTCTTTTTAATGGCATGTTATACCAGCAGTGTGTAATTACAACTCGATACCTCTACGCGTTCCCGATATAAAGGGTCTTTATATACCGACAGACAGACAGTTGGACCAACTGTCCAATTGCAGGTTAAAAGACACTCTCATTTTTTCCATTGTTCGTGGTTTTCAACAATTTCTTACCGATTCCCAATGAAAACATCCGAGTTGTCTCGCTAATCTAGTCATTCAGAGATCAGAGATGTACAAATTGTACAATATGTGATTGCAAACTCAAAGGGGGAATCTCGAAAATGTAACTAGACAAGGATGTGGGAAGAGTGTCAAAAAAATCATAAAATTCGTAGAACTTATTGGTATCTAAGCTCTCCGTGGTAGAAAAACTTTTCACATATTCTAATTATTTAACATTTCACGTATAATATGACTGTGAAAACACCGAAACCTTTTACAAAACAAAACTGAATTTTTCAAGTCCTATCTCATTTGTCATCGGTGATCTACTGAGATTATTCCCTTTGAAAGGTCCTCGTCCTCTTAACACCACATCTAAAAATATTCTCAGCCTAAAAGGAAAAAGCTCTTTTGACCTTTCACCTTCTGTCTCTTTCGCACATTAGGTATCTCATCATGTGATACGCAATTTTACACTAGGGATGGACGATATACATCGATGTATTGTAAACTCTCGTTGTTTTTTTCCACTTCTATAACACATAACGTTGTCTAACCTCAAGCTAAGCAGAACTTGTGTTATGAGTACAACTGATAAACATACTTATATACTTTTAAATACATACATATTATAGATAAATTACACCCAGACACAGAATAAATGATCGTGCTCATCATACAAAAATTTGTCCTAGGTGGGAATCAAACACACGACCTCTGTCAGGGCTATTGATCACTAGACCAACGGACCAACCAGTCTCGTTGTATGCATCATATTTAATCGATTTATTGTGGACGAGGCATCATATTTAACCCTTCAGATACCGTCAATTAGAGACACAATAGTAAGACAATAGATGCGCGGCCACCGGTGGTCGCTTGGGGATTCATGAATTAACCAATGTAATCACTATTATTACTATTTTTATAAGTATGTTATTTGATGTTGTACTAAAACATCTATTGATATTTTTTAAACGTTTCGTAAACGACTGCAGACATTCAAGACGTTTCGTGAAACGAAACGTAATAAATATAGGGCGCCAATAGGACCACCATTCAGGCATAGGCATACCATTTATTGGTTTAGCTGAGTTTTTGTTTCCTTTGCCACTGGCAAATTTAAACTTAAAAACTAAAATCAAAACCACCATAATATATTATTTATTGTTGTACGAATTTAAAAGTAATTTGTACGAAGTAAAACATCGTTGTATTTCGATGCCATAAAACATAAGAAAAAAACGACGCATATTTTTTTATCGATAAATATTTTTGTCCATCCTTTTTGTATACTGGTGTATAATAGGCTTAACATCAGTCTGACATTAGCTGCCAAATGTTATTTGTTTCGTGGAAATTCAAAAACTGAAAACGAATGAATTTAATGGTCTTATTTGTGCGAGTTTTTGTGATATCTGTTACATCCTAAATGTTGTTTTGTAGCGAGAAAACGTAACAAATGTGGCAAAATGTATGGTAACACTTTTATTTATGTTTTGCTTGTTTTATTTTCATGTTTCTTTCATTTTTATTAGTTGTTTTATTTTACATCCTCTTGCTACTTCTATACTAACTATACCCTATTCGCATTAAGTATAGAAATTTAAAAAAAACCTTTTTTACTGTCTGTTCAACCGATTTTAACTTCTATTTGGATGGCATTAAAAGCAAAAAAAGTAGTTACAATACTAACTATTTACTGTAGCCGCCATTTGTCATGTTACCAACGTGATAAAAGTCAAAATCGGTTGAACGGACGGGACCAGCAAAATCTTTTCTCTTCATAAATTTCTAGTGTTACTTTGAACAGAGTAGGGCTCATTAGGGCCGATGCCTGCCAGTGTTGCAAAGGGCAACTGAAAGGACTCGGGAGTGATGGGGGGGGGGAGGAAGCGTCATAGCATAGAGTGAGAAGGGACGTGAGTGTATGTGTGGCACTACAGGGCATGGTTGCTCTTTCAAACAATGGCGCAGCCCACAATATGTTAGACTATTATTTACCTATTAGCTTCATCAGTGCCACTTCAAATTATAATAAATATCCCAAGTCAACATACTCCCGGGACGAAATGTCTCATATATGCTATTTCAGGACATGGTCTACCATTGCATTTTTTTTTTCTAAATCCGTTCGGGTGTAAAAAAATAATAAACACGCTCACAAACTTCTGCCTTTAAAATAAAAAAAATACTAAAATAGTTTTTTAGGTGGGAAATCATTTAACCCTTCAGATACCGTCAATTAGAGACACAATAGTAAGACAATAGCTGCGCGGCCACCGGTGGTCGCTTGGGGATTCATGAATTAATGATATTGACACACGTGTGTGATGTGTAGTTCAACCTTCACTCTCGTAATCGTTACACAGGTATCTGATCTACTGGCAAAATTTTAATTACTTACATCGATGTTAAACAATAATAAACACACGAAAATAATACGGATCTCTAATTATAAATATGTGGAGTTTCTTCTTCAGTACTAGACTTTTAAAAATAACGGAATTATGACGTCACAAACACTGACGTAAAAGTAAATTGTGACGTATTAAACGGTTCTTTTCGTAGTTGACTGACCCAGTGATCGATTGAATCATCTGTGCCAGGAAATCTCAACTGCGAAACGAAATACAAAGCGTGCCAATGCTCGTCGCGCGATTCCAGGCCCACGGTGGAGCATACGGTGGAGGTCTGTCGTGCTTGGGCGGAGTAGATACGATCGGCGGTGGACAGATGCCACTCGCGTCTGGCCTTGATTCAGGCCGTGAAGCAGTAATACAAGCAAAGAAGGCGGCCGAAACGAGACAAAAGCCTCATGCACTGCCCCCCTTGTAGTAATAGGTACTTATTTTGTGTCCCCGCCAGAAAAAACCCCGGTGTCAGAAGTTATAGGACGACTACTGGCCAATCGTCCAGCCAAGGTTAGAACTAGTCAGATTCGATGGCCCTTATTTGTCTACGTGCGCCTTAACCCTTCAGATACCGTCAATTAGAGACACAATAGTAAGACAATAGATGCGCGGCCACCGGTGGTCGCTTGGGGATTCATGAATTAAAAATATTTCAACAAAACTGAAAGAGCCAAGTAGGGCCGAAACCTGCTGGACTGGTAAAACATTTGAATTAGTTACCATGGCCATAGAAAGCAAAAGGCAAATGAAGAGACATAGGTGACTTTTAGTCTGTAAAAGTCTGATAGACTATCTCGCTCCACCGCAAAAAAGCAAGCCAACTAAAAAAATACGACATTATTTTTAGTCTGTGCGAAACCTGAAGTTGTTCAGAATCAGTAACTGAATGGATTCAGATAGTTTATACACCATGTTATATTTTTTCCCAAAAATATTTAAAAAGGTTACATAGCGAGAAATAAACTTATAGATTGATGCAAACAACTGGGTGCAAGTGCAAAACAACCCCTCAGTCACCTGGATGGCCCGGTGACTATGTATTTTTGCTGACTTAACAAGCTTATAACTTTGTTAGTTTTCCTGATACAGTTGTGAAATTTTATACATAGATTATTACATAAAAATACTAGACACGTGTTTCGGGTTTCGCTACTAAAAATAATGTTGTATACTGCACTTACATAACTACCTACCAATATACTACCCATAAAAAAGATGTGTTCACTTTTGAATTCTATTTTATATTTTACGCTAAACATTTTTGAATAATATTTTTAAACATTGGTTCATTGTTTAAAAATATGTCATTAAAAGAAGAGAATCGTAAAACTTCTTGGTTTTTTTCCTATAAATACGTAGTCAATGCTGTTTGACGTTTGTTCCTATTTTTCCCAACAACTTATTTTAGTCGTGTATGTAACTGAAACGTTGTTATTGATTTTAATTTTAAAATTCCTTGAGAATTATTAGAAGTTTTCTGAGCAAAAATAACTTTTAGAACAGAAAGTTGCTCTATGAGAGCAACATTGTGCAAACTCTAAGGCGATCATTACACGGTAGGTTTTGCTGTCAGTTCTGCCACAGTCAAAACCTTGATTGATGAAAAACCTACCGTCTGATGCATTACATGACGGTTTTTAGTACTGATTGACGAAAACCATCATTCACCATCGTTCATGATTGATGAAATTGATTGACGCTTGCATGACCGAGTAATAGTCGCTTATGCAGGGCGCAAACGTGTCTCTTGTGTCAGATACAAGCTACCGATGAATATTTAATTTCTATAGAACCAGTATGAAATCATCTACTCCTTGCGCATACGTTATTTGTGTCCAGCTTCTTCCACTAAACACATATTCATGACGAACAAATAGTGTTCAGTGTCGGTAGCTGAAAACTAAAAGTGTCTACATTTGCGCAGCGCCTAAGTTAGGAAAAGAGACGGCCACCCTCATAAAAGAACAGACTTCCTCACAACTCAGCCACTGCGACCTGACCCTGACCACTAGTCACGTGGATAGGTACTGACTTGCGGAGAATGAGCAATGGGTAGCTCGCCGTCCGGCTGCCGTCAGCCGTTCCAACCGTAGCCCAAGTTGTTGTAGACATTGCGTACTGTTCCACGCGCTCCCAGCAAGCCGTAGGAACCCAGCAGGGCCATGGCCCATGACGAGACAGACAATCCCCAGGGATTGTCTGAATTGGAACTGTGGTCCTAGAATGCAAAGGGCAAATGAAGGAACTGTTTAAGTCAGTGAAAGTCTGCCACGCCCTCTCGCTCCACCCTACAGCGCGAGAAGTCATTGGATGATTTCCCACCTCATAAAAAAAAACAGATATGAGTAACATTCGCATTTCTTGATTCTGAATGTATTACTTTCAAATATAAAACTACTTAACTTTGCATTCTGCAATATAATATTTTCAGAAAAATAAATACAATTTTCTTACACCCGTGTTTACTTGCCTCTTTCGTAGGCAACATAAAACGTGATTTTTACGAGTTTGCACATTCCATAAACACAATTTGGAACCGAAACACGCGTATCATGCGAACCTGAAGTTTTATCTTTTTTGGAATACATAGGAATATAAATGATAGGATTTTTTATCGTATGTTCTTTATTTAAGTACCTATTTCTCCAGGTAACTATGGTAGTTATACGTTTATTTAATTCGATTCGATTCAAAAACATTTTTCAATACTCAAAAGTTGCAATACAATGTTTTCTGCACTAGTCCCCACCAGAGCAATTATGCATTTACCGTATCAGACTGGCTACCAAGCAGGCCGCACTGTCCTGCGTTTAAAAATAACCAGAGTCGAGTAGAGTTGCAACCCCGGGTCGTTCTTTTATAACTTGAGTAGCTACCCTAGAGTTAACTCAACTAACTCTAACTCTGAGCGGCGTAGGTTGGAGTAAGCGGTCAATGCTCGACATTGACAGTTGAACTCACGTTCACGTTCAAAAATGCCAGGGTAGAGTCATTACCTTATGACGTCATTAGAGTTAACTCTAAACTCAAATTTGAACGCAGCCCAGCAGGCTGTAACTCGGTAATACCGTCATTCACTCGAATATTTCACAAAAATTCTTCCAGGAAATACAATTCTTTAAAAACTGTAAAAGTTTTTGGATAAACTTTTCGTCATTCATATCAAAAGTTATATTATTTTGACTTTTTTAATTTATGGGTACATTATGAATCGTAAAATAGCAGGTTTTCAGAGGTCTTTACTGGATTAGTTTTACACAAACTTATTGCAATAGAATCCTAGGTCATATCCACAAGATACTGAAGATACTATGTTTTTAAAATATCTAATGAAAAAATGTGTAATAACGTCATAATCAGGTAAGAGCGGTTGTATGAAAAACAGTGAAAATATATAATAATAATAATATTTCACAACTATCACACAACGCCGTCTACTCCCAAGCTAAGCAGTGCTTGTGTTATGGGTACTAGACAACTGATAAACATACTTACATATTTCTAAATACATACATATGTCGGGCAGGACGCTCTTAACAATGTATTACAACAACTGTTGACGCTAATGTCTAATTAATTAACTATCAGGAGGTGAACGTTCTCATGAAGATATCAGCGCTATCTATATATAAATCTGCCTTTAACAGAAGCTGCAGGCCTGCAACCGCTTCGTCAGTTCTAAGCCGGTTTCTATAGGATTTTGGAATTTTTAATTACTATGTGACTCTATAGATGTCGCTGCATGTAGCTAAAACCTGAATTTTAACGATTACTTATGTAGTTCTTCGCCCTAATATAATATTAACCTTGACGGTTTTTAAGTCAATTCTCATGCCTTTAATCCTGAAACTTGTTTAAATCTTTTATTAGCCCATTTTCCGGGAGTTTACGCCCCGCCACGTGTTAGATTTTACCAAGAATTATAATTAATTAAAAAATGTTCGCGCGATTTCTTAAACCAACAAGGAATTTCAGGGAAAACAGATTGTTTTTCAATTTAACTTGATGCGCTGACAAACTCCTTGAATTTTTTCCAAGAATTTCAAGATGTTACTTAATGATGTCTGGGTTAGATCAAGTTTTGAAAGGGTATGTTATATTTAGAGTTAGTACACACCGAGACGCGACACGACACTGCAAAAGGAACGACTCAAAATATAATTGTTTCCACTGCTGGACGAAAATATAGCATAGTTTAAAAATTATTGGAATCAATTCAGTTACTAATTCTGAACAAACTATACTCAGGTTTCGCATATACTTTAAATAATGTTGTAAAAACAATAAAAGTATTTCACAAATATTTTTATCAATGAGAGAATATAAATCAAAAAATGTATTTATCTAGGAAGTTACTCACAGCATATATACAAGGTGAAAGGACAACCCTCCGCAAACTTTATAGGCTTGCTCAGTAGACGAAACTGAACAACGTACCAATTTTTTTTTCAGTAAACGAATAATAATCGGACTCGCCATACAAATTGTCCAATCAAGTTTATCATTTTGTATGGTTAGGCTGATTTTTTTGCCATTTCTGGAAAAATATCTTTTGTTAAATACCGATTGCGATGAAACAAAGCCTAATGACCTGGTAAGGGTTGCGGGAATCCGATAAATGCAAGACGCACAGGATCGTTCATTTTGGCGACACTTGGGGGAGGCCTATGTCCAACAGTGGACGTCTTTCGGCTTAAAATGATGATGATGTGTCCAAGAATAGAATATCACTAGACTACATGTCCCCATGACGTGTACTACACCCCTATTTATTAATTAGTTTAAAAAAATGGGGCTTTATCTATAAGTACCCATTGCTGATCATATTTGTGAAGTTAAAAGTAAAAAAATAAACTAAATCCCATAATTCTCCCTAAATCTGTCATAATTGGTATCTAAGTGCATCTCAATCATACATAATCAATATTCAATTGCTACTAGAAAATGCTTCGCGCAGTGTTTTTCCATAATTATCGCCATTCATTCATTTATAATCAATAGCCTTTACAATCCTACTAATATTATAAAAGCAAAAGTTTGTATGTATGGATGGATGTATGGATGTTTGTTACTCTTTCACGCAAAACTACTGAACGGATCTCGATGAAACTAGGTACACGAGTAGACCATATCCCAGAATAACACATAGGATACTTTTTATCCTGGGATTATGTACGCGGGTGAAGCCGCGGGCAAAAGCTAGTATTTCCATAAATTAAGTGAAATTTTGGGGTATTAACAAACGCTAATAACTTTGTTGTTTATGAATATAATGATTTATTGAGACTACTTAAATAATAACAAGACCTTTCTAATAAGCCCTTTAAGTTTTTGTCCTAATTAAATATTGGTTTATCCACCCCTTTAACAGTTCAGCTTAGGTCATAAAATGGATCGCGTTTTGAGCTCGTGGTGGCCTGTGGTGTGGAGGGAGACCAACAATCTTGCTTTGAGATAATCCTGATAAAACGAGAATTTGGGTCGATTACTAAATTGAACATTATATTCCGAGTTAAGAAAATGTCAAACCAAACTTGAATGAAAACTGTTTGACTGGTTTTAAGACTACAGTGGAATTGGACAAATATCTTCAGAGAAAGTTTTAAATGAGGGTTCACCCTTGTTTGATAGAACAACGTTTGATATAATATTACTAAAGTTAGTTTATAGACGATGAAAGAAACGAATTATTAATGAACTAAATATTCGATACTATCTTTCGACTAAATCATTATTAGTGTATGTAGTGAAACATTAGTTTAAATAAAATTAGTGCATTTGAAAATTCGGCGAAATGAAATTAGTTCAAATGAAATTAATTCAAATAAATAATTACGCTAAATAAAAATTTACCATTGAATTATTCGGTCAAATGAATAATTCTTCGAAATGACTATTGCAACTAAAATTCGATTTAGTAATATTATATCAAACGTTGTTCTATCAAACAAGGGTGAACCTTAAATGAGTCCATTAGCGTTTGCGAACCAACAGAAAGTGTACATCTACAGTAGATATCACCGCATTGAGTGCGTCGATAAGATTCTTTAATTTTTGGTTTGGAAATAATATAACAATAATATTTCATAGCTTTTACACCACGGCCTCTCGTCCCAAACTAATGCATTGATCACACATACCAAGTAAAAGAGCAGTGAGAGCAGTGGTGACCGAATGGTACTGGCTCCAACTTACGATTTGCAGGTCGCGGGTTCTAACCCAGCCAGGCGCACTACTTTGTGTAATTTATTTCATTACCACTGCTCTCAAAATGGTAAAGAAAAACATCGTGAGGAAACCGGCATGTCCTAGAACCAAAAATTCAAAGATGTGACATTCACCAACCTGCACTGGGCCCGCGTGGTGGATTACGGCCTTTCCCTCTCCTAGAGAAGAGGCCTAAGTCCCAGCAGTGGGAACATTAAAAAGGCTGATGACGATGACCAAGTAAAAGGTCGAGACTGAAATGTTGCTCGGCCGAGACAGTAATGTAAGCGAGTTGTAGAGATAAGCGCTCGGACGAGCACTCGTCGCTTTGTTTTTACGTACCGAGTATTAGGCCGAGAGCACTAGGCGAGACAGCTGTCTCGCTCGTTTACTCGGTACGTGTGATCAAGGCATAAGCAGAGCTTTTGCTATGGGTAACAGAGATAACTGATAAACATACTTACAATATTTCTAAATCCATAATTGTAACTGACTATCCGTATAATTCTATACAATACTAGTACAATGCAATCGTTTTTTGTTTATGTTTTTGATGGCATAAGGCTGATAAGTCCGTGGCCTTTTGAAAGAAATATATAGTTTTTTATTGTTTAACTAGCTTTTGCCCATGGCTTCGCTCGCGTTAAATTCGGGTTAACACGGTTCCCCTGGGAAGTGGGGGGTTAAAAAGGGACAAAAAGTAGCCTATGTTACTATCCATCTCTTCAACTATCTAAATTAAAAAAATCACGTAAATTCGTCGCTCTGTTTTGCCGTAAAAGACGGACAAACAGACACACACACTTTCCCATTTATAATAGATATTACTATTAGTATGGAAGGTATGGATGTATGTGTAAATAGTATTTCAAGTTCTAATTCAATGGAGTTTTGATGAAACATTTGTAAACCAGGTCCAGGTCCATGAGTTACGTGATATATACTTGACGAGAAAACCAATAATTGGGCCAACTTTAGTCCAGGAAAGGCATAAAAAACCTTAATTGGATATTGAAGAGGATGGTACGAACTTTAACCTCAATTCATAAATAAAGGTGGTTTTTCACTCGTATCGCGTGATGCCTTTTTTCCAAGGTATGGTATCCCACCATCAAATAGTTTCTTCCACTCTGTTTTTTTAAGGTGGGAAATCATCTAATGACCTCTCACGCTCTTGGGCGGGGCGAGAGGATATATCAAGCTTTTACTGACTAAAACCCAATTCTGTTCTTTTTTGCCTTGGTTCCAGGGCCGCGGAGTTCACTTTCGTACAACCCATGGCCCCAACAGGCTTCGACCCTGCTGAGCCCCTCGGTTTGCTGATATCTCGACGACTTGTCACACTTTAACTTACTAAAACTCTCGTTTATTCCTTCAGTTGCCCATTGCGTTGCTCTTTTCTCAAAATTAAGGATAGTTTTGCTAATTACTCGCAGTGAAACTATTGGCACACCTATTTAGGTACTTTTTTTTTGTGTAAATCAGTGCGGAGTATTTTTAGAATTTTTTTGCAAGTTTCTTTTCTTTTTATTTATTCCCACTGGATTATCAGCCGTCAAGAAAAATAAAAATAACGAGTAAAAAAATCTCGGCCGATACAAGATCACAACACAGTGAGAAACGGCTCTAAGAGTATCTTGATTTGTTGGTAATTTATATTTAAGTTGACAAGGAAAGTGATTCAGAAACGTCATTGCTTAAGTGGCTCCCATTAGAATAGGATGGGTCCTTGTAAAAGCTTTGATTTGACTGAATAAAAGGTAACAAGACATTTACCTTGAATGGTAACATTGACCCTCACCAATGGCCCAAAATAGATAGGTACAGAAGACTCATGTATGTACTTCACTTTTTATACCTACGCTCGGTGGACGCACACTATTGAGCCGGAAATGTTCGACGAGTGGGCCGAGGCGCTCCGAGATATCGTGTCCGTGAGCGGTGTCTATGTGTGCGTTGCTCGAGCGCGTTTTGTATGTAGATTGACTTCTGCAGGTTTTTTTGTATATCAATGCTTCTGCACCTTATTTTGTGCCAATGGTCCGATATAAATTTAACCTTAACATCATTTTGGGGATAGATACGAGTATGTTCGAGAAATTAAAGTCTCTCACATTTCCCATAGTAATCCCCGACTTATCAATATTCTTATGTAACATAAGAAATTAAAGTAATATATTACACGTAAATATTACATGGTAGATGTTACAAATATTACATTAAGCAATCTTGTCGAGACTTTCATGATGGAAGGCAACGAAATTCTCCAAGGAATATACAACTGGGTATTAAGTTCATATTGTATTTATTATTTGTGTAAAAATGTATGAACCCCAACAGGTGGGCAAGGATTGGTACTCAGTGGACACCTGAAGGAGGTCGACGCTGTTGAGGTCGACCGCGGCGAAGTTGGTGTGACATTCTGATCATGTTCGCGGGGAAACATGGTCAGAGATCGTCCTAGACAGAGAAGTTTGGAAGGAGAAAAGGGAAGCCTTTGCCCAGCAGTGGGACCCACAATAGGCTAAAACTAATTAAAAAAATAACTGGAGAAACTTTATAGAATTTTTAAACCCCTTCGAAATTAAATAGATAAGTTAGAACGAAACCTTTCAAATTAATGGAAAATGGTAGAAGAGGAAACTGAAAATGGATGCACAAACTGAAAGGTGATATCACCGCCATTTTTTTGACAGTCATGCTCGTAAGAAAGATATGGAGAGATCATTCCGCCATGCTCCTATTCTCCCTTGTAAATGCTGCCAAAGTCGTCGCGCGTCAAGGGTCAGCAAACCATAGGGCCCAGCAGGGTCGAAGCCTACTGGGGCCAGGGTTATTCGAAAGGAACTCGAGCCCCGGTATGAAGGCTAGAAGGAACGGGGTGGGTTTTTAGTCAGTAAGAGAGTCTGACACTATCTCCCGTTCCATTCAAGAGCAGGGGTTGTCATTGGATGTTTTTTGCCACCGAAAAAAAAAAGGGTCGAAGGCTTCTGAGGCCATGGGTTCGCTCCTGAAAGGAAAACTCGGCCCTGGAATACGTAGAACGAAGTCGCGCGGGGTCGCGTCTAGTCTAGTTGCCATGTAAATTATGGATGGAGACCGACGCGCACAAATCGGCGTGTGTGGCACTCGTGTGCGCAGTATAGTTGTACCTTAATTCGACTGTTTCATACATTCATAGTAAAATTTGCATCCATTGGATTTGGCCTTCCAACGCTACATCTTCTACGTTCATTGTGGCGTAGCGACAAAGTACCGGAAGACGAAGCGTTGGAAGGCCACCAACAAGGTGGACAAATGACCTGGTCAAGGTCGCGGGAATCCGATGGATGCGTGACGCACAGGACCAGACGTTGTGGCGACGCTTGGGGGAGGCCTATGTTAAATAGTGGACGTCTTTTGGCTGAAATGATGATGATCATGATAATAAAATTCTACACTCATATAATTTCAAAATTTTCTATAGAGAAAGTGTCCCACTATTTTGGAATCACAATAGCGTGATCTTAACTTGTGACATCCCACTGTTGGGCAAAGGCCTCTTTCGCACTTTTTCATTGCCGTTTAACTTAAAGAGGTAGACGGTACACATAGTTGTGGGATTGTTTCATTGAGTTACCGCGGCCTTGCCCACCCTGTTTCCTTCGAGGCTTTTGGGTGGTCCAATCGGATAAAAGGGTAGGTCAATGCAGTTTTTATTCCATAGATTTATCTATCGATCTCATGGCAAACATAGCTTTACTTAAGCAGTGTAGTACTATAAAAAAGTGTTTTGGAAACACATTCGTTAAACTTACAGTCAAAGAGTGGAATTCCTTGCCGGAGTATTTCGTGATAGGTTTTTTTTTTATCGTTGATAGGTTCACGCTTGTCCGTCATGTCACTCGATGGAAAGCGACGCTGGAACGCGCTTACCTAGAAGAAACCTATTCACTCTCGACTTAAGATTCCCGGGTTGTAGCTATCAGGAAACACAGACTCCGACAAGGAGTTCAGGTATAACCTTCTTCAGTCTTTAAATCAAGAGTGAATAGGTTATTTCTAGGCAAGCGTGCTCCATCGTCGGCCACATCATCGCTTACGACGCTTACCATGAGGTGATACATTGGTCAAATGTGAGCCCACACATAAGAAAAAAATAGAACAGTATTCAAATTAAAACCAGCACTTTTTTTATTTTGAGCTTTTGTCCAAACAAAGATATATGAGCTCTATCGAAAACCAGCACATAAAATGCCGAAACTAAAATAAAATGGCCGGTACCTAGCCCTTATATCACTCTTACCCAACTATTATATAACGTTTATATACTCCAGGTACGTCGAGTATCTACGAGTATGTACGAAAAATAAGGTCCCAGTAAGTATATATACCAGCTAATTAGGAGTGATATAAGTAACTCCAAGCCTGACAGAAGAACAAGTTGAGAGACACTCGGAAATTGGAGGCCCTTCTTACAAATTAGCCGAGTAAGGGTCGTATAATGTAATTAATTTTTAATTAGTATCTACTTGGGCGCAATTTCGTCTGTTTGTGTTCGTAACAAGTCGATACGATTCATGTTTGTTCTTTTTGGGAGTAGGTAGCAGTCTTGGTAGACTGTAGGAACATAAGTCGAGTGTGTTTGACAGCCTTTTAAAGGTTCTTTATCTAAGTTTGATTGGGGCGAGAGGAAAGAAAGAAAGAAAAACATTTTATTTGCCGGAATGGCCAAAAAGTATTTACAATTTTTTTTTTAAGTGCATTTAAAAAAGCATGCGCCATTTCCGAGCAAAAGGGCCGAACGCTCAGCATAATGCCGAGTCCACAGCGTTAAAAGCGGTGAGTCTACGGCGCTGGTTTTCAGCGTGGGCCGTAATAATATTGAGGGGGGATGGGAAGTGGTTAAAAGGTGACCACATGGTTGCAAACCAACGTCCCAACAAAAGTGACCTTGCTAGCTTCAATTCGTGTAGACAGCAGTTGTAAACCATAACCTTCACTGCCCTTGGTTGGGAGGCGCGTTTACCAAGCACCGAACGTGTTGGCGCGTGGTTTACATCCATGTAGCCGCAACACAAACCAAACACATATAAACCAAGGTAACCTTAGTTGAAACGCTATTTTGCAACTGTCTGGTCGCCCCTTTGCCTTCTGTTAAGTAGTTACGCGAGTGAAACAGGCGGCCGCGACAGGAGACGCCCTGGGCGTCGGGCGTCACAGGACGGTTAACAACCAAGCGCAGGCTTGCGGACGACGAGCACTAGGTAGCTCGTCGTCCGGCCGTCCAGTAAAAACTAGGCTCGATTCGTAAAACCGTAGGAGCCTAGTAAGGCCGTTGCGCGCTAGGATCCCGGGTATGTTTGAACGGTTTACCATGATCCTAGAACGCCAATTCAGGTGCCCTGAATTGCCCTTTGCGTTCCAGGAGGGCACGGATGGGTTTTCCCGTTTCAGTCAGTAAAAGTCTATCACGCCCTCTCGCTCAATCAGAAAGCGAGAGAAGTCATTTGATGATTTTTTACCGCAAAAATCTAAATTTGATTATTATTCATCTAGTTCTGTTATATTTCTTGCTTGATAAGGATAAGGAGGGTCTGGATGACGTAGAAATAATATTTTCTTATTCCTTCACTGTTTTGATTCATTTCCTAGAAACGATTCAATGACGGAGATCTTTGGATCGTTCTACGAAATATTATTTCTCGGGGACTTGTTGAGCGTCAATACTCAAAGCTTCCTTAGAGGTCGCCACTCTAGACTCTAGTTTTTAGGAATTGGAGTTTTTGAGAATAGTGTGGATAACTATACA
The DNA here is from genome assembly GCA_949319445.1 of Mythimna lalbum. Lineage (NCBI taxonomy): Eukaryota > Metazoa > Arthropoda > Insecta > Lepidoptera > Noctuidae > Mythimna > Mythimna lalbum. The sequence continues at coordinate 16,971,386 of OX439358.1, read as the reverse complement.
GTCCAGGACATTCACCTGTGTTCCTTCAGTTTCAATTAGCATTCCAGGGCTACAGTGACACAGCCCACACAGCCTTAGATCATATCATTTATTACAGTAAGGTGTAAACGAGCGCTGGTCCAACGAAATAAAAATAACGGCAGGAGCCTTTAGACTGGACCCCTCGAGCGCCGATTGTACATACGTCTGTACAACTTGAATGACCTTGAAAAACGCTTAATTGACTTTTTGTACACACGTTTGTACGTAATTTTTTTGGCTGAAAATTTTGGTTTCTATATCTTTGTTTTTCCTAGAAAAATCAGGTTTTTTTTTTGGTGATTTACGTAAAAACGCGCAAATTACGTAATAATAATAACACCCCGTCAGGCGAGGGACAGATCCAACTGGAAAACCTTGGTGGAGGCCTTTACCCGAAAGGGACCTTAAAAATTTAGAATCATATTTACTTTCTCGATTTTGTTATAATTGCCTTTTTTTGTTACTTTACTATTTTTTTATTGATATTAACTAGTGCTTGACTGCGATCCCATCTGATGGTAAGCAGTGATACAATCTCTGATGGTTAGGTTAGGTTAGGCACCAGTTTATTAAGAGCCTATTCACTCTAGCCTTGAAGGCACCCAAACTATAATCGGACGGGAAGCCCGGAGCAGGCTAATTGTTCCAGTCCTTCGACGTACGCGGTTTAAACGGTATTTATCTTTACAAAATATTGTTATAAATGTTAAGGAAAATTAAGGCTATATTATTATATAGGTGTATATGATGTATAAATAAACATACAGTCGAATTTAGACCCTTCTCCTTTTTTGAAGTCGATTATATTTTAGAATATTCATGAAAACAGTTTTTTTTTTCAACGGTACAACGTACAACCCAAGTTTGTAGGAGGTTTTCTCTGGAAGTACTAGTCCGATTGCTAAAATTTGTTCACCGATAGAAAGCGGTTTTATTTCTAAATGACATATTATGCTATTATTTTATGTAGACACGTGGGCAAAGCCAAGGGCAAAAGCTAGTTAGACATTTTATATTTTAAGTTAAAAATAATATTATCATTAATATTTATATTATCGAGGGGCACTGTCAGAGCTTTACTGACTAAAACCCACCCTGTTTCCTTCAGTTACCCATAACGCATAGGGTAACTGAAGGAAACAGGGTGGGTTTTAGTCAGTAAAGCTCTGACAGTGCCCCTCGCGAGAAACTATTTGCAAAATTAAAATAATATTATTTTTAACTTAAAATATAAAATGTCTAACTAGCTTTTGCCCTTGGCTTTGCCCACGTGTCTACATAAAATAATAGCATAATATGTCATTTAGAAATAAAACCGCTTTCTATCGGTGAACAAATTTTAGCAATCGGACTAGTACTTCCAGAGAAAACCTCCTACAAACTTGGGTTGTACGTTGTACCGTTGAAAAAAAAAAAACTGTTTTCATGAATATTCTAAAATATAATCGACTTCAAAAAAGGAGAAGGGTCTAAATTCGACTGTATGTTTATTTAAACATCATATATACCTATATAATAATAATATGGCCTTAATTTTCCTTAATATTTGTAACAATATTTTGTAAAGATAAATACCGTTTAAACCGCGTACGTCGAAGGACTGGAACAATTAGCCTGCTCCGGGCTTCCCGTCCGATTATAGTTTGGGTGCCTTCAAGGCTAGAGTGAATAGGCTCTTAATAAACTGGTGCCTAACCTAACCTAACCATCAGAGATTGTATCACTGCTTACCATCAGATGGGATCGCAGTCAAGCACTAGTTAATATCAATAAAAAAAAAAGTAAAATAACAAAAAAAGGCAATTATAACAAAATCGAGAAAGTAAATATGATTCTAAATTTTTAAGGTCCCTTTCGGGTAAAGGCCTCCACCAAGGTTTTCCAGTTGGATCTGTCCCTCGCTTGACGGGGTGTTATTATTATTACGTAATTTGCGCGTTTTTACGTAAATCACCAAAAATAAAATCCTGATTTTTCTAGGAAAAACAAAGATATAGAAACCAAAATTTTCAGCCAAAAAAATTACGTACAAACGTGTGTACAAAAAGTCAATTAAGCGTTTTTCAAGGTCATCCAAGTTATACAGACGTATGTACAATCGGCGCTCGAGGGGTCCAGTCTAAAGGCTCCTGCCGTTATTTTTATTTCGTTGGACCAGCGCTCGTTTACACCTTACTGTAATAAATGATATGATCTAAGGCTGTGTGGGCTGTCACCGGAACCCTGGAATGCTAATTGAAACTAAAGGAACACAGGTGAATGTCCTGGACTGTATAGTTATCCACACTATTCTCAAAAACTCCAATTCCTAAAAACTAGAGTCTAGAGTGGCGACCTCTAAGGAAGCTTTGAGTATTGACGCTCAACAAGTCCCCGAGAAATAATATTTCGTAGAACGATCCAAAGATCTCCGTCATTGAATCGTTTCTAGGAAATGAATCAAAACAGTGAAGGAATAAGAAAATATTATTTCTACGTCATCCAGACCCTCCTTATCCTTATCAAGCAAGAAATATAACAGAACTAGATGAATAATAATCAAATTTAGATTTTTGTGGTTAAAAAATCATCAAATGACTTCTCTCGCTTTCTGATTGAGCGAGAGGGCGTGATAGACTTTTACTGACTGAAACGGGAAAACCCATCCGTGCCCTCCTGGAACGCAAAGGGCAATTCAGGGCAACTGAATTGCCCTTTGCGTTCTAGGATCATGGTAAACCGTTCAAACATACCCGGGATCCTAGCGCGCAACGGCCTTACTAGGCTCCTACGGTTTTACGACTCGAGCCTAGTTTTTACTGGACGGCCGGACGACGAACTACCTAGTGCTCGTCGTCCGCAAGCCTGCGCTTGGTTGTTAACCGTCCTGTGACGCCCAACGCCCAGGGCGTCTCCTGTCGCGGCAGTTCCCTCACTCTTGCGGCCGCCTCTTTCACTCGCGTAACTACTTAACAGAAGGCAAAGGGGCGACCAGACAGTTGCAAAATAACGTTTCAACTAAGGTTACCTTGGTTTATATGTGTTTGGTTTGTGTTGCGGCTACATGGATGTAAACCACGCGCCAACACGTTCGGTGCTCGGTAAACGCGCCTCCCAACCAAGGGCAGTGAAGGTTATGGTTTACAACTGCTGTCTACACGAATTGAAACTAGCAAGGTCACTTTTGTTGGGACGTTGGTTTGCAACCATGTGGTCACCTTTTAACCACTTCCCATCCCCCCTCAATATTATTACGGCCCACGCTGAAAACCAGCGCCGTAGACTCACCGCTTTTAACGCTGTGGACTCGGCATTATGCTGAGCGTTCGGCCCTTTTGCTCGGAAATGGCGCATGCTTTTTTAAATGCACTTAAAAAAAAAAAAATTGTAAATACTTTTTGGCCATTCCGGCAAATAAAATGTTTTTCTTTCTTTCTTTCCTCTCGCCCCAATCAAACTTAGATAAAGAACCTTTAAAAGGCTGTCAAACACACTCGACTCATGTTCCTACAGTCTACCAAGACTGCTACCTACTCCCAAAAAGAACAAACATGAATCGTATCGACTTGTTACGAACACAAACAGACGAAATTGCGCCCAAGTAGATACTAATTAAAAATTAATTACATTATACGACCCTTACTCGGCTAATTTGTAAGAAGGGCCTCCAATTTCCGAGTGTCTCTCAACTTGTTCTTCTGTCAGGCTTGGAGTTACTTATATCACTCCTAATTAGCTGGTATATATACTTACTGGGACCTTATTTTTCGTACATACTTGTAGGTACTCGACGTACCTGGAGTATATAAACGTTATATAATAGTTGGGTAAGAGTGATATAAGGGCTAGGTACCGGCCATTTTATTTTAGTTTCGCCATTTTTTGTGCTGGTTTTCGATAAAGCTCATATATCTTTGTTTGGACAAAAGCTCATAATAAAAAAGTGCCGGTTTGAATTTGAATACTGTTCTTTTTTTTATGTATAGGCTCGCGTTTGACCACTATCTCACCTAATGCTCCCACTGCTGGAACTCAGGCCTCCTCTCTACGAGAGGGAATGGGCCGTAATCCACGACGCGGGAGCACGCATACCTATCGCTATCACGAAATATTCTGGCAGGGAATTCCACTCTTTGACTGTGCGCTTAATGAATGTTTTCCTAAAATGCTTTTTTTATAGTAACTGCTTAAGTAAAGCTATGTTTGCCATGAGATCAATAGATAAATCTAGTCTGATTGGACCACCCAAAAGCCTCAAAAGAAAGGTAATATTTGACACTCAGATTGTTTGTTCTTTTTTTTCGGTGGGCAAAAATCATCCAATGACAACCCCCGCTCTTGGGCGGAGCGGGAGATAGTGTCAGACTCTTACTGACTAAAAACCCGACCTCGTTCCTTCTAGCATTCATACCGGAGCTCGAGTTCGATTGTTTGTTCTGAATATCATAAAATGAAATCGATCATATCACTTAAAGTACTTCTAAAGCTTTGACTATTTTTAGAACAAGAGTCCACTCCAACAAGATTGAAGAAAACAGGCTAGGCGGGTAGATAGTACCTTACTAGGAATTTTCTTGCGTCGTAATCTTAATGGATTGAAATCTTTAAGTCGGAATACCGACTTCCCTGGCCTAATAAGGCTTACCTAGACACTTAAATATAGAAACGCATACTCTCTTTTATTTATCTTTTTACAATTAATATCCAATCCTGTCATATGAATTGATGGATTGTGTGAGAAGTGATATAAAAGAAAAGGGAGTTAGTGATAGCGTGACGAGCAACAGGAGGACAATGAAAGAAAAAAACATGTTGCGCCAACCCCAAAAAAAAACGGGACAAGGGCAGGAAGATGATGATGATGATCTAATCCTGTCATATTATAAAACTTAAATTATCCATCGTGTCTGTCTGTATGAACGCGAGAAACTGAAAAACTACTAAACGAATTTTGATACTGTTTTTACCAATTGACACAGCGACACATAAGAAAGGTTTATGTATATAACATGTGTATTTATTATATAAAAAAGCCGAAAAAAAACAATTACTTCTAGCACCCGTGCGAAGCTCGGCCGGGTTGCTAGAACAAAAAAAAAAAAACTGCTCGAATTTCAAGAGATGTTAAAAAAATATTTTCACAAAATTCCTTTCATTGAATATTAAATATCTTCCAAGTCTTCAAAGGCAAAATAACTTTAAACGAAAAAAGCTTTTCAATATCTAAGCGTGTTATAAGTGGAGCTTAAGATTTTGTATACGGAAAATAACGATAAAATCCTGCCTATAAATTCACGAAATAAATAACTAAGCACAAACACTTTAACGATATTAAATATTCACGAAAAAACTTTCTCTTTCACTTTAGGTTTTTCACATTGTCAACGTTAGTTTTTTAGACTTTCTCGACTCGTTGCGGTCTCAATGAGTCGTCAGTTGGTGAAACGTTTGGGCGGATGAGTTTGGGCGGGCCGCCCTGCCAGTAGCCGCGGCAACACTGACGGAGCGTTGTTCCCGCGACCTTGGTGCGCTACTATTGGAACGAAAGTCATTATTCTGTTGCTTGAAAACTCGATTCGATTCGTGGTTTGATAAGGTTTATCTTCCTTGTATTATTGAGTAGGTATGAGATCCATAATGTATGAGTTGTTGTTGTTTTTGCTCATCAGAGTAGAAAAAGCTTTAAAGGTTTTCATTTGTGGCAAGTTCGAGCACCTGTAACTTAACTATAATTTTACCCGACTGCATTAGAAGGAAGGTTATGTTTTTCGAGTACCTAAATTTCTTTAGCATGCTCTTGAGCCTACTAAACGGCTGATTTTATTTTAGCTTGAAATGTGTCGTTATTTTCATCTTGTTTGTAAGAGTAACACTGGCTACATCAAAATTAATATTTATTTTTGCAAATAGGTTTATAAAACAATTTTACAAGTCAGAATTATAAAAAATAATCTACCACAGTGTTGTCTTTTAACCCAAAGGTTGATGGTAGAGAATGCTTTGTGCATTAAGTCCGCCGCCTATGTGCCACTACTGTACATAAAGTTTAAATAAATAAAATATTCGATTTTTGGCGCTAAATTTTTCTATTTTTATAAAGCGTTGGATGAGATCTAAATACGTCTGAACAGAGAAGCTGAACACAGCAGCGGTTCACTGTGTCAAATAAGCTGAAACACGAACTTTTGGACATCTAGGCTTCCCTAAGGGCTATATTTCACAGAGACACCATGGCGCTGCTACCAACAAAATGTATACAGATGTATTAAGAGCTACTTACTCACCAGTACCCCTAGCCAAGTTGCTAATCTGCAACAGTTAACGCTAGTAAAAAGCTGCAAATGTACGGGAATGAAGTCGTCTCAACGCTCAGTCACGTGGTCAGAATAAAAGAATTGGAGGCAAGGTCAACTCGAAGCGTTCGACGCAAGCGAAACGGTTGTAACTTGGCTAGGGGGAATGGTTGTTTGCGCAACCAATTTGGTGGCGCGACCAGCCCGTACGTGTGGCGACTCTGGTGTCTGTATGGTATTTAGTTTAGTAGCTTAGCGCTTTATTTCACAGGGATACTGTGTCCCGGTGAAATATTGCCCTTAGTGCCGCCACGACTGGTCTTTTGCGCCTTGCGTCGGATTCGGCGACCGTCACAGGTCATCAGTCTACCTGTGTCTGGACTTGCAACGCTGTCCCTACTGTCATATTACCAGTCTAGTCTGCTGAACATAAGGAGAATAAAAGCCAGGTAGGTGTATTCCTCGATTTTGTCAAACTGTTCCTAGAATTGTGCGGAGCAACTCCGGGACGAATTCTTGGAAGGGACTCCGGTTGGCGGGATTTGTGTCTCGGTGACATCACGGGGCTTTCCCCTTGTTACATTGAAATGCTAAGCTTTGCCTGTGGCTTCACACGATTGTGTGTCATAATTTAGGTACTTAAAAGAAATCGGATACAGTGAAACTTTTTTATCAATTAAAGAATTTATTTTAAACTAGCTGTGCCCGCGACTTCGTTCGCGTGGATTCCAACCCCGATTTCCAGCCATTGTAGACGCGGGCTCATGGACGGCGAGCCATGGGTAGCTCGCTGTCCGATCGTCCGGTAACTGTCCGGACCGAGCCAAGACGTCGACGGCGCGCATTGTTCTCGCGCGCCTCAAGGAGTTGTCAGCAACAGGAGGGGCCCAGCTGGGTCGAAGCCTACCGGGGCCGGGGTTATCCGAAAGGAAGCTGGAGCCCCGGTATGAAGGCTAGAAGGAACGGCGCGGGGTTTTTAGTCAGTAAGAGTCTGACACTATCTCCCGCTCCACCCAAGAGCGGTTTTTGTCATAAGATGATTTTACCCATCGACAAAAAAAAAAACCTCCGCAACGGATAATGTCTGGCCCTGAGGAGAAGGCGTGACGCACTCGGTCAGCCGATGCACGCGCTTCGCGGTCAGAATTCTTTCCGAACCTAAGCGCGACTCCCTTTCGGTGAAACCCTTTCGGGAAAGGGCGTGGCGCTCTCGGTCAGCCGATAAATGCCAAACTCTCCTGTGATCGAGAAACTGCCGTAAGAGAACGCTGTATACTACGTCGAGACTCAAGTTGGGTAGGCGTTTCTGACGCAAAAGTTCTGACTTGCCTTGCTCGAATTACTGTTAGCCTCACTTCACGATCTTCTTCTGACTCTCGGGACCTACTTAGTCTCACTCTTTTCGCATCTCGGCTACGCTGCGAAAGGTTCGTTTTTTTTCTAGAAGGCAATTTAATAAAAAAAACTGAACCTAATATATTAAACCAAATAATTCAACAATTCACAACAACACAAACTTTCAAAATGAGAATGCAGTTGAAAACTAACAAAATATCGAACTAAGAAAGTAAATAAATCTACTTGACTCAAATTGCAAGATACAATTTACTTCGCACTTCATTATTTAGATCGAATCCAACCAAACCTTTTTATCTAGTATGTAATTATAGGTAATCTAATAAAACAAATAAACAAACGATTTACGATGTTATCAAATGAAGATCTTTTAAAGGGCAAACCTTTTCAAAGACGGAACTGCAAAGACTCCTACAAATCTCAAAACAAAGACGTTAGCAGACATGGGCGAAGGTCATTCTTTCAAGGGAGTCAGAAAATGACGTCACACGCCAACGCCATCTATCGAATATATATATTTAATACTGCACGCAGTTGATCTCTAGGTATAGTCTAGTCTAAGTTCGATAGATGGCGCTGTTTCAAAATTTTACTTCGGAAAGACTATTATAATTAAAAAAAATTATTATAAAGACATTTTTTTTTAATATTTTTTAACTGACTAATACAATTAGAGAAACAAAAAACTTAATATTACTACAATTTACGCACAATTAATTGTTATGAACAAAAGTTAAGTAATGAGACCAAGTGCACATAACCCTAGTTTTACTTCTGGAAAACTTTAAATTCAAATATCTTTTGATAAACTGAACCGATTGCAATGAAACAAAAACTAAATGTTACTTCAAGTTACCCTTAATATTTGTATATAATCGTTTTCTACATTGCTTTCGTACATTTTACGTGACGCCCGTACAAATAAACAGACAAACAGACAAAAATTCGAAAAATGCTTGAAATGGGTTCTATTGGTTGTTCTTTAACACCCTAGCTATTTTTCTTGGATTTTTGTTTCATGTACAAAAATCACTTTTCTATAGTTTTATTATATGTATAGATGGATGAGTAGGTAAATACATCCCTGGATTAATTGACTATCTTTATATGTAAGTAGGATTATAATTATCTTCACGTGTGATTGCTAGAAGGTGGCCTGACCAGTCACGGGAATGCGGGTGGATGCGAGACGCACAAGACCGTTCGTTGTAGCGACACTTGGGGGAGGTCTATGTCCAGCAACGGGCTTCCTTCGGCTGAAATGATGATGATGACGCGTAATTGTCACCTAGCTACTCCTAAAAAACTTGATCTTAGACTTGACCTCCACGAGGACTGGTTCGAGACGGCGCGGGATAATTTAAAAATGTCAGGAAGGACTTAGTTCTCACTGCTGGGCGAAAGCCTGATGAAAAAAAGGTAAACTTATCCAGCAGTACTTACATTTTTTATCTCAAGTGCTCTTTATATTTTGTATGCCTAAATACTACCTATTGTGCAGGTATAGATTATCGTAATGACAGTTATTATATCAGATTTTCCTCCATTTTAATGCGAAGTACAGCATGAATCATAAAAGGTACCAAAAGTAAAGACATATAAATATTACGAACAGCTGCTCTGCTGCTGCCCGCGGCACCACCCCACAAAATGATTACACACCTTTTTTTGTTTACCCAACCACCAAACGTGTCATGGCGCGTGGTTTACATCCATGTACCCGCAACACAAAAACACACAAACCAAGGTCACTTTGGTTGGAACCAGAAACGCTAGCTTGCAACCGTCTGGTCACCCAAAGTTTCGGCCATTATGGACACACAGTTGCTATAACAATCATTTGAGTGAGTCGATGTGAGATGCAGAAAAAGAAAATCCATTTTCACTAAGACAAGGCCGTCTCACACCTCAGCGGTTGCCAGTTGCCACGGCGAAAATCTACGAATTACGGTTTGAACTACTTGGTCATCCGCCTTACTCACCAGATCTAGCCCCAAGCGACTTCTTTTTGTTTCTGCATCTAATAATTGCGCTCGGATGATAGAGATATTCGTCAAAATGACGAGGCAATCATTTTCGCAAACAATTATTTTGCAGAGAAAAACGCCAACTACTATTTGAACGGGTTAGAGAGATGGGGGCATCGCCGGAAGCGTGTAGAGTTACGAGTAGACAACGTAAAAAAAAATAATGAAACATGTCTTGTATCTTTTTAGTTCGGAAACTTATTAGACCACCTGTATAATTCTTATTTAATTTTTGGAACTCTTTTCATAGGTAATTGTTTGTACGGAACTCTTGGTGCTCATGCACCAAGAGAATAAAAAAAAAAACCGCGCAGATGCGCGGTTTTTTTTTGATAATCAAACATAAGTACTAGGTTGAGGAGTTTTTGAGTTTATCACGAACTTACAGACAGGCGCTTTAGGGAGGACTATTTACTGAAGTTACGAAGTATGGCTAATGTAAAAGTTTTGCGATGAGCCATTGTCTTCGACTCTTCGCCTTAAGCACGAAGCCCTACAAAGAATTTCATAATGAAAGAATGGGCTCTTTCTCATTAGAGCCAGAGTAAGTCAGAAATAGCTGAGATCAAGTAAATTGAAAAGATACCAACAACATGGTATTATTTGAATAACTAGCTACATGATAGTAGAAAGTTAACCCAAGGATTTTTTTTTTTAATCCACAGCTATCACACAACGCTGTCTAGCCCTAAGCTAAGCAGAGCTTGTGTTATGGGTACTAGACAACTGACCATTTTTCCTGGGTGGGAATCGAACCCACGATCTCCGGCATAGCAGTCAGAGCCACTAATCACTAAACCAACAGGCTAGTTATGGTTGTAAAGAGCGTTGAATAGGTACGCTGCATATATTGAATACAAAACTATAGACGGGTTTTTAAGAAATGCCAGTAATTTAGTCAGAGAGGTTCAAAGTACCGTAGCAATAATGTTGATACAGAGTTCTTATTCTCCAGACAAGAATATTTTAATGATAAATTATAATAAGTACCTTAATTATGCACTCTCGGATCGGTTAGTGACATCAAAGTAGTTTAACTATACCAGTAGGAGGTTTTTTTTTTCGATGGGTAAAATCATCTTATGACAACCCTCGCTCTTCGGTGGACCGGGAGATAGTGTCAGACTCTTACTGACTAAAAACCCCACCCTGTTCCTTCTAGCCTTTATACCGGGGCTCCAGTTTCCTTTCAGATAGCCCTGGCCCCAGTAGGCTTCGACCCAGCTGGATACCAGTAGGAGGTACTACAATTTATAAAACTAGCTTTGTCTATGCGAAGAAGAATCATATTTTGTAGAATTTAGGTACGTATAGTAATGCATCATATAACATAGCATAGCATAGTCGGCCTTATAATGTTCCCACAGTTGGGACTCATCCACCACGCGGGCCCAGTGTGGGTTACAGTGTCACAGGTCTTCGAATTTTTTGTTCTAGGACCATAACTTGCATAGACTTGCTTTGCATCATATACTTAGCTGTTGAAAGTGATATATTAACGTCAAATCCTAACACAGTAATTAAAAAAATATATATATACCTCATTAATATTTATTATTTAAGGCATCATGACTCACATTTTCACTGTTTTTCATACAACCGCTCATAACTGATTATGACGTTATTACACATTTTTCATTAGATATTTTGGAAACACAGTATCTTGTGGATATTACCTAGGTTTCTAAAGAAACCAATGAATCCAGTGAAAACCTCTGAAAATGTCCTATTTTGTATGAACTTTGACACTTCTTAATTTGCCTAAAAATTAAAAAAGTCAAAAAAGTAATCCTCTAGAGACCTTACAAATTTTATTAAGATTCTAAATGACGACCACTTTTTCCAAAAGCTTTTAAGGGTTTAAAAAAACAGCTATTTCCTGGAGCAAGTTTTGTGAAATTTTCGAGTAAATCTCGGAATTACCGAATACTAACAGAGTTTCCAGGCGTTATCTCTCTTTTTTTGCGTTGCCTTTTCGTCAAACATTGCGTTGGATTGCATTAAATGAAGTAACAAGCTTTTAAACCATTTTCGATGTTTACGATAAGCGAGTGGAGAAGGACCCTCTTAACCCTTCAGATACCGTTAATTAGAGACACAATAGTAAGACAATAGATGCGCGGCCACCGGTGGTCGCTTGGGGATTCATGAATTAAGAGGATTGGCGCTGATATCTTGACCCGAAATACAGGCATACGTTTAGTCCGGCTATAATGTCTAATTCTTTTATATTACAATTTACAGGATTATTTGTAAAACACTAACAACCTTGCAGGTCTGTATTACTAACATAATAAACAACAACTTTTGTTCTGTGATTTTTTACAAAACATAATACGGTAAAATAAGGTGAATAGAAACTCAAAGGTGAACAGAAACAAAACTTCAAAAGATATTTTCACGATATTTGAATATGCCCGGGTGTCGCCACTGTGCGCAACGCCCGGAGGACACGGTGGAGCACACCGTCGAGGTGTGCCCTGCCTGGGCGGAGCATCGCCGTGCCATGGTCCGGAGCGAGGAGGAATGGCAGGCGGTCGCCTCCTTCTGCGAAGCAGTAATGCTTGCAAAGGAGGACGCCGACCACATCAGGCAACGGCGCCCTCGCCGCCGTCGCCGGGATTCCGATCCCAATTTCCGGCTATCGTAGACGCGGGCTCGCGGACGGCGAGCCATGGGTAGCTTGCTGTCCGATCGTCCGGTAATGGACCGAGTCCAAGACGTCGTAGGCGCGCACTGTTCCCGCGCGCCTCAAGGAGTTGTCAGCAGCAGGAGGGGCCTAGCTGGGTCGAAGCCTACTGGGGACAGAGTTGTCCGAAAGGGAGCTCGTGCCCCGGTATGAAGGCTAGAAGGAACGGCGCGGGGTTTTTAGTCAGTAAGAGTCTGACAATATCTCCCGTTCCACCCAAGACTGGGTTTTGTCAAAGAAGATTTTCTCTGTCGACAAAAAACGATATTTGAATATTTTTTGTAGCATTTATGAACATCAATTTATTAAAGAATTTATATTTTAAAAAGTTGATGCTTTGTTAGAAGCCGATAATATGGTATCAAAGTAAAAAACTAAACCAAAGTTTTGTTTCTATTCACCCCGTTTGACGGTAGATACATATACCAAACACCAACCTTCAATATTTCGTTGTTCCATCTAACACATTTCAACTCTGTATTTTGCCGTATCTAACAACGCCTCCCGTTCGTAGTAAAAGTAAGCAGGCTTTCGAAACATTGTCATCACACCTAGCAAGCATTCGCACCATTTCCGTGAACACAACATTAGAACATTGATACACCACCATGTAAAGATAATTACGTCCGCACTACCGAATTTCGCTACAAGAACACGTATGACGCGACGCAAGCGCGACCGACCGACTAGTGGGAGCTGCCCATAAATTGATCAAATTCATGTTCAGCTACCCTCCGAAATTGTACTAGCACTTGCTTTGCAAAGACTTTGTAATTTTAGAACTTAAATATTTATATTTTTGTATGAACTAAAATACGATATTTTTTTTTAAATCATAGAATAAAAGTCACGGGAATCCGATGGATACGTGACGCACAGGACCGGTCGTTGTGGCGACGCTTGGGGGAGGCCTATGTCCAACAGTGGCCGTCTTTCGGCTGATATGATGATATGATCTACCTACGTACCTAATAACTTATAATAAGCAAGATTACAGTTAGTTATATAGTAGGTACAAATGATAAAAAAGCTTGTAAAAATCACATCAAATACCCGGCCATATAATGTGAAATCGACATAGGTAAGGCCCGATTGCGCGTCGCACTTGATAAGCTTAGCTAATGTATTTGCACGATTTATGTTAACATTTTCGGTAAACCTAGCTAAGGTAGGTAAGAGTGGTTTATTTATAGGTAAGGATTAGCCGTAGCTATTCACATTCTTTTATCAGAAGTGTTATATAAAACAGATAGATACTTATTATAGTGAATACATTTCGTTGTAAGTGGACAAGCTCTTTTATTGTGAAGTTGTGGCCAGATCTCAGAATGTATTACTTCATGATGTAGCCAACTAAAACTGACCACATCGTTTAAACGTACGTTTGAAGATATGTCAATCTACCTCTGGCTTGACATATCACACAAATGTATTCTGTGCATTAAAATATTTATGCTTCAATAAAAATACTCTTACTAATAGATTTTAACAATAACTAGGAGCACCCTAACTCGGACAGGTTAGGTTAGAAGGAGATGGCGAGGTCTAGTGAGCGAGCGAAGCGACCCCGCCATCTCTAGGTTGGTTCCTTTTTTAAACCACCCAGATGTGTATTTTTTAGTGCACAATTAGTGTTTTTGATTGAACAAAAGTATATTTTATCACAGAAAATATGAATATATTAAGGAATAATGGAATCTACCGGTGGATAACGTAACTATTTAACGATATAGTCGGCCATGTTTGACCAAAACATGAAATAATCGTGGGTTTAGCTTTTTTTTTTTTTTTGTCGACGGGGAAAATCATCTTTGACGAAATCCGCTCTTGGGTGGAGCGGGAGACAGTGTCAGACTCTTACTGACTAAAAACCCCGCGCCGTTCCTTCTAGCCTTCATACCGGGGCACGAGCTCCCTTTCGGACAACTCTGTCCCCAGTAGGCTTCGACCCAGCTGGGCCCCTCCTGCTGCTGACAACTCCTTGAGGCGCGCGGGAACAGTGCGCGCCGTCGACGTCTTGGACTCGGTCCATTACCGGACGATCGGACAGCGAGCTACCCATGGCTCGCCGTCCGCGAGCCCGCGTCTACGGTGGCCGGAAATCGGGATCGGAATCCCGGCGTCGGCGGCGAGGGCGCCGTTGCCTGATGCGGTCGGCCTCCTCCTTTGCAAGCATTACTGCTTCGCAGAAGGAGGCGACCGCCTGCCATTCCTCCTCACTCCGGACCATGGCCTCGACCAGGGCCCGGCGCGAGAGGTCTCCGCCGCCGATCGCCCCCACGAGGGCACGGCGATGCTCCGCCCAGGCAGGGCACACCTCGACGGTGTGCTCCACCGTGTCCTCCGGGCGTTGCGCACAGTGGCGACACCCGGGCGTCTCTTCCGCTTGAATCCGATGCAGGTACCTCCCGAACTTGCCATGTCCGGTGAGGACCTGCGTCATGCGGAAGGTAAGGACGCCGTGAGGTCTTTCCAGCCACGCCTCAAAGAGGGGACTTACCGCCATAATAGTGGCGTGCCCAGTCGTGGGTTTAGATCAAATAGCATTAATTCATGAAATGGCCGGTCACAACTTGAAGTGATCAACTCTAAGATCTACACACGATGAATATCTATCCGTCCGAGCCAAAGACAAGGCACTTATGGACCTCTCAGGTCTATGACGGCCTCGTCTGCAATGATAAATCTGTGGCTCACGTTAATAAGTCGACATGTCTAAATCACCAGGAGTGGCTGGCGGTCGCCTCCTTCTGCGAAGCAGTAATGCTAGCAAAGGAGGCGACAGCACGCGCGAGGCAAAAGCCCTCGCGCCCCAGCCGCCAGGATTTCGATCCTGATTACCAGCCACCGTAGGCGCGGGCTTGCGGACAGTGAGCAATGGGTAGCTCGTTGACCGACCGTTCTGGTAACCGTCCGGACCGAGCCCAGGTCGGCGACGGCGCGTAATGTTCCACATCAGCAGCAAGGTCAAGGCCTGCTGGGGCTATGGGTGATGTGAAAGAGATCCCGAGGCCCTGGAACAATGGCAAGGAAGGACCGGGTGTTGTCATTGGATGATTTTCCCACCTGGAAAAAAAAGTCTAAATCACCAATTTTACAAGACGGGCCGTTTTATAGTTTGGCCTGTTCTGGTAAATCAGTAAATTAGTTTACCGTATTTGTTTTTGTAGTTTCGGTGGATATACCGTTACCGTTTTTCATGAGTATAGAATAACTAAAAAAAATCTCCTATAAGTAGTTTCCATAATAATAGGTTTGTCAAGTCGGTTACCAACGAGTTACCAACTTATTCACCGAGCTGTCAAGTTGTTCACCAACAGTTACAAACTTTTCTTTCTGAGAAAGGTATAAGTTGAGATATCAAGTAACAAATATTAAGTAATTTTGTTGCTTCAGTACAGGTTGATAAAACAATACAAAAACAAATAAATTCTTAGTTTGACATAGTAAAATACGAGATACCTAGATATCAATATTATTACCCAATAAAAACCATAGCTCTAAAAATCATACTTTATTTATTTATGGCACACTAACGACTTATTCACATATTTTTATGTATAACAATCAAACTTAAAATCTAGAGTGAATTTGTCACTTACAAGTGTGCACAGCATTGAAAACGAAAGAATTGGCGGCAAGGTGAATTCGAAGCGTTTGACGCAAGCCAAATAGTTGTAGCTTGGCTAGGAGGGCAGGATATTTCAAGGCAAGCGTGCTCCATCGTCAACCTGTCGACCACATCACGCTTACTAATATTAACAAAAAAATACGAATATCCAATAAATAAAACACCCGTATAAATCAATAAACTTTTATTTGACATTAAAAAACCGCACAGCACTTCATATACATCACAAGATAGAAACATTACAATGGAGTATATAAGATCCACAATCACCTACAAAATAATTGAACATTTAAAACACTTACAGCTACATCAGTCATTCACACAAATCTAACATTTCATTTAATTCATGAATCCCCAAGCGACACCCGGTGGCCGCGCATCTATTGTCTTACTATTGTGTCTCTAATTGACGGTATCTGAAGGGTTAATTAAAATTTATTTATGATGTTTTTAATAATATCGTGCGGATTTCTACACGCATGCGGGTTCGATTTCTAAATGCAAAAAAACACGTCCCGCGTGCGTATTCCACGCTTTACAATAAATAATTGTATGACTGAACATTTTTTTTGCGTTGTGACAGTTCAAAAAAAAATGGACATATGCGGGGGTTACGCATGCGGATCAATCCCGCATGCCCGATAAAAACCGCATGATATTAAAGACACCTTTATTGCAAGTTATTTTCGTAATCGAAATTCAATTTTAAAGATTTGTTACCTACCTATTCGTTTTAATTTTGCACCGTAATTTAGGGTGAGTGCAGAACAAATATTATTCAGTAATATCATAGCCATATTGAACTGTTACTTAACTTCAAAAAAACATGATAAGGGCGCTTGTACACGCTAAGAATTTTCACCGTCTCTGCGGCAGATAGAGCCAATTCATCATATACATGATAAAGGTAGAACTACACTGCTCATACGTGTGCTATACAGGCCGGCCCAGGCGCGTCGGTCTCCATAGATTTTATTTGAAAACTAGACTTGTAGAGCTACACTTGATCCACGCCACGCGACCCTATGCGACGTCGTTCTACGTACAAATTAGACACGGTGCATGGTCCACGTGTGCGTCGGACTAATGTAGATCTAGCTTAAGAATTTTGTCGGCTCTAGGTACGAAAATTTATCGTGGCGCCCTCTCACATACCCCACCTCCGGACCTCTCACATACCGGACTATAGCAACTTCACGCGTCGTAAAAAGGCAGAAAAGTTTTTTTTCATGGTCAGTGCCAAAGCAGTGTACACAGTTCATGTATGAAAAAAAAACGAATTCCGATACAGGTCCAGTGACTTTTTTTAACGTGTACAAGCGGCCTATAAAGGTGTGTACAGACATTGTACAGGAGATCATGACAGCAACATCTTAAAGTGTTGTCTAGACCCGGTATTATTTTAGCCTTTCATAAAATTGATTGAACAACATATTTTAAATTTAGTCAAGCACATACAAAGAGAGGATCATAAAATAAATTGAATAAAAAAACCATTTAACGAAATATCCTTTTTTAAAACTGTTTCATATATTGTTAGTCGTCAGTAAAGCCTATAGACAATGCAATAAATTAAAAATAAAACTCGGTAATTAAATGTAAAACTTACACATTAATTAAAAATATTTAAGCGTGCGTTATTTAATGAAAAGTAAGAACTAAAAATTGTTAGCGAAAATAGAATGCATTTAAGAAATAGCGAGTGTATTAAATGCTATACTCTTGTCAAACAGTTGAAGAAAAATGCTAAATAGATTTAGCTATTCTAATTAAAAAAAATATGGTTCACTTTAGTTATAGAAAAATAAAGGAATTGGCAGTAGACTCAACTTACATTTAAGAGTAACTTTTGCAAACAGAAAACTTCTTTTCGAAAATAAGTTTAAAACTTTTCAAATGTGACCTAGTCAAGTAACAGAAAAAATATGTACAAACTGAAATGTGATCACCGCCACTGGGTTGTGCGCATGTAAAAGACAAGAGTTAGATGTTCCACGTACAATGGTCCGCATAGGACTAGGTGCGGAAACCATACTCAGACATAGACAGAGTTAGATGTTCTCACCGAACCCCCACTCTTCACCAATATTTGAAAAGCTAATTGCTCTGTCACTTAGTAACTTACTTTGAAGTTATTTTCGGAGATACAATTGTGGTATTATTTAATATAAAATATTGTACAAAAGTATACAATAGACGAAAATACGGTTAGTTTTAAAATTATTTAGTAAAAACAGGTAATTTCATATCTGATATTAAACAAAAGTTTCAAAAGACGGATGAAAAAAGATTGCATGTTGCGGAGATGAGAATGTTGAGATGGATGTGTGGTGTGACGAGAATGGATAAAGTGAGAAATGAGTATATTAGGGGAAGTTTGAAAGTGGCGCCAGTGACTGAAAAGTTGAAAGGAAATCGTTTGTCTTGGTATGGTCATGTAAAGAGGAGAGATGAAACGCATGTTGTTAAAAGAGTTATGAATTTACATGTGGATGGATGGAGAGGGAGAGGGAGGCCAAAGAAAAGATGGATGGATTGTGTGAGAAGTGATATGAATGAAAAAGGAGTTAGTGATAGCGTGACGAGTGACAGGACAGAATGGAAGAAAAAAACATGTTGCGCCGACCCCAAATAAAACGGGATAAGGGCAGGAAGATGATGATGATATTAAACAAAAGTTTAGTACGGGCTTTTATGAGTAGGTGTTAATAAAACAATAATAGAATCCTTAATACTATAAAAAAACTACCATTAAATATCTTAACACACTACTAATTATGTATATATTATGGCAAACATCACTAATTTTATAGGCACAGTATAGATTAGGTCACACATTTAGAAAGAAGTAGCTAAGACGGAAGCTATGGGACCGAGTAGGGTAGCTAGGTCTTGAAACCAAAAAGCCAGACAGACCAGCACGTTTAGTCGGACATTTGAGTAAAAAGGGCGACATTTTTTTTTTAAGGAAATGCTTTTCTATTCTTTTTAAATTCGAATGTAACAAAACTGAAATATGGGCTAGTCCGCTCTGTTTGCGCTAGCGATACGGTAATACAAATCTAAAATAAAGATTGAAATCTGCCTAATTTGGCCAGACCAGGCCGGACTAACAACCAAAAAGCTTCACTATGTCCGGCTTTATCCGGATGCCTGGCAACACTAGGACCAAGCGTGGTCTTGTTTCCGCTAGATGTCGCTAACCTCATAATTTTAAGTATTTGTTTTGAGTGTCATTATCTTCCTAACCTAATTCCGTCTTATTTGGGGTCGTTGCAACATGTTTTTTTTTCTATCATTCCATCCTATCACCCATCATGCAATCTCTAACTCCCTTTTAATTCATATCATTCCACGCACAATCAATCCGTCTTTTCTTCAGCCTCCCTCTACCTCTCCATCTTAGAATTGATCACTTTATGATATGGCAAATTAAAACTGGCCAGATCGTTAAAACGGTAACGTTTGATGATATGTCAATCCTTGTTTGGTCACATCATTGATGTATGATTTCGTTGATAGGTCTAAAGAAAGTAGACCAAACGAGGACATACCATCAAATTTTAATGTTTAAAACGACCTGGCCAGTTTTACTTGGCCATATCATAAAGATCTAGCCATGACATGTATACTCATTTTTTAGAGTAAAATTTTAATCTTGTATTTTTCTTCTTTTTTTTTCAAAGAATAAGAAATAATGTTCCGAAATTCGCCCCTTAAGTGGTTAAAATTGGGGTCCAAAGTTTGTTTACCTAATTTCACGCGGGCGAAGCCACTGGTAGAAGCTAGTCAATGAATAAACCTTATTTTATTGAACAAGAAACAAGTGAAAAACATTCGAGTCAACGTAATCTTGGTATATCTTTGCTCTCTGTTTACTATGCTAGAATTGTTACTTTACATTCAAAGATGTTTTGATTAGCAATATTTATGAGGCAATAAACTGGTAATGTCGAAAACTAGATTTAACTATAAAATAGTTGCGTTTAAACTAGTATCCACCTGAATGTGTGACCTAGAAGTTATATATAAACGATTTATTTACGAATCGTTCGTAACTGTAACTGTACTGAATAATATAAGTATAATTATCTATAGGTACTTGATATGTTTGGGTAAATCGATGAATATGGTGTTATTGCTTTTTGTAAGTTAGTTTTAAAGGTTTTCAGTACAAGTTTCACTAAAGTTTTGTTTGCGCAGGCCGCGAGACACCGTTTAAA
This sequence comes from Mythimna lalbum, assembly GCA_949319445.1. Classification (NCBI taxonomy): domain Eukaryota; kingdom Metazoa; phylum Arthropoda; class Insecta; order Lepidoptera; family Noctuidae; genus Mythimna; species Mythimna lalbum. The sequence continues at coordinate 16,951,167 of OX439358.1, read as the reverse complement.
ACTGTTGCTTGACCAGACTGGCAGCGCGGTGCGGGTGCACTATGCTATGGGGTGAGATGAACCCGTGCCACTTCCCGTACCCGCGTGCCCACTATGGACTATCGAATGAAGTTTATATGTTTGAGTGTCTGGCTCGCACTCGCTCTTCCAGTCTGACCAAACTCTTACCAACGATACGCACGGTGTTCCGAGTACAAACCGGCCTCCGCAGGCCAAACTGTGCGGAAACTTGTGCGTGTGGTAGGCCTATTAGTTCTAGTCTTCAGTCATTCTGCAGGGCAAAGCCCACTTCTCATAAGGAGAAGGCACAAACATTTATCACCATAATTCCTCAAGGCGAGTCGTCGATTTTTGATCATCGATAATGATGCGTTCATTGAAAAAGATTACTGTACGATTTTTTTAAATAGATTGTAGATGATAAAGAGCGTGTCAAAATTTTAACTTAATTTAGGGTGAGTTCAAACGAGCGTAACTTTGTGAGTCGTGACTCGCAGAATTTTTGTCGCGTAATTTCTACTATGGCAGACAACTCTTTTTGCGTCGCCGTGTGAATGAAACAGGACTTTTGTATGAAACCGAATGCAGCAGAAATTACGCGGCCGAAATTCTGCGACTCACGACTCGCAAATTACGCTCGTTTGGCCTCACCCTTAATGTAAATTTAATTTTGATCTTATTTGTCTCCTGGTTATTTTGGTAAACGATTTAATAATAATAATTATCATTCAAATAGGATTCTACAAACATTCAAACACGATGCTATATGTTAAAGGTGCAAAAATACCGTATATTTCCAATAAAATTACGTATTATCGACTTCGTTATACTTAAACATTATACACTTACATTAATAATGGTACATAATACAATATTATCGTAATTTTGGGTCCCTATAACTTATTTCGATCGAACACTAAAATTGTTTCCAAATATCTGTATTCTGGGTTTAATACAAAATAACGTAAAATACATAGTTTCTGAGAAATATATTAAAGTTTTTTTTCTTATGAATAATTACAAATGGCACGGGAAATGAAGCGATAAAATATAATTATTTTTTCTTTTTGATGACAGGCTTATTAGAGTAAAAAGGTTATTACATGAACCCATTGTTTGGGATTGAAAACTCTTTTGTTCTTCGAACAGAGCGAAAGTTGAAGAGAAAACTCTTTCATTGAAGACTTCATAAATTAATATGTATCTCAGAATATTTTAGTATTTAATACGACAAAAACATAAAGATACACTTAAAGCAGACAGCTTTAAGTTACACACCGATGCCTTTCTGACGATCTTGCCTTTTAAGACCGTTAAAATCAGGCCTTGCCCGCCGAGTTTGTGCCAGCGTGCTGGTGATCGGTGTGTAGACAGCTTAACGTTTTTAATTACATCGACATTGAATACTTTGAAAATACTTTCAGCCTGTCACCAAAACTATTATAAACACGTTAAAAATTATACAACTTTTATCAAATAAATTACTAAATTCGTTGGAAAGGCAAGACTATAGATTACTTAGATTCATATATTATTATACGTATTAATGTGTAGTGAAAAATCACAGCAAGCGTTAGATAAAACTAAACCTAAAAATAAATAATAAACAGTAAAATAAAGTTATCTTAAGTTAAACAATGATATGTGGGATCGATTTTAATATTATTCGAGTCGTTTATCGATAATTTATAATCGAATAACATCGTGAAACCAACATTTTATAAAACTTTATAAATTAATAATATACAAACCACTGGTAGAGAATTACACTAGAAATAAATACAAGTGAATAAAATTCTTAAAAAGATATTTTGTCGCTGAGTTGTTAAAAGATACAAGAAAAAGTTAATTTATTTGAAGTATATTTTGTTAACGTAGGCCAACTTTTGAGAAGAGTTTTCAAACAATAGGGAATATGCATGCAATTTTTTTATTTGCAAAATTAAATGTTTTTTAGCTGTGGTAAACAAATATGAAGAAAAAAAAATATCTTCATCAACGACGTTTTGAAGTTATAAGGCTTCAAAACTATTATTATGAAAGAGAAGTCCGACATGGTCTGTGACGTCATCAGCCATGACACCCGTACGGCTGCCATAAAAAGCGGCGTCTTGGCGAAAGAGACAGATATATTTGTTTAAAATTGTTATATCTCGTATGCTTTCCTACCAATTTAGAAATTGTTTGCAAAATTAGTATTCTAATTTTGTATATTTACTGATACACTGTTTAGTTAACAAATATGTTTGTCATGCATATTCCCTATTTCACGTTTTATTTTGCCTTGTATCTCTTAACTAATTAAAACTTAATATTATATTGACTACAGCATTCTGTACCATGCAAAAAGTTGTTATACTACTTGAAACCATGAACACACTGTTATTTCATTCAATATTTATCGTATACACCGAATTGGAATATTTAGAATCAGGAACCCGTTCATGGAAATGGATAATAAACGTCTAGACTGATAGGAAATGCCCAAGGAATTGAGTCCGTCTTGTATAGTGATTTTTACTTGTGCATAAAGTTAAAATAATTTGCCCCACGCTATTTTCTTACAGTCGATTTCAGATTTGTACATCTAGAAAAGGGCACACGAATTTACATATTTTCATAGTCACCAAATTTTTGTGCATATATTGTGCATTCATCAAAATCTTTCTAGGTTTGTAAGGCTTAGGACTCGACATATACGACGCTTATATCGTTTTTTCAAATGCCAGCTTTATTCTATAGCCACATAATGTTGATGTTGTTGCATAAATTGTTAATGTTTCACAAACGAGTGAAGACACTGACTCCTGTAACACAGGTGCCACCTAGCTCAGGAGCCAGGGTTTCAATTAATGTATCAACCTATTTATGTCAATAAAACATTATTATTATTATTAATGTTGACTTTTGTTTGTATCCCACCAAAATCGAACAAATCCTTCAGTATTTCTTGGCTACATTATAGCGCGAATATTCGTGTTACGTTGTCATAATAAAAACGCACTTAGGACCACGTGTTGAAGTTGTCTACGATAGCGGTCAATCGCGCGATACTTCGTGCTATGTAAATAGTAAAGGTAGGAACAGTGAAGTGTAGCCACTCGAGCGAATTATTGTCGCGACCAAACCCTTTGATGCACATCAGCTTACCAACAGTACCGCGATAAGTGTCCATGGAGTTTCTTGCACGTTCTTCTCCATAGAGATATACGCTTTGGAACGTGCAATTTAGCTTTACTTTTTTTTTGACTGACTGATATTTTGACAATTCAAAAGTGGCTGTAAATGGTCTATTTGAAATAAACGTTTCTGATTCTGAGTATTCGTGTTTGCTTGAATACTTCTGTCACAATTGTTGCTGTAACGCGAGTGTTCGCCGAATCCCGATAATGTAGTCCCAGCATTACCTACAACTTCCATATTCGGCGTATACAATAAATAAACATTCCTTATACGATCAGTCAGTTCTTACATCGACTGTACACTACATAATTGGCAAGGGAGTGGGCTCACTGCTAGTTGGACCCGCTTTCTGAACAGGGCTGCGTTAGTCCTTGTGTGTAGGCTGTTTGTATGCTCTCACAAACAAACTTGTACTGGCTCTGTTGAAAGAAAAGAAGTCGTTTAGTAATGTGAGAAATTAGTATATTAGGGGAAGTTTGAAAGTTGCGCCAGTGACTGAAAAGTTGAAAGGGAATCGTTTGTCTTGGTATGGACATGTGAAAAGGAGCGATGAAACGCATATTGCTAAAAAAGTTATGAGTTTAAATGTGGATGGATGGAAGGGGACAGAGAGGCCAAAGAAAAGATGGATGGATTGTGTGAGAAGTGATATGAAAGAAAAAGGAGTTGATGATAGCGTGACGAGTTACAGGACAGAATGGAAGAAAAAAACGTGTTGCGCTGACCCCAAATAAAACGGGATAAGGGCAAAAAGAAGAATGTGATGAGGAATTGGAGAAAATCGGTTATAGTAAATCGTAATGACATGAGTCTGATTGTCTGTGTATGATGTCTTAAGAGTAGGGAACGACGGGTGAACCGTGTGCTTAGATGTCGAGTAGTCTAGAAGGAAGAAGACAAATTCCGCAAATCCAAACTGAATTGAGGTTTTTTGTTTTCGGCAAAAACCTCTGGTTTCTTACAATGCGCTTTCTATTCAAGTTTGGTAAGGACCGGATGGTTGTGCGGTTCTTGCACAATAAGTTAATGGTCGACCGCAAGTCAGAAATTGCCCTGCGACTCCTGACATCTTCTTCTTCAAGTTCTACTGCTTTGCATAAAGAGATAGTTGCTTGTCATTCTCTCTCGCCTCGTAACACGGCCTGGCTGTGGGCTGGACGTTTAGGTCGTCGCCTCCTCACGTCTTTACTAGGATATATCGTTCCACTCGCTCGGGTAAAACTTCTACCGTATGTTCTACCGCGGGTGTTTCTTCCTCCCGAACCCTAAACAGGTATGTCCTGAGATATCCAGGTAAGGCGGAAAGTGAGGATGCCGCGGCGCCTTTATTGTTTCTTTTCAAGGAAGAGACGTATCGCTGCGATTGTGATGTATTCAAACAAAATTGGAATAAAGGCAAGACAATGATGGTGAGGATCACGTTTATTAGATTAGGTTTGACAAGAATAGAACTAGTATTGAGAGGTATACTTACAGCATTCTGTATGCACATAGGTCTCTGCGCACGCATAGTCCTCACGAGGTCTAGTGGGTAAAGGGGCTGGCGCCGGGCCGCGAGCGCCAGCGCCACCTCGCACAGCACGAGCGCGCCGGTGCGGCCCACGCCGGCTGAACAGTGCACGATCATAGGCGGCTCGAGTTCTCGCTCTTCTTCCATCTCTTCGGAATCTACGACGGTTGGTATTACTGGGGGAGATATAATGTTTTTTTTTATCTACACTATTATTATAAAGAGATAAAGTTTGTTTTTTTTTGTTTGTAAGTTGTAATATCTCTGAAAGTACTGGTCCGACATTGGAAAGACAGTCCGAAATTTTTTTCACTGATAGAAAGCTTGCTTTATTTCTAAGAGACATAAGCTATAGGTATATTTATGTAAGCGAACTAAGGTTGCCAACATAGCACAAAGAATCGCCAAACTTAAATGGCAATGGGCCGGGCACATTGCTCGCAGAACACGTGGCCGTTAGGGCCGAAAGGTTCTGGAGTAGCGACCGCGTACCGAACAGACGCAGCGCTGGTAGACCTCCTACAAGGTAGACCGGTGACCTGGTGAAGGGTGCAGGAATCCGATGAATGCTCACACCTATGTCCAACAGTCGACGTCTAGCGGCTGAAATGATGAGGATGAAAGTAGTATAAACACTCACAGGCCGCATGTTTCCTCAGCTGACTGCACAGCTGCGTGAAGCTGATGAAGGCGGACTGGTCCTCGGGTACGCCGTGGTCCGGCCACGCTGTGTATTGTAACTGAGTCACGTTGCGACAGGCTCCTGTGTTCTCCTGGAGATGAATACGAAAAGTGGTACTTAAATATATGTGTTAACAAAAATGTACTATGCGATTCAAATAAGAATAGGATCACCTTATCGCCATGTGACGTCATAACTGTCATAACGGATCAGGTAGGTGTGCAAAAACGATACTTTTTAAAATTTAATTACGAATACTAAACATAACAAAATCAGAAGTAAGTTCTTCACTTCTGCTCATCGTACAAACCGTACATTTCAAGTAACATTTGACAGATAGAGGTCATTGACGTTCCTATTTTTATTTGAAACACCATGTAGGTAATTTATATTGGTACTTATTGAAACAAATAAAGAAAATAATAAATAGGCTATAAATTATTTTCATGCCAACCAACCCTCATAGTCATCTCTCTCCTAACATAATGCCCATGGTTCTGTTCGCTGGTCGTCAATATCGTCAGACTGTTGGTCGCCTTCAGCGGCGTGTTGCCAACCTTCGGCCAATATTGGTGACACTTGGTTCTGCCCCGCTCTGTGAGGACTGTCAGCATTACTATGAGATTGCTCTCCGATTCCCACACCATTTGCCAGAAGTCGCCGACTGTTGTTGATAGAGGTCCTGTAAAATTAAAAGTAGTTTTTAGTAGGATTTTCGGGTAAGTGTATTGAAAAAGTCTTAGACTGTATACTACGAAACAGTTTAAGAAAAAGGTCTAAGATTTCCTAGACCATAATATTATACGACGCTTTCTTATAAGGAAGCGCCGAATATGTTTTTCGGTCTGAACATCCTTTCAATCATAATTTATTAAATTATGAATACACTTCCCTCTTGTAGAGAGGTGACCTGAGTCCCAGCAGTGGGAACATTAAAAAGGGTGATGATGATGAATACACTAGGTAATAAAAAAAATCTTACCTTGTGTTGCGATATAAGTAAGCACTAAATCAGAGTTTGGTATCTCCATGTTGATATACGACGCGTTGATGTAGTCTCCTGTTGGTCCGTTTTTGAGTATCACTCTCGTTGAATCATCTGTAAAAGGAAACGTAGAAATACTTTTTTCTTATATTTTTCTTCCACTTTCTTTCTTCCATTCTGTCCTGTTACCCGTCACGCTACTAACTCTTTTTTCTATCATATCTATAATATAAAAATGAATCGCAAAATGTGTTGGTAAGCGCATAACTCAACAACGCCTGGACCGATTTCGCTAATTCTTTTTTTGTTGTGATAGATGAAATAAAATTAGGGTAGTGTAGGGTAGAGTAAGGTAGAGTAGAGTAGGGTAGTGTAGGGTAGGGTAGGGTAGGGTAGGGTAGGGTAGAGTAGGGTAGAGTAGGGTAGGGTAGAGTTAGGTACAATAGGGTGGAGTAGGGCAGAGTCCCGCTCTTCCCTACTCCAACAACTCTGCAAAGCCGCGCGGCCAAAAGCTAGTTGAACAATAAAAATCATTAGTCAATATTCACATTTACCAGTTTTCAGGAATGCATAACATGACTACTTGTCGGCGCATCACTAAGGATGGCCAAAAGAAGGGGCGCGCAAGACGCGAGGAGCAAGCTTCGCAGCTCACGCCCCCCACTCGGCACACAGACGCAGCGAGCTACAGCCACTTCCCCCGATTATTGTAATCGTCGCCATATAGAATTTTATACAGTCCACCCTTTTATTTAAAGTCCTGTAAAGGCCTATCCACTAATTTTTATACGCACTTTCCTACTTTGGAGATATGCGGAACAGAGAATAAAGTCCCGCAAACCTCCATTGAAAAGGAAGGATACTCCGACCAGACAGGTGTTGTAGTCTGGTGGGCGACTGCCCGGTAGATGATTTCGGGCTGTAGTATATATTCAAATTGCGCGGAGAACTTTGATTGCGCGATGCAGGATTTCGTATTTTCTTCGTAGTTCTTATGTGGCGGCAACTACTAATATAACTACTAAATAAAAACAAGAAACAAATGATCAACTCACAAGGCGCAATATCCCTATACCGGTTCTTATTCAAGTTACAGGGCAGTTTCGACACATTGGTGGGTTCGTCTGGCAGCCTCCTGAGCAACGTTTCGTACTGTTTCAGAGCATTCCCGCTGGCCAGCCCGTCACCCAGCAAGAGTATGGACTGTTCTAAAGCGTCGCCTGAGAGACGAGATTCTTCGGAGCAGAGGGGGACGAAGCAGGCTTCTGGTTCTTCGGAGCCTGGCTCTTCAGGGGCGTAGACGGCTGGAAAATGGTGTTAGTTATTTATGGATGTAATAGTACAAAATCTCTTATCCTAACGGCCCGTTCACGAGCTTGCGACAATAAGCGGGAGCTAAGCGCGGGGCGGCAAGCGGTAAGATCAAAAGTATTAACATTTTTGAAACCTGCCACGAGGTGTCGCTCATGGCGAAAACGCGCACGCTTAACAATGCAGCACCGCTCGCCGCGCCACGCACTTCTAAGACCAAATTCGCGACCAGACCGTAAGTTAGGGTAAAACTTCAAACTCGCACAGAATGTGTTTTGATGTCAGAATTGACACGGAGGGACAAGACATTATAGTCTGTCTAAAAAGTCAAACGAATTGGACATTTTTAAAGAAAATCTGTGATATGACATACAATACTTTTTATAAGGTTCTATTAGTAAACAATGATCATCTCTTTGCAACCTTGATTATTCAACCACTGTTGACAACAGATTTCAAGAAAAAGATTATTTGATTAGATTACCCATGTCGTTTGACTTTTTAGACAAACTCTAGCTGTTTAATTACTTTATCACTTCATCACCTGTTATCATTGCTTGACTTATAAGATGGCTTGCTTTACTCACAAAAAAAAAAACTAAATGAACCACCTTATGACATTATGTTGACGCATTTAAATCAATAAAAACATGTATCCAACCAGTCAGTACTGTGACAATATTGCACTGTAAGTAGGTACTTGAGTTATCTAATGTCAAGTTAAGAGATATCTGATGTGTTATAACAAGTAGTTTTATACAATATTTTACGTAGTCTGCAGAAAACTAGTATTTTTTACATTTAATTCATGAATCCCCAAGCGACCACCGGTGGCCGCGCATCTATTGTCTTACTACTACTGTGTCTCTAATTGACGGTATCTGAAGGGTTTTTATTAAAGGCCACAAAATTATAAGAAATTAAAAAATATTGATTTTAAAACTGGCCAAGTAATTTCAGAGCTGAATAATGAAATTAAAACCCATACCTATATGAGGAATAACTCTATGGAAAGTGCGATTTAATTTTTTTTATGAAACAGGTTTTATTGTGCTGTTTTGCTACGGAAGTACGGCTAGGCCCTTTCATCAAATAAATATTATCAAAAAAACAAACGTACCATTAGGCTTGACGACCAACGTGAGAACGCCTCTCGTATTCCTGATAAGTTGTACTACTTGTTCATGAGTCATTTCCTCCACGTCCTGCCCGTTTATTGATATTACCTGAAATAGAAAATTTTGACAATTATTACATTTTTATATTCAAAAGGATTTTTTAATTTAAATTTTCGTAAATCTGAACAAATGTACCAATTAACTAAACATTTTGCGAGGATAGGTACTCACAGATCCTAAAAAAGTAAAATAAATGAGTTAGAATTCATTTGTTGTACTTTCGCATAAAACTCCTAAATTATTCATTATGGAGATGATTCAACTGTTTCGAAGATGTATTTTGTAGTTTATAGTCCCGTTTCAGAAGGAAAATAATAAAAAGTCGGCGAAGTCGTGTTCCCATCGCGTGCAGCGTGGAGTCTGGCGTATTTGCTGTTTTGAGAGGGGCGCCCGTGCAGCAGCGGCCCGCGTCATCGCACGCGCTAACACAAACATGCCAATGTAGGATGTTGTTTACGGAGACGTACAAAGTTACGGTGCCCGCGAACGCGGCGTGCGCAGTAACAGGTATTGCTGTATGTTCGGATGCCTATAGGCAGTAAGTAACCGCCGATGTCGCAGCGGTTACTTCCTACATTTCAAGCAAACGCGTCCAAAATCGCTGCTCCTTAACCCTTCAGATACCGTCAATTAGAGACACAATAGTAAGACAATAGATGCGCGGCCACCGGTGGTCGCTTGGGGATTCATGAATTAAACACAACGTCATATGTTTGAATTTAGTGCTGGCCGTGCCGCAAAACGCGACCTGCAACGCTTCGCGTCTCCGTAAACCAGTACTATGTTATCCCTTGTTGTCTTGGACTCGTAGACACGGAATTGGAGGGAAGAAATTGCTCTCAACAGCTATCTATTCCTCAGCCAGTCAGCGGCTTTTAGAGGCAGTTTTCGTTACGCAGCTTCCAAATGTTGGAACAATATCCCGCCTCCTAAAAAAATCAATAAAAGTTGCTCGGCTTTCAAATCAAAATTAAAGTTATTTTTACTCTTCATTATCTTCCAAGTTGTTTAAGCCGACATTTCAACCATTTGGAATGTAATATTTTAAATTTTATTATTTTATCAACTATTCACCTGTTTCGATTTTAGCTTTTTTTCACCCATTTTAATATTAGCCTTGTTATCGATTTTCACTTACACGTTTTAATTTTTATAAATTTTACAGGTTTTTGTTGTTTTATTGTCTTTTTAAGTTGTCCGTATGTTATTATTAAACCCTGGGGTGCGTGGGGGTGTAGGGGGTGTAGTATTATTACGTATTTGGTGATTTAAGCACAATGCGTTTTAACGTAAATCACCAAAACAACTTAGTTTTGTTGGTTTCTCTACAGAAGACCTTTTAAACCTTTAATTAACATTTTCTGTTTTAAGGTGTTTCCATTTTTGTAATGCCAATAATCGCAATTTTCGCCCAGCCGTTTCGGAAAGCAGCCCGTCCTCGGCCGCCTGCAGGCGGATGCGTCTTCGGCCGCCTCCAGGCGGATGCAGCCTCCTCCGTTACGTTCGCTGCGGTGGGTTCCCCAACACTCACCTGGTCGCCCTCCTGCAGCTGCAGCCTGGTCCTGCTGGCCACGCGCGACACGAGCACGGGCGCGCCACCGCCACCGCGAACGTTAAAGCCGAACAGCCCATCAGAGCCCGCCTCCAGGCGTATTCGGACTCCTCCATTACATTCATTCGTCTCGTTCCCTTCTGAACCCGACTCTGATTCGTCCACGTACGACAGTGGAATGCGGAGAACGCGTTCTAGGAAGTCGCCTTCGCTGTAATTGGAAGAAATCATTATATGCATGGTATCCTGGTATTCTGCTACATTTGTAAGACTGGAAGCCAAACCCTAACATGGCGGTCTGGAAAAAAGTTAAGCCAGATGATCACTTCAAACGAGTTCGTCAGCATAAGAAACAAGATTTTTTGCTCGATTTGGGAATCATATCACTTTATGATTCTCAAACATTTATAGGAAGCGGTAGCAGGTCAAAAATATAAATAAGATACTAAAAAAAGAATGTTATATTTAAAATCATGAGTAGTAACCACTACCACTGCCGCTATTTGCGTTGTGTTCTTTAACCGAATACTTATACACAAGGACTGTTGCTATACTCACTGTATCTCTGACACAGGTCTGCTGACATCGGTCCAGGCCGGCCGAGGCGGAGGCTCCGTGTGTGCGGTGACTCGTGAACCTCGCATGCCGGCTGGAGAAGCACAGCTTACTGATCGCTCGCGATTACGAGAACTACTTCGTCTGCGAAAGGAAAATAAATCAAAATAGGTACATCATGACACAAGAAAATATCTTTGAACTACGTCGGCAGCGTTGGTGATGGTCAGGACCTCCAATGCAGTTAACAAGGCCCTACGGCCCGCAGTCTAAACAAGCCAAGTTGTTCAATACTACAGGCCTAAGCCATTACACAACTGCGTAATGGTTTAGGCCGAAAGTTTATCTCAGTTTTACTATGAAATTAGTCGATCGAGATATCCTTGCATTTTTTTAGCACAATGGCGTCACTTCTAGGAACAGATGAGGCTGCTAACCAAACCAGGGCCCCCAGTATGCCCAGGGGCAGTTAACAAAGTCCTTCTCCTCGGGGTCCGTAGTCTAAAGAAGCCAAGTTGTTCTATACTACATTGCTTCAACTGTGTTATTGCATTACACACAGTTGAAAAAGTTTACCGCAGTTTTACCATGAGTTAGCATGTTATCCATTTACTGGGTTGTTGAAGTCAGGTAGGCATTAAAAAAAATCTAAAATTCAGCTGCATTCTTTTAAACTGGAAGACACCATATAATTTAAACGACTTCCTTACCTAACAAAACTCCTATTAGTCGACCTAGATCTCCTAGCGTCTTCTAAGGCCATGGTTTCAGTTCTAGGCACAGTGGGGGCGGCTAACCCTGCCAGGGCCCCTAGTGCGGCTAACAGGGCCCTTCTCCTCGGGGCCCGCAGTCTGAAGAAGCCGTGACGTTCGACACTGCATCGCCACAACGCTTTCGCTGCTCTGCCGGAACGCATGTTGAAGCCGAGAACCGTGTCGTAGGATTCTGACTGTGGAAGTAAAGTGCTTTGGTTAGGAAAGAGAGTATGATTACATAGTTAAGATAAAGATGCTGAGAGACCTGAGCATCAGAACATCGAGCATTCGCCGTTTTTAAATTTGTGGATTTGAACAACGAGCCGAGCCAAGCATAGATCCAAACGTTGCTACGAACATTTTCATAAGTACTCTAGCGAACGCTAAAATGCTCCGCCAGAACGCTTGATAGAATGCTCGCTAAAACGCTCTCGTTATTTTTCTGTAGTGTAACATTCGCAAGAATGCTCATTACATGTGAAAGCTAAAGTTTATCAGCACCTTTAGGTGAATGTCGGCCGTTTTAAATTATTTTGTATAGAAGTTAAATGTTTCTTCTTAAATAAAGTAAAAAAGCCTGAGTTACTTCTTTACAGCATCATTTATCTGCTAGTGACATTAACTTAGTAAAAAGCCGATATCTTGATATTACTTACGAACATTTCAATGTAATCTTTTTGTTCAGATTGTTAGCATCAGCACGATGCATTTTTTTAAATTTTATTTATAGAGCTTTCATGCTTCGTCGTTTCTATTGATAACATAGAAAAAAGTAAATTATCCTCTAAAGTTTAAAGTAATGGATGTTTAATTTTTTCATTATACTTTTAAAAATGCTTAAACATTTATAAGCATAAATATTTAGTGGATTTCGTCTAGAGCTAGGACGGATAGGTAGTTATAATTTAGGCCTACTGACCACGGGTGCGTAGCTTCATAGACTCGTTTTCGTCATTATACACACGGTGTACGCCTGCGTGAATCTTACATATAAAACTATAAAACTCTGTCGATGAAGCAGCAACGACACGATGGCATAACGATGCCACTTTTTCGACAGAGTTTTAAGAATAAGACTATAGTAAAATGGAATGAATAGAAACTCAGGGTTGAATAGAAACAAAACTTCAAAGGGTATTTACACGATATTCGAATATTTTTTGTAGCATTTAACTAAATCATTTTATTAATGAATTGTTATTCTAAAAAGTCGATGCTTTGTTAGAAGCCGATAATAAGGTAATATGAAAAAAAACTTTTGTTTCTATTGACCTCTGCATCTATTCACACCGTTTTACGGTACAAAAACTTAAAATGCCACTGGGATAAATAATGCACCCGGAAAAACTAAGAAAATCAAATGACCATGTCTTCGCTAGGAACGTTATACATCGCAAGCGTAGCAGGACAATAGTATATTTTTCATACAAGCTTATGCCAGTGGCTTCGTTCGCATGAACGTCGGTTATTGCTAAGTCGAAGTTGAAGTCAGATAAAAAGCAGAGCTGTCAATTACTTACCTTGGTTTCCTTATGAGGTTTTTCCTTAACCTCAAGTTGTTTTGACCGCGATCAATTAACTAGCTTCGATTTCAGTTATTTAAATTGGTAGTGAAATAATAATAATAACAGTTTATTTTTAAACATTCATTTTATGGAGACTGCTGCCTGTATTTGAATTGGATTTAGAATCCACATCTTCATAAAATGCTAATACAATAAATGGGAAAGTAGCTTAGTGTGGGCAGCGAGAAGTGGCATGTACGCAAAGAGATAAGCTAAAAGAAAATAAGTGGGTTTTAGTCAATAAAAGTCTGACACTCCTTGCTCCACCTAAAGCGGAAGAAATTATTTGACGATTTCCCACCTCAAAAAAAAAAAAAACTCGTTTGTTACGTTACCACGCCTAAACCGCTGAGTCAATTTTGTTGAATTTTAGTATACAGTGGACTTTGAAGACAGATATGTTTAATAAGAAAGCATGTTGGAATAATTTAGGCGGGCTCCAACGTCGACCACATCATCGCTTACCATCAGGTGAGATGTTGGTCAAACGCGAGCCTTTCAATAATAATAATTAAAAAAACCGACTTAAACGCGGGCAAAGCCGCTGGCAAGAGCTAGTATCAAAATAATATACTTACAGGTTCCCTCTTCAACTGTATAAAGAACTGTTTCTTCTTGAAGGAAATCTTGACGATCTTACTCCAAGAGAACGTGTTCACTCTGATATTGTTCTGAAACACGACTATACCTATTGACGTCACGCCAATAAATATGTCTTTGCCGTTGTAATCCTGAAACAAAAATAATTGATTGAAATATAAGCTTTTAATGAAAAATATTTTTTCATAAAAATCTTTTAATTATATAGGTACACCGAGCTACGGTGTACCTATATAATTAATACACGTCAAGACGAATCGTACGAGCCCAAACTCGACGGGGTTGTGTCGTTTAACTACCAAGTTCCTATAGCCGCCTTCCGGTTCCATCACCAGATCAGCTCCATGGCATAATAATTTTGCATTATCATCTGATTTAGGTAGACATGCATGCAAAATTTCAGCTCAATCGGTAACCGGGAAGTGGTTCAAATTTAATTTACAAGATTTTATGACAGACAAACATCGGGACGGGTGAAACTGAATAAAAGCTTGTAAAATTACCTACACTTTTCAAGGAACCATTGTCTGAGTGTCTTCGCAAGGTTCTTCAATACTTCGGTCACATTGCAAGGAAAGACGGTGGCAATCTCGAAAGGCTCATTGTGACCGGTAAACTGGATGGGAAAAGGCCTTGCTGACGCAGCCCAATACGTTTGGTCGACCAGGTCCGCACTGCTCTTGACTCTACGATACACAATGGCCTTCACACCGCCAGAGACAGAAACAGATGGAGGAATATAATAAAAGTCAAAGTGATAAACTAGGAAGGTCACGACCCTCAGCATTGAGGAATACGACGAAAGGGGGAGGAAGGAAAACATGGTGAGGAAACCAGCATGTTCTAGAATGAAAAAATCGATGACGTGGATGGCTGGTTGGAATCCGCACCGGGGGGTCCACGTGGTCTCACGTGGTCACAAATTTAGAAATTAATTTCTATAGAAACCTAAATAATATCCACAAGATACTGTGTTTCCAAAATATCTAATGAAAAATGTGTAATAACGTCATAATCAGTTATGAGCGGTTGTATGAAAAACAGTGAAAATGTGAGTCATGATGCACCCACCACCTTAACCTAGCCAGCCAGCCACAAATAACTAATCAATATCGCATGCGATCTTCTTCGAAAACACAATACTCATCAATACACTAATTTGGATCCTAGTGGTTCATAAGATTGCAGAACTATTGTCTTATTCATGCAATAATTGTCATTCCATTGTTGATATGGATCGATTAGTAATCTTCTACACATTGTATTAAACAGAATCGTTTTCAGCGTCGGTCTGTATACAAAGTGTAACATAAAATGCGCAAAACCTGAAAATAGTTTGATCAGAATAAGGAGCAGAATCAATTAAACCACTTTTTAATATAGGTTACATTTTTCAAAAAAATCTTCATTGAAAATGTCGTCCTGTCTATTTATGAATAGGTCAAGCCATCACTTGCGTAAACTCGCCGAAATAGGTAAACAAACACAAATGGTTGTAGTCCAATAAAATTTTCTCATACACGGGACAATAAAAGTTCTTATTTCAATGCAGATATTAATTTTAAACAAAGGAAAACTGCACATCAAACCTATATTTTTTTTAATGATTTCTTTTTTCACAAAATTAGGTCTTTTAAATTAAAAATCATTTGGCGTGTCTGAGGTTTTGCGCATTTAACGTTTTCCGTTGTATATACATAAGGCAGTTCGAGAGCCTGACACCTAATAAGGAACAATTATTATGATTATCAGGAAAACCACAACCCTACTGTGTCATATATAAATGGGTTTATTGCAAATGACAATACCTGTGACTAAAAACTGTGTTTAAAAGCCCACATGCGTCATTATCACTGTCCTTAAAGTGATATTGTACCTTAAAGTTAAAGTACCCATTTTTACATGATTTTTAGTAAATCGCTAAAAGGCTAAAGGCTTTATATTTGCGAGCATTGTATTTTTGCACATTTCTTTCTAATGCAAGCAGTCCGAGGGACGCTTTTAAAGAATAACCGAAAGGCCGCAAGAATCTGGAGTGGCGATCGCGTACCGGTAAACGCAGCATTGGAAGGCCTCCTACAAGGTGGATCGATGACCTGGCGAAGGTTGCGGGAATCCCACGGATGCGGGACGCACAGGATCGTGCATTGTGGCGACACAAACAACCAACCGTGGAAGTCTACCGGCTGAAATGATGATGATGATGAAAAAATAACTGTATTACCTTAGCAGGATGCGATTCGACACCATAACAATCCAATCTCTTCGCATGCTCCAAGAAATTCGCTTCAGCGTCCGCGGGTAACTGCCCTTTGTGCAGCTTATGAAGTTCTCTGATCCGACGCTCGTCTTCCGCGTTCTGTTTCGGCAGAAGACACAGGTCTGACAGATAATTCGGTGGATGCTCCGATACGTTGTAGTCGCCTAGTTCCGCTGGAAATTGAAAATTACTGGTGAGAGATAGTTTTATCAAAGTATTAAGGTCGAAGAGTTGATCAGGTTAAATTGTAAAATATAGTTATCGAGGATACTCTACTTCTAAATGTACAGAAAATTTTCCTAGTGTAGGACAATGTTGCTTTTAAACATATCTATATCTAAGGCACTATTCGGTCACTCTTTTGGTCTATTGTTATGTCTTACTTCTAATTAATAATAATAATATGCTTTATTTTTCTCACTATAACGTACAGTAATTATCAAATATTTTACTGAGTATACAAAAAACAAAAATAAATAAACCAGTTACAATTATATATTGTAGGAGACTGGTGCCTAAGCTAGGCTCTAGGCCTGTGTTTCAGGACACCAATTATAATTATGTCGATTCGATTTTAAGTGTTGAATTCGGTATTCTATAATCTATTTTCGTTTTCTTATCGTTTCTAACCGAACTCAATTTTTAAAACTTCTCAACACGTATAAGCATTGGTGCTTTTAACTTTTTTTTTGTGCAATTACATGCCTAATATCTGTGGGACATACACGGTAGGACATGTGTATGTCTTCAATATTGACCTTTAATTTGTTCAATTATTTTAGAGCCCAGTATCTCTTCCATCCCATGTTATTTTTGGCCATAGCAAGTATACTCACATAATATATGTATATTCTAATGTTCAGTATCATTGTTGCGAATTTTGATGTGATTTGTCATTTATCTTGTTTTTATCGATAACTAGCTCGTACCTGTGGTAAGTAACATTCTAATGGTGAAGTTAACATATTACAAAGAAAAATAAAATCTTTCCTCGTTATTATATTAGTAGAGAGTATATAACTGATAATATTCTTATCGGTTATATACTCTCTACTAACACACACAATAGTAAAACTAAAAGATTTTTAGAAGAAGTAAAAATGTAACAAAAATAATAATACAACAGATCGGTTTGCAGTTCTACAGGAAAATTAATGTCTTTAAAAATAAACTCTGAAGCAATGCAATTATTTACTGCGGAATAATATTCCCACAAACGTCGAACTACAGTACACGTACAGTGATATCTAAGTGGGTAAGTAGGTACATTGGTTTTGATCAAGTTTCAATCGATGCCAGAGTCCAGAGATACCTGGATAAAACCAAAATAATAAAATTGCGACAGACCAAGTCGAAGGTGGAGAGATGAGCTTGATAAGTACCGGAGGGACTGCCCCGCAATAGCTGAAGACAGACGTGTGTGGAAAAGGGAGAGGGAGGCCTTCGCCCAGAAGTGGGACATAAATGGGCTAATTAACTAATAAGATTGTGGTATTTTTAATGCACTTGGAATTTATAGGTTCATTTTATAACACTTTTCAAGTGCAGCAACACTTCGAGACAATAAAAAATTATGGGGATTAAATTAACAGGGATGTCATCGTAACTGTAACCGAAACTATCGGATATCCGAAAAAGAAATCCGTAACCATAGCGAACCGATATAAGTTTCGGATATTGCTGGAGGTTTATGTTTTTTTTGTCCGGCCAAACGCCCGCCCGCCGGCCGGATAATCTAGACTAGACTTTTTTACTTTTACGCCAAGTTATGGAACTTAACTCATCAGGTTTTCAAACAGGTCCATAGCCCAGGCAGGGAAACTATTTTGCATTCAGATATAGTATAATGTTGTACTTCAAATATTGCAAAGAGTTGATGGGTAGGCTTTATAATGGTTGTCCATTTAAATTGGTTACTTTCAAGTCATACAGTCATACGAACATACGTATTATATATTATTCGAATCAGTAATCATAACTCGCATAAGGACATGAACACTTTCAAAACATAAATTCGTTTTGAAGTAATTCATTCGAAGAATATTAATTTTCCCTGTAGGAAAATTTTGAGGATAATTATTGTTGATATGTTAATATTATTGTTAGTTTATTCTACAGAACCATTTATAATAATTAAGTTATGAAATAATTTTTGTAGTAATATTATACCGAAGTAGATATATAAATATATTTTTACAAGCTTTTATTTAATTTCACCTGTCCCGATGTTTGTCTGTAATCAAATATTGCAAATAAAATTTGACCCACTTCCCGGTTACCGATTGAGCTGAAATTTTGCATGCATATGTAAATCAGATGACAATGCAAAATTATTATGATATGAAGCTGATCTGATGATGGAACTAGCCACCTTCGGCTATAGGAACTTCGTAGTTAAACGACATAACCCCATCGAGTTTGGGCTCGTATGATTCCTTTGGACGAGTATTAATTATATGTATAGGTATACCCAGCTATAAAAGCTTGCTATGAAAAAATGATTGTCATTAAAAGCTTGTTTCTGTAAAAATCATCGGATGACTATTCACACTGTAGGTGGGGCGCGAGAGGGAGTGTCCGACTATTACTGACTAAAACCCACTCCTGTTTCTTCGAGGACCCCGGGATTCTCTTTCACATCACCCCAGTAGGCTTCAGACCTTGCTGGGCCCCTACGGTTGCTGACATTTCTTTGAGGCGCGCGTGGAATGCTACGCGCCGTCGACGACTTGGGCTCGGTCTGGACGGTTTCCCGACGGTTGGAGGGCGAGCTACCGCGAGTTGCCCATGGCTTACCGTCCGCAAACCCGTACATATGGTGGCTGGTAGTCATCCTACAACTCCCGAGGACAGGAATGCCTTCGGTGCAGGACATAAGGTTTGTCTCCAATCATTGTCAACTTACCCTGAACAGTAAACGAAGCCAGCAACAACGCGGTATTCTTTGGCGCGTTCATCCTGCCATCCAGCAGTAACTTCCTGAGTTGAAGGCACAGCAGGTATCTTGTATACTCCTCAGCCAATCGGGACGGTTCCGGTGGATAGAACCGGACTGCTAGCCAGAACTGTGCGTTAGCGCCAACTTGCTTCTTTACTGATTTTGTACTGTCTAACCAGCGCTGTGAAAGAAGAGAGAGGTTTTTAGGAAATTGAGCTTTATGTTATTAGATTTTAGGTTTAAAATAAATTGAACATGGAGGAATATTTTTCTTCACTAGCTACTGGAAAGAATAATGCTCCACCATTTTATAATTAACTTGGGCAGAGTACTGGGGTAGGTACACTTCTACACTAGATAAAATATAAAGAGGTAAACATTTTTTTTTTTTGTTTAAAGTACTAGTCCGATAGCGTAAATTTTTTCACTTATAGAAAGCTGCTTTATTCCTGAGTGACAGGCTATATTTTATGAATGCAGGCAAAGCCGCGGGCAAAAGCTCATCGAAAACAAATTAAACCATTCTCGTCTACGGCTTATTTGTTTACCTCACTTGGTAAACCGTCCACTCTGTTCAGACCTGTCTGGGACCTTTTTTTTTCTCGATGTGAAAAATCATCTTATGACAAGTCCCGCTCTGCGGTGGAGCGGGAGATAGTGTCAGACTCTTATTGACTAAAAAACACATCCCGTTCCTTCTAGCCTTCATACCGGGGCACGAGCTTCCTTTCGGGAATATATAGGTAAGCCTATTCCAGCAAAAAAACGTTGAATACTAATTAATATGGAAGATTTTTCCACTGAGTGACACAATTGGGTACCTACTTGACTAATTTTTTAAAATTATTTGTTTAGTAATTTTACTTAACAAAAATTGCAAATAGAAACATTTTCTCAAATCTTTTCAATAGGATTTTTAGAAATGTGGTCCAAAGGGTAACTGTCAAAGAACAGAAAAATGATGCACCAAAGGAAATGTGACGTCACCGCCATTAGGTTAAAAGCGTAAAAAACCACGCACTTACTTTTCCTTATACAAATATTTGAAATGCTAATTGCTGCTTCATTTTATAACTAATTTCAATACATTTTAGAAAAAGATTTATTTTTGTGTTATTATTTGTATTATACTACAAAATATTGTACATAAAATAATACTAGTAAAAACCCAATTGCCCTAAAGTTGCCACACGTTTGAGGCAAATTGCGGGGGAAAATCCCTTCATTCCCTCTTTCCCATTTGTTTAAAAACTAAATGAGCTAAAACATAGGACTAGTGAATCACTCAGCTTCTGATATTATGTGACGTCGATGGTGACATTGAGTAGCAAGATTCAAGACAGTTAAAGAGGACAGCCCAGCTTTCAAAAATAACCAGAGTAGAGTAGGTTGTAACCCAGGGTCGTTCTTTTATAACTCGAGCAGGTACCCTGGAGTTAACCCAACTAACTCTAATTCTGAGCAGAGTAGGTTGGAGTAAGCGGCTATATGCTTGACAATAACGGTTGAACTCTACAAAAATGCCAGCGTAGAGTACCCTATGAAGCGACGCTGATAAAGTATGAAACAAGATTATCAGTATGTTGAAATAAACAAGAACAGAACCAACCGAAACACTTTAATAACGTGTGACGTAGCCTATGTTTAGCGGACGATTAAGACGGTTCTAACTATACCACATACATCGAGTTCCCATTAGTAGATTAGGAGCTATGAGGGAGCAGATGAACATACTCACATACATACATAGCCTATCAAAATCATAACCCTCCTTTGGCTTTACCGTAGTTGGGTAATTAGAGTTACCTAAACTCAAATTTGAACGCAAGGCAGGAAACATTTCTAAAGGCGCGCTTTGACTGACGGCTAATTTGAGGCCTTTAGCATAGCAACAAAACTGGATTTTAAATGCTAAAAATATTTTGAATGAAAGAAATTCCTGAGTTGAGAGTTGGTGAAAGTATTACATGAATATTAAAAAGTTTTAGTACGGATGACTTTGCGAATAAATAAAACGTTTCCGTATTTACCTACTACTGCCTATCCAATTCAACAAACTTCACACAAAAATTAATTCTACTGGTCGTCCAACCGTAGCGGAACCGTAGCTCCAATAGAAAAGTAACTCTATCTTACTTTCGAATGATAATCGTAACTTAATCACAAAACTAAAATGGAACTGGTCGGGCCTCATTTGCAGCATGTTGCAACAAAATTGGGTGAAGGTGGCCACTGACTAGATCTGGATAAAAAAGGTGGCATGATTAGTTAAACTCCTACTTAAAGGAATGGCCAGATGTAGTTACGAACAGGGAAAAGTGGAAGAAAGGAAATGAGGCATTTGCCCTGCAGTGAGGACGTCACACTGAAGTCCAGTCTCATATCATTTTTGTAACAACGTGCAAATTCGATTTAATTCATGAATCCCCAAGCGACCACCGGTGGCCGCGCATCTATTGTCTTACTATTGTGTCTCTAATTGACGGTATCTGAAGGGCTAAATTAGAGATCAGATTCGAAAAAAACACAAGAAATAAATCCAACGATTTAAATTTAATGAATTTAATTTTGCGGGAATCCGATGGATGCGGGACGCACACGAGCAATCTTTGTGGCAACACTTGGGGGAGGCCTATGTCTAACAGTGGACATCTGTCAGCTGAAATGATGAAGATGATGAAATTTAACAGCTTTTAATCATCATCATCATTTAAGTCGAAGGACGTCCAGGCTGGACATAGACCTCCCTCAAGTGTCGCCGCAGCGAACAATCCTGTGCGTCTCGCATCCACCGAATTCCCGCGACTCTCACCATGTTATCGGTCCGCCTTTTAGTAGGAAAAGCTAAAAACCGTTTAATTTATACCAATATTATAAAGCTAGAGAAGACGCGCTAATCTCAGAAACTACTAGTTCGAATTTAAAAAAACTATTTTGGTGTTCGACAGCCCATTTATCGAGAAAAGGTATAAGCTATATAACATCACACTATGACTTATAGGAGCGGTGCAGTAACCAAAGAAGAGAGTGAATCAGCGGGATCTGAGTGATAAATATGTATCGAAGATCTAATCTTTGCGATCTCCAGTTAATTGATTCTTCAAATGTCTTGAACATAAATATACAAATATCAATTGCCTCATCTTAATTATCGAAACAATCATAACGATGTTATTTCTGCATATTAACGATGCTGCATAATGCTGTTAACTATAGCTTGTATAAGTTATAATTTTTTACTGAAGGACAACCATTGATTACCTACATTAAAGCAAAATTCTTTAGGTGAATCAGAGTTTTCATGGGTTTCGACATATATTTGTTATATTTCCACTACAAAGTTGCCAAACTTTCTTAATCTGTCAATGTCCTGACTCACTCTCTGACTCATCAACCCCCATCTCAAACCCAATAACTACAACCTGAGGATCCAACAGTGACTAAAACTATGCAAGCGACGACCACATCGTCGCATTTCACCAGGTGAGATAGTGGCCTAGCGCGAGCCAATATAAAAACTCCTTGGATCTAGAACGCTGAAATTTTGCACAGAAGTTCCTTTAATGCATACAAAGAATAAGAAAGTATTTTCTAAAATTCATTCCCTAAGGGGATAAATGATATTTAATTTGCAAATAGGTTTGAAAAAAACCCTCATAAACGTCCATTATTTTTTTCGTCAGTTTTGACTACCCTGAGAAGAAACACCAAAACAAACTGAGGGGTCAATCGCGGATGGGTTTCAAAGTTTGTATGGAGAACCTACTTTCACGAGGGCGAAAGTGCTGACAGAAGTTAGTTGTGATATAAGTTAGCTGGAGCCTCATTTCGTACTTGTGAAGGACATAGTGAGGAAAATACGAGAAACCCATACTTTTCCTACCAGAAATTGAACTCGTCACGCGAGTGGAGCACAAACAAGCATTAGTAGGTAGACGTGGGATAAGAATCTCATCTTTGCGATTGGAACATTTGCATCTGAACCACTGAAATGTTCCAAAACAGTGATATGTATCATTTGGAACAAACGGAAAATTTGGAACATCGGCTCAAAAGATACAAAAGGAACATTTGGAACATCGGCTCACAAGAAACAAACAGAACATTTGGAACATCGGCTCAAAAGATACAAACGGAACATTTGAAACATCAACTCACAAGAGATACAAATGTATTATGTATATATCCATAATCGTGATCTTGCGTCACACTGTAAGTTTTATTTAATTTATTTTTGATTTGAGAATAATTGAAAACAGATGTTTTAATTTGAATTTTAATAATAAAAAAATGCTGATCGCTTAAAGCAAACAGTGTTTCAGTGTTCCATTTGTTCCAAATGATGCATTCAAAATATTACTGATGTTCCAATCTTTCGGAACTCTGAAATGTTTTGGAACAGTGAGTCGGTTCAGTTAAGAGTTACACACGCCAAGTAGTAGGTACATGAAACCAATTACTAACAATGTTTCTGTACAACGTGTTAAACTATTCCATCACGCAACCGCTAATAAATCATTATTTTAATGTTACTTTTTAAGGAAACTAGCTCCTTAAAAGAACATTAACCAAACGCTAGTTCAACAAATTTTAACACGGCACACATCCGTTTAGTGCACCTTGAATCAATGCAAATAAAAACGGCAGACGGGAAGATCTCGCTCAAAATGATTGGGACTTTCCAATTTTTATTACTTCACCTAATATTTCAAGTTGATGGCGTTTTCCGATACTTAAGTCTTACATATCAGTAACGGAAACAAATAATACAATTATAATTCATTCATTCGATACAGCGCGGGAGAAGAATGCCTAGAAGGGTTTGGGGGAGCCAAGCCGGGATTCCGATCCCGATTGCCGGCCACCGTAGGCACGGGCTTGCGGACGGCGAGCAATGGGTAGTTTGCTGTCCGACCGTCGAGTAACCGTCCGGACCGAGCCCAAGTCGTCGACGGCGCGCACTGTTCCCGCGCGCCTCAATGAATTGTCAGCAACCGTAGGGGCCCACCAGCAGGGTCGAAGCCCACTGGGGCCATGGGTCTATTTCTGAAAGGGAGGCTCGGCCCCGGTATGAAAGGCAACGAAGGAACCGGGTGGATGTTTTAGTCATTAAAAGTAAAAAAAAGTCATTTTCAACATCTTTATCCAATAACAATCTTGTGGTAACGATTCAGATATAAAGTGCGTATGTAAATAAGGATATCCTTTAGCCCCGAGTAGAGTGCATTACACCATATATGGAAATCCAACGAACGAACAGTAAAAACAGCTGTTCAAGACATCACAAAATACTAGGAACACCAGACATCATGTGACTCATAGCATGACACTAAAGAATTTAAAAAATCCATAATCTTTGAGCAGGAACTTCGTACGATTTCGTGTGATTTGCACTGATATTAATGACTCATTCATTCCAACATACTTGCACCACAAACTATATAGGTACTGAAGTCAATCTACATACAAAGCGTGCTCGAGTAACGCACACATAGACACCGCTCACGGACACGATGTCTCGGTAGCGTCTCAGACCACTCGTCGAACAGTTCCCGTTCAAGCGCTCTGTAGTGTGCGTTCGCCGAGCGTAGGTATAGAAAGTGAAGTATATACATGAGATTGTCTTCTGTACTTATCTATTTTGTGCTTGCACGTTGTTATTTATTATTTTAGATCTAATTGGACTAAGCTAACTTAGTGAGTGCTAATTTTAATTGGGTCAATTAGTTATGAAGAGTGATAAACGACTCGGTAATCTCATAATCTGTCACAGTTTTTCTACCAATTTTGTTTGATTGTTATACAAGGTTGTTGATTGTTTTAATCTTTCAGGGGGCTTACCATGACGTGTAATGTAAAAATGTCAGGATGGTCCGGAGCGAGGAGTGGCAGGCGGTTGCCTCTTTCTGCGAAGCAATAACGTTAGCAAAGGAGGAGGCCGATCCCATCGGACTTTGAGCGTTTGTGACGTTGGGATTGGCGCAGCACATATCTTACCTATGATCTGCACCACCAATTTTATGCTGTCAATTTCGTCTCTCCGCAGTTTACAATACCTACCTCATTAAAGTTCCTTCTCAATGCAATCACCCAGATATCAGTCTATTTCGGTGCTATTTAGTTCATATTATCAGTCACTATTGCATACATTTATATCAGCGTTTGTTTACTAAAGACACGATTTCCTAGTCTAATTTATTGTCTAGTCTAGTTTCATACATGATTATTAGAAAAGCGTATTGGGCCCGCATGGTGGAGTACGGCCCACTCCCTCTCCTAAAGAAGAGGCCTGAGTTCCAGCAGTGGGAATTTATAAAAAAAAATACATTGCTCACACGTATGCCACACACGCGATCTGGGCGCGTCAAGCGCCATACAATTTATATGGAAACTAGACTTGTAGAGCTACACTTGAATCATGCCACGCAACGTCGCCGTCGTTCTACGTCCAAATCAGGCGTGTTACACGTGTGCGTCGGTCTAATGTAGTTCTAGCTTTATCAAGAACAATGGTTTTATTTACCAAAACTTGAGTGTAGCCATGAATGAACGTTATTGTTAATTGATGTAACAATACAATCGCATGTCTTCATACAATACCGTAATATTAGAAATCAGATAGGTAATAAAAACCTACGTCATAATAAAAAAAAAAACATAAATATCTAAACTAATATTATAAAGAGGAAAGATTTGATTTTTGGTTTGTTTGTTTGTATGTTACGGTTTAACTCAAAAATTACTCGACCGAATTTCAAAAATCTTTCACCAGTAGAAAGCTACGACAAATTGAGCCTATATTTTACAACATGGGCCTATATTTTTTATTTTCACGCGAGCGAAGCCGCTGGCAAAAGCCAGTTTCAAATAAACAGTAATTTCTAGTCAATTTAAAGTGAAAAAAAAAACCTTCATCAAATTAAATTGGTACTTATAATTACAAAATAATGTTAGTTGGAGGACACAGGAAAACCATTCAATATAAATAATTGACAGTTATTTTTTTTTATGATATTAGAAGTACATTGCGGCATTGCTACATTTGCTATTGCGTAGAAAGAACACTCAACTTTTAACTTTGAATATAACAATCGCACAAATATAATAAAGCCGAAAGTTTGTAAGTATGTATGTATGATACATGAAGAATATATTATGCGTGAAGATACGCATAAACGGCTAAACGGATTTCAATAAAACTTAGTATACAGATGAAGAAAAACATCGTGAGGAAAGCGCCATGTCCTAGAACCAAAAATTCCAAGACATCCACCAAACCGCACTGGGCCCGCGTGGTGGATTACGGCCTGAGTCCCAACAGTGGGAACATTTTAAGGCCGATTATGCTATACAGATAGATCATGTCCTGGAATAACACATAGGATACTTTTTATTCTGGGAGTATCTTCCCATGGGACAACCTTCTTCTATCACGGGAAGCGAAGCCGGTGGCAGTAGCTAGTAACCGGCATGTACTAGAACCTTGATTTTGAAAGTCGTTTGGGAAGTGTGAGTATGAGTCCACCAAGTTATGGGCACCACGGCCGTAGCTAAGGGAGAAGGGAAATGGGCATTGTGGGGCAATGCTCTACTTTGGAATCACAATGCCCTACCTTACTCTCACTCAGATGTGGATCTTGTACATCCAAATCTGGAAGTTCAATCATATTGTGCACTTGTTCTTCATCATTGAGGATTTAATATCCTTGATCTATGCTCATGCTTTGTCACAGATTTTTTGTCTACGAATAGCTTTGGCTTGTTTATTGATTGTACATAACTGATCTAGAGGTCAGTGATATACATGGTGATTGATTTAGGAGCTGATGCTTCAAGGGCAGATCAATTATGCATTTTCTTTTTTACTTTCGCCCTACCTGTGATCAATGCTGCCCTACCTCAAATTCGATACTAGCTACAGCCCTGATGGGCAGGATCAAGCAATATCAACTTTCAAATTAATATATTCTACACCTGAATATCCAAATTGTTCTAATTTTAGTACAACCTAAAAATCTAATTTTAGTACAACCTAAAAATCTAATTTTAGTACCAATTGGTAAGAGTCTGACACTATCTCCCACTCCGCCCAAGAGCTGGGGCTGTCATATGGATGAATTTTACCCACTGAAAAAAAAAACCTACAACTAAAACGAGTTGTATGATTTGAGATCAATATTAAGTACTATACCAAAACATTGTTGTGTCATTGTTACTGCAAATACAAAACAAATATTGTTGCAACAAGGAACAAGCCTAAAAGTAAACAATATATTATGCCATCCTTGCTATAGTAATCAAAAAGAAGGGATTGGTTGCATCAGCAATTAACCTACTTTGTAACTGAACCTATAAATCTCAAGCAATTATGCAATCATGATCTATTAGACATGACTGTCCTAAATTTATACAAGGATAATTTTGGAACATTTAGAAAGAATGCTTTAATATTTATATTTATTAAAATATTTTAGCTCTTTTAATCATATTTGGCATAAGTTTCTGAATCATTACATCTTCTTTGATTGCAAAAAAATACACAAAGATTAAGTGTTGATTTTTGGGTTTAGAAATAATTTTATAGGATTTCGTTGTTCTCTCTTTGACCTTGTTTGTTTTACCCCTTCCTTCATGAATTATAACCATGAAGGGGTGAAGCAAAGGCTGCAGGATTGTTTTAGAGTCATGGTGGTCTTAGAATGCAAAGAGCAACTGTAGAAACACAGGTGGGTTTTATTCAATAATAGTCTGTCACTTCCCCTAACTTGTTCTAGGTAAGAATGGGAGAAGGAATTTGATGATTTCCCACCTCAAAAAAGAGGTTGAACATAAAATATTATTCTATTTCTTATTCAGGTTGTAGAGACATGAATTTAGCTTAGCTCTGAACACTTTAGATGATTTTTGCAAATGTGTTTTTCACCCATATTAATAAAAATAATATTTATTTATTACCTCTATCATAATTTACACCTTATTGTACAGCTCATAATAAGTACAGGATAACTATATAATAATACATGCCAGTATACAGGGATATTTGTAAAACACTAACAACCTTGCAGGACTGTATTACCAACATCATAAACAACAACTTTTGTTGTATGACTTTTTACAAAACATCATTCATTTACCAAAATCAAACCTTCAAGATTTTGTTGTTCTATCTAACACATTTCAACTCTGTATTTGCAAGCGCATCAAATCAATCTATCAATCCTCGCTTCCCTCAACTATTGTAATATTTAGTACTTAAGTAAGTATGTTTAATTTAAATATTTTTATTTTTGTATAAAAATCTGATAAACTAAAATATGACACATTTTTAAGTCAGAACAAAAGTTTTTGTTTATGATGTTAGTGACATACTTAGTCCTAAGAGGATGCCAGTGTTTTACAAATAACCCTGTATAGTATCTATTTCTATAACATACTGTAGTATACTACAGGGCATAATGTAAATAGATGAACATAATCCAAATACAGCTTCGGCCCATAGAAATAAATATGTTCTTTTAAGTACCTACTGAGTAATTAAAACATTAATAAAACTTACCGTTATTTCTGTGTTTGTTGCGCTAGGTGGTGTTCCATTCTCTGTAAACTGCAGTCCGAAATAGTCCTTTTCAACTAATTCCAAATGTTGATACACTTGTTCTAAAAGCACATTTCCTTTAGCTTTTTTCTGAAATGAAAAAACTCACTCTATAAGGATTTCAAGGTGGGTCTAAGCTAGAGGAGATGAGCATGAGCGGAACACGAGCTGAGCTCAAATTCATGCGACATGGACCAACTTTAGAGAAGCTAAACATAGGTTTGAGCTTGTCAAACGTTGATTCACTTTTAAACATTTAAACATAACTGAATAGTCTAGTATATGTATAATATTAAAGCAAGATTTGATATTCAACTCTTCAATCGTGATAGTTAGATAGAGACACAATAGTAAGACAATGGGTGCGCGAACGCTGGCAGTCTTTCTATTGTGTCTCTAATTACGATATTCAAAAAGTTATAATAAAGTTGTACACTGCAGACTAATCCCATATTACTTATTGTAAATTCAGTCAGTCCATCCTAATATTATCTGGTAGATATTGCTGACAGTGATAAAACTGCTTTTGCACCCATAGATTAAAGTTTGTGTCAAAATTTTGTTACTATTTTGAAGTACAATAAAGTTTATCCTATTCTAATCTCTGGCAGTTGGGTCCCTTGCCTCCAGGACCTTATAAAGGTATCCAAGGGGTCCCAGGCCACTTGCAGAGGTTCAGTTAGACACTTTGAATGGGATGGGGCACCTACACAAGATTACTAAATGCACCCAAAGGTAGCCCGGTTGGTGCCTGACTATAGCAAAATATAGAAACAAAAGTCATTTTGCTACTAATTTTTGTATCTTAATTCATGAATCCCCAAGCGACCACCGGTGGCCGCGCATCTATTGTCTTACTATTGTGTCTCTAATTGACGGTATCTGAAGGGTTAATGGGATCAGCCCACCTACTAAAAACAATAGAAAGAAATGCTAAGTCTATCCTATTCTGGTATACACGGAATTTCTACTTAATTCATGAATCCGCAAGCGACCACCGGTAGGCGCGCATCTATTGTCTTAGTATTGTGTCTCTAATTGACGGTATCTGAAGGGTTAATGCAACATTAAATATAAGTCTCTTTTCAACAACTTCACTTTCAATGTTTCCTGACAATGAATTATTTGAGAATTACTTAACAAATAAGAAAATATGAGAATCTAATAGGTAAGTAGATCAAAAACATTAAAATTCAATGAACCATTAAACATTAAAACATTAAATTTTAATGTTCATTCACTAATAGTTAAATTATTACATAATTTCAAAGTTTATCAATGAATAATATCATGAATGTTTGCAATACTATCACTTTCTTAATTCATGAATCCCCAAGCGACCACCGGTGGCCGCGCATCTATTGTCTTACTATTGTGTTTCTAATTGACGGTATCTGAAGGGTTAATGAACTGATAGACACTTCCGTTGATGAAACACTCATAAAACTTGCAAATGTTAAATTAATTAAGATTTAATTATTGTTTTTGATGTAAACATTTGACAGTATTATTATATTCTATATTTTTGGGATATATTGCAGAATGCATGTTTGTTTATTAACTGCAAAACTATTGGAACTCTCAGGTGCAAAGTAAACCACATCCATGGTAAGCATGTCAGGGGTTTAGACCCAACTTATAGGGCAAAAAAAAGAAAATAAGTAAAAACAATTACCTCGATTTGAAATGAGTGCTGTGTATCATCCAGAAATTGCACAGTGACATTGAAGATGTTGAGCTTGCGTTCGCGCGCCAGTTCCGAAGCACGCACGTTGTACGTCCCACTAGAACTGCTGAAGGCTCGTCTTGATACACTCTCGATCATCTCATCAATTAGTCACCCGCGGGCCGCGTTTCTACCGGATTCCAATGAGACGACGAGTCAACGCCCGACGAAGGCGAAACTACACTTATCGCGTAACAACACTTACGACGATTCAATTACGTATTATCGAAGCAAACTTCAATTAACCTCATGAATCATTGTAGTAGACCTTCGCGGCGACATGTATCTTTACAATGCACAAACGGTATTCCCAACACATGAGGCTGACGTAGAGTAGTATTTTACGCAATTGTTCGTCCCGAAAGCTTTACAAACATTATAAACTCGTGTTTATTATTATTGTCAGATGTTCGATCATGTATTTCGGTCCGCGGTTATATTTATAACCAATGTATACAGTTGAAGACACGACTTTGTGCTAAACAGGTCCTTTATTCTTAATATAGGTTGTCCTTGTTTTAATTTCTATTTATAAATCTACTATTTTCGTCAAATATTCTACAAATTCACTGTATTGCTGATAAGAAATTCCGCCATATTGGTATCAGAAGTGCTAGGGATGGGTAAGCGTAGCATTCTTGAGTGACATTTGGTCTAAACGAGTTTTGTTTATAACATAACTTATTCGAGTTAATTTTTAATGTAACCGAGCTAGTGTTTTTATTTACATTACATATTCTGAATGTGTAAATTTTTCAGATATTTAAACTGCTGAGTGACAAAAAACACCGGAATAGACACGCCGTTCAATGATATTTAAATGTAACATGATCAAAATTTCACTTTTAATAATATTTTACTACTTTACCTATGTATAGTAATACTCATAATATGATAAATAGTAATCAATTTGAAATTTCAAGTTGGCATAATTATTCGACGATATCAAAACGTGCAACACTAGTGATGATTGTGCGTTTAGTTATATCACATGTTCTTGCTCTAATTATTTTAATTTTCTTTAATAATCCCATAGCGAGATAATTATATTTATAATAAATTAAATATAATATTTCAGTTCTAAGCGTATTTACAATATTAATTCAAAAAGTAACATTATGATGATATTAGGTAGTTACGAAACGCAATAAACGAAGTTAGCGCCATTGTTTGTTATCGGCAAAAAATGGCGGGCTTTTTAAACGAATCGTGACCAAGATCGTGACACAAATTATTCAATAAGTTTTATTTTTATTTATTTCGTTGTTCAACAGTTAAAATGAGTAGGTAAGTTGATACTATCATAATCGTTATAAAAGCTACCTTTTGGAGCTCACCCTGGCCCCAATAGGCTTTGACCCAGCTGGGCCCCTGCTGTTGCTGACAGCTCCTCGAGGCGCACGGGAACAGTGCGCGCGGTCGAAGATTTAGGCTCGGTCCGGACAGTTACCGGGCGGTCGGACAGCGAGCTACCTACCCATTGCTCGCCATCCGCAAGTGCGCGCCTACGGTGGCCGAAGAGTCCATCTGCTGATATTGAATAAGTATCTACTTAGCCACCGAAGCTTTGGTTGATACGGCTAACTTCGGCGGACCACCAGCATCCATAGGTACTTACGGCTAATAACATGTAAGTACCTAAGTACCGGACTGATTTTCCATTCTAACTGAATTTTCACTCGTAGGTACTATTCTCCTGTATCCAGATAGTCTGTCTAGAATAGGTAGATGTTTTTAACCTTTATTCTATTAGATAAATAGCCGTACTTTTAGATGTACTTACTAATTATCTATATTGATAGCTCATTATTATTATTATTCGTAGAGACATTCGTGCCAACAAATCCGGTGTTGATCAAACTGGGTCGACTAACCTCATCAGCAACTCGAAAATAATAGGTAAGTATCTACCTACCTACATGGGCTAGAACATAGGTACATACGTAGTGAGTTAAAGAATGAAGTTAAATAATAGGTACTAATGTAGTGGGTAGGGTAGGTAGGCATCTACAGTCTTCTCCCACTCTTTCATGTCAAACTCTTTCTGACTAAAACTACAACCATGTTCCTTCAGTTAGATACCCTTTGTGTTTTAGAGGTCTCTTGAACACCTAGCCGGAATTACAAAAAAAAATCAATCGTTGATAATGTTGTTTATGAATCTATATTAAACATATAATTTTTTCAAACCTACTAACCTGGCCCGTTACCGAGGAAGTAGACTTCAGAAAGTCACTGTATTATGGCACTGCTCGGACACTTGAGCCTAAAAGCACGGGTTTCCCTTTCAGAAGTCGTTTCATGGCCCCAGTAGACTTTGTCCCTATTTAGTCCCTTACGGTTTAGCAGACGTCTTTTGAGGTGCGCGTGAAACAGTAGGTATGTATGCGTCGTTCTTTACTCGGCTAATGTAGTGCTTTCGACCTACTTAACTGCGCACCTAATCATCTGTATATTTATTATCGATGACCACATGACCAATTTGAAAGTATATTTTTGGAGGTATGAGGAACAGAGAGCAAACCTCCATTGAAAAGGGAGGATCCTCCGACCAGACAGGTGTTATAGTCTGGTGGGCGACTGCGCGGTAGATGATTTCGGGCTGTAGTAATATATTCAAATCACGCGGAGAACTTTGATTGCGCGATGCAGGATTTCGTATTTTCTTCGTAGTTCTTAAGCGGCGTCATAGATGTCGCTACACGTTCAGTTATCAGATTGTAGATGTTGTTGTGTGTGTGGTGTTTGTGTTTGTGTCGTTGTGGCGACGCTTGGAGGAGGCCTATGTCCAACAGTGGACGTCTTCCGGCTGATATGATGATGATGAGATGTTATGACTAATAGCCGAAGTGCGGTTACATCTAGTTTTAGCCGGCTACAACTAGGTGTATCCGACCACGTGTTGTTAAACTTAGGTGTATCCTACTTATCTCAGTTAGACCTAGGTTTAGCCTTTATCATAGTGGCTATAGAACTAGGTGCAGCCACACAGCGGTGGTTAAACTTAAGTCTATCTGGCTAGGACTAGTTGGTTTTCAGTGTAGTTAAGCATGGTTTTGTTTTGAGATTCTTATATTGCATTTCCCAATTGATTCGATTATATTGAAAACTTCGGCTATCAGTAGTTTAGTCGTCTGCAAGGGAGTTAGTTTAAAAGTTATGATCCGATAATTTTATTTATTCACACCATAATGCTACATTACAGTTATGTGACAGATTTATATTTATGAGCCCTTAAGAAGGATTATCCACAAAAAATGGTAAGAGTAGGTAGGTAAGGGTTAGGGATAGAAA
Organism: Mythimna lalbum; assembly: GCA_949319445.1. Lineage (NCBI taxonomy): Eukaryota > Metazoa > Arthropoda > Insecta > Lepidoptera > Noctuidae > Mythimna > Mythimna lalbum. Next base: position 16,917,478 of record OX439358.1, on the reverse strand, counting down.
TAATGAATAAAACCAGCAATCAAACAGTTATCTGCCTTTATTCTGCATCTCTTCATAAACCAGCAGCCATAATCATTCGTTCGGTACCATTATAGGAAGAAAAAATTAATACACTATTACATATTGTTACAGTTTGGTTTGAATATGTGTTACAGCTGAAGTATGTGTAGATTTTATAATTGTATTACTATTATTATTATAGATACATGATGGATCATGAAAACCAGGGTGCAACGCGATTTTGCATGGTAATATTTTTTTTCTTTATTTTAATTATACCTTTAACGGGACTAGCAGTTTTATCGTTAAATTATATCATTTGTACTTAGCATTCTATGCTCTTTCTATTACGCTAATGTTTGATGGGAATCAGATTTTTCATACATTATAAATTGTATGGAGATTTAATACTATACATTTAAAAACATTAAACGACATTTGCTGGCGTTTTTCTTCTAGAAAAGTGTAAAGAAGATTCATTTAAAGAAATGGCTTGCAATAACAAGGGTAATCTAATTGATTTATAAATGAGAAACCTGACTCCTTTTATTATAAGTACAGAGATTACGTGCAACATCGCATCGCACAATTTTTTAAGTCACTGTTTACCTTACTGCTCGTGGCTTGTGTAGTGTTGTGGTGTGTTTAAGTCGATAAAAAACCCTTTCCGTGAATATGATTTTTTAGTTTATGGCCAAACATCCCTTTTTTTAAATACGCTTTTTTGCATTTGTAATATTTTTGAAAATATAAATTTTGATAATATTTTTTCCCTTTGTTCCTAAATATTAATCCAAATAGTTTTATTATCCTTAATATTGTATTTACAATTTTTCAACAGCCGAAAAATATGTTCAATTTTTATAATATTATTTTTTTAACGACTCTTGTTAAGTAGTAGGTAACAGTACAAATATTAATGATCACAAGTTGGTTTTCATTGGTCATTAACATACAATATTACAATTACAGCCTTATTCCTATTGGTAATACAGTTAACAGCAGGTCTTTATTTGAAAACTATCTAACTAAATTATTTACATAGGTATGTGATATTTTGCGAGAGGTATGATTTTGGAAGTATAATAATGTTATACAAAGTATACCTTTCAAAAGGATTTAAATATATACCTAGTCAACCATTAAAAACTGAAAGAAATCAGCAAATATCACGGTTTTTAATTTTGTATTCCGAAATATCGATAAGGCACCTGTCTCCATAGACGTGGTGATATAATGCAATGACACAATTGCAAATAAAAAAATTTTGTTTGTCGATGATCTCAAATATTTTTAAATATCACTGTGCGTGCACCGAATAGTAACATCGAGTATTCTTAATTGTGAGTTTCACCGAGATTATCATATAAATTTTATTTAGGCATATTTCTCGCACAAGTTTATTTCTTAAAACATAATTATATATAACGTCAAATTTTAGTACTTTTGGAAAATCTACATATCATAAGTATACTCTTCAAAATCTACATTTCCAAATGCGAGGCAATTTTATTAGTTTAACAGTCACCGTGCGAGAAATATGCGCATTAAAACCATCTAACTTTAATTTCAAGACCCCCTGTTACATGTATTTATTTCTATGAAAATGTGAATATTAATTATTCCAATTATAAACAAACTGCTGGATGAAAATCGAAACCATATCGTTAATATCGCCACAAAATCCAACTTGAATACTGCCTAATTACAATAAAACTTTTTTAAAAAGCTATGAAATTATACTTAATACATAAAACTAATAATACATTTCATTAAAATCAAATTACGAAAACAATATTTACAGTTTACGGCAATATTAGGTAATAATTATATTTAATTAATCTATACATATCGTTTTATACCTATCTATCAACAAAAACCTACTATAGATTAATAAAAAAATCTTAGTAGGATATACTAAGATTGACGACACATTTTAACTACTTTCATAATATCAATATTAATCTTAGATCTAAAAAGTGCAACATTCGCTAAAGAGAACGAAACAACTCAGAGTATTTTAATAAATTAATGTATCAGCTACATTACATTGTTATTGACGAAAATTAAACATATTGTACTTATTTACAAAATGCAATCTTTATACAAAAGAAAACCTGAAAGCTACACTATTTTTTCATGTATGAAACATAAGTTGCCATTGTTGTGAGTTTTGCTAGACCTTTATGAAAAGAGTGAAAGTTTCTATTTCATCAAATTTTCTTTTCTTTTATAATCAGTTTATTTTAAAAATACAAATAATGGGAATGGAAACGTTGAAATGGTTAAGTGATTTTGACAATTCAATTTTATTACTTTGTACTAGTAAACACCTACATTAATCGCTACGACATTCCATTCATATCATTGTAAACTACATCGAGACGAATATTTCAGTCGAAATTTGTTTTATAATACATTTACGTTACACTTAATACTATTATCTACTTTCCATGTTTCATATTGGCTGGAATCGCATAAAGATTTGCGGTTAAGGCCAGACTTTTCATCAAATTAAAACAAAAAGAAACATTCGCCTTCATAAATAAGACACTATCGATGCAAATTATAATTAATTTGAATATCGAGACGAGATCACGAATCTACGTGCAGATCTTAAAGCGAAACCATCGATACCGATAGGATTATCTCACGGTCGCACCCCATCACTAAACTCTATCATTTTGTCGTTATTTTTCGTATGAGTTCCTGTACACAAATGGAAAAAATTGGATAAAAATTCAATGTCCATTGATGGATTTAAAACTAGCATGATGGACCTTTTTAATGGACTTATGGACTTGGGAATGTGTCCAATATTCGCAGTTGTGTACAGGATTTTCCAGATGAAATGTTCATATAGCTGTTGTATTTAGACCATGCCTTTGGACATCATTCTGACGGTATTCTTGAGAGCCTGCCGTTTGTTACAGAACCATATTCTAATGACTTCACGTTCGTAGCCGAGCTGATGCGCCAGTCCAGTGATTTCAGTGCCTGAAAAAATGAGAACAATAGCATCAAGGTTTTTTATTTAAGGTAACGACTACCAAATTAGATTATTATGTAGATATAGTTCTTTATTTGTTACAATGTGACATTATGACGAATTAGAATGCCTTATTTAGTATAAGGAAAATTTAGTTCACTGAAATGTGTGAGCAAATTCTTATTGATAAATTCGTGGTATTAGTAGTTCTGACACATTCATAATATGACCAATAATTTAATAGGCACACATGTCAACCCTAAAGTAGGTCAAGCTATACAGGTCCTTCAACCTGTTAGGGATATATTTCGCCGGGACACCATACAGACACCAGAGTCGCCACACGTCCGAGCTGGTCACGCCACTAAATTGGTTGCGCAACCAAACGGACACCCGGTGAGTAACTCTCTATAGTGCTGTATACATTTTATTGGTAGCGGCGACTGGTCGCGCCGCCATTGTGTCTTGGTGAAATATAGCCCTTAGTGACGACAATTTGCAGATCAGAATAACATAGTAATGATGGGAATTAGACATTAAATCATTAGCTTGTAGTTTATCTGGGAGACCCATGTTTATTAGCAGTAAGTACCTACAAATAATGTTGAAGCCATTTTTTTACCTAGTTATACTCTATTCGAAACAATATTAAACATTTAAATAAGCCGTTTTTTACCGTCCGTTCAATCAATTTTGACTTCTATTTCGTAGGCATAATGGTGGCATTAAAGCAAATAAATGGTTACAATACCAACTATTTACTGCAGCCGTGATTTATCATGCAACTAACGAAATAAAGGTCAAAACCAGACTGTAAAAAAGCTTTGTTTGAGTTATCCTTCCTTGGCCAAATTACTCTGTAGCAAGTCGGAGTTTGTGCCTTAAGGTGGTGCATCATGACTCACATTTTCACTGGTTTTTCATACAACCGCTCATAACTGATTATGACGTTATTACACATTTTTCATTAGATATTTTGGAAACACAGTATCTTGTGGATATTATCTAGGTTTCTAAAGAAACCAATTTCTAAATTTGTGTAAAACATCCAGTAAAAACCTCTGAAAATGTCCTATTTTGTATGGGTATAAGTGGATTTTACAAAACCAAAAAGTCTACATATTGTACTGATAAATGTTCGGATTTCGTTTTCTTTTTTTCAAACGATAGAAGCGTACTAAAATTTTCAGTTGTATCAGGGTATGTTTACGCATATGCACAAACACGCGTACCAAGAGGTTTTATATATATGCTATATATATACCATACAATTATATTCCATAATAATAATAACAAACACTTGTTCGAACTCGCGGCCCCAATCACTTCGGCCACCGCTGAAAGCTGTGTATTTTTTATAGATATGCCTTCTTTACAAGGCAATATGGTTTCCTCACTCATTGGCCTGATGCCCTTCCTCAATATTTCGTTTCTGTTCTAACATCAGTTTATTTGGGATTGATGCAACCATTTTTGTTGCATATTACTTAGTTGTCTTCATTCATTCATTACAGAATCGACTCTCGTTTTATTCAGCATTCATCGTTTCGCTGCTTTTGTTCTGCTGCTATAACCACATTCATGCTCAAAACTTTTTTTACAATATTTTTTTTCTCTACTTTTACTCAATTCTTATTCGATTTCTTATTGTATTCGTTCGTATAACACCGTACGTGTGTAATCTTTGCAGTAATAGGCAAGTATCAGCCTATACGGCTTTTTTTTTTTTTCTCGACGGGGAAAATCATCTTTGACGAAACCCGCTCTTGGGTGGAGCGGGAGACAGTGTCAGACTCTTACTGACTAAAAACCCCGCGCCGTTCCTTCTAGCCTTCATACCGGGGCACGAGCTCCCTTTCGGACAACCCTGTCCCCAGTAGGCTTCGACCCAGCTGGGCCCCTCCTGCTGCTGACAACTCCTTGAGGCGCGCGGGAACAGTGCGCGCCGTCGACGTCTTGGACTCGGTCCATTACCGGACGATCGGACAGCGAGCTACCCATGGCTCGCCGTCCGCGAGCCCGCGTCTACGGTGGCCGGAAATCGGGATCGGAATCCCGGCGACGGCGGCGAGGGCGCCGTTGCCTGATGCGGTCGGCCTCCTCCTTTGCAAGCATTACTGCTTCGCAGAAGGAGGCGACCGCCTGCCATTCCTCCTCGCTCCGGACCATGGCCTCGACCAGGGCCCGGCGCGAGAGGTCTCCGCCGCCGATCGCCCCCACGAGGGCACGGCGATGCTCCGCCCAGGCAGGGCACACCTCGACGGTGTGCTCCACCGTGTCCTCCGGGCGTTGCGCACAGTGGCGACACCCGGGCGTCTCTTCCGCTTGAATCCGATGCAGGAACCTCCCGAACTTGCCATGTCCGGTGAGGACCTGCGTCATGCGGAAGGTAAGGACGCCGTGAGGTCTTTCCAGCCACGCCTCAAAGAGGGGACTTACCGCCATAATCGTGGCGTGCCCAGCACTGGGTTGCAATAGCCGTTGACGCCATTTCACCATGAGATCCCGCCGGAGCTCTGTCCGCCATGCCTTGACATGTTGCGGCAGTGGACTTTCACCCCGGCGTTGCATCTCCACGCGCATGTCGTGCATGTGTGCAAGGACTGTTGCCTCCAGATCCCACGGTGGTAGGCCAGCCAGAAGGCTCGCCGCTTCACGGGAGATCGTGCGATAACCCCGCACCATCCGTATTGCCATGACCCTCTGGCAGGCGTTCAGTATGGATGCCGGTCGCTTTGCCAGCGACGGCGCCCACACCGGCGCCCCGTAGAGGGCCATGGACCGAACGATCCCTGCGTAGAGCCTTCGGCAGGAGGCGTCTGGACCCCCAAGGTTGGGCAGGAGCCGCTTGAGAGCAGCCCCAGCCCGGAGAAGCTTGGGAGCCAGACGTCGGAAATGTTCTACGAAATTCCACCGGCTGTCGAGGACGAGTCCCAGATACTTCATCGTCGACCCGACGCCGATGCGAACTCCTCCTACCGTAAGCTGGGAGTCCGATGGTGGCGCGTTCCGAGGGCCGTGGAAGCACATTGCCTCGGATTTATGCAGCGCCACCTCGAGTCCCAACTCCTGGATCCTACCAACGGCTATCGCAACCCCGCGTGTCGCTAGAGCGACCGCCGCCTGGTGCGACTCTCCCTGCGCTAGGATCAGCGTGTCGTCTGCGTAGCACACCACGCTGACCCCGTCAGGGAAGTCGCCGCGCAGCACGTAATCGTATCCGATGTTCCACAAGGGTGGGCCTAGAACCGACCCCTGCGGAACACCGCACGACATCTCTCGACGTTTCCAGTCTCCCTGGTGACCGGGGTAGACAATGTACCTGTCTGACAGGTACGCCTCGACCACTCGACAGAGGTATTCGGGCACCCGGTGGTACCGGAGTGCCCTCCGGATCGTACTCCAGGGCAGGGAGTTGAAAGCGTTGGCAATGTCCAAGGACACTGCCACGACACACCTACCCTGGGACACCGCTTCCCCCGTCGTGAGGGCTCGCACGCGCATGATGGCGTCTATGGTAGAGCGCGCCCTGCGAAAGCCGAACTGTCCGTCCGACAAGTCCGGCCCCACCCGCGTTAGCCGCACGACGAGGCGGTTTGCAATTACTCTTTCAAAGAGCTTGCCCACCTCGTCGAGCAGCACAATGGGCCGGTATGCGGACGGAGAGTCCGCAGGGCGCCCTGGCTTCGCTACGAGGACCAGTTTCCCTGTCTTCCAGCGAAGTGGGAACTGGCCCCTCTCCAGGCATGCGCTGAAGAGCCCTCTCAGTCGAGGCCCGAGAGCCTCCATGGCCAGGACCCAGGCTTTCCCCGGCAAGCCGTCGGGTCCTGGGGCGGTGTTTTTGGCACTCAGCCTTCGCACCGCCACTCTCAACTCTACCTCGGTCACTTCTGGAGCATTGTCATCGTCGTCGCTGTTGCGGTCCGCGTCAGACACCGCTGGCGGAGGCGGAGCCATGGGCGGGGGGAGTGTTCCCCCCGCGCAGGGAACAGAGTGCCAACAACACCCTCCACGAGTTGGGGCCGGAGACTCTGAGTCAGCGGCGGAGCCCAGGGGCGGAGCTTGTCCCGTACCAATTTGTACGGGCGCCCCCATGGGTCCGCGTTCAGAGACCCCAGCCACACGTTGCGGGCCTCGAGTTTGGCCCGCTTTATCTCCGTTCGGAGGGTGCGTTTTGCCTCCCTGTATCCCTCATATAGCTCCGCCTCTCTAGCCTCCGCATCCGGCGGGCGGATGCGGCGCCTGCAGTGTCTGGCGTACCGGCGTCGCGCGTGATTGCACGCGTTGCGCAGGGCGCCGATCTCCGGCGACCACCAGTACACCTGGCGCTTAGCTCGTCCTGGACGGACACGGGGCATTGCCGCATCGCAAATTTGCGACATGGCCTCCTGGAACCACTCCGCCTCGACGTCGATGTCGACAGGCCTGTCCGGTGCTTGCACCCAGGCCTGTACCGTCGCGGCTTCCAAGAGGAGCTCCCGGTCCATCTGCTTAAGCGCCCACCGCGGACCGCAAGGGCTCTGTCGGACCGGCGCGGCTGAGGTTTCGGCGGAGACGTCAAACCGGATGTACCGGTGGTCGGAGTACGTCTCCACCTCCTCCATAACGCGCCAGTCGACGACACGCGGCGACAGAGCGGGGCTGGCGAACGAAATGTCCACCACCGACTCACCCCGCATCCTCACCAACGTGGGGACAACAACAACGTGTAATCTTTGCAGTAATAGGCAAGTATCAGCCTATACGGCTGATACCTGCCAGTGCTGCGGGATTGCTCGAAATAGTTAACTCATATGTCAATTGTAGGAATACAAGTCAGTAAATGTCTGACCCTCCCTCTGGATCTGACCTGAACGGGAGAAGTTGTTTGATGACTTCCCACCCAAAACAAAGAAATATTCTCAGCTGTATGCCTATAATTCAACCCTATTTTTGTTTCGCCTCTTTATTTTCACGAAAATATTTATATATTTCTTAGAATACCTATAGGAAGTCCTAAGTTGTTCCATATCCCAACTTTGCGTTACTAAAACCTAAAGCAGCAGTCCATTCATAACCACGAGGACTTATTAAAACCCAATTAAATCTCACAAAAGTTGGATTCAAATGACTAAAATATCGTCAAGCTCACCAGAAGGATGGGTGTTCCTTTCAAAATGCGCGTTGAGCAGTTCCAGAGCTTGCGGTGTGAATGAAGTTCGTCGTTTTCTCTTCTTGCTTGGCTCCATGCCTATAAAATCTGTCAGATGGTTCTGCCCTGAAGCGTACCTGTAATGACCACAATTTTGGACTTTAAAATTAGATATCTAAGACAGGATTTTAAGTGAGCAGCTGTAAGAACTTTGAATTCGACCGGTCCTTTGTGTAGTGTCCCTGTATCTTTGAGTGCTAAGGAAAGGTGATAAAGCAAGCGTTAGTTGTGTTATTTCGTGATGAATTTCCTAAGATTATGTTGCTAAAACGATAAAATCTGTCTTAACGACACAATCTTATGAAGTTCAAAGCATGTTGTAAGCTGATTTTTATTTTAACTTTTATGAAAAATACGCTTCTCGAACTTTTAGTGCATATACATGCTACACATTCGGTGAACGTATGTTTCTTAGTTAAGGTAAATGCTCCAGAAGATTTTATCATCAAATAGTTATTTGATAGGGTTAGATGACCTAAGAGAGTTTTATTATAGATTTTAATAAGAAAATTCGAATTTCGCGGGCTATCCTGGCTCGTTCACCTTAAAACAGCACCGAAAATACAAAGTGCAAGTAATGGAACCAACAAAATGAGCCGAATCCGACGCAAGATTCGCATCAATTTGTTGGAACCTTCAGAGGCCCTACCTGAGCTCTTAACGCGACCTGAACTGAACTCCTAAAGGGATAGCTATATAGAGTGTATAACTTCATCTCTCTTTCTCGTTCGTACGCCTGGCATTTATCACACTTAACACATCATGGTAAGGCCCTAGTTCTATAGAAATCAACAATTAGGAACTTGCATAAGACTGACTCTTCGGCAGTGTAAAAGTGCCTGTAAATGTTTTAGTCTTTCAAGAAATACTTCGAACCGGAGACCTGCAGATCTAGATTACTTTTGAAGTCTTAGAAGACAAAAAGAATAGGGCTGCAGAAAAAGAAGAACATATACATTCTTTTGACAAGAGATACAAAATTTTTGTCTTTCCATAAAACTTTTTCTATGCGTCGATAAAAAAAATATCAATCACGATTACATAAATGGAAATAATACAGATTATGTCAACTTATTCATGTTCATATTAAATTTAATATTAAACGGCTGTTGGTAATAATAAGCCTTGCTCTGGTTTCATAATGCCAATGTCATTGGAATTATCTTACATAAATGAATTTTCTTATTTTATCTTTTATTTCCCAGGTTTCTACTGTAATAGAAATAATTGAGCTTCTGTATGTTGTCTATCAGTAGTTTTATCTTCATTGGCTTAATCTTTATCCAAGATATTTTTGCTATTTAAGCCTTAATTCGCAGCTTAGCTTCTTGTCTAACTATGTAGTTCCTTTTAAAGTATTGTATCTCTTCGTATACTTCGAAAAGTAACACAAAGTTTCCATTAGGCTTTCGTAAACTATTCTGTTCCTTAACTGTTCTGTTACCTTTTTAAACTTGTGCCCTCTTTACAAAAATAGACGAAGGCTGTCTATCTAGTTCATTCGACAGCTCAGTAGACTTCCGACTTTAATTTGTAGCTGCTCCATTTACAACAACTTTGTAGATAGACACAATAATAGATGTACCTAGTACTTAATAATAAATTAACGAGATCTCCGAAGTTATACAGGAATTAATTCAAGTACTATAACCAACAGAGGCGGTCGTTAAAAATTACCACCAAGAGGGGACCGATTGCAAATTCAATGCACCCATTTGCAATGTTAAACCGTAGCGTTGCATTCAGATAATGCATTTTAATGATGCAAAATGTCGATCGATGGATCCTGCTGGCATCTTACGGCGTCATTACGTCGTCGTTGAAGATTTAAGTGACACCTGGTTCAGTTTAGTTTTAAATGTTATGGAAAAAAGGAGTTCATTGATTGGTTAAGTGTTCGAGTTAAACGAAGAACGTTTTGATTATGATGTTTGTTTCAAGACTTGTTTATGTCAAGTAAGTAGAATTTTTAGAAATTACTATTTTTAACGCCTTTATCTCATCACTTCGTTTTTACTTATAACTTTATAGAGACTGTAAGTTAATCAAAAATGTTTGTTAGCAAATTAGTTGTTGAGCTCACTATATTTTTAGATCTTCTTCAATGGTTCTATGCTTACGAGCTGTGAGATTAATAATTCAGGTGTTTCGAACAGTTTAAATCAGTATAAGCTAAGTTTGAAATTGTACTTCAATTCTAAGTTTAGATAAACTAAATGTAGACATTATATACATAATTATATGTATTCTGTAGTGTATATATTTTTCTAGACGTTATTTTATTTACGTAACAAGACCAGAGGAAATCGTTTTCAAGAGTGATTCATAGTTTTCTATTACAGTTACCTTAATATTATCAACAATACTGATTTGGTGAGAATTTTAAGGTGAGTTACATTAATGTTGATGATTTAGAAGAGTGCTTTAGAAAGTCGACACGAAATTAAAAACAATGTGTTAGTTGTGATCCAAGTGAGACACGCCTTAATCGAAAACCATAATAACGATGATGATTCCTAATGACAACCAAAACATAAGAAAAAAAAAAGAATACCGATATGCAGAAAATAACAAAACACGCTCAAACTAAGCAACCGCACCATATACACTAAACATGCATGATATAGCCAGTGTGTGTTAAATCCGTCTTTGATGAGCACGATGAATTAGGAACAACTGATTTCAGGAAAGGGTAAGAAGAAATTAGTTATTCCTAATTTCGGGTAACGGTGAGTGTTAGACGTTAATCGTACAGCGGATCCAAATAAACATAAAGCCTAGCCCGTAAAAGCATTAGTTAGTCCAGATTTGAGAAATGTCTTTCACAACGTTGCTAAGCATTATAGGCCAAATGTTTCACGAACACGGTGTAGCACATAACCACGAACATAACTCACTCAAACAAATATTTACCTCTCTTCAGCTTCCTTCATCCAACGTTCGAGCACCGGTTTGATTTTCTGCGCACTTTTTGGTGTTATATCCAATTTCTCAAATCTGTATCGAACATAAATGTAATGTTAGACTTTGCTATGCGAGCACCGGTCAAATGAAAATCTAACGAGAAGCACCTTTAGAACGCGATGTAACTCTTTACCCGATCCAAATTAACAGAGGCATAAACACAGGACATTGACATTGCGTTAACGATTTTAGAGAGAGAAAAAAACAATAGGCAATTTAGTCTGCCGAGGTAATCAGTTTGATTAATACCGAACAAGGTAACAATAAAACAACGGATTCAGTTAGAAACGAAAGGTAACGTATGCCAATGCCCTGGCTTTGAATTGCGCAAAATGAATATTAATAAAAATAAGAGTAATGAAAATAATACATCATGCTATATTAGATGGAAAGTTAGATATTACTCATCGAGATGTTACAAATAATAAAAGTGATAAAGTTCTCACAGCGATTACTCATAGTGTCGAATCGACATGGTTTGGTAGCCGGCACATTAGTGTAGCGCGTTTGTCTTAACATCAAAATGTAAGTCGGCCGTATGATGTATGGCGCCTTCGCTGTAATTACCCGAATGCAAATACCGTACACGTGTGAAAAGGAAAAGAAAGAACGTCAAAACCGGTAATTACAAATAATTATATACGGCATACATTCAAAAGGTATGCACGGATCGCCGATCAAGATAAGATTACATTAAACAGCGTTGAAACATTTTGATTTAAAGACATTCTGCGTGTGGACTCGGCCGATATAAGTGAGCCAAAGCGTGTACTTAATGTATGTTAAGTATCTACGAATTTATCTCCATTATCTTAGCTCCATTTTGAGACATTACTACAAAGTAAATGCAAGCTGCATGCAGTTGGATGCAGGATTGATGAAGATAAATTTGGAGATATTGTGTGTAGGGATAAAAAACAAAACACATACATGTTTTGTTGTTGTGAAGACAGCTGAGCTGCTAGCATCTGCGAAGCCAGGGCACTGGGGACGGTAACAAATATTATGTTAGATTATGTCGTAGCCAGTGGCGGTGACAGTACTCCAGCGAAGTGAGCGGGAGCAACATCACTTCTCAACAAATCTAGAAAGATTAGGAACAAAGTCGCACGCTACGATGTCACTAAACAAACGTTACATGATCTTACGCTAGATAATGAAGTAAATAATACGACACGCTTTGTTGATCAATATCATTTGAAAAGGAAATTCAATTTTCATAACAAAATTATTCGGGTTTAGTCGTCCACGTCGGATGTTTTGTGTGTTGGTTATTTAACTTTAATGTTATGCTGGTCGAGATGCCCTGACGCATTGTGCTTCATATGAAATTGTAATGCACTCGGACTCGGGTTAATGGTTAATTCAATATTTTGTTATTGACATCGTTCCAAGTGGCAATGACCATGCGCTTGATTGTTTTCAAAACAGATCAATAAGGTACGACGTTTCGAACCATTTTAAAATGTTGTTGTTTCAATATAGTTCTTTACCGTGAATCTCGATGTTAACACTTTTAATGGAGAGCAAAAAGTATTGTTCTTACAATTCTGAAATGTTTTTATAGGATTCTTTGGTTAAATTAGATTTGGGTAGCTAAACGTCTCGAGTTTGTGAAAATGATTAAAAATAATTTTGTTGACTTTTGTTCATTGTGAACTTTAACAAAAAGCTTCAGTGAGATGGAACGAGGGACACTAAATGGAATTCTTTTCTCAAAAACAATAATATGTTTTAATTAAAATGCAAATTAATTAAGTCCAGTATAATAAAAGGGGTAACTACCATGTAGCGACGTCACGACACCAAATTGGAGGGAGACGAAAGAAAAATTAATGGGAAATGAAATCACGACAGAACAAAGACAGGGGAATTCTACTCTTTTTAATTACACGAAAAAAGTAATTACGGCAAGATAATTAATTAACTGGAACAGAAGTAACGATTAATGATTTTATTATACGAAGGAGGTCGTCGGGGGGTGGCTTGGAATTGAAATTTCCTTCGGCTTGTGCCGGTCGCATTCCGTTTTGCATCGAAATTCGATTTGTTCACGGGCAACGTTGTTTCGAGTGATTTGATTCAATTAAACATTATGAGCGTAAAGCTGTGCTGAAGCGTGATTAATTCGTCGATTTACGTAGTATAAGGTAACGTAAGAAAAAAAATATGATTTCCAACTTCGATCGGCCGTCAAACCTGTATAATTGTAGTTGTGGCAATTTTAAAATAAAATCTTACAATTTGTGATATGATGTAATTGCAAGATATAGGAAGAACAATTAAGAAAGTCTGAAATCTTACATTTCGGGTTTAGTTTAACGTGTGAATGGGTTCACTTCAGCGATTAATTGCTTTAAAATATTGATGGGAAAAAACTAAATAATGGAGTGAGAAATTCGGATTGGTGCTTCGTGTGCTTTTTGTTAAAAACTTTAGAGTCACACCTACATTTTTGCATGAATGAGTTATGTTGACCAACAAACAATATATTTTTGTAAGTTTTAATAGTCTAAGAGAGACGAACGTAACTGTTAAAATACATGGCACGTTAAACACGAATCAATTCGTAATAATAAAAAAAATAATTAGGAAACACGCGCCCGCGCCTAACTGAGTAAAAAATGGTGTAAGCCACGACACAGTGAGCGGAACGGAAGCCACCCGAATGGTAATTAATTAAAGGAATTGTAAGCAATGAAAGGAGTCATGCTGTTTTACAAATCACTTCAATTAACGATATTAAAAAGTTGGAATGATAACCGAGCGCCGACCTGCGTGACGACATTTATAAAAACGATTCTTGAACCTTTTTTTGTCAGCCCACGATGTTGCCAGCAAACGATCACATTATTTTGACAAGCGTGCGACTTTATCTCCTTCGGTTACAAGTAAGATATCATCAGATCGTGTTTTATATATTTTTTTCTTCTTTCTCAAAGTAGACACTGTATTAACAACAACAATTAAGTGGCAACATTAGTTTTTAAGCTGTGGTCGTGTATTCTATATCAGTTTTTATGCCGACGGTTTCATTTGATTTTTTATGGTCTTTGGAAATTAATATGGTTTCATTTATGAGAAACAAGGATAAAAATATTTGTGTATTGCTGGATTATACACACAAAGGTGATTTCAGTTCGGTGTTCAAATTCAAGGAAGACTGCAAAATGGAACACGCATACATTTTGCAAGATACCGTTACTGGCAGTTTATTAATTACACGTTGGAAATGTTACGGGACTTTTAACTGCTGCTTGTAGTGACAATCTATTTACGGTCTCTTGGGTGCACCACGTCGTGTCCAGCAAAATAATATGTATAGTAAAGGCAAAACCTATGGATTCTATGACATATAAAAACAACAAATATGGAAATTATGCTAGTCCTTACCTGCAAATCGCGCTTTGACTGTAAGCGGGGCCTTCGGTGACGGATAGGGCTTGGCCGACCTGGGTCTGAGTGAGACCTAGGCCAAGCCGCCGAAGTTTGAAAGCCTTAGCAAACTCCTTGATGTCTTCCAAGTTGATGCCGTCCACGACGTTACTAGATGACTGGCTGATTGTTGGTTGATCTGTTGCGCAAAGAGATTTTGTGATGACTGAGGTCAAGTTACTTAAGCTTATTTGTAGGAAAATAGTAACTATTATATAAGTTACAGTTCTTTTGATCTGAGCTAGAAGTGACGAAATCTTTAAGCTACGCCTTCATTAAAACGTTCGTTTTTTTGCTGATATTTAGCTTAAGCCCATTGGCAAGTTTTATTTCATTCCTTAAGTGGTATTGTAAAAACAATAAGCTGTGCGCTAAAAACCGAGAGATGTGTTTCGTACCGTTTGCGTTCCTTTGTTGAAAGCACTATCTATGTAATAAGTGTCTACCTCCTATCCCCACAAGGGAATCAGAGTCAATCGAGTGTAATCATTGACGTGAATTCTCGCAAGTTGGAATCGGGTGTCTAAGTTGCGCCCATAGTGTACTTCCAATGTTACAGGTAGCGTTATCTATTGTCGCTACCACATAATACACTTCAGAATTTACTATATTCAGAATACTACTTGCACGCAACTAGTTCGATATTGAATAAACTGGATTGCACACAGATACAAATGTTTACAAATCTGTATATCACATTGTAATAATTTAAACCAGTCCGTACCAACTCTCAAGCAGTTACCCCGTTTAAACGTGAAGCAAAATTATAGCCAAGTTTAGTGGGCAATTTATGTAATTAGTAGATGGTGGCGGTTCCTAATTATGCGGGATGTCATTAGTGTGGAGACGTGCTACCTCCGCGGAGGTTGGCCCGCGAGTGCGCCCTCCCCCCCACCATGCTTAGCTAACCGATGACAAATTACTTTCGCTATCTACCCCCGTTAGTTTAAGGAGTAGTCTGCGTCAATTAAGACAGGGTAGGGTTGGTAAATTGGCAATCGTTTCACCATTTACCGGTGTTCGTAACTCAGACGATTTCTAATATCGTTTTGTTATGTACGGGAACATAGTGTTGTTCCGGCAATCTTATTACCGCACGTAATAAGTTTATGGGGTGATTTTTAGGGGAGCTAGTTAATGTAATATTATTCATATCCGATGTTGTGATTGTTTTCCTTTGTGTACCTCTCGATGCCTAACAAAGTTATCGAGCATATAATGACTGACAAATTATTGTAGTTAAAACTAAGTTTTATAAGAATGATTTGTAAGCACCCATATCTTATAAGCTGCATCTCGATTTGGCCATTTAAGGAAGAAATGTTAAAATTGACCGCAAGGTATTTTTCATGTTTTCTACTACTTACCTAAAGTCGTTGAGCAAATTGAAACACATATATTTAGACGATATGTTTTTCTTTTCAGTTACTCTATCTACCAATTGTGGATTGTCCAAATTATCATATTGATCTTGCCAATTGACATGCCCTATCAGCCATCACACATATCCTTTTTATAAAATGGAAAAGTAATAACGAAATAACGTCTGTTTTCGACGTCCAATTAGAGCACATCGCGTGATGAGCAAACCCATTAATTAGCTTACAAAGATAAGTCAATTGGGCAAAGAGTCATTCGTAACTATGGCGTCCTGAATTCGATAACAATACATCAAGATACCGCACGCTTAATTGTTTAATACATGTAATAAATTAATTAGAAGCAATTAAAGTTTGCGTGTCTCTGCGTATGTCTGTATGACCTGAGTTACGTGTATATATTTCTGCTTTTTCTTTTAACGAAATTTGTTATGGCGATTAAGTGTTTTACTTGATACTTTCTACAAAGTAATAGGCTGAGTTTCATGTAGGGTCGTTATCACTGGTGGTTTTATGGTTGACAGTGGCCTTTGCCTAAATGTAATATGCTTTATTCTTCGTCACACGACACGGTAATTTACTGTTATTATCTTGCAGTAGTTGCTTACTTACGTATTACACGGGTGTTAGCCATTTAGCTCTTGAAGACTCAACGGAACTTCTGGTTGTATTATTTAATACTATAATTATTTTCGTTTACCCAATATTCATTTTAAAATAAGATGAATCACTCTTTTACAAGGAACAAAGAGAGAATGTTTGAGATGCAACGCTCATATTGACGCAATTAATTTTAATTGAAAGGTTCTTTAACAAAATATTGACGTGGAAACGCAACGGGACGGTTGGATGGTGTAGTACAAATGGAAAATAAACGCAGTTGACCATAGTTCATGCATACACCTATTTTAGTAACAGAAAAGCAGTATTGTTATAATAATTCGTTCATAGTTATCTTACTCCTATATCAAAATTGCAATACTTTCTTGTTCTATTTTCAATACTTTAATGCCTACTTTTCTAAAAATATGCCTAATTCAGCAGCCACTGAATATATCCTAATGAACTGGTGTTGGGTTTGCTTGAAAACTTCGATTGACATCCCGGACTGCTGTATTTAGTAAACCAGGGAACGACAAACGAGAGGTGGCTAAGTAAGATTGACATCCAAAGAAACATATTGATGTTGCAATGCCGAATTTATACAGTTTTATTTATGGATGTGAGAAATCACCCTATGAAATCTCTCGCTCTAAGGTGGATTGAGAGGAAGTGTCATACTTTTACTGAATAAAATCACACGGTGTCTATAAGTTATCAGAAACCAGAAACGTTTTCACATAGACAGGCACTTTTAAATTGTCAAATATATGTCGGTCAGTCAAAAAAAAAAAGCTTTTTGCATTTTAGGACTACAGGTTTCTGTTTAAGAAATTCCCCGTAGCCCTTGCGGGTCTCGGCCCTACTGGGCCCCTACGGTTATGCTGTCATCTCTAGGAGTCACGCGTGGAACAATACGCGCCGTTGACTAGTCGGACTCGATCCTTATCAGAATGACAGACGGCAAACTACTCTTTGCTCTTCGTTTGCAAGCCCGTACCTATGGTAGCTAGGGATCGCCTAGTAACTCCTGCCGCCCGGGGCGTTTGCGCCCATCTCTTTTGTTGCAAGAGATTTCCTAAGCTGAGCTTTGAGTTCAACCCTTAAATCTATCTACCAGAAGGTTTTAACAGTTATTATAATTTTTTCAATACTTCGTTTTATTGAAACATAACAGCTCTTATTTGTGCTGAATGTTCTTAATAAAAATAAGTGTCATTTAAGCATTAAATAGCAATATTTCTCTCCTACATTCAGATTATTATCGTGCACCATTTAAATTAATGCTGCCTTAATTTAAAGCTAGATTCGACAAAGATTAAGACCAAAACACAACCTAATATTGTCCAAACTTATTCACGTCTTGATTTATTCAACAGCTATTCATTTCATTGCTTACCAAATTTCGCTTATCGAAGTACCTTGCGGTAATCGTTTCCTACTGAAAATGATCCTTTAATATGAGATTTGCGTTTGCTTAGACTGTTAATGTGGAGCTCTCATGCCAGCTATATGCAAATTGAAAAGAACACTAAAAATTAGGGTAGTTATTTGGCTCAATAATACAATTTCTACTATTTTGTTAAAGTAAGTATGGCCGTTGGTCAAACGACTGCTTATATTTTAGGGGTCTGTCCCGCATACCGTAAAACGGGGTGAATAGAAACTCAGGGGTGAATAGAAACAAAACTTTGGTTTGGTTTTTCACTTTGATACCATACTGTCGGCTTCAAATAAAGCATCAACTTTTTAGAATAACAATTCATTAATAAATTGATATAGTTAAATGCTGCAAAAAACATTTAAATATCGAGAAAATACCCTTTGAAGTTTTGTTTCTATTCACCCCATTTTACCCGGTATAGAGTGTAAACTCTAGGAATATGATGGGTATAAAGTTCTGCAAACTTTTATTGAAAAGGAAGGATCCTTCAACCAGATGGATATTAAGTCTGGTAAGGGCAACTGCCCGATAGTTGATTTCAGGTTGTTGTACATGTTCTAGTCTTGCAAAAAACTATAATACTGCAATGTAGGATTCTTAGTTTTAGTTCCTATACGTTATAGGTATCGCTACAATATTTAATTATTTATATATACTTTATTGTACACCAAGATAATAAATTACATACATTTAAATATGTGTATCATTTAGGTTAAAGAAGTAGGTACTGAGGTAAAGTGTTGAAGAAGTTGTCCCTAGGAGATGTTAAATCTTTCAATGAAAATGTACCTTTTTATTTTCAATGAAGAAAATTACGAAAGAGTAGTCAAACAGGATTTGACATTTAATTTAAAGGCAGGTGCTTAAATTTAGCGATCACAAATCCCAATATGGCTCCACAAAATGATAAAATCGTCATAGCTAATAACAATCGAATCGGAACTCTATTCTAAACATTTCACATTCAACGCTACATTATTTTAATTAAAGATTTCGAGTGATTAGTTGTATCACGTATTAATACATACAGGCATATATTCATAAAGTTTCCAATAACCACTCTTCATGTCAATGACATAAGAAATAGAATCGTATAAATACCATATCGGGACACGCAAATTACAAATTTGTGAGTTCATGTAATGGGTGAAATTACGGGCGCCGAATCGTCTCGATTCATGTTACGATTACGATGTAGAATCGAATACGTTATCAATTACAATTAACGCGTATTATTAAAGTAACGGTTGTAAGCACTTTTGAACAAGTTTCTTGAAGAATTTAAGCGTTGTTCGGTAAAAGTTTAAGCTTTTCTTCAATATTATCGAGGGCTTTTCATTTGCTTGTCCTATTATTAAAAACCCATTTCGTGAATGATCCGATATTAAGTGTAACTTGATAATTAAGTAAATAGATATTGAGAAATCGAAGAGTTTTATTTTTAAGTTTAGCCCTACTGTAATGGGACGTTGTAATTTTCCAGTCGTGTTATAGGTACTTGTCAATACGTATTTTCTTAAAAACTACCTAGCAAAATAAGCTCCACAAGGAAATTAAAAGGAAATAATGTGATTTTTAAAGTTCCGTATTAATATAATAACTGGATTATTTATTATTATATTTTTATTGTAATTGGTTTACATAAACAAGGCGTGGGCGTTACCTTATATATGTTAATGAATAAAACAATCATGGATTACGATACTAAATGAATCGTTTGAAGTCGAGCATTTTAGTATTGATCGATAATGAGTAACAAATAGTTTTAAAAATAGCTCCTCAATGTTTAATGTGGCTGACGATAGGTTGTTGAATAAAAGAAGAAATTGGAAATGGTAGGTAATAACACCTAAAGCTTACTGTTTTGGTTCCTTGAAAATTCGTTTTGTATTGTTTCTCATTAGAACTAATCCGAATGTTTCTCATCACCATTGAAAAATTATCATATGTTACTACGTTCGTCCGACGGGTGCAAAGTAAAAGAAGTTATCTGCAATTTTGCGATTTTCTGCTAATTGCAGTAGGTAACTTAACAAAAATAAAATATTCTAAGACATGAGAAACCTTTTAAGTGTCAAAAACGAAGAAATAATAGTTTTCTTCTTAATAATATTTTTGAAAATAAAGATTACCTACTAAATAACTGCTTATTGTTACTAATTCAATAAAGATGATAGAAAATCACAAAATTGCAGATAACTTTTTTTTACTTTGCACCCGTCGTGCTACGTTCTTCTTACATTTGAATTTCGAACAGTCATTGTATTACATCGTCATTTGGTAGTGGTAATTATTTTTTAATTTCATTTCATTTATTTTTGTATAAATTTTATGTAAAGTATTGTTTCTAAAGTATATTTTTTGGTATATAAATACGTTCCTTTTTTTCTAGATATTGCACATATTAATCAAAATTTTCAGTCGCCTATGAACAATAAGTCAAAGTTGTAGAAATCTTACATTTTCTCCGAGTAAGAATGCCAAGGTCGGCTAATAAAAGCAAATTCACGGTGAAAATGTCATAGAGCTCTTAAAATTAAGGTTATTAAAACCCGATTATTTATGTTAGTTTCAACATATTCGGTCCCCAGTGTCCTTTCATGCAGATCACGTAATGACGGCACGTTTCTAGCTGAATCAACAGGTAATGCCCCCGATGGCGTGGATATAGAAAAATAAAATCTGATGTGGTCATTTTGTTTTTTTTCTAGCCAGTATTAAACTAATGAGATTACTTTAGTTCGATGCTGGTGACATTAGTTGAAGTGAAACAGTCTAACAAAATAGAAGTGCAGGAGAATTAACTACGAAAGACGTGAATATGAAGGAATCGATACGAACATAATTTAGGTGTCTTCAAGGCTAGAGTGAATAGGTTCTTAATAAATTAGTGCGCTGCACTGTCGACGATTACATCACAGGTTACCATCAGGTGGTATCGCAGTCAATCACTAGTTTATATCAATTAAAAAGAAAAATTATGGCCATCATCATCATCTTGCCCTAGTTCCGTGTTAATTGGTGTCGGCGCAACGGTTTTTTTTTTCTGTTCTGTAAACTGTCACATCTATCACTAACTTCCTTTTCTTTCATATACTCCTAACACAATTCATCTATATTTTCTTTGGCCTCCCTTTTCCTTTTCATCCATCCACACATCATCCATAACTCTTTTAGTAACATGCGTTTTATCTCTCCTCTTAACATAATCTAACTACGAGTAAGACAACCAATTCCCTTTAAATTTTTCAGTTACTGGCACACACTTTCAAACATCACATTCTTGTTGAGAAGCACAACTATCTCCTACTTTTTTTTTTGTATAAATCTATCCATCTCTGCGTTTGAATACTCTAAAATTGTCATTTCTCACTTTTCTCACTCATATCTTCTTCTTTCACAATAGGGTAGTTTCCTGGGTCAAAATAAATACATTTTATTTAGTCCGTGTTTTAGATTATAAAAAAATATTGGACACGTATTTTTTCTTTTTTAGATTATACAAAAAATAACAAACATACAGCTCATTAAAGTTACGTGTGACGTCACCCCGTGCGAAAAAATGTAGCACGGCGTGACGTTACACGTAACTTTAATGGGCTATATCTTTGTCATTTTTGGTTTAATTTACAAATAAAAAAATACGTGTCCCTTATTTTTGAATACTCTAAAAGACGGACTAATTATATTTTTTTAGGCAACTAGCCCATTCTCGTCACACAGTCACACCATACTTCATATGCTGGCTGAGCTATTTAAAACCATATTAATCAAGTTTTGGTCAACCGTAAACCAAAACACAAAGACCTGTGGCAATAAGATGACATTTAGAAAGACCGGTTAGAATAAAAAAACTTCGTAAAAAATATAAGAAGCATACAGTCAGGAAATTAAAGGAATTTCCGGAAAAAAATCCGCATCTAATTTTTTTAGTGTGTTTTTTTGGAAACCATCAAATTTTAATGATTTCTTCCACTCTGAGTGGAGTGAGAGGGAGTTTCAGACTTTTACTGACTAAAGCGTACCAGTTTCCAATTACTCTTTGCTGCATAGTAACTGCCTAATGAAAACAAAATTTAGAATCGTACTAATAAAATGTCCTTTTCTCACATTTTCCACTAATGCCAATTAATTTTAAGTTCACTTATTTATCGAGTCTATCCGAGTCGGTCCAACTCTTTGTTTTCGCTACGTTATCGATTGCGTTCAATTTTATCGACGACGTTAATTATTTGTAATGGATTTTAATTAGTTAATTAATTAATTTAGTTCGGTACGCCGGCTGGCACGGTCGTTAGTCGGTTTCTTTGAAGCCAACATGAACTTCCTTTATTTTGGTCGAGGCTCTTTGTATTGTACATTTTAGTGTCATTAGTACTACGTAGTATATTTACGGGGAATTATGTTTAATTCATGAATCCCCAAGCGACCACCGGTGGCCGCGCATCTATTGTCTTACTATTGTGTCTCTAATTGACGGTATCTGAAGGGTTAATTATGAATTAATAACCCGTTGTACTTTTAGGAATGGATCCTTTATTATTTTGAGTGCGGCTTGCCTTTCGGTGCTTGATTTACTTGTAAGCTTGGGTCAGGAAGTGTGGTTTTTGTTGTTTTTTTTTCTGATAAATGGGTTATCAAGGATACTTTTCTGCGTATACCATTTATAATAGCTTTCCACAAAACGCTCGCGTCATTGTTTCCAGTTACTCACATCTGCAGTGCCAATCTTTTGAGATCAAAGCTCAAAGTTCTAGGATAAATACAAATTATAATGCGAAATATATGTCATCTATAATAAATAAAGTCATGACATGTCAACGCACAGCTGAAATAGTAGCTTGTTAAGGTTAAAATTAAGTTACAGCCATAATGCGAGCACTATACTTAAATGTACTTAATACTTATGTAGGTAGTGTTTTTTAAAGAAATTGGCTACCCTAATTGTAAGCAAATAATATGGGAATCGAGAAACTATACTAGTAACGCAACAATATTGTTATCGCCCGCTTACACAAACATTCTAGTGATGTAATCAAGATTCATCAAAAGTTTATAAATATATTTTTAATTTTAAAATAATCAAGAATTATTTAAGTATAAATTCGAATTCGATTCAGTAGCCAATTCTGAACATATTACTTCCAGGACGTGCGTTTACTATGTTATATGTAGTTTATGAAGAAGCTGTTTCTTCTTCATAAACTCCTACATTTTAAGTTACGTTCCTACGTTATCTATACAAAACATAAGTAGCCTAATGCTATTAGTGTATAAATTACATCAAGATTGAAAGTAGTCGATGACGTCATTCCCTCCCCGCGGTCATCACATTCAGTCGATGCATCCCCGGTCGGAAACTAACGATGTTCATTGGATTATAGGAAAGTTTTGATGTCAGATTGTTGTGCTATCATGTGAAATTGTCATGGGGTTGGTTTATTGAATTGATTTTGTTAGGGGCACACTTATATTTCCTATTAGAATAGGAAATATAAGTGTGTCCAATATTTTTTTATAGTTAATCTAAAATACGGATTAAATAAAATCTAGTTATTTTGACCCTGAAAACTACCCAATTTTAGATAGTTAGTGTATTTAAAAAAAAATTAATAACCGTGATTTAGCTACACACATACTGATTATAATATACCTAATTATGAAAACTTAATAAATATATAAATTAACTGAAAATTATAATGTATATAAACGGATAGAAAAAGAACCTATTGGGCATTCAAAAAAAATTTTTTTCATGTCTAGTAGGAATTGCCACGTTGACTAGTAATGCTGATTCGTTGACTGAAGAAAAGCCTAGCCCCTCTGGTCACACGCACAGTTGACCAGCTATTTGCTGATATTCCGAACCACTCGATGAACACTCGGACCTCATGGCTCTAGAGTTTCAACCCGGATGGCTCAAACATATTTATATTTCCACCGCTTCAGGTTTTCTGCTTTTTAAACAAAGATGTTAATGTCACAATAAGTAATTGTTATGCTAATTATGCTAAAATGTTATGGTACGAGCGGTGTGAAAAAGTCACCAGGAAATCAAAAAAAAAAAAAGATTTATTTCATTAAAATATAATACTTCACACGTTCTTTATAAAGGGATACGATTTCTTTTAAATATCATTTTTATTTATAGCAGTCGAAAATCTTTTATATTTGCTGACAATACCGACTCGTATGTTTTGAACCAGTATCGTATGATAGAACAAAGTATTTCATAAAAGCTAGCTAAAAATATCCCAAAGCGTCATTTAACATCAAAGGAATATTTAATACCTCTATTAAATGTTCCGATAATTAGAGCTTTAGTCTTTAATCAAAGTTAATCATAAAACAACAGAAGGCTTCGCGCAAGGTGGACTGATATGTAAGGGTAGCGGGTGACCGCTAGGCGTGGGAATCGCAGGTTCGGTGAATGTGGTGACATTTTTAAGAATGGTGTGGATAATGATGATGAATCTTAAACTACTAAACCATCGTTTAACCAATAACAAAACGCGTGTTAACCTCATAAACAAATAGATTTATATATACTGTTTGGCGTAGAACACAGCAGAGAGGAACTGAGTAATTTAGTAATTGTATCCACTAACTACGAATTAAATAGTAATCAATAGAACTGGGGCCCGGGCACGAACCTTCACGTGCTTTTAGTGAGAATGGGACGGGGACGATACGATTTGGAATCGATTGATCTAAAGTTCAATTATAAAGAGTTATAGTTGATTGTTATTTTTTCGGGGTTCTATTGTCATTTAAACCACGTGCATCGAAGGACTGGAACAATTTGCCTGCTGTGGTGTTCCCGTTCGATCATAATTTAGGCGTCTTCAAGGCTACAGGGAATAGGTTCTGCGCTTCACCATCAACAATTGCATCACTGCTTACCATCAGGTTTTTTTTTGTCGACAGGGAAAATCATCTTTGACAAAACCCGCTCTTGGGTGGAGCGGGAGATAGTGTCAGACTCTTACTAACTAAAAACCCCGCGCCGTTCCTTCTAGCCTTCATACCGGGGCTCTAGTTTCCTTTCGGATAACCCCGACCCAGCAGGGCTGTCAGTTGCTGACAACTCCTTGAGGCGCGCGGGAACAGTGCACGCTGTCGACGTCTTGTCTTGTTGGTCCGGACAGTTACCGGACGATCGGACAGCGAGCTACAAATGGCTCGCTGTCCACGAGCCCGCGTCTACGGTGGCTGGAAATCGGGGCTGAAACCCCGGCGGCGGTGGCGAGGGCGCCGTCGCCTGAAGCGGTCGGCCTCCTCCTTTGCTAGCATTACTGCTTCGCAGAAGGAGGCGACCGCCTGCCACTCCTCCGCGTTTCAGACCATGGCCTGAACCAAGGCCCAGCGCGAGAGGTCTCCGCCGCCGATGCTTACCATCAGGTGGGATCGCAGTTAAGTACTAGTTTATATCAATAAAAATAAATTGTACAGTGCTCGAGGGTACATCTTTTTATATCCAAAAAAGAGGATTCAGAGGAACCGCTGAACAAAGCATAAAATTTGGCACATAGATAGACCAAGTCCAGAAATAGCGCATAGGATAATTTTCTACTTTCACACGGGCGAATCCGTTGACAGCGACTAGTATTACATTGATACAAGTGCATCAGGCCTCAAAAATGTGCTTTGCGGACTGTTTTATCTTTTCAGGACATGGAATAAGCTTCTCTTGGACAAACTTTAAGGATCTTGCAATAGTCACGCATTTGGACTGCTCGGACAGCAATATCACCATGCTACTTTAGTAAAATATACACCTCGATTCGATTTTTCTGTCTCCATTATAATCTAAGAAAACAATCCTTAAATCTGACACACTAAAAGCGATAGATGGATTTGCGAGGCTATTGTTTTAAATGGGTACTTACGCTTAAAGTTTGGGGCCTAATTTCGCGTGTTTAGGTTTATGTTGGCCTCTGTAAATGTATTGTCATACCTTGAGACTTACGCAATAATGCGGTAAGATTGACTTAGATACTATTTACTGCTGTTTCTGACTAGACATTAGAACTCAAATAGATATAGTTTGTTTGTAGGTACTTTACAAGTCAATGATAACGACATTACCGTCATTATTTTGGTCGTAAGATGTTCTCTACTCCCCTAAATGTCGCTACAATGACCGGTTCTGTGCGTCTCACAATCATTGGATTCCCGCGATTCTAACCAGGTCAACGGTCCACCTTGGGAGAGAGCATCCAACGCTGCGTCTACTGGTACGCGGCCGCTACTCCAGAACCTTTTGGCCCCATTGAGTATCGGTCCTGCGAGCAATGTGCCCTGCCCATTGCCACCTAAAGGCGATCAGTTTTGATTATAGCTGTCTATGCCACTGATTGGATATGAATGGAAAAAAAACATGAAAATATTGGTAGATGAGAGGATGGAGATTGAGGAGAATTGAAAAAAAAATTATAGCGTGTGCTGAACACGAAGAAGCGAAACCTACGTTTAACTACGTTTACAATTATGACCTACAAAAGATCATCACCAGAGAGATAGACAGAACCAATCTGAGCCAACCACACGACAAGCCTACAAAACTGGCAGTTATTCTCACAAAAAAAAAATCATAAACACTTATTTGTTTGAATCGTCACGGTAAACTTTATATCAACAATTAATAAAAAAAAAATTGCCAGATCAAGATTGTTTTGCTTTCGACGTAATACGCAATTATCCTTTTTTTTTAATAAATAAAAGTAGTCTTTCCGGCCAGGTGTTTTATTTCACCTCGTTTTTTTTAATTTTTGGCTTGGATAAGTCTTTTAAGCTATGTCTTCGTATGGAGTAGTTACTTTGAGTGCCTTTAGAATGCGAATGTAATAAATTCCAATGTTTTTCAGTTTTTGCCAGCAAATGTATGAAGTCGGCCTTCTCGGCTAGCTTCGTTGAGGTAATCCACACATTGTGCTGGTTTTCAATAGTTCCGCATATTGTCCAGTTGTGTAGACAGGTTCTTTTTCTTTTTTTTAGGTAGAAAATTTTATTATCCAATGACTTCTCTCGCTCTAAAGCGCAGCGGCAGGAACGTCAGACTTTACAGACTAAAACCCACTCCTATGTGCCTTCTTTGCTATGCGCAGGACCCCGGGTTTTCCTTTCAAATGCGAACCCATGATCCCTACGGGTGTAGGCAATTATTGAAATATAAAACTACACCAATTTTATATATAATATAATCATCATTTCAGCCGAAGGATGTCCACTGCTGGACATAGGTCTCCCAAGTGTGGCCACAACGAATGGTCCTGTGTGTTTTGCATCTATCGCATTCCCGTGACTCTCACCAGTCGTCATCGCTAAGGCGAAATCGAACTACAACGTGAATTCGACACGGAGCTAATGCCTCTTGTCTAGGACCCCAGGTCATCGGACCACCAATATCAACAAGGAAAACAAATATATATCTGAAGATATGCCTTAGTAGCAACACGAAAACACACACATAAGTAGATTGGAGGAATTTGCACTTTTAATCGCTTGTTATTTGGGACAAGAAATTTTGAGGATAATATTAAAACTGCCATTAAACTTCCCATTTCACCTCGGACATATCTTTTGCACAGATACCTCTTTCAGTTATAGGTTATAGTGAAGTACCAACAAACAATTAGCAGTAAGCGATGGATCGCCTCGTTCAGAAATAGCAAGGAATCGATCGACTCATTATGAAACAATTAAGCGAGTAGGTCGCAAATGTTAGCTGTAATAGGTTTTTTTTATAGAAGGTAATTTGTTTTATTAATATTATGTTGTGTTGAGTAATAATCCAATTGAAAATAATTATCAACATATTCGGTTTTTATATTCATTTAATGTTTGGTATCTTATGTTAGGATCATTTAATGGTTCCTTTAGGTGTTTTACAAAATTGTCTATGGAAGTAGCATTTTTGGTGTACCTGCCGAAAATTGTCTAATAAATTTTATAATGCAATGTGAAAAGGAGGAATTTTGCATGTAGTGGAGACGAGAATGTATAAAGTGAGAAATGAATTTTCAGCCTGAAAAAAATAATCCTGTGAGGCGCGGTGCCAAACCAAACTCTTTTGAAGTTTCTGTTTCGAGTGCAAGCAAAAATAAACTTAGCGGTGGCCAGGTGGAAGTTTCTTTGATAGTACATCACGGGAAGTATGGAAGTCTTGGAATGGTCATGGGGAGAGGAGGGATGTAACGCATGTTACTGGAGAGTTATATATACGGGGATGGATTGAAAGGAAGAGGGAGGCCAAAGAAAAGATGGATAGATTGTTTGAGGAGTGATAGAAAAGATAATTAGTCATAGCATGACTGATGACAGGATAGAATGGAAGAAGAAAACGGTACAGCTGATTCTAAGTAACACGAGACAAGAAGAGGAAGATGATAGAGCTTTTCATAATGCAAAAAAATGATATCTGTCAGTCAAATGTATCGTAATTACGTACCTATTAGTAACATTTAACAAAGATTGTTAACTAAAAAAGCTTAGTAAAACCGTCTATATCAAACTTCAAACATTGTAGTTAGCAGTTAAAGTTCCCTACGGACAGGATAGTGACGGCCTAAAACGAATGTCCACTGTGGAATTAGCTTTATTCTGCCGAGTGAAACACTGCCCATCTGTTGCATTGATATCTAAATAGATTGACTTTATTTGTTGAATTTTTAAGTTGGTACACTTTTTGTTCATTTGTTTTTTTTTACTAAGGACGCTTTTAACTGGTACGTTTTTCTATATCGTTCTCACGTAAATGTATTTAGGGGAAAGCGGATAGGGGGTGAAACTGGACAGTTGCTATTCCATTACTCCGTGTATAGTTGTCTCGTTCTAGTTATTTGAGAAATACGCTCGAACGGTTACTGTGAGCGGTAGCTAAGCGCGAGGCGGCGAGCGGTAAGAACAAAAGTATGAAAATGTTTGAAGCACGCCACGAGACGCCGTTCATAGTGTCGCGCGCCCGCTTTCCGATGTCACCCCGCTTGCCGCACCGCTCATATGACTGAATTCGTGAACCAGGCTGTTAGGTATCATTTCAGTATTAATTATGTAATTTAAGTTTAATCATTTCTGAACCGTTGTCAGATTGGCCGCTCACATCACACAGGATATTCGTCACCTGCTTCCTTGGTTAGCATGCACAACCATCCAAGACTTAAATGAGGCCAACGAGAGAGCTATCCAGGTGATTACATATTGGTCGGAGATTGGAGTTAAGTAAGTTATTACGACAGGAGAAAGAAGTAATTTTGTTTCTGTTTATTGATTTAAAAGGTGATTTTTGATATTAAAGAAAAACCCTAGAATGTAACTTGGAGGGAAACTGAAAAAAAAAACTGTAAAATGACGGGTCTGGTGTAGTACTAGCTATTTTCGTAGTAGACAAGTCGCTAGGTAGTCAAAATACAAATGTTAAAACGGGCCTTTTATTTTTTGACAACTTTATTAATAGTTTCTTTAGTATTTAAGTTTATTTTAAATGTACATATGTATTAAATTCATAAACTCTCAAATAAAAACTAAATATAACAATTAAAAAAAAACTGTAATAATAATAATACAAAAGTAGAAACTTTAAGACAAACGATAGCCATAATAGAACTGTTATGCTATCTTAATTATGTCCAAGTTTAAACTATCTCTCAAAACTCTCAATTCACAGACAAACTTCACAAGTCACAACATTAGACCAAAAGAGGTCACGAATTCAGCTAAGTAAAGCTAAATGCCGACCAAAATAACTTGAGTCTCGCTTAGATCTATCTTCGATTAGGTCAGATATAGGAAGCCCGACTCCCGAGACTTGTAAAAATCGCGCCGTTTCGTTCTAAAAGTGAATGAAATGGGCCAATAAAAATAACTTCGTCTTAAATAAATTGGCATCGTCTGTTGGGCGGATAGCTGAATTAGTCTCAATTAGATTGTGTGTATGCTGTGTAAGTTAGTCTATGCTATTGGATTAAAAATATCCTGTTTTATACGAGCTTAAAAGTCATTTGTAGTCACGGAAATGATTCAATTTTTTTTTATGAACTAACTGCAGCCAGCAGCTTTACTTATGTGAAAGTAGGTTTTAAGTAAAGTAAGTTTATATGGAGAAACGTTGGACCCCTGTTTCATTGGTATGGTTAATTTAGGAAAATTCCGCTGGAGTTGCCAAGAAAAGACTAAGCTTTCTATGTGACCACTATCCACGATTGACCACTATCTCACCTGATGGTAAGCGATGATGTAGCCGCCAGCCTATAAGTAACCTATTCACTCTTGACGTTAAGATCTCTAGGTACGTTGTAGCTATCAGGAAACACAGAATTCGTGATAGATCCCTCCACAATATGTTTACAAGTGAATTGCTTTTTTATCGGCAATCAGCATGTAATTTGTATCGATACCAATTAATTAATTAACCATCTGGTACTCAAACAGGCCACCCAGTCTCTCCGTATCAGGTGGTTTTTATATTATTTAAATATAAAAGTCCCAAAGAGATTCTTTTTGGACTAAGTACTAAGTAGGCCCGACAAACTGCCACTTGTAATGCACTTCATTCCAATACATTATTGCTTAACATATCTTTAAGAGATACCACGCTGTACGAATAAAATATGCAAGCGATATTATCTGGGACAACTAAAAGGCTTTAAGTTGAGATACTTATAGTTTTATTACACAGAAACTCAATACTTTTTCTCGAAAACTTTACTTAATTTATATCAAAATGAAGGAACACCATTGAGAACATGTTTAAACGTTCCCTTGAACATATAATTAGATTTGTCCGAGTTAAAAATCAAATTAAACAAACCTTTTTTTGAAACGCAACCAAATTAACTTTACAATGTCGTGATAAGATCGCGAAGTGCCGCCTCGCTACGTCGAATGGGCGAAGGCTACTTTGAGCTAATCAACTTAACTCGACTGTCACCGAACGCACTCGGGAACTCGGAACTTCTAAATAGAACACGGACAGTCTATAACAACTCTTTATAGTATTAGGTAAAATAACTCCTAGGACACTGTTAGACTTCGCCTAGCTAATGGATCGCTCCTCTATGCTTAGAACGTACAACTTTTATGGATAAGTAGAATTGAGTTAGTAGTTGTGTCGAAAATAGCGTTTAAGTTACTCTTGGTTCTGCTTTTGTTGTGTTGAAATAGCGAATGAGAGTTTGTCAAAATGTTTTAGGGAAGTTGCAATGGTAAGTTGGTTGTATAATGGATCGGGTGCTGTGTATTTAGTTGCCGTTTACACTTGGTTTATCGTAAGGTTTTGAGACATCATAATTATGTTCATTTTATTTTAGGAAGGGTTTGATAGGATATTACGATCAACGTTATTTTCATACACAGATATAGTTGTGTGAAGAGTGATATGAAAGAAAAGGAAGTTAGATAGAATGGAAGAAAAAAACGTGTTGCGCCGACGCCAAATAACACGAAATAAAGGCAGGAAGATCATCATCATCTTCCTGCCCTTATCCCGTTTTATTTGGGGTCGGCGCAACACGTTTTTTTCTTCCATTCTGTCCTGTCGCTTGTCACGCAGGAAGATGATAGGATATAAATGTAAAATATGATGTAAAATTGGACCCTCAAACATAAGCCCTGTATAAATCTTAAAAGAGGCAAATTCATCATAAATTAATGAACACTTACTTGGCGAATCAGCAAGCAGATCGCTGTCATCCTGCGATGGTGATTTCACAGATCCGGGCGACATCTTCACGGGCG
Source organism: Mythimna lalbum (assembly GCA_949319445.1). NCBI lineage: Eukaryota > Metazoa > Arthropoda > Insecta > Lepidoptera > Noctuidae > Mythimna > Mythimna lalbum. The sequence continues at coordinate 16,885,742 of OX439358.1, read as the reverse complement.
CGTGGGGCGACGGAATCGGCCCGGATCCGGCACTACCGGCGCTGCTTGCCGGCCCAGCGTTCGCGTTGTGTGATGTAGTGATTGTTATCTCACCATTCGACGCCGCCAGCCTGCGTAACATTAGCATTATCAAGTCATTATTAAGTAAATACAATTGCTCCATGATAGAAGCTTGAAATTTTTTGTATGCCAATTATGTAATTACAGTTTGTGTATTTTAGTAGTTGTGGTTATGTTTCACAGATCGATTAAAATTGTGTGATCATCGAGTTGTTCATATATGATTTATAGCCTAATTAAACGTTAGTAATAAAACTAAACCAAAAGCAGCTAGTTGAAATAATAAATAAGCAAATAAAAGATATTGCAATTCATTGACAAAATATCTACGCTATCCACTGAATATTTCATATTGTTACGGGTTTTTTGTGTATCAATGTTGTTACAGTATAAAATCACATCGATCGAACCACACGTATGGCGCTCACCGTGAAGCGATCATTGTAGTTCATAATTTAATTTTAAACGTTCGACGTATTAAGACCGTACCTTAACGTAAGTTATAAGGTAATCGTAGACAAATGTCGGATAAAGTCAATTAGATGTTGGTATTTTTATCTCGGGTACATTTAAATTTAAAAGAAATCTTGTCGTGTTCAAACTGTGAAGAGATATCTTTGTTGTAAATAGTTTGTTTTTGTTTGTACTGCGACAGAAAGGTTTAGTTTGCTTGAAAACCACTTACAGTGCATCTATTAAAATTACTGTTTAGTATTTTTACCGTGATGCGGTTTTGTAAAGATTGGTCTATCATCATCACGACTTTTGGCCAAATGTCCGGCTAAATAGGATAGTTTGTCCGGCTTTTTGGTTTCAAGACCTTTTTTTTTTGTCGACGGAGAAAATCATCATTGACAAAACCCGCTCTTGGGTGGAGCGGGAGATAGTGTCAGACTCTTACTGACTAAAAAACCCTGCGCCGTTCCTTCTAGTCTTCATACCGGGGCTCTATTTTCCTTTCGGATAACCTCGACCCCGGTAGGCTTCGACCCAGATGGTGGTTTCAAGACCTGGCAACTCTACTGGCAGTTGTGTTCCTAAAACTGTTGGGTCCGTATGGTTGGGATGTCCACCATGTATCGGCGGCACAATTCCGTACATCTAAGTTCGATGAAGGACCGGGCTTGGCGGAATGGTGTTCTTCTAAAACTTAACTAATGCTATTACGTTAAACGTACCAGTATACCAAACGAACTCATCCGTAACCTAAAGGGAAAGATAGGGCCTATCACTAAATAGTGACAAGGCTGTTGCTCATTGTGTCACTAACAATGGAGGCCAATTTTTCTCAATCACCACCGAGATAAGACATCTAGTAACGTTTCGCGTTTGTCGTTTTTAGGGTTCCTTACCCAACGTATAAAGTCCTTCTGTCCGTCGGTCACCAGACTGTATCTCATGAACTGTGGTAGTTAGTCAGTTGAAGTTTTCACAGATGAGCGAGAGGATATGTCAGACTTTGTCTGACTAAAAACCACCCGTATTTTCCCAGTTCCCCTTAGTGTTCCGAGGTAACTTTTTGGAACAATACCGCTACCTTGTTAGGCATTGACTCTAATGGGCTCATTTTATACAAGTTACGTTGTAATTGAATAGCCCGTAGGTACTAACCTATCCTACCTAACGTTTAGGTAGTAACCCACCTAATGTTACTGAAAGTGCACAAAATTAGGGCGGAAGCACGTGCATGTTACTTTATGGATACAATTGAATCTTGCAGTGTGAATACTTTTTTAAAGGTTATTTTAAAGGTCACATGTTATGTGTTGTATTGTTTGTCTCTAACCTCAAGATGAATGCCCACTTATTTCACGATGTTTACAAACAAATAAAAAAGGGGAAACATTAACAACAAATTTTCCTTATTTTGTTTCTCTAAATAAAAGTTGTTAACATTTTTGTAAAGGGTAAATTTCGCATAAGGGAAACCAGTCTAAAGTGTGTGGAACAATCGCTTATTCTTCTTTTAATTGCCTTTTAGAAAAAGAAGCCAAAAGGAATCGTTGGCCTTGTAAAAAAACCTTTAATTAAGAACGTGTAGGTCCTTAAAAGCACAAAAGCACAAAATAAAGATCTGGGTAAAACAGTTAATGCAATATAAACACAAAAAAATCAATACCTAAGTTAAAAAATAAAGAGAATGAATAAGTTAGATTTATAAAAAATACAGTAAAACTTTAAAATATTATTAAATATAGAAAAAAACCTAGATTTTTATCAGAGATCTCATATACCTACATGAAGTTTTTCGGTTTTTCTGTCAGTGAAAATGAAAATCCTCACGTATTGTACGTGCTTGAAAGACGAAAAAAGTGATATTGTTTTGTCACTCTGCAAAGACTGTAATTTTCTCTATCTATATCTAATACTAGCTTTACGGCAGGGGAGAGGGAGGCCAAAGAAAAGATGGATGGATTGTGTGAGAAGTGATATGAAAGAAAAGGGAGTTAGTGATAGCGTGACGAGTGACAGGACAGAATGGAAGAAAAAAACGTGTTGCGCCGACCCCAAATAAAACGGGACAAGGGCAGGAAGATGATGTTGATCTAATACTAGCTTTTGCCCGCAGCTTTGCTCGCGTAGGTACATAAAATATAGCCTATTTCACTCAGGAATAAAGCAGCTTTCTATTGGTAAAAGAATTTTAGCAATCGGACCAAAAGTTCCAGAGATTTCCCCCTACATACAAACTCACAAACTTACAAATTTTACCTCTTTATAATATTAGTATAGTAGTATAGATAAGCCAGTAACATGTGAAAATGCAGTGGAGTATACATGTACTTTTAATATACTGTATATCTAGAAATAATATATCAATTAAATAATGTACGATTGTTTATTTCCCCAAATAAAAAAAAAATGTATCATTACCGCAAGAGCTAGTTCAAGGTTGTTCGAGAAAACAATATCTGGAAGATAATGGAGAAGGCCTTTGCCCAGTACTTGGACAGTATAGACTAAATAAAAAAAAAATATAATGTAAAACTGTGCTGTTCTCACTAATTACGCATCAGTTATGTTACTCGTAGTATTTCTCTAACAAGATATAACATACACATTTTCCTTTTATATAATGCATCAACAAAACCTCGTTAAAACAGGCCCCCACCAACTAATCTAGCGTTTAAAATTAAACCAAGTTTTCCTTCTATTTTTTTCTGTAAAACTGCCGTGTATCATGTAACAATGGTGTTTGAGTGTCTCACCCGAGTGCGGTACAGATGAGGTGCGCGCTTCATTAACTGCGCCTGCATTAGCGGTAATTGCTGGCTAATTAGGGCCTCATCCGTTGCAACGAACACACACACTCGTGCACATTTATTATTGTGAACGTGCAGCCGACGCGATGCTACACTGACTCGCTTTAATTCGTCTGTCGCCAAGCCATTGAGCTTAGCAATAAGTGGCGGTAAATTATTAGCTAAGGAATACTTTTATGCTTCTCAATCAACGATCGTAAAAGTTTACCTACAAAGTAATGATGGAAAACCAATTACAAAATAAGATCGCAAGAAGACAAAAAGTTTACAAGTCCCGTTAAGTTGTATCGTTCTATTTTGGCGACGTTTAATCATAGGTTATTGCGTTGCGTTAATTTATTTGTCTTTTCTTAGTAATCAATTAATATGTAAATTAAACTAGCACCCTTTATGTAGCGGTAAATAAATACTGCATGTGTATGTCGTGGAACGATAATAACACACACTTTCATACGAACATGAGATCATTCACACACATAGATCGTATATGAATGAGTGTAACCTGTGTAACCCACGCATACACACATTTCATTAATTGTTCCTTCAAATTTATCAGAGGTAGCCCGACAGCGAAACTACGCCTTTGCGAGATAATTATTAAAAAAAATAATAATCGTCCGGTTGCAAATTTAATTACAAATTTATTTTCTTGTCATTCGTTTGTGACCTTTATCGTGCGTGTTAAGGGTCGGTCTTAATAAATGGTGCAAATGATTCTGTTTTAATAGGTTATTATTGGGAGCGTTATTATACTGGTATTGTATTTTAGTACTCTTTAACTATGTCAGTTAATGCGATATCGAGTAAGGAAAAAAGTGGACGTATATCACACCATACTAATGTATAAAGGTGGGGATGTACTTATGGCAGGAACTAGTAGTTACCTAGTAGATGTACGCCTTTTAGTAGGCAAACAATGATAATATATTAAAATATCATTGTAGCCAAAATACTGAATTTAAGATAGAACTTTTGTTCAACTACCTATGCTCTAGAATTTTCATATTGGCTACTTTTTTCAAAATCTCTGGAAACGATCGACTCCACAGTTTTTGATTCCATAAATTACGATGATTATTTTAAAATGATACCATAAAACACCATTTAAAAAATCACTTTGGTGTCATCTTCCAGCTCACCAATGAAACCAACCCGTTCTTTATTTAAAAATGGAATTGTTTTAAAATGAACATGACCAGTAATATAACGGCCGCCTTAAGGTACGATTATAAAAATGCGAAATGTTTTATTAAGGTCAATAATTGCTTTTTAATAAACTTAAATCGTCTTTAAGGAAAAAATGGAACACTTGTCAGTCCGTATTGTCAGGCATAATTATATTGCGTAGTTGGCGAGATTCGATCATGTTTATGGCGATAATTATTGTTTAAATATATGCGGTTACAAGGAATTATGATGGTGACGTCATTATTTAAGTTTTAACTCATTTGCGTTGGAGTTGCGACCTTTTTCGGGCTTGTAATAAATAATACTTCTTAATTGTTGTAATAATAGTATTTTTAAGGATTTCCTGATGATGAAGTGCTGAATATTTCCTTTATGAAAACATCACCAGCTGTCATAATTTTTCCGCCAGATCAACACCCGTATTGCTGGTAGATCAAGTATTGCTGGAACTCAAGCGCGTCCTAAGCTGTCAGTCTTGGCTGACGACAATGACATTTCGTTAGTGGACGTCAAAAAGTAAGGGGCTTAAACGACAGATCAGGAGCGTCGAAACCGAAATAATGTCAGAATGTTAGGGACAATTTTTTAGGCCTATTGGTGAGAATTTTTACAGAATGACATGTTATTTTTTCTTAACGCCTGCTTGCACCAACCATGGTTATTATTTACTCAGAATTAGTTGCCAAATCGAGTCCATTCTGTATGAAAAGTAGGGATAGATACAACTCCGTAACCGTAACTATCGGATATACGAAATAAAATAAAACCGACCCAACCGAAACCAATATAAAAGTTTCGGATAGTTCTATATAATAGGTATAGGTATAGGTAAAACGGGCTGGTATCCGCAACTCCACGACTAATGCGCGTATTTTGCGTACGGGTGGGACAAATGGGTTATTCGATCCACCCCAGCTCCTCAAGAAAGGCCAGCAGCGCCTTAGTGTTGCCGACCATTTCACGAAGGTTACCTGGGTTACCGAAGTGCTTGGCCCTGTAACCAGCGACCACAGGGCAGCTTAGAAGCAGATGAGCTGCTGTCTCTTCTTCCTCCATGCAGGCTCTGCAGAGTGGACTATCCGTAACTCCTATGACATAAAGGTGCTTGTTAAAGGTCCCGTGGCCAGTTGTAGCGGCCGTAACTTTGCGCAACTGTAGTTTCGTCAGTCGTAGGACCTTTTTCGTGAAGCGGCCATCAATCGAGGGGAGCGCCTCCTTGGCCTGCCTGCACTCACCATGTTCTCTCCACAGTTTGTGATGTATGTCCCTGGTACGGTTCCTTACCAGATTGCGTAGATAACCGAAGGGAAGTGGCACAATGGGTTCAGGACCCACTGCTGCCATGCTCGAACCCCTTCTGGCGAGTTCGTCCGCTGCATCGTTGCCTCGGGAATCGCTGTGCCCTTTGATCCATTGAATGGTTACTTGGTTGTGTTTACCCACCTGGTTAAGCCGTTGGTGACACTCGTATATTAGCCCTGAATTGGCTGCGTGATTGTTCAGCGCTTGCAGGACAGCCATGCTGTCTGAGAGTATGCGTATTGAGTGGTCCCTAACTTCCCTGATCAAGACGGCTGAAGCAGCCAGGGTAATGCCCACGCATTCAGCCTGGAATACCGTGTTATGAACCCCCAATGGAGTGGCTACGTGAATGTTGAAATCCTCCGAGAAGACTCCCGCACCCGTGCCATTACCTGTTTTGGATCCATCCGTGAAGATCCGCAGCTCTGCGGGGCACAGCCCCTCGCAGCGGTCATCCTCATGCAGTTGGATCTTGTATTTCTTATCAAAGATGAATTGCTTAGGAATCCGATCGTTAATTGCTTTAGTAATGGGAAACTCATTATTGAGTTCCTCTAGCAGAGCGGTGTGTTGAGTTACTCTCTTACCCCAGAGGTCCAGTGTTTTGAGGCGTACAGCCGCCATCGTCGCTTCCTGTTGTATGAACAGGTGGAGTGGAGGGAGTCCCAGCATGGCCTCGAGCGCTGCAGTCGGAGTAGTCCTCATGCATCCCGTTGTTGCCATGCAGGCAAGCCTCTGCATTTGTTGAAGTTTGTTTACTGCAGTGGCCAGCTTAGTGCGAGTCCACCACACCACGGCGCCATAGGTAACCATGGGCCGTATTACAGCACTGTATAGCCAGAGTATGATTTTGGGGGATAGGCCCCACCTCTTACCTATCATTTTCCTGCATTGCCAGAAGGTGATACACGCCTTGCTTAGTTTGTTGTCCAAATGGGTGCCCCAGTTCAACTTACTGTCTAGGATTACTCCCAGGTACCTGACCTCGGTTGCCAGCTGGAGTTCCGTATTGAACAGTTTAGGCAGGTTGAAGCGGCCTAGTGCTCTCTTCTGCGTAAACATGACTAGCTCAGTTTTAGAGGGGTTCACTGACAGGTCATATTCCCTGCACCAGCGTTCCACGATGCGAAGTGCCTGCTGCATGAGGTTACAGATAGTACCAGTCACCTTCCCAGGTACGAGGATTGCTAGGTCATCTGCATACCCTACTGTATAATAACGATTCGCGTTGAGTATAGTGATCAGCTCGTTGATTACCAAGTTCCACAGAAGCGGTGAGAGTACACCGCCCTGCGGACAGCCTCTAGCTATCAAGGCCAGCTGTTGTTCATCTCCAACGCGAACTATCCGTTTGCTTAACATGTTTGTGATCCAGTCGATTAGTACCTGTTCCACCCCGTGCTTGGTGAGGGCGGCGCCAATGCTGGAGAAGTTTGTTTTGTCGAAGGCTCCTTCGATGTCTATAAAAGTGCCCAGGCAGGTACCCTTCTGATGAATTGCATCCTCTATCTGGCTCACTACCAGATGAAGAGCAGACTCTGTCGACTTACCTGAGCTATATGCATGTTGGTTGCCATGTAATGGTATTGCTTTTAAGGCGCCATCCCGAAGTTCTCTTTCACATAGCCTTTCCATTGTCTTAAGTAAGAAAGAGGTCAGACTTATGGGTCGATAGGATTTGGCGCTCGTATAATCACTCTTACCTGGCTTAGGAATGAATATTACCTTCACTTCCCTCCATCCTTTGGGAACGTATCTGCAGGCCAGGCACGCTCTCAATAAGGGTAATAGGCGTGTTGCCAGCGGTGTTCCGCCCCATTGTAGTAGAGCAGGAAACACGCCGTCCGGACCTGGTGCCTTGAAAGGGTCGAAACTTTGGATGGCCCATTGTAGTTTTTCTAGCGTAATCACCCTGTGTGCATATTGCCAGTCGTCGTCTGTTGGTGTTAGGGTCACGTCAGACCAGTCCGTTACCGTTAGTTCTATATAAAAGGTAGCTTAAAGGGCAAAATAATATTTACATAAATCACTGGTTGTAACAACAAAAAATAAATAGATATAGTTTAAACTAGAAATAAAAGTCAAAATATATTATTACTTATTTGTTCATTACTTTTATAATTCTAATATCCGTAACCGAAACTATCCGTTTTCGAAACCGGTATAATATTATTCCTATATCTGTTTTGCCGTATCAAAAACCGGTATAATACTTTTTTTTTATCTGCGTATTCACATCCGACAATTCATATCCGTAACATTCCTGATGAAACGTCTGTTATTTACCTAAGTCGGTAATTAAATTTAAGAAAGATTACTATCTTAGGTACCAAACAGATACATTAAGTCCACTAAAAAAAATACTAAACCACTTAAACCGTTTATATTAAACCATTTTATAAAACAACTCTATAAATATTTTCTTCTGTGAATTGGTAGTGTTAACTTAAAAAGAAAAACGTGGATAAAAAGTTTGCACTCAATTCGAAAAGTAAAAAGGACACAAGAATTAATGGAGTCGAAGATTGTTAATTTTTTTTTTAATCTTATGATTGATGGATCAATATTATAATTGACAAAAAATAATTATTATACGTAACTTTATAATAACTCAATTAATAGTAAGAGCGAAACTTTCACCTAACATTTAAGATGACATTTTCTTTTTCATTGTCACAAATAAATGCCAAATGTCAAAACAACACAACTTACTAAAACCAGATATTAAACGTTAGTTCAATGAACAAAATGTACGACAAAGTTTTTTATGTAATAGTTAAATGTGTGTGAGGAACTAATTGCTAACCGATTTCACCATACGTTATGTTCTTCATTCATTACGCCTTCCATATGATTGATCTGACGATGACGTGTAGCTCTATTACATAAGAGTTTATCAATGAAGGTAATAAGTGAATGATAGACGTTATTTTTTGCTTCGATTAGCAATTTATTATAGGTTGCTTTATCTTGCAGGTGAAATAAAAAAGAAACTTATATTATAATATTATTGATAGGTAGTGTTATTCCATTAAAAAAATGTGATACTAGAAACCTAGAGAAGTATTTATAGTTAGGTTTAACACTGAATACAAAAACAAAATCGCAAATTATTTTAAAAGATAGCGACTCTACATCTTCCGTTTGCAACGGCGCAAAGTACTTATATCACGTTAAGACGGGTAACCAGTTAGTACTTAGTATAAGTACTTGCTATTAATTCATTTAGTTGCAAATATTATTAATTAAACAACAATCTTCTACTTTACAAATAATAACAATTTTTTATCGTCTCATTCCACAACGACATGAACTTTCTTTACAATGGCATTAACCCTTCAGTGTAACACATTATTGCGGTAATAATTATTTAATTATGACGCAAATAATTATGAAATTATTACTTGACATTTGGAGTCATGGGAATTAATTAATATGTATAATAGTAATTATTGAGTAGGTACTTGATTATTTTTATTTTATTGTAAGTAAACAAATTTTATATATTATCGTACTCAAAATACTCTTCGTAATTAGTTATCTATCTACTATTTATTGAATCCCAGATTCTAGAACTAGGAATGAGTGTTATTTTTGAACAAAACCGCTTTTGTTTCAGTCGTACAAAATATAAAACAATGTAGAAGCACTTCCGTCCTTATATTCGAGTATATCATCACTGCCGTGCGGATTTTCAGCCGGTTTTCACGCCCACTTAAACAGTTTTCGCGGAACGTTTTGGCATATTCATTACACGCGCTCAAACTTACTGACGGCCATTTAGCGTTATTATAACTTGAAAAATTACCTCTAAGTTGTAAACCATACCAACTATAAGGATAAATACGCTAATAATCTGAGTATCTACTTAATATGAATGTAAAATGGTACAACCTTGAGAACTAGATACATTATAAAACTCCATATTAAATCGACTATCTATACTTACAATGATTTACAATTTTAATGTAACTTTAATAGACGTCAAACGACAGACAATATTTATCTAGATTGTAGGCCAACAGAAATGAGGTATTAAACTTAATTATGGATGCGAGAATTAATGCTTCCAACCAGTAATTATGAGGTGGCATTAAGTTAATGTCTTTGACTACACACACAGTCACACATAACCTACTCACTACATACAAAGGAATAATAGACGTGATACGACAATAATAATAATAATATAATTATTGTAGTGATGTCGAATCGCAGCGTTTTACGGGTTAACATAGTGCGACATACTAAAATGATACTTTTATGAACGTACATTGTAATAATAGAATGCATTAATAGTAAGCAGTTGTGTTAAACTAGGTTCATTTTAACGTGCTGTTGCGTAGAACGCTTTAAGTGATATTATTTTATACTCAAAATAATTGAATGTGAAAGTACTTAATTATGAATATCTGAACCAGAGGTTCTTAAACTTTTATCCTGGACATCGTTGTATGTACAACAGCCATAAAGTATAGGTACGCATCATCGATTCATTAGAAAAGAGTTAAACTAAAAGAAAAATGATATCTACGCCAAATGACCCAATTTAAAACTAACTTACAATATTATAGGAAAATTATGCGTCACATACGCGCAAAACAACAAACAGTTGAAGGGAGTTTATCTTAAACAGAAAAAATTGCACGTACGGTCTACGGGTCTAAAATTGGAATAGGTACCAATGAAATAGACCCTTGGGGTCTAGGTGAACCACTTTGGGAATAACTGCCCTAAACTATTGGTTATGCTATAACGTTGTTTGTTGGTCAATTAAGAATACATTACTTCTGGCATTTTAATAACTCAAACGTTTATAAACGCCATTTAAGTTTAAATGCTAATCGAAATAGGTATCGAGTAAAGATCCTTTTACTTGAAGTAGGTACCTAAGTCTGATGCCTCATAGGATCAGTGGATTTGTACCTACTCGTGGTTTAAAAATATGGAAAGCATTGATGAAAACAAGTGACCAACAGTCCTAGTACGGTCTACACCTAAAACATAGATTCCCATGTTCTACAAAACTAAAAAATATCCACTTCGAAACTTAATTTAAAAAGCTAATTAGAAATTATAGCACAACAAATCTCACACTTTTCTATAAAAATACTTTGTATAGGCGTAACTCACACTATTTCTATTAACTTTTCCGTAAAACCATTAATAATGAAGCTATTTTTATTTTATCACAACATATACAACTTTTATTCGACAAATCAAAAAACAAACGTGTAGAACTATCAAACAGTACTTCTTAGATTTGCCAGGCTTTAGTAGAAAAAAAAAATGCTCAATAAAAGTCTATACAATTCACAAGTTACCATCAACAAAACTTACAACACAAGTTAGGTTTGTTTACGCATTCACATTCGCAAGCCACAGTGTAATGAACTGCAGTCAATCAACCTGCCTAGGCTTTTTCCAATGTTTGGGTCGGCTTTTGATCTAACTGGATGCAGTATTTTGCACGCAAAAACTGCCTATCAGCTCTCTCTACAGCTCTAACTGCATAACGTCAGATTTTCTGTCTTCCAGTTCCTGTTACTATTTAGCCACGCTATGTATCTAATAGATTATTATTATCTTTTATGTAGCTATATAATATGAACTACTAGTGACCTCCTCCTCCTTCTCGGCTTCACATGGAATTTTAAAATTCTCGACTTTTCTTTACTATAATAAACATGTATGATACACCTGATCCTTCTTTCATGAATCATTTTATCTATTGATGTAAACTGTATGAAAATCCGTTTTGTAGTTTTTGAGTTTATTGCGTTCATAAATACAGGCAGACGTGATATAATATGTGAGGATTTACAGTCTAGTAAATAGTTTTAATATAAAATTTAGTGTTTAAATAATGAGCTAGCAGTTCATCGCAGATTATCTCTTTTTTACTTTTAGTTTTCACAATACTTCATAAGGTTTTCCAGTAGATATCGCTATCTAGCTAGCCTCTTTAATGGCGGCTCTTAGTTGATGAGCACAGGCATGCCCATCACGTTTTTTAAGCGCGCCGTTTACGCGCATTTTAAAAACGTGCGTCAACGGCGCGCTTTTAATCTATTAAAGGTCTGCGTATTGCGTTTGTATCATTACAAATGTGTGTCAACGGCGCGTTTAAAAATATGATATGCACAGGCCCTTAGACCAACATTGTATCCAAAGATTGGTTTATGCAAAATTTTAGTTAGGTACTATTTTAGTAAACAATAAAGTTTACTCTATTCTAAAAATAGTAGCTATACGGGTCGATCTTCTACAACACAGTGTAGTGAACTACAGTACGCTAATATATTCAGCGTGATATCCTCGTATAGATCTATTTATCACCATTACTTGCCGGATTAGGCGCGTCACAGGCGCTACGGTAATTATAGGCGGAATACTTAATGCGCCACCTAATTATATATCGTATTAGCTGGATCTCTCCGCTTGCTTGAAGTTGACTTTCGTAATGTCTGCTGCAAAACGTTATAAGTCTACCATGGATTGGTACTGCAGTGAGTTAGCTTATTTTTAGTATGGGATAATTGTGTCACGTGTGTTAAAATAGCACATTATTTTTTAATATTATACCTGTATTTATTATTAACTATTAACCTAGACTTTTGCACGGTGTACTAGGAGCCGAAGCTAACTTTCAAAGGCCCTTTAGATAGCTTTTTCTTTTTTACAACGTTTGTATTAAAAAAAAATTACTATTTTCTGTTTGTATTTTTTTTTTTTGCTTTTTTTGTAATAAGCAAGAGCACAATACCGCATCGCATGGCTCTGATTTATTAGATTTTTTTTTCATGGTAGCCTGAATAATAACGAATAATACAAAACAGTTTTAAGCGTTGTGCCTGTCGTAACTGTCCTATGTAATAATATCTATATGTCAAATTATATCATATACCCATATATTTTTATTAAACAGTTTTTCAAAATACATTGCAACATTTAAGATACAATGCAGGAACCGCAATAAAATCTAACACTAACCGACAAATACCCAAAGCGGTTGTTCCGTCGCGTGGCAATACAAAAGTAATTATATATTAACTTCTGTACGTTCACTATCTGTGTGTGGGTACGCTAGTGTGCGACCGGGCCAGACCAGAATGCTCTACTTGTTTTTAATCAAGACATTTATTAACTGTTGATTTTCCCGTTTCTTTTGTAATAAATCTTATGGAATTATGCGACACTGGCCGCTATAAAAGTTTTTTGTATTGTATTCGGCTATAGTTTTATACCTTCTAGATTTTTTTTTGGCAATTAAAACTACACTTTTAAATTATATTTTTGCAAAATATACCCAAACAATAATCCATTGGTGGGTTAGGCTCGCCTGTGTACATTAGCTATCCTATTCTGTTTTTTTTTTTTCTTTAAGTTGCGTGAACAATATAAGAAGAATAAATAAATAAATGAATTACTTTTCTTTGAACATCGACTTTAATTAATCATATACCAGAAACCATCTACAGGTATACCTATACGATAAAAATACCTTAAGACAAAATTGTACTTACACCATCATAAGCGCTCACAATAACATGTAAATTCAAGTAGGTACAGTCACAGTCACAAGTACTAATTCACAATTAAATCTAAGCAGGGTAATGTCGCGCTTGCGCATTCACCAACATTTTTTTATTACTTTTCCGCACTACCAACACCAGAAAATTGTTTATAAAGTGCGTGAACATGGCATTATTTATGTAATTATATCAGTAACAACGAGTTACATTACATCCTGTATATAATTAACATTAAATACCTACCTCATTAAAGTAGATAATAGCCTGATGTTCCTACGTTTTCCTTATTACGCCTCTGTGGGTACTTACCTAGCTAATAACAGAAACAGAGGGACCTAATGGTCTGAAATTATTTATTCAAATTATGTATTAAAATTTGACTAATTCTTACGGTAGAGCTGTTTTCTTCTTTTTTTACTTTTGATTAAAATATACGAATAGAACAAGTTTCTTGATTTTTTAAATATGGATAAAAGAAAAGAACAAATGTCGGTATAGTTCACTTGTTTTTATTAACCTACATTGTGTCCTAATCCTAATACGGGGCGAAGGCCTCTTTCTGCCGTCCACTAACTAAAAGGCAGCTAAGTGCAAAAAGTGTTTTTCGAGAAAACGCAAAAATAAGTGGGAATTGATGTCTCTTGAAAAGTATGCTACCTAGGAACAAGATTGCAAGTTATATATGTAGGCATAGTCTTTGTGCACAATATGTGATATATTTCATTCATTTATAATTATAATATTTTACTTAAATTCATTTTCTAACTTTTAGCTAAGCAATTTTTTTCATTTTTACATAATATACTGCACTATAAGGCCGCTAACCATACCTTAACTACTTTATAGCCAAGCAATATCTTGTAACGGCCACGTCTTGTACTAATTAATAAAAGTTATCAAAATATATTTAGTTATAAAGCAGTTAAAGGATTTTAACTGACTTATAGCCTAGTAGCTAACACATGGAAGACTAACTTTGCTTAATTAGAAAGCAGTTATAGGATTTTAAATGCTTTTAAGCTTTGTATTGTAAAACATATTTTTATACTGGTTCTCCTATTGCTTAACTAGAAGGCAGTTAAAAATATCTCGCTCGCAATTAACTGCCTTTTAAGTAAGTCCTTGTGGGTTAAAAGTTGAAGTTAATAACTATTTTATGAAAATCTGGACTTTATTTATTAAAAAAGAATAGAATCAGAACTTGTCAAATAGCTTATTATTAATTAAACAAGCTAAAATAAAAATACCAAGTTGAATCAAACTTTTACAAAAAAAAAAATCTACATTTTTGTTTTTTTCCTCTATCTTTTTAAATCTTATTTAGTAATGAGATCACAATCACCCACATCTTTAATAATAATCAGTTTTCGCGAAACCATAGCGCAAATTATATTATAATTATTTTGTAAAAATACCCAAAACATGTAAGTATCGTTTTTGAAAGCTTTATGGCACAGTCATGACACACATTGGTTTTTAAATTCTTATGCACTTATGAAATAAACATACCACAATCAGAGATCAATAATTGCAAAGTTGAAATAATACAATTGTGCTTAACACATAATGTCATCAATGAAATATTAGACTATCTAAAAGAATATAAATTTGGACATTTTTTATGCTGAAATACTAATTAAAAACTTTAACAAAATAAGCAAATCAGATTAGCTAAATAAGAATTTATACCTAGTAACACTCGTGTACGTAGTATTATCAAAATTAAGTAATAAACAAAAATATTGAACAAAATACAAAAGACAACATCATTCTAAAGGCTCTTTTTCAGTCTTTATGTTTTTAAACTTACGTTCTTTTTGTTTTTCTTCTGATTCACTTCAGATATATTATTTCCGTCAATGATTGGTAAATTTTGTGAAAATAACATCTTATGTTTAGGTATAATTAGAGATAATTTTGTTAAAAGATTAAGCTTTCTCTCCTCATCTATTATTTTCTGTTGCGTACTAAATGTTAAAACAAAATGCGGGTTTTTTAAGTAAATATCGTTAAAAATTTAAGAGACACATATTCCTCACGAAAGCTTCCTTATAAGAGAGATCAAAAGTTCCTCGTTTAAAACACAATAGTGTCATATTTTAAAGATACACTCTGGAACTTAAATTATGTAGGTATGCCGTGATCTGATACGTTACCTACGTACCTAGTTTACAAAATCTAGAGGCTGCATTAACATGATTTAACCAGAACTTTACCATTATTTGCTGAGGCCACTGCATTTTCAAAGTCTTTGATATCATATATGATATTTTTCTACTTCATCGATAATTCGATTTGATGGTGAAATTGATCACAGCTCATAAATGCGTGACCCGGTCCGAAATAAAATAGAATGATAGTTTTTATGACTATTTAGTCACTATTGATGAGGTTGATTAGCCTAGAAAACAATAACCAGTTTTTACTCTGAGATATACAATTATCAAGTCACAAATGGATTGATTAGATATCTCGAAATTTAAGTAAAAAGTTGTAATAAGCATTCATGATAGGAAAGGAAGGAATTATAGCCTGAGCTGGTCAAACGCAAACAAAAATCACAAGCGTTTAACTGCTATTTAGTCTAGTATTGTCGTTTAGCTGCTCTCTAGCGATTGATATTTAGGTAATACTATATTCAATACATAACTTAAAAGCCGCTATTGGCGTATAACTGCTTTCTAGTTAAGTTGTTCTTGTATGAAAAAATACATGAAGGTAGTTAAAAACACGCTTAGCTGCTTTTTAGTTAAGCATGACTGGATAACGTACTTTTAGTGAAGTAAATTTAGAAGAAATGATACATCAATTTGCCGTTAAAGTATGTTAACGTCTTTCTAGAGAAGTATTGTGGCATAGCCGCTTTTTAAATAAGGAAATAACGAAATTTATGTGGTTTAACTGCTCAGCAATGTTCTGTATCTCAAAAACTATTAATCATAGAAAAATGAGTCTTAGACCAAAAGATAGAGCATCGAAAGTTGTATAAGACTACATTAAAAAGTGAAAAACGACCAACTGTGGCTTAACGGCCTTTTAGTTAGTGGACGGCAGCTTTTTTCTCCTTCCAAATCTTTCTGTCTTAGGAAATCTCTGGACGAATTTACCATATGTTAAATAATAATAATTGTTACTATTATCTAATAAGACCCACTAACAGCAGCAGTTAATGCGTGTTTTTAATTATTTTTTAAAGATCACGGGAGTTTTGAATTCTAACAAATTATTGAATGAAACACCAGGAATTTAAAAAAAATCTAAGTATCAAAGCAAAAACGAATACGTATAGTTGAGTTATCAGAATTATAATTAAATGCACAATTACAATACTAAGTAAATACCAAAATAACTCACATTAACTGCTCTAGACTGTCTCGTTGTATTTAATTGGATTTTGCATTCACTATTACACTAACTGTTTAGTTAATTAAATTGTGACAGAATATCGGGCAGTTAGAGTTATTTCAGTTATAATATAAAATGTTCCTTTCTCTTAAATTATAGTTTTAATTTTAGAAGAGACGCTATTAAGTTTAAGAACAATAAAGTTAAGATTTTAGTGACGTAATGCGAGCATTTTAAAACAAAAAAAAATAATTGTATTACTCAAGAATCTGTCAAAAGTAATTAAATAATAAATGCAAAGAATAAAGACACAACGGCGTCATATAAAAATTCATATAACATATCTAGGTATAAATTTAACCTTGTACCTATTTATGTACAAAACATAAAATAGACTTAGGTGTCTAAGTATTACTCAACATTGCTATCATTCAGAAATGTGCCTAGAAGACTGGCAGCATTGCCATATTGAATGGTAATGCTAATTCTTTGGGAAAAGAACGAATCATATTGTCTTACAAAGCATTGTTAATACAGATTGCTGTTGCTGTCTCTACATATAGCAACAATACTTACGTACTATATCTATATCTCTTTATAAGTAACGTCTGTTAGTGTTAAACAAATTTCTTTATTACAGACTTATGATCGGAAACGTCACCACAATCGAGTTACAGCCTACAATTGTGTCCATCAACGCCTCAACCGTTGGACAATTGCTTCCGATTATTAAATGCGACTGTTATAAACAATATATTCTTGGATTCATTCAATAAAACTTTTAATACACTATTGTCTGTTATCAAATGTATTTCCCCAAGCATATCATCAATTATGCACTTGGTGCATAATTACGTGTAATAAAGGACATTACCCCTGCTTGATACCATCTGTTTTTACAGCTTTTTGTGTTAAAAACGATAATATTCGCATGATGGGTTCACGTGGGGCATTAGTCATCAAATTAATTAATACACACTAATTAAATGTGAATCGAGTTTAAATGACAGCGGAATTAAAATAATAAAGTTCCAAGAAAAGCGTTTGTTTAATGTTATTTTAAAATAAGTAGTTACGACACTATTCGTCGAATTTATATGAATCGAATAATAGTTATGGACTGCACATTGTATTTTTTATGTGACATTATTATGAATGAGTATGAGTATCCTTAAATAAATACAGTATGTAAAGGTAGTTCTTAAGATTTCTAAGTACTGTAAATGTAAATAAAAAAATGGCAAATCATTTAACATTATAAGTGACATTAGATTTATTTTTAGACATTATTTTTTAATAATTTGACTCAATATTTGAAATTGTTTTATTTTAATTCCAATTTTATAAAGAAAAAAAATTATAAAAAAATTAGTGTTATATTTAATGACAGCATAATTTTAATTTCCGAACTTGGGGTCGCGGTCCTGTTAACTTTGAGAATCTCAGTCCAAAGCTATTGAACGAACCAACTAAACTAAATAGACTTTGAACACGATTATACAGCAAGTTATACATTCCTATTATACCTAATTATCGAAGTTAGAGCTAAAGATTGCAATAAGTATGCGACCTTAATAGACCGAGCAATCTAGGTTCGTATCTAGTTGATCCGCTAGCGAGATTATTAGCTGCTAATGCATGGCATTTGCAAGGAAATATTTCTTTTCGGATATCTTAATTGAGAGATAAGATTTTTTAGACCATAATATTTATTTTCAATTAATTTAGCTTACTTACATGATTACGTTAGTTTTATATGTTTTTATGATATTTTGGAAAATAAAATAAAAGTGTGGCGTTTCTAATAGTGTATTTGAGTAAAGAGTAAAAAACTCTTTTACGATCTAACGGCTAAACGGATTTAGAAGAAATTGGTGCATGGGTCGATCACAACTTGAAATGGTACATATTATATATTTACCAATACCTTTTATCTTAAGAGTATGTTCCCATAAGATTTTTTTTTTTATATAGAAGCTGGTTTTATTTTATATAAAAATATTTAGTTTTATTTAAATTGAAATCCTAACTGATTATTTAAAAGCGAAAGTGAGTTTTTTTGTTTGTTTGTTACGTCTTCACGCCTCAATGGCAAAACCGATTTTGATGAAACTTGGTACAGGGATAGACCATGTCTTGGAATAGAACATAGGATACTTTTTATCTAAAAATGCCAAGTACAGATGGTAAACAATTAGGGAAAAGACGTGAGTTTGTATATACCTATGTATGACTAAGTTTAATTCCGCTTATTTTTATCCTCATTACCATTATTAGTGTTTTCTTGAATACCAGGTAAATAGTTTAAATTACTACTATATTTATGACTAATTACTAATTAATTGGTTTTTTTTTTAATGACCATTCGTCACCTTTTTGTAATTTGTTGAGGAAAGAAAAATAACATATGAATATGTTGGACAAGGGGAATATCCTTTTGTAAGGAAAAACTTATATAGGTCTTTAATTGTAAAGATTTACTTAAGATAATCTTATGCTTACATTATTTATAATAAAACTAACTTTTTTTTTTAAATAGGGACTACAAAAGTAAGAAATAAATTGTCATTTATTTTTTACCTGCTAAATTAAAATTTTGGGATCCCATCCATTCGTACAAAGCGTTATGGGAATACATTCATTGTGCGTACCAACAGCTAAGGGGTTGAATTCCCTCCTAGAGTCTGTATTTCCTGATAGCTACACCAAGGGGTCTTTCAAGTCAAGATTGTATAGGTTACTTCTAGGCAAGCGTGCTCCATTGTCAGCCATACCATCGTTTATCATCACGTGCGATAGAGATAGTAGTCAAACGCGTGCCTGGCAATAATTAAAAAAAAAAAATTGGAGACCAGTCCCTGATGCATGTCATAATCTCACATACCCAAAATTACGACCAATTATGTTGGCAAATACATCAAAATAATGAAAGCTCATCACTAATTAGGGATGAAAAACTCCCCTAACCAACACAACAAAACGTTGATTAGTAATTCACTCACACGCACAAGATCCACGGCTGGCGTCACACGTAATTACATTCATTGTCACATAATTACTACAACACT
The DNA here is from genome assembly GCA_949319445.1 of Mythimna lalbum. NCBI lineage: Eukaryota > Metazoa > Arthropoda > Insecta > Lepidoptera > Noctuidae > Mythimna > Mythimna lalbum. The sequence continues at coordinate 16,865,981 of OX439358.1, read as the reverse complement.
TGTCGGTGCACCCACGCTAAAACACATTCTCTGCACTGCACATCAACTTTACCACCCACAACATAGGGGTGGTTATCCAACAACCAAAATGTACAACTAACTTGGTGATCCACATCAAACAACGTTAGACTTGGACAATTATGATGTAATTGATTTTAAAAATCAATTATTGTTATAATTGTCGATAATTCGTTGAATTGCTCGTTAAATCGGTCGACATGAACTTGGTATAATTTTCTGTAATTTACCCCATGGTAATCGATAAAAAAATAATCTAGATCTAGAAACTTTTAACACAGGAATGAGGGCTAGTTAAGTACACTCGTGAATGAGTCCACTGCTGATATTTAAACTAGTCAAGCATCATTGAAAACATACACGTGCCTACGTCCTAATTACACAGTCGTAAACGAACGCATTTCGCGTCGCATACAGCTAAAAACTAAATAGTACCTATTTAGTAGAACAAAACTCACCTGTTGATGCTATTCATAGCTGAAGCCCCGGAATTTTCCCTTTCGTTCCTTTCTCTGGAACCACCGCCAAATCTTTCAGCAAAGTTTTCTCTCTCCTTATAATGCCTATCAGGGCGAGGAGATGAGGAGCGCCTGCCTTGCATCTGCTGAGGCATATTGTTCTGCTGCACCGTCTGCAGAAGGTTGTGATTCCCTTGCGGCTGCTGCTGCAACGCTTGAAGCAGCTCTTGCGCATTGGCGGCGCCGTTCGATAAAAAGTTTGGCAGCCCTTGGTTTAGAAGCGCGTTCGACAATGTTGGGTTCAACATGTTTGGCCGAATGTTGGCCGTCTGTTGTTGGTTGGAGTTTAGCAGCTGGTGCGGTTGGGCCATAGCTTGGAGGTTGGCGAGCGATGTGGACACGACTTGGCCATTGTTTAGGGCTAGGTTCACCATCTGGTCGTTGGAGTTCACGTGGTTGACTGGTATTGTGAGGATCGTTTGTGTTGCTATGCCTGTAGAGAGAAAATACTATAAGAATATGGTGCGGTTGGTGAATGTCACATGTCTTCGAATTTTTGGTTCTTAGGCATGTCGTTTTCCTCATGATGTTTTCTTTCACCGTTTTGAGAGCAGTAGCGATGAAATAAATTACACAAAGTACTGTGCCTGGCTGGGTTTGAACCTGCGACCTACAACTTGTAAGTCGGGGCCCTTATCACTCGGTCACCACTACTCTTTTATAAACTTTTATATCTTCGTACTAAAAAATAAATCTCTCTGTGTTTAACAAAACTGCTATACGCAGTGTGTACATATTTAAAGATATTATCATAATTAGACATGGTATAAATTAAGTGTAGAACAAATAAGATTAGATTCGGTTACAACTGGTTACCAAACCTTTATACACTGTTCAGTTAAACCAGCGTTAAAAATGAGGTTATATTATCACTTTTTTTCGTTAACTAAAACAATGATCGATCGATGTTGACCAGTCAATTTATATATTTTTGCAAGTTTTTATTTAGTTTCACCTGTTACCGATTGAGCTGAAATTTTGCAAGCATGTGTAAATGTGTGTGCATGTGTATTGTGTTGTGTGCATGTGTGCATGTGTGTGTGTGTGTGTTGATGACAATACAAAATTATTATGACATGGAGCTGATCTGATGATGGAAGCGAAAAGTGGCCGTAGAAACTCGGTTGTTAAACGACACAACCCCATCGAGTTTGGGCTCGTATGATTTGTCTTGACGTGTATTAATTATACAGGTATAGTGCGCTGTAAAAGCTTGCTATGAAAAAATCATTATCATTAAAAACTTTGCCTTGCGCTCGAAATAAATGCTGTATCGTAGGTGCGCTTACAAACTCTCGTAAACAAGATACCCAGACCCGACACACCTAAAAATATTTGTTCCATGCAGGGATCGAACCAGCGTAAGGACCCGCAGTGCAGCAGTCAATCGTTCAACCACTGCGCAACTGTGCCTCAAAATTATGTACATCGTTTTTTCTTGTTTTATGTCATTTATCTTAATAAAAATATACCTACATATGCCACCATTTTTTAAGGTAGGTTGTCATCGTATGGCTTCTCTCGCTCCGAGTAGAGCGAGTGGGCATATCATCAGACTTTTACTAAAGTCTATATAAGTAAGTTCAGTTGATCTTTGCGTTACGTTATTTATTTCAAAATATATTATATCACTTGTCTCTAAATACTTCATCAAACATCATAATATAATTTGTATTAAAATATTATAATTTCTTTCTTTGATCTTTACTATATCAAAGTTACTGACATAGCCCGAAAAATCGTCAAACTTAAGTGGGCGCGTGCAGGACACATTACTTGCAGAACAGATGGTCGATGGGGCCGAAAGTTACTGTCACAAAAGTGAATTAATCACCTGGTGAGGCTCACGGGAATCCGATGGATGCGAGATGCACTGGAAGGAACTACGAAGTCTATAATAAACTAGTGCTTGTTTGCGATCCCATCAGATGGTAAGAAGTGATGCGATCGTTGATGGTGAGGCGCACTAGTTTATTTTTTGTGTCTTTTGGCCGAAACGATGATTATGATGTTTATGATAACCATGTCACTCACCTTGTGAAGTCGGTATGAGCAGCTGGGCACCCTGGATGCCTTGCACCAGCTGACCAGAGGCAAGGATGAGCTGCGGCATAGGGGACGGCATCGCAGGTGGTAGCATATTGTTGTTGGTCACCGGGTTCGGTGATCCCATACCTGGAGGACAAATTAATTGGATAAGAGGTGTTTTGAAAGTTAATGAGTGATCAATGAGTTGGAGATCTTAGGTCATAGAAACAGGAAAGTAACCGTAAGTTGCACTCAAATAAATATTAATTTTCTGTGATTGTTACAGGTTTATGATTTGTGCGAAGAAATGATTCTTTACAAGTACAGTTTCATTTTCATATCTACTCTTTGCGTTGGTGTTTAAGCGTTTTTTTTTTTTGGTTTTGTCTGAGAAATGTGTGCAGTCTTACAACCTGTCTATTTATGGATAGGTCAAGCCATCGTGTGCGCAAACCCGCTGAAATATGTATACTTACAAACACAAATAGTTGTAATCCAATCAAATTTTCTCATACACGGGATAATAAAAGATCTTCTTTCAATGCAGATATGAATTTTATTTAAACGAACTATAACCGCTCATTAAACCTTTAATTTTTTTTTTATGGTTTCTTTTTGTAAATTTTTATTCTTGATGTGCAATAAAGAATATATAAATAAATAAATAAAATATATTTTTTCTTTCATATAATTAGGTCAATCGAATTAAAAATCATTTGAGGTGTCTGAGGTTTTGCGCATTTAACGTTACACGTTGTATCTATATACTGATACTGGATAAATTTCTGTCGGTCATTTTAGAGTGAAGCAAGCTGCAAACATAAATACAAACTTAAGGCTAAAGTTTAGTGCGATTTTTTCATCTTAAAGATTTCTCAGTCACTTTATATAAGATTATAATGTCAGCACGTATATTATTTGTCTGATCTAGGTAAAACTAGACAAAGTCTTTATTTTCGCAAACGATTAAGTTTTTTTAACCTAACCTAATGTATTTAACAATATTATGTCCGTATCATTTTGCAAGATTTAGTCACGTATCATGATCGTGGAATATTAATATTAATGCATATTTTTACTACATAATCCTAGAAAAAAGACCAACTTAATGCGCGTTGATAATTTGACACGACGTTTTTATAAGTACTTTATATGTACGCCAATTCATACTAAATCGATAAACATGTAAGAGTCGTAAAAATATGTTTTTATCAACTTAATAAAAATTAGACTTGGTAAATAAAACATGTGATTATCGATGACTACATCTTACGTTAACATATCAGTCATGGTGTCGGTAAGTGACGAAACAAACGTGCAAGCGCAGGCCGCAGCGACTTTCTACTTGAGCCATTAAACAATAAAAATGATATTGTAATTATAACCGACCCATACTGCACCTTACCGAACGGAAAGTAACGATAGAAAATTACACAAAACCCATACGCAACCAACCAAAACTAATTCACTGCGAACAAAACGGCTACAAAGAAAACCTAAAATATTATCTGCATGCCTTACAAGCCCGTTAAACTCGACATTAACATAACGTATTCATTTAAACCATGACATTTCACATTTTGTAATAAATGTTCTTTCCTACGGCGCATCAATTAAGAACCGAAAAAAATGTATAATTAGCTCTATTAAGACAATAAAACTCTTAATGATACCGCAACAGTCGTAATATCCGTGCGTTCGTGAAAAAAATATGTAATTATACTCATTATTTAAATAGGTTTTTTCGTCCATTACGGCATAGCTTTAATGGGCGGGTGAGTGAAGCCGCTATCTTGAATTCATTAAATCGATTGGATTCGGTAATCACCTAATTACGGCTCACGTGATTTCGAAGTTAAGAGTTTTAATGCGCGAACCGTGTATTTCTGATTATCCCAATCTGTCTAATTCAGTCTAATTAGTGGCATACCCTCCATGGAAGAATAACTGACGTTTTAAAATGCTAATTTTCTGAAAAATTTTAATCGTGTCGCTTTCAATTGCATTTTATGAGTTTAAATAGAATATATTTTCTGTATTCCGGTCTGCATTAGTCAGCCATATTGTCCTGTCAACGGAGTTTAGTCGTGATTTGAATATTTGTTTTATCTTGATATGATGATAATGCAAAAATACAATCTACTTTGCATAAAGTGGCAAAAAGTTACCAACTATAGCACTCTAATGGAAGAACTCATAAGTTTGAGTTTTTTGTTGTTTAGAGTATTTAGGTACGGTAAGGAATGGTGGTCGACCTAATTTTAGTTGACAATAATCGTTTCGAGTGAATTTCGATCATGAAGGCCAGTCTCAACAGAGATAAGGTAAGTACTTAGTAAATATTATAGTACTCAAGTGTGTGCGCAAACACAGATGCACTCTCTTTTCCTTACGCGTGGTTCGATCTAATGGCAATCCGATACGGCCGAAAAAAGAATAAGTTGCAGGACCAATGACTTTACGAGCTTTCCGGGACTCAGACACTTTGAAGCTGTTCAATAGCCCACTTGCGACCACGAGTTAAAAGAGGTGATAGTATCTATAAGAAGGTGCAATACTACATTCTTAAGTATTACAATATTGTATATTGGAACGTCTACTTTAATAAATAAATAACAGGTCGGAGAGATGAGTTAACCATGTAGATTCTAAGACAATAGATCATGTCCATCAGCACTAAACAAAAGCAAAGTAATTAAATTAACATTGAAGTTACAATGGAATTCTAGGTCTTGGTTGGTGGAGGTGGGCTTCTTAGTTTGATACTAATACAGGTAAAAGAAACGGAAGCTAATGATTCCGATGTCCTTAGGCGATACATTAATATATTACAAGTAACTTGCCTTAGGCTAAGGGCATTTTGTTAACAAAGATCTATTTGTGTGCACAATTCAAAATTAAGTTTGATAAAGTTTTGTTTGTAGATATTTGAGTAACAAAATGCCTTGGACTTATTATTATTATTCTTGAAGAAAAGGGGCTTTGCATCTCCCATAGTGTAGGAGATGTAGTCACTGCGACCTAAAAGATCTATTGTGACTCGCCACCTTGTTAGAGTAACTCTTTTAGCCGGGAGGCTTCCAGGAAGTCTAGAATACTCCTAGCTTTGAGAGTTTTAATCTCCTCCGGGCGAATAATGTGTCGACCCAGATGGATACTCCGTTTATGGATAAGGGGCCCACATTCACACAACAGGTGCTTAGGCGTCTCCCTCTCCTGATTACAGTACCTGCAAACATCAGTGTCACTCAGTTTCATGTGAAATTGGTGCCTGTTTAATTTGCAGTGGCCGGTTAAGGCGCGGGCTATCGCACAGATGTTCGTCCTGCTAAGCTCAAGAAGCTCGGCAGTTCGTTTTTGTGAGTACCCTTCTATAAGAGATTTGGCGTGTAGCAGTCCTGGTTGTAACAACCAGTGCTTTTTTGAATCGCCAAATAGGTTGCCCTTAAGGGTCTGCATGGCCTGGTTCTTTGAGATACCACAGAAAGGTTCTGGTCCTATCTGATGACCCTGAGCCCCAGTCCTTGCAAGTTCGTCGGCTTTTTCATTGCCAGTAATTCCAGAATGACCCGGTACCCATCTCAGAATAACTTTATTCCTTTGCCCCAGGTCATTTAGTTTGTTAACGCAGTCTTTTACCAGTTTCGAATTTAATGCCTTGGACTTGTAGTGTTCTTCAAGAAAGTACATTGGGGCCTCAATTGTACCTATTTTGAAAGATATGCGCTCTTTTTTATGCACCTTGTAGTATTCAAAAGTATCAATCTCTAGCGTAAAATCAGCTTAATAGATACAAATCTATCCTACATAAAACAATATAATTTTTGAATTTATTGCACTTTAGTGCCATTTTGGCAATCCTTAAAACATAGAAGCATATATTTTTCCTCTTCAGAATTGAAGACTTCTCATCAAAGATGAATGTGAACTTACACCACAAATCACTGAATGCATTTAGGTTGCTAAAAATCAATTTATGTTACAGACAAAATAATGTTTTAGTTAAACATGTTTGTAAAGTTTAGCGTTGAATACATTTTGTGGTTTGTAATGCGAGTAATTCTGCGTAACATAAGATAACTATAATTATTATTCAACATGTCCTTACCAGGTGCACTGACGCTCAAATTTAAAGGCGAATTGATGACAGGATTGGAGGGCATAGAAGATAAGCCTTGAAGATTGGCGGCAAGTTGTGACATCTGTTGCGACATCTGTTGCTGTAGCTGTTGCGACATCGGCGGCATGTTCTGTTGCATGTTCGCCAGGTTTTGCAGGTTTTGGAACATTGACGCCACTGTTGACAAGGAAAGGTCAATGATTATTATGAATATAGCATTTGTTCTAATAGAACTATATCACTGTGAGGAATTTGAGTAGGCTTCGGATCATAAATCTATAGTCCAAGTTTTTATAGCAATACAGGGTTAATTGATCATGTGGGTGTAGACGGCCATATCCAAAACTATAATAAAAAGTAAAAATAACTCTCGGAATCTCGGGCCCGATTTTGATGAAAAGGAAAACTGCTCAATTAGAGTTTAGAAAAACCAACAGATCGATTCCTAGTTTGAAACTAGGAATCGATCTGTTGGTTTAGGAAAATTAAACATACGGTGTATTATGACATCATTCGAGAGTGACGCTGTTATGGATCAAATTTCAAGAAGTACTGAACATCTTGAAATTGCTAATTTGAAATGTACAAATTGTCTACATTTGTGGTTTTTTCTTAGCATGATGAAGTTGGAATCGTTTAAAATTTCTGTTTCTTGTTATTTGTGTAGTTGTAGCTTGCTGTAGTTATAGAATAAGTAACACTAAATAATGCAAAATTACACTTTTCGTATAAAAATCTGTTCTAATATCTTAAGAATTGGTTTGTTAGACCGTGCTAATCTAAGAAACTACTGGTTCGTTTAAATTTTTTTTTGTGTTTTTCTTTTTAGGTGGGGAATCACCTAATGACATCTCCCGCCCTTTGGCGGTGTGGGAGGGCGTATCAGACTTTTACTGATTAAAACCCACTTCAGTTTCTTCTTTGCCTTCGTTCCAGGGCCCCGGGGTTCACTTTCGCACAACTCATTTATGGAGAAAGGCAATAAGCTATTTATAACATCACGCTAAGACCTAAGAGAGCGGATCAGATCAGATCTGTATCGAAATCATACTGTATTTCATTTCTGTCACTCATAAAATTTCACTATGAATACTTCTTCTGGTTTTTCTTTTTTGTTTAAAATTAAGAAATTAGTGTAAAGTTAAGGCAGCTCTGTTTTCTCTGAATTGTGTTTTGTAGTTTAAAAAGGCGTTCTCGCTTCCCTGTCGATAGTTCAGATTTAGGATAAGGATCTTCTAGATTTACAGTGAATATGCCTTTTAACCGTGGACTATTCTAATTAGCGTAAACGATAGGTGTTTCTCGTCTACTTTATATCCGCTAATTATAAATTAAAACAGCCATTGAATTTCATTCTGAAAAATTGCCCAAAAAACCCTTGAAAGTTAGTAATAAGATTTTTAAGCTATTGCATAGCTTCTATCGCGGGCCTTGAGCGTGGAAACCGAATCCAGAAATTCGGTAACGAAAAAAACCTACCACCCCCCCACTAAATGGTTGTCATGGCAACTTGTCAACTTCAATCACAAATAATATTTTTCTATGATAATTGCATAAGTTGATAAAAAATGCTATGCAATAGCTTTACCGCGGCAGTCTCCGAGTGCCACACGTCTTTTTTTGTACACATGCGACAACCTCATCGATATTTGCATTAACAAAAATTTAATATTAACAAACTTTTATAATAAACCTAATTCATAGTCAGCCTTATAATGTTGGAGAGGGAATGACCCGTAATCCACCACGCGGGCCCAGTGCGGGTTGGTGGATGTCACATGTCTTCGAGTTTTTGGTTCTAGAGCATGCCGGTTTCCTCACGATGTTTTCCTAACTATATACGTATAATACATGTGTATTAATATTGCATTAGTAAAATGTTGGCATTAGTATCTTGTCACAGCAACAACATAATTGACGTCACTTTCTAATAAAACATAGGTCGCGTATCAGTGGGATTCATTTATTGCGAGAAGGTAGTTGGTCAATACACTTTTAGTAACGTTTAGATATTAAATTAATTTTGTATTGTATCAAATTAATAGTTTTAATATGTAATTATAATCTACACTAATATTACAAAGAGGTAAAGTTTGATTTCTTGTTTTTTTTTTTGTTTGTGGGAAAAATCTCTGTGGTCTGTTGTGTAGAAAGTAGTCTCCGATTGCTAAAATAGAAAAAGGGAAAATCATCGAATGAGATCCCTAGCTCTTGGGCGGAGCGGGAGATAGTGACAGACTTTTACTGTCTAAAAACCCACTCCAGTTCCTTCGTTGCCTTATCTAAACATAAAATGCAATCAACAAAATATCACAAGTATAACTTATGTCAACTAATTAATCAAATACTCGTACCTATATATATTTGAACATAACCTGATCATTGAAGTTGAAACTTTTTTTTATAAATAACATTATTTACATTCCGCAAAATTTTACAACTGTCAAAACCACAGAGTACTTTTTTATATCTAATTGAAACCTCCTTTTTATAAATGCAAAAATGATGCATGTATAGATCGAGACAAATATTTCTAGTAAGTAAATATGTTGCATATTTATGCACGCCAGACGTCAGTAAAAAAAATAAAAGAATAATAATAAAAAGAGAGATTTATATTAAAAAAGACTATATTATAGAAATATACATTATAGAGTAAAATATTAAAAGTTTTTTGAAATGGTATAATGTTTATATTATGTAGTTTTCATAGCTCGATCATAAGAAAATAATAACGAAAGATACTGCGCGACTCAATCTACCAAGTCGATCAACGACTGATTTGGTGGAAAATAATTTAATCTGTCAGACTTTTACGTACTAAAATCATATCAGTGTTATTTAATCGTCCTTCGCGTTCTAGGACCACAGGTTTCCTTTTCAGAAAATCTCCGTAGCCCTAGCGGGTATCGGTTGCAGAATACTCTTTGAGTCGCGCGTGGCACACTTTTATAGACTGGTTGGAGTTTTTAAGGATTCAGAACCCTTTATTTGTTAACTAGCTTTTGCTTCGTCCGCATACATAAAAATGTAGCCTATGTCAGTCAAGAATAAAACGGCTTTCCATCAGTAAAAATATTTTAGCAATCGGACCAGTACTTTCAGAGATTACTTTCTACAAACAAAACAAACAAACTTTACCTCTTTATATAATTAAGTATAGATATTCAGTTTAAAAGTGTCTTAGAAAAATTAAGTTTGGTTCATTAGTGTTTCTCCATGAAAGTTTGTGTGGTGTCTCTCCGCAGACCATGTCCCACCTTTCATCCTGCATAACGTGCCCTGCTATCTGTTCCTGTAGGGACAGCATCAGTGGAAGGCATTGCCGTGGCCGAATTCTGACCAGGCATGGAATTAAATTAGTTTTGCCATCGACACGCTAAGAAAAAGAATAAAGTAAGATGAAGGATCAAATTCCTGGTTGTGTAGTTTAGCTTAAACTAAAATTTTAATATAGTACTTAAAATGGTTTGATTGTTTGTAGTAAGCATTCTTTTGAAGACCAGATCTAAAGATAATGATTATTAAAATACTTTTATTGAAAGAAATATCGTTTATCTCAAAACCTTATGGGTTAGTTTTAATACCGAACAAAAGCACACATAGAGAAGCGCTATTAAAATCTTCAAAAAAATCTTATTAAACGCTATTTTCCCATCATCTGGCTGAAATGATAGCCAAAAGCCGTCACTGCTGGATATTATGGCTTCCCCAAGTGTCGCCACAACGAGGCCTTCCATCATCCGGTGCACAATCGCCGCTATGTTCACATATCACAGAACAAATACATCATAGACATAACAATAAAGATTTACCATAAAATATTATGTCGCCATTACTTTGTATTGCTCCATGTTATCTCAATGAATTTCGTAAAGATTTCTGTATAGAACTGTTTAAAATTTAATTGAGTTTAATCGCTTTGATATCTATTGAATAACGTATGCTCAAAACTATAGATGACGTTGTTGGTCATCATGTTAAGATAGTCATTGAGAAGTTAAAAATAACGGTGATGATAATTTTGATATGGAATTTAACGATTTAGATTTAGTTAAAAATCTTTTGGGTGGAATGCAGTTCTTAATAATGTCATATATTGAACCGTCATGAGATAATGTATCATAACATCTCTGTTCCAGTTTTATTGATTTAACGAGTGTTTCGTTCATTTTACTGAAAGCTTTCTTATACATCCTTAGTTTTGCATAAAAATACTATTATTTTTACGTAAAGAATCTATGTACAAAATTTCATAACTGTATCCTAAAAAATCACAAAGTTATAAGCTTGTTATATCATCAAAAATACATAGTCACCGAGCCAACCAGGCGACTAAGGGGTTAATTTTCACTTGCAATTAGCTCTTTGCTGGTTTTTAATGCCCACCATGAGCTGCTGTAACCTGTGCTGTACTTAGTGTCGGTGTTGTCCAACTAGTGACCTTTTTAAATTATTTGAGAAAAATTTAACATGGTGTAAAAAAAAATGAATCATTCAGTTACTGATTCTGAACTATATTCAGGTTTCGCATAAACTAAAAATAATGGTGTATATGTTTTGCGCCAACCCCAAATAAAACGGGACAAGGGCAGGAAGATGATGATGATGTCTTATGCAGACTTGATGACCATATCATGAAAAAGTGCCTTTCCATGGTTACAAAAAAGACAGAGAGAGGTAGACCGATGTCAAATGTCCGGAAGTACATATAAAAGTTGGGCCTCACAGATGACTTTTCAGTGAAGACTTATCAGTGAAGTGAATGGAGCCGAATGCAAAGCCACATAACGAGAAGAAGTGAAGGCTATGAAGAAGAAGATTAACATTAGAACAAGTAAATTCAGAAATAAAAACTTGTTACAAAAAAAAAAACTTGCAATCGACTTCAATGTAAAAAAAAAACCCTAAAAAGTGCAAAATCACTCTAATTTCGGAAGTCGGTGTTTCTATAATAGTTTTATCTCCTCATTATTTATTAATCTATCCATAACTTCGAAGTTCATAATAATATTTTTATGGGACTAACTTGAAAAAATTACCTTTCAATCAAAAAAAGAATTTTCTCGATCAAAATCAGTCCACAATTTAAATAGAAATCGGTGAACATACATAAAAAAAATTACACTCAGCCGAACATAGAACCTCCTTTTTGGAGTCGGTTAAAAAGTAAAATCGGGACCCTGAAAGAGGAAACAATTATGGAGAAGGTTTTCCTTGTCCATCTTAGTTTTGACTAATCACTAGGCTGGCTTATCTTGGCGTATTTTCAGATAAAAGTGATTCAATCTCAATTGAAATTTTTAGAATCATAAGATCACCACAATCTCGTAGACCGTCGCGCCCATTATCACTGTTGGTAAGTAAAAGGATCCTTCGGCATTCTTACATCCATGCCAAGACATAGTTTCCGACTGTGTGCGCTTCCATCTATAGATGCCGAAAGATCCTTTTCAATACACTCACTCGAAAACCCGCTCTTATCCCGCTGCTTTTTTGCACTAGTGAGGAAAACAGAATAGACTGTTTTCTGCGCTAGTGCAGAAAAGTGCGCGTATCCTCCCCGGCCACATTTATCTTATCAGGCTGGGCGCGCGTCGACCCCCACGAGTCGCTGGTCAACCCCCATTTATTCAAGTCGTTTGATACACGTGCAAATTTTTCACTGCAGCCCTCGGCTCCATAACACACTCGCCTACAGTTCGTGCGGATTCCGCCTCGGTCGCAATGACAAATTTTCTGCTCTTGTATCAAAAAGAACTATTTCCTTGCCGTTGCCGATAATGGGCGCTGGGCCTAAGAGATTTTGAACAGGTTAAGAACTTAAACACTTCATCTAAAAATGCGCCAAAACAACCAATTTCAAAAAACTGAAGGCAATAAACATATGAATGTAGTACGAACTCACTGGAGCCATTCAGATGTGGCTGCTGATGCGGGGTGCGCGCGCGCGGTGAGGGGGTGCGTGGTTCGGCGAGCTGCGCGCGCGTCGCCCCCCCTTCCGGCGAGCTCGCGCCGCTCTCCCGGTCTGACTCCGCCTGGGGAAGAGGTGGATTATTAGATGCTGGAGCTTTTGAAGTAACATCAATTTTTCTTGAGAGTCTAAAACATACTGTGAGCTGAATGCGACTTGTTGTTACATTAATGCAATCGAAAAGTTTCCGCGTTTGGCTCTCTGATTGATTAAGAGCTTGCAATGGGCCAATCGGAGCGCCGAACGTCATAAACGTGTCGATCACGCTGACGTAAAACAAACTAGCACTAGGCACTTAGGTCCCTAAATCATTAAGAATGGGTCGTCTTTTGGGGAAGATATAATAATAATGTTGTTCATTGCGTTTTTTGGCTAAGGTATTATGTGATCCCATCTTTCTGTTATAGGTAGCTATTAGAGGAAAATGGTAAACATAGAAAGAATGTAAAAGACATAATCACATTGTGTCGTTATGTGATTGTATTTGTGGCTAGGTCCTATGCTTGCCAGGACTGCGGGATTCTTTGAAACAATTACCGCGGCCAGGAATGCAACAAAGGTTAACTGACCATGTACAGGTTGGTTTAACTCAGTAAAATTCTGAAACTCCCTCTCACCCCACCCAGGGCAGCAGGAGTTATTTAATGATTTCCCATGTCAAAAAATTCACTGTATTTAAATCGAATTTAAATATGTAGGTCCCTAAGCTTGTAGAAAATAAAATGGTAGCTAGGTATAGCGCAAAGTTCAAGACGTAGCTGCGTAGACGAAGGACGATGGCGAAGAAGTAGAATCGATATAGTTTTAATTAATGAATATTTAATCTAGTAGTGTTTATAATGTTAACGATCCATGGTAATAGTATTTAAATAACAACAAAGTCTATAAAGATAAGAGTGACTGAGTGAGTGTGACTTATAGGCAAGCGTGCTACATCATCGACCACATAATCGCTAACATCAGGGCTTCAAGTCTGCTATTACAATAGTGTCAAAATGGTCTATCATCGATTTCATAATTGTTGATTTTGACAAGTTTTGGTAATCTGCTAGTACAATGGTGTCATTATGACTTTCCAATGGTCAACCACTGACACTCCATTGAAAGAAATGGTAATCTCGTACTTAATGACAAATGAATATCTGACGTATGCAGTAATCGGTTAAAATTTTTACAATTCCTTTGATTAGGGACCTACAATTACAATGTCGTTGTGCAGCCATTGTTTTTAATAAGCTCGATATTGTCATTTTACCACTAAGTCTATTGCGAGACCATTGACCTATCAATGATCAACCATTATAAATTTAGCAGATTACGAACTTTTAGCAAAATAACAATGGCATCGTGTTGGAATGACGAATTTATAAAAATAGCAGACTTAGTGCCTTGGTGAGATAGCGGTCAAGCGCGAGCTATGGATTATTTCTCGCTAAACACAAACCGAAGTGTTTGCGCGGCCCTATGTTTTTGTTTCGTGCAAGTCGCGCAACCCATCAAATCACATTGCACCGCAGAAAGGGCCCTGCCTAGGACGCGGTACGGAGGGCATTATTCTCCCTCCGTTTGTCTATGGCGTCAGGTTTGAACGTAATTAAGGGTAAGCGTATCGCCATTATTGGTTCATGAAGCCTATTTCCAATTTATTATCGGCGACTTCCCTCTCCTAGAGAGGATGCCCGAGTCCCAACAGTGTGAAAATTATAAGGCCGACTATGCTAGGTTTATCGGCCACTTTGGTAAGAGATTTGGTAAGTTAGATTTTTTTAATGAATTAGCCTGTTTATCCATTTGTGAATTAAATAAAAATCATAGAGAATAAAAAAAATGTTTTATTATTTATTTTATTAAGTGAAGAATTTTTAAGACCTTTTGTAATACATGTGATATAGCAATGAAGAACTGAATTGAAATATTGGCTTATTAAGAAGCAAGTATCTTTTACCACATTTTCTCACTCAAACTGTTTATTCTAGTTAAGGTTTTCTTAAAATATTTTTTAATTATTATTTTCCTAGGTAAGCTTTTGAGTTCGTTTTTTGGTGACTACTCAATGTTTGATTTATAAATATCACGCATGGAACATTGTTCTTCATTTTACTGACTAGGCAAATTTTTCGATAAAGTTTTAGGAGTCCGGTAGGCAAAGTTTTGTGTTTAACTTTTAAGTTTAGATGTCGAAATAAATTAAACCTTACAAAATAAGGTATTCAAAGGCGCCTTTTTTGTAATATACTTACTTATCTCATACTATGTAATTATAATTAATTTAATTCATTAAACCCCAAGTAAAAGCCTTAGTTCGCTCTCTCATTGTTTTTCTATTGTGTTTACGGTATTCGAAAGGTAAAAATTAAAAAAAAGACATAAAAAGCGATTTCTTGCCGATTATTTTCCCTAACTTTAGGCCTCGAAGAGTTATTTCTACAGTATAATTTTGATGGGATATATCTTGGTTAATTTTTTCTTATATTATTAGGATTTCATTTCAATTTAATGATCAATATAAAATAACACGTAGATATAATCGAATAAAAAGAACAGATAACAAGTACAAAAAAGGACTCTGTAAAATAACTTGAAAAAACCACAACATTAATAAATAATGTTTTATTACCTCAAAATAAATACGTTCATACACTGACTGCTATTAATATTTTAATTAAGGAAACTATCTTTTATTCGATTCTCATATAAACCATTGTGCAGCTTGTAAAGTCATAAACTATTTATATTGCAATTATTATAAGTACAGAATAAGGTCAGGCTACTTGACTTTTAATTATTAAACCACTATTAAAATATAAGTGCGAGGAAACGCCTTGAATAATAATTAATAATAATTCTTTAATTCATGAATCCCCAAGCGACACCCGGTGGCCGCGCATCTATTGTCTTACTATTGTGTCTCTAATTGACGGTATCTGAAGGGTTAATTTGTAATAATTATAGCGGGTCGGTACTGTCACAGTTACCGCAACTTTGTAATAAATATTCACACGTTTAGTTAAAATATAATTATGTTAGAAAAGTAATTATATGGTCCTTCGGTCGCTTGAAAGTATTAAGTGAAATGTTTTAAAAATTGCAACCTGGTTTTATTAAAAAGCCGTTGTAAAAACAGGTTAGGGCAATTAAATCGTGGCTTAGATTTTTTTTACATCGTTCTTAATTTTATGCTAGGTTTTATAAAATCACATATTTTTACCAAGTCATAAAATTTTCTATAAAATAAAATAAATATTACTATTTTCTATTACTCACGAAGGACAATGTCATTCTCTCCAGGCCTGGTAATTTCACGACCACTGTCTCTACAGAACTAACATTTCTCGATCAAAAAGCCGAAATTCACGATAATATTCTGAACGCGAACTTTAGCGAAACTTCACGAAAACTTTGATAAACTTCAAACGCCCGATCAAAGTATGTGACGATCGTTCTATTTGAAAAATGTTCCATCCACATACGGTTATCCGAACGCGCGAAAAACTTTTTCTTTACTATATAAAAGTTGTATTTAGAACGGAAAAATAGTGCATAGATAACGCCCGCGAAAAAGAAACGGCGCGCACTATCGACAAAGCGTTCACGTTTTTCTTTTTTTTTTTAATTTATTTATCAACGGCCGGTAACACATACAGCCGCGCGGCCAAGTTGCACAGCGCGGAATGAAAGCGCGTCATCAGTTTAAAAAATCAACCCCTTCGGTGGTGGGTGGAAAAAATGCGGCCCCGCGGGGCGTTGGGTGGTCCCACCGAAATCCTTGCCAAAGCGATCGGCATCGGTCCGACTTGTCACTTGTCGAATAAGCATGATAATTAAAGTTTTCGATTAGTCTTTTATTCGTATTTCTTTAGAGCTTTCGTGCACGTGTCTTGTGCAAATTCGCTTTCAGCACGTGTCTCGTACAAATTCACTTTCGGTTAACTAGATCCGATTTTTAATCGTTAGCATTTGATTAACTTTTCATCTTGAGGTTTTTTGGTTTGATTGATTGATTGATTTTTAAGTAGATAGGTACCAAGTACCAACCTGTCTAATTAGCTCTTTACGTTTTCTTATTGTTAAAGGAATTCCAAATGTATCTTTTGGTAGTTACTTTTCATATTTCTTTTTTTGGGATTGAAACTATACTGGGTAAATGTAGGTGGATAGACTTTTTTTGCTCCGTTTACTACGCGTGCAGTCGCGTACGCCATAGGGGCTTTGTCACGAGTAGGAAGGTGTGGGTAGTTTGATACAGTTGTTGTTTATTTTGTATCGAAATTTTAGGGCCAGGGATGCTTTTGGAATAGAGCCTATTTTTATGAAAAGTTACTGTGATATTAACTATAAAGTTCCTTGAGTTCTTTTACGTAAACATAAGATTTATATGAAGGAGCTGAATGTAATTCCAGGTTTTTCAGCTGAATACTCTAAATACAACGCAGTTATTTTAAATTGGACCAGAATAAACAAATACAATTTATTTCATACATTCTATATTGGAACACATAAACATTGGGAACAAATTGAATACAAAAAGCTTAAAAGCACAATCAAAACTCCACCGGGCGCTGACTAATGAAAAAAGTTGAAAAAAAAAATTATCATCAACAAGTAACATTCGGAATAATCAGCGGTACACGGAAAAAATCAGTAATTATTCAGATGAAGTTGGACGAACGAAGGGGGTAAGGGGGCAAGGGCCGGCCAAAATAAAAACGGCGTTGCGTAGGGGTGACACCCGTCCCCCCTCGCCTCTACAAATGTTATCTAACTGCGTTCGTTTCGCGTCGCGGCGCCGTTTCGCTCTGAATTAGCGCCCGAACCGGCGAAATTTCAATTTGTACTCCATTTTTTTCTCGGATAGTTGGTCCTAATGGAAAAGGCTAGGCGATCACGGATTCCGTATGAAACGGGCAACGGGCGCGCTAACGGTTTTCTAGTCGCCTCTAGGGTAGAGGATGTGCGCAAACGTGGAAATGTGATCCGCGGCCTCCGATCGACGAAGGAAACATGTGATTGTATGGCGTCCTCATTTGGGCGCAAAGCGCGGGTCATTATCGGGCGACCGCGCACACACGCGTCGCATTGTCCGCTCGGGTGTGTGTGTAGATTTTTACTCATTAATTTTAAAACGCTCCGGATTTTTTTCAGGGCGGGTGCTAGGGGGACCTGCGGGGGCCGAGGGGGGCGAAAATTGGCGATGGCCGCCGGGTGGGGTGTCACCGACGGGGGTTATTAAATAGATTGGTCCGCGGCCGAACGGAGCCGCCGATCTGCACTTGTACCTCGCGTCATTAACGGGTTGAGAACCGATTTTAAATCGTGAAATAACAGCCTGTTACAGGAAAAGTTGAGCGCGGCTTATCGGCCTCTCCTGTCCGTGTTCTACAAGCTTAATTGCATTAAAAGTGTATTTTTATTACGACAATTTTTCTATTCATTACTTGGGAGAAGTTAATTGTCTTGTTTATTCGTCGGGTCTGTAGTTTCTCGTGTCGCGGCGCGGGGCATCGTTTGTAGTGCAACAATACACTGTCACGGTACACACACATGCAAGGGGCGTTTTTTCTGCGGCCGTTCGGCAGTGGGTGAAGAGGGGTGTATAGGGGGGTGAAATGTGAAAAATACTCGAAAAAAGGCGAAATTGTAGCAGATATATAATTAAAGTCCAACGTACAGCAACAGCGTACAGCGATGTATTATGCAGACACGTTCTCGGGTGTCGCGCTGCCCAATACACGCGCGTCGGTGTCGAACACCGCGTTCGACTCGCCTACATTGTTTCTGTGATTGTTCTGTCAAATGCTGCCCGACGTCCCTGTTGCTTTCGAGACGTTTATAGAAATTAGTTTATCGACTTTTAGAAGATTATTAGGGGTCATCTTAATTATTTTTACTAAATGTTTAGGTGCTTATACAATCATTTTATGTCATCCGAACCCGTATAAAGTTCTGAAAAACTTACTCCTCTTTATGCTTCAGTATTAAATAAGATCTAGACAGATTTTTCTAAGCTATAGCTAATTAATCGTGAGCTCTTATCCCCTTATTTAAAGAGCCTAATATCTCAACGATAGAGGCAATTCCCTATCCAGTGAAGCTAAACCTTCAAAATCTTGCGGAACACTTGAAACAGTTCAATTAATTTACAAAAGCACTCAATAACAAAATAATCAAATTCATTGTAACATCGAAGTACATCTCGAAAATATAAAATGGTTGTTCAGTGGGGGGTACACACGACAGATGGTTAGAAGGGGGTTCGCGATTAATTTAACATTAAATTCAATAATAACCTTCCATTTATTGCGTAATTTCCTTTCAATTACCTTTCATTTATCGCTCTGTAACTGGATTACAGATGTGATCAACGTTCGAAATGTTTCTGCCTAGTACTTATTGAATTTTTGGTTTTTGAATTATTTGATAGTACTTAGGTCTATTTCGAATGATTAAATGTTACATAGGATAATGTACTTACGACTTTTTGGAATGAATTAATTCGATAAGACTTTTTAAAATGAATTAGTTTGATTGTACTTACATACGAGTATGTAGTTCTATTTTTAAATTCCGGTATGCATTGTACTCGTACTAAGACCGTTTACGGACTTGAGCGTTTTTAATAACAAAGTCGATTAGTTTCGTCGATGTTATCTAGATTGATAAATTCGTGGCTATCAGCGTATCCGGTATAATTGTGTGTGTAATGAAGTTTATTTGATGGATTATTATTATTTTTTATTTTGTTTTTGGGCGGGTTTTGTGGTTTGAAATTTACATTTTTGTTTAATGGCTAATATACCCTGTGAATTTCTGTTTTTATTCTTATTATTTTATTTTTGTGTTGGTAAGCTATTTTCCCATTAAGATTTCAATAAACAATTTCACAAATTTTTATTTAAAAAAAAAAAAATTGAAATCGCTAGAAAAAAATAAATTCTATGAGAATGAAATTCGAGTTTATTAATAAACGACATTACCCACTGTTTATTTTTTTCGCACAATACTCGGTAACCCTCAGGTTTCCGACACTTAGCCGACGTCACAGGGACACCGATATTGAATCAAGCAGCCCCCACTGCGCGGCGCGTGCGCACTCGACTCAACACACTCGATTGTTCAGACATAATCGACTAAATTTAAATTTTTCAATCCGCCATTGTTATGTTCTATTTAAAATTTTGATCGACGACGCAATTAGAGCGTATGTAATTATGATGCTTTTGTAATTTTAAGACAAAAGAAATTATACTGCATTTTTGAATTCATTGAATGCGAATAATAATGATTTGGTATCGTACTTATAATTTGCTTTTCGTAGATAATTGTTTTTGCTTTTTTATTTGTTTTTTTTTTATAAGTTGATTCCATGTTGTTACTCTTCCAGAAATCCTTTTTTATTCCATTGAAAAGCCAAGTAAATACGATTCGATTATCGATACACGCGTACCGATTAAACCGAATCGACGTTCGTATTCGCAAAGAGTCAACAGCCGAAACTCACTAAGTACACCTGTTCAATCGACATCGCGTCCACTGTGCAGTAGTTTTTCAAATATGCAATTTACTGATTTAAAAAAAGAAGGCTTCGCCTGTGGGCCGGTCGCCCGGTGGGGCCACGGAAAATGGCGTAAAAACTCGACGAAAAAAACCATGAAAATAGTAGGCCCACGTATGGTAAATAGCGTCGAATGTGAACCCCCTTTGCCACCCGTGCTAATTTGTTACTCTGGGTATGTCCGCGTATTGACTTTAATGTCTCATACTGCGAGCCGACACTCCGACAGCTTCGTAAAAGGGTGTAAGTGCATCTGCCTTAATGATCTATTACGAGTTGTACAGTCACGAGCAATATGGTATATATATTGTCACAGATTCTATCTATCTTAACTTCTATTATTCAAGAAATATGTGTAAATTATCTATTTGAGGGTTAGGTAATTAAAAAGCATTTTTCATTTAACTTTTTGAATAGCATATCTAGTTTTTTTTTAATAGAATAATTTGACTGAAAATTTAACAACGGAAACATCTTATTGATCGAGACTGTACTATGAACCAATAATTACCTACTGTAGTATTTTCAGATAACCCATAGTTTAATATTTTATCGTTATTATAGTGGGTATGCCTAGTTTACCTTAAACGCTATGAATACTTAAAACTTCTATTTGTTACAACGACAGTTTAATTTTAACCTGCGAATGTTATCGGAATGAGTATTTTCTACTATATTAATTATTTACTTATTTTTGTTAAATAAAACAACATAAAATAATCATTAGAGCATCATTGTAGTAACAGTTTCAACATTAAACTTTTTTTTATGTTGGTTCTGCATCGTTTGTGCATTTTGTGAGCAAGACCTTTAGAAAGTACTAGCTTTTGCCCACGACTTCACCCGCGGACATACAACAACTTAAGTGACTCAGAAATAAAGCAGCTTTCTATCGGTGAAAAAATGTTAGCAATCGGACCAGTACTTTCAGAGATTATCTCCTACAAACAAGAAAACAAACTTTACCTCTTCATAATATTGTGTTGATTTATATTTAAGTACATAAAAAAAAAATACTTTGTTTTCTATTAAAATCAAATATTCTAGTGTTTTTATAGAATTTGGCTACAAATATATCGAGTCAGCTTTATCGATAAGCTTTGCTAAGGGAGACAATACCACAGTAAAAATCTCAGGTCAATATTTACCGAAACTGCGCCTGTTTCAATGATCCCACATATTATCATATTCGAATATATCTATATCATATTATCCTAGGGGAGAGTCGAGAGCAAAAGGTCGCGTGGATGTTTTCCAGCAAGGTGGACGGACCTCATCAAATCGGTGACACACTGCAGCGTAAATGAAAACTCCCAAGCCGCCAAACACAGAGACATAACCATGACCACTCTGTCAAGAGTACACGAGTTAGAAGATCCTATTGCATGGATACTTGAGATACAGAACTATACCAATTTTACATTACTCAATAAAATATCAATTAACGAATAATTACATTAGTCACTCAACCCTCGGAAAATACCGCCAAAAACCAAAGTTATTCATAAGACCATCGTCGCAGTAACATTTTTCACAGACAACTTATTTGCAAACTCCTTCGAAATACAAAAGAAAAACAGCCAACTTAACAACACGCATCTATAGTCGCAAGTAGTCGGTAATGTTCACAATGGTGCCAACCTAACATAATGGACATAAGTAATAAAGGCTATTATCATTAGCAGTAATTGCCAGTCTAGTTATACGATATAGCAAGTCGTTGGTAAGCAAATTAAACTCTTTTTTAAGTTCAGAGGGTGTGCAATGAACTTTGATGTGGAATGTGAAAGAGAGACAGCTATATAATTAAATGCATCTCTTTTTAGTCGACTTAAATCGATTGTTGTTTGCCGATCGCGTCAATTGCAGTGTAAACTAATTAGTGTTAGTGTTCCTACTAATTATGTTTATTTTACTGTTTGTTTTTGAGTTCATACTGGAACATTTTTTTATCCCTTTGAATTATTTTTTAGGTTAGTATCAATAAAAAATAGTATATAGTATTATGAATGAAATACTTTTAAAAAATGTTAGTTGTTCCCTACATTCTATTGGTTTATACCAGCTATACCTAGGTAATGTACCGAGATTTTTTTGAGTTTTTTTTTTAATAGTTGATTATGGCATAAATCTTATCTTTAAGTAGGTATTATACGCCTGAAAAAAAAACCACCTTTGTATTACTACCTCTTTATAAAACTTAAAATAATGTCTATATTAAAATAACTGCCACCTTTCTCATATCAACAACAAAGTCAATTAATTCCAAGAAAAAAAAAAAAACAAAAAGTAAAAACCTTCAAAATTGGAACAGGGAAAATAAAGTTCCAAAGCAACTTGGCAACAACAATTCTTTTGCTTCACTCAACATCGCTCGAGGCAAAACGTCGTAACCGCCACCGCTGTTTACACGATACGCATCACGCTCACGCCACCTATCGCGTAGTTAGGTATTTTATTTTTTATTGATGTAATTTTACTTATACATCTCCGTCTATTTCCGTTATTAATGTTAACATGAATAAAAATGAGTCGGTAATATATATTATAAATAATATATAACTCCATGAAAGGATTGGTTTTGGATATGTGTACAGATTCATATTATTATGCACACATTATTTTTGCGTATACGCACACAGTAAAAAAAGAATAGTGTCAAATCTTTGCAAGGGACCAAATATCTTATACATAAAACAAAGTCTAATTAATTAACGTCATCTATAACTCAAAAACGGCTGGACCGATTTTAATGATCTATATATGCTTTATTAGATTCGTCGCCGCCCCGAAGAGCAGAATAAGTAACTATTAAATTAACGGACAAAATTCAAAATTAGAAAAATATAAAACATTGAAAAATGACAGCAGCTGTCAAATACATTCATTGCTCTCAATCATTCAATCATTCGGTCATTAAGTTTAGCTAAAAAGTAATCACTACATTAATCGACGTTGAGGCGGTACCAACTTCGCCGGTCAGCTAGGTATTAATATACCTAAATATAGATAAATTCACGCACATTTTCCTCAAAAATTTTCCAATGAAAATTACTTGTCATAATTGTCACAAATAAATGAAAAATAAAACGGTGTAGGTAATTACTTAAAATTTTCGTAAAATTGTTGAGTAAAGAAACTAGCATGACATAACAAACCTCGTATAATTAGTATTAGCATACATTATAATTATCAACGTATCAGGAGACCGCGTTAAAACAGCTATTATGTACCATTATGGTATATTAAGTTTTTTTGATTAGCCCTAATTAAGCATGGCGGACTGTGACCAAAACATAGAATTTTATTTCCTACGAACTAATTGTCTTATAGGTGTGACGGCCATTATTTTAATTGTGAACTGTGGCTTTAATTGATGCTTATATTTTTATACTATACGTTTTGTTGGTGACATTATGAAATTGGGAACCTTGTCAATTTGTAGGGATTTCTAATAGCTACTTTGAATTAGAAAGGTTTTCATAAAAAGTAAGAGGAGTACAATAATCACAGCCGCTAGGGTTTTGGACTTGTTTCTGAAAGGAAGGTCTGACCCCGGAACCAAAGGCTATGAAGGAACGAGGTGGGTTTTTAGTCAGTAGCAGTCTGACACTATCTCCCGCTACGCCCAAGCATGGGAGATTTCATTGGATGATTTTTAGCCACCGACAAAAAAAGCCGCAAGGGTTGAGCTACGACATCATTAAATGGACTCTCCTGCTCTAAAGTAGTGTCAGGCTTTTACTGACTAAAGCTACACTTGTTTCCTTTAGTTGCTTTTTGCGTTTTAGGAATATAGGTTTCATTTTCAGAAACTCTCCTTGACCCTAGCGAGCATTGGTTCTGCTGGGCTCCTATGGTTTTGCTAACATCGTTTTGAGATGCGCGTTGAACACTACGCGCTAACGTTGAGTTACACATTGCTTATCGTCGAATCCGAAACAAGAACCTCTTGCAAGTCCCAACTTGAAGTCGTCTTCAAGTTGGGACTTACTAGCCCAATTGTGGCAGAGATGCGAGATGCACAGGATCGGTCGATGTGACGACAAGAGTTTGATTAACCACATTTTGTAGCCGTATCAAACAAAATTACGAAAATTTTGTCATTCAGGTATATTAAAGTTGTGACTAAATATTCGAACTAATAAAACAGCTACAAAACTCAAATATGGTTACCAAACCCTACTTTTTAATAATCCAAATAGGCAATTTCTTTCCAGCAAAAGTTCTAATGGGGAAATAATTGGGCCTTCCACTTACGTGGGTATTAGTCGGCAGTGTGTAAGGCGCCTAATACACTGCGATTACAATGTGATAAGTCAAAATTTAAAGTAAGCCATAATTACTATGGCTGAATTACCAGAAACAATATTTTAATGTAATTTTGAAAGATAACGGAAAAAAGATGATTCATAAAAAAAAGTAAAGGTGACGTTCCACGAGTCGACCAAAAAACTTTATTGATAAAAAATAAAGTACTTTATTTTAATATTTCCCATCAGAAATATAAATGCAAATACCTATGTACTCAATCCTCCCAAAAATACAATTTAAATTATGAGTCAATCCCATAAAACCTCAATTAATACAAAATTACTTATGCTAAAGACAAGCACGGCTCTCAATTCAAAACAGCAGTACCATTTAGCAATTTTCTTATTCAACTTTCTACCATATTCCTGATATTAACTACCAAGTATCGTAAAGCGGTAATTATAGCCTATCGCATATCGTAAGACGTTTTGACAGCTTGTTCAATAATGTGGTATTTGTACAGTCATGTCAAATGGAAAATAGCATGTGTGTTTGACTTGCGAGTCCGACTAACTATTGCACATAACTACTTAAAGTCTGCTAACAATCGCTGGCCATTTAATTGTCCTTTGCTATGACTTAATTGTTAGGCTTGACAGTGAAGACCTGTAATGTTTTAAGTCCAATTAGTGTTGTACTGCTAAGTGGAAAGACGAAGCAACTGACTATTATGATTTTTTTACATCTCTAATTTAGTCTTTAAAATTAATCACAAATGAAAATAATGATCTTAAGAAAAACATTTAGTTTTCTTTTGGCTGCAGAAGACTGTTTAACGATGTATAGGAAAAGGTTTTAATATCGTAATAACGGTTAAGTTTTCTAGTAAAATGTAAGACCGAGATTATCAGTGTTAAGGTGCTATTTATTCATAATTATTATTTAACATAATTGCGCCAACAAATTATAAGTTGCAATGAAACAAGCTTCATTTTTCTCATTAAAAAACTAAAACTAAGTGCCAATTTTACAGCAATTATCACTTAAAATAATTACAAAAGTACCATCAAATAAGAATCCGTAACGAGGCTTGAAACTCGTAAAAGTTTAAAGTCTTTACATGAAAATGTTCGTAGTGTGTACCGTACCAAGTTATTACATTAAACACTAACTTGCTGTGTCGTAATACTCGTAGTGTCTGAGTAGAGGGCCGGACTGCGCCATTAAGGAGGGGAAATTAGTGCATTATTGACTGATTTCCCTTTTCAACTAGCTGATAGACGGCAGTTCGCGTCAGCTTTTCGATTTAAAATACTCGCTGGCTGAATGTTTACTGCATTAGCTAGCTTTGATCGATTACATTTTGATGTTTAGTTTTTTTTTTGTCCATCGTGACTAAGCTAATGTAATGTTTTTGAATACAGCGCGCTTTTTAAAATGAAATTGTTATTGCCGGTAATTATTGTGCTTTCATCATTCTTTGTTGACATCTACACTTTTATTACTGACTGCATTTTTCAATAATTGAGCGCATGTAACCATTAGCGGAGAATAATTTATGCATAATAAATACATTAAGAAGATTCTAATTAAAATTACTGCGTCGCCAACCACGCTGATTAATTGATTTGATTCAAGTTGATTAAAAGTACTATGTAGGTATGATGTTGATGATAAAGTAACGCTGGATTTGATTATGATTTAATTTTCGTGACACGAATGAATAGGCCGGAACCAACAAAAGTCGAACCTATCGAAATCGTAGAGACGTTCTCTCACCCTCGCGACACAACGATCGTAGGGTCTCCAATTAGTTTTTATGGTACGCTTCATTACAGCCAGTGTTAATTATTATTGTGCTGACGAACGCCCTGTTCTCACTCGACGACCTAATTAGAACGGGTGCCGAGTTTTTTCCTTTTTTGTTTTCTTGTCAGCAAATTATGAGCATTGGGGTGTGTGCGGTGCTTTGTGTGGGTACGTGTGTAGGGGCACTTATGTGCGCGCCGTCGCGTCGCGCGCGCTTAATTCTAAATTCGAATCGCATAGAATTACCAGTCCGCGTTCCAATTTATTTTTCTTAAACGCCATCTTGTTTTTTTAGAACAATTAATTAATAATTATTATCTATTTGAAACTAATCCGCTCTGATTAGGGTCTTGTTTTATTAGAATTTTACTTTCCTTAATCTGATCCTGATAATTTTAGAAATTTAATTATCTAAGGCGTAGGCGTATCAAATGTAAAGCTTCTCAATAATGAACTGCAAAATAAAGGGTATGAAAAAGTCGACATCTTTTTAATCTTGCTTTTTTATAATGATAGTGCAAACTGCGGAAACATTCATGAGAAAACAACAGAAATGGAATCTCTCACGTGGAAATTAACGCGTTATTAGATTCTATCGTTATTGTTTTTAAACGTTCATTGAGCACTTATCGAGCGCGTCTTGTCATCGTCGCAGCTTCTTCCACGTTTATCGAGAATATAATAGCTCAATAGCGTTACATTGTAAAAATGAGAATAAAAAGAGTATTTCCTCACGCACCCGTAGACTGCTTTTATAAACTTGTAACCTGTAAAACGCGGTTGTTATAAGTGAAACCATAAATTCACCTAATTGGCACGATTAGAAATTTTAATCATTTTATAGATTTCTTTTGTAATTTTATCGAGTTCTTTATAGCCGTCCGGTTAGTTTTCAACATAATAGTTAGTTGAAATTGATTGTTAACATGTTATTTTAGTCGATTTCACCAATTAAAGATTTTTTTTTCAAAACGTTTATTAAAAACTTATCGTGTGCTTTATAATTACGAATTGTTATGAAAAATAGGTTAGTTAGGCAGTAGTTAGGTATTTATTTTTTTAGTTTTTTTTTTCCATTGAAACTATGATTGTTGTTTAGCGCCATATAATCACCGCATAATATATCGTGTGGGTGTCATATTATTTCCTATGTTTACATTTTTTCGTCACAAAGTTTGTACGGTCTTGCGAGCTATAATTACGAATGAGTTTTTATTTTCATTGAGTATCCCTTTAATTAGTCTTAACGTAAACGTCATATGTTCCCACTGCTGGGACTGGAGTGGGTCGTTATCCACCAGGCTAGCCAGTCCACCGGCCCAGTGCAGTTGGGTACATTTCACGTGTTTTCGTATTTTTATTTCTAGGACGTGCCAGTTTCCTTACGATGTTTTCCTTCACCGTTTTGAGAGCAGTGGTGATGAAATAAACTAAACAAAATATGGCTCCTAGTTAGGTTTAAGCCCTTGATCTACAACTCGTAAATTGGTATCGTTATCACTGGGCTCATCATCATCATATCAGCCGAAAGACGTCCACTGCTGGACATGGACCTCCCCCAAGCGTCGCCACAACGACCGGTCATGTGTGTGCGTCACGCATCCATCGGATTCCCGCGACCCTGACCAGGTCATGGGCCTACCTTGTTGGAGGCCTTCCAACGCTGCGTCGTCCGGTGGTGGCTACTACTGCATTAAAGTAGGGTCCAGCAGGGCCAAAGCCTACTGGGGCCTGAAAACTCGCGGCCTTGGAACGCAAGGTAAAGAAGGAACTTACGAGTGAGTTTTAGTCAGTAAAAGCCTGACACGCCCTCGCGCTTCGCCCAAGGGCGAAAGAAGTCATTGGATGATATCCCACTTAACAAAAAAAAAAAGCATTAAACGTCATAATTGTTTAGAAAATATTCAAAATACAAAACTTAAGTGCCATTAAATTAACAACTTAAGAAATTAAATGCGATTTGCATATTTTGACCTTTAAGCAAAGTGATTGTGATTAAACTGGAGTACAAAACGGGCTAATTACTTGTTTCTCCATTTTTGTAATCATGTTTTGGCCAAAGAACAGATAATCCAGTTAATATATTATTTAATTTTTGACAGAGTTACATTAATCAATGCGGATTGAACAATAAAACATGGCGGTATATTATTTCCTAACGCAATACTGGTTTTCAAGTTCTGCAATGTATCAATTGAGGCTGGCAACATTATAATATTGTCGTTGATAAAAAGTTGATAGAGTCCGTCTACTGAAAGCGTGACCTGAGAAAAGGAGGTTGAAACCCAAAAATTTGAATATGGTATTATTGAAATAGTAGGAGAAAAAAGTTTTGGTACTTGAGTATTTTTTTATATATGACGATTGTACAATAGTTGTATAAGAACTTAAATTTATGAAGATTTATTTATTGGTAGATGTATGGTAAAGGTTAATAATACACAAAATGTTAGTTATTATTCCAAATTTATTTTATCTGTTCTCTCAAATGCCGTATATAATATTCTTTATTTACAATTTGGCATTTTGGCCTTCCGACAAGAATACCAAGAGCACAACACTGCGATAGTTAAATAAAATAGTCATCATCATTCATACCGTAAAAATATCTAGTGGTCAGTCAACAATGATCAAGATTACAGTGTCACACTAACTTAAAAATCCAAGATCGTGTATAAACATTGTTGTTTTTCTTAGGAAACAACTTCTTTCTCTTTTTGTTTTTGTTTAAACTCACTGATGATAGTGTGTAGCAGCTTTCGCACATAACTTTATATTGTTTTACCCATGATAAAGCAGTTATTGTTGATAAATAAATATCTGTTTCAGAAAACTGACAATTGAAATCATAGACTTAGACGTGAATTTGGCGGCAAAATAATGTTGCCACTTTAATTTAAAAAAAAAACTCCAGGTTACGCTTTCATTAGACAGACTCTAGTGGTTGCCTGTTAGTCATAGCGCGCACTGGTGACTTTGTCACCGTGACTTTTGGCAAAAAAGTCACCGTGCCTATGAACCCAACATGTTGTGCGCGCACTTGAAGACGTGCTGCGACTTATAATTAAACTAGCTGCTCCCGGCGGCTTCGCCCGCGTGATAGCTGAAAATTATCCCAAGAGAACATACTTCCGGGATAAAAACTATCTAGGACATGGTCCATCCGTGTACCAAGTTTCATCAAAATCTGTTTTGCCATTTAGGCGTGAAGACGTAACAAACAAACAAACTCACTTTCGCTTATATAATATTAGTAAGGATTTTTAAATACATACATATACATATAAATTACACCCAGACACAGAACAAATGATTATGCTCATCACACAAACCTTTGTCCTGGGTGGGAATCGAATCCACAACCTCCGGCATAGCAGTCAGTGCCACTAACCACTAGACCAACGGGCCAGTCAAAAACATAACGCAAAATCATGTCAAAAACCCTCAAGAAACTTTCTAATAAATAACTCTGTGACATACCTCAGCTACTAAATAATGTACGATCTTATAATTATTAGTTCTGATCAATAAATTTCCATAATAAATCCATAGCTAGCCCGGACATGTGCAATTTATGCTTTAATAGTCGAATGCCGCTAACAAGGCTAAATTATTTATTCAGTACGGCCACAGGAGTGTACTGACGGTTTTGAGACGAAATTATTGATAGCCTGTCTATTCTCTACAAGATTCATAAATTAGATGTCTTCATAATACGCAGTACCTGTCAGAGTCTGTGTTTCCTGAAATATCTTTTTAAGTCAGGAATAAATAGGTTACTTCTAAGCAAGCTTGCTCTAGCTTCTGATGTTTTATAAGTGCTTATGTAATGTGAAATAAAAAGTTTTTGAATTTGGAATTTCAAGCGTAAGTACTCCATTGTCGATCACATTGTCGCTTGCCATCAGGTGAGACAGTGGTCAAGCCTAACCCTAAAAAAAAAAAGACTATCCCTAAGTAATATCACAAAATTGATAGTACAGAAGACAATTTGGCATAAGTGTGTACGGTAAGGGCTATGCTCAGAGTTTCCTTGCGTCTAGGTCTTGGTTCTAGAGTGGTGACCGCGCACCGGAAAACGCAGCGTTGGAAGGCCGACGATCTGGTGAAAGTCGCGGGAATCAAGTGAATGTGAGATGCACAGGATCGGTCGTTGTGGCGACGATTGGGGGTGGCCTATATCCAACAGTGGACCTCTTTCGGCGGAAATGATGAAATGTATTCCCACTTAAACCTTTTTGTTCCTTGTAAGAACATTACATTTTTCTAATTAGTCACGTTTCCATACAATTTAATTGTTAACACGTCAAGGGTTTTTACCAGGTGTAAAATATTCCCATAAATTATAATAAACTGAACACTAATTAGAATGAAACGCATTATAAATCATTTTCTTGCATTATGTTAATTTTTAGTATGTAAATACTTATTCTTGGTTGTTTGGAAGATTGTTGAATAATGAGAATTTCTATACAAATTTCTATTTTGGTGCTAATTTGATAATTAAGAAAAAACTAGTGCAGAGCAGGGGGGTTGACTACAAGAGTTACCACAGATAGAACATAAAGGGCAACTAAAGCAACACGGTTGGACTTTAGTGTGTTAAAGTCTGACACTCCCTTTCTTTCAACCCAGAGCGAGAAATTTAATGATATATATCACCTTTAAAAAAGGAAAAACTTAATGCTAGTGAATAAATGCACTACCTATTTTATCCGCAGTGAAAAACACGTTCAAACTAGCGTCTTGCATCAAAAACAAAGTTTTGTGCCCGAAACAGCTTTTTTTTCAGATTTGAGGTTAAATAATTTACAGGGCTGAAACTATTCATGGTAACCAGTTGTTTATTAGGTATTTCGTTGGTATATTTGAGATTGTATCTATATTATTTTATTCACATTTACAAGTAGGCATACTTATTCAAATATGATGTAGGTAGTTAAATCTTTAGTCTAACTTTTATACGAAAACACACTGTATAATGTCATTTTCATATAATGTTCGACAAACTAACGAGATTCCCTTATTTACTTACAATAATGTTACATAATCTCCACGTTCCATTTTGATCCGTTTCTCATTAAATCTTGTAGACGGACAAACAGACAAGCCCTCATTAAGAAGATCTAGCTCACACGACCACATCTCCACTTACAAACGACCATAGTTTGTTAACTGGGCAAATCCCCATAAGGATATCAATAACACCTACTTATATCAATCACGTATTCTCACAATGTACCGATTTAATGATCTTAAATATAAAACGTAATGATACTGCTGGCCTTAACTCGTTTTCTAACCTAACTTGGCCCATGTTTACACAAAAACCAACCTTATTTTTAAGACAGTAAGATCTACATAAAATCTCTATGGTGATTCATGAGATCATACCGGGTGCTTGATTTATTCCTTTTAACCGACTTGACCTACATTCGTGTATTGCCTTTAATTGTTAATAAGCATAATTAAAATGCGTGTTAAACATTATACGCACAAACACGCTGGCGTTATAGAATGTGATCGCGGAGTCTTAAATGCTTTCTGGATATGGTATAATTGTGGGTAAGTAGGTTTGAGATATAGATACGATTATGTCATGTGATTAACGAGTTGTGACGAGTCTATATTACATAAAAGACAGTCATTTTTATATAGTGTAATATCATGGAAAGTTTTTATTAACACCTTTTTATTAGTTATCTGTAAGTTTACTTGTTTGTTTGTTTGCTTGTAACCACCGCCTTTGAGCTCTATTTTGCCCAGCTTTGGGCGATCAGATTTTCTTTAAAGTTTGCACACCGATCTAAGACCGATGACAACAAACCTTTACCGGAAGGTGTTTAAACTAACACTTGATTTGCAATATTTATCATTAGATAAGAAGACTCAGTCAAACTAATAATATAAAGGCTTGTATGTACATATGAGTTATAGTGCGTATGTATGTTTGTTACTCTTACACGCTCAAACAGCTGAACTGAACATTTATTGTTAGACCATGAACTGGAAAAGAACATTATGATTGTTTGTATCTCCAAAGAAACTTGCTAATCTTTTCGATAAATTATCTTTTATCTACCTTCACATCGAAAAAGCAGTTAGCAGAAGCTAGTTTCTTAATAATATTCGGTATTCATTGTTACAAAAGGTATTTTTTTAAAGAACAAGCGATTATTTCATTCCTAACATTGGTCCTTCGACCCGGATTGTCCTCTGCAACAGTGTCCGCTACTATATTATTTCGCTAATTTTTTTTTGTACTTTATTAATCTATGATGCCATTAGTATTTATCTATAATATACATAATCGGATTAATCAAATCATTGGCGCTTATTAAATTATTTAAGTTAAAATACTTCATAATTTAATCGATTTGAAATGTCACAATAAAAGAAGAGTGATGTATGACGTGAATAACTTGTTTTATGCACAGAATTAAGTCAAGAATTTTAAATAGAGGTGATAAATAAGTTATGGAATATTAAAGATACATAAATTGATACATTAATAAATTCACACAATTTAAATGAATGTCGCTACAAAAGGAACCTTGCATGGCCAGTGAGTTCAAATCTGAAACTGTTTGACAAAAAAACGTTTACACGGACTCAAACGGGAGATTAACTTGTAAATACTCTTCCTAGCTTTCTGACGTCACAATTTTATGAGCCATTCCTTCCAAAGCTTCTCAAAGGATTTCAAGCGCAAATAATTTCATTACCCATCAGCCAATGACGACAGAAATATTTTTTACCAATCATTAACACTGATTGCATCACATAAACATCTACGTGTCTGGATTTAAAACATTTAATTACAAACAACTTCCCACTTACTAATTATATATCTAATTAGCACACTTCCATAATTAGACATATAATTGCAGAACGATTAAAAAAAACACATAATTTGCAATTTGAATGCCATAATCGTGAATTGTTAAATATAATTAATAGTCGTTCCAAGGTCGGGTATTAAATAAATTACATATTGATTTCAAATATCAGAATGCTGATTATAATTTATTAAACATTACAATGTTGTTTAATTTCAATAATTATTGATTACTAGTCGCTGCTAACGACTTTGTTTGGGAATTAACTTCAATGTCTTCAACCCTGTTTGACCCGCTCTGGGTGTTTCAAACAATTTTTTTTTATGTGCAGCTCTAATCCTTCTTTTGCTCTCGAATCAATGGTTTTGCTTACTCTCAAAGCTTTGGGCTCAGTAGGTTGCCACGCTTATAGCGGCGTCAGTGGCGTTTTTAGGTCCTCCAAAGTGCAGGTGTAGGGACGCTTTAGGCACTCCAATGACTGGGTCATCCTCAGCTTTACTCCTGTTTTGATACGTATATACATATTTTAAAAAATATCTACTAACCAATGCTTTTTCTAACACAAAGTCTTTCCTTTAACCAGTATCTAACCTTAGGTTAAATCATGATTCGATTGATGATGGTGAAACCATGCCCAAAAGTGACCTATTCATTCACTAATGAGTTGAACACTCTTATGTTACAGCTATCGGGAAATCCAGGGTCCGGTTAAGACTATTTTATATCATTAAATATAGATTACAACGTTGTATAATTTCAATAATTATCGATAATTATATTTTCCTTGCGAACGTGCGGTAGGTGTTTGAATACTAATCTGGGTTAAGTTATGATAATCGCTTGAATGTGTACTTGATTGTATAATGCGTTTATACACAGTAACTTAGACTTGTTACCTGTATAATTTGTTTAAAGGTTTCAATTACTGGGTTATGTCTGACGTAGTCAGGTGTCTTAGTTAAGTTTGCATTGGGGAAACATGTATCGCATTTAGGGAAACTGTTGTGACGATGATTCTAACGTAACTGCCCTCATTATCATCATTTTAACTGAAACACGTATGTCTTGGGGAAGGCCTATGTCCAACGGCTGAAATGATGATGATGATGGTGATGAACTGAAAGACGTCCACTCTTGGACAAAGACCTCCCCAAGAGTCACCACAACAACCGTCTGGCATTCATCGGATTCCCGTGACTTTAACCAGATCATCAGTTTACCTTGTGGAAGACCTACTAACGCTGCGTATTCCGGTATGTGATCACCACTCCAGAAAGTTTCAGCCCCAACGACCATCTTTTCTGCGAGCAATATATACCCTGTCATTTAAGGTCAGCGATTCTTCGGGCTGCCCTGCGGGTTAATTGCACTAATATAATACAATATGTGCATTATCTGCGATGGCCATTAGGTATAATTATAGTGCATTGAACCCATCGGTTCCAAAGATAGCGATAGAGAAAGACGCGACGCTGGAAGGCATCATAAAAATGGGCTTGTGACCAGGTGAGTGTCGAAGAAACCTAGTGGATATGAAAAGCTATATGCTCGGGTGGATTTGGCAACGTTTGAAGGAGTCCTATGTCTAGCAGTAAACGTCTTTTGGCTGCAATGATGATGATGATGATGATGATGATGATATGTTTTTTTTATTTGTAAGCTTATAATCATTCAAGACTTGATGTTTCTAGCACAGTTGACAAAATGACATATCTAAATCAACGTGTTTGGTAGTTTGGTGGACCTTCCTCTCATACGCACAAAACAGCTACAGCTAAAGAGTGGAATTCCTTGCCGGAGTCTGTATCTCCTGATAGCTACTACTTTTAAATCTTTAAATCAAGAGGTTGCATGCAAACGTGCTCCATCGTCGACCATAGCGTCACTTACCACTAAGAGAGACAGTGATTAAGCGCCAAGATAATAACAAAAACTTTTATAAAAGAAGTTGGGGTAAAAATACTTTGGTAATAAGACCAAAAATATTTACGAGACACCCAAGATTTTACCAATAACTTTTAAGTCTTTAAAGAATGCTCCTCTTAAGGCGATGTAAAGCGCAGGAACATTAGAAGTGAATAGAGCCTTTAACCCTTTTCAAGTGACGACATTTATGACTTGCGATAAGTATGTAGGTTAGTTAAAAGGTACACGTATCGTTATTTTGCTTCCCAACCCACAAGCAAGACCCCCACAGCATTCAATGACTTAATCTGCAATTTTGGGCCAATGTTCCAATAACTTTATTCTGCTTTCTACTATTTATGTATTTTGTGTTTCTATGTATGTGTATTTGTGTATTTATGTGTTTTTGTGTTCTATTTATGTATGTCACGTAAAATAATATAATATAATAATTTGCTATAACTTTCACACAACGCCATCTAATCCCAAACTAAGCAGAGCTTATGCTGTGAGTACTAGATGACTAATTTACATACTTATATATTTCTATATTTGTTCTGTGTCTGGGTGTAATTTGTCTATAATATGCACAGAACAAATTGTAATGCTCATCACACAAACAATTGTTCTGGGTTTGGAATCGAACCCACAGTCAGTTCGCATTCAGGGCCACTAACCTAGACCAACAGGCCAGACAAAATACACTTATTCATGCAAGTAAAACCGCTGATAAACCCTAGTTAAGAAATATTTAAACAGTTTCATTTTGCGGAATAATTATCGAGGCTTTAAAACTTTCTCTTTTTAAAAAGTAACAACAATACATTATCACATGCGCAGGAGTTGAAACAAGACGTGTTTTCTTGAACAACGTCTTGGCATCCTTAAATTATGTTTGACATGTCCTGTCAAGTCGACGAGTGGCTGTAATTTATTTCTATTTCATTCATTCGTTTAAATATAATTGAGAGTTTAATGAAAGCGGAACTGGTTATTGATATACAGGGCGACACTTTTATTTTTATTATGTTTTTTTATACACTTCTTATAATCTTAAAATATATAAGGTATGTGTTTCCTGATAGCTACAACTTGGGGGTCTTTAAGTCAAGAGTGAATAGGTTACTTCTAGGCAAGCGTGCTCCATCGTTGACCACATCATCGCTTACCATCGGGTGAGATGGTGGCCAAACGCGAGCCTATCAATAATAATAAAAAATAAAAAGGTCGTCGTTGAAAAAGGTTTTTGGAAGTTTATAAGCTTAATTAAAAAAAATGAGTCTATCTATTTTTATTTGTAATAAAAAAAACTCAAAAACCAAAAGCGTTGGAAGGCCTCCCACAAGGTAGACCGATGATCTAGTGAGCGTCGCTGGAATCACAAAACCGGGTAGAGACCTATGTCCAACAGTCTTTCGACTGAAATGATGATGATGGTGATAAAGCTCAAAACGACTTTAAAGTTCTTTAACCAGTTAGAGATGAACATGACGGCATGTCCTAGAACCTAAAATTCAAAGACATGTGCCATTCACCAACCCGCACTGGGCCCGCGTAGTAGATTACGGCCCATTCCCTCTCCTAGAGAGAAGGCCTAAGTTCCAGCAGTAGGAACATTTGAAAGGATGATGATGATGACAGACTAACATAGGTGTACATTTTCTCATAAGGGCGAAGTAGTAATAGTACTTTATAAAACCAAAACCACACAGTAAAAAACCACTATCACGATAATTAATGACAACAAATTAAACTTGTCCCAACATTTACGCGGTTAAGATGTGATTAAGGTGTCGAGGTTATTTCCAGTAAACAAGAACGTGTATTATAATGATTTACTAAGAAATCCATCAATACAGTACGTAATGAGATGCTTGTCTCAAGAGAGTGACTTATAGCGATATGCTAATGGTTTAAGGGGATTAACGAGGTGACGATTACGCACATCCGTTTTGAAGTACGAGAAATTACAATACTGACATTATACAGGGTGTTTTAAAAATGGTTACGAAAAAACTTTTTATTTTAAATTGTCGGTGTAAAGAATTTTTTTCAACAGTCTATTTTGTCCCACTGCTGGGCAAAGGCCCAATGAATTACGGAAAGAAAAATAAAGTCAGTAATAAATTAGGTAAATATAAAAATAATTAAAAAAAAGTTTTAGATAGACCGAAAAGATGACGATGCAGCCTAACACTGGATAGCGTGGGACAGTTCAAAACGTAACTGTCTGGACCGAGCCCAAGACGTCGACGGCGCGCATTGTTCCCGCGCGCCAAGGAGTTGTCAGCAACAGGAGGGGCCCAGCTGGGTCGAAGCCTACTGGGGTTATCCGAAAGGAAACTCGAGCCCCGGTATGAAGAGGCTAGAAGGATCGGGGTGGGTTTTTAGTCAGTAAGAGTCTGACATTATCTCCCGCTCCACCCAAGAACGGGGGTTGGCATTGATGTTTGCCCACCGTAAAAAAAAAAAACACTTCACGCTAAAATATTTTAATACCAAAAGTTTATGAGTGTGTGTATGTTTGGTACTCCTTCCCGCTCAAACGAACGCATTTAGATGAAATTAAGCATAAGTTAGATCATGTCTTAAAATAGCACTTAGTATCATTGTTCCTTTGGGATAATTTTCTACTATATCAAGTTTATTTTTAGGTTGTACCTGTGTGTCAAATGTGGATGGATGGAAGGCGAGAGGGAGGCCAAAGAAAAGATGGATGGATTGTGTGAGAAGTGATATGAAAGAAAAGGGAGTTAGTGATAGCGTGACGAGTGACAGGACAGAATGGAAGAAAAAAACGTGTTGCGCCGACCCCAAATAAAACGGAACAAGGGCAGGAAGATGATGAGGACCCGTGTGACAAATAAACGTGTTTTATTTTTTAATCATGCGGGCAAAGCCACCGGCAGCCGCTAGTTAGGTCATAAGTACTATCACCTACACTAACACTAAGTTACTAACATCAGTTGCAATTGCCAGGTAATTAGCTGTTGGGAAATGTAGTAGCGAAACTTATGTATTGGGATAGATGAATTTGTACCTATTGGGAAACCAGTGATAGTGTCAAGATTGATTAGTGCTAGACTTAATTTTCACAACTAAACTAAATTATAAAGAGGTAAAGTTTGTTGTTTGTAGGATAAATAATATTTATTTTACAAATAGGATTTAAAAAACCCTTTTACACGTCCATTTTTTTTTTTTCGTCCGTTTAAACTAGATGAGGCCGGTGTTTCCTAGGAGGTAATCTCTGAAAGTATTGACTCCGCGTCTACGGTGATCGTGAATCTTCCTGCGACTCCTGACACATTATAAGGTTGATTATAATAATAATTTATTAATTTAAAGACAACTTTTTGTCCACATTATTTATTAGTATAACTTATTTCCATTTTAGTTTCGAAGTTGTGGCCGAGTGGTAATGGCCCCGACTTACAAGTTGTAGGTCGCGGGTTCGAACCCAGCTAGGTGCGCCTAGCCAAACTAATGCGTTAGTTTGTGTAATTTATTTCATCACCACTGCTCTTAAAACGGTGAAGGAAAACATCGTGAGCAAACCGGCATATCCTAGAAACAAAAAATCGAAGACATGTGGCATTATCCAACCCGCACTCGGCCTGTGTGATGGATTACAGCCAATTCCCTCTCCAAGAGAGGAGGCCTGAGTCACAGCAGTGGGAACATTTAAAAGGCTGATGATGATGATGACATTATTATTATTAAATTATGTTTGCGTATTAATATGATTATGCTTGAGTATAAGTACTAAGTAGGAAAATAGCATAATCAAAAATAATTTTAATTTTAAAGGCATGCCTTTGCTTCACTATAAATACGGTCCATTACAACACCAACACTCACCAATAAATATTAACCCTCCATTCCAATGCAAGCTATAGGATACACTATATCTAAGTGTCGAGTTCGATCGCGTCGCATGCATTATCAGCTAATAACGTTTCGATTATGATCGCGGCGAGGTGTTGCATATTTTATAGCGGCATTGTTCGCGACGCGTTCAGTGTGCTGTGGCCCTTTGCGCCTTTAAGCTTTAATGGCATGTACTGGGTTTGTTTTGGTACCAATACTTGTGTTGTTTCGCGAATGTGTTGATTTTCTTAATGGATGGATGAATGATAGAGTTTTGGATGTGTGTAAGGAGGTGGTATTTAAAACACATAACACAAAACATTGGTTATTTAAATATATATTTTGGTAATTATTGTTGATTGTTTTGTCCTTTTCGGGAATCCGATGGATGCGAGACGCACAGGATTGTTCATTGTGGCGACACTTGGGGGAGGCCTATGTCTAACAGTGGACATCTAACGGCTGAAATGATAATAATAATGATGATGATGATTTTGCCCTTTTCTACTTAGCCATAACTAGGAATTGTGGGATAGTTCAAAAGAGCTACCATTGCCCTGGAATGCAAAGAAGGAATACAGATGGGTTTCGTTCAGTAAAAGTTTGAATCTCACTTCAAACAGAACGACTGGAGCTATTTGATGATTTTCCACCTCAAAAGAAAGCTATAACTGGGGAAAAGTACATTAACAACAAAAGAAAAAAAAATGTATTATACTTTAACATCCCCAACATTTCAAGTTCATAACTATAAACTAATTAAACACAAAGATACAAACGAAATATCTTAATTCCGCATATTACACAACATCAACTAACTATATTAAAGCTTACAGACGAACCCGCAAACGTAAGTAGGCAACATTCCCGACCGAACATACAAACAAACACACACACACAACCTCGTATGATCACTTATACTCCCACAAGCTCAGACCGACACAGCCAGCTAATTATACATCATTATAACTAATTGTACAATACACAAGTAAGAAGTATTCGCGACTATTAATGACAAAAGCAATTAGGGTACCACACTAGCGCAGTGTTCCAAGGATGCTTTTAGTGTGTGTGTACCTATGTGTGAGTAAAAATGCAGTGTATTATTTTTGTGATATTTTTTCGTCTGTACATTTTGTGCGCGATTGTGATCAGTAATTGCGTTTTAATAGGCTTTATTTGTTAGATTTTGATAATGGTTTTTCATTAGCGTTAAGTAACTTTAACAAAATAAGTAATGATAGCCTCGGAGTGGAAATTAGGAATACTACTGCCTAATAGTAAAACATTGAGGGGAACATCACCGAAAGAAACGAACGCACGCGGGAGAGAACCGTCCTTACCCCGACCATAAAATAGATAGGTACAGAAGACAATCTCCTGTATGTACTTCACTTTTTATACCTAAGCTCGGTGGACGCACACTAGTGAGCATTAGAGCCGGAACTGTTCGACGAGCGGGCCGAGGCGCACTAAGATATCGTGTCCGTGAGCGGTGTCTATGTGTGCGTTGCTCGAGCGCGCTTTGTATACAGATTGACTTCTGTACCTGTATATTTTGTGCCCCGACCCCGACCATTAGCTGCGATCTGAGAACGATGAGTATTGGATAAGTCACCATTGGGCCATCTGATAGCCGTCGAAACCGAGCTCATGTCGACAGCGTGTAGTGTTCCACGCACTCCTCAAAGAAATGTAATGTCAACAGATGGGCTCCACTACGGTTTGAAGACATTTACATATCGGTTCAGTAGTTTCAGAGATTAGTATCCTCCTATCTATATTGGCTCATGTTTGCCCATTATACCATTTGATGATAAGGTGATGTGGTCCACGCTGGATCACGAGTGCCAAGAAGTAATCAACTCACTCTTTACTTTGAGGCCCCTAGGTTGTAAGGTTATATTAGTATACTAGCTGACCCGGTGAACTTCATACCGCCTAATCGTCAATGAATGTAGTATCTATACAACATAAGTTTTAGTATATGGCAAACCTGAAACACGCGTCTAGTATTTTTATTTAAAGAATCTATGTATAAAATTTCATAACTGTATCATGAAAAATAACAAACTTTTAAACTTGTTTTGTTAGCAAAAATACATAGTCACCAGGCCAGCTGTCTGCTGGCTCCTAATACCTGTTATGACCTGCCGCGACCTACTGTGTTGTACTTAATGTCGGTGGTATTCATCTTGTTTTTTTTTAAGTAATATTTTTGAGAAAAAATATAACATGGTGTAAAAATTATTGGAATTGATTCAGTTACTGATTCTGAACTAAATATATTCAGGTTTCGCATATACTAAAAATAATGTAGTATATAGATGAGTGACTAAGCATTAGATACATTAACTTCAACAATAAGTAAGAATACTCTACGGTATAATTAGTAGAACAGTTACCAATAGGTTTTTATTATGAGGTAATCGCGACAACACACGTGCTAGTTAAGTGACATCATTTACAATATCCAACGTTCTTTTCATAACAAATGCGACACGCAAACTCGACAAAACTGTATTGTTTCATTACCATTGCTGCAATTGTTTTAAAGAGGACTGTCAAAGTTGAAGTGATAGCGCAATGGATATGAGTAATTGGCTTCAGTCGACCGACGTGTGATGGTGTGAAGGGTCACGCGAACTTTTGAATGGCAATCGCTAAAGATTACGCCTGTGTCATTTAGTGCTTCTTTACTAATTTAAACTAATATTTGTTACTGCAAAAGTAACTATGTAGGTATACACACGGTGTCTCTTACATCGATGTACAAACGAATACCACGGATCCAGTACATGATTCTGGAACCTCCGGTGGTGGATTTTTTCATCGGATTTTTCGAGCAAAACCGAAGGCAAAAAGTAGTCTAACAAAATATAAAATCTAGCAATGAATTATCTGTAAAACAAAGCTTGATTCTTTGTCTACCAAAGCGATATCGATGTTTTAAGCAAGATTTTAAAGTGAACATTTCAGGGCATTACTCTAAAGTCAGGGTTAAGAGGGGTTAAGTAAGATTGGAACTTGACTTATTGGGGAAGAAAATGGCTGTTTAAGTCTTTTTTTTTGTTAAAAAATCGGCAGTTTCCAGTATCGATAGATTGTTGTACCGTAGTGTTGCAACGAAAGAGGTTCTCACATCCTTTACTCGTAGTGAAGTAAACATCGGCAATCGGCAGAATGCGAGACTCACAAGATCAGACGATGTGGCGACATTTGGGGGTCAATAATGATGATTTTGATGACTTCAAATTCAGTTTGCCTAGCTTTTTCTAACTCTTAAACTGTTATTGATAACCTGGCCAAATGGGGAATTTTTGACCCATTACAAATGCAGTGCCAATGTGGAACTCCCTAGAATATGCGTCACCTCCTTTCCTGCCCAGCTTTTATGTACCTTTCACACTTATGCGAGGCCAACGACAGAGCGTGGGTTAGCTAAATATTGGTTGGATCAGAGTCAGATCGACAAGAATGAAGAAGAACTATGTTGGAGAGCCACAACCACGAACGTCACTTATCGACAAATTATAGTATCGATATTAGCTCGATACAGTAGTGACCTCACTTTAGCGGAAAATTTCACACTTTCGCGGCACTATTTAGTTTACACAAACTATCAAGCCATCAAACAATACAGACACACCTTATTAAGTGTGAGTGTAGACGGGCAGTGGCTCATTAGTCGGATGCTTAATGGTCCTAAGTATGCGGGAGAGATCGCCGCGTCTAAGCGGGTCCTATAATAGTGCGGGTCCAATGTCGAACGAGAATGACGTGACATAACGTGACGGGAAAAATTAGTAGAAGGGGTGACAAAGTTTGCTAAAGCTTTGGAATCTTGATCACGTGCTTCACCCCTGACGCATACTCATACTCATTATTTCAGCCGAAAGATGTCCACTGTTGGACGTAGACTTCTAAGTGTCACCACATCGAAGAGTCCTGTGCATCTCGCATCCATCGGATTCCTGACCCCCTGGCCTGATCAATAGCTGCATTGGCTATGTCTTCCGGTACTTACGCAGTTGCTACTCCAGAAGCTTTCGGCTCCATCAACCATACGCATACTGCTACAGAAAAAAAGGTCATTCTAGAAGTTTTTCAAATATTAACTGTGTGTACTGCAGCGTTGTGAGTTCTGGTCAAAAGACCACAGTTTAACCCTCCAAGTCATCGGTGAGTCCGGTTCTTTTCCGAATGGTCTTATCTTTATTTTTAACCTTCAAAGAAATCCCGAGCACAGCTCGCTCTAGACTATTCTGAGCGTCCTGGAATTTCTGGATCAACCAAAGTATTAGCCACGTTTTGAACCTTATTTCATAACGTGCAGAGCGATTGTCTATTAGAGCTCCACAAGTCAGTTACAAGGCAACACGTAACTCCTAGAATAGACTGATGGTCAGATTTTCTGGCATCTGTCAACCTGTAACAACTGTCAAAGAGGCTTTACGTGCTTTCCAAGGCAAGAGTGTCTGTAATGTCCTGGATAAACTTAGACTTTCCTAAGTTTGTGAATTGAAAACTTCACATTGATATTGTCCTGTTTTAGGACTTTTGTTATCCATATATTAATAGCATAGAATAATCAGCCTTTCAATGATCCCACTGCTAAGACTCAGGCCGCCTCTGTAAGAGAGGGAAGGAACCGAAATCCACCACGCGGACCCAGTGCGGGACGGTAAATGTCACATGTCTTCGAATTTTTGACCAAGAGCAGTGGCTATGGAATAGATGACACAAAGTAATGCGTAATCGCAAGCATTACTGTTCGGCCACCACTTCTTATCCAATTATATCTTATTAAATTTCATAAAATTACAACAAGGTCGACCCGCCGCGTATCTTCATTGAAGCGTAAGCAGCAATCAACTCAAAAAACCGTTACTAATTAAAACATTACCTGTCTTTACTATGGGATACTAGCGAACTAAA
The DNA here is from genome assembly GCA_949319445.1 of Mythimna lalbum. Lineage (NCBI taxonomy): Eukaryota > Metazoa > Arthropoda > Insecta > Lepidoptera > Noctuidae > Mythimna > Mythimna lalbum. The sequence goes on along the minus strand of OX439358.1, from coordinate 16,822,156 downwards.
TTATTTATTCGTGCCCCGGACAGTGGAAACTACCATTAATTCGGAGGTGCCAGCCATTGCTCCTTGCTGGGGCGTTAATGACAATAACTTGCTATTAATTGGCCAACGCGACCCGTTTAAGATGCCCCCTGCCACCCTAGAACTACTGGACTGATCAATACGGCTTAATTCGGTCAGGTTATACCCAAGAATGGTAGTATATTAAAGAATTTGTATTGGCAAGCTACTACGTTGCTAATAAATATGTAGATACTTATAGGGATATGTAGGTAGATACTTATAGAGATATGTAGATACTTATAAATAATTGCGTAACCTAATTCTGCCCAACCCGTTCCATCATCAGATCACCAGAAGTACAGGGATGGGTCACCAATACATAGACTACTCACAAAACGTTTTGGGAACACATTTACCTATTATGCATGAAATTGGAAGTGGAATTCCGTGCTGGAGTCTGTGTTTCCTGATAACTACAACCTTGGGGTCATTAAGTCAAGAATGAGTAGGATTTTCTAGGCATGCTGTGTCGACCACATCGTCGTTTTCAACCAGGTGAAATAGTAGTCAAGCGTGAGTCTATTAATAGTAAAAAAATGTAACGATAGAGTGCATGAATCTCTGCTGTAAGGGTTAAGCTAGAACTAAATTAGACCGACGCACACTTGTAACACTCTTGATTTGTACGTAAAACGACGTCGCGTGGCGTGGATCAAGTGTAGCTCTACAAGTCTAGTTTCCATAAGTTATTTGTATTAAGAGGCTGCTTTTCCACTCGCCTATCGTCAACATCGAGCATGGCTTAAAAGCTTGTTACTTTGTCTAATGCAATCCAACGCAATGTTTGACGAAAATGCAAAGCATAAGGTACGAGTAATTCCGTGATTTACTCGAATATTTTACAAAACTTATTCAGGAAATACGTGTTTTTTTTTAAACCCATGAAAGTATTTGAAAAAATAAAATGTAGAATCTTGATAAAATTTGCAAGAGTTGTATTGTTATAATTTTTTGACTTTTTAAATTATGGAGTAAATTATAATTTATTAAAGTTCATGCAAAATAACATATTTTCAAAGGTCTTTACTGGATTAGTTTTACACAATTTTATAAATTGATTTCAATAGAATATATCCTAGATACTGTGTTTTCAAAATATCTAATGAAAAATGTGTAATAACGTCATAATCGAGTAAGTAAAACAGTGAAAATGTATGTCGACTTGCATCCCCTTAAGTGTGAAGAAAATAAAGCGGTTTGTTATTGTTCAAATAAAGTAACCGCAAATTGGCGTCTATGGGGTTAAGCTTAGGCTAGACCGGTTGCGGTGAGGGTGGGTGTGACCTCGTGGAAAACAGTCTTTATTTTTTGCTATCCTCAGGTTACATGTTTAGAAGGGGACTTGTGAGGGCTTGCATTCTTTATGATGTGACTTTTAAATGTAATTGTGGCAGTTTAATCGGGACTTGATATTACAACTTGAATGACCTTGAAAATAACTTAATTTTCGTTTTGTACACACGTTTGTACAAAATTTATTTGAGCAAAAAAATTTTTTTTTTTTTTATTGATTGGCTTGCGTTTGACCATCTTCTCACCTGATGGTAAGCGATGATGTGGTCGACTATGGAGCACGCTTGCCTAGAAGTAACTAAAGTAAGTAAAGTTTTGGTTTCTAGATTTTTGTTTTTCCTAGAAAAATCCAGAAAAAGTTTATTTTTATTTTTGGGTGATTTACGTAAAAACGGCAATTTTCCAGGTTATTAACCCCCTGGCGCTCGAGGGGTAAATAAAAACGTCTTTTTATTTGAAATTTTCGTTTCATATTTAATATATTAAAAATCTTACATATAGTTTTGCCACATTAAATAGAGGGAACTATTTGGAAGAACATCTTGAATTAACATTTTATTTTTTTAATTATCGATTGACTTGCGTTTGAACACTGTCTCACCAGGGGGCCAATTCTCGATATTCGCAATTTATCTCGAGTTCGAGATTGCAAGTCTATCTCTATGTCTCTACCAAAAAATGTCGAATTGAGCAGAATTGAGTATTCTCAGTCAAAATAGAAATAAATTTCACGAAAATGTCGAGTCGAGTGAAGATAATGTTACCATTAGGAAGAACCATAGACTAAGTTCGTGTAATCGGACGTTCCGTTTTATGTAGTTATGAGTGAACGAATGATTTGGTTTTAAAACGCTGACTAGATCTAATTCTTTATGTATAAAACGGAACGTTTCGTGCAAAAATAAAATAATTAGTTTGACAGTTGATTGTCAGAATTCGCTGTTCAAAACTTTTGATTTTGTGAACTGTGCTGTTTATTGTTGTGCATTTTATACCATAAGAATAAGTACTGTATTTTATACTTTAAAAAACATGGAGGGGAAAAATACTTGACTTCTGTTTCGCTCAAGTCGTAAACATCGATGGCGTGATAAGTGGACTGTTGTCGCCGTGTATGTGCCAGTTGCTCACTACTTTCCAACAACACCGAGATAAATATGTTAATAAACTCGTCTATTTTTTAGTGGTTTCGAGTCCAATCGTGGATATACAAATTACAAGTCCGTTATTGTACGCGAAGGTCGTTGTATCAAGAAAATAGACGATCCACAAATCACAAAGCAAATCGAAATTCCAATATGAGGACCCAAGCCGTATTTTAAAACAAAAAAACACAGTGTAACGTACTAAAAATCTAACAAAACTCAACGAATTCACTCAGGAATGACATATCTCTACAATCGGCATGACATCTCTACTGCTCAGAAGCACTCGACATGAACTCTAACGTTATCCTTCGACAGATGTCGAATTCGACATCCCCAGAATAGCGACTTTTAAAATTTGTCGAAAAAATTACGTCATTAGAAATTTTTGTCGAGAACGACACCATCTCTAAAATCGAGAATTGGCCCCCAAATTGTAAGCTATGATGTGGTCGGCGATGGGGCAAGCTTACTTAGAAGTAACTTATTCACTCTTGACTTAAAGACCAGTAGGAACTCTGAAGACTCTCTAGACTTTTATTAACAAAAAACACATTCAGCCGAACATAGAACCTCCTCATTTTTGAAGTCGGTTAAAGGCCACCTACCGTGCCACGGTAACTATTACTGGCCACGGTAAATCTTTCAAATAATCCCACAGCCAACATTTTTAACTAGAAGTTTTAAGTTATATTTTACTCACACTTACAAAAATCATAACTTTTCTAAAACATGAGTTGATCAATTGATTAAGTTAATTTGATTTTAAATAGTAATTTAATATATTTTGCACTGTTAAGATCTTACTACTAATTAAATCTATGCTTATTCCTACATTGTAATTTAAGTACTAACGGTTTTATAGTTCTTATTTAATTAACAACAAATTAATGAAGTATAAAAATAAAATCTTGTGGTTACATGTCGACTTAGTGTCGCCGAGATGACGACGCCACTCGCAACTCACAATTTCTTGGAAATATTCGACAAATACTTATTTTTATCTTCAGCTTTTTAGCTTTTCTAACATTTTTCCTCTAGGATGTAAACAAAAGAGGTCAAATATGGACTCTTTTTATCTACCTATCTACCTTTACTGTTTATTGATCTGCAAGGTGGAACAGTCTTAAGGCAATTATCTCCTTAAAATATTTTTCTTTGTGAACTCAGATCTGTGCCATTTGGGTTGCAGGATTTTTCGAAAAAGTAACCGCGGCTCTGAAATGCAAAGAGTTCCTGAAGGAACATGGGTATGTTTTATTCAATAAAAGTATTACACTCTAATATAGAGTCTATGGAGATTCTTGCACATTCTGCTCTATAGAGATCTACGCTTTGGAATCTGCAATTAGCAACAGTTTTCAGACTGATTGACTTCTTGACAATTCAAAAGTGTCTGTAAATAGTTTATTTGAAAAAAATGCTTTGATTAGGTTTGATTTTACTCCATCTTTAGTTGATAATTTTTTGACCCAAAAAATAAATAACTTAGCCATTTGTATGGGTCAACTACTGACCGTGACCTGTTTACAAATGAATGACAGAATTCAAATAAATTACAGTTTATTTCCTTATAAATTCCTCATGAATTCGGAAAGTACCGTGCCCCAAAGGATTTACCTCAAGCTTACGTATAAAACAGTGACGTAACTCTACGTAGGTACGACACACACACCTACATTACCACCCACACAATCAAAGTTTAAAAAGCCTAATCAACATCGGATTTTTCGTTTCGCAATCAAGCGAACAAATTTCCACCAGCAAACGGGGCAATTGGTAAAATATAATTACGTACATAATCCTCGGCAAATTGGATTAAAAAATGATGAAAAAAAAAGAAAGTGTTTTAGGGGTGCGTCATTATTTTTGCGCTGGAAAAGGGATCGGCTAATTACGACAGATGGATGGCTGTACATGTAATAACGCTAATTAATCGATCGGTGGGTAAGAGGACTTTTTTTCTGAATTTCGAGTGGCCTCGGCGGTACGAAATTATCGGTGTTGATTATGTTGAACACACACGTGTATGTTACGGTTGGTTTTTTGAGTGTTGCTTGGGAATGTAGGTTATTTTTTCAGAAAATATATAATTCACTTTCATATAGTTGCTGCCCAACTTAAATGGGACAGGGCAGGATATGTCTGCCGCATGTCTAACGAGCTGAGAGTTCGTAAAGCACAGGATTAGTGCCTGGACACAGCGATGCGGGGCCGCGGCAGACCACGAAGGAGATGGCGGGACGACCTGGATGTCTTCCTTAAGAATTGGAATGAGAAATCGAAGAACCCTGACCGCTGGAAACAATGGAGGGAGGCCTTTACTCAACAGTGGGACAAGACGGGCTAGCTGTAATATAATAATATGTAAAGTTCGTAAGGGTTTTTACGCACGTTGTACTTATTAGAGAAGATTGTAGCTTCAATATCTCCAAATATAGTTGAATTAGGTAATGGTGATATTTTTCATATGTCAGCCTAGCTCGTGGCGTAGCTATATCTACAAATGAGAATGAAATGGGCGAGATGTGACCGTTTTTCTGCATAACATTCTCGCAAAAGCCGAGGTCACATCTTAAACACAATCTCAATTCAACGCAAGACAATTTTAACACCAGCAATAACCCATAGCGAGGCTAGAACAACATTAAAAATTCAAAATTATCACTACCGAAGTATGAAGTGGCGAAAGCATGACTACACAGCAAGTAGCGGCGAGGGGTACACGAATAGAGCCACTTAATATCACCCTTCTACCCTTCATTATAATCACTAACTCACACACACAAAGTATCGATCCTTCCAGCCTATCCGTACACACTGCGTTTATACAAGTGATTAGTGTATTTAATTTGAAAATGCTAAGTAGTTGCGTTGTTTTATCGTAGTGCTGTTGGTACACACACATGTGTGTGTGTAATTATGTGCCGTAGGGGTAGGCTAACCCTTTCATATCGCGTCGAGAACTGATCGCGATCGTAATATCACGATTAATGTGTTAGTTTGTGTTTTGTTTTATTTTACGTACTAATGTTGGTTTGTAATTGTAGATTGTCTACTGTTTTCTTATTGGTAGTTTTATGTGTTTGTTTACCTTTACAAATGACGTTTATGGTAGCCTATGGCTTAGAAACTTTGATTACCAATGTTTGTATGTGGTTTTTAATCGACTTCTTAAAAAGGAAGGTTCACAAGTGTTGCTCTAACTCCAAGAAACATGATAAAATGGCAAGACGATGATGATGATCTAGCCTATACTACTCACTGCTGGGTCATTTTGACCATTCTGATCATTGGGTTCTGAGCCACTTCTTGGCGATTCCTAAGAAAGACATCTAAGTCGTCTCACCATGTCCTTCGTGGTCTACCGCGACCCCGTCAACCGATTTCAGAGCACCAAAGAACCGAAAAGTTCTAGATTGGCGACCGAGTGCCGAACGACACAGTGTTGGTGGGCTCTACAAGGTGAATCGATGACCTAGTGAAGGTCGCGGAATCCAAGGGATGCGAGATGTCTAGGACCGATTGTTGTGGCAACACTTGGCGAGGATTATGTCCAACCATGACTTCTTTTTGTTTTAATTGTTGATAGGTTTGCGCTTGACCGCTATCTCACCTGATGGAAAGTGACGATGCGGTCGACGGTGGAGCGCGCTTACCTAAAAGTAACCTATTTGCTCTTGACTAAAGAAAGATTCCTCGGTTGCAGCAATCATGAAACACAGACTCCGGCAGCAAATTCCACTCCTTAGCTGTACGCACAATGAATGTGTTCCCAAAACATTTTGTGCGTATAGATGGGATGTCCACCATGGCTCAGATTCTTGACTTTTGATTGAATTGATGATGATGAGGTTCCTTTTTGATAATCCACGATCACGCAGGCATAGTGAATGGCAAAGGTTAGCAATAAATAAATAAACTTCTTACTGCTTATCCACACTCCGTTTGCTCATTGTTTTTCACTTAGTTCACAGGAGATAATAATTTCTAAGAGATTGCAGGTGTTTTAATAAATTCTCCGTAGTGTTTGTTAATTAGCTCGATGAGGGTTCATCCCCATCTAGGTATTATGGTTTCATTGAAGAATTAATATAATACCGGGTAATAACGATTCATGCAGATTTTATTTATTAATAACAATATTTAGTTTCAAAAACTTAATTTATGAGAGTAATGTAAAAAAGAGCAGTGGTGGCCGAGTGGTAATGGCTCCAACTTACAAGTTTGTCGGTCGTGGGTTCAAACCCTGTCAGGCGCATAACTTTGTGTAATTTATTTCATTACCACTGCTCTCAAAACGTTGAAGGAAAGTATCGTGAGGAAACCGGCATGTCCTAGAACCAAAAATTCGAAAACATGTGACATTTACCAACTCGCACTAGGCTCACGTGGTGGATTTTGGCCCACTCCCTCCCCTCTCCTAGAGAAGGGGCCTGAGTCCCAGCATAAAACCAGATATTCAGTGGGAGCGCATTCTAAAGAGAGATCGCTTGGATAAAGAACAAATGGATAAACCCATCGTAGTGGAAGATTATTGGTAACAAACAAAACAAAAACTACTAGACCGATTTTAAAAATTCTTTCACCAATAGAATACTACTTTATCACCGAGTAATATAGACATATATTTTCTACTGTCACGGGGCAATGCCACTAGCAATTCCAAGTATGATTAAAAAAGAGAAACATTTTGTAACTAAATTTGGGTAAGGGTAAAAAAAATATGGTCAGTCAGTTTATTTAGAGAAATGGTGATATTTCATCATCAACTAAAATATTTGAAGCAGAGAATTATTTATTTAACCCTTTATCCGCCACTTTACTTATCTACATATAAACGCTACTTATTAACTTAGCTTATTTTATTGACGATTGGCCTCAAAAGAGACAAAAACACCCTAAACTCTATCAGCAAAAGTGCCACAAAAAGGCCAATAAAACAAAATCGATACACTTCTAAACCTGCTTACTCTTCAATAATGAAAATGAGCGTTCAAATGTGACAGTGAACTCAACTCTCCATCCCCTTGTGACTACAGACTCGGAATACGGGACACTGTGCACTGAGTGCGAAAGTGCTCAAAACACTGACACAGAATAAAGATGGTACAGAAGGTCGACTGAAAACAAATGACGAACGCGGATCTCAATTTATTTTGAAACAATCGACTATTGACTCCCAGTTTATTTTAATTCAAATTTGTTGTTATTTTAGCCAAATGGAAAATAACCGGGTATCAATCACTAAATGCCTACCTCTAATACCTATTATAACAAGCAAATATTTTCGACTGCTTTCGGTCAGCACATCTGACTCTATACTGAAGATGAGACGCTATTTTAGACAAAGATGTAAATGAAATTAGTTGCATTTTTATTAAGACTAGTTGATCAACCGATAAGGCTTAGGCCTTTCAAAATGAAGTACCTAAACTTATAGAGAAATAACTATAATTAAATGTAAATGGCCGATACTGTAAACGAATATTTTACTAATATGCTTACAGTAGCTGTTTGTGATGCGTATTTGTGGTATGTAATATAGATATGGTATGTAACTTGGCCCTGGTGTGAAAGACAACGAATGAACAGGAGTAGGTTTTTAGTCAGTAAAAGTCCAACACACCCACATCTCACGCTCTGCCCAAGAGCGGGAGATGTCACTAGATAATTTTCCCACTTAAAAAAAAACTGAGGCTACGTGTTATGAAGTTGATCTTCTGTACTTTTATATTCTGTGTCACCGACTTCATTCGGAATGTCGGCAATGCAAAAAGTTGGACCTCTTCTATTTGTGTCGGCTTCCACTGAGGGTCGCGGCTCCTCAACGTAAACACCTCTGTTCTATACGTAAAAACGTTAAATGAGACGCTAAATTAATCTGCTTTGCTTTGGAAAGGGTTTAGTATTACGCTATAGTCTGTTACGGGTTAAGCAGAATAGATAGTGAAAGAAAAGCGAAGCATGAAAGGAAAGAGTGAATGATAGCATGATGGTTGACGGGGATGAAAGAAGTGAACGTGGACACGTTTTACAATTATCATCATCATCAGCAGCCTTTTTTAATGTGCCCACTGCTGAGACTCAGGCCTCTTCTCTAGGAGAGGGAATGGATCGTAATCCACCACGCGGGCCCAGTGCGGGTTGCTGAATGTCATATATCTTCGAATATTTGGTTCTAGGACATGCCGGTTTCCTTACGATATTTTCCTTCACCGTTTTGAAAGCAGCATGCAGATTGAATATAGACCAATATCAGGACGAGGCGCATTGTGAGACACACTCACAATTTTGTCTCAACATGAACACAGACTTCACCGCAACAATGTCGGTGAAGTCTGTGTTCAGGGCTTCAGCAAATTTTTGAATGATGGTCGTGACGAATTCCATTTTAAGGTGACGGTGGAGGTCATAATTGATGTACCAGGCTGCTTTTACAGCATCCGTACTTTATTTTGGAATTGTAGTTGTAGGAAGAAAATGATGATGACGGATTTCAAGTCGACAGAAGTAAAGAGAAAAGTGCTATCTGCAATTTTCAATTTTATAATATTTACTCACAGTAGGGACTTTATACTTTTCTAAGCTGTCAACCGTTACGCTATCACTTTCACCCCTTTTCTTTCATATAAATCCTCACACCATTAATCCGTCTTTAGACCTCCCTCTCTCTCTCCAGTTGCCTTGAGCGAGAAAGGTTATTTGTAATATCCCACCTTAAAAGAAGAAGATAGTAAAATTTTACAGCCTTTCCGCAAGGAAGAGATTACCTTCGAAAAGGCAATAATACTAAAAACAACAACAATATCTCTTCCGAGTAATTTACTAAAATAATTATTATGCTAATTAATTTCGGTTAAAAGCAACATCATCATCTTTTAGCCATCACCCGAGTTCAAAAATCTCGCCTAGTGACTATACTAATCGTATTGTTATCAGACTTCAATAACCCTAAGAGAATCACACTAAAACATACAATATAACTCCGTAAAATTCATAACACAATATACTCTCTCCAGTTGCCTAAAGCAGGAAAAGTTATTTAACAATAACCCACCCCAAAAGAAAAAGATAGTTGGAAAAATTACCTTCAAGAAGGCAACAGTGCTAAAAATAACAACAGTATCTCTTCTAAGGAATTCGCTAAAATCATCATCATCATTTCAGCCGACAGACGTCCACTGTTAGACATAGGCCTCCACCAAGTGTCGCCACAATTAGCTAAAATATTTATGCTAATTTATATCGGTTCAAAGCAGCATCGTTCGACCATGATCTGAGTTCAAAAATCTCGCCTAGTTACTATACTAATCGTATCATTATCAGACTTCAATAACCCTAAGAGAATCACACAAAAACATTCAATATAACTCCGTAAACTTTACAACACATACGTACATAATGTAGCCATTAGGTGAGCGCCCCAAAACAGTAATTGAAGTTAAAGTAACGATTAATTTGTGTGTGTAAAACTGTGAAGGCACAACATTAGCAATTCGCAACAACACTTACACAGGAGTAATGACTCGTCTGTCCATATAGTCATAGAGCAGCCATTACTCCCTCGGAGTAGTGTGACTATGATGCTCACTTTCAAACGGATTAGAAGAAAAAAGATTCCATTATAATTTAGGTGTCTTCAAGGCTAGATTGAATAGGCTCTTAATAAACTAGTGCGCCTTATCATCATCAATCGGATCGCAATCAAGAACTAGTTTGTATAAATTAAAATAATATATGGGTTAGGCTGTGTTAGTCAATAAGCATAGTAGCAACCCGTGCAGAGTATCGTTGTGTGTAGGTTTGTTACTTGTTCACGCTCGAAATTTGCAAATGGCACATAGTAAGCCATGTCCTGAATAGCACATAGGATACTTTTTATTCTGGAAGTATTCTCTGTTAGGATGATTTTCTACTATAACACGAGCAAAGCCATTGGCAGTAGCTAGTAAAAGATGAATAGAATAGTGGAATTTCCTGCCGGAGATTTCCGGTTTTCTGGTGGCTACGACCTAGGCGACTTTAAGTCATGAGTGAATAGGATACTTTCTAGGCAAACGTACTCCATCGTTGACGTGAGACTATCAATAATAATGATCAAAAACGTTTCATGCGTTGACTATTTAAAGTACAAGCATAGCGCATGTGTCTTGCCCACTTGGTTAAGGGGCTTTAATGGTGCATGTTCTAAAATAAGAGAGAATCAATCGAGAATTTCCTCGGTATACTTAGGTTGGTTTCAAAATAAATAGTAAAATTACTCAATGGGAAAACAGGTAAAACTTATTTCAATAAAAAAAATTGAAAAACTATCTATTCAGATTCACTTCAGTAACTAATTCTTACTGCAAGTTACTGTTATACGCGAATATTAATCAGTCCAATGCACACCACGAGATACATTAAAATAAATTAAAAACCCTTACGAGAGCACTTTAATCAAACTTCGAAGTACAAATCACCATGAAAAATATTAAATACAAAGTATCACGAACAGAAACACGAAGAAATTAAAACGGCGATCATAAACAGTCATTAAACATGACACAATGATAAAACTTAATAAGTTTAACAGGACTTGTACTGAGAAGTGTGCGAAGGATGGTCACCGCGCACCGGGGGAGGGGTGTTCACGACATTAATTTCGTGAAATGAACCTAATTTACATTTAAATAAGGACTCGCCTTAGCCGGGATAAGTTGTGAAACTACCGGCCAGAGGCGCTCGCTAGCCCAAAGCAACGGACTATTTCATTACTAAAATTCAATTCGTAAGTTGCACATACATTCGCGTGTTTGATGCGCTAACGGTACATATTGATGAATGAGGGCATTGAAATTCAATTTCTTTTTTGTCATCTTTTTTGAAGAAGAGTTTTTCAGAGAAGAAGAGTTTTTCTTAATTCATAAAAAAATATCATTTGTAGGTACCTCTTAACTAAATGACAAAGCTCTTCTAGTTGATAGATATCTCTCTGATCCAATAAACAAGTTTTAATCGAATCATATTTATAACGCAAACTATTACATGAATTTAATACGAAAATAAAATAAACAAGCAATTTTCTCTCGATAAGCATAGCTTTCAACATCGGTCAAAAAAGTTTTCAACAAGGCACAATTCAATCCATCTGCGAAAGAGGGTCATCAATAACAAAATTAAAAATTCTCCAATTTGAATTTTAATTGCGTACGATTATAATCAAGCGAACGCGAATTCGGGAGCCCTTCGGACCGCCCGATTTTTTAATTCGAAGAATCATCTTCTAAATAATTCATCCGCCGAACTCGCCCAAACTAGTTATGTCTGGATCCAACCGGTTCGAGGCGGAGGGGGGTGTAAGTTTAATCCTTATAAATTTCCTTTTTACACAAAGCAATATAAGTAATTAGCATAATTTCGTTGAGTAAATGAAATATGGTAATGAGGGGGGTGTTAAACCCCTTCTTGGGGGGGTTGAAGTCGTCGTGAAGGGGTTGAGGGAGGTCCCTTCTAGTCGCATCTCGTTGATACTCGTCACAGGCCGATGTAGTGATGATTACAATTAAATTATACGCCATTCAGGGCGCTACGGCCATTTTGTTCTGATTTAATGCTTTTATACCCCCTTTTGTGCGATCTATGTTGTTGTTTTGCTTCGTTCCAAGTAGTTTTTTGGCCTACATTTTAATGTCAAGGAAAATGAACCAACAGATTTTTTTGACATTGTAAGTACCAAGAAAATTACGAGCAAGAGACTCTACGCAATGATCAATGTGTAGACACACAAGATCGTTCTATTTTTTCGAGTTAGCAAGCGTCTTCAAAACGTAACTTTGTTTCATATAAATACACATACATCTATTTATAAGTTAAACTCTGTCAAGATTCAACCCTACATTTTGTATCAACTTTTCACAAACACTTCTTCCATACGCGGACCGCGTCTGCAATTATATCTCTCACTTCATAATTTTAATGAGAGCGTTTCGACTAACTCATTCACTCTTTTGTTAAGTGGCCTCTCTCAATCATCCCATCGAAATATTAATGAAAATCAACCACCAATAAGTAGCAGACTTAAAAAAATAATTAAAATAGGATGCCAATTAAAATCTGAGGACTAATAAAATCGTATTGGAATCGAACTAACGACTACTTTACTTCGTGAAATGCCTCGTGATAAAAGGTCTTCGAAAACACAATACCGCGTCTACCCTCGCCTTTGCGACAGACAGAGATGGATGTATTCAAGATATAGTGTGTTAGAAAGAGATAACGTCCAATTGGAATTAATTAATTATAATTAAGTTTTAAGTTGACGCGCCGGTTACGGGTACGCGTAGACTTTCATTTACTTTGTGTTTGTGTGTGTTAATAGTTTGTATGTGTTTGTAGTTAGGTAGTATCGATTGAGACTATGGGCCAGAGATAATGAGCTGGGTAGGGCGGATTGTAATAAGTTTTTGAGGTCGATGTAGTTCAGAATGCTACCCGGCTAGATAATGACGGTGGCCGTTCGCCAAACCGTTGCTACGGACCAAGAGATTTTAAATTTCAACGGATTATCGATTTTTTAGACAGACTTCGGTTTTATATCATTATAGGCAGTTTGTTACGACAGTATAATTAATTTTGATTGATTAATAATCGTTAATTATAAAGCTTATAATAATCGGCTTAGTATAATAAAGCTGTGGAGAACATGCCTTTGTAATAATTATGATGATACATTGACGCAATAAAAAAAATGTCTAACCCAAAATTGATGGTGGGATGTAGGGTTGAAATTGGTAACGTATTTATTTTTCAAGCAGTCGATGTTATATCACATTTAACAATTACTTCAAAAAGAAGTGAATTAACTGCCTTTTAACCCTTCAGATACCGTCAATTAGAAACACAATAGTAAGACAATAGATGCGCGGCCACCGGTGGTCGCTTGGGGATTCATGAATTAAGTAAATCTTATTTAAAGTTTCATTTCGAAGTCACTTAAAAAAAATAACAAGATTTTGGTTAATATTTTTAACAAGGTATTTTATTTTTCTAACTCTTTCCTATAAGTACAAAACTACTAGTGTCTGCCAACGGCTTTGCCCGTGTGAAGGTAGAAAATAGTCCCAAAGGAATATATTTCCCACATAAAATCTTATCAGCATTAGTACCTTATATTCTAGGACATAGTCTACCCGTGTACCAAGTTCCGTCGAAATCCGTTCAGTCATTGAAGTGTGAAGAAGTAACAAACACACATACTCACAAACTTTTGCCTTTTTAATATTAGTGTCATATCGGATAACAAGTAAAACATTGATAAAACTTGCCGCTTTTAATAGAATTAATAGAAATAACTCAACGATACTCGCCCTCAAAACGCGGCCAGCTACCGTTCTGTTAAACAGCTGATTTTGATTGACATTACTATTCCTCCCCTAGTTACAAGTGGTAGCTATACTAGGCAAACATGCATTCAAGTAGAGCGGCAAAAGATTTTCTTTTGCAAATAAATTTTATCCTCACAACTCATTGACATCGCGTGTTTTAAGCAAATGAGTGATTGGCATAATATCTTTACGCGCTGGATGGAAGTGTCAGATTTTTACTGACTAAAATCTACTTGTTTTCCCTCAACGGTCCATTGCATTTCATAACCACATTAACTTTATCGAACAATCTCGTAAACGTCGTAAGTATGGACTTAGAAGATAAAAATACAGTTTTTTTTGTCTATCGTAGCTCGATGAGTAACTAGTTACATGCATTTGACAAATACTAAACCACACAGTTAAAATAAGTAAGTATTTAAACTCTCTTATCCGGAACAGACATCAAAGCACTTTAAAACAATCTACAATGAGAGTACACAATTATGAGAAAATATAGATTTATAACTGCCTGATGTATTTAGGCGATGGATGCGAGACGTGCAGGATCGATCATTGTGGCGACGCTTGGGGGAGGCCTATGTCCAACAGTGGACGTCTGTCAGCTGAAATGATGATGATGATGATGTATTTAGGTAACGTGAATGATTTATTTAGGCGGATAAACGCAGAGACAGTCATTGTTATTTATATAATTTGTAAAGAAGAGAACGATAACTTTAAAGTTGGTCTTGATTATTAGAAAGAAAACGATTGTTTACACAAAAAGTTATTGACCCAAACTCCTCACAAAACCGTAAGGTACTTGGCAAGCATACCACGTTAGAACAAACTCCATCGGACATTACCATTTAATTTGTAAAGAAGTAAACTATAATATCTCATCATCACCATCATCATTTCAGCTGAAAGAAGTCCACTGTTGGACATAGGCCTCCCCCAAGTGCCGCCATAATGAACGGTCCTGTGCGTCTCGCATCCATCGGATTCCCGCTACCCTTACCAGGTTATCGGCCCACCTTGTATAAATAAACTATATATTTATAATAAAAGCAAGTCTTTAAAAAAAGGATAATTATCTATTGGTTTACAGAAAAAATTAATTGACTCAAACATGCAATATCAAGCTTCTCACAAAACTGCAAGGTACTGGGCAAGCATACCACGGAAACAAAACTTCATCTGACATTACTATCTACTTAATTTGTAAAGAAGAAAATGGTAAAGTCAAAGCAAGTCTTGATTGTTTAGAAAGAAAATATTGTTTACTCAAAAAGTTATTGACCCAAACATGCAATATCAAACTCCTCACAAAACCGCAAGGTACTAGGCAAGCATGCCACGTAGGAACAAAACTCCACCTGCCACAGTACACACGAGAAAGATCGACGTACGTACGGAGTACGAATTAGGAGCGGCCGTCTCTAGATATAACAACCGGGGGTGCACCCCTGGGGGGTAGCTATCGATTTTGGATGAGAAACTGGACTAGAGACATGCAAGGCTTAATAACAATGGCCGATAACCTACGTTGCAGCCTCTTGTGATTAAACTATTGTTTTATTTGTGATTTCTCTTGTGTTTTGTTGTGTATTTTTAGTTAAAAAAAAAAGTTTGTTAGTAGTTTGTACTTTTGAAGGGAAAAGGATGCTTTCTTTGTTATAAAATTAACTAGTATTATGCAATTTAAGTCAAATTAAAAATTATTTAAAGTTGGTGTAGTTTTGTAGTAAATATCGTGGGACAACATTATACAAAAGGGTTTTTTTTTAACTATAAGATTTATTGAAGTTGTTTGTAGTACTGCAAATTAAACTAAGCACTCATTGCTAAGAATTTACTTAGGTTATTACTGCTAACACATCATTATCATGCTCAGATGAGTAACTACAGAATGCGTACTACCAGGAATAATAACATTGATCTGCATGGCCTAAAAGGAACTTGGTTGATTAATATCATACTAACACACGTGAGTTTAGTAATGCATTACATTACGACATTGTATTACAATCGTGCTAATTGTAAATTGACTGTTGATTGGTTTTATGGTGTCTAGTTGTCCCCCACTGTTTCATTCACGTCTTTAGTTACTGCTTCAGTCCTATTGGTTGTAGCATTATATTATAGATACTAGCTTGTGCCCGCAACTTCGCCCACGTTCATAAAATATAGGCTATATCACTCAAGAATAAAACAACTTTCTATCAGTGAAAAAATTTTAGCAATCGGAACAGTATTTTCAGAGATTACCTCCTACAAACAAAAAAAAACAATCTCTACCTCTTTAGATAACCTTCATCGATAAATGGGCTGCATAACAGTAAAAGTTTCTTTCAATTCGAACTTGTAGTTCGAATAAACAAAGAAACTTTTCAGCTTATATATTATAGTCAATTTAATTAATAAAAATAATACATGCATATGGAAATCAAATGATTCTTTGAGTAAAAAGTTTTAATTAAATACGTTTTTATTATCGCAATCATTGTATATTAAATTAACAATTGGCCAGTTTAATTTATTTAAGAAACCAATTCAATTAAAAGTTCAAATATAACATAAATGAAATAATCAGGTACAAAGTTTAAGTAACTATAAAAAAAAATGGTTAATTAACCCTTCAGATACCGTCAATTAGAGACACAATAGTAAGACAATAGATGCGCGGCCACCGGTGGTCGCTTGGGGATTCATGAAGTAAATTAAAAAGAAAACATGAATGATATGGTAGTGTTGAAGTATTAAATAAGCTAAAACACAAATAGATTAAAACGAATGCCTAATAATAAAAATCTGACATAACACTGTGAGAATAAAAGAAGACTTATATGATTGGTTACATGATAATATTCAGAAAATGTATTTGATTTGTTAATAAAATTTAATAGGTTTTTGCCAATTGCAGTTACAACTTTCATAATCCAAGCATTCATTCAATGAATTCTCAATATCAATAACATCAATTGTTATTGCGATTGCAAATATTTGCAAATAAAGACTTCGAATTATTTGATTCGCATGATCTGTTCAAATCTCGTCGGTATTTGGGACACAGCGTAACAGTCGAGTTGAGACAAAAAACAAAGAACGCTTAGCAATTGAGAATAATGTTGAAAAACGAATAAAGAGATAGTTAATGCTAAATAATTATCGATGAAAATTCAGATATTTTAAAATATCAGAACACTAATAAATCATCTAGATAAACAACAAAATAAAAGAGAAAAGAATCTTAAAGATTAACAATATTGTCTAATTTACAAAATTCTCAGCCTACAAAATAATCACATAATCTGTCCGATATAAAGTATCGTCAATCAAAACATAGCTTTAAAACAAAATGAGAAATCTCTAAATACACCAATAGCAGTGATCTGGCGATAACCTCTTGTCACATCTACGACATCGGCAACTTTAAGAACTCCAAATTAAAGAAAGTTTCCACCAAATCAAAACATCCTAAACGTCCTACCACAACTGGACTTCAGTTGACACATTGACGAAGATCCTGTGTACATTTCAATGTTCAAACAAACCAGCCAAAAATAACACAGAACCTCCAACGAATGAGACAAAAACCTCGCACACATGAGTAAAGAATCTACAAAGTTAAAGTCCTGCTACAAATCACATAATTTGTCCAAAACTTCGGACCGTCCAAAACATCGGGGCACAACCGACGCCGACGTCCGAATAAAGGCAAGTGTAGTAAGTGGTGCCCGAGGCGTCTAACGTTCGCGCCAAAGTAAATAAAACGGAAAAAAAATCCGGTAAAGTGCGGAGAGAAATGCAAAGGATGCCGTTGAGGGGTCTCACTGAGCGGCCCGGTGTCACGATCGGGTAACGATGGTTACTTGGATGTATTTGTGTATCGCATATTGAGAATCTGAATGAGTAATAAAATCAGATTTTGTTTTAAATAATGCTTAGGACTGAAAAGGGTTAGACTGAGCTAACAGCATAAAATCGGAGAAGCTGTAGCTTATAATTTAATAAAAGTTCAAGATTGAATTGCACGGTAATGAATAACCGCATAAGCAATTGAAACTACAGTCATGAAATAACATATTTTTCAAACCAACCAATCAAAATAACTGCATTTACCAATAACTGTCAAAACAAGACCAAAAACGAAGACCAACTCCAACCACTCATCTAAAACGCTCTTAAAACATAAAAAAACGACAAACAAAAAGTAAAACTAACACAAAATCTGTGAGGCTTTGTAAACGTCGGTTAAGCTCCGTTTAAGCCGCGGTGCAGGCGGCCGGCCCGTCGGCAAAGCACATATTTGTTCTCGCCCCGACGTTTTTGACATTCCTACCTCGCCTCAACTTTTCTTAGGGTTGTTACGCGCTCTTTGCACTTGATTAGGGTTCGGGAAAAGGATTTGAGATCTTGAGAGGGCGTCGATTTAATTTTGTTGGATACTGACTGAAAATTAAGAGGGGTGAATATTGTCATCTTTTCTTACAGTATGCTTTCGTATAATATGTCTCTATTAAACTTTAAATGATTAGACGGGACTCAGCAATAATGTTGTAAGTTATTTTCTACATCTTTTATAGTCAAAGAGCTAAGTAAAACTTATTGTACTTACTTATAAATAAAACTTATTGAACTTTGAAAGTATACCCACTAAACAGTTTCTGTCTAGTTTCAACAAGCATCAATTCAGTCCTTATTAGTTATCCAAGAAACTACTGAAGCAGCTGTATAACAGCAATTATATGTACTTGTACCTAAATATTACAAAAAAAAACACAACATTATCAAGCCATATCATGTTCCAAGCCACTTTAATTTACTTACAACAGCTCATTTAAAATGTAAGCTGTAAGCCAAACACGCAACAAGAAAAAGTTCAGTAGAAACATTCAGTGCCAACCATAAAAAGACATCAACACGACGCGAGGCAGCCCTAGGCGAGGCAATGAAAAGTCGGTTAAGCTAATGTTATCGAGAAATAAAAATGTATAATAAAATACAAACACGCGGAGCGAGGAAACAATTTGCCGCGGGAGACGCAAGATTTCATGCCTTCGACGCCGACAACACCATTGAAAAACCAACCTTGTTCAACTTCAACACGTCTCAAAATCCAACGACCGTTATAAGTAGAAAATTCCTTAAATTTTCCCGGGAGTTGTGAGAGGATTTGCGTTCTATTCTTGGGGTTGTAAGGTATGTTTTAGCGTATATCGTTTATGCGGTAATTCAGGAAGAAAAGAGAGTTTTCCGGCTCGTCGGGGCGCCGTGACATTTGTGTTAAGCGGGGCCGAGGGAGCCCGCCATTCATAAAGGAGCCGAGCCACCTACTACTTGTTTCGAAGTAAACTTTTTGGATACACGCTTTTTGGCTGCACAGAACTTTGCTTTGTTACTGGCCTGTTTTGAAAGTGTTTCACTATAGCCTATAGTCATTGTTCAATTATTTTGTGCGTTGTTTTTGGAGGTAAATAGCTCAATGGATGGGAATTTTGTTTGATCAGGAACTTTGCATTGACTATGAGGATATTTTCGTGTATTTTTAGCGTTAGCTTTGTAAAGCCTTTAGTAGCCTGTGAACTATTTAGTGGGTCTCTAGACTTCTCTTTTTAATTAGGTTTTAGAGTTCAGCAATGTACAGGATGATTTTTTGATCTGAATTTAGAGAGTGCTTAGTTTGACAAGTGACTGATTGGTGAAAATTCAAAGCATTTTGTAAAGAACTACTCTAAGTTTTTGTTATTACAACTATGTCTTTGTTAGCCTGACTATATAGACAGGTCTCTTCTCTATAATGTGTGTGGATGTCTGAACAAATATCTGCTGGGGAAACCAATATTGGTGTTTGAAGAGGAAATATACCGGATGAGTCACCCCAAATACATGATACGGTCCCTCTGTATTCAAGGTGGGTTCTTTTAGTATCTTAACAGGGAACACATTTGTTTAATTTAGCATATAATTTTTGCATATTAAATGTTTTGTTATTAATAATAATAATAAATGTTTTTTAATTTATATTTTTAAATGTTTTTTTAGTTTTTATTTAAATATTTAAAAATATAATTTATATGTTTGTACCATGAATAAAGGAAATAATAATAATAAATTTATTAGTACTTTGTTACAAAATGTCCCTTAAAGTTAGCTTATAGTATTTTTATTGTAACATGAGAATTAACAAAATCAGTTAGACATTGGTCTCCAAACTAGGCAGTGCCTGTATCTTGGAGGCCAGAGTTGCGTTAACTTAAATTTTTCGAGGACATGTAAAGTTTACAATAGTACTTAAAATAATAATAGATGCAATTATTTGAGCATGGACATGTGAAGTAAGTAGGTAGTACAGTTAGAAAGTAAGTATTGTTACTTACTTTCTAACTGCTGGTTAAATCCTCTTTCAAATCCTTCTATGTATCTTTTTCTCAAGCTACCGCAAACTTGCCCTTGCAACCTTAGGTCTCGGCATGCATGTTATGTGGAGACTTTTGCCTAGCAATCAATGTGCATGCAGCTTACATATTGTTACAACTATTCATATACTTGATCTAAATAAAATTATAAACATGTTCAGTCACTTGCACATATCTATAAAGATAAGCAAGCAGGTCTAAACCCTTCAGATACCGTCAATTAGAGACACAATAGTAAGACAATAGATGCGCGGCCACCGGTGGTCGCTTGGGGATTCATGAATTAAAACCATAAAGCCTCATTCACAACTCAAGCTGGCACACCAAAACCAATAACAGGACGCACCTTAAAAAAAAGAAACGTCAAAGAATTCGAACTTCGAACGTAACTTTTTTTTTCTAATCCGCGCGCAAGGACACACTCACGGCGCCACCTGTTGAACGGGGTCACGTGACTTTTTTGCTCCAAGGACGCAATCCTCCTTCGTTCATTCACGGGCGGCTCGCCCCCTCGCTCCTTACGCGGGGGTTAGGGGTTTTTTTGTACCCCTACGTGAAACTCCCGAGGGCTTTCACCTACGTGCATTTTCGAGGTCACGGCGAGAATGTTTTAGGTTATGTTTTCGAGTGTTCGCGGGGAATTGAGTGAGCCCTTCTTTGGGTGTTTGGGCTAAGGGAGATGCGACAATGTGTAGCGAAACGGTATTTTGGAAACAATAGATCCTAGTCGTTCTATTTTTGAAAAAAAATTTTCCTAAGACTGACTGAAATTATAAATGGATGACAGTGTTATGGTCGATCAAAATTCTCCTTATAAAATAAATCATTTTGCTTGTATGAAATCTTAGTTATGCCACTTTTGTGAAGGATGAATTCAAAGAAGTACTGAATAGTCATAAGCTACCGTTGACACAAAGTTTCTCGTATTTAAAATCCGTCGTACCATAACAAGTAAACAGAAATAAATTTGCATTATTTCCACATTGAAATTGACTAGTTTCCCTGTAATGTAGGGTGACAGACCCAAATGTCGTCTACTTGCGAAAATAATTATTCTAATTGCCGTCGTGGCCGAAGTTTTCCAAATTCGACCATTCTTTAGTGAACATAAGAGCGAGTTTGCGAAACACTATAGAATTATTAGACTTAACCGGATTCTAATTAAACCCTGTCCCTGATAGTGCACCGTAGCTGTAGACTGCGTAATTTACATTAATCCAATAATTGCATGGAGGTTTCCTAGTTAGAAATTCAAATGAGATGATGTACAGCCAGGGTGGGGGTGGGCCGGTCTTCGGGGAGTCGTACGAGACGCGAGGAAACGCTCGGCGACGCGGCGCGGCGGGTGGGACGCGCGTTTATTGGCCGCCCGAGCTTTGTACCGAATGTATGCGAAGTAACGAATTAATTTTGAAAACAGTATCGATGGGTATGAATTAATAAGTAAGCAGTGTTTCCTTGATTATTTTAAACTAGAAATGTCATAGATCTTGGAAGGAATAGCACGAAATTAGCGCAATACTTATCACACTAATAATACGGATAAAGAGGGAAGTTTTTATGTGTGTGTCTATGTTTGTTACCCCTTTACGCTCAACAACTGACCGGGGTTTGGATCAAATTTATTTGGAACAAGCATAGACAATGTTCATGAATTTTATTTTACAGATAGAATGGATTTTGAAGAATGACATAGGATATATACTGTTTATTCAGAAAGTATGTTGTTCGAATGAATTTCATAAGCTAAGAGAAAATATTTTTATTTCTTATGGATAAACTTAAAAACTACTGGACCGGTTATAAAAAACCATTCAACAGTAGAATGCAACTGTTTCGGTAGACTATACATTGTCTACCTTCACACGAATGACACCACTGGCAGAACCTACTAGAAGTTTATATTATAAATCAATATTTAAAAGAAAAGTTTAGCTTACAAATTCGAATTAACCTATAGAAAATTAGAGGTCAATACAGTTAAAACAAAACAGTTTATTTAACCTAGAATCCTAAATAACAGTTTAAAGCTAACTAAATCATTGAGTCAGACCGTGGCAGTATTTATCACACAATATCATTTGCCCATGAAATAAATCTAGCACACATAAGCATACATCCTTGGTCTGCAAACATTAATGTAATCCATTCATGCATAATCTAAGATTACTAACATGCTTTATTGAATCTACTATAAGAATCTCACGATAATAACAAGACAAAAAAATAGTATTCTTAATTTGTAAGCGTTATAGTTATCATAACAAATTCAGTTTTGAAAAGACCGATATATACAAAATTACTTTTCGTAGTTCAAGACTTTGTCACTCAATTACTCAGTAACGGCTTGACGGAACTTGATAAAATTTTGTTCAGGCTTAGAAAGTGCTTCAAATTTTCAAGTAAGATACTTGTTGTTGCGAAAAACTCAGAACTTTTTATGCAGTCGATACCTCAACTTTAACATATTAGAAGGTTCTATTAATGGTTTTGCCCGCGTGAAATTTGCAAATTATAACATCCATAGGGAACTTACTCCCGAGATAGAAAGTAACCGTTGTGCTCCACGATATAGTCTATCCTTGTGACAAATTCCATCCAAATCCGTTCAGCCGTTTGAGCGAGAAGGAGTAACAAAAACACACATACATATAAACTTTTACCTTTATAATATTAGAGTGGTAAACGAATACTTATACGAACTTATCTCACATAGTAGGTACGTAAAATACTAGCTCATATAAGTACAATAATACTCCCAGTCAAGTAAAATACTAGCTCCGTATCTTAATGTGGAGTGGGTTGATTAATTTAATTGTTATGCTAATGTCAAGCGGGGATTTTTGGTCGATATGACTATGTTCTAGAAATGTCAGCGTCTTTCCGAGTATTGGGTTAGTTACTTTATTTGGTGAATTTGTGGCGTCTGTTCTGTGGGAGTTAGATTTATGTGTTTTAATATGATTTGGGTAGTGATAGGATTTTTTTAATATGTAGCGTTCTGGAGGTGAAATCATTTGTGAAAGTTTTGGTACTTATACAAAAATAGATGGGATTAGTAGTTTTTTAGATATCGAAGTATTCCAAGTTACCTGCAGTATCCCAAATATGCTGCAGTTCCCACTATATGTCAGTTTTTATTTAGTTCTACTTTTAAGTAGACGTTTACACTTTGTTTTTATGTTTTTTTATTGTTTGTAGGAGGTAATCTCCGAAAGTACTGGTCCGATTGCTAAAATTTTCACACTGATAGAAAGCTTCTTGAATGACATAGGCTATATTATTTTATGTCCGCTGGCGAAGTCGTGGGCTAAAGCTAGTAAATTACAAAGATCAAACAAATCGAAAATACTACTTAATTAAAATCTGACCAAAAAATCCGATAAGAAAAAATAAATATCTGCCTGGAAAAAAATAAAAATATGTTCGTGTCTCCAACTTTCAATACACTATCAATACAGATCCATATCGGCAATAGATCAAACCATATCACAGTAACAATGATACATATACCCACCATAAAACATTATTGCGAACTCTATGAAAATTTATAGGGTGACTGTACCATTGACTGACCGTCTAACCAAAACGCAAGGAACAGGGTGGTCGGAATGAGCGGGGCGGCGTCGACGCCTTAGTAATTTCCGAAATCGCTTGTCGACAATCAGAATAGTGCTGCGCCAGCTCAAGCCGAATCCGAATAATTAGATCTCGATCTGCATCTAATTGGTATGACTGTAAGTCCTTATATCGTATAGTTTGATTGATTATATAGTGGTGGGCGTGGTGGCATCAATTCGGATAATGAGTACGTAAATATCGTAGTAAGTACGAGTGTAATGGTTATTTTGGCGGCAAAGTGAAACGGAAAATTTAGAAATAGTATATTTTGATACAAGTGCAGAAAGTTGGTCATTGCGACCGAGGAGAAATTTGCGTGTGTGTGTTATGGAGTCTAAGGCTACAGTGACAAATTTGCACGTGTATCAAACGACTTTTTTCAATAAGTACACTGACCGACAACTCGTAGCGGTAGACGCGCGCCCGGCCTTACACGATAAATGTAATAAAATTGTGGCGAAGGAGAGGGCGCGCTCTTTTCTGCACTAGTGCGAAACCAGTCTATTGCGTGCCTAAAAGTAGTGGTATAAGAGCGGGTTTTCGAGTAAGCTTATTAAAAATATATATAACCAAGATCAATGTCTAGACGAGATCTCAAATAAGACAACAACTTTGTCAAAATAAATCTTGTCACACAATTCAAATTTTTCTACCATTACTAAATTATTCAATTAGAACCACGATAAATACTAATTCGGATGACATAAATCAAAACCACTAATTACAGCAATAATCTCCAAGGCAACGGTGTCTTGTTACGCCTCAGCCATTGGTAGTTACAGAGGCACATGGTGTAAATCACCACACGAAGCAATGCGTCGCCACCGGCCCAATCAGAAATATAATTAGATTGAGACCGGGTACTAATTGTGATGGTCTCAAGTTGCGGGCCCGTGCGGACGTACGCCAAAATCAATAGTGGACCTAACGTGCGCCCCTTAAGGATCAACCACGCAAATATGATTCATAATTAATTTTGTTAGAGAAAATTTTAAGTTTAAGATGCTTGTTACTTTACTTATTGCTTTATGTTAAAACTAGCTTTTTCTAGCGGCTTATAAAACTCAGGAATGAAACAGCTTTCTACAAATGAAGAGATTATCTCCTACAAACAAGAAAACAAAAAACAAACTTTACCTCTTTATAATATTAGTATAGATAATTAATTTTGTGTTAATTATGTTAATTTTAATTAAAATTAAGAATTAATTTTGTATTGTTAATTTGGCTTATAGCTTTATGTTAAAACTGGCTTCTGCCAGCAGCTTCACTTCACATAAAACAGCCTATGTCACTCAAGAATAAAAGAGCATTCTGTCAATGAAAAAATTTTAGCAATCGGACTAGGACTTCCAGAGATTACTTAAAATATTAGTGTAGATATACTACCATAGTCCATAATGCCATGCCATCCATAGAGCTGAGCTACTTAGTTATTATTGTCTATGTATGCTAAATGAAAAAAACCTCTTGTCTTTCTAGATGTTCTTGTTCACTAGTGTTTCATTTGCAAAACCTTTTATATCTTGAAAATTAGATAACGTCTGTCTAAAAAGTCAAATGACTTGGGAATTTTGTAAAATTTTTAATAATTAAAGAAATATGTACTACTCGATACTTTTTATAAGGTTCTTCTATTAGTAAACAATGATTAAGAAATCAACCTTGATAATTGAACCAGTGTTGGCTACGTCAGCTTTTAATTTTCCCTAATAAATACTCAAGTCTTTTGACCTTTTAGACAGACTCTAATCAGTAAATTTAACTCTTTAGAACGATTGTAATTTTTAATTTATTAGATTCATTAAAAAGTTATTGAATAATCAACGATAATAGCAATTCATCAACTATAATTGATTGCACCAAAATCTATTGTACTGATTGAGTAGTCGGTACACACGACTTGGTATTTCTCCGCTCTACTTAGCGTAGTTAGAAGTTAATAATACAATGCAATAAGTTCCCATAAACGTCGGCCCGTTAAATAAAATACGCGGGTCGAGGAACCGATAACTGTTCTTTCAACCGCTAATCACCCCATGAATTCCGCAGAAACCTACGGACGGTCCGTCATAATTTCCAACTTCAAAAGTAATACCATCAACTCGGTGTTAACTTAATTTGACTCACTTTAACAAGTCCAATTAAAGGAATTTGTGTTTCTCTTATCTTCAATATAACATTGAGCATAATTTCAAATTATATTTCAAACTTTCCGATAATGAAGGGTGGATGGGAGCGGGTTGGGGCGGGTCGCGGGGAGCGGGGCGCGCCACTTCGCTTATTTCATTAGTTACATAAATTCTCCTATTGAGGATGGCTGGCAGAAAGGGGACGGTTTACCCTTATTACGAGAGTCTCCTTATCAATACAATTATTAATATAATAATATTATTATTGTAATAATTTCGGAGCGGAGTGGAAAGAGGAGTCGTAGCTTAACTTTGCCAGCAATAAAGGGTGGTGAGAGATAATGGAATGGAAAACAGTTTGAAGTTTTATTGGAAAATTGGTACCGGCTAATTGGCAGCATTATCGATCTGTTGGCGACTCAAGGAGCTTCAGTAAATAACATTTTTAACGAAACCGTTTCGGTTATTGGCGAATGATTAAAGCACAATTTTGAACAGTAACTCCTTTAATGGTATCTAATCAAAGAAGTTTTTAATAGAGGGCACTCTTTAAAGTGCTTCAAGATTTGTTTCTTAATATAATTTGAACTGTTAGAGAACTTAAAAAGTAATCTTAGTACTTTCACTACCCACAGTAACAAGGCTATGAATAAGACTCCATTTTATGAACTAAGAAAAATTCCAAGCCCTATTCATAGCCTAGTCTAAGATGTCTCGATCTGAGATTTATTAAGAACACAAGAAAGCCCAGGCGATAAATCATAAACATCTGCACTAAAACCAAAACAATAGCGGCTATCAGATTTAAAACATTGAGATATGATATTATCGACCCCTTCCCACGAAACCTCTCATATATAGAAATTGAAACTAGGTTGGGGTTAATCCCGACCCCAGAGATCCACAAGTATAGCCATAATTCCTTAGGGCCACGTCTCATTATAACACTAATACAAGACTCATCCCGAAGTTACGGTGAATACATTAAAGGGTTCAATCCTTACTGATGAGACATCGGTCGGGGTGGGGGCGCCCCCCCGGGGGTCGCTGCGGGCACTGGCCTGGCTGAGGGGGAAATAAGGCAGGCATTATAGGAGATAGCGTTCATTTACATTGTCCAATAACTCCAAGTAGTGTCCGAGCGAATATTAGTTTATGGCATGCGGTGTTTCCAACAATATGTACATATGTACCGATTTTGTGTACATTCACCCCAGTCTTGTCTTACGTTTTTAAGGTCGCTGGAAAGGGGTGGAATAATTTTCACTCTGTAATTAATTCGATTTGGTTTTAATTAACGAAACGTCAATTTCAATAAAAAAAAATTGAAGTCTCTAAAGGATTTCTGATTACAAAATGTTCGACCGGCAAAAATTAAAACGAATTTAGAATTCGGTATTTGATATTATTGGCATTTGGTGGTACTGTTTTGATTGGCTGATAGGCGTCGCTTAAAACTTTTGGCGTACCAAGAAAGACGGAACAACATCGTCGAAAATGTTCTAATTTAACAACACATTAGTTTCTAACTTAACACACGCTAATGTCTGGTTAAGTCACTCTGTCCAGAAACATAATAAGACAGCTAGTATACGCACGACCGAAATATACGACATTACTATCGCAGAGTGGCATGCGGAGGACGACGCCGCCGTGCCCCCACAAGCACACATAAATACGGAGAATCAAGATGCATGCACACACAGAGAAGCAGGGGGTCTTCTCACACAGGCACAAAGGGTAGGCTTTATTCTCATTCGGTAAACGGAGATGCACTATCCTAATTATTGAGAGGCCAGGCAAGGCTCAGTTGAGCACTATTGTTGACGTGCGTCCGCTACCAATAATAATTGCTTTGTGTTTTACTGGTCCGATGTTTCTTGGAAGATTGTCAGGATTTTGTATTCAGTTTGAACGGGACTTTAATTGGGATTGATTTTGTTGGCATCAGAGCAGATTATGCATATGTATAAAACACAGTTAAAAAAATATCACGTTTTGATTGGACACATTAAAAGTAAAAATGAACCACTAACTGGAAGATTTTTATCACTCATACTTTTTTTAATGGTATAAACTAGTGCTTGACTGCGATTTTACTTGATGGTAAGCAGGCAGTGATGCAATCGTTGATGGTGAGGCGCACTAGTTTATTAAAAGCCTATTCACTCTAGCCATAAAGACACCTACGTTATAAATCGGAGGGGTTTTCGAGTGTCTTTACAAAAAACACTTGAAAATAATGCTTTAATTAATACCAACGTCGTTAAAATTTAAGAAATTTTGTCTAAAGCCTAATTGTGTTAAATCTTTTCAGTATCTACGATTACTAACATGCAGCCCTTTGAACTTAGCCCAAGATAGCCACCCAAATGCCTAAGCCACTACGTTTAGGTGGCCATAGACAGGATTATTGATATAATTTGTTGTTTGTAAGTCTATGAACCTAGGCTGAATTGGCTACAATTACAGCTTTAGTTTGTAGTTATAGAAGATAATGTAGATAAGGCCTCAGTGTATAATATCGTTGATTATGATAACGAAATGACAAGGCGCTACAAGGTTGTAATTAACCGGATAAACAATTTGGATGAGGACAGGAACTTTTGAAGGATACCTTGATGCGAGAAATTTTTGACCAAGTTTGAGGCTTTATTTAAAATTTTAGTTTAAATTATAATGATGAATATGATGAACGGTGAGTGATAGTTGTTGGTTTTAAAACTTAGTGATCAAGATTTCCTTTCTAAGACGACTGTTCTTTCTTTATTAAAAACTAGCTTTTACTCGCGGCTTCGCCCACGTTTATTAGCTTTGTTGTCTCCAGGGTCCCAACTATCTCTGTACCAAAATTCATCAAAATCAGTTTTGTCATTTAGGCGTTAAGACGTAACAAATAAACAAACTCACTTTCGCTAAATTATAATATTAAGTAAGGACTACTCGTCCCAGCTTCGCACGGATGCACATAAGATTTTTTTTCTTTTCTAGCAATAAATATAGCCTATGCTACTCAGGATGAATGTAGCTTTCCAATGGTGAAAGAATTTTCGAAATCGGCACAGTAGTTATGGAGTTTATTCACACACACAAAAATACAAATTTTTCCTCTCTATAATATTTGTATAGATGTAGCTTCACACTAAAAATAACTTCTGTATTCTGGGTTCACAAACATGTAGACTCACATACACATGATACACAGGTTATCTAGACCCGGAATACTTGTCAGAGACCATACAAGTATTTGTTCCATGCGGGAATATATCCCGCGATACGCAGCACAGCACCTAATCGCTCAACCACTGCGCCATGCCGTCAAATATCAGTTTTATCATAGCTAAAATAAAATAAAATTAATCATAACTATCAGATTTTTGTTGCTGACTTTTTAACACTGCAGAAGGGTAGCTCGAATTTCAGAGATAATAAATGAGAATGTTTGTTTAGAGCAGTGGTTACCAACTTTTTTTTTTAACTGAGGCCTCTATGATTTCTTTTTTAATAATAAGGACTAGCACTTTAAAAGAAAATTTTATTAAGTTGATTGCTGAAGGCTGATTTTTTAACAACCAGATAATAATATTTTTTAACTCAGAAATAAAAATTGCGTTTTGACAGATTTCGTATAGAAAATATGTCAATCTGCCATATTCGTTCTTTAGGCGTGTAACAGTTATCTACTATTAAAAAATTAGGCCTTAATCTAATAAATTTTAAACATGCATCTAACAAATAAGTAATTCTTTAAAATCAAAATTATCAATATTTCAGACATCAATTTAAAATCAGTTCGAATCAACACCAACTTTACAATTGGTAAGATTGACATTTTAAACTATTCAAGGACCACACAGGTTGAGAATCACTGGTTGACAGTACCTTCTGAGTTTGAAAGAAGTGACGCTGACCGCCAAGTTGGGATTTAATTGTTAATTATTGGTTTATATTACACCAGTTTTTGCCTGCGGCTTCACCCGCGTTCATAAAATATAGCCTATGTCACTCAGAAATAAAGCAGTTTTCTACTGGTGCAAAAGTATGTGCAATCGGACCAATACTTTCAGAGATTACCTCCTACAAACAAAAAAACAAACTAGACATCTTTATAATATTAGTGTAGATAATATGTAAAATTAGAATCTTATTACAGTTGAAATCTCTCAGAAAGAGCTAATGGGCTACAAATAACAAAGTTACTTAAATAATATCTCTTTTAAAGTCACTTTTTTTACTGCGCGCTACCAATACTAGGAAAAACTCTTTGATCGAAATAATTTCTTCAAAAGATTCTTAATTAATTTGCTTGGCGTTTAGTAGTAATAGAGTTCCCTCAATTCTTCATAGATCCCATCATCAGAACAAAATTTTGACAGAAATGAGATTAATCTGGAAGTATATCGTTTTGGTTAAAACAACTAAATGTGTGTTTTACAATAAAACTATAGCCCTTAATACAAATTTCACCGACTTAAAAAAAAGGGGAGGTTTTCAATTTGGCTATACTTTTTCCAATGTTAATTTTCTCAGAGCTCCGTCATTTATGAACTTAAGTTTGCAAAGGCCATACTTTTTTCAAAGATCTAAGTCAAGGAAATATCCTTAGAACTGAGTCCATCGCCCACGAATGGCCACGATACCTCTCCCGATCCTAAATCTTCGATCATAATTCCATATTCGGTCGTCGTCTAAACATAAATTCATACGTGGTCGCACGCACGCATCGTACCGTCAAATAAACTGGCAGTTTAATCAAAGCCATTAGACAAGTGAGCCAAGCACCTAGGACCAGTGTAACTTGACCGGTCTACGTCGTCTCACCGCCCCGCGGACTGTGGAAACAGTTGGGTATAAGAGAGGGTGGGGAGGCCTATTGCTAGTGGTGGGTGGTGTAGCTGATGCCTTTAACGCCTTGCTGGCTGTTGACCAACGCCAGGAGGCGGGTGGCCATGCGTTCTTAATAAAGATGGCGGAAACATGGCCGTTTTGGCGATGCGAGGTCGGTGGTAAACTGATTATACAATGTACTGCAGATTGTATTCGATTATTGGTATTGGAGTATGTATTGGTTTGGTATATATGTACATATAAGTACTTACCAATCTAGGCATATAAATATTAATATGTATTTTACTAAGAAAGCATCACTCGTCTATACAGTAATGACACATCTATACATGTGTCGTTATTTGTGAATTTGTTGCTTTTAAATATAGATTCTCTACGTTTTTAAGTCATATTTCATTCAAAGTATTTAGAAGACACAATACAACCTAATATATTACTTAAAGATATGATAGTAAGGTATCATCTCTAACTAAATTTCTAGACACCACACTATACCAAAATCAACCCTTCCATTTTTCTCCACTGACCCGACTGTCCTCAAAACAATGCACTCAGAAGTCAATGCTAAGCTGCGGACACACGAGCGAAACCCGCACCACGCATCTAGACAGCATTTATCAAACGGGACGCAACATACATTATAGTGGCCGATACAACTACAGTATAATGAGAGTCCGCCGTATATAACTCATCTCCCGGGCTTCCATTTAAATTATTCAGGGGAGGGTAATCTTATTACATTTACATATTAATCAACGGATTTTAATTATACCTCCCCCCTTTACCCCCCTTTCTAGGTTGATAATTTGCTTTCGAAATGCGACTTGTCTTGATTGAAGACGCGCCTGTGTGCGTGCTAACGTTCGTTAAATAGTTTGTTTGTGTTATCATAATGTGCGAAAATGTTTGATTATGTTTTAACTTACTAGTGTTGTGGAATGCGACTTTACCTGAAACAAAAGAGGGTTTATTAGATTTTGTTAGTTTAATTCAGTTGAGAATGTTTGGATTGTAAATTGAGGATTTTGGGCTATTGTAGGTATGTTACATTTCTGGATACAATAATATATTTTCAGCTTGTTATTGTTGCGCATATGCAAAGTAAATGTCTATCTTATCTTAATCCATAAACATAAACGTCAAAGATAACTCGAACTTCATCTGCCACTGTAAATTTAATCAAATTTAAAGAAAAAAAAAAAACACAATTCCAGTCCGATATATCAGCACAACTCATAAACATTACACCAACCATCTTGGAACTAAAATAAGTAGCCGATACGAGAAAAGAAAAATAAAGAATAGAACACACGAGTTTAATCAGCATACTCATTTGTCTGACGACGATGGCAACGCATTAATGTCTACAAGTCCAACGCATAGGGCGGAGTCGTGGACTCGTAAAGCATTGGAGAAATATTATAAAGCTACCAGTGTACCCCGGAGGCAGCAATTAATAAGTATGTTAATACCGTCGGGAATGAAGAAAGCAGTATTTATATACTCGATATTATACTCGAACGGTGTACGGTTCGCAAGTGTGAACTTGGGTTAATCGAGGATAAAAGTTAAGATAATGTTTGCAGCTTGAGGTGGATTTAGATAAGTTAGAAAGATTAGTTGAAATATATTGATATTTTATTCAAACTTGGGAATTAACATCAGAGTTTAATTATTGTTTTCTTGAACATTAAATTGTAATGCGACTACTTTTTTGTCACAACCTAGAAGTCTTTAAAGACCAGTCAAGAGTGAATAGGTTACTTCTAAGCTAGCTTGCTTTATTGTTGGCAACATCATCGCTTACCATCAGGAGAGATAACGGTCAAGTGCGAGCCATTAAAAAAAAATCACTGGCAGTAATTAACGCCATTAAAGCCAAAGTCTGCAAGAGCTTCGAGATTATTCAGAAGTTACAACGCAGGGGGCAATTTAACGAACATAGGTGGGTTTAAGTCAGTAAAAGTCTGATACTCCCTCTTACTCTACTCGAAGAGGAAGAAGTTATTCGACGATTTCCTGCTGAAAAAAAAGGTGCACTAAAAAACTTAAGATCTCGATTATATACACTTCTGGACACATCTATTGGCCCACCTTGAAAATTTTAGCTAGGACCAAACGAAACTGAAAATTTTCGTTTGGTCCTAGCTAAAATTTTATATTAGGTCGAGCAAAAAGTTTTTATGCAGTTTTGAACCCCATTGAGCACATGTGGGACGAGCTAAAAAGACGTGTTAGGGCTCGTCAGCCAGTTGCCCAGACGATGCAGGAGTTGAAAACTGCCATAGAAGAGGAATGGGAGATGATCCCTCAAAATTTCATAGAGCGGTTGATAAACTCTATGCCTAATCGTATGAGAGCTGTGGTAGATGCCCATGGAGGCAACACGCGTTATTAAATTAAACCTTTATTTGATAAAACATATTTTTTATTCAAAAATCAATTGCCTTTAACAAGGCGCATATCCGACTTGTTAGGCGTAGCTCCATGTCGTATGGTATTCTGAATTCAAATTTAAAACAATACGATCGAAAAAGATGGTAAAATGTATCAGGTTTAAAACTGCATCAACAGTTTTTGTTCAATCTAGCAATCATATTTCGGTAGGGGCCATCGAAACCTAAACCTTAAGGTGGGCCAATAGATGTGTCCGGAAGTGTAGTTGCAAAAATGGTTCTTACATCGAAAGTATAAGCCGGGACGCTCTCGGGCCTCAAAAAGACGCCGCTTAAAGCTTCTTTTTGAGGCAGGTTTTTTTGGGGCTCCTGTAAGGCGGTGCTGCCAAAAAAAAACGCTTGCAGTCGCTTTTTTTTTTTTGTCGACGGGTAAAATCATCTTTGACGAAACCCGCTCTTGGGTGGAGCGGGAGACAGTGTCAGACTCTTACTGACTAAAAACCCCGCGCCGTTCCTTCTAGCCTTCATACCGGGGCACGAGCTCCCTTTCGGACAACCCTGTCCCCAGTAGGCTTCGACCCAGCTGGGCCCCTCCTGCTGCTGACAACTCCTTGAGGCGCGCGGGAACAGTGCGCGCCGTCGACGTCTTGGACTCGGTCCATTACCGGACGATCGGACAGCGAGCTACCCATGGCTCGCCGTCCGCGAGCCCGCGTCTACGGTGGCCGGAAATCGGGATCGGAATCCCGACGACGGCGGCGAGGGCGCCGTTGCCTTCGTTTTCAAGTTTCTTCGGCCACAAGCTATAGCAAGCTTCAGCTGTTTTTTGCGGCGGCTTCTAGCTTTTTTTTGTGGCCGCTTCTAGTGTTTTTTTAAAGCTCATGTGCAGTAACAGTTAATGAAAGTGAACATCTATTTCAAAAGACAGTGTTTCTTTAACTCCATGTCATTTCGTTTTTTTAACCAGTTTTTATAACTTCCTCATCATTGTTTAAAGAAACAATTGAAAAACCGCAGTATAAAACCGCAAATAGTTTTGGGGTAAACCAGAATTAGGCTTCCCTGTCTTTTGAATTGAACATTGTAGCTAGAATTAAATGTTTCCTGTTTTTTAGTTAAGTTAAAGCGAATGTTGGGCAATAAAAAAAAATTGCATGGAGTGGAGATAAGAATGTTGATCACGATACAGATGAAAGAGCTGTTTCATGGTTGTGAGATAGACGTATGGAGTGACGAGAATGGATAAAGTGAAAACATATTTCTCACTTTATAAATTCTCCCTTTAAAGGAAATTTGAAAGTAGCGCTAATGACTGAAAGCTGTATGCATGAAAGGAGTTAAGATCCTGCCTGTGGAAATAAAATGGGGCTATCAGGAAACAATCCCGCAGCCTGTTTTATGTATAATAATAATAACAGTTGGAACTTATAAACCATGTTAGTAGACTAAAAATACAGTCACAAAATACATTTTATTTACCTGTTTAATTTTATTTACTTAGTTTAAACTGAAAATTTAAAAGGGAATCGTTTATCTTGGTATGGTCGTGTGAAGAAGGGGGATGAAACGCAAGTTACTAAAAGAGTTATGATTGTGCATGGAGTCTGCACCGACTCCTGCTGTGTTTAAGTTTAATTTACCTGTTTAATATTAAATTTTCTTAGTTTATTCTTTTGATTACTTGAAGCGAATGAAAGAGTTTCAAAAATCCCAAAGTAAAATGTAGTTTTAAATGTAAAATTATAATAATTGCACAGTGTTAAAAAATCCTAATCTGCAATACAAAATTACGAAGTTTTCTCCTGTGAAACGTTTTTAATTTTTTGTGATTGCCTCTATTGTTCAGGTCGTCGCTGACTTTATCTTTCAACCCTTTTTAACGTTTTTATATACTTTCGACAACTTTCGGGTTAGTTAGTACCTAGTCGTTTATTCTAACAAATTGAATTTATAATAAAAATGTTTAAAATTGCCTTGTATTTAAATGAAATTGGCATTTGAGTTTCTGTTATAAAGTGAATGATTTAGTTATGTTTTGATAATCCTGAGCTGGTTTGAAAAGATAGAATAAATTTACTGTTCTTACTAATTCGTTCTCAATTCTGCGGCTCTTTAACAGAAGCAAATACCATGAGCTATCCTAGTCTTAATATTACCTTCTACATCCTATTTCAATGATATAGATGGGTATTCTACGTAAAATTAAGAAGTATTGGACAAGACCTCTTGATAGATCAGTAGAAGTTCTATTTGGGTTACTCGGGTTCCGGAAATGGTACCGGATGTAGGATCAGTAAAATATACATCGCATTAATATTATATACGTGAAAGTTTGTAAGTGTCTATATATGTTTATCCTTTCACGTTCAGAAGCCTGAACGGATTTGAATGTAATTTAGCACACAAATAGCCGCACGCTCGCACGTGTAGTATCCTGAAACAGCATCTAAGATACTTTTAATCTCGGAAGTATGGATGATTTGATATCTTTGGAATCTTAATGAGCCTGTTAAAAGGATGCAAGTATGTGGAACCTACAATCATCATCATTTTAACTGACTTCCACTGTTGGACAAAGGCCTCAGGCCACTCTCAAGTGTCCCCTTGATGACCGGTCCTGAGTGTCTCGTATCCATCAGATTCCCGCGATCGTCACCAGGTCATCGGTCACCTTTTCGGAATTTACAAAAATTTCAATAAATAATGATTAAAAATTTACTGAAGCTTTTATAGCTCGGTATACCTATATAATAAACACGAACCCAAACTCGATGGGGTTATGTCGTTTAACTACCAAGTTCACCAGTATAGCCACCTTCCGGTTCTATCATCACATCAGCTCCATGTTATAATAATTTTACATTGTCATCTGATTTACAGATGCATGCCAAATTTCAGCTCAATCGGTAACCGGAAAGTGGGTCAAAAATTTGCAAGATTTGATAACAGACAAACATCGGGATAAGTGAAACTAAATAAAAGCTTGTAATATCATCGCCAGTAGCAATATATATTTTTCACGGCCAGATTTCTTGATCAGATTTGTAGTAACGTTTAGATAGCGTTTTGTAGTAATTAAAGGTTATTAAGAACGAGATATTTACAATTTTGCGAGAATATTTTATAGCAGCCAGGTGCAGACTGTATGTAATAGACTATTTGGGAGTGCTAGAATTGTTGTATTACTTAAAGACATACCGATCTTGATTATGTTGGTGTACTCTGATATATTGCAAATATGAAAGACAAATACAAATAGGTGTTTCCTTTTTATAATATTGGTACAGAAGTATAGATTAAAAGAAAGGTACTTTTGTTTGTAATCAATAAAATCAAAATATTTGTCCAACCAATTAAAAAAATCTTAAAAAAAAAGTTTTTATTTCACATAGGCCTACATGGGCACTTACAAAACGTCAGAAGCTAGTGGACAGTTCCAAATTGGTCGTTTCCTATGGAGAAGAACCGGCTAGAAACTCCTTGGTTACTCTTTAAAAAAAAGGTTGTTCTTACAATATTTCCATATTACAGTATTAATAGATATTATAGTAAGCACCAGTTCAATAATTTCACCAATAAAATGCTTCTTTATCACTGTAGGTTACGGGTTAATTACTTTGTGTAATTTATTTCATCATCACTGCTTTCAAAACGGTGAGCGAAAACATCGTGAGGAAACCCGCATGTCCTAGAACCAAAAATTTGAAGACATGCGACATATACCAATCCGCACTAGGCCCGCGTGGTGGATTACGGCCCATTCCCTCTCCTAGAGAGGAGGCCTGATTCCCACCAGTGGGAACATTATAAGGCCGGCTATGCTAACATAGACTAAGTATATTTTCTACTTAGCCACGGGTGAAGCCGCTGACAGAATCTAGTGTCTAATATTGTAAAAAAAGAGTTTAGCTTGATGGGTACTGAAAATTGTACATAGTCTTTTTTCTTGGAGACTATAACCATTAGGTACCAGAAATGAACACGACATACAATTAACTTAATGTTGAACGCATAATCTAAATGAGGTCTTGTTTTAATAATCAAGGAGCAAGGCAAACCAAACAGATTGATGGCGAGATTATTATTCAAATTAGGGGAGGCCCGGGCGGCGTGGACGGGCTTTAAAATACTAATATTGTGTAAATCGATGAGCCTGTTTATTGTTATGCCAATATCATATTTAGAACTCAATCTGTTTGTGTTTATAAGTTTCTTCAGGGATATTAGAGTGTTTAATAAATTTTCCGATGTTATTTCTATAAATAACATCGGAAAATTTAGACGATTTTTTTAGACGTATCTATATACGTCTATACTTATAAATAAAATTGAAGGGTCTGTTGGCATTTTTTAATACACCTATAACAAAAATGTTTTATTTTTGTCTGTCTTTATGTTTGTTTTATTTTTTATTTTTGTCTGTCTTTCTGTTTGTCATCTTCGAAACAGCAGGGCCGATTTTGCGAACTAATGTTATAAAAAGTAACTTATTCTATTTTTATCTCAGAAATAGTATTAGGGTATAACGTTAAAAATATCTTGAAATTGTGACCAAATATCACTGTGCTGGACAAAGTTGCGAACACCAGCTTGTTCGTTATGTATCTCTTTTATTTAAAGGTTATAAGTATTCAAATGTATAAAAATAAAGAGATAAACTACACTAATCAGCAATAACTAAGTCCTAAATTCAAAGTTGTCATTAATGGAGCAATAATAATAGTCGCAACAGAGTAAATTTGATGGCATGGTCGGTGCAGTTGTTAAACGATTAGATGCTGCGCTTTATGTCGTGGTTTCGATTTCCACATGGAAAAAGTATTTGTGTGGCCTACAGAATTGTTCCAGGTCTAGGTGTATTTTTTAATGTGAGTTTATTATATGTTATGAACGCAACCATCGATACAGAAGTCATTCATAGAGTAGGATACGCTTATAAAATAAATTCAAAACTTAATAAGTGAACAAATCTACGTAAATTATAAAACTAGTCCCATCATTAAAACGCGAACAAAACACATATTTTTTTACAAAACTATAAATCTATTCGTTACCACCAAAATAAATCATCTAGTCCATATAAATCCAAAATTAAAAGGTCACAGACGAACAGCGCCAGCGAAAAGGTGTTGCAAAAAACAGAGCGCTTCTAATTTCCCGAGCCATGAATTATCGTCCACTCAGCCCGTTGTCCAAATCACCCCAACTTCCCTCAAACGCAATCCCCATAATGGTGGCTCGGCCTTATTAAACGCTTGCATCATGCGAGGAAGATAAATGCATCTCAAA
This sequence comes from Mythimna lalbum, assembly GCA_949319445.1. NCBI lineage: Eukaryota > Metazoa > Arthropoda > Insecta > Lepidoptera > Noctuidae > Mythimna > Mythimna lalbum. The sequence goes on along the minus strand of OX439358.1, from coordinate 16,783,599 downwards.
ATTAATTAATAAAATTGCATCTTTGCTACCATAAGTGTTTCTCTCTGATATGGGCCAGTCAAAAAGAATAAACTAAAATTTTGGATCCTTGATTGGAGCGCCATGTTGTTTTCTTTAAGCATTAATCTTGAGTGGCTAATGAAGTAAAATATTCATCTGTTTTTACTTTTAATTGTGATTTATATTTGATGTTTGTGTTTAAGAATGGAGTTGGCGCCTTCTTGTGTGTGATTGTGATTGTTTGTGTTTTATACGAGCTTAAATTAATTTGCTTCTGATTTTTTTTAAACGTTGCTCATCCTAGAAATTATTCCTGTATCGTGGGTGAGGTTACAAACATGTAGCAACTAGTGATGTAACGAGAATGCGAATATTAAAATTAAATTTTCACGAATGCGAATGCGAATACGAGTGTTGACTTTCAAACAAAGAGCGTCCAAAATGTCATACGGGATTGACATTTCGTGTTAGCCAAATCTCAACTGAACATAATAAAGCCGTTAGCGTTATATACTGATTGAACGATGCTTATCACATTAAGTACATTCGAAAGATTTGTTATGATTTAAGGTTATGTTGTGACACTGTAAATGTTAAATGCAAACACATAACTTGCATTTAACATTAAAACATTAAAGTAGGTAAATATAAAAGTAAAAAAAAAAAACAGTTTTATTGTCATTTTATCAATATATTATTTTCTTTTTGTTTGTCAAAAACATTCGTCAAACATTGGCATTTTTTTTTGTTAACACAAATGCGAATGTCAAAAATTTTTGCGAATATTCGCGCATATGCATCTGAATACGTTGAATTTTTTACATCGCTAGTAGCAACCAGACTCGAAACAACTCTTTGCAGGCCATACAAAATTATTTGTATCGTGCGGGAATCAAACCCGCGCCACGCAGCACACTGTAGCTAACCGTGTCATCTTATTTATCTAAAGTACATACGTACATACTACAGCGACATAAAAAAAAAACTTAAAAAAAATATTGATGTAAATAGAGCTCGATATTTATCTATTTTAATTTGCATGTGCAGTCACGGGTCCGACACTATCTTAACTCATCACCACAAAATCGACATTCGTATCAAGTAAATTAATTTCAAAAGTCAACAAACAAGTTCACACCGCTCAACAGATCTTATAAATAATCTCGATCTACATTTTTACGATATCCTTACAGAAAAAGGGACTAGTTTATAACTGTGGCAATGAGATATCCGCGTAATGTAACATTAATCGAATGGTTAATTAAACAAAGAGCTAGTATTTCGCGGTCGCACGCGATCTCGTATCGCCACTTAGCATATTGATTAGAATCGTCGATCGACGCGAGCGCGGCGCGGCGCGGGAGCTGCGGCGCGGCTGCGTAGGCGCAGCGCTGGCTACCGGTTGTCGCACAGAGCAAGGAATCACTGCGAAGACAGAGCCGGCATCATCTTAACTAAAACTAGAAAAGAAAACGTAGGATAACAGTTACTAGGTACTAATTTTGTTAACCAAAAATGTTGACTGTTATGCCATGTTGATTTTAAATTTCAGAAGTTCGATAATGGTGTCTTTAGCGGCGTGATTCAGTAGAAGTTTCAGCAGTTACAGGCATAGTTTTATAAGTAATATTTAAAGGCTTTTTCAAACCCGTCCAAAATGAAATAGGCTAGACAACATTCATGTCTGTTGGAATGAGAAACTGTCAAATACCAGAAAAAGAATGCTCAAAGTGAAATGTGACGTCACCGCCAATAGATTACCCCCGCAAGAGAGATAGAGAGATATTCTCACCACGCTCCCACTCTTTGTCATACCGATATTGAAATGCCAATGCCAGTATGTGTACTTTTGTATGTATAAAATATTGTGCAAAGGAGAATACCCAATTGTCACGAAGCGATCATTCTTAGATATCACACGCTTGGTTTTTATGGCAAGTTTTGTCAGAGAAGGCATCCGGAGCAGAGGCCGCAAGAACATCTAGCTGCTTCTTGCATCTATGGTAATTGATAAACGCGCGACAAGACGCTAATCTTGTAGCGATTACTTATTACTATGAAAGTGTGGAGGATCGCTGTTGAAAGTTGTATCGGGTGACTTTCGTGAACCATTTGACATTGGCGCGTGCGTGACTCTGGTTACTTGTGGTGAAGTTATCGCACACGTAGGCTTTATAAAAATACTGCAATATGTTGCACGTGTATCATTGTATGTCTTGACTTCAGGTTTTTTTTTTTGATTTTTTGAAAAAGTGGAACTGAAAATATATATTTGCCATATGTTTATTTAACTGAACTTAGCGCCCACTAGAAAAAAAGTATTCCTGTATCGTGAGTGAGTGAGTGAAAGATGAGTTCACAAAAATGTAAACTCACGTACACAATACATCTGGGTCTAGGTGTATTGTACACCTATCTGTAGACCATACCAAAACTTATTCCGTACAGGAATCGAATTTGGAATACGTAGCGCAGCAGCCAATCTTTCCGGCAAAATGGTGTCAATAAGGTTTTTAAAGTTTTTCAAAGCCTGTGCGTAATAATTTGTAGTTTTGCAATTTGTTTATCCTTTCGTTCAGTCCATCCTAAGGTTTTCTGTAAGAGATTGCCCTGTACGATAAAACCGCCATTTGTACACTTTGTTTGTGTAGATATGTTTATCCTGTTCACATTATGAGGTGTACAATAAAGTATATAATAAACTAGCTTTTGCCTACAGCTTCGCCCGCGTACATAAGATATAGCGTTACGGACCAGTATTTCCAGAGATTACCTCCTACAAACAAAAAAACAAACTCTACCTCTTTACTACATTATGTTTACATATAGTAGATGTAGATAAACTCCAGAACAATTAACTGCGGTGTTGACAAGGTTATTAACGCAAAAAAAAATTAAGACATTTGTAGAAATGCTACAATGTTATATGGAAATAAAAACGCGTGAAAATCGCGCGTCATATCGCATGTCGCGGGCTACAGTAGCAGTGTTTTACGCCTTAAACAATTTATGTAAGCAACGCAGTTTTCTGCGCAGGCACACATCCAACTACTCATCTCCCTTCTCTTTCGCACTCATTGACACTCGGCTAGAGTGAGAGGGAAAGAACAAAACCTGATTGTGGTTTCATGAGATTACATTCTAGGTTCGGCATAATTAGATTAAATTGCTAATAGTGTTTTGTGATAATTTTATTTGGTTATATTTGCATGTAATTACGAGTACTGAATTGGTGTTGTAAGTATAATGTTATTTAGTTGGTTTATTTGGTATTTTTTATTTAATTTAATTGGTAAATGTATGATAATACGTATAGTGTTTTGGGAAATATTAGTTACATTTAAAGACCACATATCATATTTTCTTAAGGTGTTATATATGAAAGAAAAGAGAGTGATAGTGTGAAGGGAGATAGGAGAGAATGGAAGAAAATAAAAACGTGTTGCCTCGACCTCAATTATAAAACCAACAGCAGGAGAACTTATTTGATGATTTCCCAAATAAAAGAAGGGTTAATTTACTTATGATTTTCATAACCTAAGTTAATAAATTTTTGCACAACAAATTTATTAATTAACATACTTAACAATCCAGTATACATTACTTAACAAACCGATGAAGATAAGTTAACACAGTATACCAGTCATTAAACCATATTTGTAGTACCTTTATTATTTTATGTAACTTGCCTACCGACATTTATGAACATTTGCATAACAAGGAAGCAATTGGTACGATAAATACAATCATTACATATAATAATCATATTGATATGGGCTAAGGAGCGAATAGACTTATAAGAAACGGCTGTTAGACGATTCCGGTTAAAAAACGTGCCGGATTAGGACCGCGTGGGGCCAAAAATAAATTCTACCAAAAGGCCCTGTTTAAGTGCCTCTGACCACTCGGTAATCTTCGGCTGCTTTCGTGAGACAACAGAAGGCGGTATGAGTGTTTTATATTACTCTTGACTTATTCTTTCATTTAGTTATGGCCTTAAAGCCCTAAGGTACGAAGGTAGTAAGGGTATTTTTTCCCTTTTCTTGCACTTACGCGAAACCAAATGCGCGGTTATCTTCTAAACGGTTAACGACACAGATACGACGATTAGAGAGAACTTATTCAAAATAATGTTGTGTACACGTTGGTAATATCAGTGCAGATACGCCAGTTTGTGAGATAGGACAGTTAGCGGGGAGGGCGACGAATTATGTGACTAGTAAAATCGGATTCGAAACCTAAAGGAGTGTTTTTGATATAGGTCAGCTCCAAATATATTGAGCTGTGGTCTCTGACAAACTTGGTAGTGTTTCCGGCTGCATTTGCTGTAGGCTTCCGTTGCCTTGCAATCCATTACAGAGCCGATAAGCATGTCCGGTCAATGCAGTTCTCAGCCGACCATAGCCTTCGTTACATAAATGATAATTATTTTGCAAATAGCTTTTAGAAAACAGTTACACGTAAATTTTTACTGTCAGTTTAAACTAGATGAGGCCAGTGTTTCCTAGCTGATTACCCTGAAAAGAAGCACCGAAACAAACTCAGGAGTTTAGTCTCTTTTTATTTAAAGTCCATACAAATCATATAGAACCCTGCAGATTAGTGTCTGAGATGGTCTTTTGAGAAAAGAACCAAACAGAGGATGCATCCATCTCGGGCCCGTTCTTTTCACTGTACCAATTTATGTTTTTAAGCTATTGCATAGCTTCTATCGCGGGCCTGACAGAGAACAGACGTGTGTGGAAAAGGGAGAGTGAGGCCTTCACACACCAGTGGGACATAAAATGTGCTAACTCCTCTGAGTCTCCTATTTTGGTGTTTCTTCTCAGAGTAGTCAGCTAGGAAATACTGTCCTCATCTAGTTTAAAGTGACTGAACACAAAATTTACGTGTAAAAGTGTTTTATTTTAAACCTATTTGCACTAACTTTATCATACTGCGATGATTTTTTTTCTACCTTCTTCTATGGTAACCAGAGACAAACAGGTGCGTACAGATTTGTACAGCAATAAACCGCAAGTCATCAATTCCTGTACACTGCGGTCTATCTACTACAAATGTACTTAGTCCTTAATGCGGTCGTAAAACGGGCTGGCTTCATTAAATGTTCTTATGCTATTGAGAAACATTCTCTGGTGCATTTAATCTCATTTAGTGACAGGAAACCTAGTAACAGAACCGCAATTATAGGCCGGGAGCGTGGACTGTTTATTTATAGCGCGTTTACAAAGACTGAATTAATGTTCGTGTTTAATCTTTTTATGAAGTAAGCTTTGTTATAACTGTTTATTTTTTTGGCTGCGTTTTGATATTGTTGAGGAATAGTTTAGTGTAAAATCTACACTATATTAATATTATAAAGGGGCAATGTTTGTTTTGTTTTTTGTTTGTAGGAGGTAATGTTTGAAAGTACTGGTTCGATTGCAAAAATAATTTTCATCGATAGAAAGCTGCTTTATTCGTAAGTGTCATGAAATACGCTATATTTTTGTACGCGGGTGAAGCCGCGGACAAAAGCCAGTGTTTAGTTTTTTTAAAGAAGTGAGATTTGTTATAAGTGGGTTTTTTTTAACTACAGTTTGATATTTTTGATTAGTAGTTTAGTGTGGAATGCTAAATAAGGGTCTAACAGATAAAACTACTAGCATGTTTCGCCAAATTCGAGTTACATGAAACAAGCGCAAAAACATGGTCGAGTTACAAATTTTTTTGTGCAATTTTGTTGAACTTTTAATCACTTTGAGGTAGGAATTTATTAAATTGCAGTTAGTAGAAAATCTCTGTTTCATCCATTTTTTTTTAAACAAAATAGTAGGTTTTTCATTCAGAATTATATGAAATAGGTAAACCTCTTTTTTTGTTGAGAGATACTTTCAAATTACGTTTCCTGCTCTGGTGGAAAAAATTAAACCTATCTGTTTTTTTTTTGTTTTCCAGGGCTCCGGTAGCCCTCTTAAATATTTCCGCAGCTCTAGAAGTTTTAAGCCCTACATTTTCTTACAAATACATATTAATTTACTAATCCCAAGCGAACGCCGGCGTTTTTCTTTTGTGTGTTTATCTTTCTATTGTGTCTCTAATTATCACGATTGAAGAGTTAAGGTGAACTTAATGCGCATTTAAAAAATCAAATCTTTACAAACATAAAACTTTTGCAAGTATTACTACTATATTTAACCTTTTTAACCCACTTCAATCCTTCATTAATCCATCGATACTACATTAAACTCAATAATAGCAATCAAAAACAAAAGCCCGACTCCTGCGCTACCACCGCCGGACCGAGCAACAATCTTACTTTAATTGCTTGTAACATAAATTATGGCGACTTATTACAATCCGCTCCTGATACACGCGGGCCCGAGGTGGTATTATGTACTGACGTGTTGCCGGCTGATATTTTAGTATCAAACGTTGATTATCAACTTTTAGTTATAAAAAAACCGACTTCACTAAAAAAGTTGAATTGAATTTGAAGAGTTCCCTCGATTTCGCCAAGATTCCATCATCAGATCTCAGCTTGGTGACTATGGGACTATTTGGGAGGGTATACTTCTAATAAAAACATAATTTTTCAAATCGGTTGGCAAGCTACGATGTTATGCGAACAAACATAAAAAAAAAACTTACAAACATCCGAATTGAGAACATCCTCCTTTTTTAGAAGTCAGTTAAAATGAGTATCTAGACAAAACGTCGTCCTCAAAATGCCAGCTTTTAACTCCAATTTTTCTTGATTAGGATAGTAAAGGGACATTTAAAATCTCATTTATAACTATCAAACTTCTACAGAAGTGCAAGAGTTGTTTTTTATAATAGGCACCTCTCAGGCATGAGTGTACTAACTACAATATACCTCTTATCAGCTAATTTAAACCTTATTACGTAATGATAAGGTTTAAGTCAGCTTGTACCGAGTTGTAGCGAATTCGGTACACTTGTGTCTGAAAGGTTAAAAGAAGCAATATGTAAACAGTCTTCTCTAAAAAAAACAACTGACTATGGGATGACACGTGTTCGGAGCTCCGATTGGCAGTTCTTAACCAATCAGAGAGCCAAAACGTTTCAATTGAATTAAAATAAAAACAACGTGCACTAAAGCTTCTGGTGGTTCAGTAACTGGTAAAATGGTTACTGAAGAAGCCTTCATAAAGAGCCTTACCCAACGCGGGTTTGGTTCATAAGCTAAATATCAACTTCTTATCACAATCTACTTCTTAAACATGTTAACCTGAGGTAGTATTAAGTTCCACAAACGTGTCACCAGTTAATATTTTAGTATTAGAGATTTAAAACTAACTTAAAAGTAAAGATGACTTCAATTTGGTCCACCAATAGCGGCGTAATGATTATTTCACATTGCGTCCACTGTTACAGGAGTGCGAAAAGATTAAGCAAAAATGTCGAAGATTTTCTGTATATAAAAATCGGTTCCGATACATTTGTATGCGATTATGTACATACAAAACGAGTAGGATAAAAAAAAAGAAAAAACTGGTTATTAATTCATGAATCCCCAAGTGACCACCGGTGGCCGCGCATCTATTGTCTTACTATTGTGTCTCTAATTGACGGTATCTGAAGGGTTAACATATCATCAGTTATTCATTAAAATCTGAACATTAAAAGCACGTCTTGAAATAACCTTCCTTACACACGAAACCTAAATCTACACGTGTATTTTGCTGTTTTAAAAACGTGGACCGTGCAACGTCCTTTTATTTATACCACTGATCTATACCAAAAAAAACTGGGCAAGTGCGATTCGGACTCTTAAACCATTAACTCATGTAAATAGTTCAATTCCCGAATCATCATATCATCATTTCAGCCGACAGACATCCACTGTTGGACGTCTCGTCTTGTCTCTCTCCTGTGCGTCTCGCATCCATCGGATTCCCGCAACCTTCACCAGTACCCCCAAGTTGCAAATCTGCAATAGTTACCGCTTGTAGAAAGCTTCAAATGTACGGGAACGACGTCGTCTCAACACTCAGAACAAAAGAATTGGCGGCAAGGTAAACTCGAAACGTTTGACGCGAGCGTAACGGTTGTAACTTGGCTAGGGGGGCTGGTCATCGGTCCACATTATAGGAGGCCTTCCAACGCCCGAATGTGTCTCGAAAATTTTTCGAACAGCAATTTTTTTTTGTAACGATACAACTAATTTACATTGTCGGCACTGTAGGTCTATCATAAGAAAACAATTATGTTAAGAATAAATTTTTTGTATATGACTGTTTGATGCCAAAATAAAAGAACAAAAAAAAAAAACTTTTGAGGCGTGGAACCCTAAAAATTAAGTAACAATATAAATCTATAATATCTGAGCTCTCTAATTATAACGTCACAGCGAGCAATACATAAAAGTATGATCAGTATATAATTAAGACAAACACCGTGTGAGCTGCTTTGTGAGCTCAGTAAGTTATAGCTTCCGTTCTTCTGATCAGATCGTATCCTAAACAATATCACCATAGATAGTATTTTGATAAGTTATGTTTTATTACTTGAATTAATTTATTTAGTCTTGTAATTATATCGGATGAAGTATTATTACTATGTTTTGAGAAGCTGGGAAGAGTTGCATCATTCTCAAATGCTGGTGAAGAAGGTATTTGAAACTTAGGTCTTATACCTTTATTCTGAAGCCTACTGGGGCCATGGGTAATGCGAAAGAGAACTCCGCGGCCCTGGATTAAGGCAAAAAAGGAACAGAAGTGGTTTTTAGTCAGTAAAAGTCTGACATACCATCTCGCTCTGAGAAATTAACTCGTTTTTGGGTGGAAAATCATCAAACCAATTCTTTCACTTTGGGTGGAGCGAGAAAGAGTGTCAGACTTTTACTGACCAACTGTCTGTGTTCTTTCATTTGCCCTTTAGGTTCCAGGATCGCAATAACTCTTTCGAACTATCCCGTAATTAAACAAAAGTCTACACTTCCAATTAAAAGAGACCAGTCATCATCATACCCTCATTATTGAAGTACATTTAAGTTTCATAGCTTCAAAAATAAATTTAGAAACTCAATCACAATAAAGAAAAAAAAATACAAAGACAATAAGAGATGGGACACTTAAATATCGATCTTTTCATAATGTGACAGTAATAAATAAAATATGAATGAAGACTTTTGTGATCATCTGCTCATTCTCTGCTTTTGTGCATGAGCGGACATAATGACACGAGTAGTTCCGATTTAACACGGACGTGACAAGTGAGTTCTGTAGATGAAAAGATAAATTTAACTTATTATAAGCTTGAATTTTGCTAAGCCTTGAAGTTGTTTTAAGCGTCCATAAACTATTGTAGATAGTAACACATAACTCCAAGTTTTGTTTAGTTTTTGAGTGACAAATATGTTTATTCCAAAAACGGAATAAAAAAGCGAACCCGATCGCAGCTCCTCCTACTGGTTGCAATTGTATTTTCGACCCGTCCAGAGAAAAAGCTTCATCCACATCGGTCAAAACCTTCAGTTAGGTGACCAACACACATACAGAAGAATAATGCCTAAAAATATATAGGTATATGTAAAACAGACAATCTGACTCACTGACTCACTGAGTCTTGAACCTAAAAAGCTAAATTCAATCCCGGTGTAAAAAAAGCTTGTATTGAAATCCGTAATTTTGGTATCGTGAAAAGTAGATCTATGTTACCCTAAGCCGCGGGCAAAAGCTAACTAAATTGATATGCAAACTTAATCAATATTTCCTACATGTGTAGGAAATATTGATTAAGTGCATTAAAAGAATGTTCTCCTACATTATGTAATGTAGGAGAACATTCTTTTAATGCACAATGTAGCAAACGAGTCTATCTTTAAACATCATCAAATTGATAATATTGTCATCAAAAGAAAATTAGTGCTGCGCGATGTAAATAAATTCGATCTTATCGACAAACAATTGAGTGATCTTTATTAAAAAACATGAATAACAAGCAACGTATAATCATCGATAAACGTAACTCGATTAACGACCGACTAAAACGGTAACAGAATACGGCTCCCGCGCAGATTATTCATAGTCTGATTATCATAAAATTAACTGATAATAAATCATAGGTGTTCCAATTATGTGGTAGTTTTAGAACGGATAAAATTACTTAAGAACGCGGAAAAAGCATTTTGTGTTAATTATTCGATTGGAAATACTTAAGTATAAAGATTGTTCAGTGCTTTAGTGCTGTGACTAAGTCGATAAAAATTTCTAGTTTTGTCGATGACAAGAAAAATAACACTTAATTTTAATGTTGTTTTTTTTTGGTGTATTAAAAAAGAAGATAATAAGTGTTTTAAAAAACAGATCTCTTAAAATATAATGACAGTAAGGCCATATAAATTATGGTCTCAAATAGTTGTATTAGTAACAGATAAAATTACGTAAGATACGGAAATTAAACAAGTTCTAGTGCTGTTTTAAATGTAATTATGTATCCAACTTTTACTCTTATTCGATCGAGGAGAACAATAATTCATTCATCGATAGTATTGTTGGGAAAGCTTGAACAGGTATGCTACGAAATAGAACAAATATATTGAATACTGGGTTATTCTGCTTATTAATCGCGGTTTCGCTTCTGTAGCTTCTTGTACCAGCTTCTGCTAGTAATTTTAATCGATTCATCATCATCATCATTTCAGCCGAAAGACGTCCACTGTTGGACATAGGCCTCCCCAAGTGCCGATACAATGAACGGTCCTGTGTGTAATTTTAGTCCATAAAAAAAAATGGTTGACATATATTAAAGTAGACAGAACTAGTGCGTTTTCTGTAACTTTGCCCGCGTAAAAGTAAAAAAATTGCTCAAGGAATTATACTCCCGTGTTTAAAAATGGAAGAAAAAGTCGTTTCGCGCTGACCACAAGGGACAGCCGTATGGTTCGTTCATCGTTCCGTATGGTGTTCGGACGTAAAGAATGGTACCATCCCATCTCTTCCCGTGGATGTCGTAAGAGGCGACTAAAAGACATACCAGAGAATGAGCAGCAGCATTCTCTGTGTTATAGCAGTGGTGGCCGAGTGGTAACGGCCCCGACATACAAATTGTAGGTGGCTGGTTCCAACCCAGCCCGGCGCATTACTTTGTGTAATTTATTTCATCACCACTGCTCTCAAAACGGTGAAGGAAAACATCGTGAGAAAACCGGTCCTAGAACTAATAATTCGAAGAGCTGTGACATTCACCGACCAGCACTGGGCCCACGTGGTGGATAACGGCCCATTCCCTCTCCTAGATAGGAGGCCTGAGTCCCAGGAGTGGGAACTTTAAAAGGCTGATTATGTATGTATTCTGTGTGTATTACAATAGCCACACAGTGATCACCAAGAAGACCCAGCGTTCAAAGGCCTCGCACTAGGCGGACTGAAAACCAGGTGAGGGTCGCGGGCATCCGATGAATGCAGGACGCATGGAACTGGTTCTTATTGCGACACTTGGAGGATACCTATGATATGATAGCATACAATTTTTATGTAAGCTAAATAACTATTTTCATTAGTTCTATCAGAACAGTTCAAACTGATCGGATAAACAATACAGTATCATTTTCACACAGAACGTCTTGTTCTTTGTCGTAAAAACTTGTACAAGGTTTTTCAATAGCTTCAGTCTTTTAATTGCTTCATTAGTTACTACCAAGAAAACGATGAAGTGATTTAAGACTGTAGATATTAGTTTTTTCTATATATTCGTGTTAAATTAGCTGGCAGCTGTACAGAATATGGAGTATTTTCTTCTAAAAGATGATGCTAGGGGTTATACTAAGCCAGTCGGATATTTTGGGGATACTACAGGGTTTCCAGCAAGGCACAGGCTAACTCCTGGCTACCGTAAGCCTGGGCTTGCGGATGGTGAGCCGTCCGATACAGACCAAGCTCAGATCGACGGCGCGTAATGCAACACGCAACTTACTCTCTTAGAATTCAGGTGGATTCTTCACTCTATTCAGGGCAGGATTGGTTATTTGATGATTTTCCTCAGAAAAGGTAACTATACCCCTTGTAAGTATAGTGAATGATTGCTTAAAAATATAGATTGTGAAAGATTGAGAAAGTGCGAACATATACGACGGTATACGATCGTTGTTCCAGTTTATGACTTTTTTTTACTTTAATCTGATGAAACCTAGTGTTAAAAAGGTTGACTTAAGTTTTGAAGATATACTTGTATTTGATTACTACGCCAGTTAATGGTAACCGATTAAAAGGTTGACTATGGAGCACGCTTATGTAGAAGTAACCTATTCACTCTTGACTTATAGACCCTCAGGTTATATAGCTATCAGGAAACACAGGTAAACACATCCCGGTAGGAAATATCACTCCTTAGCTGCACGCTTATTGAAAGTTACACACACAATAAACTTTGCCAACTTTGAATTATGAAGTCTCAAAATAAATATGCGATTATCTCGTTCGCCATTCAAAATTCAACTTCATTATCCTCATAATCAAAAGATAAGCACCCGAACTCGATTTATTTAAAAAAAGAACTCTTGATAGTTTCTCGGGCGGCTTCGGGCCTGGTCGGGGACGGTCGGGAGGCAACACGATCCCGGCAATGATCTAATTACGTTGATTAATGATACACATTTATATCCCTCGTAAACGTACACTTACCCATCCGGCCCTTTAAGAATGTTTCATACAAGCCGATGGGGAATTCGCGCACAGATTTTTTTTATCGTTGCATTTGTAGCTAAGTTTATGAAGTTCCACCCAGGCAACATTTTGGTAATAATATTAATTATAATCTTTATTGTTCAGAAAAATGTTTCACTACTAGTCTTCACACTAGAATTACCTATATCATCTAGTCAAAAATAGTAAGTAGAGATGGGAACAAAATAAGGATCGGTAAGAAATGTGGTGCTGATGGATGTAATTCTGTCTTATTCGTTTTTTTTATTAGTCTTAGGTCAATCTATGAGGTTTGAGGCTGTGGCATCCTTAACCGTACCTGCCTATAATAATAAAATAAAAGCCAGGGTATTTGTGTTTTTAAAGAAGCATGTTCATGCACTCCTTTTTGTCAGCAGATAATAATCTGCTGACGATTTTCCTGTTTCGTCAAATATGACGAAACAGGAAAATCGTTAAACTTCCTCATTGGCAAGTTTCTTCAGCTATAAATGTGTACTGGTCTTCTCTTTGGTAGATCATTGCAATGTATGCCATTTTCTGAGTTTGAGAGTGAGTGTCAGATTTTCCAACCGTGTTTTATCAGTACCCTTTGTGCTACAGGACCACGGTGACTCTTTCAAAAACTGTGGTGACAAATCCCGTCATCACAATATATTGTCTACTTGTAATACAAAGTATCTTTTCAACACACTTGCTCAAAAAGCTTAGAAAGCACCGTAGGTATGTAATGGCACATATAACCAAACTGTGACAATTTGATTACCATTTTAATAGTTAAATTTCTTCACAAGTGTATTGAAAAACGTCGTATAATACACGTGACTATTGATGATTACCGTCCTCATCTCTCTTAAGAATTAATTCCACCTCGCGGTAATCCCCAACACTACAAACTTATATCATAATGTATGTACTATTATTCGTCGAAGAAAGAAGCCTAGCCTAATCGTGTGAGTCCTAAAGGTCCTCACTGTGTCCCAAGCTTACCAGCAGGCATTTCCAGGCTGTTTCGTTATTCTCCCTGCATCATAGCCTAAGCAGGACTCGGTCGCATAGCTGTGACGATTTAGACGCCTTTCAAAAGGATTGCCGGTAGCTAGGATACAAAGAGATGTGTGCAATGCTTTGGAGTTACTACTATCAGTAGGTATTACTTGAGGTGATATGAGTGAGTATCTTAGTTGAATGGCTTATCTACACTAATATTGTAAAGAGAGAAACTTTGTATTTTTGTGTGTATGTTTGTAATTAATAAACTCAAAAACTACTGCGCCGATTTCAAAAATTCTTTCACGATTGGAAAGCTACATTTATCTTGAATAATATAGGCTATATTTATTGCCCGTGCGAAGCCGGGACGGACCGCTAGTTGTTTATAAAATGAAGGTAGAAAACGACATAGGAGTCTTTATATTTGTAGAGAAACTTAAATATCTAATGCATTTTATTCGAAGTGGACTAATAGGTGAACCACTTCGAATAAATGATAAGAATATAAAAATGGAATAGAAATAATGATAATAATGGAATAGGTTTCAAAACAATAGCTTTGAAAGCCATTTCTCATTAAATCCATTGTTAGTAGCTGAAACTATCTTAGAACTACTCGATGAAGTTATTTTCTGGACTTAAAAGTTTTATTATATACTTCCTCCCACTCGTGTTAGAATTTTACTGACTGGCTCTTGCGGTCCAAGGTTGCAGTAGCTCTTTCGAACAATACCGCAGCCCACCAAGATCCCCGCACACGGACCTGAAAAAAACGTCGCTTCGAGCTTCTTTTTTAGGCGGCCATTTTTTGTGGCTCGTGTGCGGCGGTGCCGCTACAAAAAAACGTTTAAAGCTGCTTCAAGCTTCTCCGGCCACTTCTTCAACTGTTTTTTGCGGCGGCTTCTAGCTTTATTTTGTGGCCGCTTGTAGCGTTTTTTTGTGGTCACTTTTAGCGTTTTTTTGAGGCTTGTGTGCGGGGACAGTTAACGATACAGTAAGTTTGTCAGTAGCTTAAAGTCATCTTTAGTTTACATTATTTTTTATTATTTGTTGCATGTTCTCTACATTCACAGTTTTTACGTAATTAAGTTCAAATATCTCAATTCCAAACTGTCATATCTCAAATCTTACACGTCCTAATAATTTCAATAGCCCACACTTATAGGGCACTTTCATATCATTAATAACTTCATGCTACTTTGTTCTTTGTGATATTATCTATACAGAAACGATTTCTTTGTGCTCTCTAATTACACAAAGTAGTGTATTTTAATTATATGGAAGGGTGCAGAAAACTGGCGTTGCTTGAGGCGTGGTCAGTGCCACCGGGGTAGCTTTGGACTTGGGACTTTTTAAGGTATTGGTTAAGCCGGTTCTAGTCTTAGGTTATTTCTTGCAATAGATAGCGGATTTCTGAGCAACTTTGTAGTTGTTGTTATATAATATTTAGACGCTTTTGGCGACGTTTAGACGCAACATGTTTAGATGATGTTAGCGTCGTTTAGATGATTGTGTATTGACGTGTAATTCAATGTGTTTAAACGGTTTTAGCAACTTTTAGATGTATTGAGTTTTGATGGTTTTAGAAACTTTTAACATTGTGTTTAGACGGTTTTAGCGACATTTAGGTTCAGGAACATTTAGTTTAGACGTTTAACGACGTTCAAAAGCATTGTGGTTTTAGTAACCTTTTTTGCTAGTGTGTTGCATGTTAATTTGATTTCATAACATGAAAATCAAGTAAGCACTTTATTCCAATCGCTCTGGCAGATTGTTACATTTAAAGACGACAGATTTATTAAGAATATATCAGTAACATTTTAGTATCATAAATTCTTTATTAGAATTTTAGGGACAGTTCTGCTGTTCTATTTTGAGAGATTCTACATAACGCAAAAAAAAATGCCAAGTTAGTTTTTTCTTCAACTTCACCGTTAAATCAAAACAAAGATCACATTTCACAATCACCGTCCCATCGTCATCTCAAACATATACCACATTTTTCCTCCACAATTAAAACCCCCTCTATAATTTGAGCTACGTCTCTAGTCTACAGGGTGTCACTATAAACTTCTTGTGATTAGTACCCGCCGCTTAATAATCGTCTTGGCAATATTTATTGCTTTAGCGCGCTAATTATCAAGGAATTTTGATACTGAGTTATTGGTCTACGGCCTGGTAAGTCGTTAATTATATTTAATTTTAATACTGTAATAATTGATCCGTGAATGATAGTTTTGAAATCTGATAGAGTTAAACTGGAACTTGGTAAATGGTAAAAGGTTGGTCAATTTAAGGTTTTTTGCTTTTAACGCGGGACGCACACATTCGGTTTCCGGATTAGGTTTCCCGAGTCCCGAATCTGAATTCCTGATCGGAAAACCTAATCCGGAAACCGAATATGTGCGTCCGGCCTAAGTGTCGCTAGCTTTGTTTAATAAGGAGTGATTTTTTTTGGTAGGAAATCATCCAATGACTTCTTCCGCTCTTAAACGAAGCGGAAACGTGTGCCCAACTTAGACTGACTAACACCCGCTCCTTTGTTTCTTCTTTGCCTTGCGTTTCATGAATAATAATATAATAATAATAATAATATTCCACAACTATCACACAGCGCCGTCTAGTCCCAAGCTAAGCAGAGCTTGTGTTATGGGTACTAGACAACTGATAAACATACTTAAATATTTCTAAATACATACAAATTATAGATAAATTACGCCCAGACACAGAACAAATGATCATGCTCATCACATAAACATTTGTCCTGGGTGGGAATCGAACCCACGACCTCCGGCATAGCAGTCAGGGCCACTAACCACTAGACCAACAGGCCTGTCAACAGCCTTTCAATGAATGAAACGGACCTATGGCTCCATTGAGCTTCGGTCCTGCTGGGCCACTGTGGTTTTGCTGACATCTTCGTCAGCATTACTGCTTTGCAGAAAAATGCGTCCGCCTGCTTCCGTTCGAAGCCAGGAGGAGTGCTCCTAGCTTCGAACTATAACCTGTACCAGGGCCCGGCGCGCGAGTTAGTTCGTGTGTAAAGTTTTTATTTTTAGTAGTAATGAATTGGTACTGTTATTTTTCCTTCGTTTTTTACCTTTAATGAACGCTCAAAATGCCAGCCAAACACGGATTAGAACTGAATAGAATTTATTTCTTCGTAGATTGTCTTACTGCAAAACACCGTTGATTTCTGGTCCGAGACTTAGGAAGATTGGACTAGAAAAGACATCGAGATTCCTAGTTTAAAATTATATAAAAGTTGCAATGTCGAGAAATATAAAGAAATCTTATTTTTAGTACATAATGGATGTATAATTATGAAAGAAAGACAGATATAAGAAAGCTAGATTTATTTCTTTATCATTTACTTTTTTTACTTTTTGTAAAAGTTCATCTAGATGATTGTACATCATTTGTGTAGAACAGAAAAATGATTGATTAATATTCTTATGGTATGAATGTGGAATGTGATGTACATTATTTATTCTGAACTCCTATAACGCAAGTACGAAGCGCAGGAAGTAAGATTCATTCAATACTTGGTATTCTTATTGTCGTTAGAATAGGGCCATGATTAGAGACTCCTTAGACATATAAATTTTTTGTGGATGCAAGTCAAAGAAAAATATGGGATGAAAAGAGTTGATAACTGGTGACAAAATTACGCGAGAAGACATAGGAATACACCAGTGGGCGAAAATAGGTCGACAAAGGAAAAGTACAGAACGAAAACGGATTGAAGAAAAGGCAAAAGTTTTTCTTACCATTCGTCGCTTGCGAGTAAAGCTCACGTACCCTCAAACCCCGGCTTCCCCTTTGTTTTTATTTTACACAGAAATTTAATTTCCTGCACTCACGTGTCACGAGCCTCAAAAACTATTGCGCATCGCTCAACCGGTAATACAAAGCAATCTAAATTGGAAAATAGGCAATGCGCAGTGTGTGCTTACCAAAAACGACCATGCTGAATGCGACGCGATTAAAAAAAGAAGTCTGATGCCGATCGCGCCGCGGGAGGGGTGTGGGAACCCCGTTTTCCCCCCATTTTTTCCTATTTTTTCCTTTTTTTTCGGGGAGTGGGTGACGCGGGTGCATGCGCCCGGCACCCACCTTTGTTTCGCATAAACAAATTAATTTCGGACGCTGTTTTTGATGGTTAATATGTTCGAAAATTGGGATTTTTTTCGTGTGAGACCAATTGGGTGAAAAGAAAACTCTGAGTGGAGCATTATTAAGTTACATGCTATCGTGTGTAATTACGTCGTGCTTGTTCTTTGTTTTATGGACGTAGCAAGTCTTTTCAGTAGCCGAAGCAGAAAAATCACATTATACAGGAGAACAAACAATTCACGTCAATATTGTGAACTTTGTAAAGTATTTTAATTTCGTGGTTACTTTGGTTTGTCTTAAGTGAAAGGAGGAAGAATACGAATGCTAACAAAAACCTAAATCACAGTAGTTGTCTCCAAATAGCTTCAAAAGAAAGACTGCACGTATAAAATAACTGAAAAAGTTGATGAAAAGTTGCGATCAAGCCAAGAATTTGATAAAAACTTTGCTGGCTAAATAAACCCGACCCGTGCGATGGAGATGTACCTAATACAAGCCTTTGTGTGTAATCTGTACCACAATGCCGCGACCTACATATTTAGCGGCCCAACAATTGACGCAGATGGAATCAGGTGATAATCAGCCACTTCAGACATACGTTGCGCGTACGGGGGCGGTCGCTTCCCCGCACCCACTCATTAAAGGGGGGTGGTGGCGAGGACAATGCATGTTTGTACTGCTTTTTGCCCATTTTTTTCATTATTTCATTTCATTTCGCCCACCGCCCACACGTCCGCGCTCGCGATTGTGCGCCTCCGCTTTTTTTATAATTCGTTACCTTTTTTATCGGTCGCTCCATTTTCAGAGGATGGGTGGAGAGCGTTAGTAGCAGACGAGCAGGAAAACGTTGCGTTTTAAAAGCTGACAGCTGATAAAATATTAAAATCAATCAATACTCAAGTCATCATAATCAAACTTGGTACTATATCCGAATTTTTAATTGAGCGGGGAAGTGATTAAGTTTTATGTTTTTTTGTAACGATCTTATTACACATATTTAAAAATTTTCACCATAACGTGGAATTCGAGGTTAACTTTTTATTAATCGAAAAATTAAGATATTTCACACAATTTCTGGTTCTAAAACAATTTCACAGTCGTTTTATTGAAATAATAAATCGAATTAAATACTCAAACACAATTATTAATTAGTAATCGGCTGTCAGAAATTTTTGTTAACGAACGTTTATGATTCACGGCTTCAATTAAGTAAATCGGAGATTAGTTTTATTTTGCTTTAATTTTTTTATGAGTGCAATCCTAAATTCTTTACTAATCTGACTTTCAACCCTCTACTATTATTAACAAAGTATAATTTCTAGTGGCAAAGATTTCAAAGGGGTTTATTTCGCGAGTTTATGCCGTCGTTGCTAACCGCCCGTCTACTCCTTCGGTTTCATATATCAGATAGCCACTCGATCTAAGTTGTGCATTACTCATATTGTTAATAGGTTCTTTGTTGGGTGTGATAGGTGAAGTGTATTGTTTCTGGCCAGCCTCCGAGTTGCGATGGGAGATGTCCTATTGCTGAATAAATTGATGATTGCAACACTTTTATTTTTGTTTAATAGACTTTGTAATTTATCTCTTTTGTGTACGTAGAATGGTTGTGGTGTTCGGATTGGTTTTGACAGATATCATTTGATTTTTGACGGGCTATATATTTTGCAAGCTGTTGTTGATTTCGATATTTCACATTGCAAGTTTAGTATCATGGTGAAACTTAAACATGTTTCAGTGTTTGGTCGTAAACAAAACAATGCATATAAGTATAGCAACAAATTAAAGCCATTGCCCTGTCTTTTATCAGTAACATTCAATAAAAATGAAAATTGTAAATAAATACTGGATTAGAACCGACCATTAAGCAGTGTTTCCATTAATTTTAATGTGAACCGCCGACATTACGGAACAAAAGGCAATAGAGACTCCTAAATATTAAACACGTTCAATAATAAAAATCATCGCACGCGATTTGAAATAAACGATTCCCAATTGATACTTCATAATTTTATTAAACTTACCAACACGCTGTTATAGCAAATTTAATTAAAAACCTGATGATACAAAACGCGATATCCTGAACAGTTACTCTGGCAAACATGATCAAAAAACAATTACAAATAAAATAATACAATCGAGACACTCCACTCAGTCCGCTGTTCGAATTTATAAGTGTATTGAAAAAAAAGTATCGAAACTGGTTGTAATGTACGTGATTTCGCATTTTAATTCGCCTGTAATGTTGGGACATCTCCCTTTTTAAATGTTTATTGCGTATTTTTTTTCTTCGCGTATTATTGAGCCGGAGGGCGCACGTACGCTTGCATATCTACGCGCACTTTGCATCGGAACCCATAGGCGTCAGATATAACATAAACTTAATACTATTGTGCTATTATTTGATCGATGCGTGGCTGTCGTAAACTCTTTTGAATATTCATAAATTAATAATTGGATTTCTGTTATTAAGATCGTAAAAGTTACGTGAATTATCTTCTGGAATTTTTGTAATGTTTATGTAATGTGTTTATCGTGTTTTAGCACCTAAGTTTAGACAGCAGTTAGCTGCTGTCTTCACAGAAGCTGGGTGTTGTGTCAGTACGCCTAGCGCCTGGTAGAACTATAGTTATAAGGTAGCTGGCAAAAAAAAATACAATACTTATGACAGCTGTCGATGTGTGAACGACAGCTATCATATTGTATCATTATTTTTGGTGTGGTGACCATAGGTCAAATGAGGTAGAGTCGTTTAAGAACTTATACTGATTTCAAATAGCGAAAGAATAAAGTGGATATGCCTCAAATTCCGAGACTAGTTAAATTTTATCATTAAAGATTAGAATTTTTTAAGACTATATCAGAAATATTGCAGAAAAATTTCTCCCTACATTAATGACGAGGAAGAGGAAGTGTATATATTTGTTGGATAATCGCATCCTAGTTGGCGTAGAGAGATCTTTTTCAATGAAATTACTTACCAGTAAAAAAATATCTTTGCTTTATTTGTCTTATCTATCTCTGAGGTTTTCATTATATAATTTGTAGTATTGTTGGCCTTACGAGATTTTTCATTAGAAATCCTGGGAAGATTCATATTAATATCAACATTTTTATGTAAGTATGTGAATCACTCTACCCAATTGCGACCTCTGGTGATAACCCACAATTGACGGGTCTAAAATGCTTGTTCTCAGGTAGAAATAAGATTCATGTAATAACAACTCATTCAAACTTTTCTTGCTAGGAAAATCGGAAACTGAGAATCAATTTTTAAACGAAAAGAGAATGTATAACCTTGCATTTTAAATCGACTTAATATAGACAAAATACAATCCATCTTATCTGTACCATCGTTGGAGATGGCTCAAATGATATGCCACTTGATTACGGTTCTTTATGAATAGCTCTAGTTTTCTTAATAATTGGTTCAGATATTTTTAACTTACGTACAACATTATTATAGTATATACTATAATAATGTTGTACGAAAGTATATTTTTAAGTAAAGAATTTATGTACAAAATTTTATGACTGTATCATGAAAAATCACAAAGTTAGAAGCTTGTTAAGTAACCTGGTTGTCCGCACAAATACATGATCACCAGGCCATCTGGACGACTGAGAGATGGTTTTGCTCCAGCACCTGGCTGTGCGCTGGTGCCGAATACCCGATATGACCAATGATATTTAAATAAACAGATTTGCTATGAGCGCGCAGTCGTGAAGACTCGAAAGGATCCTAATTGGAATCCTTGCCTTTAGGCGTCACGCATCAGATCTAGTCATACGCGGGCTGCTACGAAATTAAATAAAAAAATGCCTTCGTGTGTGTTTAGAAAGTGAACCAATTATGATACCAAAGTAAATAAAACACAGGGGATCTCATACCACAAGTGCTGCCGCTACTGCGCGGAACACATTTTTAGGGTGATTTGTGAGATTATAACATGTCTGTTTATTAAAATGTAATTGGTGGTGTCCAATTTATGACCTTTTTATTTAAAATACTTTTAAGAAAAAAACTAACATGATGCAAAATTATTGGAATTGATTCAGTTACTTACTGATTCTGAACAAACTATATTCAGGTTTCACATATACTAAAAATAGTGTTGTAGGTATATCTTGTAAGCATTACAAGCATAGCACTGTATTTCGTTAGCATAATATTTGTAAAACAGTTAGTTGGGGCCTTGTGGCTGGCATACTCCGAGAAAAGTCCCAAAATAAAAATCACCTTGCATTTTAAAATTATTTTATTTTTGTGGTGAGACATCATCTCAGTTCTTCCTGCTCTGGGTGTAGTGAGAAGGTGTCTCTCTGTGTCTGGCTTTTACTGACTTAACCTACCGGAGTTTCTGCAGTTACTCTCTGCGTTCATGATACAGTTATGACCGTGGCATCACCACGGGCCCTGACAGAATACCAGCGCTGCGTTATTTATTTTTATAGATATCGTAGCATATGCTGAGTTAGGTGCCTTTTGACCTTGCACAAATTCTTCTGTGTTTATTGTACCTATTTTTTAATTTATATTTTTAATATGTGTGAGGTTCAAATAAACGGTTTTCTTTCTTTCTTTTTTAGTTATGTTTTGTACATATAATAGATTCTTTACATAAAAATACTAGACACGTGCTTCGGGTTTCGCATATGCTAAAACAAATGTTGGATAATTTTACAGTCTGTCACCTATAACCAGAATCTTTAGCTTTGTTTTTAATATCATGAGAATTTTCTACCAAGTTTTGAACAAAAGGTATGAGAACATACATCGTTGGCGTCACGCGTCAGTGCAGCTCTTATACTTCCAGTTTTACCAAAAATTCTAGGCAAGTGTACTTCATCGTCGGACACATCATCGCTTACCATCAGGTGAGATGTGTGTGGTCAAACGTGAGCCTATCTACACTAATATCATAAAGAGTTAAAGGTTTTTTTTTGTTTGTAAGAGGTAATCTCTGAAAGTACTGGTCCGATTGCAAAAATTTTTTCACCGATAGAAAGCTGCTTTATTCCTGAGTGACATAGGTTTTATGTACGCGGGCAAAGCTGAGAGCAAAAGCTAGTCCACAAATACATATATTATAAGATATGTGCGTGATAAATTTTTGTGTCCCCTTTAAAAAAAAGATTTATGTTTTTTAAAAGTAAAAATAACTTAATTGAAAAATTAATCGAATTTGTATGACTTAATTGAAAAATTAATCGAGTGTAATAATAAAACTTATTAATATGTGTAAGCACAAAGTAACTTATCATAAAAAAGAAATCAAATGCATTGTAAAATTGCATAAATTTAAATATTTCTTGTTCTGTTATACTCATTGTTAACGATTTTATTGTTAGGTACTATAACGCCGGAATCAATTGGCATTTAAATTGTGAATAAATTTAAAACACCAAAAAAAAATTTTTTTTTTTGTATATTCCAAAAAGCATAAAAGTTTTGTTTGTTAATAAAATATTTTCATTCTTTTCATTGTGATACTTATCAAGCAAAAAAAAAACCAGAACTCTCCAAAAAACATGGCATTTAAAAAAAAACGCATAAATTCAGCCGCTATATCAATTTGACATTTAAACACTGGCCCCACAATCAAAAACCATTTAAAGTTCATATAACAGAACGCCAGATTCCATGGCAACAGCATTCCATAATTAAAACCAAATTCGTGCATTAGACGCCCAGAATCATGTGCTAATTGCACAGGGCTACCAACAGTCGCGACGCGAGCCTGACAAACGACTTTGATCAATCACGTCCGTCCTCCGTGGTAGCCCTGGCCGCGGCTGCGACGCCGAGATTTATATTTGTAGCAACCCTAGCTTCCGAGGCGCTACACCGTATTTACCGCTGTCAATATTAATTTTGATGCAACTTTGAACTTTATCTATCTTGTTTTAACGTTTTGTTTCGTTTATGGAGGATGGCGAGATCTTTTGTAAAGTTTCTGGATAACCATTTGGTGAGAATCCGATGGGTTTATGCGTAGGATATTGTTTTATGACGTGAGAAGTGCTGCATAATCTAATGCTGTTTGTTGAGCTTATGGGCCGGAAAAGAATAGTTTACTTATGTATTTATCTGTATAAAGAGTTATTGAGCACTGATCATTTTAAAAATTACAGTTTAGAAAACATAGCAATTTTAATCATAGCTTTAAAAATTTCATTCAATTTTGAGATGGTGTAATGATTGATTATGTTTTCATTGCATATCTTCTTTTTCTACAATTCGAATCGATTTCAAACGAGTCCATACTTTTTACTTTTGTTACTCTGATCATGAGCGTATTTTCACTCTGCGTCATGATATTCAGCCAGTATCATAGGTTATTCTTTTGCATGTATGATGCGATTGCTTTATTTGAAATCGCTTTGAATTTGTGTTCTTGTTCCTTATTTGAACTTTGTGTTTCTTTTTAAATTTTTATGTCTATTGACTTTGAGAAAAAACCACAGGTGCAAAATGATACGCAGACGCATATAAATATGTTAGGGAGAATAATTTTACCTGAAGATTTATATACAGAAACTTAGGGATTGTGTATGCCATAGTATAAGTGTGATTTTGTCAAGGCAAACTGGTTTTTGTTTTAGTTTAAAATCACCATAAATATCTACTGATTTTTTCCCTATATCCTGAGAGTGGTTGTCGCACGTACCACTATTTCACATTTGTGAGTACAAGTCAAAAATGCTTTAACAAGTAAACTAGAATCATAGAAAAGGCAAAAGAACTGGTAAATTAGCCTTAAAATTTAAGGAAGCCCAAAAACGAGACGACTTCTCGAACTCAAAACAGTCTCATAACTTATTTAATCAGAGGCAACTTATTTCCATAGTAATACATTTTACCTTGGGTAAGCGACAAAATTTAAAACCGCATAATGATACCGAAAAAACGGTCTCAACGTTTTCACTATAACTTTTGTAATTTACAAGCCAATTAAAATAAAAAATGGGATGCACCCCACAGCCACCCCTTTAATTATGATTTTTTGCATTTTTTAATGATAATAAATTCGCTTGACTGCAGTGCCGTCCGTTGTTCTCCGTGCGACGTGCATTATTCCGTGTCTTATTGTAATTTTTGTTAAGTATTGATATGTTTTCTTGATTTATTTAAGTATGATACCTACTTAAGATGTCTTGGATTTTATTTAGACTTGATAGATAGATATACTCTTTATTGTACAGCATTAAAACATTACATAAGGAGCTTAAAACTAATAAGGTTTATTCAAGGTAAGAAATCATCCAATGACTTCTACCTGTCGGGGCATGTCAGACTTTCACTGACTAAAACCACACCTGTGTCCTGCAGTTGTTCTTCTCATGGACTACGGGTTTCCTTTTCAGAAAATTTCCACGGTCTCAGCGAGTATCGGCCCTGCCTCTTACGGTTTGCTAACATCTCTTTGAGAAGCGCGTGGATCACTACGCACTGTCGTCGACTAGGGCTCAGTCTGAGCAGCCGGACGGCGAGCTAAAAATTAATAGCGTGTAATAATTGGCGGTCTTATCGCTAAAAGCGATTTTTTTCAGACAATCTTTGCTTATTTCGTCGCATCAAGATAAAGAAATACAAAAACCTCAAATCATAGTAAGAATACCAAGATAAGTGACCTATAATCATGTTCATATAATGTAGACTATAGAAAAGGTTTTCAACTCAAATAGTGAAATCAGACGGCAGCGGCGAGGGGTCAACGCAAAATGGTTCATAAAGAAAGACCGAACGTTCTAGGGAATGGAGAAACATTTTTTTATAGCAACCTTGGCATTGGGCCGAGAAAACTAAATGAAGGAGATAGATTTATAGAAGTTGATGTAGAGGTTGTTTAATTATAAGATTTTAATAAGCAATTTGTGAAAAAAGTGAATAAAGTCATTAAGTTCAGCAAGCAGGCGCAACCGTGAAACACACATTGTGTCATTGTTTTTTTTTATCTTAAATTATCTAAAATTTTGTTTTTACTTTACAAATAAAATATTTTTCTTTCTCTCTTTTTCTTTCTTTCTTTTTCTTTCTTTCTTTCAAGAGAAGATTAGAAAATTATCCTGAAGAAAAATACTTAGTCCCAAAATTAAAAGTCCCATTCCAGGATATGGTTTTCTTGTGAGACTTTTCAATCATCAAATCTATTTAGCTGTTTGAGCGTGATAGAATAATAAAAATACCATAGGTACTACTTTTCCTTTATTTCTTTCTTTTCCTTTTTTTTCTTTTCTTTTTTCCGTAACTGCATTTAATCAAGTTTATCTAAATAACTAAACAGTTTAAACTAAAAGGACGAAAATAACATTTAGAGAAACTCTTGATGTTTTCTTAACCAGCCAACCCTACCTGTTGCGATTTTATTAAAACATTTTGATAAAAGCGACATGGAAACATGGAATATCCGTGTGTGCCATCAAATCCTACGAATGATTAATTACGGGGACACCGTGTTAGTAGTGTTAAATACACAGCCGGACTTTTTTTCTATTAGGAATTCAGGAGGGATACTGAACGATTTTTTGTGTGACTATGTTTTCTGATAGCTACAATCTAGCGGTCTTTAAGTCAAGAGAGATGGAAATAGGTTACTTCTTTTCGTTTGACCACTGTCTCACCTAATGGTAAGCGACGATGGAGCTTGTTTATCTTAGCTCCTGTTCGCTCCTTGGCTTAAATAACTTTTTTTTTTACGGTGGGCAAAAATCATCTTATGGCAGTCCCCGCTCTTGGGTGGAGCGAGAGATAGTGTCAGAGTCTTACTGACTAAAAACCCCATCCCGTTCCTTCTAGCCTTCATACCGGGGCACGAGCTCCCTTTCGGACAACCCTGGCCCCAGCAGGCTTCGACCCAGCTGGGCCCCTCCTGCTGCTGACAACTCCTTGAGGCGCGCGGGAACAGTGCGCGCCGTCGACGTCTTGGGGCTTAAATACCTTTGATTGGAGCTATCAGTAAATACAGACTTTGACAAGGAATTCCGCTCCTTAGCTGTACGCAAAATGATTGGTAAGCAATTCATGCAAGTTTAATATAATAGAAAATCGATTGTGGCGGAGTGATGCACTAGAAAAATATGAATTGAAGCTAAAAATCAACTTATCCTGCGCTCTCGTACCTGGTCAAATGCAATAGATACAAATTGAACGGCATCCGACGTGGCCGGGAACGTACCTCACAAAAAGCCCATGGTTAATGAAAAAACTACACGCAGTCAATATTTGATGAGAGCCAATTTAAATGTTCGTCCACTTGTAGACATCGCATAGTTCGATTCTGGTGAGCACCACTGCGAGCCCGCTCCACGTGTGGGGGCGTCGCGCCCCCGCCGATTTCCCGAAAAAAAGAAAAAAGGAAGAAAAAAATAAAAATGGCGTGCGCGCCCGCCTCTGTGTGCGTGAAAAAAATGCAGATATAATGCAAGTAATAATAATAATAATAGGCGATCGGCGGCCGCGCGCGCCACCCCTTCACCACCCAATTTTCATTCAAATGTGCTCGACGATTTTTTTAAACTATTTTTTTCACCGCCAATATTTTTTCGGGATTTTCCATTAGCAATGCGACTGTCCGAATAGTTCGTGTTGTCCGGTGAATAAGTGCTTTGTCCGGTCTTTTTGTGCAATGCCCGCTTAGATAGTAGATTTCATTAAAAGTTAAACAGAGCAAGCGGTCTCAGTATTATTGTTTCATAACACACATTAGTTCTAATGCAATTCTCGGTCATTCTGACGAGACAGACAGTAATTAAACTGAAACTCACAATATTGTACTAAGTAATGTCGCGATCTGACGTCATTCATCTATGTTTAGCTAAGCGGTAATAAAATTGAGTGTAATAAAAACCAAGAAAACGACTAATACTCTTAAAACTTAGTACTAGTAATACTCGTCTTCTCAAAGTTCGGAGAAGTAGTGCGAAGAAAACAAGAACCAAAGAATCGACAAAGTTTGTTGGAAAGATTACTAGCGTACACACTGTCTTCCCGTACTTAGTGAATGAAAATAAAAGTCATTCTAGCTACCGGCGTTTAGCTCGACCACCGAACCAGCATTAACAACTTTATTCCCTAGTTAATAGAGCTCAATTTTGATTAAAAGCCAATAATATGGTTACGCTAAGTCCACGTGTACAGGCCAAAAGTTACCAATCGAGTTTTGTTCAAAATTCGCTACGTACGAAATATACGGCTTGTCCGAATTTCGACATGTGCGATTATTAATTTAGCACGAACAGAGAGTAAAAATTAAAAATTATTCAGTATACACGAAACGGAATAGAAGAGTAAAAGCGTGCGTTTCCACGACACGACGACACGACGACGCGCCGGACGCGTACGACATGACATTCAATTTAAACTCCGACGGAGCACGCGTTCAATAATTAACATAATGTACTTTTTCTCCGTTTTTTCACTTCCCGTTTGACACTCCATCACTCATGGAAATTCCATTTTCAATGCTGCCATATGAGGGGTGGGGCGAGAGGGGTGGTCTTTGCATCCGCGCAATGGACATGGCGGTTTTGGGGGAGAGAGGGGTGGACGAAAAAAAGATTGTTAAAAAGGCTGGCCCCGCCGCGGCGGTGTGTGAGTGCGTGTGGGTAAAAAAGCGCTCACTAATCGATACTATAGATTCTGAGGCAAGTAGGTTGCGGCAGTGCAGAGCAGATTGCTCGGCGTCGGATCGTATGGCGATTTTTTTCGCGGGAGCACTAACGAAGCGATGAATGTTTGGTCTTTGCAAGGACCTTTTGAGCCTGGGAAAGTCGTCGTCTTTTTGGTGAGCCGAGCGGCCACTTGAGGACCGGGCGCGTTTATTCGCACTCAACTTTGTCCGCGTTTTCAATTTAAAGGCCACGTGTTAGTTAAGTAGCAGTGGTGAGCTTGACAGCCTTGTTTTTTAGACTCCAGAGTGGGACTTGAAGCTGTCGGAATGAAGATAAATTAGTTGAGCTTTCTGAATTTGGACACGGATTTTCCTAAAGCACCAGTTGCTTCAACAGTCTGCGTGTTCACATTTTCATGATGAGAAAATCTCACAATACAATTTAAAAACAAATCTCTATCACATCACTTTAAAAGAACCATAAATATTTGTATTGTGTTGCCAATACGCCCCACCGCCTAGCCACTACTAACCTAGTCATAGGGCTGCCGCCTAACACTGTCATTTCTGTTTTCATAAAATGTTTTATTTTTATTTTATTTCAACGTGACATCATAATCGAAGTTATGCTCTACATTATTGTTTCTGTGTACTTTAATAATTTAATTTATTTATACCTATTGCCTAATAATGACGACTAGTGTACTAAGTAATGCCTAAAATTAGACATATTATGCCATGTGAAGTAGTCATATCAATTAATGATAAGTACTTCAGTAAATAATAACGTTTTACACAAGTCTATGTACCGACTAAATATTTAGAAAACTTTAATATGGTAACTCATTTCGTTTTTGTCCTAAATTAAGACCAATGAAGTACCTAACGTAAGTCTCTCACTTTGTCTTAATATTCGCCTTATTATCGAAGTGTCAGTCAGTACTCGCCTTATTATCGAACTTAAAAAACTGAAAAAAGCTTATGAAACTAAAATAGATAGTTTCATAGATTGCCTTACGTAAAACGTTTCGTAAGGCAAATATTTTTTTTTTAAATAAGTTTCAATGTATCTTGTCCTAAATAAAGAACATCGCGTCTTCGTAATCTTATGTCCTAAACAAAACACATGTTATGAAGAGGACTCACCTCATTCTTGAGGTTGATGGGCTCTTGCTGCGGCCGGGGCGGCGAGTGCCGTCCCACCTCCGCGCCCTCCAGCATATCAGCCTCGCATCCCGACTCGTCTGTTGGCAAAACAAGTAAAAATTAATTACTAAAACAAAAACAGAAAAACTGATATGGGGATGATTTTTCAATCGACAAATATGGCTATCATAGGTTTGATATAAAAATAATAATTTAAAACGCTATATTTATTATTTAGGTAAAAAATTGTGACGATAAAAAATCAGTAAAATGTTTTTTTTTCTCTTTTTTAGGGACTTTAATCTTAAAAGTGACAGTATTGTTTGTCTTAGTCCTAAATATAGAAGTTAAAGAATAAAAGCAGTAATTTTTGTTAACATCCTATAAAATTACTTAGCATTGCGTTGTAACAGGATCTCATCGCATCATATAAATTTACTTTTATTGAGTCCAAAGAAAGCCTTTAAAAGATCAGCAATCTAAAACACCAAAAAAATCGCTTATTATTGCTTCTCTAACTATATTAACTCCCAAATGAAGCACCATTTCACAACACAACTTCTCAACGTGCGAAATCAGAAAAAAGAAATGTCCTACCTTTTTTCCTAACCCTAAAAAGCTCCTAACCTTCTAAAAACTCTCTCCAGACATAGTAAACACGACCTACACCAATCGCACGACACAAATAGGTCAAGACACGTGCTCCCGTCTCCTTTGTTCCCTCTTTCGCTCAAATTCTATCTATCCACACGATTATCAACCTTAGTTACTCAGCAACAAGGTGGTGTTTTAAATGTGTTGTGGGTAGGAAGAAGAAAAAGTGTATCAGCTGTTTGGTATCGCGAGTCAATTGAAGGACGGATTATTATGGCGTTGGGAAGAACGGTTTGTTTGTTGCATTAGGGCTGTCGCGTTCTTTTTTTACACTGTTTGTTGATTTTAAGAATTGAATTGTGGATTTTTGGTCCCGTATTTTTTGCCTAGATCTTTGATCACAGGTTACAGACGCTAGAAAGTCAGACCAAGGAGTATTGTGTTGCCCAGTAAGTGGGTTGTGGAGGTCAGATAGGCTGTCGCTCCATGTAAAACACCGGCATTCAGTCGCAATCGGTTAGATTGGAAACCGACCCAAGCCAGTTGGGAAAATACTTGGGAGATGATGATGATGATCTATCCTACATTTCGAGAAAAATTCTAATGTAAAAATCATGATTCAAAGATTTTATTGTCAGACATATAAAGGCAATAATTAGTCCCATTTTAAAATCTTGATACTTTTCTACTTTTGAATAAGTGACGTTTCCAACGGTCAACTTTGACAGTTCGGTAGGATCTTTTATAATGAAGAATTCCTGTTTTAAGCCCTCCATATAATATAATAGTCTAGAGTTTTTTTTAATTAAAAATTTAAATATATATAATTATATATTGGTATCTCAACAGGCTTATGTCCTTTTTATTTATGTAACATTATTATACAGTCCCGATCCTGTATCCTTATTATTCCGAATTCCTTTACTTTCCTTTTTGCGTAAAATGTTTCCTTACCTTTCTCTTCAAACCACTCGAAATAAAAATAATATTCTTTTAAAACTTAATACTGGCGGATACACAAGAGTGCTAAGCTAAATTCTCCTGTATGTATAAGAAAAAAGGGTTTTAAACGTGTTAAATACTTTAATTATCACTAAACAGAACTATGTATTCCCTTTACATTTTCTTCTTATTTACTACAACACTTTAGCAGGACTAAATTCTACACAAGATATGTTGATCCTGTATCTTATGGGTATAATGCCGTGTACAGAGGTAACATAGTACCGATTATGTACAAGCGGCTTTAGAGTTGGGTGGGAAACTAATAATGCACCAATACCGGCCTATAAATCTATTTTATTAGATCTTGCAGGTAAATTAAGATTGCAAATTTAATTATCATTGCTGCTATGCATTAAGATTTAAGAGTCATTTTTAAACCCTGAACAGTATGATAATATTAAAGTTAGAATTTGCAGGTCTATAAGCAGGTGGTCCATACAAATACTAGCTTCTGTCAGCGGCTTCTGCCCAGTGAAAACAGATCATTGTCCCGACATAAAAAATATCCTACGTACTATGCCAGAATGGAAGTAGAATACATTTTTTGTCCTCTCTACAAGTGTTATGGGATAAGAGCAGGAAGATGATAATATTAGGCTTAGAACTGAGCCACACGATGCGTTGCGGCGCCGCACCGCAAATATTTCGACGAATCGGCGGGCACACGAGTGACGTCACCCATCGTGTGGCCGGGTCCTTACCGAGACAGAACTGAAGCTCGAAGATTCGCCAAACTTAAGTGGCAGTGGACAGGGTTACAGACCCGATAGTCGATGGGACCGAAAACTTCTAAAGTAGCGACCGCGTTTTGCAAGACGTAGCGATGGTAGACCTCCCACAAGGTGGGCCATAACTTGGAGAGGATCATGAGAATCTGATGGATGAGAGATGCACAGGACCTTTTTTTTGCTTTGACAATTGGGAGAAGCCTAGGTCCAACAGTGTACTCTTTTTGACTGAAATGATGATGATACCAGAAAATCAACCCACAACGGAATGTTGCATTTTTCATTGATTTATTTTATAAAGCAAATTAATTCCAGTCGGTACTATTATTTTTCTAACAGACCAAAAACATGATGTAACTGGGTACGGCCAAAAGTTCTGATGAATCGTCCAGCAAATTTTGCATAAAAGGAAATTATGGATAGTGCTAATATTAATAAACCACCAGAAACGGTAATAATACCTGGAATGATCCAAGCAAATGTTTATGGAAGTTCATACATACAGTTATTAGCCCGCAGAAGCTCCAATACTTGGAAATGCATTAGAGAGCGATGCACAAATATCATTGCGGTGGTGAACTATAGATTCTGAGTAACGAACAATAAAATTGGAATGTGTTGTACTGATTAAGCTGGGGTTAGGTTATGGTAAATCTTCGATTTTCGATCAATCTGAAAGGTGTTCACAGAAGACTAAAGTTAGAACTACATTAGAGCAACGCACATGTGTAACACGCCTGATTTGTAGAACGACGTCGCATGGCGTGGATCAAGTGTAGCTCTACGAGTCTAGTTTCCATATAAAATGTATCGAGACCGACGCGACCAGATCGGCGTGTGTAGCACAGGTGTAGTTTTATCTAAATGTGATAGTTTTGAAGCATAACTTATTAATATCAAGTATATGTGTAGTTCTAAACAATGTCTATTCTATAGATTCTGAGCAACCTAGGACAGATTATCTAGGCGCACAACTTACAACCGAAGTCTGTGTTTTCTGGTAGTTAACCTGGGAAACCTGGGAGTCTTCAAGTCAATAGTAAATGGGATACTTCTAGACAAGCATGCGGTGAGATAGGCAAGCCCAAGCCTGTTAATAATAAAACAAATATAAAAATTAACTAGTCAGGTCTGTTAACTTTATATTAATGGGAACACAAAAAAAAAACAAAGAGCAAGTAAAACTGAGAAATATGTGTAGCACAAATAGAGTTTCAGAAAAACTTAGAGCTTCTGTACCAAGATCTGGAAACAAACATTCAGAGTCCGATTTTTGGCTACTGGCAGTAATAATGCAAATAAATAAAAAATATTATTTTATACTAAGTTCTGTCAGTGGCTTTGCCTGTGCGAAAATAGAAAATTATTCCAAGGAAACGTACTTACGTAGATAAAAAGTATCCTCTAACTAACTTCTTTAACCTAACCTATCCCAAGACACGGTCTAACCGTACGCCAAACTTAGTCTAAATCCGTCAACAGTTTGGGCATAAAAGTGCAACAAACATACACACACACTCTTGCCTTTATAACTTTAGTTTGCATAACGAACCTTTTTAAAACTTTCACATTGACAGAATCTAAATAAATTCTGTTACATCAATCCCTTAAACGAGTCATGGGATATATATAGAATACAAAAATGTTGACTGCCCTCGCCTGTCGAACGCACGGATAGCATTTAGTCAGCTTGTCGGTCACTAGTACAGGTGAGGTTGTATTCCAAGTTATATGCGTTACATACCGTGGCAGTGGGAGTGGACGCGTGTCAGGAGGGTTCGTTCAGTGATTTATTTTGACTTGACAAGGCGGTAAAAGTGAAAATATTTTGGGCAGGTGTCACTTGATCGTCATAGAGGTTTATGTCTTGTGTAAGACTAGATAGATAGGAAATGATCAAGTCAAGGACTGGAGCAATTTGTCTGCTGCGGTTTTCCCGTCTGATTATAATTTGGGTGTCTGCAAAGCTAGAGTAATTATGGTCCTCATAAACTAGTGCACCTCACCATCGCATTTCTCAGCATCACTACTAACCATCAGATGGGTTACTAGTTTATATTATTTAAAAAGAAATTGGTAGAGCTAAAGAGAGTGTCATTTACTGACTAAAACCCACCTGTGTTCCTTTAGTTACCCTTCGCGTTACAGGGTGATCCCTTTATTCCTCTGACATCGGCTCTAGCGTCTAACTAACCCTTATTATATCCTAGGTCTATTCAAATCAATGAAGTTGATTGATATATTTTGTCAAATTTTTATTCCTCGTCTAATTGACAAGGCTAATGGTAGAGGAGACTTCAAAAGGACTGCGAATATATCATAAGCCTTCATATTCTACACAATAGTTAAACAAACTACAGATGAAGACTCAATGTTCGAATTGCGATACTGCAGTATTTGGACAGGAAAACATATTCAAGCATAGAGGCTGTACAACGGGCGACGGCTAGGCGACGTCCACATAATCAGGATGCATCGTCCCATCCTTTTGCCGCAGCTATTCCCTTAGTCGCCTCTTACGCAGCGAGTGAAAGGGTGGTCTTTACGTACGACCACATGGCACACAAGAAACCTTTGAACGTAAGTAATAAACTTACGCACAAAGCTAGGCTTACGGCACTAGTCTAAGGTTGACAAGCGACACCTAAGCTTACAAACAGAGTCCAGACCTTGATTGAGAAGCGACTTAAACGGGACCTAAGAATTTGGAGAAAATTTCTACGTAGCAGACAGATTCACAGAAGTTGGAGTATATCTAATATGTTATTAGAACAATTACTTCTAAGACGAAATTAATAGTTGCAAAAAATGTGATTCACAAACGAAAATGGGCCTAAACGACGTTACAAACTAAGACAAGACCAATCATTGTTCCACAAATAGCTGGCCGAGGCTAAGCAACACAGACCGATGCCAAAACCTAGCAGCCGTCGAATATGATTGCTCCTAATGCGGCCGGCGAGGGAGGGGGTGAGGTTAGGCAGTAGGGTGTGTGGCAGGGGTGTGCGGGGGGTGGGTTACTGCGTCGCGCCGTGTTCCTGACCGAGCAGTAAGTCTGGCTTAATCCTATCGGAAACGCGGACCCCCATTGAAGATCGGCAAAGGCTCAGCACGAGGTACTAAAACGACGACATGTCTGAAGATTTCGAATATGTTGCGTGTCATCGATAGGCGCTTGGGAAACGATATGTCGATCTTTGATATGAGTGCGGTGTATGTAGTTTAACAATTTTGAAGTTGGGTTTTGTTATTATTTGTTACGGAATATTTTGACTGATGTATCTGCGTCTTTAAAACAAACCACAGCAAGAAACAAAAAAATATTTTTTTTTTTTACAAATGCTCTATGATTTTTTTTATGAATTAACCTCAAAAATATCTTTCTTTGAAAACTGGTCAGCAAACATCTAAAATCTTCAAACACGAAAATTCCAATATCAAACAAATTTTCAAACCAAAAAAAAGAAACTTCCATCCTCAGAACATCCAACCATTCACTTACACCAAAACTTAACTTCGCAACAAGCAACAGCGTACGCACTCAAAACCTTAGCCCAAAGCTGTCGACTTATCCCCCCGTACGCTCTCACGTATACCCGAGCTATGCATCTAGCAGGCAAGGGGGACATTACAAATTAATAGCACAAAGACCGGCCACAGATCGCCACTGCGAAAATTTACAGGCAGCAGACACTTATGGTAGTACAATATAGAGGCTAGCTTTACTAACTGCCGATATTAAGGCGATTTGGTATCTTCGTTTTTGGTCATCATTTATTAAAGGTTTCTCATCTTTGAACTAAAGTAAGCTTGTAAAGCTTTAACGTTTGTGATTGAGTAATTGCTCTACTCTTTTTCCGTCTTCTTCGTGACTTAAACCAGCCCTTGCTTCGCTTAAAACAGTGATCTAGTTAATATAATATTCCACAACTATCAAACAACGCCGTCTAGTCCAAAGCTAAGTAGAGCTTGCGTTATGAGTACTAGACAACTGATAAACATACTTATATATTTTTAAATACATACATATCTATATATATAAAAGAAAGTCGTGTTTGTTACAACACTTATAACTCAAGAATGGCTGTACAGAAATGGCTCAAAATTGGTGGGTAGGTAGCTTAGAGCCAGGTGACGGACATAGGATACGGTAGGGTAGAGTAGGGTAGAGTAGAGTAGGGTAGAGTAGGGTAGAGTAGGGTAGAGTAGGGTAGAGTAGGGTAGAGTAGGGTAGAGTAGGGTAGAGTAGGGTAGGGTAGAGTAGGGAAGAGCGGGAGCGAAGCCGCGCGGGCAAAAGCTAGTTATAGATAAATTACACCCAGATACAGAACAAATGATTATGCTCATCACAGAAATATTTGTCCTGGGTGGGCTTCGAACCCACGACCTCCGGCATAGCAGGCAGGGTCACTAACCACTAGACCAACAGGCCAGTCTAACTTTGTTATTAGTTGTCAATCTACTATGCTTGTCAAATTGATTACACAGCTTGACACGTTAAAAAACTCTTATTATAGATGATATAAAGATATACTACATTATTTTTAGTTTAAGTGAAATCTGAATATTCTTGGTTCAGAATCAGTAACTGAATGGATTCCCATAGTTTTTACAGCATGTTATATTTTTTTCAAAAATATTTAAAAAGGTCAAAACTTGGATACCACCGACACTAAATGCAAACCAGGTCACAGCTAGTCATAGTGGGCATTAGACACCAACAAACAGAATGGTGCAAGTGCAAATCAACCTCTCAGTCACCTGGATGGCCCAGTGACTATATATTTTTGCTGACATAACCAACTTATACCATTGTAAATTTTGTAAATAGATTCTTTACACAAAAATACTAGACACGTGTTTCTAAACAAATATACTAAAATCAATGTTCTAGAATAAAAAATTCTTAAATTTTATCTATTGCTTCACAAGTAATGATATTCTTCAGGAACTACATTATACTCGTATATGACTTTTGCGACCAAATACAGCATCGGCTGGTAAAGTCATGAATGAAAAAAAGAATGCAATATAGGAAAAATAACAAGTAATATCAAAATGATTAAAGCAGTTGATTTGACACTTGAATTTCCACCAAAATCCTGTTTGAACACAGATCACAAATCTTAATATATGTAGAGTTAGTAAAACAAGCCTGTATTTGGTTTTTCGAAGTGGCGATGTGAGGCCAGTCTTAGGAGGTAACTGATAAAAATAACAACAAATGTGGAAATTTTAATGCAGCTATAAGCATGAGAGATTAAATGTGAGAAAGAGAGAATAAAGTTGGTATCTTCAATGTGTGCTAAAGAAGTAATATAAGACGTTGACAAAAGGATACCGTTTTATTTTTCCATATTTTATTACAGATTATTTTATTAATAAA
Source organism: Mythimna lalbum (assembly GCA_949319445.1). NCBI lineage: Eukaryota > Metazoa > Arthropoda > Insecta > Lepidoptera > Noctuidae > Mythimna > Mythimna lalbum. Next base: position 16,746,371 of record OX439358.1, on the reverse strand, counting down.
CTTTTCCCAGTCTGAGTAAAGAAGAGAAAGAGTGTCTTTACCTAATTTTGGTGCAGCCATGAGGCACACAACGACTTTATTTTTTATCTTTATTTTTTGATTTTGGTTCTTGTATTTGTGTTTAGGCCTTGTGCTGTACCAAATAAATTATTTTTCTTTCTTTCTTTAATCCCACTTTTTTTTTTTCAGTTACCTTTTGCATTCCAAGGCCACGGTAACTCTTTCAAAGGATCCCGCATATGCATACCTTCACACTGATATCCATGAACATATACACAGCTATAAATTCCAATCCCGACAAATAAGTAACTCTTTGCAACACATTTAAGTGGACATGACTTTACACAACCTACCACTAGTTACGGTTGGACACGGATGGTAGATTTTTAAATCGACGTGTCATTTATACGTGTTATGAGCCGGGCGTGAGTTCTTGCATTATTGAGTATGGCTTGTTCCGTAGGGGACACAGTGACTCGTGGAAATGAAACTATTTTTGCGATATGTGAACGATATTGTTCAATATTGTGACGTTTTATTTTGATGGGAAGGTATCGCGTGCGGTTAGGGCCACATCGCGCATCGGATGGAAGTCACATCGAATATTTAACTTGGGAGAGCATTTTAAATTCTTTTTTAATTGAGGTTTTGAGGTCGTATTTATTGGTAACGTTTTATTTTTATGAAAAATGATCAAAAAATTTTGTATAGCCAAATTCTGAACCGAATAAATTCAGATTTACATCGGTAAGTATGCTTAAATGAAGATAGAATATAACAAAATTAATTAATGTTTTCATCTACACTAATATAATAAAGATATTTGAGAGAAGATCAGAGAAGAAGATTGTTTTTTTTTTTATTGTAGGCGGTAAACTCCGAAAGTTCTGGTCCTTTTGCTAAATTTTTATTTCACCAACAGAAAGCTGCTTTATTCCTGAGTGATATAGGCTATATTTTATGTACGCGGGCGAAGCTGCGGGCAAAAGCTAGTTAGTTATACAAAAGATTGACACACAGACTAATGGAGTAAATGGTAGCAGGATTATTATTTATTATTAATTCTTTTGGAACAGAATTAAAGATAAAAACGTGTTGCGTTGACCCTATGAAACATAGACAGCTGAAGATGGTGTTGTCAATTTTTTTTTTCAGATACAAAATATTTCCGATAAAAAAAAGTGATACTTTTGTAGAGACCAATTGAAGAATTACAAGTGATGATATAGGAATAACAATATATTTGAATATAATAACGTTCTCTTAAATACATGCAAATACACACAATCGTTCTGTCTAATTCCTACTAACAGCTCATTTATTTGTTTTGATCCCCAAGTAATAACAGACATCACAATTATACAGAGGGAAGTGTTTTCTTATTTTAAGTTACATTCCGTACATTGGTTTTTGCTCGTTTTATAATTAAATGGGCGACATTAAGTTGTCGTCCCTTAGTGCTAACAATTGCCAATAGACACTTGACTACGTTTCCGTTCATTAGCTCGCGATCTGTTAATGATGTTTTTATTATTATTATTTAGCATAGAAATAACTTTATTTTTATTGTATTTTGTATCAATGATTATATTTATGGTGACTGAGTCATCATATTTTTTATGTGCCAGGTAGATATATTAAAATAGTTCAAGTTTGTTTAGAAAGTATTGGTATTGGTGCAAACATTTTAGGCTTATATGTGTAATATGATCAGAATGTTAGATATTTTTCAATGATACAAGGTTTAATTACTTTTAGAAACCTGGATATATAAATTTATTTTCATCAACCAGGATTCCTTTGACATGCAACTCAAATCGAATACATGAAACCCTTTTTGTCGCAACTTTTTTATTCCGTTCCAATATCATTTGTGGAGGCTTTAACGACTGCCTCTCTACAAAAGTAAGCGGACAAATTGCTTCTAAAACAACAAAAGCCGACCGGAAAAATTCACAATCGTACCGAATCATTAATCTCAGAAACAAATGGAAATCGGCCGACATCTGCTATACTCGGCTCGAAAAAATGGCGGCCATAGTCGACAGTTGTCACGTTATTCTCGACGGGATTAATTAGAAATGCGATTAAAAGCAAACAAAACAGGGAATGGTGAACTTAAATTAATGAAAAATTACCACCCTCCGAGCACTCGTCAACTCTTTTTTTTAACGGGGTCGCTCCCGCGCATTAAGCGGCTTTAATTTGAATTCGGAATTAGAATTACGCGCGCTTTATAATTATTGTTTTTTTTTTCGGCCAGTGACGGTTGATTTCTAATTCTAACGAGGGTTTATTCCGAAAGTCACTTATGATTTTTTTTTGTTTTGGTATGAATATGCGAAATTGGATTTTGTTTTATACATTCTGAAATATTCAAACATAGGAACAGGTAACTTTTTATACCTGTAGTTAGGTAAGGGGGAAATTATGAAATCTATTTTTTGCTGACGTATTTAATTGTATATATGGAACTAACTGTGCTCTGTTTTCTCAACAAGCAATAGCCACAGTCAAGAACATGAACAAAGTGACCTCAATCGTATATTCATATAAGGATGCAATATTATAAACTTCTGCTCAATAAATAACTCAGATCTTCTTCGAAGATCGACTAACAAACGGCAATCGGAATAACCAAGTAGGATCGGTAAATTTACCGTAGTTTAATATACTGAAACCAACCGCTACCTATTGCTATACGTAGCTGTTGGTTCCAGTATATTGAACTTTTTCAAGGCCAAAATAGGACATATTATTCACATAATCTACGCATTGGTCTAAATCGGGAACATATTGAAATTATTTTTACAAAATTTTCCATTACAATTTTCAAAAATTCCCAAATTCGACCATGTTCCTAAAATAAATTTTCCAAGAAATAAAATTCGAGTCTGATATGTAAATAAAACGACTGAAAACGTTTAAAAATTCCACGCCTTTGTTGTGTATGTTAAACAATCGAATTTAGAATCGTCTGTGATGACAAGTTACCGGGAATCGGAACAATTGAACGGCATACAAAACATATAATAATGAATCCTGTATTTCTCCACTTATCTAAGCTAATAGTGAAACTAAATTTCTAAACAAAGCATTAAGTAAAATGTAGGTTCTGAACACTGATAAAATATTAGTTATTAACGAATGATCATTATTTAACCGACATAGCACAAAGGATTGCCAAACTTAAGTGGCAATGGGCAGGGCACATTGCTCGCAGAACAGATAGCCGTTGGGGCCGAAAGGTTCTGGAGTGGCGACCGCGTACCGGAAGACGCAGCGTTAGAAGGCCTCCAACAAGGTGGACTGATGACCTGGTGAAGGAAACCGATGGATGCAAGACGCACAGGATCGTTCGTTGTGGCGACACTTGGAGAAGGCCTATGTCCAACAGTGGACGTATATCGGCTGAAATGCAAGGTCAAGCACCAGTTTATGACAAAAAAAAAGACTTTTGGATATTATGACAGTAGTTTCTAACCATCATCAGCTCTATCTGCACAGAATCTTAGGCAGGGAGCAAACGTGTGTCTTGAGTCACATACAAGCTACCGATGATGGATTTCTATAGAACCAGTGTCAAATCATTCACTGTCTATTTACGCTAGCCTTGAAGGAAGACCGCAGGCAAATTTGTTTGTAATAGTCTAAACAGAAAATGCAACTCACCGTTAATTAGTATGAGAATAAAATCGCAAAGACTTCTTATTGAAGCTGTCGAGTTTAATTGGCAGCTAAATGAACTTTACTAAGCTTTGTAACTATACCGAGTTATTTGTAAAACACTCACAACCTTGCAGGACTGTATTAAGAGTACTATCATCATAAACGACAACTTTTGTTCTTTTTACAAAACAATACATTTTACCAAAAACAAACCTTCAAGACTTCGTTGTTCTATCTAACACAATTCAACTCTATATTTTGCTATACCTATCTACGTCTGCATGATGCAAGCGCATCAAGCACCCCCACCACCTGATCACACATTAGTAAAGCTTTGGTTTCCTAGGAAAGCGGTGTCGTCATATAGCGGCTGTTTTAACACATCGTCAGTCATTTTTTCAAAACAAACGTCACAAACGTCATACAAAAAGTATCCAAGATAGAAAATGGACGACCTTGATTTAGCTTTAGTAATTTATTTGGAGGATGAACTATCATCAGAAGAGGAAAATAGTCGTTGTTCCGGAATACGGCCGCTATATGACGGCACCGCTATTCTAGAAAACCAAAGCTTTACATATAATAGCCCTGAGAGGTTGCCAGTGTTTTACAAATAACCCCGTATAACGCGAAACAGCTTTCAATGCTAAAATCGAAGTCAAAGCTGGTTAACAAAATCCTATCACTAGTTTTAAATCATTAGCTTTTAGATCCGCTAGGAGACCAATCTGTTGATCACACCTGCCAGTATCAATGCACGAAATACTAATACAAAATGTCAATTATTGTCCAGCTGTTGTTGGATGTCAATTGATATTGACATCGTGATTATTATCTAATGGTGTTCGCTCGTGGACTTTGTTTGCTAACATTTTCGCATTTTCATAGACTGCAGTATCATTGTGGATATTACATTGTGTGATTAGTTAGTAATATAGGTTTATGAGCACTACACGAGGTAGAATTCACCCGAGCCGTGGGCGAGGGTGTTATGGAGCCGAGTATTCCAGTGACAAATTTCGACGTTTTTCAATACACTTACTAGGATATAAATAAAAGGGTTGGCGCGCGAATCATGGAGGTTGCTTAACGCTTAGCCGCATATGCAATAAATACAATCAATCTAGGCGGGGGTGAGCTCGCGCAATTTTCCGCACTAGAGCGAGAAACAGTAATTTATGTGCCTAAAAGCGGAAGGGATAAGAGTGGGCTTTTGAGAACCTAAGTGTAATGAAAATAAGTTTTGTGGCATATCCAAAACGTGAAAAAAAGTAAACAGCACTTTTTATATCATTGTCTTCATGCCCTTGATGTTCTGTATTAGTTTGAAATTGATACAACTCGTCTTTTTCTTCCATTCTCCCTTGTCACAAAAGCGCTTCTTGAAAATAGTTCACAAATCGATATGATAAAAAATCATGGAATGTTCTTATGGTTTTTGCAGATTCCCAAAATATTAATAGATCATTTACAAAAGTATAATGTTAGAGTCAATAAGTCCTCAAAGAAAAAGCATACCTGAAAATTAGGCAAACCACATATCCAAAAAACATTCCCGAAATTTTACAACCTCAAATGAAAACAAAATTCTAACAAAATCAAAATGGAAAATGTCAAACAATAGCATGAACCGTGAAGCCAACAATAATAATAAGGAAATAATAAGTGATCGGTGCTCACGCGAGAGGAATGATGCTGAAGTGCCATTGTCGCCGTGAGAGGGACGAGCACCCTTCGTGAGTACACACCTCCGGGTACGGGAGGGTTTGCGTAATTTTGTATTGCATCTTATTATACACGAGTGGAGAGTTTTGAAGGAATTGACAGGAGAATTGGGGTTGATTTAAAATTGACTAGTAGAAAATTTCTCTGGTAGAAAATTTCAAAAGTGTTAGATTTTACAAGCTTTTATTTAGCGATGTTTCTCTGTCATCAAATCGTGCAAATTAAATTTGATCCATTTCCTGGTTACCGATTCAGCTGAAATTTTGCATGCACGTATAAATCAGATGATAATGCAAAATTATTATGACATGGAGCTGATCTGATGATAGAACCGGAAGGTGGCTTGAGGAACTTGGTAGTTAAACGACACAACCCCATCGAGTTTGGGCTCGTATGATTCGTCTTGACGAGTATTAATTATAAAGGTATTACCAGCTATAAAAGCTTGCTATGAAAAAAATATTTTCATTAAAAGCTTTTATTTAGTTTCACCTGTCCCGATGTTTGTCTGTCATCAAATCTTGCAAATTTTTGATCCACTTTCTGGTTACCGATTCAGCTGAAATTTTGCATGCACGTATAAATCAGATGACAATGCAAAATTATTATGAGATGGAGCTGATCTGATGATGTAACCGGAAGGTGGCTAGAGGAACTTGGTAGTAAAACGACACAATCCCATCGAGTTTGGGCGCGTATGATTCGTCTTGACGAGTATTAATTATATGGGTATACCGAGCTATAAAAGCTTGCTATGAAAAAATGATTTTTATTAAAAGCCTGTTTTTTTCTTGCTTTCAGAAACATTTCGTATTTTACCAAACTGTAACTTTTTAATAGAGGTACCCCATTAAAAAGTTACTATTTGTAAAGTTACATTCAAAGCAACTTAGTAAGCGAGAAGCTGAAGTTACACTACATTAGACCGACACACACGTGTAACACGCTTGATTTGTATACGTGAGACGAAGTCGTGTGACGTCGCGTGGAGTGGATCTACTGTAGCTCTACAAGTCTAGTTGCCATATAATATGTATGGCGACCGACGCGCTCAGATCAGCGTGGCACACGTGTGAGTTTATTCTAGCTTAACTGGACTTTAGTGATTCGAAAATTAAATTTCTTAAAGCTCCGATTGCTTTGTTATAACTGACGGTTTATTTCGTCCTTACTATAATAATTTTGGTTAAAGTAGCAAAATGATTAGTTAGTGGCACTGATTCTCTTTTACACTAACTTAACTTACTATAAAATATCGCTCTATCTGACAATAGCAAGCATAGCATAATCTGCCATTCAATGTTCTCACTACTGGGACTCAGGCCTCCTCTCTAGGAGAGGGAATGAGCCATAATCTACCAAAGACACTTTCAATAGTAACGTATGAAATAGAAGGTAAAAATATAAAGAAGTGCATCTCGTAAATTAATTTTGACGGGAGTAAAATTATTGCTATCTCTTTCTAGTTTAAACGATTAGTAAAAGAAAGCGATAGTTTATTTAAATAAGTTTAGTTGATGTACAAGAGACTCGGTTCCATTAGCGGACAACCAGCACAAAAACTTTCATACAAGACCCAAGTGACATCTGTCAAAATTCTCAACGAAATGTCATCACGGAATTATCTTCATGATGAACCTCTTTCATTGAAATGGAATCACTTTAATCGTTTATTTGTCGGTTTATTTAACTTTTCACACCGACATACCGATCATTTTGACGTTCATCGCTCGTAGGGGAGCGATTCCCACAGTTGCATTTAACATTTTTCGCGGGAAGATGAGTCACTGTTTTTTTTTTATTGTTTATGCTTTTCTTTAAGTTGACTTTGTCGTTTGTTTGAAGTTTTTGGCTGTGTCAGATTTAATATTGTTTATAAAGTTATCATTTTATTAACCCTTCAGATACCGTCAATTAGAGACACAATAGTAAGACAATAGATGCGCGGCCACCGGTGGTCGCTTGGGGATTCATGAATTAATATACTAAATTAACCGAACTGACGCCTAACGGAAATTAAGTCCAACTTTGTAGGTATTTTTGTGCATATAAAGAATTAAGTAAATAAATAAAATTATCACTAATAGACTGCACTGATTTAAATTAATAAGTTTCATATTTCTAACTAACCGTGACTGTAAATAGTTTAGGAAAACATGTTGAAAGGAGTTTTAAAAACGTAATTTTAAGGGTTTTTTTAGACTACTTACCTACCTATAAAAACATTAAAATTCTACGCGAAAAAGTGTGCAACTGCCTAACTTTGTCTTTGGTTTCAGATCAACATGGACATATGCATGGAACTAAGAAGTATACTCACGGTTTTGATTGAAGTGGGTAAACAGAGCAGTAAGCATCCAGGTATCTTTTGAAGGATATGCACAATTGTACATGTTATATTTCGACTCTAAGACCCCGTTATATCCATGTCGATCTGGGAATGAAAGAAAAACATGGAATGTAGTAGCTTCTCTTAGCCCAGTTTACTAAGAAAAAAAATAAAAAAATACATTATATTTTCCCGGGAAATGGGAAGAAATTGATACAAAATCAAAATCCTTGCAATTTTTTTTCTTTCGTGCCAGTTGTAAATTTAGTGTACAATGTTTGGGGAGATATCACATAAAGAAAGGTGAGAGTAGGATGTTTACATATTTTCATCTACAAACATGAAAATGATGGAACGGAATTTTAAATTAAAAACACACCCATGATTTACAGCCTAATACAAAACCGCTGATATTTGAAATAAGACCGCTATTGTACCCATAGATTTTAGTTGTTTGTAAATTTTTACTATTTTGGGGTACAATATAGTTTATTCTATTCTAAGGTTTCAACTAGTATTAAAAATGATAAAGGTATATGTATAATTGCTAATGAAAAAGTTACCTCATGACATAAGCTATTGCAAACATAGAACCACCCAAACGAGACAATAGCTCAACGACCTAAAGAAAAATAGACAAAAATCGTAACTTAATCGTCTACGAGTAGCAAATAATAGTATAAGATGAAGCGTCGACAACTCCTTTGAACTAAATATTAATGGCGGCATAGAAACTGAGGTTTTATTGCGAACACATCACAAGAACAATCGTAATGGTCAAGGAAATGCTGCGAACGCGTAAAATTCCTTCTAATGTGTTATTTAGAGACGGCTAAGCGCGTAAATTCATGATAGTATTGTTATTAAGCACGGTGGCAGTTGCTAAGGAGTTAAAGCTTAACTCCATTTGGTCTTCTTGTTTGAAGTTACTTAGTGCGTTTGAGAATTATGCTGCATTGTTTTTTATCAGCCGTAACTGTCAAGCTTCATTTTGAAGCGGCCTTTTTTTGTGGCTCGTATGCGACAGCTGTTTTTTGCGGCGGCTTTTAGCTTTTTTTTTGTGGCCGCTTCTAGCGTTTTTTTTTGTGGCGGCGTTTTTTTGAAGCCCGTGTGCGAGGACATTAAAGAAAACTAAAGTCGAAACAATTACGTTGTAACAGAATTTTTTTAAGGAATATTTCGATATTTTTTTTCTTAAATTATAGATTGTGATGCGTAATTTTATAGATATAACCTTCATCAATCAATAAATATATCGACGATTACATAACAATTATAACACATACGGGACAGTCAGTCAAAGGCTATAGAGGTCCCACATCTGCCGAGTAATAGGCATTTTTTTTCCGAAAACGTCACTCCAAAAAAAAAACCTTCAATCTTTTGGACCATATTATGGTAGCGATAGCTCTTTCTAAATCAATTATTGACAGTATAGTACAACACACTCACAGCGTAGATATTGTTTGTCCCAATATTATTAAGAAAGCTTTATGTATTGATACAGATAATCATTAGTAGTACAGAAGCAGTATAGATTCATTCGGTCCATTGAAGGCCACAATCTTCAATTGCATTTCTCTGCGATAGATTTCAATTCTTTATGTCAATACTTTTTGACAGTAGGTACTTCTCAAAGGAGGTAGGTGCTGATCTGAATTCTTCTTTAACTTAGCCAAACTCACATAGGATCAGTATTGGGCCGATTTAAGTTGTCGTGAGTTCAAATGCTTTATTTTGCGCTCTTTATTTTACACAACTGTCCTCTGATCATTGAAGGAAAACGTTGTGAAGAAAGCGGAATATCCAACCAAAAATTCAAAGACATCTACACTAATATTATAAAGAGGTAATTTTTTTTTTGTTTGTAGTAAGTTATTTCTAAAAGTACTAGTCTGACTGCAATTTTTTTTCATCGATTGAAAACTGCTTTATTCCTTAGTAACGTAAGCTATATTTAATGTACGCGGGCGAAGCTGCGGGAAAAAGCTAGTATGATATTATACCAATCCGCGTTGGGACCGCGTGTTGGATTAAGTTTAATTCCCTCTTCTAGAGAGGAGGCTTGATGCCCAGCAATGAGAACATTATAGAAGGCCGGTTGAGCCTATATTTTAAATGCCCATCGTCCAATCACGGGTGGTCTACCAGCAGACCACACTCCATCACAACCAACACCTCGATAGACCAAACTTCTAAGAAAAAGAGTTTTATATGCACTCTCGTCATGGACAATCAAAGTATTTCAGCACAAAGCACAATGAAATAATCTTCAATACTCCGTCGAAATGGTCTGTTTATTACACTTCGTGAGATTATGTGTTTTGCTATAATAAAAGCATCCTGTTTAGAATGCAAACGAGATTAGGGATGAGCTGTAAAAAGTTTGAGTTGCGGTGACAATGATGTTTGCTGTTTTGTAGACGGGATTCATTTGTTTCATGGTTGGGATGTATGTAGGTTGCATTAATAGACTACTTGGTTTTGTTAGTGGAATGCATAGTTTATACTTTACTATAAGTAAAGTTTGTTTTTTTTTTTTGTTTGTAGGAGGTAATCTCGGGAAGTAATGGTATTTTTTTTACCAATGGAAAGCTGTTTTATTCCTCAGTGACATAGGCTATATTTTATGCACGCGGGCGACGCCTCGGGCAAAAGCTAGTATTTAATATGGTTCTGAGTAATGTTATTTATTTATTTTGAATTTTTTGTGTAATTATTTAGTAAAAGGATGAGTTTTAGTTGTTTTGTGGTCAAATCGTTTCTTTTTTGCTAGCATGCCGAGCAGAACCTAAAGTATTTTTATAATTGAAAATACTTTAAATAATATTTATAGGTTTAATTACATGACATGTGATTTTACAATATTTTTCGTAGGTTTGATTGGTGGTCTTATTTGAAAAAGAACAATGCCAAATTGTTCTTTTTCTAACTAACTGGTATAACATAAAAAATAGTAAATGCAAAATAGATTTTTAGTAACTCTTTCCGATGACCAATTACAAACTACTTTGACGTCCCTTTTTACTCTAATAGATCCATAATCAAACGGATGCTGTATACGGAAATTGAGGTAACGTTGTATTGAGGGTGACGTGATTATTAGTAAGTAGATTATTTTGTGTCCAACGTAATCATTATATGAAATGTCTATTATTAAGAAATTCGTAGTAACAGTTTTCATCGGTTCATACTGATGCTCATTTTAATTCGTGTTTGTTGTAACATTAGGATGTAAAAAGTCCTCATTGAAGTGATAGACAACAGCGGTCTTTTCGTCTGACCCTGGTTTAGGCTATGGTACGGGGCGAGAGGAAGTAAGTAAGCAGTCACTTCTTTCTGCGGAGCAGTAATGAAAGCAAAGCAGGTAACTGAAACCATGAGAGGAATTCTCCCAATCTCACTGCCGCTGCAAGACATAACCGTGCATCGACAGTCGCGGGCTTGCAGACGGCAAGCAATAGATAGCTTCCATCAGGTAAGGACCAAACCTGAATCGACGATCCCATGTGTTCCATGCGCGTTAAAGAGTTGTCAGCATAAGTAACGTGGCTTGTTAGGGCTGATGCCTGCGCACACTGAGTTTATAAAACTGAGGAAACCTGGCTTCACCTATCTAGCCAAAGACTTGAACTAGGATCCCCTAAATCACCTACCGGTAAACTACTCTGAGAATCTGTTATTATAAACTTCTATGTTTTTCAACCAGACAGAACAATTCTGTCGCTACCATACTAGTCAATCTAGCCCACGACTGCTCCCCAAAACTATCCCACCGCGCAAAAACATTCCAGTGCGCAAGCTCATCGCGTATCGCTGAAAACACAAATTAACCGCTGGCTTTTACAAATATCGGTCAATTAAGCGGTGAGAGGGATAACAATTGAAAACGGTTTCACTTTCACCGGGGCCGGGCATAAACGCATTCGTAAATATAATAATAGATGAAGAGATACATCAATGAATGTCCACTGCATTTTCGGGCGGGCACTTTCAATTTCAACCCGTGCGACAGCCATGATTTTGGCTTACTGGAAATTGCAATTCGATGTTTATTTTTCAGATTTCAGATTTTGACTTGTTTGTTTTTGTGGTTGATGAGTTTTTGGGGGTTGTGGCTGGTTTATGGGACGTGAGAGGCCTTTCTTAGTGTGTCTAACTAATCAATTCGGAAAGTAGACATAATGTGAAATTATCTTTATTTTTAAATTATTTTATGATACTGATTGAGTAGTGTTTTCGGAGGTTTTTAGAGGACGATTTTCTCTTTTATTAAACTTTGAAGCAGTGGTGGCCTAGTAATAACGGCCCCGACTTACACATAGCACGTAGTACGTTGTAGGTTAAACCCAAGCAGGCCCTTTACTTTGAATCATATTTTTTCACCATTATTGCTCACAAAACGGTGACGGAAAACATCGCGAGGAAGCATACCTGCTTCCTCGCGATGTTTTCCGTCACCGTTTACCTCTAGAACTATCAATCGAAAGTGACATGCACCAACTAGTTCTAGGCCCGCGTAGGTGAGTTATGGCCCGTTTCCTCTCGTACAGAAGAGGCTTGACTCCCAGCAGTAGGAATATTTAAAGGCTGATTATGCATATATGCTTTAATAAAAAAACAATACACTCTCTTATAAATTGACAAACCGTTTTAAACTCCACTCGGAACAAGCCATCACTGATATCCATAACCCTATAGACTTACGCTCGCGATATTCAATTGTTTTCGCAAAATAATTGAACAGCGTCGTCCCGTTTTTGTACACCGCGATGCATGGTCACCCTACCGCCGGCGTTCCCTGCCAATCCCGCGTGATCGCCGCTGACCACACGTTCGTAAAATGTGGATAATTATTTCAGTTTTATATTAAATGTCAATTTTAAATTGTTTGTTTTTGTGCTGTTGTTGGATTGATGGATAATGGTGGGGAATACATTTAATTAAAGGTTAAATAGAGATAAGTATGTAAGGAGTAATTAGCCAGTCAAAGTTACAATGCTTCTAAAATAAAGACATCGTGAGCTTAAAATAGATGAGTGACTTCATTAAACTCCAAGTAAACCAACGCCGTAGTGAACGCAGGCGTTCGCTCTCTCATTGTCTTTCTATTGTTTAATTACGGTATTCGAAAGGTTGATTGTATGTACCTATGATGATCAATTAGCTTATAATGTTCTCACGGGATATAAAGGTAGCCATACACACTAGAATATACTTGTCAGGTTTGCCTGCACAGTTATACCTGTCAGTTTTTTTTTTTATGGTGGGTAAAAATCATCCAATCACAACTCCTGCTCTTCGGCGGAACGAAAAATAGTGTCATACTCTTACTGACTAAAAACCGTTCCTTCTAGCCTTCATTCCGGGGCTCGAGCTCCCTTTCGGATAACCCTGGCCCCAGTAGGATACCTGTCAGGTAAGCTTGTATGGAAACCTGCACAGTTGTACAACATAGACACTCCGTTTATAGATAGATTCTATATAGTGTATAACTCAACTGTATCAGCAAACCTTTCAGGTATACCGTAGCGTGTATGGCTAGCTTAAGTCAATTATCTATGAGCAATAGTGTACTGTAGACGCATGCGGGATAAAGGTGGGTTGGTCGATATCTTTCAATTTTTGGTTGTAGAACACAGAATACGTTTGTCATTTACCATTTTTCAGGACTCTGGAAATATTAAAAATTGCCTTAATTCATTAAACCCCGAGCGAATGCCCATTGTATTTATTGTGTCTCTAATTATCACGATTGAAGAAATAATTTAAAAAAAAAAACCTAAATTCAAACTCGCGGTCATCACTGCTTGAAAATATCAGTGGCCTCACCATCCCGTGTTAAAATGTAAGTCGTGCGAGCGAGAAAAAGTGGAGCTCTACACTATATATAGCTCCATTCCTTTAATAGTTCAGTATAGGTCGTAAAATGGATCGTGTTAAGAACTCGTCGTAGTTCTTAGGTAGGATATTGAATACATGACTTTACAGTCCTCCTATTGTCACTCGTGTGCATACATACATGTTAACACATCATGTAAGGCAAATCTATTAGTTGTCACCTTACAAAAAGAAGCTACTACCTATTTAAATTTAAAATCCGTCACTAAAAAGCTATACCAACGAGAGGAAACAGGGGGTAAATGCGCCAGTAATACTGACCCCCATTTTGAAGTGAAGTATTTTTAAAACTAGTCTGCTTTAGTCACTCACATAGACCTCATCATCATCATCATCATATCAGCCGAAAGACGTCCACTGCTGGACATAGGCCTCTCCCAAGCGTCGCCACAACGACCGTTCCTGTGCGTCACGCATCCATCGGATTGCCGCGACCCTGATCTCATCAGAAGATTTAAATTCACCCAACTGGCAATGGAACGAGCTATGCTCGGAGTTTCTTCGCGTGATCAAATCAGGAATGAGAACCATGGTGGAAAATGCAGGGATGCAAGAGACAAGTTGAACCAATGATTTTGTGAAGGAGGGTATCTGATGCATGTGAGAAGTACATGACTGATCGTTGCAGCAACATTTAGGGAAGGGCTACGTCCAGCAGTGGACGTCTTTTGGCTGAAACGGTGGTGACGATGATGAGGACGACTATAGCCTGAAATCCTGAATAACTTTGTAATGAAAGTACTTGACCAGACTCGTTGACTAGATCATCATTTTAGCAGAAAGACGTCCACTATTAGACGTAGGATTCCGTCAGGTGTCACCACAATGACAGGTCCTGTGCGTCTCGTTTCTATCGGGACTACGCTCATTCTGCTCATTTTTTTTAGGTGGAAAATCCCACTCCTGTCCCTTCGTTGCCTTCATACCAGGGCCGAGTTTTCCTTTTAGAAACAAACCTTTGGCCCCAACACGGTTCGCCCCTGCTGGGCCCCTACGGTTTTCTGACATCTCCTTGAAGCGCGCGTGGAACAGTACGCGCCGTCGAAGACTTGGGCTCAGTCCGAACGGTTGGACGGCGAGTTACGCTGAACTCTAAATTTTCAATTCAATAACTAGATTTTATGTGTGTTAGAAACCGTCTCTCGTTTAAATCAAATAGCATTATGACTATGAACTAAAGCCCCTTGCCCACGGCTACTTTTTGTAGCGATGCTGTAGTGCGATCACACCGATACAGTCGTGATAATTTCTTTTCCATAGCGCTTGCAAATGCGACAAACGCGCGTTAGAAGCGATGCTGTCGCGCGCTTACGAAACGCGCGACTTTATCGCTACAAAAAGTCGTCGTGGGAGAGGGTCCTTAGAGACCGTCTGTGTCTGACATTTAAATCGAATAACACTATGACTATAAACTAAAAGCCGTGCTTTTAGTAATAGCCAAAGATTTGAACGATTAACAAAACAATAAGTTAACATCTGTGCAATACGCACCTACTGCGCACAATACAAGTACAATCATAAAAATTGCTCATCCGTAAAATGTTCTTTAATAATATGCATTAACGTTCACGCACAATTTATTATGGACTCTATAATTTATAAGTTAAAGTTCTTAATTCCTTGTTCGTATCCTCTATTCATTAGTGACTCGAATCAAAGGGTTGGCAAATCCAACTTCTATTGTTAATAGTCACGCGTCTAACTTGGTATTAAGTATACGTGTTTTTTATATTTCCGTTACCATAGAAATTAATGCTTTACATTTGTATAGATGTTTTTAATAAGGGCTTTTTTATGCTTGTAGAAAAAAAACGTTTAAAGTTGTGCTTATTATAACGTTTCGTCACAGTGATGTATTAGGAATATTGTATTTGTAGATATCAGTGGACCGATAACCCACGGTGCTAACCAATTGATTACAATCTTTTGGTTAACATTGGCACTGTGGGTCATCAGTATTGCTTTTTAGTGGCGAATTTTAAATTCAATATTTATATAGGTAGTAATATAAGGTAATTAGAATTACCCACTTCAAGGACAAGTAGATTTGCCTTGCATGATGTGTTGACATGTATATATGCACACGAGTGACAATAGGTGGACTGAAGAGTCATAACATATCAATATCCTACTTAAAACCTTACCACGAGCTCTTAATGCGATCCATTTTACGACCTAAACTGAACTATTGAAAGGGATGGAGCTATATTAGGAGTGTAACTGTATCTCACTTTCTCACTCTCCCGATTGACATTTTAATACGTCATGCCAAGTCACATTGTGAGAATCGTGTGAATTCGTGATGGATACGTGACGAACAGGACCGCTCGTTGTGGCGACGTTGAGAAGAAGCCTATTTTCAGCAGTGGACAATTTCCGGCTGGTATGATGATGATACTTAAAGGTATGATTGATGCGCCAAAGTGAATGGTAAGCGTGGCTTGTAGCCACACACGGCCATCCAGGGCCATGTGGCCGAGTGAGAGAGTTAAGATAGATGTTAGAGTGTAACGAATTGTTTGATCTTTTTTGGCCAAGAGATTACTTTTTCTGTTGGTTCTTCTGTAAGGTCTTAAGACAAAAAAAGCATGTAAACACACTTATATCACCTAACAGAATTAAAGTCTGTAACATCAGTACTCACCACTATAATAATTGAGAAGTAATGTCAGTTTAAAAGCACATACGTTATTGCATCTTTTATGGGTTCATAAAATCTCTCTCGTCTCCGAAAAAAAAAACGACAAAGGTGTAAAATAAAAATCACTAAATGCTCACTACTGGAAGCGACACAGGAGCAAATTCGCACGATCCCACTTCCAACAATAACAAAACATAAGACGACAGCTAAAACACGCCGTAAACCGACAAACGCTACTTAAAACGCTCAGAACCCTAATAATATTAAAAACACAAACACCGCTGGGTGACATCTCGTAATTTCGATTCTAATTACATTTAATGTCCACTGTTATTTTTTCGAGTTTTAATGCGCGCCCGCCATAAAAAGATAATCACAAAAATAATTGAAACGAAATAATAAAGGCTGTAAGGAAAGGGGGGAGGGGGAGCGATTAATGACGGCTCGGGGAGGTGCGGGATAGTCAGCGCATTAAGGCCTAAATAATCAACATAATTACACTTTTTACCTTGGCATCCCCTTTTCACCCTCTAATAAGTGCCGTCGAAAAGATTCTCTATTTATATCGAGGATTTTATTTTAATGAAAATGATAGTTGAAGCGCAGTTTCGTGTTTTTGATGACAGTTTGTGGTGGTTCGTGTATTAAGGGTGGAACTCGGAAATGTGACCAAAAAAGTCGCAGCAAAATTAAGAATTAACCTTACACATTTTGACAATAATCCTTTGAAGAGGACAGTTAAAAAGGGTTGATACAAAGTGCTTTATCATTAAGCTACCTACTGATTTTTGACGTCAGGTTGAGCTGTGAGGGTCAGTGTCAATCTGCCAGAGCTGAATGTCAGAAACAACGACCATGGCCCTGAAACGCTATGGTCAACTGGTGGGGAAGGGAACGTAGAAACACTTGTGGGTTTTAGTCAGTAAAAGTCAGAGACAAGTTATTTGATTATTTTTCAAGTCAAAAAAGCATAGCATAGCTCAATCCGAATGGGTAATCTAATATAGCCCATATTGTTCCACAGCTGGACAAAGGCCTCCCTTCACTCTTTGCAACGATCATGGTTTCTTGCTTTCTTATTCCAATTCTTATGGAAGCCATCCACATCGTCCTGTCGTCTTCTTCGTATTCAGCCGCGGTCCCGTGTCAGTTAATTTTATTATATTATATCTAGTCTATACTGGCCTACTACTGGGCAAATTGTCCCTCCATTTCTTCCATTGTTACCGACTCTGAGCTACTTCTTTCCAAATCCCAAGGAAGATATTTAAGTCATCCGTACTTCTTTTTCTTAGTCTGCCGCGACCCCGTATCAAAAAAAAACTAGTGCCATCGTCTTTTCGCACAATAAATCCAACACCGGCGCCAATATTGCGAACCTCTTTTAATTATTTAACAAAAAGAAAGACTCATTCAAAAACAGAAATTAAAGGTCTTGATTACGAATCCTTAATACATTTAAGTATAAAACTAAATATATAGCAGTTTATAATTGGGAACGCAGCAATAAGTAAAGCGGGCACCCTTCTGCCGAAGAATCAGTATATAATTAAAGATAATGAGACGCTATTCAGATGTCCGTCTGGATCTTTTCGACGTGCTCAGCTGTGAAGCGATGGATGTGGCATATTTTGGAGAGATTTTTTTTTACGGCAATAAATATTTTTATAAATTCCGGACATTTTAGTAATAAAATGTTCATTAACAAAATGTGTAAGAAAATGTGTGGAACTTATAATTTTTTTTTTGTTCTGTGCCCTCAAACAGAGCGACGTATCGCGGCAGACCATAAAGGAGATGACGGGATGAACTAAACAGACTTCGCGAGGAAGACTGAAAGGAAGAAGTATGGGCCCGCGAAAGATAAAAGAAGTGGATGGTTTATTTAAGAGTGGGACAAAGCAGGCTAACAAAACAATAAACAGATACACTACAAAAACAAATCGAAACTAAATATTATTTTTTATAACGAACTAAAATATTTTACGTTTTTTCAGCACAAAAAAGTAAACAAGTGGTTTTTTTTAAGATTAAATATTTCTATCAAATCTATTCGCTACAGTAACAGGAAATCATAATTTAATATAATATTGGAAGATCGTCGAAATGTTCTTTCGTAACTCCCAAAGACATCCTTCACGAAATCACGACTGACGAAGACAGGGACTAAATGAAGGGGTTTTTAATTCAGTGAAATGGTAATACTTACAAATCTAGAAGCCTTTCGTTAATCAGTGTATTGAGTTGCGAATTTCTTATTTATTTTATGGTAAGCAGAATTTTAGCTTATTTTAACCCAACAACATTATTTTTTTCTCTCTCAAATATATTTTTTTTAATGAACTACACTCTCTTTACAAGGTATAATAAAGTTAATTAATTCAATTAAGTAGCCCGTTCAATTGATTACAAAAAAACAGTACATCTAATTTTATCACCCCAATAAATGACAAGCCCGGTTCGGACTCGTTTGTGTCTTTATTTATGACGTTTGATAGATTTAAGTGTAGCTACCGTAAAGTGAACTAATTAAATAAAGCTCCAATTCATTTGTAATAATACATTGCTGCTTTAAACAGAAGCTTAAATGGGAAATAATGAAGTGCAGTGGCGTTGGATAGGCATTTAGCAGAACTATGGCGATACCCGCTACAATGAGTTGCGCCTGATTCGGACAGAATATAATCGGACACAGTGTCCGAATTGACACATTTTTATTTTAATATTTTTTCATTGATGATTCGGATACATAAAGTTTAGTACAGTCAGATAAAAAGTTTTAAAATATAATATATGGAAAAAAAGCTTTACCAAAAATCTTTTAGGCTGGATTTATGGCGGTAACTTCGGGCAATGAACTTTATATTATACTAGCTTTTGCCCACGGCTTCACGAGCGTACATAAAATATGTAGCCTGTGTCATTCAAGAATAAAACAACTTTCCATCGGTGAAAAAATTTTAGCGATCGGACCAGGACTTTCAGAGATTACCACCTAGAAACAAAAACAGACTCTTTACATTATTAGTGTAGATAGGAAAAAAGCTTTACCAAAACTATTCTAGGCTGGATTTGAGGCCGTTACTTCAGGTAGTAAACTTTCTAATTATGTTTTAAGATTTTTTTTATCTGACTGTACTAAACAGTTTCAATAAATTTGGTGGTGTCCAAATCGTCAGTGAAAAAGACTTGAAAAAAAAATGTGCCGATTCGGACACTGTGTCTGAATATAGTGTCCGATTCTACAGCAACTCGTTACAATATCACCCCGCTCTCCCCTTTACACGAAAAAATATAGAAACGCAAGCGTACACCAACGTCTAATTAAAATGATTAACTTAATGGTCTTAGTCATTAGCGATTTTAATTCTGAATCGTCTATTTTTTTCTTTCCGTTGAAATTATAAGTTGGACTACCATTTTACGATTGGCATCGCGATTCTAACATTTACGAGCAATCGTAATATCGCCATTGTAGTTTGTATTTGTTTGTTTAGCCGGAGAACGATAAACTTAGCTGTTTTAGTTGTTTAAGTTTAGTTTATATTAATTTTAAGCTTATTTATATAAGGTATAGCTTGAAATAATATCTTAGGACATTTTTCGATAACTTTGTTGATTTTTATTTTAGAGACATAGGTACATTTTGTTTAAATTCAATTATAATGATGTAAAAAATGAGGTTAAGACGCCCATGTTAGTTTAAATTTAAAAAAAAACTTTATTTTCATACTAATTACAATTTTTTTTTTTTTGTATTTGGTAATCGCTAGCTCTGAGTGGAGCAAGAGAAAGTGGGAAAAAAGACTAAAAGTCACCCTCAAGGGCGTCTTTTAGTCCTTTTTCTTTAACTCATTCATTCATACAGTCCTGCAGACTAACTCTGCGATTTCGAACAAATATACAATACATTTTTTTTTTATTATTAATAAAGCTTGCACCATTATAATATACCTGATGGTATGCGTTGATGTGGATGGAGCACGTCGACGACCGGCGTAAATCTAGTGTAGCTCTACAAGTCTAGTTTCCGTATAAAATATATGGAGACCGATGCGCCCAGATCGGCGTTCGTGGCACACGTATGCGCTGTTTAATTCTACCTTTTAAAAAGTGAACTAGTGTAGCTCTACAAGTCTAGTTTCCATAGAAAATGTATGTAGACCGACGCGCCCAGATCGGCGTTCGTGACAAACGTTTGCGTAGTAAATTCTTCCTTCTTCCTTAAATACAATATCCGAACAGCTATAAATGCTCTACAGCGATCAGTTATCATCCTCATTTGAGTCGACCTATTCACGGCTTCTTGCTCCCCCATGAAAGCTTGTCGGTTCTAACCGACACAGGAGCAACAAAGCACAACTTTCGGTCAAGGGTACGCTCCCGACATGAACCCCTTCCCTTGTATTTATTGGTTAGAAAATGATACAGGTTTCGTTTACGATATTTTGTACTTGGTTTCTGGGATTTTATTAATTAGATTTGGACCGTGTGTTAGGTAAATTTTGATAGTAAGTTGACCTTTATTGACTAGTTGCTTGTATGTTTCAAAAGAGTTAGTTAAAGAGCAAATGAAGGAACACACGTGAACTTTAGTTAAAAAAAGGCAGACACTTCCACTTCGGTTATTTATTGATATCTCATCTAAAACAAAGCTTGTATTGGTAAAATTAACAGTAAATCGACGTTTTATGAATGGTGATTTTTTTTTCGGACAAAAAAATCTTCTTATGCATCGTGTTTTAACAAATTTTTTTAAGACAATTGACAAAGACAATTAAGATGTATATATGTATGTTAATAAAAGCTATGACACAGTCATTTGAAAAAAAAAAAAAAAAAAAAAAAAGACAATTGACAAATTCTTGAATTTCATTTTTACTGGTATTTTTTACGCTGAGCAAGTAAAATAAATGCCTTCCTATTTCATCTCTCTTAATTTTAATTTATATCTTATTATGATCATTATCTTCCTACAATAAAATTTCAAGATATAGATCTAGACTAAATTGAGATGTAACTCTTAAAAAATATTAATTCAAAATGAGCACGAATAAGCTCTAATTATTATTTTAATGCGCAAACGCCTTCGCATATCCCTGCTGCTAATCATAGATTAATTCATAAAGTCAGACGAGACACGCCCATAAATTAAAACAGATTTTAGCGCTACCATTGAACCCATTAAAACATTATTTCGTATTTCGGCAAAGACATAAAACTTATATTGTAACGGAAAGAAAAAAAACCGGCCAAGTGTGAGTCGGGCTCACGCACGAAGGTGTCCGTACCATCAATAGAAAAAAAAACCCAAAATAATCACAATCGTCGTAAGGGAGCCCTACTTAAATATTTATTTTATTCTGTTTTTAGTATCTTTTATTATAGCGGCAACAGATATACATAATATGTGAAAATTTCAACTGTCTAGCTGTCACGGTTCATGAGATACAGCCTGGTGACAAACGGACAGATAGACAGGCGGATGGACAGCGGAGTCTTAGTAATAGAGTCCCGCTTTACCCTTTGGATACAGAACCCTAAAAAATGAACGTTAATAATTATGTTAATGATTTTAAAATTATCACTTCAAACAAACCGCACAAGATGGCGGACTATTATTACTTTATACTGTAATGTGACGTCATTAAATGAGGTAGTAATTATTATTCGGACAGTGTTGCTAGCCCTGTGTTATCGTGGTATAAGCAACGGCTAATTAAAAGATACATCAAAGATCGACAAGTAATTACAACGCGCCATACTAATTAGTTTGTTTTGTTGATTTTTTTATATGGTAACCTTTTCGAAGATGGAATTAATAACGAAGCTGTTTACGAGTATTGTCAGCGTTGAATTATCGACTATTTGTCAAATATTTCTGAGAATTTTGTTGCTTGGTACGAGTTGTGAGTTTTTAAGGCATTCTCTATGTAGGAGTCTGTGGAATTGGATGTGTTTTTTTTTTTCTGGTAATAAGGAACAAGGTTTCATTGAGACGTCCTCGAAAATATAGATTGAAGTTT
Source organism: Mythimna lalbum (assembly GCA_949319445.1). NCBI lineage: Eukaryota > Metazoa > Arthropoda > Insecta > Lepidoptera > Noctuidae > Mythimna > Mythimna lalbum. The sequence continues at coordinate 16,724,080 of OX439358.1, read as the reverse complement.
TTTTTTTGTATTATAAACTAGTGCTAGACTGCGATCCCACCTAATGGTAAGTAGTGATAGAGTCTGTCTAAAAAGTCAAATAACTTGGGAATTTTTGAAGATATACTTATATTTGATACTTTTTATAAGGTTCTTCCATTAGTAAATAATGATCAAGATCTCTTAATTAACCTTGATTATTGAACCAGTGTTGACTAGAACAAGAAGAAGAAGAAAGAAGAAGAAGAAGAGAAGAAGAAGTTTGCCTTTTTAGACAGACTATACTAATCGTTGATGGTGAGGTGCACTGGTTTTGAAGACACCCAAATTATTGTATATATCATTTAATTTAATATGAAAATAAATATTAATTTTTCTGAATTTATAAAAGTGAGATGTAATAGATAGATACTAGATATTGTTTAAAAGTAATGACGTTATCGAAGTAAAAACAAAGTAACAGATGTTTATCAAACGACTCAAAAATGCTAATCAAAATTCTTTATGAGGTGTTGAGAACAATGTAAAGATTGTGTTATAACTGCTGAATAATGGCTTCTTTTATAACACCAAACATCATCAGTAAGCATTGCAAGAGTATCATAAAACAAGAAAATTGTTGTAGGCTGGCGTTGAAAATCAGCGCTATGGTTTTGTTACGCGGATGTGACACATATCTTCCTAATATATCATAGTTATGGTTATTGTTATGTTTTATAGTATGCCCATTTTTGAAGCAAATAAACTCGTTTTTTTTTCTAGTTTAAAATATCTACAACGGTGTCGACTCCACGCCGTCCTCTGTCCTCAAAAGGCACCGTTCATTAATGAGGCGTAATATTTTCGTAATTAAGTTACGCACTGGGAAAACAGCGTTATAAAACATTGTGTAACTCTGCGGTCTTACATTAGGATAGATAAGCGATTGATTAGCAGTTTCCTCGTACCGCTAATGAGACCTCATTAATACTTAATTAGACTTGAACGATATTATTGTTCTTAAAACACGAATGGAGATACTGAAAAACTGGTCGGTGTATTTGTTATGGAAGTTTTTGAATGTTTTAACTACATTTGGTGTGTTAAAAATGTCGCTTTACTTTACCAAGTTATTATATTTAAGGCGCGATATGACTGTAGAATGTTTGGTTTTTTATTTTCGTGGTAGTGCTCCATAACGTAACTCTAAAATGTAACGAACTGGAAACATAATTTGCATAATTACAATGAACAAATTTTTATCAAAAAACACTGCTATGTTTGACACGTTTTTTGTGTAGCCAGCCATTAATGTCTCACAGCTGGGAAAAGGAATGTCACTTTGTAGAATGTTAAATTAATTAAGACCATTCGATAAGTATTGATAAATGGACAAGTTTCTTTGAAATGGCACTACTCAATCGGAAACCACCCTCGATGTGGGACCACCTATTTAGTATTAATAACAATAACCTTTATTTCGGATAATACAATCCACAAAATCAGTAAAATATAGAGTCTTCATCATCATCTGCTTGCCCTCATCCCATGTTACTTGGGGTCGGTGCAACACGTTTTTTTCTTCTATCACTAACCCTCTTTTCTTTCACATCAGTCCTCACAGTAAAGTTCTTAGTAAGAAATACAAAAATAAACTCCCTTTTCTTACACATCAGTCCTCACACAATTAATAAAGTAAGGAAAACAAAAATGAAAACGAAAAAGCTAAAGATGTTAATAAACAATTCGATGGTACGCAATTATTATCCATCGCTCATGTATTGTTCTAACTGGAGATTGGTCTGGTGTACATACATCAGACCAATCTCCAGTTAGAACTATTAGCTTTTTTTCTTTCTTTCAATAAGTATGCCGATATTCCGTGGGCAGCGTTCGTGCTCCACAATATACTACCTACTAATAATACAACCCTGTTCATCCGACCCCAAATAACAAGGGACAAGTGCAGGAAGATGATAAGATTATGATAAGGAACATAGTGATAGCGTGATGGGTGACAGGACAGTATGGAACAAAAAAAAAGTGTGGCACCGACCCCAAGTAATATGAAACAAGAGCAGGAAGACGATGAGAAGATTAAGATAAACGGAGAGGTGAATCAGAAAATTTCAAAATTCAGTGCATCCTTGCCGCAAAGACTTAAACTAAATAGGTCACAAAACAATCGTAAAGCAAATATCCCTCTTAGTTTCTATGCAAAATATTTCCGCTTCTATCCCCCTCCTCGGAAGGAGACACTTGATTTAAACAAGGTTATTATACTAACGATTCGACGGGAGACGGTTTAAACAATCATAATAAGTAGCCACATCCCTCTGTGCTTGCCGCGAATCTAACATACACTCGAAAATGTTTCAATTGGCTGTATGGGCTTATCAAGGACGATGCGGTTAGGAAGTAACGAACTAATTTAATTACTGATTTATGATTGTTAATTAAAACTGCAGCTAGGGCTGTAGTATTTTTTATCTTTCTTGTCAAATACTCACTTATAACAGTTGAAAAATATACTTATATCAACAATAAAAAAAAAATTGGTAACTTTAGGATAATTATTTACCAATGTAAAACTATAGTTCCTTGAAAACCGAATTGAATAAGGAAAATAGAAGTAATTAAAACCATTATTGCTACATACTACCATAATAATTTATTCCATCAAAAAGAAAGAAAATTATCCGCTTTCAAAAAACAGATAGACACCACCAAAACGAAGTTCCATCCAGAACGAACGAAAAATTTAAAAGCCATGAAAATATTTGTGAAAATAAGAAAGAGCAAATCTCAATGGCTGGGACGTGTTGAAAGAATACCGGAGGGAAGAGTGAATGAGGACAAAGCGAACAAGGATAGAGGAGGAACGGTCTCGGAGGTTCGAAGCAAACAAATGATGCGTTTATTCGGGGAAATGAAGCCAATCTTTGGATGTGGCGCTGACTAGTTGAAACGGGAAACTTCTTTGTTGAATATTTCGAAGTGAGATGTAATAAATACGGTGTGGGAAAAAAATAAAGGGTAGAAAGCTTGCATGAGAAGTGACAACCGAAGAAGTAAGATGTTGTTTTTTAGGTGGGAATTCATCAAACCAGTTCCCCAGTGGAGAGAGAGGGATTGTCAGATGTTACTGATTAAAACTTTCCTGTACTCTTTTAATTACCCTTAGCGTTCCAGAACCGCAGTGAATTTTTGGTCAATCCCGCAAATATGGTTTTGATGTGATATTCAAAAATGGTTAAAGAAATATATCTCACATATTTTAGCATTGTATAATATTTTTGCTGTTGAAGCATTTAGCTTCGTGAAACTTTTTTCATGTATATACTGGGATTGAGATTTGAGATTGAACTCATAGAGTTTTGAGACTTTAGGATGTCTGCCTTCACAATTAGCTATAGTATCAGTTCTGTATCATAGATTCATCAATAAATGTGTATAAAAACTCAGACAAGTTTATTTAAAGAGAGCATTACAAAAATCATGGTTTGTTTGACAATACAGAAACTAGTTGATCAGACGTTGTAGAATTTGAAAGATATCGAGTTGAACACAAGACTGATTCTATTTCTGGACGGTCTTCTAAAGACAGTCGTGTCAATTACAGTGCAAACTGTTTCGTGTCGGTTCACTGCAGAGCCAGCATTTAGAATATAATGCACCTACTTAGTGTAGCTAGTCTTGGTGCTATTAAAGATGCAGCAGGTAGTTTATGGGGGTAAAAATGTTGAAGCATATACATATCTATACTAATCTTTACCCCTAGTACGTTAGATTTAACAAAGTATATTTTTATTTTAAAGATTTTCCATAAAAACTAACCATGCCAAAGTTTACCATCTAACAAAACGTCGTGTGTGATATTTTATTATTAATTGTGATAGGTTTTTTTGATCATTTCTTCTTTTCGAATCCATGGATCTTTAAGCTGTTTGAGCTTAATAGGTGCTACGTTAACTGCAGCATCGGTGGCATCATTAACTCTTCCCAAAGTGCAGGTGTATGGGCATCTTGGGCACTCTAGTGCCCAAGATGCCCATATACCTGCACTTTGGCACTAGAGTGCCCAAGATATGAGTGCGGTATCCCTATTCAGAACATGAGCCACACGTTGGCCTTCCAACGCTGTCTTATGGTACGTGTTCGCCACTCAAAAACCTTTCGAGCTATGTGCTCTGCCCATTATCTCTTAAGTTTGGCGATTTTATCAGGCTTCAGTTTATTACGAGTATAACTAACGCATCCATATCTATCGCTATGAGTAAGAGTATGTTCATAAACGAGTATATACACTTTACAGTTGCAATTATTTCAAAGATAGGAATCAATCAATTAACCTGAAAGAAATAAAGTGATGTTAAATAAATTAAAAGTATAGTTTTAACAATAACTATAAAATGAAATATAAGAAATTTGGTCACTAGTAATTTCAACCCTTTAGTTCTATGCTAGTTATTAATAATGACGCACACGCATTTTATACAATTCTTTGTCCAGATGTGTTGCAGGTGATAAATGCCCGTGTTTTAATTCTCACTTGCCTTTATTTATTGCTATAGTTTTATTAATATCTGATGATGATACAGTAGTCTTATATGTATAGGGTTAACACCTTGCCTTAGAATATTTAGGGGCTTTTTTAAAGTTTTTGAATGGTTTGGTTTATGGCTATATAAATCCGGGCAGTTCTTCTTCAGTAATTAGCTTTTACTAGCCAATTTATTAAAGACCGTCGGACATTAACTCTTAGTTCAAGCTTGTGTCCTTTCTTGGGGTTCAAGCTTACTCCAAACTAAATATCATTACAATCGATTAAGTAGTTTAATAAAAAAACACAATAATATAAAAAAATAAAAGGACGGAGAGCTGATATTTTCTTACTAAAGCATATAGATGACTCAGTGATTAGGATTTCGCTGGCTTGTTATCTATTTGAAGTGATGTACCTGATGATCAATATTGTACACTTAGTTCGCAATATTTTTTTTGACTTAGACTCTTCAATCTATCGGCTTTAAAAACATGTTAAAATGCTGCCATTACATTAGTTAGAAAAAATATCAAATTGAATACACTTCCTCTAATTCTATTACACTTAACACGCACTGGGCTCGCGTGGTGGATTACGGGCTATTCCCTCTCCCAGAGAGGAGGTCTGAGTCTCAACAGTGGGAATATTATGCCTTATAAGACCGATTATGCTATGCTATGCAGTATGCACTAGTATCACTTAGGGCACTTTAACATCTAGCTCATATTTTGAACAGGCTGATTATGCTTATACTGCTATCAACTAAAATAAAATCTCAACTTCTTTACAACTCATTCACAAATCCACAGCAAACCTACTTCACGCAGCCATCTGGCTACATTCAACTAATAAACGGATTTCGGAACTCAAAAACAAGTGACAATTAGTTCTGTCCTAATTTTAGAACAATGAAATGAATCATCCTATATTGTACATCTATTGTTTAGTTAGCAAGTACTAAGTGATATAAAAGTTCTATAAATAGAACTAATTTGTCCAGTTTAGTTTTAGCACCAAAGACAGTGTCAATGTGTGGATGATAGTGATAATGTTTGGAGTGCTATTTTTAACCAACTTTAAAATATGGAAGGATTATATTTTTTTTCATTACGTTCACTACCTCAGAATTCCGTCATTTGTGAACGGATTTCGAAAATTCTTTTTACCTGAAAAGATGATAATGATTCGCAAATTTTTAACATTGAAATCATCTCTATATTTTTTAATCTTTCTTGGTGTGAGGAGGATTAATTTAGTCTTTTTTATTATGGATACGCTCGCGTTTGCCCTCTTTCTCTCATTTATTATTGAATATTTCCTTGTGTAACATAATATTAAGTGTTTCATAATAAGTGTTTCAAGGTGTTGTGAAACAATTTGCAAAGAGAATATGATGATCTCATACACACCTTAGCGTCATCTCTTGATGACATATATAAAGTTAATATTATAAGAATCCCAAATTGTGTTCTCAAATCTGACGACCAAGGACTGCTTTCGGAATTGAGTTAAACAGTTAAGACCATAATCAAACCATATTTTGCTACTTTTTTTGTGGTGGGCAATTTATCAGAGAGCAGTGGTGGCCAAGTGATTATTACCCCGAATTACAAAGCTCGGGTTCAAACCCAGCCAGGCGCATAACCTTGAGTAATTTGTTTCATCATCACTGCTCTCAAAACGGTGAAGGAAAACATCGTGAAACCAGCATGTCCTAGGACCAAAACTTCGAAGACAAGTGACATCCACCAACCCGCACTGGGTCCGTGTGGTGACTGTCTGTCGTTGTGAATACTGTCCATTCCCTCTTTTAGAGAGGAGGCCTGAGTCCCAGCAGTGGGCAAATTACAAGGTTTATTACAACTAACAATTAATTCCACATGGAGGAGGTGGAGCGAAAGGAAGTGTCAGACGTTTTTGTGACACAAGCCCACCTGTGTATCTTTAGTTGTCCTTTGCCTTCTAGAACTACGGTGATTCTTTCAAACTACTGCCCAAAATTGGATAACTGTCCAACTTAAGTTTAAAATGAAAGCCTTGAACACAAACTCTGTATTCATTCATGAACGGACCGCGAAAAAGGTTTGTTTAAATATCTAATCTTGAAATGAATGGAAATCAGAAAATTTGTTTCAAATAGACCAATAACAGGGCTTTTAGAATTGACAAAATGTCGATCAGTAAAAAAAAATTAAGCTAAGTTGCACGTTCCAAAGCGTAAATCGCTATGGAGAAGAAAGTGCAAGAAACTCTATGGTCATCTCTGGGGTTCCAAAATACAGGCTTGATGCGCTGGAGTCGATTGAGAGGCTAGCCAAGAGAATCATCGGCAATGATGATTGTAGAGTCAAAGCTCCAAAGCCTTTAGAATCGCCGCCGAGTTGCTAGCCTGTTGGTTTTCTATCTTTTACATTTCAGAGAATTGCAGAATCTAATTCCGCCAAGTCCATTCCATTATGGGACCACTAGACGTACTGCGTTGCGCCACCTGTACATGGTAGACCCACCCATACGCAGATAGCGTTTTGTGAACATTCATTGCGCGTACAGCCAAGGAGTGGAATTCCCTGCCGGAGTCTGTGTTTCCTGATCGCTACAACTTAGGGGTCTTTAAATTAAGAGTGAATAAGTTACTTCTAGGTAAGCGTGCTCACCACATCATCGCTTACCATCAGGTGAGATGGTGGTCAAACGCAAGCCTATCAAAAAATAAAAAAAGAATATAAAAAAAAAATTTATAACCTAAAAATAAGTATAACCACGTGTCTGATATTGTAAATAGTTACAGAGCATAATAGTAAATAGTTACTACAAGGTTATGGCTCCGGCCAATCCTTCACATGGAATCCCTTTATTTCCCCCCCATACGTACGTTTTCCTGTTGGTACCTACTCAACACATTGGATTTTTGTCGAATAAGGTAAACAATTATAATTATTACTTATTTTCCTTATATTTTACACGATTATGAGCAGCTGATACTATTCATGTTTTGTACCAACAGGAACTTTAACTGTTTATAAAGAACTACAATGAGTCGTCAACTAATATTAGTTTTATAAATTTCATATGTCAAGGAAAATAGGGTGTTTTTTGAGGTGAGAAATCATCTAATAACTTATACCGCTCAAGTGCGGAGTGGGAGTGTAAAACTAGAACTACATTAGACCTGCACACGTGGACCACGCCTGATTTGTACGTAGAACGAAGCCGCGTGCGGTCGCGTGGCGTGGATCTGGTGTAGCTCTACATAAAAATGAATGGAGACCGACGCGCCCAGATCGGCGTACGTTGCGTTCTAGCTATGTACCTTCAGTTGCCTTTTGCGTGCAGGACTACGGGTTACTTTTTTAGAAGTCCTTCTAAAGCCTTAGTGGGCATCAACGCTGGTGGGCCTTTACAGTTTAAGGAAAACAAAATTACGTTTTACTACAGATAAAATAACATGTTTTGAATGAAGCTAGATTATTGAATAGACACTGGCTCTGTCTAGTGTAAGCTGAAAGTAGATGTAGGAGCTTAAGTCAGCCCTTTTCAGAGGCCCTACCACAAGCTCATCGCGATCTATTTTACGACCTAAATTTCTCCATTTATGCAGGAATGGGTATCCTGTTTAATAATCAAAAAGTATTTATGAGAAATTGATATTGATTTATGAATAATATCTATAATTTTGGTGAATGATGTTTTTTTTTAGTTTTGACAGGAACGCGCTTGCCTAGAAGTAATCTATTCTCTCTTGACTTAAAGATTCTCAGGTTCAGAATATTATCATTAATACTTTTTTTTAAATATATAAAATAATAAGTATTATGGTAAAAAAAACTCATTCCGGCAAGGAACGCCAACTGTCACTTAGAATGTTCTTTCTTAAAAGGGTCGAAGTCGGTACGACGCTGAATGTACTAAAAACAAATAAAAAAAAACAAAAGCGCGAAAGTCGATACCGACGACTTCAACACTAACATTAAGTCGATACTCCGACTTAATATACATTAACGAACGGATTAAATGGCTCCATTCATCAACGTCACCACAAAAATGCTATTTCCACACAAAATTAGGCACTCACCTACACTTAGAGGATTTCGCGAACAATCGTATCCCAGACTAATAACTACCAAATGAAGGGTTGCAAGCTCTCCGAATTTTAATGAAATATTTGATTTATGCCCACCAAGCTTCAGGTAGCTTATTATAAGAGTATATCATTAAACATTACATATATAATTAAACCGAATCTTAGCCTCAAGCTACCCCAATTTGGAGCCGGCCGCTGCATTATAATTTTAATAAAATTGCCCGTTGTCCAATAAAAAAGTAAAAAAAAAATAAAGTAATAATAAGAAAATTATAACACATCTGATTGATGTATTATTTGGTAATTTATTGGTTGTAATTACATCGTGTAATAATGGTCGATAATGCTGCGAGACGGCGGAGTGAGGGCACGATTTATTAGTATTTATTAAAGTATGAATTATTGTATAATTACTGGGATGGGTGCTTCCAAACTAAACAGAGCAGTTGTTTTAGGGTTGAATTTATGGGCAGTTCTGAGAGTCGATCTAATCGAGCTTGTTTGCGATGTAATTCGGGCGCCGTGGCTGCTATAAAACTATGCGATGAGTGTGTTTGTGAGCTCAGCCGGACTCTGAAGCAAAACCGGAGTAATGATAACTCAATTTTGATGTGAATGTGTTATTGTATTGCTCTAGTTTCGGTTAAGAATATTTATGGAGGTTTTTGAGTAACTTACGATGTATTCGAGAGTTAAGCTTGAGCTAGTGATGGAGGCTTGTGTTATGAAAATAATAGTTTTACTGTGTTTATGTTGTTGCTCTTGATAAATTTCGAGAAAATTGCAAATAAATAGGTACAGCCATTTATTTTGTGATAAAAGTTATTTCCCGCTTATTTCTCTAAAATAGATATTTTAAACAAATGTTAAGTTTATCTTTACTTAACTTATTAAGTTTAGAAAATAGCTCAAAAAACTATTTTCTCTTTTTAAGCACCCATTACAAAACTGTGTGGTCCACACTAATCCCATAATTGATTTTGACAAACAGCTCTCATCGTAAAATCGATAAAATTTAATCGATACCATATGTCAAATGGGGCCATCACTACGTACAAACTAATTCAGTTGATCCCCGCGATCGACTAACGTATCGATAAATAAGATGAATTCTTCAAAAGAATTAACCTTACATAAACAAACATTTGTAGTGGTTTGTTAATAGTTTTTACTGGCCCTTAATGCTACACACGTCGTTCCGTAGATCGTACTTAAGATAAAATAGTTTACAGATGCGTACAAAAGCTGTTATTACGCGCTTCACATAATTTATGCATTGACAATTTTAATTACCTCAACCGTATGCAAGTTGGTTTTTATAATGAAGCCGAATGAATTTAACTTTCACCTTAATTATTATGTTTAAAATAAGTTTTCGTGTTGTTCGGAGTCTGTGAAATGTTGCTTTAGTGGCCAGTGCCTGCGTTTCTTTCTTTTTTTGAACGTTCGAATTTAAAAAATTTGAATTAAGTGAATTGCTAAAAAATATTCTACCAAAGCTTTCAATAAACCCAATATTGTCTAGCTTAATACTTTATAGTTCTAAATTTAAATTGTGAAATGAAATGATCCCGTTTAAAAGAAAATCCTTCTTATAAGTACTAACTTCTAAATGTTACTTCAAAGACTAGTTCAATCTTAATGGCTTCGACAAAGTCCACTTAGTGTTCATCAAGTCTATCGTGATCTACAAATAAACTGTGCCTAACTACAAGCTACGTACCGGAGCCACTGGCAAATAGGAAGTCCCTTTGTAGGGAAGACGTCTTCAAGTAGGGGTAAAACAGCTTGCCGCCGTCCTGGGGACTGCCGCCGCAACTGAACAATAAGAAACTCTATAGAAATACCATGTTAGACAAAGTAAAGCAAAGAACGGAAAAGTCAAGGTATAAACTTCGCTACTTCGGTGTAATCTTCCCGCCTAGTTAAGAAGGGACTCCTCAGGCGTCCTCCCGTGCCGTCGAGGCGGTGGGAGGGGGATGTAAAGAACGCGCGGCGCTGCGCGATTTTTCAACCAAGACCACGTGTTAGCCACGTGCATGAAAACTTTTTGGAGAAGTTTTCCCTCGCGTGCGTTTGGCGCTCCTTTTTTTATTGAGAGCTCGACTTCCTCCGCGGTTTTTTTTTTCCATATCGCGTTCTCTTTACGAACAGTGGTATTGACTGTTTTATAGACCATTTTGTGCAGTTACGATACATTTTATAGACGGATAATTTGAAAATGAAATGCGCGTAATTTTTGAATTTGTTCAAAAACGTTTTGTCGGTTTAAACAAAACTGTTTTCGATATTCAAATTGTAGCCGTTAAAGTACGTATTCGGAAAGATTAGAACTTATGGATATTAAAAATTAAAATACGTCGATTAGTTCCAAATTTTGGAATGATCATTAATATTGATTGATACGAGCCGTGTCTAACACTCATAAAATTTATTGATTATCGACGTCAGATTTCACCCACAGACAAGGGAATTATTAATAACGTAATAGTAATAAAAGAGCCGCTTTCTCAACACAATGCATCACTAGACTAAACCATTTTGCAATCAACATATCAACTAAACCGTGTCTAGAAAATTCTTAATTGAACTAATGAGAAGTAATTACAATTTTTATTGCGGCCATAATGATTACGATGCCTTAAAATAATAAAAGCAATTAGACATTGATGGGCGTAGCTGAGTAGTTTATGGTTGTCTCTGTCGCACTCAAGACTCTGGTCGGCTCGCGGGAGACACCACGATCAGATGTAATTGTTTGAACGGTTATAAAAGTTGATGTCAGAGACGGTGTTCTGTTTGTCGTAAAATGGCGAGATGTTTCCATTTCCAGCGTTTTAATGTTAAAAAAATATATTTACGTAGACCTAGATGTATAAGTATACAAATCGTGGACGATTGTTGCTGACACAATTGAACAATCTAAATATTAATCAAAGCTTCAGAATTTTAATGACCGCGTGTACAATTAAAATGACTGATTCATAGCAAAGAAGTTGGGATACAAATGAGTCACGTGATATACTCTAATTAGGTACAATGGACGAAGAATTCAAAGGAATAAAATGATGCGATCACGTCTAAATACAACTAACGAATAGATTAGTCTGTGACATCGCGAGGGGCTTATGATTGACTTTTGCGCGGGTACACACCGAAATGCTAATGATTCTAGACGAAAATCCATATATTTTTACTTCTTATAGACTGTATTTTTTTTTTTGATTTTTTTTATTTATATTTATAATGTTTGATATTTTTATGTTAGTAGGTGTTTTTTTTTTTGTGAGTCATAAAACATTTTTCTTTCGGTTTTATTTTTATTTTTCTCATTTTTTTTTTCTAATAAAAAAGTAAATAGTTTTCTTTTGTCTATTCTCTAAACAAATATGTATGAACACGTGAGATTAAGTTATTAAGTTCATATGATACTTTACAAAATTATCAAAGTATTAAACATTTTGTCTCATGATATTTTTTCTTTCTTTTACATATTGTTATTTGTAATTTGTGTTGTGTTATTAATATTTTGTACTTTTTTAACATTGAGATTTTCCTAAGATTTTATTCTTTAAAATTATAGCTGTCATATTATCTATTTGTCAATGACAGATTTAGTTACTCAAATAAGATATTGTCAGGGGAAAACAAGGGTTAGAAAAAAAAATTGGAAAATAAAGAATGGTAAGAAAACACCGGAAAAATAGTTCTGTTGTAATTTTTATTCAGAATACATATTGAATATCTATCATTTAATAGATCGACATATCTAGATATCAAAAGGTAATAAAAATGATAATTTCAAAGAGTTAACACACGTCAATTTTTATTATGGAAAAAGAGGAGGGGAATAAATAAGAACAAAAAGAAATAACTTTATATGCGCAGGAGCATGTTTGAACATTGTCTAGAAAAAGTTATCGTGTAATCAATCTTTCTACCTAATTATATTTTTATTGTGTCATGTGTTGCGATAGTCTATTATTTGTATATTTTCTTTTGTTTTTTTTATTATTCACGGTAATTGTAATTGATCTTTGTTAATGATCGATTTTATTAATTTATATAACGTTTTATTTTTTTCCTCAATTTCTTTGAATGATAGTTGTGGAACTTTTTTTCTGTCTTAAGTTTTTTTTTCAAAACTTGACGCGGTTTGATTTTAACCCTTCAGATACCGTCAATTAGAGACACAATAGTAAGATAATAGATGCGCGGCCACCGGTGGTCGCTTGGGGATTCATGAATTAACGACTTTAAAAAGTAAATAGGTTTTATTTATTATGGTGTAATAGTGACTAAAGGATTTAAATACATAATTATGCAATTTGAGGTTTTAAGTATAGTTTATATAGAATGAAAAAACTAGATCAATGCATGAAAATGTAATTAAAATTAGATTATGTGTTACTTTTCATTCATAAGAAAAAATAATGAGTCTATTTATATTCAATTTACAGTTTCCATAAATTTGTTAATTTTCTTATTAGAATATTTTATGGTTGTAACATAAATTAATTTAAATATTCTAAAACACAAATTAGGTGTTACATTTTGAACATAATAGTGATTTTATCAAAAAATAAGTGGGTGATAATAAAATGATGTAATGAATAACGATCCACTTAATATCATAATAATGAGAAAATTAATGATGTAGTCATAAATTTATGCTCTAATGATAATGCACCTGTTTTTATCGTTATAATCAAATTACTTTTCAAATTAGGTGTTGAACTGTCGAAATGAATATTTAAATAACTTTTCGATTAAAATAAAAAAATTAAACAAACTAACTTCAACTACAAAAAGATATTCAGTACTCGTTCGGATACACGCATGATGATGCACTTTAAACGAAAAATCAATACAGCCTACAAAAAAAGTTGGGCAAAGAAAAGAAAAAAAGTAAAAAAAATACCTACAGAAAAACGCGACACATGTATTCGAACCAATCAGCTGTTTGTTGGCTTCGTTCGCCCCGCCCCGCGTAACTTTTCCTCTTTGGCACGTCAAAAATATAACCATTCCATCATTTTCCCGATACGTGTGATAAACTTTTTTTAAAGTATTCAATTTCTTTTTTTATCTCGCTCTCTGTCCCACATTTGTTCTTTTTCTTACTTAAACTTCCTGATGGATATTAAATCTACTAGACGCGGACACGCCGCTGACAAAATATAATTTCTTTTGAGTTCGATTAAATGAAAAAAGAAACGTTTTGTTCAACAAAACCGTTTCCTTAAAACTAAAAAACAAAACGGTTTCAGGAATGATTATTTTTTAGATAAAAAATGTAAAGTAAAACTATGAAAACAAAACTTATTTCTACAAGAAAACACAAAAGCAAGAAAATACATTGAATAACAATACAAAACTCAACACTTACAATATCCCAGAAGTTAAATTACAGTAGGTAGTTCGAGCTTTAGATTTGTTTTAGTAGCAGTGACGTTGTTAATTAGCCGGCGCTCGCTGATTCATCACTTTATAGCGTCTCAGCGGCTACTTCAAGCCAATAGTTAATTATTACACTCCAAACACGTTACCAGTTTCCTTCAAATAAAATCCATTAACCTATAACAACACTCAGTCCAATATCCGAACGCACTCCAAAGTTTCAAATCAAAATGACAGAAGACGCGCGAAACGTTTTTTTTTTCAACTGTCAAACGTGACACGAACAAACGCAGATACGGCCGTCCACGTCAGTACGCTGACGTTCACTAGTCGCGACTCGGCGTAAGTCGAGGAGAAGAAGGCAGCGGTCTCGGCCAACACGCCTTTCGTTCGTCTCTCTCTCGCGCGGCTATACCCGCCCGACCATTTTTACGGTTTAACCGACTCAATTCAATTCAACTCAACTCAATTGTCGTGGCGCGAATGCCTTCGCACTGGACGCTAGAGTGAGACGTATAGCTTTCGCCTTATTTCAGTGGCTGCGTTTCATTAAATACAATTTAATTGTTTCGGTTAATGCAGTGCCGAGTAGTGCACCGAGAATCAGGTCTTGGTGTTGAAACGTTGACGTTACATGCGTTTGAACTAAGAATCTGCGTTCGGAAAAGCGGAATAGAGCCTTAATCTTAGTTTAAGACGCAGCAGTGGGCACGGATGCGTTCGTTTCGCTCGCGCCACTATCGTCCGGTCGACCTGGGCCGCGCGCGCGAGCGAGACGTCCGAGCGACGAGAGGCGTTACCGTTTCCATCGGCTCTCACTTCTGGGTGTGTAAAGTTTTAGGCCGAAACATGTAAAAATGCATCTTGAAAAAAAGTTATGTATTAAAAAAAGAAGCTTAGTGCGAGGTGGGGGGACATTAATGCTGGCGGGAGGTGGCGAGGATGGCTTTTTTCGCATGCTGTATTTTCGGGGGTGTTCGCGTAACTGGACAATGCATTATCGAGCACTGCCGGCGAATCGGACGCATCACCTTAGTGGCCCATTTGAACTCGAAAACAACTGGATTTGAATGGGATACAGCCAGCCCGGTGATATAATGGCTTTATCGCATTTCGAATAGATTCCCAAAATGATTCTGGATAAACATTACGTACATTGTAGTAAAAAAGTAACAAAAAGCATTAAACGCAATTAAAAATTTCACGGATTTCAATTTTAAGTACCACAAATGAGTTACAATCAATAAATACGCCATAAAATGATTTGGGTGTATCATCGAATTGATTTCTTGATCTTTAAAAAAAGGATGATTAATTGGATTAGAAAAATCACAGGTGCAATGCACTTATAAAGTTGAATTTCATGTATTTATTGAGTTTCTGGATGGTCTGATATCTATTATTTAAACTTTTTCTAACTTATTGTGTCCATTATTGGGTCGTACAATTAATATTTCCATTAAATTTTTCAATCTGCACATCGTCTAGTTTGCATGATCATACTTCATCATCGAAAAAGTTTAGAATTTCGCAGTCATAAATTTCTATTAACTTATCATTGGTTTCTAAATGGAAGATTTAGACAATTTTATAGCATTTTACTTAAAAACCTCTTCAACATCAGTTTGATCATAGCTTATAAAGCGTCACCAGCCTTATATGTTCCAACTAATGGGACTCAGGCCTTCTCCAGTGCCGATTGATGGATGTCACATGTCTTCAAATTTTTGATTTTCAGATTCCTCACGATGTTTTCCTCCACCATTGTGAGAGAAGCAGTGATGAAATAAATTACTCAAAGCACTATAGAATAACAGTTCTTCTTTATTATATTTAGTTTGAAACTTGATTAGAACGGTCTCTCCCTGAGTATAAAGTTATGATTCTGAGTGACTGTGCACTTTAACTCATGCTAAACCTCTTTACTTAGCTTACGATACCTCGACAGCCAACTGTATTTCTTAATTAAATCAGGTAAAAGCACAAGAAATCTGCAAATTATCAAACATAATTTTTTATACTTATCTTAAAAATTTATATCCTACACACACAATTTAAGTATTTCAATAATTCTTATTACATTAGTTAGACAATTAACAAATTACAGCAATTGCCTGGAAAGAAATCTGTGCAATGAACATAGGTATGAAAAAGAATGTGGTCTCTTAAAGCCTGACTTTCAAGACGTTCCTTTATTAGAAAATTAAGATACATATTATTTCAGGCACAGTTTTTTTTTATAATGGATAAGCTCGCTTTTGAACACTATCTCACCTGATGGTAAGCGATGATGTGGCCGACGATGGAAAACGCATAATAAAGCATATATATAGTGTTTTCCTGAGAAGTTAGTTATCCTAATTGTAGGAAAATAATATAGGAATGGACACACTTTAATGGTAGTGCAATACCGATGATGTAGAGTAGTAGAGTAGATATCCAAAAATTTATTGCAATATGTAAAATAATAATTCTTAAAAGTATTTTTTGTGACGTAACAACAAATTTTCAGTTTTCAGATTTATTCCTACATTGATGCTATAAGACCTTGCTTCATGCTAAATTTCAGGGTTCCAGGTCAACGGGAAGTGCCCTATAAATTTTTATTCCCTTAAGAGTGTCGAGATATAAGTTTTTTGCGACATAAACGGCCGTTTTTTTTTTCGTTTACATAGAAATTTTATTTTTCAACAGCTTCAAGAAACCACAGACCTGAGTATATGGTTTTCCTTTAATTTCAATTCGTTATCTTTACGCGTTGTCGAGATAAAGTATCTATAACTGAAATCAATTCAGCAGCCGATTTTTAATATATTTCTTTTCTGGATATGCGTTTATTATTTTATCATCATTATCAGCCTTTTTAATGTTCCCACTGCTGGGAGTCAGGCCTCCTCTCTAGGAGAGAGTATAGGCCGTAATTCACCACGCGGGCCCAGTGCGGGTAGATAAATATCACATGTCATCGATTTTTCTTTTGTAAGTAAATTTGCGTCTCAACTGCCAGTGATTGTCCAAAGAATCGTATTAAAAAATTTCATCTGTCTTAAAGGGACCAAGTTTGGTAACTTATTATAGATAGTTGTATCTCAGTCTGCCCTCTCCGACATGTGTACAAGTCTACCTGTACGACACGTATGGGCACGTATGTCGATTCTGAGGTCATCTCAACCGACTTGCCCCTGGGATTTTGTAATGACATTGGACATGTATTTGAAACACAGAACACAGGAATCATACACTTCTTCTGTTCTGTGATTTGAAAAGTAAAATAAGTTAATACGTGATTGTTTCGTCTCGTGGGAATGAATTCTTTTTTTGTAAATACGAAAAAGTTTGAAAAAAAAAAACAGATAAAAAAAGCTCTTCAATTACCCACTCTTATTTCTACCGCTTTAGGCTAGCAATATAGTGAATTTCGCACTTATGCAGATAAGTGTTATCTAGCCCCACCTCAATTTAATGTATCAGTCTGGTCGTTGACGGGAAAACCTACACCAAGAAGGAGTAAAAATCCGCGAACCATCTTTAACAATAATTTGTTACTAATTATTATGTCTTTGTTTCACATTTTCGAGTGTGTAGAAAAATACCCAAATGGTAATGTCCCCGACTTACAAGTTGTAGGTCGCGGGTTCGAACCCAGCCAGGCGCATTACTTTGTGAAATTTATTTCATCACCACTACTCTAAAAACGGTGAAGGAAAACATCGTGAGGAAACCGACATGTCCTAGAACCGAAAATTCGAAGACAAGCGACATTCACCAATCCGCACTGGGCTCGCGTGTTGGATTACGTCCCATTCCCTCTCCTAGAGAGGAGGCCTGTGTCCCAGCACAGAACATTAAAAAGGCTGATAGTGGTGGTGGTGTGTAGAAAAATATTGCTTGAGATTTGTGAACCATTTTCATTACAGTCGATACACGTCTGATCAGAAGGTAAAAGTAAAAGTAAATAAATAGAAGGTCTTAAGGATATCTTCTAATATTATAAAGCTAATAAAAAACAGCAGTATTAATATTTAGTCTTGTCTACCAACATAAGGGAGACAACAAAACACAGTTAGGTAGATATCAAATTCAAATTATTTATTTCTGATAAACATCCATATGCGTCAGTAGTAGAACAACTTAGTATTAGTATTTAATTTAATAATAATAATAAACAACCAATGAACCATAAGAAACAACCATAAGTGCGTCTGGACACTTATCCACCTTTGTAAGAGGGGGGAGTCCCACCTGTCTGAAAACTCATTCAGGATGCTATTGGAGGAGAAACGCAGGCGCTCCAGCATGGAAGCGCATCGCTTCCGTATGATCACGGTAAAATATATAAGTAACATACTCCCGGAATAAAAAGTATATGAAGTCATATTCAGGACATAGTCAACCTATCTGGAAAACCTAACTGCAGCTAGAATATAAACTAAAGAAAATACTTTCAAACCACTACAACTTAAACTGGTTTACTCCACTCCATTATTAACCCTAAAATTCCATATCAATATATTCAAACTAAATGTCAAGACATTATACTCCGTACGCTAGTTTGCCGTAAACGGGCCTAGCCGCGGGCGATCGCTAGTTAATCAATAATCTGCTTGACCTCTCATATCAAAGGCTCTAACTGCAAAAGCTCTTAGTAATTGTATTAAGCGATGTTTGCCAATATATCAAGCAGATACTAAAGTCGCGTTTAGATGGTGTCCCATTCCTCTGGTCATTAACATAGCCTAGTCGGCCTTATAATGTTCCCACTGCTGGGACTCAGGCCTTCTCTCTAGGAGAGGGAATGGGTCATCCCATCCACCACGCGGGCCCAGTGCGGGTTGGTGCTAGCTAAAACCAAGAGGTCCTTAAGACATGAGTGAATAGGTTACTTCTAGACAAGCGTGCTCCATCGTCGACCACATCATCGCTTACCATCAAGTGAGATAGTTGTCTTTCTAATCTTGAAATCTACTATGATTATTTCTCAAGTATAATTTATTGACATACTTAATTGTTGAAAATAAGACAAAATAAACAATGATGTATGTGTGTATGTGTGTGTGTAGCCTATGCTCAGCGGACGGTTCTAACAATACCTCATACTTCGAGTTATGATTAGTAGATTAGGAGCTATGAGGGGACAGATGAACATACTCACATACATACACACATAGCCTGTCAAAATCATAACCCTCCTTTGGATTTGCCGTAGTCGGGTAAAATAAGCCAAAATGGTTTATTTAATTGACACGAAGGACAAAGAAGATTTTCCTGTTTGTTTCATTCATGTAGAAACTACTTCGACACAGCTATGCTTTAATAAGTGGAAAAAATCAAGGTTGGCTGAGATTGACTTCGCCAAATCATGATATCTCTTCAATGGTTTATTATGTTAGTTTTACACACTCACACTTTTAATATCTTCGTGACCAAAAACTTCAATACACTTACTCGTAAACCTTCACTTATCTCTACCGTTTTTGGTACGCAATTACTGTTTTCAGTACTAATGCGGAAAAGTGCATAAGATAAATACAATAAATTGTGGCGCTGGAAACTGCGCCACAATTTATTGTATTTATCGTATTAAGCTAGGCGTTAAGCAACCGCCACAATTCGCCAGTTAACTATGCTATGTAGTAATCATCACTTATGTTTCTATAAAACCTCTTTAAAATGGATAATCTCCATACACAGTAAGTCCAGCCCAAACTACAATAAAAGCCAGTTATTGTTACTATACAAACTGTATCAATAAGCCACCAATGCGAATGTTCGCAGCCAAGGTATCAAGTTCGGTGACGCGTTAGGCGTTACCATCAGAATTATGTTTGAGCGGTGACAGTTGCCAGTTGACTGACCCTCAAATTGTGTCCCCAATGTGAGTGATGAAGAGGGACATGAAATATTTTTGGTCATTTAAGGGTTTGCTGAAAGTGATTCATAGCACAGAAAAGATGAAAGAGGTTAGAAAGGAAATACTTCCCGATTTCTACTTCAACGAGTATCGCCGCTTGTCTTACACCTAACACCCTTTAACTCCACTACAGGCAATAAACTAGTACGAACGTGCGTTACGCAAATAACAGACCACGCACACTTAGATCGTAAGTTTGCTATTGGTAGTTGAACTATGAGCATTACCCTACTTTGTGGCACGCTTGACCCGCCCACAAGGCCTTTCTAACCTATTTCATCTGTTCCGTAGTTCATAGCATAGCATAAGCAGCCTTTTAAGGTTTCCACTGCTGGGATCAAGCTTTCTCTCTCGAAGAGGAAATTGGCCGTAATCCACCACGTGGGCCCAGTGCGGATTAGTGGATGTCACAATTTTTGCCACCTAAAAACAAAACACCACTGGGAAAAGATATATCCTGTACGGTCCCATCTGTCCACCCCCTAACCCTAGTTAGTACATTTTCCTCACATTATCGCGGTAACAGAATCACTATCGAGCAGCGAACACTGCCTCGCTTCCTAATCATATCAACTTGATAGTTAGCTCCCCAACCTGTACTTTATTAAGGTAAAACTACATTGGGCACACGTGGGGCACGTATCAGGTTACGTCGATATCTATACATTTTATAGGCTATATTTCACTGGGACACCATGGCGGCGCGACCAGTCGGCGGCGACTGGTAGCGCCACCGACAAAATGTATACAACTCTATAGAGAGTTACTCACCTGGTGTCCGTTTGGTTGCGCAACCAATTTGGTGGCGCATCCAGCTCGGACGCGTGGCGACTCTGGTGTCTCTATGGTGTCTAATTTGGTAGCTTACGGACATCATGGCGGCGCGACCAGTCGCCGCTAACAACAAAATGTATACAGTTCTATAGAGAGTTATTCATCTGATGTCCGTTTAGTTGCGCAACCAATTTAGTGGCGCCACCTGCTCGGACGCGTGGCGACTCTGGTATCTGTATGGTGTCTAGTTTGGTAGCTTATGGACAGTGAAATATAGCCCTGCATTTTTTTTAAAGTATTGATAGGCTCGCGGCAACTAAACCTCTAGAGCTACATAGTTCCACGCCACGCGACCCGACTTTACGTACAAATCAAGCGTAGCACACATGTGCGTCGGTGTAATGTGTTTCCCATTTTATAAAGGGGACAAGATAATATAGTCAAACTGAAAAGGTTTTATTATCCATTTGGATATTATAACATGTTGGTCTAGGAGACCGTGGGCCTGACTGCTATGCTGGAGTTCATGAGTTCTGTTCCCACCTAAGACAAACGTTTGTGTGATGAGCACGATCATTTGTTCTGGGTCTGGGTGCAATTTATCTATAATATGTATTTAGAAATATTTACGACATATTATATATCTGTGTTTAATACCACATGCTCTGCATCCATTGTTTTCAGATTTATTCTTATACTTGTGCTACAAATCCTTGCTTTATGCAAAATTTCAGGATTCTGGGTCATTGAAAGTACCCTATGAATTTTGGCTCCCTTGAGAGTGTCGAAATATATATACAACTAGCTTTTGCCCGCACGGCTTCGCTCCCGCTCTTTCCTACTGTACCCTACTCTACCCTACTCAACCCTACTCTAACCTACTCTACCCTACTCTACCCTACTTTACCCTACTCTACACTACTCTACCCTACTCTACCCTACTCTACCCTACTCTACCCTACTCTACCCTACTCTACTCTACACTACTCTACACTACTCTACTCTGCACTACTCTACTCTACACTACTCTACCATACTCTATTCTACTATACCCTACTCTACCCTACTATACCCTACCAAACTTCACATAAACCATCTACTAAATAGTCCGAACAAAGCCTAAAAATTTGGTTTTAATAGGTGAGCCTGTTCTTGAGTTATAAAATAACAACGAAAAGTGGCATTGATTTTTATATATATAGACCATCTACTAAATAGTCCGAACAAAGCCTAAAAATTTGGTTTTAATAGGTGAGCCTGTTCTTGAGTTATAAAATAACAACGAAAAGTGGCATTGATTTTTATATATATAGATAGATAGATAGATAATACATTTGTGGCGACAAAAACTGCCATCTTTTTTTGTCGTAGAAGTTTGATTCATACAGCACACATCACAGCTTCAAGGGAACGCAGATCTGAGTACATAATTATATAGTTTAAATATCAACTCGATAGCTCCCCACGCTTCTGAGATAAAGGATCTTGACACAACATAGTGATCCTATAAGGGTACCGTTTAGGCTTTTTGAATTACAGACCCCTAAAAACCACCCAAAACACCTTTAAAACCAATGTCTTCAATACAAACTAAACCAGAACACAAACCAATCGAATCGAAACTAAATCAGTAACAAATCGTCTAAAGAATTCAAACATCGTCTTTCTCGAGTAACACGTCACTTTGAGTATAAATAGCTGAATGACGTCACGCCTTCAAACCCGACCAACTTGGAGCAGACAAAAGTTGCCGGTTCTATTAATTATTGACACTCACTGAACGTTACGTGTGCTGTTGAGGAATTGCTATCTCTGAGCTCTGTGTATTTTTACGTTCATGCGATCGAAACGTTTACCGCGTTGGGGTCTCTGATTGGTTAAGAGCTTGTAGTGGACCAATCGGAGAGGGCCACGTCATAAACGTGTCAATCGTATTAAAAGAAAGCCAACTCACACTATGCAACCGGGTCTTGGTACTGGCTGTGGTCCGGAGGGCAGAGGAATGGCAGGAGTTCGCCTCCTTCTGCGATGCAGTAATGCTAGCGAAGAATTGGAAGAAATAACCGTCCCACCCTAGCCACTGTAAACGTGTGCTTATGGACGGTGAGCAATAGGTAGCTCGCCGTTCGGTTGTGCGGTAAGCGGTAACCGTCCGAATCTAGCCCAAGTCGTCAACGGCGTAGTGTTCCACGCGCGCTTTAAGGAGACATCAGTAAAGGCGTAGAGGCCCAGCAGGGTCGAAGCATATTGGGGCCATGGGATTGCTTCTGAAAGGAAATCTCGGGGCACTGGAACACAAGGCACATAGAAGGAACTTAAGAGTGGATTGTTGTCAGTAAAAGTCCGACACACTCTTCCACTCCACCCAAGGGCGGGAGAAATTGGCACTAAGATATGAGATGGTTTTTGTTGTCTATGAGGAAAATGAAATATTTAATATTCGGCCTTGACCTACACCTTTTCATTAGATGTAAATAATTAAATACGTCATTATACTCAGATTAGAACTTATCTTATTTGCATCTTTGGCACTTGCGTGGAACGTTCACACTATTCGTTGTCGTTGATGGCAAGGTTGGTGCAGTGGTTAAACGATTGGATGATGTGTTGCGTATTGCGGGTTTAATTCCTGCACGGGACAAATATTTCCATGGCCTACTGATAAGTGTTCTCGTCCTCAAAAAAGAAGGTGCACTGGTGTTTTCTTTAATACCTACTTTCAGCGCACATTTGTCTTCGAAATTACCTAACTACAGATGAGAATTACCACCACACGCAATAGGTACGTTCCAAAGCGATACGGTATTTTTAAGTATAGTCTTCGATATTCTACTTGAGTTCCTGATTAAAAATAAAAAAGTATTACACATTTTCTTAGGTCACCAGCCAAACTTGAAGTTCAAGTAAAACAGTCTCATTTAAGGCCATTTTACAAGCTTTTATTTAGTTTCACCTGTACCGATGTTTGTCTGTCATCCAATCTTGTAAATTAAATTTGACCTACTTCCCGGTTACCAATTGAGCTGAAATTTTGCATAAATGTGTAAATCAGAAGACAATGCAAAATTATTATGACATGAAGCTGATCTGATGATGGAACTGGAAGGTGGCTATAGGAACTTGATAGTTAAACGACATAACCTCATCGAGTTTGGGCTCGTATGATTCGTCTTGACGTGTGTTAATTATAGGTATACCGAGCTATAAAAGCTTACTATGAAAAAATGTTTTTCATTAAAAGCTTGTTTCTATAGCACTCTTGTTCACCATTAAAACACAACACACTTTCACACACGACAAACTCTGCTACACAATCGAAGTGATCACCGTCAGTGCACGTGTAATCTTTAATTCAACAGGTTATGTACACGTGCATGTTTAAAATCAACCCTCCACTGCTGACCTGTATACCTAGAAGTATATGTTGTTGTATGCCTCTGTATTGGTTATTGTTGCTGCCTCATTGGTCTCGTGGTCGCAAGCGCGACTGCTGATCTGGGGTCCTGGGTGTGATTCCCGGGTCGGGCAAAAAGTTTTATTAAGTTTAACCATTCTCGGTATTTGTCTGTAATCAAATCTTGCAAATTAAATTTGACCCGCTGCGCGGTTGCCGATTGAGCTGAAATGCATGCACGTGTAAATCAGATGACATTGCGAAAATTATTATGACTCCTTGTCATAATAATTTCTGATCTGATGATGATACTGGAAGGTGGCTATAGGTACTTGGGATAACTACACAACCCCATCGAGTTTGAGCTCCTATGATTCGTCTTGACGAGTATTCATTGTATAGATAGGTATACCGAGCTATAAAAGCTTGTTATGAAAAAAAAATATTTTCATTAAAAGCTTATTTGGCGTAATTGTTTTTTTCGTGGTAAGCACTTTCATAGTTGTAAAGTTGTTCGTGAATTGCAAGCCTCCCTTTAGGTGCACCGATATCCTGGTGAGATTGATGATGATGCTAAACACACTGGATCGTTCGTTGTGGCGAAACTTGAGGGAGGTCCAACTATGTCCAATAGTCGACATCTTTCAGGTAAAATTACAATAATGAAATGAATTATTTTGTGTAATCAATAATATTGGCACATACCTATATATGAATTTTAAGCTTAAGGTGGTGCATCACGACTCACATTTTCACTGTTTTTCATACAACCGCTCATAACTGATTATGACGTTATTACACACTTTTCATTAGATATTTTGGAAACACAGTATCTTGTGGATATTATCTAGGTTTCTAAAGAAACCAATTTCTAAATTTGTGTAAAACTAATCCAGTAAAAACCTCTGAAAATGTCCTATTTTGTATGAACTTTGACACTTCATAATTTGCCTAAAAATTCAAAAATTCAAAAAGTAATCCTCTAGAGACCTTGCAAATTTTATTAAGATTCTAAATGATGACAACTTTTTCCAAAAACTTTTAAGGGTTTAAAAAAAACAGCTATTTTCTAGAGCAAGTTTTGTGAAATTTTCGAGTAAATCTCGGAATTACCGAATACTAACAGAGTTTCCAGGCGTTATCTCTCTTTTTTTGCGTTGCCTTTTCGTCAAACATCGCGTTGGATTGCATTAAATGAAGTAACAAGCTTTTAAACCATTTTCGATGTTTACGATAAGTGAGTGGAGAAGGACCCTCTTAAGGTACATAACTGTGTTTTAAAGTCGCAAGCGGCATGTTATTTCTTATTTTTAGAATTTTAATCCCAAACGCAGTAAAGGGTCTATACAAATTAACTCCCGAGCACTGCGAGAGAGTTTTTGGTCGATGGGGCTTAATGCAGTGACGACCGCGTACCGGAAAACGTAGTGTAGGAAAGCCTCCCACAAGGTGGAGCGATGACCTGATGAGGGTCCAGGGAATCTGATAGTTGCAAGATTCACATGACAGGTCATTGTGGTGACAACACTTAGAAGAAGCCTATGTCCAGTAGGGGACGTCTTTCGTCTGAAATTATGATGATGATGTACTTCAATGTCGGTAACAATATCGCTTACCATCTGCTGAGATTGGTAGTGGTCAAACGTAGTGTCTATATCAAGAAATAGAAAAAATATAATGACCAATATGTTCTACATTTATTACACCATTTCACAGAAAGAAGTAAAGTAGAAGAACAAAGATGAGTTAGTGATAAGCTGAGTTATATATAATTAAGCTGAGTTAGTGAGCTGTTAAGGACTAAGGTTAAGAGACCGATAGAGAAAGAAACAAAATCTTTACACTGCTATCGCAATAGCAATAGCCTTTGCAGACACGTAACAGGTGTACAAGTAGAGATCTTCGAGTATTTTATTCTGGCTCCGAGGTCGAGCTAAAAATTTACTGATCTAGAACAAATGTTACTGTGTCGTCTACTTGGGTTTGTTTCACTTCAAGACAGTTTCATTTATGTTTTCAAATAGTTTTTGATGAGGCTGTTAAAGTGAAGTCTTATTTGTTACAGAAAAATGTAAAAAAACTTCCGAAAATTTAAATTTTACCCTACCCTACCCTTACTACTCGTACTATTATACTAGCTTTTACCTGCGGTTTCACCCGCTTTTTCGCCCCCTTTTCATACTTAAAAAAAAAATAACCTATGTCTGTCTCCGGGGTCCCAACTATCTCTGTACCAAACATCATCAAAATCGGTTTTGCCATTTAGGCGTGAAGACGTAACAAACAAACAAATAAAAAAATTCACTTTCTCTTTTATAATATTAAAGTAAGGATTGTGGAATTAATTGACTGGTTTAATTCAAGCTAGCAATCTCGTATGTTATGTATATGAACTTCATGAATACATAAAATTTTTTTTTTTTTTGCTTTTTGTTGGCCATATCATGAAGTTACTAATATCTATGATCTGGCCATAACATTAATACCACTTCATCAATAGTGGTACACTAGTAGACAACGCACAATGACTCACTCGCCTTCGGTATACAATATAAGTACTACAGACTGCACAGCAATGATTGTACTCTAGTCAATCTCTAGATTGTGCATACTTAAGTGTTGATAGTCAGTCAATTGCCTGCAGCGCCACAATGACCCATTTTCCGACCTGACCTCTACGGTTGGCAGACAATGACAATCAGCTGGCCGACCCTCTAAGTACGCGTAAACGATTTACTATAGCTACGTACGGAAGATTAGGAGCGGGATGCACCAAGAGCTACGGTACAGTTTCTGTCAAAGTTCATTTTGACCATCAAATTTTACGATTTATTTCGTTTTAATACCGCTCATCTAATACCACTGGTATTTGTTTGTGCCCGTGTTTATTGCCTATTTCGAATGGATACCATTGCTCCAACTAATACTTAAAGAAATTCAAAGATCTAAAGTACAGTCAGCCAAAATGTTTTGTATATGACCTTTAATTGAAATAGAATTCAGTTAAATCCAAAAAAAGTAAGTATTTAACAAATATCTAGTTTAATAATAAATTGTGTTCTGATAACCAGCTCTAAATAATAACAAGCCACCGTTTCTTTTATGCAATTCAAGCTTTCTGTTTTCCCTCAAGATGTTGAGGGTTGATTATAGCTTCCTCGGACATTATTTAAAAAAGTTATTAGTTAGGGAAAGTTTTTGTGTATTACAATCGTATAAAAATATTAGGAAACCAAAATTTGATTATCTTTGACTTGAGCTGAGTGTACTAAATTCAAGTCACTGGTATGGGTTCGTACATTAAATTAAATATACATTAAATAAAAAAAAAAATAAAAAAAATTTAAAGAGTGATCTATGTTTAGGCAATAAAAATGCGTTCAAAGTAATACTAATGGTATTAAATGTTTGGTATTAAAATGGAATGAATCAATTTTACCGTCAGCTATTTCACCGTGTAGCTATATAGCTAAGCATAGGTGGAGTGAAGCTTGCGTGGAGGCGCCTTTGATAACTTAAGCTCGGTCTGATGATTACCAGACGGTAGGACGGCGAGCTACTCATTGCTGGACGTTCGCAAGCCGCGCCTACGGTGGCTGGAAGGCGAGATTGGGATCTTGGTGACAGGGGCGTGAGGACATTCGTTCCCTCACGCGTGCGGCCTCCTCCTTCGCTAACATTACTGCTTCGCAGCAGGAGGCGACCGCCTGGCATTCCTGATTTTCCTGCGTTCTTAATTTCGATACTATTACAAGGGTCATACTAAAAGCAGCATTTAATTTTAAATTTAAAGAAATTAAGTCAACATTAAATATAACCATAAAGAAAAAGGCGGGAACATGAAGAAAAAAAATGGCAACCGCGAACCCAAAAACTTGTAGAATGGGTTAACGAGACATGAATAAATTATGAGAGACGTTCCAAAGAGAAAAATCTTTTAAACAACTTGCGAACAAAAACTTTTTTATTCGATCCTAGTGTTTACAATGCGTAATTATTATTTTAAAATTTGTAACTTAATAAAAATCGTCCATAGATTTGCATAAATGGAGAGAGGTTTCTTAGAAATTACATAAAAAAGTTCAGTGTTTTTCGTAGCCTGTGGTTTTTTTAGTTATAATATTTTAGAAGGGAATAAGAATTGTAAGGTTTTATCGATCTGCTAAAGCAGTAGCTCAATTTTCTTCTTTTCGAAGTCAGATTAAGTATCGTTGAGATTTGGGTAGGATAAAAAAATACACTGATATAAAACACTAGTGACTGGCAGTGGCGACACCCGCTTGAATGTATACACACCGTACAAACTTTATACTCCTGTTTCATCCCCCTTAGAGGGTGAATTTTGAATAATCCTCTCTTAGTGCTCGCCTACGTCATAAAAGAAAACCTTGTTTCGTCATAAAATAAAATTTCACGTCCTTCCTAGTTTTTGTTGAGCATTGATATGTCAATCAGTCAGTTTCTCCTCTTTAAATAGAACATTATTTTTAGTATTCACGAAACCCGAAACACGTGTCTATTATTTTGATGTAAAAAATCTATGTACGAAATTCCATAACTGTATTATGAAAAATCACAAAGTTATAAGCTTGTTATATCAGCAAAAATACATAGTCACCGGGCCATCCAGGTGACTGAGGGGCAGTTTTGCACTTGCACCCAGCTGTTTGCTGGCGCCTAACACCCGCTATGAACTTCCATGACCTGGGTTTTACTTAGTATCAAACTTGTGACCTTTGAAATATTTTTTGAAAAAAATATAACATGGTGTAAAAACTATTAGAATCAATTCAGTTACTTTTTCTGAACAAACTATATTCAGGTTTCGCATAAACTAAAAATAATGTATGACTAAGATCAATCTAAGTTTGATGCTACCCTCAAAAATATAGATAGAAACAAAATGATTCCTTTTACAGCGAAAGCTAATCAAAAAGCCAATGTTTCGTGTCTACACATCCCGGTATAGACTAAGCATTTAAACGGATTTGGAAAAATCGGGAAAGACAAATCGAACTAGGCTTTTCCATTGCAAACTCGCTGGCCAGTTAAAAGTTTTGAAATACGAGCGCAGATAGTAAAATGAAGTATTATTAAATGAAGAAGTTTTTTGATCTATTTGGTGTGGTTCAGTTAGTAATTTTGTTTGTGAGTGAGTTTGTATAATACGCGGTATTACAAGTAAGCGCGCTGAATTGAAAACGTTGCTGTAATGTAATGTGGCTACCACACGTTTAGTGGGATTGCGGTGGAGTCATGTATGTTTAGGAATGGGCAGTGGTCGTTCCTTTCAGCGAAGGAGACGGCCGCACGTGTAAGCCACCGTAGCTATGGCCTTGTGGACTATGAGCAATGGATAGCTCACCGTCCGGTCGTTCGGTAACCGTCCGGACCGAGCCCGAGTCGTCAACGGCACGTGGTTTTCCTCGCGGGCCTCAAAGAGTTATCAGTAAAACCGTGCGAACCTATTAGAGTCGAAGCCTACTAGGGCTATGGGTCGACTCCTTAATGCGAATTAGTATGCAAAAATAAACATATTGATTTCTTTTTAAATTAATTTAAAAAGACTAGTAAGAAATAACATTGTCGAAATAGTTAAAATGATCATTAATAAAATGTCGATAAATAAATGATGTCAATAGAAAGAAAAAAAGCAAATAAACGGAATACTAGTATTGCAGTTTTATACATGGAGTAAACATAGTTCAGACTTTATCTCTAATACACAGTTACTGGATATCACAATACCGCTTGACAAGACAACAGAACTCCTACAATAAAATAACTGGAAAGGCAGTACCTATACTTGAATCCTTCCAGATGGTAACATAAACATTGTCATAGAGAGGTCGCTAATGCCCGTCCCCTTAAACTCGAAGTCATGTTGATGTGTAAACATGCAAGCGATCACGGGTAGACATTCGATTAAACATCTCCAGTTAACTCCCAAAGGGTTATCGTAGTGGCTGTGGTTCATACATACCGATAGTCTACACAAATAGTACACACTTACTAACAAGTACTATTGGGCATAAAATTACTTCTAGTAGATACCTATATCGACTAGAAGTAATTTTATGTTCAATAGTACTTGTAAGTTCAGCGTTTACGTTGTCCATTTAAGACAACAGTCGCGTCGCAGACGCTGCGTAACAGGTGCGTTGTAGACATTTTGAAGCAGATGTGTCATAGACGTTGCGTAGCAATTCCATTGTATACGCCAAAAAATATCGTCTTGTAGTTGACGTAACGTAACAGTCGCGTTTAGACGCTGCGTAGCAGAATCGTCGTAGACGTCGTGTAATAGGCACGCCGTAAACGCTGCGTAGCAGATGCATCGTAGATGTTGTGTAGTAGCTATGCCGTACTCTGTATAGCAGATGCACCATGGATGCTGCGTAGCAGATGCGCCGTAGACGCTGCGTAGCAGATGCGACGTACACACTGCACGCTGTATAACAGATGCACCGTAGACGCTGCGTAGCAGATGCACCGTAGACGCTGCGTAGCAGATGCGATGTAGACGCTGCGTAGCAGATGCGACGTAGACGCTGCACGCTGTATAGTAGATGCACCGAAGACGCAGCGTAGCAGATGCACCGTAGACGCTGCGTAGCAGTTGCACCATAGACGCTGCGTAGCAGATGCGATGTAGACGCTGCGTAGCAACTACAAAAATAATGTTCACAAAAGTACTAGGAAAATTTCGACTCTATGACTACGCTCAACTACTGCCAGGGGTCATTGATTTGATAGCGACTTAAACAAACAGCTTTGATGTAATGGATTACACTCCTGCCTGCTTTTCGGAAATACGAGCGTAATCAAACATATTATTTCAAACAAATGTTTCATGTACCAAACAAAACAAAAATCATACAACAATACCCTAAACAGAAAACAGCGAACAATCAACAAAAACTTGAACCATCCATCAAAATAAATAAATTGGCGAATCTTCAGTTAAGCAAAATAATACCTACTTTTAAACGCAACGGGCATCAGATAAACTTGATTAATCTACCAAGAAAGTTTACGTTCTTATTATAATAAACTAATTAATGATGGAGGCGAACAATTCATTATCGAAGCAAAACTGCCTTCCAAACAATAATGATAATGAGTATAATTAATTATGGAAAGTTGGTTCAAGACGTACGTACCTACTGAGGGGTTGGTGGGTGGTGGAGGAAGTACTAAGACAGCAGCGGTTGGAGAAGGTATTTATACAAAATCTGGTTTAGGTACTGTAGCAATGTAAAGTAATAATAATAATAATAATAATAATAATAATAATATTTATTTCACAAAAATCTTTACAAACTAATGAAGCCCTGACTCCAGAGCTAGGTATGAATACCTGTGTTTCAGGAGTCAGTGTCTTCTTCCTAAAAACATGAAGTTATAGCTACAGTAACCTTGATACAAAAATAAATTGAGAATTACATGAGGTACAATTAAATAACAAAAGTCACATTAATGTTGCGAATAGGAACTACCGAATACAGTTCATATAAATATAATGTCAATTTTAAATTAGTTTAAATTATACATGCATTAATAATTATAAATTACAAAATAATAATGAAATTAGAATTGATTAAATTAATATTAAATTAGACTTAGAATAAATAACAAACATTTTATGTCAAATCTATAAATGCATCCAAATTCCATGATTTTACTCTGCAATTCAGAGCAAAAACACAAAATGCAAAATGCTATATCAGATATAACGTGAACAGCGAGAGAGGAGAGTGTGTGAGGGTGGGAGGGTGTGTATGTGTGTGTGGTAAAGAGTGTGTAATTGATATATACCATAACATGCCTCAAGTCCGCTGCAATAACAATTCGGTCTTTTCGTAATCATGAGTAGATAACCAATCCTTTAAAGTTTTTCTTGTTTCGTAAATTGTAAGGGGATAGATATTTAACAATTTGTTTAATTTATTATACAAGTATATGGCTTGATGTGCACGTTGCCGCCTGGCAGATGCCGTGTGGCATCTCAAGGGTAGACAGACGTCAGGAACGGTTCGACTGGTCTTGGGTTTTTCGGTATAGGGTGTGATACTGTGTTGTTTGGTTACTACCTGCAGAATATAAATCTGTCTTACGGTGAGTACATTACACATCTCATATAATGCCACAGTGGGGAATAAATAGGGTTTAAATGTCATGACCTTTAGGAGGGATCTCTGGGCTCTTTCTAGTTGTATCATAAAGGTTTTACATGCACCACCCCAAACCACAATACAGTAGCTCAGTACTGATTCCGCTAGTGCGCAGTAGACTCTACGCATTAATTCCAAATCTGCCACATGTCTCAGCTTTTTGAATGCCCATATCAGTTTACGGATTCGTGTAGAGGTAAGATCGATGTGTTGTCGCCAGCTAAGCATATCATCCACCAAAACGCCCAGATGTTTGACTTGTGACACTTTGTGCAAAGACAGACAGGAGCAGACCCCATTTATGAGGGGTGAAAGACATGTATGTAGTCTCACATTAATGTCGGGGGGTCGGGTCTTCGAAAAGTGAAATTGAAGATATGTCGATTTCGAGATGTTCAGAGTCAAAATGTTAGCTGTAAGCCAATGTCCAACTTTATGCAAGCCTAGTTCGGCGAGCTGTTGAACCTCATCCCAAGTGTCCCCATGAAATATTATTGCTGTGTCATCAGCATAGGTGAAAACTCTACCATTCTCAAGAGATAGCTGGCACAAGCCATTTATATAAATGAGAAAAAGACTGGGCCCGAGTATACTGCCTTGTGGGACGCCGAAAGTTACCCTGGCTTCAGAGCTTGTGTATTCATTTATTTTAACTTTCTGAGTACGGTCATTGAGAAAGTCTATTAAGATATTTAAGGCATTTCCACGAATACCAACCCTATTTAACTTATCCACAAGAGCAGGAATTGAAACAGTGTCGAATGCCTTTGCTAAATCGAGAAAAACCCCCACACATTTCTGTTTTCCATCCAGTTTCTGCGTGACATGGTCTACCAAATTGCAAATCGCATCTTCGGTGCTCTTTCCCCTCCTAAAGCCATATTGGGCCTCTGAAAGTAATTGGTTGCTCTCCAAAAAATTAATAAGTCTACTGTTTAGCACCCTTTCTAGAATTTTCGACATAGTTGTAAGAATCGAAATGGGACGATAGTTTTGAACATTATCTGTCACCCCACTTTTGTAGACAGGCGTAATAATAGACCTCTTAAAAACTCTTGGGAAGACACCCTGATTAAAGCATAACTCAATAAGCTTTGTTAATTGGGGTACTATAATATGCCTAGCCAATTTGAGAAATCTACTTGATACTAAATCCCAACCAACGGCGCAATCATTCTTTAGGTTCATTACTAGCGTTTACTAAAAAGTAAAAATACGACAGCTTAATGTATATTTCAGTTGCATTCTTGTTAAAAAAAATAACCTGAAACCCTATACTAACTGACATACAACCAATGAAAAAGACAATATCACATAACCTGAGAAATACATATAAAAACCAACTTGAAGTCATCAGCGTCCGCACTAATTGGGATAGAAAGACCATATTATTTGAAGGAGTTCATTATTACCCGACGACATTAAAGAATGTGATAACGTGAATATATTTAAAAACAAAGTTAAGAAACTTATATAATATCATATAGAATAAACTTCTAATACTCTGGAGGTATTTGTATTACCTATATTGTATAATCATACTTATTATTTTGTATCTCATTAAAAGCGGACTGTATGTTCTTATGAGAAATAATAGTAGATTATGCACCGAGGGGCTAAAGTTGTGTCTTATGTCACGGGCGTCATATTGAATCTCGAGCGCAATGAAGGATAGGATTTAACTCACGAGCAAAGCGAGGGAGTTAATACCAGAATCCTGAATGCAGCGAGGGATTCAAGCTAGCCCAAGGCAAAGACACCTTTAGCCCAGAGGAGGATACTCTACTTTTTACACCTACTGTGAGAAAATAATAGTCACATTATTGACCAGCGGGTCATAATGAAATCCAGTACAACACTATTGACCGGCTGTGCCGCCAGTCACTAATAACTCACTTTAGGTTAAGGTTGCTTGACATATAATTTGTCATTTTCGAGCCGGTGGTGTGAAAATTTCTTTAAACCGATAAATTGGCAACTTACTTTTAGTTTACTCCTTCATAGCCTAGGACGGTACAGTTCGGCGCGTAGTGTTGTAAGCCTCAAAGAGACGTAAACAAAAATTTAAGGTCCCAGCAGGGCCGGTGCCTGCTAGAAAGGCAACTAAAGGACACATGGTCGGTTTTCGTCAGTAAGTTTGACATTCCCTCTCGCACCGCCAGAACGGGATAAGTTATTTGATGACCTAATCTTTTTCAACCGACTTCAACAAAGACAGAGGTATAAGGCAAAACACTTGAACTGCACACACACAGAAACTGTACCTACTCTGAAACATATCTATGATGCAAATCTTAACGTAGTAATTACAAATCCATTGATAGACAAGACAATGTTCATAAATTAAACAATCGACTTGATATTTATCGGCTGAGCGTAACATCTACATTCACCATTTCAAAATGCCGCATCAACCTTCACGCATAGCTCCGTGCCACAGGGGTGTGAGACGGTAGGTCAACCCGTTGTCGCGCTGATGGTTCTAATCATTATTACTTATAATTAAAATTTAGATGGAAGTATGTATTGTTCTTCATAGACGCTCTTTGTTATAGTTCAAGTGTGGTTCGACGATGCTCAATTGTTTTGGTCGTGGAAGTTTTTGAGCGTGATTGTGGGTGCATTGACTGTTTTTGTGGAGTCAATTGGCTGTTTTCTGGCAGAAATAATGCTAAATTACCTTTTCTATCTTTATGTATGAGGATGGGTGGAGAGTAAGAGGGAGGCCAAAGAAAAAGACATCACTCTTCACACAATTCATCCAGGATTATGAGGAAGAAAAGTAAGTTAGTGATAGCATGACGGGTGAAAGGATAGAATGGAAAAAAAAAACGTGTTGCGCTGACCCCAAATAACACGGAACAAGGGCAGAAAGATGATGATGATGTACGAGTGTATAATTTTTCTGTTGACCTGACTCCTCTTAGACAGCTAGACTGATTTGAATAAAATTTTGTGTGTATAATTTGAGTAGGTCTTTGCATTGTTTGCAAATATAATTGGACCTAAAGGTAGCGCAATAACCGGGTTCTTATTTTATTTTTTCTTATGTGCAGTGCAAAGTATTTTCTTTCAGGACCACTAGTAGGTATATAAAAATAAATTTATATTTCCCTTGATCACATCTAGACCAATAAATTACCTACTTATTCTTTTTTTGTGTTTGTTATTGCCAGGAAACGGTTCTTGTGAAAGAAAAAACCAAGAAAGCGGTAGAAAACTACAAAGTCTTTAATCTTCGCGTGTTTCACAGTCCATATTAAGACAGGACAGCCAATCAAGGAAAAACATAAATTAACAAGTAACGATTTTAAAAATAAACTCTTTTCAATTTATTATGTCTAATGTATCAATTAATTTGGGTCCGAGTGCTCATAAATTATCATCATCATCATCATGATTTCAGCCGACAGACGTCAACTGTTAGTCATAGGCCTCACCCAAGTGTCACAACAATGATCGATCCTTTGCGTTCCGCATCCATCGGATTCCTGCAACCTTCACCAGGTCATCGGTCCACCTTGTAGAAGGCCTTCCGACGCTCATAAATTATATAACAAGCTATCTAAACGTCTCGTTGGCTCTTTGCGTGACCCAAGGACTGGCTTTTACCTTGGACAGGGGATAAGCATAGCTATAGAACGTGGTAATGCCACCTGTCTTTTGGGCATACCAGTAGACAGTGAAACGGAGGAGTTTTTCAAAACAATTATTTCAATTATTTTAAGTTAGTTAAGGGTTTTTATTATTCTTTTGTTGTATGTCAATAGTGTAGAATTAAATATTTCTTTAATGGATAGTAAAATTTTTGTTACATGTGGATGGATGGAGGGGGAGAGGGAGGCCAAAGAAAAGGTGGATGGATTGTGTGAGAGATATAAAAAAAAAAGAGTTGGCGATAGCGTGACAAGTGACAAGACAGAATGGAAGAAAAAAATGTGCGCGACCCCAAATAAAACGGGATAAGGGCAGGAAGATGATGGAGATTAAAATTTTGGTTAAAAATTTTTTTTGGTTAATTTTGTTATCACACACATCTTACACATAGGCTTACATGGCCAATTATAAAACGTCGAAAGCTAGTGCACAGATTCAAATTGGTGGTTTTCTAAGAAGAAGAACCAGAACTCCAATAAGTTAGACACGGTAGAAGACATTCAGTTTCCTTGAAAATGGCTGAGCTGAGTGGGGCTGATGCACGCGTCTATTGAGACTGGTCATCTCTTAGCTGCCAGTGGCTTAATTCAGTTTCTATCTTTTAATATTTTTTTTTATTTTAATTTTATCATCTACATTGTGCTCACATAATAAGAGCAACAAGAATTAATATATAACCAAACATTATTATTTAGTTTAGATTTAGATTAGATTAATGTCCATGGAGTTTCTTGCACGTTCTTCTCCATAGAGATCTACGCTTTGGAATGTGCAATTTAGCGTCACTTTTCTTAGACTGACCGACATTATCAGTGCAAAACTGCCTACATTTGGTCTAATTAGAAATAAATGGTTTTCTATCTTTGTTGAAACTGATTTGTTTTCCTAGGTACACATATTTGTTTGTAAAATTCAATATTTCGTTGTCAACTATACTGTATCTTCTTTTTTTTTTACTGTTTTTTTTTTAGATTCATCTCAAGTCCTACCTTCTTACTAGTCACGTTTAGTAATTGAATCATAACTTCTAATTGACAACTTTAATTAGAAAAAAGCACCAAGAGAGATCAGATAGTTACTGCTAATTCCAGTATTTTGCACAGAGCAACTTATCTCAACTTCACAACCGAGATTTGTACCCGGTAACGCGATCATAGCATTACACTGAGTAGTTATAACTAGGTAAGTCCAATGCCTAGAATTCCTAAACCATACTAATGTTCGGACACACAGAGAAATCTCGTTAGTCTACTCTGCGATACCCCTATCAAGGGTAACGCATTTCAATTAGAAATCGTAGTAACTGCAAAACCAGATACAGTTCGCAGGTCCAGTGCTGATAGCTACAACTGATTAAGTACTAGTGTTTTCTCTATCACCTCAATAATGTGTGTGAATATTCCAAGCGGAATAATAAGCTGTATATGAGCTGTATAAAGGTTCATGTGTACACTCTAAGTTATATAATAAGCATGCTATACAGCTTTGTGTTGTGTAAGCTCTTTTACAGCTCCTATAAGTGCAAAAAGAGTCACATATTATACAGTGTTAAGCGTTAGTGAATAATAGTAGCAGTATAGAAGCTGTATAGAAGCTGTATTACGGTATACAAAAGAACCTTAACTCTAGAAAGCTGGTTTACAGTTGTTTAAAACGCTTGCGTGTAGCTTAGGATGTACATGTATCTCGCTCGATGGCTCATCAATGCCCAGCTAAAGCCCTTGGACAAAATTAGAGAAGGTTTACTCGTGACAGGCAACATTGGCAGTTACATGACTTGATTCCACCATTCTACTATCGGACATACCGAGACACGGCGAGTGTCCATCCTTACGTTGTTGACACCTCCACGGTCCGGATTAAACTTTTCGCTTCGTCGTTACCGCGTACATCGAAGGACTAGAACAATTTGCCGGTAGCGGTCTTCCTATCCGATTATAATTTAGGAGTCTACAATAAACTATAGTGAGATTCATCATCATCGTTCGTATCACTGCTTACCATCAGACAAGATCGTAGTCAATTTCTAGTTTAACATCATTTATAAAAAAGGTGACAGATGTTTTTGCTATTAGGCACATCGAGTTAAAAGACTTCATACGGTTTTATAATTTTCAGTTTGTGTTTTTTTTACTGTTGATAAGCTTGACCACTATCTCACCCAATCTTACCTGATGGAAGGCGTAAATGTAGTCGACGATGGAGCACGCTAGTCTAGAAGTAACCTATTCACACTTGACCTTAAGAAACCCAATGGGGCTATCAGGAACACGGACTCCTGCTGAGAATTCTACTAGCTGTCCGCTCTATGTATATGTTCCCAAAACGTTTAATGAGTACACCCATATAATTACACTCTAGGGTGTTAGTATAGGTTTTCAGAATAAATTGTAGTTTCAAATATACCACAGATTCGGATTTGCATTATATCGAGAAAGGTAACTGGTCATTTTGACGCCAAAATACTAATTCAAAAGCCTTTTGGAAACAAGCCTTTTCTAAAGGGTAATAAAATGATATAGATAATGTTTTTCTGATGGTTGTATTCAGCCACCGTGGGCACGGGCTTGTGGACTCTGAGCAATGAGTAGCTCGCTGTCCGACCGTCCGGTAACCGACCGGCCCGAACCCAAGTCGTCGAAGGCGCGTTGTATTCCACGCGCGCCTCAAGGGGTAGTCAGCAACCGCAGGGGCCCAGCAGGGTCGAAGCCTACTGGGGCCACGGATGATGCGAAAGAGATCCCCGAGGCCCTGGAACAATGGTAAAGA
This sequence comes from Mythimna lalbum, assembly GCA_949319445.1. Classification (NCBI taxonomy): domain Eukaryota; kingdom Metazoa; phylum Arthropoda; class Insecta; order Lepidoptera; family Noctuidae; genus Mythimna; species Mythimna lalbum. The sequence continues at coordinate 16,685,416 of OX439358.1, read as the reverse complement.
AGGAACAGGTGTGGGTTTTTAGTCAGTAAAAGTCCGATACGCCCTCCCACTCTGCCCTAGAGCGGGAGATGTCATTAGATGATTTAAAAAAACCTATAAATCTAAAAGGTTTCACAATCCCTCTAGCTTTTTTCCAACTAGATCATGATCGGCTTCCACACTAATCGGATGTGGTAGAATACCTATGCTTTACATGGAGCGCCTGCTTATCAGGCCTCCACAACATGGTTACTGGGCTACACGATACACCATAGATAGACTGATTCTCAGACTTTCTGGCGTCTAACTACCATAAACAACGGTCAAAAATCTACGAATGAAATTCGGCATCAACGGCTTCACGTAAGTTCCGAAGCACGAGGTATCAGTGTCCTAGACAAACTTGAAAATTACAAAAGACTTTTTTTTTATTTGATATAAACTAGTGCTTGAGTGCTATCCTAATGAGGCGCACTAGTTTATTAAGAGCCTATTCACTCTAGCCTTGAAGACATCCAAATTATAATCGGATGGGAAGACAGCAGGCAGATGGACTTAAATACCAATCATTCGTTTCAAATCTTCATTGAAGTTGTTTCTATCTGCTGAATTGAAGGATCACTGATGGTAAGGCTTTAATAGTCTGACACTCTCTCTCGTCCAATCATAGTCCTAGATAAGTATCATGAATGAACTGATGAAAATTTGTTTAAAACCAAAAACTGTAACTTTATCGAGACAGGATACCTATTCCCATAAAATATGTAGAGAGGTTTTGTACAAAAAACTAAGCGTTAGTGGTAAGAGTAAAGCTTAGTTTTCCCACCCAACAGTATCAACCGACACAACAGAAACACCCCTAACCCTAAAACGCAAACGTTACATTATCTAACATATCCTAACCAAATCTAAGTACAGGGGTCGCGTAAAGAGGCATAGGTTCGCTCATTAGGCCCGTGGTATCGTCCATAAATACATTATCGCGGGCAGACGAAGCAGGAGGGCAAAGGGGGCCGCGGCCAGCCGGTGGGTTATCGAATTAAAACTTCACTAGCAATAGTTGAGTTGAACAGCGTATTAATACACCATGTATAATTCGTGCGCCCTGGACAAACTTAACAGTTTTCCATTTGAGTCGACACGGCGTTCGCTTGTTTTATGCTTGTATTTCTTTTTTGACTGAATGTTTTAATTTACACTTTTTTATGTTGTTACAGTTCGTGAGCTTTCTAAAATCAATGAACACTAGGTAGATTTTTGCCTGCTGTTGTATAAGAAACTCAGCCTGAAATTGTTCTTACTTCAAGCGAAATCATACATTTTGAAATTAGCAGACCATAAATTTAATAAAATAAACACCTTCTACCTAAGTTGTATCAATCGTCGTGAAAACTGTCAAAATGCGAACCTTTGTACAAATGCCGAGACGTCAAAGCCTTGGCTAAACTATATACATAATTTTTTGTCGTTGAAGTTACACATGTGAATTACATTATATTGCTTCAGCATAGTTCTCTAATAAATACTTTACAAAATTATTCCATTTCTAATTTCATGCCATTACCATCTACTATTGCCAACGTGTCGAAACGCAAGGCTACGTCGCGTCGTGTGTCGACACCAATGGAGCACGCACCGTGGGCGGCGGCTGGGCGGCGCGAAGGAACGATCGAGGTAAGGGTACCGGCTACGTAATTAGATTTTCAAAGTCCGAATACACTGCTCGTACTTGTCTTCATAATAATGTGAGCGGATTTAGTAGTTTTGATATTTTGGTTTTATTTTTATTTTTTCAAATTTATAGTTTAAAGTCGTAAATGGTCTCTTGTAGGATGAATGCTTTGCCTCGAATCATTTCTTCAGATTTACGATCCTTCGTTATATTTTCAAGCTCAAAAAACTCGACGGCAAACGTGTAAATTCAACGCTTGCTCAAAAGAATTACCGTGACTCTACAACGCAAAGAGCAACAGAAAGAACATACTGTGTGTTTTAGTTAATAAAATTGGATACTCCATTTCACTCCACTTAATACAAGAGGAGTTTATATGTTGATTTCTCATAAAAATTGCAGGTACCTATTTGTCAACATGCACATGTTTTTCCTGTATTTATTTTACTTTCAAAAATGGTTTTAAATAAATTTTTTTTATTACAGCACGCGTCGGTAACTTAAAAGACAAACACAGATACGTATTTTATTTAAATAACTCAAAATAACTAATTATAGTTTTTGGAATTAGTTAAGTTATGAGTATACAGTGGACGGATGGAAAGGGATTCTTCTAAAGGCTAAAGAAAAGATGGATAGTTTGAGATGTGTAAAAACTGATATTAAGGCAAAGGTGTCATACCTTTGCCAAGAAAGAAAGGGTAAATAAAAGCGTGTTGCGTCGACCCCCAAATATCACGGGACAAGGGCAGGAAGATGATGGTATTGGTGAAAAAAAAAACATCTTTTCTTTTAACCAAAACTGTAACTGTTTCTCAGAACTTTATATACCTACAACTATAGTCTAATTTTTTTTACAACTAAGTAACTTGATACATTTTAAATATAAAATTAACTATATGCTTTTAGCACTATACTATTTGACTAGCATACAAACTAAACCATAGCTTACCTAAAAATAACTCAAGTATCAAAATCTATAGCTCGGTAGTCAACATCGAGGTATTGGATATTTAGTTTGCTTTGGGCCGGCGGGGCGCGGGGGACGGGGTGCTTAAGTCCAACTATAAATTAGGTAGGGTTCAGTTTCATTAATCACCCATACGCCGTTATTATTAATTAACCCCCTTTCGAAGTACCGACAGAATTAACTATCGACCCTACCCCCGACCCCTCTGTCAACTTTTAAGTTTGAGCTTATAAAATTTTTTAGTTCACAGTTTTGTGTCTTAAAGCTCCTTAGCTTAGGAACGGTCAGTATAAGATTGGTTTCTTTTTTAAGAACTTTCGAGTACACTTTAAAAATGAAGCTGAAGTATATACTTCTTGGTAACTCTTTAAACTTTGACTTTAAAAATAAAATAAAAACTATACTTCTTCGTAACTCTTTAAAATATACTTATTTTTTACTGTTGATTGGCTCGCGTGACCACTATCTCATCTGATAAAAAGATACGATATGGTCAACAATAGAGCACGTTTAGTAGAAGTTACCTAAGATCTTTAGGATGTAGCCATTATGAAACAAAGAAGCAAGGAATTTCACTCCTTAGCTGTACGCACAGTGCTTTCAAAACGTTTTGTGCGTACGGGGGGATGTCCACCATGTACCGGTGGTGCATCGTTATACGTCTGGTGGTGAGATGATGGAACAGGCTTGGCGGGACTTATTTAGGCAATTCTGAATCCTGCGATGGTGGACCGATGACCTGGTGAGGGTCGCGGGAATCCGATGGTGAGAGAGTCAGAGGCACAGGACAGGTCGTTATGGATACACTTGGGAGAGACCTATGTCCAAAAGTGGACGCCTTACGGTTGAAATGATGATGATGACGATGACTCCGAAGCACACTTCCCAAAAAGCAATCGGTAGAAAACCAACAAGTTAGCAACTCGGCGTCGAACTATAAAAGCTATAAGAAAATCTTCATCAAAATTCGCCACAGTTTAAATGCATCGGCCTTACATTCAAAATTAACCTTGAAAAGCCGAATAGAAACCACCGATTCTTAGTTCATCAACACTTGTTAATCGTTACGGTGTGTTCTACGTCTACGTCACGTTATACTCAATTATTTTATAAACATAAGCCCGTGTTAATTCGTCATAATTTCATAATGTGGGCTATAAAAATTCTATTAACAATATCCATATAATGTTTCTTCGAGGTCTCTTTGACGAAGCCGACTTAGACTCAATACATGAAGAATTTATGTTCCTAGAGAATAATTATGAAGGCAGTTTTTATGAGTTCACATGTTGTAGGAGAATTATTTCACGGCTATCTAATTACGGAAGTTAATGTCTCATTATGAATGTTTCCATTGGGTCACGAGATTTGACGTCTTCATTTTGTGAAAGAAAGCAGCTCAATTTAAGGAAAACTTTGCACAGTTGTATCACCCCTTTTTTTCGATGGGGAAAATCATCTTATGACAACCCCCGCTCTTGGGTGGAGCGGGAGATAGTGTCAGACTCTTACTGACTAAAAACCCCACCCCGTTCCTTCTAGCCTCATCATACCGGGGCACGAGCTTCCTTTCGGATAACCCTGGCCCCAGTAGGCTTCGACCCAGCTGGGCTCCTCCTGCTGCTGACAACTAGCTGCTTTATTCCTGACTTAGGCTATATTTTATGAACGCGGGTGATACTGTAGACAAAACCTAATAGTATATTATTATTATTATCAAAATGCACTATTTTTATGACACATAAAACTATCATCAAAACACCTAACCCTCAGCTACCCTCAGCTATCACAAAGTTGTAGCATCGTCATCGTATCACCCGCTACAGCCGGCGATTTATCCCCGGGCCGGCAGTGTAAATCATTTGTAGCACCAATCAATCAGCAGGCAAGGCGCTATCGTGTTGACGACAATTTATCCTACACATACGATATTATTTTTGTAAAGCCATTCCCGTGTAAAAATGGAGAAAATCTTTGGAAGTGATTTGGGACGTGCCTTTTTTGGTATTAGTCATGTTTTTGTTTTAAATTTTGTTATATCTATCCCTTTTTTTAGGACAGAGAGACCAGGTTGTGCTTTCTTTTTTGAGATGAGAAATTATTAAATAACTCCTCCCATTCTGGGAGGTCAGTGAGTGGTCTGGGAGGTCAGCTCAGTGAGTGTCAAACTTTTATTAAAAATTACTATTTTATGATTATTTATTCTATGGGCTCCCATAGCTGCTTAGCTATGCTGCTATCGGCTACAGCTACGTGATAATAGAAAATAATCTCAAAGGAACTTACTCCCAGAATAAAAATAGTATTCTGTAAAGTATCTATATGCTTCTTCTTCTCGATTCCATGGCAAACTCGACAAACTGTTTGGATCCAGTAGAATCAAATCTATTTGCCATATATGCCCCAAGACTTGGGTCGTGGGGGGTTTCCTGCTGATTATTAATTGATGCCTGAAGTGACCATAAGATGCTGCAGTTAACGTAGCCTGGGCTCAAACCATTAAAGAGTTTACCATGGATTCGAAAAGAAAAAGATTCCAGTACACGGTCTACCCGTATACCAAGTTTCATCAAAATCTGTATAGTTGTTCTGTACAATTTGACGATTTCCTAGGGAATAAATATAGTTTAAAAAAACACTAATAATATTAATTTTTCACTTTTTAGTGAATAGTTTTTAAATATATATTTTTTTTATTTTTTTTTAATCCTGGTGAATCTAATCAGGATAATCGATTATTTTAATCGGATTATTGTATTATCGTCGGACTTTGATGGGTTGCAGTTTAAAGTAAATCTGATCGTCTAAAAATGGCCAAAATCTAGCTCAAAGGTTGTAACCACCGACAAGCAAACAAACAAACAAGCAAGCAAGCAAACAAACAAGCGAGCAAACATATAGGTGAAGCTAATAAAATTGTGTTAAAAAGGACAACTGGAATATATAGTCCCGTCCCTTTCTCTTAGCATTTCGTTTCGAGGGAACCGTGAGCCAATGGATACAGTCCCCAAAAAAATTCGACGTTCACAGTAAATGTACTTAACTGGGAATGTTAGAATAATTATCATAAATTACGCATAATCGTGTACTTGTTTTAATTTTATGGCTGCTAATATGCTTGTCTGAACTAAAACACAGATAATATTCATGAAACGAGTCGAACACAGACATACATTGTTTGATAGGTAAAAGATGGTAAATTAACTTCTGTTTGTTGTACTACTTAATAAATTAGTTGCTGTTTAAATGGTAATTATTAAGTCTTTAGTAGGGCTACCGTTACAATGGAAAAAAATTTGGTCCACTGCTCATGTTATTATGCTACCTACAAAAAAATGTAGGTAACTTATCTTGCTTGACTGGCCTGTTCGTCTAGTAGTTAGTGGTTCTGACTGCTATGCCGAAGGTCGTAAGTTCGATTCCCACCCAGGACAAATGTTCATGTGATGTGCATGATCATTTGTTCTGTGTCTGAGTGTAATTTATCTATAATATGTATTTATTTAGAAATATATATAAGTATGTTTATCAGTTGTCTAGAACTCATAGTACAAGCTCTGCTTAGCTTGTTACTAGATGGCATTGTGTGATAGTTGTGGAAAAGGCTACTTATTCGCAGATTATGGTAATTTTTTACAGTGTTAATGTGTATGGCATTGTACAACCGGTACATGGTGGACATCACACCCATACGCATAAAATAGCCAGCAGCTAAGAAGTGTACGACAACGAAAGACGTATGACGTATGTACGACAGTCGGTCTTATACAACGTGTAACGTTCAATGCGCAAAACCTGAAATTAGTTTGATCAGAATAACGAGCAGAATCAATGAAACTACTTTTTAATATAAGTTACATTTTTCAAAAAAATCTTCATTAAAAACTTCGACCTGTCTATTTATGAATAGGTCATGCCATCACGTGCGCAAACCCGCTGAGATAGGTAAACAAACACAAATAGTTGTAATCCAATCAAATTATCTCATACACGGGATAATAAAAGTTCTTATTTCAATACAGATATGAATTTTAAACAAACTAAAACTGCACATAAAACCTTTCATTTTTTCACCCTTCAGATACCGTCAATTAGAGACACAATAGAAGACAGTAGATGCGCGGCCACCGGTGGTTGCTTGGGGATTCATGAATTAAAATGTTTTTTTTCTCGCATAATTTGGTCAATCGAATTAACAATCATTTGGGGTGTTTGAGGCGCAAAAGCATTTAACGTTACACGTTGTATATCTTGCATCGAGTCGATTCCCGTAGCTATCGCCAGATCTGAGGTCGACCTAAAAAGCGTTGGAAGGTCATCCAGCCTTCCGCGCTACGTCTTTTAGTAGGTACGCTGTCGCCACTCTAGAATATTACCTAATAATACAAATATTCCCTCTTCTTCTCTATTAGACTGTTCCAAATAATAAAAATATTCCTTAACTTTCACAATACGTCATCTAGTCCCAAATTAAGCAAAGCTTGTGCTATGGGTACTAGACAACCGATAAACATAAACAAACGTACATACTTCAAAATACGTAGATTTTCGTACTATAAATAAATTACACATAGACAAAACAAAAGATCATGCTCATCACACAAACAGTCTAAATAGTTTTATTTTAGTAAACATATACATTTTAATACAATTAAAAAAAAACTAAGATACTAAAAAAACTATTTATACTAAAACCTAACTATGTACATAAATATGATAAAAAACGACAAAGCACGCTCAGTCGTCAAAGTACTCCTCCACATCGCTGTCATCCGGAAATGTGCCCAGAAGACTGGCAGCATTGCCACGTTGAATTGAAATGCTAACGATCTTGGGTAGCAATCAAACCCACAACCTCCGTCGTAGCAGTCAGGGCTCCTAACCAATAAACCAACAGGCCAGTAATTCCTAGGTCTCCTAAACTAGAGGAGAATGACCTAAAGATCGCAAACGTTCAGATCCGCATCACAATACGACACTTCCTTCTATTAGGTACTTCACTATTTGAAGAGGGTAACAGGCGCATCGCGGTTGGCATGATTATCATGAAGAAAATATTAGTTGAATGTATCGTTTTGTACAAGATTATGGCAAGAAAAAAAAGGGAAATAAAAAAAGTAAAACCACAACAACAATAATAATACATATGTAACAACCACAACAACATCTTAACTACGTATTTGATTTTTTTTTTCACAAAAAAAAAACGTATTATCCTTTATCTAGTTTCTTATAATATCGAGCCTATGGTTGCTATGGTTGAATAAAGCTTCAGAAATATAGGTCAATGCCATGCCACAAACAAGAAAAACGCTGTGTGTACCTGCCTGCTCAGGAATGGAATATTTTAACGGTTGTACCATACAATATGTACTATACAGTGTGTACCATACAATATGTACCATACAGTATGTACCATACAGTATGTACCATACAGTATGTACCATACAGTATGTACCATACAGTATGTACCATACAGTATATACCATACAATATGTACATAATACTATGTCGTCAACCATCTACACAATATCTTTGAGACCGGATCTCGGTCTAAGAGGAAGCAATATGATTACGAACTACATTTGATAGAATTCGTTATCCTCAACTCCTCATAATACGTTGTACGGTCATAGATATTTAGTAGTTCCTTTATCAAATTACACATGCATGTACATACATGTATAAACTAGTACTACCTAGTACCTAACTGTCATGTCGTGATATTGTTTGTTCAGAGTGACTAAGACGCATATTCAGATGTAAAAAAAAATATAACAACCACGACAAAATGTACCAAAAATCCAAGGAATCGCAAAAGTGATACAAATGAGTATAACGATTCTGGTATGATTGTATCAGAAATGAAGATATCTGCAAAGTTACCGACGTAGCCTAAAGAATCGCCAAACGTAAGGGGAAGCGGATAGGGCACATTGCTCACTGGCGACCAGGTATCGAAACACCCAGCGTTAGATGGCTTCCTACAAGGTCGACCGATGATCTGGTGAAGATCGTAGGAATCAGATGAATGCGAGACGCACGTTGGTATAGTGACACTACTCAGCTGATAGATAATGATGATTCTAGTGTTCTGTTAGCTATAAGTTTGGCTTGTTGATCATATCCTACTACGGATATCTTAACACACATGGCATGAGAGCAGTTGTGGCCGAGTAGTAACGGCCCCGACTTAAGAGTTGGAGGTCGCGGGTTCAAACCTAACCAGGCGCATTACTTTTTGTAATTTATTTCATCAGCACTGCCCTTAAAACGGTAAAGGAAAACATCGTTAGGAAACTGACATGTCCCAACAGTAGGAACATTATAATGTAAAATTAAAAACCACCTCTTCAATACTTCATTCCGAATTCAGTAGTTGAGAACTCATTTAATAACTTCGCATGAACCTTTCCATCAAACAACTTCGCAGAGGTAGATACGTCAGCTGAAAACAATGCTCTGAAATTATTTATAATTAATTAGAAGTTCCAAGCAGCCGTAAACATGGCGAGTGCATTCCTAACTCGTCGACATCAATATTCAACTGAAGCGTTTATTATCATATCTCATTATACAAGTTAGTGCTTGTGCACGGAGATGTTGCCTCCTTGGGTTATGACCTGGCGACTAACACTCAATTCTATCGCCAACCCCATTCAAAAAGAGACTATGAAGCTAGAAAGATAGGGTAGATTTCTGTTTAGTCAGGTTCAGTTGTAAGGTCGAGATTCGGTTTCGAAATGCAATTTGGAAATGAGATCCGGAGTGTACCCTTTAAGAGGGTAGGGGGCACGGATGGGCGCCTTGCCACTATTATTTATAAGGGTGGGTCAGTCTAGGATAGCCGGCTATGTACGTTTCGCTTAACTGCAACCGCTTACGCTTTAAGCTTATTCGCAGATTGTTTTGTTATATTATTAATTAGCATATCCTGAAGTACGGACTAGTTTGTTTTTGATGTAACAACTGTTGGAATAATTTGAATGTTGGGTGGTTTTGTTGAAGCGACTCTTTTGGTGTAATGTTGATGGAGGTTTATTGAGATGTTATATTTGACCAGAGGTCCTACTACAAACTCTTAACGCGAACCAATTGATGACCTATTGGAGATGGAGCTATATAGGCTGTTTAGCTCCATCGCTCTTTCAGGCTCGTACGCCTGTCATTTTACCACGTTATGGTAAGGACTCTGTTTATTAAAAGTAGGTAATCTACTTTATTAGAGACTGATAGGACATGCTAGACCCGATTTCAGCCGGGGCCACGAGATTGTTCGAAAGAGCTATCGGAACGCCTGAAAGTACACATGAGAGTTTTAATCTGAAAGTCTGAAACTCATGCTCCACTCAGAGGATCCACCAAGATGAATGTTTTGATTAATTCCCTCCGAAAAAAGACATCCAGCAATATATCAGCGTCAAGTATATTTGCTTTCTGACACATGCACACATTTCTCAAAAAAAGAGTCTTCACTAGACACAAAACTTGACATATGTCCAGCATATAATACTACATAGTACTTATTAATTCCATGCGTACAGTTTAGAGGCAGGTTGCCCCATTATTAATTTGGATAGACAGGTTAAACTATGTCACAATGGCTTGAAATAATCTCGAGAAGATTGTACTCATATGAACACGGAAGAAGAACTGACATAGCCCATAGAAGCTAAACTTACGTGGTAGTGGGCAGCGCAAATTGGTCGCAGAAAAGATGGTCAATGGGGTAGAAAGGTTCTGGAGTGACGACCGCGTACCTAAAGAAGCAGCGTTGATTCCCATCCGCAAGTTAGATCAGACCTAGTGAGGGTGGCCGGAATCCGATAGATGCAAGACACTCAGGGCCGTCCGTTGTGGCGACGAAGGCCTTTGTTCAGCAGAGGACGTTTTTCGGCTGAGATGATTATAATGATGATAGAATAAGAATCTTTCCAGCGGACATCCAGAAAAAATACTATTCTCCTTAAAACAATCTATCCTAATACCGACCAACTTGTCTTCTAGTTATTATTGGTTTCAATAGATACAATGGTTTGTGCACCTACCCACCGCATACTTATTGTATTGACGATTTTCGTTCGCGTCTCAGTTACACCCTGTTCCTAAATGGAACAAATTGCGGAACATGTGATTTGTTTGACAACGTGCTTGGGGTAACTTAAAACCCACTGAATTTTATCAACTACTAAGTGTTTAAGGAATATATACACTAACATTTTGAATGAAAGTTATTTATACTTCGAAGTAGTATAATTACATTTAATAAAAATATATTATGAGTCCACCCCACCGTTATTTTTTTTTTAATAATTTAAATATGGGAACACTGTAGACTCCATAGACTATTTTGGTTCCAATTTTGTTTTTTTTTTGCATTTCTTTGATACTATGTCGATAGGTCAACTCTATTCTCTCATAATATTATTTCCGTAATATAAAAAATACTGCAAAAACCTATTTTTTTTTAATAAAGCGTTTTCGTCACAATTTTTAGCCGGTGTGTTCCATTGTAAATGTATTATTTAAACAAAAAGTATAATTCATATTAGATGTTGCTTTTCTATCGTGGGTGCATTTACAAACAAGTTCCACATAACCAAGAGACCATCAAAAACTATCTAAAATACTTGTTCCGTGCGAAAATCAAACCCACGACACCACAACTGACAATCACTCAACCACTCCGTCAACCGTGTCATCAATAATAACTTGCAATACTAACAACCATCTTAATATAATAAACAATCATTTTCAGTCCATTGCACCATCACTCGTTGCATCTTTATACTGAACGCTAACCTACTCGAACGCTTAGCCGAAATCCATCAATCGTTTGCCTAATCGATTTGTTGGTACATAAAAAGAAATGACTGCGTGTTAAAGGTCGATGTCGTAGCGGCATCGTGGCGAATCGTCTAATACCTCAATACGTCCAAAATCCGTGGGAATCGAGGAAACTTTGAACAATAAACACACGTGTATAAGTGGTATGTACAGGTGTTTACGAATATTTAAGTGGTATCTATCATTAGTACCTTAGAATTGTAAAAAGCGTGTAGTAGTAGTTAATTTATGCGAGCAATCATTGGTCATGTAACTGTTGGTATGAGAAGCAAAATTGTGTAGACTTGTACGCAGTCATTTAGAAAGTAAGACCGGCTTTAAATAAGTCTGAAGATAACAATTAATTATACAAATGCTGAGCTTCATCATCATCCATATAGGCCTCTTATTTGATGTGCCAATCCTCACGTTCCACTTCCTCATCCAGGGTTCTATCCTTGTTGGCAACTATATCGTCAACTCATCTCGCTGCCGGTTCACCAACATTTCTTCTACCAGTTTTTAGACGCCCATTAGTAACTGCTTTACTTCACCCGTCGATGCCATCTTACTAAGCTTAAACTTCAGATACATGTATATTCGGGAATAAAATGTCTGCCAAATGTTGTTGTTGTTGAATGTAGTTGTTGTTGTTTACTCAGTCTACATGACGCATCAACGTTGCCCAGCGTTCCGCAACTTACCCCCAATATTTTAAGATGCATTCCCGTGATGCAAAACGTGTTGTTGGACAATTCGATAGCTAGCATCATATTGGGTCTATTTTTTCAAATATACCCCATATTTGGTCCCCTATAAAGTGTCCCTTGGGGCTTTGGCTAAAACAAACCTGGACGAGATTTTCAATTCAGCCTAGTTCTAATTGTTCTGTACCATATGTGAAACAAATAATGCTGTTTGTAGCTTTAAAAGGCATTAAAGCATTGTGGGCCACGTGTTAAATAATTTATGTTTGAAGAACACCTGATATCACTAAACGAAAATTAACAACTTTCCATAAAATTTTCCGCTTACATATAATCTCCCTTTACTCTAGTAGGTTGGCCATCGTATGGTCAGGAGTACCGCGCTCGTACTGGGAGTACTATGGAAAACTGTTTGGAGGTATGCGGAACAGAGTGTAAAGTCCCGCAATCCTCCATTGAAAAGAGAGGATCCTCCGACCAGACAGGATGTTATGGCTACTACGGGCTACTGCCCGATAGTTGATGTCGGGCTGTCGTATATGTTCAAATCTCGAGGAGAACTTTGATTGCGCGATGCAGGATTTCGTATTTTTTTCGTAGTTCTTATGTGGCGTCATAGATATCGCTACAACTGTAAGTAAATAGTTCACGAGCCATGTTATTCGAAACAGTTACCTCTACACTGAAACGCAAATGGCAACAAGAAGTACACAGCTGAGTTTAAGTCACCAAAAAGTATCTATCACACTCAGTCTAGCTTTACCTGGAAGGAGATGTATATACGCACTCGGGTCGCGTGCGGGGCGGCACAACTCCGCATGCGTGATGAAATCCGCATGATATTAAAAATACCCTCATTCATTCAAACAAATTAAAACACACAGACAGACACTCTCTCTATAAAGTTTATAACACTGTAACCTGAAACTCATTCAACAAAACATAATCTAGAATCTGACTAAATATAATCGCACTTATAATAATTGCTATGACATCATTAATTAATATGATAGTGTTAAACGTATGATATGAGTCACCCACTCCTTCACAGTACAATTATCGGGCCAAGCCTGGTACTTATGCCAATTAATTGTTACGACTTATTTGTGAACCGGCTAAGACAATAGATAGACGTAGAATATGGAAACGGAGATAGGTTTTTTCTTAAGATTTTTTTTGTTCTTGAAAACTGATTTAAGAAGTCTTTTAATTTATTCATTGTAACCACTTTGATCTACAAAGTTACCACTTTGTAGTTGCTTATCATCCTTACTAATATTATAAAAGCGAAAGAGAGTTTGTTTATTTGTTACGTCTTCACGCCTAAATGGCAAAACCGATTTTGATGAAACTTGGTACACCCATAGACCATGTCCTGGAATAGAACATAGGATACTTTTTATCCCGGAAGTAAGTTCCCTTGGGATAATTTTCTGCTATCACGCGGCGAAGCCGCTGGGAGCAGCTAGTAATCAATAAAAATATGTATACTCATTTGTCCGTTAGAATTTGAGGTACGAAAAGTTGGATTTCCCGCAAGACTCCCGCAGGGAATCCAACTCCTCCAATGTTTCTATAGAGCCATAATATATAGGAGGTATCTAAGTAAAGAGTATTTATAGGTAGTGTTCCATCGTCGACATTATCAGTTGTCATCTGGTATTTAGCCGCGAACTAAACATTATAATAATATTAATAATAATTTAAAATATTTAAAAATATAATTTGTATGTATGTTAAATGAATAAAGGAAATAATAATAATTTTAATAAAAAAAAACACAAAAAATAAAAACAAATCTTAACCAAAAATAAACTCAGTTTAAATGCAAATTTCTCTTGCGCGATGCAGGCTATCGAACTGTCGAAATAGTACACACCCAAATCAACAGATGGCACTGTTATCAATTTTTTTTATTCGAAATTATTTCAAAGCTATTTTTTTAAACTTCTTTGACACTTCTAGATCCGTCAATATACTGTATTAGATCAACAATGGAGCGGGCAATTAATACTTTTATGGTGGCGCCTAAATGCGGCTGTGACTGTACAGTACAGACTGTATTGTAGCTGTTTAAGGACTGATGATAGGAGTAAGTGGTCTGATTCAGAGGTGTTGGCTGAGTCATGAGTATCTTTGTTTCAGTTCCTGTTGAGAACAGAGAGTGGTAATGGCTCCGACTTATGAGTTGTGGGTCACGGATTTAAACCCAGCCAGGTGCATTACTTTGTATAATTTATTCTATCACCACTGCTCTCAAAACGGTGAAAGAAAGCATCATGAGGAAACTATTCTAGAACCAAAAATTTGAAGACATGTGACACCGTGCGTGGTGAATTCCCTTCCCTAGCGAAAAGATCTGAGTCCCAGCAATGGGAACATTATAAGGCCAATAATTATGCTTATAAATATTTTAAATCAACAAGTCGCAACGGAGAAACTAAAATAAAAGCAGAAAAACTAAGCCTTCGGAATACTGACTAAAAAGATTACCGTTGCCGAGTTCCGCAAGAAAGATAGATAGGTACCTACCCTAACTATACAAAGTGGAGCGCGATTCCTGAAATAGAAACTTAACCTTGATCGACTTATTCAAGAAGGCTAGCCTTAGTGCTTGGTTCCTATAAGTAAATTACCGATGGATGTTTATTGGTACAACTTAAAGACTCGTATACACCGCTAAATTTTGATCGTTTTAATCCCGTGGAGGGTCGATCCAATAGTTTTAAAAAAAGGTTTATTTTTTAATTTTATCGCCACAGTGCATAGTGTGCCGTGTACCGGATCGACCCTCCACGGGGTTAAAACGATCAAAATTTAGCAGTGTATAATACAAAGTTTATGTTTATGTTTTGCTGTTTTTTTTTTATTACAAAGGGTAATAAAAAAATCGGCCTCTTCATACAAAATTATAAACTTGATTGGACAGTTTGTATAGAAAGGCCGACTTTTTTCCGGAAAAAAAGATCTTATGGAAGGTGGTTCAGTTTCGTATACAGAACGCTTATTGACACTTTAAAAAATAAAAAATAAAATAAAATCTTTTTATTTCAGACATTTCGTCCATACAGTTAAATTTTTACATTTTCATTATTATTATTATTGATTGATTATATTATATTCTATTCTATTCTGTTTTACTTTATACTGTCATTATATTAATAATTCAATTTAATTTATTATATTATATTATGTATTACTTCATATTGTTATTATATTATTATTATTATTAATTTAATTTAATTTAAGTACTTTAAGGGCTTCTTTAAAGTTTGCGGAGATCTGTCCCTTACACCTTGTATGAGTTTACTATTATTTTGAATCTTAGTTTAATGGGAAGGGGTTTGAAGTAGAAAAGGGTTCTTTGAGAGATTTTTATTAAAGCTTGGGTCATCATCTTCCTGCCCTTATCCCGTTTTATTTGGGGTCGGCGCAACACGTTTTTTTCTTCCATTCTGTCCTGTCGCTCGTCACGCTATCACTAACTCCCTTTTCATTCATATCACTTCTCACACAATCCATCTATCTTTTCTTTGGCCTCACTCTCCCTCTCCATCCATTCACATGTAAATTTATAACTCTTTTAGCTACATGCGTTTCATCTCTCCTTTTTACATGACCAAGACAAACGATTTATTAAAGCTTGGGGATTTGCTTTTATTAGCTACTGAGCTCAGACTTCTCACTACTACCTAATTAGACTGATATTTGTACATGTACAAGAACCTCAGCCGATTGGACAGCATAAGTCATCTTCGTCACTCCTACGGCGCCTGAAAAGGGTACCTCTTAAGGTTTGTCCTAGATAATGGCTTCAGTAGCATAAATGTACCACAGGGTAAGTACTATTACTTTTTATTTCAAAAGTTGATTATATTATAGGCAGACTATAAATAATTCGGCCTAACTGGTAGTGTGTACGAGTATGTATTGTACATAAAGTTAAAATAAATAACTAATATTGTACACAAAAATATATAGGTAGGTACAGAAGTCAATCTACATACAAAGCGCGCTGGAGCACTGCACACATAGACACCGCTCACGGTCACGATGTCTTGGAGCGCCTCGGCCCGCTCGTCGAACAGTTCCGACTCTATCACTCATTAGTGTGCGTCCAACGAGCGTAGGTATAAAAAGTGAAGTACATACATGAGATTGTCTTCTGTACCTATCTATTTTGTGGTACTTATTAGTTCTTAAATAGTAAATTCCTCACGTTATAGCAATAGCCTCTATTAATTTAAACATACCAGACAAACCACAAGGGTCCTTAAAGCGGCTAGACGAATAACTAACAAATGAAGCGGATTCAGCGTGTTATATCGCTTTGTTGCCAAAAACATCAAATATTGTCAAGTTTTTGTTCGCAAGACGTCTGATTCAAACAATTAAGCGATTCAAGCGCTGCTTAAAGCTATAACCTCTCGTAAAATCTGCATAAGAAGCCAGCCTTAAGGCGGACGGCTTGTGGTCTGTTCTCTACAGTGGTCGCAGATTTGTTAGGCCGAAGTAAAATTAAATTAAATACCGATGATGTCGATGATGTCGATGATGTCGATGTGTCGATAGAGGTCTCTGGCCAAACATTTGAGGAGTGATTCCAGCTAAACTGGGAGGAGGGTTGGAGAAAGAAGAGATGTCGATAAGTCGTGAATTGTCAAATGTGCATGCGAAAATTACAGGTTGATGTGGTGATAGCTTTAGGGGCCTATATGCAGCAGGAAACGTCTACATTAATAAGTTTGCAAGTTTTTGAGTTGGTGTAGTTCTACTTTTGGAAATTATCTTCCTAGATAATTTACAAAAGTAGAACTACTAACAGAACATCGTAACCGTCAGTTTACGCTTTTCACTCAGTAAACCGCATAACCGTTTTCCTTTAAAAATTTAACTGAATTTGAGAAGTTCCCTCGATTTCGCCAAGATTCCATCTTTGGTGCCTATGAGACCATTTGGGAACTATACACTATCCAAAAAAAAAGATTTTTTTCAAATTGGCAAGTGACGAAGTTATGCGCAAAACCTCCTGCTTTTTTAGAAGTTGGTTAATAACATATCGTACGAAAAATATTTAAAAAAATATTTATGTATCTACTGATCTATTAAAATAGGCACTCTTGGCAGCGTAAATTTACTTAAATTAGGAAAAAAAAACCCGTCTAGCAAAAATTGCGAAAAGCCGCTATCGACATTCTTCCTGAGAAGGATTTATATTTCGAACTGTGCAAAACTTATATCAAAAACTTTCCAATTACAATGAAAGGCTGCGTCCATTATAAACCAACCCTTGGCTCGTCGACTCATTACTACGGTTCCAGATTATTGTTTCAAGTCCACACAATAGGATGGGACACAAGTTCGCGCCCCGTCTACGTCGTTTTCACTGGTATCGACACAGTCACATAGTCCGCAGTTTGGTCACTGAGCGCAATTCGAATTTTACTTGCTGTCGACTTTGTTGAAAAACATCATTAGCTAGATTAGTAAAAAAATGTGACTTTTAGGGAACAGAAGTTGAAAACCAATGTATGGTTGTAAGTTATTCATTATTTTCTGACGAAATTGAAGTGGCAGTTAATACAGAAAACTTGCGCGATATGCAGTCAAAAAATATTAATAATAGGTACTCTACTAGTGGCCAACTACTATTGAATGCATTATAGAAGTACCGATTTGCAAAAAAAAAAAGTGAATTACGAAAATTCTTTCAATAAACACTGTTAATTTGAATACTATTATTCTCATCTCTTCTTTTTCTACACATATCTGCTTGTCTCAATATGAATATTAACTCTATACTATTTTTTTATTTTTCACACAAATGATTGTATTTTATGTAAATTAAGTTTATTGAAAATAACTTAAAAATAGTAAACCTGCAACACTCTCATACCAAACCAATGACCATCGGTTTCTAAAGCAGAAAATAAGCATTACTAGTCACGCTTTGGTAAAGTGAGTTTTCAAAACGTTTTTAAGTTATAGGCTCGCGTTTGACCACGATCTCACCCGATGGTAGGCAATGATATGGTTGATGATGGAGCACGCTTACATAGAAGTAACCTATTCACTCTTGACTTAAATAATTTATATTTTCAGAGTGGTTTTTTAAACTTAAGTTTAAGACATGCTCATGCGCTTTTTAAAGAATTATCCAAATGGCTAGTTGACACTTCGCGTGACCCAAAGTCTGGGTATTACCTCGGTCAGAATATGGCAATACCGCCAGTCTTTTGGATACACTTCCAGTCGACAGTGATGCAGAGGAATTGTTTGTCACCATATTGTACGTAGGAGTTATTGTGTATATATTATGAAGCTTTAATTAGCTAAGTGTTTTTATTTTTCTTGTTCTATGCTTTATTAATATTCACTAGAATTTATTTGAAGTTTCTTCAAAACATTCTTCTTTATCGATATCATTATAATTCTATAATGATTATAATTCTTTAATGATGTCATATATTTATACATTGTGCTTCTAATGTATAACCCGTTGTACCCAATGGAAATCCCGAACTATTCAGTGATGCGCTATTTGGCGACAGTAAGTAATTTACAGCTGGAGCTACATTGTGTCTGAGCGAGTAATGCTCGCTTTATTACGTACGCATTTAATGAGCCCCTTGTTTTATTGTAATAACTTGTCCTGACACGTGACGACGTACAAATAGTAGCTACGAGTTATGTTTGTAGAAGTCTCTATCCACTAAGTACAAGAGCGTTGCATTTGAACAAAAAATTAAGAATATAGGTAAAAAATTACCAGCCTGGTTGTTACTAATTCTTTGTTGTACATTATCATCATTTTAGCAGTAAGGCACCCATTGCTGGCCATAAATCACACCTCCTCTCTTTCGGTCCTCTGCGTCTCGAATTTGTCGTATTCCCACAACCCTCACTAAGTCATCAGTCTATCTTGTGGGAGGTTGTCCAGCGCTGCGTCTTCTGGTACGCGGTCACCCTTCCAGAACCTTTCGACCCTATTGACCATCTGTTCTGCAAGCAACGTGCCCTACCCATGACTGCCACTTAAGTTCACCGATTATTCGGGCTATATCGGGAACCTTGGTTCTCCTGCGGATGTCCTCTACTTATCTACCTATACAAAGATAAATAGAGTTTATGTACGAAGGTGAGCTTAAAGTTGTGTTTTCTGCAAGTTAACTTTTTCAATTTTCGTATCGTCTCTCCACCACAAGTTATTAAGGAGGTTTATAATTAACTCTGTTGGTTGGACTCGTTTTGACTATCTTTTAAATATAAATTATGATTAAGGTATGATATACAAGTGTATTTAACCTATTCAACGTGTAACGTTAAATGCGCAAAACCTCAGACACCCCAAATGATTTTTAGTTCAATTGACCTAATTACGTGATAAAAAAAAACATTAAAAAAATAATTAAAGGTTTTAAGTGCAGTTTTAGTTTGTTTAAAATTCATATCTGCATTGAAATAAGAACTTTTATTATCTCGTGTATGAGAAAATTTGATTGGACTACAACAATTTGTGTTTGTTAACCTATTTTGGCGAGTTTGCGCACATGATGGCTTGACCTATTCATAAATAGACAGGTCGACGTTTTCAATGAAGATTTTTTTGAAAAATATAACCGATTTTAAGATGGTGGTTTAATTGATTCTGATAAAACTAATTTCAGATTTTGCGCATTTAACGTTACACGTTGTATATTCTATAATTGTTTCATGTCTATTTTATGGTTTATTTAGCTATTATTTTATTCGCCGTTTTTCTCTCTTTTATTGCACCTACCATTTTTCTCTACATACAGAAAACGATACAGAGAAAACGGTAGAAAATGCCTAAGGCATTAAGTCCGCCTCTGTACTGTTGTGTGCATAAAGCATTTAATAAACAAATAGAATAGAAACTATTAATGTTTATTGTACATTAAAATAGAAATATAACTTTTACACAAACTTAAACTCTCAATGAACTTAAAATAATCTTGTGTAAAAAGGACCTAATTTGCAGTGTAGCAGAAATATTATTTTAAAAATATCACGATTATTATATATTCGTTTAATGAAATATTTTTGTCTACTCAGTTTTTTTTTAATTTATGATTATTAATGAAAAAGTAATCTTCTAAAGAATTATACCTATAAAAAACGGTGACTCTTTCAAAATCCTACACATAAAATGTACAATATTTTAGTATTTTAAAATTAATTATTATTTTTATTATTACCAAATAATTATTCATATCATTGTCTATTATCATTTATAATATCCGTCCACATCAGAATTTCATAGTACACACATATAATTCACATAATTATTTTTATTTTTCAAGCTAAAGCGGCAACTTAGCTCAAAGAGTAAAGCAACAAGGAGTATGATGAGACTTCCAAGCTATCACGAGTCGTGTTAACTATAAGAGACTGGAGGTGGCGCCTGATATGTGGGACCACCGGACTTACGCCGCCCGCCCTTGTGGGACGATCTCTATAGAGCTGTTTGAACTGCGTAGTGTGATCTTTTGGGTGTGTTTATTATTTTTTATTTTTTTATTCACGTATACAACATGTTTATTTGGTACACAGATACATACAATGAATAGAAAGCTGATCCTTATTTTTTTTTTAAATAAATACATTTTGTGTCTTACGGCTGTGCCAAAAAAACACGAAACTACAAACAAAAAATAAAAAACCCAACCCGATATAATAACCTTCCTTCTTTAACTCTATTAAAACTTTATGCGCTTCTAAATATACTTAATGCCTTAGGCATTTTTTACCAGTCTACCTAAGAGTGGTGCAGAAATATAAACATGACAGGCAGTTTAGAAGAAAAAACAAAAAAGTAATTCACTAACATACAGACTTGTACATAGTTTTCACACGAGTTTCATATTGCGAGAACTCAAATTGTCCTCGCGGGTGTCTACCGAGTGTCTTCGCAAGATTCTGCAATGCACTTGAGATGGTGAAAACCTCGAAAGGCTCATCTTTACCGTTAAAGTAGATGGGGAAAAGGCCTCGTGGGTGCAGTCCAATACGTTGGTCTGACCAAATCCGCACCGCTCTTGACTCTACGGTACCTTTGTAATGCCCTTCATTTCGCCAGAGACAGAAACAGATCTCCATCTGTTATTATGTACTCCTCCGAATATCATTCGAGTGAAAGTTATGAAGCAGAGAAATCACGACTCTCATTGAGGAATACGACGAAAGGAGTTATAGGAGTTGCCTTTAAATAGTAAAAAAAAAGACATAATGACCAGTTGCTATTTGAAACTGTTAACATAATAAATACTGATGCCTAAACTCCAGACCAGAAAAATGTAATAAAAATATTGGAACATAATTAGCAAAGCAAACAGCTCTATATCATTCCCAATTTCTCCCAAACACGTTTTTATTTGGTCTGAGTAAGTGAGTAGCGTTGTATTGTCCATCTGAGTATGTATGTTGTGCATGTATGTTCGTGTATGTATGTTCGTGTATGGCTGTTCGTGTATGCTGCATACACGCTCCGTCTTTGTGGTGCGACCTTCACCTCGCGACATTTGTTTTGCTCGTTCTTATGTATCGTAGTCCTTGTTTTATGAACGATTTGTTGACCTTTGCGACTGTGAATGGGATTTTCGTTACTTGTGTAGTGAATGGGTGAGTAGGAACTTATGTTGGGTGGATGTGTTGGTTTTTAGAAGTTTGTGCTGGGGATGATTAGATTACGTATTATGTTCTTTTGAAGAGAAATATTTAGTCGTCTTTGAAATTGCTCTTTCATAATGAGATTTCATTTAATGATTCGTGATGATATGTATCATGATTTTTGAGTCTTTCTTGCTTAGTCCAATGTAAAGAAGTTTTTAGGGTTCAGACTAAGGTACAGTCGGTAAAAACGGAGCCCTTTTAGGATCACTTTGCTGTCCGTCTGTGCGTCTATCTGTTCGTCTATCAAGACCCTTTTTCTCAGGTATTAAGCTGAAGTTAATATCAAAATATTCTAGTTGGTTACTTCGACTCAATACAATGTAAAATAAAAAAGAGGCCGTTTATACTTCGTTTATGACCCATGTTTTGTCATGCATGGAAATTAAAACTTATAGGGTACTTGCCGCTGACCTATAACTGAAATTGGGCAAAAAGCAAGGTCTCATAACACATGGAAAAGAAAACGTCCGAAAACCGGTAACTTGTAGTTACATCTAGATATATATGTAAATAAAAGAAGAAACTGACTGACTGACGTCAACGCGTCGCAGGAATTTTGCAAAAGGCTTCCTTTTGTGATGTAGGCGAGTACTAAGAAGAGATTTCTGGAAATTTTACTTTTAAAGGCGTGAAACGGGTCCATAGTGCGTATGGAGAATCCTACTTTCACGGAAGCGAAGCCGCTAACAGAATCTAATCACAAAATAATTTTTGAATAGCTCTCACAACTAAAATGTCACTCGAACCCATTCATCGAAACAACTATACAATAATCCGTCTCAAAGCAAATTACGTATCTGTACAACAATAAAATAATAAAAGCTTACTTCCTGACCGGGCCATTAAATCAAGGAGTACAGATAGCAACATCTAACCATAACTCAAGTCCGCTCTCACATTACAATTTGCACTAAATTTATCATACAATAACGTTTGTATCAGAAAATTATTATTCAAATCAACCAGCATTAATCAATGCGTTGATAAAAGAAAATGCGAGCGGCGATGCTCCTGCGCTAAGCAGGTTGGGCTGCAGTCGATTTTTTTCGTGTCGATGGATTTGATGTTTTATTTTTTAGTTTGCTATAAACTCCAGTTAGTAGGTTAAATTTAAAAAAAATACAATTAAATACAGACTCAATCAAGTACATTAAACCTTTAAGTGGATTTACAAGTAGCATGCATTTTCCAAACAAAAATGTATATACGATAAGTTTTTGGTCACTAATAAAAATTAGAATCCAATTATCCAATCCATCAAAAGATTTCCTGTACAAAAAATGTTACATCATTATAATGTTATTTTATTTTAATTTATGTAGATGTTAAATTTACCGACCCATAATAGGCCCGTATATAAGGTCAATTATGTCCATTGCTTCTCCTAGGGAGGAAGCCTGATTCCCAACAGTTGGTAATCGATGTTAAAAATACCCCTTTTAAAATTGATCGATCTGTGTCTTTTGGATACCGGTATATATGTTTGGGTACCTGTATATACCTTTCGCTCGATTTCGTAATGCTTATTAAATTTTATTATGCGGTACCCGGCGAAGATGGCAAGATGAGTTTGACTCAGATTAGTGCACACTAACGCAAAATAGAAGCTTAGAAAACAAAAAAGAGAGGCTTTTGACGCCTTGGCAAACTTATTTAGCTACATTGATTTCAATTACCACATCCTTTCTTCTCAATTCAACTACACCTATCAAAATAATATTCCAAACACATTGTGCAACGTCGATACAAATTCCAAACACCAAATGATTCAAAACCACGCAACCGCCCAGTGACTCACACTCATAAATCGATTCAAAATCATCGATATCGATTGCGGGCAACACTACGTGCACCCGATGCGTCTCGCGTGGAAGCTGTCGCTGTGTGCGTGCAAAAGATAATGAACTATCTGCACTAATATATTATAAAGTTCATTATAAACAATTATTTATTGTTAGCGTATGTTTATTAATAAGGCGGTTGGTTCGACTACTGTGCATGTGTAGGTAGCCTTAGGGTTGTGAAGTTTGATTGAGATTGTGATAAATTTCTTCCTTAAGGACTGGAGGGGCTAGTTTTATCTTATGATTAGCTATCTTGCAAATGTTCTTCTAAATAAGTAGACTGGCTTGAATGCATAGGCTCTTAATAAACAGTTGCGACTAACAGGTGGGACCGTAATCAAGCACTAGTTTATATAATTAAAAAAAAAACTATACACAATAGTCAAAAGAATTAGCATTGCCATTCAACGTGGCAATGCTGTCAGTCTTCTGGGCTCATTTCCAGATGACAGCGATGTGGAGGAGTACTTCGACGCCCGAGTGTACTTTGTGTTTTGGTATTTTAGTTATGTACGTTATGTATTTATTTAGGTTATAGTCAAAATATTTTTTTAAAGGCAATATTTTGTATAAGTGTGTGCATGTTTGTTACATTTTCACGCTTATACGGTTGAACGGATTTGAATGATATTTTGATACACGGGTAGACGATTGCTCTGGAGTAACACACAAGATCCAATCGGTTTTATTCCGGAAGTATGTTCCCTTGTAACAATTTTCTGCTTTCGTGGGCAAAGCCGCTGGCAGAAACTAGTTATGAATAATAATAATATGGCTGATAGAGCCATCATCATCATCATCATCATCATTTCAGCCGATAGACTTCCACTGTTGGACATACGCCTCCACCAAGTGTCGCCACAATCCTGTCCGTCTCGCATCCATCGGATTCCCGCAACCTTCACCAGGTCTTCGGTCTGATCGGTGGACCGATGCTGCGTTTTCCGGTACGTGGTCGCCACTCCAGAACCTTTCTTTTTTTAATAGCTATAATACAAATTATTAAGTTAAGGCTTTCGCCAACCCTACCCTGTCCTTTGGCTGTCAATGCAGCGAGTATGAAAGTACAAAGCAGCTGGGTTAGATTGTGCTACTCAGATTGCCGCTAGCTGAATGTTGTACAACGCGTACTGTAACTGCCACACCAAGTAACACTGCCCGGTTGTTGCAGCAACGGTCACGTTACAAAGATTGTGTGAAGAATGATATGAAAGACTAGCTTCTGCCTGCAGCTTTATCTGCGTTAAAGTAGAATTTACATGTCTGTCAATCAGTGATGTTATAATTATAATATATTATATTATCACTATATACACTATAGTGAAATATAAAAAAATAGTATATATTCTAGTATATAACTAGAATTCTAGTTTATTCATAATAGACAAAAATATAAATCTTTGCTCTTTATAATATTAGTGTAGATAATAGGGGAGAATAAGAATGAATATATTTTTTCTAACATGAATTGTAAAAACAATATTAGCTTTGGTAGGAAAGCAAACGAGATATAACAATTTTAAATAAATATCTCTCTATCTCGCTAAAGGATTAGTCGATTAGTTATTAATATTAGGACATGGCTACATGTCCTGCAGAAAGCGTCATTGTGCTGTTATAATTTCTGTTTTTTCATTCAGTTAGGAAATCATCAAATAACTCCTCCCGTTCTGAAAGAAAGAAAGAAACGCTTCCCTAGGAGCAACGTTTTCACTCTTGACTTGAAGACTCCTAGGTTATAGCTATCAGGAAACACAGACTCCGGCAGGTAATTCTCGCAATATATTCCATCATACTTTTTATTATTATTATATATAGGCTTGCGTTTCACCACCATCTGACCTGATGGTAAGCGATGATGTGGTCGAAGATGGAGCACGCTTGCCTAGAAGTAATCTATTCACTCTTGACTTAAAGACCCCCAAGTTTTAGCTATCAGGGAACACAGACTCCGGCAAGGAATTCCACTCCTTGGCTGTACGCACAATAAACTATTTAAAACACATTAAAAAAAAATTGGCTTTTTTTTAAACTTTATGTTATTAATTATTTTATTGTTTCTTTCAGTTTCATTCCAAGTTACATTCTAGGGTCTTCCTCAAATATCAAAATGGGCTTTTTATTTTTAAACGAGTTTAGCTGTACCCACAATGAATGTGTTCCCAAAACAATTTGTTCGTATCGGTGGGATGTCCAACATGTACCGGTGGCGCATCGGCGTATGTCTGAAAGTCCGATGATGCGGGTTTAGCGGAATTAAGTTGGGCAATTCCGACGCACACTTCGAAATCGGTAGTATTTCGGATTGTGCGTTGTGTAGTTGTTAAATAATGATTATTAATAATTAAATAAAAATCTATGTGAGGCCAAAAAGACGGCTATCTCAGCATCATCATCATTTCAGCCGATAGACGTCCACTGTTGGACATAGGCCTCCCCCAAGTTTCACCACAACGAACAGTCCTGTGCATCTCGCATCCATCAGATTCCGCAACACCGCAACCTTTACCAGGTCATCGGTACACCTTGTGGATGCCTTCCAACGCTGCATCTTGCGGTACGCTGTCGCTACACCAGGACCATCACAGCATATAACCTACGTTTCGCTAGTATTCTGCCAGAGCCCGCTTACTAATCTACACAAAACTATAGCTCACTAAAAACAAAATTTTCACCAAATAACATCATCTAAAATTCATCCAGCCAATCATACATTCAGATTAGCAATTAACCGTTTTAATAACAGAATAACATCATGAAACGTATGACTAGCTAGGCGTATGAAACAAAGCATAGTTTTCGTTGCACAGACAGTTTAACCCTACATTGAAGTGGTCCATTCGAAGCGTTCGATAAAAAATAAGACCAAAAAACACGCTCCACCCCTAGGCTCGGGCAAAAAAACCAGATAAAAATGTGCCGGCCCCGTAATTTAAGCGTCCTACCAGTTGTCGATAACCCCGGGTAGGAAATTTTGAAAAATATTTCGACGTTCTCATAATCATTGCAGTTTTGTAAGCTGCGCTTTTGATCTGGCTCGTGATTTTGAATGGGTCGTGTGTAAGTGTGCAAGTGTTGAAAGTATGTAATTCATTTCGATGTGTCTTCATATATTTATACTAGCTGCTTGATAGTGGAAAAATATCCCAAGAGAACATACTCCCCAAATAAACAGTCCTATTCTTATATGCTATATCAGGATATGGCCTACTCGTCTGCCAAATTTCATCGAAATCCGTTCAAAAGTTCGAGCGTGAAGTAGTAACAAATACACACACATACACATATACGCCATCACAAAAACTTTCGCTATTATTAATATCAAATATGATTTACCTGTGATTTACCATCCCGTACTAGGCCCGCGTGATGGATTACGGCCCATTCCTTCCCCTAAAGAAGTCACCTCTGTGCCAGTATGGGATCATCAAAGGCTAAGCTTATGCTTACGTGATTCACTTGAAGCTATCAAAACTTCAAAATTCGTATGGGTTGACTTTCAGAGACTTCTTCTTTTTTAAGTCTGTGGTAAACTCTATAACCTTCCGAATTCCGAAATTAGAGACACAATAGAAAGACCATGAGAGAGCGAACCAAAGCGTTCGCTTAATAATGAATTCAATTGATTGGGCTAAGTAGCAGACTACGTTAACTGCAGCATCAGTAACACGCATTCAGTCCTCAAAAGTGCAGGTGAATAGGCACTCAAGTTCAGTTTCTTCGACTGTATCATCGGTAAAAACCAGTCATCAACATCATCATCAGCCTTTTTAATGTTCCCACTACTGGGACTCAGGCCTCCTTTCTATGAGAGTGGATGGGCCGTAATCCACCACGCGAGCCCAGTGCGGATTGGTGCAATACGGATGGTGCGGGGTTACGCAATACGGATGGTGCGGGGTTACCGCACGATCTCCCGCGAAGCGGCGAGCCTTCTGGCTGGCCTACCACCGTGGGATCTGGAGGCAACAGTCCTTGCACACATGCACGATAAGCGCGTGGAGATGCAACGCCGGGGTGAAAGTCCACTACCGCGACAGGTCGAGGTATGGCGGACAGAGCTCCGGCGGGATCTCACGGTGAAATGGCGTCAGCGACTATCGCAACCCAGTGCTGGGCACGCCACAATTATGGCGGTAAGTCCCCTCTTTGAGGCGTGGCTGGAAAGACCTCACGGCGTCCTTACCTTCCGCATGACGCAGGTCCTCACCGGACATGGCAAGTTCGGGAGGTTCCTGCATCGGATTCGAGCGGAAGAGACGCCCGGGTGCCGCCACTGTGCGGAACGCCCGGAGGACACGGTGGAGCACACAGTTGAGGTGTGCCCTGCTTGGGCGGAGCAACGCCGTGCCCTCGTGGGGGTGATCGGCGGCGGAGACCTCTCGCGCCGGGCCTTGGTTCAGGCCATGGTCCGGAGCGAGGAGGAGTGGCAGGCGGTCGCCTCCTTCTGCGAAGCAGTAATGCTAGCAAAGGAGGAGGCAGACCGCATCAGGCAACGGCGCCCCCGCCGCCGCCGCCGGGATTCCGATCCCGATTTCCGGCCACCGTAGACGCGGGCTCGCGGACGGCGAGCCATGGGTAGCTCGCTGTCCTATCGTCTGGTAACTGTCCGGACCGAGCCAAGGCGTCGACGGCGCGCACTGTTCCCGCGCGCCTCAAGGAGTTGTCAGCAACAGGAGGGGCCCATCTGGGTCGAAGCCTACCGGGGTCGGGGTTATCCGAAAGGAAACTAGAGCCCCGGTATGAAGGCTAGAAGGAACGGCGCGGGGTTTTTAGTCAGTAAGACTCTGACACTGTCTCCCGCTCCACCCAAGAGCGGGTTTCGTCAATGATGATTTTCCCCGTCGACAGAAAAAAAAAAAAAAAAAAAAGGTGCGGATTGGTGAATGTCACATGTCTTTGAATTTATGGTTCTGAGACATGCCGGTTTCCTTACGATGTTTTCCGTCACCGTTTTGAGAGCAGTGGTAATGAAATAACAAATACTGGTTTTTATATTTTTTTTTTTTTTATAAAAACCAGTATTTTCACTGTTTCTTTATTTAACCCTAAGGCTTTTTTATACAGCATGGTTAACATGATAGCAGAATGGAAATATGCATCTTTAAGATGGGATAAAGGATAGTTTACATTGTATGAATCCGACAGCTTTCACCCGCACCATCTTATAACAACTGTAGAGTAAATTCACAGGCCACCATTCTTATGTTCCCGTCTATACCGTCATCAATACCTTCATTAGCTTCCTTTGTTTTCCAATTTTTGCCAAAAATTGTAACTGCAGCTATAAGTACCATTCTCTTCCCTTTGTCTCACTTCATTCGCAATTGGTTGAGTACCTAAATACGTGTGGAACACTGTAGCTAGTTTTACCGAGTTCTTTTCACAGGAAAGGTTTAAATTTTTACCTGAAAATGCTGGCACGGTAGCTGTAGGTAAAGCCTGTATTTTCCTAAAAATCCATTCCAATTTCTACTTTCAGGAAACCGTGTTATTACTAAGCCTTTGTTTGTTTATATCACGTTCGACCCTCCAGGTACAAAGCGAAAAAAAATATTCCCTATAACTGAAAAAACCCATACCTGGACAAAACATCGTAATATGACGTGTCAGTCCATTTTTACTTTGAATGAATCATTCCGAGAAGAAGAAGGTTCAAAGTGGAAATTCGCAAAAAGATACGGAATTTTTATCGACTGATAAAAACAAAAGACAATCAAAACTTTCCATAGTGGAGCTATTTTTTTTTGTTATTGTTTTAGGCTTGGATACTAAGTCCTTTAAGTCATGTCGTCGTGTAAATAGTTAATTTATTTACCATTAGAATATAGATGTACACATTCAAATTTATTTTTTTTTGCATTTTGCTGCAAAAGTATTAAGTCAACCATCTCGGCTTTCGCTGAGGTATTCCACACTACGATAAATTCTCAGCTCCATTTTACCGAGATCGTACCTGTATCAATGATGCAACATATAGTCCAGAGCGAAGACACTTGAGATACAACCACCAATTTTACATCAAAATATACACTAGGAATTAATTTGCGAATAATTAGATAGAGAAGACACTGAGCTTCACTCAAAGAAATCCCGCCAAAAACTCCGAGCAAATATTATTATTATTATTTTATTATGAGCTAGCCTGTATTGTCCCACTGCTGGGCAAAGGCCTCCCTCCATTTTTTTCCAATGATCACGGTTACTTGCTTTGTTCTTCCAATTCTTAAGGAAGCCATCCAGATCGTCTCGCCGAGCAAATTATATAAAATGAAAATAAAAGGGTACTTGACGCAAAAAGGTTGACAACAATGCGTCTGCATAGTCGCTCCATATAATTTATAGAACAGTCGCTTTGCAACGCTAGACGCTGTTAATATTTGGTCAGTTGATATTAAATATTGTGTGTTTGCACGCCCCTGAGAATATATTTAGAGACTAGCTTCTGCCAGCGACTTCGTACACGGATCCTGTTGCTTATGCCAGCGACAACGGAGTCGTCAAAATCAAAGATCTGAAACGTCTGGTGTCGAATTCTAAGAGCCTGGAAAACAACGTGATGCGCGAGACGATTCGAGACGTTCCAGATTTCTCCCTTCCACTTACACGCGTGACAGTGTGCACACACCTTGGTGCCATAGACAAAAATAAACAGAAAGCTCCGAACTGCTAAGCTATCGGGAGTTACATGTGTTATTGTGAGTCAACCATAAAAGATAGACATATGATGTCTTGGGATATTTTTTATATAATTTTAAGGAAAACATTTCCGTTATACATAATTTCTGTGTAGCTTTAACCATTAAGGCTGCAAACGCGACGGAAGCTTAAAAAATGGAGTAATTTTTCTCGTTTCCCCAACATTTCCCTTCACTGCTCTGCTCCCATTGATCGTAGCGTGATGAAAAGTATACTATAACCTGCCCAGGAGTATGAAGAATGATTGTACCAAGTTTCGTTAAAATCCATCGCGTAGTTTTTGTTTCTATAAAGAACATACAGACAGACAGACAGACAGACAGACAGACAGACAGACAGACAAAAATTTTACTGTTTGCATTTTTGGCATCAGTATCGATCACTAATCACCCCCTGATAGTTATTTTGGAAATATATTTCATGTACAGAATTGACCTCTATACAGATTTATTATAAGTATAGATGGGAGAATAATGTGCGGGTATTTTTATTATTACAAGCTTTTATATAGTTTCACCTGTCCCGATGTTTGACTGTCATCAAATCTTGCAAATTAAATTGGACCCAATTCCCGGTTACCGATTGAGCTGAAATTTTGCATGCATGTGTAAATCAGATGACATGGAGCTGATCTGATGATGGAACCGACAGTTGGCTATAGGAACTTGGTAGTTAAACGACACAACCCCATCGAGTTTGGACTCGTATAATTCGTCTTGACGAGTATTAATTATATAGGTACAGCTACAAAAGCTTGCTACGAATAAATGATTTTCATTAAAAGCTTGTTTGTAAGTACAATTATTACAATAGTGTTGTTCTCTGAATACGGGAGATAAAAGCACCACTACTGAGCTACTGTCAAGACAATATAGGACTTTTTTTAGGTGGAAAAGCATCTAATGTCTTCTACTGCTCTAGTGTGGAGCTATAGGGCCTGATAAACTTTTACTAATTAAACCCACTCCTATGTTCCTTCTTTGCCTTGCGTCCCAGGACCCCGGGGTTCCCTTTCGGACAATTCATTGGCTGACAGTAATACCTATATTCTTGTCGAACCATGAGTTGATGACTTGTTGTACAGTATTCGATATACTATACAGTATAGTATAGAACAGTATAGTACAGTATAGTACAGTATAGTACAGTATAGTACAGTATAGTACAGTATAGTACAGTATAGCACAGTATAGTACAGTATAGTACAGTATAGTACAGTATAGTATAGTATAGTAGAATATCGAATACGTTTGTCGAACCCAAGACAAAAATTCAGACAGCCGCCGGTTGATTTTAAATAGTTTTGCTGCTGCTTAATAAAATAAAAGATTGATCTTTATACCATATCAGCTACAAAAATTTAATTTACAAGCTTCTTTCCGCGTGAAAGTAGAAATTGATCCTAAGCGAATATACTCCCAGGATAAAATTTGTCAAGTACCAAGTATCAATTTACCAAGTACCAAGTTTCATCGCAATCCACTCAGCCGTTTAAGCTTTAAGAAGTAACAAACATACACACTCGCAAACTTTCATCTTAAACTTTCGAATACCGTAATTGGAAACACAATAAAAAGACAATGACAGAGCGAACGCCGACGTTCGCTTGGGGAGGTTGCAGTGTGATTCTAATAACATGTATAGAGCTATACATCAAATTAGAGTCAATCACACTGCAATCACACTTTAATTCATTAATTCATGAATCCCCAAGCGACCACCGGTGGCCGCGCATCTATTGTCTTACTATTGTGTTTCTAATTGACGGTATCTGAAGGGTTAAACTCCAAGCGAATGCTCGCTACACTTTCACGCTTTAAACAAACCTGGTTCGATCTAAACTATTATCTCTTCTTCTTAGTCGTGCACTCTTGACAAAGTGGTCGTGGTCATGTCTCGGTCGTATCTTACGCCACCGCCACTCTCGTTATTCAACGCCATGCAGCTCTGAGGTAAACCATTGACAAAAGTATTTTAAACAAGCCAGATCTATTTTCCTGCTAGTTGCCAGCCAACGTACCATAGGGTTCCCTTCACCAAGGTACCTTCATAGCACCGCTTCAATCTTCTTTTCAATCTCATCTTCATGCACTTACACCTGGTTTCTCCACATCCAACTACTAATTTCCGCTCCCACCTTCCAATGACCACACAAAAGCAATACTTATCTAATATTCAAGAAAAACATCCTAGACGCAGCGTGCAAAAATCTTCCACGCCAAATCTCTGTAACCAATTACCATCTGATCCTCATAGTGACCCAATAAGCCGAGTAATACGTCGCATAAGTGGATGAAATAGACTCTTGAGCACCTATCCAGGCATTATATGCAGGAACTCTAAACATAGTCACAATGGCTAGTGATCATTCAATTGTGCCAGTGGAAATGGCCCGTTTATCTACAATGGAGCGATCATTTTATCATTGCATTTCTTTAAGTTTCATACATTATGTATGGGGAACGAGCGGTATTGTACTGTTTGGTTTACGGTTCTAATTATAATGTAATATAAGGTAGACAATATTAGTTGACTCTTCGCGTGACCCAAGGGCTGGCTTCTACCTCGGTCAGAGTTTAAGCATTGCCATACAACGTGGCAATGCCGCCAGCCTCTTGCGCACACTTCCAGTCGACAGCGATGTGGAAAAGTTTTATGACGTCTTATTTAGCTAGGTCTTTTATATTATTTCTAATAAATTAAGTGTATTTTGTAATTTAATTTGTTTAAGAATTAATTGTTCTAGAACAAGATAAATACAATATAATATACAGCTATCTATAAGGTACCAAGTTATCGGAATTGCAGAGGGTCGCGGGAATCAAACGAATGCGAAACGCTCAAAACCGTTCGTTATGGCGACACTTGGGGAGGCCTATGCCTAACAGTGTACGTCTTAGAACTGAAATGATTATAAGGAGATATCGTTTTGATAATGAAGGAAAACATTGTGAGGAATCCGACATGTAAAAAACAAAAAGAAGAAGACCACTACGACGAGTCTATTGTCTCATCTTTGCGCAAGCGAAAAGGAACTTCCCTAACCAGGAACACACCAAGACCTAGGCAGTACTCTTCTAGAAAGAGACGGAGCATCCACTTAGCTGCACCAGTTGGCAACGCCTGAAGGTCAGCAGGAACAGCGCGCGACCTTATCCAATCGTCGTGATTGAAGAACGTCGAGGGTCCTTACGATAGTTGCATATAATGGTGTGCATGTACTCGCTACTTTGTAGAATAGAGAGTTAGTGTTTTTAGTGTTAGATTAGAGTTTTTAGTGTTAGATTTTATATAAGGGTCAAATCTAGATATTTCTAATCCTACTAATATTATAAATGCGAAAGTTTGTATTTATGGATGGATGTATGGTTTGTTACGCTTTCACGCAAAAACTACTGAACGGATCTCGATGAAACTTGGTACACGAGTAGACCATATCCCAGAATAGCATATAGGATACTTTTTATCCTGGGATTATGTACGTGGGTGAAGCCGCGGGCAAAAGCTAGTATTGAATATATTTGAAATCTCGTATTAGGATTGATCCATCATCATCATCATTTCAGCCGAAAGACGTTTATTATTGCTGTTTTTGAAAATTCAACGTTTATGGGAGTAAATTGGGGGAAATTCGTTTGTTTGCCAAATTTTTTTCCTAGGGTTTTGATCCTGGAACTTAACATAAAAAACACAAGTTAATAAAAAAGGTTTTTATGTTTTTCAAAACTACCCTCAAAATGTTAGTTTAAGGGTTCTAAAGGTTTTTTGAAATGTGATGAACTGAACAATAAGTAAAGCGTCCGTTTGTGTTTGAACCCACGACCTACAACTCGTACGTTGAGGACATTACTACTGGGTCTCCGCTACTATACCACCTTTTTTTTAGGAGAAAAATCATCTAATGATATCTCACGCCCTTGGGCAGGGCGAGAGGGTGTGTCAGAATTTTACTGACCAAAACCTACTCCTGTTCCTTCTTTGCCTTCGTTCCAGGGCCCCGGGGTTCTCTTTCGCACAACACATGGCTTAGCCAGGCCAGACCAGTAGGCTTCGACTCTGCTGGGCCCCTACAGACTGCTCTACCACCTGCTATACCCATTACGGCATCTCTTAGACAGGAGGCCTGAGTCCCAGCAGTGGGAACATTATAGCAAACTCAGCCTGAATAAGCTAATGCATAGAAGCATTAGCAGAGAAACCAGAGCAAACTTATCCATCCGTCGTGATTAGATAATCCTCAGGATAACTGCATATATACCTACTAGTATGCATGTGTTCTTGGTATTCTTTATTTGATGAGTGGGATTTGTGTCGCAGAATCCTATTTGATATAAGTAAGTCGACGAGTGACAACCCGACAATTGGAGCTAGAACTACATTAGACTGACGCACACGTGAACCTCGCCTGGTTTGCACGTAGAACGACGTCGCGTGGCGTGGATCTAGTGTAGCTCTCCAAGTCTAGTTTCCATATAAAATGTATGGAGACTGACGTGTTCAGATTAGCGTACGTGGTAGGTGTGCTTAGTATAGTTCTACCTTGAGTCATGTATTTTTTTTTTACAATGCATTGCATTGTCAGCCTTATAATGTTCCCACTATTGGGACTCAGGCCTCCTGTCTAGGAGAGGAAATGGGCCGTAATCCACCACGCGAGCCCAGTGCGGGTTGGTGGATGTCACATGTCTTCGAATTTTGGTTCGCACAATTTTTTTTTTTTATTGTTTTTTTTTTCTATTATCGCACGATATAAGTAACCAGTGTCTAGTTTAGAAAGTAATAAATTATTGTTAAGGAATACAGTCACTTTGTATTATATTAGAATGTGATTGTAACATTAGTAAATACCTATATACTAACGGTTTTTCAGTACGGGCAAACCACGTTGCTCACAGAACAGATGGTTGATGGGGACGAAAGGTTCTAGAGTGGGCACGTATTGGAAGACGCAGCGTTGGGCCTACCAACGCTGCGTCTTCCGCTACGAACCACAAGGTGGATTGTTGACCTAGTGAGGGTTACTGGAATCTGATGGATGTGAGACGCAGAGGACCGATCGTTATAGCGATATTTAGGCAGGGTCTATGTCCAACAGTGGACGTGTTTTGGCTGAAATTATGAGATTATTGGGGAGGTTATTTAGAATCTTCTCGTCTTTCGAGGAGAGCTAAAAAGGATATTAAAGATATTTCCTACACCGTTTCGGGAGTTTGTTTCGAATACTAACAGAAACCTTCTAAGCAGTCCGAGCTTGGTACATACTTCTCAAAACCTTTTGATTCATTAAGAAAACGGTACGCAGGCTTCATGAGGTAGACCCGTATGTACCGCTATAAATACACGAGGAAAAACAACAACAACAAGCCTACACTGGCTTGATTAATTTTTTAAAACAGTTTAAATACGAAACGAAATACAGGCACAGGTAATACACGAGAAAATAAAATTTAAATTTATAATAAATGGCCCGATTACCAACTCGTTCTGCACTCACACATTCTAACATAATCGAGAATTTTATCGCGCCCTATCATTCGTTTCCAAATAAGTCTCATTTATAACGCGCGGGGGATGAACAAAACAAAAATTTGAATAAGGAGGGCATTATTTATCGCCGCCCCAATGAAGGCCGTTAATGTGATTTTTTTTAATAAAAAAAAATGTACGCGAACCAGCCAAACGAGGATCATGTATCATCGCTTTTTTCGGACAGTCATTGTCCTCAAAAAAAAAATTATATTTATTTTTTATTTATTTACAATCCCACAGACAAGGGAAGCGGCGAAAGTATACATCAAATTAATTACTCGGTAAATTATGTTTATGGAATTGTTTTAGGTTAATGATTAGTTTTCGGGTTTTCTGCGAACGATGTTCTGATGTTTTGTTAGTTCCTAATTTCAGAAATATGGACTAGCTTTTCCTTTTATCAATTTATTATTAATTGAAATGAATAGCCTGAAGCTAAAATAAGACCGAACATAAGGTGTCAAATACAGCAAGTTATAATCATTATAAGTAATCAATACGAATGATTTACTAAAAGGATTTTAATTTATTCATTATAATTTAAATTCGCTTGCTATAACTGGACTCATAACAACCAAATAATAAAAAACGTACAAAAACAAAACACCGAACTCAACCCTTCGTGTGCCTAATTAAAAAAATTAAAAAAAAATCGCTCCCTCAGAACGCGCGTTGTCACGTTCCATATTCGCGCGTTAATTACACGTCATTCTTTTTTTGAAAAAGCGCGCCAATGACGCGCGCAATTAAAGCCGTGTACAGACAACGGGAAGACGCGACATAAAGCCGGCACACACAATGCGTCCTCGGCGAAATTCGCCGCAGGGCTAGTGAAATTAACAAGGCGATTTACACTTGACACTAGGCGCCTGTTTTTCATTACTTTTCACGGCGCTGCAGTCACTGAGCGTCTACACTTTAACAACCTATTTTTACAATATGTACAGAATAAAAAAACGTGCTCTGAAGTTTTTGTCGTACTGATTGAACAAACTTTGCTACTCCGCAAGTTTGCTGTGCTATGGTTCGTTGTGTGAAAAAGCGACTAATTGTGTATGTTCAACGGCTCGTCTCCTCCACATATCGCTGTAATTGTGTGAAATAAAGAGCTTTGTATCATTATTTTCCTGCTTTTCTTTTTGCTCTAAGTGTTGTTGAACGTATTGTTGTTGGAGTTATTATTTTTTGCTCTTCAACTACGCGGTATTTGTTTAATGAATATTTGCTTTAGTTGGTGTTGTTATCTTGGTATTTTTTGTTCAAAAAATATATTTAATCGAATTGGAACAACTTTATTCCATAAGTGCATACAGACTTATCAAAAACTTAATTTATTATACGTTATTTCTACCGTGTATCTACGCCCTTTTCTGATCGATATAATTAGATGATCAGTAACCATCATTATTCATTTTATGAACATACTAAGTACACTCATTGAATTAATGAACATAAAAAAGGTTTGTAATAAAAACTGTTAATGACATTTCATTTGAATTTAAATGAAATTAAAGGGAGTAATGCACTATAACACTTTTTATTAAACTTACAATTAAATGTATAAATCGAGTCACAACCCAACATAATCGCCAATGAGATGGTTTCACACTTCCAACGAGTCCACAGATAAATAATTGATTACGTCAACACACGCAATGCCTTAAACCATAGACGTAGAGAATGGAGTGAGCGTTCCCTATCCAGGCATAAAGTACCTAATTTGTAAGAGAAATGAAGACATCGTTCGGAAAATAGGTGTCTTTTTCTATTTTTTGTGTGAATTTTTATACTTACTGGATAAGCGATTGCACAAATTATTCCTTATATCTTGACCGCAGATCTTCATATTAATGCTGTTGAGTAACTCGTCCTAGGGTCTCTGATTGGTCCAGCTCATAGGCTTATAGTATTTACGACCTATAAATTGACATAGGTATTGACTGCTTTGTCTCTTTTGTCAAAAAATTGCTCTAAATATACAAATATATGTATATATAAATTGCTCTATATATAGAGAATTAATTGAGCATTACCTCTGCAGGTACGAAGGATGAAATATATAACAGAGATAAAGTAATTTCTTTTTCTAAAATTCTGATTGGCCTACGTGATAAATAGTGTCATCTCCGTCGCTACGATTTACAGAAAGAGTAACAAGTTTGAGGTTTATTGTCTGTTCTTCTTTAATTTATGAAACTACGAAAAGGGAGACGAATAAAACAGTTTCTTGACTTTCAAAAGTTCGTTTAAAATTATAGTTATTTTATTTGTCGTTTTATAGACCGTGGAGATTTTTAAAAAGATTTCACAGTCAGTCCATTCTTCATATCTAAGCTAAAAGTTTAAATAACATCAAGATACTCTCACTTGATATATTTATGGTCTCTTAAATAGTTTTGTTGTAATTTAATTAATAGAAGCAGGTGTATGCTCCATTCTTTCTTATGTGGGTCGAAAAAGTGGCTCAAAATTAAGTCTGCAATATATTAGAAGGATTCGCGTTGTGGCCTAATGCTAACGGCCCCGACTTTTTTTGTAGGTCTCGGGTTCAAACCCAGCCGGATACATTACTTTGTGTAATTTATTTCATCACCACTGCTTTCAAAACGGTGAAGGAAAATATCGTGAAGCAACCGGCATTTCTTAGAACCAAAAATACGAAGACAGGTGACATCTATCAACCCACACTGGGCCCGCGTGGTAGATTACGGCCCATTTCCTCTCCTACAGATTAGGTCTGATTCCCAGATGTAAGAAATAAAGCTGATTATGCTACGTTGTACTAAGTATTAAATGCTTTATTAAAAGGGTTACAGGTCCATGAAAGTCAATCACTTATCAACCGTTCATCGATCGATGCCATTGATCGGTGGTAGAGTGGTTAATTCGACCTCGATAATCTGCAACAAAAGATACTACATCAATCAGCCAACTTCGATCCATCGATTGCTGCGAAAGCTCCCTTTGGTCCTTGAATGCAAATAGCAACTGAAGGAAACTAGATGGACCTGCCATTCAACTGACACTCAAAAGTCTGACACTTCCTCTCGCTCCACATAGAGCGGGAGAAGTAAATTGATGATTTACTACTTCAAAAAACCAAGAATTGGAACAATTTGCCTGCTGCGGTCTTCCTGTCCGATTATAATTTAGGTGTCTTCGAGGTTAGAGTGAACAGACTCCTAATAAATCGTTGCAAGAAGAGCAAGGGCTTAGAATGTAATTCGTGCGAGCGAGAAAGAGAGATGGAGCTATACACCATATTAGCTCTTCAGATACCGTCAATTAGAGACACAATAGTAAAACAATAGATGCGCGAACGCCGGCGTTCGCTTGGGTATTCATGAATGTTCCATCCTTTTAACAGTCCAATTTAATTCGTCAAATGGAACGCGTTAAGAGATCGTGGTAGGACCTTTGATCGAATTAATAGTTCACATATCTCAATTCAACAAGCCATTAACGATACGAGCCAATACGTAAAAAAACAACAAAAGAAGAAAATAAAAAAGAAAAACACTGAAAAATAGTAAAAAATTGTTTTTTACATTAAAATCAGTTCTAGTTTTGTGTACAAAGTTTTTATTTTATATTTTAGTTGTGGTGGCCCGCAGCTAAGCCTAAATAGTGTGCAAATAAAGTTTTCAATGGTTATATCCATAAAATACTAGCTTTTGCCCGTAGTTTTGCCCGCGTACATAAAATAGAGCTAACGTCTCTCAAGAATAAAGCACCTTTCTATCAGTGAAAAAAATTTGGGCAATCGGACCAGTCCGTACTTTCATAGATTACCTGCTACTAACAAAAAAACTTAAAGACACCTAGATTGTAACAACAGGAGGGGCCCACTGGGTCGAAGCCTGGGGCCAGGGTTATCCGAAAGTAACTCGAGCCCCGGTATGAAAGCTAGAAGGAACGGGGTGAGTTTTTAGTCAGTAAGAGTCTGATACTATCTCCCGCTCCACTCAAGAACGGGGGTTGTCATCGGATGATTT
The DNA here is from genome assembly GCA_949319445.1 of Mythimna lalbum. Classification (NCBI taxonomy): domain Eukaryota; kingdom Metazoa; phylum Arthropoda; class Insecta; order Lepidoptera; family Noctuidae; genus Mythimna; species Mythimna lalbum. The sequence goes on along the minus strand of OX439358.1, from coordinate 16,645,502 downwards.
TTGCCCACCGAAAAAAAAAATACCTAGATTGTATCTATCGGAAAATTGTAATACAACTGTGCTGATGAAAATTCTTCATCAGTACAGTTTGTTAAGTTTTTTTCATTATAGTTTCTTGACTATTTTAATAGTGATACCAATGGAACTGCATAAACACCCATCGTGAAGTTCCATTGTAAGAAAACCACAGGTTTTTTCTTCAGTTCCATTTCATCAAGTGATACTTTCTCGATGCGAATTCTTGTCTTATAATGAATATACCAAAATTGGTTTTTGAGGGATCATCAAATAACTCTTCCACTCTAGGCGGGATGGGATCGCAGAGTTTTACTGACTGAATCTACCTGTGTTCCTTATATTTCTATGGTTCCTTCAGTTGCCTTCTTTTGTTTTCTTTTTTCGCGGTGGATAAGTCATCTAATGACATCCCTCGCTCTTGGGCGAGGCGGGGGGAGATAGTGTCAGGCTTTTACTGACTAAAAATCCACCCCGTTCCTTTGTTGCCTTTCGTACCGGGGGCTACGCTACCTTTCGAACTAACCCTGGCCCCAGTAGGCTTTTAGCGTTTCAGGGCCACAGAAACTCGTTTGACCAATCTCGCTTTTGGAGTAACAAGCATAAAAATTATGAGTTTAGAACCTCCTTCCTTTAAAAAACGGTTAAAAAAGAATGTCCTTTGACGGACTTCCATCAACCCGCGTAAATATCACATTCGCATTCAGCTAGAATTAGTGTTGCACGACAAAGCTCACGGAAGGATGGCCCGCGGGTATACCCGTTACTTTTTAGTTCCTTTAGCAACAGAAGTAGCAGTACTCGTCACTGTTCATTATTTATTTCTGTTCCGGAACAATCGTCCGTCACTAGTACGACAAAACATTTGTGTCAAGTTTTAAGTCTTTTAGTTTGTAGGATGTTTATATTAGAGGGTGTATTGTTTTTTGAGTTTGAGGCTTATACTCGTTTAGTTGGCCATTGGTCATAATGACCGAAGAATCACATTTATAGACTTGTAGCGACATCTATGACGCCACATAAGAACTACGAAGAAAATACGAAATCCTGCATCGCGCAATAAAAGTTCTCCGCGCGATTTGAATATATACGACTGCCCGAAATCAACTATTGGGCAGTCGCCTATCAGACTATAACACTTGTCTGGTCGGAGGATCCTCCCTTTTCAAAGGAGGCTTGTGGGACTTTACTCTCTGTTCTGCTTTCCTCCAAAGACTGCATACTACAGCACCTTAAGTCACCGCATAGTGGCGGGTAAACCACCAACAAAAGTTTATGTATTATACATGAATTTTTGTTGGTGGTTTATATTATATATACCTATATGTTTATATTATTATATTACCATTAGAATTTATAATAAATTGTTTTACTTTTTGGTGTACCATCGCCGTCATTTCTGCCTGATCACTAAAAAAAAATCGCTAGAATCCTGCGGCGTGGCGCCAAACCAACCCCTTTGAATTTTTCGTTTCGAGTACAAGCGAAAATGAACTTAGCTGTGGTCTGGCGGAAGTGGCTTTGGTAGTACCATAACGTTTATTCTTTTCTAAAAATATATTCATGGAGGGTTAGTACCTATTAGGCTAACAACTGGATTTAAAAAAGTAGCCAGTCTTCATGGTGAGGATGGATGGAGGGGAAAAGAGAGAGGCCAAAGAAAAGAGGAATAGGTCATGTGAGAAGTGATATGATAGAAATGAGAGTTAGTGATAGCGTGACGGTTGATAAAATAGGAAACTGATGATGACTGGGCGAAGAACCGCAATGGTCAGGGGCATATTGCTCACAGAACAGAAGGATTATAGAGCCGATAGGTTCTGGAATGGGCTACGGGTACCAAAAGACGCAGAATTTTGGTGACACTTGCAGAAGACCTATGTATGTCCAGCTGTGGACGTCTTTCGGTTGAAATGATGACGATGATGATGGGTGAGTTGGTTTGTTATTCCAACATTCAATAATATTTTGCAAAAGGTACACAACATTATTTTTAGTAAATGAAAAACCCGAAACCTATATTTTGTCCAAAAATATTTTAAAAAGTTTACAAGTTGGACACCCCTGACACTAAGTACAAAACAGGTCACGCTAGGTCATAGCGAGTATAAGGCGTCACAAAACAACCCCTCAGTCGCCAGGATGGCCCGGTGACCATGTATTTATGTCGCCAACCAGGTACCTATTGGTACAGGCTTATAAATTTGTGATTTTTTATAAAAATACTGGACAGGTTTATGCGAAACCTGTCGCATATACAAAAAATAAGGTTGTATGTGGCGTCTACTACCAGGCGGGTGAAGTCACTGGCAGAAGCTAGTGCATAATAATTATCTATTTTCAAGTTGTTGAATTCCATCTACCCTCATTATACATACCCACGGAGACTGCAACAGACAAAATCGTTATTGTCGAAACATAAACAGCACGAACTTATACAATTATGTTAATTTTATGTTACCCCTAATTGCTAACTTATTTAAAGAACTTTCTGCTAAAACTCTCAAAGGAGGGTTGTTCTAAAAAACATTTTTAATTTAATCTCATGTAAATGTTGTTAAGAAATCCAGTGGGGATGGTCAAGCAATACAAATTTTAATTAACTTAGATTTAAAAAATCTGCGAATTTATTTTACATATCGATATTTTTTTAGCCTTTCTATGATTGTTGGATCTTTTTTCCGGGAGTCATTGAGCTTCATTGCTTCGATGCTTTTGTAATCAACGCTCCTTTCGATTCTGGTAGTCAAGAGTTTTACTGGTTGAGAATAGCGTGGTGATTTTGACCCAAAAAACATCTTTGCATATCGAGACATTGATCAGGCTTTCAAAGCTCAAGTCTTTCGTCGCGAAGCTTCATTGCTTCGATGCTTTTATGGTAATCACTACTGTTGATTCTAGTGTTCAGGAGTTGCAATGGTTGGGAACAGCGCAGCTTTGTCCCAAAAAGTGTCTTTGCATATCGGTACGTTCTGCGTACTATCGTTCCTCCTGGAGTTGTCGAGCTTCATTACCTCGATATTTTCAGTCATCGCCGCTCATTTTTTACCGACTTCACAAAAAGGAGGAGGTACTACGTTCGGCTGTTTGTATGTTTTTTTTTTTTTTTTTTGTATGTTTGTTCGTCGAATACTCCGCCAAATGTGGACGGATTTTCAAAATTCTTTTTTTGTTCGAAAGTAGATAGTTCTGAGGTGGTCCCATTATCACCAAATTAGGATCTGATGATGGGATCTTAGAGAAATCGAGGGCAACCTTCAAATTTTATAGGCTCACTTATTGATTTTCGCATATTTTATGAAGTATCTTGTGTGTTTGCGTATGGTCGTCACCATCTCAGGTAGCTGAGCTGATGATGGAAGGTACAACTCCTTAACAGTAAGAAGTTACTCGAACAGGCAAGGACTGTTTTAATAAATTGTTTTGATGTTTGATAGGGCATTTGCCACATTTGGTCTCATGATCATCAAGTCATGACCTGATGCTGCAGTCAGGATAGTCTGCAGAGTACCTAAGTCCTCGACCACAAACAGCAGATATATCGAGTTTAGGCTCATTGAAAACGGCTCGATGTGTGGATAAACGTACTGCTAATAAAGAACACCGAAGTACATAGAGACCTGATGCTGAAGCCAGGAGCATCAGAAAAAGTACAAACCTTGAAATTACAGCACCGTAGTCGTGTTTGGGCTCATTTTAAACAGGACTAAATTTTAAGTTCATTGCAATGTTGACATAAATCTGGCCTGATGCTACAGCCGGGATTATCAGCATCTAGTCTAATAACTGATTGAAAGATTTACCTTTCGGCTTCATCATCAGATCAGTTCGATATATCCTTTCCCTCTCCAGCATCTAGTCCAATGACTGTTTGAAAGAAGAGGGGGAGAGGATATATCGAACTGATCTGATGATGAAGCCGAAAGGTAAATTAATGTAATCTAACCGTGTTTGGGATTATTAGAACCGTTATGAGATGCGCTCTGACTATAAGGTATTTAAGTTTGACTGAGGGGTACTTTTTAGTGGTGGTACCATAACTAAAAAGTGTAAAATAAAAAAAACTTTTTACAAAAAAAATATAACCGACTTCAATGATAAAAAACACTGAAAAGTATCAAATAACTTTAATTTTGGAAGTCGGTGTTAAATAACGAAGAGACTAAACTATTATAGAAACACCGACTTCCAAAATTAAAGTTATTTGATACTTTTCAGTGTTTTTTATCATTGAAGTCGGTTATATTTTTTTTGTAAAAAGTTTTTTTGGTATTCAAGTTGTGATTAGCGTAGTGTCCCAAAAAATTTCTTTGCCTGTATTTAGCTGGCGTCGTAAACTATCGTTTGTTTCGGAGTCGCCTTTCTTCACTGTTTCGATGCTTTTGTGATAATCACCACTGTTTTCTGGCGTTCAAGAGTTACAGTAAGAATAGCAAAGATACTTTGTCCAAAAAAAAAAAATTTGTAGACTTTTCGAGACTAGCGTCTCCATCAGGTGGAATTGCAATCAAGAAATAGTTTATGTAAATAAATAAAAAATAGACTTAAGAAATTTGTAACAGCAGACTTAGGGAGAAATAAATAAATCCTTATCCTTACTAATATTAAAAAAGTGAAAGTGAGTTTGTTTGTTACTTCTTCACTCCTAAATGGCAAAACCGATTTTGATGAAACTTGGTACACGGATAGGCCGTGTCCTAGAATAGGACATAGGAGGATACTTTTTATCCCGGAAGTATGATCGCGCGGGCGAAGCCGCTGGTAGCAGCTAGTTATTAATAATGACTTCTTTTTTTACTTTAAATTTTTTTGCATATAAAAGGTAAGAAAACTGTAGGAAATGTGTGAGAATGCTTGCGGCGGTGTATTGTGGTTGTGGTCGGTGGCCCATGTACGGCGACCATTACTCTAAACTAAGTCCATGCAGCACGATGTTTGTCAGGACGACCTCTGTTAAACTAATTCTTATGCCTTAAAACTACCTGAATAGTTTATGCTCATTCTTTTCTTTTTTACTTCAACATAGGCTATTTCTTTGTAGAATGCGAAATTATTGACGTTCAAAATTAAAGTTCGGGAGCATTTTCATAAGAACTAGGCACAGTGTTAATATTTCGGTCCGAGTAATTTTTTTTAGTTTAAATACATTACAGATTTCCCGCGAAAAGCAAAATAAAAATCGAACGTCAAATTCAAACGTTCCAAATTTCAAACTATCGAATTAACCGTTGGGAGGGGCGCTAAGGTCAGGGGTACACCACCCTCCCCCGGTTGATCATTTATAATGCCAAAATGTTTTAATTAAGATGCTGTAAAATGTAATTTACATGCAAATTCGGTTTATGTTAATGTGGCGCGTATATCTGTTTGGGTGCGTGCTTGCTATCTAATTTTGCGACAGTGTGTACCGTCATTATCTTGGCTCTAATGAGAAATCTGGCGACGGCTTGATGTTTGCATAATTAAACTTGCGGTCGGGAACGTACGTTTTGATTGTCGCAGTGATAAAACACACGCTTCTAATACTTATAATGCGCACAATAGGTGTCTTAAATTGGGTATTTCGTTTTTGTTAGCGATATAATGTAGTGTAGGTACTTAAAGGGTTTTCTTTTGTAAATAATTGGATTAAGCGAGTATCGCAAAAAAAGTAAATATGTAGTAAATATATATAAGGAATTGTTTTTTTTTCTATAATTCATACATTCTTAATGTCTATTGTCTTATTATTGTGTCTCTTACACGCTTATCCTTACTATTATTATAAAAGCGAAAGTGAGTTTGTTTGTTTGTTACGTCTTCCCGCCTAAATGGCACAACCGATTTTGATGAAACTTGGTACACGGACAGACCAAATCCTGGAATATAACATAGGATACTTTTTATCCCGGAAGTATGTTCCCTTGGGATAATTTTCTGCTATCACGCGAGCGAAGCCGCTGGGAACAGCTAGTTTATAATAATCAGAAACGTTTATTTCAAATAAACCATTTACAGATACTTTTGAGTTGTCAAAATGTCGGTCAGTAAAAAAAATGTCGCAAAAGGTGAGTTAAAGGTGAAGCTGAAGGTTCCTACTTCCTTTTTCTAAGATTAAACTAGTTTTTTTTTTTTTTTAAATAACCTTGTTGATATCCACTTACGTGGATCATGTCATTGAAATATGCAATTTCATCATCATCATCATATCAGCCGAAAGACGTCCACTGCTGGACATAGGCCTCCCCCAAGCGTCGCCACAACGACCGGTCCTGTGCGTCACGCATCCATCGGATTCCCGCGACCCTGACCAGGTCGTCGGTCCACCTTGTTGGAGGCCTTCCAACGCTGCGTCTTCCGGTACGTGGTCGCCACTCCAGAACCTTTCGTCCCCATCGACCATCTGTTCTGCGTGCAATGTGCCCTGCCCATTGCCACTTAAGTTTGGCGACTCTTCGAGCCACGTCGGCAACCTTGGTTCTCCTGCGGATATCTTCATTTCTGATGCGATCACGCAGGGAAACTCCGAGCATAGCCCTTTCCATCGCCCTTTGGGTGACTTTGAGTCTTCTTATAAGGCCCATTGTAAGCGACCACGTTTCGGAGCCATAAGTCATCACTGGCAACACGCACTGGTCATAGACTTTCGTCTTGAGACACTGTGGTATATTAGACGAGAAGACACCGCGCAACTTCCCAAACGCTGCCCAGCCGAGTCGGATTCGACGATTGACCTCTTTCTCGAAGTTAGACCTACCCAACTGGACCGTCTGTCCCAGGTAAACGTAATCGTCCACAACTTCGAGTGTAGAGTCTCCGATCTTAATAGGAGTGGGTGCTACATGGATGTTAACCATAACTTTGGTTTTGTCCATGTTCATTTTAAGACCCACTCTTTCGGAAGCTCTACTGAGGTCACCGAGCATTGTACTGAGTTCTTCCGTTGTCTCAGCCATGACTACTATGTCGTCGGCAAACCGAAGGTGAGTGATGTACTCGCCATTGATATTAATGCCTAGTCCTCTCCATTCCAGAACCTTGAAGACATCCTCCATTGCAGCCGTGAAGAGTTTAGGAGAAATAACGTCTCCCTGCCTCACACCTCGCTGCAAAAGGATAGGTTTCGATGTTTGGTCTTGGAGTCGGACTGACATGGTGGCGTTTTTGTATAAACACTTCAGCACTTCGATGTACCGATAGTCAATCTGGCACCGTTGGAGAGACTGCAGTACAGCCCAGGTCTCGATCGAATCAAAGGCTTTCTCGTAGTCCACAAACGCTAAGCAGAGAGGCTGATTATACTCCTCAGTCTTCTGTATAATCTGCCGCAGCGTATGTATGTGGTCTACGGTACTAAAGCCTTTTCGGAATCCGGCTTGTTCGGGAGGTTGGAAGTCGTCGAACCTGCGTGAAAGACGGTTCGTGATGACTCTGGAAAACAGCTTATAGACATGGCTCAGAAGTGAGATGGGTCTGTAATTCTTAAGCAGGGCATTGTCGCCCTTCTTAAAGAAGAGTACCACCACACCTCTGCTCCATGCCTGTGGCGTTTTTCCCTCGAGGATGACGGAATTGAATAGCTTCTGAAGGGCCTTAAGGACCGGTTTTCCACCCGCCTTCAGGAGTTCGGCTGTAATTCCGTCCTCACCCGACGCCTTGTTGTTTTTCAGCTGCTTCAGAGCCATCCTAATCTCGTACAGGCTGACGTCCGGGATATCTTCGGTGTAGTGTCGAGTCAATCTAGCTCTTGGATCATTTGCTAGATTTGCAGCGGGTTTAGTGATAGATGTGTATAACTGCCCATAAAAGGTCTCGATCTCTCCCAGAAGCTCCGATTTGGCGGAAATGACTCTGCCATCGTCGGTCTTCAGTTTTGTTAGCTGGCTTTGTCCAATAGACAGATCTCGTGCAAAAACTTTAGAGCCCTCGTTCCGCTCAATCGCCTCCTTAATCCTTTCGGTATTAAAGCGACGAAGGTCGCGTTTCAGAGACTTTGATATCCGTCTATTGAGTTGCATGTAAATATGCAATTTACTGAAGTTAATTTAACTCTATCAGGTAATTTATTTTAAATTACAAATGTTAGTAATCTACTTATTTAAATTCAAATTACCTAAGTATACCAAAATCAACCAGACTGAATAAAATTAAGTTTACTTAATTAGTATAGGTAGGTATTATATGAAGCGATAAATTCGTTGAATACTCATTAAAATCAATTAATTAAAAACAAATTAATTCAGGACTGACGTCGAGTCCACAAGACATTCATTAGTACAAGAAAGAACACAATTCCGCTAATTTATTTAAAGAAAAAAAGGTTTAACAACCCTTCCAAATCACCCCTTTTCTTTTAAAGCTGAAGAGATGACAGACTTCATTCTTTATTATAAAAAGTTGCGACGGATCACCAAACTTAAGTTACAGTGGGCAGGGAACATTGCTCTTGGGCGAGAGGCCACAGCAAATTGCTACCATTGCGAAAGTGACCTAGATTCAGCTCAGCACACGCTTGAAGAATGCCCCGCGTGGGCCTCTGAGCGACAGGTCTTAGTGGCTAAGATCGGACGGGATCTGTCTCTGCCAGCAGTAGTGAGGGCTATGCTGAAGGAGACAGAAAATTGGAGAGAAATGGCGTCTTTCTGTGAGACTGTGATGGTCCAGAAGGAGGCTGCTGAGCGGGATCGTGAGAGGGCCGATCCCACTCGTAGAAGGAGGCGTCAGAGGGGCAACCGCCGTGACGCCTAAAACGCTGAAACCCCGCTTACAACATTTCAGGTAGGCTCCCGCCTACCTCCGAGGTCACGGGCTTTCAGAGTGGGGACTCTGTCCGCCCACCAAGTGACTTCAGGAAAGACGGTGGCACAGTGATCACGTGCTGCCGTGCACAACGAGGCTCAGAGGAGACTCCTCGCAGACTCCACAGGGATGTGCCCTAACAGGCGTTGTACAGAGAGGGTTCCGGGGTGGTCTTTTAAGAGGTCACGGAGCTCTCTTCCATGTACTGATGGTGATCACCGGGGTGGTTTTAGTGAGGTAAGAATCCCACACACCCTGGTCTTTTCCCCCAAAAGACCAGAAGCTTTTTGAAGGTTTCCCCCCGAAAACAAAAAAAAAAAAAAAAAAAAAAAAGGGAACATTGCTCACAGAACAAATAGTCGATGGGGCCGAAAGATTCTTCAGTGGCGAACATCTACCATAAGGTCAAGTCACAAAAAATACAGGTACAGGAGTCAATCTACATACAAAGCGCGCTCGAGCAACGCACACATAGACACCGCTCACGAGACGTATGTTTGTTACTCCTTCACGCTTCAATGGCTTCGGGTGATATTTGGTACCAGGATAGTTTAAGCGGTTATCACACTGCCACGCACCATGCAGCGTAGCGCATGAAAACGCACCTACGCGCGTAATTGCGGAAAAAACCCGCACGATGATGCAGATCTACACTCGCGCAAGTAATTTTTTTTTCATTTCATACAAAATCACGCACGGTACAACGAGACTCAGCGCGTCATATCTTGCACGCGCCCCGCATCCACGCGCTTCAATGCATATTTCTCCGCATGTAGGTGCGTGATATGCACGAACGCGCGTGGATGCAGTTTTGGCTTTTGGTGCGTTGGACTGTGCGTGTTTTCCAACAAACGGAGATACTTACAAGCAACGTTAAGGCACGCATTCACGCACTACGCTGCGGAGTGCGTGGCAGTGTGATAACCGCCTTATATTCTGAATTATAATTTACAATAGGGGGAGGTACTAATGTCACCCGGACGAAACTGCCGTCACAAGCTAGTTTTGAATATTTTTAGTTAGGTTTTACCCGCGTGTTTTATCCCACAGGAGCCGTTAATATATCGGGTTCAAAAGTATATTACTCTCCCGCCATATCAATCATTCAGTGAATTTCCATAACAGGATCCCATTTCACAAACATACCTACTTACGAATAAGTCACAATTTCCTGGTGACTTATAAGTTAACTTATTTTATCATAAATGTCAGTTTATAATAAGATACGTAAAATTGTTAACTATTTTCAATTTGACTGAGGGATTGATAAGATGAATTTTATTACTATCTTACGATGTTGGCTACGAGTATTATTCGGTGGCATTTATCTACACTTAACAATGCAAAAAAAAAATTGTGTTCCCACTGCTGGGAGGCTAGAGAAGAGGCCTGAGTCCTCCTCTCTAGATGAAGAAATCACGCGGGCCCAGTGCATGTTGGTGGATATCACATATGCTCGAATTTTTGGTTCATGGACATGCCTGTTTCCTCACGATTTTTTCCTTCACCGTTTTGAGTACCTACAGAAGTGATGAACCTAATAAATTACACTTAATAAAGCACCTGGCCGGATTTGAACCCGCGACATACGACCTGCAACTGCACTCTCACTACTCTAGAGATAAATAAAGCTAAAAAGGATACCTACTTAGGAACAAAATTACAAAGACAATATAGCTTTATTAAACCAGAAATAACAAAAATGTCTAACATTTAGAAATAAAAACTGTGTACTTATATCTACTAAGTGAGAAAACGACTATTCATTCACAAAATCAACAGTTTTTCTTACCCAACCCTTTTCCACTTCTTGAAGATTGGATTCGGCTAAATAAACTGAATTATATGCTACTTAAATGAGTGTCAAGTCCGTTGGGGTGTAGGGCGACCCCAACCCGTGAGTCACTTCAGCCTCGCCCCGAGATTCTTCTCGGATTGGCGGCGAAATAAAGAAATGGGGTAAGTCTAGAAGAAATTTTTTTTTTTACGTTATTTTTTAGACAAAACATAAGATCAATGGAAGTTTCTGTGACCGTATTTTAGGTTTAAAGTGACTGTTAAAGTAAATAACAGTAATTTATCAAAATACCATTCATTGACTTATAGAAAAGCTAGCTTTAGCCAGCGGCTTCACTCACGCGAAAGTAGGCTTCTCCATACAAGCTTTGGTCCCCGTTTCATCTCCTTAGGGGGTCAATTTTGGAAAATACTTTCTTATCATGATCCTGCTTCGCCTGTGTCATATAAAGAAAGCCTTGTGCAAAATTTTTCGCTCTAGATCCAGTAGTTTCAGCTGTGCGTTGATATGTCAATCAGTTTCTACTTTTATATATACAACGTATAACGTTAAATGCGCAAAACCTGAAAATAGTTTTATCAGAATAAGGAGCAGAATCAATTAACCCACTTTATAATATAGGTTACATTTTTCAAAAAAAATCTCCATTAAAAATGTCGCCCTGTCTATTTATGAATTGGTCAAGCCATCATCTGCGCAAACCCGCCGAAATAGGTAAACAAACACAAATGGTTGTAGTCCAATCAAATTTTCTCATATACGGGGTAATAAAAGTTGTTATTCCAATACAGATATTAATTTTAAACAAAGTAAAACTGCACATAAAACCTTTAATTTTTTTTATGTTTTTTTTTCACATAATTAGGTGTTTTAAAATAAAAATCATTTGCATTTAACGTTACACGTTGTATAGGCTTCTGCCTGTGGATTCGCTCGCCTGAAGTTAGGTTCTTCATACAAACTTTGCACCTCAGTTTTATCCCTTGGTTGAATTTCTCTTAGTGCTCGCCTACGTTCATAAAACGAAACCTTGTGAAAAATTTAGTTGTGAAGTTTAGTTTCAGCTATGCGTTGATACATTGTCAAACAGTTAGTTTCCCCTTATAACTGAAAGTTATTTAAACTGTACGATTTCTCCACTTGGTATATTACCTACCGTTAAAACGGCTGAAAACTTTAACTTAAACCCCATCCATAGTCACAAAAACCCCTATTGATCTTACGACGAATTGGTGTGAGAAAGATAAGGCGTTCATCTTCCTAGCCTATACCAAACTATGTTAGAGTCGTTTCCAGATGGAAAAGAATAATATTGAGACGTTTACATAACAGGCAGTTCACAATTACATACAGTGTGAAAAACATTAAAATTTTGATGATTAAAAACTATTTATTTATAAAATGATTTTTTCTTTCTTTCTTTCTTCTTTCTTTCTATTTAAAAAAATAATAATATAAAACAAAAAAGGTACAAAATAATTTAATACTTATTTTAGTAGATATATTAGATATTTTTTTTCTGACAGGAGACATTATTGTTTCCTTTTTTTAATATATTTAATACTTGTTTTATAGATAAAATTAAAGATTTGAGCTTAGAATAACGTACTCAATCCTATTCTAACTCTCTGTAGGCCATAATTACGATTATTTGTTTGGTGTGGAAATCGAACCCACGGCACGCAACACAGCAACCAATCACACACCCACAGCGCTAACCGCGTAATCAAAATTAATAAAATTGCTACCATTTTAGGTTTCAGATCATAAAAACATTTAGGAATCGTTTACCAAACCCCAACCCTTCTTACATCACAACCGTAAAAACAAAACGAAAAGAAAAACCCGTAAAAGTCAGTGAGAATGTTGTAAAATCCCGACTTACCCGGTTTGGGTCGGAGCCTTCAGCCAAGACAAAAGTGGGGCCGCCCTCGTGAAACGAATAGGCCGGGGCGGCGAGCTTTTCACACTCTCTTAAATGCTCTCCGTGAATGTAGGAGGAGTAGTGTACTTGATACTTGTAAAAATCAAATCTTTTACGTCAACTTTTTTTTCAAGTTGATGTAAAGTAAGTTTGACTGTGATCCCACCAAGTATGCAGTGATGCAATCGTTGATGGTAAGGCGCACTAATTTATTAAAAGTCTATTTACCAAGCTTTGAAGACACCTAAATTACAATCGAATGGGAAGATTTTTTTGCGTGGAAAATAATTAAATAAGAAATAGAATAATATAGATTTTATTTGACGCAGTTAAAACAAAACAACGGCAACATATGCCAAATAATAAATAATGCAATAATAATAATAATAATAATGCATGTAATAATAATAATATGGCATATGTTGCCGTTGTTTTGTTTTAACTGCGTCGCAAAATAAAAAAAAAGAGTGCCAATATACAATAGGTATTTAGGTAGGTAGTTGTACTGAGCTGAAATGGTTCTCATCTCAGCAGCGTCAGACACCTCAGCGCTGGTTTTCAGCTGATCTCTCCAGTGCATAGATGATGCCAAATAAAATATATAGTGATCGCTTCCGGTCTGAGTGAAGTGGGAGGAAGTGCCAGATGTTTACTTACTAAAACACACAGTGTTCCTTCAGTTGTCCTTTTGCGGCTCCTTCAAATAATCCGCAGCTCTGGCAAGTATTTTATCTACACGAATATGATAAAGAAATATATTTAATTTACAATGAATATACTCTAGTATTACTAGAGCTATTTAAAAAAAATAGGTAATGCATTTTCTCATATACTTTTGTATCATTTCAATTAGTATTGAAGTACTTAAGTTTTTCTATTTTATATCAGTATTTAGGTTAAACACGTAGCTAAGTAACTCAAAGATTCTTTAATTACACAATAAAATTACCCTATACATTCAAAAACAAAAATTGAATCATCTAATTAATTTTAATGAAAAAGTATCAAGCTCTCTCCGTCAGCGTAGAAGCGACAAGTGTCTTTTGAGTAGGCACCGTCCGTGCGACATTGTTGCAGCGTGTATACAGCTAATATAATAATGCTTATACGTGTATAATCTTCATTATATTCAAGGCATGTGGTAAAGGCGGGAAGTTGACCTTATTTTTAAAGCTACTTTGTGTTTTATGTTGCGAGATTTTTGTAGAGAGCTTCTATTACTGCTAATCAATGTTTGATCTTGACCTATGACGTGCTTTTGACCGGAAGTGATACAGAAGTCAAGTTTAGTACCTGTGTGCACCTTCTTTGACTTGTTCTTAGGAGTTGTAAAGGCAACAAAATGTCATGTTCTAATTGATATACCTACTAATAAAAATATGTCACTGTAGCGACATCTATGACGCCACATAAGAACTACGAAGAAAATACGAAATCTTGCATCGCGCAATCAAAGTTCTCCACGCGATTTGAACATATACGACAGCCCGACATCAACTATCGGGCAGTCGCCCACCAGACTATAACATCCTGTCTGGTCGGAGGATCCTCCCTTTTCAACGGAGGTTTGTGGGACTTTACTCTCTGTTCCACCTACCTCCAAATCACAATAATTTTTTTTCACAACTTTGAGACAACGCCATCAAATCCCAAACTAAGCTGAGCTATGAGTAGTAGAAGACAATTGGTAAATATACTTATTTATATATTTCTAAACACCAGAACACCCGCCATCAGAGAACCTTGGAGTGTCTGCTAGTAGAATATTTACTTTCTGTGAAAATATTGTCACAAGCATACCATAATACCGTCCAAGACACGCGGGAAATCTCAAAAAAGGTATCACGGTCCTGAAACGTACAAAGCAACTGAAGGACATACATGACCGTAAGGGGGCCCTGGAGGGCCGAAGCCTCTTTGGGTCATATAAGGTGGAAAATCATCCAATGACTTCTCCCACTCTGCTCTGGCCGGAGCGTGAGGGTGTGTCAGACTTTTACTGACTAAAACTACACGTGTGTTCTTCAGTTACCCTTTGCGTAGTTTCCCTTTCAAAAGTCGACCCATGACCCGTCCCCAGTAGACGAAGGGGGAGGCCGCACGCGTGAGGAGACAAACGTCCTCACACCCCAGCCGCCATATTAGTAATCTGTATCACCAAAAGGTTGACCAGTAGAAAATGTTTGAGGTTTTAAGATCGCCTCTGTACATTTGTGTGCGTAAAGTGTAAAATAACAAAAAAAAAAAAAAACAAATTAAGCCTGTGGTGAAGTTACTAAACCGTTTCTTATCCAGTTACATTTAGATACAATCTAAAGGGACGCGGTACAAAATAAGAAGCTGAGATTTCCGAGTAAAATAACTACGAATAATATTGTTGTACTGTTTCAGTGATTTGTTTCATAATATCTATTAACTTTTCCACTTAAAAAGCAATACAGCGTTAATGCTAGAACTACACTGCGCACACGTGGGCCACACATGCCGATCTGGACGCGTGGGTCTCCAAACATTTTATATGGAAACTCGACTTGTAGATCCACGCCGCGCGACGTCTATCTTCTTACTAATCAGGCGTGTTACTCGCGTCATCATCATCATCATCACTTCAGCCGATATACGTCCACTGTTGGACATAGGCCTCCCCCAAGCGTCGCCACAACGAACGATCCTGTGCGTCTCGCATCTATCGGTTCCCATAACCTTCACCAGGTCATCAGTCCACCTTGTCGGAGGCCTTCCAACGCTGCGTCTTCCGGTACGTGGTCGCCACTCCAAAACCTTTCGGCCCCAACTGCCATTTGTTCTGCGAGCAATGTGCCCTGCCCATTGCCACTTAAGTTTGACAATTCTTTGTGTTATCTCGGCAACTTTAGTTCTCCTGCGGATATCTTAACGCGACACGCGTGCGTCTTTCTAATGTAGTTCTAGCAACTATATTATTATTATTACTGCCAGCCCCAAATGTCCCACTGCTGGGCAAACGCTTCCCTCCACGCATACTTAAATTGAAAACTCTAAATTATTTTATTTCACATAGGCCTACATGGGCACTTATAAAACGTCAGAAGCTAGCGTACAGTTCCAATTGGTCTTTTCATATGTAAAAGAACCGGCAAGAAACTCAATGGTTGTTCTGTTCCTTCCCATTCCCAAGAAAGACATCCAAGTTGTCCCGATATCTCATGACTCATTTCTGCCGCGGGCTCCTCGTCGTTGTGACCGGGTACTAATCCTGCGTTTTACAGGCGCGTAGCTTGTTGGAAATGCGGCAGACACGTCCTGCCTAGTTCCTTTAATAACTTTGCCACATTAACGATTTGGGTGTTACACTGTAACTACATTGACTTTACAATTCAACTAGATTTTCATAATTATTATATATTATATTATTATTATTATATTATTCTACTACTATCACACAACGCCGTCTAGTCCCAAACTAAGCAGAGCTTGTATTATGGGTCCTAGACAACTGATAAACATACTTATATATTTCTAAATACATACATATTATAGAAAAATTACACCCAGACACAGAACAAATGATTATGCTCATCACATAAACATTTGTTCTGGGTGGGAATCGAATTCACGACCTCCGGCATAGCAGTCAGGGTCACTAACCACTAGACCAACCGGCCAGTCAATCAATTCAATTCTTGATTTTAGTTACAAATTGCCATGTCTGAAATACTATTACTATTATCCTTGACTATTACTCATACTTATTCGACTATAATATTATTATTTTTTTCAATCCAAACACATCAACACCGGTACGCAAAGCAAGTAATTATGCACGGACATTAAAATCAAAGCACGCAAACAGATCCAAGAAAAAAAAAACATTTCATGGAAAAGTCCTCGCATCGGTAAACAGAACCAACCCTTCAATAGGCAAATGATTCAAAATTACAGTGGAAAAAAAGAGAATAAAAAGCTCCGAACTCCATTAGAAACAAAAATAAATTGAATTACAACTCGATCGACATTTTCGATTTGGAGGCCTAACTCAATTAGACGCGAGCGGTGATGGAAAATAAAATAAATACGGGGAACAAAAAAAAATTAAACAAAAAAGAGTCCAGATATAATTTGAAATATCTCCGTAAATGCAAAGTGTGAGTGCTGTTATTTTATTCAAATGAGGGCGAACTTTTTTTTCAACCCTTTTCTCGTCGCGCCATCAAAGTGGCCTGATATTCAATTAAAAAAAGAAGAGCGGGCCCGCGACTGAAAATTAATCAGAAAAAATGCTTTTAACTAGATCTACATTTTAATGAAATTATTATTGACGAGTATTATATAAATGGAGTGCTCTGCGCCCTTTGTACAGATTGTGTTAGTAACGTACCTACTTGTACAGCTATGCTTTTGAATTAATGTTTGAATTCATTACAGTGATTTCCCTTTAAATGTGTTCTTATTACTAGGCGGTGCTGTGACAGGCCCTTGAGACTTCTGCGTAGATTATGACAAGCGCTCTCCATGTATTTTCCAATTAAAGGCATTATAATCTGTACCATGTCTTATTGTTACCATTCATTCAGTTTTGGTTCGATTTTTTTGAACTGGTTACACATGACCACAAGGTGGACCGATGACCAGGTGAAGGTCGCGGGAACCCGATGGATGCGAGACGCACAGAACCGTTCGTTGTGGCGATACTTAGATGAGGCCTATGTCCAACAGTGGACGTCTTTCGGCTGAAATGATGAACATGATGATAGATGAACAAAATAGGCAGACGGGTAGACCATGTCTTGGAATAGCACATAGACCTTTTTCTGGGCATTACATTCTTTAGGATAGCACGCAAGCCAACAACTCATCATCATCATTTCAGCCGAAAGACATCCGCTGTTGGACATAGACTTCCCCCAAGCGTCGCCACAACGATCGATCCTGTGCGTCTCGCAACCACCGCTTTCCCGTGACTCTCACCAGGTCCTTGGTCCAAGCAACAACTAACCCATTCTTCATTTAATATTACAAATAGAAATATTATAAACTAGCTGCTCCCAGCGGCTTCGCCCGCGTGATAGCAGAAAATTATCCCAAGGGAACATACTTCCGGGATAAAAAGTATCGTATGTCCTATTCCAAGATATGGTCTATCCGTATACCAAGTTTCGTCAAAATCGGTTTTGCCATTTAGCCGTGAAGACGTAACAAACAAACAAACAAACTCACTTTGGCTTTTATAATATTAGTCTGTTATACTTTCATGGAACCGATTTTTTTTTAAGCTTTTACCCTAAGGAAGGACTTAGGCTAATTTTAGTCTGGCTTTGACTTCGACTCCGCCTCCACAATAACTGACATTCAAGGACAAAGTCACTAACAAAAGCTAATAACCTTAAGTTAGTAGACCGACAAACTTTTCTTTTTTTCTCTTTTAGGATTCTGTACCTTAAGGTGGTGCATCACGACACACATTTTTGCTGTTTTTCATACAACCGCTCATGACTGATTATGACGTTATTACACATTTTTCATTAGATATTTTGGAAACAAAGTATCTTGTGGATATTATCTAGGTTTCTAAAGAAATCAATTTCTAAATTTGTGTAAAACTAATCCAGTAAAAACCTCTGAAAATGTCCTATTTTGTATGAACTTTGACACTTCATAATTTGCCTAAAAATTTAAAAAGTCAAAAAAGTAATCTTCTGGAGTCCTTGCAAATTTTATTAAAATTCTAAATGATGACAACTTTTTCCAAAAAGTTTTAAGGGTTTAAAAAAACAGCTATTTCCTGGAGAAAATTTTCGAGTAAATCTCGGAATTACCGAATACTAACAGAGTTTCCAGGCGTTATCTCTCTTTTTTTGCGTTGCCTTTTCGTCAAACATCGCTTTGGATTGCATTAAATGAAGTAACAAGCTTTTAAACCATTTTCGATGTTTACGATAAGTGAGTGGAGAAGGACCCTCTTAATACATATGAATCCTTATAGTATCACTTTATTGTCTACAAGAAAGGAAAACCTTTTTTGCGATTCGGAAAAATCTTCGTTACTCAATTCGGTAATTGAACTGTTTTCATAGGTTTTGTACCTTTTTTTACGGTGGGCAAAAATCATCTTATGACAACCCCCGCTCTTGGGTAGAGCGGGAGATAGTGTCAGACTCTAACTGACTAAAAACCTACCCCGTTCTTTGTAGCCTCTTCATATCGGGGCTCGAGATTCCTTTTGGATAACCCTGGCCCAGTAGGCTTCGACCCAGCTGGGTCCCTCAAAAGTTTTGTTCCTCAGTCGCGAGTCCATCTCGCACTGTTTTTTTTTTAATATCTTTGGTCTAAGGATCGTTCCTTTCCAACGGAGTTATTCGGAACTTTACACCTTCCACAAACTCTTTGACGTTAAAAAAGTTGTAAATAAAAAAAAAATTACCTATATATTTCATTAATTGAATTTTGGCATGATAAAAATACAATCATCATCTAGCTAGCCTCTACTCTAGTTATATTCTATATATATAAAAATGACCCCCGTTTTCCGTTGTCACGACTTGGCATGAAAACGGCTTGACTGATTTGGCTGATTTTTTTTTTTGTTGTGATTGTTATTGTGAGGAGAAGGTTCTTATGGAAAAAAAATTAGGGTAGTGTAGAGTAGGGTAGGGTAGGGTAGGGTAGAGTAGGGTAGAGTAGGGTAGAGAAGGGTAGAGTAGGGTAGGGTAGGGTAGGGTAGAGTAGGGTAGAGTAGGGTAGAGTAGGGTAGAGTAGGGTAGACTAGGGTAGGGTAGGGTAGGGTAGAGTAGGGTATAGTAGGGTAGAGTAGGGTGGAGTAGGGAAGAGCGGGAGCGAAGCCGCGCGGGCAAAAGCTAGTTTATTATAAAGATAAAGATCATTTTATTTGTCAAAACAAGGGTATACATGCAGTTTTAGCATGCAGGATGTTACAAAATAAATGTTTTATCCGTACATGTTTCACCTATAAGGCATACAAATTATTATCAGGATTACTTTAACACTTTATATTTTTACTAGCTTTTGCTCGTGGCTTTGCCCGTGTACATAAAATATAGCTTATGTCACTCAGGAAAGAAGCAGCTTTCTATCAGTGAAATTCTAGCAATCGGACCAGTACCCCTAGACAAGTTGCTAATCTTCATTAGTTAACGCTACTAGAATGCTCCAAATGCACGACAATGACGTCATCTCAACGCTCAGTCACGTGGTCAGAACAAAAGAATTGGCGGCAAGGTCAACTCGAAGCGTTCGACGCAAGCGAAACGGTTGTAACTTAACTAGGGCTGTACTTCCAAAGATTATCTTCTACAAACAAAAAACATAAAAACAAACTTTACGTCTTTATAATATTAGTGTAGATTTATATAAACCTAGATAATAGCCCCAATAATAATTGCCTCCTCAGTATCTGTGTTTCCAAAATATCTGGAAAACGATGTGTAATAACACCCTAATCACGAAAGAGCGGTTGATCGGAAATATATCTCGGACTGGCCGCTCTGATGGAACATATTTTACTAAAATATGCAACTGCCCATCTCTAATAAACCCAGCCTATTAATTTACTCATCACTAAACCAGACCGGAATCAAAATAGACCTAATTAGTGCTATGACAGTCTCAGCGAGGACTTAGCTGTCAGGATAGACTGGATCGCATGTCAGGGCTATTATAATATCCTAAACGTAATTATACATTTGAATATGCATATGAGGTCATGAAAAGTGCTTTTCCGGATACAGACATAGAAATAAATTGTTGATCTACATAACTTTGTGAGCGTTACACTGTGGTGTAATATTGAGTAGTGTTGAGTTTATTTCGTCCAAAACGTTCTGACCTAGCATAGCATAGCATAACATAGCTTAGCGCAGCATAGCATAGCATAATAAGCCTTATAATCTTCCTTTAGAGGTTACTAAAAGAGTTATGAGTATACAAGTGGCCGTGGGTGGATGAAGAGGGACATGATCAAAGAAAATATGTTTTTTTTTTAAATGGGCAATCGTCCAGTAGCTTCTCCTGCTCTAGGGCGGAGTGAGGGATGCGAGGCAGATCTCCACCATATGCATCACCTTGGGACAAGGTCTGGAAGATGATTATGATGATGATGAGCGGTATGCGGAACAGGGTGTAAAGTCTCGCAATCCTCCGTTGAAAAGGAAGGATCCGCTGACCACACGGGTGTAATGTCTGGTCCGGATAACAGTCCGATAGTTGATTTCAGGCCTCTTCTCTAGGAGAGGAAATGGACCGTAATCCACCACTCGGGCCCAGTGCTGATTGGTAAATGCTACATGTCTTCGAATTTAGATGTATTACTTCATCATCATCAGCCTTTTTAGAGTTCCCACAGTTGGTACTCACTCCTTCTCTCTAGGAGAGGGATGTATTCCTTAATATAATTTATTTCATCACCATTGAATTTAAAATGGTGAAGAAATATCGTGAGGAATCAGGCTTGTGTTAGAACCAAATTCGTTCAATAACTACATGTTTCTTTTAGGTGAGAAATCATCCAATGACTTCGCCCGCTCTATGGTGGAGTGCAAGAGTGCAGACACTTACTGACTAAATCCCATTTTTATGTTTCTACTTTACATTGCATTCCAAGACCCCGGTTTTCCCTTTCGAAAGCCAATTCGTGGCCCCAGTAGGCTTCGACCCTGTTGGGCTCCTACGATTTTGCTTACAGTAATATTATGGTAGCCGCCAGATAAAGGCGGCATGAAGTACATTTGCCTTTTCCTGATGGTGATGGTGTTAAAAGAAGAGTATCTAACATGGGGATAAAGTTTCTATATTAAGTCCCTTACAATGCTCGGGAGTTAATTGTATAAATCCCTCACTTACGTTCAGGATTAAAACTAAGCAACCTTCGTTTTGCTCGGAATTCAACATACCGCCCACATTCTAAAGACACTGCTCTATCCCCTAGTCACATAATCTACTATTACCTCTAGATTTTCCAAAAAGCACGCTAATCATTACACTTCGGTGTGACGGACGGCCTCTGTAATTCAAGCGTCGACTCGCCGTACATTATTATTCACCGACGAAACGAAATGAATTTGCTTTTATTCAAACGCCAGAATGATATAATTAAAATTTGAATACAAGATTAACTCGAGAAAAATTCAATATCGAATTTACGGGTTCGGGATTATTCGGTGAAAGGATTGATATTGGCTGGGTGGTTTTGTTACTAACCTACTTGCTTCATACAATAGGTAATAATTTATTTCATGGGGTCTTCCCGTCAAATTATAATTTAGGTGTCTTCAAGGCTAGAGTGAATAGGCTCTTAATAAACTAGTGCGCCTCACCATCAACGATTGCTGGCACTGCTTACCATCAGGTGGGATCGCGCAGTCAAGCACTGGTTTACTGTTGACCAATGACCAATAAAAGTATAGCAAATAAATTATGTGGTCAATTGGACCCGTGGTACAAGTAGCGAGCGGGTCCAGTTGACCCCAGACACGTGTTCTTTTACCTACATTTGGTCATACCGTTACTTTTTATACAAGGTTGGTATGAGTTTATTAGTGTCTATACATATAGACAGTTACAAGACTTAAAAGAAGATCAGAATAACGATGGAAAAATTGAGAAAAAGAGTGAGTGAGAAATGAAACGGCAACAAAGTAACTATTGAGTTGACGGGACATAGAGATAGATGTATGTAAAAAGACAAAATTACATATATATGTCGCCTTGAACCAAAGTACATTCTAATAGGAGCAAGGGGATGAACTGATGTGAGCTTTCGTGTGAGTGTGTGAGTACCACACATTTTTTGACCACTACAACATCATCTTCCTGCCCTTGTCCCATTTTATTTAGGGTCAGCGCAACACGTTTTTTTCTTCCATTCTGTCTTGTCACTCGTCACGCTATCACTAATTCCCTTTTCTTTCATATCACTACTCACACAATCATCCATCTTTTCTTTGGCCTACCTCTCCTCCTCCATCTATCCACATGTAAACTCATAACTTTTTTGACCTCCTACAGAAAGAAAAAAAAAATACATTATTGAAACAAACACAAACACACACAGACATAACAAAGTAAATCGGTAAAAAAGTGGGGATGGACACTACCTATAGATATGGCCACTTTTATTTGTATCTGTCCATAGAGTCAGGCAACACCATATCACTATTTAATGAATCATCATATAAACTAAAACAGACTACAGAAGGTCCTCGAAATGCGTATCCAAAGCCCAATTTTCCTTCCCAGGAAAGCTGATGACCTCTCAGTTTCCACGCAAACACATTAGCTACGATCAGTGCTATAGGTAGGTGGAAGTAGTGACGTATGTAACTATGAAGCGACCACGTGAGGGTTCCAACACTGGTAAAGGTCATCATGATGCATGATTTAATTTAGTTTTATGACTATATTGATAGACTTTATATTCTATAAGTAGTTGTTATTAAAATGATACTAATCTTTGTTTTTTAGCTATTCCGCATAATATTCCACAACTATCACACAACGCTGTCTAGCCCCAAGCTAAGCAGAGCTTGTGTTATGAGTACTAGACACCTGATAAACATACTTATATATTTCTAAATACATACATATTATAGATAAATTACACCCAGACACAGAACAAATGCTTATGCTCATCACACAAACATTTGTCCTGGGTGGGAATCGGACCCACGACCTCCGGCATAGCAGTCAGGGTCACTAAGCACTAGACCAACAGGCCAGTCAATCAAAACAGGTGGTATATCCAATGAGTTTTCCCGCTCTTGGGCAAAGCGGGAGGCAGTGTCAGACTTTTACTGATTAAAACACATTCCTATATTCCTTCTTTGCCCTACGTTACAGAGCCCAGGTTTTACTTTTAGTTATCCCATTTTTTTTTTGGTGTGAAAATCATCTAATGAAATCCCCCGCTTTTGGGCGAAGCGGAAGATAGTGTCAGAATTTTACTGACTAAAACCCCACTCTACTTAACCCGTGGAAATCTATACTAAATTACACTAAGGCTTTGCACGCGTACATAAAATATACCTTATGTCACTCAGAAACAAAGCATTTTTTTATCGGTGAATAAATTTTAGTAATTGAACCAGTACTTTCAGAGATTACCTCCTACAAACAAAAAAACAGACTTAACCTCTTTTTAATATAAGTGTAGATAACATAGGACACAGGCGAAGCCGCTGCCAGAAGTTAGTATACACATGTAATTGTTAAAGTTCTCAATTTTTTTTAAAAGTAATTAAGTAAAAAAATTAAATGTATAATTTGAATAGTCACTATTACATTACACTACTACACTAATATAATAAAGAGGTAAAGTTTGTTTTTATGTTTTTTTGTTTGCAGGAGGTAATCTCTGAAAATACTGGTCCGATTGCTAAAATTTTTTCACCGACAGAAAGCTGCTTTATTCCTGAGTGAGGCTATATGTTATGTACGCGAACGATAAAAGCTAGTAATATTATAAAGGCGGAAGTTGTGGGTGTCTGTGTGAATGTTTGTTACTTCTTCACGCTCGAACGGCTGAACAGATTTCGATGAAACACAAACAGACCATGTCCTGAAATAGCACAGATGACTTTTTATTTTGGGACAATTTTCTTCTTCCACGCGGGCGAAGACGCTAGCTACAGTAAGTATTGTATTTTCTTTTTTTTTATTTCCTTCACGGAGTGGAGTGGAAATACTTGTCAATTACACTTTTTTGTACCTATTCCCTGACTCTTTATTCTTTATTATACACAAACAATGCTTTGCCCGTGTCGGTAAGGCAAGCTCAAACACTCACAACTTTTAAAAATGACGTTATGAATCACTATCTTTCCTCCTGAACGTTTGTCATTAAGTACAGTACTTTCTCTGTTTTTATATTTATATATATAATATATATTATAATGTTAGAAATATATGTAATTTATTAGTTTATGTATTGTATATATGTAAATAGTACACCACGAACTACCTGCGTATCTTTTTCTCCTCCTCGGTCAAATCCATCCAAAGGTTGCCATTGTGACAACCTAATAATTTTAAGTTTCTGTGTAATTTTTTATTTTTGGTTTACAATAAAGAATTTATCTATCTATCTAACAATTTATACAAACAGTTTGCAAAAGTACAGTTGATGTACATTGGCGAGCTTAACCCACAACTAGGTTTAACTGGGTATGACTCATTCTACAATCGGGATTTAAAAGTATCAAGATGTTTCGAACCTGATAATTAGTGTAATTAGCCATTTGAATGCACTTAAAACGTTTTAATTTTTCACATTAACACGTGATTACGTAGAAAGTCATGATTTTAATGCAATTGAAGTTCATTGAGTTTTTAAAAGAAATTTTAATTAAGTTTCTGCATCACAGAACAGTAATAAGAAACGGGTTTATTTAATATTCGTAATTTTAATTTAATTTTATAAAGTTATTGTTGAAATTGAAACTTATTTTCTTATTCGATGACTTTGTAATGAGGAGCGATTTTTTTTATTTTTACATATTTTTTTTTCATTTTCTGGGCGACAGGATAGAAGTGAAGAAAGAAAGGTTTGCGCCGAACACAAGGGCAGGAAGAAGAAGCAGGCTTTGAATTTAAAATTTAAACTCATTTTCTTATTCGATGACTTTGTAATGAGGCTTTGAGAGAGGCTTTGTAACGAGGTACGTTTCTTTTTATATTAACTAAATTTTTTTTTGCTGGGTGACAGGATTTTTTTTTTTGCTTGATGACAGGGATGGGTGGAGAGGGAGAGGGAGGCCAAAGATGGATGGATCGTGTGAAGAGTGACATGAAAGAAAAGAAAGTAAGTGATAGCATGACGAGTGATAGGGTAGAATGTAAGAAAAAAACGTGTTGCGCCGACCCCAAACAAGATGGGACAAGAGCAGGAAGAAGAAAAATAGGTGACAGGATAGAATGATGAAACTTAAACGTTTGCACCGACCCCAAGTATTATGGGACAAGGGCAGGAAGATGAAGAAGACTTTATGAAGAAGACTTTGAAATTATCTAGGTATTATTTATTTATTGTGCACCTACCATTGTTGTCTTCTTCAACCCAAAGGTTAACTGGTAGAGAATACCCTGTTGCATTAAGGCCGCCTATGTACGTAAGTTTAAATAAATAAGTAACTAAATAAGACTTTGTTCTTTTTTAACAAAGAGTTTCTTTCAATTAAATTACAGATTTATCCATAACTAGCTTCTGCCAGAGATTTATCTTGCTTCTATGTCGATTTCTCTTGCATGTAAGTCGATTTCTGCATACAAACTTCTGAACCCCGTTTCATCCCCTTAGGGGGGGGGGGGGGGGGGAATTTCGGAAAATCCATTCTTAGCGAATATCTACACCCTTTAAGGAACCTTCCTACCAAATTTTAAGTTTGTAGGTGGTATGGTATCTAAGATTTCGTAATTAATCAGCGAGTAGTATTTAGCTATTAAATATTTCCATAATACACTAATGGATGTCTGATCAGTTTGTGGGTGGCGTTTTTGAGTGTTAGGCTATTTTGAGACTACATTTTTTACCCTGGTTATACACCTATAAAAACAATTTTAATAATAATCATCATCATATCAGCCGAAAGATGTGAACTGTTGGACATAGGCCACCTCCAAGCGTCGCCACAACGACCGGTCCTGTGCGTCACGCATCCATCGGATTCCCAAGACCCTGACCAGGTCACCGGTCCACCTTATTGGAGGCCTTCCAACACTGCGTGTTCCGGTACGTAGTCGCCACTCCAGAACCTTTCGCCCACATCGACCATCTATTCTGCGTGCAATGTGCCTTGCCCATAATAAAAATAAAAAATATAAAAAAGCCTTTATATTTCTTGCAAGTTAACAAATACAAAGTAAAATACAAACTAAAAAAAAAACCTATTTGGTGCAAAGTAAATTAATCCTAATCTTATAATAAATTTGCTAATTTTGCAAGAACCGCTCCGCGGGTGAAGGCCTCCTCCGAGGAAATCCATCTTTCCCTATCCTGTGCTGTGTCCATCCAGTTTAAACCAGCCGTTTTCAAAATGTCGTCCGCCCATCTTGTAAGTGGTCTCCCTTTATGTCGTTTTCCCCTTGGGCCTATCAAAATCTACCTATCCAACGAGATTCCCCTTGAGCCCTGCCCATATATTAATAATAATAAATAAATAAATAAATAAATAAAAACCTTCTTCGTAGAGACAGCCGCTAACTAAATGACGTCGCAACTCCCGACTCCAGCGGCCCCGCCGTCAAATGGACAGGCACACATAAATCGAGAAGCCTCCCCCATAATAGCAGGCTCACTCAAATCTAAGCCTGAGCCCAAAAGCCGGATTTCTCCCAGTAATACACTTAAAACGCCTGAGCTTAAATCATCGTCATCGTTTGTTGAACAAGACTCTCCGGTCACATATCAGCCCGGCGACGGCTGGCCCCAACCCCTCCGTCCTCCATCCCTCCCACCCCCCAATAATTTTCGGCCTAGCCCCTCTGTAGGCATAGATTTCTAGTCTCAACGTACAAGGTGGGTGTTTTGTGTAGGCTACGTACTACGTAAATACAGAGGAAGGATATTCAGTGTATATTTGATCATTTATAGCATGTAGCCGGAGTAGATCAATAAACTATGTAAGGCGCTGGAAGGTTGCTGGCTGAACATCGGTTTCTGACGCAAACTAGAAATTTAATAACGTCTCTGACGTCTCCAGGGACCTGTTTATTTGTACTGCAAGATTTGCTACGTTTTTTGAAGTGGAAACTGGAGGTGGTACACGATTTTAGTTTTTATAACAAAACCTCATATCAGGAATTACTCCTGTATCATGATGAGCATTCACAAATATGTTAACTTACTGGCGCAAGACACCCAGGTTTGAAAACCTATCTGTAGACCATACAAATAATTATAGTCGGGATTGAACCCTCGATATGAAGCGCAGCAACCAGTCTCTCATCTGTGTAGTCAATTTTTTTTTAAATTATTATTATTGATAGGCTCGCGGCTGACCACCACCTCACCTGATGGTAAGCGATGATGTGGTTAACGTTGAAGCACGCTGGTCTAGAAGGAACCTATTCACTCTTGGTTTAAGTTGTAGCTATCAGGAAACACAGACTCTGGTAGGGAATCTTGATTATTAAAAATCTTAATTATTTGCAGGCACTACCCACTACTACCCTTACTACTTTTGCTGGATTATGCGAAAGTCATCATAGTCGGGCGGCCCTAGAAGACAAAGGACATCTGGCATTCACACAGGTTTTTGAAAAATTCTCTCACTTTACCCAGAGCGAGACAATTTGTTTAAGATTTTATCATAATTGTATGTTTAGAGCGTGGTCGAACCCAGCCAGGTGCATTACTTTGTGTAATTTATTTCATCAGCGCTGCTCTCAAAACGGTGAAGGATAACATCGTGAGGAAACCGGCATGTCCTAAAACCAAAAATTCAAAGACATGTGGCATTCACCAACCCGCAATGGGCCCGCGTGGTGGATTACGGCCCATTACCTAATCTAGAGAGCCCTGAGTCCCAGCAGTGGGAACATTAAAAAGGCTGATGATGATAATGATGAATAAGTTTAAGTATAGTAGTTAACTACACTGTCGCATTAGGTTTTAAGGCCTGTAAAGATAGATGTAAGGATGATAAATAAATAAAAAAATCATAAATCCCCAATCGAACGCCGGGGAATCGCGGGGGGTTACGCCGCGTTTGCACATCTATTGTCTTACTTGTGTCTCTAATTGACGGCATCTAAAGAAATGACTAGGTACAAACCCAAAAAAAAAATAGCAGTAGGTACTTACCTTCACTTTTGTCTGACAAATGCATCCGGGATAACAGCAACTAACCTTCTAAACACGCCACTAAAAACAGCGTTTAAAGCTGTTTTTATTAAATTGCCTTACATAATACCCACGCTTATTAAGAACCCAAGCTTAATTACATGAAAAAACATCAATATTTTTAATAAAAATTAATAAAGATTAGTTTTAAGATGAGATGCAAATTGAATGTTATCGCTAATAGCGTTGATTGTATAATAATTTCGTGTTGATACATAATAAAGTAGTGCGGTGGCCGCCGTAGCTGCGTGCGCGCCGATGGGGAGTCGTTTGCGATTTATGTTAGAAATTCGCGTGCGCCCAGCTCCATTTTTGTGCGTAACTGGATTTTGTAGGGTTAGCAGTAGACTACCTAAAGAAATTAGAAATTATTTATTTAGCTTTATTTTTTATTTCACAGTTGCGGTAATACCATTTCAGTACGCTTTCTCGAAAACCCACGTAATTTACTGTTTACTCGCACCTGCCTAAATTGACTGTATATATATCGTATCAAGCTAGGCTATCTAAAGCGACTCTTATGAGTTGCAGGTTAACCCACGTTTATTTATTTTTTCAAGTGTATTGAAAAACATCGTTGGATACACGTAGAAATTTGTCACTGCAGCACTCTGGCGCAGGGGCGATTCGCTCGAGTGACAAAGTTTCGATATTTTCCGATACCACTATGTAGGATTTTATCTTATAACTATTTTCATTTTGGTGACAGAGATGCCGCATACTAGAAGAGAAAAGAAAAAGATTATGTATAAATGATATTGTTGCCAAAATTAGATTAGCCAATCCCAACCAGTTGAACCTATATTCGGGCATATATAATTTACTGTCAAAACTATATTTAATTTCCAGCATCCAAACTATCCACAGGACAGCCCTAGCAGACCAGTGGCCAAGTCCTATCGACGCTAGATTTATTCCCGCAGCGTCGTGATTTGCGAGACATTATGATAAGTGGGCGAACGGCACCCGAGCAATTAGAACACCGCATATACAGAGCTGCAAATTAAATAAATTAACGAATAGACGACGAGACAAAGTTACTGCGTTCGGCCTTGTGGCGTGCAGCGTCGCGCGATTTGACCGAAACAGAGTTATGATTGCGTAATTAAATAGGATGACTTTTGAATTACTATTGGCTTAAATGTCATTTAATTTTTTGTTTTTTTTTTTTATCTAAAGTTTTCTACTACAGATTTTTATTCGTAATGGAACACGCAAAGATATGCACCCCAATTTTCATTTATAAGTCCAAATAAAAAAACAAGTTGCTCGAAGTACTTGTAGCTTATTAAAACATGCAAATATATACATCAAGGCAACTCTATGAATGAGCAAGTCTGAATGAAACACATTAAAAAAAACTAACAAAACAACAAAGAAACGCACCACGCAACAAAGTTACTGCGCTCAGTTTCGCGTAAGGCGTGTCTGGCTGCAATATTATGATTTCGTAATTAAACGTGATATTTTGTTAAATTACTATTAGGTGCGTAATTTGAGCAGGAAATATCTCAATAAGTCGCAATGTTATTATGATTGGACTGGTTTGAAAGTAAGTTATGTCAAGTAAGTCATTTATTATAATAATTATTACGCGATCAGTCATCGGTTAACCAATAATAATATAATCTGTATTTTTTTTAAACGAGATTAGTGTATTTTTAGACATCTTAGCCTGCGTTCACAGTTGAGACGAAAAAACTTTTTGCCTAAGAGACAAAAATTAATTCACTTTTTTTATTTAGATAGTTATTTCACATTGCTTGCAGAACAAAGGTTCGATGGGGCCAAAAGGTTCTAGTGTGATGACCGCGCACGGGAAGTTACAGTGTTGGAAGGCCTCCCACAAGGTGAGCCGACGACCTGGTGAGGGTTGCGGGAAACAGATGGATGCGAAACGCACAGGAGCGTTCGTTGTGGACACAGGACCGACAGTGGACATGATGATGATGGACCTATTTCGTGCAGTCGTGAGACACACAATGTTAGTGTGATTTTTTTCTGTGGAACCCACCAAAAAAAGTTAAAAAATCCTAACATTTTCTAAGTACCGACCAAGGAAACATCCTTCTCACCCATATCATCATCATCATCATCATCATTTTAGCCGCTGTTGGACATAGGCCTCCCCCAAGCGTCGCCACAACAAACGTTCCTATGCGTCTCACATCCATCGGTTTCCCGCAACCTTCACCAGGTCATCAGTCCACCTTGCTGGAGGCCTTCCAACGCTGCGTTCTCTGGTACGCGGTCGCCACTCCAGAACCTTTCAGCCCCAACGGACATCTGTTCTGCGAGCTATGTGCCCTGCCCATTGCCATTTAAGTTTGACAATTCTTTGCGCCATGTCGGTAACTTTAGTTCTCCTTCATTTTTGATTCCCCATATAAAACATAATAAACATTATATATCTATAATATACATGTATATCTGAAAGTAACCGAGTACAGTATAAGAACCGTCAGTTGATTCATTACAGCGCAATTAAGCCGCCGATAAGCTTAGTAATTACGTATGCTAATCGTGAATTTAATTCGATGCACTTGTGCTAAGATACTGTGGACGTGGATCGTGGTGGATATGAGTTTGAGACTTTGTGGGATAAGTCCTGTTTGTTTTTTTGAGGTAGGAGACACTCATGTTCCTTTAAGGCCACGATAACGGCCAGCCCCCCTAGCCAAGTTATAACCGTTTCGCTTGCGTCGAACGCCTCGAGTTGACCTTGCCACAAATTCTTTTGTTCTGACCACATGACTGAGCGTTGAGATGACGTCGTTCCCGTATATTTGAAGCTTTCTACTAGCGCTAACTATTGCAGATTTGCAGTTTGGCTAGGGGGTCTGGTCACGACTTTGGTTTTAGCGAGTGGCATTGGTAAGCACGCGCGTTTTCGCTACATGCTTCAAACATTTTCATACTTTTAATCTTACCACTCGCCGCACCACGCTTAGCTTCCGGTTACAGCGGCAAGGTAATCATTACTCTTTCGGAAATTCTTGTAGCCTTGTGTGGGATAACTCTTGTTTTGATATTTTTTATTAATACAGATACAGGTTGATGAATGGGATACGGAAATATATTTTTATGTTGTCGTAGAGCTAGGACGGTAACGTCAGACAAGACATTTGTTTATCACTGAAAGTGCAATATCAGTAAATGGTATAACAGAAGAAACTTGATAGTATACTAAAACCACGTATAAAAATAACTACAATCTTCTTTTCATTAATTTCTTAAATTTTTTAGACAAACAAAATTATTCTTTTAAAACATCAGTCTTATGAAGTTGATGTCCTCCAACACTCTCAATGCATGGTCACCTTAACCTGGTAGCTCGCCGAGCAAGTCCTTGTTTGCATTACTGGATATTACCAATATATTATAATTAAATTAAAAGTTTATGTAGTTTGTATGTGAAGCTCTGTGTAGGACGCAAAAACGGGCAACTTTATCTGTGCTGATTTTATAAATTCCGCCGATGATGTAGGTTACTTTTATGTTTATTAATAATAATCAGCCTTATAATGATCCCACTGTTGGGACTCAGGAGAGACCTCTCTAGGAGAAAGAACGGGCCGTAATCCACCACGCGAACCCAGTGCGGGTTAATGGATGTCCAGAGTTCCGGCGGGATGTCATGGTGAAATGGCATCAGCGACTATTGCAACCCAGTGCTGGGCACGCCACAATTATGGCGGTAAGCACAGGCGGTAAGTCCCCTTTTTGAGGCGTGGCTGGAAAGACCTCACGGCGTCCTCATCTTCCGCATTACGCAGGTTCTCACCGGACATGGTAAGTTCGGGAGGTTCTTGCACCGGATTTGTGCGGAAGCGATGCCCGGGTGTCACCACTGTATGGGTGGGGACACGGTGGAGCACACGGTAGAGGTGTGTCACGCTTGGGCAGAGCATCGCCATGTCTTTGTGGGGGCGATCGGCGGCGGCGATCTCTCGCGCCAAGCCTTGTTACAGGCCATGGTCCGAAGCGAGGAGGAGTGGCGGTCGCCTTTTTCTGCGAAGCAGTAATGCTAGCAAAGGAGGAGGCCGACCGCATCAGGCAACGGCGCTCACGCCCCAGCCGCCGTCGGAATTCCGGTCTCAATTTTTGGCCACCGTAGGCGCGGGCTTGCGGACCGCGAGCAATGGTGGGCTTGTGGATGGCGGGCTTGTGGATGGCGGGCTTGTGGATGGCGGGCTTGTGGATGGCGGGCAATGGGTGAGTCGCTGTCCGACCATCTGGCAACTGTCCGGACTGATCCCAAGTCTTCGA
The DNA here is from genome assembly GCA_949319445.1 of Mythimna lalbum. NCBI lineage: Eukaryota > Metazoa > Arthropoda > Insecta > Lepidoptera > Noctuidae > Mythimna > Mythimna lalbum. Next base: position 16,612,889 of record OX439358.1, on the reverse strand, counting down.
CAGCCGCGCGCCGCAAGGATGACAGATCCTTGAGATCGCGGGTTCAAACCCAGCCAGGCGCATTACTCGTGTACGGTGAAGGAAAACATCGTGAGGAATCCGGCATGTCTTAGAACCACAAAATTCGAAGACATGTGACATCCACCCGCACTGGGCCAACGTGGTGGATTACGGCCCATTCGCTCTCCTAGAGAGGAGGCCTGAGTCCCAACAGTGGGAACATTATGAGACAGACTACGCTATGCTACTGCTGTCACGTCAGTAGGTATAGCAAGTAAACAGTGCTTATCAAAGTATACATTACATTTTTCACACTATAACCTATATCGAACATTTTCCTTATCATAGGTAACATTGCATTCACGTCAAATTGTACCGTAACAAATAAAAATATTACTTACTTGTAATTAAATAGATTGGATTACATGTATTTATTTAACTGCTGTTACCTGCTGGAATTTCTTAAAGGAAACCCGTGGTCTGAAAACGCAAAGGACAACAGAAGGACACGGGTGTGGTCTTAGTACTTAAGTAAAAGTGTGACACAAACTTCCACTCTACCCTAAAGCAGAAGAAGTCATTGTATGATTTGCCAACGCGAATAAAAGGTTAGCTAATGTAGACCGAAAAGACGATTTGAAAGAAAACCCACATGAAATGTCTACACCTATGATTAACATACTGTAATGAAGTTTTTTTTTACATTAAGTTACTAATATCTTCTGAAATCTTCAAACTACTGGAAAGTGGGAGTCTAGATGGAGCGAGAGGGAGAGTTTGACTTTGACGGAATAAAACTCAATGTGTTACTCAGTCGCCCTTTGCCCTTAGCCATCGTGATCTTTTTTGAACAGTCTGCAGCTCTGGCAAAGAGGTTTAAGCTAGAACTACATCAAACCGACACAGACGTGTAACACGCCTGACTTGCACATTGACCGATGTCGCTTGGCGTGGATCAAGTGTAGCTCTACAAGTCTAGTTTCCATATTAATTCATGAATCCCCAAGCGACCACCGGTGGCCGCGCATCTATTGTCTTACTATTGTGTCTCTAATTGACGGTATCTGAAGGGTTAAATGTCCCGGAGGACACGGTGGAGCACACCGTCGAGGTGTGCCCTGCCTGGGCGGAGCATCGCCGTGCCCTCGTGGGGGCGATCGGCGGCGGAGACCTCTCGCGCCGGGCCCTGGTCGAGGCCATGGTCCGGAGTGAGGAGGAATGGCAGGCGGTCGCCTCCTTCTGCGAAGCAGTAATGCTTGCAAAGGAGGAGGCCGACCGTATCAGGCAACGGCGCCCTCGCCGCCGTCGCCGGGATTCCGATCCCGATTTCCGGCCACCGTAGACGCGGGCTCGCGGACGGCGAGCCATGGGTAGCTCGCTGTCCGATCGTCCGGTAATGGACCGAGTCCAAGACGTCGACGGCGCGCACTGTTCCCGCGCGCCTCAAGGAGTTGTCAGCAGCAGGAGGGGCCCAGCTGGGTCGAAGCCTACTGGGGACAGGGTTGTCCGAAAGGGAGCTCGTGCCCCGGTATGAAGGCTAGAAGGAACGGCGCGGGGTTTTTAGTCAGTAAGAGTCTGACACTGTCTCCCGCTCCACCCAAGAGCGGGTTTCGTCAAAGATGATTTTCCCCGTCGAGAAAAAAAAAAAAAAAAGGGTTAAATGTATGGAGACCGACGCGCTCAGATCGGCGTGTGTGGCACACGTGTGCGCTGTGTAGATTTAACCACAGAGTACATTGTTCTAGCATTAACGTTGTATCGGTTTGTAAGTGAAAAAGCTAATAGGTATTATGAAACTTGCCTTGAAAGCTATTTTACTCGAGACCTGGATAAGAAATGGTTTAGTAACTTCACCACTGGCTTAAGTTATCTCCCGCTCCGCCCAAGGGCAGGGGATGTCATCTGGATGAATTTTACCCACCGAAAAAAGGGCCATAAAAAACCAAACTATTATACACCTTTATAATATTAATTTATATAGAAGCCAACTCAGAGTACAAAATAATTAAATCTATTACCTACAAGTACATAGCTCGATAAGGCTGTAATACTCGTACCACAATTATATATTATACTAGTCTAGTATTTAACCGGAATTTTATTATCTACCGTAGGTACAGACGTTAATTACAAGAATAATTTATTATTCCAGTCATTATGTATAATTAAAGTACCTACATACTTTGCCTATTGTTTATGTTTAATTTAAATATTTAATTTTATTATTTAAATGCGTGTTCATGTTTAACCAAGGCGTGTGGTCCGTAACTAGGCATAAGCACTAAATAGATAGGTACAGAAGACAATCTCATGTACGTACTTCACTTTTTATACCTACGCTTGGTGGACGCACACTAATGAGCGATTGAGTTGAGCCGGAACTGTTTGACGAGCGGGCCTCTGCCTGCTCGTCGTAATATCGTGTCCGTGAGCAGTGTCTATGTGTGCGTTGCTCGAGCGCGCTTTATACGTAGATTGACTTCTGTACCTATCTATTTTGTGGCATTAAGTCTTTTGAGTTTTGATTATGACGTCATTAAATAGCGGTTCTCTAGTCATTAGATCTTAAGGTCTCATAGATTCATCATTGACAACACGACTGTTCTGCGTTCAAAAATATCCAGAGTAGAGTAGAGTTGCAACCAAGGGTCGTTCTTTTTTAACTGGAGTAGCTACCCTAGAGTTAACCCAACTAATTTAACTCTGAGCACCAGGTTGGGTTAAGCGGCCATATGGATAGCGGCTTGACATTGACACTCACAAACGTTGAACTCACGTTCGCGTTTAATAATGCCAGGGTAGAGTAATTACCTTATGACGTCACAGATGATGTTTTGCCTAGAGAGTTGTTCCTGGTCATTATGTCTTCTGTATCAGAGTTTACAGGTTTGTAAACGAACCCATGATCTTAAAATGCTAAGGGTAACTGAAGGACACATGTGTGGTTTTAATCGGTAAAAGTCTGACAAACGGGGTTGTTTTCCTATACAAGAAAAAAAAACTAAGTTATCGGAGTATATCTTAGTGACGGCAAAAAAAAACTAAACTAGAAGACAAACGATTCACTTTTAACTTTTTAGTCACTGGCGCCACTCGCAAACTTCTAATATATAATATAATATTTATTTTATAGGATTTTAATAATTTCTTTATTTTTGGCAAAGGCTTCATTCGTCCAGTAAATGAAAAACCATTTTACGCCACATTTTCGATAAGTATCACGTGGTAATTCGCCCACGTGCCTACTCAGCCCCAGACTCGTGGAAAGTTAGATATTTTCTAAGGCTTCCTTTTTAGAGAAAAATAATGACCATGCTAAGAAGCCTGAGATTTTTTTTATCTTGACCTAAATAAAGGTGAAAAAAAAAATGGCGGGACGGTTTGCGCAGTAGTTAAGCCTTTGGCTGCTACGCTGCGTGTTGCGGGTTCGATTGCCGCATGAAACTAATATTTGTATGGATCTCGAGAAAAATAATGAACATGCTAAGAAGACAGAGAATCTGTTTTTTTTTTAATTATTTTTTATTTAATTTATTTATTATTTATTTATGTACACACAAACACTTAAAAAAGAAAAGAACAAATAAGAATAGAAGAGTACAAAGGAATTAGAGAATTTATTGACATTTTGAGTTGTTATTTATTATTATTTATTTAATGACATTTCGGAAATTTTTTTTAGGATTTTAATTTATTATTATTATTTTTGTATGCATATTTTGATTTTAATTTGTTGTAATGCCGATTTGCCGATTGAATCTTGTTTTAGGATATGGGCTTTTACAAATAAATGAATTTTATTTTATTTAAAACCAATTACTGAAATAATATCGGTTCGGTTACACAGTGGTGAAGTGATTGGCTGCTGCGCTGCGTGTCGCGGGTTCGAATCCCGTAGTTTCTGCAGTAGCCCTTTACGGTCCACGATTGCGATGACACGCATATGTCACTTTAAGGATCAATATTAAAACCAAAGATAAACTGAGCCTACAAGCTTGCTTACGTGGCCATACCACTTAAAAGAGGATGCAACTCAACATAGATTTTCATTGTTTTTCATACAACCGTTCTTACGCGATTATTATGTTATTACACATTTTTCAATAGATATTTTGGAAACACAGTATCATGTGGAAATCATCTAGGCTTCTATTGAAATCAATTTATAAATTTGTGTCAAACTAATCCAGTAAAGGCCTCTGGAAATCTGATATTTTGCATGAACTTTGACACTTCATAATTAACTAATAATTTAAAAAAAAAGTAATAAAAAAAGCAGAACAATAGAAGACTTGCAGATTTTATCAAGATTCTGAAAGACAAAAAAATTTCCGTATTTCCTGGAACAAGTTTTGTAATATATTCGAGTAAATCACGGAATTACCGAATGCTAACAGAGTTTTCAGGAGTTATCTCAATTTTTCGCGTTGCCTCTTTATCAAACTTGCTTTAGAGGAACCAGCTTTTATACCATGCTCGATGTTGACAATAGGCGAGTGGAAAAAGACCCTCTTAACCTACTCGCATTATGATGTCTAGAATTTTGAACAGGCCTGCAAACAGACGACTTAGGTATGCAGGACGCGTGTGACAGCGTTACTCTATTACAAGCTTTTATTTACCTGTCCCGATGTTTGTATGTAATCAAATCTTGCAAATTAAATTTGACCTACTTCCCGGTTACCGATTGAGCTAAAATTTTGCATACATGTGTAAATGATCTGATGATGGTAATGGAAGGCGTCCATAGGAACTCGATGGTTAAACGACACAACCCCATCAAGTTTGGGCTCTTATTCGTTTTGACGAGTATTAATTATATAAGTATTATACCGTGCAATAAAAGCTTGGTATGAAAAAAATATTTTCATTAAAAACTTGTTTTCAAGCGAATTCAACAAGTCCAAATGTTTGTATGATGAGCACGATCATTTGTTCTATATCTGGGTTGTAATTTATCTATAATATGGATGTATTTAGAAATATATAACAGTGTGTTTATCAGTTGTCTAGGACTCATAACACAAGCTCTACTTAGCATGGGACTAGAAGGCGTTGTAAATATTATATTAAATATATTATACAAGGTGTAAGGAACAGCCCTCCGCAAACTTTAAGGGCTTGCTCAGTAGACGAAACTGAACCACCTTCCACAAGATTTTTTTTTCAATAAACGAAAAAAAAATTAGCCTCACCATACAAAATTATAAACTTGATTGGACAGTTTGTATGGAGAGGCCGACTGTTTTTTCGTTCCTGAAAAAATCTTCACCTTGTAGAATGCGCAGCGTAGCATACGTACCTACGCTCAGTTTATCTTTACCTTTAAACAAGCTCAAACAACCACATAAAAACAAAAAAAAAAACAAAAAAAACTCTCGTATCCACACCCCGCCTCAGATTTTTTACTCCATTTCATAATTAAATATTGACACCGAAGTTTGACTAATTGACATTGGAAAGTGTAAACTCAGTTATATCCCTTCGATCCTGTCACCACAAATTGTCTGTAGGAAAAGCTGTTATGAAACTATTCGGTATCCATTAAAAATTAGCTGGGATCGTATTAATGCACCTCAGAGCTGCGATCAGTGCGGGCCGAAAATAAAATGAACAGCAGCAAGGGCTGTAGTGGGGTGGAACGCGGTATATGGCAATGGTTTTACAGTGTAGTTTTATTTGGTAAACTGGTAAACTGTTTTGGGTAGGTATAGGTAGGTACACTTTTACTCGAGTTGTTGTATTCAGAAATTAGTTGGTCTAGGGTTCTAACCCCTAACATAATTATATTGTTTTCCGAAACAGAATAAAATAACAAACTATTCTGCCCTCGTAATAGAAAACACAGTACTACACTTAACTTACTGTGTTCTCTTTTTTTTTTATTATCGTAACAATGAGACTGAACTCTACGCGACAAAATTGTCGGTTCGAGAACCACAAGCGTTAAAAATAAACCGAAATCTTTGCCGCGTAGAGTTTAGTCTCGTTGTTACGATAATAAAAAAAAGTGACATGATGGCAGTATTGTCGATAGTATATGGTTGCGCGAAGGACTAACTGCATTGGTGTGTGGACTGTATTTTGCAAAATCGTTATCTATACACATGCGTAACACTTTGCAATATTTGATAGATTGTAGTTCGAGCCATTTCAGGTAATATATACACAGAAAAAACTACTTGAAGTGAAAAAGGAGGAATTGCACAAACCTTTGGATTCGATCACTTAAGGAAACTCCAAGCATAGCCTTTTCCATTGTCCTTTGGTTTACTTTAAGCTATAGAAATATAAAATACAGCTTTAATTCATTAAACCCCAAGCGAACGCTAGCGTTCGCGCACCCATTGTCTGTCTATTGTGTCTCTTATTATCACGATTGAAGAGTTCAGCCTTCTGATGAAGCCCATTCTAAGTGACCACGTTTAACCCTTCAGATACCGTCAATTAGAGACACAATAGTAAGACAATAGATGCGCGGCCACCGGTGGTCGCTTGGGGATTCATGAATAAAGAGTCATATGTCAACACTAGCAAAACGTACTGGTTGTGTTGTTAAGTCACTGTGGTATTTTTCTTATTTTTTGAAGATAATAATGTAATAAAAATACCGCATTTACCACGTTCTTGAACACAACAACGGCATGTTAGCAGCGCGGTGCATGTAAACGTGTCGCGGTGTTGTATAAATTCATTATCAGTAGCTGCCGCGGTATCACAAACATTGTTCAGAGCGACGCGGTGAACCTGAAAAGAAACATTTATAATTAATACCTTCGCTACTGACTTAATAAGTGATCATTTTAGTGCAATAAAACAATAGTGAAGGAAGTATACTTTCGGTACCTTTCACTATTATTTATTTTTTCTTTCTTCTCAATTTTATATTTATTAGTATATTAATATAAGGTTATTTGTAAAACACTGGCAACGTCTAACGTCAGGACTATATTACCAACATCATAAACAACCACTTTTGTTCTATAACCTTTAACCCAAAATATGTTCTTTCCTTGATATTGTTCGTTAAATGGTTGAGCTTCTCAGCAGACCTCCTCAGCAAGCCGGCCGGCTGGGGGCAGGTCCTGCAAACCCACTGCCAAGGCCAAGGGCAAGGCCCGCAGGCCCATCCCCGCCGAAGTCCTCGCCGCCACAGCCACCTCGTTGAGCTATAGGAATACTGACAAATCCTTGAATTGACTTGACTTGAGTTCGACTCAAATCTGTGTAGCTCTTTCCTCAAAAGGCCATCTCAGGCACTAATTTACATGGTTCTCATATGATTTGACCATTACATATTTGCTGTATGGACTTTACCCCCTGAGTTTATTTTGGTGTTTCTTCTCAGGGTAGTCAGCTAGGGAACACCGGCCTCATTTTGTTTAAACTGAGGAATCTTATGACATAAGTATGTTTAGCAGTGGAAATGATGAACATTCATCATCATTATTTCACCCGAAAGACGTCCACTATTGGACAGGCCTCCCCAAATATGCCATGCATGTACGACATGCATCAACGTTTTCCTTCATCGTTTTGGGAGCAGTGGTAATTAAAATAAATTACACAAAGTAATGAGCCTCTACTTGTAACTTGGGCTAGTTACAACTGCTTACTAAAAGTTTACTTTGAATTATATCACGAACAAGTTTTTCCAAAACACTGCACTTGATCATGATACACATAACCTCAAATACCGTAACCAATTTAAATAAAAAAAAACAACAGAAAACAGATATCCAATTAAAACAACATAATTATCGCTAACCAAACTCATAGGCATCCATTAAAAAAAGTCCATTGCATTCATAAAAGCGGGAACGGTCATCGACCGCAAAAAACTATCGGGCACTGAATAGAAAAAAAGAAAAAAATATATGCACAAAAAAAATTGTGCACACTCAAAAAGAGCAGCAGATTGTCGCGGTTTCGAACCCGGTACCGTCCGTTATTAATTCTTGGACAGTCAGCTTCGACGAACCGCAGTGGACAATCGAAAAATAAAATAACTATTATTCATTTGGGTGCAGATCATGTTTACAGAGGTAGCTTCACTTTGATTGATTAAATATTCGTATTATGGTGCTTTTATGAAGTGAGTTAATGTATGGTGTTTGTGAAGTAAGTTTTCACTCGTAGATTTTTTACTAGTTTGTATTATCTCTTTTATAAAGTTCCTTCCTACTAAAACAACAAATTAAAGCCATTTTCTATGTCTGCATTAAACGCGGTACAAAAGACGGTTACTTATAATTTATTAGTGCTGACACATTTTGCCATGCAATTTTGCAACATAAGTAGCTACTCATCGATTAAACTATTAGTTATTTTGAACAGACTGCCAAAAACTATGACTTTGATATGGTTAAGGTGCATATACATATATATACTTATATAGTATACTTTTAAACATAGTTTAAAAATCCTGTTTATATTTTCTGATTGTTTGCAATGCTTTGAACAAAACTACGTACTGCTTGCTTATCTGAACATCTACCAGATCTTTAGAGCCGGTTAAACCTTTAACAACTTACGTAGTATTAATCCAACAAATATTTTCGTGTCCATTTCGCCAGTGTCGTTTATTTATGATTCCATCTCATCAGCTCTTATGTTACCTATGGAATCTAAAAAGTTAAAAAGATGGAGTATTTGGTCGTAAATATACAATGATGGATGGATTACATCTTACGCGGTAAGTAGTTAATACAATAACTATCTAAGTACATTGATTTAATTTTCCACAATGAACTGCACTTTCATCCAATTTAAATAATTTCATCCAGAAATCAAACCCGCACTATCCGCCTCTCTGCGCTACTACACCATCGCCCGGTCGTACTTTTTCACTATTTTGTAAATAATTAAGCTTAAACCAAAAAATGTCAATGGCAGTTGGCGTGAAGCGTCGAATGCGATCAGATTGATTACGCCTATAGTACTCATATGCACGTTGCAAGTCTGCGCCGTGATTACACCTCTTTTGAGAGGAATTATAGGGATAGGTAAATATTCATTGTTTTTTTTTTTATGAAGGTCCTAAAGTCGACTGCGGCGAAGGTTATGTGACGATCTGATCATGTTCGCGGGGCACTTGGCAAAGAACGCCCTTGACAGAGAGTTTTGGAAGGAGAAAAGAGGAGACCTTTGCCTGCTGAGAAAGAGGTCAGGATTCAGGACACCAAATAGGCTATTAGAAAAGGTGGCCAATCATTAAATCACTTCTCCCGCTTTGAGTATGTGGTGGCCGAGTGGTAACGACCCCGACTTATGACTTGTAGGTCGCGGGTTCATACCCAGCTTTTTTTTTTCTCGACGGGGAAAATCATCTTTGACAAAACCCGCTCTTGGGTGGAGCGGGAGACAGTGTCAGACTCTTACTGACTAAAAACCCCGCGCCGTTCCTTCTAGCCTTCATACCGGGGCACGAGCTCCCTTTCGGAAAACCCTGTCCCCAGTAGGCTTCGACCCAGCTGGGCCCCTCCTGCTGCTGACAACTCCTTGAGGCGCGCGGGGTTCATACCCAGCTAGGCGTACTACTTTGTGTAATTTATTTCATCACCACTGATCTCACAACGGTGAAGGAAAACGTCGTGAGGAAATTAGCATGTCCTAGAACCAAAAATTCGAAGACATGTGACATTCACCAACCCGCAAAGTGCCCGCGTAGTGAATTACAGCCCATTCCCTCTCCTAGTGAGGAGGCCTGAGTTCCAGCAGTGAAAACATTAAAAGGTTGATCATGCTATGCTTATGCTAGGAGTAGAACGAGAAAGAGTGTCAGAACTTTACTGACAAAAATCCTCCTGTATTCAGTCTGTGCATTCCAGGGTCGTAGTCATTATATCGAACAATCTGGCAGCTATTGAAAATAGTTGGTTGATCGATTTTCACATCCAGAATAAATGTTTATGTGATTAGCATGATCATTTGTTCTATTTCTGAGTGTTATTTATGTATAATGTATGTATTAAAAATTTTCAGTTGCCTAGTAGGTACTCATAACACCAGCTTTACTTAGCTTGGGACTAGAGGGAGTTATGTGATAGTTGTGTAATATTATTATTATTTGGGTTTTTGGGCATTGTAAGTTCTAAAAATCCAAACCTCAAGCACATATTAAATCATTCTGTTTAACCCACAATGCACCTCCATCTAAACAGCCTACCGAAGCGCTATATCAAAACAGATAACAGTACCATTAAACTTATACAACATACCTAAATATATTTCCACAGGTACCCAAAACACTGCTCATCCGTCCAAAATAATTTCTTCCAACCATGAACGAAAAGCAATATGGTGGTTAGCCGCTGAAAATTTGTAAAAAGAAACATGAAAATAAAATCCTTTGACTTCCTCGTAGTTTGATTGGCCTGGGAGTGGGATTGTCCCCGATAAAGGACTAGGCCCGTTTTCTATCACATGGGAACTAAATTATAGATAGGTACTGGAGTGGAGATAGTTTGGAATTCGGATGATGGACTCTTTGATCTGAGCTGACAATATGGCTGTTTAGAATTTGAGAATACTTCATTTACTCACATAATAGGGGCGACAAAAAATATGTAACCGAGATATTTGTAATACATAACCTGATTTAAAAGAGTGTCCATAGAGTTCTTCGCTCGTTTTTCTCTATAACGATGTACCTACGCTTTGGAATGTAAGTACTGTAATTACATCATTTTTCTGACTGTGTGATTCCTGTGTTCTGTTTTCAGATCTATGTTACTAAAATCCTTTGACTTCCTCGTAGTTTGATTGGCGTGGGAGTTTTTTTTTTGGTGTGTTGGCAAAAATCATCCAATGACAAAACCCGCCCTTGGATGGAGCGGGAGAAAGTGTCAGACTCTAAAAACTGACTAAAAACCCACCCCGTTTCTTCTAGCCTCTTCATACCGGGGCTCATTGGCCTGGGAGTGGGATTGTAGCCGATAAGCAAGGACACTAGGCCCGTTTCCTATCACATGGGAACCAAATTATAGATAGGTACTGGAGTGGAGATAGTTTGGATGATGAACTGTTTGATATTACTGTCTCTAAGTTGAACATTATGGCTGTTTAGTTTGGCTGTTGAGAATGATGATACTTTATTTACACTGCCTCCCACAAGGTAGACCGATGATCTGGTGATGGTCGCGGGAATTAGATGGCGATACTTGGAGGAGGCCTATGAAATAATGATGATGATTGTTGTCACATGTTTACATGGAGTTACTTGCTCGTTCTTCTCTATAGAGATGTATGCTTTGGTATGAGTAATTAGCATCCTTTTTCTAACTTCTTGACAATTCAAAAGTGCCTATAAATGGTTTATTTGAAAAATAAGTGCTTTAATTAAAGTTACTGACAATCTGTTTTCACCATCAGCTTGTCCTTCAGCAAAGACCTCCTTCAAAGACCTTTACTTCTATCTCTCTCTATCTCTATCTCTTGTGATTCTGATCTATGAAACTAATTTAATGACGATCGGTTTTCACCATCAGCTTATCCTTCAGCAAAGTCCAAAGGCTTGTACCTCTATCTACGATAATAAAAATATTTAAATTGAACTTCCTAAATATTTCGAAGTCTTTTTTTTATTTTATTTTTCTATTATTATTTATAGGTTTGCGCTTGACCGCCATCTCACCTGATGGAAAGCGACGAGGCGGTCGACGATGGAACGCGCTTATCTAAAAGAAGTCTATGCGAAGCAAGGGATAATACAATAGCGGAGGGTAGCTGAACATGAATTTGACCCACTAGTCGGTCGGTCGCGCTTTGATGCGCTCGCGTCGCGTCATACGTGTTCTTGTAGCGAAATTCGGCAGGGCGGATTTAACCCTTCAGACACAATAGTAAGACAATAGATGCGCGGCCACCGGTGGTCGCTTGGTGATTCATGAATTAATTATCTTTACATGATGGTGTATCAATATTCTAATGTCGAGTGGTGCGAATGCTTGCTAGATGTGATGACAATTTTTCGAAAGCCTGCCTACTATTTCTACGAGAACAGTGCGTGGGAGGCGTACAGTACGCGTCAAATAACTTTGCCGCTCTGAAGTTGGCTACATTTACTGCGCATTAGTCAATTTTACGAAAAAGACAGCACTGCGCATGCGCGAACCTCAGTGTTACGTTTCTATCTCAGTCGCTCGTATACGTCCGATACCAGCTTGTGTTCCGCTCGCACCTATACCACTCGATAGTACCTGCGCCGTTGTAAGGAAAGCCTAACTTCAGAGCGGCAAAGTTATTTGACGCGTACTGTAAGCCATCTTGTTGGAGTCTTCCGGTACGTGGTCGCCACTCCAGAACCTTTCGCCCCATCGACCATCTGTTCTGCTTGCAATGTGCCCTGCCCATTGCCACTTAAGTTATTTAAGTACTTATTTCAGGTTTTCAATAACCAGCAATAATTGCCAGTCTAAGCAAATCGCCACAGACTATAAAAACGGGTTGCACAAATTGTGCTACGGGCGCGTCATGGTGTTGCCACTTTATATAAATGTATGTATTTATCACTTTATCTATTTATTTTAGTTATAACTCATCTTTATTTTTCGGATTACATGTTTTGTTTAACTGCATCGTTTACGTCGACACAGCGATCGGCCCACGCTGAAAACCAGCGCTGTGAGCTCATCGCATTATGCGTGAGGTCCCAGTTTGGGTCCCAGCTTTATGCTGAGCGTTCGGTCGTTTTGCGCGGATGAGACGCATATCTTCCCTATCGACTGATGTTATGATATGTTTGTTATTTAGCTTTAGGTATGCGTCTTATTTCGCGTAAATAAAATGTTTTTCTTTCTTCTTTCTTTCAATAACATTCAGTTATTTAGATTCTAGAACAAAAGCCTATAGGTGCGAACAGGTACGTAAGCAGGCCCGAATTATTTTGTAAATTTTTGTAAATTAACAATATATATTCCACAGCTATCACCCAACGCCGTCTAGTCCCAAGATAAGCAGAGCTTGTGTTATGAGTACTAGACAACTGAGAAACATACTTTAAATATATTTCTAAATACACACATTTTACAGATAAATTACACACAGACACAGAACAAATGATCCACAAGGAATCGAACCCACGACCTCCGGCATAGCAGTCAGGGTCACTAACCACTAGACCAACAGGCCAGTCAATTATAAAAGTTACATTCGAAGTTTGAATTTACATCCTCATACAAATAAACCGTCCTATTCACGATTTCTAAAGCTTTCCCCACACGCTGCAGCACACAAACAGACACAATTACAAGTAATTCAGTATAAAACGGGACTTGTATAAGTGCACTGATTATAATGAATAATTCAAATGGCGAATACCTATCTGGACTGCTAGCAGCCGAGCTGTATTACTTACGCGTGGGACGCCTTATTCAAATCCTGGCTTATTAAAGTTATCTTTACTTTTGAATCCATTAAGCTAACTACGGGTATCAGCTAATTAATTCGTAACAGAAATATATAGGAATTTTGGTTGTTTTGCAAGTTGAAATTTTGTTGTTTCATTCTTTGCACCAAGATGTAAACCCCGCGGAATTTATGTAAGAATGTTATTGTTTTTTTTTTCGGTGGGCAAAAATCAACCAATGTGATGACCAACCCCGGTCTTAGGTGGAGCGGGAGATAGTGCCAGATTCTTACTGACTAAAGACCCACCCCGTTCCTTCTAGCATTCATACCGAGGCTCGAGTGCCTTTCGGATAACCCTGTAACACCCTGTTCCACCACCCTAGAGCGAAAGAAGTTATTGGGTAATTTCCTACCCAAAAACAAAGATCCAGATGGTAGGTCCAGTCCGTCCGGTAATTGTCCGGACCGAGCCCAATTCGCCGACGGCGCGCACTGTTCCCGCGCGCCTCAAGGAGTTGTCTGTCAGGAACAGCAGGGGCCCAGCCGGGTCGAAGCCTAATGGGGCCAGGAAAGGGAGCTCGAGCTCCGGTATGAAGGCTAGAAGGAACGGGGTGGGTTTTAGTCAGTAAGAGTCTGACACTGTTTGTCGCTCCGGCAAAGAGCAGGGGTTGTCATTAGATGATTTTCCTAACCAAAAAAAAAACAGATCTCTTGGGATAATTTCTATTTTACGTGGGTGAAGCCGCTGGCGGACGCTAGTAGTTACAATATCTAATAAATTACAATACAGAAGCGTGTCCTAATATTTTATAATATAATTATTATGTCTCATTCGTCATTTCTCCTGAGGCGAACCACGCGAAGATTATAATATCTATCTACTGTTATGTTATTTTGTAAGGAGGACAGAGCAAAGGTCGGAAGTTGTACCTGTTACAGTATGTGATCGACCTCTTTTAGATTTAATGATTAAAATTATTTAAAAAAAAGTTTATTTGCATTGCGGTACAATAAAATAGGTCAAAAAGTTATTAATAGTTACAGGCTTACAGATCACAGAACAGTCTACTGTATGATTCCTGTGTTCTGTGTACAGTTGATACCTAAGATAAGTTAACTTAATATATTGTATACTAGCTTTTTCCCGCAGCTTTGCCCGCATACACAAAATATAGCCTATGTCGTTCAGGAATAAAGGAGCTTTCTATCGGTGAAAAAATTTTATCAATCGGACCCGTACTTTCAGAGATTACCTCCTACAAACAAAAAACATAAATAGTACATTGTTACACTAGGGGTGAAAGTTACTTATTTCGTCCCGAGAAGGAGTAGTAATTCGAGGGACTAAATAAGTTACTTTCACCCCAAGGTAAGCACTGTGCTTTTCATTACGAATACAAGGAAAGTAAAAATAAAATAATAAAAGTTTGTTAAACCTGAGTTAACGTACCTATGATTTTAGGTAGGTATCTTTCTTCTGATTTAGGCGGTAAAAGGTTCCACTACTGCTTTAGCCTCTTCTCTTATAAAATTATTATTATTACTATTTTAATCTGATGAACTTATCACGTTAATACAATTCTTTGCAGTTGGTACGGAAATGTAAACAAAACTCAAAAAAACCAACGTCTGATTTGCCAATTTCCCGCCTTTTTGTTTATTTTTCTGTAGCCGGCCAGCTATTCAGCCTCATTAATGAAAAATTAGAAATTAATTGTAATCTTTTACAAATAAAGTATTTTAAAGAAATACTTGAACAAATAAGTCGCTTAAAAATATAATATTATTTAATTAATACTTATCTTTAAGTTATTTGAATTTTATATCGCGTTGTGATTGACAGGCTGTATGGAAAATTAGAACATGGTTCAATAGAAATGTGAAGATAGAACTAGTTTTTTTTTTTAAATAATTTGACAGCTGTCAGTTGAAAGTAAAACTCCCTAGGGATGAAAAGTATCATCATTTCAACCCGCTTCACAGGCAACTTCAGACCAACTTTCAGAGTATGAGTAATGAAAAATATATTTTTATTAAATTATATTATTTATTTATTTGTATATACTTTATTGTACACCAAGATAATAAATTAGATACATTTGAGCCTTATATTATAGTATATTATATCTATTATACTAGATATATTATATTATATTTATTATAATGTAGCTTTGTGAATTTACATGTGGATGGATGGATTGTGTGTGTGAGAAGTGATATGAAAGAAAAGGGAAAGTTAGTGACATCGTGACGAGGGATAGGACAGAATGGATGAAAAAAAAACGTGCTGCGCCGACCCCAAATAAAACGGGACAAGGGCAGGAAGATGATGATGAATATACTAGTGTAGATGTAGATCACTATACACCTGGCTATTTGAGATAAAAAAAGTATCTAAGTCCCTCGAGAAATCCCCAGGACTACCCAGGTTTCAATGATGTTTTAGTGACCTGCCTACACTTGCGTTACAGCAATAATCAATTCTAAGAATTTCTGACCGTTATCGTACCTAATAGAGATGTTGTTGGGCTGATTGACTAGTCTCGTATGTCTATTATAGAACTAAACCAATTTCCAGACGCACAGTCTGTGCACTGAAATAATTAGAGATATTTCAGTGAGCTATAGTACTGGTGCGTAGTACATTTACAGGGTTATTTGTAGAACACTAACAACCTTACAGCACTGTATTACTAACATCATAAAAAACAACTTTTGTTCTATGACTTATTAATACAATTAAAACAATATTTCAACATTTTCTTGTTCTATTCGGCGAGGGTGCTTGACGCAACGCTAGTGCATCAAGCACCTCCGCAGACTAAACCCCTCCCCCTCCGCTATTGTAATATCGCTTGCTTCGCATAGACTTTGTAATATTTAAAACATTCATTAAATTATTTTAATTTTTGTATGATGAGTGCCTTTGATACATTTAGTGATTGGAGAAAACTAAAATGCAATTAAAAATGTCAAATTGTAAAGAAAAAACTAGGCTAAACGAATGAGTTATAAAGAATCACAAAATTTACAAAAGAAAATGGTCCCAAGGGAACATATTCCGGGGACCAAAAATATTCCACTAAGGTAGGTTGCTCACGCCAACGCCTTGTTAACACTTCACGTGACCCAGGGGCTGGCTTTTACCTTGGTCAAAGATTAAGCATTGCCATAAAACGTGGCAATGCCGCCAGTTTTTTGGGCACACTGCCAGTCGACAGCGATGCGGAGGAATTTTTTGATGCCAAATTTTAGGTAAGAGTTATTGTGTATATGTTATATAGTTTTAATTAGTTAAGTGTTTTTATTTTTCATGTTCTTTCCATGTTTAAATAAGAACCAAGGTGGGTTGGTCTTGGACGGGAGTTAGTTCATGTAAACTTTTTAACTGTGTGTGTAAGGCCTACACAACACTACTTCTTGAATAGCTTAGTCCCCTCGCCCACGGTAACTTGTTGTAGTGATGCTTTAGCGCGTTCGCATCGATGCAGCCGCGATGCTGCAGCGCGTTGACATCGATGCAGCCGCGATGCTGCAGCGCGTTGACATCGATGCAGCCGCGATGCTGCAGCGCGTTGACACCGATGCAGTCGCGATGCTGTAGCGCGTTGACATCGATGCAGTCGCGATGCTGTAGCGCGTTGACACCGATGCAGTTGCAATGCTGTAGCGCTTTGACATCGATGCAGTCGCGATGCTGTAGCGCGTTGACACCGATGCAGTCGCGATGCTGTAGCGCGTTAGCATCTTTTCTATAGCGCTTGCAAATCCGACTAAGGCGAAACGCGTGACAGCATCGCTACAAAAATTCGTCGTGGGCCAAGGCCCTTACGCATATAGCTACTTGTCTACGTGTAATGAAAAATCTTTATGTAAATACACAAAATTAACTTTAGTAGTTATATGCGAAACCTGAATATAGTACGAGTATTTCATAATCAGTTACTGAATCGATTCCAAAATTTATACACCATGTTATTTTTTTTCCCAAAAATATTTTTAAAAGGTCATAAGTTGGACACCACCAACATTATCTATAACACAGGTCACGGTAGGTCATAGCGGGCTTTAGGAGCTAGCGCACAGTATTGTGCGGGAGCAAAACAAAAGAGCAAAATAAATTACACTGAGTAATGCGCCTAGCTGGGTTTGAACCCGCGACCTACAACTCGTAAGTTGGGACCGTTACCACTCGGCCACCACTGCTCACCAGCTTATAACTTTGTGATTTATCAGGGTACAGTTATGAAAGTCTCTACATAGATTCTTTACATAAAAATGCTTCGACACGTGTTTTGAGTTTCGCATAATTATACTAAAACTTATGCTGTATTATTCTTCTGTACGTATGTTTGTCAACTAACTCCTCCTAAAGGTCTTGACCGATTATTTGGATAAAATTTTGAGTGTATACTAGGATGGTTATAAATACAATCGTACCCGGAAGATGGCGCTGCAATCGGTTTCTCAATTTATGAAAAGCTGGCTTTCGGACAAGACAACGTCTGTCGGAACCGCTAGTCTAGTACTTATACATTTAAATACCAACAAAAGCACATTGCAGGTAAGTACCTAACCAGCCAAAACTGCTAAAATATTCATAAAACAAAATCAATATCAGCTCTCGATATAATAACTCATTAAAATACTCCAAATGCCACAACTCCGGTTCTAAAAGCAATCATTTAAAATATACCTATCTAGTTTCAACAAAAAAGCAAAATCGTGACTTATTCATACATAGCAACAAACGAGCCTGGGGCTGTCAAGCAAATCTGTCACTTATTGCGAGAGAGACAACCGCTTTCGTGGCATTAACATTTTATTAACATTTCCCGTGCGTCATTAGGGTTGAAATTTGAATATCTGTAGATCGGAAATGCACAAATTAAGCGAGTGATCTGTTCTCGTAATGAGCTGAAAGGTACGTAATGACGGGGACGGAGGACGGAACAAAACAACACTCTTGCTTACCTCAGCGACTCGGTAACGAACGGATAACCCGTTGTGAGGAGAACGCTTTTACATTTTCACAACTATTAAGGTAGCCATCAGTCGATTGCGCGAGCAAAATTCATACGTTTCCAAAAGTCCAAAAACTTCTTCGTGATTTTGAAAGTTTGTAGGTTACTTAAAACCCTGACCTATCCTTGACGGATTACGACCTATTTCCTCTCCCGACAGCCACACGAACTTACTTGATAGGTATAACCTAGCGTGTACCTATATTAATAAACTAGCTGCTCCCAGCGGCTTCGCCCGCGTGATAGCAGAAAATTATCCCGAGGGATACTTCCGGGATAAAAAGTATCCTATGTCCTATTCCAGGATATGGTCTATCCGTGTACCAAGTTTCATCAAAATCAGTTTTTCCATTTAAGCGTGAAAACCCGAAAAAACCCTCTAGATACCTAAAACTAGATAACTACAAGTACCTACCTACAACAACCCGGAATCAGCTATTGGGCAATTGCCAGGACCAGACACAGCACCTGTCTGATCTGAGGGAAGATGCCTTTTCGATGAAAAATTTCAATTTGGAACAGGGTATAAAGTCCCACATACCCCATGTGGGACTTTATACCCTGTTCCGGATATCTTTAAACTTACTTTACTCATCTCCTAATTCTCATTCCTTTCTTTTAGATTTTCTTTTCCTTGGGCAAATTCCTCCAAAGGTTATCTGTAAAAACCGACTGTCCATTGTTACACTCTATTTATCTTAAGCTCCTACTGTATTTTTCGTTTAGTGTAGAATATAGAGTAGGTATCTATCTATCTCCAAATCAAGTCCCATCTCCCAAACCAACAACCCAAAAGCCATCTCCATATCTCCTAACCAACCAATACTCCTTATTAATAAGGAACGGTAGCTCTCAAGCGCACACAGACAGACAGACGGACACACGGACGCGGCGAGCGACATTTGTAATGATACTAAATAGTTGCGCGCGGTAGGTGCCCTGCAAGCGAGTAATGCGTTCTCTACCCGAAGAGGATGGTTATATGCGAGAGGGGATGACGATGGTTATATTAGGGAAGAGTTGGAAAATATAGCTTTTTGGTGTTGAATTTTTGATCCTTCGTCTAGACGGATGTTCCGTCTGATCTGGGCAACTGCCCGAGTTACAACTGCTACGTAGTTGTCTGATTGTCTGGCATGCTGAACTGGACCTATTTGAGGCAGCCGTGAGACATATTGTTATTGTTAATTTTAGTCCTTTTTTTTGTTTTTACCTAATTTAATTTTACAATTAAGTACTTGTTTGATTATGAATCATTGTATGTCAAATAAACATATTTTCTTTCTTTCTTTTTAAATGATTTCAGGCTGTTGTATATGTTCAAAACAAGCGGAGAAATCTAATCGCGCGATACAGGATTTCGTTGTTTAGTTCATATGTGGTGCCATAGATGTCGCTACCTACAGTTCTAGTAGGAGCTAGGGTAATATCGACCCTACAGTTTCATCTTCAAGGTTAAATGAATATGAAGTTCTACACTAATATTATATAATAGTGTGGATTATAATGTGCATGTTTGTTATTAATTCACGCTGTAACTGCTGAAGGTGTTTGGGTGACATTTGGCATACGCGTAGACCTTGTCCTGGAATAGCACATACGAGTATGATACTTTTTATCCCGGTCAGTATGTTCCTTTGGGATAATTTTTACTTTCACGCGGGCGAAGCCGCTCATAGTCGATAGATTGATTGGCCATTATTTATATTTTTTGGTGGCAGGTCTTCAAAAAACTTCTACCATTGTAGGTGGAGCAAGAGAAAGTGTCGAACTTTTACTGACTAAAACCCACTTATGTTACTTTAGTTACCCTTTGCAATCCAGGGCTACGGTAATTCGTATTCGAACAATTCTCCAGCAATTGAATGGCTGACGTTAAAAGAGATTTTAGGTTAGTTTCGATTACTAGAAGATCAGCAGTTTTGAATGCAGTCATCCCTGATCACCTCATTGAGCAGCTATTACGATTCTAAGAAGTTACCACGCGCATTGTATAAAGTAATCAGATCAGTCCAAGGATAGATAGATTGATGTTCTTACACGAATTATTTGATGATGGATAGTTTGACCAATTTTACAAACAATTGAGTAATTCCGGTCTTGCCTGGCGTGATAAAGCCAGTGCCTAGTCTACATTAACTATAAACTCACGTCGTTTATTCGGCCTACTTTCAAGTCCTCATCTTTTCAGCCGAAAGACACAGCTGGACATAAGCCTCAAGTGTCGCCACAATGACTGATTCTGTCCGTCTTGCATCTATCAATTCCCGCGTCACTCACCTCTTCGGTCCACCTTGTGGGAGGCCTTCCAGTATGCTTCTTCATTACGTACGAGGTCGCCACTCTTAGAACCTTACGGATCCATCGACCATCTGTTCTGCGAGCGATGTGCCCTGCTCATTGCCGCTTAAATTTCGCAATTCTCCGGGCTATGTCCGTAACCTTGGTTCTCCTGCAGCTATCTTCATTTCTGATCCAATCACGCTAGGAAATTCTGAGCATACCCCTTTGGGTGACTTTAATCTTACTTAACTGTCCGAAAACTCCTCTAATATTGTTGCTTATGCTTTTTTACGAGAAAAAAAAACAAATCGCAATCAAACTAAAAGTAGGTTGGTTGTGATTTAGATAATTTTTTTTAAGAAGTTCTTCATCCCAAAGCTCACATAACGCGGTCCAGTCAATAAGTCAGAAGCACCGATCTGCGTAATGTCTCGGCAGGCATTTACATATTTTAATGAGCACCGCAGGCCTATCTCCTAGCTAGCTACTAGGTAGGCGAGCACAGGTAGCCTGCTAGCCTGCTCAGTGCTCTCACCCGCTTTGTGTGATGGATGTGACCGATTTGCTTTTTGCTTGTTCAGGCTAGCGTCTGAGATTATTGGCATTTAATTAGATGTTATGTGAGAGCTGGTTATGGCCGGCTGATGATTGGTTTTTGAAGGTGTGGGGATGGTGTATGGTTAGCGCTAAAAGTCAGCTTAAAAATTAAGAAGCTTTAAAGATGATAAGATCTAAGTCCAAGATGAAGACTAACGGAACTATTGAAAGTATGCTTTTCAACTTTGCAGATTAATTCGATCCCACGTGTTAATGTTTGTTGACTCAATCAAATGATTAAGAATGTTGCGGGTTCGATCGAATGGAACCACTATTTCTGGGTCTAGATATCAGGTATGAGTTATCATCTGTCATCATATCATATCTATATTTGAGCTTACATGTTTATGAACACATCCACGATACAGAACGAAAACTCAACTGAAGAATACAAGTGTGGTTTTAGCAACCAATAAAAGTTTGACATCCTGCTCCAGCTTAGAGTAGTTGTCATTGGATGATTTCTCACGTATCACTTTGGGGAAAATCACATAAAAATCCTTTCAGTTCATCAGTCTGAGTTTATCGTAATCTTACAGTCAAACAGACGCGGTGGGGAACTTTTTTTAAAAATAATATGTAAGAAAACATAGATCTGTGCGCTGAGTGCGAGTTCTTACGTCTCCTGCATTTAACTGTCTGAACAGCATTAACGGTGTCAACCACGTTAACCTAAAACCAACTCACACTAGGCACTGAGCAATTTTACAACTACTTATTTAGAAAAATTACTCTGTGTTTACAACAACGTTAAAACCACTGACTCCAAAGAGAATGAAGCAACATTTGGACCGATATCAAATATATTCAGAAAGTAGCTGTTAACATTAGCCTAAGTGTGCTTTGGGGAGACAGTCTGGTGTCTCGTGCATATTCATCGGCCGTCTGGGGGACACTGCCGATAATTAGAGAACCCTAATTGATGGTAAAATCTATTGAAGCTTACTTTTTTTGATAGATGACTACAGGTGGTGTAAGGAGGATTGGTTCCGAAGATCTTATGGTATAGGTCTGATCAATTAAGTTTTAAAAAGCTCATGCTAATATTGTAAAGACGACTTGTGTGTGTAGGTACCATCTAAGACAATTCTGCCTGACCACCGCTAAGTTTATTTTTGCTTGCACTCAAATCGAAAAGGTGAATGTCCAAATTCGCTCTGTGCAATGAAGAGTATCGGAATACACAATAAATAATGGTCTTTTTAT
The DNA here is from genome assembly GCA_949319445.1 of Mythimna lalbum. Classification (NCBI taxonomy): domain Eukaryota; kingdom Metazoa; phylum Arthropoda; class Insecta; order Lepidoptera; family Noctuidae; genus Mythimna; species Mythimna lalbum. The sequence goes on along the minus strand of OX439358.1, from coordinate 16,590,429 downwards.
TATATAAGTTGCAAATACTTCTGAAACACGGACTAACTGTTATGCCTAAATGTATTTTTTTTTTTTTGTATTTTAACATCCGCCAGCCGCCATGTGCGCCGGATGTCATGTTGTGTCAATAAAAAATAGAGATTGATTAGATTGTAATCGATCGATTGAATTTTTAATCGATCAGAACTGAAATGATGAGGAGAGCCGATCTCAAAAAAAACCAGCGTCAGGCAACTACCACTGACTACCATGTAGTTGTCTGGCATATTTGCTGAACTGGACTTATTTGGCGCAGCCATAAGAGACACATCGTGTCAATGTTTTTTTTTATCATAAGTTGCATACGATTTTTCTTTTTACAGTGTGTGTGCGTGCCAAATAAAATATTTTTCTTTCTTTTCAAATGGGGTAAGGCTAGGCAAAGAGAGAGAAAAAAGATATTTTACTGATCGAATGTTACCATAGAATCGTGCTCATATACCTAACCTTGATACACACCGTTCGCCATATTCATTCGCTCATCCCAATATACAGCTAAGCAGGCACACACAGCATTTCTGAAAAAATAAAAGCTCGCGGCCGCCAACAATCAGACATCTGACCTCAGCAACATAACTCATTTATACCTGTAGGTACATACCTGATATATGTGTTTACCCTACATGAAATTCATTAACAAAGCCGCCTAATAACTTCCCCCTACGGCTACAGGGTGGTCAGTGGTGGGAGGAGGGGGGGGGAGTTGACAAACAGCACCCTGTAATGTGCTACTGTTGAATTGCAAAAATCTCATTATGCTCTAACTGTCGTTATAGGAGTAATTAACTACCGTGGACAGGGAGTGCGGTGGAGTTGTGTTGTTTTTTTTTTTTCAGGTTCCTTTGTTAGCTCATATTATTTTATTTTATTTTATTTTATTTTATTTGGGAAAATGAACGGTTACACATTACAATATGGTTAAGAACTTAAAACTAAAATGGAAATATAAATGTATAACCAACAACATTTTCCACATAATACAAAAAAAGTTAAACTAACATGAACATCGTGCGATGTAAAGTAGATAGACTACAAAGTATGAATAAATGTTAAAATAAAACTAAACTGAAAGTTATACATGCAAAAAGAGAAAGAATTGAACCATGATTTTAAATTATTATGTACTTAAGTCTGCTATGGTTTTAAGAGCAATACTTCTAAATTTCCCAGCCGAGACAGCAAAGAACTCAATATCCTGGAAAATCCTATTGAACTGAGTGGTAAGACGTCGTAGGGGTGCTCGCGAGCCCGCGTTTGATCGACAAGAGGTTACAGCAAACAGCGGTCGCGCGCGCACACCCCGACGTGTAGTTGTTCTGGGTACTACATAACTTATTCTATTGCTTATATCTATACAATCAAATTTATTGTTACATAAATCAAACAGAAACATCGATTCCAACATTATACGTCTAGATTTAAGATCTTGAAGTTTAAATTTATTTAGTAAGTCGCTATAAGATGCATACCTGCGAAAACAACGGTAGTGCATGGCCTTTAGAAATTTACGTTGTACTTTTTCTATCATGTTAGAATATTTTTCATAGAAGGGATTCCACACCGGGACCCCATACTCCAATTGAGACCTGACCAGAGTTTTATATAGGTATAAATAAGTACTAGGACGCCTAAATTCCTGAGCCGATCTCATTACAAACCCGTACATACGAAAAGCATTGTTTACAATTTTAGTAACGTGAGCATCTAGATGGAGTTTGTCATCTAGCAAAACACCGAGATCACGAACCACTGTTTCTCTTGCCAGATCTGTATTGTGCAAGGTATATGTATGTTTTATTAAGTTTTTATTTTTAGTAAAACTAATGCAATGGCATTTGGATATGCTCAATTTTAGTTTGTTTTTTACACAATATGCAGAGAATCTATTTAAGTCTTCCTGCAGCAATAAACAGTCGCGTAAATCAATAATTGGTCTATTAATGGGTAAGTATTAAGCTCCATAATAATCCATTTCTATTATCGTGAATACTCCAAACAGCTAGTCCCAGCAGTTAGCCGCTGTTTTGGATATAAGTGTTGGTTTTAAGTAAGAGTAACGCTCGACCAAAGAAACGACAAATGTATTTTGAGAATATGTCTGAAAAGGAACAAAAACATCACGTGCATCTTCTGGGAGCCTCAAAGTAGCCTTATAAAGAGTCATGATTATAAACCTACTTAACTCGCAAACGCTTTGGTTGTTGAGCACCTACAATGTTCCTGCCCGGCCTACAGGATTGTTCGAAGAGTCACTAACTCACTACTGCACCAAACGCAAAGGGAAACTGAAAAAACAGATTCGAGTTTTAGTCAGTAGCTCCGCCCATAGCGGGAAACTTGTTATTTGATGATTTTCCGTCCCAAACAAACTTTGATGTTATATCTTACTTATTTCATGAACTGAACAATACAACTCAAAAAGAAATCCGGTTCAACAGACTAACAACCCTTGAAAATTCCCACCAGAATTATAATAACTAACCAAAAACCACAAGTAACACGAATACATAAAAACATAATTAAACTAATAACCCTCATTAATTATAACCGTTTAACTATCTACTCCACACATTTCCCTGTGCCATGGTAATTGTGTTTCGTTATAACGAGTTTTTTGGCGAGCGCGGTGACTCGACCCGCGGCCAACCTGTGTTTTGCTTTGCTCATTTCACTCCCCATAAGATCGGTGTAGGTACGAATATGACAGTGAATGTACCAGATATGGCACAGCAATGTAGAGAATGGGAATGGTCGTGGGCAGCCTCCCACAAGGTGGTAAGTAAAAATTTATTTGCATTGATTGTAGGTACATGAGATAAGTTTGAACAATAAGTGTATAATCTACCTTATATACAATCGTTATTGACAGCAGTGGTGGCCGAGTGGTAATGGCCCCGACTTACGAGTCGTACTTACGGTCATTACTTTGTATGTCTGTTGATTCTGTTCTTTCTCACTTACAACATATAAGTTGTTTCATCATTTTCAGCCGAAGGACGTCCACTGTTGGACATAGGCCAAGTGCCGCCTCAACGAACGGTCCTGCGAATCTCGCATCTGACGCATTCCTGCGTCTCTCACCGGGTGGGTCATCAGACCAACTTGTGAGAGGCCTGCTCACATCGCATTTTCCGGCGCGCGGTCGCCACTCTATCACCTTTCGTAATAATGTCGTATCTGATCTACAAGCAATGTACCCTGCCCACTGCCATTTAAGTTTGGCGATTCTTCGGGCTATATCGGCGACCTTGGTGATAGGTTGTTTTCAACTGATATATACCTACCTACTTACTTAAATATTATTGTTTCTATTTTCTAAACACTCGGTCCAGACTACTAGTAGGTACTTTGGGATTAAGAATAAAACCAACCTGTTACTACAAAATGAGTTTAATCAAATGTTAAATCAATCATATCATCGATATCCATAATACTATCCATATCTGCTTTCCCATCCTGTTTATCATTTTCTTTTTGATTCGCTTTCTCTGCCTCTTTCTGATTAGAAGTCGGAAGTACTGGTTCCTTTTCTTTCGAAGTCGATGCCTCTGGTTCCATCCGGTTTGAAGTCGATGCTTGTGATTCTATCCGGTTTGAAGTCGATGCCTCTGGTTCCTTTTGCTTGGAAGCCGGTGCTTCGGGCACTTTGCTTGCAGTCTTTCTGCGTTTTTCTTTAGGACTTGGAGCTACAATTTTTAGATGACTTTTCTGAAATATTAATAAATAGTTTTTCAATCGTTTTTGGGACAGTAGCTAGGTAGGTGGGTACATTTCTATCTTCTTCTTTCTACCCAAGCAAAACACAATAACTTGCACAGATGAAAAATGAAAAGCACTTTTTTTTTCGTCTATAATTTAGATGAGAAAACCCAAACCCTTCTTCACATTGATTGTGAAGAAGGGTTTGGGCAGCTCGATAGTAGGCGGGTATATACCACCTGACAATATTTTTCAAAAATATTGAAAGACCTTGAGATAGAAGACGAATCATTTCACTAGAATATGGTACAATGATTTAATAATACGAAATCTCTCAATGATTGCGCAGTGATTGAGTGATTAGTTGCTGCTATGCGTATCGTGGGTTTAATTTCCGCATGGAATATTTTTTTTAAATGGGCTATATATATTTGTTCTGGGTCAGGTTGATGTTTGTGTATGTGATTTTAAATGTATATCAACGCAAACACGATATAAGAGTAACTTCAAAAATCTTGCAGTTCAACAAAAAAAAATATTTTATTGCAGATATCCTTTTTAAATTATTTAGGGACTCTGTTCGACACTAATAAACGTGCAAAATTAAGATATAATGTTGGACAAAGCTGCGTGCAAATCAACAAATCGTGACACCAAACCGATTAGTTCATCAAGCATGTTGTAATAAGTCAATTAGGCATATCATTTCAACGCGAAAACAGCAATTGCATAAATAAACAGCTCCATCACACAGCTATTTAAAGATTCAGCATCGGATTTAAATTTAAAATCGTTGTTAATATAACTGGGATCCGATTCATGGGTTTTGAGTTCGAACCGGCGAATAGTGACTTTTATAAAGTGATTTATAAGGTGGCAATTTTAAATAATGAGGTGACGGCTGCCGATTATAATTTACTTAAGTATTGACGTCTGATTTTGGCTTCATTTGTAAGCATGCAATAAAATTATGCTTTCCATAATATGTAAGTGGTATGAATTAGTCATGTTTTTTCGGTTTCTACATTGTGGCTAGTTTTTAATTTTTAATAATATTTTTTTTTATTGATATAAAACGGACTGCCTGTAGGATTTACTTCAAAAGATCAATCTGATCACGGTTTTCTAATTCAAGGGGCGTGGCTAAGCCGAGTGACAACGACGAGTCACTATTATCTTAACATCTAGCTTCGAATATCGTAATTAGAGGCACTATAGAGAGACAATGAGAGCGAATGCCGGCGTCCGCCCTCATATTGCTTCCTTGTCTCACTATCCCCGTCATTTAAATCCCCAATAATCATGGTGGTAAGCCCCTTTATTGAGAATTGGCTGGAAAGACGTCACAGCGTCCTCGCCTTTCGCATGACGCGGGTCCTCATCGGTCATGAGTAAGTTCAAGAGGTTCCTAGGCACCGGATTCATGCGGAAAAGACGCCCGGTTGTCACCATTGTGTGGAACGCCCGGAGGAGACAGTGGAGCATACGATGGAGATGTGCCCAGCTTGGGCAGAGCACAGCCGTGTCCTTGAGGGGACGATCGGCGGCAGCAATTTTTCGGGTCGAATCCTGGTACAGGCCCTGGTTCGGGGCGAGGAGGAATGACACCTCCATCTGTGAAACAGTAATGCTAGCGAAGATGGCGGCCGAACGTATGAGGGAACGGCTTTCTTCACGCTCCAGCCGCCTGGATTCCGACCCAATTTCCAGCCACCGTAGACGTAGGCTTTCGGACGATAAGCAATGGGTATCTCGCCGTCCGGTTTTCCAGTAACCGTCAGGACCAAGCCCGAGTCATCGGCAGCGCGTAGTGTTCCACGCGCGCCTCAAAGAGATGTCTGAAAAACTGTAGGAATTCAACAGGACCGAAGCTTACTGGGGCCATGGGTTGACTTTTAGAGGAAACCTGGGGTCTGGTGCCTGGCACGCAAAGCAAAGAAGGAACATAGTAGTGAGTTTTAGTCATTAAAAGTTTGACCCTCCATCCCTCTCCGTCCTATTGCACAAGATATTGAGATGGCAGGTTAGCTTTACCTTTTGAAGTGTTGTTGTGATTTTCACTTACCAGGGAAGGGCAACGTCTCACAAGCAGTTTAACATCCTCTGCATTAATCGTCGACCGTTTCGCATGTCTGAAATTAAGATAATTAAATTATTGATTAATCTGAATTATCGCCAAACTTAAGTGGCAGTGGGCAAGGCACATTGCTCGCAGAACATATATGGTCGATAGGGCAGAACGGTACTGGTGGACCCATGAACTGATGAAAGTCGCGAGGATGCGATGGATGCGAGACAGACTGTTTGTTGTGGCGACACTTGTGGGAGGCTCAAGTTCAACACTGGACGACTTTCGGCTTAAATGATGTGTTTTAAGAAGTAATGAATGAATTATAATTTTGATAGATGACTTCTCTTCTCATAATTATAGACCTACCAACCTATGCATAATAAACCATTTATCAATACTAAATTATTTTTTACTTGGATAGGTACGTTTTGTATAAGTGAAAAGTTAAAAAATTACACAATACAAACTTTGCAAAAGCTTCCAAATCGGTTCCGTAAACTGACAGTTTCTTATAAACAAGTTCTGCTACAATTTCTAACGCTGGCTTTGTTATCTCCAGGCCCAGGAAATGACAAGCTTCCGTGCCAATAGTTCGAACGTCCCGATGCAAAGAAGCGCGAATTTTCTAAAAAAAAAAAACAAATACAAAACACGCCATCTATGAGACTACCATGAAACCATGAATAAAATTGGTGAACCGTTGCAAAAACGTTTGTGATGTCACAAGATAGATCATTATTTTATACATAGATGGCGTTAAACTTAAATTAAGTCATTATTCAATTGTTTTAATTAACTTTGGCAATCAAAAAACTTTATAAATTTTAACCCACTTAGAAAAATAAAAACTGTACTTACTTGAGTTGAAGATAAATTTTCAAAAGACGTCATTTTGCAATCAAAACAAACAAACAATTTTTGGTTTTGGGGGTTTTTAACATTCTACTCACATAAATTTTATTTTAAATCATTTACATATTATATATACTTTTTTTAATAGCTACTGGTTTATACATAGAAAGACAACATTGTAACAAAAACATAACCTCTTTGGTAAATAATACAACATTTTTAATTTTCAAACTGTCAGTGTCAATAGCAACTGTCAAGTTTCAATTTATTTTTTCTATTTACCCCTTAGGGAAGGCTAAAATCGTTCAAGCATTTCGTCTAGTCTTTCGTCGTTAACCCATGTCAAGATTCAAGTTGTGAAAATTAACTTTTTCTGTTGGCAAAGGTTTTCATTCAAATTCAGCCGGATCCATATTGACTTGTTCAAAAAAACAAAAATATTGAATGTCACCAAAGCGCTATATTTTACCGAGACACCATGGCCGCACGACCATTTGCCGCTATAAACAAAATGTATCCGGTTCTATAGTTACTCACCTGGTGTCAGTTTGCTTGTGCAACAAATTTGGTGGCGCTCGGACGTGTGTCATCTCTGTTGTCTAGTTCTAAGGCGATCATCACACTGCATATTGCGTGTCAACGCACCTACTTGTGGGAGTGCAAATCTGCATCATCGTACCGGTTTTTTACGCACTCACGCGCGTAGGTGCGTTTTGCAAATTCACGCAGGCACTTATTTCATACAAAATCACGCACGTTACTATGGGGACTCAGTGTGTGTGGCATACCTTGCATGTCGCAACCCACGCGCATGAGTGCATGTTTCTCCGCATGTAGGTGCGTGATCTGCATGAACACGCGTGGATGCATTTTCGATGTGTTGGACTGTGAGTGTTTTCTGTACAAACGGAGATACTTACGTTTATTCACGTGCTACGCTGCATGATGCGTGGCAGTGTGATAACCGCCTAATCGTTAAAGTTGAACTAGCGACACTGCGTAGGGAACCCTGCGCCCGGTTCCCGGACTGTCCGCGTGGACACGCGCTTTGTTATGTGACGGATGCCTGTCGCGGAAGGCAAGAGGAGATAAAAAATAAAACAACATTCAGATTTTTTTTAATACTTATAATGAGCATTCTGTACAACACAAGTATAACATCCCAGGCTATTAAAAAATACCATAAATCTAGACTGGTCGGATTTGCCGTAATATTATTATTTAGGAACAACTGTGACTAAGTTTATTTAATTTTATTTATTACTTGCAAGTTTAAATGCTCAGGAAATTCCTTGTATGGGGCAACATTTTTTTAAACTAAGCGTTATGATACTGACGACGATTTTCAACTACTTGCTAACTAATTTTATAGCACATTCGATTTAGCTTGCCAATGTTCCTTATTTGTAGCTTAATGATGCCGATGTAACGTATTCGCTTATAATAATTTGTTAAACAACTTGCTCCTAAACTTAACACTGAGAGGATTGTTTACACATGGTCAAGTAACTTAAAAATTTAAACTTGGACAACGCTACACATACCTGTAAACGGCTTAAAAGTATATAAGTTTACCTAGGATGTCACTATAGCATGCTAGTTACTTGCATACTTTGCACGTCATTGCGCCATAACAAGTTTTGTTTGGTGGATGTCACTATAGCATGCAAACGTATGCCAGTAACCAGACTGGCACACTTTTGTGCAGGGTGGCCAACCAATCGATCGCGATCGACTGGTCGATCCCGGCTGTTACTTTTAGACCAATAGAACTATGACGCGATGCGGCAATTATTATCCGCTGCTACATTTTATTACCTGGTCACCCCGTAACTCCTTGTTAGTCAAAAAATTATCACACTTATTAGTGGTAAGTTGTTGAACTATTTGAGCTCACTCACTATTCCTATTGTTGATTCTGTATTTGCTAGATCTCACAGTCCTACCAGTAAACAATTGATCGTAGGTCGAATCAAGTTAGCCACCCCTACTTTTGGGCAATATAGAGACATATGTATAGCCTTTAGTTAAATAAGTCTCCTGTCCACATATAAACGTTCCGATAGGCTCAACCGTGTCTCAATCTATGATTTAGGTAGCATGTGACGCCTTTACCTTCAAATTACAGTCATATAAAAGAAAAAAAATACATTTTAGTTTATAAATTATTCCATTCCGATTTATTATGATTGTTACATCAAGTTCAGGCATGCATAACTGTTGGCTTATGATACGTAAATGCGAATTGAGAAAAAAAAGTAATAAAACTCAATACAAACGTATTTCTTACATAGAATTTTCTTTTCCAACAATAACAATTTTATTTTGAGTATCTGAAGAATAAATCAGAAGATGTGATAGAGGAAAAGTACACTTTGTGCATCTATTTCGTGGATATCGTATTCGTTACGCCAATAATGTTTTCTGCCTGTCATTTTGCTTAACCTAGCTAGTTCTTGGCCAATAGCGAAGTGATAGAAACGTTCTAAAATGATCATAATCGGCATTGATATATTATAAGAAAAGATACGTTACGCGCTAACATTGCAATCAGAAAACCTGGACCTGTTTTTTTCGAGACTTTCGCGAGTCACGCTGCTGTCTGGTAATGCGTTTTCAGCTTTAGAGGAACTTTTATAAAACCAGTAGCGATTTATTACTATTCATTGAATAACTAAGAGCCAGTCATGAAATATTGCAGGTCTCAAATTCTCTAAAACAGCTCCGGGCCATAAATAGTGCTCTGACTGGTAGTAGAAAAGCATTCCAATTCTTGTCAACAGAAAAGCAGAACGGAATGCTTTTCTGTTGACAGATAACACCAAAACACAAAATCACATAAGGCCTATATTTCCCAAAGGTACTTATAGTACTTACATTAAAATTTTGGAATTCAACACCTAAATTATTTACTGTTAAACCTCAGATACTCGAAATATTAACATCTCGTTTTTGGAAATAAATCACTGACGCGTCACAAATTAACGGTAAAGCTTTGGGTTCCTAGGATAGCGGTGCCGTCATATAGCGGCCGTAATACAGCGGTGAATAACGTCTCTGGAACGTTGTCTATGTAAACATAATGGCGCGGTTTCCTAGAGAGCGGTAACAGACACCGTAACGTCAAAAAGCGGTGCCACCATTTGCATGACGGCCGTCTTGTCGGTGTCAGATGGTTTCGAGAACGTTTCATTGATAGCGGTTGTTTTTTTTTCCGGAACAACGACTATTTTCCTCTTCTGATGATAGTTCATCCTCCAAGTAAATTACTAAAGCTAAATCAAGGTCGTCCATTTTCTATCTTGGATACTTTTTGTTTGACATTTGTTTTCAAAAAATTACTGACGGTGTGTTAAAACGGCCGTGGAACTTTCCACATGTCGTCACCGTAAAGACGGCCGCCTTTTTGCGTCCGTAATATTACGCCCGCTATATGACTGCACCGCTTTCCTAGGATACCAAAGCTTTAGCGAAGCGACAATCATATTACTTCGGGCGCTTGGCATATGCGTCACATTTTTTTTAAAATTAATTTACATTCCAAAAACAGGGTATTAACGTTTATTTTCACTCTCTTTTCGCAAAAATATATAGGTATATATATATATTTGTATATTCAGTATACATAGGTTCGTTACACTTTCTTTACGATTTGGACTACGTCCTCGTCGTTTAGCACGTGGTCTACGCCCACTTTCTGCGGCTGATGTTTCACGGATGAACCCCAAACGAGAGCACTGGAAAAGAAACGATCAATAGTTAATTATCACGTCTTTATTTCTTAAAGATTCGGGATATGGGCCACAGCGAATTTTTTTTTGTTTTGGATAGGCTCGCTTTTGACCAGTATCTTATATGGCGGTAATGTAATGAAGCTATCAGGAAACTAGAATGAAGCTATCATCTGAAGTTTGTTTTTTTGTTTATATTATATGTTATATCTCCTACAAACAAAAAAATAAACTTTACCTCTCTGAAAGTACTAGTTCGATTGTTAAAATTTTTTCACCAATAGAAAGCTGCATTATTCCTGAGTGACATAGGCCATACTGTACGCGGGTGAAGCCCCGGGCAAAAACTAGTCAATAATAATTAAAAAAAGAACCACTTACATTTTAAATTCCTTGATAATAGACCTATGCAGTTTATTACAAAAATCTTCGACCGTCGTCCGGTCAGCATGTAGTACCACAGGGGCGTTGTAGTCGGGTAACTGTCCTTTGGGCTTCGTGTATATCCTGATGAGCTTCAAATACTCCCACATTTTCTCTAATAGATCGTCAAAGTTCCATTTGTGATGGGCCGAGATGGGGACGCAGTGAGGTATCTTGTAAATAACATCCAATTCTTCTATGCTGATTTGATCTGTTGAATAAATAAAATAGTAGTATAGTAGGCTATATGGATGTTTGTTACTCTTTCACGCAAACACTATTGGATCGATTTCAACGAAACTTGTAGTACATGAGTAGACCATGTCTTGGAAAAGCACATATTTTATCTCGGGAGTGTGATCCCTTGGGTTATTTTTTATTCGTATAAACTAGTGCTTGACTGCGATCCCACCTGATATTTTCTATCACGCGGCATATATGCATGAAGAAAAGATTTTCCAACACTAACCCCTTAAAGAATGAAAAGGGGCTCCAAACTTTGTATCTTGCCAAGGAGTTTTCTGTTATAAAATTATAGAGCTCTTTAGATTAAATAAGGTTCTGCTAGCGGCTATCCTTGCATGAAAGTAGAAAATTGTCACAAGACCGGATGTTGAGTGGACATCTTTCGGTTGAAATGATGATGGCTACTTACCAATCTTATTAAGCAAATAAATACAAGGCATGTACACCCTGTTTCCTTCAATAACATCGATCAGGTCGTCACTGTTCGCGTCGTATCGCAGGGTAATGTCAGCGTTGTGTATTTTGTACTCCGATAGAATTGTCTTCACCGTTTCTATGTCTAACTCCGATTGTGGGCACTGGAATGACAAAATTAGAATCAAATTTCACACCTAATAAAGATGATTTACATCCATACACTCTAAAATAAGGTTTAGTCTAAAACCAGCGTCTGGCAGCTGCCATGTAGCTGTCAGGCATTATATTGAACTGGACCCATTTGGCAAGGCCGTGAATTTAAAATATTATATGTGATGAAGAAATAAAAGTTTGTCGATATTACAAAAATTCTAAACTATTTGCTTTGGATTTGCCAAATTTGTAATAATAATTTATACAATAATTATAATATAACTAGCTTTGCCCGCGCGGCTTCGCTCCCGCTCTTCCCTACTTCACCCTACTATACCCAACTCTACCCTACTCTGCCCTACTCCACCCTACTCTACCCTACTCTACCCTACTACTCTACCCTACTCTACCCTACCCTACCCTACTCTACCCTACTCTACCCTACTCTACTCTACCCTACTCTACCCTACACTACCCTAATTTTTTTTTCCATAAGAACCTTCTCCTCACAATAACAATCACAACAAAAAAAAAATCAGCCAAATCGGTCAAGCCGTTTTCATGCCAAGTCGTGACAACGGAAAACGGGGGTCATTTTTATATATATACATAAGACTTATAAATTTCCCACTATTGTACTCGGGTCTCTCTAGAAGAGGGAATGGGCTGTAATCCACCACGCGGATTAATGGACGTCACATGCCAACACATTTTCGGTTTTAGGACATGCCGGTTTCCTTACGATGTTTTCCTTCACCTTCTTTAGAGCAAAGGTAATGGAATACGCCTGGTTGAGTTTGAATCCGCGGCCTTGAGCTCATCATAGGCCGCGGATCAGGGTCGCTATCACTGAGCTGCTCTCAATCTCAATCATATCGAATTAAGAATCTGCTTATCAGTAATTGCAATGATTAGATAGTATGAAATCACAACTGTAGCATTATAAAATCAGTTAATGAGTAGTTTATTTAATATTCATGTGTTGCTACTATTTAATAGCACTATAAACTAGATAATTTTATGAACAGCCACAAGGTTTTCCATTATTACAATAAAGTGAATACAATTTTTTTGAGAGCAGTGGTGGCCGAGTGGTAATGGCCCCGAGTTACGAGTTGTAGGTCGCAGGTTCGAACCCAGCCAGGCGCATTACTTTGTGTAATTTATTTCATCACCACTGCTCTCAAAACGGTGAAGGAAAACATCGTGAGGAATCCGGCATGTCTTAGAACCAATAATTCGAAGACATGTGACATCCAGCAACACGCACTGGGCCCGCGTGGTGGATTACGGCCCATTCCCTCTCCTAGAGAGGAGGCCTGAGTCCCAGCAGTGGGAACATTAAAAATGCTGATGATGATGAAAATTGCTACAATAATATTACAATAACGCCACGACTGCGAAGAGCTCTCTACATGCGGAGAAGGTATTTGATTAATTTTGCCATCGGCAGCGTAAGAAAAAAAAAACGACAAAAAATTTGAAAAACAGGGAATTGGGCGGGCCACGTCAGCCGCATACACATTGATCGCTGGGCGAGTCAAGTGGATGCAGCCGAGGTCGGCGTGGTGGGAGGAATAGGTGAGATGACCTAGAGTCTAGTTTGTCTTAACAGCAGCTTAGGATCTAGAAACATAGCGCGAGGGCTGGTATAGAAAAAAAAAACGACAAAAAATTTGAAAAACAGGGAATTGGGCGGGCCACGTCAGCCGCATACACATTGATCGCTGGGCGAGTCAAGTGGATACAGCCGAGGTCGGCGTGGTGGGAGGAATAGGTGAGATGACCTAGAGTCTAGTTTGTCTTAACAGCAGCCTAGGATCTAGAAACATAGCGCGAGGGCTGGTATAGAAAAAAAAAACGCCTTGACGGGTTTGGGGTATGCATAAGCATACCATTTCAAAAGCCTTGCAGCAGAAAAGTATAGGATAAAAAAAACCTTTTTCAGTCCAGCCATCATTTGTTTCCTTTTCTCCCTTTTATAGCTTTTATTGGCATTTGTAATCTTTTATTTGACATAAACCACATTGGTAAAATCAGTATGATTATTCGATATTAATTGGTTTACTGTTAAAATTTTGAAGATTGTTGATATAGAAAGTAGAAATACACTGCACAGACGTGGGCAACATACACTGATCTCAGCGCGTCGGGCTTCATACAATTTATATGGAAACTAGACTGACAGAGCTACATTAGATCCACACCACGCGACACCACGCATCGTGCCGCTACGTACAAATCAGGCGTAGTCCACTTGTACGTTGGTCTGGTGCATTTCTCACTTAATTGTTTTCTGTGTATAAATAAAATAATACATAAAAATAACTCACAGTAGTATTCAAATTGATGCCACCCTTATCTTTTTTCCTAAAGTGAATGTTAGGTGGTTGTTTGTTTAACCGCAGCCCAAAGCCTTCCAACTCGTGCTCGATCAGTTTCTTATGCTGCAGTGGTTTCAACACATCCAGAACTATGAATATGAGACTGCACGTTCTGGCGACGGCGATGACCTGACGACCTCGACCCTTGCCGTCCTTCGCACCTTCAATGATACCAGGTAAATCGAGAAGCTGGAAAATAAATAATTTGTTTGTAGAATCAATTAAAAACTATATATTGTACTAGTTTTTCTGCTAGCGCTTTGGTCGTGGAGTTGCGGATAACAGCTCGTTTTACTTTACCTAAAGTAGCATTTTACTCATGATACAATTTTTAAAATCTCTAATTTTTGAGTTTATTCATTACATTGTAAAATTATGTACAACTGATGTACCTTATTAAAATTACCTGGATTTTAGCACCCTTATATTTGATACAGCCTGGTACCGTAGTCAGCGTAGTGAACTCATACGCTGCCACTTCAGAGTACACTCCAGCTAAATTAGACAGCAAAGTTGACTTTCCCACTGATGGAAACCCTACGAAACCGATACGGGCATCACCGGTCTTGGCAACATCGAAACCTGAAAGGGTTGAAATTGTTACATTACTTTATGGTCTTGATACAATGAAAATTTCAATTGGCAGGTGTCCAGAGTTCTCAACATATCATAAAGAGCTCAACTGTTCAAATATTAACACTTTTGGTGCCAAGGACATGTGACCCATGTTAGACAATGATTAAAAGCTCAAGTAAGCTAAACATTCTTTGAGTTGCGACGCAAGTTAGGTACTAGGCATGAACGTAATTCAACAATAGCTATGTATACAGATTCCAGAAGCTGGTGGTAGGCCAGGCACACAAATGAATTATAGTATGTTGTTTGTGAAGAAAGTGTTTGTTAATTTATTCTTCAGATGAATAAACTCTAAATCTCAATTCGTCTAGGGAGCAGTTTTGACGTGTTGTGATTAAAATAAGTAATATTGGAATGAATATAATCTTGCTTTTATATTGAATTACTTTTAGCCCACGGCGTCGCCCGCCTTTGTCCCTTAGAAATAAAGCAAACTTCTATAGTTGAAATTTTACCAATGGGACCAGTACTTCCAGAGATTACCTCATACAAATAAAAAAACAAACTTTACCTTTTTATAATATTAGTATAGATGACTTGTAATGACAATGACTTCCTGGATTATGTCTTATAGATTTAATTCCCCAGTAATAAGTTTTAAATGTTCATAATTTACCTTCGCCGGTTGCACCGCCGCCACCCTTGGGTGTGATCAGTTCACGCCTCAATTTAGCTAATCGGGCCTTTAGTATACCTAAATGAAGTGCAGTAGCCTTATTTTTTTGCGTTCGAGCCATCTGTAATGTTATGAATAGATTGTTTTAAGTCTTACAAGAAACATGAAACATACGGTCCAAAATTTATATATATACAGAAATTTTCGAGCAAATTAATGTTCTTATAAAAGATTTTGTCAATATTATGTTAAAAATTCATTGAATTTATAATATAACCTATTTTACAAACCTCGGCTTCTATACCCGCGATTTTCTCCAATATTGTACTCATTTTCGCGGTTTTTCTTTTTCTGGCTTACTGATAACACCGGGAACAACAAATAAGTTATGAAATAAGTTAATTATTTCTACAGTTATTATAAAAATAGAAGGAAGCGTGTCAATCTCTATTCGTGTACAATTTTCCAGAACACGAAATTGACAGTTCGTGTCCAACTTTACCATGACATTTGAGCGCGATAAAAATATTACCAGTACTTAAATAGCGAATTTATTTGTAGTTAATTTACATAATCAATTTAAAGAAACTAAAGATAAATTCACATTTATTAAATTTAAAGTAAAAATATTATATGTTCTAAGTATTTGTACAAAAAAAAAAATCTACTGGATTGGCAGTGCCATCTATTGACCGCATTATTAATTTATTAGTTTTGTCAGCTGTCAAATTTGCTAGTGTTGTTACTTTTGTTAGCCGTTAGATGACGCTATACGAAGCTAATATAAACAAACGTTATCACGTGGAAAAGCTTTTCCCGCAGGTTTGCGCATCGTAACTATGAAGGAAAGGAACAGTGGAAAACTGTTTGCAGGGTATGTTGGAAACAGGCATGGCTCAGTACCACCTTAGGCATCGGGAGACGGAGACGGCTCTTTGTTTCCTTAGCTAACTGGCTGAAGTTACGAACGTAGTCTAGTTGGAAAAATGTTTTCGCGTATTACTTGTGATGCTTAAAATTTTCTATGTGGTGTTTAGGCATTCTTGCTTATTTAGTAAAAGTTTTGTGTAAATAGTAGCTTGTACATTAATAAATGTTAGATTTTTCCGGGTTTTCGTGTGTTGTAAAAGTATAAGTAGACAATTGATAAAATAATTTCAAGGATTAAAAACTAGTGTAATAATGTTTAAATAAGTTTTTGGTAAGTAGTAATCTATTTTTTTTTAAGTTTTCCGGTTTCTATTGCAATAAGAAATACATAGGTAGTTCTTTACTAAGTACTCGTATTTAAGTACGATGATTTTTTTATGCATTAAGTAGGTACCTAGGTATTTCTTGATTGGATATTTGTTTTTATTCTTAAGAAAGTATTTAACGCACCTATGCGTTGTCAGTACTGTACATATTTATGTTTAAGTAGGTAAGCATTTTAAACTTTTATGATTTACGAATTACATTCCTATTAGAAGACATATTGGTAGGTACCTACTGATAAACTTTTTCAGCGAAATTCTTTTCACTTTGATGACATTCTTTCACACTTTTTTCGTCTTCAATGATCATCGTCTTCAATGATCATTTTTACATGGGTGTTGTAAAAAATTATACACAGGAGCATCCTCCTCTGAGAAAACTTTGGTGACGTGATTTTTGTCAGTATAAAAATAATTACCATGGAGGTAGCATGCATTGCAATGAGCAGTCCAAACTGCAGAAGAACACTTTGTACGGGTTGAAGATGTAGGTAGTTTTTTTTTTGTAGTCGTGATCCTCGGCAGTGAGTGACTGATGAAAATTGATGAAAAATATAATACACCAGCTTTTGCCTGCAGCTTCGCTAGCGTACATTAACCCTTCAGATACCGTCAATTAGAGACACAATAGTAAGACAATAGATGCGCGGCCACCGGTGGTCGCTTGGGGATTCATGAATTAAATATATCATGTTAAAATATATGCCTATGTCACTCACAAAAAAAGGAGCGTTCTATTGGTGATCACAATTTTAGCAATCGGACCAGTACCTATTTTCAGAGATTATTAAAAAAAAAACTTTTTCTCTTTAAGTAGGCATATTTTATGTTTCAATTAATTAATTTAATTAATGAATTAGGACACATTCTGCAGTTACCTAGGTACCAGTCCTTGCCTATTTGTCGGATATACTTTTGTAGGGCAATAGTGGTTTTAGGTATAGGGCTATAGAGGTACCCTTAGGTGATTGATATAAAAATCTGTAATCAGCTCTTGCCAGTCGGATATAAGTACCAATAGGGTTACATTGTTTCACGGAATTCAAATAAAAAGTAGCTGCTTTTCAGAGTACCATTGTAAAAAGTAGAGATATCCGTTCATCATCATCTTCCTGCCCTTGTTCCGTTTTATTTGGGGTCAGCGCAACGCGTTTTTTAAACCGAGATATCCGTTATTGAAATAATTTAAGGTACATAGCTATTGTGTGTCTTGTGTTATGTTTTTTTTTAAGACATACTAGTTGCCCCTGCTTCGTTGGTTGCTTCTCTGTTTCAGTGGGTCATAGTGTGATGTTGTATAGCTTATTCCTGTTAATACGGCTATCCCTTAGAGAAAGGTTTTTTCTAATCCGACAATTAGTTCCAGAGATTACTGCGTTTAAACAAATAAAAAAAGTCTTGTACATAATAAACTACAATTGGCATCGAAAATAGGGTCGACCATAAATTACTGAGCACATCTAGAAATTATAACAATATTATCATTTAAAATATCAATTACCCAAAAATAAATTAAAGTAGTTACAAATCTTTATCATTGTCTAACAGAACAGTAACATTTTTCAAAACATACTTAACACATCACGTAACATTTTTCAAAAACTAATTTGAATATTTAAAAAATGTTGTCAATTTAGTCTGTCTCTATACCTACTAATACAAGTATTAAAGAGAAAGATTTGATTTTTTTCACCAGTAGAAAGCTACTTTATCACTGAGTAACGTAGGTCTATATTTTATGTTTACACGCGGGCGAATCCGCAGGCAAAAGTAAGTGTTAAATATGTAGAGTGTTCTTTTTAATTATGCGGAATTTATCTGGGGCTCTATACTGGGGCCAGCTATATCCGAAAGGAAACTCGAGCCCCGGTATGAAGGCTAGAAGGAACGGGGTGGGTTTTTAGTCGGTAAGAGTCTGACACTATCTCCCGCTCCACCCAAGGGCGGTTTTGTTATTGGATGATTTTTCTCACCAAAAACAAAAGAAAAAAAAAGGATAAGGCTCTATAAGCCAAAAGTAAATAGATTACTTCAAGGTAAGCAAGCAATGTGTCGTCGCTTACCATCAGGTGAGGTAGTAGGTACTGGTACTAGTCAACCGCCTATCATTAATAAAAAAGTAGGTACCTCAGCCTTTTTTAATGTTCATACTGCTAGGACTCAAGCCTCCCCTTCCTCTAGGAGAGGGAATGGGCCGTAATCCACCACGCAAGCCCAGTGCGAGTTGGTGAATGTAACATGTCTTCGAATTTTGGTACCTAATATCGGATATAAAATATGATTGTGTGGTGTGGCCTGATCCATAGTTTATGAAGCGTGTTTAACGATCCAAGGAGTTCAAATGTCGGAAATAGGTACCTGTGAAAGTTTCTAAATGAAATGTCAAACGGAATTACGTCTAGCCAGAATCTTTGACTGGAGTCTGTGTTAGATCGTTCTGTTTCTTCATTAGAAATAAGTTAGACATACGTCTTCATATTTCAAATTCAAAGAACATCAATGTCTTTACGTTCGATTTAAGGGGTTATGTCAGGTTTCTCATGATGCGTGCTGGTAGGTACGACTTAGAATAGGATGGTTTGATGATTTATTATAACGTTCTTGACGAGGCACGGAATAAAGTAGTATTTCAAAGTTGCTAATGATTTGTATTAACACGTTTGATTTTTAAAATTTTATTTAGAATTGTGTTATGAAGACTACAAAACCCAAAGTGCGGTCATTCTTCGATTACATACAAAAGATAGACAATGTATAAAGATACAATACTTGTAAATATGAAGCAATAGCTGCTCCCAGCGGCTTCGCCCGCGTGATAGCAGAAAATTATCCCAAGGGAACATACTTCTGGGATAAAAAATGTCCTATGTCCTATTCCAGGACGTGGTCTATCCGTGTACCAAGTTTCATCAAAATCGGTTTTGCCATTTAGGCGTGAAGACGTAAGAAACAAACTCACTTTCGCTTTTATAATATTAGTAAGGATTTTAGCGATTTACAAATAATTTACAGATTTGACAGAAATTCAACATCATAATTTATAAATACTCTGAAAGATATTAATAGAATTCACATTAAACCTTACAATTTATTTCAATTATACCTATATTCAAAAACCGACTAAGCAAACACTTCGTATGCGTCTCACGTCTGGCCAGAAATAAACTAGGTATTAATCTTACTTTTTACCGACTTCCCAAAAAGGAGGAGGTACTACGTTCGGCTGTTTGTATGTTTTTTTTTTGTATGTTTGTTCGTCGAATACTCCCCCAAATGTGGACGGATTTTCAAAATTCTTTTTTTGTTCGAAAGTAGATAGTTCTGAGGTGGTCCCATTATCACCAAATTAGGATCTGATGATGGGATCTTGGAGAAATCGAGGGCAACTTTCAAATTTTATAGGCTCACTTATTGATTTTCGCATATTTTATGAAGTATCTTGTGTATTTGCGTATGGTCGTCACCATCTCAGGTACCTGGGCTGATGATGGAAGATACAACTCCTTAACAGTAAGAAGTTACTCGAACAGGCAAGGACTGTTTTAGTAAATTGTTTTGATGTTTGATAGGGCATTTGCCACATTTGGTCTCATGATCATCAAGACATGACCTGATGCTGCAGTCAGGATAGTCTGCAGAGTACCTAAGTCCTCGACAACAAACAGCAGATATATCGAGTTTAGGCTCATTGAAATCGGCTCGATGTGTGGATAAACGTACTGCTAATAAAGAACACCGAAGTACATAGATACCTGATGCTGAAGCCAGGAGCATCAGGAAAAGTACAAACCTTGAAATTACAGCACCGTAGTCGTGTTTGGGCTCATTTTAAACAGGACTAAATTTTAAGTTCATTGCAATGTTGACATAAATCTGGCCTGATGCTACAGCCGGGATTATCAGCATCTAGTCTAATGACTGATTGAAAGATTTACCTTTCGGCTTCATCATCAGATCAGTTCGATATATCCTTTCCCTCTCCAGCATCTAGTCTAATGACTGTTTGAAAGAAGAGGGGGAGAGGATATATCGAACTGATCTGATGATGAAGCCGAAAGGTAAATTAATGTAATCTAACCGTGTTTGGGATTATTAGAACCGTTATGAGATGCGCTCTGACTATAAGGTATTTAAGTTTGACTGAGGGGTACTTTTTAGTGGTGGTACCATAACTAAAAATTGTAAAATAAAAAAAACTTTTTACAAAAAAAATATAACCGACTTCAATGATAAAAAACACTGAAAAGTATCAAATAACTTTAATTTTGGAAGTCGGTGTTAAATAACGATGAGACTAAACTATTATAGAAACAACGACTTCCAAAATTAAAGTTATTTGATCCTTTTCAGTGTTTTTTATCATTGAAGTCGGTTATATTTTTTTTGTAAAAAGTTTTTTTTTTAGATAGTTAAATTAGGTTTGGCGGGAGTGTTTAGGTTACCTAACGTAATTCTATTTCAGGATTAGATACCTACTCTGACTAGATTGGCATAATGGGCATTTGAACGGGGCAAAAAGAAATAAGGCTCTATCCGTACCCCTTAGGTACCTACTGATCATATGTAGGTCGTAAAAAGTAAATAAAAAGGATACCCCTAAAGAAATAAAGCAGCTTTTCATCGGGGAAAGAATTTCAGCAATCGGACCAGTACTTTCAGAGATTACGTCCAAAAAACAAAAAAAAACAAAAAACAATCTTAACCTCTTTATGATATTATTATATACATATAGATATATCATTATATGTATATGGTGTAGAGTTGTAGATTCTTTGATCAAATAAATTAGAATATATTTAACTTAGATATTTTTTACAGACTAATATAAACATTCTTAAAAAACATAACTGTCTACGTATACCCGCTATATAATTATACATACATACACGTAAAACAAACACTCCTAACTAAACATCTTGATCAAATAAATGAATTGTATATTTTGTGTATTTAATTATATTTGTCACAGATCAAACAGTTACCCTGTTTGATCTGTGACAAATATAATGAAATAAAAGACAATATCAATTAGTTATTGATCTCGCTTCTATTCATTGTAGCTTATTTTTTTATACAAATTTTGTTTACAATGTATCACAAAACCTAATAAAAACATTGAAATGAGCATTTATTGTTCTGTGATAATTAATTACTTTGTAATTTTTGTATGCATGCTGCTAAAAGAGTTATGAATTTACATGTGGATGGATGGAGAGGGATAGGGAGGCCAAAGAAAAGATGGATGGACTGTGTGAGTAGTGTTATGAATGAAAAGGGAGTTAGTGATAGCGTGACGAGCAACAGGACAGAATGAAAGAAAAAAACGTGTTGCGCCGAGTCCAAAAAAAAACGGGTTAAAGACAGAAAGATGATGAGTTTTTGACGCTCATCGGTTTATCGGTTGTTATTAAGTATGTATTTAGAACTATTTAAATATGTTTATGAGTTGTCTAGTACTCAAAACACAAGCTCTGCTTAGCTTGGGACTAGACGGCGTTGTGTGATAGTTGTGGAATTTAATCAATTAGTGAAGAACATTTAATTTTGTATCTGTTTGAGATTAGGTATTCAGTTATAAAGTCATAGATAGGTTCAACCACAATTTGTCTGAAGAAGTAGATCGTGGATTAAAATGTGAAGTCTAAAGTTGGTTTAAAATAGATTTGTTTAATTTGTTCAGTAATTTCAGGAACTCAGAACTTGGTATTGTAGGGATCGGAGATATTAAAAGGCCTAGAGACAATAAAAAAGGCTTATTCCTAAATTACTTTTTAACCGTATTATAAAAAACCACTCGTGCCTATCGGACTGACAGCCGTCCTCAAATCTCTATGGCATTTTTTTTAAATTTTAAAATTCGAATATTTTTTTTTAGGAAGGTAATCATTTAAATGACTTGTCCCATCTCTAAAGTGGAGGGCGCGGGCGTGTGAAACTCATTCCAGCCCCTCTAGCCAAGCTACATCTCTTTCGCTTGTGTCGAACGCTTCGAGTTGACCTTGCCGCCAATTCTTTTGTTCTGACCACGTTACCGAGCGTCATTCCCGTACATTTGAAGCTTTCTACTAGCGTTAACTATTGCAGATTAGCAACTTGGCTAGGGGGGGCTGACTACACCATAATTTACTAGCAGCACAATAATATCGCTGACCATACATTTATTTAGAACACGTTTGTAATTTGCTATACTATACAAGGTGTAACGTTAAATGCGCAAAACCTGAAATTAGTTTGTTCAGAATAACGAGCAGAATCAATTAAACCACTTTTTAATATAGGTTACATTTTGCAGAAAAATCTTCATTAAAATTTTGACCTGTCTATTTATTTATTTATTTAAACAGAACGACAGAATGCCAATTACACTGATTACAATAGGTACAAATTATGTAAAAACACATTAAAGAAAATATAATAGATAATATGACTAAACCTCTCATGCAGTCTTCTCGCAAATCGCCAGACATTCAGTCAATATCTCCTTCCATTCATCAGCGAATAGATCTAGTCTAGGACTGGATTCAAGGGGAGCGTTGAGTGCAATTAACATTCGCGGAATAGGTGACATACGTCGTGCAACCGTACGGCAACGTGGCACTACGAAAAATTTATGCCGTCTTGCCCGGCAATAGTTATCAGGGACAAAAATTTTACACAGCTCCCCATGCAAACTAGGCGAATCGATTGTTCCGTGTATGATCTTGCAGGCAGTTACAAGCTGATCAAAGGCTCGTCTAACCTGGAGCGAAGTAAAACCCAAACCACCTAACAAAATTTGATTTATGAATAGGTCAAGCCATCACGTGCGCTAACCTCCTGAAATAGGTAAACAAACACAAATAGTTGTAATCCAATCAAATTTTCTCATAACCGGGATAATAAAAGGTCTTATTTCAATGCAGATATGAATTTTAAACAAACTAAATCGCTCACCTTTAATTTTTTTTTAATGTTTTATTTTTCACATAATTAGGTCATTCGAATTAAAAATCATTTGGGGTCTGAGGTTTTGCGCATTTAACGTTACACGTTGTATATTATTGGCTAATTAAATAAATGTGGTGAATGATATTGTTGTGCTGCAACTATAAACATGGCCCTATTTAACTATTTAGCCGCTCCGGGCAAAGATAATTTTCGTCGCCTTTTAAATACACTAAAGTCATGAGTCATAAATATTTCTACCATCCAACCTGAAGTAGGTTGGAAGAGGGCACATAAAATTCTCAACCTGCCAACTTGGGTGTGGATGGTTAAAGGCTAGGTTGGAAGATAGGATGAAGTCAATTTTGCCGTCCATCAGTTTCTGCCGCTCTAGGAAAATGCCCGGATTTGGACTTGTAGCTTCATAGACGCGTAGCGGCAACGTCGTGTTGTCGTGTGGCCGCTTTGTCGACAGATTATCATAGTTTTGTATGTAAACCGTCCCCCTAGCCTGTTGGTTTTCTACCGGTTTTTTTTTTTCTGTCGACGGGGAAAATTATCATTGACGAAACCCGCTCTTGGGTGGAGCGGGAGACAGTGTCAGAGTCTTACTGACTAAAAACCCCGCGCCGTTCCTTCTAGCCTTCATACCAGGGCTCTAGTTTCCTATCGGATAACCCCGACCCCGGTAGGCTTCGACCCAGATGGGCCCCTCCTGTTGCTGACAACTCCTTGAGGCGCGCGGGAACAGTGCGCGCCGTCGACGCCTTGGCTCGGTCCGGACAGTTACCGGACGATCGGACAGCGAGCTACCCATGGCTCGCCGTCCGCGAGCCCGCGTCTACGGTGGCCGGAAATCGAGATCGGAATCCCGGCGGCGGCGGCGGGGGCGCCGTTGCCTGATACGTCTACCGTTTGCATTTCGGGGAGTGTACGTCGGAATTGCATAACCTGATTGCGCCTAGCCCGTTCCATCATCGGACTACCAGACGTACGGCGATGCGCTACCTCTACATGGTGGACATCCCACCTACACGCACAAAACGTTTTGGAAACACATTCATTGTGCGTGCAGCTAAGGAGTGGAATTCCTTGCCGGAGTCTGTGTTTCCTGATAGCTCCAACCCGGTAATCTTTAAGTCGAGAGTGAATAGGTTTCTTCTAGGTGGGCGCGTTTCATCGTCGACCGCATCGTCGCTTTCCATCAGGTGAGATAGCGGTCAAGCGCAAACCTATAAACAATAAAAAAAAGGTACATCCGTTTCTCTTCCGTCGAACGCCTCGAGTTGGCCACCGATTCTTTTGTTTTGACCATGTGACTGAGCGTTGAGATGACGTCATTCCCATACATTTGAAGCTTATTACTAGCGTTAACTATTGCAGATTAGCAACTTGGCTAGGGGTACAGGCGTGCACGAACCGTATAATCACGAATATATACGCGTCTATAAAGCTACGCGTCCCTGTATATTAGAACTTAGTCTACAGGAATACGTCATTATGTCTTCCAGTTAAGGTTGTTTTTCTAATAACATCATTTTGACGAGTTTCAGATTTAAGACCCATGTTAGTTATTTCACGGTATTGTGGTGGCTCTATCTGTCTTATGACGTAAGCAAGTTTCATGATTTATTATGGCATGTTCAGCGAAGGAGGTCGCCAGCCTCGTTAGTTTGTGTAGTGGCTGTTATTTTTTTTAAATTAAAAAAACAGAATTAGGTACCGGTAGAATTATTCCTGTATCGTACGGAATGCGTAATTCAATTTTTTTTTATGGTGGGCAAAAAACATCTTATGACAACCCCCGCTCTTGGGTGGAGCGGGAGATAGTGTCAGACTCATACTGACTAAAAACCCACCCCGTTCCTTCTAGCCTCTTCATATCGGGGCTCGAGCTTCTTTTCAGATAACCCTGGCCCAAGTAGGCTTCGACCCAGCTGGGCCCCTCCTGTTGCTGACAACTCCTTGAGGCGCGCGGGAAGAATGCGTAATTAAACATCTAGACCACCTATCTGTTGATCATATAAATTTTGTTGAATGAGGGAATCGATTCTTTACCATATTTTTTTTTAAATTGGTAAATTGTCCTGTGTTTTTTCGTTTTGGGTTTCCGATTTTGATCGGTCTTTTCCTTTACTATAAGCTGTATAACAAATGTATAAAGGTTCAGCTGGCTCCCCCAAGTGTCGCCATAACGACCGGTCCTGTGCGTTTTTAAGTGCATTTTAGTTGAAATTCCGTGCTCAAATTATGATTACCTACTTGATTTTCTAATTGGGGTGTACATATAATATTCCAGAACTATCACACAACGCCGTCTAGTCCCAAGCTAAGCAGAGCTTGGGTTATGGGTACTAGACAACTGATAAACATACTTATATATTTCTAAATATACACAAATTATAAATAAATTACACCCAGACACAGGACAAATGTTTGTGTGATGAGCAGAATCCAACCCACGACATCCGGCATAGCAGTCAGGGTCATTAACCTAGTGGTTAGTGACCCTGACTGCTATCAGAAGTCAGATTGGATAAGAACTATAGACTGGCCTGTTGGTCACTAGACCAACAGGCCAGGGCCCGAGTCTGCTATTTTTATAAATTCGTCATTCCAACACGATCCCATTGTCATTTTGCTAAAAGTTCGTAATCTGCTAAATCATAATGATCGATCATTGATCGGTCAATGGTCTCGTAATAGAGTGGTGTTAGAATGACAATATCGAGCTTATTAAAACCAATAACTGCACAATAACGTTCTAATGGTAGGTCACTGATCAAAACAACTGTCAAAAGTTTTGCAAATTACCGCAAACGTTTTTTTTTTGTCGACGGGGAAAATCATCTTATGACAAAACCCGCTCTTGGGTGGAGCGGGAGATAGTGTCAGACTCTTACTGACTAAAAACCCCGCGCCGTTCAAATTACCGCATACGTCAGATATTCATTTGTCATTAGTACGAGATTACCATTTTAAGCCACTTCTTTCAATAAAGTGTCAGTGGTTGACCATTGGAAAGTCATTATGACGCCATTATATCAGTAGATTACCAAAACTTGTCAAAATCAACAATTACGAAGTCAATGATAGACCGTTCTGACACTATTGTAATAGTAAACTTGAGGCCCAGCCCATAGTTCTTATCCAATATCCATAGTTACATGTTGTATATTTTAAATGAGATAGGTAAGTACATAGCTGCCTACCTAATTAGTTAACCTAGATAGCTAATAGCGTAGTTGTGAACACGCTTTGAGTTAGTCTCTACATCATTTAGACTGAAACATTTGATTTGTCACTATACAAACCAATGTAGGTACCTCTCTTAACTTTGTGATTGATTAAACGGAAAATTGGATATCAAGCAGGAATGACGTTGTTACCTGAACATTTCCGTTACATAATATATTGTAGTAACACGCTTGTTTTTCCTATAGCCACATACAATAGGATACCATAGTCGGCCTTATAATGTTCTCACTGCTGGGACTCAGGCCTCCTCTCTAGGAGAAGGAATGGGCCGTAATCCACCACGCGGGCCCAGTGCGTGTTGGTGAATGTCACATATCTTCGAATTATTGGTTCTAGGACATGCCGGTTTCCTCACGATGTTTTCCTTCACCGTTTTAAAGTAATGCGCCTGGGACTGGGCTGGACATGCTGTCGCATGCCGATCGAGCGGTGGGCCAGGAAAACGAAAAATTGGTGCCCTGGAATCGCACGTCGGGGTTGCGGCAGACCAAGAAGGAGATGGCGGGACGACTTGGATGTCTTCCATGGGAATTGGAAAGAAGTGGCTCAAAACCGGGAACATTGGAAGGAGTGGAGGGAGGCCTTTGCCCAGCAGTGGGACAATATGGGCTAGATATAATAATAATAATGCGCCTGGCTGGGTTTAGAACCCGCTGCATACAATAGGATAGAATAGAATAAACTTAATTGTACATCAAAAAAGTAACACAACTTATATATAAGCTTAAATCTATAGGTACAATGGCGGTACGGTGTGCGGTATACTCCGTAGCATAATATATTCGGCCTTATAATATTCCCACTGCTGGGACTCCAGGCCTCCTCTCTAGGAGAGAGAACGGGCCGTAATCTACCACGCGGGCCCAGTGCGGGTTGGAAGATGTCACATGTCTTCGAATTTTCGGTTTTTCACATGATATTTAGCATAAAATATTTTACAAAAATAAATCTTAAGTACTAAATTTCAAGCACATTCCCCAACGAAGTCCCTAAGGTGACATCATTCAATTAGCAACCTACCCACCCGCGCAAGTGAGACAGGAATCATTAAATTTGACACTTCACCGTGACGCGCATGTCACAAATAGTTTGGACACTTTTGGTCCGAATGCCGCTTTGATACATCGCTCTAAGGGCGCTAAGGGTTTTCCCTGGGGCTACAGGTATTTTTGTTTTCACATGATATTGGACCGTGAAAGGGATTAGAGTTTTACGGTACATACCTACTGCCTATGTATTCCTGGTATTTCGAGATTAATGCGACGTAATTTTTAGGAGTTAAGTGATATAAAAAATATATGGAAAAGAAAAAAATTTGACAAAACCATTTTTTATTTAAAAACAAGCTTTTATTACAATGCTCCGAAATTAATAAAAAAGTAAAATTTATATTAAATCTTTTTACTTACTAGTGTTTGACCGCAATCCCTCCTGATGGTAAGAAGTGATGCAATCGTTGATAGTGAGGCGCACTTGTTAATTAAGAGCCTATTTACTCCAGCCTTGAAGACATCCAAATTATTATCGGACGGGAATTTCTATTCATTGTAAAATATATATGGAAAATATTATCTCTATTTAACGAATTTTGACAACTTACAACCTATGTATAATGTATCTTATTATATATTATTAATTACTCAATCGACTCCACAATAATTAATGCCTTGCTACATTCAGACTTGTTAAATTTTTAGCAAGAGTTAATGAAGAAAATTTTTTTACCTTTATACTACCGTTCTTAAGGGATTATGATGTTATCACACATTTTTCTACAAATCTTTTTGCTACACTTATTTATTGTAGATATTTCTAGGCTCCTATAGAAAAAATAATCCAGTAAAGACCTCTGAAAATCTGCTATTTTACATGAACCTTGCCCCTCCATAATCTTCTCATATATTAAAAATATAAAAAAGTACATCTATAGAAACCTTGCACATTTAATCGAATTTCTGGATGACGACAATTTTTCTCAAAAACTTTTAAGGGTTTTTAAAAAACACGTATTTCCTGGAACAAGTTTTGTGAAATATTTTACTCGAATATTTCACAAAAGTTGCTCCATCACTGAATTACTGAATGCCAACATGGTTTTCAGGAGTTCTCTCTCTTTTTTCGCGTTGCCTCTTCATCAAACATCATGTTGGATTGCGTTAGATGAAGCAACAAGCTTTTAAACCATCCTCGATGTTGACGATAGGTGAGTGGAAAAGGGTCCTCTGAATACTTTCTAATTCCATTCAGTTTTATTATATCGAGGTTATGTATGAAATTTTTGTTCCTTTCTGGCATTTTTGTGTATAGGTCGCTGATGGACATATGCTTTTAAAACACGGTTAAAATATAGTATAACCTGAATACAAACATGGAAAATTATTAATCCATTTTAGTGAGATAATTCTTGGTACTTTTTTAAAATTATGGATTCGCTCGCGTTCGACCACTATCTCACTTGACGGTAAGCGATGATGTGGTTGACGATGGAGCACGCTTGTCTAGAAGTAGCCTATTCACTCTGGACTTAAAGACCCCTAGGTTGTAGCTATCAGAAAATACACACTCCAGCAGGGAATTTAACTCCTTAGCTGTATGCACAATGACTGTATTCCCAAAACACTGTACCTAATATAGGTGGGATGTCTACCATGTATCGGTGGTGCAAAGCCGTACGTCTAGTGGTTCGATGATGGAACGGACATGGCGGAATTGAACGATTGTATCACTGCTTACCATCAGGTGGGATCACAATCAAGCACTGATGAAATAAATAAAAAAATGTGCAGTTCCATTGCACATTCGCCGAAATGTAAACGATAAAAAACCAACCAGTAGGCCAGCAACTCGGTGTTGATGCTCAAGACTTTGAGGTTTTGACTCGACAAGTGGATCATTACCGATTGTTTTGAGAGCAAAGCCGCTGAAATAGGTTATATTATACTTACGGTAAAAATGTCTATTTCTTATAACACGCTTCATTTTGGCTTATCTAGGTACTTTAGAATTCAAAGCAGAATTTTTTGACGTTTTACGTTCTTTGAGTCTTTCCCTTTACTGCCTAGTCAAATTATATGTTATCTAGCTACTTTAGACATTCTAAAAAAAGGGTTTCTACTGGAATGCCTACTAAAGAAACCTATACTGTAAATTACTTCGCAATAAAATTAGACATTTTCACAAAGGATTTTTTCTGTCCGTTCAACCGATTTTGATTTCTATTAATATACAACATTGTTTTTATACATAGTATATGCGAAACCTGAATATAGTTTGTAACCAGAATACAGAATCAGTAACTGAATCAATTCTCGGCAGGTCATAGCAGGCATTAGATTCCAGCGCACAGCTGGGTGCAGACGCAAAACAACCCATCAGTCACTCGGGTGGCCCAATGACCGTGTATGTATGTCACCAGGTATCATAACTGGCTTATACGAGTAACTTTGTGATTTTTTACCGACTTCACAAAAAGGAGGAGGTACTACGTTCGGCTGTTTGTATGTTTTTTTTTTTTTTTTTTTTTTTTTGTATGTTTGTTCGTCGAATACTCCGCCAAATGTGGACGGATTTTCAAAATTCTTTTTTTGTTCGAAAGTAGATAGTTCTGAGGTGGTCCCATTATCACCAAATTAGGATCTGATGATGGGATCTTGGAGAAATCGAGGGCAACCTTCAAATTTTATAGGCTCACTTATTGATTTTCGCATATTTTATGAAGTATCTTGTGTGTTTGCGTATGGTCGTCACCATCTCAGGTAGCTGGGCTGATGATGGAAGGTACAACTCCTTAACAGTAAGAAGTTACTCGAACAGGCAAGGACTGTTTTAGTAAATTGTTTTGATGTTTGATAGGGCATTTGCCACATTTGGTCTCATGATCATCAAGTCATGACCTGATGCTGCAGTCAGGATAGTCTGCAGAGTACCTAAGTCCTCGACAACAAACAGCAGATATATCGAGTTTAGGCTCATTGAAAACGGCTCGATGTGTGGATAAACGTACTGCTAATAAAGAACACCGAAGTACATAGAGACCTGATGCTGAAGCCAGGAGCATCAGAAAAAGTACAAACCTTGAAATTACAGCACCGTAGTCGTGTTTGGGCTCATTTTAAACAGGACTAAATTTTAAGTTCATTGCAATGTTGACATAAATCTGGCCTGATGCTACAGCCGGGATTATCAGCATCTATTCTAATGACTGATTAAAAGATTTACTTTTCGGCTTCATCATCAGATCAGTTCGATATATCCTTTCCCTCTCCAGCATCTAGTCTAATGACTGTTTGAAAGAAGAGGGGGAGAGGATATATCGAACTGATCTGATGATGAAGCCGAATGGTAAATTAATGTAATCTAACCGTGTTTGGGATTATTAGAACCGTTATGAGATGCGCTCTGACTATAAGGTATTTAAGTTTGACTGAGGGGTACTTTTTAGTGGTGGTACCATAACTAAAAAGTGTAAAATAAAAAAAACTTTTTATAAAAAAAATATAACCGACTTCAATGATAAAAAACACTGAAAAGTATCAAATAACTTTAATTTTGGAAGTCGGTGTTAAATAACGAAGAGACTAAACTATTATAGAAACACCGACTTCCAAAATTAAAGTTATTTGATACTTTTCAGTGTTTTTTATCATTGAAGTCGGTTATATTTTTTTTATAAAAAGTTTTTTTTTTCATAATAGTTTTAAAATTTTGTTCATAGATTCTTTATGTAAAAACACTAGACAGGTGTTTCGGGTTTCGAATATACTAAAAATAAGTAAGTAAGTAAGAAAATACATGCCACCAACGTAATAAAAATCAAAATCGATTGAACGGGCAGTAAATGTCCCCCGCACACGGTCCACAAAAAAAAGCCGCTTCAAGTTTCTTTTTGAGGCGGCCTTTTTTGTGACTCGTAGCGCGGCGGTGCCGCCACAAAAAAACGCTTGGAGCCGCTTCTAGCTTTTTATTGCGGCGGCGTTTTTTATCGCGTATTTAATTCTTCTTTGTCAGAGTCCATTATGATATTACGCGTAAACTAAAGTTCGAGAGCTAATTCGTAAGAAGTTGGCAGTAGTATCATCACAACGTTAATGTTCTCCAATTGTCGATCTGGACCAATTGTTTGACTATATTAGTTAGGTATGTAGTTTATTAATTTGAGTATATATTGTATAATTGTATTATATATATTATATGGTTTATTAGTACTTATGTTAATTCTTGTATTCCTTTTCTCTTTCTCATTTATTGCACCTACCACTATTTTTCTCTGCATCACCCAAAGGTTGACTGGCAGAAAATGCCTGAGGCATTAAGTCCGCCTCTGTACTTTGTGTGCATAAAGCATTAAATAAATAAATAAAATACGCGTAGCCACAAGCTGACGCAGGTTTCAGCTTTTTTTTTGTTGCGGCGTGTTTTAGCGGCGGCTTTTTTTAGAGGTCCGTGTGCAGGGACACTAAGAAAGATTTGTTTACATGTCTAATCATATTACAAATGGGTATACTTACCTGAGTTTATAAACCTCTAGCTATTTTCCCAATAACATTAAATTTCCAGAATATCGTATAATCCACCTACCTATGTAAAGCTAAATTCTTATCTTATTAAAAGTTCAACGATTTTATCCATACTTAAATAAGTGAAGGGGATCAAATACCATAAATAGCAAAGTTTTATTAAGTAGGTAGGGGAGGAAAGTTTATACGGTCCTATTATATTATACTTTCACATGTTATTTATGGTACTCGTTATCTAATAAAAGCAAATTATTTTGGTTCCGAAAATAAATATGGATTTTTTATCTACCTACTCAATTATAACTTTTGGGAATTTAAGGAAATTTTTAACTGATAAATAAGGAGATGGTTTCGGTTTGTTCGACAATGCCCTTTTATATGTCATACAATCATCACTTATGGCAATTATTCTGTCTTAAAGGATATTTCTTCGAAAGGATTATCTTAATGTAATATGGGCATTCCCTAATGAATAAAGAGATATGAATTTGGAACGTCAAAAGCCATATTTTGAAATAAAGAAAACACATTTTTGAATTAAAGTGTAGAAGCATCGAACAAGTTTATTCAAAAATGAAACGGCCACTAACAAAAAAATTTAATGTGGTTCTGGCGAGTCTCTCAAAAAGTAATGAAAGAGCGTTAGCGTTATAGAAAATTATTAGTACTGTTAAATCGTATAGCAGTGATTTTTTTTTTTGTTTCAAATCTCAAAACATGCCGGGTGACAGTTAACATTAAGTTATATTAATATTAGTAAAAAACAGAGAGTCCTCGACGGGGATAAAGCTGTCTTTGTCATTCAGGTTCACAGTGCTCAGGAGTTAATTATATAAATCTCTCACTGGCGTTCGGGATTAAAACTTAGCAACCTTTGTATCGCTCGAAATATAACTTGCCATTCGTGACATAAAGACACTGCTTTGTCCTCTAGTGACAAAATGTACAATTTTAACGTTACATCTTTTCTTTGTTTCAGATTATAATGGATGTTCATAGCACATAGGTTTGTAAATAATAATAATAAAAAAAATACAGTGCAATATCTATACCAAAAAAATAAAACAATGGCCGAAATAAAAGAGATAAAACTAAAAAACAAAAGTGAAATGTCAAGTTCTTGAGTTTGAGTTTCGAAAATCGAATAATAATGTCGTCGGAAGTGTCATTAGAGGGTCGTGAGCGGCCAGGATTGGTTCGCCGCGCGGCCGCGGGCTGCGCTAGAGCAGCTTTTTCGCAAATCGGCCTGGTGATTTTAGTGGTGATATATGTACTACTTGGTGCAGTGTTGTTCGAGTATTTGGAGTCGGGACCGGAGGTGCAGAAACGTTCCGCCATTCAGAGATCCAGAGAGGAGTGCCTGAAAGAACTCTGGGCTATAACAGGTAAGAAAATAATTTATATGTTTAATTAATAAGTACAACTTTGAAGAAGCCATTTTAAAACATAAATTGAGCTGAACTTTAAATGACCCCTAAGACGACCCACTGACCGAAATGCTGGTTAGTTATTTAAATTATGATTATTTGAAATTAAGCTCACGATCTTATTATTCATGGCTGTAATAAATTGATTACTAGTACTTGAAATAATACTATTATTATTATATTTACTTAGGTAAAGGTAAATTATATTTATATTTTTAATTAATTTAACAAAAAAAAAAAAAAAAATAGTAGTATACCGGTGTCTAGAGTAGTCATGGGAGATCCAAGCTATTGTAATAATTAATTATTATTATAATATTCATAGCGACCATTGATTTACAAATACCTTAGCGATCTACTAAAAAAATAAGTTTTTATTTAGTTGATTGTTATGTGATGATTATGGAACAAAAAGTATACGGGTAGCAATGAAATTTGAACTGTATCGTGTATGATGTAAAGGTGGGTGTTCCATAATTTTACAATTATGTTAGAATTCTTTATTCAAATGTAGAAAATAATTATTTCGAGAAGTCGTAGTCTGCCTTTGTGAATGATTAGTTAGTGTTGTTTATGTTTGCGATTAGAGCAAAAAATTCTAAAGAAGACTCGGTAATATTGAATTTCTCGGTATCTAGGCAGAATTGAAAATTATCTTGACTAATTTATTACAAAAAAAAAAACAACACAAGCACTATATAAGAAACCTAAACTTAAGTTTTGACTTTATTTACTACATAAAAAAATGAGAAAAGATCGATTATAGTCGCGGTCGGGGTTTCAGCGGCTGGGGCGTGAAAATGTTCATTCCCTCATGCGTGCGGCTTGCGGGTGCGGCTTCTTCCTTTGCTAGCATTACTGCTTCACAAAAGGAGATGATTCCTCCTTGCTTCGGATCATAGCCTGAACCAGGGCCCAGCGCGAGAGAACGCTGCCACCGATTGCCTCCTCGAGGACACTTTTTTTTTTCGATGTGGTAAATGATCTTATGACAAAACTCGCTCTTGGGTGGAGCGGGAGATAGTGTCAGACTCTTACTGACTAAAAACCCCATCCCGTTCCTTCTAGCCTTCATACCGGGGCACGAGCTCCCTTTCGGACGACCCTGTCCCCAGTAGGCTTCGACCCAGCTGGGCCCCTCCTGTTGCTGACAACTCCTTGAGGCGCGCGGGAACAGTGCGCGCCGTCGACGTCTTGGGCTCGGTCTGGACTTCTTGAGGACGCCGCGATACAACGCACAAGGTGAGATAGTGGTCAAACGCGAGCCTAATAATTATAATAAAATAAACCGTTTTCTTTCTTTGACAACTTGACTTTCAGGTGATACTCTGATGCTAAAGCATATGATTTCCCCTGTGTAAGACTGAATACGACATAGAAATACGTATAATGGACGGATGGAATGAAAATAATATTGGTTATTATTTATAGAATATAACTGCGTGGGTGGGATAGTATAGTGGTGATCATACGACATTTAATAATAATATAATTATTTTTTCTCGACACCGTATACAATAAGTACAGTTTCTAGGGTAAAAGTAGGTACAGTATGCATATTGTGGGAGACTGGTGCCTAAACTAGGCTTGGGGCCTGTATTTCAGGACACCAGGACTCCACCCTTAGGTTTTAAGGTTCTTAGGTTCTAAGTTGAGAGCAGTGGAAGCCAAATGGTAATGGCCCTGACTTACGAGTTGTTGGTCGCGGGTTCGAACCCAGCCAGGCGCGTTACTTTGTCACCGCGCCACTGCTCTCAAAACGGTGAAGGAAATCATCGTGAAAAAACCGGCATTACCGAGAACCAAAAATTCGAAGACATAATGTGACACTGACCAACCCGCACTGGGCCTGTGCGTTAGATTACGGACTATTCCCTCTCCTAGAGAGGAAGCCTGAGTCCCAGCAGTGGGAACATAAAAAAGGCTGATGATAATGAGGTTCTAAGTTAGAAATCAGCTACGATAAGCCGTCAAATCGCTCGCCTAGGGAATGAGTCGGTCATGAGCCGGTCTTAGATTGGTAATGGGCCGGTCATAGGCCTGTTTTGAGTTAGTCATAGGCCGGTAATAGGCCGGTCATGGACCGGACTTGGTCCGGTCATAAGCCGATCACGAGCCAGTCATGACCCGTTCATAGGCCGATCATAGGCCGGTCATGGGTCGGTCATGGGCCGGTTCAATGTGCTGATATTTTTTTTCTAATCAAACTAATACCGTTTTGATTCAGAATTTCACTTCTTCAACCCCTCAAAGCTCCTATACTGCAAAATTCTCCTCCACTCATTATAAAAAGCGCCTATTAAAATATAATATGTCGACGTGTAAACCTCTTACCTTCATTATCGAGCCTCGCTTCCTGCATTCGAGATGTTATAAGCGATCTTCGCTTATAAGTACCATTATTGCTTCACGCCTTTAGTGAATACCATCAGATGCTTCCATGATATTCTAAAGACGTTAAGAGAAAATCTCTTAACGTAACTCATTCATATTTCTATTGTGTCGGTGTTTTGTAAATTAATTTAATGGAAAATGCTTATAACTTGACATACCAAAATCAGTTCAGACCTATTTTCTTTGCGGTCGGCGAGCTATGGGTAGCTCGCCGTTCGGCTGCCCGGTAAGCAACAATTGCATGCTTTGATAGAGCTACAATGCTAGAGGTTTTCTAGATTGAATAATAAATCTATTTCATATACTCAGAAATGCTACTCGTCCTAAGTATTTTTGTTGTTTAAATTCCCTTAGCGCAAAACAATTTGGCAGTGATTCAAAAAATTTAAGTAAAATTGACCGTGGTTTTTCTATATTTAAATATTAACCCGAATTTTGGATAACGTCTATCGAGTCACCTAGAATTAAAATATAAATAATTAATTACCTTGTCATACCAACAAATCCTTTGACATGTCATTAAATATTTTAATTATTTAGTAACAATACGGCCCGTATCATCACATTCGATAATCGCCATGACAGGCCTAGCAGTTCGAAATTCAAATTAATTTGTGTCCTACATTTGAATTGGGAATAATTGGTATCATAACATTTTAAATTAATGGTCGACAGATGTCGCTTAAAATGAGTGTTGTTTATTTTTTCAACGCGCTTTCATTGTTTTGTTTAAAAATATGATAGACTAGCTTCTGGCAGAGGCTTTACCCGCGTAAATGCAGATTTCTCCAAACAAACTTTGAAACCCATTTCATCTCCTTAAGGTGAGTATAGTACTATAACATTTTCTGGAGCATTTCTGTGTAATGTAACGTTCTTACGAATGGTACAATACAGGCAAACGCTTAGTTTCCAAAGCATTTCCATGTAATGTAACGTTCCTGAGAATGCTCGGCGTTATGTTACGGGTAAATGCTCACAGCGAGTGAGCATTTACCAACATTTCGTTGTACCTTACGTTCATTGTTTTTTGAAATATCGCACTCGTGGCTCGACGAAATGTTACACTAATACGCTCGACGAAATGTTACACCAATATGCTCGTTGGTTTGTAACAAAGAGGCGAGCGTGCTCGACGTTTAGTTCGTAAAAGGATGATACACTAGAACATATCATAGAGCGGCTCGTTGTTCTGTTACAAGTAAATGTTGTAGTCTATACTCACTTTTAGGGGTGTGTTTTGGTAAATTGATTCTTATTCTTTGTAGAGGTACCTACATCATAAAACATCTGTGTATAATTTCAGCGTTCTAGGTCCAAGAGTTTAGAGAGTAGATGAGTCAGTGAGTGAGTTAGGATTTTGCCTTATAATATACAATAATAATAATATATAATAATAATATATTCCACAACTATCACACAACGCCGTCTAGTCCCAAGCTAAGCAGAGCTTGTGTTATGGGTACTAGACAACTGATAAACATTATATATTTCTAAATACATACATATTATAGATAAATTACACCCAGACACAGAACAAATGACCATGCTCATCACATAAACATTTGTCCTAGGTGGGAATCGAACCCGCGACCACCGACATAGCAGTCAGGGCCACTAACCACTAGACCAACAGGCCAGTCCAATACAGGTTTTGATAAGCTTATTTTATGCTTGCCTCATCACTTTGACTTGTATAATATTTCTTTATTTGTTTGTCTCTGGCGATAATATTTATCAGTACTAATTGAATTTGGCTCCTTCATCTACATATTTGTGAAATACAGCAATCATAATAATGCCTTATTAACAATTTCCAGTAACTTCGGTATCAGATAGTCCCTTAGAATCATTATTAATTCACAACTGGACGTCAGTACTACCCACCCTAGTCGACTAATCCATTACTTATCGCTCAAAGCACTCAAATACTGCCAAAAAGCCTTTCTAAGTACTAACCAAATATCCTCTAAGATTAGAGGAACTTCGACATACTTCAGCTCGATTCCGATTTGGAAATCTAATAATATGTGACATATCACGCTTGTATTTCTTGTGGGGTAAGGTAGGCCCCAAATAAACATGGAATAACGGTCATTGACCCTTCTACATTTATTGACATTCTTAATTTCAAAAACAGAATTAATTCATGAATCCCCAAGCGACCACCGGTGGCCGCGCATCTATTGTCTTACTATTGTGTCTCTAATTGACGGTATCTGAAGGGTTAAAGACATAAAGCTGTCTTGAATGTACATCTATCGTGATCCTTTACCTTTTCTGAATAACAGTTCATTGATGGTTTTTAGGTACCTTTGATACATTGGAGATATTAGAAAAAGGTCAATGTACTTTATTTTAAGTTTATCTGGCGCCTTGTATAGTAGATTCCTTCTTTATTTTTTCCATAATACCTTTGCCCCACACGAGGAATTACAATGTCGTGAGAGCGTTTACAAATACTTAATAGTATGTAAATTCACATACACCTACAATACACCCAGACCCAGAACTAAGTACTATTAAAATAGACAACACAATTATTCAAATTGGTTCCATGCGAGAATCGAACCCGTGACTAGCTGCCCAGCAGCCAATCGCTCAACTACTACGCGCCAAACGCGCCGTCAAGTTATTCGCGACCTGGCCTAATTTCGCACGGACTTTACAAATCTCTGAAATTCTCAACTTTGCTTTGTTATAATATGTCTGTATTATACACTTAAACCTTCCTCATGAATTACCCTATTTAATGGTGAAAACTGCATCGGAATGCGTTCAGTAGTTTTTGATTTTATCGCGTTCATACAGATGGTCAGAGACGCATCTTTCATTTTCATAAGCATTGCACCTCTTACGAGGAATTTAGAATTTCATGCACAACATACCACAACATAATCTAATTAATAATGTTCCCACTGCTGGGACTAAGGCCTCTTCTGTAGGAGATGGAATAGCCCGTAATCCATCATACGGTCCCAGTGCGGGTTGGTGGAGGTCACATGTCTCCGAATTTTTGGTTTTTGGACATGCCGGTTTCTTCACGATGTTTTCCTTTACCGTTATATGACCAGTGGTGATGAAATAAATTAGTTAACCCTTCAGATACCGTCAATTAGAGACACAATAGTAAGACAATAGATGCGCGGCCACCGGTGGTCGCTTGGGGATTCATGAATTAAGTAATACGCCTCGCTGAGTTTCAACCCATGCCGTAAAACTCTTAAGTTAGTGGTTACCTACCACTGCTTTAATCCATAGCACATTTTTACATATTATAGTATAAAAAGTGGTTTTCCACCGTTGTCTGTTTATCCGCTAAATCCTCCTAAATTTTCACGCAAAAATGTTACGGTTTTTCGCTAATAGAAATTGTGATAAACGAGGAAGACTTATATATATATTTTTTACTCGTGCGGAACCAGGATTGGGTTAGTAGCTAGAAATAAAGACTAATTATCAGATTGCATTAGGAGGACTTTAAGGCCAATAGTCATGAGTAATTTTTGTATTATGACTTGGATTCTCAAAGTCTGGTCTCCAACCTCCCAAAATTCCCGACTCTGCCTTCGAAAGCAACAATTTTAAAACAAGTAATTCTCTAATTCCATTCTTCAAGTAAAATATGTTTAACATGCTCACAATAGGCTGTATACGCGAATTTCGTCAAATTATAAGCAGTCTCGCAAAGAGAAAAATATTCCCCTTATAAAGTACAAAGTATGGCGGCCGAGAGTCTTTGTGAGAAAGCTCTTGGAAGACAAAAGGACAGTTTTGTACGTCGCCCTATTGTGTTCAGCTGTAAATTATGCAGTTCATAAGTTAGCATGGATCTATTGAGAGGCTGTGTTGTCTACCCGAAAGTTGAAAAGTTGGAATGTGGAAGGAATCCCTTGAGGTAAAGACAAAAATGATTAGAAAGAAAGAAAGTCTATTTGGTACACAGGTACACACAATGAGATAGCAATTATTACAATATAGAAACTTAAACTTAAAATATTTTTTTTTTTAATTGTTATAAACTAGTGCTTGACTGCGATCCCACCTGATGGTGAGCAGTGATGCAATCTTTGCTGGTGAGGCGCACTAGTTTATTAAGAGCCTATTCACACTTGCTTTGAAGACTCCTAAATTATAATCGGACAAGAGGACCGCAGCAGGCAAGTTGTTCCAGTCCCTCGATGTACGTGGTGTTAACGACGAGGCGAAACGCTTGGTCCAGGCCGTAGAGGTTTCAACAACATAAGGGTAGATACTCGCCGTTCATCGGCTTGTCCGATGGTAGAAGTGAGATGGTGGAATCAAGTCATATAATTCCTGAAAAACAGAGACGTTGTGTGTCTCACGGCTGCGCCAAATAAGTCCAGTTCAGTATAATGCCAGGCCACTACGTAGCAGTCGATTAAGTAATAATATAATAATAATATTCCACAACTATTATACAACGCTGTCTAGTCCCAAGCCAAGCAGAGCTTGTGTTATGAGTATAGACAACTGATAAACATACTAGGTAGATATAGATACAATTACACTCAGACACAGAACAATTAATTGAACGTGCTTATCTCACAAACATTTTTCCTGGATGGGCATCGAACCCACGACCTCTGGCATAGCAGTCAGGGCTACTAAAAATTACACTAACAGGCCAGGTAAAGTGTAGGTGTAAGAGGCAATAAAGCATAAATGAAATGAAAAAATTAAATTAAATGGTTTATTTAAAAAAATCTCATTCGTTTTAAGAGATTATGATGGAACTGAGAGGCCTCTTGATGTTTGGGATTTCGAGGAAAAATCCTCCAGTTCTGAAATAATAAAAACACTGGCCAAATGCGAGTCAGACTTGCACTTGAAGGGTTCCGTACCATCCCTAGCAAAAAACGACAAAAATAAATCAGGTTTGTTGTATTTGAGCCCACTTAAACATTTATTTTATTTTCAGTATTTGTTGTTATAGCGACAATAGAAATACATCATCTGTGAAAATTTCAGCTCTCTAACTATCACGGTTCATGAGATAAAGTCCGGTGATAGACGGACAGACAGACGGACGCCGGAGTCTTAAGGTCCCGTTTTACCTTGTCGGTACGGAACCCTGAAAAAAATTCCTTACGCACTAACCTCAATGACCTTGATCCCAATAACTTGCCAAATTAGGTGCGGGGTTGCGGACGATGAGCAATGGGTAGCTTGTCATCCGGCAATCCGCTATCCGTTTGAATCGAGCCCAAGTTCTCGCCTCAAAGAGATATCAGCAAAACCGTAGATGTCTAGCAGGGCCGATGCCTGCTAGGGCTGTGAGACACTGAAAAGGAAAAGCGCGGCCCTAGAACGCAAAAGGCACAGGTGTGATTTTAGTCAGTAAAAGTCTGACATGTCCTCCTAAATTACCCTAGAGCGGGAGAAAACATCGGATGATTTCCCGCTTAAAATAAAAAAAAAACAACATTCCTACTTATCTATGGCATTATTCTACACTATTATCGTTCAACCTCATAGGTGCGACATGAATATTAAAAACCCCTATTATAGCCTGGAAAATTGCTTTTAAGGCAAACACAACGAGCCACCTTCGTTGTCACGTTATTTTAATATCTATAAAAACTATTCTTACGTAGGTGGTATGTATTGGAAATTTTTCACTTTTCAATACGATTTTATCAGTCGTGACTTTTTATATTGATGTACTTCTGACGTAAATAGTCATGACATGTACACGGGCCTCAAAAAAACGCTGCCACAAAAAAACGCCACCACAAAAAAACGCTAGAAGTGTCCACAAAAAACAGCTAAAGCGCGCGACAGCTTGTGGCTGGAGAAGCTTGAAGCGCCTTCAAGCGTTTTTTTGTGGCGGCACCACCACACACGAGCCACATAAAAAGGCCGCCTCAAAAAGGAGCTTGAGGTGGCGTATTTTTGAGGCCCGTGTGCGGGAACACTAATACGGCTACAGATGTTTTAGTTCTCATGCCTGTGTCACAGATATTTCGAATTGTATTGCTTCATTAGTTTTCAAGGGGTCAAGGTAGCGCTATGAACCTTGATATGGCTGTGAGATTGTTCGGAAAAGTCACTGGCGCTAGCTGAAGGAAATACGGTGGTTTTAGTCAGTAAAAGTATAACACCTACCTCTCGCTCCTCATAGAGGGGGAGAAGTTGAAGTTATAATATTTGATGATTTCCCTCACAAAAAAAAAACAAGGTATTATAAGGTCGATCCAACAACTCCATCCACCATCATGGCCACTTATAATGAAAGAATGAAAAAACAATTATAGAATTTGAAAATAGAACTATTTGCGAGCACATGTTGCTTTTTAATTTGCGAGATCGTCATTCGTTATCGAAATTAATTTTATTTAACTCGTAAACAATTTCGTTCAATGATTTTAATTGTGGTCCAATAAGAGCGTTGCCAGAGACTTCAATTAGCA
Source organism: Mythimna lalbum (assembly GCA_949319445.1). Taxonomy (NCBI): domain Eukaryota; kingdom Metazoa; phylum Arthropoda; class Insecta; order Lepidoptera; family Noctuidae; genus Mythimna; species Mythimna lalbum. Next base: position 16,547,965 of record OX439358.1, on the reverse strand, counting down.
TTTGGAGATGAAGCACCATGTCGCAGCCAGACTTGATCATCTTTATGACGAGGTTCATGAAGGTCGGCCGGCGACTGCGGTTACAGGCCATGGTCTAGAGCTAGGAGGAGGGGCAGGCGGTCGCCTCCTTCTGCGAAGCAGTAATGCTAGCAAAAGAGGAAGCCGACCACATCAGGCAACGGAGCTCACAGCGCTCCAGCAGTCCCAATTTCCAGCCACCGTAGGCTCGGGCTTGCGGACGGCGAGCTATGGGTGGTGGGTATGAGATGGAATGGGTATGGGTATACTTACCGACCGTCCAGTAACGGTTCGGACCAAGCCAAGCCGAACCGAGCCGAGCCAAATGTAAGACATTTTACATGTGCATCTGAAGGTTCAGAAGCTTTGCACTAGATGGATACCACGCGAAGTCGCGGGTAACTGCTAGTTTTAAAATGAAATCATCTATCTTGCCTTGTAGCTGTTATCGAGTGAATCGTTTAAACGTAACGTGCAGATTAAATTATTGTCCGCCCACCCTCCCGAGCATTCTCGGGTCTTATTAAAGAATACCTTGAAATATCGACGGAGGACGAGCGATGTATTTTGTGCGACCCTAAAGCCGCGTTCACATTCGTAGCGTTCATTTTTAACTTTTCCTGATGATGGTGAAGAAAAAAATTTTAACCGATTTCAAAATAGTTAGGAGTTTTTTTAATGTTTGTTCTCTGATTTACTCGAAGAAGCTTGAAAAAGAAAATCGATTTGGAATTACATTTTGGTACAAGTGCAAATTTGTTATTGCGACCAACGGACCAACGTGGAATTCGCACGAGCTAGTTTGTTTGGAGCCGAGAGCTGCAGTGCACTTATGAAGAAATAAATAAACGGGGGTTGTCCTCTTGGAGGTCGACGCGCACCCAGCCTATTACGATACATGTAATAATATTGTGGTAGGGAGTAGTACTTTGATACAAGTGCAGAAAGTTTGTCATTGCGGTCGAGGCGGAATTTATGGAGCCGAGGGCTGCAGTGACAAATATGGTTTATAAGGCCGAAAATTTCTGAAGTGGCTACCACGGATCGAAAGACGTAGCTTTGGAGAGCTTCCCATAAGATGGATTCATGAGCTGGAGAGGGTCCTGGTGAGAATTCGATGGATGGCGATGCGCATACACAGCCTCTGTCTAGCAGTTTTCAGCAGCGACTATCGGCTGAAATGAAAAATATTTGCTGAAAACTTGCCCATGTAAGCACAGCTTATCGAACAAAAGCCCCTTTTATCCATGATTTATCGGCCGTATACCGACTACGAGTTTCGATTTTTGTTAATTGCCCCATTTAGATATTCCGGTAATTCAATAAAATTGCTCCGAGATAGAACTTTTAATTAGAGACTCAATTTTGGGCCAGAGCTTTGGGGTGTTTTTAATATCGTGTGGATTTTATCACGCGTGCGGGAATGTTCCGCATGCAGATTTTTTTTTATTTCACGAGACACGCAAGTCTACGATCTAGTTTTCTGCGATCTATAATGCATTGTGGTGTGGTGCGGATGACAGACGCGTGGCGCGGGCCTGCCGTCCATCCTTAGGGAAAAATGTTCACATGTGATTAAGTGTGTACCCAACTACTCCACAGTTTGTGTTTCTGCTATCAAAGCATGCAGAGATGCATGTTGTGATAGTATATATTTATTACTAGCTTTGCCCGCGCGGCTTCGCTCCCGCTCTTCCCTACTCCACCCTACTATACCCAACTACCCTACTCTACCCTACTCTACCCTACACTACCCTATTTTTTTTTCCATAAGAACCTTCTCCTCACAATAACAAACACAACAAAAAAAAAAAATCAGCCAAATCGGTCAAGCCGTTTTCATGCCAAGTCGTGACAACGGAAAACGGGGGTCATTTTTATATATATAGATTAGTCGGTCTTATGGCACATGGCCTGCATATAATTATGCATCCTCTAAACTACAGTTGCTATAAGATGGTGCGGGTGACAGCTGTCGGATTCATACAATGTAGCTACCTATCTTTTTCGCTCATCTTATCCCTGCCATACACGCTAGAGTATACCTAACAGGTTTGCCTGTACAGTTGAGTTGTACAGGTAAACCCGAACGTGTATGTTGCACAACTGTGCAGGCTTAGAAGCTTACCTGACAGGCATAACTGTGCAGGCAAACCTGTCAGGTATACCCTAGCATGTAGGGCTACCTTTTGTTGTTGTTATTAGCCTGTATAAGGCAAAGGCCTTCCCCAACTCTTTCCATGTATTCTTCTCTTGAGCCACCTCGAACCAGCTCTTGAGATAGGTGTCTAGATCGTCGCGCCATCTCCTCCCAGATCTGCTACCTTGAAAGATGTATGTTTTCGTCCTGCTGTTATCTTACCGAATCTAAGTAAAAAAAGACCTTGCACTGTCTTTCCAAAATAATTGACACAGAAAAACGACAAAAAATCCTTATTAATTCAAGTTATTATTATAACATTCGAGAAAATGATTTTCCTAACCGAGCAACCAAATAACATTTACCTAAACACGTCGCTGGTGATTCGACTAGACCCAACCCGACCTCAGCTAACCGTTGTACGAAATTATTATCATTTTGGATAATATTTTCTACCTTTTTCTGACATGTAGGTAAATTTTATATAATATTTAATAGTAGAGGCCTTTCCTTCTTTTGCACAGTTTTACTAGTTGATAAAACATTTAGTTAACTTTATTATAATGTCAGTTTAATGTGAATATGGTAGCATTTGCCAGCGGCATCGCCTGCGTGATAGGAATACTTTCCCGAGGAAAAAATTGTGGAGTACTTAGAATTATGTAATATATAAAAAGTTGTTATATAGATGCTAGTTTTAATTTGAATAAAATAATTATCCCAAGGGATAAAAGCATCAACATCAACACTACCTGTACCTGTGTGCTAATTTTCATCCAAACCCATTTGAGTACAGGAGGTGGGTTTGAGTCACGGAGTAACAAACAAAAATAAGTACAAAAATTCGTCTTTATGATACCTATTAGAGTAGCGTAACCTCCATGTAGTGAGCTTTTAAGCATGTACTGATTTGTTGTTGAAAGTGAGTCTATCAAACAGTGAGCAATGTGTAACTCGCTGTCCGACAAGGACCAGGCCATGTTTCAAATACGATTTAACTCGATTGAAATGCAGGCGCCTCCAGTAAAAATCTGATATCATGCTTTACCCAAAGCGGGAGAAATAAGTTAAGTAGTTTTCCACCCACAAAAAAGGCGAGATTATTAATAGGGCCTTTCCAATTGACTCCCTCGCAGATGCTCAGGAGTTAATTGTCAATACATTAAACTCCCTCACTGCATTCGGGATTAATACAGAGCAACCTTCATTACGTTCAATTAAACATGCCACCCGCGACATAAAGACACTGTTTTATCCCCTAGTCACATAATCTACTACTATAATACCTATATAAAAGTAGGTAATATACTTAACTAATTTGTGCCAGTTCATGCAGGTTTTTGCTAACCATTCAGAATATAATGTATGCAGCAATAATAGCCTAGGCCTAGGTAATAAATTATATAAGGCTTGACGTGCAATTTTTCATATCCATTGTAGTGCAGAGTTTGTTATACTAAATATTATGTTAAAAGGAATAATAGGTTATTATAGGCGGGTTTTTTTTTCGTAATAGTAATCAAATTAACAGGTCTTCTAGCTTTAGGGTGCGTCACAGTCGCTGCGGTATGACTTCTCTTGGAGAGGTAGTTATAGAGGTGCCATGGCGTCCTCACTTTCTGTTTGACGTAGGTCCTCATCGGACATCGGTGTTTCGAGAGGTTCCGGTTTCGGATTTGGTGTTTGTATTTGTGTAGTTTCTCAAATGTTGTTTTTTAAGTCGGCTTGTTAAAGTAGACAGATATACTTTTTATTACACACACACACCATAACGCTCATAATACAGTTATTGCTTTGTAGTGTGTGCTTATTACCTTTTTTCTGAGATAATGAGATTGATATATAATACATAACCTATGACAATTTGAACTGTCTAACTATCAGACATGAGATACAGCCTGATGACAGATGGACAGACAGACGGACAGCGGAGTCTTAATAATAGGACTTCGTTTTACCCTTTGGGTGCGGAACTCTAAAAAGAATACCATGGCATACTAAATAAAATAATGATAAAATTCTAACTAAAACTAATAACTGGACAGTAAAACACTATGAACAGCCTTGTAAACAATAAAATCATGACAGCAGTATTTATAAGGAAAAACCCACTGCTATAAGTAGTATTTCATAACTTCCCACTTTTCCTCAACTGACAATTCTCGAGATCTTCAATCTCATGTAACCGCACAAATTGTCGGATGTTTCATATTGATTCTGGAAGACTATAGCGAGCTCAAGTAACTATGGTACACTCTTGGGACGAGAGAAAACTTATGTGAGAGGAAACACGAAGAAAAGTTAGCGCAAAATACATAGTTTTGTCAAATATTCATGGGAAAATGGACGCCAAAAAGTGTCTCTTGAAAATTCCGCTGAGGACACTAGTTTCCACTTTAAGATGAGGAAAGGGAGCTCTGTTTTGTTGAACATAACATTGGGTGGGTCGAGTGATGGACAGGCTCTCAAGTTAACTACTTAAGGTAAGGTAATGTTTTGGAATCAAGGATAATGTTCAAAAAGTTTTCGTGGGCATGTTTATTGAAAAGGACGTCAAATGTTGTACGTAAGTCTGATATAGAACACCAATCTGATGTTCAATAGATACAGTTTAACTTTATTTATAAACGAGAATAATAAAAAAAAAATAACTAACTAGTAATTTTAATTATAATCTCATCATTATCATCATCATTTCAGCCGATAGACGTCCACTGTTGGACATAGGTCTTCCCCAAGTGTCGCCACAATGAAGGATCCTGTGCATCCGGCATCCATCGGATTTCTGCAATCTTCGCCAGGTCATCAGTCCACCTTGTAGGAGCCGACGCTGCATCTTCCGGTACGCTAACGCCAGTCCAGAACCTTTCGGCCCAAACGGCCATATGTTCTGCGAGCAATGTGCTCTGGTTCCTGGTTCTGGCAACCTTGGTTCTCCTGCGGATATCTTCATTTCTGATTCAATCACGCAAGGAAATCCCGAGCGTAGCCCTTTCCATTACCCTTTGGGTGACTTTAAGCCTTCTGATGAGGCCCATTGTTTCGGCACCATGTCATCACTAAAATGTGGCTTTAAACAACTCTTCCACATCTCTGTCAACTGGTAATTTGCCATGAGGCAATGCTTATCCTTTGTTCCTGGTAAAAACCAGCCCTTGTAAATAGAAATTTTAGAACGTGAAGGATACATAAAATACATATCTTAGTTGAATCCGTTTCCACCAGTACTAAGCTATGTGCACCAATGAATATGATTGGTGGATATCAAACGCATCCATAGCAACGTAGCATAGCACATCGCTAGTGGAAAAGCAGCCTTATGCTTACACCATTTTACCAGCATCAGATTGTACGCCGCGCAACTCCATTCCATCAGCGATAAATCCACTAGATTAACTATTCATACTGAATTTAATACAATTTAAATACAGCACGATTTGACAGATTAACACTCACCACACCTATCAGTATGAATTATTCAAATGTAATTATTTTCATTAGTATGTGGTTTGTGTAAACACATATTATTTATGATGAGTTGATACGTTTTGATTGATTAAGTTTACTTCGGAAGGTATGTTGACATGAATCGCAATTATACGTGTATATAATGATGATATCTTCCGCCCTTGGGCGATTCTCTGATTTTTACAGACTAAAACCATAACTATATTATTTGTTATCAAATAAAAATGTTTTCTTTTTTTTTTATTATTGCCTCTGCGTTCTAAAATCCCGAGGTTCCCTAAACCCATGGCTCCTTTTGGCTTTGATTTTGCTAGGCCCCTACAGTTATGCTGACATCTCTTTGAGGTGTGCGTGGAATACTATGCGCTGTTGACTTGGACTAGGTCCAGATGGTTACCGGATGGTTACGAGGAATGAAAAATTTGGACAATTTCAGACACCTACGATGATTATTTAATTTAACCTTCGCGCATTTGACAGTTTTTAATTCGGACAGGACAACATCTGTCAGGCCAGCTCGTCTTGAATAAATTTTATGCCCTCAGTTTTTTTCTAGTCAAGCTGTATATCAAACAGTAAAGAACATGCGAAAAAACCGATTTAAATTAAATGACCACCGGTACACGATGGGCGTCATACCAATTCCACGGTACCGATCCGCACAAAAAGATTTAGCAGCATTTATTGTGCCTACAGCTATGGAGTGGAATTCCCTGCCTGTGTTCATGTTTCCTTATAGCTAGACATTGCCGTGAGGACCTACTAGTACTCAAACCCCAAGCGAACGCATCCGCGCGGGAATTCGCGACACCGATCGAACGCATAGGTCCGCATAGAAAAATAAGTATTGAGCGTTTTTTTATAGGGTATTTATTTATCCAAGAAAAAAAATAAGAAGTTCATCATAAAATAGTTTGTAAATATTAAAAATAACCTCGAAAATAAGCAAATCTTTCCGTTATTTACTTTATTAACGACTAGCTGCTCCCAGCGGCTTTGCCCGCGTGACAGCAGAACATTATCCCAAGGAAACATACTTCCGGGATAAAAAGTATCCTATGTCCTATTCCAGGACATGGTCTATCCGTGTACCAAGTTTCATCAAAATCAGTTTAGCCATTTAGGCGTGAAGACGTAACAAACAAACAAACAAACTCACTTTCGTTTTTATAATATTAGTAAGGATATACAAGAGTGAATAGATTACTTCTAGGCAAGTTAGCTCCATCGATGACCACATCACTGTTTATCAAGTGAGATAGTGGTCAAGCCTAACAATTTAATCAAAAAACTCTAAGCTCTTCAGAGGACAAAGGAATACCGAGCACGTAGATAGTCCACCTAAACGAGTTCATCAATGTATTCATTGAAAAATACAGAGTACAAAAAAAATGGGCAAGTGTGAGTCGGACTCGCGTCCTGTGGGTTCCGTAAAAACTTGCCTACCTATGTAAAGAGTCCAATTCCCGATTGGAGTCTCAAAGTTTTTTCCAAATCGCAATTTTATTTTTGTGACGTAACAATACATTTTCAGTTTTCAGATTTATACTACACTTGCGTTATAAGACCTTGGTTTGTGCTAAGTTTCAGCCTTTCAGGATTCTAGGTGACGGGAAGTACCCTAGAATTTTGGTTCCCAAGAGTGTCGAAATATCCCTTTTTTGCGACATATCAGCCATAACTTAGAAGTCTAATTTTTTACAACTTAAAGAGGATTTAATTTGAACTTAACACATTCACGCGTTTCCGAGATAAAGGGTCTTGTGCGGGGTGCGACGTTGTATATGATATAAAAGCACTGATTGGTTTTGGATAGTTTATTAAAGTTCTTCAAATGTTATGTTAAAAGGTTATGTTAGATGAATGCACCCGGTCCGTTTGGTGCCTCGTAATGCACTGATGTTAAAGTACGATTGTAGTAAATTGCTGCGTTAGCAAGTGTTCGGTTGCTTAGACCGAACAGGTTTTGACAGACAGATAGCCGAACGGACGGACAACGAAGTGATCTTGAAGGGTTTCGTTTTTTCTTTTTGAGGTACGGAACCCTAAAAAGACTTGAAGCTCCAAATTAATGACGGTGCATATTTAGCGATGACGCCAACATATTCCCATTTTTTCACCATTTTTCACTCATTGTTATCGACGTGAAGACTATTATCATGCTTCATATAAAGTGCAATTTATCATTTTTGATCGCTGGATAACGGTTAAGGTACAAAGAGAGTTTATAATTGAAAATATGTCCATGCTACTGTCATGTGTGTGAATTATTGCGGGTGGAATGTGCGGGTTATCGAAGTGTTCATAAATTGTTGGGTTAGTATTTTTGGAGGAACTTTGATATTTTGGGGATAAGATCTAAATTGTTTTGTTGATTTAAATTAGTTAACTATCTTTTGTAGTTTTTATAAAATAATATTATCTATATAAATATCCTACTGAGGGAAGGCGCCGTCGAGGCCGGCCTAGAAAGAGGTGGCGGGATGATTTGGACGCCTACCACGAGGGCTGGTTAGAGACAGCGCAGGAGAAGAAATTTAGGAAGGACTTGGGGGAGGCCTTTGCCCAGCTGTGGGACAGTAAAGGCTAATTAAAAAAAAAAAACAGAAATAAACTCTTTAAGGCGTTTGACCACTATCTCAGGTGATGGTAAGTGATGATGTGGTTGACGAAGGAGCTCGCTTGCCTAGAAGTATATAATTCACTATTGATATATTGACCCCTAGGTTGTAGCTATTAGGAAACCCAGGTTCCGGCTGGAAATTCCACTCCTTAACTTAACGTAGTAAAAAACCCGAAATTTCTTCTTCCACGAAACTGTAACCTAGTGAATATGCGTGCACACTGCATACTTAAACTGAAAACATTTTAGCAATCGGATCAGTACTTCCAGAGATTACCTACATACAAAAAACATAAAAACAACCTCTTTACCTCTTTATTAGTGTAGATTAGCTTTTGACTGTGGCTTCACTCGCGTATATAAAATGACACTCAGGAATAAAGCAGCATTCTATCGGCGAAAAAATTTTAGCAATTGGACCAGTACTTTCAGAGATAACCTCCTACAAAACAAGTGTAGATTACTTTCTCCCAAGTGATGCCCGTTGTATAAAAACTAAAGCAACGAATCGCCCTTCTAGAAACCAGTGTATTTGAGGTCAAAACCGAAGTAGATTACCATTAACTGCTTCAGAGTTTAATTGTTGTGTTCACACAACCGCTGGGCCTAGTTACTTGTCTGTGGTTTGTGCGCGTAACTAGTGCTGTCTTTGTAAGGCTGTCATATGCTATATCATCATCATCATCATTTCAGTCGATAGACGTCCACTGTTGGATATAGGCCTCCCCCAAGCGTCACCACAGCGATCAGTCCTATACGTTATGCGTCCATCGGATTCCCACAACTCTGACCAGGTCATTGGTCTTGCGGGAGGTCTTTCAACGCTTCATCTTCGGGTACGAGTTCACCACTCCAGAACCTTTCGTCCCCAACGATCTTCGGTTCCGAGTGCTATGGAAAAACCAGTCTAGTTTGTCTTAAATGATGAATTATACTGGTTTTTACAAGCTTTTATTTAGTTTCACCTGTTCCGATGTTTGTCTGTTATCAAATCTTGCAAATTAAATTTGTACACACTTCCTGGTTACCGATTGAGTTTAAATTTTGCATACATCAAATGTAAATTAAATGACAATGTAAAATTCTTACGACATGGAATGGAACTGATCTGATAATGGAACCGGAAGGTGGCTATAGGAACTTTTTTTTTGTCCACGGGGAAAATCATCTTTGACGAAACCCGCTCTTGGGTGGAGCGGGAGACAGTGTCAGACTCTTACTGACTAAAAACCCCGCGCCGTTCCTTCTAGCCTTCATACCGGGGTACGAGCTCCCTTTCGGACAACCCTGTCCCCAGTAGGCTTCGACCCAGCTGGGCCCCTCCTGTTGCTGACAACTCCTTGAGGCGCGCGGGAACAGTGCGCGCCGTCGACGTCTTGGACTCGGTCCATTACCGGACGATTGGACAGCGAGCTACCCATGGCTCGCCGTCCGCGAGCCCGCGTCTACGGTGGCCGGAAATCGGCATCGGAATCCCGGCGATGGCGGCGAGGGCGCCGTTACCTGATGCGGTAGCCTCCTCCTTTGCAAGCATTACTGCTTCGCAGAAGGAGGCGACCGCCTGCCATTCCTCCTCGCTCCGGACCATGGCCTCGACCAGGGCCCGGCGCGAGAGGTCTCCGCCGCCGATCGCCCCCACGAGGGCACAGCGATGCTCCGCCCAGGCAGGGCACACCTCGACGGTGTGCTCCACCGTGTCCTCCGGGCGTTGCGCACAGTGGCGACATCCGGGCGTCTCTTCCGCTTGAATCCGATGCAGGAACCTCCCGAACTTGCCATGTCCGGTGAGGACCTGCGTCATGCGGAAGGTAAGGACGCCGTGAGGTCTTTCCAGCCACGCCTCAAAGAGGGGACTTACCGCCATAATCGTGGCGTGCCCAGCACTGGGTTGCGATAGCTGTTGACGCCATTTCACCATGAGATTCCGCCGGAGCTCTGTCCGCCATGCCTTGACATGTTGCGGCAGTGGACTTTCACCCCGGCGTTGCATCTCCACGCGCATGTCGTGCATGTGTGCAAGGACTGTTGCCTCCAGATCCCACCTGTGGCCAGCCAGAAGGCTCGCCGCTTCGCGGGAGATCGTGCGGTGACCCCGCACCATCCGTATTGCCATGACCCTCTGGCAGGCGTTCAGTATGGACGCCGGTCGCTTTGCCAGCGACGGCGCCCACACCGGCGCCCCGTAGAGGGCCATGGACCGAACGATTCCCGCGTAGAGCCTCCGGCAGGAGGCGTCTGGACCCCCAAGGTTGGGCAGGAGCCGCTTGAGAGCAGCCCCAGCTCGGAGAAGCTTGGGAGCCAGACGTCGGAAATGTTCTAGGCTATAGGAACTTGGTAGTTAAACAACACAACCCCATCGAGTTTGGGCTCCTATGATTCGTCTTGACGAGTATTAATTATATAGGTATACCGAGCTGTAAAAGTTTGCTACAAAAATGATTTTCATTAAAAGTTTGTTGTACTTTAGAAATAAAAAAACTAAACGATTATGACAACAAAAAAATTCAATTTCAGAAAATATTAGGTACTTTCATCCCAAGTATAATTCTCGTTGCATCACAGCTACAGCTAAAACGACGAATCCTTCGTCTAGAAATTAGTGCTTTTGAGGTTAGAACTGAAGTAGATTACCATTAACTGCGTCTGAGTTTAATTGGCTGTTCACACAGCCGCCGGGACTAGTTACTTGTCTGTGGTTTGAGCACGTAACTATACTCCTGTTTAGGTACTTAACTAAAGGTAAACAATCTTGATATTATGTCTTTTTATTTAAAATAAATCGTATAAAAGACATATAATGATTATTTAAATTTAGTTAATTACATAACGTCATAAAAACATTAATAAATTACGTTTTTAAATCATAATTTTTTTCATTATTTTTCTGCCTTTGTCCCGTTTTATTTGGGGTCGGCGCAACATATTTTTTTCTCTCATATCACTTCTCACACAGTCCACCTATTTGTTCTTTGGCGACCTTCTCACTCTCTATCCATTGTTTTTAAATATATTTTTTTTAATTTAGTTTTTTATTCAAAATGACTTATTTTTAAAGTTTTAATTTTCAAAGAAGGTACGTTTTCAAAAACAGCAGTTTTTTAAACTAATTTCAAGACGGTAGCGTAAAATGACAGCGCTTTCGGAGAAGCTTTTTATTTAAAGTTACTAAAGAAATCTACTCAAGTTGTGAGAAGTTCTTTGTCTCAATTGAAGTTCTTCCTGAGATCTTTAGATCTAACTGAACTTCGAACTTTGAACAGTTGAAGACAAGGGACTATCACTAGTTCGTGTGAAAGGTAACACTGAGCAAACGTAAATATATATATTTTTTTAACTTGTTTATTTATTTTAGTATTTACTTATATACGCGGAAACAGTGAACAGGTCATCACATATTATATAATTAATTGTAGTATAGTAGGGTTTTTTTGGAAGTCAACCATTTTAAGGGCAGTGATTTCTAACCTTTTTGACCTTGTCACCTCTATGATTTAGCTAGGGATATTGCTTTCTCCCCTCCTCCTCCTTCACAATACCAATGAATATATATACATATAATAAATAATGTAGAAATTTTTAGTTGTGCGCGCATCACGTAAAATGTGCGTAATCGATGTAAATAACTATATTACTTAGGCTTTATTTCATCGCAATCGGTTGACTATATCGGGAGATTTTTTTTATTTTTTTTTATTCTTTTATAAATTTAGGGACTTTTGGTCATGACTGTCAGTTTGCGCAATTTCATCGAAATCTGCTCTGTCATTTGACCATGAAAAATTAACAAACATTGTGTATATATTTGGTACTTTTTCACGGTTCACATATATTATAACAATTACACACATTCAAAAAATTATTAAATAAACTGCGCGAATACCGTGTTCTTGGATACGGAACCAAAAATTGTTTTGCATAATTTTCCCAACAATTATTCAAGCTCAACTAACAAGCAACTTAGTGCTGCATCAATCTCATTACTACATAAAACAAAAATGAGCAACTATGGTCAGACTTACATTAGTAAAGTTAACATAATATTTTAATGTAATTACTAAGGACTTCTGTAGGGTGAACGCGCGGTGGCATGGGCGGGAGCGGGCGCGATTTATTGATGTTATATTAGGCGTAAGCGATTCAACGCAAAAGAGAACGCCAGTTGATGTGACGTGAATACAGTGTCATATTGTATAGGCAATTTAACGCGAGCGAAAATGCGAAGCAATGCGGCGCGAATGGAACAAACAAATGATTTTATTACGGTGGCCTAACTTATACTGCTGCATCAATATAATTTCAATATAAAACAAAAATAAGCAACAATATTCAGACTTACATTAGTAAAGTTAACATAATATTTTAATGTAATTCTGGTTAAAGATTTTTTTAAATGTAATTACTAAGGATTTTGTGTAGGATGAACGCGCGGTGGCATGGGTGGGATGTTAAGCGGGCGTGATTACGCGGTGTCTCATTATGTAGGTCATTTAACGCGAAAGAGAACGCTAAACGATGCTAAACCACAGATACCGTATTACGTGGGTGTGATGCGGTGACCAGCGAAGCGTACACGATCAGTTCGTTTGATATTTTTCCGCAAACTTTAGCGATGCGGTATGTCTTGTTTTCTATCAATGGCGGCTAAATCGGTAACTTTACGCACTTAGCTTTTATTATATAATGTCATTGCAACTAATTTAAATAATCACTTCTGGTTCGACTGTAGGCATAAAGCTAAGCGTCCTTTGGATCGGAAATTGTCGATGCAAAATACGAATGCAGTAGACAAGAGTGCGTCTGCATTTTGTGCATCGGTATTTTGTAAATACATATATACGAGTAGATAGGGTGCGTACTCGTACACTGCGTACGATAGTCACGAAAGCATTTTTGGGTCTTTACACAAAAAGAAAATATGCATTTTTTTCATATTCGACGGTATTGCATGTACCACGCCGACGTGTTTGATACTTCGTGTCCATCTTACCATCCGCGTAAGCTTCTCACCCTATCCGAAGCCTAAACACGACCGTATCGTGCAAGTCGACATGTATACACATGAAAAATAACTAAATTAACAGCTTCATTAAATTATACGGAATTTTAAGTATAATATTCGCGATGTCGTGCCATTTAATTTTTTTGTTAATAAACTGTGAATTTTTCGCGTATGCTAGTTGGTTAGTTGTAATAAATTACGGTATGCAAATGATATGGCGAATCGTAAAGGTACAATAGTTACTAAAAATGAAGGAACCGACACGATAACTGGCGTGATAATTTTTTGACTGCTGTATTAGTGGTTGACATGAGACCAGAGACCACAGCCATCTTAACTAAGCAACACTAGTTTTTGCCCGCAGTTTTGCCTGCGTACGTAAAATATAGCCTATGTTACTCAGGGATAAAGCAGCTTTCTATCGGTGAAATAATTTTAGCAATCGGACCAGTATAGGAATAAAAAAAAAACAAAAAAATATTAAAAAAACTTTATAATATTAGTGTAGATGTAGATATAATTTAATTGACAGGGTTATTTTGATACAGTTTTTTTTATATTATGTGAATATGTGAACACTGGATTCGCGTATTCATAGATTATTTTATATTTCGACCCACTTTTATTATTATTATTATTTGTACCTTTGGGTACGATAACGTTGACTGGTCTATATTAATATTTTTATAACAATAAACAAAAAATATTTCCTCAAATCGATAACAGGATGATGGTATGGAAATATATGTTAAATATAATGATGTATTTCCAATGGGTACCCATTATAACCATTATGTGACCCCATTTATAGTTTTTCCTGTTGACCCTTGAAGCTACAGGCGCTTGTAACACGAAAGGGTTCGCATCAATAGGGAATTGGGTGAAATTTGAACTTTCGACCTCGGAGCCTTTAGTGGCAACACCATGTGTATTGTGACCTCTTTCTTACATATAAGGTAAAGATAAACACTTAAAATAGGTTAGTTTAAACATTTTGTAAGCAAAATCCATTTTAGTTTTAATTTTCGGAAATTATGTAGGTATATCTACACATATAAATTATGTTAAACTATTAAAAATAAAAAAGTAGGTAACAGTTTATTCTGATATGTAGGTACTAATAATATATATATGGAAGTAATTTTGAATTAAATTGCCAGCGAATTAAAAAAAAAAAAAAATGAATAGTTACAATAATATAATCATCTTCATCATCATCAGCCTTTTTAATGTTCCCACTGCTGGGACTCAGGCCTCCTCTCTAAGGGAGGGGCCGTAATCCACCACGCGGGCCCAGTGCGGGTTGGTGAATGTCACATGTCTTCGAATTTTTTGTTTCTAGGATATGCCGGTTTCCTCACGATGTTTTCCTTCACCGTTTTAATAAGAATATATATATATATATATTTTTTATATATATACTTCATGCAACACAAAGTACATAGGCGGACTTAATGCCTTAGGCATTCTCTGCCAGTCAACCTAGGGTGGTGCAGAGACATTATGGTAGGCGCATATACAGAAAAAATTATTTAAGAAAGAGCAAAAAAAAGAATACATATATTTAAAATAAACATACATATATATTTAATATAATATATATATACTACATATATATTAATTTAAAGTAAGGACAGAAGTTTTGAGACGATTCTGCTATTGGTGAAGAAAATGATTTCGCAACTTCCGCTTAAATGCATACCGACTTTTGGCCGTCCTGATATCGAGAGGTAGCGCATTCCACAGAAGGATGGATTATTATAATCTTAATGTGCAACTTATTTCATTTTTACTTTAGATAACGGAACTCATTCTGAATAAATCACTAAAACGCTGTATATTTTGTACTGAATTACTAACATCATAATATTTCACACAAATATTATATAGGCGAAAGTTTGCGTGTACCTAAAAGAGCATGTATGTTTGACACTCCTACCTACTCAAACGGCTAAACGGATTTGGATGAAAACTACTCTGGTAGCTTTTTTATGTTAAGGAAAATCATCCAATGACAATCCCCGCTCTTGGGCGGAGCGGGATATAGTGTCAGACTCTTACTGACTAAAAACCCACCTCGTTCCTTCTAGCCTTCATACCAGGGCTCAAGTCCACTTTCAGATTATCCTGGCCCCAGTAGGCTTCGACCCGGCTGGGCCCCCGCAGTTGCTGACAATTCCTTGAGGCGCGCGGGAACAGTGCGCGCCGTCGACATCTTGGGCTCGGTCTGGACAGTTATCGGATGGTCGGACAGCGAGGTACCCTTGGCTCGCCGTCCGCAAGCCTGCGTCTACAGTGGCCGGAAATCGGGATCAGAATCCGGTCAGCGGCAGCGAGAGCGCCGTTGCCTTATGCGGTCGGCCTCCTCCTTTGCTAGCATTACTGCTTCGCAGAAAGAGGCGTCATTGCCACTCTTCCTCGCTTCGGACCGTGGCCTGAAAAAAAAGCTCAGCGCGAGAGGTCTCCGCCACCGATCGTCCCCACGAGGGCACGGCGATGCTTCCCCCAAGCACCACACTGGTAGCTTAGATACTTTTTATCCAACGAGTATGTTCTCTTGGGATAATTTTCTAGTGAAGTCACTGGCAGGAGTTAGCAGGTATTTTTTACGCCTTTCTTTCTATGCAGTCCAACAGTAACCGCGTTTGGTTTTGTAAACTTCTTACAAATATTTAATTCTGAACATCGAATTCAATACTATTTCAAAGAAACTGTCATATTAGGAATGTTCTCAATCAATCAACTATTAAACTACACTTATGATTACTTTATCGATCCTAAAAGGTACTTCAAAACTGACTATTATTCGATAGAGGCATTGATAGAAGGCAGTCAGTTTTCCGTAAAGTAATATATCTATTATTATTGTACAAGGAAGGAGGACGTGAGAGGTGAGGAGGAGGTTATTTGTGAAGGTCAAATGTCCATCAAAGTGACACCGGTCACACGTACAATGGTTCACCTAGGACTAAGTGCGGAAACCAGTTTACAAAGATTCAAGATAGTCGTAAAGTTGGTAAGGTCTTGTGATGTCAGAAATGCAATAAAGTATCGATATATATCGATATTTTTGAAAATATCAATATCGTTATCGATATTTTTATTTAAAAACTATATCGGTACGATACGAAAAAAAATGGTCTAATCTACTTTAGTCGTCTTAGGTAGGTACATTACTAGATAAGTACTAATCAATAGAGACCATTATAAATAAATCAAGAACAACGATAAAAATAAAACCAACATAAGTACCAAATTAAAAAGCAGTTAAGCATCAAATAGAGTCGAACAAATAAAAACAAAAAAAAAATCGTTTTTGATACAATTTCGATCTGGGGACATTTGATATCGATATATTGTTATAAAATATATCGTCCAAACATATCGATGTATCGAACTGAAAATATCAATATATCGATATTTATTCTACAAGCCTATCTTTAGGGCCCTATATTTAGCTTATTCATCATCATAATCTATTAAATATTTGATTTAAAAAGTTCCAAAGAGAGAGTTCCTCCTCGCAATTATACGAGCTGTGTACAGGAATCAGTAAAATTTTCTAAATCCAGCCCTTGATCTAGCCGCATAATTAGAGCCACCTAATGTGTTTACTCGAAGCTCGTGGCTTTTAAGCCATGGCTGATACGACTGTTAGTACAATGCTCATTGAGTCCACATCCCACATGTTAACTACTTTGTGAGCCGAGTTAAGGTCCTACATACCTATCTTCAATGCTGTGTAATTATTACTTAAGTTGCTTTTACGTTGGTGACCTCTTCGTCCAGCTCTGGTTCAGGCCATGGTCCAGAGCAAGAAAGAATGGGAAGCAGCCGCCTCCGTAAGAGCGAAGGAGTTGTCTGCAACCGTGACGGAACCGACGTCCTCACGCCCCAGCCACTGCCAAAAGACACGCTTCGGGTATCCAGGTCGGTTTCTGGCTGGTGTAGGCGCCAGCTTTATGGCCGTCCAATAACGACCAAGTCCAAATCGATGGCGCATTGTTCTCCACACTCGACTCTAAGAGATGTCGGTAAAACTGAAGGGGCCTGCTACAAGACTGCTGGAACTTTTAAAAGAGTGCTCGTGAGCCTAGAACGCAAAAGCAAACTGATGGATTTTTTTTATGGTGGGGAAAATCATCCAATCCCCGCTCTTCGGTGGAGCGGCAGTTAGTGTCAAACTCTTACTGACAAAAACCTACCCCGTTCCTTCATGCCTTTACAACGAGGCTCGAGCTACCTTTCGGATTAACCCTGGCCCCAGTAGGCTTCGACGCAGCTGGGACCCTGGTGCTGCTGACAGGCTCCTTGAGGCGCGCGGGAACAGTGCGCACCGTCGACGACTTGGACTCGGTCCGGACAGTTATCGGACGGTCGGACAACGAGCTACTCATTGATCGCCGTCCACAAACCCGCGCCTGTGGTGGCCGGAAATAGGCTTATACCAGCAAAAACCTGACACGTCCTATCACTTCAACGTAGAGCAGGACAAGTCATGGTATCACACCTCAAAAAATGTTGCAATTACGTAATAATTATATTATTAAACAAAATAATTACGAGCAACGCTGAAAGTACGTTTATATCAGTATTTAACACTCATATTAAACTCGCGTGACAAAAAGTCCGGCTATTTATAATTCCATACGCAGGTTGGAAGACAAATGGCGCCAGTAGGTGCAAAAAAGTTTTTATTCGCAATACACAATGGGAAAATGGCGTTGAGCTTATACATTTGTCAATTTGAAGTAGAGTTTTTTACGTGGGTGAACTTTTTAGTTTGTTTTTTTTTTTCTATTTTGTAGGTGACATCAGTGTTAAAATTATTTTTGCTTATAGCTTTATTAGAATATCAACATAGAATTGTTGCATGCTCTCAAAAACGATGAAGGAAAACATCGTGAGGAAACCGGCATGTCCTAGAACCAAAAATTCGAAGACATGTGACATCCGCCAACATGCACTGAACCCGCGTGGTGGATTACGGCCTATTCCCTCTCCTAGAGAGGAGGCCTGAGTCCCAGCAGTGGGAACATTAAATAGGCTGATGATGATGATGTTGCATGTTAGTGTGTATGCAAAAGGCGAAGGCGCGGGTTTGTGGACGACGAGCAATGTATAGCTCGCCGTCCGCTCGTCCTATAAAAACAGAGCCTGACGTCGACATCGCGAAGTATTCCAGGCGCGCCTTAAAGAGATGTCTGCAAACTGTGACCTGCCCTGGGTTATAGGATCGGTTGTAAAAAGGGTATACGCACTGTCCTGGGACGCAAAGGTAACTGAAAGAACATCATGTACCTAGATATAGTTTTAGTTTTTTTTTTTATTGTTGATAGGTTTGCGCTTGACCGCTATCTCACCTGATGGAAAGCGACGATGCGGTCTGATGATGCATTACTAACCAGTTACTTAGTAAAAGTCTGATACACCCTCTCGCTCCACCCTAGAGAGAGAGAGAGAGAAGTTTTAAGATCCCACCTATAACAACTATATGATACCAGATAAAGTTTATTTGTCCACAACTTTAGTATCTATATCTACTTGTACTACCGTTGCAAGAAAACGCCCGTTTCATAAGTAACTCCGAAATAAAACAATATCCACGAACGACGAAGACGTCAAGTTTAAATAACGATTGTATCGGTTTACATTATAACAAGGTCGCGTTTATTTCCGAAGACCCTCGGTTATTTTAGAATTTATGGTATTGATTGGCATCGGGAAGCGATAGCTTTAAGTCATCTGTTTTTTTTAGGTAGCAATTCATCTTATCACTTCTTTCTCTCTCTCTAGAGTGGCGCGAGAGGGAGTATCAGACTTTTACTGACTAAAACCACACCTACATAATGTTCCTTAAGTTGCTTTTTGCCTCCCTTGCCAAGTTGTAGTTTCAAATGTATGGGAATGACGTCACCTCAACGCTTAGTCACGTGGTCAGAACAAAAGAATTGGGTGCGTGGCCAACTCGATGTGTTCGACGCAAGCGAAACGGTTGTAACTTGGCTAGGAGGGCGGGACTATGAGTATATCCTTTTCTCATCCTATACCTCTAGCAGGTATCAGGTCACCACCGGTTAACTAACATCCTTTTGAGGCGCAGGTGGAACACTACGCGACGTCGACTTCGAGCGGACGACAAGTTACCTATTGCTCACTGTCCACAAGCTGACGCCTACGATGGCCGCTCTAGGGCAGAATTGGAGGGCGTGTAACTGTACTGACTAAAACATTACAGGACTTGTACTGACTAAAATCAGCGTTCTAGGACCACTGGTAATCTTTTCAGAAGTTCCATGGCCCCCGTAGATTTCGGTACTATTAGGCCCCTACGTTTTTGCTGACGTCTCTTTGAGACGCGCGTCAAATACAACGCACCGTCAACGAATAGGGCTTGGCCTGTGTAACGCAAATCTTGATCAGGTTTGTCACTGAAAAAAAAAGTAAATTATGTAACAAGGGAATAAATCAATGTAATGACATTGATCGTTCTGAGTCGCAGGTGGAATGTTGAATTTCGAACGAAATAAAGGTTGATAAAATTTTAGCCCCGAACAGGCATGAGGGTTTCATATAATTAAATCCTGAGTACTGTGACGGAGTTCATATAGAAACCTGAGTGAAGTGAGAAATTCAAGCTGCTCAAGACAAAGGCAGCTTTATCCCTGTGTTAGATACTTTACTTTTTAAACCTTCTGTGTTTATTAAAATACTGAACTGCAGTCATCGACTTATATTCTAGTGATAGACAAGCACGTTCATGGAAACTATTTGTGAAAATACTGAAAAGTTAAAACAAAAGTTAACTGCAGCGCTACATTGGTATTGTGTCGTCTAACAGAACTATTAAAACATACAGCGCTAAGATAGCTTTTAGAGGATACTTTTTTCACGACTAAAATGTCTTAAGCGAATTAAATTCATAGAATTTCGTGGCATTATACTTTCCAGAGTTAACTGTCACTAACAATTTCACTATAACTCATGTTTTGAGATTTAAAACAAACAAAAGTCACAACTAAATTAAACTATAGGTTTTAATTTTCTATAACGCTCCCGCTTTCATAATTTTATTTTAGAAACACAGCAGTAATCACATTTAGTTTTTTGTTAGTGGCCAGTTTGATTTTGAATAAACTCGTTTGATGCACACGTAACAATATTTTGATTCACTTAATGTTTTTTTTTTTTTTTCAAATGGTTTTGACGTTCCAAATTCAAATCATATTATTTCCGACAGAATGACTTGGTTTTGGACGATTTGGTTTCAGGTGAGTGTTGTTTGACTTATAAGGATATTGTCAAGCAGATGGTGTAATTATCTAAGTAGCTGATGACGACTTCGCCTACGTGAAAGTAGAACATTATCCACAGGAACGTACTCTCGGGATAAAAAGTATTCTATGTGCTATTCGAAAACGTGGTTTACCCGTATACCAAGTTTCATGGAAACAGATTTCAGTCGTTTCAGTACAAAAAAGTAACACACATACAAAAACACTCACGAAATTTTGTCTTCATAATATTAGTGTCATGTTTATGCTTTTGTGTATTGTATATTTATCTTTATGTTGTGGCATCAAATAAATGCTTTTGCTTTTATAATAATATACCACAAAGATTCCAATGCCGATCCACAAACCCACAGCTATTCTTTCTGCTAACCGAGTAAAAACGCAAAAAAGGGTAACACCCGTTAAAAAATGTAAATAACACGCATAACATGCGTAGTCAAAATGTAAATGGACAAGACCTTTCGTTTACACACGCGTCGTCGCCAGTTCGTGTATTAAAAAACCTTTGAAATTTTAAAACGCGGTTCTACGAATTCCGTACATTTTTATTGTGGTGTTTACCTGAACTTAGTTGTGCGTGTTTTTTTTTTTAAGTGTTTTGGACTTATATTATTTTATTAAAGGTTCTTTGATTCTTGGTTTTCTAACTTGGTTTGCTTGAAAAATTAGTTTGAATACACTAATCTCACAAAGCTAAATCTTTTCGTGTTCGCTAGCCCATTTATCGAGGAAGGCTATAGAATAACTATGTCTTTTTTATGGTGGTAAAATCATCCAATGACCACCCCCGCTCTAGCGGGAGACAGTGACAGACTTTTACTGACTAAAAACTTACCCTGTTTCTTCATGCCTTCATACCGGGGCTGAGCTTTCTTTCGAAGCTAACCCAGGCCCCAGTAGACTTTGACCCAGCTGGGCCCTTGCTGTTGCTGGAACAAGTACGTTTTACGATAGGGGGTGACAAACCAAATACACGAGTGAAACCGCGGGGACAGCTAGTTGATATACTCGTAAGAAGGATAGTCATTTAACACTGGCTGAACGCATGGCTTTTTATGATGTGGGTATAACACTTTTGTATTTTGGAATAAAAAGTGCCGAACGATTTTTTTTTATTGAAAATGATGTGGCCTTTCCCTTTTAGTTAGTTAGGGCCCTATCTAAGGACTAGATTTAGAAGCAAATGGACTGTTTGATATTAATCAAATCCAGAATAAGTACAACAATGATGTTCTACTAGCAAACATCTGGACAGGTGAAACTGAATAAAAATTGTAAAATAGCACTTTGTGGCGTAGTGGGCCCGTGCCCCGCTTGTTCCGCATCCCGTCGCCGGCTCGCTCTCGTAGCAGCCCGACGAGTGACGAAGGTAGCCGACGAGACCCAAAAAAACTGTTCAACCAATCTAACATGGCACGTTGACATGAATCCACAAAAAAAGAAATTGTTTGAGATTCTTAGGTAAATTAAATACGCCAATAAAACGACAAATTAATTAATCAAAACAAATCTAATTACCGTTTCTCACAGTAGGTGTAAATTCAATAAACACGCTCTTTCAGAAACTATAATAATTTTCAATGTTCAGCGAAAATTATATCAAAGTTGATATAATAAAATTGTTGAAAATACTAGAAGAGGCATTCTCAGAATTTGCCTTGTAGCGTTTTCTGAGTTCTGACACGTTTGGGTACCTTGTTAATTTTAGTTAACGAAGTATATAGCCGTACCTGTATTGTTTAAGTTAGTTATAATAAATTGTACTAGCTGTTGTCCGCAATTTTGTTTGCATATAATATAAACTGGCTTCTGCCTGCAGCTTCACCTGCGTGATAATAGGAAGTATATCGCCTTTTTTTTTGAAGATCTTGTTTTTTTGCTCTTCAACTATTAAGTATATGACACCGAATTTGCCTTTTAATACTTTTCTGAGTTCTGACACGTTTGGGTACCTTGTTAATTTTAGTTAACGAAGTATATAGCCGTACCTGTATTGTTTAAGTTAGTTATAATAAATTGTACTAGCTGTTGTCCGCAATTTTGTTTGCATATAATATAAACTGGCTTCTGCCTGCAGCTTCACCTGCGTGATAATAAGAAGTATATCGACTTTTTTTTGGAATATCTAGTTTTATTGCTCTTCAACTATTAAGTATATGACAGAATTTGCTTTTTAATATTTTCTGAGTTCTGACACGTTTGGGTACCTTGTTAATTTTTGTTAACGAAGTGTATAGCCGTACCTGTATTTTTCCAGGTAGTTATTATAAATTATACTGGTTGTCGTCCGCGATTTTATTAGCTATTGCCAGCGGTTTCACCCGCTTAACAATAAGGAATATATCGACTGTTTTTTGGAAAAACATCGTAAGTTACAACAGTTAGCTTTTTTTTGCTTTTTCAATAAGAATAGTATATGTCATAATATCATTTAAAAAAAAACTTTCTATTATTAGTGTAAAATTTACTATCACGATACTTTTCTACTATCATGGACAAAGTTGCTGGTACGAACTAGTAATATATAAAAGCTTTTCAACAACCAGTGCCACTTTCAGTTTCTCTCAGAATGCAGCCGAAATTCTCGGCACACTCTCAACTCGGTGTTAGGCGCTGGATAAACGGAGACACATTTTGTTCCAGTTACCTACACCAAACACATTTTGATCGTCATGACTTTAAGTATGTGATAAGTGGAAGCAACTGGACACAAACAATGTTTTCACACCACCTGCCCTACAATGTCCTGTTATATTTCTCTAAAATATAGTTTGTTTTCGTAAATTGGCTTTTATTTTATCTCACAGGTGGTGTAAAAAGTAGAGTATCCAAAACGGGAATGAAGCTGTCTTTATCTTGGGCGGCTTGAACTCCTGACTTAAGAAAGAAAAAAAGAAAAGAGAAACGCTATAATCAGGTTTCTACTTTAAATTTTATAAATCCTTCGCTGACGTTCGGGATTAAAACTTAGCAACTTTTGTTTCGTTCGGCAATTTAACAAGCCGCCCCCGACGTAAAGAATCTGCTTTACCCTCTAGTCACATAATCTACTATTACGTATGCGCAGGAAGTGGATGATGTCATACTGGTTCTGTAGAAATCAATATTCATCGGTAGCTTGTATCTGACACAAGACACACGTTTGCACCCTGCCTTACATCTAGTAACAGCCCACAAGCACTCAATGTTCTTCGTGAAGGACATTCAAAGTTAGTCGACTATGTATGATGTAAATTGTAGCTTGTCACTGATATTCTAGTGTTTCACTGTAGGAAATTCATTTTTTTTTAAATTTAGACTTTTATAGGGAAGTTTTTTTGATGTAACTTTTTGAGGTTTTTATGTTTTTGAGGTCTGAACCAATGCCCTGTGCGGGCGGTCACTGATGCCGATCACCTCCACGAGGGCTATTTGTTATTATTATTATTATTATTATTATTATTATTATTTTCATTTCTTTATTTATCACAGGACCCTGAGGTCCTGGGCCTTTGGGAGGCATACAAGGAGCCGAAGCCAACTCGCAGAGGCCCTTTAGGTTATTCTAATGAATCTTGATACCAACCGACGATTATCCCTGTACGCGCTATACTAGTGCACCCAAGGACAATCCCCGGTTTGAAAAACTATTGCGATTTAATATGGAAAACTAAATAATAGGGCTATGGTTTTTGGAGTCTTTATTATTATTATTATTATTATTATTATTATGCTGAAGGTGAAGATGCCGAGACGCTTCACTGTCACTTCTCGAAGAGGGAACTTACTGCCTTGATTGTGAGTACAATAATTTTTTGGGGTATTTTTAAAACTGAGCTTTTATAGTATATCCCAGTGAACTAAGTCATGTAATAGTATGTATTTTCTGTACCAGAAAAAATGTTATGCGTATTAAAAACGGCGAAGCAAAGCCACGCTTTTGTGCCAAAGTAAATTGGACAGAAACAAGTTATTTGATGTCTTGGAGACACAACACGATTACGTACCA
Organism: Mythimna lalbum; assembly: GCA_949319445.1. Classification (NCBI taxonomy): domain Eukaryota; kingdom Metazoa; phylum Arthropoda; class Insecta; order Lepidoptera; family Noctuidae; genus Mythimna; species Mythimna lalbum. The sequence continues at coordinate 16,523,434 of OX439358.1, read as the reverse complement.
TGTCTCGGTTATTTTAGTAATGTTTGATAAAATATTTCGAAAGAAGAACTTATTTAGGTATTTACTAAGTAGAGGCGACGTTCCGATTTTTTGCCGACTAGTCGTTAAAACCGACCTTATGTGTATTTGTTGATAAAATACTCATTTACGAGCATATTTAGTTGAATAATTACAACGGTTAGGCAACCAACTACAGTAACTAAACAAAAAAAAAAAATATATAAAAACCACATATACTTTCGTTGCGTCACCGGTACATGGTTGACATCCCACCCATACGCACAATGCGTTTTGGGAACACATTTATTGTGCGTACAGTCAAAGACTGGAATTCCCTACCAGAGTCAGTGTTTCCTGATAGCTACAAATTGGGGGTCTTTAAGTCAAGAGTGAATAGATCACTTCTAGGCAAGCGTGCTCCATCGTCGACCACATCATCGCTTATTATCAGGAGAGATGGTGGTCAAACTCGAGCCTATCAATAACAATTAAAAAAAAAAACTATTTTGCCTGCATCAACCCCTTTCACAGCACTTCTGGTATGCCAATAAAATCATCTTCTATTCATCCGCAAGCCAATCATTTGTTGGATAATTAGAATCCTTGAAATTTTTTATACTTATGTAAATAAGTAGAGAGGAATTCATTATCACAGAATGTAACTAAGGTATTAGGGTTGGATGTCAGTATTTGACAGGTTATTTACACTCCTCCTCCTAAATTAAGAAATTATCATTTGCTATTAGTTACTATAGACTTTACTAGAATCGTTCTCCAATTGATAGAAAAGTGCTTACATCCGACTTGGTTTTTGACGTTTTTAAATTTAAATAAAAAACTCAAAACTTTAGTTGACAAAAAACTGAAAACCTTTAACTGAAAAAACTGAAAAACTTTAGTTGAAAATTCGACATATGTTTACATATGACGAATTTTTTTTTGTTGCTGTTGTGATTTGGCCGCACCAGTTATAAACGAAGTGTAAAGGAAATTGCCGAATACCTCCGAAACCGTGACCAGCTTGGTCGTTTGGTTAGCCTTTTTACAACCGACTAGTCGGCTAGGCCGCCAGTCATAGTCGGCACATCTCTACTACTAAAGTATTCGCTCGGCCTAAGAATAATATTGTAAGTAATCTGGTATATTCTAGTCCTTTTGTAATGTGATCAAGTCACATTACTTCTAACACTTTCAGATTTTTTGAATATAAACATTTATGTAAGTAGGTTTATCTTTATGGAATAATACAACATTAGATTTAGTAAATTGCGAAAGCCGAAACTCGTATCTAGTATTTTTATGTAAAGAAATATGAACAAAATTTCATAACTGTATCATGAAAAATCAAAGTCATAGATTGTTATGTCAGAAAAAATACATAGTCACCAGGCCGACTGAGGGGTTGTTTTGCACTTGCACCTAGCTGTTTGCTACCTAATGCCCGCTATGATCTGTCGTGACCTTATTATGTCAGAAAAAATACATAGTCACCAGGCCGACTGAGGGGTTGTTTTGCACTTGCACCTAGCTGTTTGCTCCCTAATGCCCGCTATGATCTGTCGTGACCTGTGTTGTACTTATTGTCGGTGGTGTCCATGCAACTTGTGACCTTTTTAAATATTTTTTGACTAAAAATATAACATGGTGTAAAAACTATTGTAATCCAGTGATTCTGAATAAACTATATTTAGGTTTCGCATAAATTAAAAATAAAGTTATATAAGAGTGCATTGCATTGTCGCCCTTATAATGTTCCCACTGTTGGGACTCAGGCGTCCTCTCTAGGAGAGGGAATGGGCCGTAATCTACCACGCGGGCCCAGTACGGGTTGGTGGATGTCACTTGTCTTCGAATTTTTGGTTCTAGGACATGATGACTAATGATTGATGTATAAGAATGGCGTAGTGTCATTTATGGCTGAAGGCAGGCTGTAGAAACCTGATGATGATGAGGAAGTAACTAAATCGATGTGGACTCTTTTGTAATATTAGGTTAGTAAATTTCTGCCACTTTTGATAAATTTGAATATTCAAGTATTCGTTATTTATGCTGTGGAACTCAGAATTAAATTTTCAAACTTCTCATAATTCCCACGCGCCTCAAGGAGTTGTCAGCAACAACAGGGGCTCAGCTGGGTCCAAGCCTACTGGAGCAAGGGTTAGCTCCAAAATTAAAGCTCGGTATGAAAGGCAAGAAGGAACGGGGTGGGTTTTTCAGTCAGCAAGAGTCTGACACTATCTCCCACTTTCGCCCAAGGGCGGGGGATGTCATTTGGATAATATTTACCCTTAAAAAAAAAGGTCTCTAAGTCAAGAGTGAATACATTGCTTCTAGGCAAGTGAGATCCATCGCGCAGACCACATCATCGCTTACCATCAGGTGAGATAGTGGTCAAACGCGAGCCTATCCATAATAAAAAATACTTAAAAATAAAAGACACACATACATGCTAGAACAACAATTTCCCTTCCTTTTAACTTTGCTATAGTGGGGTAAAAGGGTCCCAAACTATATGATTCCAATCCATTTACTTTCGTCCTAACATTATTACAGCTCACATTTCACACACACGTCACCAAAAACCCGTACACCGTAAAACGCGTAACAGTTGCTCAAAACTTGTTAACGGGATATCGCAAACGATTACAGAATCAAACAAAATTGAAACTTAATCCTAAACAATAGAGCGTATTATCCTTTAGATAGTTACTAGGATAATTCTTTCGCGATTTACAAAGGGACTGTAGCTTGAAGACGTTCGCTGTAATGCGACTTGTTTCAAGTGATTTTTTTCAAGAAAAGTACTCGCTTTTATTACTTACAAAGGGGTGGATAATGCTGAGATATGACACTACAGGTTTCTTTGTGACGAATTGAAATACAAATAAGTGCGTACTTGCATATCAAATCTTCCTGATGTAGAAGAAAACTTCCTTTTTTTGACAACGACACTGCTAAAATGTTGAACCCTCTTGTCTTCAAAGCAAGAGTAAACCAAAAGTCTTTTGGGTACGTTTGTTTTATCATTAACCTTATGAACGGATCATCAAAAAATCTTGAGCCTGGTTTGTTGGAATCTGGGTTTTCTGATGGCTTACTAACTAACTTAACTTCTCTATAGCAAAGCATAGCATAGTCAGCCTTATAATGTTCCCACTGTTGGTACACAGGCCTCCTGTCAGGGACAGAGAATAGGCCGTAATCCGCCATGCGGGCCCAGTGTGGGTTAGTGGATTTCACATGTTTTTGAATTATTGGTCCTAGGACATGCCGGTTTCCTCACGATGTTTTCCTTCACCATTTTGAGAGCAGTGGTGATGAAATAAATTACACAAAGTAAAGCGCCTGGCTGGGTTTGAACCCGCGACCTACAACTCGTAAGTCCGGGTTGGGGCCATTGCCACTCGGCCACCACTGCTTGACTTCTCTATAAGCTATTTATAATTCTTGACAAGCATTTTCCAACGACACCCGTCAGAAGAGATCGTGGTAAGATGAGCGTCTACCAATATTAAAAAAAATGTTAATCCGTGATAAAATATTATGTTAAAAACCTCGCCACGTCAATGGACCCCTGCAACTGAATTTGAAAAAAAAGATATAGAATTAATAACAGTAAGTAAGCGGCCGGAAATACGTCTCCGCTTAATTTCCTGGAACAGGAAATTGTTATATTATTTCAAAACGAAACGAGCTAGACATCCTTTCAACGTAAAAAGGTACTATTCAGAGATACAATTTTAAAAATAGAAGACATTTTAAATCGAATTCAATTGAGAAAATTCTCGGGAGATCGGGCCAAGAAATACGTGTAAAGGACACGGTCGGTGCAATTTCTGGCCGATCTCTTAGAAAACGAGTTATCCCTGGTTCGAGTTCATTGATTGTCCCGTGGTAAGTCAAGACATCTTTGGAGTCCGCAACAAATTTAATCAGGAAGAAAAATTGGAGTCGTGGGAAATACTCTTTCGAGTTTCTTTTTTGGTGAATTGGGAAGGAGACAAAAAATTTACATGTGGATGAAAGCACGTACATCGGCACTGACCATTCGAAGTCGGACTTTATATCAGTTTACCTTTTAGGTAGATTACTGTTAAAAATTATTAGGGTGTTTTCGTTCGTAGTACCTACGTACTATATATGTTTGTGACAGAGTTACAATGGAAAGAGTTTGTTAAATAATAGTGTTAATTCTAGTAAAACAATTGGATTTCCTTGACAGATGAATAATCCGTTGTAGAAGTGGATCGTTAAACTTGTTGTGTATTAATATAAAGTGGGTAGAAGAATATGTGCGCGTGCCGCGCTTTGTAACTTTATTACGACGTCAGTCCAATATAGGCTTGAGTTGAATGCACGTCTTTTATTTATCAGTGGCGACGAGGATTATGGACTATATATCCAAAAGTACAAATAATTAGAGAACTTATTAAGAAGTGTGTAGTGTGGTTGAAACAGAATGTCAGTGGGAAAAGTGCGCGAATTTGACATTAAAAACGGCAATTGGTCAGCGTATGTCGACCGCATTGAAATGTATTTCGTTGCGAACAAAATAACGGACGATTTGAAATTGCCAACACTCATAGCATTGATCGGTGAACAAGCTTACGAACTGTTAGCAACGTTGGCGAGTCCAAAAAAACCGTCAAACCTCTCGTACAAGGATGCAGTGGATCTACTACAAGCACATTTGCAGCCGAAACCGTCTATTCTGGCTGAGAGGTACAGATTTCGTCAAAGACGCCAATTGCCAGGAGAAACGATAGCGGAATACTTGGCGGATCTTAAAAAGATGTCTCGCTATTGTGAGTTCAAGACCACCCTGGAGGAGAACTTAAGGGATCAGTTCGTGTGTGGATTGCGGAGTGAGTTCATTCGCCAAAGATTATTCGCAGAAGATAGTCTGGACTACAGGAAGGCACTGACTTTAGCCAATACTCTGGAGGCAGCCGAGCGGGATGCCGGGGCCGTAGAGGGATCGCGGGAACAAGTGTCGGAACGAGAACTTGGCGAGAACATACACAAATTGGGTATGGGAAAATGTTCAGCGTGCGGCGATGATAGTCATCAGAAATATAACTGCAAGTATAAGGATTTCGAGTGCAGTTATTGTCGAAAATTGGGACATTTGCGAAGGGCATGCCTAAAAAAAGAATACGATCTACGGATTTCAAATTCAAACGTCAACGGTCCGCGGGAAAGGACAAACAGAGGTCGAGCGGTCGGTCCGAGTCGCGGCAGAGGCGCGAGGCGGGGCGGAGCTGCGGAGCGGGGTGCGCGGGGGCGCAACCGTGCCAACGAGCGGGCTTCGAACGCTGCCGGTGCGGCGTACTGGCTGAGCGAGCCAGCTAGGCCAGCGGGAGCCTCAGTGGAAGATGGCGACGTGTATGAAGACGACGACAATCAAGCTATGTACCAAATGTCATTAACGAATTATAAACCGGTGTGTATGACACTTACTGTAAATAACAAATTGTTAGATATGGAAGTAGATACAGGATCAGCGTTATCCTGCATAAGCAAATCGACATATATAAACCAATTTAAAGATTTAAAGTTAAAACCATGCACATTAAAATTAAAGTTTTATGATGGTTCAGTTATTCAACCTATAGGGTTCTTAGAGACCTATGTCAAATGTAAGAATAATATAAAAAAGTTAGATTTATATGTTATCAATAAAGGTACCACAAGTTTGTTAGGTAGACAGTGGTTGTCAGAATTAAATATCGAATTACCTAAATTTACTAAGTGTAATACTATTAATAACATTGTCGTTTGCAAAAATAAAATGCTTAACAATATTATATCCAGACATGAGCGGCTTTTCGACGGCACATTGGGCAAATACACGGGTGAAGAGGTGAAGCTGTACGTGCGGGATGGAGCCGAGCCAATCTACTGTCGCGCGCGCCCGATACCGTACGCACTGCTCGCGCGGGTGGACGCCGAGCTGGATGCCATGCTGCGCGCCGGCGTCATCGAGCCCGTTGACCGGGCCGACTGGGCCACGCCGCTAGTCATAGCGAGGAAGGCGGACGGTGGGATACGTATATGTGCGGATTACAAGGTAACCCTTAACAAGGCATTATTGGTCGATAGGTACCCAGTTCCAAAAGTTGAAGAGTTATTCAGTAACTTGTCCGGTAACCATTACTTTACGAAGTTGGACTTGTCACAGGCATATAATCAATTGGTTTTAAATGAAACTTCAAGGAATTATACAATAATAAATACGCATAGGGGACTATTTAAATATAACCGTCTCGTGTACGGTCTTTCTTCCAGTCCGGGAATTTTTCAGAAGTTTATGATGAATCTCTTTAAAAATGTCAAGGACGTAGTCATTTTCTATGATGATATTTTAATAAAAAGTAAGTCGGTAGAATCACATTTAAAAAGTGTAGAAAACGTTTTTAACATTTTAGAAAAAAACGGGTAAAAGATTAGAAAAGAAAAGTGTGAGTTTATGGCTGGGCAAGTAAACTATTTAGGATTCATCATAGACAAAGATGGGGTACGTGTTAATCCGGAAAAAGTTAAACCAATATTATCTATGCCTCATCCAACCAATGTCTCTGAGCTAAAATCGTTCCTGGGCATGGTAAATTTTTATGGAAAATTTATTAAAAACTTGAGTACACATACCGCACCATTTTATGAATTGCTCAAAAAAGGAAAACATTGGATATGGACTAACACACACAGATTGGGTTTTAATAAAATTAAAAATCTTTTATGTAGCACCTCGGTACTGACGCACTTTGACATGTCTCTGGAGAGCATAGTGACATGCGACGCCAGCTCGCGCGGCCTGGGCGCGGTGCTGGCGCAGCGCGCGCGGGACGGCAGCGAGCGCGTGGTGGCGTACGCGTCGCGAGCGTTAACGGGTGCGGAGTTGCACTATAGCCAAATTCATAAAGAAGCACTCGCTATCATTTTTGCAGTAGACAAGTTTCACCAATATGTGTATGGTAGGAAGTTTACTTTGCGGACCGATCATAAGCCGCTCGTCACAATATTTGGGCCAAATGCGGGGATTCCTAACACTGCGGCTAGTCGTTTACAGCGGTGGGCTATCAAGCTATCAGCTTACGATTTTAATATCGAGTATATTCGTACGGATAAAAACACGGCCGACGTTTTGTCGAGACTTATTAGTAAACATAAGGAAGCGTCCACAAACGAAGAATTAACTACACCGGAACAAACGTACTTACATTTTGCGGCGGAAGCGTTGTTGCTAGATTATCAAATACTAAAAAAAGAAACGGCAAGTGATAATATACTAAGCAGAATAACTAGATACATCAACGACGGTTGGCCGGCCGATGTAGAAATAAAAGAATTAAAACCGTATTTTAATAGAAGAAAAGATCTTTATATTGAATTAGGATGTATAATGTGGGGACATCGGGTACTCATCCCTAGTTCATGTAGAAGTAAAGTAATAGAAGAACTTCATGAAAGTCACATGGGTATAGTAAAAACAAAGTCGCTGGCGCGTAGCTATGTGTGGTGGCCCGGCGTGGACGAGGCCGTAGAGGCAGCGTGCCGCGCGTGCGCTGTGTGTGCCGCGGTGGCGGACGCGCCGCCCGCGCACGCGCCCTGCGCATGGCCATGGCCTGACCGCCCGTGGACCAGGATTCATTTAGATTTCTTAGGGCCGATTGCTGGCAACACTTACCTGATAGTAGTGGACGCACATTCCAAGTGGATAGAGGCCATTAAAATGAATAGCACCACAGCACAAGCAGTAATAAAAGAATTACGTGATATGTGGGCGAGATTAGGCTTACCAAAACAGGTAGTTAGTGACAATGGACCTCCATTTTTTAGCGCGGAATTCAAACGTTTCTTAAATAACAATGGTATCGAACATGTTTTCTCAGCCCCATATCATCCAGCTTCAAATGGAGCAGCTGAAAATGCCGTCAAATTATGCAAACGGAATATTAAAAAGGCTATAAAATCTAAAACTGATATTCATGCCGCGATGTGTCGATTTCTATTAGCGTATAGAAACACACAGCACTACGCAACCGGGGAAAGCCCCGCAAAAATGTTGTTAGGACGTAACTTACGCATGCGTCTGGATTGCTTGAAACCAGACCAAAAGAAATTAGTAACAACGCGACAGAAGCAGGCAGAAGCAGTAGCTGGGGGTGCGGTTAGGCATTTCAAATCAGGGGACAGGGTATGGTACAGAGATTACCGTAGCGAGGATAAGTGGTTAGCAGGAACAGTTATAGGCAGAAGGGGGAGTACAGATTATAATGTTGAATCGACCAATGGAACTGTGGTACATAGGCACATTGACCAATTAAAGTTAAGATTATTGTCTGAGGTAACTGAAAAGGCTGAAAGAACACGAAATATAATCGAATGTGCTGACCGTCGACCAGTTCTGCCTGTTAAGCGGTCTCGCCCTTCGCTGGTTTTCCCACGCCGCGCCGCTGGTTTTCGTCGCTGGTCGTCGTCGCTCGTCGTAGAACTGGTCGACGGTCAGCACATCCGATTATATTTCGTGTTCTTTCAGCCTTTTCAGTTACCTCAGACAATAATCTTAACTTTAATTGGTCAATGTGCCTATGTACCACAGTTCCATTGGTCGATTCAACATTATAATCTGTACTCCCCCTTCTGCCTATAACTGTTCCTGCTAACCACTTATCCTCGCTACGGTAATCTCTGTACCATACCCTGTCCCCTGATTTGAAATGCCTAACCGCACCCCCAGCTACTGCTTCTGCCTGCTTCTGTCGCGTTGTTACTAATTTCTTTTGGTCTGGTTTCAAGCAATCCAGACGCATGCGTAAGTTACGTCCTAACAACATTTTTGCGGGGCTTTCCCCGGTTGCGTAGTGCTGTGTGTTTCTATACGCTAATAGAAATCGACACATCGCGGCATGAATATCAGTTTTAGATTTTATAGCCTTTTTAATATTCCGTTTGCATAATTTGACGGCATTTTCAGCTGCTCCATTTGAAGCTGGATGATATGGGGCTGAGAAAACATGTTCGATACCATTGTTATTTAAGAAACGTTTGAATTCCGCGCTAAAAAATGGAGGTCCATTGTCACTAACTACCTGTTTTGGTAAGCCTAATCTCGCCCACATATCACGTAATTCTTTTATTACTGCTTGTGCTGTGGTGCTATTCATTTTAATGGCCTCTATCCACTTGGAATGTGCGTCCACTACTATCAGGTAAGTGTTGCCAGCAATCGGCCCTAAGAAATCTAAATGAATCCTGGTCCACGGGCGGTCAGGCCATGGCCATGCGCAGGGCGCGTGCGCGGGCGGCGCGTCCGCCACCGCGGCACACACAGCGCACGCGCGGCACGCTGCCTCTACGGCCTCGTCCACGCCGGGCCACCACACATAGCTACGCGCCAGCGACTTTGTTTTTACTATACCCATGTGACTTTCATGAAGTTCTTCTATTACTTTACTTCTACATGAACTAGGGATGAGTACCCGATGTCCCCACATTATACATCCTAATTCAATATAAAGATCTTTTCTTCTATTAAAATACGGTTTTAATTCTTTTATTTCTACATCGGCCGGCCAACCGTCGTTGATGTATCTAGTTATTCTGCTTAGTATATTATCACTTGCCGTTTCTTTTTTTAGTATTTGATAATCTAGCAACAACGCTTCCGCCGCAAAATGTAAGTACGTTTGTTCCGGTGTAGTTAATTCTTCGTTTGTGGACGCTTCCTTATGTTTACTAATAAGTCTCGACAAAACGTCGGCCGTGTTTTTATCCGTACGAATATACTCGATATTAAAATCGTAAGCTGATAGCTTGATAGCCCACCGCTGTAAACGACTAGCCGCAGTGTTAGGAATCCCCGCATTTGGCCCAAATATTGTGACGAGCGGCTTATGATCGGTCCGCAAAGTAAACTTCCTACCATACACATATTGGTGAAACTTGTCTACTGCAAAAATGATAGCGAGTGCTTCTTTATGAATTTGGCTATAGTGCAACTCCGCACCCGTTAACGCTCGCGACGCGTACGCCACCACGCGCTCGCTGCCGTCCCGCGCGCGCTGCGCCAGCACCGCGCCCAGGCCGCGCGAGCTGGCGTCGCATGTCACTATGCTCTCCAGAGACATGTCAAAGTGCGTCAGTACCGAGGTGCTACATAAAAGATTTTTAATTTTATTAAAACCCAATCTGTGTGTGTTAGTCCATATCCAATGTTTTCCTTTTTTGAGCAATTCATAAAATGGTGCGGTATGTGTACTCAAGTTTTTAATAAATTTTCCATAAAAATTTACCATGCCCAGGAACGATTTTAGCTCAGAGACATTGGTTGGATGAGGCATAGATAATATTGGTTTAACTTTTTCCGGATTAACACGTACCCCATCTTTGTCTATGATGAATCCTAAATAGTTTACTTGCCCAGCCATAAACTCACACTTTTCTTTTCTAATCTTTTACCCGTTTTTTTCTAAAATGTTAAAAACGTTTTCTACACTTTTTAAATGTGATTCTACCGACTTACTTTTTATTAAAATATCATCATAGAAAATGACTACGTCCTTGACATTTTTAAAGAGATTCATCATAAACTTCTGAAAAATTCCCGGACTGGAAGAAAGACCGTACACGAGACGGTTATATTTAAATAGTCCCCTATGCGTATTTATTATTGTATAATTCCTTGAAGTTTCATTTAAAACCAATTGATTATATGCCTGTGACAAGTCCAACTTCGTAAAGTAATGGTTACCGGACAAGTTACTGAATAAATCTTCAACTTTTGGTACTGGGTACCTATCGACCAATAATGCCTTGTTAAGGGTTACCTTGTATTCCGCACATATACGTATCCCACCGTCCGCCTTCCTCGCTATGACTAGCGGCGTGGCCCAGTCGGCCCGGTCAACGGGCTCGATGACGCCGGCGCGCAGCATGGCATCCAGCTCGGCGTCCACCCGCGCGAGCAGTGCGTACGGTATCGGGCGCGCGCGACAGTAGATTGGCTCGGCTCCATCCCGCACGTACAGCTTCACCTCTTCACCCGTGTATTTGCCCAATGTGCCGTCGAAAAGCCGCTCATGTCTGGATATAATATTGTTAAGCATTTTATTTTTGCAAACGACAATGTTATTAATAGTATTACACTTAGTAAATTTAGGTAATTCGATATTTAATTCTGACAACCACTGTCTACCTAACAAACTTGTGGTACCTTTATTGATAACATATAAATCTAACTTTTTTATATTATTCTTACATTTGACATAGGTCTCTAAGAACCCTATAGGTTGAATAACTGAACCATCATAAAACTTTAATTTTAATGTGCATGGTTTTAACTTTAAATCTTTAAATTGGTTTATATATGTCGATTTGCTTATGCAGGATAGCGCTGATCCTGTATCTACTTCCATATCTAACAATTTGTTATTTACAGTAAGTGTCATACACACCGGTTTATAATTCGTTAATGACATTTGGTACATAGCTTGATTGTCGTCGTCTTCATACACGTCGCCATCTTCCACTGAGGCTCCCGCTGGCCTAGCTGGCTCGCTCAGCCAGTACGCCGCACCGGCAGCGTTCGAAGCCCGCTCGTTGGCACGGTTGCGCCCCCGCGCACCCCGCTCCGCAGCTCCGCCCCGCCTCGCGCCTCTGCCGCGACTCGGACCGACCGCTCGACCTCTGTTTGTCCTTTCCCGCGGACCGTTGACGTTTGAATTTGAAATCCGTAGATCGTATTCTTTTTTTAGGCATGCCCTTCGCAAATGTCCCAATTTTCGACTATAACTGCACTCGAAATCCTTATACTTGCAGTTATATTTCTGATGACTATCATCGCCGCACGCTGAACATTTTCCCATACCCAATTTGTGTATGTTCTCGCCAAGTTCTCGTTCCGACACTTGTTCCCGCGATCCCTCTACGGCCCCGGCATCCCGCTCGGCTGCCTCCAGAGTATTGGCTAAAGTCAGTGCCTTCCTGTAGTCCAGACTATCTTCTACGAATAATCTTTGGCGAATGAACTCACTCCGCAATCCACACACGAACTGATCCCTTAAGTTCTCCTCCAGGGTGGTCTTGAACTCACAATAGCGAGACATCTTTTTAAGATCCGCCAAGTATTCCGCTATCGTTTCTCCTGGCAATTGGCGTCTTTGACGAAATCTGTACCTCTCAGCCAGAATAGACGGTTTCGGCTGCAAATGTGCTTGTAGTAGATCCACTGCATCCTTGTACGAGAGGTTTGACGGTTTTTTTGGACTCGCCAACGTTGCTAACAGTTCGTAAGCTTGTTCACCGATCAATGCTATGAGTGTTGGCAATTTCAAATCTTCCGTTATTTTGTTTGCAACGAAATACATTTCAATGCGGTCGACATACGCTGACCAATTGCCGTTTTTAATGTCAAATTCGCGCACTTTTCCCACTGACATTCTGTTTCAACCACACTACACACTTCTTAATAAGTTCTGTAATTATTTGTACTTTTGGATATATAGTCCATAATCCTCGTCGCCAAAGTATTTTTATAGGACTATTAAAGTTAAAAAGTATCAATAAGTTTTATGAGCAAAATGGATTTAAAGACTTGTTTTTATTAAAACTTTACTGAGATGCACAAAATGTTTGTTGAATCTAAAAAATCAGTTCTCCATTTAATTACTAAGTGCAATTTTACGAGCAATAAAAATGGCTTTTAATTAAATAGGAAGAATTTTATTTTTCTTGGATTTTTTATATCAGATGGCTTTTTTAGTTTTTTTTAGGTTTTTATTTTTATTTTGTAAGTTAGTTCTAATTAGGTGTATATGTATAAATAGTTAGTTAATATTAAAAAAGAAACTGGACAAGTGCGAGTTGGAGTCGCGTTCTGACGGTTCAGTACAAACTTACCTATATAAATAGTTTAATTTCCAAATGAAGTCTTGAACATTTTTCCGAATAGCAAAAAAAGGTTTTTTTTTGTGACGTGACAATTGACAAAATTTATTTCTATACATGTGGTTTAATACTTTGCTCAGTGCCAAATTTCAGGAATCTGAGTCAAGCGGAAGTATCCTATGAATTTGATTCCCTTAAGAGTGGCGAAATACATGTTTTTGCGACATAAACGGCCGTATATTTATTTGTCGCTAACTCACAAGTTTGATTTTTCGCAGCTTCAAACTGCAACCCTTTTGAAGAAAATGGGCTATGCATTTCCCATAGTGTAGGAGATGTAGTCACACCTTGTTAGAGTAACTCTTTTAGCCGACTGCAACCCTTAGTTTTTATTTCAACTCGATACCTCAACGCATTCCCGACATAAAGGATCTAGACAGATAGACAAAGAGACAAACGGACAACCAAGTGATCCTTCAAGGATTCCGTTTTTTTTCCTTTTGAGGTACCTTAATAACAAAAACAATAACGCAAATAACACTTGAATTTTCACAGAACATAATATACCGCTTTGTGTACCAACATTTAATACAAAATTACAGCACAAATATCATTTAAATTGAACATTTCCCAACACAATGATTAAGGGACGTATCACTCCCAAGAAATTATACAGCTCGCCCAATAATCGTGTAACAAAACACAAATAGAACGTTGTAAACGCGCCATTAATACATTCAGATTATTATTTCGAAGTCGATTTGCATGAAAACAAAAAGAAAGTGACTAGGGGCAGACCGCGAAAATTATTTCCGCTCCTAAAAAATAAGCGGGGATTTTACATAATTCACGGAGTCGAAAAGTCCGTTGCCGCATTATTTTTTTTGACCGTGGACGGTATTATCCGGATTTGAAGCTCTATTGTGTGGTGACCCTACGTTTTTCTGTCGGCGTTAGTTTTTTTAAGACGCAAGGATACTTTGATGGCATTTTTAAAAGTTTTTAGTGGAAAAATACAGTTTGTTAATAGCTTTTGCCTGCGACTATATCTGCGTGAAATTTACATAATTCACAGAGTCGAAAAGTCCGTTGCCGCATTATTTTTTTTTGACCGTGGACGGTATTATCCGGATTTGAAGCTCTATTGTGTGGTGACCCTACGTTTTTCTGTCGGCGTTAGTTTTTTAAGACGCAAGGATACTTTGATGGCATTTTTTAAAGTTTTTAGTGGAAAATGTGTTACCTATAATTGACTATGCTGATGTTTGTTACTCCGATCTTTCCCAAGAACTTCTAAACAAATTGGATCGACTTCTCAACAACTGCATTCGTTTCATATTTGGGCTTCGTAAATATGATCACATTTCTTCCTTTCGTTCTCAGCTTAAATGGCTGCCTATCCGCCACAGGAGATCCCTCAGATCCAGATCATTTGCATGCTTTTCACCATAATTAACGATCCTTGTGCTCCTGATTATTTAAAACAGTATTTTAAAGTGTTGGGCAGTTCTCATAATCTTAACCTTCATGCATCCAAAAACTTGCTTCTTCATATTCCTCCTCATCGTACTGGTTTTATGTCTAATTCTTTCGCTGTTTCCACCATAAAGCTCTGGAATGTGCTTCCCCTAGACATCAAAAAGGCCAAGAGTAAATTTTCCTTCAAGCGTAAAATTCGGAACTACTACATGAAGTCTTCTCAACCTTAGTTTGGTCTTCGTCAGAATTACTATTAAGTTCTCTTAATTATTTGTTATTTTTCATAGTATTTATAAGTTTATTATTTTAACATATATATGTATTTTATTTTATATAATTTGCTTATTGTTTTCATTTACAGTATTTGTTATTTGTTTATTGTGCAAACCTACCAAAGTGTTGTCTTTTTAACCCAAAGGTTGACTGGGAGAGAATGCCTTGTTGCATTAAGTCCGCCTATGTACCACTACTGTACATGAAGTTTAAATAAATAAATAAATAAAAATACAGTTTGTTAATAGCTTTTGCCTGCGACTATATCTGCGTGAAATTTACATAATTCACAGAGTCGAAAAGTCCGTTGCCTCATTATTTTTTTTTTCACCGTGGACGTTATTATCCGGATTTGAAGCTCTATTGTGTGGTGACCCTACGTTTTTCTTTCGACGTTAGTTTTTAAGACGCAAAGACTTCAAGATTTAAGACTGTCTAGTAAAAAATTAAAATGACACTATACAGTCGTAAAAATACATAAAAAAATATAATAATTTCTATAATTTTTTGTCAGAAAAGCGATGTTTTCCGTTAGATCTATGTAAATAAACGAGACGATTAATGTTGCCCCAAATTCTTCAACTTGCCAACTACGAACGTCAAGTTTAATCCTTATTTGAGTCGAATAAATTAAAACTGACAAAGTAGGTGAGGGAAGTTCAAAAAACCTTTTATATTTATTGCAAAAGTTTGGATGTGATTTGAATAATTATTTTAAATTTAAAACCGTCTGCCAACTGATATTATGCATTGAGTTTAATGTTTAAAATTAATGAAATACACGGAGGTGAGATTTACGATATAAGTTTCAACGAGCCCGTTTTGTTTGGTTAGTTGCGTAGTAATTGTGTTTAACCAAACATTTCTAACACATAAAGTTTGAAGAGGCTGTTACACAGTACTTTCTTAATATTTATATACCTACCCTTACCTTATATTAAAATTATTATAACTAATAATAATAATTTTTATTCAGTCAAAACACCTATTTTTACAATAATTTAAAATATTGAACGCAAACAAGTTACATAGAAAATGAAACATAATCAAATACATTAAAATCAAAACAATTAAACAAAACTAATAAAATAAAATCAAATTAAATAATTTAAAATAAAATTTAAAAACTATCTTTTTCAATATAATATTATTTTTCTCTTTATTTATCAATAAAACTTTCTTAAAAAATAATAATAAAAAAAAACATTGAAAAATATAAAAAACAGTATCCCACCGGTATCGGAAACAGAGTCAAGCTACCGGCGGTCAGGTTCCAAAATTATTATCATTAGGTATTAATAATAATAATTTAATTATTAAAATAATAATATTCTTTATTACGAGTAACAGTGAGACTCATTTAGTATTAGTAACAAATAAAGTTACAACTATGTTGGTGACACAAATACAACCACAAATTACATTAACACACAATAAAATAATAATAACTTCACTGAGATACTGGAGCAACGATTTACTTATATAGCAGTCCAGCTTCAAAAAAACTTTCACTGCTGTGCCCCGCAAATCTACTTATCAGAATAAAATTAAATTGTCTAATCTTCTATATATATAAAAATGACCCCCGTTTTCCGTTGTCACGACTTGGCATGAAAACGGCTTGACCGATTTGGCTGATTTTTTTTTGTTGTGATTGTTATTGTGAGGAGAAGGTTCTTATGGAAAAAAAATTAGGGTAGTGTAGGGTAGAGTAGGGTAGAGTAGGGTAGAGTAGGGTAGAGTAGGGTAGAGTAGGGTAGAGTAGGGTAGAGTAGGGTAGAGTAGGGTAGAGTAGGGTAGAGTAGGGTAGAGTAGGGTAGAGTAGGGTAGAGTAGGGTAGAGTAGGGTAGAGTAGGGTAGAGTAGGGTAGAGTAGGGTAGAGTAGGGTAGAGTAGGGTAGAGTAGGGTAGAGTAGGGTAGAGTAGGGTAGAGTAGGGTAGAGTAGGGTAGAGTAGGGTAGAGTAGGGTAGAGTAGGGTAGAGTAGGGTAGAGTAGAGTAGAGTAGGGTAGAGTTGGGTATAGTAGGGTGGAGTAGGGTAGAGTTGAGTATAGTAGGGTGGAGTAGGGAAGAGCGGGAGCGAAGCCGCGCGGGCAAAGCTAGTTGTTTAAAAAAATGCAATTATTAACTTTTGTCTATTTGTTGGTATATCTGACGGTCTGCCTATTGGTATGTCTTTCTTTCGATCTATCTGTCTGGTTTGGCACTTTCGCTGGTAAACAGCTGATGTAACAAGGAGTAACTTAGTAAAAATTTAGAAGAATTAGGATTAAATAAAAACGTGTTCCTACATGTAGCGACATCCACATAGATAATGCCACATAGGAACTAAAATTCAGAATCCTCAGAGTTCACGCGATTAGAACATAATTATACAAGTACCCGAAATCAACTATCGGGCAGTTGCCCAGACCAGACAATCTGTCTGGTCGGAGGATCCCTTTTTTTCAACGGCGGTATGTGGGTATTGTTCCGCATACTTGTAAATTTACAACTAGATACCAAACCTACTGATATATAAATCGTTATGATTTTGAAACATATTTTAAACACTTAATAGTTTTGAAATACTCTCGTCAGATAAGTCCTTATTGATGTGGTTGTTAATCCAGTCCAGAAAAAAATCATAATTGTAGAAACCCAAATATGGTACCGAGATAATCCATAATCCCTCAAAACTATTAATTTTTAATCCTCCCATTTAAATAAATATGAATTTTTCGTACCAACCATGCATTTTTAACATTTTCACTGCTGAAATACCCATCTAAGGTACCAGGATATCATAACTGAAAAGAGGATCAAAAATAAACAGCACTCATCTTTGATTGCGACACATTATTTGACAACCAAAGGAATCTTCCACAGACAGATGTGTTACAACTTCCAACAGTTCCAACATAGAAGAGATTACCTACAATGAAAGTATCTCGGCCACGCTTCCGAGGTACCAGGATAAAAGAAAGAGTAAGAAGTATAACGCAATGCTCTCAAACCAGACAGTAATGAGAACGCGTGAAGTCACTACATAACGACCTGTTTCAAACAAAAGACAAACACATATACGAAATTAAACCCTAAAGTTTGCAGGAAAAAGTTGAAATTGCTTTGTAGATTTTGAAACACAGACGCGTCTTTCAACGCTAATATGCGCCTTGGTTTTGCTTTTATTGTCGTGTGTACATAATTGTTGGTCTCAAAATGTACGATCGTTTTCAGACAATATGGCTAATTAGTTCTTGCAGTCGCATGAAAGAAAAAAGAAAGGAAAACTAACACAATATAATAGATTGCAAACATTTTCTGAACTATGAAAAAAAAACATATGCGCCACGTCTGTGCAAAACGGCTGAACGCTCAGTATAATGCCGTTTCCAGACGCAAAATGCGTCGATTCCGAATCACCCCGCATCCTCACACTCATGTGGACAGAATCCCGGTTAATTACGACCTGACCTGTCTTGAGAGCCTAGTCCTTTACTATCCACCCTCGCGCTTTCGTGAACTGGGAACCTCAAGTCAAGTTCGTGGCATTGGAACCAAGCGACGATGACATTCAGCTCCATAAGGGAGTTGTCGGTTCTGAAAAGCGTATGCTCCTGGAACGCAAAAGGCAACTTAACGAACATAGGTGTGGTTGGGCACGCCACAATTATGGCGGTAAGTCCCCTCTTTGAGGCGTGGCTGGAAAGACCTCACGGCGTCCTTACCTTTCGCATGACGCAGGTCCTCACCGGTTATGGCAAGTTCGGGAGGTTCCTGCACCGAATTAAAGCGGAAGAGCCGCCCGGGTGTCGCCACTGTGCGGAACGCCTGGAGGACACGGTGGAGCACACAGTCGAGGTGTGCCCTGCCTGGGAGGAGCATCGCCGTGCCCTCGTGGGGGCGATCGGCGGCGGAGACCTCTCGCGCCTGGCCCTGCTAGAAGGAACGGCGCGGGGTTTTTAGTCAGTAAGAGTCTGACACTATCTCCCGCTCCACCCAAGAGCGGGTTTTGTCATAAGATGATTTTCACCGTCGACAAAAAAAAAAACATAGGTGTGGTTTAAGTCAATAAAAGTCTGACACGCCCTAGCGCTCTACCTTAGGGCGAGAAGATATTATCTCAAATTAAAGTGATTTTTAAATCAAGAGTGAATAGATTACTTCTAGGTAAGCGTGCTAATTCGTCGACCAAATCGTTGCTTACCGTCAGGTCTGATAGTGATGAAACGCCTATCAATAATAATAAAATAAATAGGTATTATCATAGATAAAGTTGAAGGGTTTGTTTCCTTAAACGTACTAATCTTAAAATAGCTACGAAGTTTAAATTGAAGATTTGCTTTGATATTTGTCAACATAATTTTGTCACAGTAATTTTCTAAACAAGTAATGTTCGAATGATAGAAGTGCCTCTGTATTCACCTTAAATAAATGATTAGGAGAAAGGTTGTATCAGGTTTTTCCATTAGGAAATTCTGATTTGTCAGACCCCTGACGCAGATCTGACAGCCTGGAGTTAGGACTTGTACGCGTCTAATGGCGTTAGACAGGTACTTTTACATAATATTTTTTTTGTTTTCAAATCTGGGGCCTTAACCATCACGTGTCAAAATGTCAGTCGTGCGAGTATGAAAGAAGAATGATGCTATACACCCTTTACAGCTCCAGAGATAGTTGGGGTTTTTTTTTAAGTGAGAAAAGGTGGAGAAAGAGTAAAGTATAAACGAGGGCGAAGCCACAGGTAAAAGCTAGTTGTCAAATAAAGAAATAATAATAATAAATATTCTTTATTTCTCCCTAGACTAAACTTAATCTGGGTTTTACATATGTCTCGTTTTTATAATTAACAATATGAGGAACTGGTGTTTGGGGTAGGCATAGAAATTTTGTATTACATAGTCCCCACCCCGCTGAAGATAGAGTTTTTGTTTCAAACTTATGTTATAATTTATATATATATTGGTAAAAAGATTTGATAGTAAAAATGTAATGTAGGTATGTAAATGTTATAATTATAATGTAAAGAAGTAATTTAAATAAATCATGTATGTAACTTTTTATTCTCGCTTAAGTTGCAAGTCCCAAGTGAGAATAACTTGGTCTGTTGCGCTTTGAGAATAACTTAGCTTCTACATGTTTAACCAAGTGTAGTTTGTAGGTACAAGCGCTAAGTACAGTGCAGTTACCTCAAGTTAGTAGCAATTTTGGATAAAGTTAAAATAAGTAATTCCAGCGCCAGTGACTGAAAAGTTGAAAGGGAATCGTTTGTCTTGGTATGGTCATGTAAAGAGGAGGGATGAAAAGCATATTACTTAAACAGTTATGAGTATACATGTGGATGGGTGGAGAGGGAGAGGGAGGCCAAAGAAAAGATAGATGGATTGTGTGAGAAGTGATAAGAAAGAAAACGAAGTTAGTGATGATAGGTGACAGGACAGAATGGAAGAAAAAACCTGTTGCGCCGTTACCAAATTAAACGGAACAAGGGCAGAAAGATGATGATCAGAGTAGTTTGTGGCACACAAGGGGCAACTGCAGTAACACGGGCGAGTTTTAGTCAGTAAAATTCTGACACTCTTTCTCGATTTACCTACAAAAGGAGGATTGTTTTGACAATTACACAAAATAACTTAACTGATTTATAATTTCTTACTTGCTGATCCAGCGAACTTCGAACCGCCTAACAGTCAATGAATGTAGAGAATACTTTTTAGAAAAACATATTAACCGAATCATTGAATGGTTGAGACTAATATATTTGACAGTTGCTGTAATTTTTCCATGTAGGTACCTATTTGGATATGTTAATTTTATTTTTTTCGTATTTTTTTAAATCATATTAACAAAGCAAATAAAAAAGCAAAGACTATTAAAATCGGTCCAGCCATTCTTGAGATATAAGTTTTGCAACTAACCCAACTTTGTTTTATTTCTACAGATATTAATTTGTAATAATAAATAATTTTTGTTTCAGGTAACTTCAACATATTTCTGAACACCATTCAAGGTAAAATAAACTATTGTTATTACGCCAACATCCTGCATTAACAATATGGAATCCGGTATTTTCATAATGGTACTTATTTAATATATTTTACGGTTACATTATGAGGACCGTTCGGTAAACAAACAATAAATCTGCTGGTGGTTATCGTTATGGGGTAGGGAAGGGAATACATTATAGAGAATTTCTCATTTTCTCCGTTCTCCATAATCGACTAAGATTTTATGTTTGGAGATTCCTTGCATGATCGAATAAAAAAATTAGGACATCCGCAGAAGGATCAAGGTTTCCTACATAGCACGAAAAATTGGCAAACTAAAGGCCCGGTTCTACTAATCTCGTTCTTTTTTTAACCTCTAGAAATCCACAAATATAAGAGAAATCACCCTGAAAAGTTATTTTATTAAAATTTACCATATGACTAAATGCTGAGCAAAAATCCCCTCCCATAAGGTAGATCGATGACCAGGTGAAGGTCGTGGGAATTTGATGGACACAACACGACACTTAAAGGGTGGCCTATGTCCAATAGCAGACGTCTTTCGATTGAAATGACGATGATGATGATCGATCATGGGCATGAATAGGTAGTTGAATTATACCTAAATAATCTTACAAAATGTTTTATAATTTATACGTAAACCAACGTAGAAAATGTACAATGCGTCGCTAGTCGGCAGTCGCTACTATACTATCCCCGCATACGGGCCACAAAAAAACGAGAGAAGCCGCCGCAAAAAAACAGCTGTAGCGCGCGACAGCTTGTGGCCGGAGAAGCTTGAAGCGGCCAAAGATTTTATATATCCTACTAGTGTCTTCAAGCGTTTTTTGCGGTGGCACCACCGCACACGAGCCACAAAAAAGAGGCCGCCTCAAAAAGAAGCTTGACTGTCCCTGCCCACGGGCCTCAAAAGAGCGTTCTTTGGCTGCCTCAAAAAGAAGCTTGTAGCGGCGTCGCTACAAGCTTCTTTTTGAGGCAGCCTTTTTCTTGTGGCTTCTACTTTTTGTTTGTGGCCGCTCCTAGTGTTTTTTGTGGCGGCGTTTTTTTGAGGCCTTTGTGCGGAGACACTATGTGTCTGAAGGTTTCTAAAAAGTTTTCTTTTTCTGAATATACACAATAAATCTTTAAAATTTTATCTAAGCAAATCAAATTCCACCTTCAATACTCGGTCTCAACTTAGATTTCAAAGGATCGTCCAAAATTGGCTCTCGCTAAACCTAAAAGCTTTCGTTTTAAAAGATTCCAGAACTGACTCGGACTTCATATTGAGACGCTATTGAGCTCAGTCCGTTATTCGAATGATCGAAAATCCGATTCGAACACAATCGAATATCAAATCGTCTCGCCGAGTGGAAAAGAGTGGAATTTTCACATCACTAAACCGACGTTTTTCAACATTATTAGTGTTGGTAAATCATGATAGAGGCCATTTATTTTGTTTGAATTTATGATAATAAAGCTATTATATGCAACCTCATTGCATGACTGGAGCGAATTTACAAGTCCACAAAACGCCACTTAGTAAAATTAAATATGACCCGCCATCGGTTTTATTTTTAAAATAAAAATGTTACTGTGTGAAACCAAAAAGCTAAAGTTTTAGTTAGTAAACGTCTGTAACTGCCTCCTCCCTATTTGATGACCGTCATCATCATCATCATCATCATCATCATCATCATCATCATTTTAGCCGAAAGACGTCCAATGTTGGACATAGGCCTCCCTCAAGTGTCGCCATAATTACCGGTCCTGTGCATTCCTCAACCATCTTATTCCAACGACAATCCTTGATTGATAACATTCTGCCTCAAAAAAATGGGTGAAATAAAAATACAATATGGATGACACTTCGCTTGACCAAAAGGCTTTTACCAGAGATTAACATTTTTGGGCACCCTTCCAGTCCAGTCCACAGCCATGCGGAGGAAAATTTTGACGCCATATTTTAGCCAGGAGTTGCCTTTTATAGTTTGAACTTTTGTTTTTATTTTTCTTGTCCTATCTGATAAATAAATATGGATAAAGTAAAAATTCACAAAATGCATCATCAGAAAAAGGTTACGCACATACGAGCAATATGCAATGCACGTTCATCTACGCACATATCCAAGACAATCGTAAAATATGTCCAACTGTATTTTTTTTGGTAGGTATAGAATAAAAACTATGCCTATCTATCCATATACTTATATCTTTGTCTAAAATAAAATAACTCCCTTAATTTTAAATTACTCTGAAATTTTTATTTGTTACTATATGCACACAATATTGTAGAGGTGGTGGAGAAAAATAGTAGCCAGTCAAAACCCAATTTTGGGTTAAGCTTGTCAGTGTACATCGGCTGTCTTACTATTTATATTTTGTAAAAGTTACGTACCACAATAAAGAATTATATACGATTATATAAGTCATAAGAAAAAAGAAAAAAAAAGCGAAAATACAACAAAAACAATTTTATAATACTATATTCAAATGAATAAATTAACTACACGATACTCAAACAATTGGCTACAAATACATAAATAATTTATTGTAATGCAGTCACGCATACGTTTACGATTTTTAATAGAAATAATCTTACTGCAAAGACAATAATACTTATTATTTCCGATTCAGAACGGGTTCAGATTTTCTCACAAAAAGACGATTAAGAAAAGACCACATACCCCCTATGAACCCGCGTCACTTCAACCTCTGCTGAACCTCGAGGCTTTGAGGATGATTGATACATAAATATTGACCTAGCACCGACTTGTGTAAGCCAAGCTTCTGTTAATGGATCACTATCAGTTTAACTGATACGGATGATGTTCTAGCGGATGCATTAAGATGGAACTTAGGGCTAGCGTATATGGGAGAAGACGTGGCAAGGCTCAGTTTAGCGGTAGGTTGTTGAAAAGTTGCAAAGGGTTAAAAAAAAAGTCGTCTTGATAAACTAGTGCGCCTCACCATCAACGATTGTGTTACTGCTTACCATCACTAGGCACCACAAGCACACTAGCACGCACTAGACTAGTGGGAGCACTAGGCTTGGTTGCGATCCCACCAGACGGAGACTATATCAATTTTAAAAAAATATGCGCAGAAATTATTGGAAACACATTCACTAAAGAGAGCAATTCCCTGTTGGAGTCTATGCTTCCTGATAGTCTTTCAGACAAGAGTGATTATTCACTCGACAATACACCACAACACGATACACTCAGCGACACGGCTTACCTACAGGCAATCTATGTTGCTTTTAGGTAAACGGGGTCTATCGTCGGCCACATCATCGGTAACCACAGGTGCGATAGCTGTCATTTATGCAAGACTATCAATCAATAATAATAAAAAAAGTCTGTCACAAAGACAGACTTGATGTTAAAATCGAATACTATTTTTTAATTTTCTTTATGTATTGTTCTAATATTTGATTTTGGTAATTTTTATTGGGAAAACCAAATAAGTAGAAAACATTGTTCAGAAAAATAAATAAATCGGAAACGTCAACGACAAAACATAAACATTTTTCATTCTTTAATTGTTATGAAAATAACCTTTGTTTTTTAAAAAATGAATAACAAATTCTTATTAAATTTTCTTACAACCCAGATCAATCAAAATTACGCAGCTACCAACATATCACCAAATGTGCGCGTTTCCTTAAAATTTATGTTCCCCTCACTTAATCCCCTTTGGTTAATGCCTGCATCTTATGATTGAGTTAGTTCTGTTAAGTCCCATCATATCTTTGAGTACACGGATATGGCTCTGTTCTTGTTAGATAATGAATTATGATGGAATATACGGTATGTGTAGTAAAGCAGGACTTGTCGTAAAAAGTTTTGGGAGAATAGGGGAAGATCAAAGTAACAGCGGCCGAATGAAAGGAGAGACGACTGGAATGGGAGTGTGTGTGTGTGCTGACTTTAGGGTTGATTTAGAATACGTAGGTGACCATAAAACAGACAAACTGGTTATGTAAACTTTAAACGAGTGAAATAAAAACGAGATAAATTTCAATTAAACCGTTCACAGACACCTTTAAATAAATAGAATAGAATAAACTTTATTATACACCAAAATAGTAACAATAATAAATTATCAAAGTGCTATTCGAACTTCAGCTGCAGACTGCGGATGCAGGCAGCAAATGAGGCGGCTTAGTCCTTGCACACATGCACGATAAGCGCGTGGTGATGCAACGCCGGGGTGAAAGTCCACTACCGCAACAGGTCGAGGTATGGCGGACAGAGCTCCGGCGGGATGTCACGGTGAAATGGCGTCAGCGACTATCGCAACCCAGTGCTGGGCACGCCACAATTATGGCGGTAAGTCCCCTCTTTGAGGCGTGGCTGGAAAGACCTCACGGCGTCCTTACCTTCCGCATGACGCAGGTCCTCACCGGACATGGCAAGTTCGGGAGGTTCCTGCATCGGATTCGAGCGGAAGAGACGCCCGGGTGCCGTCACTGTGCGGAACGCCCGGAGGACACGGTGGAGCACACAGTTGAGGTGTGCCCTGCTTGGGCGGAGCAACGCCGTGCCCTCGTGGGGGTGATCGGCGGCGGAGACCTCTCGCGCCGGGCCTTGGTTCAGGCCATGGTCCGGAGCGAGGAAGAGTGGCAGGCGGTCGCCTCCTTCTGCGAAGCAGTAATGCTAGCAAAGGAGGAGGCAGACCGCATCAGGCAACGGCGCCCCCGCCGCCGCCGCCGGGATTCCGATCCCGATTTTCGGCCACCGTAGAAGCGGGCTCGCGGACGGCGAGCTATGGGTAGCTCGCTGTCCGATCGTCCGGTAACTGTCCGGACCGAGTCAAGGCGTCGACGGCGCGCACTGTTCCCGCGCGCCTCAAGGAGTTGTCAGCAACAGGAGGGGCCCATCTGGGTCGAAGCCTACCGGGGTCGGGGTTATCCGAAAGGAAACTAGAGCCCCGGTATGAAGGCTACCTATACCTATACCTATGAAGGCTAGAAGGGACGGAGCGGGGTTTTTAGTCAGTAAGACTCTGACACTGTCTCCCGCTCCACCCAAGAGCGGGTTTCGTCAATGATGATTTTCCCCGTCGACAGAAAAAAAAAATGAGGCAGCTTCACGAAGCCGGCTGCGGCTGCACAACTGGTCTTCTATGTAGTAGTATGAATTTCTGTGAAAACATTCCGAACGCGACTGAGGCTGCACGTACTGCTGCCGTATGTGCTGCCTGTACCTGCAGCCTGCAGCCGAGGTTCGAATAGCACCTTCAAGCTCACAAAAACATGACGATACTACTGCCGACTATTACGAATGTACTCGAAAACATGAAATTTGAAGGAGATAGTGGTGGTGATGGTGTAGTTGTAGTATCCAATGATTGCTTTGTGAACATAAAATAATTTAGGTTTTTTGTTTTCCATAATCCCTTAATTTCTCTTAGTAGCTGTAAGTATTCCACCGTAATCTTTCAGCCTTAATAATAAACCATGCGAAAATCTTCTTCAGAACAAAACTCCATTTAATCTCATTAAAAATAAAACTGAAATAAAAATCCTTTACCAACAAACAAAGATTTTATTTAAATTTTATTTTTCACACAATGGTAACTTAGCACAATGGCTGAACGCCTCTACCTGGAACAGTCATTTTAAAACAAAATCCTGTCGTGAATTGGGGGGAAGTCATTAAGGTGCCCTCAAAGCGTGCAATTAGGAATCCAGGACAGAATAGGACGTGAAATATTTGCTATATTGTGCTGAGACGAGTGATGTGTTGCATTATTTCTGTTGAACTATATTCTGGTAGAAAATATGAGGTTGGAGTTGGAAGTTCTTTTTTCGGGGTGAGTATGCGTACAAGTTTAAAGATATTTCAAGCTTGTAATATAGCTTTTTTTTACGGTGGGCAAAAATCATCCAATGGCAAACCCGATCTTGGGTGGTGCGGGTGATAGTGTCAGACTCTTACTAACTAAAAACCCACCCCGTTCCTTCTAGGCTTCATACTAGGGCACGAGCTCCCTTTCGAACAACCCCTGTCCCCAGTAGACTTCGACTCAGTTGGGCCCCTCCTGCTGCTGACAACTCCTTGAGGCGCACGGGAATAGTGCGCGCTGTCGACATCTTGGGTTAGGTCCGAACAGCTACCGGACAGTCGGATAGCGAGCTACCCATAGCTCGCCGTCCGCGAGCCCGCGTCTACGGTGCTTGTCATATAGCTGATAACTGAGACAATGGACGTTGGCCTATCACTGATCTCTGAGTGAGGAGTAACGTAGCAAACGTTTTCAAAGATATGAACATATAATAAATCTGTAGAAGTTTTTAGTTGTGCGCGCCTCACGTAAAATACACGGAATCGATGTAAGTTTTGTACATTGAAACTGTGTGTAACGTGATTTATTATTTAGGTTTTATTTCATCATGATCGGTAGACTATATCGAAAAATATACTACATTCATTGACTGTAAGGTGGCTCAAAGTTCGCCAGGTCAGCTAGTCTCCACTATTGTTGTTTGTTTATTGGAGGTAATCTCTGAAAAGTACTGGTCTAATTGCTAAAATGTTTTCACTGATTGAAAGCTGATTTAATTTTTAAATGACATAGACACAAAATTATATGTAAAAGCTCATAATAATTACAAAAACATATACAAATACTTACTCGTAATTCAATTAAATAAGTTTACATTGAATTACACCGAATAAGAAGTTTTGCACACAAACTCTCGTTTGAAAAAATCTATTTAAGGGATCATCATCATATCATCATCATATTATCATCATATCAGCCGAAAGACGTCCACTGTTGGACATAGGCCTCCCCCAAATGTCGCCACAACGACCGGTCCTGTGCGATTTAAGGGTATATAAATAATATATATATATATTCCACAACTATCACACAACGCCGTCTATTCCCAAGCTAAGCGAAGCTTGTGTTATGGGTACTAGACAACTGATAAACATACTTATATATTTCTAAATACATACATATTATAGATAAATTACAGCCAGACACAGAACAAATGATTATGCTCATCACACAAACATTTGTCCTGGGTGGGAATCGAACCCACGACCTCCGGCATAGCAGTCAGGGTCACTAACCACTAGACCAACAGGCCAGTCAAATCAAGTCAAATAGAATCTGTTAATACGTAATTCCTCACATGTGTATAAATAACATAGGATTAGTAAGGTTAAACTGTTGAAGATCAATCTGATAAAGTACCGCGCCAGACTAGATGTTTCCTCATCCAAACTTCGCTATCGGTAGGCTTGGATAAGCTTGAAGTTAAATTTATTAGGCCAACATTATTAGCAGTATCGTTTGGATTAAGAGCTAAATAAACTTAAACTAAATGTTTATACATACACTTTAAGAATCATTACTAACAATCGCCGACCCCAAATAGAAGGGATGATGATGATTATGATGACTAATCATCGCATAACGATTCCCCTATATTATTACACGTCTAAATGGTTGCATATTAGAAAATCATAACTTTCTCGAGCAAATTTCAAAAGAATAATAAACAAAATAACAAAATTGAAATGACCAAATGTTTTATTTAGAAAAATTTTAGATTCCCAATGTATGTGACATGAAATGAACGACTGATCAAAAGTTGCTAGATGTAATTTTAAAATATCAAATCATTACTAATCAAATTACATAATCACAAATCCCGAAGATCCATATCCTTGTACCTAAATTCGACTCGTTAAAATATCGAAATAAAATTTGATCTGTTTTATTTTGAGAAGTAGCGTTATTTTAAACTCTGTTGATTTGTACGTTGTTCTTTTGAAATTTGCTCAAGAAAGTTTTGATTTTCTAATATGCAACCGTCTAAATAGAGGCTATCTTAATTGTACCTAACATCATATATTTGATCATTTCCAAGAAGAGGAACTGGTTCCTGAGATTTCCACAAGCCACTAGGTATTCAAAATACAAATGTTAAAATGGACCTTTTTTGACATCTTTAAAAGCTTTCTTTTATCTTCAGAAGTTTTTTAAAATTAACGATATAATTATACAAACATAGAACTTTGTTATTGGCAATGGTAATGAGATTTTAATTATTGTTTCAAGTTCGGAAATGTACGCTATTAAGGAAGTTTATTATTACTGTGGCTTTTATATTTATATATGAAATTGTCTTCGTCTAGGACAAAAGCAGTTCGTTTATCTTAGTGTCTTTGAAGTGTTCATGCTTTTTGACCTGTCTCAAATCAATCCGTTCAGCTGTTTGAGCGTGAAGAAGTAGGAAACATACACAATCACAAACTTTTGACTTTATAATATTAGGATCGTTATATACACAAAAAAAAAGACTATACAGGGTTATTTGTAAAACACTAGCAACCTCTCAGGACTATGTTAATAACATCATAAATAAGAACTTTTGTTCTATGACTTTTTTAAAATGTATCATATTTTTGTTCATCAGATTTTTGTACAAAAATAAAAATAATAAAATTAATATTCTATATATTACGAATTTTATGCGAAGCAAGCGATTATATAATAGCGGAGGGGAGGGGGTTTAGTCAGCGGGGATGTTCGATGCACTAGCGTCGCGTTAAGCACCCCCGCCGAATAGAACTAGGAAATATTGAAGGATTGTTTTTGGTAAATTTATTATGTTTTGAAAAAAAAAACATAGAACAAAAGTTATTGTTTATGACGTTAGTAATACAGACCTGCAAGGTTGTTTACGTTTTACAAATAACCCTGTATATAAAATTTAAACTTTGGAATAAAGCAGCTTTCTTTGGGTGAAAAAATTGAAGCAATCGGACCAGTACTTTCAGAGATAACCTCCTACAAACCAGAAAACAAACTTTACCCCTTTATAATATTAGTGTAGATGAGCTCCATCATAATAAAGAAATCAAGTTACAAATTTGTGTATAAACTGTCTTCAATACAGCGCAATTTCCAAGCGAAAATGTCACCTTACCCTACATGATGGTATTACCCTAGTAACTGTAGTTTATCGCCTTATTAAAATCTCTAAAATATCCGATTACCGCGGCTAATAGTGTCGTTCGTCGTAGTTTTTTGCCAGCCTGCCACCATGAGATCTGGAGGACAAAATTACTCAATATAAAATAATGGATGATGTGATGTTTCAAACTCACCAGCCACTATTTACCTCTTTTATATCCAATGATTTCTGTCGCTTTTGGGTGGAGCGAGAGTGTCTGATTTTTACTGACTAAAACCCACTCGTTTTTTCCTTCTTTGGTTTGCGTTCCAGGGCTCCAGGGGTTAATTTTCACACAACTCATGGCCCCAGTAGGCTTTGACCCTGCTGGGCCACTACGATACTATTTACTTCTTGTGGGTGCTAGAGCCTTGAGAACCTATAGAATCGGCAGTACACGATAATATATTTTGTATTAAAATAATATATTTTGATAAAGCTATTTATTAGCTACTAAAATTTGAGTCTGGTTTTACGCCCCTCCAAGGCCTGCGCCCTGTGCCTCTGTACCGCTGGCACTGGGCCCTAGTTACGGCACTAGTTTGAACAAGCTTAGTGCGAGTGGTCACGCTATAGATTTACAAGGGACTGCAAGTGTGTTGATATTTTGTTTATTTTGGTAGTTAGATTTTGTCGGTTTATAATCTTTTATACGATCGACCAAAGGGACTATTTAATGGCGTAGTATTTAATTATATAAGATAAGATATTTATTTTGTAAATATGTGCAAAAAAAGCAGCCATATTTAACCAGAAGGCATGCAAAAGTACAAACTACACGGCAGATTTTGAGTACGTACATTAAATAAAATAGAAATGAGATTAAATGAAATAAAAAAATTCATAAAAATGACATAAAGCAAATATTAACAATGGTTTAAAATAGAAATCAAATAAAACAAAAAATTTAAAATGCCAAAAGAATTAAAAAAAATTAAAGCATGTCATAAAAATCAAAACAAAATAAAACTTCAAAATGTTACCAAAATTAAATTAAATAAAACAAAAAAAGATTAATAAAATATTATCGATAATAAAGAATAATGTTAAAACCCACAGTCACAGTAAAAAGTAACAGACAATTAATTAATTAAATGTTTTTTACATACAAAAGTGCAGAGGCAAATTTACTTACTTTATTAACTTTTGGGTGATGTAGAGAGAAATTGTGATATTCGCTTAGGCGCTATAAAAGACAGAGAAAAGGAGAAAGCAAATACTAATAAACTATAGATACGAAAAATTGATACAAATCGACCATTGGAAAAAATACCGCTGTAATGATAAGCTGCCAACTTCTTACGAATTAGCTCTCGAAGTTTTATCTGTTAAATAGCTATCAGAAAACTATATAAATTCGATTTTGTGTACAGAACTGTAGTTAGGTATCGTAAATATTACGTTTAATCGTATTAAAATTATATTATACATTTCACTATCGTTGATAAAAAAAACGCAATATTTAACGACGCCATTTTAAGAATCTCGACGTCACGTGACAAATAGTCATATCCGAACAAGTTCAGTGCGAGTGGTCACGCTACGCAGATTTACAAGGGAATGCACGTGTGTCGATATTGGTTTACGTTGATAGAAAGGTTACTATCGTAGGGTTACAATCGTACTTTGCCAAAAAGCTTTTTACACTGTAAAGGACTATGTTGATGACGAAAAGGCTTGGGACTGACCTGCTTCAGTACCCTCTAATTCTTAAAACATAACTGTTGTAATTTTTTTATTTTTTTTTTGTTTTAAATTGTGTTTATTATTCATTTTTTTATTCATTTTGACATTAATGTTTAGTTTTTACAATTTGACATTGTAATATTATTTTATTTTACAATTTGACATTGTAAATTATTTTATTTTACAATTTGACATGTTATATTAAATAATTTTTATTATTATTAATTTTTGACATAAATATTTACTTTGTAAGTATTACAATTGTAAAAATTAACTTTCTTTTTATTATTGTGAATGTGAGGACTATGTTGGTTACTTTTTTATTACTCGTAACCGTTTGTCTATCAATTTGAGTATTTTCTGCGGCCTACCCAAATGTCCTTTCATTGGTATTATTCGTCAAGTCGTTGAGCTCCTTAGTAGTCTTGAGTTGAGCTTTGGGAATACTGACAAATGCTTACACTGATTGGACGGGTCCACTCAAATCTGTATGGTTCTTTCTTCAAAAGACCATCTCAGATTAATCGGCATGGTTCTCATGTGATTTGACCATTACATAATTATTTACTGTATGGACTTTAAACGAGACTGACCCCTGAGTTTGTTTCGGTGTTTCTTCTCAGAGTAGTCAGCTAGGAAACACCGGCCTCATCTAGCTTAAACAGACGAAAAAAAAATTGACGTGTAAAAGTGTTTTTTTAAACCTATTTACAAAAATAAATATCATTTATCATTTAGGGACTTTTTTCTGTTTTAGTGTAGTGCAGAAATATACTAAAAACCTTATTGAGAGGTACATATCTGTGCGAAATTTAATCAAAATCAGTTATATAAAATATCACAAGGAAACCGAAACATCATAAGAAAAAATTCGAATGTCAAATGTCAAAAATTCAAATTGTCGATTCTAAAAATTCAAATTATAATTTTTGATATTTTGAAATTCAAAAATCCAAAATGTCAAAAATTCGAATTCGAAGACTGGGCCGTAAATCACCACGCGACACTGCCGA
This sequence comes from Mythimna lalbum, assembly GCA_949319445.1. Classification (NCBI taxonomy): domain Eukaryota; kingdom Metazoa; phylum Arthropoda; class Insecta; order Lepidoptera; family Noctuidae; genus Mythimna; species Mythimna lalbum. The sequence continues at coordinate 16,491,148 of OX439358.1, read as the reverse complement.
GTCCCAGCTGTGGGAAAATTATAAGGCTGATTATACTATATATGTATCACACTTCTAAATACATGTTCCATATATTTAAAAACTGATCGGTCAACCAAAAACCTCATTACCTACTGCTGTTAACATTTTCGCTAACCACGTTCAAACCAAGTCACGTGACAAATGGGTATGTTTATATAAACTCAGTACGAGTGGTCACGCTACAGATTAACGATATTTGTTTAGGTTGTTATTTTTTTGTGGGAATAATCCGTTTCGCCATTTAAAACCACTCCTAAAATCCGGAAACAACAGTGTGAAAAGTGCAGACTCAACACAATTCGACGATTCGTAGAGAACTGAATCAACTGACTTGGATTCCGCGACGATATCAATCAGACAAGAACAGTGGAGGAGTAAGAAAAACGTGATCTTTAGTTCAAAGTTAGAAAATCTCAGTGGCTTACGTTTTTTTTTATTGTTGATAGGTTACGCGCTTGACCACTATCTCACCTGATGAAAAGCGACGATGCGGTCGACAATGGAACGCGCTTACCTAGAAGAAACCTATTCACTCTCGACTTAAGGGTTGTAGCTATCAGGAAACACAGACTTTGGCAAGGAATTCCACTCCTTAGCACGCACAATGAATGTGTTCCCAAAATTACGTAGGGCAAACCCTTTGGTTTGCTGTGATGACTATCACAGCAACCCAAACAAAAAAAGGCAGTCGATCCATGTAACATTCTAATATTCAACTGCACCCGGTTAGACTGGAAGCCAACCCCAACATAGTTAAGAAAAAGGTTTTGAATTAACCTTTTGTTATTAATAGACAGAATTAGGGTAAATTTCCATAGAAGCGAAGTTAAGCGGAGTGAAGCAGAGAAGAGCAGCCGCAAAAGAATCTTCTGAAAAAGCTTGCGCACTGGTCAGACCCCGCCCAGGGACCTTGAGGCGAAATCACTCGCGACACTGCACTAATGGTCCGGACAGGCGAAGACACAGGTCGAGAGACGTGTGTAGCGATAGGATATACTGCACCAGTCAGGTTTCCATTACTACTCCGTCCTACCTTGCAACGTTACAGCTGGAAGGAGTGGAGCGGAGACGAGCAGTGAAAAGTGGCAAGTCTTTCCATTGAAGCATAGCGGGCCGAGTGGAGTAGAGCTACCCTCGGAACCGTGCTCTCCGCTCGGCACCACCGCCTACTCAACTCCATTCTATCTGGTTCGTGGTCGCGTGTTCATTTGTTTTTTTTGAAAGTCCGCTCAGTTACACTTTGTTCCAATTACTCTGTTTTCACTGATGTGGAGTTGAGATTTCGAGCACTATGATTGGCCAATTCACAATCTGCTCCTCTTCTGACCCCACCCAGCTCCGCGTCAGTTTAGTTTCCTTACAGCAGCTCTATTAGCAATGGTAACCGGATCTTTTAGAGATTTTAATAAGGCGATAAAGTATTATGACTACGATCATATCATAATATAAGGAAGATCATTTTGCTTGGAAATTATGCTGTTGTGAAGAAAATACTTAACTTTGTAACTGGATTTCTTTGTTCATTATGATGTTGTTTAATGAAAACGAGGAGTCTTGTCAAGTCAAGGTAAGTCACCCATCCACAATCTGACCTCTTTAAATGTTGCTTATCCTTAGAGTTTCAACCACGCAGCTGTTATTATTCTAACCACGAGCTACTTTTTTAATTACCAAATACTAAAATAAAATTTCAAGAGAAACGTTGTTTTTACTACAATCTGATAAAGTTTTTGATTATTTTTAAGTTAATGGCTTAATTTTAACTGTTTATTGCCTTGTTATTTTTATTACAGGCAGACGCCTGGTTTAATAATTTTGTAGGAAATTAGGTCCCTACTCTAATTTTATGGCTTATAATTATTTTGTACGGCAGAGAGAAACCTGTAGTACCGACATTATAATTATTAAATTCTCAAAGCCATTACTTTATTGGCCAGGCTTATTTTTTGTTTATTTTTTAAGTAATGTGGTACTTTTAAATCTAATTTGGAGTTGAGGTGAGAAAGTACTTCACGCCGGAACAGCTGCTCTAACTTTATCAAGCGCAATTTCGATCGTGTATGGAGTCGAGTGCGGCTCTTGTCTTTGGAACTTATCTGCCTGATAACTACCAGCTTGATGCGCTTGTGTGAATTGAGAAACGAACCAAAAGGATAATTGGCAATAATGCAGTCGTCTAGTCAAAGCTTTAAAGACTTGAGCATCGATCGTCATTGAGTTGCCAGCCTGAATTACACAACTTAATTCTGCCACGCCCGTACCGTCACTGTACCACCAGACGTATTGAAATGCTACCGCTCCTTTGTAGATAGTTAAAAACCCCACCCATGAGAACAAAATATTTTGTCAGTCATTTATTGTCCATACAGGTACAGAGTGAATTTCTCTATCGAAATCTTCATCATTCTTCTGATAGCTATAATCTTCCAACTTTCAGTCAAGAGTGAAAAGTTTTTTCAAGGCAAGCATGCTCCATCTTCGACCACATCATCGCTTGGTATCTGGAAAGATAGAGGTTTAACGTGAAACTATCTAAAATTATATAATCTTCTTATATATACAAATCAATTGCTGTTTGCGGTTTGACCGATTTGAAAATTAGGTTTTGTTTGCTCTAATGCAGGGGTGGTTCCAAAAATAATGCACGCATGACGTCATGCGATGGGTGAACGCACGTGCGCTTGTTTAATGCAGCGTTGGCCCTAAAAGGGCTGCACAACACAAAGAACAACTGAAGGAACACCGGTTATTTTTACTTAACAAACGTTTAACTGTCTCTCAAGCTCTGTACTGAAAGAAGATATTTAATGATTTTAAATTAAAAAATTGCTGCGTGAGTGCGCCACGCAGTGGGTACCTACAGAGGGAAAGCACCGTCGAGGCCGCCCTAGAAAGAGGTGGTGAGATGATCTGGACGCGTATCACGAGGACTGGTCCGAGACGGCGCGGGAGAAGAATATCTAGAAAGACTTGGGGGACTTGGCCTTTACCCGGCAGTGGGACAGTAATGCCGAGGAAAAAAAATACAAAAAAGAAACAAGAGGACATTGGAGAAAGTTTCCTTAGAACGGACCCAAAATATTCTCGTTAAGTAAACAAAGTTTTCCTTTATAGAAACAGAAGTAGGCTACAGATTACTCTAATCTATAGACTTCTAGGTATGGAAGTAATTAATGTTCGTCTACAATAAATAATTTCGTTTTCATCGTAATAACTCAGAAGTCTAATTAGAATTTATCCTAATTAGGTTTCAACAAAATCACTTTAATTCGTAATCCGGTCGAGTTTGCAGATATTTCTGAAAGTTTTGACTTGTTCCAGTTTACTAATTAAAAGGTCCTATCTGTCTTCTATGGTTATAATTTATTTTTGCCAAGCTGTGGGATTGTTAGAAAGGGGGACCAATCCCACAGCTGGGGATAGGCTTGGCTTGGGCAGGGTAGGGGGTTCCGCTACCCTGGAACATAGTGAGCAACTGAAGAGATATATCTCGACGCTTGAAAGGCAAAAAATACTAAACGACATTGAGCAAACTTTACAGGAGAGTAATATAAAGTTATTTTTTTTTAGAAAAAAAATTTGTTAAAAAACACGAAATAGTTGGATTTAGATATTAATAATATAATAGTAGTATCATGATGTTAATGGTATCTAAATATCTATAATTAAGTGCCACATCTAATAAATTTTTTATTCGTATATTCATGTTGTTTGGATAACGTGCGATTGAGTGCTGTTTAGGATTACCCACATTTTGTTTTATTTTTTCTCGCTATTTTGTTTTGTTTTGTTGTATACGTACATCGGTGCGCTCTAATTACTAGTTTAAGACAATGTTTCTCAGTAAGTGAATTATGTATGCAATTCTTTATGAGAAATAAAGTTATTCTTAAACCTTAAATAAATAAAAATCGGATTCAGATATCTAAATCCGACTTTTTAGTAACTAAAATTTTAATTTTAAATCACTCTTCTGTAAAATGTACTCAATGTTGCTTAGTAAGTTTTGCCTCTCAAGCTTCTTGGTTTTTAGTCAGAATAAGTTAGACACTCCCTCCCTCTCAACACAGAGTGGCAGGAGATATATGACGATTTCCACCTTTCCCACCTTAATTCACTCTCCTGTATAATTTACTCTATGTCGCTTAGTAAGTTTTGCCTTTGTTTTTAGTCAGTATAAGTCAGACACTCCCTCTCGCTCAACCTAGAGTGGCAGGAGATACATAATGATTTCCACATTTCCTTAAAAAAATGGATACAAAAAAGCGAGCTATTTGTTTGTAAACAGGCAAGAACCCAGAATAGTTACCCAAGTTAAATCGGTACTCCTTCGAGAGATGTTCCAGTTCGGTTTGTACACACAAAACCTACAAGTCTAGAGCATCGACGCCGAGTTGCTAGCCTGTCGGTTTTCTACCGGTTGCATTTTGGGGAGTGTGCGTCGGAATTGCATAATTTGATTCCGCCTAGTCCCACTCCATCATCGGACAACCAGACGTACTGCGATGCGCCACTGGTACATGGTGGACATCCCACCTACACGCACAAAACGTTTCGGTAACACATTCATTGTGCGTGCAGCTAAGGAGTGGAATTCCTTGCCGGAATCTGTGTTTCCTGATAGCTACAACCCGGGAATCTTTAAGTCAAGAGTGAATAGGTTTCTTCTAGGTAAGCGCGTTCCATCGTCGACCGCATCGTCGCTTTCCATCAGGTGAGATAGCGGTCAAACGCAAACCTATCAACAATAAAAAAAAGTGTTTTAAAAACTGTTATTCCGCTCTTTTTATCAGTGCCTACGTGCATGGTAACTAAAAAAAAACTTACTGTAAAAAGATTATCCATTCAGCTTGGTTTGTAGTGAGGTTGATTGTCCAAGTATAATTTATATTAAAAATTCATTTAAAGCGCAAAATTTTCCGCTTCCTTGAAAATCTTCCACTTTAAAATGAACGTGAGTTTATCAGATTATTACAGTAATACGTTTTTGGGTCACTAGACGTCAGAAAAAATGGGTCAATTGGGACCAAAAGTCGTCAAAAAACAGTTAGATTAAAATTTTACTTCAAATATATTGTATTTTATGTTTAGATGCCTTATCTTTACAGTAAAAAAATCGTAAAGCGGTATTTAAATAGCTACTCGGATACTTCACTTAGTACAGAGGTAAAATGAAATATTTTAAAATTTAACTTTATAATATCATCAACTTTTGTGAGCGTCAATTTTATTTGCAGTTTTTCGTGCAGTATTTGGTTTTATGGAAATGGAAAAGGTTTTCGCTACCGTAAGAAATTAGACAAACATTATGAACCTACAACTTTTCAATTTAGAATTTATTGGCTTCAGATGTCATAATAGAAAAATCATAATAAGCATGGTCGGTCTTGTATTACAAGACCGACCATGCTTATTATGATTTTTCCTACTGCTGCGACTCAGGCCTCCTCTCTAGGAGAGGGAATGGGCCGTAATCTACCACGAGGGCCCAGTGCGGATTGTTGAATGTCACATGTCTTAAAATTTTTGGTTCTAGGATATGCTGATTTTCTTACTATGTTTTCCTTCACCGTTTTGAGAGCAGTGGTAATGAAATAAATTACACAAAGTAATGCGCCTGAGTCGGTTTGAACCCGTGACCTACAACTCGTAAGTCGCTTGCACTCAGCCACCATAATCATTGCTTTCCACTGCTACTATGATTAAAACACGTGCAGAAAAATACTTTTTCGGTGACCTTTATCCTTATTGAGCTACAAACTCCAAAAAACGTACCTACGATATAATTTGAATGTTGTGGCCTGCCCTAGAGTATTGCCCTAAAGTAGATAGAGGTAGGTACAGTAATGGTGTCACGTACAGTAAAGGATAAAAGTTTTATGTGCCAACGGAGATGGGACGTGGCGAAGCGGAGAGTTGTATGTAGGTTCTTATGTGCAGTTTTGATCTAACTTTTACGAGTTTTTAAGTAGCTTTAAACCCTTGAAGGTGAACGAGATCGTCTTGCATTCTTAAGTGGTCTTTTAACTCGTGGTATTTTATTTGACTATTTTTTTTCTAGGTAGTTCAGTGCCCCTAAAAAAGTTGCTAATTTGCAATAATTAACGCTAGTAGAAAGCTTTAAATGTATGGGAATGACGTCATCTCAACGCTCAGTCACGTCGGAACAAAATAATTGTGTGTGTGGTCAACTCGAAGCGTTCGAAGCAAGCGAAACGGTTGTAACTTGGCTAGGAGGCAGATGATGTCTCTGAAAGCTAGATATTTAGGACTAACTTTTTGCCCTCATCTTTCACCCGTGGTTTATGATTGAAAGTCGTATGTCACCAAACCATAGTGAAGCTAGCTTTGTTTCTTTTTTATTTTTGTTTTAATCGGTTTGGCAACCATCAGTAAGTAGATATATATACTCTTTTTAGCGAGACATACAATGTAGATGTATTCTAGGTTTAAGTTTGTATATTATAATTATAGTGTTATCTCATTGTGTGTACCTGTGTGCCAAATAACCGTGTTTTCTTTCTTTATTTTTCACTGTTAAAATAATGAGTTGTTTAAATAATGTGATTTATAAAAAGATTACTTATAATAATATACAAAAAGGTAAAATTGTTCGCTTGTTGAAGGTAAAATTAATAGCCGTTAAGTTTTCTACCTTTATTAATTTCACATGCATATTGCGCGTTCGAGATTAAAAAACATAGGTACAAAATTAAAATTACCTAATATTTTGAAAACCCTCGATCTACAGTTCTGTATTATATATATCTTATACCCCTTTCATTATATACCCAACTAAGCCATATTTTCACATAATCGGTGGTTCATTCTCACTTTTAGCCCCCCATAACTGAACTTGTATATGACTGAACCGAATATGATAAAAACATATCTAAGAAAAATCAGTAGAAAACCTAATCTACACTAATATTATAAAGAGGTAAGTTTGAATTTTTTTGTTTTTTTTTTGTTTGTAGGAGGTTTAGAAACAAAAAACCTCCGCAACGCTCCGAATGCGAATTTTTTTTTCACCGATAGAAAGCTGCTTTATTCCTGGCTATACTTTACGTACGCTGCAAAGCTGCGGGCAAAATCTAGTTTCAAATTAAAAAAAAAAAACGCATACAAATCAGTTCATCTGTAAAAGAGATATGGTGCCACTGATTCACAGATAGACACACACACACGCATAACGGTAAAATAACACCCCTCTCTTTGCGTCGGGGTTTAAAAAAAATACGTCACTGTATGCATTAAACTTCGACGCGGAATGCATTTCGAGACTCCGATGTGAATTCTGCTCTCAAACGAATTTCCGGCACTCCAAAAACTAGTAAAATAGTATCAAATTCATAGGAAACCTTTTCCCATTTTTAAGAGAGAAAAAGGTAAACCGCAATCGCCGTTGAAAAAGTAACTTGATTGTGGGAAGATAAAGAATAAAGATGGCGTCAATTTAAGGTCACTCACCGTTAAATTTCTCAAATTCATTTTGTGAACTGATAACTGAGATAACTTTAACTCAGGATAACATCTTTTTAAAGATATTTCTCAAGATTTGATCGACACTTTGCTGCAGTAGAGCGCTAGAAAGTACATTGCCTAATAAATATTACCCTTACTAATATTATAAAAGCGAAAGTGAGTTTGTTTGTTTGTTTTTTATGTCTTCACGCCTCAATGGCAAAACCGATTTTGATGAAACTTGGTGCAGGAATAGACCATATCCTGACTTCCGGGATAAAAAGTCCTATTCCAGGACATAGGATACTTTTTCGTATATAAAGTAAGTATGTTCCCTTGGGATAATTTTCTGCTATCACGCGGGCGAAGCCGCTGGGAGCAGATAGTTGACAATAAAAGTGACATTGCTGCCAGTTTTCTTAATTATTTCGACGTAGTTAATATTTGAGTAATTTATGTATTTTGATATTCCTGAAAATTCTAGGCATCTTTATTTAGTAGTAGGTACTTAACATAAATAAGCAAGGCGAAAGTCTATGAACAGTGCGTGTTACAGTGATGACATATGGCTCCGAAACGTCGCTTACAAAGGGCCTCATCAGAAGACTTAAAGTCACTCATGGGGCAATGGTATGGGCTATACTCGGAGTTATCTTGCGATCACATCAGAAATTAAGATATCTGTGGGAGAACCAAGATTGCCGACGTAGCCCAAAGAATCGTCAAACTTAAGTGGCAGTGTTCAGGGCACATTGCTCGCAGAACAGACGGTCGATGGGAACGAAACGTCCTGGAGTGATGACCACGTATCGGCTTCACACAAGGTGGACCGATGATCGGGTGAGGGTCGCGGGAACCCGATGGACGCAAGACACACATGACCAGTCATTATGGCATGACTTGGAAGCTCATTTTTTTCATAATCAAAAAGTCATCTAAATGACATCTCCCGCCCAAAGGCGGAGAGCAGAAGAGCGTATCAGAATTTTCCTGACTAAAAACCCACTCCTGTTCTATCGCTGCCATTGTTCCAGGGCCCCCGGGGATCTCTTTCGCATCACCCATGGCCCTAGTAGGCTTCGAGCGTGCTGGGCCACTACGGTTTCTGATAACTCCTTGAGGCGCGTGATAGATTATGCATAATATTTCAGTTTATTTAACACAAAAACTCACGTCTGTTTCTTTCGGGAGGTTCCTGCATCGGATTCGAGCGGAAGAGACGCCCGGGTGCCGCCACTGTGCGGAACGCCCGGAGGACACGGTGGAGCACACAGTTGAGGTGTGCCCTGCTTGGGCGGAGCAACGCCGTGTCCTCGTGGGGGCGATCGGCGGCGGAGACCTCTCGCGCCGGGCCTTGGTTCAGGCCATGGTCCGGAGCGAGGAGGAGTGGCAGGCGGTCGCCTCCTTCTGCGAAGCAGTAATGCTAGCAAAGGAGGAGGCAGACCGCATCAGGCAACGGCGCCCCCGCCGCCGCCGCCGGGATTCCGATCCCGATTTCCGGCCACCGTAGACGCGGGCTCGCGGACGGCGAGCCATGGGTAGCTCGCTGTCCGATCGTCCGGTAACTGTCCGGACCGAGCCAAGGCGTCGACGGCGCGCACTGTTCCCGCGCGCCTCAAGGAGTTGTCAGCAACAGGAGGGGCCCATCTGGGTCGAAGCCTACCGGGGTCGGGGTTATCCGAAAGGAAACTAGAGCCCCGGTATGAAGGCTAGAAGGAACGGCGCGGGGTTTTTAGTCAGTAAGACTCTGACACTGTCTCCCGCTCCACCCAAGAGCGGGTTTCGTCAATGATGATTTTCCCCGTCGAGAGAAAAAAAAAAAAAAAAAAACGTCTGTTTCTTTAATTGGACACAAATAAGAACATCTCTGTAATAATCATAACCTTCTTTTCATGTGATACACAATGCTCAACAGTTTCTCGGCAAAATCTTATCAACACTATTGCAAAATACTGTTCTTTTATTCTGGTTTTGTGTAAAATTACATTTAACCGTTATTTACAAAAATAGTGTAACTTGTTTACTAATTATGCCATTGTAAGACCAACTGTGTAATAGAACTAATTAATTTGAAACATATTTACTATATTTTAATACAATTTAACCATAAATTCATGATAAAATACAAATATTAACGAATTTAAAATGTTATCGTACGATGTGACGTCACTTGTTTACAACAGTCTATAAAAGCTGCCGCTCCGCCGTTCTCGGCACATTCGATCCAGAGCCGTCACACCGAGCGGACCTAAGTTGAGTAAGCTTTCTGTAATTTTTATTTGTAGAAAATACTCTTTATTTTCTGAATTTATTTTATTATGATTATGAATATTTTGGAATTATATTTTTGAAATTATGTACTTTTAATGTATGATTTATGTGTATGTGTATACTTCAGTTTTTCAATGCACAATGCTACTAAAATAATTCTGTGATATCTATAAAGTGTTGAGCATAAACCTCTTTCTAAAAATTTTTATTCTCTTTGCTAATAAATAACTCATTAAATAGATATTTTAAATAAATAAACTATCGGTCCCTAAGTATGTCTATTATTTTTAGCTTTTTATAATACATTTCCTTCACACGCGAGTGGAACACTCACTACGCGCTGTCAAAGTGTCAACGACTTAGGCTCGGACTGGACGGTTACTGGGTGGTCGGACGGCGGGCCACCTAGGGGAGGCAAATGTCCTACAGTGTACGTCTTTCGACCGACATGAGGATGATGAAAAACTTTAAATTATTCCAAATAATCACCAAAAGTCTGACATGACATCTTGCTCTTCTTATATAAAGAAAATAGATACTGTGATACGATCAATTTACCTACATACAGGCTCCAATCCAGACTAGTTACCTAAGTCAAATACTCCTTCGAGAGATGTTCCAATTTGTATTGGGCTGTTAGGCACGATGATACTTACGAGTATTAGGTTACTAGTTAATATAAATCCACAACGACATTGAAGGTTACGAATAATAGGTTTATATTAATTCAATTACACTTGTATTTATCCTCTAAATGTTAAATATAAGGACTACATCGACCTTTCAACACACTTACTTGAACAGTAATGGCCGTTGGCTTAAAAACTCCATTACTGCTAACTTTTAGCTACCTATCATATTTTGACAAAAACACAGTGAGAGTAACAAAAATCAACAGTTCGAAATCAAACATATCAAACTATATATAAAAGGAGAAACTGACTAACTGACATATCAACGCACAACCGAAACTATTGGAGATAGGAACGTGAAATTTTGCACAAGGTTTCCATTTATGTTGTAGGTAAGCACTAAGAGAGGGTTTTCCAAATTTCATCTCTTTATTTGCCCGCTTGAATGTAGTCTATTTCACTCAGTGAGAAAATAATTTAACTGAAGAAATAATTCCAAAAATCTTTCAAGTAGTTTTTGAGTTTATTAGACATAAAAAAAAATACAAACATAGGTACAAATATTTCTTCTTTACAGATTACAGTAAATGCTTACTCTTAAAATATACTGTCGACTGTATTTATTAATTATAAGTTTAGTATCAGTGTAAAATAATTAAAACTAATTTTACTCAATATTTATTTCCTACCATTTGACAGTGCGTTTTAACACAATATTATTCTAAATACTCTTTTTTCCTCTCCTTTTTTCAGTGTCTACGTGGTAAATTAAAAAACGTCTCATCCGTAAAAAAAGATTATCCAGTCAGCAGGGTTCGTAGTGGGGCTGATTGTCCAAGGTGACCCAGAAATACTTGAGTATCGGCACTCAAGCAGGCTCATTTAGTGCACTCTAATATAAAAGAGCTATGAAGTTTTGTAATAATATCTTAGGTGCAATTCGGTAAAAAAAATCTGTCGACGACAATGAGAGAGCAAACGATGATGTTCGCTTGAGGTTTAATGAATGAATAATAATAATTATTTCACCTCCTTTACAATTTTTACAACAATTTGATTTAAGGTGGTGCATCACGACTCACATTTTCACTGTTTTTCATACAACCGCTCATAACTGATTATGACGTTATTACACACTTTTCATTAGATATTTTGGAAACACAGTATCTTGTGGATATTATTATATTATATTATCTAGGTTTCTAAAGAAACTAATTTCTAAATTTGTGTAAAACTAATCCAGTAAAAACCTCTGAAAATGTCCTATTTTGTATGAACTTTGACACTTCATAATTTGCCTAAAAATTAAAAAAGTAAAAAAAGTAATCCTCTAGAGACCTTGCAAATTTTATTAAGATTCTAAATGATGACAACTTTTTCCAAAAACTTTTAAGGGTTTAAAAAAAACAGCTATTTCCTGGAGCAAGTTTTGTGAAATTTTCGAGTAAATCTCGGAATTACCGAATACTAACAGAGTTTCCTGGCGTTATCTCTCTTTTTTTGCGTTGCCTTTTCGTCAAACATCGCGTTGGATTGCATTAAATGAAGTAACAAGCTTTTAAACCATTTTCGATGTTTACGATAAGCGAGTGGAGAAGGACCCTCTTAACACGATGCAGCATCGTTTTTATTAAAATTGCATAATCACATATAATCAACCTCTGGCACCCAAATTAAGAGTCAACTTGTGTAATGGGTATTATCCTAGCCAAGTTACAACCGTTTCTCTTGCGTCAAACGCCTCGAGTTGGCCACGCCCCAAATTCTTTTGTTCTTACCACGTGACTGAGCGTTGAGTTTACGTTATTCCCGTACTTTTGAAGTTTTTTACTAGCGTTAACGATTGCAGATTATTAACTTGGCTAAGGGTACAGGGCTCACTCTTTTTTTTACATTTCCAATTTGTGCAAACTGGCTGGAAAGACCTCACGGCGCGGCGTCCATACCTTCCGCATGACGCAGGTCCTCACCGTACATGGCAAGTTCGGGAGGTTTCTGCATCGGATTCGAGCGGAGGAGACGCCCGGGTGCCGCCACTGTGCGGAACGCCCGGAGGATACGGTGGAGCACACAGTCGAGGTGTGCCCTGCTTGGGCGAAGCAACGCCGTGCCCTCGTGGGGGCGATCGGCGGCGGAGACCTCTCACGCCGTGCCTTGGTTCAGGCCATGGTCCGGAGCGAGGAGGAGTGGCAGGCGGTCGCCTCCTTCTGCAAAGCAGTAATGCTAGCACAGGAGGAGGCCGACCGCATCAGGCAACGGCGCCCTCACCGCCGCCGCCGGGGTTCCAGCCCCGATTTCCAGCCACCGTAGACGCGGGCTCGTGGACAGCGAACTATGGGTAGTCCGGTAATTGTCCGGACCGAGCCAAGGCGTCGACGGCGCGCACTGTTCCCGCGCGCCTCAAGGAGTTGTCAGCAACAGGAGGGGCCCATCAAGGTCGAAGCCTACCGGGGTCGCGGTTATCCGGAAGGAAACTAGAGCCCCGGTATGAAGGCTAGAAGGAACGGCGCTGGGTTTTTGGTCAGTAAGACTCTGACACTGTCTCCCGCTCCACCCAAGAGCGGGTTTCGTCAATGATGATTTTCCCCGTCGAGAGAAAAAAAGGTACAAATTGTTGAATCATTCAATTTTTTAATCAATAAGTTACTTATTAAATCAATCAATCAATCAATCAATTAATTAAATTATTTGAAAAACATGATTTGAAGTGTAGTTACATAATTATGATTTCTAATTGAATAAAAAAATTAAATAGACTAGTTATTATATGTTATTAATATGTATTAGTTTAATATTTTTAAGATTATTCTAAGTATCCTGCCTATGAACCTTAGTTACTAGAAAATAAATAATAATGATTAATATTTATTAGCCGGAGCATTACCCCGGTTTATACCAAAGGTTTACTGGCAGACATTTAAAATTTTTAAAATAGACGTCAAATTCAAAAGCTCCCTCATATTCTCAACATAATTGTGGATGTGGTGATGCTTCAAACACAACCACATTAATTTCATTGTGTTCCAGTCCTTTATGATTCGTTCCAGTAAAATTATTCGAGAAATTGTAATGTCATTCATTTGAATTTTCATCACGAGATATTAGGCTCGTATTAATATTAGAACGTACAGTAAAATATTTATTACATCGGTAACAATCCGTAATTGAATTTCGATAGAACATTCGAGGACTTTGTGTGGAAAAAAGTGTGTCATAATTGGTGAGATATTGCTTTTATAACAAAAGACGTGTATAAAAAGAACGTTTGCCTGCGGCTTCGCTCGCGTTAAATTCGGGGTAACATGGTTCCGCTTTTGGCTTATTTTTTCCCGACATCTTCAACCAATATCGTTAATGTACACAGAAATTAATAGAAAATCGGTGTAGTAATTTTTGAGCTTATTGCGAACGGACAAACAGAAACGGCAGGGGCCTTTGTTTTATAATATGTATTAACACAATATCGCTCGCCATACACGAAAATATACTCGTAAATAAATATTTATTATCTTCGTCGTGTGTGATAGTCCATTGAATTGTATGGCGAGCGATATTGTATCTTAAGATAAAATATTATAGCATCTTAGCCGTGTGCAGCGCTCCTTAGTGAACTCCACTGCGGGTGACGTAACCTACGACAAACTTATTATTTACGGTTGGTACAGTAATCGGGTCTAGGGATCGAACCGCAAAATCAAGTTTGTTTTTTATTGTATATACTTTTTCGGGATATTAAAAAATAATTATACCAAGTTTCATCGTAATCGAACCGGTAGTTTTTGCGTGATGCCTGAACAAACAAACAGACAAAAAATTTTTTAATCACATTTTTGGGTTCGGTGTCTGTCTAGTAACATGCCATTTATTTTTTTGATATTTTCAATATACAAAATTTTCACTTCTACAGATTTATTATAAGTAGGTATAGATAACTGACCCCGCAAATGGGCTTGCTTGGGCTTTGGCTTTTTTGGGCGTTTTTTTTTTCTACGAGTTTGTATGCCAAATAAATAGTTTTCTTTCTTTCTTTCTTTCTTTCCAATTCAAGCTTCATTTTGAGGCGGCCTTTTCTTGTGGCTCATATGCGGCGGTGCCACCACCAAAAAAAAAACGCTTGAAGCAGCTTCAAGCTTCACCGGACACCCAGTGTGGGGACAGTAGCTGTCTCTGCACACGGGCTCTAAAAAAACGCCGCCACAAAGAAACGCTTGAAGCAGCTACAAAAAAAGCTAAAAGCGGCCGCAAAAAACCACTGAAGCGCGCGACACTTCTTGCGTCCGGTGAAGCTTAAAGCCGCTTCAAGCGTTTTTTTGTGACGACACCGCCGCACACGAGCCACAAAAAAAAAGGCCACCTCAAAAAGAATCTTGAAGCGGTGTTTTTTTTTTGGCCCGTGTGCAGAGCCAGTAAGACCTAAATGCGAACAAAAATCTGCCTTTGATATTTAAATCTTTCAACATTAAGCTGAAGGCGTTTACACCCCAATAACTTCACAAACATAATAATAATAAATAACATAATAATCTTACGGCGTTTAAGGCCTAAATCTCGTCCGCAGTCACACTTGACGGAAGATGTGGTAAAAACACTCGGATCCGACATGATACCGTTGTCAAGAGACTTTTGTTTCCGCAACCTCGCCTGCTCTTGACATCAATTCTGCAGAGAAATAAAGGACGTTCATTTAAGGTTCTTCTACTAAACGACCTCGGGTTTTTCAGTATTTGATTAGCTTTATTTAAAGGACGGCATTCGTTAAGGAGACTGGAACAATGGGACCGATTTGGAAGCAGATGTGTTTCAATTCGAGGTCGTTATTCACCCTCGGATTGGAAATGGGGAGTTTATTAAGAGTTTAAAAGACTCATTGGCAGTGAAAATAGATTGTTAGCTTGGTGTATATTTTGAACCTTGTTTAGTTTTAATGGCGACAAAATGTAAACGATCAAAGTCGCTGTAAATTATACAGCTAAAATAGCTAGACAGTTATACTGTAACTATTTGTGTATATTTGTTTACTTTTATTGAAAATGAGCCATACGTTTTTCTGAGTATTTGGAAAAAGTAAAAGTGTTCTTCAGTAATCCATTTCAGGCAAGTGGTTTTACTGAACAAAAAAAAAACTAATCACCGCGTCAGTTTTTTTCAATTCAACACTTTGATGGGACAACCCGACGTACGGCAAGTATCAAAACGTTGTTGGTGGGAATATTGCTAGCAATATTGCCACCAATCTTCATACATCGGGCAATATTCCCGGCAATATTCCCACCAATATTCCCACCAATATTCCCACCAATATTCCCACCAATATTCCCACCAATATTCCCACTTCACGGCAATATTGTCGGCAACGGCACATCTCTAGTCCGGACTAAGCGTTTTACCTCGTCTTCTATACCACTTACGTCGATAGACTGGAACAATTTGCCTGCTGCGGTCTTCCCGTCCGATCATAATTTGAGTGTCTTCAAGGCAAGACTGAATAGGCTCATAAACTATTCGCCTCTCCATTAAAATTGCATCACTGCTTACCATCAGGTGGGATCGCAGTCAAGCACTATAGTTTATATCAAATTGAAAAAAAAGAGTCAAATATATTTATAGCTAGCTTTTGCTCGTGGCTTCACTCGCGTTTAATTTCTTACATTATTATTTTAAGGAAGTGGGGGTTGGAAAGAGACAAAAAGTTGCCTATCATCCATCCCTTCAAATATCTCCACAAAAAAATCACAAAAGATGGACAAACAGACACACACACTTTTCCATTTATAATATTAGTGTGGATGGTATTTAAGCAAGTTTATATATTTGTGAACGCACGAACAACGTTTTAAAAAAGTTGGAGATAGATCATAAGTATAAAATCAGCCTTCAGCCAGTGGAAGGGCCGCCGGCGCATGAGTGCCACTTGACGCTATTTCCGACGTCCAAGGCCCTTCTATTTCGTATCACTGAGAGAGATTGTTTCTAGTTTTTTTTTGGCTTTGTTTATTTGAAGCGTGTTTGTTTTGTTTTTCATATTCAATGGTGGATTCCTTGAATTTTGACTGGCAAAATGCTTTTGTCAAGTTCTATACACATCTATTTTTTTATTGGTACAAAAAAAATGGGGGCTCTATCTGTAGTCGTTACTACATTTATGTAGTAAAAAGTAAAAAAAAAACGAAATCCCAAATTGTCCACGAAAATGTGTAATAATAGGGTAGTTTCCTGGGTCAAAATAACTACATTTTATTTAGTCCGTGTTTTAGATTATAAAAAAATATTGGACACGTATTTTTTCTTTTTTAGATTAAACAAAAAATAACAAAGATACAGCTCATTAAAGTTACGTGTGACGTCACCCCGTGCGAAAAAGTGTAGCACGGCGTGACGTTACACGTAACTTTAATGGGCTATATCTTTGTCATTTTTGGTTTAATTTACAAATAAAAAAATACGTGTCCCTTATTTTTGAATAATCTATAAGACGGACTAATTACATTTTTTTAGGCAACAAGCCCATTGGTAAATATTTATAATTGAATCAATCGTTCATAACAATTGCTACTAGAAAATACTATGCACAGAGTTTTTTCAAGTTTTATCATCATTTATTCATAATCAATAACGAGTACAATATTTCCATAAATTGAGTGACATTTTGGTATATAAACCAACACTAATAGCTTTGTATTAATTGAGACTTTACTTAAATAATAACAAGACTTTTTCTAATAAGCCCGTTAAATATTTGTATTAATTAAAAATTTGTGGTGTATATGAAAACTAAGAACATAACTAGCATCTAGGACTTGTTTACTCTTATTGTGTTCAAAATTAACAATGTTTGGATCCCGTTTTCCTAGGATAATTATATTCTCTTTTATATCTTGTTATAATTCGGTTCCAAAATGTTATTTTTTGAGCTAACCCAGAGTCTCCATTACCATAATTGCTTGTGTTTTTACCGACTCAGCAACTGTTTTGTGAAATACCAGAGACAAAACATGGTAGCCAGAGATATTTGTTTATAGGAAACTGCCTCTAATTTTTAATTGGGTTATTACCTACTCGGGAATCCAATCTGCATCAAAATCGCGGTCCAAACATGGCACCTTCCTAATGATATTTATTTACTAAAAAGTCGCCTTTAATTTTTAATTGGGTTTTATCCCACATTTGCGGGATCAAATATTCTTGTTATTACTAAAATGGGATCGTGGCAGACCAAGAAGGAGATGTTGACAAACTGGAAACATTTTTCCAGTACTGTAAGGAGGCAGCGCAATCCGCAAAAGATGGATGTATGCTTTGCCCTAAAATGAGACAAAACTTGCTAGCAATGAAAAATACCTGACATTTTTTTACTGTTCACAGCATCGTCGTAACTCTATGCAACATTTCGTAATATGATAAGCTTCTTTTAAATAAATGATCTCATTTACTGAAGAAATTCCATCATTCTACAACCAGTAGGAGAGAATCAGTAATAAAATGCGGCTGAAGCCGTGGGGTGCAGCTAGTACTTTTAGATTTTAGAAGTAGGTACTAGGATCTGGAATCTTCTAGAATCTAGAAGAACCCAGCCATTTTTTTTTAGGTGGTACATCATCCAATGTCATCTCCCGCCCTTGGACGTGTCAGACTTGTTCCGCACGCCTCAAGGAGTTGTCAGCAACCGTAGTGGCCCAGCTGGGTCGAAGTCTACTGTGGCCAGGTCTGTTTCCGAAAGGAGGGCTCGGCCCCGGTTTGAAAGTCAAGAAGAAACAGGGTGGGTGTTTTAGTCAGTAGAGTCTTTTTTTTGGTGTGCAAAAATCATCAAATGACAACCCCCGCTCTTGGGTGGAGCAGGAGACTTTTAATGACTAAAAATCCATCCCCTTCCTTCTAGCCTTCATACCGGGGCTCGAATTCCTTTTCAGATAATCCTTGCCCCAGTAGGCTTCGACCCAGCTGGGCCCCTGCTGTTGCTGACAACTCCTTGAGGAGCGCGGGAACACTGCGCGCCGTCAACGTCCTGGGCTTAGTCTGACACTATATCCCGTTCCGTCCAAGGGCGGGGAATATCATTTGGATGATTTTTACCCATCGAAAAGAAGGTACCCCCTAGTGCTAACTACTGCTTACCCCCAACTACCCTCAAATGGCAAGTTACTGAACTATCGAGTTTAATATTTCACAGTAACCCTCCGTCTACCGTCGTCACGTCGCTAATTGCCGTGAACCTGTAACAGATCAGGGACATCGATCTGAAAGATGGACGATAAAAAGGTATCATACTGATTTGCGAGGGTTTCTGTGGGATGGCATTAGTGTTTTAACGATTGGCGACTTTGTAGATTTGTTTTGTTTGTAAATTTTTGACAATTTATAGAATAAATGGTTTCTCTTAGGGAAATCTAATTCGATAATAATTTTAGTGTTTATATTTTAATTTCAATTCAATAACTCCACGAGTAAAAAAAAAAAAGTAAATTACACAGTGCTGATGGCACTGCGTAATCCTGATAGGGTTTGGTGATACCACGGACACACTGAAGGAACACAGACTAAAGGAGTACTTTAAGATTTCCCACTAACAAACAAACTTCGTTTTCTACTACTAGAAAATCTCAAGTATTAGAAAAAAAAAAATCGTCCATTGTAGCGGCAGCAAGCGTTACGAAATTAGTCACGGAAGCATAATCATACGTGTGAAGTTAGCCGCGAAAGCAAAACCGTACGTGTGACATTTACGGCCGCTGATCCGTCAGCGCTGACCAAGGTACACGTAGATAACTACGCGTTATTCTAAAACGCTTCCCAGAAGTTCATACATTTAGGCTGTCAGCGCCGACGGTCAGTGTGCGATCAGCGTAACTCTAAAACCAGCCCTAGTAGTTATCAGCTTACAGTTGGTCTTCCTCTGTCGTAAAGAAAGAAAGGAAGAAAATAAAAGAAAGAATACTATTCTATTTGGCATACACACTCGTAGATACACACAATGTAGTAACAACATGTAGACACTAATATTTTATAAAAGAAAGAGACTAGAGTTTAGCTCGTAGAGTTCAGCCTTATTTCAGTTACCATCTTAAATATTATATCTCTGTGTCGTAATATCGTATTGAGTGAAAGTAATTTCAGTGTTTCTTTTAAATCTCTAAATTGAACACCCTTTCTGAATAGACTACAGTGATACACGTGGCATACACACAACACATGAATTCTGAACTATCAACTCTAAATTAGAGACAATACTATTCCACCGTATAATAATCAAACTCTCAAACCATTAGCTTTAAGACAACACTTAAGTGAGGCAAACACGAACAGCTCAAAGTCTTATATCACTCAAATCAAATGTAATCTCCAGCTTAAGATGACAACTTGGTGAGCAATGCCTCAACGTAAATTATTAAGGAGATAGGAGAGGAAACTTCTTCCTAGTACTTTGGAGTTATGGATTTATTAGGTATGGCGTTATGATTAAAACTGCAATACATCATAATATTTTCTTTAGGCAGATGAAAAATTGGGACTGATAGAGGCCCCACATATATTGCTAATTTGCATATTGGTCATAGATCTTTTAGTATTGGAAAGAAGATTGATTAGAGATATCAACAAAAGTCTGGTCGTAATTGAATATAAGATTATATATAATATAGTGCTGTATAAAAAATAATAATAGGTATAGTTGAATATCAAAAAGCTTTTTGCAAACCCCGAACCAGTACGACAAAAGAAAAACGATAGCTGGTATCCCAGGAGTTTAACCCTTCAGATACCGTCAATTAGAGACACAATAGTAAGACAATAGATGCGCGGCCACCGGTGGTCGCTTGGGGATTCATGAATTAAGAAAAAGTTTTGTGATTACAAACCACAAACTGACAACTCCCAACCAACCCTAACTGGATCGGAAGAAGACAGATGTGTGTGTTGAAGCACATACGCATTTCGCCAAATATGTATTAGTATACGGAATATGTTTCCAGATTCATGTGACTCTAAAACACGTAACGTAATACAAAATCTAACCTAATCTATTCAAAATATCCACTATTTTGTGCATCACTTACTCGGAAAGAAAGGAACTCACATTCTCTCGCTTTTGTGACTCTTACAACGAGTGACCCTGGCAAAGTGGTATTGACACTGACTTACCGAGATCGTGAGAGACCTTAACTATTGCTCTTCAAACGATGAAGGGAAACAACCGACGTATCCTAGTACTAAATGAACACATGTGGCACCCACTGACCCTTACTGCTGATCCGTGTGGTCTGGGCCATAGTCCAGTCCATTCTCTGTCATATAGAATAAGCCTGAGTCCCATCCGTGGGAACATTATAGGGCTGATTATAGCTTAAACCTGGACAGGAGGTTTACTTTGTGTATTTTTATTTTATCACTACTGCTCTCAAAACGGTAAAGGCTAACACCGCGAGGAATCTGGCATATCCTAGAATCAAAAATTTTATGACATGTGTCTCCCGTCTACTTGTAGAGCTTAGACACCCACAGGGTGAATTATGCCTTGTCGTCTCACCTAGACAAAAGACCAGAGCCCTAGCAGCAGGAACATTATTAGTCTGATTCTAACAACGAGGTAACAAAAGCAGCGAGAAAAGTTCAACATAAACACAAAGTTTAACATGAATACCACCCATAGAGTGCATAACTCCATACGTAATGTTATTGTAGAACTTTGTATTTACAATAAACTTTTCTCTCTCCACCGTTATTTACATGAACTAGTTAAACTAGATTGTAAAACGCAAAGCAGAAACTAGTCGCGACATTCACATCGTATTTCAAAAGTGCAACCAAGTATGCTGTTTACATCAACTGACAGTGCACTTGCGTGTGATAAGTAACTCCACAGAGCATGGAATGTGCAACACTGCCTACTGATATTGCCCTTAAATTCGTGGAAGGAAATAATGTATGACTAGCTTATGTCACCGGCATCTTCTGCGTGTATATTGTGCATAATTGTAAAAAACCATTTTTACTCTGCCCAGATGAGCTGTGGTTTAAAACAGCTACTTATTGGCAACGTTTGCTCGCGGCAGCCCCGCACACATATTATATAGTATAGCCTATGTCACTCAGGAATAAAGTAGGTTTCTATTGGTGAAAGAATTTTTGCAATCGGACCAGTACTTTCAGAGATTACCTCCTTCCTACAAGCAAAAAAAAATATACTTTATCTTTTTATAATATTAGTTTAGTGTAGATTAAATGCAAGGCGACATCGCGGCAGACCAAAACGAAGGTGAAGAGAAGAGCTTGGCGAATACTGGAAGGACTGATTCGCAATGGCTGAGGACAGAAGTGCGTAGAAAAGGGAGAGGGAAGCCTTCTCCCAGCAATAGGACATAATAGGCTAACTAAAACAACTACAGTTCCACCTAGCTCGTTAAATCATCGAACCACCAGACGTATCGTGCCTCTGGTACACCGTTGACATCCCACCTACACTCATAAAACATTTTGGGAATACATTAATATTGTGCGTACAGCTAAGGATTGGAATTTTCTAGGTCACAACCTCAAAAGTGAAAAGATTATTTCTAGGCAAGCGTGCTCCGTCGACGATCACATCATCACTTACCATCAGCCCCCCTAGCCAAGTTACAACCGTTTCGCTTGCGTCGTACGCTTCGAGTTGACTTTGCCGCCAATTCTTTTGATCTGACCACGTGACTGAGCGTTGAGAGCGCGTCATTCACGTACATTTGAAGCTTTCTACTAGCGTTAACTATTGCAGATTAGCAACTTGGCTAGGGGTACAGGTGAGATAGCAGTTACACGCGAGCCTATCAAAAATAACTAAAACAAAAATTTGACAATGCCACCTCTAGCAATAGCCGCATAGAGTCTGTGCCATAATAGACGTCTTTAGGGTTATGAAAGGATTATTTTCATCACTCTACGTTATTAGAAGCGTGTGAAAGGTATTTAAATGCTAATTAGGGTAGTAAATTAAAGGGTTAAAAGTATTTTATGTGCAAGTTGACTGTTGTTTAAGGCTTTTTTTGCTTTAATGCACTGTCGTCAGTGTAACATAGTAATTGTGTTGAGGTGTATGTGAAAAGTTTTATGGTAAAATTAAGTAATGCCACGGGCAGCATAGCTATAGGAAATTCAAGAAACGAATAATAAAAGTCCTAATTCTACTTTTTCATCATCATCGTTATCATTTCAGGCGAAAGACGTCCACTGTTGGACTTCAGCTTCCCCCAAGTGTCGCCACAATTAACGGTCCTGTGCGTCTCACATTATCTCGCAACCCTTACCAGGTGATCGGTCCACCTTGAAGGAGACCTTCCAACTCTATGTCTTCCGGTATATGGTCGCTATTCCAGAACTTTTCGGCCTCAACGGTCATCTGTTCTGCAAGCAATGTGCCCTGCCCTTTGCCATTTAAGTTTGGCGATTCTTTATGCTATGTCTATTCTGCTTTCAAGTATCTTACCTTTATTGGTTAAACCAGCTTATACTCAACCTGCAGCCCGCGGGCCACTGTGGCCTGTCAAGCATTTCTGAATGGCCCTGCAGCCTAGCACAATAATGGTGGCATAAATTTATAATGATTTAGTGTTTCGGTAGCAGTTTTACCGTATTGAAGTCTGCTTACTATTTCATTCCTTGGCAATTTGTGAATCAATGATGACTCCACTGACAAAATGAAAAAGGAGCACTATGTTTTTAGTATGTAGGAATATTATCAAATCAAATTGAAAAGAATTTATTCATGTAGATAATATTAAATGTAGGGGCTATTTTTATTCTACTAAAGGTTATTGCGATCCATCTTTAATGTAGAAGCACCATGTGGCCCGAGAAGAAAAAAGGTTGTATTCGGCTGGACACTAACAATCTTATATTGAAGCTTCGGTTTAACATAACACCTTTTTAATGTTCAAAGTGATCAGGTATAACTGTCCCCGCACACGGGTTTCAAAAAAACGCCACTACAAGCTTAATTTTGAGGCGGCCTTTTCTTGTAACTCGTGTGCGGCGGTGCCGCCACAAAAAAAACGCTTGAAGCGGCTTCAAGCTTCAAGCCGGCTACAAGCTGTCGCGCGCTTCAGCTGTTTTTTGCGGCGGCTTCTAGCTTTTTTCGTGGCCGCTTCTAGCATTTTTTTGTGGCGGCGTTTTTTTAAGGCCCTCGTGCGGGGCAGTTAGTTGGTTTTTAGAGTTGGTTAAATCATCAAATGACTTCTCCCGATTGCTTTTTTTTAATGATCAGTCAAATATATAAAATGTTGTTATGTAAGTAACAACAAAGCGATTATTTCATGCCCACCAAACCATCAAAGTACATTTAGAGGTAATTAATCGGTGCTTACCTTTCGAAAATGTGAGGACCGGAATTAATTTATGGGATAAGATAAATGAGCGTTTCAAGGTAAATGTCAGAGCTAATGAGTAATGATATATAGATTTACCTAGTAATTTTAACAGTGAGTGGGTGTCACTCATTTCCTTAGATTACTAGCCTAGTGGATCGATGACCTGGGCTTCAAGTCTGCTATATAATAGTGTCAGAATGGTCTATCATTGTTTTCATAATGGTTGATTTTGACAAGTTTTGGTAATCTGCTCATATAATGGCATCATTATGACTTTCCAATTATCAACCACTGACAATCCATTAAAAGAAATAGCATAGAATCGTAATCTCGTACAAAATAACAAATCAATGCCTGACGTACGCGGCAATCTGCTAACATTTTGACAGTTCCTATGATCATTAAACTACAATTAGAACGTCATTGTGCAGTTACGATTATTGCTTTTAATAACCTCGATATTGTCATTTTACCACCACTCTATTGAGTGACCATTGACTGATCAATGATCGATCATTATGAATTAGCAGATTACGAACTTTTAACAAAATGACGATGGGATCGTGTCGGAATGACGATTTTATAAAAAAAGCAGACTTGGGCCCCTGGTGAGATTCGCGGCAATGCGGAGGATGAGAGACGCACAGGACCGTTTAGTCACTATTGATGTCACTTGGGGAGGCCAATGTCCAGCAGTGGACAACCTTCGGCTGAAATGATGATGACTAGCCTAGTAACCATAAGCAGGGCGATTTAAAAAGGGAGGCATCTTTAGCACCTCTTCTCAAATATACTAGGATTTTGTTATCCATACTTACAGAAATGGAAACAATTCGGTCGATTTATGCTGAAAAGTTTGAGAACTAAAAAAGGATGCAAAATTATGCAGCGTGCCTCGAATATGCTAGGTTTTCTAGTGATTAGCAAAAGATCACGAGGTTCACACATATTTTTGTATATTTAAGTAATGATTTTTATAAAAAACTAACTTCTTATAGAAGGTTTTTCCATACAAAGTTTGGAGCCCCGTTGCAATGGTTAAGTTTTAATAATCCTTTCTTAATATTTGTCACAAAAGAAAATCTTGTGCACAATTTCAAGGTATTAGTTCCAGTAGTTTCGGCTGTGCGGTATTATGTCAGTCAGTCAGTTTGTTTTTTTATACAGGGTTATTTTTAAAACACTGGCAACCTCTCTGGACTATGTTACTAACATCATTAACAACAACTTTTGTGCTATGACTTTTAAACATATATTATATTTTTGTTCATCAGATTTTCATACAAAAATAAAAATTAATGTCCTAAATATTACGAAGTCCATGCGAAGCAAGCAATAATACAATAGCGGAGGGAAGGGGGTTTGGTTGGCAGGGGTGCTTGTTGCGCTAGCATCGTGTCAAGCAACCTCCCCGAATAAAACAAGGAAATATTGAAGGATTGTTTTTGGTAAATGTATTATGTTTTGAAAAAAGTTATAGAACAAAAGTTGTTGTTTATGATGTTAGTAATACAGTCCTGCAAGGTTGTTAGTGTTTTGAAAAAAACCCTGTATATCCTTAACCCTTCAGATACCGTCAATTAGAGACACAATAGTAAGACAATAGATGCGCGGCCACCGGTGGTCGCTTGGGGATTCATGAATTAAACATTTGATATCTATTATACATTTTATTAGAAAATGGCACATTTTAGCCAAACTTGAGTGGCAGTGGGCTGAGCACATTGGTCACAGAACAGATGCGCGGAAACGAAAGGCACCTCGATTTGTGTTCAAAAATTAATCTACCATCTAGCTATCAGATCCCTGCCTAGCCAGCTAAACAGCGTCCATCCAATCTAACCACACATTTAAGACCAACTCGCTATTGTGAAATAGAAGATTAAACCATTCTACTAAATGCCATCTTGATTCTACAACACATATGATGGTTGATTACAAACCTAACATACATTACCTAAGATCAGCTAGCTAACAGAGCTATACGATGACGTCACAGATGGCCATTACAATTCAAGCCATTCACATGAGCTGCATCAGCTAAATGTCACATTGTGGCACTAAATTATTGATATTTCGCCTTGAATGTCCTGAGGCAGGGTTTGTATTGAATGGCTGTATTATCCACCTAATATTCGAATTTGGCAGCTGTGACTGGATTTAATGTAGCAGTTATTGTAATTTATTGATGTTACGTTTGGTATTAATCTTCAATCGTGACAAAGTTTTTAATTGGCGTAGAGAAATATATGTGTCAATTTTTACACGGAAAATCATCTTATGTCTTTTACCGTTTTGCGTGGAGCTAGAAGTGAGCGTTGGACTTTTACTGAATAAAACTGACGGTGGTTCTTAATTTGCCCTTTGCGAGGGTCACGGTACGTCTTTTGGACAGTGTCACGGCCCTCGCAGAGGGTTTCCTGCAGTAGGTAGCAGTTGACTAATATTTGTTTTACAAAAAATCAGTGTAGTGCAATTTTAATTCGCATATGAAGGGTTCTGTTCAATTTTTGTTATTTGTTTTATAGTAACATCTACACTTATATTATAAAGAGGTAATGTTTGTTTTTTTGTTGGTAGAAGGTAATCTCTGAAAGAAATGGTACAATTACAAAATTTTTTTCACCGATAGAAACATTCCTGAGTGACTTAGGCTATATTTTATGTACGCGGGTAAACCCGCGGACAAAAACTAGTTAGAAAATTTCAACTGTATAACTATTATGGTTCATAAGATACAGCCCTCTGACAGACAGACAAATGAATGGACGGATGGATGCATGGATGAACGGACGGATGGAGGGTTCTCTAATCAATTATCACGGTATGTAAATACTTGAAACATTGAAATCTTTTTTGGATGAAATAACAATAGCCTGTAATTATGCTTTATTTCAATTATTGTATTTTATGTATTTATAGAATTAAAAAGAAATCAGATACTATACTACATGTTTTATTTTTTCACCTTTAATCATAGGAAATTTTTTGTTTAATCAACTTCATGCAAAGGACCACTGAAGGAAAACAGGTTGGTTTTAGTAAGTAAAAGTTTTATATTTTCCTCGTTTATACAGCGCAGTGCAACAAGAGTGGGAGTTTTCATGCTATTTCTACCATCATCATCATCATCATCTTCCTGCCCTTATCCCGTTTTATTTGGGGTCGGCGCAGCACGTTTTTTTCTTCCATTCTGTCTTATCACTCGTCACGCTATGGCACTTACTCCCTTTTTTCCATATCACTCACTATCATCTCACATATATCATGCTATTTCGACGAAAACAAAAAAAAATTAAAACTAAAAACAATTAAAACTGACAGTTTTTTTTTTAAATCGTGTGGTTTTGTTCACGCATGCGGGATTGCACCGCACGCGTATCCCCCGCAAAAGTAATGCGTGGACAATGCACGCGGGACTCGTCTTTTTGCATTGTCAAATTTGCGTGCGGAGCAATTCCGCATGCGTGATGAAATCCTTACAATATTAAAAACACCCTGAACATAGAATATTGCTGTTTGTAGTCCAATTTCTGAGTTCAATTATATATAAAACTTTAGTACTTACAAACTCGCGTAATTACCTTCTAAATATTTATAGAAAATAATCGGTTTACCCGCCCTAGATATTGTCTTTAATACTAAGTTGGACTAACCTAGCTATTGTTGGCACCCTAATGTCTCCATAAAAATATTACTAGGCAACTATAAAGTCTAAAATTATCCATCAATCAATAAAGCATGTACGTCATTGCTGGTACTATAATTCAGATATAATTACGCCTCCTAATATTGAGTGGGTACATCAAAACTGTGGGAGTAGACAGTTGTTTACCCAACCTAACCAGACAATTTCCGTCATGTAATCTGGTTTTAAAGTGTAGACTTAAGCGGGTTTAAAGATGGGCTGCAGGATCGTTCGGGAGAGTCACTGCGGTCCTGGAACGCTAATGGCTACTGATGAAATATAAAGCAGAAACCTTCCCTATAAGCTCCATTCAGAGCTCAGTTTTGCTTCTATCTCTATTTGGTGCGCGTGAAAAACAACGCGCCGTCGACTCGGACTTGATCCTGACGGCCGAATGGCAAGCTACCAGTTCCTCTTCATCTGTAAGCCCGCGCCTACCATGCCCGGGAATCACCCTGCAACTCAAGGTGTCCTGGGCATCTGCTACGGCGGTGGCTTTGGTGTGAAGATAACCTATTACTCACGGTTCCATCAATGTCCATATCTTCTCGCAAAAGAACGAACAATTTGCCTGCTGCGGCTTTCCCGTCCGATTATAATTTAGGTATCTTCAAGGCTATAGTGAATAGGCTCTTAAATAATCAGTGCACTTTGCTATCAACGATTGCATCATTGCTTACCATCAGGTGACATCGCAGTCAAGCACTAGTTCTTTTTTTGTGGTTAGGCTCGCGTTTGTCTACAATCTCACATGATGGAAAGCAATGATGGCCGCCGATGGAGCACGCTTGCCTAGAAGCAACCTATTCACCCTTGACTAAAAGATCCCTATGTTATACTCGTAGTTATCAAAAAACACAAATTCTGGCAGGGAATTCCACTCCCTTGCTGTATGTCTAAGAAATGTGTAATTTATATCATTAAAAAAACTGTTCTAGTACGTTTACGAATCAAAAATCAAATACCTCTAACAGTTCCCAATTCAGACCATAACAAGCGACTATGACTTGGTGGATTTGAGGCCGCAATTGACTAATCCCTGGCGGGTTTAGGCGGCATCTACCATTCATCACGGATGACGACGGATTACGTACACCACACCACTTAAGTTTCCGCGGTAATGTGTGAGCGAGACTACTGTTTCTATGTTTAACACGAAGGGCTTGTGTACACTTGTTTGATATGTACGACACGTAAGACTTAGGCGTAACTGGAAGTGACTGAATGTGGTACGTAGCCGCTCTAGAATTGATAGAATCGAAGATTGATGGTAGAGACGTGTTGGTATTTTAGTTGTTTTGTGTAGAATGAATTTCTAGTGAGATTTTGGTGTGAATTGAATCTATTGTAACTCCAAGGCGCACTTGTTGCCGTGAAGTATTGGACATCCTCTCACCCCAGCCGCCGATGAAGGAAACACCTTGGGCGTCTGGTCGACAAGCAACGAGTAGATCGCCGTCAGGTCGTCTGGTAAGAAATTTCACAAGCGCCTCAAAAAGATTTTAGCAAAACTGAAGGGGCTTTGACTAGACTGCGGACACGTTTAAATGAGTGACCGTGGTACTAGATCGCAATGGGCAACTGAAGGACGCAGGTGGCCAAGTATGTCACGATCTCCCTTTTGACATTAGAGCGGAAGAAATCAAATGAGAATTTCTCTCCTTTCTTTGAGGAATTTATCCTTAAATGAATTTAGAGCTAAATGAATGTAGAGCTAAACGAATTTAAATTATCTTTTGAAGGTAACAGAAGGTATATTATTTATTAAAAAATGTCTATCGTATAAAGAATTTAGTAATGCTTTGTTTTAGTTTACTAAAGTCTAAATATTGCTAGAGCTTACTCACATGTGGGTATTATTTCAGGACCTTTTGTGTGCCAAATAACAAAATCTGTTGTTTGAACGTGAAAGAGTAATAAACATACATAATATATACCAACATACATACAAACTTTCTTGTACTAAGGCGATATTAGTGTGATACTAAGACCTACGTAGGTAGGTTTAAATTATTACAGCACAACTGACAAAGAGATCTATTTAAAAAAAATACTTCCAAACCAGTTCTTAATGAAAATGTTTTTTTCATAGCAAGCTTTTATGACACGGTATAATATCTATATAATTAATACTCGTCAAAACGAATCATACGAGCCCAAACTCGATGGGGTGTCATTTAACTACTAAGTCATTTTTCAGTTCCATTATCAGATCAGCTCCTTACCATAATTAATTTTGCATCGTCATCTGATTTACACATGCATGCAAAGTTTCAGCTCAATCGATAACCGGGAAGTGGGACTTTAATTTGCAAGATTTGATAACAGACAAACATCGGGACAGGTGAAACTAAATTAAAGCTTGTAATAAAAAAAAGACAAAAGACGTCTCTAAGGGGAAGAAAAACCAAGCTCATCAACAAAGTGACAGTAGCAGTATCACAAGTAAACGAATTGTTGTCTAAGCAGCAGTAATGAGTTCAGCTAACGATCGTGTCTCTCATGCAGAAATCACGCCTCATCGGTCACCGGGCTCCCCTTGAGAACCCATCAGGCGTAGAGGTATAGATCGAGTAATTGTCTGTAAGAACTGCTAGGGAAAATTGTAGCTCTATTTTGGTTTATCTATTAATTACTTTATGGACACAAAAAAGTACAGAGGCGGACTTAATGACTGTCTGAGTTTGATTGGCTTGTTGGTCTAGTGGTCAGTGGCGTTTTGGTTTCGACTGTTAGTGCAGACAGTGCCTGTAATAAAATAAATAAATAAATGATTGGTTAAAAATATTAAGCGAACCATTTATATTTATAAAAGGAGAAACTGACTGACTGACATATCAAAGTATATTGGAAATTTCTGACACTAGAAACATGAAATGCACAAGGCTTCATTTTATGACGTAAGCAAACACTAAGAAGGTTTTTGGAATTTGAACCTTTAATATACATATACCAAATTATATATATTATATTTCACAATAATTATTAATATACTGTAACCCGTTAACGCTCCGACGATACTTCTACCAACTTCTTACGAATGTGCTCGCGAACTTTAACTTTGGACGTAAATCGGTTAGTTAAGTTGAGTTTGAAGGATATCTTCATTAACTTATAAATTAGAAGTAATTGTTTACATGTTAAAAGTGATATATTAATAAAGATTTAAAAAAAATATTTTATATTATCTGTGAAATTGTAACTGTACCTACCTGTGGTACTACTATTTCAGTCAATTTTTTAATGTTGATTTTGCTTTTCTTCGTTCATAATCTTCACTTCACACCAGCTTTTGATTTCTGAAAGCGATGGAATAGCAAACATACACACATAAATACAAACCTTCGTTTTTTTTACCGACTTCGAAAAGGAGGAGGTTCTATGTTCGGCTGAATGTATGTTTATTTATATTAGTCATCATCATCTTCCTGCCCTTGTCTCGTTTTATTTGGGGTCGGTGCAACACATTTTTAATATTAGTGTGATATGTAAATACCCAAATCTTCAAATTTAAAATTTATCATGAAACAAAGCAAAAATCACAACTCATATATATGATCTATCTGACAAATTTTAGAATGTTTCGTTCAATTCTTGTTTACAGAATTCTCTGAATACAAAAAGGCCTTTAAATCTGGTACTGAAGCGAGAAGTGTTGAGAATGCTAACAAATCACTACTGGATAGAACATGGCCCAAAGCAATAGAGCAGCCCATTTCGCTGACTCAAATTCCACTATTTGTATGGCCAGACATGTTGCCGATTCGCTTCAACGTTCCTCTTTCATTCGCAGATCAACATTCAATGAAACAAACCTCGTGAATGCAGAGCGTCGTCGTATTCATATTGCCGTGCATTTTTTGTTTTATTGGGATTGCGGGATCAGGGCGGAACGATGCTTAGATTTGCATCAATATTATTTTTAGATGATAAAGTTAATTTAAGAGAATTGTACAATGTTTTTTTTTTAGATAAACAATTTTTCATAGACATTAATTTCTACTAATGGCCAAAGATTTTTAAAGATAGACTAATCAATCAAAATTGTAAACTCGACAACGCGGGCGGTCTATTTAAATTACTTATCTATTTGGTTCAAAATCTATATCCAAAAAACATTCTCTAGATAACATCTAATTGAATTTCTCTGTAAACTCGTATCATTAGCAGCCTATACAATTTGCATCTCTTTCTGACAAAGATAATATAATAATAATAATTTTCAAAACGGTTTCTATACACGTTTTCGTTGTTCAAAAACTTAAACGCCACCGTGTTGTGAAACTAAGTATAATTGAAAACAAACATTAGAATCTCTCCCGGGTCCCATTGTAGGGCCCGCATATATGGGGCTGTAATACCGGATAATGAGTAAGGAAACCCTGGATATCTGAGTTAAACCCAAAATGTATTCTTGGTATTGTTTACACAGAATTTATTACAATACTTGCAACCCGTGGCTTGAATCCAATTAAACTGAAAATTCTAAAATAATATGCACTATGAGTAATCCTATTGAAAACTTAATAAATAATTTGATTTACAGATATTACCTAAGACTAATGACTAAATTGATTTTATAGATAAATATCCCATCACTGTAAATGAACTTAAACAATGATGCCTACCGTATCAAATGCTTTACTCAGATCTCCAATCAACAAACCACATCAAAATCTGTACACAAAAATTGACTGCCCATCTTTGTCCATTGTGTTCAAAAGCAGGATAGACCCGAGACCCCATGTCGGATGCAGACCCTACGCTGATGTACCTTGTCTACATCATAACAATTACCGTAATGCTCGGGTTGCTTTCCCTCCTACATTAACGCCTAGTAATTAGTTTACCTGATCATTAGAAGGATTATGAGTTGCGACGTGGATTAAAGGGGGTCTTAATAGCGTTCTATGATCTTTTGTTATGGTTTTAGGCGTTAAATTTTGAATATTGAACGGGCTCATATGAAATAACAGACGAATATGTTATGGAAGGAATAGAATTAATAAAATCGCGTATAGTAGCAGGGTTTTCCATGTTACGGATGATAAAATTTCAAAGTTTAGATGTATTTTCGCAATAATGGTGTATACTGTCAAGCTCATTGAGTAAGTAGAAAAACATTTAGGTAATACTGCTATTAAAACCAGTTTTTACAATCAATCAAAATCAACCTTAATTCCTTCTAGTACTAACTGCCTTGCTAATTGTTTCAGGAAAGCTCGAAAAAGTGTCTTATGTAAGCGAGTTGGGAAAAATAATTTCATTATCTTGCTCTTTTCTGATATGTATAATATCTTCTTTTTCTTCGATATATTTTCACAAATCCTCAGTAGTCTCGCTCTCGTTAGACATGTCGTTCATTACACCATCGCTTAGTCTATCAATCGTACATTTGTAACTTACACAGTCTTTTAGCCCTCCAAATTCACTCTAAGCTTTCCTTTATCCATTTTTGTGATTTCTTTGCATCACCTGCAAATATAAGGACAGCCAACTGGTTGTAAACCGCTACGAATTTATAAACCAAACTTTGTACCGCCTAACAATCAATGAATACAGTGTATCTTTTGTTATAGTGAACAGATTGCGATGAAACAAAGCCTAAATAATATATCAAGTTACAATATAAAATTTGAATGTATAAAAATATCCATAAAATCCAATCCGAAGGTTGTCTGTTAGAAATTGCCCTGTGATATAAGACCGCCTATTGTACACTTATATTTGTGAATGTTTGTCCTTTATTAAGTTAAGGTGTGCAATTAAGTTATATAATAATAATAATAATATTTACATTGATATTGTACAGTTTACATGAATGATGCTCGCAGAACTAAAAACTTCTACAGATATAGAGTCCGTCTACTGAAAGCGTGACCTGAGAAAAGGAGGTTGAAACCCAAAAATTTGAATATGGTATTATTGCAATAGTAGGAGACAAAAGTTTTGGTACTTGAGTATTTTTTTATATATGACGATTGTACAATAGTTGTATAAGAACTTAAAATTGTGTCGATTTATTTATTGGTAGATGTATGGTAAAGGTTAATAATACACAAACTGTTAGTTATTATTCCAAATTTATTTTATCTGTTCTCTAAAATGCCGTATATAATATTCTTTATTTACAATTTGGCATTTTGGCCTTCCGACAAGAATACCAAGAGCACAAAACTGCGATAGTCAAATAAAATAGTCATCATCATTCATACCGTAAAAATATCTAGTGGTCAGTCAACAATGATCAAGATTATAGTGTCACACTAACTTAAAAATATAAGATCGTGTATAAACATTGTTGTTTTTCTTAGAAAACAACTTCTTTCTCTTCTTGTTATTGTTTAAACTCACTGATGATAGTGTGTAGCAGCTTTCGCACATAACTTTTATTGTTTTACCCATGATAAAGCAGTTATTGTTGATAAATAAATATCTGTTTCAAAAAACTGACAATTGCAATCATAGACTTAGACTTGATTTTTGCGGCAAAATAATGTTGCCACTTTAATTAAAAAAAAAAAAACTCCAGGTTACGCTTTCATTAGACAGACTCTATTATATATTTTCATATACAAAATATGAATTGTGTTAATGTGATGTAATAGTGTTAATGTGACTAAATTTCTGGTCGATTTTAATAGTTTAAAGATAAGAACCACTCGCATCATTAGCGGCTATCTTCTGCACATCTAGAATAACATTTTTTGGGCTGATGCCAATAACCTAACTCCAGCTAACGGAAGCATCTGGTTATAAACTTTTTATGGTATCGTGAGCTTTTAAGTGAGTACGTTTATGAAACTTTTTCTGGGTGATATCTTGTTAAAAGAGACTGTTCGGTACAGTCGAGTAGATATGGAAATATGTAGCTGAGGGAAAGACCTTTCTTTACTATTAGATCTTTTTATATCTCCATATCCGATGGATGCGAGACGCACAGAAACGTTCGTTGTGGCGACGCTTGGGGGAGGCCTATGTCCAACAGTGGACGTGTATCGGCTGAAATGATGATGATAATGATGATATCTCCATACAGCGATTTAGGTCGTAGTCAGTTTATCAAATGCAAATATATTACTAACAATCATACATAAGTATTTTCCTCTTTTATTGCGCCATAAGACATACTTTTTGATAATTTTCATGAATTTTGGTAAATGGGAGGTTTTGATTTACTACTGAGTTTCAAAATATTGACTTAGAATTTTGATTTTAGAAAGCTTTAAGAAAACACGGAATTAAGTTTTTAATCATTATTTATATGAAGTTGATACTACTGCGCGTTTCTAAGAAAACACGGTTTTGGAAGACAGACGGGCAACAAAGTGGTTCTGAAAGGGTTTATTTATTTGGTTTTGAGGTACGCAACCCGAAAATTAAACAGTAATTATATTTTCCATTCCATATATATATTCTTATCCATGTTAAAAATGTCAGTCAGCTACATATTTGGCTGGACTAAATATGCATTTCATCTATAAATGAGAGCGCATATGTTTATGAGATAAATGGCAAGATAAATCGACAGGTTTATGGAGCTTTTTAGATTTAATAACAAAGTCTGCACGCCCTAATTGCTCAGGAACCGAAACGTGACATATTTTTATCTAACAACTAGCTTTTGCCCGCGCGGCTTCGCTCCCGCTCTTCCATACTCCACCCTACTATACCCAACTCTACCCTACCCTACTCTACACTACTCTACCCTACTCTACCATACTCTACCATATTCTACCGTAATTTACCCTACTCTACCCTACTCTACCCTACTCTACCCTACTCTACCCTACTCTACCCTACTCTACCCTACTCTACCCTACTCTACCCTACTACTCTACCCTACTCTACCCTACTCTACCCTACTCTACCCTACTCTACCCTACTCTACCCTACTCTACCCTACTCTACCCTACTCTACCCTACTCTACCCTACTCTACCCTACTCTACCCTACTCTACCCTACTCTACCCTACTCTACCCTACACTACCCTAATTTTTTTGTTCCATAAGAACCTTCTCCTCACAATAACAATCACAACAAAAAAAAAACAGCCAAATCGGTCAAGCCGTTTTCATGCCAAGTCGTGACAACGGAAAACGGGGATCATTTTTATATATATAGATAAAACTATTCGTATGTTTTTTTTTAGTTACAGACGTTTAGTTAAGATGCAAGTTAACATCTTGTTTCTTGAATCTTGATTTGATGTAGCAAGTAATTATTTAAAAATTAATATAAAGTGATCCAGTTAAAAATCATCTGAACTTTGCAACGGAACTTCGGTTTTATGAGCTAACTATAAATGAAGAAGCGTAAAAAGACGATTTTTGTGACGCTTCAACGATTCACAAAGTAGAAATAAGATTTATTGAGACTATTGATAAAGCATTTAGAATTACAAAAGAAAGTATTCTTATTTTAAGGTTGATTAATTTACACTTCTCATTTTGTCGAACTATATTTATATATTTTCTATAAAAATAACAAATTATTTTTGGGATATTTTGGATTTAAAGTTTCTAAAGAGTCTAACAGCCTATTAAGGGCTGCGTACACTAAAGGATCTCTAATGATGTTAGCTTCGCTGTTAATGACTTAGCACGCTAATTATACCGAGGGTAATAATTTCCCAAACTTCATAGTTGCTGGCATAGCTCATTTGATCTCAATGATAAAGTAATGATTAAGTAGTAGGTCAAATGTTCATTAAGCTTTGGCTTTCAGTCCCTCATTCCTAGTTGATGGAATGCTTGCTAAAATCAAAAGGTTTTCAGCGAAATTTGTGCGGATAGGAAAATCTGATTTGGTCCCACCGGCTCTTCTTTTACCGTTAATTATGTTATCCGTGCTTCAATTTTGTGTAGATGACTCTTACTTTTTCTTAAAAATGAAATCTATCTCGCCAGCCATCACATGGTTTTTATTTTTTATACTTTTTTTTTATACATATAAACTGGTGCTTGACTGCGATTCCACCCGATGGTATAGGAGTGACCAGATGATTGCAACCTAGCGTTCCAACCATGGTCACCTTGATTTATGTGTATGGTTTGTGTTGCGGCTACATGGATGTAAATCACTCGCCAACACGTTCGGTGGTTGGGAAAACGCGCCTCCTAACCAAAGGCGTTGAAGGTCATGGATTACAAACTGTTGTCTACATGGATTGAAATTAGCAAGGTCACCTTAGTTGGGTGCAACCGTTTGGTCAGGCTCCTTAAGAAGTGATGCAATCGTTGATGGTGAGGCGCATTAGTTTATTAAGAGTCTGATCCTGTGGCCTATTCACTCTAGCCTTGAAGATATCTAAATTATTACCGCAGCAGGCAAATTGTTCCAGTCTTTTGAGACAAATAGACGTTCGATGCGAATTAGCTGTAGAAAAATATTTCTAAAGATTCCCGATCTTATTTGGGATCATCCATAATTCTTTAACAAATGTTGGCGAAAAATTGCCGACATTCAATTATGTAGGCACCGACATTGTGATTGATGGAGCTGTCAACGTGTCCGCAAACGCGAGCTGAACTTTGTACATCGATCATGGCTTGTTCTATCACAAACAGGTTTTATTATGCTCCTGTTTTTGAATATAATGAACTTGAACCGTGGCTGTGATGCTTGATACTCTGATCTGACAAATTGTTTGAAGCTGTCCTCTTCTAGATGATCGGACCGTCCGGCCGTCCAGTAATCATCTGGACCAAGCCCAAGACATCGACGGCGCGTATTGTTCAACGCACGTCTCAAGATGTGGTTAGTAAACCGTAGGGATCTAGTAGAGTCGAAGCCTTCTGGGGCCAAGGATATGTTTCTGATACGAAGATTCGGCCCTGGTATGAACGGCAATGGAGAAATAGAAGTGGGTTTTTAGTTAGTAATAGTCTGACATTATCTCCCGCTCCGCCCAAGAACGGTCCAACTCCAACAACTCTACATTCTCTTCTAGACATACGAGTGTAATTTTAGGTACCTACCAATAGAATCTGCGGGATTGCTCGAAAGAGTTAATGTGGCCCTAGAATTTAAATAGCCACTGAAGTAAAACGGATGTGTTTTAAAAAATTGACACTCTCTCTCGCTCAGGTACAGAGGTTATTGATGATAATCTAAATAAAAAAAATGGTCTAATGTAGCTTACAGTATTTTTACTTTGCTTAATGTTCCCGAAAACCTTACTCGTACTTTCTTTTCAACAATTTTTGTGTAATAATCCTAAAACCATTAAATTAAGCGGTCCCTTCAATTACAGTCTTAAAATAATGATTTCAACTAATTCCTCGAAATAGTCAATTTCATAAATTGAATATACAATTGCTGTTCGACATGCGTAGCTTATAATATTCAAATGTGAAAGCGACGAAGTAATTCGGCTCAGTTCAGTTATTGATCTGATCGTACTGGTACTAAATATTCATGTGGTTGTGGATATGTCTTCAGGTCAATCAAAGTTGTGTTCAAACGATTATATTGCTGATTCAATTATGTACAACGTAGTTTATGTTCGGCTTAGCCGAGTAAGTTCCTGTTTATGGGGTATAAAATTGTTAGTGCTTGTAATATAGTTACGTTTTTATTACTATATTGAAATTAGTGGGTGGGGACGGTAGGATTTAGTAAAGATTAATTTGCTAGACCGTCGTAAAGTCTATGTTTTCTGATAGTTACAATCTAAGAGTCTGAAGAACTTGAGTAAATTCTAGGCAAGCTAGCATCTTCGATCACATTATCGCTTACCATCAAGTGATATAGTGGTAAAACATGAGCGTCATCATCATCCTTATAGTCCAAGAGCCCGTGAGTGCCAGACCTTCGTAAAACTATTATAATATATATTATTATGAATCAAATATAAATGACGAATATGAGATCGAATTTTATACACCATTGTTACCTATCAAAGCCACCGCTGCCTAAGCTTCATGGGTGGGGATCATTCTTACCTGTACTAGGGACACACATAGAAAAACTTTCAGCTTTTATTAAAATACGAAGGTCTGGCATTCACGGGCTCTTGCTCTATTATCATGATATTCGAAATAGAAAGACGTCCACTGTTGGGCATAGGCTTCTCTCAGGTGTCACCATAATGACCGGTCCAGTGCGCGTATTAATAATAAAAGAAGAGTTTGATTGAAAAAAAAAATCTTAGCGTGCATGTGTAGCGTCTTGTGCATTATTGTGCTTGGAAGAAAATATTTTTTTTAGTAGGTTTATCATACAACGATCTCTTCTTCACGAGAGAGGAGCGGAGCGGGGAGCCTGTCAGCCTTTGACTGACCAAAACCATACGTCTTGTATCCTTCAGTAGGCTTTTGCGTTCTAGGACCATGGGTTTCCTTTTCAGAAATTCTCATTGACCTGAGTGGGCATCAATCCTGCTGGGCTATGGTTTTACCGATATATCTTTGAGGCGCGCATGGAATACTATGCACCGTCGACTACTCAGGCTCGGTCTTTACCGGACGGGTGGACGGCAAGCTATCCATTGCTCGCCGTTTGCAATCAACTAAGGATCTCCTGTAGCGATGAAATTCGTGAGGATATCCGTTCCTTCACTTTTAATTCATGAATCCCCAAGCGACCACCGGTGGCCGCGCATCTATTGTCTTACTATTGTGTCTCTAATTGACGGTATCTGAAGGGTTAAGGGGGAACTATGTAAATTGAAATGATTTCAACACGCTAACAAGTAAAAGTTACAATCGCTGTAAAGTCATCGTTATTTCCTCAAACCAAAAACTTGAAACAAAACAAAATCCATTAATCAAAACAAAACATTCCATTTCTATTTATTCAAATACAACAAAGACAAGGTCATGTCAAGGTTCTATTGCCATTGTGCTAAATGCATTGTGCCAAGGTCAAGCTAGGCCAGGCTAGGCCAAGTTGCCCCAGTCAGGCCGCTTGGAGAGCACTCGGTGAGGCCGGGACATGTCGCGAATTAGCGTGTGTGTCACTTGGACTAATTTAGAAGTGACACTGTTGTGTTTAATAGAATTGTAGAGAAAGATGGGTTTTAATGCTTAGTAGGAAATTGGAGTAAGAGAGATGAGGTTGGTACTGTGGTTGTAGAGGGTAGTTATGAAGAGAAATTTTAACACTAAAAATTTTCATCCTGATTAGCCTCTTATTTTTATTTCAATAATTTTATTATTAAATTAGCAATAATAATAATATTCCACAACTATCACACAAAGCCGTCTAGTCCCAAGCTAAGCAGAGCTTGTGTTATGAGCACTATACAACTAATAAACATACATATATATTTCTAAATACATACATATTTTAGATAAATTGCACCCAGACACAGAACAAATGACAATACTCATCACAAAATCATTTGTCCTGGATGGGAATTAAACCCACGACCTCCGGCATAGCAGTCAGGGCTACTAACCACTAGACCAACAGGCCAGTCAAAACTCTGCTTTACTGGTTACCATCAGATGGGATCGCAGTCAAGGACTAGTTTGTATTAATAAAAAAGTGACACTTTTAAATTGATAGATATGATATTATGTCAGGGTTGGCTTGGTTTAACCTTTTAATTAATTCAAGCTGGATCCACATGATCAGCTCTGGTGATCATGAAAATAGATTCTAAACAAACAAGGAAAACTAATTTCATCAGTGTGTTTATTTTTGCACAGTTTGCAAAAACGCTATCTCTTGCCGTGAATTGTGTTGTTCTTGATGTTTGTGGTGTCCAACTTGTGATCTATATAAATATTTTTGAGAAAAAGCATGGTGTATAAACTGTTGGGATCCATTCAGTTACAGATTCTGGACAAAATATGTTCAGGTTTCACATAAACTAAAAATAATGTTATGCAAATATAAACTTTAATAGAGTGATAATTTAAAAAAAAAAAGTCAAGTAGAATCGAAGAGACTTCCTGGTTACCGATTGAGCTGAAAT
The DNA here is from genome assembly GCA_949319445.1 of Mythimna lalbum. Taxonomy (NCBI): domain Eukaryota; kingdom Metazoa; phylum Arthropoda; class Insecta; order Lepidoptera; family Noctuidae; genus Mythimna; species Mythimna lalbum. Next base: position 16,450,815 of record OX439358.1, on the reverse strand, counting down.
TTTGCATGAATGTGTAAATCAGATGACAATGCAAAATTACTATGACAAGGAGTTTATCTCCGGACCGGAAGGTGGCTATAGGAACTTTGTAGTTAAACAACACAACCCCATCGAGTTCGGGTTCGTATGATTCATTTTCGACGAGTATTCATTATATAGGTATACCAAGCTATAGAAGCTTTCTATGAAAAAAATATTTTCATTAAAATGTTGTATTTAATAACATACATAAAACAAAAACATTAAATTCAACTGAAATTGTTGCTCTACTGAGGAAAATTCAAACCTTTGATTAGTCTTCCTTTTAATAAATGCCATATTCAGAGTTCTGACCTACTTCTTTTTCTAGTGCCATTACCTGATTGAAATGTAAATAGCTATTGACATTATAGTTTCGCCAGTGGCTTTGCCCGCATCAAAGACAGAAATGATTTCACATGAATTTAAATAAATGTTATTCTTTTTTATATATATATTTTGATAGAAATCGAGTGTCTCTAAAAATATTCTGATAGCCTGTAAAACACTCACGGAACAGAAAATAGCATAAATAGAACCATTTCACTTATTTTTTAGAGAAACATCATTAACCCTTCAGATACCGTCAATTAGAGACACAATAGTAAGACAATAGATGCGCGGCCACCGGTGGTCGCTTGGGGATTCATGAATTAAAAATAATTTCAGACTATTGGCATAAACATAGCATAAACAGCCTCATAATGTTCCCACTGCTGAGATTTGCAACATCTTATAATACGAGAACAGATCGGTCAAGGCCGTGTGGCAGATCACCGATGCGATGGACTGACCGGACGCTTGCTTGCTTGCTTAATAGACTGCCAGCAGGCAAAAGTGGCGGGAAGTCGTGCGGTGTACCCTGACGACTCTCGGATAGCTACCTTCGTGATAACCACGACCACACTGGCAAGAGTGAAACGACCAAGAAGAAGAGCTGGGATTCAGGCTTCCTTTTTGAGAGGGGCAATGGGCCGTAATCTACCTCGCGAACCCAGTGCGGATTTGGTCTTTGATTTTTTGGTTCTAGGACATATCGGTTTCATGATGTTTTCCTTCAACGTTTCGAGAGAAATGGTGATAAAATAAACTACACAAAGTAATGTGCCTGGCTCTAAGGACCGTACTAGCACAAAATATATAGGTACAGAAGTCAATCTACATACAAAGCGCGCTCGAGCAACGCACACAAAGACACCGCTCACGGATACGATATCTCGGTAGCGTCTTGACCCACTCGTCGAACAGTTCCGGCTCAAACGCTCATTAGTGTGCGTCCACCGAGCGTAGGTATAAAAAGGGAAGTACATACATGAGATTGTCTTCTGTACCTATCTATTTTGTGGTACTAGTAAGTCGGGGACGTTTCCACTGTAATACCACTGCTCTCTCTCTTGCAACACTTGCAAACACACACAGACTTTCACATTTACAATAGTAGAATATAATTATTCCAACTGAAGGCTCCGTGACTTAGAAAGTCGTTAACTCCATTTTCAAATTAGACTTGTTTTATTTGAAAAACAAACTAGTTTTGATTAAAGACTCAGTGAGTGCAAAATTGAAAAGATATCATTAATTTGATTGAGTCGGTTAAGTTCTATTGATACGTTATATATTGTTGTTGAATGTTTGTGTCTTTATAATTTTTGTTGACGTGAATAAATAAGCAATGATTTGCTACTATATTACATTACTTTCAGTATTAGTGAAACCCGAAACACGAGTCTAGTATTTTTATGTAAATAATCTATGTACAAAATTTCATAACTGTATCACGAAAAATTAAAAAGTTACAAGATTGTTATGTCAGTAAAAATAAGTAGTCATCGGGCCATTCAGGGGTTGTTTTGCCCTTGCGCCCAGCTGTTTTCTGGCGCGAATACACGCTATGACCTTTCGTGACCTGTGTTGTAGGTACTTAGTGTCAGTGGTGTCCAACCTGTGACCTTTTTAAATAATTTTGGGAAAAAATTGAAAACATGGTGTACAAACCATTGGAATCCATTCATTTACTGATTCTGAAAAAACTAGATTCAGGTTTCGCATAAACTAAAAATAATGTTATATATTATAACTAGCGTTATGTACACCGCTTCGATATATTTTAAGCAAAGACTCCGTTTTACTCATAACTACCAAAAATTCAAAAGAAAAATTAATCAAACTCGATATAACCGTTTTGGAGGAGTGCAACCACATACACCATGGCATGAGAGATGTTTTTGATGCCCTATTCTGTACCACTCCTAGGCAAAGGCCGGACTACACCTACCTTTCACGTGGTCCCGTTTTCTGCTTCCAATTCTGGCAAAATCACTCTAGTTCGTCCATCTAGTTCATGATCTGCCGCGACTTATTTAAAAAAGTAAATAAGGCAGGCTTTTACTGCCTACCTTTAATTAATAACTTCAATTAAGCACCCACTCAAAAAACTTCTAAAAGAGAATCCTTATTCACCTATTCCAAGAAGATTGGTGTTGTAAAATGAATAGTGACTTTAGAAATGAGAATAATTTTTCGTATTTCCGACGAACTTTTATAAACATAATTAAAAAACCATTCCAAAGGCTTCTCAGGCGTCCGCAAGACAATGAGAACTAGATAAAGTTATGATAAACTTTGAGGAGTAATATAAAGTTGATCTCGCTCAGTGTACGGAATCAAGGAAAAAGGCCAAAAAAGAAAAATATTTTTCCCCTACATTAAGTGTCTTGATATTTTCCCTTTGAACGTTTTAAAGCAATATAGAAATCAGCCAATAATATTAAGAAATAACGCTTCGGGCTTGTTTGCTAAATTAAGCTGTTTATTGAATCGTTTTAAAAATATTGGAATAAGTAAATACAGCAGTTTCATTCGACAAAGTTTTCTGATAATAAAATGGAGAAAAAATATCGGGGAATGAAGAAAAACTCTTCATTAAACCTTGCATCATTGAATTTCTCATGTACCAATAACATACGAACTAAGTAAGCATCCAGCAATAATACGCGAAATAAAAAGCTCATTTTATGGTTATTACACTTACTTTCAGTTTAACGAGAACCCGCAGTAATCCACAAAATAACTTTTATTGCGTAGGTAAGCCAATTTTTCCAATATGGCTGCCGAAACTAAACGGTTTACATTTTTTTTTTGTTTTTACGAGTTTAGATATCGGACTTCGTTGCTAGGATAGTCAATTTCAAATTTAGAACACATTCGATGTTTGAAAAAGCCTACGAGCTTTCGTTGTTTGGCGTGTGGCCAAGATCGGCTTGGGCATATCGTTAGGTGCTTAGCAGTGCTGCCAGTTACAATTTCGCTAATTTTTGAACTTGTGGGGAAAGAGAGGCTTGGTGGTTTTAAGCTAAGTTTCAGTGCAGGGCTGGTGATGAAAAATGGACTTTTAAATTAATATCCAGTTGGCAAAAGTCTGTTACGGAAATTAGATGTTGGGTAATTTTATTATTAATTTAGATCTAGGACAAATACCAAGAAGATTAATATATCATAATCATTCATGAATTGCTGTCAGAAATTTATCTTTCTAAAGAATACTCAATCATCACAGACTACATAACCTAAAAAAACTTTGTTCAAAAATAAAATCATACAGCAATTTAAAATTTATCACGATATATAAAACTTCTACCTGCGTGTATAGGTCACGACGTTCCACGACGTCAGAAAAGATTTCATGAAAGTACTTCCAACGTTCGGAAACTCCGAAATCGATGGCAAGTTCCGTTATATTGTGGCATCTGTCATCACTAGCCTTCGTATCTGACATCAAGATTTGGGTCACATTAATATTTTACTATTGTAGAAGAAATATTTGGTTTTAGTACTAGCAAGATACAACGTACGTCTGAGCTTGCTGTGAAAAAAAGGACACCCCGTCCTTTTTTTGCAAAGTAAGTGTAGATGTTTGTGATATGACTGAAAACGGAAGATTAACAGCCCGTTCAGGACTTTGCTGCTGTGAGCGGTAGCTAAGCGCGGAGTGGCGAGCGGTAAAATCGCCACGTGATGCCGCTCATAGTAAAAACGTATGCGCTTACTGACGCTGTCCCGTTCACCACGCTGCCACGCGCCGCTATAACCGAAGTCGTGACCAGGCTGTAAGGCTTTTTTTATGGTGGGGAAAATCATCTAGTGACACCCCCCGTTCTTGGGCGGAGCGGAAGATAGAGTCCGACTCTTACTAACTAAAAACCCACCCCGTTCCTTTTAGCCTTCAAACCGGGGCTCGAGCTTCCTTTCGGATTACCCTGGCCCCAGTAGGCTTCGACCCAGCTTGGCATCCGCTGTTGGTGACAACTGCTTGAGGCGCGCGGGAACAGTGCGCGTCGTCAACGTCTCGGGCTTGGTCCGGACAGTTACCGGACGGTCGGGCAGCGCGCTACCCATGGCTCGCCGTCCGCAAGCCCGCGTTTACAGGGTGGCCGGAAATCGAAATCCCGGCGGCGGCGGTGAGAGCACCGTTGCCTGTTGCGGTTGGCCTCCTCCATTGCTAGCATTACTGCCTAGCAAGGCTGTAAGGCTTACTGTTCACGGACGCATAGCTTCATAGACGCGTACTCGTCATCATTTGTTTGATGTGCGCGAGCATGAAGTTAACATATAAAACTATGAAACTCTGCCGCCGAAGCGGCAACGATACGACAGCACGACGCTGCTGTATACGCGTCTATGAAGTTACGAGTCCTTGTGCCTAAGTATGAACAGAAAACTATGGTTGAAGTAAATATTTTGCGCTGTCCTGAAATACATTAGGATGAAGCCCAGAAGAGTATAAATGTTTATATTGTACTCAGATTTACACAATAACAGCCATACAAATGGCCTTTGCGTAACACAGTGAAAGATAACTATGTATAGCTTACATACTCCTAAAGCAAAACTGAATGTTACCTGAACAAATATAAGGTGCCCCTATAATAGACACATAAACAAAAACATTTACCCGTCACAGGACATATTAATAATTATTGAATACATTTCAATAACATCTGTTGATACTACAGAATGATGAATGCTATAATGTCTGCTGTTTCTGTGTTCCTAGTACTCAACACTACAGAAATTATTGTATCTGTTTCGATAATATTGTTATTAATACTATGGAAGATTGCTATATTCTCTGGTGTTTCTGAATTCCTGGTACCTAAAATTAGAAGCTTTATACATTTGAACGGTTTCATGAACGGCTAGTTTATCAAACATGCTAAACAATTCTACTGAATTATAGTGTCTAGCGTGTCTGCACTCCTGGTATGCAACGCTAGAAGCTAGACATATTTTAACATTTTAATTACCGACAACATTCTTCATTAAACATGCAAGTGACTGATATAAACAATTAATTAATAATAAAATTGCTCACCCAATCACTATTAAATTTTCATTAAATCAGATAGAAAAACGACACCAACCTTACATTCCAAAGCGCAGCTCTCGATGGAAAAAAACGTGCAATAAACTCCATGGACACTCTTTTAATATCATATAATGCCTTAAAACATATCCCGTCGCTACAATGATGCAAGAGGCAAACAATGCATCCGATCCCAATGATCAGCCGCCAAACAAGAGGATTGTCGCCCGCCAATATGCTTATTTATTTATATTTATTTATTTAATACTTTATGCACAAATGTACAAAGCCAACAAGTCAACGGGTTCGTCCGCGTAAAAGTAGGTTTCTCTATACAAACTTTAGGCCACCGTTTTATCCTCTTAGGGGGCGAATTTTGGGAAATCCTCTCTTGGTGCTTGCCTATGGCATATAATGAAACCTTGTGTAAAATTTCACGCTCCTAAATTTTATAATTGCGGCGTTACGTTGATATGTCAATAATTACAAATACGTTTGGTTTTGCCAGAACACTAAGTCTACTGCAATGAATAATCGAATACAAAATAAATTGAATAATGTTTTGCTTACAAACAAACTTTTAATAAAAATATTTTTTTCATAGCAAGCTTTTATAGCTCGGTATACCCATATAATTAATACACGTCAAGACGAATCATACGAGCCCAAACTCGATGGGGTTGTGTCGTTTTACTACCAAGTTTCTATAGCCACCTTCCGGTTCCATCATCAGATCAGCTCCATGTCATAATAATTTTGCATTGTAATCTGATTTACACATGCATGCAAAATTTAAGCTCAATCGGTAACCAAGAAGTGGGTCAAATTTAATTTATAAGATTTGATGACAGACAAACATCGAGACAGTTGAAACTAAATAAAAGCTTGTAAAAACGAAACAATAATTATGTTATTATCGGACTTCGTATCGAAACCTAAAATTATATAATGATTTTAATGATTACCACTATACTATAAATACTACAGGAATTCGCATGCAATACTGTCTACTGTTTCTGTATTCCTGGTACCCAACACCAGCAGCAATGGACATAAATTGAACGTTTTAATTCATTGCATCATTCCGAATACCACTCTGGTAACATTTCAGTACAATATTGTTTCCCTTTGTGTGTGGGTTTCAGTAAAATGGCGGTTATACCGTGATTGTACAGAAGCCTTAAAAGTGACAACCTTGGATGACGAAATGTAGAACTGATTTTGGTTATAAAGAAATTGGGGCATTGATGTCATGTTTTTTGACTAAGTTGATTTGATTAGGAAAAACTCTAGGGTATAATCACATATACTCTAGCTGAAAATCTTTCGGTGGTGGGCAAAAATTCTTCAAATTTTAGAAGTGATTTGGTACGAGGAATTACTAGAGTCAAGTAGTAAGTTTTTTAAGTGCTAGTTTTTGCCCGCGGCTTCGCCCGCGTATATAAAGTATAGCCTATGTCACTCAGAAATAAAGCAGCTTTCTACCGGTGAAATTTTAACAATCGATACTTCCAGAGATTAACTCCTGCAAACAAAAATTCAAACTTTACCTCTTTATAATATTAGTGTAGATGAACGGGGATGTCGTATAGTATGGAATACATATAAGTAGATTGTGTGATAGATGAAAAAAAAAATGTAAATCAGATGACAATGCAAAATTATTATGACATGGAGCTGATCTGATGATGGAACCGGAATATGGCTATAGGAAATTGGTAGTTAGACGACATAGCCCTATCGAGTTTGGGCTTGTGTGATTCGTCTTAACGTGTATTAATTATATAGGTAGGTATACCGAGCTATGAAAGCTTGCTACGTAATAGTGCATTATTACACTAGGGTTGAAAGTTATTATTTCGTCTAAATAAGTAACTTTAACCTCGAGGTAAGCATTGTGCTTTTGATTACGAATACAAGAAGATAGACCTAGTTTTTTTTTTAATAATTTGACAGCTGTTGGTTGAAAGTAAAACTCCCTAGGGATGAAAAGTGTGATACTTTTCAGCCCGCTAGCTTCTCAGGTAACTTCAGACCTACTTTCAGAGTATGAGTAATGAAAAAAATATTTTCATTTTAATTTTTTTTTAAAGCTTGTTTTAGTTTAAGTTCTTATGGTCCATTCTAAAGTAGTCAGGTAGAGGTCGCTGTCAGCGATAAGACCGCCATTGTACCCATAGATGTAAGTTTCTCTAAAAGTGTTACTATTTTGGTGTACAAAAAGTTTATTCTATTCAATTCGTCATTAATGATTCATCTTCTATTCTGCTTAATATTACTAGTTAGATTAATCCTACATTTATATGACTATTTGTACAGCCTACAGATATTTACTCTATGCCGAGAGATGGAATATTGCATAATTACGCGATTTGTTTGTGTAGCAGCACCGTCACAGGATGCGTGCCTAGGGCTAATAACACTGAATGAGTATATCTAGATACGTAATTCAACTATATGCTTAATCAAAGAATATTTTAATACTATTATATATACATCTTAACGATTAAATATTATAAATTAATAGATATATATAAAAAATATATATATACAAACGAGTAAAAAAGGCTGAAAAACGAGGAAAACTCAAAGGGCATCAAAAAATTCGTCCACATTGATGTCAATGGGAAAAGTGCCCAGAACGCTGGCAGCAATGCTATTCCCATGTTTAATCAAAGCATGTTTCAGATTTTTATATATATCATATCTTCGGTAAAACCATTGTTATTATTGATTACAGAAGAATCTTTTTTTTCAGTTTCTCCCTTCTCTGCATATCTTGCTAAAAACCAATCTCCTTTCCGTGAAGTACAATAGTTATTTTAGGCATGTTGATAACAAGACATTCGTTTTAAAGTATTTTGGCATTCGTAAGTCATTTCTGCTATTTTTGAAATATGCCGCCTTGCTTTTTACCGACGATAAATAAGCTTACATACTTTTAATCGATAAAATAAAAACAGCAGAATTAAGCTAAGTGATTCCGAGACACACTCCCTGAAATATAATCTAGAAAACACCGACAGGCTATCAACTCGGCGTCGATGCTCAAGTCCTTTAGAGCTTTGATTCGACCAGTGCATCGTTGTCATATACCGATATATTGCCACCGCATCATTCTTTTGGATTGTTTTTTAATTGACTCAAGGGCATCACCGGTTTGTTTAGTAGAATTTTAGGTAATCCTTTCATATTTATCTAGGTCTGCCGCATGTCACCTACATAATTTATGGAACTCATTGAACCCTTTAAGCATTTCTATAATCTGTAGGTATTCAAAATATAAACTATCACAGGTCCAAAGTCTACTGGGGCCTATGGGTTCACTTCTGAAAAAACCTTGGGTTTTCAAACGCAAGTCAAAGAAAAAACAAAAGAGTTTTTAGTCATGATGATTTCTCTACTCACACTAAAAACTTAAGAAGAAACATAGAAATTGTCAATATTTTTCTTTGTTTCTTTGTAGTATAAATAATTTCACAGCCTCTGTTTATATTCAACAAGGAAAATATTCACATACAGATTTTTTTTCACGACACAATTTGTATTTTCATGCTTCATTTTTTTCGCATAAAAGTTCAGTAATGCAGAACAATTTGCCCAATTATGCTACAATGCGTTTGATTAAAATATTTTCACACATTTTCATTTCGGGGCCTTTCGGAAAGCTTTCGTTACGTTTAATCTCAGATAATTGGCGTCTGGGTACTCCCTGAGGCACAATTTATTCGACAATCACTGTGCTACTGAAGCTCCCAGCTCCGATTCTCATTTTCTTGAAAACAAATGGCTGGAGCTTCTGAAAAGGCAATCTAGACTAACCTTGTATTAAGTGGCCCTTTATCTTTTTATTGATTTGTTAAGATTTTGCAATTTATTTGGCTAAATGTGTTGTTAATTAAGATTAATTCGTCTAATTTATTTTGAATTTAACTTTAAACATAATAGCTTTTTTGGATTAGGCTACACGTGTATTTACTAATCCAATCAGTCTTTGAAAAGAAATTGGTATTTAAAATAAAACGACGTATTTACAATAGTAATCAATAGCAGAGAGAAATAGTTTTTTAATTATTGTCGTTGACTCGACAGTGAGGCAAGACTGTTGAGGCTACGTTCGCTAATTAAGTTGGCCCAGTGTTGCCAAGTTAGCGCTAATAATTTATACCTAACTTTTAATTTTGTTATTTACATCAATATTACATCATGTATGCCTGGGTTTTCTCTTCTTCCATATTTATATTATAGACTGTGGGGAATAGGTAGTTCAGTGGCAAACAAACTAGCAAAATGGGACTTCTTTGACCCATCTCAAACAAAGGGCCCGAGTGAATCCGCTTCAAAGGTTTTCTATGCTGTCTGTCTTGCACAACTACCTCCAAATTTTAGGATATAGATACGAGGCTAATGACCGAGCTTTACAGATTGCAAAATACTGCCGTTTAGCCAAGCTACGACCGTTTCGTTTCGATTTTCTTGCGTCGAACGCCTCGAGTTGATCACTCCTCCAATTCCTTTGTTCTGACGTTGTCTGAAATCTGTCACGGGGTCAGAATTTTTGTTTTTTAGAAACAGAAGCGTGGCCAAATCGAGGCGTTCGACGCAGAAGAATCGAAATGAACCGGTCGTAAGTTGGCAAGGCCTGCTGGTCAGAAAATAATTAATCTGAGTTCATCGTCACGAAAAATAAATGTTGGGTTACACTGAAATATTTTCAAATATCACTGAATAAAGTCCGAATGTGTCTTTAGTAAAAATTTAAACTGTCTCTTTCTATTTATCTACAGACTAGTTTTTACCCGCGGCTTCGCCCGCGTTTATACTTTAATTCCGCTCCCCTTTTTTTCCCTCTTTCTCCCCCTTTTCATAAAGTAAAAAATAAATAAATACCTAATTACCTACCTCTATAGATTTCCACGGTACCAACCATCCCTGTACCAAAATTCATCAAAATCGGTTTTGCCATATAGGCGTGAAGACGTAACAAACAAACAAACTTGCCTTCGCTTTTATAATATTAATATATTAGTGAGGATTTCTGAACAGGTCTAACCATACTCTTAGTACCCTAAAACCTTGCTGGCAGCTCTTACGATTGAATTGCAAACTCAATTAACTAGAACATGATATCTTCAAACCGAATGCCGTCCGAACATTCATATGACGCTAATCTCTTGTCCAAACTAATCCTATGGGTAAGCCTCCGTTCACATTGTTACGGAGATGAGCGGATTGAGGTACAGACTGATCTGCTCAGCCTTTTTACAAGCGTTTATTTAGTTTCACCTGTCCCGATATTTGTCTGTAATAAAATCTTTAAAATTCAATTTGATCCACTTCCCGGTAACCGGGAAGATGCTTACCTAACGGTCTGACGGAGAGCTATCCATTGCTCGCCGTCCGCAAGCCAACGCCTATGGTGGCTATGTGATTTACATGGGGCCACTGTCTATGTGACCTCTACAATCCCGTAATTTGTTAACTAGTTTCCTCGGCAAGACTGCACTCAGATTATTATTTATTTATTTATTTATTTATTATATTCTTTATTGTACACCACATAAAAAAAGAAAAATACAGGACAATCATTATTCAAAATAGGTGTACAATGGGCGGTCTTATCACACATGGCGATTTCTTACAGACAACCTTCGGAAAAGGTTTATCTGGTTTCTTTATTGGAATAATCATCATCATCATCATATCAGCTGGAAGACGTCCACTGTTGCACATAGGCGTCCCCCAAGCGTCGCCATAACGACTGGTCCTGTGCGTCACGCATCCATCGGAATCATTTAATCATCGGATATTAGCGCACGAGATTTTTATAATATGAAGAAGGAATTGACCAGTATTGAAAACTTTTACCAATGTGATGCTATGAAATTCACGTTTTCGGGCTCTAATGGGCATTGTGGGCAAGGGTACAGTTAGGCGGATGTTCTTATTGTATATTTCAACCGCAGAATTTAAGCGAATTGTGCTTCGTTTTAGGACTAACTGCCGCACTCAGAGACGCCCATTAACGCTAATCTCTGATTTACTAATTTTGTCATTGAATAATAGTCTATATCTTTATGACGTTAAGTACCTTAGGTTTTGCTTTAATTGACATTAAAGTTAAATGACGTCTCTGAGTGCGGCAGTAAGAAACTTTGCTACACGATTCTATTTGTCCATTAAAACACATTACGCGATTAAAAATAAATAAACCAGTTAGTTCACTGGACTGCACTGCAGTTATTATTGACACCAATTTATTAAGGACTAGCTTTCGCCCGCAGATTAGGAAAAACTCTTGGGTATAATCTCACATACTCTAGCTGAAAAACTTTCGGACAAGAATTCTTCAGATTTAGAAGTCAAGTCGTTAGTTTTTTAAGTACTAGCTTTTGCCCGCAGCTTCGCCCGCGTACATAAAATAAAGCCTATGTCACTCAAGAATCAAGCAGATTTCTATCGGTGAAAAAATTTTAACAATCAGAGATTACCTCCTACAAACAAAAAAACAAACTTTACCTCTTTATTATATTAGTGTAGATGTACACTAGTACAGCCAATGACGGTGTGCCCTACTTTTTTTTGGCTATGGCTTCTTGCAGGTCGACCCTTGAGGTTGTCCTCTGCTTAACCGGACTAGCTTGTGGCGGTCTTAATAATTTGAAACCTCCAACCAGCTTATGAAAATCTTTTAAATTAAGTGACTACAAGCTAAGAGCACCTCCTAGCTCCCTAGCCAAGTTACAACCGTTTCGCTTGCGTCGAATGCTTCGAGTTGATCTTGCCGCCAATTCTTTTGTTCTAACCACGTGACTGAGCGTTGAGATGACGTCATTCCCGTACATTTGAAGCTTTCTACTAGCGTTAACTATTGGAGGTTAGCAACTTGGCTAAGGGTATTGTAGGGTATGTATCCTGCTCGCTGTGTCGTTATATTAATAAGCTTATGCTAACCATTATCAGTGTGAGTGTTATATGCGTTATCTAACTCATAATAGTATCTACATTTTGATAAAAATGCTGAAAGTTTGTCATTGCGATCTAGGCGAAATTCATACGAACAACAGGCAAGCCGAGGACGGTAATGACAGATTTGCACGTGTATCAAACGACGTTTTTCAATACACTTATGACGCGCGCCTCGTGGGGATCGACGTAGGCCTTCATGATACGATTAATGTAATAAAAGTATATGCAATGCTGGGGCGAGCACGCGCACTTTTCTGCACTACTGCAAAAAATACACAATTGCGTGCCTAAAAGCCAAGCATCAAAAAATGTGTTTTCCGCTTACTCGCTCCTCTTCAATAGACACGCAACCTTATATCCGCAGAAGTAGAAATGTTATTCCCCACACCGGTTCGGACCATATGGCTTCTAAATGAAAAGATTAAGGCGTCCCGTATGCTTGTTTGAATTCTAAAATGATTAAAACACGTTTTGCTTAGAGGATAATTTAAAGGAAGGATTAGGTAAGGTTTGCGTAATGCGATATGGAAACTTTGAAGGGTTAACCAGTTTCAAATTGGAATAATAGAATAACTTGGAAGGCATTACGCAAGTCATAATAAAATATTTACTGTAAAAAGCACATAAAAATTGCAATACTCCTCTAAATTTTGATCGTTTTAATCCCGTTGAGGGTCGATCCGGTACATGGAAAATTATCAATTTGTAACGATAAAATTAAAAAATAAACTACTTTTTTTTTAAACTCGTATTAATTTACTCATATACGAAATTACTTTCTTTAAGAAAACGTCATGAGCGAGTCCATTGACCTGTAGGCAGTTAGTACGCAACGCCGACTACTACCTACAGGTCATTGGACTCGCTTTAGCGGTGTATATGTCACCAATTTGTTAACTGAGGAGTTTATAAAGAGTCAGTTCACACTAGCCTTAAAGGCACCTAAATTATGATCGGACGGGAAGATCGCAGCAAGTAAATTGTTCTAATTCTGCGTAGTATACCATAAATGATAAGGCGAAACGCGTAGTCCAGACAGTAGGGGTTTGAACAATGTAAAGGTATATATAAAGGTACACGCCGTACATCAGGTAGCACGATGCGGAATCAAGTCATGTAATTCTCGCGCACACTCGCCAAAAAATTCTTTGAAAGATTTTTATGACTCGAAAGTATTTATATCATCCAGTAAGCAACAGGTTCAAAGACGTGCCTCTAATTCCTGATTGTGGTAAACCGAAGTCACGTCTTAGATGTTATTTGTACGAGAAACTTTATACAAGTATATGATATATTCCTTAGTTACATCAAACTAAGGAATCTTCATATTCAATTGTTTATCAATTATATGGCTTTATTAAAATCCTTACTATACGGTTTACTTATATGTGTGAGGTTCGAATAAACGTTTTTCTCTCTTTACTAATATTATAAAAGCGAAAAGTTTGTTTGTTTGTTACGTCTTCACGCCTAAATGGCGAAACCGATTTTGATGAAACTTGGTGCACGGATAGACCATGTCCTGGAATAGGACATAGAATACTTTTTATCCCGGAAGTATGTTCCTTTGGGATAATTTTCTGCTATCACGCGGTCGATGCCGCTGGGAGCAGCTAGTATTTTATATGTAAACTAGACTTGTATAGCTACACTTGATCCACGCCACGCGACGTCGTTCTACGTACAAATGAGGCGTGTTACACGTGTGCGTCTGTGCAATATAATTCTAGCTAAAGTCTTTTAGTAACATGCGTTTCATCCCTTCGTTTAATATTAATTAATGTCTATAAGCGTCCCTGCTGTTAATTTATTTCAGTCCCTATTTCATATCTGACAAAGCTTAGTCCAAAGTTAATCCCAGTCCACATTGTTATAGGTAACTCAGGTGTTATCGTACATAACTTGGATTTAGTATTAAAATACTTTGTGGAGTCAGAAAATGGATTCTAATATATTTACTTTGAAATTTAATCTGTAAGTATAAGTATTATTAACTTAAATTTTATAACTAATAACATGATAGCTACTAACTGAAGATTAGGAGGGGGAGATTTTAAAAATTATAATAATAATAATTAGGGCGTGTCATTTGTAGAAACCGAAACCAAACCAAACTTCACAGTTAACCCTTCAGATACCGTCAATTAGAGACACAATAGTAAGACAATAGATGCGCGGCCACCGGTGGTCGCTTGGGGATTCATGAATTAACGAAAAAAAAAATTTTCATAGGGAACCCTGTGTACAGAACCCCGAGTCGAGTGCGAGTCTGACACGCACTTGCCCAATTTCTTTTAAAAAGAAAAATTGTTTACTTTGTTTGAATTCTCCATATCAGCACATTCAAAAAATCACCATAATTGGTTATTATTTAAAAATATTGTAACACCCTACTGGGGATCTTAAGTTAAGAGTGAATAGAGTATTTCTAGGAAAGCGTGCTCCATCTTCGACCATCGTTTTCTATCAGGCGACATAGTGGTTAAACACGAGCCTAACATGTATTCCCAAAGCGTTTAAAAATAAAAACTATTCCCATCAAAAACTAACGGAAAACTTTACTAAAAACGAATACTCGTTTAACATTTCAGTTAGTACCGAACAATTTTACAAAATTTTCGACGGTACGTGCACGACCCGAAACTTGGTAGGGATTACGTTCTGACATCGTTCGGTTCGGTACACTCCCGTAATAAACGTGATTTCGACAAATGTGGCCACGGGTGACTGTCGCCTTGACCGCTGCCTTTCAATATTGGATTACCTTCGGAATGCTGCGTAAATAAATATCACGGCGTTTCATGTGTGATTCGTTTTTGGAATTTTCCTTATTTGAGATTAAAGGTTGTTGATTTAAGAGCACGAGGTCGGCGTCCGGAACAGGAATATGGATTTAAGGAACTTTGTAGGAACGTGGTTGTAACGTTCGATTTTTGTAACTTGATTATTCAACTTAGATAATGTACGAGTATTCATAGTCTGGTAGACTAGAACTAAACTATGAATATTGATGTTTCGAATTTGTGAAAAGGTTGAGTGATTGTTGTTGTATTTTCTAGGTATTTGAAATGATCGAAAACATTTTAACTTTGTAAAAGGTTTTAATATTACAATTTCGAACCAACCCAATCACCGTTCAGTTATATATTTTGTGAATATATTTTTTGCTCAACTACTATGTTAACCGTGGCGTCAAATACTTAAAAAATTTATACAGGTTTTTTTTTTATTAATCTACCACAACTATCACACAACGCCGTCTAGTCCCAAGCTAAGCAGAGCTTGTATTATGGGTACTAGACAACTGATAAACATACTTATATATTTCTAAGTACATACCTATACATAATATAGATTAATTACACCCAGACACAAAACAAATGATCATGCTCATCACACAAACATTATTTTGCCCTGGGTGAATTGAATCGAACCCACGACCTTCGGCATAGCAGTCAGGGCCAATAACCACTAGACCAACAGGCCAGTCGGTCACGAAGACGTCACGTTGAAAATTGACGTCACGAAGTACGATAGCACGGTTGTAGTAGGTGAAAAACAATAAGATTTACATTAAAAATTAAAAGTTTGCATTGTACCACAATCAACACAACAAAAAGAAGATTATTTTAATAGAAATTAAACTTTAATAGAAAGTTAACTATTATTTTTTA
Source organism: Mythimna lalbum (assembly GCA_949319445.1). Lineage (NCBI taxonomy): Eukaryota > Metazoa > Arthropoda > Insecta > Lepidoptera > Noctuidae > Mythimna > Mythimna lalbum. Next base: position 16,434,792 of record OX439358.1, on the reverse strand, counting down.
TATAGAATATCCTCAATATTCTATATAAAAAATAATAGTTAACTAACTAATTAATTTGAAATATTAATATTCTATGTCAAAATACTATAAAAACAAATAAATTCAGATCTCATTATTACAAATGTAAAGAAAAAAAACAGTATATATATAATGTAATTAAAAGTAGTGATTACAAATGTCAAAGTAAAAAAAAAAACATGTCAATATCAAATATTATATTTAAGTAAAATTCAATGGTCATTGTTATTTTTTTTTAAGTAATATAAACTAGTACCCATCTGATGGTAAGTAGCCGATGTTACAGTTAAAATTAACTTTAACAAAAATTTTAACGTAGCTCATGGTGCGAGCCACTCTAAGTCAAACCTTAACTAGTTGTAACCATAAATAAGTCAAGACTCTTGATTAGTAACAAATAGGCTTACCTCCATCGCAGCGTTAATGAGGGGAGACGGTGCTTTCCCCTGGGTAAACCCAGAAGCATGGCATAGTAGCAGAGGTCCCAACAGTGCGTCCTGGAGAAGATACCGGACGTTTGCTTAGCTTAAGTACGATATAATCACATTACACTAATATTTATTTATTTATTATATTCTTTATTGTACACCACATAAACAAATATATAGGACAAACATTTTAAGGAAAAAGTGTACAATGGGCGGTCTTATCGCACATGGCTAATATTATAAAGGTGAACGTTTTATGTGTTCGTATCTTACTCCTTCACTATGACGCCAATCTATACGTATAATAAATCTGTAGAAAAGTCTAAGTGTGCGTGTATCTTTCTTTCTTTAACTCGTTATTGGGCGCACAACCATCAGAGATTGCATCACTGCTTACCATCAGGTGGGATCGCAGTCAAGCACTAGTTTATAACAATTAAAAAAAAACATAACCAAAAAATGTACAAAATCGATGTAAATAACTTTTATATATTAAAATATTAAAAAACTAGATATATTACTTAGATTCTTTTTTACGTTGAAGAAGTAAATATCACACCACATACAATGTCTGTTAGGCAATACAAAGTTGGCTGGGTCAGCTAGTAGATCATCATCATCATCATCATTTCAGCCGACAGACGTCCACTGTTGGACATAGGCCTCCCCTAAGTGTCGCCACAATGATCGATCCTGTGCGTCTCGCATCCATCGGTTTCCCGCAACCCTCACCAGGTCATCGGTCCACCTTGTAGGAGGCCTTCCGACGCTGCGTCTTCCAGTACGAGGTCGCCACTCCAGAACCAACGGCCATCTGTTCTGCGAGCAATGTGCCCGGCCCATTGCCACTTAAGTTTGGCAATTCTTCGGGCTATGTCGGCAACCTTGGTTCTCCTGCGGATATCTTCATTTCTGATACGATCCCGCAAGGAAACTCCGAGCATAGCCCTTTCCATTGCCCTCTGGGTGACTTTGAGCCTTCTGATGAGGCCCATTGTGAGCGACCACGTTTCGGCACCATATGTCATCACTGGCAACACGCACTGGTCATAGACTTTCGTCTTGAGACACTGTGGTATATTGGACGAGAAGATACCGCGCAGTCTCCCGAACGCCGCCCAGCCGAGTCGGATTCGACGGTTGACCTCTTTCTCGAAATTAGCTCTACCCAACTGGATTGTCTGTCCGAGGTAGACGTAATCGTCCACAACTTCGAGTATAGAGTCTCCGATCAGTCTCAGATCGAGTCAGCTAGTAGATAAAATCTTAAATTCTACATCGCAGTATTAGAATTTTCTGCGCGATTACAACATATACAACAGCCCAAAGTCAAGTATCGGGTAGTAAAAAACAGCTGAAACGCGCGAAAGCTTGTGGCCGGAGAAGCTTGAAGCGGGGTCAAGCGTTTTTTTGTGGCGGCACCATCGCACACGAGCTACAAAAAAAGGTCGCCTCAAAAAGAAGCTTCAAGCGGCGTTATTTTGAGGCCTATGTGCGGGGAGACTTAGTGAACAGTGGATATTTTAGGCTAAAATTATGATTGTAAGATAGTTCTTATATTTAAATCAGCAGCCTGTTATGTCAGAAAACATAAATATCAATTTTTCCATATAAAGCAAGAAAAAACAATTGCACGATTTTAAAAACAACATTACAATGGGCCTATAACCATAACTGTCATCATTCTATAACTCATTTCAAATTAAACTCGCTAGCCGCCGGCCATAATTCACAAGCTCTGACATAAGGCCGTTGTCGCGGATGCGATATGCGAAGGGAAGGCGAAGTTTTATCGCGAGATCGCTCGCTTAGCTCCTTTTCAACCCTTGACGCAAAAAGTGGTATAAGTTTGACAGTTATGTGTGTAGGTGACTGTCTGTTTGTGTGACTGTCTCTGGTAGCCGTAGTTCTAAAATGGGTGAACCGATCCGAATGCGGTTTTTTTTTTCTTTGAGAGCAAGAGTTTTAGCAATCGTTTTTAGACATAGTTGTTCTCAATTAGATCAGTAATTTACAATATATGGGGATTTTCATTTTTTTACTGTGGGCAAAAATCATCTTATGAAAACCCCCGCTCTTGGGTGGAGCGGGAGATAGTGTCAGACTCTTACTGACTAAAAACCCACCCCGTTCCTTCTAGCCTCTTCATACCAGGGATCGAGTTTCCTTTTGGATAACCCTGGCCCCAGTAGGCTTCGACCCAGCTGGGCCCCTCCTGTTGCTGACAACTTCTTGAGGCGTGCGAGAACAGTGCGCGCCGTCGACGTCTTGGGTATATATGGGGATGGAAAAAGGTGAAAATTGATATTAACCTCTCGAGCGCTGATTGTACATACGGTTGTACAACTTGAATGACTTTGAAAAACGCTTAATTGTCGTATTGTACACAAGGGTGAACAAAATTTATTCGAGAGAAATTTATGGTCTCTATATCTTCGTTTTACCTGGAAAAAACGGGAGAAAAGAAAAGGGAGTTAGTGATAGTATGACGGGTGAAAAGACAGAATGGATCGACCCCAAGTAATATGGGATAAGGGCAGGAAGAAGACAGATAACACTTACAATTAATTCATGAATCCCCAAGCGACCACCGGTGGCCGCGCATCTATTGTCTTACTATTGTGTCTCTAATTAATATTATATAATTAATTGTACGTAGTTAGTTTGTCGTAGTAATTATTGCAGATCACAATATGTGGACTAATGTGAAGTAACAACGAAGTTTAAATGAAAGTTCTATTAAGACATTTGGTCGCTTAGATCCTTTTCCGATTAGTTGAAAAGAACACTTGGACTAAGTAGAGTTGAATGTCTTTGTCGTGACAAAGTTTTGTGGAACTACTTTTTTTTTCTGTCGACGGGAAAAATTATCATTGACGAAACCCGCTCTTGGGTGGAGCGGGAGACAGTGTCAGAGTCTTACTGACTAAAAACCCCGCGCCGTTCCTTCTAGCCTTCATACCGGGGTTCTAGTTTCCTTTCGGATAACCCCGACCCCGGTAGGCTTCGACCCAGATGGGCCCCTCCTGTTGCTGACAACTCCTTGAGGCGCGCGGGAACAGTGCGCGCCGTCGACGCCTTGGCTCGGTCCGGACAGTTACCGGACAATCGGACAGCGAGCCACCCATAGCTCGCTGTCCACGAGCCCGCGTCTACGGTGGCTGGAAATCGGGGCTGGAACCCCGGCGGCGGCGGCGGTGGAAAACCGGTGGAACTACTTCGTAGTTAGTTCATTAGCGATTATGTTTTGAAAGTTTATATGGAGTAGATTTTCATTCAGTGATAGTCATCATCATCATCATATCAGTCGAAAGACGTCCACTGTTGGACGTGGAATGGACCGGTCCTGTGCGTTACGCATCCGTCGGATTCCCGTGACCCTGACCAGGTCATCGGTCCACCTTGTTGGAGGCCTTCCAACGCTGCGTTTTCCGGTACGTGGTCGCCATTCCAAAACCTTTCGTCCCCATCGATCATCTGTTCTGCTCATCTGTTCAGTGGTAGTGTCAGATGATTATAATTTTTCACTTTCTTAGTTGACGATTAATTATTTTGGGATTGATTTTCAATTATAAAAAAAATACAAATCAATAATCTACAGGCAAAAAAATCCTCAAGAAAACGAAGGTTATTAACATAGCCCGAATAATCAATGAACTTAAGAGCAATAAGCAGTGCACATTGCATTCAGAACAGATAGTCGATGGGGCCAAAAGGTTCTCGTTTAAACCGCGTACATCGAAAGATCAATCTGCTTTCCCGTCCTGTTATTATAATTTAGGTGTCTTCAAGGTTAAAGTGAATAGACTCCTAAAACTAGTACGCCTCACCATCAAAGATTGCATCACTGCTTACCATCAAGCACGACCGCAGTCAAGCCCTCAAATTCCAATTTAGAAAGATGTGACGTCAAACGAGGTAAAGAGGAACGTAGGGGTATTCATCCCTCAACCGAACCTTTGTGGAACAAGCTGAAACTAAGTATAACAAAACCTATTTATAAAAAAAAAAAACTGACTTCACTAAAAAATTAATTAAATTTGTGGAGTTTCCTCGATTTCGCGAAGTTTCCATCATCAGATCCCAACTTGGTGACTATCGGACCATTTGGGAAGTACACTCTTTCCAATAAAAAAATATTTTTTCAAATCGGTTGGCAGCGACAAAGCTATGCGCGAACAAACATTAAAAGAAATACAAACATCCGAATTGAGAACCTCCTCCTTTTCTAGAAGTCGGTTAAAAACATCACGAAAACAGGTTAAACATTAATTAATCAATTATCTATAAATAAGCAAGTATTTGCGAGAAGCGTCAATTTATTGAAAACGGAGTCTCTACAATAGATTTACTCATTAACTTCAAATTGTTTGTACGGCCTCTTAGCTCCGTTCATTTGTTGCTCATGTTTCAACCACACCGGTACCTACAGCTCTCGCCTCCTTATTTATTTATTTATTTATTTTATTATAAAGACTAAAGATTGTGAGAATTTCCCACACATTAAACGTACACATGGTATATACTTCTTCACGCACAAAATGCTGAGCAGGTTTGAAAGAAACGTGGCAGAACGGAAATCCTATTTATTTCTATTATTTTTAATTTATTAGGCGACATATTCTTCTTATTCTTAGTCGTCCGATGGATGCGTGACGCACAGGACCGGTCGTTGTGGCGACGCTTGGGGGAGGCGTATGTTCACTGTTGGACATAGGCCTTCCCCAAGCGTCGCCACAACGTGGGTCTTTCGGCTGATATGATGATGAAATAATTTTAATTTGATGTAAAAATATACAGTTGTTTCTTTTTACGGACAAGTTAACAATTTTACGTATTTGCTTAGCAGTTTTCATTTGATGGTGAGGCATCTTAGCTCCACGCATTTCTCGCCCATCTTCCAACCGCGCTGTACACGCCACGTCACCCTGCCTTCCACAAATTTCGCCTAGCTACAGATATGGAAATTCATGTAATTATTCAAATTGTTTCGATTATAAACGCGGCTGTTATCTCCTGTGATGGAATTTGTTTTGCTTCAAGTGGTAGACAAAATTTGGATGTTTTGATTATTAGAATTTGCACGTTTTATAGTAGTCAGAAGCTTAAAAGTTGGACGATTAGTTATGCTCTGATGGCTTGTGATGGTCAGACAGACAATCGGAGTAGGTATGTAAAGTACTTGTAATAAAATTTTAATTGTAGGTCCAAATGTTTGGGAGAAAACTCAGTGTCTTCCCCAAACATTCAATTCTTATATTACAGGTATTTCCATCTAGCACTGAGAGCAGTGGTGGCCGAGTGGAATAACTTACGAGTTGTAGGTCGCGGGTTCAAACCCAGCAGATGCACTTATCATCATCATCAGCCTTTTAATGTTCCCATTGCTGGGACTCAGGCCTCCTCTCTAAGAGAGGCAATGGGCTGTAATCCACCACGCGGGCTCCGTGCGGCTTGGTTGGCGGGTTATCCCAGCTAAGTGCATTACTTTTTTGTAATTTCATCACCAGTTCACCACTGCTCTCAAAACGGTGAAGGAAAACATCGTGAGGAAACCGGCATGTCCTAGAACCAAAAATTCGAAGACATGTGACATCCACCAACACGTACTGGGCCCGCGTGGTGGATTACGGCCCATTCCCTCTCCTAGAGAAGAGGCCTGAGTCCCAGCAGTGGGAATATTAAAAAGGCTGATGATGATGATGATGATTTACCGTATTAAGCTATATTGAGAAGTAAGTGCTCATAGTATACAATTAGATCTCAATTAAATATACATTAATAGTAATCGTCCGTGGGTAGATCGTGGGCAGTCAATATTAATATCATTGCCGCGTAGAAATTCCGATGGAAGATAAGCCTTTAATATAGACAAGTAAAATTAACTTAGCTTAATGTTATTTAATAACAAAACTCAAACAAAATTTGAAACTATTTCAGGAATTTATCTTAGACGGCAATGTGCCACATTATTTTTAGTTCATGCCAAACTTTAATATAGTTTGTTCAGAATCAGTAACTGAATAGATTCCAATGGTTGTTTACACCATGTTATATTTTCTCAAATATATTTAAAAAGGTCAAAAGTACCACCGTCACTAAGTACTCAGGTCACGGCAGGTCATAGCGGGGATTAGGTGCCAGCAAACAGCTGAGTGCAAGTGCAAAACCACCCCTCAGTCACATGGATGGCCCGGTCACTATGTATTTTTGCAGACATTGTTGACGCCTAACCCTGCGACGGGCTGGGGGTCTGCTTGCCCCCTCCCTCCTCGTCAACGAGCCTATATATAAGAGTGCGCCGGATCATTTCGCCGCGATCGACCACTAGTTATGTATTCATTCCGCGTACAAGTCCAAGCAATATAGTAAAATTTTGAAGTAATAAATCAGTTAGTATATTGGCATCCAGGGTTTATTTTCAGCTCCGCACACAATACCTGACACACCACAGCATAAAGTCTAGCCCTAGACATTTTGGTGCCGTGACCAGGATCAGGATATTGGAAATTGTATATACCAAAAGGAGAACAAATTGAAGGACAAGGCCAAGGATACAAGGAGATTAAGGGATAGAAGGAAGAGAGAGTATAGCAAAGGGACATTTATACGCCAAATTTGGTGAGCCCATTCCTTTTTTTCCATCTACCTACTTACATTTTCCTAGTGCCGATATTTGATAGATTTTGTGGTAAGGTTTCTGATATTCTGGTGTTTGTTTCTTCAAAACCTGAGGATTATTTAATTTAATTACACAACGTAGGATTGGTCGTATTTAGCAATGTCTTTAGCTTCCAAAAAAGGTGCAGAGCCAATAAAACGGCGAAGTTACATTAAGGGTAGATTGACAATTTTTAAATCGTATTTAGAGGATATTAACGACCTAGAAAAACTATCAGATCAGCAAATTTCAGAGCTACGATTAAGATTAACTAAATTAGAAGCGTGTTTCTCAACATTTGATGATTTACAGTCCGAGATTGAAATTGAATCTGAAGATACGAGCGAACAAATGAAAATTCGTTCTGAGATCGAAGGTCAATTTTATTCTTTAATTTCTGAAGGTCAATGCATTTTAGATAAATTAGAAGTTAATGCTAAACGGAAAAGTCTAGTTCATCAATCTTTTAGACAATCTAGAAGTTTCGAAAGTGCAGATGCATTTACTAGTTCTATAAAATTACCCACAATTAAGTTACCCACGTTTGATGGGACTTATAGCAAATGGCTAGAGTACAGAGATACATACGACGCACTAATTCATAAAAACGAAAATATTGATCCAATAAATAAATTTCACTACTTACGATCCTCATTAGAGGGTAGTGCGGCATTAATAATCAACTCATTATCGTTTTGTTCAGATAATTACATCCTTGCGTATGACTTACTGTGTCAACGATTTAACAATAAAAGACTTTTAATAAGTAATCATATGAAGGCATTATTTAATATGGAAAGTGTTACAAGGGAGTCTGAAAAATCATTGCGTTTTATGATTGATAATATAACTAAGAATCTGAGGGGTTTAAAGTCGTTGGAACAACCGGTAGAACATTGGGATACCATAATAATTCACTTAGCCGTAAATAAACTAGATAATGCAACTTCTAGAAAATGGGAGGAATATAAAAGTTCCATAGGAGATGTACCAACACTTCAAGAATTCTTTAGATTTTTACGTGATCGAGCTGACGTAATCGAATCGAGCAGGTCTAGTAAATTAAGTGGAAATAGTAAAAATGAAAAGACTACGAACTTGATTGCGTCTGCTCAGGTTAACAGTAATCGTCCCTTGAATTGTGTCGTTTGTAAACAAGATCATCGCTTGTTCGAATGCACGAAGTTTATTTCTATGAGTTTGACAGAAAGAAACGAAGTTGTATCGAAAAATAAATTGTGTCTTAATTGTTTTAAACCCGGACATCGCGCGTTTAATTGTAAATCATCTGGCTGTCAAATATGCAAGTATAAACATAATTCTTTGTTGCATAGAAATAAACCTCAATCAACAGATATAAATGTAAATTCGAACAGCAGTGTGCATCAGGCGATAATCGAACCGGGAACGACTTCAATGCAGTCCGAATCGACCACTGTGCCTAAGTCGCATATGCCCGCGCCGGCGCAGCTCGCAGCGGAACCGGTTTCCTTATCTACGATCGCCACTAGACACGTACTTCTTTCAACCGCGCTAGTTAAAGTATTTAGCAAATTAGATAATAAATATTATGTGGCACGCGCGTTGCTGGATTCTGGTAGCCAAATATCGATTGTAACTGTAGACTTATGTAATAAGTTAGGGTTGTCGCGCACAGGAACTGATGAAAGTTTGAGTATTTTTGGTATAGGAAATAGTAAAGTACAAGTAGCAAATAGCTGTAAGTTATTAATAAACTCAATGCATAGCGATTTTTCGGTAGAAGTTCACTGCATGATCTTGCCAATAATTACGAACAAGTTACCAAATGTAAAGGTAAAAGTAAATGAATTGAATATTCCCGGTGACATATTCGTGAATTTGGCGGATAGTAGATTTTATGAACCTGCCGACGTAGATATGTTAATAGGAGCAGATTTGTTTTGGGATATAGTGACCGGCCAGCAAGTAAAGTTAGATAAGGGTTTCCCCACATTGCAGAATTCCAAGTTAGGTTGGCTCGTCACTGGTCCAGTATATAGTAGGACTGCTCCACGGTGTGAGGTAAAATGTAACTTAACTACAAGTTTAAGTGAACAATTAGAAAAATTTTGGAAAATTGAAGAAGTCTTAAATATAAATAAAATACCGTATAGCTCTGATGAAGAAATTTGTGAAAAACATTTTGTAGAAAATACCTTTAGATTGAGTGACGGTAGGTTTTGCGTGAAGATGCCATTTCACACTTCTCCTTCCATACTAGGCGATTCGTTAGGGAAGGCTCAATCGCGTTTTATTAATTTAGAGAAACGGTTTAAGAAACAACCTGGTGTAAAGGGTTCCTATACAGAATTTATAAAGGAATATGAACTATTAAATCACTTGTCTGAGACTAGGAAGCCTGCCTTTGCATACTATTTACCGCATCATCCCGTTATTCGCGAAAAAAGTGAGACCACGAAACTTCGTGTCGTTTTCAACGCGTCAGAGAAAACGAGTAGCGGATATTCGTTAAATGATATCCAAATGGTAGGTCCAGTTATTCAAGACGATTTATGTAGCATATTAATCAGGTTTAGGCAACACAAATTCGTCATGACTTCAGACATTGAGAAAATGTATAGGCAAATATTAATATCGGAAAGTCAAAGACATTTACAAATGATAGTATGGAGGGATAGTGAGTACGAACCGTTTAAGTATTTGAAGTTGAACACGGTTACCTACGGAACCGCGTCCGCTCCGTTTTTAAGCACTCGTTGTCTTTTACAGTTATCACATGAGTGTGATGATTTAGAAATAAAGGAAATAATTAAGCGTGATTTTTTTATGGATGACCTAATTACTGGGCATCAGACTGAGGAGGGGTTAATTAGAATTTGCCGAATGATTACTAAAACCTTAAGTTCAGCTGGATTTAACTTACGAAAATTTCGATCAAACGCATCTAAGTTATTTTGCGAAAATAAATCAAATGAAGTGCAATCCATTACTGAATTCAAAACGGTTACTAGCACTTTAGGTTTAACTTGGTCGCCTGAGTCTGATGTATTAAAATTTTGTGTACAAATAGACAACCATGAAAAAATTACCAAGCGAAGTATATTATCTTCTATTGCAAAAATTTTCGATCCGCTAGGTCTGTTAAGTATTTTTGTGATTAAGGCTAAATTAATTCTACAGAAGTTGTGGTTAGATAAATATGGATGGGACGACCCCGTAACGGAAGATATACAAATTTTGTGGCGCAACTTTATTAGAACCATGAATTCTCTTAACTGTGTTGAAGTACCTAGGTATGTCATGTGTGCCGAAGTAGTACATATAGAAATTCATTTTTTTTCTGATGCTTCTATGTGTGCATATGGGACATGCGCCTATGTGCGCTCAATCAATCGAAACGGAGACATTCATGTCCAATTACTCTGCGCGAAGTCAAGGGTCGCTCCATTAAAAGATCTAACTATACCTAAGCTCGAGTTATGCGGCGCGTTGTTGTCCGCCGAGTTGGGAGAAAAGGTGACTCACTCCTTGCGTTGTAATGTGGTTCGTTGTGTCTACTGGACGGACTCGATGATCGTGCTCGGGTGGTTGCGTACAGATCGCGCAGTTTCAAAACAATTAAAGGTGTTTGTTGCAAATAGAGTAATTAAAATTAAAACATTAACGAAGGATTGTGAATGGCGATACTTACCAACAGATGTAAACCCAGCTGATTACATTTCCCGAGGGGTAGATATAATGAATGATTCAGTGCAGAAATTATGGTGGAGTGGGCCACCCTTTCTATCGTCATCAGAGACGGATTGGCCGAATGTAGATAAGAATAAATTAAAAAATGTCCAGTTACCAGAAGTGAAACTTGTAAGCACGTTGGTAGCAAGTGTAAACATAAAAAATGATTTAATTAAATTTGAACGTTATTCTAAGCTAAAGAGATTACAAAATACCATGGCCTACGTCCTTAGATTTATAAAGAATTGTAGAACTAAGCAACGTGAAAATAGACTTAATTGTAATTATTTTACGGTTGATGAATGCAATGAGAGCATGTTTTATTTAGTTAAATTGTCACAGTTAGATTCATTCAGTAGTGAGTATCATCAGTTATTAACCAATAAGCCTTTAAGTAATAAAAGTAAATTATTATCTCTTAGTCCATTTTTTGATTCTAAACTCAAAGTTATGCGTGTGGGAGGTCGTATTCGTAACGCACCTCTTCCCTATGATAATAAGCATCCCTTTCTGTTGGATTCCAACCACCGATTATCAAGGCTTATTTTTGAAAACGAACATGTTAAGTTATTTCACGGTGGATGTCAATTAATAGTATCAGCTGTTCGAGAAAAATATTGGGTAATTAACGCTCGAAAAATAGCTAGGAGTGTAGTTCATAGTTGCATAATTTGTAAGCGATTTAGGTTTAAGTCAATAGCGCCTATTATGGGGAACTTACCCAAGCAACGTTTGAAGCCAGGGACGCCTTTTGAAACTTCTGGAGTCGACTTAGCCGGTCCATATCTCATAACTGATAGGAAGGGTCGTGGTTGTAAAATCAGTAAATGTTACATGTGTTTATTTGTTTGTTTTACAACTAAGGCTCTGCATTTAGAAGTTGTCAGTGACTTAAGTACGGAAGCATTTTTATTGGCTCTCAGGAGATTTATTTCGCGGCGTTCAAAACCTAATGTAATATATTGCGATAATGCGACAAATTTTTTAGGCGCTAGCAATGAACTCAATAAGTTTTTATTAACAAATAAACTTCATATAGATACTTTTTGTTCAGATGAAGGCATGAAATTCTCATTCATACCACCATATGCGCCAAATTTTGGAGGACTATGGGAGGCAGGGGTCAAATCGGCAAAATTTCATATAAAAAGGATATTAGGAAACAAGCACTTGACATTCGAAGAACTTTCCACATTATTCGTTCAAGTGGAAGCCATACTAAATTCCAGACCTTTATTTCCTATGTCTTCCGATCCTAATGATCTCCAACCCCTGACTCCTGGGCATTTTCTCGTCGGTAAACCATTGATAGCTCTTCCCTCTCCTGACTTGTCAAACATTAATTGCAATCGACTTCACAGATACGAACAATTAGAACATATGAGACAATGTTTTTGGATGAGATGGCAGCATGATTACGTCACTGAACTTCAGCATCGTACGAAATGGCGGAATGCGGATATAAAATTACAAATTGGAGATATGGTCATTATCAAGGATCCCAACTTGCCTCCCTTGAAATGGAAAATAGGACGGATACAGGACTTGCACTTGGGCAAGGATGAAGTGGCCAGAGTAGCCGACGTCAGGACAGCGAATGGTACCGTTCGTCGTGCAGTAAACCGCTTGTGCCCCTTGTTCAACAGCGATAAGTGGTTGAAGGAACAACCTTCAAGGGGGGAGGATGTTGACGCCTAACCCTGCGACGGGCTGGGGGTCTGCTTGCCCCCTCCCTCCTCGTCAACGAGCCTATATATAAGAGTGCGCCGGATCATTTCGCCGCGATCGACCACTAGTTATGTATTCATTCCGCGTACAAGTCCAAGCAATATAGTAAAATTTTGAAGTAATAAATCAGTTAGTATATTGGCATCCAGGGTTTATTTTCAGCTCCGCACACAATACCTGACACACCACAGCATAAAGTCTAGCCCTAGACAGACATAATAAGCTTCTAACTTTGTAATTTTAAATGATACAGTTATTTAATTTTGTATATAGACTCTTTACATAAAAATATTAGATACTTGTTTTGGGTTTTGCATATACTAAAATTAATATTGTTTATATTACCAGCAATCTGTATAGTCCGATATTCCATACCAGGCAATGTATAGAATACCTAAAACATGTAGGTAAAGTATAAATATTATTGATTTTATACTGAGCCAAGATATTCTATACGAAACTGATACGCAGCCGGTAATTTCTGTAAAAGACTAGAGTAAGGAATGAGGTGACATAATTTTAGGGCACCCCGATGTACGGTGTTATTTGTAAAACACTAGCAACCTCTTAGGTGCTGGTTAAGAACATCATAAACAACAACTTTTGTTCTATGACTTTAAGTATGCTTTGTAAGCAAATTACTTTATTTTACTTATAGCCAGAAGAATTTTTAATTTCAACTTAATTTTATATGTATAGTTAAACAGGTCCTAAGGCGGGACTGGAACGAATCGAGGCTCTCGCCTTAGCCTTCTTACCTTACTTGTCCATGTCGGTGTACCATAAAATTATGTCAATTCTACCCTCACAACACCTAAAGCCACCAACATATAAAGTATATAATAGAATTCACAATATTTAGTAAAAAAATGGTAAAACGGTATTCATACATTTTCTGGATGCCACAGGTATTCTATACATTGCATAGGTATTATTAGACATTAATTTATAAAAAAGTAATATATTTTGTGCAGCTGCGTTAGCTGCGTAGCAGTCACCGCTACAGAGTGCTAGCACACAATGCTACGTTGCGTAGCACACAATGCTACGTTGCGTAGCACACAATGCTACGTTGCGTAGCACTCAATCCTAGGTTGCGTAGCACTCAATGCTATGTTGCGTAGCACTCAATGCTACGTTGCGTAGCACTCAATAGTACGTTGCGTAGCACTTACTGCTACAATTGCGTAGACACCGTAGCCAGTGTAATCATTTTTGTTTGTATTGCAAGTTTTCTTTTTCTTTATTTATCTATAGCTTACAATGCTTACATAATGATATACAAACTGACAAAAAGATTATTTTTATTCCTGGCCTGAGTCCTAGCAACATTATAACACAAATTATTCTAGTGTTATCTATACTATGCTAAATAAAATAAATAAATTCTCAATTTCTACTACAAAAACACATAGATACTAAAGATTTCCTTCCTCATTCCTTAAAATAATTCTGCAACAATATAACGGGGTTTATCTTGTGTTCTGCGGTTGCATAATAGTGTTGCATTTTATCTGAGAATTATGACCCTGAACAGGATTTAGCAGGTTTAAAAATACATTGTGTGTTTTTTCTTGTGTAAAATCCAGCGGTACTGTTTACAATAAAAACAAAGATATGGTTTATGTTGCTGGTAACTGAACATTTCCTCTTTATTTTTTGCTAACTTCTATCTGTGGTTTCGCATGTGAAAGTTGAAAATACATAGTGTAGTGAAATATCTTTTTTTTTTTAATTTACCCCTTACAATCCGAAATAAAGACTAGAACAATTTGCCTACCACGGTCGTTAAGTTCGATTTTAATTGATGTCTGCAAGGCAAGGCTCGGATACCGGTTAAATTTTCAAACCGTTATTATGTACTTGACGCAAAACCTTTTACATTAGGTTTCGTTCGCATATGCCGGTTTTTTTAAACCGATATTTGGAAGAGTATTTATACAGAGGTTTTTTCGGATTAAACGGTTTAGAGCAATAAAAACCGGTTAATACGGACGCACAATAAAGAAACGACGCGCGCAGTTCAGATTTTATTCAGTAGTAAGTTTACCGACATGCCGTTCGCCGAATAAACCGGTTAATTTAGGTTAAAATAAAGTTCTTAAAACGTTCACGTTCTTAAGAAAAGTTCGGAGGAAAACCGAAATAAACCGGTGTTAACCGGTATTTTTTAAACCGGTTCCGAGCCTTGCTGCAAGGCTCTTTAGCCTTGAAGACACATCGAATAAGCTCGTAATAAATTTTGACTGGCCTGTTGGTCTAGTGGTTAGTGGCCCTGACTGCTATGCCGGAGGTCGTGGGTTCGATTCCCACCCGGCACAAATGTTTATGTGATGTGCATGATCATTTGTTCTGTGTCTGGGTGTAATTTATCTATATTATGTATGTATTTAGAAATATATAAGTATGTTTATCAGTTGTCTAGTACCTATAACATAAGCTCTGCTTAGCTTGGGACTGAATGGCGTTGTGTGATAGTTGTGGAATATTTTTATTATTAAAATTAATGCACATAACCATCAGCGACTGTTTAACTGCTTACCATCACTTGCAGATCGCAGTAAAGCATTGGTTTTTTAAATTTTTTCTCCTTATAATATTAGTATAGATTTATGACTTGTCCTGTATTTATTTTCTCAAATCTATTTGCACACTATACCGTTTCGATGTCTTTCTGTCGACACTGTCACCAAACCACTCTGAAAACCACCGCTATGGACTTGTCACATTATGCTTGTGGCCACGGCATTTTCCTGAGCATTCGGCCGTTTTGCGCGGAACGTAATGCATATTTCGTAATGCGTCATTTCTCGTAAATGATAATTTTTTTTCTTTCACAATGTAAAAGATTACTCGGTTTATAATAAGTTTTAGTTGCACGCAAAAATAAACTGTCAGAAATTGCCGTATTTCCTACTAATATAACATAAACATAATCAATCCTGTCATGTTACAACTGGTGGGACTCAGGCCTCCTCTCTAGTAGAGGAAATAGGCCGTAATTTAACACGTGGGTCCAATGTGGTTTGGTAGATGTCTTCGAATTTTTGGTTCAAGGACATACCAAATTCCTCTATCTATCTATATATAATATACTAGCTTCTGCCCGCGACTTCGTCCGCGGAAAATTTCTTGTTTTAAAATAAGATTACACTCGATTAGACGATGCGCACGTTCAGCGCTAGATTCCTGAGCACGGGCCTGTGATGTTATGGCATTTTGCCTAGCGAGCCGCCGCGAGCGTTTAGCGCCAGTCTCCCTATCCCTTGTCTCAGAGACATGCTGCCTTAACTCAGATAGACGGTGCGCACGTTCAGCGCTAGTTCCTCGAGCACGGGCCCGCGATGTCCTCACATTTTGGCTAGCGAGGCGCTGTGAGCGCTCGGAGCTAGATTCTCTAGCGCGTGCTTGCGAAATATATTCTCTATTTCTCGAGAGGCGCTGCTCATTTTCAGGGGCAGATTCTTCCGTACGGCGTACTCGAGCGGCTCTTGTCTGTGATGTCTGCCGGGACAGTTGAGATTTCCTTTTAGACATGCTCTCAACAAACTACGCACAGACTTGAAAACAATTATGAACAAAAGGAGCGCGACTCGAACACCATCCGCCTTTACAAAACAAAACAATCGTAATATCGAATAACTCGTATCGATTATTACGATAGAACAAAGTACGAAACTACGAACATACAAAAACGTACAACGAAATTACGATATTTTCGATTATGAGGTATCTATCAACAACAACAACCATACGAACGAAACAACCGAAACCAATAAGCAACTGACAGAAGAACTCCAACTAACGACAACGTGGGCATAATAATTCGAGAGGAGGGTCATCAATCCACAGAAAGTCTTAACACCGCGATTCAGAAAAATTACGTAATTGCAGAACGCCATCTATGGGCAAATAGGTGAAACGTTGGGCACGCCACAATTATGGCGGTAAGTCCCCTCTTTGAGGCGTGGCTGGAAAAGCCTCACGGCGTCCTTACCTTCCGCATGACACAGGTCCTCACCGAACATGGCAAGTTCGGGAGGTTCCTGCACCGAATTAAAGCGGAAGAGACGCCCGAGTGTCGCCACTGTGCGGAACGCCCGGAGGACACGGTGGAGCACACAGTCGAGGTGTGCCCTGCCTGGGCAGAGCATCGCCGTGCCCTCGAGGGGGCGATCGGCGGCGGACACCTCTCGCGGCGGGCTCTGGTTGAGGCCATGGTCCTTAGCGAGGAGGAATGGCAGGCGGTCGCCTCTTTCTGCGAAGCAGTAATGCTAGCAAAGGCGGAGGCAGACCGCATCAGGCAACGGCGCCCCCGCCGCCGCCGCCGGGATTCCGATCCCGATTTCCGGCCACCGTAGACGCGGGCTCGCGGACGGCGAGCCATGGGTAGCTTGCTGTCCGATCGTCCGGTAATGGACCGAGCCCAAGACGTCGACGGCGCGCACTGTTCCCGCGCGCCTCAAGAAGTTGTCAGCAACAGCAGAGGCCCAGCTGGGTCGAAGCCTACCGGGTCCAGGGTTATCCGAAAGGGAACTCGTGCCCTGGTTTGAAGGCTAGAAGGAACGGGGTGGGTTTTTAGTCAGTAAGAGTCTGACACTATCTCTCGCTCCACACAAGGGCGGGGGTTGTCATAAGATGATTTTTGCCCACCATAAAAAAAAATAGGTAAAACATCTGCACAATGAAAGTTACGCTAGGGGCATTTTGCGTTTTAGTAATTTTATATTATCTTCGAAACTGTATGACCAATTGCTATGCTGTAAATGGCAAATCTTATCTGTATAACGTTCTTGTGATACTGAAATAATTTATTGTCATAAGAATTAATATTTTGTTGCTCAAATAATCAACCAAACGTAAGTATGCCGAAAAAAAATATTTTTAATGCAATAAAAGAAGTATAAAAGATGAAATATAAAAGATAGAGATATGGTACCGCGGACTTTTTTGTAGAAATAATTAAGACGAACCAGGTAGCCATACATTGTTTTTAATTTTAAGCAACTGTTTAGGCAGCGCACGCAAATAATTCTATTTTATGAGGTATTTTTTTCCGACTTGCTAGACAGAAGTTGTGATAGCTCGGTTAATATACATGCTATAGAAACAATTTATAGCCTATAGCACTCAGGAATAATGTAGCTTTCTGCCAGTAAAAAAAAATTTAGAATTGGATTATTAGTTCCAGAGATTACCCCCTACATACAAACTTACAAACTTACAAACTTACAAACTTACAAACTTACAAACTTACAAACTTACAAATTTTACCTCTTTATAATATTAGTATAGATAACTCCTTTTTTATGAACCAGCGCTTGACTGCGATCCCACCTGATGGTAAGCAGTGATAAAATCGTTGATGGTGAATCGCACTAGATTATTAAGAGCTTAACGTGAATGTAACATGTCTTCGAATTTTTGGTTCTAGGACATGCCGGTTTCCTCACGATGAAAAAACGGTGAAGGAAAACATCGTAGCTACTTTTTTTACTAGTTTCCAAAATACGGGTGTATTTATTTTTAATTTACTAAGACAAGATCTGGTAACAAAAAAAAATCATGGCCGTATTCTCCGACAGACATCATCAGCTCAGTAGCAAGTCGTCATCGCCACGAGTGCTCTATTTCCGCGGCCGCTGCTGACCCCATTTCTACCACTTTGTCGATTGACTTCGTAGGGAGGGGGCGCCACTGTCGCTGTATTAAAAAAATATTCGAGTCTTTTGTTAAGATGTGATAATGTTTTGGATTATGTTGGTTCAAAATGGTTGGTTTGGTTTTCTGAATGTTTGTGGTGTTGTAATAATATTGAGTGTTTTATTACTAAGTGTTGTTTGAATAAAGATTTGAACAAAATAATGCAACAATGATTTTTAAAGCGTGTTTTTTATGGTGGCTTTTTTATCTTTTAGTTACTTTTATCTGCAGCTTCGCGCGTATATAAAATATAGCCATTGTCACTCAGGAATAAAGCAGCTTTCTATCGATGAAAAAAAAATTAACAATCGGACCACTAATTCCACAGATAAATTTACCTACAAACAAAAAACAAACTTTACCTATTTCTTTAATTCTTTATTGCTCACCAAGTTTTTTTTTTGTTTTTTATTTGATTAAAGGGCTTTGTCGCTTAGCGACTACATCGCCCAGTAGCTCACCATGATAAATGATAAATTATGTGGATAATCACAGTTCATGAACATAGGCGATCTTAACTCAAAGTTGAGTTTATCTCTATAGAATATTAATGTAGATTTGTTTTGACCAGAAATTACTCCTGTATTATGAGTGCGTTTACCAACACTCAAACACTAGTGCACAAGATACTCAGACCTGAAACAAAATACCATGCCACCAATACACAAATCTTTGGTCTTTCCGGGATTCGAACTTGTACAGTGTAGCAGCCATTCAGTGAACCACTGCTCCAACTATGTTATGTTTCAGCGCTTAATAGTCTTGAAGCCAGTAAAATTATTCCCTAATTTAGTGTCGAGGCAAATTTACAGTACCTTTGTTCAGTTAGTAGACTTCATTATTAATTATTATTATTATTAATTTCAAAACAAATATGGACACTAACAAGTACCTTAATATAGAACATAATTAATATTGCCTAATTACTACTTCGTGTTCAAGTACACTTCGACAGCAAACTAGGCCAGAATTAATGGTATAAAAAAAAAAAAACTAGCCAAGTGTAAGTCGAAATCGCGCTCAAAGGTTCCGTACCATCCTTACTAATATTATAAAAGTGAAAGTGAGTTTGTTTGTTTGTTACGTCTTCACGCCTAAATGGCAAAACCGATGTTGATAAAACTTGGTACACGTATAGACCATGTCCTGAAATAGGACAAAGGATACTTTTTATCCCGGATGTATGTTCTCTTGGGATAATTTTCTGCTATCACGCGGGCCGAAGCCGCTGGAAGCAGCTAGTTATCTATAAAAACGGCAAATAAATCATGTTTGTTGTATGGGAGCACCTTTAAATATTTATTTTTTAGTATTTATTGTTATAGCGGCAAAAGAAATACATCATCTGTAAAAATTTCAACTGTCAACGTGAGATACAGTCTGGTCCCAGCTGGGTCGAAGCCTACTGGAGCCAGGGTTAGTTTCGAGAGGTAGCTCAGCCCCAGTATGAACGAACGAAGGAACGGGGTGGGTTTTTGTCATTTGATGATTTTCCCACTATAAAAAAACCGGAATTTCTCAAACGCAGTTTGTCATATAGATTTATTCCCAGTTGAAAATTATGATCGCTTCCTTATTCATGGGACTTGACATTACTTATGAAATATTGATATTCTACAGGCAATATCACTACCGAAGTCTCTAGGGAAATCAGGCGTGGTGTTATGTTGATCTTTATGTTGATTTACGCAGTTGAAATACAAATACCCATAGAAATCGTTTGACGGTGCCTTAATACCAATAATTATTTTAAAAGAACATGGAAACAGTTATTAGACGATTTCCCCACCATAAAAAAAAGATACCACCTGGTGATAGACGGACAGACAGACAGACGGACAGTGGACTCTAAGTAATAAGGTCCCGTTTTACCCTTTCGGGTACTGAACCCTCAAAAGCTCCAAATACAAAAAGAAATTTTACAAGCCAATTTATTTATTTCAATACACGAAAATAGAACCAAAATTCTTTGTAACTTATCAAAGAAATTATTTGTGACTTCAAATGAAATGAAATTTCATCGAAATGTAAATGAATTCTACCGTTTTGATTTTAATAGAATAATCAAGTCAAATAAATCAATCAAAAACTTTAACATTTCATTTGGCTGTCACGAGTTTTTGGTAATTTTATGAGTCAATAAAATTATTTTACCTCGCTTTATTTAATATTGGGTGAGTTAATTTCAACGGTGATTTGAAAGAAGTAAATTGTGGATTTGTTGACTGTCTCTTGAGTGTTAAGTATGATTGATTGATATTTCAAACAAGTATAATATAAATATAAGAACTCGTTAGGGAACGTTACCTGTCGCTGTGAATATCGATAATCGTCATTTATATTTCTGTCTATAGTTTTCAGTACGTATCTATTATGTAGCATATGCATATATATATATATCTATTATATAAACTAGTGCTTGACTGCGATCCCCCCTGATGGTAAGCAGTCATGCCATGGTTGAAGGTAAGGCCAACTAGTTTATTAAGAGCCTATTCACTCTAGAGAACAGCAGTGGCCGAGTGGTAACTGCTCCGACTTACGAGTTGTCGTGAGGAACCGGCACGTTCTAGAACCAAAAATTTTGAAGACATGGTGACATCCACCAATCCGCAATGGGCCCTAGTGGTGGATTACGGCCAATTCTCTCTCCTAGAGAAGAGGACTGAGTACCAACAGTGGGAACATTATAAAGCTGACCATACAAACAAAAAAAAAAACTATAACTCTTTATTATATTACTGTAAATTACCTGGCTAGCAATGAAATAGACCAGACACAATATCTATTGCAATATAAAGAAAAGAAAAACATCATACCCACTAAACGCATTACTACCGAATATTTACCTACAGTTTTCCTCACCATAACCTCGCTCTAACCAAATAAAGTGAAGAAAAAAACCCCCAAATCGTTCGTGAACTACGTTCTAATATTATTTCGGTATATTTTGAGGCCACCCGTTATTACAAACATAGCGTGGGACGTTCACTGACACATAAATGTCACTTTTGCGTGTTCCAATGGCCGGGTAAGCCGACTTACTCACTGCAGATTATCTTTGTATCAGGCTGGTTTTTTTTCAGATATATTGACTTTTTTTGTTATTGTCACCTTTGTGGGTACATCACTAAGCTTTGGTTACTGGAAATAATTTATCAATTTTTTTTGACATGTCACAAAGTGTGTACTAAATACTGCAGGCAATATGATTTTGAGAAATTGTCAATGAAGCGATTTTTTTTTTAGCTATATTGACATTTTTTGTTATTGTCACCTATGTAGGTACATCACTCAGCCTTGGTTACTGGAAATAATTTATCAAATTTCATTGACATGTCACAAACTATGTACTAAATATTGCAGGCAATGTGATTTTGAGAAATTGTTCATTCATGAATCCCCAAGCGACCACCGGTGGCCGCGCATCTATTGTCTTACTATTGTGTCTCTAATTGACGGTATCTGAAGGGTTAAGTTAATGAAGCGATTTTTTTTTTCAGCTATAATGACTTTTTTGTTATTGTTACTTGTGCTTTGGTTACTGGAAATAATTTATCAAATTTTATTGACATGTCACAAAGTATGTATTGGCTGGTGATACTATAAACAGCAGCTAATGTGATATTAACGTTAGTTAGGTAATGTTGCGATACTTTTTATTCAAAATGTGAGAAAAGAAATGTTAATCTTTCGAATACAGTTATTAGAGACCCAATAGAAAGATAATGAGAGAACGAACGCCGGCGTTCTCTTAGGGTTTAAGGAATTAAAGTATCTATAATTATGTTTTGTATTAGGTAATATGAACCCACGATGTTGTTGATGTAGTCGGTGTAGTAGTTGAGCGATTACTGCTGTGCTACGTGTTACGAGTTCGATTTCTGTACAAAATAAATATTAGTATGGCCCACAATAGTTCCAGGTCTCGGTCTCTAAATGTTTGTGGACACAAAAAGGTAATGTTATTTTTTTTTTACTTTTTTATTTGGTAGTGAACTATTGCTTACTATTTTTTTTTTTTTTTTTTTTTTCGATATGATGTTTAGAGTAATATAATGTACCTATTACTGGCAGATTAATTTATTTATTACAAATATACACACATTTGCATTGCTATAAACTTAAATTAATTAAAACTAACTTAAAAAATTAAAATAAAACCCTAGAGAACTAAAATAAAAAAATAAATAAAAATGGCAATTTAATGTAAGGCGTCGAAAAATTCCTCCGCATCGCTGTCGACTGGTAATGTACCCAAAAGGCTGGCGGCATTGCCACGCTGAATGGCAATGCTTATCCTTTGACCGAAGTAAAAGCCAGCCTTTGGGTCACGCGAAGTGTCCACGAGGCGTTTGGAAAGTTCTTTAAATAATTTGTGAGCACTCGGACCCCACGATCCAAGAGTTTCAACCCCAAACGGCTCGAAAACATAATTACCAACAAGGTTATTATATTTCCGCCGCTTGAGGTTCTCTGCAGCCGCTGCAGCAGCACCAGCACAGCACGACGAGCTAGGAAGATGGGATGGCGCAAGAGTATCGACACAAGTAGCGTCCCACACTAAAGGCCTACCCATCTTCCATGGAAATAGAGACATACCGTCCGGTCTTTTGCCATCGTCGCGTGCCAGGCCATGAGGTTCCAATATGGCCGGAACGCCGACGGTGACAAGAGCGCGACGGATGATGTCGTTGACATTTGCGTGCCGCGCTATGCGTCCTGCACTTCGGCTGCATGACAGACCGTGGTGACCGAGGCTGTTGACAACTTCGCCACAGTGGCAGCGATGAGGAGAACAACAAGGAGCGCCAAGACGTAGGGCAGTAGCGAGGCGGAAGGTAGTATCATCGAGCAAGGTGCCTATGTTCGACGACGGAAGTGCGTGAAGCCAGAGTCCCGATTCCCATTCACCCACAGCTAGCAGGCGCGCACGCTCTGCAGTAGTCACTGATGTTGCCAACAGATTTTCTTGTACTACTTTGCAAAGCGGCTCATCCCACCGTCTTTGGGAAGAAAGGTTGTCGGGCTGTTTAGAATTCGGGCAAGCGAGTCTCCAAGCGTCTATAGCCTCGGTGAAGCACGGCACATCAAAATCAATCAGTGAGGAAGATAGGATATTCCTGATTAATTTTTCAGTGCCGTAAACCGAAGATATAAAAGCTGGTAAACTGATACTGGTAATTTTACGGACGCCGAGGCCTCCCATACGGATTGGAAGGGTAGCTTGAGCCCAAGCTTGATCGTCCAAAGCCACATTTAAAATTGATGAAAGAGTATTTCGAATAATTTGGTCCATTTTTTCCAGAAGATGGTTGTGTTTCCATAAATGAGAAGCGCGGAGGAAATATGTTAATTTAGGACCGAAACAACAAAAGCGAATTAAAGTGATGGCCGAATGCATATTAATTTCAAGCAATCTTTCCGAAACATCATTAAAGTTTTGAATTTTTTCCTCAACGAAATTGGGAAAGGAATCCTCGAAAATAGGAGACCCAAGGAGACGAAGAGAGTTTTTGTCTATAATTTTGATATCCGGGGCTATTGTGTTAAATTTGGAAAGAGTCTGTTGTCTGTCAGTACTGTCAGATAAGAATAACTCACATTTAGAAAAGTTGAGGTCGAGTCCTATTGAGTGGAGTTGATTTTTTAGGAAATGTAAATCATTAAAAACTATGTCTGCATCGCCTCCTAGGGTTCCGTCGTCGAGATACCAAACGTTTAATTTGGAATTTAACTGCCGAATAACAGGGTGAATGGCTAAACTGAAGATCACTGGCCCGAGGGGATCACCTTGTTGACAGCCAACTGCGGATTCCAAAAGGTTTTCCCGATATAGTAATTTGGAAGGTTGTCTATAACATTGCCAAAGAAAACTAAAAATTTGGGGTACTTCTTTTTTAGATTCTGCCAGCAAGGTGTCCCTATTAACCGAATTGAAGGCATTCTTTATGTCAACTTTCAGGATGACCCCTCCTAAGTTAGAATTTAGGTAGGTCGATAAGGCGTGTACGGCAGCCTCGCAGCCCCCTTTGGAGCCGAAGCCTAGCTGCAGGGGCTGAAATTTTTTCGAAACAGCCTCACCATAAAATTTACAGCAAATCTTGGCTGCCATACGACGGTATGTAGTGCCCACGGCAATGGGTCGGATGCCGCCATCTCTCTTGCGAAGAGCACATAAATTGGCCCCGTAAAGAGTGTCGATGACGGCCTCGTTCACCTTGCCTGAGAGCATTAGGTTAACCAGAGCCGTAAGCTCCTTCAAGAGCAACTCACCAGCTTCCCCGGCGCCTGAACACATGAGGTCCTTCAGGTGTTGAGGACTTAGGCCGTCGAGGCCGCCAGCAGAGCCGCTCCGGAAGGAGTAAACGGCTGAGATTACCTCTCGACCTGTAACGGTGAGGGTGTAAATGTCCGAATCAGGAGGGTCAGGAAAAGAGAGGCCATCCGCTGGGGCAGGGTGTTTACTCTCCAGAGCTACTAGAGTGTCTGGAGAACACGGAGCCATCACATCACTACTGAAAAGAATTCTGGCTGCTCCGCTAATGTCACCTTCCCCTAATTTAGATTCGACCAGATATGGAATACCTCTTGTAGAGGTATAACTTTGTGTCTGTGTCGAAAATTTTGAATCCAAATTATAAGCCGAAATATTACAATTTTCTTTAATTTGTGTGGTTAAGGTCTTTTTGGTTGCCAAATTCTTTTCAACATGCAATATTCTGTAAGGGAAGGTGAGCAGTTGTTCCCAGGCACTTAGCGAGTTCTCCCGGGCAGCAAGACGAATGCATCCTGCTAAGTGTTGCGCTACAACAGGCCTAGCGCCGCGAGGAACTCGCTTTAAAACAGAAACAGAGTTTTTGAATTTTGTGAGAGTTTTCCAAAGCGCGTCAAATGTTGATGTAGTCGGCGTAAGAGGTGTAGAACCAATAACAGGGTCTGAAGTGAGTGCATTTTGAGGTTTGTGTGCCTTCCCAATATGCACCTTCAGACCCCGCTTACCTTTAAAAAACCGTGCCTGGGTGCACAGAGGGCACCTCTCCAGAACATTCAGTGATGTCGAAGGTTGACTTGCACTGACTTCCGCAACATCACTGCTGCCACTTAACTGCATGTATCGTATGTAACTATTTTAGACGTGTATATATATAAATATGTACAAAAGTTCCACTTATACACTAAATAAATAATTTGAAAGAAACAACAACGTAGAAAAAACTGATAAAAACACAAAATGTCATCGGTGACAGATGTCAGCGGGGCCTGGGGCGCCGCGGCACCGACGAAGGCACTTCGGCGGCGGCGCCCTGACTACCGTTGCTCAGCAACAGCGTTCTCGGCGTCACCTCGTTGCAATATATTTATATTGATGAAAACGCACTGCACGCGCCACCAATCTTATTTCGAAATAGGTATTATATAAATACCTATATTAGATATTTAAAATGATGGAGCTTTACTTTTAAAATCTTTAGTACCTATTTTATTATTCAACGGTTGGGTTTGGCGAAACCTTTGCTGAATTCATAAAGAATAAACAGACAAACAGCAAAAATAATAAAGCTGAAAAATTTTATACAGCCATTTAGTTGACAGTATTACAGACAGTTGGCAGTTGCTTACTATTATTTGATAAAGAATAAGAAAATTGACAGTCATTAAACAGTTAATTTTTCTATAATCTGATTAAGATAAGTAGGAGACAGATTATTGGTTACATATACATATGATATTATTATAATAATGTAGGTACGAGTGTATATAATCTTTGCTCGCTGCAACACGTGCATTTTTATATTTCGTTCTATCCATCAACTATTACGCTATGGCAAAAAATTACTAATTACAATCAATTTCACAAAATTGTCAATCTAAATCTTTTACCACAGTCTAAACATCTCAAGTCCACCTAAAATTCTTAAGTTCGCCTTAAATATCGACTAGGAATCTTATGGATACATTCACGTGCCCGACTCGACACAACTAACACCGAACATTGGTAAACAAGCTCGGCCTAAGTGAGTCCAATTAATTTGAAAAACTGTTTTTCATGCAACTTGGTAGAAAACCCGACCCTCATGGGGTCATGGTAGATCTACTACTATACGTTGGGATATAAACGGGGTATACGATACACATGGGACCTTTCCCATAAGTTGTTAAAAGATCTATGCGTTTTGAAACTACGATCACCTATTGATGAGGATTCTATCTTAAAACATAAATTTACAGCAATTTGCTGTATATCATAGTTATAAGTAAGTATTAGTACAGTTACTGCCCCATTATACACTGATATACAGCTTCTATACAGCTTAGGGTGTACATTTGAGCCTTTATAGAGCTGCTATCCAGTTGTTAGTAAGCTATGTCTAAGGTCTGCCAGTCTGCCTTTACACTTTTGTGTTGCATGAAGTTTTAATAAATAAAGGTCTAATAGAATGTTATATCAATGATAAGAAGATATAGGCAACTACCACTGACTACCATGTGTTGCCTGGCTTTTTTGCTGAACTGTACATATTTAGCACAGCCGTGAGACACACATTGTGTATTTTTTCTAAAATTTGGTTTACGGTGTGTGTATCCATGCGTGCAAATAAATTATTTTTCTTTATTCTTCTTTCTTTCTATATCAATTATTATATCAGCCGTAACCACGTTATTCAGAAAGATTATAATATTGTTTTCAAAATCGTTTCAAATTACAACAAAACGGAGCTATCCATCTCGTAAAAGCCATTCTCAGTTACGAGTCCCTTTTGTAAAAAGATAGGCATTTTCAACCTCGTCACAATGCCGACGAAAAAGATTTTCAAATGACGTAACTCCTGATTATATTTCGGAAAATGTATTAAGAATCCTTGTTGACCTCTTGGTAAGATTCAGCAAAATCGCCGTGAGAAATACTCTGGCGTGACCCAAATTTAAATGTCAGTTATTCTTAGGGGTTCCAAGATCACCCTTAAACTCCCGGTATCGCGTTTTATAATCTGTTGAAAGAAAATCAGGCGACAGCTGTTTATTATCTCAAGCGGGCCGTTAGTCAACATATTTCAATTAGGTCGGTATTATGGAGAGATCAGTCGAAATTTAGAGTAGAAAATTGGATACTGATGTTTTATATTTTGAAGATTATAGGTATCTTAGACGAGAGATGACTACAGCAATAAAAGGTTTTCTTAATTTTGTTTATTTTTAAGGTTCCATACGCAAAGGGTAAACATGGGACCCTAATACTAAGACTCTACTGTCCGTCTGTCTGTGACCAGGCTGTATCTCGTAAACCGTGATAGCTAGACAGTTGAAATTTTCACAGATGGTGTATTTTAGTTGCCAGTATAACAACAAATACTAAAAATAGAATACAATAAATATTTAAGTTGGATTCCCAGAAAACAAAATATATTTTTTAAATCTTTTTTTTTTATTATTATTGATAGGCTTGCGTTTGACCACCATCTCACCTGATGGTAAGATGTGCGAGGCCAACTCGCATATGGTCAGTTTTTCTTTTTAAATTAGTACGCGACGAATTTTTGGTTTTAGGACATGCCAGGTTCCTCACGATATTTTCCTTGACCAATTTAAGAGCTATTTATTGTATTGTATTGTATTGTAGGTGGCGGTTTTAATTCATGAATCCCCAAGCGACCACCGGTGGCCGCGCATCTATTGTCTTACTATTGTGTCTCTAATTGACGGTATCTGAAGGGTTAAATTTATTTCATCACTATCGTGACACCTACATTTCCGGACGGCGAGCCATGGGTAGCTCGCTGTCCGATCGTCCGGTAATGGACCGAGTCCAAGACGTCGACGGCGCGCACTGTTCCCGCGCGCCTCAAGGAGTTGTCAGCAGCAGGAGGGGCCCAGCTGGGTCGAAGCCTACTGGGGACAGGGTTGTCCGAAAGGGAGCTCGTGCCCCGGTATGAAGGCTAGAAGGAACGGCGCGGGGTTTTTAGTCAGTAAGAGTCTGACACTGTCTCCCGCTCCACCCAAGAGCGGGTTTCGTCAAAGATGATTTTCCCCGCCGACGAAAAATAAAAAACACCTACATTTCGTAAGTCGAGGCCGTTACCATTGGGTCACTTCTTCTTAGAGTATCAATGGTAAGACCAGTCAGATTCCTAGCCCAGCCCAGTATTCGGCCACAGCAATGCCGTCCGCTGAGTCATTGGGTCACTACTGCTCTAAGACACGAACACATTATAGTTCCGCCGGGATTCCGATCCCGATCTCCGGCCACCGTAGCCGCGGGCTTGCGGATGGGGAGCCATGGGTAGCTCGCTGTCCGACCGTCCGGTAACTGTCCGGACCTAGCTCAAGTTCCCGCCACTGTTCCCGAGCGCCTCAAGGAGTTGTCAGTAACAAGAGGGGCCCAGATAGGTCGAAACCTACTGAAAAAAAAAATACATTCTATAATGTATTTTTTTTTTTTAGTAGGTTTCGACCTATAATAATTTCGACCTATATAACCTAAAATGTTGTATGGTAACTACTATTTTCGTTAACTATTTAACGAAAATAGTAGTTACCATACAACATTTTTCAAACAATCAAAACCCCATACACAACAACTCAGAACCCATTCCTAACCAAACCTTCCTAATAAATAGCGCGGTTTACCCAACAAATAGGCGACCACGCCCCCTATCGACAATACCATTGTAACAGGGATAGCCCGAACATGATTAATGCGGGGTCGCCGTGGTTCGAATCAATCAGTGACGTCACTACCCATCTGCGTCTCTACTTAAACTTGAAGCAATCATTAATTAAGTTGTTAAGTTATGTTACATAATGTCACGTTTGTATTTCCTGTATTCAGTACCGTATTGATAAATTGTTCAATACGAACAATTTAAACGGCTTTATTATCTACTACTTACTGCAGAGTAATTTTGATATTTTTTTTCCTGGTTTTTTTACACAATTGTAAAACATGGCACATATATTTTTGTAGAGTCACTAGCTGCTCCCAGCGGCTTCGCCCGCTTGATAGCAAAAAAATATCCCAAGGGGTACTTCCGGGATAAAAAGTATCTTATGTCCTATTTCAGGACATGGTATATCCGTATACCAAGTCTCATCAAAATCGGTTTGCCATTTAGGCGTGAAGACATAACAAACAACTCACTTTCGCTTTTATAATATTAGTAAGGATAAGGATTATTCTATTAGCAATGTTTCAGAAGGCACAAAACTTAACTATGTCGTGAAGGCCAAGTGGTTAAGACACCCGCCTATCGCGCCTTTGGTTGCGGGTTCGAAACCGGGCAAGTAACAATGTGAATTTTTCAATTCATGTACTTTTTTAAGTTCAAATTTAAAGTCAAGTGAATTTTAAACTTTTAATAAGGTTTTTTAGTTTAAATAAAGGCGAGGAGTGAGTAGCTCGCCGTCCGAATGTCCGGTATTCGTCCGGACCGAGCTAGAGTCGTTGACTGCGCGTAGAGTTCCATGCTCTATTCAAAGAGATGTCGGTAAACTGTAGGGGTCCAGAAGGGTCCAAGCCTACAGGGACCATGAGAATATGTGCGTAAGAGAGCCCCGAAGCCTTGGAGGGATCAGAAAAAGTCTGCCATGCCCTCCCACTGCAACCAAGAGCTAGAGATGTCATTCGATGATTTCTCACTTAAAGCTCGCCATCGTATTCTTAAACCACTTTTCCTTCCTCCCAAGGGTCTATCTCAACTCTTCAAGCTCAGCAGTAACATGCCAATGAGGTGTTCAGCACCCATTAATTAGGTCATAAAGTTATGAACTAAATTGCGTTGACATTCGCGTGGTTGAAGTTAGGACTTTTGAAGTCCCATTGAGCTGGTAGATAAAGAGGCTTTTACGAAGTTGCAGAGGGCAAATTATTTCGCGTTGCGCTCTGGTTTTAATTTGTATCTTGTTTTTGTCAATTAGACTGGCCTTTTTGCTAAGTGTCTCGTAATTGGGACAGTAATTTTTTTTTTTTTCTGTATTTGTTGTTCGGGCTACGTAACTCGAAGAGTCGCCAAACATAAGTGGCAATAGGCGGCTCATTGCACGCAGAACAGATGGCAGATGGTCGATGGGGACGAAAGATTCCGAAGTGGCGACCACGTATCGGAAGACGTAGCGTTAGAAGGCCTCTAACAGGGTAGGCCGATGATCTGGTCAGGGTCGCGGGAATAAGATGGATGCGTGACACACAGGACCGGTCGTTTTGGCGACGCTGGAGAGAGGCCTATGTCCAGTAGTGGACGTCTTTCGACTGATATGAGTTCGGGCTATCCGCAACTTCACTTCTAAAGCGCGTATTTTGCGTACGGGTGGGACAATTATATCAATCGATCCACCTCAGCCCCTCAAGAAAGGCCAGCAGCGCCTGGGTGTTATTGAAAATATCGCGGAGAGCACTTGGGTCCTCGAAGTATTTTGCCATGCATTCAGCGACCACTGGACAGCTTAAAAGCAGATGAGCTGCTGTCTCGTCCTCCTCCATGCAGGCTCTTAGAGTGGGGTGTCTGTAACCCCACGGCCAGGTCCTGTAGTCAATTTTAACGGCAGTGACTTTGAGAAACTGAGGTTTAGTCAGTCGTAGTGCCAGGGCTATCAATGGAGGAAGTGCAGTTTGGTCTACCCATAGTTTGTGCTGTAGATCTTTGGTTCCTTTCCATACCAGATTGCCTGAGAGCACAATTTGGAAGGCCGTAGAGTGAATATGTCACTTCATCATCCATATCACCGCATACCAGCAAATGTGGATCCGTAATAATAAATCAAGATTTCAAATACATCACATTTATAGTCGCTCCCCGCTAGAGTGGGAGAAGTCATTTTGATTACCCACCTCAAAAGAAAAAACACACCCAAAACAAAAAACATTTACAAATTCTCCAACGTCTCGTTTTTTCAGACCATAGTCTACCAAAAGTTTATGAAGGTCAAACGGCGGTAAAAGCCCTTCTTTACCCATGAACCACTCAAAATTCAGTTCAGAAACAAAACAGGAAAAGAGGTCTCATTTAAATGACCCTTTTTAACCTCATTTATGCACAGATCGTGTGATAATATCACAATAACATTATTCTGTTTCCAAACTACCTGCTTGTTCATTAAAAACCATTTAGGAGGCAACACAGGATTCTCATTACACCCAATATCGGGCTTCCCTTTGATTTTAGCAGCCGGATGACTCCGAAATTGATTTCATTAGCCTGAGCGAAGGGAGCCTGCTTACCGTACCCCTGATCGCGATACAGGGCGTTTCGAATTTCAATATTGGAACTAATCAATCAGGACTAGCATGAAAATGAGCAGCCTGTGGCTCATTTATCAAACATGCTATAGATCAGGGCTGTCCAAGTCATATACGATTCGGGGCTAATACAAATTACTAAAAAAGGTTAAAGTGTCGTGGAACTTTATCTTGATCTTTATTTGGCGTTTCTGAGCTAGGAGGAAAACTTATGAGAGATTATTCGACCTCACGACACATTTTCGTTATAACCTTCTGTGCGAAAAAATCTTAAGTACCCAACTACGACAAACCTAAAAAAAGGTATGTAGTATTTGTATATGAGAACGTTTGTTTGTAAGAAATACAACCGACTACTTAATAAAAACATAAAAGTCGGTTGTGTTTTTATGTAAAAAGTTTATTTGTTTTATTTTTCTCTTTGTTTTTTTGTTACCACAGCTGTAGGCACAGTTAAACAGCATACAAGTTCTATAGTTAATAAAATAATAATATTCCACAACTATCACACAACGTCACCTAATCCCAAGCTAAACAGAGCTTGTGTTATGGGTACTAGACAACTGATAAACTGATATTGAAGGAGCTTTCGACAACGTCACCATAGACGCCCTTTCCAAGGGAATGAAGGCGAAAGGGATTGACGAGACAACTACTCGTTGGATCGAATTCATGCTCCTCAACAGAACTATCAGTGTTACCTTACACGGAACTACAAAAAGCTTCAAAACAACTAAAGGGTGCCCACAAGGAGGCGTTCTATCGCCACTTCTATGGCTACTCGTTGTTGACCAATTGCTGGTTGAAGCCTTTAAAAGAGACTTAGATGTACACAGTTATGCTGACGATGTGGTGGCTTGTGTTATCGGCCCCTGTCACAGCACGGTATCATCTATACTGCAAAGATCTCTGAACGTTATAAACACATGGTGTACAGAGAACAATTTATCGGTTAACCCGAGTAAAACAACAATAGTCCCCTTTACTAGGAAGCGAAAGTTGGACAAACTTGTAACGCCCACTGTAAAGGGGACTCGCATACCATTCTCCAATGAGGTCAAGTACCTGGGCGTAACTATCGACCAGAGACTGACCTGGAACACTCACATTAATAATGTGATTCAAAAGGCTAAAATAGCTTTAGGAATATGCTGTCGCTTAGCAGGGACGAAATGGGGCCTAAACCCTAAAATCGCCCTGTGGTTGTACACCGCCATAGTCAGGCCGATAATAACGTATGCCTGCGTAGTATGGTGGAGGAAAACATCCCAAGTGACAGTCATTAACAAACTTAATGGTTTGCAGAGACTTGCATGCATTATATCAACAGGCGCCATGTCTACAACCCCAGGAGCTGCTCTAAATGCCCTGCTTAACCTTCCGCCACTTCATCTATTAATTGCGAAGGAGGCGAAAGCGGGCATGTATAGAATAAACAGCACTGGCAAAGTAAACTGGCGCTCTCAAGCACTGAGATCGCTACACGAATCAGTGCTTGAACACGATCAGCTAGCTATGACAACAGACGTCATGCTTCCACAGTGTAGCTTCACAAGAAATTACACAGTGGAACTGCCGAGCAGAGAGGATTGGGCAAGCAACCTCATTACTTGCAAGGCTGGAAGCCTGATCTGGTTTACAGACGGATCCAAAATGGGTGAGAATGTAGGATGTGGAATATTTGGCATTAGCCCGAAATTCAGCAAAAGCTTGAATCTGGGTAAATATGCCACCATATTCCAAGCGGAGGTATACGCCATTATAGAATGTGCGGAAGCCAACCGTCAACGAAACTACATAAATCAATTAATTCTGATTTACTCAGATAGCCAGGCAGCTCTTAACGCCTTGAACTCGAATACAATAAATTCGAAACTGGTAAAAGACTGCGTTAACAAACTAAATGACCTGGGGCAAAGGAATAAAGTTATTCTGAGATGGGTACCGGGTCATTCTGGAATTACTGGCAATGAAAAAGCCGACGAACTTGCAAGGACTGGGGCTCAGGGTCATCAGATAGGACCAGAACCTTTCTGTGGTATCTCAAAGAACCAGGCCATGCAGACCCTTAAGGGCAACCTATTTGGCGATTCAAAAAAGCACTGGTTGTTACAACCAGGACTGCTACACGCCAAATCTCTAATAGAAGGCTACTCACAAAAACGAACTGCCGAGCTTCTTGAGCTTAGCAGGACGAACATTTGTGCGATAGCCCGCGCCTTAACCGGGCACTGCAAATTAAACAGGCACCAATTTCACATGAAACTGAGTGACACTGATGTTTGCAGGTACTGTAATCAGGAGAGGGAGACGCCTAAGCACCTGTTGTGTGAATGTGGGCCCCTTATCCACAAACGGAGTATCCATCTGGGTCGACACATTATTCGCCCGGAGGAGATTAAAACTCTCAAAGCTAGGAGTATTCTAGACTTCCTGGAAGCCTCCCGGCTAAAAGAGTTACTCTAACAAGGTGGCGAGTCACAATAGATCTTTTAGGTCGCAGTGACTACATCTCCTACACTATGGGAGATGCATAGCCCCTTTTCTTCAAAAAATAATAATAATACAGTTAAACAGCATACAAGTTCTATAGTTAATAAAATAATAATATTCCACAACTATCACACAACGTCACCTAATCCCAAGCTAAACAGAGCTTGTGTTATGGGTACTAGACAACTGATAAACATACTTGTATATTTACTTAAATGGTACTATAATATAGGATACTACCATTTAAGTCATTTATTTCTAGCCAAGTAGATCTCATAACCATTCCATCAAGCCCAAACTTGGCTGAGGAGATACATCAATTTACATATTATGGAGTTCAATTCGATGGTACCATTTTCAACAGAGCCACTTCGTCACAGTCACTTAACTCTACCTTAATGGAAATATCTTATTGCCACCCATGAAATAATTGAGGGGGATATTAATTGGAAGAGAAGAATAATGAATAAGTAATATACGTATATTAGTACAATATTACAACATACCAAGCGATTCGGCAAGTTCCTGCACCGGAATAAAGTGGAAGAGACGCCCGGGTGTCGCCAGTGTGTGGAACGCCCGGAGGACACGATGGAACACACCGTCGAGGTGTGCCCTGCCTGGGCGGAGCATCGCCGTGCTCTCTTGGGGGCGATCGGTAGCGGAGACCTCTCGCGCCGGGCTTTGGTTGAGACCCTGGTCCGAAGCGAGGAGGAATGGCAGGCGGTCACCTCCTTCTGCGAAGCAGTAATGCTAGCAAAGGAGGAGGCCGACCGCATCAGGCAACGGCGCTCTCGCCGCCGCCGCCGGGACTCCGATCCCAATTTCTGGCCACCTTAGACGTGGGCTCGCGGAAGGCAAGCCATGGGTAGCTCGCTGTCCGACCATCCGGTAACTGTCCGGACCGAGGCCAAGACGTCGATAGCGCGCTCTGGTCCCGAGAGTTGTCAGCGACAGGAGGGGTCCAGCCCAGCTGGGTCGGAGCCCCGGTATGAAGAGGCTAGAAGGAACGGGGTGGGTTTTTAGTCAGTAAGAGTCTCCCGCTCCACCCAAGAGCGGGGGTTGTCATAAGATGATTTTTGCCCACCGTAAAAAAAACATACCAAGCGATAGAAAAACAATTTTAATATATTTTATTAATGTTTATGAATAATACTACCAGCGCGGACACTATCGGCATTTCTGAATATTAAACGTATTACTTCCGTAGTCGGTTAAGGGGCCGAGAAACAGCTCGGACACTTTGACCCATGTGGATCTTTTGTGGTCCCCTAGATAGCTTACTCCTCCCCACCCTCGCTGAAAATCTCCTTCATAAGTTTCACAACGAGATGCGGGGATAAGAGCCTGTAATCCTCTGGTCTTGGATATCCTACCCCTAGAAGACTCATTCGCTTGTTAGCCAAAGCATCGCATGTGCACAGCATGTGCTCCATGCGTTCTGTATGTTCCTCACACAACCTGCACATGGAAGTCGCGGCTAGACCCATTTTCATGAGCATGTCGTTGGTTCCAAAGTGCCCTGTAAAGGCACCCATCAGGTAGCGGTTTTGCGCCCTGCTCATATTCCAGATACATTCCCGTGCCTTTAACGTAGAGCCCAGGAATTTCTTGGAGTGTCCTAGACCCCTTGTAAAAAGTCATAGAATAAAAGTTGTTGTTTATGATGTTCTTAACTAGCACCTAAGAGGTTGCTAGTGTTTTACAAATAATCCTGTATATGCATAGTTTTAAACTTCTCTATTTATTTATTTATTTCTTTCCCTATCATCAAATAACTTTTCCCGCTCTGGGTGGAGCGCGCGTGAGTGTCAACCTTTTACTGACTAAAATCTATTCATGTTACTTTACTTACTTTTTGAATGCCGCCGTACCTTTTTCATATTATTTCTATGGTCATGGGAGGATTCCTGAAAAGGACCTATAGATCTTAGAACGTGAAAGGCAATTGAAGAAGTATAGGTTAGGTGTGGTTTTATTTAGTAAAAGTCTGGCACGCCCTCTCACTCGTCCTAGAGCGAAAGAACTCATTAGATGATTTTCAACATAAAAAAAAACAAAACCCTATATTACTAACATTTGTTTTCTATTTATTAGTACTTTTTTTTTTCTTGTCGTCGCAGGCCGTACATTGAACAGCCCAGCTGTAGATGTAACTTGAGGCTTGAGGGTAGGTGTAAGTAATGAGCTTACTGTTAAGTGTTTCATTAAAGGCGGTTGTGTTTTCGTGGTATAAAGATTATTAATTGGTCTTATGAATATTGTGAAGGAGTTCTCTGAAAATTGAGAAAAGGGTTGAGAAACGAGGTGAGGTATGTTAGTTAACGACATACAAATAATACTGCGCTGTTTATTATGACTACGTACTTGAGTTAAGAAAAAGAAGAAAGAAAAACATTTTATTTACGCTAAGCGTTCACTGCGTCGGGATCGGAACGTACGGAGCGGTTGGATTTGTTGCTATGTCTTGATTTGTATGGTACAGCGTGCACAGGATCGGTAATTGCCGATGCAGTAGACCCTATTGGCTGCTTATAGGCATTTTGTAAATACCGACGGCTCGTACACTGCGTACGCTCCGATTCCAACGCGGTGGACGCTAAGCTTTTGTCTTTTGAAGTAGAAATGTCTGATTGTAAGGCATAGACTTCCCTTCTCTCCTTTCGTGTTTCTCGATCATTGAACATCAAATGGTCATCGTACGTCAAATGTCCACCCGTACACTGATAACACTTCTCACTAATCTCAAAACGTATTATGTAAAAATCGTCTATACAAATTCCTGAAAAGTAATAATTATTTGATTGTTTGATTTTTTTTTTCTTTTCCTCAAAAGATATTTTTCATATATATATTTTTTTTATAAAATGTCTCTCACTTCAGTTCCTGAGAATCTAAAGTTTCATCCATGTGAAAATAAATTATGTCGAATCACTCTGGAATCTTAGACTATATGATTCACAAGACCATCGCTGACTCGGTCAAATATGAGCTATATGGGGCAATAATGGAAACATTATTATAAAAAAAGCTATGTACATTTTAATGCAATCAGATTCAAGAGCTAAAAGCGTGACACTTGGACCACAAAAACATCGTGTTACAACCATATTTGCTGAAATATTACTACACGACTGTACAAAACATTCTTCTAGATATCTATACAAAATATACTGGATCAAGGTTTTAGATCTTGGTGTAAATTTCGACATATTTCTCCACAAAACAAAAATATTGTTTATTAATTTATATAAATAAAAGGATAAACAGACTGATTGACCTATCAACACACAGCCGAAACTTCATGATGTTTTGCACAAGGTTACCTTTTAAGACGTAGGTGAGCACTGAACTTTCCAAAATTCTCCCCTTAAGAGGATGAAATGGATGTCCAAAAGTATGGAGAAACTTACATTCACGCGCGGTTGAAGCTGCTAGCTATTACTAGCTTAGAAGCTAAACACGAAAAACGAACGAAGAAGAATTTAAACATTATTAAATACCAAAATGTTTAATGTCTTTGTTAAATACACTCTAAACAAAAATTGAAGTACTTCATATTAGTAGCGTATTTGAAACTTTTCATAAATGAAGTTCTAATTATGTTAACAATAAATTCTTTAAAGTTTACAGAGCTGCTAGTTATTCAGCAAAATGAGAACAGCCTCGTCATTCAGCCAAAATACGTCCTCTATTGGACATAAGCTTCTCCCAAGTGCCATAACGACAGGGCTTGTGCGTGTCGCAGCTCAACAGCTTCGTAATTAGCAACCTTTTTACGAAAATAGACAGAAAAAGACAGCATTTACGCCCTTATATTCAGTTTAAGCCAGACAAATCAAATAATCTTATAAGCCATGAAAAAGACATATGACTGTGATTCACTAACACTGTTTAGAAGCCTTACATTCCACGCATGAAAGATCTTATAAATGTCGTACGTATCTAGATTTTTTGTCACCGTGTGTAAAACGTGTGTCGTCTATTCTACTAAACTTTTTTTTTTTTGGAACTTCCACGGGTTTTCTTAATAAAAACCTGTGCCAACTTTTTACTTTATTTTAGTTTTAACTTAAGGTTATTTATTTGTGTAAACACTAGTTTTTCGCAGGCGTCTTCACCCGTGTGAAAGTAGAAATTTATCCTAAGAGAATATACACGTACAAATCTGTTCAGCCGTTTGGGCGAGGAGGAGGAGAAGGAGTAACAAACATACTTACACATTTATATAATACACCCAAGCTTTATAATATGTGACGGATGTATATGACGAGCATACAGAACATCATTATGTCGCATAATTTTTCTATTCTAAATAAAATGTTGTTTTCAAGTATTTTTTAAATTATTATTTACTAGCGACCCGCCCCGGCTTCCCTCGGGTGCAATATTATACATATAAACTTCCCTCTTGAATCACTCTATCTATTAAAAAAAAACCGCATCAAAATTCGTTGCGTAGTTTTACAGATTTAAGCGTACATAGGGATATAGGGCCAGAACAAGCGACTTTGTTTTATACTATGTAGTGATTAAGTATCATGTTTAACCACTATCTCACCTTATGGTAAGTGCTGATGTGGTCGATGATAGACCACGCATGCCTAGAAGTAACCAATTCACTCTTGACTTAATAACCTCTAGGTTGCAGCTATCAGGAAACATAGACTCCGGGAGAGAATTCCACTCTTTAGCTGTATGCACAATAAATGTGTTTCCTAAACGCTTTGTACGTAAGGGTAAGTTTACTTCAATTCAGATTCAGAACCTAAAAATGTAGGAGTAAGCTCGGTGATCTGTTTATCTGACGCGGCTATAACGAAGTTGAATTATGGAGGTCAGACTTCTGTCAGTGTGAAGATAACTTACTGATTTTTACGACAAACTCAGACTAGAATATATTCGAGGGTGAATTTATGAACTATATTTTTTGTTTCTTTTTATATTTATTTATTTAAACTTCATGTACAGTAGTGGTATGTGGACTTAATACAACAAGGCATTGTCTCCCAGTTGACTGGGAGAGAATGCTTTCAACAACCAAAAGGTTGCTGTTGGGTTAAAAAAGATAACAATGGGATCGATAGGTCTGTGGTAGTGGATCATTTATTTGTTAAAACTTCTTGCAACATAAAAGTACAAAGGCAGACTTAATGTCTTAGGCATTCTATACCAGTCTACATCATAATTTTATATTTAAAACTGTACCATCACTTTTCATATTATACTAGCTGGTATTCACGACTTTTTCTGCATCAGACTCACTATAATTTTGCCATTTGGTCAAAATAACAAGACCAAAATTTCTTTATCAAAATCAAATATTAGCCTTAGTCCTCTATCAGTTGTATAAACGAAAAAAGTGAAATTCCTGTCGAAAGAGGTCTAGCCGTTACCAGTCTAGATAAACCGGAGCAGACAAATAGATTGACGGATTTTTTTTTAATTTCAATTTTGTTATAGGTACATTTTTTTTACTGTAGAACGCCAAGTAGATTAAGTGATTTTTTTTCATATCAGTCGACATTTTCCTCCTCAATCAATCCTAAAAATCCTATCAATAAATAAGTCCGAAACTAACAAGATATCAAAAGACCCGTCGTCAAATACGTCCAAATACCAGCCCCCTGGGGGCCGACTCAAATCTATTCAGTAAATGTTTTTTCTTCAATTTAAATGTTGACTTTCACGAACTCAATCCGTCGTTCCTCAGTAACTGCCTCGCAGGACCAATATTCGGACCTTTCCACAAATGAAAAGATCTAATCTCACTTTTTTATCCGATTCTTTACGACCTGCCCGAATTGGCGTTGCTTAAAAGGGCAATCGCTAGAACTTGCTTTGAGAAAATAAATACTCGTTTACTTTAGGAGTTAAATGAAACCTAGTTAACAATGTATGGAGTTTAAAAGGTTCAATATATTGAAGAGAATTGGATAAACAGTCGCAGACTGTGTTTATTTATGTGTATTTTAAGTTGGCAATAAATAACCTTAATGGGTAGCTCGAAGAATCTCCAAACTTAAATGGCAGTTAGCTAGGCACTTTGCCTGCAGAACAGATGGCCCATGGAGCAGAGAAGTAAGCAAAAAGTGGCGACCGCATACCGAAAGACGTTGGAAGGTTTCTTACGAGATGGTCCGATTTTTTATTTTTATTATTTATCTTTATTCCCAAAAAGGTAAGTAACTAAGCTAAGCCCCACAAAATCGTTGTAATGGTTTGACTGTGGGGTCGATGAGTCTCTAGACATACCTAAATGTACTTAACCCTTCAGATACCGTCAATTAGAGACACAATAGTAAGACAATAGATGCGCGGCCACCGGTGGTCGCTTGGGGATTCATGAATTAAAACTAAGTATTATTTCAACTTACTCTTATATAAAACTTAAGACTTCTAAATAATATATAATTTACGTTTAAACCTATTTGTGCTTATTTCACTCCTTATGGCTGCCGGCAGACTGTTCAATAGGTATGGTATTCTTTTTTTAAGTGTTCTGTCACCAAAGTGATTGGTAACTCTGGGTACATTGAATCTACCAGCAGCCATAGATCTATTATTATGATTGCATGCGTGAGTTAAGTTATGAATATATGATAACCTTTGTAGGTCGCGGAAATCCGACACACAGGACCAGTCGTTGTGGCTACACTTGTGTCCAATGGTGGACGTTTTTCGACTGAAATGATGTTGATGAATCGTGATGTTTGACTGTTTCCGTGTTCTCTTAAAATAATTATTGGTAACTAAGGTACCGTCAAACGAGGTTTATAGGTATTTGTATTTCAACTGCGTAAATCAACATAAAGATCAACATAACACCACGCCTGATTTCCCTAGAGACTTCGGTAGTGATATTGCCTGTAGAATATCAATATTTCATAAGTAATGTCAAGTCCCATGAATAAGGAAGCGATCATATTGTCAACTGGGAATAAATCCATATGACAAACTGCGTTTGAGGAATTTCGGTTATTTTATGGTGGGAAAATCATCCAATGACAACCCCCGCTTTTGGGCGGAGCGGGAGCTAGTGTCAGACTTTTACTGACTAAAAACCCACCTCGTTCCTTCGTGTCTTCATACCGGGGCTGAGCTTTCTCTCGCCCCAGTAGGCTTCGAGCCAGCTGGGTCTGCTGTTGCTGACACCTCCTTGAGGCGCGCGGGAACAGTGCGCGCCGTCGTCGACTTGGGCTCGGTCCGGACAGTTACCGGACAATTGGACAGCGAGCTACTCATTGCTCGCAGTCCGCAAGCCCGCGCCTACGGTGGAGGAATTCCGGATAAAGTTAAATTGTTTCTTTAATGTCAAGATCTAAAGACAAACTGGTCTTTAGCACATCTAATGAATTTCAAACATTATATGGTAAATTTTGAACATCGCGCCAATATTGTTTACATTTCGGGGTGTGTACCTACATCGGAATTGCACCATTTCAAGTTGTCACAAAATAAAAGGCTTAATTTGACATTTATATTTTGACTACCTAGCGACTTGTCTGGTGTAGTGTAGCTACTAATAAAATAGCTACTACTACACTGGACCTCTAATTATTATTTTATTGTTTCTTTCAGTTTCGTTCCAAGTAAAATTCTTCTAGACTTTCAAATGTCAAAACGGGCCTTTTATTTTTAACGAGTTTAATTCTTCCAAACCCGTCCTATTAGTGGACTAGACGTACAGCGTTGCGAAACCGGTACATGGTTTTTTTTTAGTGGGAAAAAATCATCCAATGACAACCCCCACTCTTGGGTGGAGCGGGAGATAGTGTCAGACTCTTACTGACTAAATACCCACCCCGTTCCTTCTAGCCGTCATACCGGGGCTCGAGCTTCTTTTCAGATAACCCTGGCCCCAGTAGGCTTCGACCCAGCTGGGCCCCTCCTGCCACCTGCTGACAACTCTTTGAGGCGCGCGAGAACAGTGCGCAGCGTCGACGTCTTGGGCTTGGTCTAGACAGTTACCAACACATGGTGGACATCCCACCCGTATGTACAAAATATTCTGGGAACGCATTCACTGTGCGTAGAGCTATGTAGTGGTATTCCCTGTTGTTATCTGTGTTTCTTATTAACTGGTGTAGTCAAGGTATCCCATCGTCGACCACATCATCGCTTACCTTCACGTGAGATAGTGGTCAAACGGGTGCCTATCAATATTAAAAATTAATAAAACATTAGAAATAATAATACCTCAATGGATTCACAGACCAGTAATAAATTTTAATAGCAAACGGCTGCAGTTATCGAAAAGACATCATATTTGACTCATTGCACAAAACTATCAGAGCTCGTTCGATTGGATATAGTTTTATTTTTACAGTTTTCATAACTGTATTATTATGGCATTTGAATGAGTGGTTTATTTTATTTTCAAAGCAATAATATTTAGTAGATAGAGAAAATGTCTCGGAAAATTGAACAGGAATACTTTTTAACCGACTTCTAAAAAAGGAGGAGGTTCTCAATTCGGATGTTTGTATTTTTTTTAGGTTTGTTCGCGCATAATTTCGTTGCTTGATAACCGATTTGAAAAATTATGTTTTTGTTGGAAAGGGTATACTTCTCAAATGATCACCAAGTTGGTATCTGACGATGGAATTTTGGTGAAGTCGAGAGAACTCCTCAAATTTACTTAAATTTTTTAGTGAAGTCGGTTATTTTTTTTTTATAAAAAGGTATTTTATTTTATGCAAACTGAGTAAAATACTGTTTTCAATATAGCTGTTTTAGATGACCTGGTGAAGGTGGCAGTAATCAATGGATGCATGACGCACAAGACCGGTCGTTGTGGCAACAATTGGGGAAGATCTGTGTTCAGCTGTGGGCTTCTTTCGACAGAATGGTAATGATTTAAATCATCATCATCATATCAGCCAAAAGACATCCACTGCTGGTGATAAGCCTCCCCCAAGCGTCGCCACAACGATGATTTATGATTTAATTCATGAATCCCCAAGCGACCACCGGTGGCCGCGCATCTATTGTCTTACTATTGTGTCTCTAATTGACGGTATCTGAAGGGTTAAATAAATCTGTGTATTTAAGTGAACTCATTGTTTTTTAAGCACGTAATAATGTGTATTTCTTACTAGTGCAGAAAATTACGCCGGTCGATCCTGGTTTATTCAATTTATCATATTAGTAACATCAGGCTGGTTAGTCCCCAAGTATATCAAGCGTGGCGCACGACGAAAATCCCTGAGCAATTTATCATAATAATTCACGAAACTAAATTATGACATTTCATTTGTTTTTCACACTTAATCAAGTGTGTTGAAAAATGTTTTTTGATACATGTTAGTATTTTTTATTGTCTCTCAGATCCACAACGGCCTCGACTTTAGCTTGGTTATCCCACTGCAGTCACAATGTCAAAGTTTTTCTACTTAAGCATAACATAAGCAAAATCAAAATTAAAAAATCAAAGCATTTATTCCAAATAGACCAAATGTAGGCACTTTTGAATAGTCAAATGTCGGTAAGCTTAGAGAAAATCATCTCAATCCGCAACCCCAATCCGCAATCTCATCATCTGTTCCCGCTTTGGGTGGAGTGGGAGGTCGCCTTCCATAATGAGTAAATGTTCGATACTCCTTAAATTAATAAAAACTTTCGACTAGGTATAATATTAGGGAAATAGCTTTTAATGGATAAATTAGCTACCAATGATTCGACAGACTTAAGCCCAACAGACAGACTTATGCACTAGGGGACCAACAGGTCCGCGATATCCCGCGTCACGAGAATGCAACGTAAAATATTGGGGGAGGGCAAG
The DNA here is from genome assembly GCA_949319445.1 of Mythimna lalbum. Lineage (NCBI taxonomy): Eukaryota > Metazoa > Arthropoda > Insecta > Lepidoptera > Noctuidae > Mythimna > Mythimna lalbum. The sequence continues at coordinate 16,391,029 of OX439358.1, read as the reverse complement.
TTTCGGGACACTGGGCAACGTTGCGACGTCATGTAGATTAAGCGCTGCGTGACATGTAAGGGGACACTTTGCCCCCTACTGTGTCTGAGGGTTAATTACCAATACTCAGTCAAGAGCGATGCGAAGAAGAAAAAATAAAATTCTAAAAACGAGCTTTTAATGAAAATTATTTTTTCATAGCAAGCTTTTATAGCCCGGTACCTATATAATTAAAACTCGTCAAGATGAATCATACGAGCCCAAACTCGATGGGGTTTTGTCGTTTAATTACCAAGTTCCTATAGCCACCTTCCGGTTCCATCATCAGATCAACTTCATGTCAAAATAATTTTGCATTGTCATCTGATTTACTACACATCTGCTCAATCGGTAACCGAGAAGTGGGTCAAATTTAATTTGCAAGATTTGATGACAGACAAACATTGGGACAGGTGAAACTAAATAAAAGCTTGTAATAATATACCTGGTATGAAACTGGATTAGTAAACTTCAAAGTACATAATCAACAGAAAATACAATCTTAAACCCAAAACACACGCGTCACTCTCAGGTACTTAATGGACCTCCATGGTTCATCGGATCAAACAGCCCCGGATGTGATCGGAAGGTGCATTAAGCCGTATTTCTTTTCACCCCCTACTTGATGGGGTGAACCTGTGAAGCGATTCTAACGATATTGAAGTAAGAGGTTGTCAAAAAGCCATGTGTATCCTGAAGCTATATAAAATACTAGTTTCTGATTGCGGCTTTGCCCGCGTGAATGTAGAAAATATGCCTATAGTAATAAAGTAGCGAAAAATAAATCTGAAGATATCCGCAGGAGGACTAAAGTTGCCGACATAGCACAAAGAATTGCCAAACTTAAGTGGCAATGGGCAGGGCACATTGCTTGCAGAACAGATGGCCGTTGGGGTCGAAAGGTTGGAAGACGCAGCTTTGGAAGGCCTCCAACAAGGTGGACTGATGACTTGGTTAAGGTTACGGGAAACCGATGGATGCGAGACGCACAGGATCTTTCGTTGTGGCGAAGCTTGGGGGAGGCCTATGTCTAACAGTGAACGTATATCGGCTAAAATTGTGAAAAAAAAATCTGAACAAAAATGATTTGCAGACATTAGGGACTTAATGGTGCAAGCCTGTGTTGATCTGATCGCCAGTCTGTACCTACCCAGTATTAGCAATTGATTGCTATGCGAGTTCCAATCCACCATCTGCAGACCTTTTTGATAGAGGACTTTGGGCGAAAAGTGTCGTGTATCGACGTTTCCGGGGATGGTTACGCGACACCACGCATCGGAACACGACGCTGAGGTTACGTGTATAATTATAGTTTGTTTAGATATTTTTTAACATATATTAGTTTATTATGTATTTTATTTTTGGGCCCTAGTTGCCTGAGAATACAGAAATAATATATTAAAAATTAAGAGCATTGGTGGCCGAGTGGTAATGGCCTCGACTTACGAGTTGTAGGTTGCGGGTTCGAACCTAGCCAGGCGCATTATTTTGTGTAATTTATTTCATTACCACTGCTCTCAAAACGGTGAAGGAAAACATCGTGAGGAAACCGGCAAATCCTAGAACCAAAAATTCGAAGACATGTGACATCCACCATCTCGCACTGGGCCCGCGTGGTGGATTATGGCCCATTCCGTCTTCTAAAGAGGAGGCCTGAGTCCCAGTGGTCCCAGCAGTGAGAACATTGATGATGAAAATAAAAATTAAGAACTCATAAACCAATGACATAGCCATAGAAGGTACGCTTAATCAAACATTTTCCAAAAAGAGAAGTTTAAATCCATTAACCTGGCTGACGCAGTTGACTCCATTTACGAGGAATTGCTCCCTATAAACTACGGATAAAGACATTTTTAATGGAAAAAGACACGACTTTTAGTCACTAAAAAGATGCTAGAAAGATGATGTTTTCAACTAAAAATATGCGTGATAGCTAAACATTGCGAGGCTACGTTGCGAAAGTGTGTTATTATTTCTATCAAAACTGCAAAAATGCGTAGCAATGCTATGAAATAACGAGTGTTGTAGCTGAGTAGAGGATACGCACGAATGTTTTCAATTGTGCGCGGGTAGGGTATCTTCGGTGGGGTGAGCATGGGTGATAACAAGCTCGCTGCCCGCCTCTTGCATCTTTCGCACACACACCAGTTTCACATCCCTCGCACACACCTCTTGTCATTTTATTCAAAATCAAAATACATTTCACTTTGAAAAGTTCAAACCAACAATGACCTCAACAAATTATACTGGGGCCAAGATTAGTTACGAAAGGTAGCTCAGCCCCAGTACGAAAAGCAACGAAGCACATCACAACAGGAGTGGGTTTTTAGTCAAAAAAAAGTTTGACACTATCTCCCGCTCCGCCCAAGAGCGCGGGATGTTATTAGATGATTTTCTATCCAAACAAAACCTTAATTAATTAGTAATAAGTCCCAAACTAAACGCAGCCTGTATCTCGAAGACGCAAACAACACAAAGTTGACTTTGACACAAGATTGAATTTGATTTTTGTTTTTTTTTTTATTTGTATGTTACGATTCAACTCAAAAACTACTCCTACTTCATTTCTGAGTAACATAAGCATGTAATTTCTAATTTCACGCAAGCTAAGTCGCTTGCAGAGGCTAGTTACAAATACAATAGCACATTAAAAGCAAAAAATAAAATATAAGTGATATTGCAAAAACAAGAGGAGTTTTTGTACAAATTTTCGTGTGTACTCTGCTAGAACTTTTTTACTAAAACTACATTAAGTCATTCTAGGAAAATTAACCAATGCCATTGTTATTTTTTCCCTAAAGCACCGTCTAGCTACCTCGCAATTCTTTAGAGAAAAAGCACCCTTAAGCGTTTATCCTTAGACGTTTAATGTTCTTAGTGTAGTTAGTGACGCAATTAATTCTAACAATATGTCAAGACGTCTTTAGCTTGAAAACGGTAACATAAGTTACAAAGGTCGGTCTTACTAACGCTTGTGTAAGTATCAACATTTTACTTCTGAAATAAAAGATAACATTATTCTTGTCTGTAAGTATCTGTTACTAGATAGACAGTTTAAGAGCCTTTTTGAACGTAACAGATGGTGTCTCTTGATTATTAATTGATTTTATTTTTACGCTTCTTCTGTACGATTATAAAAGAAGTAGAATTTCCTGTTTAGGTCTGTGTTTTGTGATAAATACAATCTCTTTTCTTCTTATTGGTGGTTTCATTCTTGGTTTTTTATTCGAACCTGTAGTAAAAAAAAATAGTTTTCAGTTTAAATATATATTAATTATGATGTCTGTACCTTATTTACTTTTTCACACAAAACCTGATGGTAAAATGATGAATCAGCATTGTATATAACACGCAAACACCAGCTGTTACATAAATAAATAGTGTAACCGAAGTCATTGGATTCATTATTCTTTATAGCTTTCCGCCCGCGGCTTCGCCCGCGTGGACTACAGTTTATATCGCGCGGGCAGAGACCCGTGCTCAGCAGTGGAATTATAGGTAGCCTATGTGTTATTCCAGTGTCTCTTTTACCTACCTACCAAATTTGATCTAAATCCGTTCAGTAGTTTTTGCGTGAAAGCGTAACAGACAGACAGACAGACAGACAGACAGAGTTACTTTCGCATTTATAATATTAGTAGGGATTGTACACACAAGTTAAAAATACATTTACAAAATTTACAATTGATGTACATAGGCGAGTTTAACCCACAACTGGGTTTTCTGACATCAAACCGCACAATGGAGAACGAAATTTTGCATGTGAGGAACTTAAAATGTACAGTAAAGAAAATAAATAACAATAAAATAAAAACTAAACATATAAATTAACAATGTATTAAACAGATATGTCCACAGTACCCAATACATAACACATTGGTAGGAAAACAAAAATTGTTGTAAATTCTAATATTTTTTACATCATCACACCCAGCCCGATGCCTGCCCTTTTATGTGTCATACAACCATCACTAGAAGCATGTCCTTCTATATTTTTTTATGGTCCAAAAACCAAACCAAAAAAAAGCACAAAAGCTAAATGAACCAATCTTCTCTCATATTTCTTACAAATAAACATCTAATTTACAACAGCTTAGCTCATCTCATTCTTCTCTAACGAGGATATATCAGCCCCATAAATCCGGCCTCTATGACGTCACAGTGAATCATATCACTGAATCGTGACGTCATTAATTCAGACACACGTCTTCGTACATAAACGGGAGAAGTTTGACAGATTTCGGAGCGTTCTTTGAAAGGCCAAATGAAAAATGGCCGCTAGAAAGAAAAAAATATAAATAATTTCGTACAAGATAAAATTTTCATCATTTATTATACTAGGTTTGCGTCAACGGAATTAGGGTCTTCGAAGTTTGTGAACTTTTTTGTGGGAAAAAAAACTACTTTGTTGTGTTGCTGAAAAGATTGTTTACTTTATTGAATCGTTTATCGCGGATCTTTAGACTGGCCTGTTGGTCTAGTGGTTAGTGGCCCTGACTGCAGATCGTGGGTTCGATTCCCTCCCAGGACATTGTAGACAATGTTTATGTGATGAGCATGATCATTTGTTCTGTGTCTGGGTGTAATTTATCTATAACATGTATGTATTTAGAAATATATTAGTAAGTTTATACGCTTGTTTAAGCAAGTTGCTGATTTGTACCCATAACCACGGTAATAGTATCATACAGTATTGTAACTCGGCCGTCTTTTTGAAATAAATGCCTACAGCCGCGCGGTACGTAAACATGCGATAGGGCTGCCCGCCTCCAGCATTCTAATTACGTTTGTCTAGTTTGTTTCCGTTTTTTTTTTTTGTGATTGTAAATATACTTACATTTATATATAAATAAAATGCTTTTTTTTAGTATTATTCATACACATAGTACAATAAACCACTATTATTAATAATAAAATACCACGTCTTTACTTTAAATTATACAAACTAACAATAATCGCGCGATAATTGTAAAAAAACCATCGTGTCCGTTCGTCACTGCGGCACAATTGCGACGGCCGCGACTGTCTACATGCCGAGACCATGCAACAACCGAGACGCGTAGGTATAGCTTGCGTTTCATCCGCTTGTATGAAGTTGGAATACTGTATGATATTATTACCGTGCCATAACACAAGCTCTGTTTAGCTTGGAACTAGACGGCGGCGGCGTTGTGTGATAGTTGTGGAATATTATTATTATCTTTGTTGACAAATTCTAAGAAAATACACCAGTAGGTACCTACCTAAAATAACATTAGACATTTATGAAAACCTTTCATTAATGTCCCTTCAACTCATTTTGATTTTTATTAAGTTGGTGGCATGACAAATGGTAGCTGCAGTAAATAGTTGGTATTGTAACCACGTTTTTGGTTTTAATACCATCCTTATGTTTACGAAATAAAAGATAAAATCGGATCAGAGAGTAAGAAAGGTTTCTTTAAATGTTTAATCTAAACGCGTAGACGGTACTTATAGGCATCTGTCATCATCATCTCTGTTTTGATGGAATATCTTCAGGGGTCCAGAATCATTTTCTGGATCCATGGTATTCGTTTGTATTCGTATGCGTCTTATTTCGCGTAAATAAAATGTTTTACTTTCTTTCTTTCTTTCTTTATTTCTTGTGCGTCGATGTTAGAGACAGTATATACAGGCTGTCTTGTACTTATCTAAATTAAAATAAAAACAATCTCACTCGTTCGGTCTAACTACGTAAACGTACCGATAAAACTGAAAATAAAATATTCCGTTGTTCGTTACAATTTGTTACATCAACCAATTACAAAATAAATAAAACCAACAAGGCCTGTTTGTCATATTCATGAAACATTTCAATAGATTTGGACTGACAGAAATAACTACCCTTTTGATATAGGAAACCAATATAAGACTCTTTCCTGAATGCTTTGACAAATCCACTCAGCTTTCACAATGTAAATTGTTGAAAGATACGGTCTTAGTATGACAACAATCATGTATTGCATTGGATAAAAATATACAATAGCTTTCATTGGGAACGTGTGTATTTCGAAAAAACGAAAACAAAACTGGAAACGAAGATTTATTTATTTAAAGACAACCAACAATGCTTACACTATTAAGGAAGCCATATATGCTAGGGTGTAGTTTCAAGTTGAAGGGTAAAATCTACAAGCCCGTAATAAGGCTTGTCATATTGTATGGATCAGAATGTTGGGCTGTGAAAAAGACGGATGAAAAAAGATTGCATGTAGCTGAGATGAGAATGTTAAGATGGATGTGTGATGTGACGAGAATGTATAAAGTGAGAAATGAGTATTTTAGGGGAAGTTTGAAAGTGGGGCCAGTGACTGAAAAGTTGAAAGGAAACCTTTTGTCTTGGTATAGTCATGAAAAGAGGAGGGATGAAACGCATGTTGCTAAAAGAGTTATGAGTTTACATATATGGATAGAGAGGGAGGCCAAAGAAAAGATGGATAGATTGTGTGAGAAGTGGTCTGAAAGAAAAGGGAGTAAGTGATAGCGTGACGAGTGAAAGGACAGAATAGAAGAAAAAAACGTATTGCGCCAAATAAAATGGGACAAGGGCAGGAAGATGATGATGGCATTCAGGGTGCACCTGACAGGTTTGCCTGTACAGTTATACCTGTCAGGTAAGCTTGTATGAAAACCTACACAATGTGCAACATACACGTTCCGGTTTACCTGTTCAACTCAACTGTACAGGCAAACCTGTCAGGTATACCCTAGCGTGTATGGCAGGCATTATACATGCTAAAGATAGGCAAAGGTCATAGGTTAGGGTAATGGTTTGTTACATTTTATAGTGTAGCCTTAATTAAAGGCTGCCACTGCATGCATTAAACATGAGAGGACTTATGAAATAACGTGCCTATTATGCTAGAACTACATTAGACCAACACACACGTGTAACACTCCTGATTTGTACGTGGAACGACGTCGCGTGGCGTGTATCAAGTGTAACTCTACAAATCTAGTTTCAATATAAAATGTATAGAGACGGACGCACCCAGATTGGCCTGTGTGGCACACGTGTGAGCAGTGGTGTCAGTTCAACCTTTAATATTTCGTTTGACCTTAAGCTAACCATTAAAAATATGACAACAAAAACAAACTCAAATTTTAATAAGAATTTTGTCCTTTTTACTCATTTTAAAGATGTTTTTTTTAGTGACATTACCTTCCTTACATGTTATTACTTACATTACATTATTATTAACCTCAAAATGTTTTGTTACAGGTACGGGTATCAACTCATCATCCGAAGACTTTCATGAAGGAAGAGACCACAACTTATATCAATAAAAAAAAATTGGATAAAAAATTGCCCACCTAAAAAACCATAATGGATGGCAATTTAGCTGTGCCCAGTTTTAATTTATGTAAAGTACCAAAGCATTATCAGTACTGCTTGCAAGTTCCTATAGTTCCTAGCTCCTACTGGCCAGCTATCGTCTGGCAGGTAACCGTATATGGCCACTGTGTAAATGACAACTAATTTTACTTTTAAATTGCACTTTTAGCATTTTCGTATCGTAAGTCACGCCTTACATGTTTCAAACATGTGAGGATGTACCTATACATCTATATAACCTACTAGTTTTTGCCGTAGGTGTGTCAATAAAAACTTTGGGATCCTGTTTCACATACCCTTATGGAATGAATTTTAGAAAATTCTCTCTTATTGCTCGCCTACGTCATAAAAGGAAACCTTGTGCAAAATTTCACGATCGAAGGCTGCAGTTTCGGTTCCACGTTGGTATGTCAGTCAGTCAGTTTCTCCTTTTATAATAATAATAAATAAATAAATCGTTTATTTGCGTAAATAAGGTACAGAAGGTTCATAACATAAATTCAATTGAACTCTTATTCTGCCTTTGATTTCGGCGTGCAAATATAAATCATAGTATGTATTTAAATTTAGATTAATTATTGATTAAAATCATGCAATCATTATACAAATTCATATTCCTTTAAAATTAAAATTGTATTGTGGAATTAAAAAATGTCAATATAACAATGAAAACTTAATCCTTTATAATAATCACAAATGTCAATAATCATATCAATAGTAATCCTGTCAATAATAAAATCATGTCAATAATCACAAGTCAATAATAATCCTGTCAATAATAAAATCATATCAATAGTACTTTACATAAAAAAGTACAGTAACTACCTAATCTACTAACTAATCTTATTTTATGCGGAACAAATAAAAAACTTTTTGACCAAATAGCATTGTGCCATTTTCCGAATCTGATGCGGACGTGTTACTATACACGTGAATATTTTATTACAATTTTTTTTTATTTTATTTATAGTAGTGTTTTTTCTATCATAACCTAAATATAACTTCAACGTCTATCATCCTACCTCAACGATTTCCTCACAGACAACATCAGAAAAAACGAAAGAACATATATCTAGTTGTTTCCTTCGTGACATCACACTTAGTTTGAGTAAAGACCCCGAACAAAAAAGCAGTAACTCCATTACAAAGAACATATTTACTCAGTAAAGGCACAGATTACATCTTTCAATTTAAAAAACTCCTACTAGTTCCGAAGGTTTAGAAGAGAGTAACAATATATTCCTTTCAAACGAATGTTTCCTAACACAGGAAAGCAATTCCGTTTTAGGAGTCCTTCGGCTTATTATTCAAGTTGTGATTGCTAGCAAACTATTGCAAATATAAAATGTTGGAAATCTCATACGGAAGAGATTTCGGAATTGATTTGTAGTAAGTAGGGGTTTGATGGGTGAGACAATGTACGCTTCTACAATATTGTTACGCCGTTAAATTTCAACACGTCATATCTCCCGACAAATTAAAGAGTAGCAACGAATAATTAAAACGCATTGCTGTTCGAAAGCTCTAGAACCAAAGTACCTACCTAGCCTGGCAAGATCTCGAACATTCCGTCATAGGTACTCGTCGTACCTACTATTTAGTAGGTATGTAATCTGTAGGTATCTGTAGGTGGATAAGGGAAATGGTACTTTCCGCCGTTAACAATAGAGTCGAAATTCGCGTGAGTGACTCGCGAAGGACAAAGTCATAAAATTGATTTATGGGCCCGCGATGCGACTCTATTGTTCTGGAACTATCCCGAGACGTCAGTATCTAGAATTTTCTTTGTTCCGCGTATAAATACGAGCCCCCGAACGGAAGTGAGTCAGTTCTGATTTCGACTGCGATCAAGAGCGATCTACCTAAGTGTGCGAAGTGATTTTATCTAACGACCGAGGCGATAGTATAACGGAACTCTAGTGCTAACTGTGATTTGGATTATTGTTGACTGGACTAATTATTTATTGTTTGTGGTAAATAAAGTTCTTTATTGGTAAATCGGCATTTAATTACCTACGTACGTAACAACTGGTGTCAGAAGTGGAATGCCGTTACCACAGAAGGACGACGAACAGCGACCACGAACAAGGAGGCAAGCAGAGATGGATGCTGCGCGTCATCGTATGGAGGAGGAAGATCAGGCTGGCATGGGAGCAACGGCAGCTGCTGAGGTGCCAACAGGACCATCCTCAGAATTGAACCTCGCTGCGGTGTTGGCCGCCATGCAAGCTAGTATGGAAGCCGCCCGTCGCGACCAGGAAGCCGCCCGTCGCGACCAGGAAGCTGCCCGCCGCGAACAAGAGGCTAACCAGCGTAAGCTTCAGGACCTAATCGCAGCTAACCAGGAAGAAGCTCGCCGCGAACAGGAAGCCGCTCGCCGCGAACAGGAAACCGCTCGCCGCGAACAGGAAGCCGCTCGTCGCGATCAAGAGGCTAAGCAGAACCTGATCCTCGATAAAATCGACCACGGCCTCGTTACGTTGGGTGAGAAGGTAAAGAATCTCACCTTAGAGGTAAAGGAGGTTTCCGCCCGAGCTGATAGCCTCGAAACAAGAATTGATGGCCATGAAGATCGACTGCTGGACATCAATAAAAAAATTGTCAAGCTCGAAGCACGCGAGCCCATTGCTGTTGGCTCACCATCGCACACCCCCTGTGCATCGGCCGCAAAATTTGATGTGCCGCGTTTTGATGGCACGTCTTCCTGGACGGCATTTAAGTACCAATTTGAGACATTGGTTGAAACAAACCGCTGGGATGATAAACAGTCTTTTGCGGCATTAACTTTGGCTCTACGAGGGGACGCTCTGCTAGTCCTAGAGAACCTACCTCCGGACAGCAGGACATTGGCGCGCCTCATGGAAGGACTGGACACTCGCTACGGTGACAAGCACCTCAAGCATGTTTTCCGTGCGCAACTTCGCGAAAGAACGCAGAGGTCGAACGAGAGCCTGCAGCAGTGGGGAGTCGAGGTTGAACGGCTAGTTCGGCGTGCGTACATGTCGATGACACCAGAGACGGTGGAAGTAAATCTGGTGCAAGCATTCATCGACGGTCTACGGGATTCTGAAGTCAGGGCTACGGTGCGGCTCGGACACCACCAAACTTTAAAGAGTGCGATGGCACACGCTTTGGAAGTGGAAGCCGTACGACAAGATTCTCGTACGCACAGAGTTCGGGAAGTGGTGGTCTCGCCTACAACGCAGCCACGTCAACGAGAAGTGGTGGCTTCTTCCTCGACAAAGTCCCGCTATATTCCGACATGCTACGGGTGTGGGGAAAAAGGGCACATTCGTACCGATTGCCCCAAGAGGAAGAGGGGAAGTGTGGACTCCGGAACTCAAGTTAACGAGGAGTCGTTAAACTAAAAGTCGCCAGGGCCGCGGGGCGGGTGCTGGCTGGTCAACTGAAGGCCCCAACCATCACCATCAATCAAGTTCACGACGGGAATAGTTTGATCGTCGAAGGGACGCTGAATCATAGTGCTTGCAATTTTACCGTTGACACCGGGGCGTCGCGAACTATTGTAAGACCTGAGTTGCTGAAACGAACCATCTCGTGGCAAAGAAAGTCTCCATCCTGCCGACTTCAGACAGCAACCGGCCAGTCAGTCCCCGTCCTCGGTGATACAGAAATCAAGTTCAAAATTGGTGATCAAGTGTATACCCACCCTGTTTTAATTGCAAATATTACGGACGATTGCATACTGGGTCTCGACTTCTTGCAGAATAACCGATGTATTCTAGATATCGATAGGGGAGTACTGAAGTTCCCAGATCAAGAAGTCTTCCTGCGAGGAAATAACTCATGCAACCTGTATTGTTTAAAGAATGTTACACTGGCTCCAAGAACCGAAACCTTAGTCGAAGTAAAGTTTCCTAAGAAAATCAGGCAAACAAGATGTGTTTTGGTTGAAGATACTGGCCGGCACCCGGAGCTCATCACCGCGAGAACATTAGTAATGACGAAAAGGAGATCCAAGGTAAGGATTGTGAACCTTGGGAAAGAAGAGGTCCAACTAAAGAAAAACAGTGTTGTTGGGAGATGTGAAGGATTGAATTATCTCCGGCAAATCAATACATCTTCAGTGAAACAAGACGTAATAAAAGGTGAACCTGATCACATCCAGCAACTTCTGGAAAATTCTAAGAGCAATTTATCGGCTTCGGAACTACAGCAAGCCAGGGAATTTCTGCTACGGTTTCGAGATATCTTTGCAACGGGAAAAGACTGCGGAAGAACAGGTCTCGTCAAGCATGAGATAGATACAGGTGATGCTAGACCAATTAAACAGAGACCGCGCCGTATACCCTGGGCTAAGGAAACTGAGGTAGCAGAAATGGTAAAGGACATGGCTGATAGCAGAATAATTGAGCCTTCTACGAGCCCATGGTCTTCTCCAGTCGTTCTGGTGAAGAAGAAGGACGGCAGTACAAGATTCTGTGTGGACTACAGAATGCTGAATAATGTGACGAAAAAGGACAGTTATCCCTTGCCGAGGATAGACGATACGCTGGATATGCTCAGTGGTATGAAGTGGTTTTCAACCATTGATTTGAAAAGTGGCTATTGGCAAGTGGAAATCAGCGAGAAAGACAAAGAAAAGACAGCGTTCAGTACGGGCATTGGCAACGGCCTGTGGCAATTTAACGTTATGCCTTTTGGGTTGTGCAACGCTCCAGCGACGTTTGAACGCCTCATGGAGAGAGTCATGGTGGGCCTTCTTGGTGACGTCTGTCTGGTATATTTGGATGACGTCATTATAATGGGCCGCACTTTTAAGGAAAACCTAAGGAACATGGAGAAAGTGTTCACCAGGATACGAGGGGCTAACCTAAAACTAAGCCCAAAGAAGTGTGCCCTGTTCAAGAGGGAGGTCAGCTACTTGGGACATGTTATTTCCGCCGATGGGGTGAGAACCGACCCTGAGAAGATAAAGGCTGTCCAACAGTGGCCAGTTCCAAGGAACAAAACAGAAGTACGTGCATTTTTAGGGTTGTGCACATACTACAGACGATTTGTTATGAGTTTTTCGGACATTGCAAAACCGTTACACCAGCTGACGGAGGATAAACGAGATTTTATCTGGGACAAGAACTGTGAGTCAGCATTCAACGAGCTAAAACAACGGCTATGTGAAGCGCCTATACTGGGGTATCCGAGCAGAGACGGAAGATTTGTCGTCGATACCGATGCCAGCAACACGGGAATTGGAGGAGTGTTGTCACAAGTGCAAGGTGACAGACAGGTCGTGATTGCTTACTTCAGTAAGGCACTTTCAAAGCCAGAAAGGAACTACTGCGTGACTCGACGAGAACAGCTAGCTGTGGTAAAGACCTTGCAGCATTTCCACAAGTACCTCATAGGAAGGCAGTTTACGTTAAGGACGGATCACGCTGCATTGAAATGGCTTCTACAATTTAAAAACCCTGAGGGCCAAGTCGCAAGATGGCTCGAGCAGCTGCAAGAGTTTAACTTTGTGACGGAACATCGCAGTGGAAAAGGGCATAATAATGCTGACGCCTTGTCGCGACGTCCGTGCAATGAGGACTGTAGACACTGCCAACAGAATGAAGCCCGAGAACACGTGAATTTAATTAGGACTGAAGGCAACTTCAAAAAGTCCCAGGAAGAAGATGACGATATTCGACCTATACTGGACTGGAAGCGTAACGGAACTAGGCCTCAGTGGAGTGAAGTATCGTCACATAGTCCCGTCACAAAGAGCTACTGGGCACAGTGGGACAGTTTAGTCCTAGAAAATGATGTGCTTTGTAGGAAATGGGAATCGAATGATGGCAAGGAGGTGACCACACAAGTGATAGTACCACGATGTGAAGTGGTCCCCCTGCTACAAGAAATACACGATGGTGCTTCTGGAGGACACCTGGGAATTAAGAAGACTCTACTGAAAGTGAGACAGCGGTATTACTGGCTCAATTGTAGAGATGACATAGAGCAATGGTGTCGGAAATGCACAGCGTGCGCATCTGTGAAAGGACCACAGACAAGAAGCAGGGGCAGGCTTCAGCAGTACAATGTGGGAGCCCCCTGGGAACGCATTGCCATCGACGTCGCTGGACCTTTCCCAGTTACGGATGACGGAAACAAGTACATAGTGGTGATCCAGGACTACTTCACAAAGTGGCCCGAAGTCTTCGCCATACCCAATCAGGAAGCGACGACAGTGGCGAAGAAGGTGGTCGAGGAAGTAGTATGTCGGTATGGAGCACCTTTGGAAATCCATTCCGATCAAGGCCGTAACTTCGAATCTGCGCTGTTCCAGGAAATGTGTACTCTTCTGGGAATTTATAAGACACGCACAACACCTGCGCATCCTCAGTCGGACGGAATGGTGGAAAGGTTTAACCAAACCCTGGAGAATCATCTGGCTAAGGTTGTCGATGACCATCAGAAAGACTGGGACCGGTATATTCCACTATTTCTGATGTCGTACCGATCGGCAGTGCATGATAGCACGGGACATACCCCAGCAAGAGTAAATTTCGGCAGGGAAATGAGACTTCCAGTCGATGCCATAACTGGCGTGCCACCTGACAAGACTAAGCCAGTTACGGACTACGTAAGTGACCTTCAAGATCAATTGGACGAAGTGCATAAGCGAGTACGTGAGAATAGCATGAACACCAGCGTTAAAATGAAAACTAGATATGACCGTAATGCCAACGCCCAGGGATTTAAGGAAGGTGCACTGGTTTGGCTCCACAACCCGCTTCGACGAAAAGGGAAGTCGCCGAAACTTCAAGCTCGATGGGAGGGACCCTACACCGTACTAAAAAGGATCAACGATGTAACCTACCGCATCAAGAAAGGGTTAAGAGGGAAGCCTAAGGTTGTCCATGTGGACAGATTGGCGCCGTATCACGGATCTAATAATGCTCGGGACGAGCATGACTAAGAGGGGGGCACTGTTACGCCGTTAAATTTCAACACGTCATATCTCCCGACAAATTAAAGAGTAGCAACGAATAATTAAAACGCATTGCTGTTCGAAAGCTCTAGAACCAAAGTACCTACCTAGCCTGGCAAGATCTCGAACATTCCGTCATAGGTACTCGTCGTACCTACTATTTAGTAGGTATGTAATCTGTAGGTATCTGTAGGTGGATAAGGGAAATGGTACTTTCCGCCGTTAACAATAGAGTCGAAATTCGCGTGAGTGACTCGCGAAGGACAAAGTCATAAAATTGATTTATGGCCCCGCGATGCGACTCTATTGTTCTGGAACTATCCCGAGACGTCAGTATCTAGAATTTTCTTTGTTCCGCGTATAAATACGAGCCCCCGAACGGAAGTGAGTCAGTTCTGATTTCGACTGCGATCAAGAGCGATCTACCTAAGTGTGCGAAGTGATTTTATCTAACGACCGAGGCGATAGTATAACGGAACTCTAGTGCTAACTGTGATTTGGATTATTGTTGACTGGACTAATTATTTATTGTTTGTGGTGAATAAAGTTCTTTATTGGTAAATCGGCATTTAATTACCTACGTACGTAACAATATAATAAAGAGGTAAAGTTTGTTTTTTTGTTTGTATGACGTAAACTCTGAAAGTACTGGTCCGATTGCTAACATTTTTTCACCGATAAGAATTTGCTTTATTCCTGAGTGACATAATTACTATATTTTATGTACGCGGGTAAAACCGTGAGCAAAAGCTAGTTATAAATAATGCTGTCAAAAAATAAAAGGCCTGTTTTGACATTTGTATTTTGATTACGTAGCGGCATGTCCGGTGTAGTGTAGCTACTACTAATACACCTAGATTCCTAATTATTATTTTAGTGTTTCTTTTAGTTTCGTTCCAAGTTACTTAAGTTCTAGGGTTTTTCTCAAATGTCAAAACGGGGTTTTTTACTTTTTAACAAGTTAAGGAATAAGTTTTAATATTAATAAAAGCGCTTTGATCTATTTTAAAGTAGGTATATATCAAAGACGGAGAGCGATAATAAAAATATAATAAATTAGACCACTAAACGGAGAAAGAAAGCATTATGAGGAAACCGGCAGATCCTAGAACTAAAAATGCGAAGGCATGTGACATACACCAACACGCACTGGGCCCGCGTGGTGGATTTTGGCCCATTCTCTCTCCTAGGAGGCCTAAATAGGTTATATACTCAAATACATACTAATGTTATAAAATACTGTTGGATTATTATGCTGTTACCTCTTCGCTTCTTAAAGTCTGAATGGATTTGAATGAAACTCCCACGGGTAGCCCATGCAAAATAAACAGCTAAATAAACAGCTTATTCCAGGAATTCTTATATTCCCTTTAGATTATTCTCAACATTCACGCGGGCAAAGTCGCTGGCTGAAGTTAATACTAAATACCTAATTCTAGAACTTTCAACAATATTTTCTGAAGATAAATAAATCTAAATATATAAAAGCAGAGACTGACTGACTGATATATCAACACACAGACGAAACTACTAAGACTATTATGTAATTGTGAAATTTTTCGTAAAGCTTCCTTTTAAACGAGCACTAAGGATTTCCCAAAATTCACCACTTCATGCTTAGAACGAAGTCCAATGTTTGTATTGTCTAGACCTACTTTCATGCAAGCCAAGCTGCTGGCTGACGCTACAACTAAATAATTCTAGAACTCCCAAGTGGCTCCCAACAATATTTTCCAAAGACAAATAAATATAAAATAAGGTGGTCACTTTAAAAAAAAATGAACAAAACTTGCGACCCGAACCACGAAGGTTTATTGCCAACCATTCCGTGACGCATTTTCAGACGTTCCTACTTTTATTAAAGAACGTACTAGACGCAACAAATTCTAAACATTTGTCAGTAACCTGCTGTGGGCAGACAGAATCATTAATTTGCTACACTCATTTATCTTGCGAATACGAAGTAAACAATGAAATGGTGTGATCAATAAAAAGACCTTTCACAGATCGTCTATTGTCAGTGTGAAAGGTTTTAATAAATATTGGGGACGATTTTTTGGGGAAGCTGTCTATGAGGTGGGCAAAATTGTGAATAAAATTTTGTTCTTTTATTAACTGGTTTAACGATCTGTTCCGGTGCTGGTTCAACGAGTTTTTTTCTTGTAATCTGAATTCCTGTTTTAAACATTTTTAAACAAGGAAACAGGGTTCACTATAGATTTAGTTTTTAGGTTACAATTTAGTTTTGCTTTAGTTGCATGTGTATAGACTTCTATAGTGCCACATAGGAACTAAAAAGAATCAAAATCCTGTATCACGCAATTAGAGTCCTCCATGCGATTTGAACTTATACAACTACCCAATTATCTATCGGGTAGTTGCCCGGATCAAACAAAAAACATGTCTAGTCGGAGGAATCCTCCACGGAGATATGCGACTTTATACTCTGTTCCGTTTACCTCTAAACCAGTTTCTTGACTAATTTTGACCCCAAACCGGGATCTTATTCATTAGCAGTCATCTAGTGCTGAATATAAGTTGCCCTGAAGAGACCGATCTAGTGAAAAATTCAGTTCGTAACCAAAGTTTATATTATATATAAACTTTGGTTACGATATATAATATACTTATATTTATCAGTTGTCTAGTACCCATAACACAAGCTCTGCTTAGCTTGGGATTAGACGGCGTTGTGTGATAGTTGTTGAATATTATTATTATTATTATATTATTAAAGTAAAACTAGCCAATGAACCATAAAAAGCATTTTAGTACAACGTTTTTAGTATTCAAGTATTGAAAGTGCTAATGAAACATGGCGTCAGCTGCTGCATAACGTTTCTAGAGAGTCATAAAATATTTGAATTTGGTTTCGAGGATTTAAAAGATAGGATTCTGACAATCCCGACATGTCTGTTGCATGGCTGACGAACTGTGGGCGTGTAAACACCGAATTAGAGCTCTAGTATTGCGACACGGGGCCGCCGCAGGCCACGAAGAATCTAGCAGGATGACCTGAATGTTCTTCTCTCTTCTTAAGAATTAGAAAAAAGAAGCGAAAATCATGATCGCTCGAGGGATAGAAAATAGTAATAGGAGTGTTCTCTTATTATAAACTAGCTTCTGCCAGCGACTTCGTACGCGGATCCTGTTGCTTATGCCAGCGACATTCAGTGTTATAAACGTAAGAGTAGACAAAAATAAACAGAAAGCTCAGAACTGCTAAGCTATCGGGAGTTACACGTGTTATTGTGAGTTAACCATAAAAGATAGACGTATGCTGTCGTGGGACATTTTTTATATAATTTTGAGGAGAATATTTCCGTCATACATGTTTTCTGTGTAGCTTTAACCATTAATTCATGAATCCCCAAGCGACCACCGGTGGCCGCGCATCTATTGTCTTACTATTGTGTCTCTAATTGACGGTATCTGAAGGGTTAAGGCTGCAAACGCGACGGAAGCTTAAAAAATGGAGTAATTTCTCCCGTTTTCCCAACATTTCCCTTTACTGCTCTGCTCCTATTGATCGTAGCGTGATGAAAAGTATACTATAACCTGCCCAGGAGTATGAAGAATGATTGTACCAAGTTTCGTTAAAATCCATCGAGTAGTTTTTGTTTCTATAAAGAACATACAGACAGACAGACAGACAGACAGACAGACAGACAGACAGACAGACAGACGAAAATTTTACTGTTTGCATTTTTAGCATCAGTATCGATCACTAATCACCCCCTGATAGTTATTTTGGAAATATATTTCATGTACAGAATTGACCTCTCTACAGATTTATTATAAGTATAGATTATAAATTTCTAGCCCGTACACTTTACTGTCTAAGTACTCGTATCTATAAACACATATAATCTTTGACCCCTGAGTTTGTTTCAGTGTTTCTTCTCAGAGTAGTCAGCTAGGAAACACCGGCCTCATCTAGCTTAAAATGAAGAAAAAAATAATTTGAAGTGTATTTTTTAGTTTCCTGAGAAGAAACACCGAAACAATGTGTTTTTAAACCTATTTGCAAAAAATAAATATCATTTATCATTTTCTATAAATGAAAATCCCGTCAACATCGGTCCAACCGTTTCGAAGATTGGCCAGCAATAAGACACTTATGTGTAGACAGACGGACAACAAAGTGACATAAGAGTTCCGTTTTTTCCTTTTCAGATACGGAACGCTAAAAACACAGAATTCACGTAAAACCTGAGCAGTCACTGTAAAATAAGATTAGAATTTAAAACACTACCGATGGCTTCGCTATTAATGGCCCGTGTAGAGGTGTTTTATAGTTTCTCCAAAGATTTAACCAAGCTAAAGCACGTTTCTTCAGAAACTTCTTTAGGGCAAAATAAAAGTTGTCCAACGACTTTTTAATCCATTTTTATTTCTTTTGAAAACCGATTTAAGTTCAATAAAGAGGCGTGAAGTTTAGGTTTTTAGTTTAATTAGGCGTTTCTGCTAAGTGACTAAACTGTCTGTGATTTTGACAAGGGACATCCACATAATATACCGTTTTGCGTCGGCTCAGGATGTTGGTCGGAAATGAAGCCTAAATTAGACTCAGACGGACATATTAGAGAAAGCCCAAGATGTATTGGGAGGACACAATCTTGATGCTATTCTGGAAACTTATAATATAATAATAATGTAATATTCCACGCCTATCACACAACGCCGTCTAGTCCCAAGCTAAGCAGAGCTTGTGTTATGGGTACTAGACAACTGATAAACATACTTATATATTTCTAAATATATACATATTATAGATAAACTAGCTTTTACCCTACTCTACCCTACTCTACCCTACCCTACTCTACCCTACTCTACCCTACTCTACCCTCCTCTACCCTACTCTACCCTACTCTACCCTACTCTCCTACTAAATAGTCCGAACAAAGCCTAAAAATTTGGTTTGGATAGGTGAGCCCGTTCTTGAGTTATAAAATAACAACGAAAAGTGGCATTGATTTTTATATATATAGATAGATTACACCCAGACACAGAACAAATGATTATGGTTATGATAATGGGTGGGAATTAAACCCGCAACCTCCGGCATAACAGTCAGGGCAACTAACCACTAGACCAACAGGTCAATCTAAACTGTCAAAGTCAAAGTTACTACCTATTCAAAACAGTGTGGTGCTTAGATTTTTTTTATTAAAATTATTTACAAACTAACAAAACTTAACTAATATATAAATTAATCACAATTAAATTAATGCAAGTATATAAAAATCTGAAAAGAATAGTACCTACATAAAATATGGAATTTACAAATGCATATAAAAATAATTCAATGAATATCGAAATGGATAATTTGGTGGCCGAGTGGTAATGGCCCCGACTTACAAGTTGTAGGTCGCGGGTTCGAACCCATCCAGGCGTATTACTTTTGTGTTATGTATTTCATCACCACTGCTCTCAAAACGGTGAAGGAAAACATCGTGAGGAAACATGATCGATAATCAACATGTTCTAGTACCAAAAATTCGAAGACATGTGACATTCAGCAACCCGCACTGGGCCCGCGTGGTGGATTACGGCCCATTTCCTCTCCTAGAGAGGAGGCCTGAGTTCCAGCAGTGGAAACACAAAAAAAAGACTGGTGATGATGATGATGATGGATAACAAATAATCAAGCACGTTGTCGTCAATGGGAACAGTGCCCAAAACGCTGACAGCATTGCCACGTTGAATGGCCAAAACAAGCCCAGCCCTTTGGTCACATGAAGATTCGACCAGTTGTTTGCTAAATTCTCGTGAAAACACAACATCATGCCTTATGAAATTTTCCTGTTGAGTTGTACAGGTGACGTCAACTCAATTTAAATATTACAAAATTGGGTCATAGAAAAAAAAGGACTAAATTAGAGTAAACTTTTTATGGTGGGAAAATCATCTAATGACAATCCTCGCTCTTGGCCTGAGCGAGAGATAGTGTCAGACTCTTACTGACTAAAAACCCACCCCGTTCCTTCAAGCCTTTATTCCGGGGCTCGAGCTATTTTTCGAAACTAACCCTGAGTGCCTACTGGGGGTAGGCTTCGACCCAGCTGGGCCGCTGCTATTGCTGACAACTCCTTGAGGCGCGCGGGAACAGTGCGTGCCATCGACGACTGTGACTCGGTCCGGACAGGTACCGGACAGTCAGACAGCGAGCTACTCATAGCTCGCCGTCCGCAAGCCCGCTTCTAGGGTAGCCGGAAATCGGGATCGGAATCTTCAGAAAGAGGTCTCCACCGATCGTCCCCACGTGGCCCAAGCAGGGCACACCTTGATTGTGTGCTCCACCGTGTCCTCCGGGCGTTCCGCACAGCGGCGACTCCCGGCAAATTATAGTCGTCCTCAGAAATATAAGAAAAAAAGCGGTATAATTAAATAATAAAATTTATATTCACTAGATGTATTCAATACGTGCGAATTATAAGTTCATTCATATTTAAATAGGTACTTCATTTTTTGTTAGGAGGGTAACAAATTTGTTCAGCTGTGTTTAATATAGCTTTAACGAAGTATCTTAGATACGATATTTAAAAAGCAATTTGCTTCAATACTAATGTCAGTTCAGACGCAGAAGCCGGAAAGTAGCGTTTTTTTTTAATTTGAAGCTCCGTAAATAACTTGACGTGCTTTTGAATTTCGGTCTTTTGATTTCCATGAAAATTTCTTGGTATATATTTGGTTGTTTACGTCTTGTAATTGTATGGTATCGTCGTTATTAAATGTTTATTTTTGTTCCTCCGTGTAGACAGGGGTGTTGGTATTATAAGTAGGTACGTATAAATCAGAGTTCTTTTATAAGGTGACTAGCTGTTCCCAGCGGCTACGCCCGCGTGATAGCAGAAAATTATCCCAAGGGAACATACTTCCGGGATAAAAAGTATCCTATGTCCTATTCCAGGACATGGTCTATCCGTGGACCAAGTTTCATCGGTTTTGCCATTTAGGCGTGAAGACGTAACAAACGAACTCACTTTCGCTTTTATAATATTAGTAAGGATTAGAATTTATTGTTTTAAGTTTTTTATTTTTATTTTTATTTATTTACTACTACTGACTGGATTCCGAACAGCAGGAGCCAGCGACGTGGTAGGTCTAGAAAGTGATGGCATGACGATTTGGACTCCTACTTTAAGGATTGGTGAGAAGTGGCTAAGGACAGAAAAGAGTGGATAAACGGAAGGGAGGCCTTTGCCCTGCAGTGGGACACAGCGGGCTCATAATAAA
Source organism: Mythimna lalbum (assembly GCA_949319445.1). Lineage (NCBI taxonomy): Eukaryota > Metazoa > Arthropoda > Insecta > Lepidoptera > Noctuidae > Mythimna > Mythimna lalbum. The sequence continues at coordinate 16,369,484 of OX439358.1, read as the reverse complement.
AATAATTTATTTAATGTATGATTTGTATACATATATTAATAGTAGAGGTATCATCTAATATCTATTAGCTATCGAAGACGCAAACTCTTGCAGGGAATTCCACTCCTTAGCTGTACGTATAATAAATGTGTTTCCAAAACGTTTAGTTTTTTAGTTCTTTCAAAAAGATTAAGAACAGAGCTTTAGTATAGAAATCCATGATACTTAAACCTCAGTTTAATTTCAACAATGGACTTTTAGCAAACAAAAGGTTCAGTGGAAGATAGTTGTGGTTTTTTGTCGCAGAAGGCTTTTTGTTTAAACCCTCTGCCACCGCTCCACGAGTGCTTTCAAAACCCACCCATTGTTGATAACCGCCCGCATCGTTCAATTTTGTTTATTAAAAGTCGAAATGACTGCTATGGGGGAATTGATTGCGAACGGAATCAATATTTTTTATTAGGGGCAATTTCAATATAATGTCGACATTTTTTTTCATTCCATTTTAAACAAATAAACACTCATTGTCTAAACTGGAAAAAATAATTAGCAAAATACCACTCACTGATTAATCACGAAATCTCAGAAACTATAGCTCCTACAAACTTAAAATTAGGTAGGTAGGTAAATGCAGGTAGGTTCCTTATAGGATGTAGACATCCACTAAGAACGGATTTTCCGAAATTCGCGCTTTAAACGGGGATGAAACGGGTTTCCAAAGTTTGTATGGAGAAACCGATTTTCAAGCGGATGACGCCGCTGGCAGAAGCTAGTTATTAGTAAGTAGTAACGTTGCATCACTGCTTACCATCAGGTAGGATTGTAGTCAAGAACGAATATATAAAATGTATCAATAAAAAAATTGATAAATTAAATTAAAAAAAAAAAAATTTACAACTTTACATGACCAAAAAAAAAACCGCTTGCTTCTATTATATGGGTCCTAAATATAAATCGTAAAATGTAGGTGTACAGTCACAGCACTGCCCGTTTTTTAGAAAAAACTTTTCATGCTCTGATTGGAGGACACTCTCCCTGAGTGTGAGACTTTTAAGCCTCAGATACATTATGGGACAAAATGTCTTCCTTCATGACCACACGTCATGTAGGGAGATATTTTGTCCCACGCTATCAAATTGACCAACATATCCAGCGTCAAGTGAAAGTGTAATGGTGTGTGTGTGTGTGAATGAAGTTGTGAAGAGCAGCTTACAGGACACTGGGCAACGTTGCAACATAGATTTCGACATTTCGTGCCCATAAGGTGAGTCTACGCTACAGGAGCCGTACGGAGCACAAATCGAGTTTAATTTTGAGCTACGTTAGAACAATTTAAACTTGGCTCGTGCTCTGCTTGTACTCTACTCATGCTTGGCTCCTCTAGTGTAGACTCACCTCTATATATCTGGGGTTTACTTACTAAAACTCACCCTTATTCTTTCAGTTGTTCTCTGCATTCTAAGGTCTCAGTGACTTTCGAACAATCGCGCAACTGTGCTTAACCTTTCAGAAAATGTTTCGTTATTTACACTAATCTACAGATTATAATAAAGAGGTAGAGTTTGTTTTTTTGTTTGTAGGAGATAATCTCTGGAAGTACTGGACCAATTGCTAAAAATTTTTCAACATTGCTAAGCTGCTTTATCCCTGAGTGACATAGGCTATATTTTATGTATGCAGGCAAACTCGCGGGCAAAAGCTAGTATAGTATAGTTTGTTTGTTTGTTAAGTTATCTCTTAAAGTACTAGTCCGATTGGGTTTTTTTTTCACCGATAGAAAGCTGCCTTATTCCTGAGTTACATAGGCTATATTTTATGTTCGCGGGTGAAGTCGCGGGCAAAATCTAGCGTCAGTATAAATAAAAGTTTGATGTTAACGTGACTCTAGTAATCATTATTTTGTTTGGAATGTTTCCATTTAAATCGCTGCTAATAAACGCGCTTGCATAAATAACTTGCGTTAAATAGTTGTGCATATTAAAACTGTGGTTTCATACTTTATTCACGATTGAATAATTCAGTGAACTAGGTTCATTTTGAAGTTTTAAGTGTCCAATGATGCTAATAAATATTTAGGGCTACGTAAATTGGCTGTTTATTGAACATTGCTTTGCAATCAACCATATTTACAATTAAATTTTCACGGCTGGCTGGTTGAAATACCACGCCTATGTTTTCCATAGATTTATGTATACGTGTTGTGTGCCTACAATAGACCTGGTTTTAGACAACTAATAGATAGGTACAGAAGTCAATCTCATGTATGTAGGTACGTCACTTTTTATCCTTTTCTTTTGGTGGAGCGAAAAATAGTGTCAGCCTCTTATTGACTAAAACCCACCCCATTCCTTCTAGCCTTCATACCAGGGGCTCGAGCGCCCTTTCGGATAACTCTGGCCTCAGTAGGCTTCGACCCAGCTTGGTCCCTCTTGTTGCTGACAACTCCTTGAGGCGCGCGGGAACAGTGCGCGCCAAAGTACGCTAGGCGATCGCACACACACGTCAGCGCGCCGAGCTGAATGAGAGCGACCGGGCGATTGTGTGCGTGTATCGTGTCCGTGAGCGGTGTCTATGTGTGCGTTGCTTGAGCGTGTTTTTTATGTGGATTGTCTTCTGTACCTATCTATTTTGTGGTTTAGATGAAACCGCTAGACGCACTGTGCCGCAAAATTTCGGGTCGCTAGTCAAAAATGTGATAGTTCGTGAAACTATTACTGTTAGATTGCTTAAGTACCGAACTATGCATATACATACAATAACATAAAATACCCTCAGGCTACGAAGTACTCCTCCGCATCGCTGCCATTTGGAAATGTGATCAGAATACTGGCAGAATTTTCCATTTCATATTTAATTGCAATGCTTAGTGTTTGGCTAAAGAACGAGCCAGCCTTCTGGTTACGCAGCGTCGACCAGTTGGGGCAAAATTTCTTTGATAAGGAGGGGCGTCTCTTGGACCCAAGCGTTTCTAAACGCGCCGTTTGAAGGTCTCAGCAACGGCAGCAGCAGCGGTAGCATCGGCACGACCTGCCAAACTAGGAACATGATATGGCGTAAGAGTATAGTCACAGGTTGCCTCCTAGAGCCTAAGCACCTTCCACGGCATTGACATCATACCATCTGATCTCTTTCCATCGTCGGGTACGGTCCTAATACCTACGGCAAGCAAGCTTTATAAAAGGGATTTCTTTTAGGTGGGAAAATCATCCAATGACATCCCCCGGTCTTGGGCAGAGCGGGAGATAGTACCAGACTAGTACTGATTAAAAATCTACTCCGGTTTCTTTATTGCCTTTCGTACCGGGACCGAATCTCCCTTTCAGAAATAAATCCTTGGCCCCAGTAGGCTTCGACCCTGCTGGCCCCCTACAGTTTGTCGACAACTCCTTGAGGCGCGCGTGTAAAAATACGCGCCATGTACGAGTACCTACACTGATTTGATTTATTCCGAATTCAAATTCAAATGACTGCGTCAAACAGATTCAACAGCCACTAATCCTTGCTAAAACACTAAACATTTGACTATTTCAAAAGAAATGTTCAACGCATAAAAACTCAAAGAAAATTAGGACAAGCCATGAAGAGATCTGTAAATCGCTGGCCGTTACATCTAAACGAGCGATTTAGTTGGAGGAGTGGGTAATAAAATCACAAGGAAATCTCGTCAGTCTTATTAAGGAGACCCCTCTTGGTCATTACTCTGTTTTGGCGGAAAATTAAACGAGTTTTATATATTTTTGTATAGAAGTGCTGGACGTTTGGACTGGTTTTGAGAACAGCTGTATGAGATGATACGTAAAACTCGCGTTGTTTGGCGTGTTAACTTCGAATTTTGATTAAATCGGGCGTTCGTTGTTGACAAAAAATGTCGTAAAATATAATGTTAATTAAAAATATAAAATGAAGCAGCCATTGTTTTGAGTTTTGATTGGTTTTCTTAACTGAAATAATACAGGGACAAAAAATGTTTGTATGTACATAAATGATGGTCTTGGGAAGTACAGATTTGATTGTAAATTTTTTTTAGGATCTTAATTAAGCCAAGACTCAATAGTTTACTTCTAGGTAAGCGTACTTCTATCGCCGACCACATCGTTGCTTTCTATCAAGTAAGATAGTGTTCAAGCGCGAGCCTATAAACATTTTTTATTTTTTATTCAATGAGACAGCTATATATTAAACTATATTTGCTTTATAGTATAGCATAGCATAGTCGGCCTTATAATGTTCCCACTGCTGGGACTCAGGCCTCCTCTCTAGGAGAGGGAATGGCCCGTAATCCACCACGCGGGTCCAGTGCGGTTTGCTTTATAAGCTACTAGCTGCTCCCAGCGGCTTCGCCCGCGTGATAGCAGAAAAATTATCCCAAGGGAACATATTTCCGGGATAAAAAAGTATCCTATGTCCTATTCCAGGACATGGTCTATCCGTGTACCAAGTTTCAACAAAATCGGCTTAGCTATTTAGGCGTGAAGACGTAACAAACAAACAAACAAACTCACTTTCGCTTTTATAATATTAGTAAGGATAAAATGTAGCATATACCTAGGTATATGCTACATTTTATGCATGTTTCCTATGGTCAGGTCTATATTCAAAAACAAAAAATGAAATCAAAATTTAAAACCCAAAGAAAAAACATCAAAACATATGTAGGGATTACCTACGTTTATTTTTTCCTCCTTCAGAAAAAAGTTCGCACATTACCCGCACGACGACATACAACCTCCTTGGCTCTATCTGATAAATGTTCTGTCGGTAATTAATGATCGTTACGCGACGTCCTGCGTGAGCGATCTAGACGCGAACGCGAAGCGGCGCGGCGCGGCGCGAAAACAACAAACATTCGAAACCTATTGAAGTGGCCTACGTGACCAAACGCACGTGGGGTGCGGTGCGGAGCGGCGCGAAATGAAGCGAACGCGATCAGTTGGCTTGATATTTTCGCGCGAAGTGGACGCGTCGGCCTTATTTTTTTTCAAGCAAAAATTGAAAAAGTGAAAGTATTGCAATTATGTACATACTTACTAATTAAACTTAATTAATATTATATGTAATTTCTAACATTTATTTCATAGTTTTCTTACCTCAAAGTCACCATAAGTCGTTCTTCTACAGAAATAGGTTCCTGAAAATTTGTTGTAGTAAAATACAGAATAGGTTTAACCCTTCAGATACCGTCAATTAGAGACACAATTGTAAGGCAATAGATGCGCGGCCACCGGTGGTCGCTTGGGGATTCATGAATTAATGGCTTGTACAATATAGTCAAACGTTGTAGGTAACATTCGACAGTATTCCTTGAACAACAGGGGTTGAGTACGTAAATCCTGGTACAAATTATGAAATTCCCCATGAGTATGCCTTTCTAAGTACACAGTATTAGTTCCACTTCTCTGCTTTATACACTTCTTCAATATTTCATATTTAAGATATGAATTTTCCAACAACATTAGCTTCCGTCCGTCCATGACAAATGTTTAATGCTAACTGAACTGAACGGCGGCGGAGGGCGCGGAGGGGACGGTTCGCGCGCACGTAGGACAGAGTAGCCGCATCGCTCCGCATCGTATTAAATTCGCATCGGATCGTTTCGCAATCGCGTTCGCGTTGAGTCGTCCACGTAGGACATGGCGTTAGAGATAACATGATTCTAAGCTAAGTTGTGATTTCCTGTTACAATATCAATAAACTAGCAACACCTGTGTTTACTTATCCGGTATTCTGTTGCTTTATGTTGCTAATCACGCTGAGATAACAGTAAAGTTGTTAAGTTTGTGAGGCTGTGTGTGATAGAGTGATGGTGAGGGTGTGTGTGTCTGATGGTGTGGGTGTATGTGTGTGTCTGGTATTATTTTTTATTTTTTTGACGATGGGGTAAATCATCTTATGGCAAAACCCGTTCTTGGGTGGAGCGGGAGATAGTGTCAGACTCTTCCTGACTAAAAACCCCACGCCGTTCCTTTTAGCCTTCATACCGGGACTCAAGTTTCCTTTCGGACAACCCCGGCCCCGGTAGGCTTCGACCCAGCTAGGCCCCTCCTGTTGCTGACAACTCCTTGAGGCGCGCGGGAACAGTGCGCGCCGTCGACGTCTTGCCTCGGCCCGGACAGTTACCGGACGATCGGACAGCGAGCTACCCATGGCTCGCCATCAGCGAGCCTGTGTGTGTCTGGTGGTGTGTGTTATTGTTACTTCTTCATGTTCGAACCGCTGAATGGATTTGGTTTAAGTTTGGTATACGGGTAGACTTTTAATCCGGGAGTATATTGGCTTGGGATAATTTTCCATTTTCACACGATCGTTGTCGCTGGCATAATAATAATAATATCAGTCAATGGCTTAATAGCTAAAAGCCTCGACCAACACCTAAGGAGGCTCTCTTTGGGCAGTTGGATCAAGAGTTTGATCCAGATGGTATTACTACTGGGCACAGCGTGTATTGGTAGGAGATTCTTCTCTCAAGAGACCTTACCACCGGTAACTTGTACCCTGTTCCCGATGCCAGTGGGCTACTATTTTTTTTTATATTATTAAATATTCTTTTTTTAAGAAATATTTGAAAATGTATACAATTTGTATCACATATGGAAATTAAATTACATAATAAAAAATTCTAGAAAACTTGTGTTAGCAATTCTTATGATAATGTTACATACACTGATTATTTTCTGTATTAGCAATATTAAATGTATTTTTTGCACTGACAACTGGAACAAACTGCGACTTGACAGCGCGTTGCTTTTGACAGACAAGAGATTATAAAATGCGCACCACTCTGTCCCAAGTCTCTTTCAAGTCTAGTTTTCGGAATAAGCAACATCTTACAGTAAGTGGTAGTATATGAGTTATTGATTCCAACTGTTATTGATTGATGTTATTTGTGATATTTGTGAGTGCTGTCAAGGCAAAGTTTCAAAGGGTCTGTTACCCGTTTTGGTCGTTTTATTTAAATAACCTGATAACAATCCCCGTAGGTACACTAAATAACTTTCTTAGTCGAACCTTTTCTCTAAAGGTAACACATAGATTACACTTGGAACATATTAAATCGATCACTTTGAAGTAGCTATACTTGTTCTTTATGCCATCTAAAAGAATCGTTCTTGTAACAATATTCAACAATACAAACGTTTATGAATTCATTTTATTGATACAGCCTCGTAAAATTGCGTGTCAAATGGCTCAGAGAATCCTGGGTGATTCGCATTCGAAGTTTTTCTTTACCATGAAAGAACGTCTACCCTTAATAATATCTTTGTGATTTATTTCGTTTGTAAGCACTTGCGTTTGTTATAGCCATTTTACAAGTTGTGTTACAAATTTGGTGTAATAATGTATTCTACTTATGTACAAAACAGTTTGTATGGATTCAAATGTAGATAATATATATCGAGCCTTTTTAGGAAGAACATCGTAAGCGACAGTGATCGTTTTTGCAGTACTAGTAGATTTTCTCTTCCATAATTATAAAGTATTTACGAAAATATGTAGTAGCAACAATTCTATTAGATAGGTAGTTATATGAAGTTATATATTTTTAAATTTATTTATTATCATGAATTAATACTTTTTAATTATGGATAAGAAAATCTACTAGTACTGCAAAAACGCTCACTGTCGCTTACGATGTTCTTCCTAAAAAGGCTCGATATATATAGAATATATTTTAGGAAGAACATTGCAAGCAACAGTTTGTGTGTTTTTTAATCTTCTATTAACTGTTCCGTCATTGTTTTAATTTCATAATTCATTTACACTTTTTTTTCTTTTGCAACATTGTTTTGCAATATTTTTTAAAATTTCATTTTATTGAAACTACATCTACTTCATAAGTCATTTATTATCTCATTAGTTTTATATTTCTGTAACCTCTTTTTATAATAATAATTTAAATACACTGCAGAATCCGTAGATTTACAATTTACTATTTTTATTGAGCTTTTGTGTGCAAAGTTGACTAGTCTACATTGTCCTTTCAGTAATAAGAAAATATTGTAGAACAAATAATATTTTGAAAAGAGTACCCAGGGAGTTCCCTGCCAATTATTATCCATCGAAGACAACCATTTGGAACCGTGCGCTAGCTTGCGACGTCTCAATAAGAGCTTATGTAGGCCTATGTGAAATAAATAATTTCGAGTTTGAGTTTTGCGAGAAATGGGTTTTCTTTTCTATAATTATTAAGAGATATGTATGAAGAATCTAAGAAAAGACAACTTATCTTCTGTATATATAAATAGCAAAACTCGGTCTTAATGACTGACATATCAACGGCCAGCCCAAATCCTTAGATTAAGACCGCACAAATTTTAAACGATAGATTTGTTACATCCAAACATCCGCACCCACAATCTTTTGCCTTTTTTTAAATATTCCACAACCATCACACATCTCAGTCTAGTCCCAAGCTAAGCAGAGCTTGTGTTATGAATACTAGACAACTGATAAACATACTTATATATTTCTAAATACATACATAATATAGATAAATTACACTTAGACACAGAACAAATGATCAGCCTTTATAATAAGTGTGTTTAGATAGATAGATAGATAAGATAGATAGATAAAGCCTTTATTGGCTGTAACACAAAACATGCACCAAAACACATATTACACACAAGATATATCAATTACCACCTGCCCAAGCTGGAAACCAGCGCTGTGGTCTCGTCGCATTATGCATGGGGCCACACCATTATGCTGAGCGATCGGCGGTTTTAAACGTATGTGACCTTTTAGGATGGGACGCATATTTTCCCAATTTATTTTATTTATTAAAACTTCATTTAACATAAAGGTACAAAGGTGGACTGTAGGAATTCTCTACCAGTCAACCAAAGGTAGAAAGACAACATGGTAGATGCATAAAAAAATTAATACTGTTAAGAAAACAGGTGGATAAAAGTGTATATCTAAAAAGACAAAATAAACATAAATATATTTTTAATATAATTTATCTATATACTACTAATATTATAAAGAGGTAAAGTTTGTTTTTTTGTTTGTAGAAGGTAATCTCTGAAAGCCGATCGGATTTCTAAAAATTTTTCACTGATAGAAAGCTGTTTTATTCCTAAATGTCATAGGCTATATATTTTATATTCTATATATTTTATCTACGTAGGCGAAGCTACGAGCATAAGCTAGTATAAATATATAAGGTGAAACTGACTGACTGACATATCAACATACAGCCAAAACTATAGGGCCTAAGATCTTGAAATTTTGCACAGGGATTCCTTATAAGACGTATGTTTGCACTAAGAGAGGCTTTTCTAAAATACTACCCCTAATAGTTTAAAACCGGGTTGCAAAGTATGTGTGAAAAAATTTAGTTTCACGCGGGTGAAGTCGGTGGTAGAAACTAGTACCATTACAACATAATTTTTAGTATTATGCTAAACCTGAATAGTTTGATCAGAATCAATAGTTAAATTGATTCCAATATTTTTTACACCATTTTATATTTTTTTCTCAAAAATATTTAAAGAACGTCACATGTTGGACACCACCGACCGACACTAAGTACAAAACAGGTCACGGCAGGTCATAGCCGGCATTAGACACCAGCGCACAGCTGGGTGCGGAAGCAAAACCACCCCTCAGTCGCCCGGGTAGCCCGGTGACTATATATTTATGTCGCCAACCAGGTACCATAACTGGCTTATAACTTAGTGATTTTTCATAATACAGTTTTATTTAGTACCTACATAGATTCTTTTCATAAAAATACTAGACAACCTAAAAGGTTTCGCATATACTAAAAATAAGGTTGTAGGTATAAGATTTTTATGAATAGTAAAATAAATATAATGTTTGTAATAAAAATAAACTCCTGAGTACTGTGACGGAGTTCAGATTGAAACCTGAGTGAAGTGAGAAATTAAAGATGCTCAAGACAAAGCTAGTCTTAAGATTGCGTCATTTTGTATAAATAAATTGTGTTTCTTTCTTTCAAGTCGGTAACTCTATTAAGTTAAAGGTATAAAATCACGGAAACCAAAATAACCCAAATGGCCGTCTCATGTTCCGCCATTTCCGAGTATTTTAGCGGATCTCTTTGACGACATTCAATCTCAGTGATGACTTGCAGGCGCTCAGCTTCCTCACACGGCGTCGTCTAACAAAATAAACGTAAAATAAAATGCGATTGACTTTGTAACCGCATCGAAAAGATTGAAAAGGATTGTTTTTCTTAAGAGTTTTAGTGATTCGTAACCAAACATTTTAGAAATATGCGGAACAGGGAGTAAAGTCCACATACTTCCGTTGAAAAGGGAGGACCCTCCGACCAGACGGGTGTTATGTCTGGTGGGCAACTGCCCGATAGATGATTTTGGGCTGTCGTATATCTATATATATAAAAATCAATGCCACTTTTCGTTGTTATTTTATAACTCAAGAACGGGCTCACCTATCTAAACCAAATTTTTAGGCTTTGTTCGGACTATTTAGTAGATGGTTTATGTGAAGTTTGGTAGGGTAGAGTAGTGTAGAGTAGGGTAGGGTAGGGTAGAGTAGTGTAGTGTAGAATAGGGTTGAGTAGGGTATAGTAGTGTAGTGTAGTGTAGAGTAGGGTAGAGCAGGTTGAGTAGGGTAGAGTAGGATTTAGTAGGGTGGAGTAGGGAAGAGCGGGAGCGAAGCCGCGCGGGCAAAAGCTAGTATATATATATATTTAAATCGCGTAGAGAACTTTGATTTCGCTATACAGGATTAGTTCTTACGTGGCGCCAACAAAAAAGAAAAAAGGGTACATCTGCTTTTTTTTATGTTAAATTATACTTTTTACTTATTCAGAATCAAGAAGAAAAGGTTCATCCAGATATTTTAATTTAATTTTATATACCATACTTAAATTAATCCTCATAGTTTTTTTTTTTTGAGGTAAGAACTCATCCCATGACTTCTCTCACTCTCCCTCTTACCATTTTCCTCTATTTTGCTGATATTTCTTTGAAGCAATTTCGCCGTCGACGATTCGGACCCAATCTTTACTGGCGGGCCGGACGGTGAGCTATCCGTTTCTCATCATCTACAAACCCATGCATACAGTGGCCGAGGCGTGAATGGGGAACGAACGAAAATCACCTCTCACAGCTGCGGCCATTTTAGACAGAACTTCGTATACAAGTGAAAACCATTTGAACCGATTTCCAAACACTTAGACAAACGTGCGCCATCTTTGACCAAATCATACCTTATTGGATACTCATCATGAAAGGCTCGTGTTCCTAAAAAATCTTTAATTCATGAATCCCCAAGCGACACCCGGTGGCCGCGCATCTATTGTCTTACTATTGTGTCTCTAATTGACGGTATCTGAAGGGTTAAGGCACAAAAATACAATTTATGTATTTCAAAATAAAAAAGATATACTTTTGACTCAAACCAATTCAGCATCATAACGGAATTCCGTTCCCAGCGTCCGCGTCCGTATAAATTGGTTTACGTATTTTCCGGACTGTTTTCATTAATCACGCATTTTGGTACTCTTCCGTTCTTAATTGGCTCCGTTTTATCATTGAAACAACACCTGTTACTGTGAATGCAGATGTAATTATTTTTCGAATATTTCTTTAAATACTCTTTTGGCAAATAATTTTGTAATTAATTTCTCTCAGTTATTGTTGGGATGGTTGTTCGATAGCTTTAAATTAATAATGAATGAACTGGAACTGAGCTTTAAAATATTTGCGAGCGTGAAGGATTAAATTAAAGATACAACTGTGAGTACTTTATTATTTTAATATTAAAAAAGATAATATTGTAATTTTTGGCTTTGTTAATATACTCGGTGGATTTAAAAAAATCTTTCCGCAGTATAATGTTACTATTACTGAGTCTATGTGTTTGTAGCCTATGTTACTATATATTTTCTAAAATTATCATAACTTGTTTAATAAGGTTTATATACGTTACGTGAGCAAAACCGTGGCAACAGGTAGTGTTTTTTTTTTGCGGATGTAAAGCGGGAACTACACTAGACGCACACGTGTACGACGCATGAGTTGTACGTAACAACGTGACATGTGGCGTGGGTCTAATGTAGCTCTACAAATCTAGTTGCCTTATAAAATGTATGGAGACCGACGCACCCAGATCGACGCACGTAGCCCTCATGGGGCCAATATAGTTCTGTTTAAAGTAAGAGGGGATAGCGTGTGAGTAGTAGAGAGGAAATATCTGTCTTTTACACTTAAACGCACCAGTGTGGTATATACAACTATACATTGACTAACTCAAATTACATTACATACAAAAACAACAGCTTCCAGGTGGCAATATTACAAAGTCTAAAGCTCAAGGCTAGCTAGTCATAAAGGCCATTATCATGAAATTCCCAAAGATAAAGCATTGCGGAACTAGGTAGTTCGTATAAATCCTGGACACTGCTCGCTATTACCAGTCCGGACAATCATGCAAGATTAATCGTGTAAAACGCCGCGCGTCCTAAATCACAGCATGTGGGAGTATTCGTGTTTACGGAGGGTGCGTGTACAGTCTAGTCGCTTATACCTTCGTCAGTTTTCAAATTCTTTACTTTATCAAGTGGCGGACGTTAACAACTTGTGACCTACGGATGTCTCCCAAGTTGAAGGGTAAAATCTACAAGTCCGTGATAAGAACTGTCATACTGTATGGACGGATGAAAAATGTAACAGAGATGAGAATGTTGAGATGGATATGTGGTGTGATGAGAATAGACAAGAAAAAATTAGTATATTAGAGAAAGTTTGAAGTTTGTTTGAGGTTGACTGGCAGAGAATGCCTAAGGCATTAAGTCCGCCTATGTACTTTGTGTTGCTTGAAGATTAAATAAATAAATAAATAAATAAAGTTTCAAAATGGAGAGTTTCAAGATAAAATGGATTGTGTAAAGAGTGATATGAAAGAAAAAGAAGATAGTGATAGTGTGACGGGTGAATGGACAGAATGGAAGAAAAAAATGTGTTTTCTAACCCCAAATAACACGGGACAAGGGTATAAAGATGATAATGATGATAAAGTGATGGGTGGAGAGGACAAAGGAGGCCAAAGAAACAATGAATAGATTGTGTGAAAAGTGATTTGCCTAATAAAAAGTTATTCCGTAAAAGAGTGCCGATTGACAGCACAGAATGAAAGAAATAAACGTTTTGTAGCAAGCCTAAGTAATAGGGGATATAGGCAAGAAGATGGTGATCAAGTAAAGACTTTTGACGCTCTGACAATGATCAGACTAGAGAGAAATTAAATGTAAAATAATAATAATAATAATGTATAATTATTAGCTTATACTATTCAACAATATTCAGTAGATATGCATAAAACTAAAACCGTTCTAATAGACCGGTTATTCTATGAAATAAAATTATTTCAATTTAGCTAGAATTACAAGATCGATAAGATTAAATCTAAATGATTTTATTTATTTTTTTTTAATTTTCAAACTTAGTAATTACGGATGCTTAAATTTCGTGGCAAACTTTTACATTATATAACTTGCGAATTGGTGTTTTATGTTGATAGTAAAAGTATTAAAAATAAATTTTAATATTTTCAGTGCAAAATAATCCTGAAATAAAAAGGTTGTTTTAATATTCAATACTAAAAAATGGGCGAAAGGTAGGAACTTTTAATTTAGATAAATGACTACTGTCAATGTCATAACTTATCTAAGTTAATTCGTATTATTTTGATACATTGACAGTATACTAAATTGGAAAAGCAGTGAAGCAGAATCTGTCATGCATATAACAAATAATATTAGAAATCAGGTTGTCGAACCTATATTTTCCGTGACTGTACTTAAGCCTGAGCTGATGTATGTGTGCTTGGTTGGTGACGCAGTTCGACATGTTAACTTATTGGGTTAGCCCGTTGGAAGCTGTCAAATCATTTATCGCATGCATGGCGGGAGTCGACTGTTGTTTATCGTGACTTAGATGAGTGGACGGCGTGAACATGTTATTAGCTATGGTTTAATTACGTTAGTTTTCAGCGGTTTGAGTGCAGATGTTTTGCGGTATGCCTTTTTGTGAGTATCTATTTGGTGCAGCAGTGAGACACATCGTGTCAGTGAGTTCTTTTCTAGTGTTTTAATCAGTGTCATTTTGAGACATTCACAGTAAACTAAATCAGTAAGACAGAATCTATGACGCATAAAACAAAATAACATGAAACTTTAGAGTGACGAACCTATATTTCCCGTGACTGTACTTGGTCGGTGCTTATGTCTGTGTGTGTGCTTGGTTGGTGACGCAGTTCGACATGTTAACTTATTGGGTTAGCCCGTTGGAAGCTGTCAAATCATTTATCGCATGCATGGCGGGAGTCGACTGTTGTTTATCGTGACGTAGATGAGTGGACGGCGTGAACATGTTATTAGCTATGGTCTAATTAAGTTGGTTTTCAGTGGTTTGAGTACGGATGTTTTGCGGGATGCCTTTTGGTGATTTTCTAAGTACTAAACAACCGCTTTTCATTCCAAGTTTACAAACTGTTTTGTGGAACTTTATTTGTAATAAATATTTGATTTCGGGTCGATCTTCAATCAGTAGTGCTGAGGTCAGTCCATGGCTGGATGACCATCCCTGTATTTTCTGTGTCTCAATGTCTATGTTAAAGACTAGTATTTAGCTTAGCATCCGCATAGACTCGATAACAACTCCAAAATAATCATCATTATCATTTCAGCCGCAAGACGTTCACTGTTGGACATAGGCCTCCCCGAAGCGTTGCCACAAGGACCGGTTCTGAGCGTCTCGCATCCATTGATTTCAACCCTGACCAGGTCATTGGTCTACCTTGTGGGAGGCCTTCCAACGCTGCGTCTTCCGGTAAGCGGTCGCCACTCCAGAACCTTTCGTCCCCATCGACCATCTGTTCTACGTGCCCTGCCCATTGCCACTTAAGTTTGGCGATTCTTCGAGATATGTAGGTAACCCTGATTCCCCAGCGGATATTTTCATTTCATAAATAATATAATCAAAAAAACATGAAACAAAGAAATGAAAATCTTTGAAATTAACCATCTTCGTTCACACAAAAAAAATAATCCAAATAATACCGGTAAATAAAAAAAAAACAATCAAAAAGGTATCCATCCACCTATTACCAATTTTCCGTTTAGTTCCCAAAATCCCCGATTTTTCTAGGCTAGCCTGCCACAAAATAACTGTCAGATAGCACATAAGCCTGCTGCTTATCTGCGAGCGGCGAGTGTATTAAACGCAGTGAATGGCTCGTCGTATCGGATCGCTCGGCTCACACTGGGATAGTGGCTTTATAGAGTGTTATCGACTGTTTTGTAACAAAGTACGATTTCATTAGAACTATAGCGAAATCAATGGCGCCATTTATGAACTAAACTACGAAATCATGTAATGCGCGAATTTACAACAGCTCAAAATCATCTTTCGAGCAGTTGCCTCAATCAGACATAACACTCGTCTGGTCAGAGGATACTCTTTTTACAAGCTTTTATTTAGTTTCACCAGTCCCAATGTTTGTCTGAAATAAAATCAAGCAAATTAAATTTGAATTTTGCATGCACGTGTAAATTAGATGACAATGCAAAATTCTTAGGACATGGAGCTGATACGATGATGAAACCAGAAGGTGGCTGTAGGAACTTGGTAGTTAAAGGACACAACCCTATCGAGTCTGGGCTCGTATGATTCGTCTTGACGAGTATTAATTATATATGTATTAACCGAGCTATAAAAGCTTGCTATGAAAAAAATATTTTCACTGAAAACTTGTTTCAAACTTTCAAAAGAGGTTTACGGAACTTCACACTCGGTCTCGCATAACTCTAAAGAACGGAACTGGGCACCTATATAATAATACAAAATTATAAACTTGATTGAACAATTTGTATGGCGAGGCTTATTTTATTTTTCGTTTCCTGAAAAAAAAAAATGGTGGAAGGTTATTCAGTTTCGTCTTCTGAGCAAGCCGTTTGCGGAAGGCTGTCCCTTACTTCTTATATACATATAGAGAAACCAAACTTATCTTCCAAATAAATTTAGTACAAACGTGTTTACGTAACGAAAATTAAGCATTTTTCAAGATCTCCAAGTTGTACAGACGTATGTACAATTGGCTTACAAGTCTTCTATAATGGAACTCCTCACCCTCAGGTACAACAAACTATTTCAATAGGTAAGTTACGGACCGTACCTCGAACACGTAAATTCTTCACTGTCCGCTATCTCATATTTATAACACCCGTGGGTCCCATATAACTAATGACTATCAATAACGAGGACTTGGCATAATTAGTACCCACCACCACAAAATAGATAGGTACAGAAGACAATCTCATGTAAGTACTTCACTTTTTATACCTACGTTAGAAGGACGCACACAAAATGAGTGCTTGAGCCAGAACTGTTTGACGAGCGGACCTCGGCGCTCCGAGATATCGTGTCCGTGAGCGGTGTCTATGTGTGCGTTGCTCGAGCACGCTTTGAACGTAGATTGACTTCTGTACCTATATATTTTGTGCCACCACTCAGTCGCTGGAACAATATTTCACTGTAGCGTTTCCTAATTAATATATCGAGAATTAATTAATTTGTAAGGGGAATACGGCAATTTGGATAATAGGAATAGATTTGGGTAACTATCAAATAGAAGTTTGGTGATGATATTTGAGTTAGCTGTATCGAGTTAAATGTTAAGCCAGAATTGGTTGCAAGATCAAAGGGTTCATTGGTAGGGGAAAGCAGTAAGTAGAATTTACCTATTAAGGGTAATAATAGGAAACATATTGTGTTAATTGCTTACAGCTGTAATTATTACTGAATGGTTTCTTACTGGCGGCGATAAGGAGGTTACAGAGGTGCCAAAGCGTTTCGTCTTTCCACGCTCCGTTCAGGCAGGTCATCTCTGGTCCTTTCGGTTATTTATTTATTTAATACTTTATGAAGTGAGAAATCATCCCATGACTTCTCCCCCTCTAGAGCAGAGTGAGACTTTTAGTAACTAAAATCACACCTATGGCAAAGAAAAATCTTTGCCTTGCGTTCCAGGGCCCCGGGGTTTCTTTTAGGACTACCCATAGACAGTGTTTCGGGTGGTTCTAGCTTCGGATTTCGGAAACTTCGGGCGTTTCTTCTATTACAAATCGTCGATCGCCAGAGAATGTGGTGGAGGTTATCGGCGGGGTGACTTCATGAGTGAGACTTAAGTGTACGCCATGACATGAAGCAAGCATGGAGCGAACGGGAATGGGAAGCAGATGCCTTCTTCTATGAAGCAGTAAAGTGGGCGAAAGAGTCAACATTAAGAGTATCGAGTTCGAGTAAATTTTGGGCTACAAGTAGTTGTTTCGGGTCTGGATGTCTTGTATAATGAGTCTTTAAATGTTTGTGAACGCATCCATGATACAAATGTTTAGTGTAGGGAAACGTTTTTTAAAAAACCGAAGAGAGAGTGAAATAAAAAAAAAATAAACGTATAAATCAGTCGCAAAAAGTCCAATGTGGGAATAGTCAATGGTGGAGAAAATTAATGTTTATATTTTTACCTACCCAATGTAAAGTTAATTACGAGTCTTCGGAAGTAATAATCCAAAAATATTCCAGCAATTGGTTCACACAAATTGAGTTAGCCAATTTATAAATTACATGTTTCCGGACCTCTGTTTCACTCAGTGAACCACACAAAGGGACGACATCAAACAATTAATTTTTGCCCAGCACCAGCATTGAATTTAATTGAAGACCCAATTATTAAAGGTATCGATGTAAAAGTATGTCAATGAACATTTTATTTGGTTAAATTGAAATCATTTTGGTGTTGCCAGGTGAAAATTGTTGTTCAGAATTGGAAAATGATGTTGTGATAAGGTTTCAACTCAATTAATATTATAGCTCGATGGATCGATGTTGACTCCGTGGATCATAGATTACTATTTTTATCGTGCTTTCGGATACAAAGTTGACTGGTCTACACTGCCATCTCATATTTATATGGAAGTATAGGGGAATATATAATTTTTTTTAAAAGTAACTATGAAGGTTCTTGTCCGTTCTTTCCCATAAGATGGTCGTTCATTTGGAAAAGTGCGCCAGCTTCTGACATTTTATTTTACAGAATTTGATTTTTGAGTTTGATGTTATTAGTTTTCTATATGTTGCATCTGGTTGATTTACTGAGAACAAAACAAAGCACGCGATTTAGCGGCAACTAGAAGAACTGGAATTGGTGCGATTTGACAGAATTGAAACGATTCCATTTTGCTACAAGGCTGAGGAGGATTCACCAAAATGGACACTCTCAACCATGCCATCGCCGGTAAGTCCCCTCTTTGAGGCGTGGCTGGCGCACGTCACGGCGTCCTTACCTTCCGCATGACGCAGGTCCTCACCGGACATGGCAAGTTCGGGAGGTTCCTGCATCGGATTCAAGCGGAAGAGACGCCCGGGTGTCGCCACTGTGCGCAACGCCCGGAGGATCGCGCCGGGCCGGGCCCTGGTCGAGGCCATGGTCCGGAGCGAGGAGGAATGGCAGGCGGTCGCCTCCTTCTGCAAAGCAGTAATGCTTGCAAAGGAGGAGGCCGACCGCATCAGGCAACGGCGCCCCCGCCGCCGTCGCCGGGATTCCGATCCCGATTTCCGGCCACCGTAGACGCGGGCTCGCGGACGGCGAGCCATGGGTAGCTCGCTGTCCGATCGTCCGGTAATGGACCAAGTCCAAGACGTCGACGGCGCGCACTGTTCCCGTGTGCCTCAAGGAGTTGTCAGCAGCAGGAGGGGCCCAGCTGGGTCGAAGCCTACTGGGGACAGGGTTGTCCAAAAGGGAGCTCGTGCCCCGGTACAGCTTTAGTGCGTCTAAAAATAAAAAATATTGCAAAAGCAATTCGTTAAAGGAAAAATAAATATATGTATATTAAAACAAAGGTGGAGCAGTTAATAGACACAATATTGATGATTTACCAGGGGGCCACATGTGCAGAGGTAGTCATTGCCAAACAAGCGTGTCTTTGACATAGTCTTTAAACTTGTAAAAAGTAGAGCCTATTGGCTTAAATAAACAATTTCTTTGATAGTTTTACTAGAAAAGTAAATATCTATCAAACAACAATACGAACATTATTTATGTCTCTTTCCGATTTTTTTTATGTCCTTTTATATTAAAAACAAACACAATTAAGGAAATTGTATTTGAACCTAATTTAAATATAATGTATATGTGTTATTATTGTGTGAGAAGTGATATGAAAGAAAAGGGAGTTAGAGACAGCGTGACGGGTGACAGGACAGAATAAAAGAAAAAAAAGTGTTGCGCTGACCTCAAATAAAACGGGACAAGGGCAGGAAGATGATAATGTGTTATTTATAACCAAAAACTTAACTTCTGTTGCCAGCGCCTTCACCCAAAAGAAAGTAGAAAAGGGCGCGTACTTTGGAGAAAATGTATGCTATGTGCTACTCTAGGTGTGCTATTCTCTACTGCAGGACACGGTCTACCCGTATGCCAAATTTCATTCAAGTCTACAACAAGCATACACAACAAGTACAAACTTTCTCCTTTATAACATTACTGTAATATTCCAGTTCCACTGTTGCGTATCGTCAGCCTTACTGCAATTTCATAACATTTTTACTTTTCTTTGCACATAAAGTTAATGGAGCATGATGATAAATATTATGTATGGTTTATGAGTTTTCCTTTAACAGTGTAACATCAACATGGAGATAACAGCTCATAAAGGCGTGTGCTTACAATAAAGTACTGGGAAGTAATAAGTAAAGCTACCTGTTACTTCTTGTGTTAAGGTTAGGATGGAATGGAAAATGGTAGCTAAGCGGACAGTGACAATTTGCAAGCCTTATTTTTTTATTTATTTAATCTTCATGCATCACAAAGTACATAGGCGGACTTAATGCCTTAGGCATTCTCTACCAGTCAACCTACCACCAAATCCAGTCCAAATTATTGTCGATTGGCTTGTGTTTGACCACTGTTTCACCTGATGAAAAACGACGATGTAGTCGTCTGTGGAGCGCTTGCTTAAAAGTAACCTGTTCTATGGTTACAGCTACTAAGTTGAGACTTAGCATAATATAATTATTTTCCTTATAACGTTTCGTCAGTCATTTGTTTTCAATCCTCCTCTCTAGGAAAGAGAATGGGCAGTAATCTACCACACGGGCCCAGGGCGGGGTGGTAGATGCCATGTCTCGAATTGTGGTTCTCCGCTCTGAAAGTACTGGTGATGTATAACATTCATTATACAGTATCTCTCTACCTACCCACGACGTACTACAAATCGCAACTTAGTTGTTACTACTGAACTGCCAACTATCCCGTACATATGCACAAAACAGTAGAACAAACGAAACGACTTAAATAATTTATTGAAAGATTTCTGGACTTAAGGCATATAGTAGTGTAGACGGCAGTACGAGTTCGTGTGCATTTAATTCCCGCCAGTTGCGCTCGAATAGAGCCCGCTAACCTTTCCATTTTCTAACATCCAATTTTTTGCGAAACATTTTATTGATTTTCATAATTATGATGAGTACATTCTGAAGAACACTTAACCAGCAATTTTTTGTATAAAATATTTCTAAAGATCAAAGCCATTTGAAAGAAGTATAAAAACAGGCAAAAAAATATCATGTTGTTATTATTATTATTTTTTTGTCAAAATGTCGTGTCTTACGAAAAAATGATACGTTGATAATTTTACACATGAATCTACTATAACCATTTTTTTTTCAAACCTAATCGTTTCTGAGGAGTAAGCTCCTAAAAGTCACTGTTTTATACCACTGCTCGGGTGGTAAGGCCTTCAAATATATTGAATCCTTACTAATATTATAAAAGCGAAAGTGAGTTTGTTTGTTTGTTTATTACGTCTTCACGCCTAAATGGCCAAACCGATTTTGATGAAACTTGATACATGGATAGACCATGTCCCGGAATAGGACATAGGATATTTTTTATCCCGGAAATATGTTTTCTTGGGATAATTTTCTGCTATCATGCGGGCGAAGCCGCTGGGAGCAGCTAGTAATACATAATTTCATAATTAATTGATATTTATTATATTCATCAGCTCAGACATGACATCTGTTATGGATGATATATATCGTTCGTTTGGAAGAAAACTGTTGCAACTCAAAACAGGTATATTTTTCAGTAGAGCTGATTGAAATTTACTGTTATTTCAAATTTGTATAACTTTTGATCTATTGATTTTTTTTTGGTGAAAATGAAACCAAAACATTGAAAATGTATTATAATATTTATTTAACCAACACTTGTTCCGATTTTAACTTTTACGTGGAACTAAACTTATAAAAAAATAAAACATCTTCGATATACTACAAAACATCTTCGGTAATTTTATGACGTATAGTGACTCAATTTCGTAATGATACATATAAAGGCACATATTCTTTTCGTCATCAATGACGTTTCTTGCAATAATTCAGCACAAACATGACAATTTTTTTAAGAATATAGTCACATTTGGGTCTAAGACATTCTACGCATTAAATATTCATAATGATATCGTCATTTTGCGAATTCGGCCGTTATTAAACCAAAAAAAGCAGTATATCAAAAGATACAATGAAGACATATAATGTAACATTTAGTCTTGTGACAGATAAAGCCAACCTAGAAAAAGTTAAAAAAATATTAGAAAACGAATACCAAGAATCATAATTACCTAAATACTACCTATCTTTAAACTTTCATGACCTCTTTAGTAAAATATAATTTGGCTGTTACAGTAGTTCAGTACATAATTAACACAAAGGTAAACTTAAAACATACAAATGACAATAATAAATGAGATCAGCTGTTAAATGTTAATAGACAGATCAACAACAAAAAAACTCCAACACTGAAATTACCTACTTTCTAAAGGTTTATTTATATTTCATAGAATAGCCAGTAACATTCAGGAATAGTATTTTTTCTTACGAGTTCTAGCAGTCCATTTTGCTTTTTTTCACAAATTGTCATCTTTCTTGTATACGCTTTGTTCACTTGTAACAACTTTCTTAAAATGTTCTTGTTCGTTGGAAATCACTATTTTTTTTTCTTCGATAGTCACATAAAATAAGAAATTTTTCCCTCTGTTACTATTATGTACTTTATACGAATACCTCGCTTTGATTACCGAAATTATGTCGCATGATGAATTCGTACAGCCGTTGTATATCACAAATATCCCAATAATTTTCAAAAATACTTTGTCTCTGTAATTCCGTGATGTTTTCTTTACATTTGAATTTACATTTTTCAGCACATGCAGTTTTAAGTTGTCTTTCCGGAAGTACTTTATTCTTTTCTTAAATCCTATGTGATTACACATAGGATTTACCATGATTCCTCAAAACTTTTGCTTTCACAGCTATCCTGCATTCATGGGATTAGCCGTCCGTTTTCGCCAATTTTATTCCTGATATCTTTATCATGCGATGATGTGTCTATTGAGACAGGTTCTATTGATGACATACTGCAACCTCTACCCTCAACGGTTTGGTTAGATATTATTTCATACTGAGGTATTACAGTGAGACCGATTTCTGTTTCAGTTTTCAAACTGCTAGATTCTGAACTATCTGATGAGTTTGAAGAAGAGCTTGAATTTGATGAACTCAGTGGAATATATTTAACTAGTTTACAAGTACTTGGTTGAGTGACTTGAGAGAGAGACACTTGAAATCATGGGATCGAGTTTATAGTGACTCTGGTTTACTTAATTATTTTTGCAATTCTCTTTTAGGAAAGAATAACTCTGATCAGAATCTAAATAAAAATCAATAGAATTTACGTAGTTTGGGTCTTTAACACTGTCATCCGAGCAATCTTGACACGGTATGGGTGATAGTACTTCACGTTCTATAGGATTTTCTTTATTTTTTGCGTAATTGACCTGTAATGAGAATTAGAAATTGAAATATAATCACAAAAACCGTCGTAAAATAATTGCTCAACACTCGAAAAAGCACAACTTGTATTGCACGCGGAGCCGACGAAGGGAAGAGCGACAAATAAAATCGTTCAAAGCATCTCTCAAGTGTAACCTATGGCATAAACTAGCCTGCATGCTACAGTTACAAACGAAACCACGCGTCTATTGTGTTACCAACTAAAAATCATTTTGCTGCGTAAGTAGGTACTATAAATTTTGGCGAGCTTGACTAGGATAACAAAAGATAACTTACATCTTCTTCTATCCCTTTAGTTTTTATATGAATATTTATGTTTTGAAACATTTACAGCGTTCGTCGATTTGCTACTGAAATAGTTAAACATAGTTAGTCGATAGATACTTTTATTATGACACTTTTTTGCTCAAAGAGAAACATTCATAGCTTAAACATTATTTTCACTTATTTTAAGTGATTTTTTGTTGATTTTTGTAGGTAAAAAATTACATTAGTAAAATAAAGTATTAATTTTACAAAACTTTAAATACTAATCATGCTAAATTACATAAAAATATCAAACAACAATAAGCACTGTTTTTTTGTGAAACATGGTATTAAGTTAAAAAATCTACTTTATATTTTAGGATATAGTGTCATATTCAAAAACCTATCAAACAACAACAAAGTCATTATTATCATTTAAACTGTCTTATTTAGAATAGTGACAAATGACTTTGTTTTATTTTGCATGTATAACAGTATTATTTGCTAATAAATACATTACACTCATACTTACTTTTTTTGGAATAAGGTTACAGAATAAAATGTGACACTAAAACTTTCACCATTTTTATAGAATAGTGAATCAACACAAAATAATACATTAAACTATATAAAATGAAGCACACTTTCGTGGTGTTATTTTGTGTTATGACAGTTTTCCTGAGAAATAATGTGTCTTCGCCTCAAAAGTCATGTTACTATTGGTGATACAACACTATCAACAAGAAATAGTGACCAAAATCAGCCAATGGCATAAAGTCTTTTCATAGCGCCACAGTCACAAGAAATGTGATACAAATATGATCTTTACTGAGTATATAGTATGGACTATTCTCTATCGCATGGTCTAAAAAACTCGAAATTGTAGTATTTGATAATAATACAGTATTCTTCCAAACGAGCGATATAAAGCATCTTTACATAAATAAAGATTACTTTGTGTATATATTGTACACAAAGTATGTAATTCAATCAAGAGCGAGAAAAAGATGGTCGTGTACGTACATACAATATATTATATAACTTTCTCCATCATTCCAAGTCTCATAGTACCGACATCAACAAAGAACTAGAAAGTGCTCCACTATAAAAGCTCAACTTTATAAATGATATCTCAACAATGGCCTGAAACGGTCAGATGTCAGATAAGCTGGTGGCAGCACTTCCTGAAGATATGGCTTTAAAGTATTAACGTCTAAATGTCTCCAGGCTATCCGTTCGTGAAGCTTGAGATATTGTTATAGCATCTAAAGTGTGTGGTGTTACAAGTTTTGATAGTGACTGTGTTTAGAGTCTGTTTACGAGCTAAGAAAACAGTTTAACCCTTCAGATACCGTCAATTAGAGACACAATAGTAAGACAATAGATGCGCGGCCACCGGGTGTCGCTTGGGGATTCATGAATTAAGATTGTAGAATTGTAGAGGACTCATTAAAAATATGTATATCGATCTGTTTAATCTTTTTCATTACTCATACTCTGAAAGTGGGTCTGAACTTGCCTGTGGAGCGGGCTGAAAAGTATCACACTTATCATCCCTAGGGAGTTTTACTTTCAACTAACAGCTGTCAAATTATTAAAAAAAAAACTAGGTCTATCTTCTTGTATTCGTAATGAAAAGCACAATGCTTACCTCGTGGTTAAAGTTACTTATTTCGTCCCTCGAATTAGCGACCTCGCTACGCTCGGCCGCCAACTCCTTCTCGGGACGAAATATGTAACTTTCACCCCTAGTGTAACAATGTACTATTGAATACCATAATTAGAGGCACAAAAGAAAGACAATGACAGAGCGAACGCCGGCATTTGAATTATACTAGGCATCCTCCACGATTTGACACGTCTTTGGTTACCGTTCCTTCTGTGGGCCATAGCGTAATTTTATATAGCATTTAGCCTTAATCGATAGATGGGCTATCTAACATAAGATTTTTAAAAATTCATACCTATGATTATTGAGATTAGCGCCCTCAAACAAATAAACAAAGTCTTCTGCTTTAGCATGTTAAAGTGTAGATATAGTATTCCAACTATCTGTATGCGGGCGGCGAGCAATGGGTAGTTCACTGTCCGACCGTCCGGTAACCGTCCAGAATGAGCCAAAGACGTCAACGGGGCGTATTGTTCCACGCGCGCCTTAAGGAGTTCTTAGCAAACCGTAGGGGTCCTGCAGGTTCGAAGCCTACTGGGGCCAAGGTTAAACTTCTGAAAGGAAGATTCGACTCCGATACGAAAGGCAACGAAGGAACAGGAGTGGGTCTTTAGTCAGGAGTGGGTCTTGGGGGAGACTTTTGTCCAGCAGTGGACGTCTTTCGGCTGATAAGATGATGATGATGAATTTACAGTATAAAAAAGTACAAACTTTAGTCAACAGGTTCCTACTTTACAATTTAATAAACTTATCTCAATTTTTATCGTCAATTCTCACTTGTAACTGCTAGCATTATCATCACGTGGTACTAGGATCTCAGAACATTGAACTACCCTTTTATCTCATCTCAAAAGAAACGTATATTCACTTAGCATAAAGCGTGGATCGCGTGTGAACATATTATTACGTAAATTGTTTGTTCCAAGTACCCTACATTCTGTACGGAACAATGTTATGGGGATTTTTAGGGTATTTTCCGTGGATTTCGTTGTATGAGTAAAGATGCATTATGGTGAAGAAAGGGAGCAAATGTTTCCGTTATGGAATCTCTTAGTATCAATTCTTCACTCTACTATTTTACTTTTTACATTGGGCAAAAATCATCTAATGACAACCCCCGCTCTTGGGGAGATGGTGTCAAACTCTTACTGACTAAAAACCCACCCCGTTCCTTCTAGCCTCTTCATACTGGGGCTCGAGCTTCCTTTCGGATAACCCTCGCCCCAGTAGGCATCGACCTGGGCCCGTCCTGTTGCTGACCACTCCTTGAGGCGCGCGGGAACAGAGCGCGCCGTCGACGTCTTGGGCTTGGTCCGGACAGTTACCAGACGGTCGGATAGCGAGCTCCTCATGGCTCTTCGTCCGCAAGTCGTGAGTTCGATTCCCAACCAGGACAAATGTTTAAGTGATAAGCATAATCATTTGTTCTGTGTGTGGGTGTAATTTATCTACAACTAGCTTTTGCCCGCGCGGCTTTGCTCCCGCTCTTCCCTACTCCACCCTACTATACCCAACTCTACCCTACTCTACACTACTCTACCCTACTCTACCTTACTCTACCCTAATCTACCCTACTCTACCCTTTTTTTTCCATAAGAACCTTATACTCACAATAACAATCACAACAAAAAAAAAACTGCCAAATCGGTCAAGCCGTTTTCATGATATGTCGTGACAACGAAAAACGGGTTTCATTTTTATATATTTAGTTATGTATATATTTAGAAATATATAAATATGTTGATCAGTTGTTTAGTACCCATAACACAAGCTGTGCTTAGCTTGGGACTAGACGGCGTTGCGTCATAGTTGCGGAATTTTTATATCATTAAAGAAAACCTAAGTCACAGTAAGTAATTTCCATTGTAGCACATATCAGGACAGTATTTATTTATCTATCTTCCTAATTTAAGTAAAAGCTTCACAGTCAACGATTTTTTTTCAAAGTTTGCCAGACACACAATGTGGAAAGGTAAGGAGTTATTTTGGAACCTCCCAAGACTCGTACAAACGAAGCCTTTTGCACTACTAACTGAGAAAAACCTTTCGTCACTGTTTGGCACGTGCAAAGTAATGTATTCACTTAGTGATCAGACAGTGATTTTCCTCTCCCGTAATGGATTAGAATCATATAGGTCTTATTTTTGAACTTACTCGTGTATGTTCTAAATAAAAAAAGGAAATGGTGACAGTAAATGATTTTGTTTTAGCAGGTATATCTATAGGTGTTGATTCGATTATAAAGTTTTAATTAAATGTTTCCCCACACTAGGAGTTACTCTTGTATCGTCTGTGTATTCACAAACATGTAAACTCAAATACACGCAACATAACTGCGGAATATCTGTAAGTGACTACAAACTATTGTAGACATAGATTGTAGTCACTTGAGGCCCTATGTCCAACAGTGGACGTATATCAGCTGAAATGATGACAATACTTTATAATGAATAAAATTAGATTGCAAAGATTGAATTAAATTAGAATAGATTAAATTAACTTTAATTACAATTAATTAAATTTGATGACACCAAATTACAATACAATGAATTAAATTTATATTTGATTAGAATAAATTAGATATTATCAGTTAGATTTGTAAACATTTGGTTTTTGACAGTTATGTTTTACACATCCTTTTTTGACCTCTCTCTCCCTCTTTATCCATCCACATGTGTGCCCATAAATTGTTTAGTAACATGCGTTTCATCTTTCCTCCTCAGATAACCATACCATGTACGTCAACATTATCATCATATCAGCCAAAAGACGTCCACTGTTGGACATAGACCTCCCCGAAGCGTCGCCACAACGAACGGTCCTGTGTGTCACGCATCCATCGGATTCCTGTAACACCGACCAGGTCATTGGTCCACCTTGTTGAAGGCCTTCCAACGCTTCCTTCCAACCTCGTACCTATTACTTACTTAACTCTTTAATACCTACTAATATTTGCATCATGCTTAATAGCCCTGATAAAATATATAAGCCATAAAACGGCTTGCCAAATTGATAATCGATCAAGGCCAAAGAGCATCGGAGAGTTATTTAAATATGCAGACTGGAATACCGGCGTCGAATACTAAGCACCGAAGCATCGCTTCGTAAAAATACGACTAAAATCACTTAATAAATTTGGGTATTGCATGAAAGTGTCCTCACCCACCAACAGACTTAAGACAGGTGTCATTTGCCGAAAGCAAAAAAAAAGCAGTTTTGGCCGAAAGGAGTTGTGTATCGACGATTTCGTGGAAGGATACCGACCTCGCAGCGGAACACGACGCCGTCACTTCGTATGCAATAGTTTAATTAATAAGTAGATTTTATTTATATGTATTAGTTTATTATTTTTAAGATTATTTTATGTATAGTGTATATGGGCCATAGTAGCCTGAAATAAAGAATTATTATTATTATTTGAAGCGTCTAGTTAAATAGAGATTTTTTTATTATGGCGACACATCTCTAAAGCATGGGGTTTAGGTTTTATAAAACATTATATTTTGACCTAACCTAACCTATTTAGTTTGAAAGGAAATGCCGGATTCCGCACAATATTTTCCTTTACCATTTTATGAAAAATGGTGACGAAATACCTTAATAAAGTACCTAGCTAAGCGGTTCAAAAATGGCGGCGTCGGAAATCGGAGTCGTTACCATCACTTCTTTACAACTTGAAATTTGCCAAACAGTTTTACTCTCACTTGGTATCCATCTTATTTTAAACTCGTATATGTACTTTTCTACTTGTGTTATTTAATTCATCACCATTGCTCTCAAGCGTTGAAGGAAAAAATCCTAAAGAAACCTAAAATATGCGTAAGAACCAAAAATTTGAATACATGCGACATCCAACAATCTTCATTGGGTCTACCTGGTGGATTACGGCCCATTCCCTCTCCTAGAGAGGAGGCCTGAGTCCCAGCAGTAGGACCATTATAAGGCTGATTATGCTCATGCTTCTACTTGTGAACATTTCTAAAACATCTGTGAAAAATTCTTACGAAAACATCTCTCTTTTCAGGTAATAACAACGGTCAACACCCATCTTCCAGTTGGTAAGACCACCCATTTATAAAGAGGGCAGTAATATAATTAATTTCAACAAAACGCCAAGACATCTTACCGCCTCTATTTATCTTTAACAAAGACACCTACAAAAGAATCATTGTCCGGGAGTTCATCTATAAAAAGGTGAAAAATTCCTCGTACCAGAGCCCCCTTGTGTCGAACGAATAAACACTCTGAGAGTACTCTGAATAAATTGAATTGGAATCGGAAATACTTTGTCAAGCTACTGCCTCCTAGACTATTTTTTTTTTTATTTAGCTTTTGCTCTTTGTAATCTCGAAAAAAAGGTTGTGTGCCCCGCCATCGATGGCGCTGCAAGCGCGTTTGTTTGGTCAGGATTTGTTTCGTTTATTTTAAATTAAATATAGCAAGGGGTTGGGAAAGGTAGTAGGTACCCATTTTGGTAAGGGTCTAAAGAAAATATATTTTAACAATAAGAAAATTTTACCAAATAGCAGGAGAGTATTTTTCTTGTAGGTCATTCAACTCTCTACTGCCAGAAAAAAGTAGAACTTTAAACTTTAGCAAAATTGCCTCCTTCTATGAGACCGTGATAGTCGAGATGGAGGCTGCCGAGCAGGGTCGTGGGATGGCTGGTCTTGTTCGACGTTGGGCATCGGGAAGGTTTCCTCCCGTCAAAAAAAGAAAAACCAGAGTAGCGCGAGATGAATTCGCGCACAGGGTAAATATACCGGATAAATTCCGCACGAACTTACTCTTACTCACTCTCGAAAATTTTCATGAATCGCAAAAAAGTAATTATTGTGTGATGTAACTTTTTTACTACAAACTTTTTTTACTTCTGCAATGAGACCTTGCTGAGAAATATTCTAAAGCACAAACCAAAATACAAACACCTTATGTTTTGCCTTAAAAGTTTGATTTCACTGATCCATGGACAAGCAGACTTAAATGCACTCGTTCCTGAGAAGGAGGATCTTGGCAGACGGACAGAGGATAACAAAGCGAACTTATCAGAGTTCCGTTTCTGCTAACTGACGTGCAGAACCCTAAAAAAACAGATATACCAATCAAAATATCATATCTATACATTATTTATATATCAACCAATCTTTTTAGTTTTTAAAAATAAACCGATAAAAGTTTAACGAATTCTACAACAAAGATGAAAACAAAATATATTAAAGTTAGGGGCTAGGAACATTTAATTGAAATGTAAAGAGAATTCGCTGTACAGCCTAAAAAAGTCGTAAACTTAATGTCTTGCTGCCAAAGCTATGATAATTTAGTTATTTTTGATAAACGGCCCGTAATGGGCCTCCTGGCTGGTATACAAGTTAATGATCTAGTCTAACGAAAACTAGTGCTTTTTAATTTCCCTACCTTTTTTTTGTCAACGTTTTTTTTCTAAATCTTTTATATCTTACAGGGATCGCTTTTTTATTACATTCATTATGCTGTTAAAAGTTTCTAAAATCTCGTTATTTTTTAGACTTTACCTATCCTAGACTTTACCTATACTAGATCGTAAGATGACTGTGTGTTTTAGGTGGGAAAATTATCCAATGATATCCCCCGCTCTTAGGCGGATCGGGAAATAGTGTCAGACTTTTACTGCCTAAAAACCCGCTTGTGTCCCTTCGTTGCCTTTCGCACCGGGGCTGAATCTTCCTTTAAGAAACAGATCCTTAGTCCAGAAGGCTTCAAACTTGCTGGGTGTGTCCTGCTGGTCCCTTACAGTTTAGTTGACTGTAGCTTAAAAAAAAAAGTGTACGTAGTAGGTATATGAACAGTAGCACAGCCGGCCTTATAATGTTCCCACTGTGGGGACTCAGGCCTCCACTCTTGGAGAGGGAATGTCTTCGAATTTTTGGTTCTAGGAAATGCCGGTTTTGTTCATGATGTTTTTCTTCACCGTTTTGAGAGCAGTTGTGATAAAATAAATTACACAAAGTAATGCGCCTGGCTGGTTTAGAACCCGCGACCTACCACATGTAAGTCGGGGCCGTTACCACGGTATATGAACAGCGCCCAGCCTTTTTCAATTTTAAATAAATCATTTACTCTGACTATATTATGCCTGCAGACTGGATATTTTAAATTCAATTTACATCTTGTTTTAATTTTTCATTCTCATGCCTTTTCGCAATCTGCGTCATCAGATTTTTACTGCGATACTTGTAGAGATATCCGTTGATTGGATGGCGATATACTCTACCTATCCAGTAAGCTTATATCAAAAAAGTGTATGGTATTATCATGTTTACATTTTATGCATTTATTAATACAGCTAAAAGGTTGATAGAATAGAATGTATAATGCAAATTAATTAAATATTGTTGTCTCACTGCTGGGCAAAGGCCTCACCTTTCTCTTTCCAAACTTCTCTGTCCAGGGCGATCTCTGGCAAAGTTTACCCAGTGAACATGATCAGATCGTCATACTACCATGGCCTTTCTGCTGCAAAACAGTAATGCTAGCGAAGGGGACGGGCGCAAGAGTGAGAAAACGAGTCGCAAAGCGATCGCTTATCATCAGGTGAGATAGTAGTCAAACGCGAGCCTATTGTAGCGACATCTATGACGCCATAGAACCATAAGAACTACGAAGCCCGACATCAATTATCGGGCAGTCGCCCACCAGACTATAACACCCGGTCTGGTCGGAGGATCCTCCCTTTTCAAAGGAGGTATGTGGGACTTTACACTCTGTTCCGCATACCCTCTAAACCCAAACCAAACCAAACCACCAAACCAAACCCACCAAACTATCAATAATTTAAAAAAAAAACTCTAGTCAACGTAGGCACAAGCTTGCAGATGATGAGCACCGGGTAGCTACCCGTACGGCCGACCAATAAGTATCAGACCTAATTGTCGACGGTGCGTTTAAATAGATATCAGCAATACCGTAGGGGCCCAGCAAGGCCGACCTCCGCTAGAGCCATGGAAAATTTCGGAAAATAATAATTTAATAATAATGTATTTATTGACACACAAACTTGTTTGAAATCCATTGATTGATATCATATTTTTTTTTTTAAGAATCATCATTTGAGGATCATTTAAGGTAGTATCGGTAGTAAGTACCGTTTGCCGAAAAGTTTAAATAAAATCGCATGCGATGGTACGGTCATATTTTTAGACGAAATGATGATCGCCCAGTCAAAAAGTCCCTGAGTATCCCCGACCGATTACGAGGAAGGGGACGACCACTCGCCATCTGATTGTCAAATATGCAAAAATAAATTCAGCAAGCGAGTCTGAGTGCACAAACAAGTCAGAACCGAGGTCTCTGGCGTAAACGTACGAAAAGACCAGACCCCATCTAAACTGGGAAGAAGGTTGGACAAAGAAGGAGAGACACAAAAGTTTGAAAAAAAAATAAGAAATGTAGAAATATGATGGAAATAAATAGAAAACACATTAGAGGTGGTCATCATTTCAGCCGATACACGTCCACTGCTGGACATAGGCCTCCTCCAAGCGTCGCCACAACGAACGTTCCTGTGCGTCTCGCATCCTTCGGCTTCCCGCAACCTTCGCGTGGTGGTCGCGGGCCCCAAAGATGACGAAGTCGTGGTCCTAATAGACAATATACAGTAAATAAGCCTCAGTTAATAGCTAAAGTGCGCCTTTAATCTGATTTTGGTTGGCTAAATTAAGTTGGCCTGTATGTAGCTAAACTTGAGTCCTAAAATTCATGACCAGCCCATTTATGTAATGGCGTTACTCAATTTTGATGGATTCATCATGTTGTGTATTCATTAAAAACTTCCCGAGATTAACATCAAAATCCTTTGTGAAGTTTGCTCTAGATTTAAGCTGTCAGATCTGATATTATATAATATATCCTTTTTTATTGTATCTTAAACATAATAGCTGCCAAGGCTATGTGGGTTCGGTTATTTTATGTCATTAGTAGGTTTCTTTTTTTTTAGGTGGGAAGTCATCCAATAACTTCTCTCGCTCTGGGGTGAAACAAGAGGGAGTGTCAGACTATTACTGACTAACCTACTCTTATGTTCCTTTTTTTTAATGCGTCCCAGGCAAAGATTTTATATATCCTACTAGAGTAGACTAGATTGACTACGAAGAAATATGACAGTCTTTAAAGTGTTCTTTATTCTCATTAGCATTAAGTTCATGTGTGTTATTGACACTCAAAAGGGAAAAATGGCCTGGAGCAAGACACTAAGATAAATCCTCTCTGTCCCTTTCTCACATACTACCAGAAAAAAATAGGAAACAGATGGTAGTTTTTAGATTGTTCCAGTTATCGTTAAATAGTCCGTGTTCATGCATTTTGATAGGTTTATGCAACATACAATGAATTGCAACTAAATGTTTTATTTCAAATAATGCTTCTTGAAATTTTATACGCATTCTTCTTGTATTTAATGATGATTTCATTTAGATATAGTAGCTATCCGTAGTAATTTTAAAATTATGAAAGGCAACATTTAGGAGGTTTCAATTTGACAGAATTTGACATCAATAACCAATATGGCTGATGCTTCATAGGCCCAAAGTTGTATTTTTATTTTTTTTTAATTGTTACAAGTTTTTATCTCAATATTTAGTAAAGTATAAAGTATATATTTTACTAAATATTGAGATATATATATATATATATATAAACTTTACACAGCAACGTTTTGAACATCTTGCACGATGTTCAAAACGTTGCTGTGTAAAGTTTCGCAATAGTGATGAGTATCCTGGTTGTGGAATTTAGTTTTTTTTGGTAAGTTTTCTGTTTTGTTTACAAAATATTTATGTAGGGTGACAACAAACATCGTTTTGAATTTCATGCGGGAATTAAAACATATTAACTGCCTGTAAAAATGCATAGAGAAGGGGCATCATAAACGATTCAGAAGACGGACTGGGTGCTAAATTTTATAAAATTTTGTTGTCTACTGTTCAAGTTTTATATTATTATAAGCAAATTTCTAAATATCTGAGGAGGCTCAATAATTTTTTTTTTTAATAGTTTTATATTATTATAAGCAAATTTCTAAATATCTGAGGAGGCTCAATAATTTTTTTTTTTTTTTAATAAATCAAGCGCGTACCAATTTTACTAATTTTATCTTTTTTGTTGATCGGGCGCCTTTGGCCTTTGGCGTGACACAACGAAAAGCGGCGATCAACGGCGGCCAGAGGTGCGGCATGCGGGACGTGTCTTCGGACCAATTCAGTATATAGTTATCTGTGACCAGTTCTTAAAACGACGCGCGTGCACTCCAAAATCTTCTCCACATCGATATAGTACATTCGAGAATTATATTCATTTTAAATCATAGTCTACTGTCTTTAAGTTTAGTCCTGAGGTAGGTCCCTAATAAATGCCGCACGCAATGCTGCACGTATGTGGCTTAACCGTTAACTACTAGTAATATATTATTTTTTATGTTTTGTTGTAGATTTCCAAGAAACGAGAACCATCGGCAACAATGGCTTTGAAGTTGTGCCATTATTTTTTTTTTTCAGCAACAGTTTTATTTGTAGTCTGAAGATGTAATATAATGTTCATAAAGTTAAATCAACACTAAAACCTAATTCTTTTCCATCTAGTTGTTAAAAATCCGTTCAGTAGTTTTTGAGTTGATTGCAAACAGATATAGATAAACAAACATAGTGGGAGACTTTTTGATGTGGTAAAATTTCCAATAACTTATCCTGCTCTAAGGTAGAGCGCCTTACGCTCCATCTTAGAGTGGGATAAGTTATTTGAGGTTTATACTGAATAAACCTACCCGTGTCCTTCAGTTGCCCTTTGTGTTCCAGGACCGTGGTATCCCTTTCGGAAATTCCCTGTGGCGCTAACGGGCATCGGCAATAATTAGTAGTAGTAGTAGTTATTATAAATAAATTTATAAACCAGTCGAGGATTATTTATTTAATGTATTATTTATTTGTTAGTTAATAAGTGCAATTTAACGTAATAAAAAAATGTCACGCATCAGTCTATTTTTAATTTAGTTTTATTATAAACTAACTAGTTTTTTCTTTCAGACAAACCTTATTCTGATAGGTGCAGCCGTTCAGAAGTGATCGTCTTACGTAGGTACACACACATTAGGCATTTTTTTTATCAGTGTAGGTATTTCATACTCGCATAAGAGGATATTGCTATTATATATACTATACGGACATCAGCTATTTCCTAGTCATTACAGAGACAACTCACAGTTCCCTTTTGGTAGCTTATTATACATATTAATTGTTTTTGAACTTGCATGTCTATTTTAATGTATCAAAAATATCTTTGATTCATGAATCCCCAAGCGACCACCGGTGGCCGCGCATCTATTGTCTTACTATTGTGTCTCTAATTGACGGTATCTGAAGGGTTAACTAACTTTTGAGCAAAATTGTCCCGTAGTATGTAGCTAGTGTATGGACACACTAGTAGAACGAGATGACAGGACTCTTTCTGACTTTCCTTATCAGGTACGCTTTTGAGGTTGTCGTAGTCAATCTAGTACTAGGATATATAAAATCTTTGGTCCCAGGATCCCGAGGTTCCTTTCGGACGAACCATGGCTCACAAAATTCATGGGTCATGTGAGCCCATGGGTCGTACGAAAGGAACCTCGGAACCCTGGAACGAAGGTAAAAATGGAACAGTAGTGGGTTTTAGTCAGTAACAGTCTCACGCCTCGTTCAAGGATGAGAGATGACATTAGATGTTTGCTTACTCAAAAAATAACAAGCAACTTATTTTTAAATATCCTAAAACTATCATAACTTCCAGTGCTCTCCAAACATCCCATTTCAGAAGTTCTTCACTAGTTTTAAGAGGGTCCTTCTCGACTCGCTTATCGTAAACATCGAAAATGGTTTAAAAGCTTGTTACTTCATTTAATGCAATCCAACGCGATGTTTGACGAAAAGGCAACGCAATAAAAGAGAGATAACGCCTGGAAACTCTGTTAGTATTCGGTAATTCCGAGATTTACTCGAAAAATTCACAAAACTTGCTCCAGGAAATAGCTGTTTTTTTTAAACCCTTAAAAGTTTTTGGAAAAAGTAGTCGTCATTTAGAATCTTAATAAAATTTGCAAGGTCCCTAGAGGATTACTTTTTTGACTTTTTTAATTTTTAGGCAAATTATATTATATAAGTGTCAAAGTTCATACAAAATAGGACATTTTTAGAGATTTTACACAAATTTAAAAATTGGTTTCTTTAGAAACCTAGATAATATCCACAAGATACTGTGTTTTCAAAATATCTAATGAAAAATGTGTAATAACGTCATAATCAGTTATGAGCGGTTGTATGAAAAACAGAGAAAATGTGAGTCGTGATGCACCACCTTAAAGAGCTTCATCAGCATTATGGTTATATTATAGCTGTTAACTGTCCAACAAAAGGGTTTCGGTTTAACGACATGTAAAGCGCTGAAAATGTCATTACACCAAGTTTATAATTACTCGTCACTTAAGAAACTTAGTGTTTTACGGTTGTCTATGATTAATAGTTAGGTAAGTGGTTACAGCATAATTAGCGTAATTATAAATTGGCTAGCTACTTGCCCCAGGTTTGCACGGGTGTAACAAATCTTTACAAGTATTCAATTTTTTTTTGCTCATTCCATTTTAATTACGATAGTTCCATAATCACAAATATTATCAGGCCAATGGGCTAGTTGCCGTAACAAATGTAATTAGTCCGTCTTTTAGATTAGGTATTCAAAAATAAGGGACACATATTTTTCTTTTTTCGATTAACCAAAAAATTTTTTGGAGCCCATTAAAGTTACGTGTAACGGTCACGCCGTGCTGTATTTTTTCGCACGGGGTGACGTCACACGTAGCTTTATAATCTGAAATACAGACTAAATAAAATGTAGTTATTTTGGCCCTGGAAACTACCCTATTTATTACAAACTTAGTTCAACTTAGCTTAGGAGTCGTAAGGGCCAAAGGCATTCGAGTGCATACGAGTGACCTGTACGAGCAGGATGGCGTCACTCGTAAGCCCGCCGATTCGTCGAAATATTTGCAGTGCGACGTCGCCCCGCATCGTGTGGTTTGGCTAACACTACGCTGATACAGAAATCGCACCACCCTAAAATGGCAAGTGTCGCTATCTCTCCGATGTAGTACTAATACACTTCAGTAGAAACGATTATCTTTTCAGTCATCATTTCAGCCAATAGAATTCCACTGTTGGAGGTAGGCCTCCCCCAAGTGTCGCCACAATGATCGATCCTGTGTGTCCCGCATTCATCGGACTCCCGTAACTTTCACCAGGTCATCGGTCTATCTTGTAGAAGGCCTTCCGACGCTGCGTCTTCCAGTACGCGGTCGTCACTCCAGAACCTTTCGGCCCCAACGGCCATCTGTTCTGCGAGCAATGTGCCCTGCCCATCGTTTCAGTCACTGGCGCCATTTTAAAACTTCCTCTAATTGTGACCAATTATCAAAAATTAATTAACCATATTTCATCCATCAGACACAGTTACAAATTAATGGAAAACAAAACGTTCACTCATTTAACAAGACAAGAAATAACGCAGAAATTAAACAAGTTCACACCTAAACAAATTAAAACCCATATAATTACGCCGCCCACTTGACATACCAGTTGATGCATGAAATGTACACAGCAAGCAGTTTTCTATCAATTACTGTCGGAGATATTTAATTAAATGTCAACTGAGCCGAAATACTCGTATCAGTCAAGTCTCTTTAGAAATATACATTATTTATACTGAGTCAATTGAACTGTAACCTCTTTATAAAACTAGCTGCTTTCAGCGGTTTTGGCTGCTTGATAGTAGATAGTTGTCCTAAGGGAACACACTCCCGGGATTAAAAGTATCCAATGTGCTATTCCAGGACATGGTCTGATCCAAATTAAGCGTGAAGCTGTAAAAAACATACACACACACCGTCTTACAAACTTTCTGTTTCCTTCGGTTTTTCGTCGAAAAGCAAAAAGGAACGGGGTGGGTTTTTTAGTCAGTAAGAGTCTGATACTATCTCCCGCTCCACCCAAGGGCGGGGGTTGACATTTGGATGATTTTTAACCACCAAAAAAAAATGTTGTGTGGTAAGGCGGGTTACTAAGTTTTTAATATTTACTTTACATAGTAGCACCACTATCATTCTTGTAAAAGAGCAATGTTTACTCTTAGACACTATTTAGATCGAATAGGTCAAAAATATATGAAAGTAAAGAAAAAACTGTTCCAAATATACCTTTGGGTTCAGACTTACGGAAAGGGGGAACATTTCCACTTCGATACTTCGGGCCAAGTAAACGAACAAGTGGAAGTTGCCGATAACCCATGATTTATTTTGAGGACACTGCGCTGGCCCGTGATAAGTGGAAGTATTTTAATATCGTTTTCTAGCTGACTAGAGAGAAATAATCCAGTACTTATACACAGACTATATTGTTACGCCGTTAAATTTCAACACATCATATCTCCGACAAAATAAAGAGTGACAACGAATAATTAAAACGCATTGCTGTTCGAAAGCTCTAGAACCAAAGTACCTACCTAGCCTGGCAAGATCTGGAACATTCCTTTATAAGTACTCGTTGTACCTACTATTTAGTAGGTATGTAATCTGTAGGTATCTGTAGGTGGATAAGGGAAATGGTACTTTCCGCCATTAACAATAGAGTCGAAATTCGCGTGAGTGACTCGCGAAGGACAAAGTAATAAAATTCATTTATGGCCCCGCGATGCGACTCTATTGTTCTGGAACTATCCTGAGACGTCAGTATCTAGAATTTTCTTTGCTCCGCGTATTAATACGAGCCCCCGAACGGAAGTGAGTCATGCTCGATCCAGCCCGTCCCTTTGCTGCCCTCCCCCAGCGACGCCCTAGGCCGAGGCTCGTACCCCACAGGGGGTGCCCTTAGCGTTGTCGCTTAAATTGTAAGTAGTTTTTAAGTAAGCCCTGGCTGGAGGCTTTGAATTTATTCAGGGCCGCCACAGGCAAGTCGGTTGAGCAGACGACAACCTCAGAGGTTGACCTGCGAGAGGCCACAAATAAAAAAAAAAAGGAAGTGAGTCAGTTTTGATTTCGACTGCGAATTAGAGCGATCTACCTAAGAGTGCGAAGTGATTTTATCTAACGACCGAGGCGATAGTATAACGGAGCTCTAGTGCTAACTGTGATTTGGATTATTGTTGACTAGACAAATTACTTATTGTTTGTGGTGAATAAAGTTCTCTATTGGTAAATCGGCATTTAATTACCTACGTACGTAACAATATTCAGGTTTCGCATTTATTAGTATTTGCGAAACCTGAATATAGTCTGTTCAGAATCAGTAAGTGGATTCCAATAGTTTTTACACCATGTTATTTTTTTTCCAAAAACACATAATAGTAAAAAAAACATACATAAATATAATATAGTTGCGCTGAGCGTGCCCGAACCGAATGGGTCACCAACTCAGCAGTTGCTGGGCGTCAGACACGCTGGTTGTCAGCTGGCACCCCGTAGTGACGCACGGTTGATCGTAAATAAAATATGACATATAACTTATACTTAAAATAATATTAATAAACGATAAACGACGCGGTTGGCCCATTGGTAGATCAATTTGAAAAGTAACAGTTCGGCAAACCAGTTTTAAAATACGACTATCAGTGAAGTACAATAAACTTTTCTTCATTCATTTCCTCCACCGTCTTCCTTGATCAATTTCTATCGAATTTCCTACACGGATCGTTTTAGTTAATAATTCATGATTAACTAAAAAGATCAGAAACCATTCTTCAAACTCAGAGTGCGGGGCTATCTCAATAATTAAATCAACAATTCATACCATCGATTCTGTAAGGACTCATGAAAAATGCAACGTGGCAATTTGCGGGATGCCCCTATAGACGATAATTCTCGACTTTTTTTCAGTGAACTCGTAACGTGACAGCAATATAATGATAACGAAATATTTGGTCGGGATAATGGAGTTTATTTAATAAGTAGGCTGTGAGAGGAATATTTTTAGTGAAGTGCTTAGTCACTTTAGAAAATTCGATACTTTTGGAGATACTCGTACTTTCAGTTAGGTGACTTAAATAAGCTGAATAAATAAATGTACTTTAGTGCTATTAGGGCCGTACCTTAGAGGGCCGTAGCTAGTTACGGTTACAGTGCTCGGTGTGGGCGGTGTTCTTTCGACTTCTTGACCTAAGTTTGATTTTATTGAATTTAAGTTGTTAAAATAAAATTGTAGTAAAACAACTCGAGGGGATAGGCACTGTTACTTCTTAATACAGGCTATTTCATAGCCTACCAAGGAGAACAGTGCGACACCCACTTGATTGTCAGAAATAGAATACTACCCACTTTGTGAAAAATGTAAGATGTACTACAATCTGTTTTTTATATATGTCGAAGCGCATATCAGTCGGTCTGCATCAGCGCCACCTATCTTTCACTGGAGGAACTATGTAGTTAGATTGAACAGCTTACGTTTGAGAACGTCAAGTATTAACTTGGGGATGGTTAGCGTGGAGTAATAGCAACACTGAGCGAATAGTCGAGTCAAATGTCGATCCGGAGGTATAATCGATTATTCGACATTGACAGGTACTGACGTTGACAGGTAAATTGGCTAACCGGAATGGGGGTAGGTCCACGTGTCGGGTGACGGTTGATTTGGAGGCCACTTTGAATCGTTCCGTCGGTCCGAGCAGACGTTGGTTACTCCACGCTAAAACTTCCCGCGTTCCTGAATTCTTAATCAAGCCATATCTCAGGCATCCTTGATTATTTTGTACTGAGTGTGTGTTACGAGTAATTAAAGGTGTTATCAAAGGTTTTTGTGAGTGTTATTTCCGATGTCGCGACCCACTGATATCGACCCTCCGTTATCAGAATTGGGATTGGACCACGACGACCCACGTGTTTAAAAATGAAAACGCTAGCGACGAAAAATGGATGCGTTTGTTGGAACAACAGAACCGCAATTTTCTGACGCTGATTCAAGCCATGAAAACACCTACTACGTCGTCACATGGCCTTCGTTTACCGGATTTCGATCTTGAGAAACAAGATGTAGATACACGTGCTTGGTTGACGACTGCAGAAATGTGCTTGACGGACCAAGACCAACATGGCGCCCTGCTTATGGTCGCTTTAAGAAAGTAAGAACCGGATTGAAGAGCTGACTTAAATGGTCTGATTAGGTTTTTTTCTGGGGTTGTTCCCTAATCCTGAGCAACAAATGTTGGACCATGGTACCGCTGTATCCCCAGAGAGCAAATTACAACGTACCACCCAGCTAGTGACCGGGAAAAGAGCGATGGGTGCAAGTGCTCGTTTACGATGTACTACTTTCCGATACGTGCTTCGCGTGTGTGTGTGTGTGTGCGTGCCTGAGGTGCAGTGTGTCGAGTGCGATACCAGATCAGAAAACGATTCACACAAAACGCTTGAAGTCGAACGCTACCTGTCAAATGTTACATTGTGGAATAATTGGACGAAGCAAGCGACGTGAAGGCGATGGTGGTGCCAAGGCATCACGTAGCGAGTGACTGGATGACGTATGTGCTGTCAAAGGAACCAGGAACAAGGTCAGGTATTCACATTCCATTTTAATTCTGATGCTGAGTGTTATATCTCTTTCACTTTAAAGCAGGGACCGTACAACCCCGAATATAAGTTAACTCTTTCGAAAGGGTTACAGGTTGAACGCCTATAGCAACGGAAAGGGTTACCTCTTGATAGTGCTAGCCCCTTCATAACCCTAACGTTAGGGTAACCCTTTCAATAAGTTAACTCGTTCAAGAGGTTACCGGTTCTTGTATGATATCCAATTGAAACAATAACCCTTTGAAAGGGTTCGTCGTCCAAAACCCTTTAAAACCCTTTGATAACCATAGGGTTTTAAAGGGTTTTGGAGAGCAGGAATAGATTTTGACCTTGAAAGTTTGGAATCGTATAGAATTGTCCATAAGTGTTTTTTACTCGGTTTGATAGGACAGTGCTTTCTTTTTAAATTTTAATAACGTCTGAATATTTTTGCTAGGATTTTTGTTGTATTTGTACTAGTTTTGATAAAGATCATTGGGCATATCTGACCCGCTTTGTGAAGCACTTGTAGTGACCTACATATTGTTAATATTATATTAAATTAATTAATTATATAAAATCAAAATAAAATAATTAATTTACATAATGTACATACACTAACAACTAGTATTATACGAATCAGGAATAAAATAAACAAACAATGTCCTAACATCAACGAACAAACCGACCGAGTCAATTTCGCCTTAGTAGCTAATTTGTTATTAGTTGACCGGCCGTAGCTATACGATACATTTATCGTCCAGCGCCCGGCGGGTCAGTCGCGCTACCTGAACCGCGCGCGCAAGCGAGACAGCGCTATCTTAGTGTTGCGCTCGCGCCCGCGCATCGGTCAGCCGGTATGCATGACCGGGCAGTACGTTTTGCCGAGTCTACCGCCTAACGTATGTCTGTTCCGCGATATCTCGCCGCGCATAAGTTTATATTGTATTCCGCTTACTTTCGTCTATCTATCTTTCTACCACTCCTTCTATCTCTTCTTAGTGGAATTCTTGTATGTACGTGAACTGTAACCTGTGACTGTGTCCAATAAACTTTCTTCTTCTTGTGTACTTCGGACTTTTACTCATCTCTTCACACTATCTTCCTCTTCAATCACTCACACACTCATTCTACATTGGTGACCCCGACGTGCAGATATTAATCAAAATAGTTTTGAACTAAGGGGAAAATTATAACCTTTAATTGTATATAATTATTTAATTAAATATCAATGAAGGAAAATAAATATAAATGTCTGAAGGCCGTATTTTTGTAACGGACCACCATTCGAAAATGTTATTTTAATAGACACCGGTTCCGATTTATGCGTTTTCGCGTTAGAACACCATTCACGAGCACAAAACACGGCTTAACAGCTTTTTTTTATGGTGGTCAAAAATCATCCAATGACAACCCGCGCTCTTGGGCGGAGCAGGAGATAGTGTCGGACTCTGACTAAAAGCCACCCCGTTCTTTCTAGTCTTCATACAGGGATTGAGCTCCCTTTCGGATAACCCTGGACCCAGTAGGCTTTGACCCAGCTGGGCGCCTGCTGTTGCTGACAACTCCTTGAGGCGTGGGGAAACAGTGCGCTATTTCGACGTCTTGGGCTCGGTCCGGACAGTTACCGGGTGGTCGGTCAGTGAGCTATCCATGGCTCACTGTTCGCAAGCCCACGTCTACGGCGGTCGGCCTCTTTCTTTGCTAGCATTACTGCTTCGCAGAAGGAGCCGACCGCCTGTCACTCCTCTTCGCTCTGGACCATGGCCTGAACTAAGGCCCAGCGCGTGAGGTTTCCTCCGCCGATCGCCGATGGCACGGCAATCCGCCCAAGCAAGGCACACCTTGACTGTGTGCTCCACCGTGTCCTCCGGGCGTTCCACACAGTGGCGACACCCGGGCGTCTCTTCCGCCTGAATCCGGTGCAGGGACCTCCCGAACGTGCCATGTCCGGTAAGGACCTGCGTCATGCGGAAGGTAAGCACGCCGTGAGGTCTTTCCAGCCACGCCTCAAAGAGGGGACTTACCGCTATAATTGGCGTGCCCACGGCTTAACAGCTGCGATTGGGTCAGCCATCAACACATACGGCCCGATACGCTTTCCAACGCTACGATTTTAGTCCATCCGCGTTCTAATGCTGAGCTTTCTTTGATAATTCTTTCTTTGAGATCTGTTTGATTTTTCTTTCTGAATTTCAAATTTTGTGTAATCTGTATGGTATTTAATGTGAATTTCAACTTTTTTATTTTTTATATTCACCTAGTTATATGTGCATGCTGTGGTCTCCTGTAACTGAAGGAG
This sequence comes from Mythimna lalbum, assembly GCA_949319445.1. Lineage (NCBI taxonomy): Eukaryota > Metazoa > Arthropoda > Insecta > Lepidoptera > Noctuidae > Mythimna > Mythimna lalbum. Next base: position 16,325,790 of record OX439358.1, on the reverse strand, counting down.
CACACGTTAAAGGACCCCATGCCTAGTGATTTATACTATGTCTGTGTAACCTTTGTTGGAGATCCAAATAAATAAATAAATAACAAATGCATCTGACATGTCAATAGGGGCCTTGCTGCAGCAACAAGATGTTAAGCAATGGGTATCCTCCTCCTCCTTGAGTCGTATTCCTCATTACTGAGGGTCGTGAAGTTACCGCTGGATTAGCTTCTTAGTAATGGTATCTCGCCATCTGTGACGGTTCTTAGCGTCATGAAGTGCGACGTGCAATTGGGTGTCCAGTGTGGAGCGGACCTGATCTGCCCATCTTATTGGGCTGCGGCCCCTTGGTCGTTTGCCATCAACCATGCCAGTTACGATGAGCAGTTGAAGGTTGTGGCCATTTTTCCTGGCAATGTGGCCAAAGAACTCTAGTACTCTGCGCATGCAGGTAGTCGACAGTCTGATCTTGATGTTCAGTTCGCGTAAGATAGAGCTGTTTGTACGGGAGGCAGTCCAGGGAATTTGAAGCATTTTCCTCCAGCACCACATCTCGAAGGCATCAATGCGGTCGCGGTCAGCCTTTTTTAAAGTCCAAGTCTCAGCCCCGTAGCTAAATATGGAGAAGACTACACTTTTGACCAGTATGGTTTTGGTTTTGCGTGAAATGTTACGATCCCTCCATATGCCTTGCAACTGCGACATTGCACTTTTGGCCATTTGTATGCGCCTCCGGATTTCTTTTTCACAAGAACCTGTATTGCTGATGTTTGCACCGAGATAGATAAAGTTATCAACCACCTCAAGCCCAAGAGTTCCCGTGAGTTGCAGCTTTCTGCTTCGGTCTACTACCATCATCTTGGTTTTGCTGTGATTGATCTTGAGATCCATTTCCAGGCTATTGCGCTCAATTCTATTCAGTATCTCCACCATTTCTGCTTCATTGGCGGCCGGAAGCGTGGTGGCGTCTGCGTACCGGAGGTTAGAGATCTTGGTGCCTCCAACGGTGACTCCTCCATCTCAGTTTTCTGCAATGGGAATCACTGGGTTTCTTTTCCAAGAAGCTGAACTCAGCACAGAAAAAATATAGTTCGTACGACCGTGAGTTGTTGGCAGTGTACGAGGCTTTAAGGTATTTTCGTCACATGGTAGAGGCACGAAACTTCGTGGTCATCACAAACCACCGCCCACTCACGTACGCTTTTACGACAGTACTATACATATATTTTGTTAAATCCAACACAACAAGGACGACAAAGTATAGAAGAGTACTACTGTTCATGTATACTCGGCCGCCGCACTGTAGGGAGCTGCGCCCATATCGCTAGCATAATATCTATCTGTCTTGGGCAAGACATCAGGAAGCAACAGACGCGCCCGCTGCCTTTTTATCGATCTTATGCTTGATTTGGATCAAATTTAATAAAAATTATAAATGGATTAGCATTTTATTCATATTTCCCAAATCAGTTTATGACACTTGAATTTATCTAGATCCCCGTGGCTCATTAATGAGGCTACTGCCATAGGAAATCAGAGCCTTATATCATTATATACTGCTATATTTCGTTTGTGTCTGCCGTGGGTATGGTTTCCATACTTAGGTGCCCAATGATCTTTAAATCTGTGTTTTACAAAAAACTTTAGACGTCTGCAATGCTTTTTCAGCAAAATATTGGCGAAAAACTAATTTTTCACAGTTTCTATGGCGCGACCCTGGTGTTTTAGCCTTAGTGCTCCTAAAATATAAATACAGGATTATTTTAAATATATTTTTGTATTTTTTTTTTATAAATTCTATCTGCTATTTTCCTAAATTTCAGGTCTCTGCAATCATCATCTTCCTGCCACTATCCCGTTTTATTTGGGGACGGCGCAACACGTTTTTTTCTTCCATTCTGTCCTGTCGCTCGTCACGCTATCATTAACTCCCTTTTCATTCATATTGTTACGTACGTGGGTAACAAAATGCCGATTTACCAATAAAGAACTTTATTTACCACAAACAATAAGTAATTAGTCCAGTCAACAATAATCCAAAATCACAATTAGCACTAGAGTTCTGTTACACTATCGCCTCGGTCGTTAGATAAAATCACTTTGCACACTTAGGTAGATCGCTCTTGATCGCAGTCGAAATCAAAACAGACTCACTACCGTTCGGGGGCTCGTATTTATACGCGGAGCAAAGAAAATTCTAGATACTGACGTCTTAGGATAGATCCAGAACAATAGAGTCGCGTCGCGGGGCCATAAATCAATTTTATTACTTTGTCCTTCGCGAGTCACTTTCACGCGAATTTCGACTCTATTGTGAATGGCGGAAAGTACCATTTCCCTTATCCACCTATAGATACCTACAGATTACATACCTACTAAATAGTAGGTACAACGAGTACTTATGAAGGAATGTTCCAGATCTTGCCAGGCTAGGTAGGTACTTTGGTTCTAGAGCTTTTGAACAGCAATGCGTTTTAATTATTCGTTGCCACTCTTTATTTTGTCGGAAATATGACGTGTTGAAGTTTAACGGCGTAACAATATCACTTCTCACACAATCCATCCATCTTTTCTTTGACCTCTCTCTCCCTCTCCATCCGTCCACACATGTAAATTCATAACTCTTTTGGCAACATGCGATTCATCTCTCCTCCTTACATGACCATACCAAGAAAAACGATTCCCTTTCAACTTTTCAGTCACTAGCGCCACTTACAAACTTTCCCTAATCTACTCATTTCTCACTTTATCCATTCTCGTCGCACCACACATCCATCTTAAGATTCTCATCTCCGCTACATGCAATCTTTTTCATCCGTCTTTTTCACAGCCCAACATTCCGATCCATACATATACGTACAACAGGCCTTATCACGGATTTGTAGATTTTACCCTTCAACTTGGAGGGGCATCCGTGGGTCACAAGTTGTTCCCGTGACCTGTCGCCATTTCATCCATCCTGCGTTGATACGATGAGTTACGTCCCGGTCGACCTCACCATCCCCTTGGACAAGCGACCCGAGGTACCTACCGAAAGTCGGAACAGATCGGTATGGGCGTTCCGGCGAGAGCTAAAGGCACTGGAGTGGAGAGACCGCCGAAATCGCAGCACAAGTACTCCGTTTTGGTTCTACTCAATTTCAGGTCAACACTTTCCAGTCTGTGCCACCACACCTCCGATCTGTTCTGGACCTCTAGGCCACTCTCGGCAACCAGCACAACTTCCACTATTTTTCTGTGTTCTGTGATCGTATGATTATGGACTGTGGAGTCGCTAGGTCCTTGACTGCGTGTTGCGACTTGACGCATACTTACCGAATGCATGCAGTTTAGTACTTTAATTAATAATTGAATTACATAGTAATTGAGTTACATTGTAATTAGATTACTTTGGATGTGCTATGAAATTAATTACAATGTATTTAAATACAAAGTAATTTAATTACAATGTAACCTAATTACATAGTATTTAATTATATTGTAATTATTGCTTTGAATATGAAAGGTCGCATACTTGCACCGCTTGGTTACGATATTGGTACCTGTAAGGACATAGAAATAAGGCTGGGACATCACAGAATCTCTGGTGGTAAGTAGTGATGCAATCTGATAGTGAGGCCCACTAGTTTATGAGCCTATGTCCAACAGAAGACGTCGGACACTATAGCGTGAGGGAGGCCTATGTCCAACAGTGGACAGCAGTAATTATAGCGCCTAAATGGCGATACTTGGGGGAGACTTATGTCCAACAGTGGACATCGGTCATAATAGCGAAAAGAAGTTCTATGTCCAACAGTGGACACAAGTCATTATTGCGAGGGGCAGACTTATGTCCAACAGTGGGCATCAGTCATTATAGCGAGGTGGAGGCCTATGTCCAACAGTAAACATCGGCCATTATAGCGAGGGGCAAACTTATGCCCAGCAGTGGGCATCAGTCATTAAAGCGCCTAAATGGTGACACTTCGGAGGAGGCTTATGTCCAACAGTAGACACAGGTCATTATGGCGAGGAGCAGACTTTTGTCCACCAGTGGGCATCAGTCATTATAGTGCCTAAACCGCGACACTTAGGGAAGCTTATGTCCAAAAGTGGGTACAGGTCATTATAGCGAGGTGGAGGCCTATGTCTAACAGTGGACATCGGCCATTATAGCGAGGGGTAAACTTATGCCCAGCAGTGGGCATCAGTCATTATAGCGCCTAAATGGCGACACTGGGAGAGCTTTATGTTCAACTGTGGACACAGGTCATTATGGCGAGGAGCAGACTTTTGTCCACCAGTGGGCATCAGTCATTATAGCGAGGTGGAGGCCTATGTCCAACAGTGAACATCGGCCATTATAGCGAGGGGCAAACTTATGCCCAGCAGTGGGCATCAGTCATTAAAGCGCTTAAATGGTGACACTTTGGAGGAGGCTTATGTCCAACAGTATACACAGGTTATTATGGCGAGGGGCAGACTTTTGTTCAACAATGGGCATCAGTCATTATAGTGCCTAAATGGTGACACTCGGGGAGGCTTATGTCCAATTGTGGGCACAGGTCATTACAATGAGGTGGAGTCCTGTGTCCAACAGTGGACATCGGTCAATATAGCGAGGGGCAGACTTATGCCCATCCACCAAATAAAACCGAAATATTCGAAAGATTCTTATTTTTTTTCCCAAGTGATTTTTTCCGCAAAATTTCAATGCAACATGTAAATAAAAAACGGAAAAAATGTGTAATTACATTTTATCAGATTACTTGTGTAATCTGTTATAATGTAATTAGATTAACTTGTAATTTAATTACTTTGTATTTAATTACAGTGAGTACTCATTGTAATGAATTACTTAAGTAATCTGTTACAAAGTAATTCAATTACCAATTACAATGTAACTGTAATTTGTAATTGTTAATCTAATTACTTTTTGCCCATCACTGCTTTAAATTAAGGTACGAGCGATAATATTTATAATATTTGTAGTCTGAAAAAAAGGGTTTTTAATAGGGTTTTGACAAAGGGTTGTTTTAAAACCCATTCCGTATTGGTTACACTTTTTTACGAAAACCCTCATCAATGGATAACCTCTTCAAAACCCTTTCGATTTGCTTACCTGTTTATTCAAAAACCCATTCTGAAGGGGTAACCCGTTCAAAACGTGTAGCCATTAAAAAATATAACCCCTTGCCACGTATCTCGGACCAAATAGCTCGTTTACATAGTGCGCTTTATTTTACAAAAATTAGATTGTATATAGGCTAGGGTTAGGTTAGGGTGTTGTGTGTGTTTGTGTTGGTTGTGTAGGTGTAGTGATAGCGTGACGAGGGACAGAACAGAATGGAAGAAAATGATGGTGATGATGGTGATGATGGTGATGATGGTGATGATGGTGATGATGGTGATGATGGTGATGATGGTGATGATGGTGATGATGGTGATGATGGTGATGATGATGATGATGGTGATGATGGTGATGATGGTGATGATGGTGATGATGGTGATGATGGTGATGATGGCGATGATGGTGATGATGGTGATGATGGTGATGATGGTGATGATGGTGATGATGGTGATGATGATGATGATTTTTTTCAGCGGTCAGTATAAACATTTGATTATGCCAGTCGGTATCGAAACGTGACTCTGTTTTTCAACGGGGTTTTTGATAAACCTACGTCATAGTTTGAGTTGTCAATATTTTGATTATTTTGGAATCTATTAAGAACTTCGAGAGACTTAATGTAGTATTACAAACGTTGATTAAAGCCGGATTTTCATTACGTAACGTTATAAAATAAAGTAACATGTTGAACAAACCTACTTTAAGGATTATTTTGATTAAAGGCTCGAAATGATTATCTTGATGGTGTTGTTTGTAACCGGATGGAGGTTACATGTGGAGGTGACCGGATAGAGGTTGCCTGTTGTGTTAGTGACCGGATGGAGGTCGATTGGTTTGACGCTTATGGCCGGATGAAGGCTATAATGTGTGATGATGAAGACCGGATGGAGGTCGATTGGTTTGACGCTTATGGCCGGATGAAGGCTATAATGTGTGATGATGAAGACCGGATGGAGGTCGATTGGTTTGATGCTTATGGCCGGATGGAGGCTATAATGTGTGATGATGAAGACCGGATGGAGGTCGATTAGTTTGATGCTTATAGCCGGATGGAGGTTATAAGTGTGATGATGAAGACCGGATGGAGGTCAGAGTATGAGCACTGCTATATTTTAATGAGTTTCCTATTATTTGAATGAGTTTGAGTGTTGTTCAACATGTCGGCTTTGAGAGATTGAGATTGTTGTGGACGTGATTGATGATTTTGATCAGAATACCTTTTATGCCCCACTCTCTTGGGCCAGGATTGGCCGAACGACTAGAATGAGTACTGTTCGAGGATTTTCTTTCATTCCAGGTACTCCACACGAGGACGTGTGATCATCAGGACGGCCGTGTCGAAGCGTTGACGCATATCAGTCGGTCTGCATCAGCGCCACCTATCTTTCACTGGAGGAACTATGTAGTTAGATTGAACAGCTTACGTTTGGGAACGTCAAGTATTAACTTGGGGATGGTTAGCGTGGAGTAATAGCAACACTGAGCGAATAGTCGAGTCAAATGTCGATCCGGAGGTATAATCGATTATTCGACATTGACAGGTACTGACGTTGACAGGTAAATTGGCTAACCGGAATGGGGGTAGGTCCACGTGTCGGGTGACGGTTGATTTGGAGGCCACTTTGAATCGTTCCGTCGGTCCGAGCAGACGTTGGTTACTCCACGCTAAAACTTCCCGCGTTCCTGAATTCTTAATCAAGCCATATCTCAGGCATCCTTGATTATTTTGTACTGAGTGTGTGTTACGAGTAATTAAAGGTGTTATCAAAGGTTTTTGTGAGTGTTATTTCCGATGTCGCGACCCACTGATATCGACCCTCCGTTATATAAATAAAGATTATTGTTATTATTATTCTTGACCTAGGTCAAGACGTCAAAAGAATGTATAGTGGACTGCGAGATCAACAGCGGCCAGGTGAGGTATACACCAGAAACCTAAACGCCATACCAATACTCGCTGAGACCGCGGGGAGTTTCTGAAAAGAAAACTCGCGGACCCAAAATATAATGGCAACTAAAGGACACAGGTGTAGTTTTAGTAAATAATAATCTGACTTGCTCTTTCACTTCACCCTAGAGCGGCAGAAGTCATTGGATGATTTTCTACCTCAAAATAAAAAAAAAGCTACACGCATCTTCTTAGCTGTCTGAACTAGTCAGCACCGCTATGGCGTCCCAGTGAGACATGGGTCTTACCACTACCTGAATAATTTATGTCGATGTATTTGGAGATAAAAGTTTATTTGAACGACCAAATATATAACGTAGTATCAATTTTATTTAACCTTGTCGAAAAATTTCTTCTTTCAAAGAGAAATGTGACTTCAAAAATGTAACTTCACCAACAAATATCAACTCGGTTTGACTTTTCGATAACATATTGAAAATTTTAACAGTTGAAAAGCTGACACTAAGTCTTGGTATTACCCTTAAACCCTGGCTTTATTTAAAAAGCGTTTCAATGTTCAAAGCGGAGTTATATTCACTGCATGTGAAGAAGAGATGTAGAAGTATAGTGCTACGTTATGAATGTTTCATGGAGAATGGAGCCATGGCTACGATGCGCCGCTATTTATGCAATAACCGATACCGCGCTACCCTAGAGATGGGCGAATGAAAAAATATATCGATGTTACCTACCAGGGAATATCGATGTTGATAACTAAACCTAACATTTGGATATTTTGGTTTAGAAGTATTATTTAATTTTATTTTATTGCCTTTGATACGCGAGTCTTTTGGTGATACATCTGAATACATCCAATGCTCTTTGCGACCCCATTTACACAATTGGTTATACGATATAGTACATTTTCATCAGTATTATATTAATTTTATTTGTAATCGTAAACATAACCTTAGTCGTTTGATGAAGATTGTTTTTTAGTAAAATTAGTTGCAACTGACCGATATTGATTGCTAGACTAGTTCAAGCCAGCGGGTCGCCAGTGTGATTGTAGAAATTTATCGCAAGGGATCATACTTCGGGAATAAGTATCATCATTTCAGCCGATAGACGTCCACTGTTTGACATAGGCCTCCGCCAAGTGTCACCATAATGACCGGTTCTGAGCGTCTCGCATGCATCGGATTCCCGTGACGCTCACTAGGTTATCGGTCTACCTTGAGGGAGGCCTTCCAACGCTGCGTCTTTCAGTACGTGTTCGCCATTCCAGAACCTTTCGTCGCCCACCATCTGTTTTGTGAGCAATACGTGCCCACTGCCACTTAAATTTGGTGATTCTTTGGGCTATGTCTGTAACATTTGTTCTCCTGTGAAATAAGTATGTTGTATTAAGTTAAAGCTAAAATAAAATAAATAAATATCGACATTTTGATAATTATATCGATATATTTTACCCAAACCTATGCTGTACTTAACTTTCAGCCCCGTCTAACCATCGCAGTTCAGAGGTCCGCGTTATGCAAATTCTGAATCATTGTTGACTATGCTCAGTATTTTAACTGCAGTTTTTGTGCGGTGTCTACTGCCTTATATATGTATTTATGACGTTTATAAATAACTAGCTTTAGCCCGCGGCTTCACCCGCGTACATAATCCCAGGATAAAAAGTATCCTATGTGTTATTCCTGGGATATGGGTCTACTCGTGACCAAGTTTCATCGAGATCCGTTCAGTAGTTTTTGCGTGAAAGAGTAACAAACATCCATACATCCATCCATACATACAAACTTTCGCATTTATAATATTAGCAGGATGGGTATTTAATGTAAGTTTATAATACTTTTTTAGCTATCTATTCTCCTCAAAGACTGTTATGTAGAGTCCGTCTAAAAAGTCAAACGTCTTGGGTAATTATTAGGATTTAATGAAATCTGATGTAGTCAACACTGCACTGGTTCGATAATCAAGGTTGATTAAGAGATATTGATCATTGTTTACTAACAGAAGAACCTTATATAAAACCTTTTTATAAAAAAAATATAACCGACTTCATTAAAAAATTGAATTGAATTTGAGGATTTCCCTCGATTTCGCCAATATTCCATCATCAGATCCCAACTTGGTGACTATGGAACCATTTGAAAAGTATACCCTTTCCAACAAAAAAAATATTTTTCAAATCGGTTAGCAAGCGATGAAGCTATGTGCGAACAAAAATATAAACATCCGAATTGAGAACCTCCTCTTTTTTTAGAAGTCGGTTAAAAATGTATCGAATATAAGAATTTTTTAAATGATCATTTAATCATTAAAAAAATTCTAATTATACCAAATCATAGATGTATCATGAACAACCACCTTGTTTTAAAATAAATAAATAGGTAGTAGTAAGTTTACTAACATATGTTTAAATTTTTTCTATATTGTTACTAACCCATATGGATGTCACTTATCCGAAATAAAGATTATTTTATTTATTTAAATCCCCAAGTCGGTTGACTATTTAGACAGATTTAATACCAATGATAAAAGAGAATGTTTCCATGTTAGATTTAGGTAAAGACAAAATTGTACGAGTCTCAACTCAACTTGTATTGAATTATAATCACAATAGTAATCTGGGTCTTATCTATCTATCTACTACTGATTTAAACCACTTTTTCAGAAATATTGAAATACTAGCTTTTGCCCGCGGCTTCACCCGCGTACGTAGTCCCAGGTTAAAAAGTATCCTATGTGTTATTCTGGGATATGGTCTACTCGTGTACCAAGTTTCATCGAGATCCATTCAGTAGTTTTTGAGTTTTGCGTGCATTTATAATAGACATTAGTAGGATTTTGAAATTCATCAGACCTGTGACCAGTTTACCTGTTGAAAATATTAAAATTCGACCTAATTCCAAAAGAATTCTTCTGAGGTACCTTTTAAAAAATATATAAATTTATTATCTATCCAGTTATTTTATAACTTTGTTAATTAGTTTTACTTCCTTCCTTGTTTATATTAATCAGTACGTTTGATCGAGAAAAACGGGAGAAAAATATAAATGTATCTTATGATGAAGATAAAATTTGTTGAACGTAATTCTACGATAGCTATACTAAAATAAATAGAAAATTCATATCCATTTTACGAGTAGTAAACGTATTTTTCAGGAGTGCATAATAAACTGAATACCTGAGGAAATCCCTACTAATATTATAAATGCGAAAGTAACTCTGTCTGTCTGTCTGTCTGTTACGCTTTCACGCAAAAACTACTGAACGGATTTAGATCAAATTTAGTAGGTAGGTAGAAGAGACACTGGAATAACACATAGGCTACCTATAATTCCACTGCTGAGCACGGGTCTCTGCCCGCGCGATATAAACTGTAGTCCACGCGGGCGAAGCCGCGGGGGGGAAGCTAGTACTTAATAATTTTCGAGATATATGTTATTGAACCCTCTACGGTCCGGACGTTTCACCTAGTCGTAACAGTTTTCATTGGGCTGTTGGTCTAGTGGTTAGTGGCCCTGACTGCTAACCCGTTAGGTCATGAGTCATATTTGTTTTTTTAATTAAATAAATATGACTAGTTAATCTGGCCAAATGAGGTACACTAGACGTATCGCAAATACAGAGCCAGTGTGGAACCCCAGGATATCTCAGGGCTTCTTGTCCAGCTTGCACAACTATCCGAACCTTCCAACTTATGCGAGGCTAACGACAGAGCGGGGGGAAGCTAAATATTGGTTGGAGCTTTTGCCGGAGTAATGAATTGGTACCCTAGAAATGAAAAAAGAGTGAAAAGACGTAAAAACAAAAGATGATCTGCCGAAAGGATGGAGCAGGATAGCGCTTGACAGAGATAACTGGAAGGAAATGGGAGATGCCTATGTCAAAAGACAACCTGACTAAGTGGTTACAAGAAATCATGTCTAACTAAAAATATGATTTATATTAAGAATTTTGATTTTATATAAGTAGTATAAAGCAAAACTATAATATATTCAGCGACTAAAGGCTTTAAAAAAATACAAAAAAAATAAATTTTGCCCGCGGCTTCGCCCGCGCAACATAAAATATAGCCTATGTCACTCAGGAATAAACAAATTTAATGCTCAAATCTGCGTTGTTATATATTACACCCGAAATCTTTTGGTGTGTGAGCACCTTTAATCTCATCACCTATAGAAAAACCCTAAAAACATCATTAATTAAGTAAAAAGGCAGCAAAGGGTCTGATGCCCAACTGGGTTTAATTAACGTAAAGCAGGCTTTATTTTGTAAAGGCACAAACCAATTAATTATTTTTGGTCTCAAGGAACTTCCTGGGGAATTTATTGTCCTCATTTTATTTTATGACTGTTCGAAAATGAGTTTGTCGTCTTAATAGCCGATTTTGTTCAGGGATTTCTATTAATTAGTAAGTACCGAAGGTATTTTTATTTGAGATGTCCATTCATTGGTTCCTTGGATGTGTAAATAGATAGATAGAGTCGGTCTAAAAAGTCAAACGACTTCGGTAATTATTAGGACAAAATGAAATCTGACGTAGGCAGTCAACATTGGTTCAATAATCAAGGTTGACTAAGCGATCTTGATCATAGTTTACTAACGGAAGAACCTTATAAAAAGTATCAAATATAAATATTTTTTAAATGATTAAATATTATACAAAATATCCGATTCGTTTGACTTTTTAGACAGACAATTTTTTATTGCATATAGTATTCTGACGTCTATGAATGTCACCTATTAATAAGATTGCAAACTGGCAAGACAATACATCTTTCAAGGTTTTTGATATTTAAAAAATTAGGAAAGGATTCGGAAATAAGTTTGATTGAAGATGTCACAAGCATAGACATACTTTTATATAAAAATACGTTTAAAGGCTTCGTGTAATATAAATAAGTATAAAAGTGAACCCAAAGCGTTTTCCTTTGAGCGCCGTCCCCACAGTATCCTCTTTGCGTCGTGACCATCCTGCTTCATCACTTTAACTTTTTTGATATTCATCTGTTTCTGTCTCTGGCGGTGTGAAGGGCATAGTATACCGTAGAATCAAGAGCGGTGTGGATCTGGATTTTGGAAGGAAAATAGGATTTTACTTCAGGGTAGCAAAAGTTAATGTTTGTTTGCTATCCTGAGGTCTTGATTTAACGTCAAGAGTAAAAAGTTACTTCTAGGCAAATATGCTCCATCGTAATGTCTGCAACATCATCGCTTAAGGCTGCAGTCTTGTCAAAATTAAATCATAAACAAAATTAAATTGGTAAATACCAAACATAATAAACCCAAATTGACTTAAAAAAATAACTGGCTACTACTCATACTGTGGTTAAATATGTGCTATAATAATATTTCAAGCTGTTTCATTATTTTGTTCAAAAAAAGCATACAAAGATGCGCTAACAATTTGCCGCGGGTGAATTTTGACTTAAGAAGCGCAAAGAGCAACTAAAGGACAGGTGAATTTTAGTCAGCGAAAGTCTGACACAGAGCGTGAGAAGTTATTAAATGATTTTCTACCAAAAAAAAGGATTATCATTATTGCTAGGGATATGATAGAGTCAAAAGCCTTAGATAGGTTAAGAATGAGGGAGGGAAGAGGAGGAGAAGGTTAATTTTCTGTACAATTATTACCTACTACTTAGATGTTCAATAAAATTCATTCTATTCTATAGATCTAGGAAAATACCAAGGCACTAACATCAAGTGTTCTAATAGCATTTTGTCATTGTTGATAGGCTCGCGCTTGACTACTATCACACCTAATGGAAGTGAGATATTGGTTACCTCCATCAGGTGATATAGTGGTTAAACACGAGCCTAGCGATAATAATAAAAATAATAGAGGAGAAACTCAAGGGTTGTTGTATTACTACTACTCAGCAAAACCTAAACGTTTTTCTTCATCTGAATTTCGCTTTTCATTCGACAATTTGAAAAGATTACTTTCAGAGATCTTACGAAGTGAAAACTTCTTAAGTAAACCATTTCTTTAGAATAATTAATTTCTTTATACGTAAAACTTGAAGTATATTAAGTAGGAAGTATATTTTTATGAAATTTCATTCTTTCAGTGGCTACTGACGTAATTAACTTGCATAAATTCCCGACATTTTCCTAATGGAATTACAAATATTTGAGAAAATTCGCGCCTGCTATGTGAAAATACTTGTTTTCTAGCTTCGTTGGCTGTAGGTACATTTTATTGAACATGAAGTATAAAGAAATAATGGAAAACCTAGAGTCACCAGTGTAGGATAGGTTTATATATAAACTGCATATTTTGCTAACAACTTATTTTTGATTTGTGTATTATTTTTGACAAATATTATCTATGATTAAGTGCGCGCCGACCCCAAATAAAACGGGATAAGGGCAGGAAGATGATGATTATCTATAATTAAGTATTGTGTTTTTGAATGTTTTCTGTTGTTTAATTTAATGCATTTGAATACTACACTAACGCAGTTTTAAATTTCAGGCACTAACATAATATGGACATTGAAATTATAGTCTGAAATAATGTTTTTTATGGATAATATTGGGCGCGGTCCGGACTCCGGACGGTTACCGTACGGTCGGATCGCAAGCTGCATTAAAACACCTGGGTTCTCCAAACGTCTTATTCAAATCTGTAAACTAAAATTCAAGAAAACGAACTAGCATTCAGCAATTCAAAGAAATAGTCGATCATTTCTGTGTGCAACGTAACGTAGCAACAGTAAGAAATAAGCTCCGTTTAATTTTATTGAACGCCATTGATACGCGAGTCTTTCGGTGATACACCTGAATGCATCTAATGCTCTTTGGGATCCCATTTACCAAATTGGTTATACGGTATACCGCATTTAAGCTACGTTTTCATTGGTCTTCTTCATTGAAGATGTAAATATAATCTTCGTCGTTTGATGAAAATTGGTTTTATAGTGAAAGATGTTATGTGATTGAACGATATTGGTAACTAGCTGTCACCAGCGGCTTTGCTCGCGTCATAGAAGAAAAATATCCTAAGGGAATATACTTCCAGGATAAAATAAAAATATCATATATGCTATTTCAGGGCATAGTCTACTAATAATATTTTGACTGGCCTGTTGGTCTAGTGGTTAGTGATCATGACTGCTATGCTGGAGGTCGTGGGTTCGATTCCCACCCAGGACAATTTTTTTTGATGCTCGCTAAAATGCGTGTCAAAAATGTTATAAGAACACTACAAAATACTCAAACGGAACCGAAGTACCCAAAAATACCGGTTTTTTTCATAAATAGGTAGAAATATTGAAGGTTGAGGTGAACTCCTTAGCTGTACCTATACAAAACTAAATATGAACCAAAACCATTTTTGTGCATATCGGCGATGTACTACTGGTACGAACGCCAAATTAGGAAAGTGCCAAAAAGTTTCAAAATGTCTACAGTTCCAAAAAGTTTTTATAAAGTTGTACCAGAGGTGAAGTGGTTTCATTGATACCTCCACCTTTGCTACAGTCGCGAGTGTTGCAAATCCAGTGCCGGTTGGTGAACGGAGTGTTCATTTTGGTCCCCCAGTACGTCTAGTTTGATGATGGAACTGTTACTTAAGTTATTTTAATTCTATTGTTCCCACTCTAAGAAACACTCTAGTTTAATTTCCTTGTCCATACGCCAAGTTAAAGCATTCCCAACTATGAGCTCCATACACAAAGATTCCGCATAACTATTAATTAGTCCAGCATTAGCAGTGTTTAGTTCCACCAGCTACAAGTTGGGGGCTGAGCGTAGTACGCGTATTAGTTGAGAATCAAGACCCCGGGAGTACGCCACTTGAAGGTAACTACACTAACTTCAGGAACTTCATGCTACTTGCTAGTTTGGTTGCATAAACATCTGAAATACTCAAAGTTCATAGTGTTTGTGATTTTCTGGGTCATAAAATTATACTTTTTTGACTGGCCTGTTGGTCTAGTGATTAGTGACCCTGACTGCTATGCTATGGTTTCGATTCCCACCCAGGATAAATGTTTATGTGATGAGCATGATCATTTGTTCTGTGTCTGGGTGTACATTATCTATAATCTGTATGTATTTAGAAATATATAAGTATGTTTATCAGTTGTCTAGTGCTAAAAATAACTGACTACTTGGTTTAAAACAAAATAAAGCTGCTCTTATATTAAATATCGTCAATGTGTACTTAAAGTTAGCTAAATGAAAACCTACCAAATCCACTAAAATACAGTCTAACATATTACTACTGTATCGCAAAAATGTCTTGGACACAATATTTAATGAACATAAAATAGTTTCGCTTTAATAAAGAACCCAAGTCCTCAAGAAATAAGAAGTTATTCCACCACAGACTGCGCCGGGAGATAAATCAGTTGATGATGTTTTCTGTTTTTCTTTTCTTGAACCATAGAGCATGAAATAAGTCGTCTTTTTTATTTTGTAACCAAGAAGGCTCTGCATTTTAATATTCATCTTTTATTATTATGAATGGTACTAAAACATTTTAGAACGTAGTCAGACTCTTGTCATAGTGTTTGTTAAGGAACTCCGCTGACACGGCTTAAACGATTTTTATGAAATACGAGCTGCTACCAGCGGCTTCACCCGTGTAGTAGCAGAAAATTATCCCAAGGGAACATACTTCCGGGATAAAAAGTATCCTTTGTCCTATTCCAGGACATGCTCTATGCGTGTACCAAGTTTCATCAAAATCGGTTCTGCCTTTTAGGCGTGAACATTTTAGAACGCGGTCAGACTCTTGTCTTGGTGTTTGTTAAGGAACTCCGACGAAACGGCGATTTTTTATTTTGTAACAAACAAACAAACAAACTCACTTTCGCTTTTATAATATTAGTAAGGACTAGCTAACCCGGCGAACTTCGTACCGCCTTACAATCACTGACTGTATCTTTCGATATAGTCAACCGATTGCGATGAATCAAAGCCTAAATAATATACCAAGCTACACAAAATATTAATGTAAAAAAAAAGTTATCTACCTCATATTGTACATTTACGATGCGTGCACAGCTAAAACCGTTCACAGATTTATTATATTTATAGATTTTGTGTATATTGGGTAGGGTAGAATAGGTCGTAGGCTATCTTTTACCCTCTTACCCCTACCCCTCATTTATTTTCTTTGATAATTTATATTGCAGCACACCGTTTAGTGGGTCAGCTAGTGGGTATTATGTGTAGCTATTGAGTACTGTAGTTTTTTATTTATGGGAATCAAATTTTTTGGAGGTGTGACTTCATCAAATGACATCTCTCACTATTAGCATAGCATAATTGGCTTTATAATGTTCCCACTGCTGGGACTCAGGCCTCTTCTTTAGGAGAGGGAATGGGCCGTATTCGACCTGGCAGGCCCAGTGCGGGTTGGTGAATGTCACATGTCTTAGAATATTTATTCTAGAACATGGCGGTTTCCTCACGATGGTTTCCTTCACCGTTTTGAGAGCAGTGGTGATGAAATAAATTACACAAAGTAATGCGCCTGGCTGGGTTTGAACCCGCGACCTACAACTCGTAACTCGGGGCCGTTACCACTCGGCCACCCACTATTAGTTGGAATGAAACTTGTCAGACTTTTCATCATCATCATCATTTCAGCCGACAGACGTCCACTGCTGGACATAGACTTTTGCTGTTCAAATATATCAATTATGATCGTTCATTTGCTCTTTGCGTTTAAGAACCATAGTAACTCTTTCAAACGTTCCCGCAAACTTGGTAAAGAACACATCGCAAACTAACTTTGATTAAAAGTTTTGTCCAAGACGGTATTTCTATTGAAAATACCTACCTATGTTAATTTCAAATGAAATGAAATATATTCGGTTCCTTATTAGTTTCCAACTCGACCAAATCAGACGGTCTTGTGGTTCCTAGATGAAAACGGTACCAAAGTATAAAACCACAAACGTTAAGTTCGATTTAAAATAGCCTAGCCTAAACTCGAGTCAGCTACCGTTGCGTTGGCTTGCGGAAGGCAAGCAATGGGTAGCTCGCCATCCAGCCTTCTGAACTGAGCCGGGGTAGGGAGGCGTGTAATATTCTACGCGTGCCTCAAGAAGATGTCAGCCATGTGAAACCGTAGGAGTCCAGCAGAGTCGAAGCCTACTGGGGCCATGGGTTCGCTTCTGAAAGGAGTACCCGCGGTCCTGGAACGCAAGGCAAAGATAAAACTTAGTGGATTTCAGTCAGAAAAAGTCTGAAGCTAGAACTATATTTAACGTTAATATAATAACGATATATAATAACGTTATTTGAAAAAATATTATTACTATTTATTCGCGTGGCGTGGAACAAGTGTGGCTTTACAAGTCTAGTTTCCATCCGTATATATATGGAGAGCGCCCAGATCAGCTTGTGTGCAGTGTAGTTTTACCATAATACGCCCCTCCCCTCCGCCCTAGAGCGAAAAAGTCATTGGATGATTTCCTCCCTAAAAAAGCTAAACTAGAATTAACATCAAATGCAGTGAAAAATAACTTACAAAACGTTGAAAAGGCGGTTATTATGTAAATTTCTAAGTTGGCTTCTATTAAGTTATTTGCGTGAATTATACACTTTATGGCGGCGGTAATACCCTCTTTTATTAATGGGTTTTTACCGTGATATTGGTGTTTAAACTTGTATATGATTGCTGAGATTACTTTGTTATACTTTTAGGAACTAAGGTGCCTATTAACATTTTAGATTGATGGAAAGGGCCATTCACATTTGTTCTACGCGTTCATTGTAGACTGAGGCTTTTGGCCTTTGTCTCGAAATAGATTCAAGATAAAGGCGCAATGGTGGCCTAATAGTAATAACCTCAATTTACAAGTCCGACGACTTGTAAGTCGACATGACACATTGTGAGGAAACCGATATGTCCTATTGCCAAAAAATTTAAGACATGTACTGTGTCATTCATTGAATCTCAATTTTAGCACCATTTTGGTTTATTAATTACTTTATGGACACAAAAAAGTACAGAGGCGGACTTAGTGACGGACTGAGTTTGATTGGCCTGTTGATCTAGTGGTCAGTGGCCCTGACTGTTATGCCAGTGGTTGTGGGTTCAATTCACAACCAGGACAATTTTTCGTGTGATGAGCAGGATCATTTATTTTGATCTGTGTCTGGGTGTAATTTATCTACAGTATCTATGTATTTATATAAGTATTTTTATCAGTTGTCTACTTCTCATAACACAAGCTCTGCTCAGCTTGGGACTAGACGACGTTGTTTGATATTAATAAACATCTTATATGCTGATCTGTGCGAATTATTTTGGCACATGCCATAAGTTTGCCATCCCTGCCTATCAATAGTGACGATTGGCAAAAAACTTTAAAATCTATTGCATTGACAAGTACCGCCCAAATGTCACGGGGCCAATGACCCAAAGATTTTGGTCTTATCGCTCATAGTATGTCACTTTGTCCTGAACAAGTTACTTGATAAGCTACTTGATGTGTTAAGTTACCCAAAACAAGTTTGTACTTTGTAGCCATCGATCTCTCTTATCTGTGATTGCAGCCAAGTTTTGCATTGACTAGCGCACTGCGCTCTTCACTAATAGTTTGTTAATGTTATACAAGTGTAACGTTAAATGCGCAAAACCTGAAATTAATTTGATCAGAATAACGAGCAGAATCGTTAACGTCGACCTCTCTATTTATGAATAGATCAAGCCATCATGTGCGCAAACTCACCCAAATAGGTAAACAAACACCAATACAGTACAGTCCAATAAATTTTTCTTATACACGGGATAATAAAAGTTCTTATTTCAATGTATTCAATTAAGGTTCTGGAGTGGCGACCTCGTACTGAAAGACGCAGCGTCGGAAGGCCTCCTACAAGGCGGACCGATGACCTGGTGAAGGTTGCGGGACCGATGGATGCGAGACGCACAGGATCGATCATTGTGGCGACACTTAGGGGAGGCCTATGTCGAACAGTGGACGTCTGTCGGCTGAAATGATGATGATGATGATGATGATGATTTCAATGTAGATATGGATTTTAAACAAACTAAAACTGCACATAAAACCTTTTATATTTTTTTTTATGTTTTTTTTTTGTCACATAATTAGGTCCATTGAATTAAAAATCATTTGGGGTGTCTGAGGTTTTTCGCATTTAATATTACACGTTTTATAGGTAAGTATAAATTGTTTGGATGAACCAACAAACTTTAAAACCATGCTCAGGTTGACGATACTCGGTATGTAAAGGGCTCTCTTATTATGAACGCTAGACCTTTTTTTTTGTCGACGGGGAAAATCATCTTCGACAAAACCCACGCTTGGGTGGGGCGGAAAATAGTGTCAGACTCTTACTGACTAAAAACCCCGCGCCGTTCCTTCTAGCCTTCATACCGGGGCTCTAGTTTCCTTTCGGATAACCCCGACCCCGGTAGGCTTCGACCCAGATGGGCCCCTCCTGTTGCTGACAATTCCTTGAGGCGCGCGAGAACAGTGCGCGCCGTCGACGCCTTGGCTCGGTCCGGTCAGTTACTGGACGATTGGACAGCGAGCTACCCATGGCTCGCTGTCCACGAGCCCGATGAACGCTAGATCTAAACACGCCTAATAAAACCTAGGTTCTTATAACAGTCATTACCTTCAAGTTTCGTATTACATTACAGCTTTAAAAAGCAACGATTCTCAAAATTAGTATTCACGACCTAAACAGGTTAAGTGGGTTGTAGAAAACTGACCTTTAATAAAGTAATTAATAAGCAACACTATATTTTTTGTGTCGCAATTAGTGTAATCGGGTTTTCATTACAAATTGCTATAATCGTAAACCTACGTCTGATTTTGATCTGATTTGTTAAATAGGAATGTAAAAAATATAAAAATATAAATATATTTTATTATTTATATTTTTTCTGTCGGTATCACTCTTGACAGAGTGGTTGTGGTCATCACTTAAATTTATATATTATAAAGAAATAAAGTTTGTTTGTTTAGTTGTTTGATTTTTGTTTGTAGGGATTACCTCCTAATCTCTGAAAGTACAGATCCGATTACTAATTTTTTTTTCACCGATAGAAAGATGCTTTATTCCTGAGTAGCATAGGCTAAAAAATGTCTACCATTTAAGCCTACATTGCGAAATGCAATAAATAATTAAGTATTAAGTACACTATCATTTCCTCTCACTCCACCCAGGGCGGCAGTAGTTATTTGATGCATTCTATGTAAACGCCTTGCACCTCTCAACGCCCGGGGCGTCTCTTGTAAAGCAATCAAAGCCTGGCTTTGAATCGACCTATAACTCAGTGTAGGTATGATTATAACTATTGAATCTATATCCCTCACTGTATGATACCCTCCGGTTCACAGACACTAATATAATTTCCTAGCTTAATCTATATCGTATCGAAACCGTTCTAATATCCGATTTAACTTAGATCTAACTTGAGTTGATCCAACAATTATAGGAGAGATATAACTCGTAGTGAGTTATTATGTTGGTACTTTTTCATCAGAAAGGTTTTAAAAGATTTAGGTATGATTGTTTGGCTTAGTAAAGTAAATCCGTTAATTATATAATGTAGTCTATTCAATGTACGCATATCAAAATGTAGGCCATCAGTCACTCATCACTGTCCATGAACTTACGTTTTCATGGAGATACGTGTTCATGAAGCTACGCTTGAATGAAAATACGTTCGAATGAAGCTACGCTTTCGTTAAGCTACGCTTGAATGAAGCTACGCCATGAAGCTACGCTTAAATGGAGCTACGCCATGAAGCTACGCTTAAATGAAGCTACGCCATGAAGCTACGCTTTCGTGAAGCTACGCTTAAATGAAACTACGCCATGAAGCTACGCTTGAATGAAGCTACACCATAAAGCTACGCCATGAAGCTACGCTTAAATGAAGCTACGCCATGAAGCTACGCTTTCGTGAAGCTACGCTTAAATGAAACTACGCCATGAAGCTACGCTTGAATGAAACTTCGCCATAAAGCTACGCTTTCGTGAAGCTACGCTTGAATGAAGCTACGCCATGAAGCTACGCTTGAATGAAACTTCACCATAAGAAGCTACGCCATTACGTTTTCATGGACGCGTATTCGTCACTATACGCTTCGTGTACGCCGACTCACAGCTTACATGCAAAAATATGAAACATTTCTTGACGACGCGACAGCACGAAGTTGCCGATTTGTCGACAAACTTTCATATCGTTCAAAAGCTGAGTTCTATTATAAAATAGTAAAGAAGTTTACAAAATCATCGACACACCTCTTAACAGACGGCTTTCACACGTCCCGAGACAAATTGGTTCCGACGGACAAAAGTGCTGTTACCATTCTCGATTCAATTTATTATGCACCAATGCCAAGCATACGAGATTTGTATCGCGTTAGGGATGTAACGGGGACTGCCATACCTAACGAAAGCGAAGTAAGATGTGAAAAGATTTTTAAGCGGGGGCTTGCTGACTACAACTCATGTGAACGGTAAAATATAGGCTCCGGGGCCCTTAGGTAGCGGTGGGTCCATCGACAGTTATCTACATTGTCTTTATAATCCAGAAGTGTATTATGGCCACTCCTTAAAGGTAGTCATACACGCTAGGATACGGTATCCCAATGCGCAGGCCTGTAGCATTTGTTACATTTGCTACGTAGCTAATCTGCTATAATACTGCTCAAAGAGCTGTGAGAGCATAATTGAAAGGGCCGGCTAGGGCCAATGCCTGCCAAAACAAGAGTCATCGCGATCCTGGAACGCATGGAACAATTGAAAGAGCTCAAGATTTGAGGCAGAACTACACTACGCGCACGTTTGCCACACACGCCTACCTGGGCACGTCAGTCTTCATATATTTTGGATGGAAACTAGACCTGTAGAGAGACTCCATTTCGCTTCACTGAGTAGGTAGATTTTATGACAATAGCCATAACTTAATCAAGTTTTGTGGTAGATTCCTGTAATTTGAACTCCATTTTCCTTTGGTACTGATTTCTAGTGGCATTTGCTGAGTTGTGAACTAAATTTTGTAACAACCCTGTACCACATCTTCTGTTGCTTAGCCACGTTCGCGTCTAATGTACACAAAAGTGAATTTGTACTGGCATCTGTAAATATTTTAGATGGGTTGCGAGGTGCGGTTATTCTAGCCAGTGGTGCTTTTGGTTTGTAGTTTGTAAATGTTATTTTAAAGAGTTTAAAAGTCACTGTATTTGAATGAGAGAAAATATTATTGTAAGCCTTTAGATTATTATTGTATAAAATACAAAAGTTAAGAATATTTTCGTGGTAGGTTCCAAACTTTTATTTTATAGTAAAATCAAACTAATAATGTTTCCATGTCTATGACACTGGCCTCCGTTGTGGAATGGAATGAACTTAGTATGTAATCCATCTCGCTTTTCCATTGCTGATTGGTAGATTTGATGTCAACATTCTGTTTATCCAGAAACTTGAAAAGATCGGTGTTTTTGGTTACACCTTAGCAGTCGCTACTTATACTAGAGTGATATAAATGTGCCTTAGATTCTTTAACTTATTAAAATCAATAACAACTTTACCGTACCCCACACTAACGCTGTTGTTGATTGGAGTCTCACAAGGTAGTGTAGTGGGGCCGACGCTGTTATTTATTTATCCTACTTTTTCTTCTTCCTGGCCTTATCCCGTTTTATTTGTCTGTTTGTCTGTCATTCTGTCCTATCACTCGTCACGCTATCATCAACTCCCTTTATTTATCCTACAAGACTTCTTTTATGTTACCCACACTAAAAATTACTTCTGTGTCAGTTTGTTTATTCACAAATATATAAAATCACATACACAACACACCCAGACCCATAACAACTATCAGTAGGCCATACAAATATTTATTTCAGGCGGGAATTGAACACGCTGCTCTATTATTGTTATTTTAGCTTTTATGCTTTACATTAGATCATCGAAGAGCTACCGCGGATCAACATGTGCCAACAGTGAGACGTTATAGGTTTATTGTATACTAGCTTTTGCCCGCGGCTTTGCCCATGTACATAAAATATAGCCTATGTTACCCAGGAATAAATCAGCTTTCTATAAGTAAAAAAAAAATTAACATTCCGACCAGTACTGTCAAACATTACCTTCTACAAACCAAAAACATAAAAAAATCAAACTTTACCTCTTGTTTATATTATTAGTATTGTAGATTTATGAAAGCACAGTTGATACACTGGTTGAGCGATTGACTGCTGCACACTGGTTTACATAGGTATCTAACGTCTCTAGTGAATGTGAGCTTACACATTTGTGAAGGCACCCACGATTCTTGAAATAAAACAGAGTTAAAACAAAATCAATTTAAATAAAAACAGTAAAACTAATCCTGAATAATCCTTTTTCAAGCATGTCAAAAGAAAAATTCATATCTTAAATTCTATCATCTTCAAAATCAGTTTCGTGAGCTCCGTTTACTACTCGCTCTACACTCGGTAACTGAAATTGTTATATCCAAGATGGAATCGCAAAATGTTTGCTATCGCCGGCGGTGACTGCTAACGTAACTGAACATCGTAAATCTGCGATAGGGATTTTGTAGACATAGCTGAACTGTATTTTCGTTTTACGCTATCTCGCGGATGAAAGGCCACAGCGAATTGAATATTATTTATTTATGAGGATTTTTAATACACTTTATCCATATACATAAAAAGAGAAACTGAATGACTGACATAAATCAACGCACAGCCTTTTTTTTACCGTGGGCAATAATCAACTTAAGACAACCCCCGCTGTTGGATGGAGCGGGAGATAGTGTCAGACTCTTACTGACTAAAAAACCACCCCGTTCCTTCTAGCTTCTTCATACCGGGGCTCAAGCTTCTTTTCAGATAACCCTGGCCCCAGTAGGCTTCGACCCAGCTGGGTTCCTCCTGTTGCTGACAACTTCTTGAGGCGCGCGGGAACAGTTCGCGCCGTCGACGTCTTGGATCAACGCACAGCCGAAATTACTGGATCTAGGAACGATAAATTTTGTTCAAGGCTTCTTTTTATGAATTTTAAGCCAAGCACTAAGAAGGGGTTTTTGAAAATTCTACTTAAACGCAAAATTTTATTCCTTAAGCACTTTGTATAAAAATAAACTAAGTAATTAAATAAAAAAGGTTTACATTGAACGTTTTTCAAAACTATACCTACAAAAAAATTTAGGGCTATGAGAAAATCTTATTTCTTGGACAAATAATCTTTAACCTTGGTACAAATTATAAATAAAATGAATAGAACATACTGTCTGTCTTTCATACTAACCCTCAAAATATCGTTTAACAGATGTTAAAGTTCTTAATGAAAACATTCTTGCGAACGATGTCGCAGGCAAAATGCTAGTAAGTATTGATAAAGAAGGCTGCATAAAAATATCTTAGTTTTGTATTAATTGTTTGATATGCAAAATATCGCTTTAATTTTTAACATTTTCAACTTCACAACCAAATATCACGTTCTCGCACAACTGAAATAAACTTGTATTGAAATGTTGGTCCAGCAAACTACACAGTTTACCTTTGACACAGAATTTCTCGGATTTCAATTCTAAATAACTGACTTAACTCGAAACATTCTGGTATACAAGTGCTGCACAATGCACAAACGTTACATTTTCCGAGAACACTGTAATACAAAATTGTTTGGTGCAACTACAAATTGCTTGTTTTTCATAAACTTCTCATATTTGTTTAAAGGTGAGTATAGACTACAACATTTACTTGTAACAGAACAACGAGCCGCTCTATGATATGTTCTAGTGTATCATTACGAACTAAACGTCGAGCACGCTCGCCTCTTTGTTACAAACCAACGAGCATATTGGTGTAACATTTCGTCAAGCGTGTTTTTTTTTTTCTGTCGACGGGGAAAATCATCATTGACGAAACCCGCTCTTGGGTGGAGCGGGAGACAGTGTCAGAGTCTTACTGACTAAAAACCCCGCGCCGTTCCTTCTAGCCTTCATACCGGGGCTCTAGTTTCCTTTCGGATAACCCCGACCCCGGTAGGCTTCGACCCCGATGGGCCCCTCCTGTTGCTGACAACTCCTTGAGGCGCGCGGGAACAGTGCGCGCCGTCGACGCCTTGGCTCGGTCCGGACAGTTACCGGACGATCGGACAGCGAGCTACCCATGGCTCGCCGTCCGCGAGCCCGCGTCTACGGTGGCTGGAAATCGGGATCGGAAACCCGGCGGCGGCGGTGGGGGCGCCGTTGCCTGATGCGGTCTGCCTCCTCCTTTGCTAGCATTACTGCTTCGCAGAAGGAGGCGACCGCCTGCCACTCCTCCTCGCTCCGGACCATGGCCTGAACCAAGGCCCGGCGCGAGAGGTCTCCGCCGCCGATCACCCCCACGAGGACACGGCGTTGCTCCGCCCAAGCAGGGCACACCTCAACTGTGTGCTCCACCGTGTCCTCCGGGCGTTCCGCACAGTGGCGGCACCCGGGCGTCTCTTCCGCTCGAATCCGATGCAGGAACCTCCCGAACTTGCCATGTCCGGTGAGGACCTGCGTCATGCGGAAGGTAAGGACGCCGTGAGGTCTTTCCAGCCACGCCTCAAAGAGGGGACTTACCGCCATAATTGTGGCGTGCCCAGCACTGGGTTGCGATAGTCGCTGACGCCATTTCACCGTGAGATCCCGCCGGAGCTCTGTCCGCCATACCTCGACCTGTCGCGGTAGTGGACTTTCACCCCGGCGTTGCATCTCCACGCGCTTATCGTGCATGTGTGCAAGGACTTCGTCAAGCGTGTTGGTGTAACATTTCGTCGAGCCACGAGTGCGGGCGATGCGCGGTTGCGGGGTGACATTTAAAAAAATAATGAACTCAAGGTACAACGAAATGTTGGTAAATGCATTCGCTGTGAGCATTTCCCCGTAACATAACGCCGAGCATTCGCAGGAATTGTACATTGCATGGACATGCTTTGGAAACTGAGCTTTTGTCTGTATTGTACCATTCGTAAAAACGTTACATTACACAGAAATGCTCCAGAAAATGTTGTAGTCTATACTCACCTTTAAGCGCATAGTCCCTTGAACATCTGGCTAGAGTTAAATGTTCACATACTTGTTGTTACGGTTGCCAAAAGTCCAGCAAGCTCTCGGACGCTGGTCCGTCGCGAATCTCTAGACGTTTTTAGTTTACAACGTTATTTTTAGTATATGCGAAACCTGAATAGTCGATTCACTTACTGATTATTTTCAAACTAGATTAGAAACAGTCACTGAATTGATTGCAAGCGTTATTTTTTTTTGTCTAAAGTATTAGCTATACGAAAAAAAATTATGTTGATAAATAATAATATGCACTAATATTCTAACGTGGTAAAGTATGTGATTTGGAAGAAAGTACTGGTCCAATTGCGAAAATTTGTCACTGATAGAAAGCTGCTTTATTCCTGCCTGACATCCTTACTTTAATATTATAAAAGTGAAAGTGAGTTTGTTTATTTGTTTGTTACGACTTCACGCCTAAATGGTAAAACCAATTTTGATGAATTTTGGTACAGAGATAGTTGGGACCCTGGAGAACGACATAGGCTATTTTTTTTTACCGACTTCCCAAAAAGGAGGCTACTACGTACGGCTGTTTGTATGTTTTTTTTTTTTTTGTTTTTTTTTTTTTTTGTATGTTTGTTCGTCGAATACTCCCCCAAATGTGGACGGATTTTCAAAATTCTTTTTTTGTTCGAAAGAAGATAGTTCTGAGGTGGTCCCATTATCACTAAATTAGGATCTGATGATGGGATCTTGGAGCAATCGAGGGCAACCTTCTAATTTTATAGGTTCACTTATTAATTTTCGCATATTTTATGAAGTATCTTGTGTATTTGTGTATGGTCGTCACCATCTCAGGTAGCTGGGCTGATGATGGAAGGTACAACTCCTTAACAGTAAGAAGTTACTCGAACAGGCAAGGACTGTTTTAGTAAATTGTTTTGATGTTTGATAGGGCATTTGCCACATTTGGTCTCATGATTATCAAGTCATGACCTGATGCTGCAGTCAGGATAGTCTGCAGAGTACCTAAGTCCTCGACAACAAACAGCAGATATATCGAGTTTAGGCTCATTGAAAACGGCTCGATGTGTGGATAAACGTACTGCTAATAAAGAACACCGAAGTACATAGAGACCTGATGCTGAAGCCAGGAGCATCAGGAAAAGTACAAACCTTGAAATTACAGCACCGTAGTCGTGTTTGGGCTCATTTTAAACAGGACTAAATTTTAAGTTCATTGCAATGTTGACATAAATCTGGCCTGATGCTACAGCCGGGATTATCAGCATCTAGTCTAATGACTGATTGAAAGATTTACCTTTCGGCTTCATCATCAGATCAGTTCGATATATCCTTTCCCTCTCCAGCATCTAGTCTAATGACTGTTTGAAAGAAGAGGGGGAGAGGATATATCGAACTGATCTGATGATGAAGCCGAAAGGTAAATTAATGTAATCTAACCGTGTTTGGGATTATTAGAACCGTTATGAGATGCGCTCTGACTATAAGGTATTTTAAGTTTGACTGAGGGGTACTTTTTAGTGGTGGTACCATAACTAAAAAGTGTAAAATAAAAAAAACTTTTTACAAAAAAAATATAACCGACTTCATTGATAAAAAAAACTGAAAAGTATCAAATAACTTTAATTTTGGAAGTCGGTGTTAAATAACGAAGAGACTAAACTATTATAGAAACACCGACTTCCAAAATTAAAGTTATTTGATACTTTTCAGTTTTTTTTATCAATGAAGTCGGTTATATTTTTTTTGTAAAAAGTTTTTTTTCTGCAAATAGTGGGAGAAAGATTAAAGTATATTGATAAACACGGGCAAAGCCGCGGGTTAAAGCTAGTAGACTATATTTTATGCATACGAGCGAAGCTGTGGGTAAAAATATATTTTTTCAAATCAATTAACCCAGCTGTTACTGAGAAGTACGTTTCAGAAAGTTACAGTTTCTGACACTAAATGGGAGCAAGGGCCTTAAAGCCCATATAAACTTAAAGAGTCTAACTTATAAACCAGTTACACTCGAGCATTTTTTGTAACATTTGCATTTCAGTAAAAAACCGTCGACGATCTAAACGACAATAACTGTTCCCGTTCTGCATTCATTTACAGTGGGAAGTGTTGACGTTGGCGAAACAATGGCAGGACTCCGCGCGTTCCCATCTCTGACTACACAATACATTGCTGGTTATTCAGCGCGTCAGAAAGCTGGAGTCTACCCGCGCGACAATGGACATTGTGATGTTCGATTCGTTCGCTTTACAATCGTCGAGTGCCGGCAATCGCCTCACTGCGTTCTAATTCAATAGTGTTCGCTGTTAAATAATAGTAAAATGCAGTTGCGTGCTTGTGGAAATGGACCGGCGAGATTTGTGATTGTGTTAGTGTTGCTAGGATAGTTTAACAGTTTTAGTAAAAAAGATTTTTCAATACTCAAAAACTCGCTCTTATCCCACCGCTTTTAGGCACGCAATACACTATTCCCCTATAATTATACGAGTAGGTATATATATAATTATAGGGGACCACCACGCACCATGCACACTGCCTCTGCCGCCGCTGAAGATGCCTGCTCTAAGAAGAGGGTGAAGTACGCTTCCTTGGAGCAGCTTTACTACTCTGGGCAGTTGGAGTAGGGAGGCAAGGCGTTTTGTGTGGGATTTGGGCCGTAGGCTGGGCGAGGCAACGGGTGACTCCCGGTCCAGGTCGTTCTTGGCAAAGGATGGCCATCGCTATTCAGCGAGGAAATGACTTTCCACCAGGAACGATCAGGGGCGGGCTATTTATTGACATATGACGTTACATTTTATTGTAAAATATTCATTTTTTTATGTATTTTATTATAGGGGAACAGTATATATATATATATATATATATATATATATATATATATATATATATATATATATATATTAATTAACACCTATTTATTCATTTCTTCGTAAGTTATTGAAAAAGGTCATTTGATATACATGCAAATTTGTCACTACAGCCCTCGGCTCCATAACAGCGCCTTTCAACCCTTATTCATTTCTTCGTAAGTGTATTGAAAAAAGTCGTTTGATACACGTGCAAAATTTGTCATTGTAGCACTCGATTGCAGTGACAAACTTTCTGCTCTTGTATCAAAATGTACAAACAATTATGACTTTTCAAAATTCTCTTTCGTTAACCGTGTCAAGAATTTGTGAAGGAAAATGGAGACATTTTCTTTCAACGCAACGAACCTTGTCGTTACAATATACAAAGCGAGAGCACTAGAATCAGATTTGTTATAACAAAGTAAAACGAATGGAGTTGGTTTATATGTAATCTTATTTAGTTAATGTTAAAAGCGTCGATTTTATTTTACTCTTGTATCTTGGATTCCTGTT
Source organism: Mythimna lalbum (assembly GCA_949319445.1). Lineage (NCBI taxonomy): Eukaryota > Metazoa > Arthropoda > Insecta > Lepidoptera > Noctuidae > Mythimna > Mythimna lalbum. Next base: position 16,296,412 of record OX439358.1, on the reverse strand, counting down.
CCATTTTCGGAGTTATTTTGATTTATGGAGCTTAGGTACCTGAAAACCCTGTGATAAACTATTTTGATGCCAAGATTTAGCCGCTACTTGAAACTTATCCATCCATCGCTTGACAAATATATATAATCAATTGCTTGTGGAACAGTAAATAGCGCGTGTTTTGAGTGATTAGTCGAATGAATATCAACAGCATTACGCATTGTTTGACTAAAGTTTATTTTAATGCGTCCACAATTCCAAACCAGAAACAGGTTCAATGGGTGTATTTCAACAATAGCGGCGGTACATTCCCTTTTCAGCGTCCTCCATAGGCACGACGGCAAGAAATGGTAGCTCACTGCCCTAGAGATCATACCTAGGTTGACTGCGCGTTGTATTCCCTCGTCGCATTTCAAAAAGATATCCGCAATTGACGGGGAGGGGGGGGGGGGGGTCGTCAGGACCACGGAAAAGTACAACCTGTTTTTACTGTTCTGTGGTTAGGACTAATCTAATGCCAGTGAGGGCTGCGGGATTATTCCTACCAATGATGTAATCAAGAAAAGTCTAACACTCCGTCCCCCATCATCTAGTGCGAGAGGAGTGATTTCATAAATTTCCACCACAAAAAAAGAAACGGGTTTGCGTTCTGACCCACTAAACTACATGCAAAAAATCTGTACCCTAAAAACGAATAAATACTCCCTCACCTACCAAGTTCATTAAAAACCGGTCCAATTTCAAATCACAATGGAAATCGAATGTACAAAAAAGGTTTAAAAAAACGCTTTCAATGTAATATTTGTTCCACAAATTCCATAATGCAGATGTCAGGTGCATTCGTGGCGGCAACCATCCGAGAGATTGCGTCCCCAGTGGGTTCATATCGATGATAATGCTGATATGCGAATATCCGCGCTATGGAACGATTTTGAATATTTTTCAAATTATTTTCGGATATACGTGTCGTTTCAATTGTTGCAGTAAGTGTTTTTTAGCAGATTTGATTTCGGAATGGAACGAGATCATTATCATTTGAAGGTATGCGGAACAGAGTATAAAGTCCCATATACTTCCGTGGAAAAGGGAGGATCTTCCGACCAGACGTGTGTTGTGTCTGGTAGGCAACTGCCCGATGGATGATTTTGGGATGTTCTATATGTTTAAATCGCACGGAGAACTTTAATTGCGCGATGCAGGATTAGTTCTTATGTAACGCCAAAGATGTCACTACAATCATTCCATCAAAAATATTCTGTGTTAAAAAACGCTGCCAAGTTTCGGTCATATTTGCCGTCAAAAGTTTTGAAATCTTATGTCAAGTATCTTATACCGAAACCTACTCGTCATTATCATTATCATTTCAACCGAAAGTCGTCCACTGCTGGACATAAACCTCCCCCAAGAGTCGCTACAATGAACGATCTTGTACATCTCTCATCCATCAGATTCCCGCCATCAGACCCTTACCAGGTCATTGGTCCAACTTGTAGGAGACCTTCTTAGGAGGAAACAATAAACTATGTGTTAAATGCATATTTCTTTTAATACCTAGATGAATTTTCATTAAAGTGAATACTTGAATTGCTGCCGATGTACCAAAATTTTCTTGATTTAAGTGGGTTGAGGTAAGATACTTATTTAGTTTTATTTTTAATGCCAGCCACATTGCTGGGCAAGGTGGACATAATGGCGCGGCACACAATGGTGGTATAATTTATATTTATACGTTCTTACCCCTACGTACTTTATAAATTCAAATAGATCCCTAATAGTATGTCAGATAAAGGAAGCCACACACGCAACGATCTACCAAAGAGGTCCAACCGTGCAGTGTGAATTGGAATAGCTCAGATGAGTTATTGGAACATACGATATGACATACCTATTGTGGTCGATGTGGACCGAAGCGAATGTGGCATTCATAAGGGCTATGCGGCGTTTACCCTTATGAATACCATGACAAGTGGATATGTTGTTAGTATCGAGCTCTCGGTGACATCGATATATCCAAAGATTGTAGGATGTAGGAAGTTACGTAATAACATCAGTTTGGATTGTTTATTCATCCGACGAGGGAAGACGCTGGCAGCCTTGGTACTATAATCAAATGAAATTATTTGTCTACACACAAATAAAAGTTCTGTAGAAGTTTTTAGTTGTATGCGTATCACGTAAAATGTTCGAAATCGATGTAGATAGCTTTTGCAATTTTTTTCAGGATTTAATCGCAATCGGTTGACTATATCGAAAGATATACTACATTTATTGACTATCAGGCGGTATGAAGTTTGTCAGGTCAGCTAGTTTTAAATAAACCATTTACAGGCACTTTTGAGTGACTGAGAAGTCAGTCAGTCAGAAAAATAATATTAATGGCTCATTCTAAAGCGTATATCTCTATGAAGAAAAGTGTGCAAGAAACTCGCACGGCACACTCTTTTAAGGTGCATCATGACTCACATTTTCACTGTTTTTCATACAACCGCTCATAACTGATTATGACGTTATTACACATTTTTCACTAGATATTTTGGAAACACAGTATCTTGTGGATATTATATAGGTTTCTAAAAAAAAACAATTTCTAAATTTGTGTAGGTAAAACTTATCCAGTAAAAACCTCTGAAAATGTCCTATTTTGTATGAACTTTGATACTTCATAATTTGCCTAAAAATTTAAAAAGTCAAAAAAGTAATCCTCTAGAGACCTTGCAAATTTTATTAAGATTCTAAATGACGATAACTTTTTCCAAAAACTTTTAAGGGTTTAAAAAAAAACAGCTATTTCCTGGAGCAAGTTTTGTGAAATTTTCGAGTAAATCTCGGAATTACCGAATACTAACAGAGTTTTCAGGCGTTATCTCTCTTTTTTTGCGTTGCCTTTTCGTCAAACATTGCGTTGGATTGCATTAAATGAAGTAACAAGCTTTTAAACCATTTTCGAAGTTTACGATAGGCGAGTGGAAAAGGACTCTCTTAAACCATGTATTATAAATACCTCAGTTACATATGTCATTTCACGTCTATTATATGAGAAAAATGTAAATAAAGTAAAAAAAAAAAACAATAAAAAAGTTTATATAAGCTATAGAACACCAAAATTTAAGAATCCTTAATTACAACAGAAACAAACAATTTGTTTCAAAATAAAATGGTGTTCAAAGCACCCTAAAAAATTGTTATTTTTACTAACCCCACGAAATTTCTACTCTCCCACCCCATACCATCAACAATAATGATGATGAAAATCTGTGTGTTCACATTGAGAGAATAATTCCGTCGAATACAAATTGTGTTGTTGTTAATTGCGGTTCTGTAGGTAATAAGTAAGAGCGGTATTATCTGTCCGCACAGTTCAACGCTTCGGGAGTAAATTGGCACAAAGTTGTTGCAACAAAGACAACTTTGATACAGAACTGTGTGATAATGTTCTGGTAATTAGTGAGAGCGGTGCAGGGTGAGAGTTGTAATTATTTTAGTTAAGGAATTCGTGGTGTTGTGATTGTTTATTTGTCGTGGGAATCCGATGGATGCGAGGCATAAAACAGCTTTTTGTGGAGATACTTGGGAGAAGCCTATATCCAGATCTGGACGTCTTTCGGCTGAAATGATGATAGTGGTTCGTGGTACTAGTTTTTTTGCCGCAGAAAAGATGAAAGAAAATAGAATGGCCTTGGGGGTGGGGCAGGCGTGTCTCAAAATATGATCATGATCATAATTGACACAACTAATAGCAAACTTGCGATCTCAGTTTACGTGGTCTGTTAGTTGCGTAATGTGCGTTCGTATTGGTTTATTGCTAGTAGTGGAGTTAAAAGGTGTGCCCTACTTTAACATTCCTTTATAAACAAACATAATCACCCTTATAATGTTCTCACTGCTAGAACTCAGGCCTCCTCTCTAGGAATCAATGCCCAGAGTGGGTTGGTGAATGTCACAAATCTCTGAGTTTTTGATCCTAGGACATGCCGGTTTCCTCACAATTTTTTCCTTCACCTTTTTGAGAACAGTGGTGATGAAATAAATTACAAAAAGTAATGTGTCTGGCTGGGTTTGAACCCGCGACCTACAACTCGTTACCACTCGGCCACCACTGCTCTACCATTCCATTACCAATACCTAACTCTAGTTTCTAGTTATTGAGGACCGCAATTGCAAGGCAATGTCTGCCAATTACATGCCTAATTAATGTGCTCTTTGATCAGCCTGCTCTGATGATGGGAAATTGTATCAATTGGCACCTCAGCTAAGAATAGCTTCCGATTATAGGTTACTGTTATAGTAATAATGTAGGTATGTGATTTCAATTTAATTAATAATAATTAGTTTAGTAAATAGTTTAATTGAACTTTGATAATGTTTAATTCATGAATCCCCAAGCGACCACCGGTGGCCGCGCATCTATTGTCTTACTATTGTGTTTCTAATTGACGGTATCTGAAGGGTTAATTAATTTAATATTAATAAAGTTTTTGATATGTTGGGTTTTAAGAAATATTTAAAAATATATACAGGGATATTTGTAAAACTCAGGACTATGGTACTGACATCATAAACAACAACTTTTGTTCTATGACTTAAAAAAAAATATTCATTCATTCATTCATCATCAGATTTTCACACAAAAATGAAATTATTTAAATAGAACGTTCTAAATGTTGCGAAATCTATGCAGGCGTATCAATTTTCTAGTGTGATGAGTACACGAAAATGGTGCGAATGCTTGCTGGGTAGGTGTGATGACAATTTTTCGGAAGCCCGCTTGCTATAACTACGAGAACAGTGCATGGGAGCCGAAAGTAGATACAGCAAAATACAGAGTTGAAATGTGTAAGATAGAACAACGAAATCTTTAAGATTTGTTTTTGGTAACTGTGTTACATTTTGTAAAAAGTCATAGAACAAAAGTTGTTGTTTATGATGTTCTTAACTAGCACCTAAGAGGTTGCTAGTGTTTTACATATAACCCTGTATAATTAAAGGAATATCAATAACCCTGTTCCCGATACCAGCGGTAACTTACTATTTTTTTTATATTTTTAAATGTTTTGTTAAAAAATAAAGATAATGTTATTTATAGAGAAATTGACTGACTAACATATCCAGCACACTGCCAAAACTACCAGGGCTAGGGGTGCGAAATTTTGCACAAGGCTTTGTTTTATAACGTAAGCAAACACTAAGAGAAGATTTTCGAAAATTCATTCATTCCCTAAGTGAATGAAATGGGGATCTAAAAGCCGCTGACAGAAGCTAGTTATAAGAATATTCTTAGGTCGTCGATGAAGCCAAAAGCGAATTTCTCAGGCAGTGGGGTCTAGTAGTCCACCACACTATTTAAATATTTTGATAAACGTTTAGTTGACACGATTTCGCAGAGGAACCAAGGTTGCCGACATAGTCCGAAGAATCGCCAAACTTAAGTGGCAGTGGGCTAGGCACAATGCTCGTAGAACGGATGATCTTTGGGGCCGAAAGGTTCAAGAGGGGTGTGTGCACCGGAAAACGAAGCGGTGGAAGGTCTCCCACAAGGTGGACTGACGACCTGGTGAGAGTAGCGGGAATGCGGTAGATGCGAGACGCACAGGTCGTTGTGGCGACGCTTGGGGGAGGCCTGTGTCCAACGATAGACGTTTTTCGGCTGAAATGATGATGATGATGATGATGAATCCTTAAATCATTAGAATTAGTCCTGCTTCTTGGTCTAGTGGTTAGTGGCCCTGACTGCTATGCCGGAGGTCGTGGGTTCGATTCCCATCCAGGACAAACATTTGTGTGATGAGCATGATCATTTTTTCGGTCTCTGGGTGTAATTTATCTATAATATGTACGTATTTAGAAATACATAAGTATGTTTATCAGTTGTCTAGTACTCGTAGCTTGAGACTAGAGGGCGTTGCTTGATAGTTGTTAATATTATATTATATCTATCTATCTCGAATAGGTCAATTGATGAGTTAAACAATAGGATGCTATGCAATAATATTGGTATTGTTTTGGAGGAGATGATAGTACGTCGTAAACCAATTAGCTTGTGACAATGTTAGTATGTTATCTGAGATATGCATAAGAGCGACATAATTCGGACTAAATATATTGATCTAATTGAAATTGATATAGATTGAGAATATACCCACAGACATACCTATTATTTATATTATTGTTTATTACAGAACTAAATAATTCTGCAAACTATTCTATGCAACTAAAATATAGGTATCCCGTAACATAGGCCAATACCGGGCTTGACGTTTTTTTTAAATTGTGAAATCATTCAATGACTTCTCTCGTTCTTGGATGGAGTGAGAGGGCATGTCGAACTTTTATTAACTAAAACCTACTCATATGTCTTCTTTGCCTTCGGTCCAGAGCCTCGGGGTTCCCTTTCACTTAACCCATGGTTCCAGTTGTCGAATATTACTGTGAATAGTATTATTTTGATATAAGGTTTAATTGCAGCTTTTTTCAATACACTCACTGAAATTAATAAACGGGGGTTGATCGGCGACTCGTGGTGGACGACGCGCGCCCTGCTAAATGTAATAAAATTATGGCAAGGGAGAGCACGCGCACTTTTCTGCACTAGTGTAGAAAATAGCCTATCGTGTGCCTGTAAGCGGATAAGAGCGCGTTTTCGACTGAGTGTATTGAAAAATATTTTGAACATTTACACACGACATTTAACTATTGGTAACACTAGCAGGTATACGAGTATCAAGAACCAATATATATTTAACGAAGTAAACATTTTGATGAAGTATGTGTTTGTATTCTTCTTCTTAACTTACCAAAACAGAGGTTAGCCACAACGTTATTCGACACAAAAATGCTATCGAATGAATTTCCGATCTATCGTGCAATCCGAAAACCCCTTTTTAAGCGTCCTTCTCAAAAACAATTTTCGATCGGACGTAGTAGACCCGCTTCTCGTACATACAAGGTTTATTTGTGAATACTGGAGCGCTTGGTATTGGAGAAATCGTATTTACGGAAACGATAACTTCAGATTTGAATGTATATCACCCGAAGGACACGGTGGAGCATACGGTTTTTTTTTGTGGTGGGAAAATCATCTAATGACAACCACCGCCTTTGAGCGGAGCGGGAGATAGTGTCAGTCTCTTCCTGACTAAAAACCCACCCCGTTCCTTCGTGCCTTTATACCGGGGCTAAGCTCTCGAAACTAACCCTGGCCCCAGTAGGCTTCAACCCAGTTGGACCCTTATTGTTGCTGACTACTCCTTGAGGCTCCTTAATTATATTTTAAATCTACACCCAGTAATTTCTATTATCTCGCCTTTGTAGTGTACTTGAGGTCGGCGCAATATATTTTTTTTCTTTTTGGATTTGTTAACCAAAAGTTCGCTATCCTCTTTTCTTCTGACATCAATCTTCATATAATGCATCCCCCTCCATACATCCTTACTTCAAAATATCACTCTAAAACACCACATACATTTGCTCGTGCTCTGTTGCTCACTCTTCCAGTTTATTCCAGATTCCAGGAACAAAATTATAAACATTTCATATAATGTGGGTACATTTGAGTCAAGTGCTGTGAAGGAGCGCTACTTTCGCGGTTTCCAGCGCTTTGAAAGTTTCAAGAGACGAAAATGGGTCACACAACAGCAGTTTATCCTTTGCAGTTTGTAAAAAATTGCAAGTGTAGAGTGTTACATGCTCTCGTATGTAACATATGTGCTTACTCTTACTCATAGCGTTAGAGAACTTAGAGATACATTCCTTAGTTATAAGAAGCTGAAGCCTGTAGTATCACCAAACTTAAGTGGCAGTGGGCAGGGCATATTACTCTCAGAACAGATAGATGATAGGGCTGATAGGTTCTAAAGTGGTGACTGCATACCGAAAAAGGCAGCATTGAGAGGCCTTCCACAAGGTAGATCGACAACCTGGTGAGAGTTACAGGAATTCAATGTGGGTATGCGAGTTGCATCCTCGGAATTTACTGACCCAAAAACACCTCAAACGTTGAGCTGTTGGAAATATGCTACAAAAACCCGATCGACCACCAGATCGTCGTCGGTCGTAAGTGGGAATGGATTAGTCACACGCTTAGGAGCGATCCCAATCACATACCCAAACAGGCTTTGGACTGAAATCTTTAAGAGTAAAGAAAGCGTAGCAGGCTGTCTTCGGCTAACCAGGCGAGACCGTGTTGGTAGAAGCGACGGCCATGGGACTGACATGGAGTAAGTTGAAACGTAAAACTCAAGACCGGTCGCCATAGGTGACTATTGTAGACACCTTCTTCCCCAGCTAGGGGACATAGGATCTTAAGTCAAGTAAGTCATTAAAGACCGGTCGTTATAGCAATACTTGAGGATCATGAAAGACATTCACTGTTAGACATAGGCCATGTCTAACAGTGAATGTCTTTCAGATAAAATGATGATGATGATAAACAAAATATTTTTGTATATTAAAGTTTCATATCCTGACACATTACAGGACTTTTTTAGAGCTGATTTGGGTTTCGACAAATCGACGGGCTGTACGAATGGGGCGCGTCGCTCCCGACTGGTCGGCACACGACCGATTTGTCGAAATATTTGCAGTGCGGCGACGCACCGCATCGTGTGGCCCGACTTAAAACCCACGCATGTTTTTTCAGTGCGTTTTGCGTTTCTAGACCGTTGTTCCTTTTTCGAACAATTTGGCAGTCCTAAACAGAAAAGCCTAATAACATTCAGTCCCAACCCGGGACTCAAAACGAAGACCACATGCCCCATACAAGTTTTAGGAAACTGTTTTCAAATACATGAGCGAGTCTGGTTAGGGGTACTAGGTAGCAGTAGAAACCTTTTTCAACATAGTCCCTATCTCTAGTTATTTTAGGAAGAAACTTTTGCCGCGGGGCGGGTTAGCTAACCCAGAATTTAGATGATTGTAAAATAACTGTTTCTATACCTTTAAAAGTCCTTTCAACTTTACTCTGGTCTACGTAATATTTATTATATTTTGAATTCCTTTAATTATAAAGATCTTATATTTATCATTTTATATTATTTTAGGTTATTATATGTATTTTAATATTTTAAGTACCCAATTTTAATAAGCTTCATTCTATTTCCAACAACTAATATTTATTTATTGTGTTCATCAATGGCAGTGTAGTTTTTTTAATCCAAATAGTGATTGATAGTCTATACCTTGTTGTATAAAATACTAGTTGCTCCCAGCGGCTTCACCCGCGTGATAGCAGAAAATTATCCCAAGGGAACATCCTTCCGGGATAAAAAGTATCCTGTGTCCTATTCCAGGACAAGGTCTATCCGTGTACCAAGTTTCATGAACATCGGTTTTGCCATTTAGGCGTGAAGATGTAACAAACAAACAAACAAACTCACTTTCGCTTTTATAATATTAGTAAGGATTCATATGTACCACTATTATACATGAATTTAAACTAAATAAATCTAACTAAGGCAAGCTCAGCAAAATGAATATCAGAGCACAATAAAAAGCTAGTTAAAATCGCAATATTGCTCCAAACCATTGCCTATACCGGCTCCCGTTACGAGGGGTCGCCACCACCGATGGCTCCCACGAAAATTGCAATGTTATGGTTTAGAATCTCCAAGAAACAGCTAAACATAACTCACTCAGCTTAGTATCAATTTAACTGTTGTTTCTTGTAACATGTAAAACTGTTACCCTCTTATGATCCTTATCACACATACCGAGTAAAAGGGCGAGACAGTAAAATGTTGCTCGGCCGAGACAGTGGTGTTAGCGAGTTGTAAATATTATTATAAGCGCTCAGCCGAGCACTCGGCACTTTGTTTATACGTACCGAGTACTCGGCCGAGAGCACTGTCTCGCCAGTTTACTCGGTACGTGTGATCAAGACATAACAGAGCAGAACGGGGAACGCCTATTTTTTTTTTTTTTTTATATGATACTTATGCTTCGACTATCATTATCGAATTATATTTTTTGGATGAGTTCATCAAAAAGGTACCTACCAATTTTGCAGTACAGATAGTTTCATATCTTGAATAATACAAAAAGAACAGAAATAAAAAAAAATCACACTCCAAACCAGAAATTTCTTTGATTTTTAGGATTGCAGCAATCGGGCCTTTTTATTTTTATTTACGTTTTTAGGCCTTTTGGATTGTGCGATTGAAAATCCTTTTATCCTTTCCAAACTTTTTTCGGTTCTGCGTAAAAGTCGGTATAGTTCGATTTTTTCCATATGTCTATAAGAATGCTTCCTGAAAATATTTTTGGTGATTTTGTGAAGAATTTCTTTTTTATTCATAGCGTTTTAGGAAAGAAAAAAGTTTATTTATGACTGGCACAAACCACAGAATAAAGTAAAGATTGACTATTCATAGACACAAACTAACCAAAATAAAATAATAACATATAAATAAACCTGTGGTAGGCACGGGCTAAAAGGCTCATCTCAGCTTATGCTGCAATATTAAAAAATAACACACCGCTGGTCTTTGTCTTTATTCTGGCCGTTACTTTATTGAGAATTTAACATTCCCAGCAGTATAGTCGAGGTACCAAAGAATTATATTAGACAGCCAAGAGCCATTTTTCTATTGACTAGAAACCTAAAACCTACTCGTATCTCGCAAGTGTAATGGCAATTTATATATTCTCACTGCTTTTGTGAAGACAAGCACATTCAAGATATACAACATTATTTTTAGTTTATGCTGAACCTGAATATAGTTTGTTTTGAATCAATATCTGAATGGATTCCAACAGTTTTCACACCTTTTCTTATTTTTTCCTAAAAATATTTAATAAGGTCACAAGTTGGATACAACTAACACAGGTCACGGCAGGTCATAGCGGGCATTAGACGCCAGCAAACAGCTGGGTGCAAATGCAAAACAACCACTCAGTCGCCTGGAAAGTCCGGTGACTATGAATTTTTTCTGACATAACAAGCTTATAACTTTGTGATATTATGATACCATTATGAAATTTTGTACATAGATTTTATATATAAAAAAACTAGACACGTGTTGTGGGTTTCGCATATACAAAAACTAATGTAGAATAGCTGTAGCCGAAATACAGGTTCCTCCTAGTTCGGCTCCAGCTGCTATAACTTTTGTGTACATGTATTTTACTTTTTGAAACATTTGATTGTTAATATACACATTATGTACTTTTTTTGTGAAACAAATAAATATTATTATTATTATATTATTAATAATTTGCATTGAATTAAGCTTAGGGTGCTATCCACCTTAACACAGTTTTCTTTTTAATTTTAGTTGGCACCGCCATTATCCGACCAAAATTATTTATCAGACAATAGTTCATCCCTCACTTTCGTCCGTAAACTACAAAACATTATATTTTCGACCAACTGTCCGGTACAAGCAATCCCAATTACAATCAGTTGGCTAACATTAGTTTTCATCATTAGATCTAGACATTTCGATTGCCGCTGACACATTTCTCAGAGGATAACTTTGAAGATCTGCCATTGAAAGGGTTAGGTCCGAACCTCAATTACATCGGGTCCATTTTGTGTGAAGTTCCATGTTAGTCAGACATGTTGGTAATGAGAATTTGTGGTGGCGACGTACTGTCGCAAAGAAGAAGAACACAGAAGGTCGGCTGTATACGCGCAGGAGTGCATCTTCATTGTTTAAGCATTGCTTACCGGGATAGTTCCGTCAATTGATCGATTCTCGCATATTGACTGCTACTTGTCTTAAAAACCACAGTCAGAAGCATTTTTTACCTTTGAAAACACAAGTTTTACCAAGTAGTTTACGAAGGTTTGTAGAGGTATGATAGGCAGTCATTCCATGAAAAATAATGGCATTCAGCTTCATGCAGTTAGACTTGACTACATCAACATCATTTCAGCCGAAAGACTTCCACTGTTGGACATAGGCCTGCTCTAAGTATCGTTACAACGAGTGGCCTTATGCGTCTTTCATCGATCGCATTCTCACGACTCTCATCAGATCATCGGTCCACCTTATGGGAGGTATACCAACGCTTTGTTTTCCAGTACAGGTTCACCACTCTAGAAACTAACTACCAGATTGCACTCCACATTCTTAAAATTGGGAAAAGAATAGGCAGCAGGTGAAAGTTAGCTTCAACGGGTAAAAGAGATGTCACAGCAAAATCATATAACACGCCATATTATAAGTAGGCGCGCTGAATTGAAAAAACGTCACTGTAATATAAAATAGCTTTCTTGCCTTCAGCTAGACTGCGGAGGCGCGATAGCGTTACATTCTACAAAGCAGCGACCATCATTTGTCTGATTCCAAAAAATTCAGTAGAGTTGATGGAGGCTTTCTTCCTATTTCTGCGGTTTTAAAGTATCCTAACACGAAGGGGATAGCGGTGGTCCGTTTGCTTGCACACTCTAGCCTTCATAATCACCGATATTTTTAAATCCAGCGCCCCCTACTTATAATGCGGCGTGTTAAACAATATTGGTGCCATATAGATACGGTTTACTTACTTTGAGATCGCTGTTCATACGCGTCTGTATGTGCGTGCGTCTATGTTTGCTCGTTGTATAGAACCGGCCTTCTGTACCAACTAATATGTTCTGTGGTTCAGTTATATCTTCATGTTATTCGCTCGGAGGGTAGGCAAAGTTTGTAGCGACAATGGGCACAGATATTGTTAATGCAAAGCGAAGCGTGAAGCGTGGGTTACACAATAGACTCCACCAGAAGTTTTTAAACAGTGTTTGATTTTCTATGAAGTATTGTGGACAGGTTATGTATTGAAAATAGGGTAACCTACAATCTAAATATAAGAGAGACAAAATTACGTGATTTTATTTAATGATGATATTTAATCCTTGAAAACCTTAAAAGTCAGTTTTTACATAATTCTGGCGATCAATCCTCACTTTTCTCACTGAATTTGGTTTTAACCATCGACAAAAGTCGACAGATTTTCACCCCCGATTGCCAAGCAGAACTATAGCTAAGTAGATATCTAGGTTGTTTATTTATGTCCCATACATTCAAATTCTTTCCTAGCTGTGACCTTCTTTAAGATTTATAGCCTAACCCAACTTTTAAATTGCATTAAACCTCGTTTGTCACGCGACAATTTTAGACGTTTCTTTTTTCAAACATTCTTCGTTCGGAGGTATTCGGGGTTAATCGTGTCGTGTCGGCAATACATTCTCTTCTGCTGTATCTTATTGTAAAAGTTTTCATTGAAGGATTGAAGGACGTACTGGCGTACTGTCGTATAGCGTACTGTTGTATGGCGTATTGTTATTCAACGTAAAGCGGCCGAGTTCGTTGTCACGCTATTGTTTGAAGGTACCGAGCTGTCGAGTGGTGCAAAGGTTGAGAGGTGACGATTAATTGTTTAGACTGTATTATTTTTGAAAACTTTCAAGATTCGGGTGGAATCTTACAACTACATTTTGAAGTAAATTTCTTCAACCGAATGAGCTGAAATTTTGTGTACACGTTTAGTTTAGATGACAAAGCATCTATGATCATCTAAGATCTACCTGAGTAGATAAGCATGTAAATTAAAAAAAAATCTGATTGATTTTAATTTTTATCTCAGTAAATACGAGTAGGTACTCAAAACTCGTGACATGCTTTTAGATCATAAAATTGTGTAATGACGTTATAAGTATAGTAAAGTTTTAAAGAAAAAGTTTGTTTTATTCGTTTTAGTGCATTTTTTTTAAAGTAATTATTATTAATTTATTATATACTAGCTTTAGCCCGCGAGTACATATTTTAGCAATCAGACCAGTACTTTCAGAGATTAGCTCCTACAAACAGAGAAATAATAGTAATATTAGTATAGATAAGCCCTGGGTAGCCAGATAGCTAGATAGGTAGAGTATATATGGTATTGTATGTACACCTATGTTTATTTAGCTTTTATTAAAAGCACTCGTATTCCTATTCCCAGAGGTTTACATTAGCAAATCATTTCACGCTACAGAAACTGAAAAAGCAAAGTGCATATTTAATATATAGCTACCCGTACTACAGAGAAATTTATGCCACTGCAAATAGTCCTGAAATTACTCTTGTAAACAAACTTTGAAACTCCAGAATTATTTGTCGATTCTAGGAAATTTTCTCCACGCTTGAAATGGCACTAATTGGCTTTTAGAGCTGCCTGGTATATTTATATTTTCTATATCTATAATAATAAATAATTAGGTCATTATTTATTCAATACCGGGTTTTTACTTCGAAGAAATATTTGGAGAAATGTTATTTTTACAATATCCGTCTAGACTTTTTAGCGTTACTTACGACATCTATATTAATATTATAAAGAAGTAAAGTTTGTTTTTTTTTTGTTAGTACGAGGTAATCTCTGAAAGTACTGGTCCGAATGCTAAAATTTTTTCACCGATTGCAAGCGGCTTTATTCCTGAGTAACATAGGTTTGAATGCGGGAAAAGCCACTGGCAGAAGTTAGTGGTTAATAAAATAAAAAAAATTACTTCTACAATTTGATTATCACGTACAATTTTTATTCAGCATTTCGTTTTTTGTTTGGGTAAAATCTAAAAATCTATGACAAGGCCTGTCATACTGTGTGGATCACAATGTTGGGCTGTGAAAAAGACGGATGAAAAAAGATTGCATGTAGCGGAGATGAGAACGTTAAGATGGATGCACGCGTCATGCTCGTGAACAGGTGCCATCAGATGAGACTGGTCATCTCTTAGCTGCCAGTGGTTTAATTCAGTTTCTATCTTTAATTATAATTTTTAATTTTTATTTAATATCTACATTGTGCTCAATTAATAGATGCATCAAGAAATATGTAACCAAACATTATATGTAACACATAATATGATTTAAAAGAGTGTCCATGGAGTTTCTTGCACGTTCTTCTCCATAGAGACCTACGCTTTGGAACGTGCAATTTAGCTTCACTTTTCTTGGACTGACCGACATTTGACTATTCAAAAGTGCCTGCAAATGGTCTATTTGAAATAAATGCTTTGATTTTGATTTTGATGTGTGGTGTGCCGAGAATGGATAAAGTGAGAAATTAGTATATTAGGGGAAGTTTGATAGTGGCGTCAGTGACTGAAAAATGGAAAGGGAATCGTTTGTCTTGATATGATCATATAAAGAGGAGAGATTTCCAATTGCACCTTTAGGTTCCAGGGTCACAGTAACTCTTTCGAACAATCCAGCAGCCAGTTTCATTCGCTTTAGCTTTTATTTTGGGACACACTTCAAGTCATGTTATGCAACGAACTAAAGGAAACGAAAACTATTTGTACACGTACTTATCTATTACACAGAATATTTTTCTTTACAATTCTGGGCATTTTTAAACGGTGCTAATGTATACAACCTTTTTATGCTGGAAATTAAGTAACTAAATAGTTTCATTAGCTTTTGTACCTCTTTTTAAGTCAGTACGCGGACGAACAGAAATACGGAGTTGCACTACTGGTATAGATACCGGCACGGATCATGAGCGCTGGCTTCAAGTTGCGCAGAAGTCAAATATCGGGCCTATTTAGTGACATGGTATAAAGTGAGACGCGGGGGCGGGAAGCGTCAGTGATTGGTTCGCCGCGCCATCGGGTCATAGACATAACTCGTGATTCGTTCCCCGCGCTTGCTGCATGCTGCTTGCTGCATTTTTTAGTTTTTTTTTATCATTAGTCACTTTTTTGTATTCTAGGATCACGGTAACTAAGGCAATCCCTCAGGATAATTTTGTACTTGCACGAGGGCAACTTTTAGATTTTATCTGCTATTTCAGGGTTGGTTCCATAGAGAAAGTTTTTGATTTGACATGAATACTTTTATCCCTTCGAAACATTACTGTATATTCAAAAGTTATCCTGTATAATATGTAAAGGGTGAAAGTCGGATTTAAAGCTAGCAACAGCGTCTAAAATACTTAACTGGATTCAAATAAACTTCTCGGTATTTCATGAAACTACGAAAGGATAATAAATTAATGTTGAGAACACTTTCATTAAAAGTGAAAAAACAATAGTGTTTTGCTTTTCTTTATCGAATTGAATTTAAATAACTACTTAGCTTTTGCCCTCGGATTTACCCGCGCACATAAGATGGTCTATGTCACTCAAGGAATAACACAGTCTTCTATCGGTAAAAAAAAAATAACAATCGAAACAGTAAAATCAGATATTTACTGCAAACAAAAAAAAAAACCTTTAAAAAATCTAGCTTTACCTCTTTATAATATGAGTGTAGATAATGCAAATAATAGCACCATGGTATTGGGAGCTAGGTCCAAGCTACCGTCAAGAGAAAGGGACGTCCTAACTATAAGAGCCATATCCAGGAGTACGTACCACTTTCTGAATCAAAACCTTGATAGAGCCTCCTAAGGTGTTGGTCAAAGTTTGTGACTAATAAAGCCTTTGGTTACACGACTATCTGAAACATGGCGCATACCTTAAAATAAGACAAATAACAATATCAATTTAGGTGGGCACGCCACGATTATGGCGGTAAGTCCCCTCTTTGAGGCGTGGCTGGAAAGACCTCACGGCGTCCTTACCTTCCGCATGACGCAGGTCCTCACCGGACATGGCAAATTCGAGAGGTTCCTGCAACGGATCCAGGCGGAAGAGACGCCCGGGTGTCGCCACTGTGCGCAACGCCCGGAGGACACGGTCGAGCACACCGTCGAGGTGTGCCCTGCCTGGGCGGAGCATCGCCGTGCCCTCGTGGGGGCGATCGGCGGCGGAGACCTCTCGCGCCGGGCCCTGGTCGAAGCCATGGTCCGGAGCGAGGAGGAATGGCAGGCGGTCGCCTCCTTCTGCGAAGCAGTAATGCTTGCAAAGGAGGAGGCCGACCGCATCAGGCAACGGCGCCCTCGCCGCCGTCGCCGGGATTCCGATCCCGATTTCCGGCCACCGTAGACGCAGGCTCGCGGACGGCGAGCTATGGGTAGCTCGCTGTCCGATGGTCCGATAATGGACCGAGTCTAAGACGTCGACGGCGCGCACTGTTCCCGCGCGCCTCAAGGAGTTGTCAGCAGCAGAAGGGGCCCAGCTGGGTCGAAGCCTACTGGGGACAGGGTTGTCCGAAAGGGAGCTAGTGCCCCGGTATGACGGCTAGAAGGAACGACGCGGGGTTTTTAGTCAGTAAGAGTCTGACACTGTCTCCCGCTCCACCCAAGAGCGGGTTTCGTCAAAGATGTCGTCAAAAAAAAAAAAACAATTTTGGAGGTAGCACGTAAGTAGGATATGCGTCACATCCGCGCAAAACGGGTAGTGCTCAGCAAAATCCCGGGGCTCGTGTAATACAGAGCCACAGCGCTGATTTTCAACACCAGCCGTCGTCGATGGTGAGACGCTGATCGGCCCGCAAGGATTACATGTTAAAATATACTAGTCGTATATAGTAGTCGTAGCCACATTCAATTTTCATAACGAATACGATTTCAGAAATAACAATATGTTTTTTTATAAACGTATGTAGTTTACGTTATTATGCCTGACAGGTTGACAGCAATACAGACATGGTACAATATCTTAGATTACCTACGGTAAAATAAATTGCCTTCAGCATGATTTTTAGTACTGACATAAAGTTTTGACATATAATTTCTGTTCTTGTCTACAAGCTGTCAGATTTCATTTTGATTAAATAAGAATTTTGTTGAAAGATTAATTTATGAAAGAACTATGTAAGTATCACACAATGCCATCTAGTCCCAAACTAAGCAGAGTTTGTGTTGTACTATACAACTGAAAAACATAATTATATATTTCTAAATACATACTTATTACAGATAAATTGATAAATTACACCCAGACACAGAACAAATGACCGTGCTCATCATACAAACATTTATCCTGGATGGAAATCGAAACCACGACCTCCGGCATAGCAGTCAGGGCCACTAAACACTACACCTACAGGCCATTCAACAGAATATCTTTTGTTTGATATACATAGCAGAATATTTTTCATCATTGTCATTATTTTAGTCCATATACCTACGTCCATTGCTGGATATAGGTCTCCCACAAGTGTCACCACAGAAACGGATACTGTGCATTTAGCATCTATCAGATTCCCGTAACGTTCACTATAAAAAAATAGAAGGCCCGTTTTGACATTTGTATTTTATTTGTCTACCTAGCGGCTTGTCCGGTATAGTGTTACTGTCCCCGCACTCGGGCCTCATGAAAACGCCACCACAAAAAAAAACGCTTGAAGCGGCCACAAAAAAAAAACTAAAAGCGGCCGCAAAAACGGCTGAAGCGTGCGACACCTGTCTACGGTTTATCTACTCATGTAACCTGTCCTCTTGTGTCCGGTGAAGCTTGAAGCCTCTTCAAGCGTTTTTTTTTTTTGTGGCGGCACCACCGCACAAGAGCCACAAAAAGGCCGCCTCAAAATGAAGCTTGAAGCGGCGTTTTTTTGAAGCCCGTTACAGACAGTAACTTCTACTAAAATAGCTACTATTACACCAGAACCTCTAATTATTATTTTATTGTTTCTTTCAGCTTCGGGCCTTTTATTATTTAACAAGTCATTGTCTCTAGGTCATTGGTCCATATTATAAGAGTATTTCCAAGACACTTCCTGTAACTGCTGAAAAGATTCTGTGTTACTCATTGAGACACAATATCTAAATGGTTTTACTTTCATTAAACCATTATGTTCAGAGCATTAATTCGTCCCCGAGGGAATCCACTTTCACCTTTTTTCACATGACTATCCTTTTCTCGTCATGTCTTTAGGGACAGGGGGAAAGGACCTTCCGAATTCATCCTCAAGAGCGTAATCAATCTGTACCTTTCCCACGGGTGCTGGAGGCTGCCGGAAGGTCCGAATCTACCTAGCTCTAGCATATTCGGTCTTATAATGTTCTCACTGTTGGGAATCAGCCCTCCTCACGAGGAGAGAAAATGGGGTCGTAATCCACCACGAGTGCGGGTTGGGTCACGTGACTGGTAATTTATGTTTTACTTAAATGTTTTTTCAGCAACTACGTGGTTGATCATAGCTCATTTCTTCTTCTAGAGAGAAGGCCTGATCCTAGCACTCGGAAAATTATAAGGCTGATTATGTAATTTACAATATAAGTAAGCTGAAGAGTTTGTTTATATGGTTGAATGCACCGATTTAGGGAACTACTGCCCTCCTAGCCAAGTTTTATCGTTTCGCTTGCGTCGAACGCTTTGAGTTGACTTTGCCGCCAATTATTTTGTTCTGACAACGTGACTGAGCGTTGAGACGACGTCGTTCCCGTACATTTGAAGCTTTCTACTAGCGTTAACTATTGCAGATTAGCAACTTGTCTATGGGTACCGGTTCGAATCGGAAAACTTATTTTAATTTTGGGTTGTCCATTTCTTCAAAAAGCTTGCAGGTTATATATCGAACATAACGCTAGAGCCTATAAGAGCGGAGCAGCAAGCAGTGACGCGGGTTACAGCTAGTTTATTATATTTCCTTCAGCGTTTTGAAAGTAGACTTGTTCAACAAAATTACTTAAAACTACTTATCTTCATTGAATGTACCTCTTAAAATACAGGTATACCCTAGCTTAAGAGGTAGAGTATTACTCTTGTACAGAACTCACAATATTAGATGTATGTACTTATCAAACTGTAAGTCAAACTCTGTATGTTTTTGGGTAAATAAAGATTTATTATTATTATTATTATTATTATTATTATTATTATTATAATGCAAGTGAAGGTATAAAGGCGGATTTAATGCCTTAGGCATTCTCTAACCGTCAACCTAGGCTGGTAAAAAAATAAAAGTTCCGCAAGAGTGGTCCTAGTACCGATCCCTGCGGAACACCGCACGACATTTCTAGCCGTTAGATAACAAGGATTATAAAGTAATATCCACTCAAACCCCAAACGAACACCGGCTTCCGCATAGGTTATAGAACTGAAAATATTTTGATCAGAATAAGGAATAGAATCAATTAAACCACTATTTAATATAGGTTAGAAGAAAAGCTTAAACGATGATTCCAACGACGTCGGAGTACGCTTGCCTAGAAGTGAACAGCCTTGAAAGTGGAACTGTCCACCAGAATCAGAGAATATAATACTTTTCCCCCATTCAATAGGCAGTAACTACAAAATTCGGAGTTATCTCATTGGCCCTCGAATATTCTTCTTTACACGTAAATGTAGGCAACGTGACGGTGCATAGTAATTTGGCAAGCATTTGAATATTTAATATAAATGAATTTATTTAATGGGATGATATTTTTGCCTGAGTTGCAGTTTTGCGGATGTTCTATTATCATCATAAAAGTTTAGGGGATGGTTGGTTTTAGAGATACATAATATTACTGATAGGATCGTATTATTTGCGTGATCGAATCAGGAATGAGGATATCCGCAGAAGAAATAAGGTTACCGACATAGCACGAAGAATCGCCAAACTTAAGTGGCAATGGGCAGGGCACATTGCTCGCAGAACATATGGCCATTGGAACCGAAAGGTTCTGAAATGGCGACCACGTAGCGGAAGACGTAGCGTTGGAAGGCCTCCTACAAGGTAGACCGATGACCTGGTAAGGGTTGCGGGAATCCGATAGATGCGAGAAGCACAGGACGGTTCATTGTGTCGACACTTAGGGGAGGCCTATGTCCAACAGTGGACGTCTTTTGGCTGAAATGATGGTGATGATGAATATCACTGATGCAATTCATATTTTAATGTACATGTAGTACTATTTAAAACTAGCTT
Organism: Mythimna lalbum; assembly: GCA_949319445.1. Taxonomy (NCBI): domain Eukaryota; kingdom Metazoa; phylum Arthropoda; class Insecta; order Lepidoptera; family Noctuidae; genus Mythimna; species Mythimna lalbum. Next base: position 16,275,734 of record OX439358.1, on the reverse strand, counting down.
TTACTAGCAATTTACTCTCATCAAAGTAGCAAAAATATATCAACTAAGTACTCTAGGAATAAAGAGTATTCCGTATATTATTCCAGGACATGGACATTTTATCCAAATCAGTAAGTGAACCAATAACAACACACATACAAACATAATTTTTCTCCTCCTTTCTATATTAGTTTAATGTGATACGGAACTTGTATAACATGTAAAATATATTGTGTTCAAAACTATGTTAAAGACATTATTAATATGAAAATTGAGTTTATCCACTTGAATAGCAACTATTATATAACCTTAGTTTCAGTATATATGCAAAACCTGGAACACGTGTCTAGTATTTTTATGTAAAGAATCTATGTACAAAACTTAATTAATGTAACATGAAAAATCACAAAGTGCTAAGGTTATAATAAGCTTCTTATGTCAGCAAAAATACATAATTACCGGCCTATCCAGTTGAACAAGGGGTTGTTTTGCACTTGCACCCAGCTGTTTGCTGACACCTAATGACCACTATGACTTGCCGTGACCTGTGTTATATTTACCTCCTGTCGGTGGTATCCAACTTGTGACCTTTTTAGATATTTTTGGGAAAAAGTATGTATAACATGGTGTAAAAAAAAACTTTTTACAAAAAAAATATAACCGACTTCAATGATAAAAAACACTGAAAAGTATCAAATAACTTTAATTTTGGAAGTCGGTGTTTCTATAATAGTTTAGTCTCTTCGTTATTTAACACCGACTTCCAAAATTAAAGTTATTTGATACTTTTCAGTGTTTTTTATCATTGAAGTCGGTTATATTTTTTTTGTAAAAAGTTTTTTTTATTTCACACTTTTTAGTTATGGTACCACCACTAAAAAGTACCCCTCAGTCAAACTTAAATACCTTATAGTCAGAGCGCATCTCATAACGGTTCTAATAATCCCAAACACGGTTAGATTACATTAATTTACCTTTCGGCTTCATCATCAGATCAGTTCGATATATCCTCTCCCCCTCTTCTTTCAAACAGTCATTAGACTAGATGCTGGAGAGGGAAAGGATATATCGAACTGATCTGATGATGAAGCCGAAAGGTAAATCTTTCAATCAGTCATTAGAATAGATGCTGATAATCCCGGCTGTAGCATCAGGCCAGATTTATGTCAACATTGCAATGAGCTTAAAATTTAGTCCTGTTTAAAATGAGCCCAAACACGACTACGGTGCTGTAATTTCAAGGTTTGTACTTTTCCTGATGCTCCTGGCTTCAGCATCAGGTCTCTATGTACTTCGGTGTTCTTTATTAGCAGTACGTTTATCCACACATCGAGCCGTTTTCGATATATCTGCTGTTTGTTGTCGAGGACTTAGGTACTCTGCAGACTATCCTGACTGCAGCATCAGGTCATGACTTGATGATCATGAGACCAAATGTGGCAAATGCCCTATCAAACATCAAAACAATTTACTAAAACAGTCCTTGCCTGTTCGAGTAACTTCTTACTGTTAAGGAGTTGTACCTTCCATCATCTGCCCAGCTACCTGAGATGGTAACAACCATACGCAAATACACAAGATACTTCATAAAATATGCGAAAATCAATAAGTGAGCCTATAAAATTTGAAGGTTGCCCTCGATTTCTCCAAGATCCCATCATTAGATCCTAATTTGGTGATAATGGGACCACCTCAGAACTATCTACTTTCGAACAAAAAAAGAATTTTGAAAATCCGTCAACATTTGGGGGAGTATTCGACAAAAACATACAAACAGCCGAACGTAGTACCTCCTCCTTTTTGGGAAGTCGGTAAAAACTATTGGAATCCCTTCTAGTTACTGATTCTGAATAAACTATTTAGATTTCGAATAAACTAAAAGTAATAATGTATATAAACCTCGAGTAGGTTCCTAATAACGATTTCCTTCTAGGAAATCGGCAAGTAATCATGAAACAAAATCATAAGATCTACAAAAAAACAGCGTATTTCTTCGACATTTCAATCTAATAGTCTCTGATCTATAATAAAGAGTCCCGTACAAACATGATTGAGCATGACAGTATACATTCTTCGAGTTTTTATCAAAGCCTTCCATTTTTTATTCAGAGCTAATTTCCTGTGAAATAAATCTCTGCCTGACCTATTTTTCGAATAATTATTCGACGATCATTCTGTGATTGTTTCTTCGGATACTGTTTGACTGGAAAATTTATGATAAATTGGTTTGATATAATGATTTAGAAAATTGTTAGTATCAATTGCATATTGGGAAATTTTATGAAAGTGTTAAAATTATAATCAACAAATAACTAAAATAATAATCATCTTAATTGATATAAATGTCTACAAACTGAAAATAATAGTAGGTATGTACAAACGTGTATAATAATTATTCACTGGGCATAAAAAAATCATCCACGTCACCGTCAATGGAACCTGAACCCAGAACGCTAGCAGTAATGCCTCCTTGGATGGTAATACCCTCAGTATTACAAAATATGGTAGAGTAGATTTGTGTAGGGTAGAGTTGGATAGAGTAGGATAGAGTAGTCAGTAGAGCAAAGCCGCGGGCAAAAGCTAATTATAGATAAATTACCCTCAGACACAACAAAAATGATCGTGGATCAAACCCAAAAAACTGTAGAACTGGAATAATATTATGTAGTAAATTCGTACATTACTGTCGTTTGATCGTCAATAAAGGAGTTTTCCTTTTTGTTACTGGCCTATTGGTCTAGTGGCCCTGACTGCTATGCTGGAACGTTCCAGCTAATATTATTCCAGTTCTACTGTTTACGATTCAAGGCATCTAGTCAAACTGTGATTTTTGTTTTTAAATTCATCATCATCATCATCATATCAGCCGAAAGATGTCCACTGCTGGACATAGGCCTCCCCCAAGCGTCGCCACAACGACCGGTTCTGTGCGTCACGCATCCATCGGATTCCCGCGAGCCTGACCAGATCGTCGGTCCACCTTGTTGGAGGCCTTCCAACGCTGCGTCTTCCGGTACGTGGTCGCCACTCCAGAACCTTTCATCCCCATCAACCATCTGTTCTGCGTACAATGTGCCCTGCCAATTGCCACTTAAGTTTGGCGACTCTTCGAGCTACGTCGGCAACCTTGGTTCTCCTGCGGATATCTTCATTTCTGATGCGATCACGCAGGGAAACTCCGAGCATAGCCCTTTCCATCGCCCTTTGGGTGACTTTGAGTCTTCTTATAAGGCCCATTGTAAGCGACCACGTTTCGGAGCCATAAGTCATCACTGGCAACACGCACTGGTCATAGACTTTCGTCTTGAGACACTGTGGTATATTAGACGAGAAGACACCGTGCAACTTCCCAAACGCTGCCCAGCCGAGTCGGATTCGACGATTGACCTCTTTCTAGAAGTTAGACCTACCCAACTGGACCGTCTGTCTGTTTTTAAATTAATGAAGTAAATTAGATAAATATATATATTTTATTGTACGCCAAAAATAAAAATTACATTAGGAACTTAAAATTAATAGGATGTCACAATCGCCCATTGTGTCTTATCGCTAAAAGCGATTTTTTAACAACAGCCTGTCGATGGATTTGAGAGAGAAGGAGAAAAAAATACACATGTAGTTCGTGGTGTACTCATCATCATCATTTCAGCCGAAAGATGTCCACAGTGGACATATGCCTCCCCTAAGTGTCGCCACAATGAACGGTCGTCATCGTGGTGTACTATTTAATTTACATATATTTTTTATAAATATTTAGGTAAAGGATCCCTTTAATAATTCCATTCAACATTAACTGCATTCAATCACAAAAGACAAATCAATCAATTCATCAACCTACCAATGAGCCCGGCAGCTCATCTCACACAAGGATTCAATAAGACATTATCTAACGTAAACGCGACGTAAATGGAACGTGAACGGGGCGTAATCGGGACGTATCCCGCACAGGGGTGTATTATAGTCTGCAAATTGAAATCTCTAAGCGACTCAGTCCCATAGGCCGCTCTAATCTTCTAAATAATAGCGTTTGAAACAATAAACCGAGATTTGGGTTGTCATTTTGCTCAAAATTACGCGCGCCATTCGCGGAGCTAAAGGATTTAGACAATAATTTTATTTTGTTCGCGCACAATTTTTGTAGTAGGCCAAATATTTTTGTCTTGTCCGTGGTTTGTAGGTTCCTTAGAGTAAACTACTTGTATATCTTTCTTTATACACCACTAATTTTCCATTAGTACAAATACTTTAAGGGCTTATTATAAAAGTTCTTGTTATTATTTAAATTAATTCTCAATAAATAATATTCAAAAACAGCAAAGTTATTCGCTTTTTTTTATATCCCAAAATATCACTCAATTTGTGGAAATATTGTACAGGCTATTGGTTTGAATGAATAATTACAATTACGATTACAATTTAAGCGTCTTCAAGGCTAGAGTGAATAGGCTCTTAATAAACTAGTGCGCCTCACCATCAACGATTGCATCACTGCTTACCATCAGGTGGGATCGCAGTCAAGAACTAATTTATATCAGATAAAAAAATGAATGGTGATCAAAATGGAAAAACACGTACAGTGTTTTAGTAGTATTTTTTTGCAGCAATTGCTATGAATGATTGATTCAATTATGAATTTACTGATTATGACAAATCGTGAAAATACAAGTAAATCCGGTAGGTGGCACTGTAATCGGGTTCTCAATTTTTTTGACGAAAAGTCCAGGTTTTGGACAGGACAACGTGTGTCATGACCGCTAGTTTGTTTCTATATAAAAATGCATGCGAGACACACAGGACCGTTCGTTGTAGCACCTATGTCCAACCACTCGTCTTAGGCTGATTTCAGGTTGCCGAAATGTTCGGCCTCATATTGTTCCCACTGCTAGGACTCAGGCCTCCTCTCTAGGAGAGGGAATGGGCTGTAATCCACCACGCGGGCCCAGTGCAGGTTGGTGGATGTCACACGTCTTCGTATTTCGTTCTAGGATTATGACTATGGCACTGGAACTCAAAAAAATATCTAAAGAAACACAGATTTTATTGCCTTCTAGAGCGTGAAATATAACTTATTGATTTTCACTCTCAAAAAAGACTGATTTCTACACCAATATTATAAAGAGGTAAAGTTTATTTTTTTTGTTTATAGGAAGTAATCTCCATTAGTACCTAATAGTCCGATTGCGATAATTTTTTTTACCAATAGAAAGATTATTGAGTGGCTTAAGCTATATTTTATGCATGGGGGCGAAGCCGCGGGCGAAAGAAAGAAAAACAGTTTATTTACGCGAAAAAAGATGAAATCTTAAAACTAGCTAACAAACCACAAAAGCTAGTATTTAATATTGAGAGCTAAATTTCTAAGATAAATTGAAGCAAAATCATTTGAATTTCTTTAAATTTCTCCTGCTCTGAAAGTCTCAAAAGTACAAAACCACTTCTAGCATCGCTATATTGGATTAGTTTAGCACACACTATGGAAATGCATGACTTGATGAAAAGATCCCTGGAGGGATTCCGGATATAGAAATTGGAAATGCACTGGCAAATTCGAACGTGCCGTACGTGTGAACGTAGCCACTCTAGATTTCGGGTTATATCGAAATACCCGGCTACACTCGCGGGAATTATCCGGAACAGCGACAACGGATAGATATCTCTTAAATCTACTGGGTATTTAATATAATTAGTTTTACTTCAGGCTAAAATCATGATATTAATAGGTCTCTATATCACGAATTAGATTTGTAATTATTTAATGTCACTTCTTCTCAAAGTCACCCAAAGGACAATGGAAAGGGCTGTGCTCGAAGTTTCCTTGCGTGATCACATCAGAAATGAAGATATCCGCAGGAGAACCAAGGTTGCCGACATAGCTCGAAGAATCGCCACACTTAAGTGGCAATGGGCAGGGCACACGGCACGCAGAACAGATGGTCGATGGGGATGAAAGGTTCTGGAGTTGCGAACACGTACCGGAAGACGCAGCGCTCAAAGGCCTCCAACAAGGTGGACCGATTGACCTGGTCAGGGTCCCGGGAATCCGATGGATGCGTGACGCACAGGACCGGTCGTTGTGGTGACGCTTTTTTTTTTCTGTCGACGGGGTTAATCATCATTGACAAAACCTACTCTTGGGTGGTGCGGGAGATAGTGTCAGACTCTTACTGACTAAAAACCCCGCGCCGTTCCTTCTTGCCTTCATACCGGGGCTCTAGTTTCCTTTCGGATAACCCCGACTCCGGTAGGCTTCGACCCAGATGGGCCCCTCCTGTTGCTGACAAGTTGTGGTGACGCTTGGGGGAGCCAAGCGTCACCTTGATGCCTATGTCCAACAGTGAACGTCTTTCGGTTGAAATGATGATGACGAATGTCAGTTTATTTAGTTCTATATTTTTTTGTACTATATACAGTTTATCAGTTGTATCTATCACGATGACGATGCAATTATTAAAAGTATAGGCTATCATTTTGATATGTTGTCATAATCGGATAAAAAAATCGATCTGAACTTATATGTGTTAAAATCACACCCTTCATCAAGGTAAAACTTGTCTCATAAAATTTTAATCGTTCGGGTAAAATCGCCCGACTCGAGTTGACCAAACCTTTTCTTACCGTGAGAAGTTATCTAATGAGTTCTCTCACTCTAGGGTGAAGCAAGAAAGCACGATAGACTTTTTCTGACTAAAACCTCACCTACGTTCCTTCAGTTGCCTTTGCCTTCTAAGACCACGAGTATCCCTTTCATACTTTTTCCCATGGCCTTAACAGGCATTGGCCCTGTTGGGCCCCTACGATTTGCTAGCATTTCTTTGAGACGGACTTAAGCTCGGTTTTTATAGGACGAGCGGACGGCGACCAACCCATAGCTCGTCGTCCGCAAATCCGCACCTACTGTGGCTATTGATGTACGAATCTCGACGCCCGGGGCGTTTTTTGAGCCGACCTAAGCTGCACGAGCGGTACATAGCCGAACGTGACGGCTCCTTCAGAATCTTATTCAACAACTACAAAATAAAGTGATCCGAACGCCTAAATATGTTTTAACTTCAAAAGAAAGAAAAAAAGAAAGAAAACATTTATTTGAGACTTGCACAGAATTAAACCACGATAAAATAAAAAGTAACTACTTGATCTATAAATACTTAATTTAAAATAAAAAAACCTGTGCAAGGGCAAAAATACACTTCAAAAACTCGATTTGTAATTCTACGCGTAACCTTATAATTTATAACCTGTTTATATACTGTTTAAAAATACACGCTGCTACACAACCCTTTTTAGTAGTGAGGTAAATATTTGCCCAACTGTCAACATACCTGTCACAGCACAGACTTGACAGTCAAAATGGCGGTTATAACACTTTTGACGTCCACTTCACTATTATTATGTTTACGTTGGTTAAAGTTTACGCTGGCCCCAATATGTCGAACTTAAATATTAATGCTGGACAAAGTCATTAAGGGGAATCGATTAATTTCGCGATGAGTTATGATAGTACGGTTAATTGGATCGGGGGCGCGTTGACAGGTGGCCGCCATTTTTCTTTTGTCGAGTTTGACGTTTATTTAAATAATATCTTCACTAAGGTGAATCAAGGGTGTCAGGCAATGATTCTTTTATACAGACATAGATAGTATGACGAATACTCTTCTGCTTAATGGTGTATGTTATTTTATGGCAAAAAAATATATATATATTTTCGGCGGTGACATCTCGTGCCTAGCCCTGATACGGGCCAAGGTGCAATGCGAGGAGGAATATGAAACAGCGTTGCCTTCTTCTGCGACGAAGTAATGCTAGTGAAAAAGACGGCCACATGTAAAAAAAAAGTTTTTCAGCAGTTCAGATGACAAAAAGCAAGCATGTACTAATTAAAAACAAAATATACAAACTGTATAAAAAATATACACATTTAAATTGGACCACTTTGCAAATATACTAAAAGAAAAGAGAATCGCCAAAATCGGTTAACACTTTGAAAAGACTATTGCTGAACAAGATACAAATAAAAAAGGCTAGAGAGCTCCAAAGAAAAATAAGACTTAAGTCCTATTGTATAAAAACTGTATAAAAATGATGGCCGTTTTATCCTTTATTAGCATCAAATGACCATTTATTTAGGCACGTTTTTACTCTTGACCAGTGAACTAGAAACTAGGGTCTGATATTTGTACAGGGTCTGACATTGAAGTGGGTTAGGAACAATAAGTACCATCCATTTGGCATTATCCACAAAACCCTATTTTGTGTCAAAGAATTCGAGGGGATGGAATTAGCTGCTTTTGTAATTATCGGAATATTTGGATGAGTAATTTATTTTTATTACTCTATTTTCCGTTACAAAATTTTTGTGATTCTTTGTCTATCTTTGGTTCTCCTGCCAGTTTGGGAAACTTCGAGCATAGCCCAGGTTAGCTGGCCACATTGTTCGCAGAACAAGTAGTCAATGGGGCCTAAAGATTCTGAAGTGGCGGTCACGTACCTACCGAAAGATGCAGTGTTGGAAAACCTTCCATAAGGTAGACCGATGACCTGCTGAAGGACGTGGGAATTTAATGTTTGCGAGACGTATAGAACCGGTCGTTATGGCTTCACTTGGAGGAGTCCATGAGTGGATGTCTTTTGGCTGAAATGATGATGATGTTGATTCTATTAACGCTTACTGAATTCGATCTTCGAATAGGTCATCATCATCTGAACACACTAGTACTGTAACTCCTCAATCCTCAAAAAGCATGTTAAGTGGTTGATCCCTTTGCAGACATTTGACAGTCATTACGAATCGTCAAAAAAAAGCCAGTAAATCTGACACCAGCCTTACCAACGCGTATTGGGCTACCCAATTTGGGTTCGCATGTTGTGTAGACCACGGAAGGTTAGAATCTGCGAAAAGATACATATAGGGCTATATTTCACTGAGTCACCATGGCGGAGTCGCCGCTACCAACGAAATGTGTACAGGCTTATAAAGAGTTACTCACCTAGTGTCCGTTTGGTAGCTCGGACGTGTGGCGACTCTGGTGTCCCGGTGAAATATAGCCGTTACACTGTGTATACACGTGTTTTCAGTGGGTGGAGAAAAGTGTTATGCCACAATTTGCCGCTGGGTTCGGGCGAGTTTCAAAACATAATAAATCAATTACGCTTCTATTCTCTAAATTCTTAGGCACAAGTCTATACCTCTATATTACCGAAACAGCTTCGTGAAATAAGTCAATTCCAGCCGACTGTCTTAAACAGGTCTTAATGAAGAAGGATACCGAAAGTCACTACGAGGCAGCAAAAATTGAGTGCGATGGACCGATCAAAACTTGCCTAATTAAGGCATCTACAGATAAGTCGGAAGCTAAAATTTGACAACGTATCTTCATATTTTTTTTATGGATTAGAACAATTTCTCATCTTCGGTGAACTGCCATATTTTCGCGTTGGTCCGACGTGCGCGTTGCTCAATTTCTGTAAAGTCTCCTCTTTGGTTTAAGGGTAAACATCGGCACGAAAAATGGCTAGGTAGCTGGACGGCACGGTTGGCGCAGTGGTTGAGACTGCTACGCTACGTGTCGCGACTTCGATTCCTGCACGAAGCAAATTTTTGTATAGCCTACAGGTAGGTGTTCTTGGTCTGGGGGACTTGTGTATTGTGAGTTTACATGTTTGTGAACTCACTCACAATACAGGAATAATGTGTAGTGTGGGGTAAAGACCCATTCCCTTTCCTAGAGAGGAGGCTTAACTCCCAGCAGTGGGAATATTAAAAAGATGATGTGGGGTTATGTATTAAAAAAACACATAAAACGCTCTGGGTGGAGTGAAAGAGTGTCAGAGTTTTACTGACTAAAACCTACCTGTTTATTCAGTTGCCCTTTTCATTTCAAGGTCACGGTAACTCTTTCAAACAATCACCCAGCCCTAACGTAAAGGCATCCATTCTTGAGGAATTGGGGGTAATGGAACGCATGTCTACACTGGTGCGCAGTCGTATTTTTAAATACTTTGGCCATATTTGTCGACGTGGAGGTGACTGCATCGAACGCGTTGTTATACAAGGAAAGGTAGATGGAACGAGGCCGCGTGGCAGATCGCCGATGCGCTGGACTGACCAAATAAAAAGGGCTGTTGGCGGCCCGTTGAACGAGTGTGCCCGGATGACTGCCAGCAGGCAAAAGTGGCGAGAAATCGTGCGGCGTTCCCTGACGGCTTCCGGAGAGCTACCTTCGTGATAACCACGACCACTCTGGCAAGAGTGAAACGACCAAGAAGAAGAACGTAAAGGCTTCCTCTAAATTGAGCAACAGCAAATAACCAAAACTTTCTTAATACAACATTGATGTCGAAGTGACAACAACGCAACGTTTACTCAACAAATATTACACTTCCATGAATTCCCGAGCACGGTGTTCCGGTGAAAATGCAAATATTGGAGAGCAAGTATCGGGGTTCGATGCAAACTAGATTTTGTTATATTTGCCTTGCCGCTCGAATGTTTGAACTGGGAAATTCGTACGGCATACTCGCATTACAATTATTACAGATACAGAAGGCCGGTTTGGTAGTTATTTTTTGGGTGGAAAAAGATCAGATAATTCTACTTTTGGTCAGATTTTAACTGACTAGAACTCGCGTCGTGTTCTTTCAGTCCCCTTAACATTTCAGGGCCATTGTCCGAAATAGGCCTCCTCCAAGTGTCGCCATAAGGACCGGTCCTGTGTGTCTCGCATTCTTTGAAAGATGCAGCATTGAAAGAACTCCCACAAGATGGGCTGATGAATTTGATACCTAGGTCAGGTCGTAAAAATCTAACACATTTTCTAGCTCCACCCAAAGCAGTATTTTAATATTGCCGCTGCTGAGGCTCAGGTCACGTTTTTAAGAGAACGAATAAGCCGTAATCCACCACGCGGGCCGAGTGCGGGTTAGTGAATGTCACATGTCTTCGAATTTTAGCACCTAGAACATCCCAGCCGGGTTCCTCACGATATTTTTTTTACCGTTTTGACAACAGTGGTGATGAAACAAATTACACAAAGTAATGCGCCTGGTTAATTTGAACCTGCAACCGACAAGGACCTCGAGGACTTTACCACTCGGCTACCACTGCTCTGAGCAGAAGTACTTATTTGATGATTTCTCAAGATCAAAAAACAGTATTGTGACATTACATAAACATCAGAGAATCGATGTCGCTACTTCAGTCATCGGTAATTGCTATATTGTTAGCATTGTTGTTCGATTTTTATTTTAACAAGTGCCAGACGCGAAAATGCTTACGTATTTGCTGTATTCGCTCTGTATCTATATGCGTGTTTTCCGCGTATGCTCTCTTTACAAGGAGCCGAGCTTCTGTAACAAATACTAGCTTTTGTCAGTGGCTTCGGCCAAATATATGTGGAAAATGTATCTAAGCATATGTTACTCAACGATAAAACAGCATTTTACTGGTGAGAGAATTTTTAAAATCGATTCAGGTGTCTTTGTTTGTTCAAAGACGGATGGATTGTGTGAGGAGTGGTATGAAAGAAAAGAAAGTTAGTGATAGTGTGACGAGTGACAGTACAGAATGTAAGAAAAAAACGCGTTGTGCCGAGCCGAAGAGGATAAGGGCAGTGTAGCGGCACATACTTACGAAACTCATACTATCAGCGGAGCGCACGCAGCCGTTCGCCACCGCGCGCCCGCGCATACTGAGCTACCGAGGTGAAAGGAATGCGGTCGGTCAGCTGTATCTTCACGCTCCTATAATGTAGGGAGCGCGGCACATCCTACCTACATAGCCGAATTGTGTTAGTCTTAAGTTTTTGTATGTACCTTATTTATTTTAATATATTTTGACCTGTACTGTATATAAGTAGCTTTCCACAATTAAATGACACAGATCTTTATTCGCCTTCTTATTCGCAACAAGCTCCCCTAAAGTGGTGACCCCGCGTTTGAAATGTCTCAAACCGAAGCAGACAAGACTACGCCAGAAGACGTCGACGCCATTAGCGTCCAGTCGCGCATACCCAAGTTCTGGAGTAACAGACCTAAACTATGGTTCGCCCAATTTGAGGTCATTATCTTCAACCAGAAGCTCGGCGATGAAAGCAAGTTCGCACTCCTTGTGGCTCAGCTGGAGATCAAGGACATCGACCAGATCAGCGATATCATTTTATCACCGGCCAACTCCGGCCGTTATGACGCTGCAAAAAGAAGACTATTGGAGGTATATGAAGATAGCGAGAGTATTCAGCTACAAAAACTGCTAAATGAAATGGAGCTCGGCGATCAGCGACCATCACAGTTGCTTCGCCGAATGAGGAACCTCGCAGGGACAAAGATGCCAGACGACACCCTGAAAATGTTGTGGCAAGCACACCTACCCGCTTCTACCCGCACAGTGTTGGCAGTGAGCGATGAATCCAAGCTTGACTCGTTGGCCGCCATGGCAGACAGGATGCAAGAACAGCTGAAAGAGGTAAACGCCGTGTGTTCCTGCCAGTGTCAACCTACCACGTCAAAAGCTGCAGCTACAGCGTCGCCAACCGAAATAGCGGCAGTATCTGCACCCGCAGAACACAAACTGTACAGCATGATAGAAGCCCTGGCCAAGGAAGTCGCAGCGCTGAAAACAAATCGACCTCACAAATTTCAACGCCGATACCACAGTCACAGAAGCCGTTCCCGCTCAAAATCCCGAGACAGAAGCAACGCCGTGTGCTATTTCCATAAGAAATTCGGCAAGGCAGCATACCGATGCAGAAGCCCGTGCAGTTTTAAAGTAAAGGAAAATGAGAAGTCGGAAAACTAAGGAAGACTAAAGCCGCGGCGGTGGCCGAAGTCGACGATTTATCCACATACCGCCTATTTGTACACGACAAATCAACCGGAAAAAAATTCCTAATCGACACAGGCGCAAATGTTTCCGTTTTACCCGCCACCGCACGAGAGAAACAGCGGACACCAACCAACTACTTGTACGCAGCAAATGGTTCAAAAATACCCGCATACGGCGAGCGAACCATTGTTCTCAACATCGGAATGCGACGCGCCTACAGTTGGCGATTCATGGTCGCAACAGTCAGTAGACCGATAATAGGCGCTGACTTTTTGCATCACCACGCACTTATGGTGGATCTCCATGGACGACGGTTGGTGGATAAAAGAACCAATTTATCGGTACGAGGTTTCCTTACACCCACAACCGAAGGAAGCATCCGAACCATCGACGACAAGCTTCCCTACCACGACCTGTTGGCCACGTTCCCAGACATCACGAGACCAAACCTAAACCAACTGGGAAATAGTGAAGTCGAACACTACATAGAAACCACCGGCCCGCCAATTTACACAAATGCGAGACCACTACCGCCGCATAAATATAACGCCGCAAAACAAGAGTTTCAAAACATGATGAAACAAGGAATTTGTCGACCCTCGAAAAGCCCATGGGCTAGTCCATTACACATGGTTTTAAAAAAGGATGGTACCTACAGATCCTGCGGCGATTACCGTAGACTCAACGCAGTAACCACACCCGATCGATACCCGGTACCACGACTGCATGACTTCACACATAACCTGCAAGGCAAGAACATCTTCTCAAAAATTGACCTGCAGAAGGCCTACTACCAGATTAAAAACAGAGAAGAAGACGTGAAGAAGACAGCCGTGATTACACCCTTTGGTTTGTACGAGTTCACCAGAATGTGTTTCGGTTTGAAGAATGCAGGCCAAACATTCCAACGTCATATTGACAACGTGCTTCGCGGACTACCCGTTTTCCCATTCGTCGATGACATTCTTATAGCTTCTGAGAACCAAGAAGTACACAGAAGCGAGCTTCAAGAAGTGTTCAAGCGACTCAACGACAACGGTTTAAAAATAAACGTCGCTAAGTGTATCTTTGGCCAGTCAAAACTCGATTTCCTAGGATACACAATAAGTCCAGAAGGCATTACACCGACAGAAGAAAAGGTACAAGTGATCCAGTCCTACCCGCTACCAAAAACGATGGTTATATCATATGGTTATATTGAATTTTTTTCCGGTTGATTTGTCGTGTACAAATAGGCGGTATGTGGATAAATCGTCGACTTCGGCCACCGCCGCGGCTTTAGTCTTCCTTAGTTTTCCGACTTCTCATTTTCCTTTACTTTAAAACTGCACGGGCTTCTGCATCGGTATGCTGCCTTGCCGAATTTCTTATGGAAATAGCACACGGCGTTGCTTCTGTCTCGGGATTTTGAGCGGGAACGGCTTCTGTGACTGTGGTATCGGCGTTGAAATTTGTGAGGTCGATTTGTTTTCAGCGCTGCGACTTCCTTGGCCAGGGCTTCTATCATGCTGTACAGTTTGTGTTCTGCAGGTGCAGATACTGCCGCTATTTCGGTTGGCGACGCTGTAGCTGCAGCTTTTGACGTGGTAGGTTGACACTGGCAGGAACACACGGCGTTTACCTCTTTCAGCTGTTCTTGCATCCTGTCTGCCATGGCGGCCAACGAGTCAAGCTTGGATTCATCGCTCACTGCCAACACTGTGCGGGTAGAAGCGGGTAGGTGTGCTTGCCACAACATTTTCAGGGTGTCGTCTGGCATCTTTGTCCCTGCGAGGTTCCTCATTCGGCGAAGCAACTGTGATGGTCGCTGATCGCCGAGCTCCATTTCATTTAGCAGTTTTTGTAGCTGAATACTCTCGCTATCTTCATATACCTCCAATAGTCTTCTTTTTGCAGCGTCATAACGGCCGGAGTTGGCCGGTGATAAAATGATATCGCTGATCTGGTCGATGTCCTTGATCTCCAGCTGAGCCACAAGGAGTGCGAACTTGCTTTCATCGCCGAGCTTCTGGTTGAAGATAATGACCTCAAATTGGGCGAACCATAGTTTAGGTCTGTTACTCCAGAACTTGGGTATGCGCGACTGGACGCTAATGGCGTCGACGTCTTCTGGCGTAGTCTTGTCTGCTTCGGTTTGAGACATTTCAAACGCGGGTGAAGAAGAAGAAGTTTTTAGTTATTCCAATTGTTTAAATATTTATTACAAACAAAAATACAAATCTGACGCCCTGCTTCGATATTCCGAGAGTGTTTAGAAACATAGCTGACTTTCTTTACTCTGACGCCACTTCGTTGGCATCGCGTTAAAACGAGACGTGTTCGGTGGAGCGCTGTATTCTAATTAACAAGAAAGTACTGATTGTAATTCTGTTAATATATTTTTTTAAACAATAATAATCGTGCATCGTTATTTATCCTCTTTTAGTCCGCCTCACCAGCCTACTCAAGATAGTTTGGCAGCTGCAATGAACTCAAAATTAACTGATAATGGCCAAGTTCCCTTAAATCATTCCTCTTAATCTGTCCTTTCTCGAAGTGTTTCGTCGTTTTTTTGAACCCTCATCCACTGAATCCTCATTCTCCTCATTGAAGCCATACATTTTCTACTGATATGTAGAATTTGTGAAGTTAGGGTCGGTAGAGTTAGGCTGTGTAGATTCAGAAGCTTGACTCTACATGAGATCTGATATCTTTTTCACAGGGCAAACCTTATTACCCTGAGTTTGTTTCGGTGTTTCTTCTCAGCTAGGAAACACCGGCCGCATCTAGCTTAAACAGACGAAAAAGAAATTGACATGTAAAAGTGTTTTTAAACCTATTTGCAAAAATAAATATCATTTATCATCATCATTTATCATTTAAGTATCATCATTTATGTGGTCGTCCTGGCAACATTTTACATGAAATGTTTTTGGTGGGATAGCATTAGATTTAGATGTTCTGCAACACACGGCAATAACTGAAAATTGATAATCCGATAAATATTGTATGTTCATTGGCGTGTTAGGTTAATAAACGAAATTGGGAGAGTTAATAACAGGCTGTGCAGAACGCGGTTCAAATTACAGGGAGAGATAATTGAAAAACTGGCATTTGGTATTTTGATTCGTGAACCAAATTATTCGATTGATAGGTTGCAACAGCCTTTCAGATACCGTCAATTAGAGACACAATAGTAAGACAATAGTTGCGCGGCCACCGGTGGTCGCTTGGGGATTCATGAATTAAAGGTTTAGTTTTGGTAAATTAATTATGTTTTGTAAAATGTCATCCCTACTAATATTATAAATGCAAAAGTAACTCTGTCTGTCTGTCTGTAACGCTTTCACGCAAAAACTACTGAACGGATTTAGATCAAATTTGGTAGGTAGGTAGAAGAGACACTGGAATAACACATAGGCTACCTATAATTCCACTGCTGAGCATGGGTCTCTGCCCGCGCGATATAAACTGTAGTCCACGCGGGCGAAGCCGTGGGCGGAAAGCTAGTCTTATAATAAAAGTGTTTTTTTTATGATGTTAGTAATACCGTCCTGCAAGGTTTTTAGTGTTTTATGAATAACCCTGTGTAAAGATGTAATATTATGCAGGTCTACACATTTAACATTTACAGAATAAGTTTTATAATAGTTTTCCTTTTTTACAAAGGTAAATTTTGTCCACTCTGTCACGAAATAAAAAACAAAGTTAATCCATCCATTTTAAATATTATTATCACTATTTCACAATCATTACACAATTTCTGTTCTGTATTTTAACTTCTAAAAATCACGATGACTGTTTTTTATAAGTGAGAAATCATCATGACTTGACAAATCATTTTTGTTTTGATTTAGTTTTTTTTAATCATTTTCTCAATCTGTTTGTTATCAGACAGATTATTCTTTTAAACCCTTAGTAGGTATTGATATGATTCAAACCTTCAAAGAATCTTAAATCGAAAAAAAAAAATTGTTACCATAACTTCAGCTGAAAGACATCTCCCCTAAGGGTCGCCATAATGATGGGTCATGTGTAACTCGTGCGTGACCTTCTATAATATCGCCACAAGCTATGAGCTTAGGTACTCCACATTGACCTCTTATAATCAAAATAATAGCTAATAAATCTGCAATGGTATTGTTATTATTGGTCACTTTTATCTTTAACTAACTACCCGCCTTGGCTTCGCACGGGTTCTTTTCTAGAAATAAATAGTAGGTCTCCTTTAGCTGTGCCCGATAGGGTCCATGATTGTTTTTTTTTTGACATATTTACCACTTCAGCCTACATTTCGGAATGCAATATAGAATTGAGTATGAGTTGGTATGAGTCTGAAAATAAAAGCCAAAATTCTATATCACGGTACCAGAGTTCTTTGGGTGATTAATAGTACAATCATTATGATACAAGTGTGTAATGTTAGTGATTACCGTTGAGGCGGTATTTAGACCCGAGCCATAGCGAGGGTCTTAAGAGAGCCAAGAACGGTAATCATTAATTACTCACGTGTATCATACGACGTTTATCAATAAACTTGTGAAGAAAATAATAGTAGTAAACTTTTGTGGCTGTAAAAATCTGTTTTCATATGCGCGCCATTTATTGAAAAACATATTTATTACACAACAGTCCAAAACCAACTATCAGACACAGTGTCCAGATCAAACACCCATCGCTTTGGAGAATCCTCCCTTTTATAAATGGAGGGATCCGGAACTACACCTTGTCCCGCTTATCTTACATATATACATCATATCTACAGTCTTATTCATCCACACTTTATATACTCAAATCCTCACAACATGTTCCTCATTCCTCCGCAAATTCAAACATACGGAAATTGTTCACACATTTGAAACACCTCTGGCTCTTCGTGAGGCCACAGATAACAAATCGCCAGCGGCTATGACCTCACTCCACACCTTTCCTTTCATTTCCTTTGCTAGGTTCGTTCACGCACGCCACTATTTATGTGCGCTATAAATTATTTTAGCACTTCATGTTTGGTGTTTGTTTAAAGTATCTTTTTTTTTTGATAATTTTGAGTTTCATTTTTTTTTAAATTGTAATTTATAATTAACGTGATTTATTTTTTATTTTTGGTTGTCAAGTATTGACAGTATTTTACAAGCTTTTATTTAGTTTCACCTGCCCCGATGTTTGTCTGTAATCAAATCTTGCAAATTTGATCCACTTCCCTGTTACCGATTGAGCTGAAATTTTGCATGCACGTGTAAAACAGATGACAAATTCAAAATTATTATGACAAAGAGATGATCTGATGATGGAACTGGAAGGTGGCTATAGGAACTTGGTAGTTAAATGACACAACCCCATCGAGTTTGCGCTTGTATGATTCGTCTTGACGAGTATTAATTATATAGGTATACCGAGCTATAAAAGCTTGCTATGAAAAAAATAGTTTCATTGAAAGCTTGTTTTTCTCGTCTGTTTCCGGAAAACCATTCTATTGGGGTATATAAAACCTAGGTGTTTATCGCTAGATTGCCATATTTATGTACATTAGTTAATGGCATATTTTTATACAATATAGCAACACAATTATGTTGTTGCCTCCATAAATCGTGAAAGAAGGTATGCCATAAAAATGTCCACGAAGAAACGGAAAAATAAACCTGGCTGTTACGGAAGTAATAAATATTTTCATGTTAACAGATAAACTTAGAACAAGTTAACTTTTTTATAATATTATGACACGACAAGTGCTTGAAAACGTTGACCTTTCAGATGAATGTTAAGGGCGTGTAACCCGAGATACATTTCCATACAACCGCTCCCTTCGTGATTATGACGTTATTACACATATTTTTCTAGATAATATTACATTTTTTTTTTGTCGACGGGGAAAATCATCTTTGACGAAACCCGCTCTTGGGTGGAGCGGGAGACAGTGTCAGACTCTTACTGACTAAAAACCCCGCGCCGTTCCTTCTAGCATTCATACCGGGGCACGAGCTCCCTTCCGGACAACTCTGTCCCCAGTAGGCTTCGACCCAGCTGGGCCCCTCCTGCTGCTGACAACTCCTTGAGGCGCGCGGGAACAGTGCACGCCGTTGACGTCTTGGACTCGGTCATTACCGGACGATCGGACAGCGAGCTACCCATGGCTCGCCGTCCGCGAGCCCGCGTCTACGGTGGCCGGAAATCGGGATCGGAATCCCGGCGACGGCGGCGAGGGCGCCGTTGCCTGATGCGGTCGGCTTCCTCCTTTGCAAACATTACTGCTTCGCAGAAGGAGGCGACCGCCTGCCATTCCTCCTCGCTCCAGACCATGGCCTCGACCAGGGCCCGGTGCGATAGGTCTCCGCCGCCGATCGCCCCCACAAGGGCACGGCGATGCTCCGCCCAGGCAGGGCACACCTTGACGGTGTGCTCCACCGTGTCCTCCGGGCGTTGCGCACAGTGGCGACACCCGGGCGTCTCTTCCGCTTGAATCCGGTGCAGGAACCTCCCGATCTTGCCATGTCCGGTGAGGACCTGCGTCACGCGGAAGGTAAGGACGCCGTGAGGTCTTTCCAGCCACGCCTCAAAGAGGGGACTTACCGCCAAAATCGTGGCGTGCCCAGCACTGGGTTGCGATAGTCGTTGACGCCATTTCACCATGAGATCCCGCCGGAGCTCTGTCCGCCATGCCTTGACATGTTGCGGCAGTGGACTTTCACCCCGGCGTTGCATCTCCACGCGTATGTCGTGCATGTATGCAAGAACTGTTGCCTCCAGATCCCACGGTGGTAGGCCAGCCAGAAGGCTCGCCGCTTCGCGAGAGATACTATTACATTGAGTACACAGATATCTTGTGGATATTATCTAGGTTCTTATTGAAGTCACAACTTCAATTTGTGCAAAACTATATTTTTAACGATATTTTTCGTGAAATTTGACCCTTTTTTATTAATTAAAACAGTAAAGAAACTATAAGTACCTAAAGTAATTTTGCACATTAGTCGAGATTTTGAATGACGGCAATTTTTTGTATGTTGTTTGTTGTGGAATAGCGACCACGTACCGGAAGACGTAGCATTGGAAGACCTCCTACGAGGTGAGCCGATGATTTGGTAAGGGTTGCGGGAAACCGATGGATGCGAGACGTACAGGACCGTTGTGATGGCACTTGAGGGAGGCCTATGTCCAACAGTAGACGCCTTTGGACTGAAATGATGATAATTTTTTTGTAAACTTTAAAAAAAAACTGTATTTCTTGGATGTAAAATATTCAAGTGAATGACGGTATTCCTAAACACCAACAGATACAGGCGTTATCTCTTTTTTTCTTGTTGCTTCTTTATCAAACCTTGCATTATATTGAGTTGAGTTAAACAACGAGCCTTCAAATCTTATCAATGTCCACTCAATATTGACGGACGGTCCCTCTTAGTATACCTACTACTACCATACCTAGCAAAAAAACAACCTACAGTAAGCGTATATAACGCTGATTTTTCAATCTTCGGTTATATAGTGAAAATTTGAATCTGAGGAAAAAAGTGGGTTTGGATGATTAGTTTTTGTAGAAAATCTTGTTAACTCACCATCTTAATGTATTTTCCAGATTTGAAAGACCGTCCTCCGAAATATTGATGTCGAGCTCGAATTAAAAAAGATATTAAATCACCAAAAAAAAAACACGATTTTGAAAGAGATACTCATTGTTTTCTGAAAATGTAATTTCCATTGAAAGTTGTTTCGACCAAAACGGATTATTCGAAAACGATAAGGATGAACCCAATGTTTTTGCTCGCCTGGTAGAAAAGGAAAATATTACAATGTTTTTCAAGATTTTAATTCATTTTGCTAGCGGTGGGTTCGCTAACCGTGAAAATTTTAGTAGTGTTTAAGAAAGCGTCGGAGTAGACCTCGAAATCAAATTTATTCGCACTTTTCTGGTTACTATCTTTCTGTTTTCATTAAAATTTAACTGGCTGAGTTTGCCCCGCAAAATTTTCAAAATGCAAAAAAAACGCGTGCAGCATGCTGGCTCTCTGATTGGTTAAGAGCTAAGAGCGCGCCAATCAGAGTTCCGGATGTCATAAACGTATCAATCACCTTAACGTTAAACAAATTTACACTAGGCAGGCTCTGAGATCACTTCAATTGTAAATAACAACAATATCATAATAATTATGAGCACGGACAAAATGTGTTTTATGTATTTTATGGTTTAATAAATTATTATTATCACAATTTGATTAAATCTGTTTCATCGTAGTCGCTTAAAATTATTATCATCGAGATCTGTTTATTTGTGAAGTTCTGTTTGACCATTTGTGGTCATCATTTCACTTCACAACTATTCATCAAGTGGTCCTTTTTGATTGAATGTATGATTGAGTTCATGATGAACATGCCAAAATCGTTGTATTAATATTAAGGAGTTTCCTCAAATCTTTACGGAACCCACCATTGAACTGAATTTCTGAGATCAGTTTAGAAATAATAAAAAAAAAATGAAATCGATTCAAGACTGACGAATGACGGAGTTCTGAAGTCGAAAACGATACTTGAGAATTTCCTCTTGTTTTGAAGTCGGTTGAAAACTGCAGCGATCGAAAATGAATTAGTACAAGAGGGCAGATTAAGCGTCAGCCTAGCCTAGTCTAATCACAATGAAAATAGGATGACATTTCAAGAGAATAAAATGGTAAATTCGCTAAGATTCCCATTAACTCTTTTTTTTTACGCTGGGCAAAAATCATCTTAATTATGACAACCCCCGCTCTTGGGTGGAGCGGGAGATAGTGTCAGACACTTACTGACAAAAAACCCACCCCGATCCTTCTAGCGTCTTCATAGCGGGGATCGAGCTTCTTTTCAGATAATCCTGGCCCCAGTAGGCTTCGACCCAGCTGGGCCCCTCCTGTTGTTGACAACTCCTTGAGGCGCACGGGAACAGTGTGTCTTGGGCTCGGTCCGGACAGTTACTTTGAATATATGATGAGAATGCCTCAATCGCTATGTAAGTGTGAATAATATTTACGAACACCCTCAAATCCTTACGGAAATTAATCCGTGCAAGAGGACAGATTAAGAGTCAGCCTAGCCTAGTCTAATCACGATGAAAATAGGGTGACACTTCAAGAGAATAATATGATAAATTCGCTTTGATTCCCATTAACCCTTAAATACACTGAGCAAAAATCCGTCCCTGGTAAACAAATTGTAGTAGGCGTAAACGTCACGCGCCAGACCCAATTTATCCATCGCTAAATAATTGATACAGCTCCGTTTACGGTATCGCCTTGTTTTTCCCAAAATACATTGTTTTTCTTTCAGGACCAATGTTAGGAAATTGTTTTCTGCATTGGTAAACAGGCTTGATTAGCATTCCGTGTAATTTCGGTCGTGATTTATGTGTTTTTCGAAATAATCTGATGCGGTAAAGTTTGGATAACTGTATTAGGTAGTATGGAAGAGTTGCTTTTTTGCTGCCTATCTGTTGGAGCATAAACATAAGTCAGTCAGTAGTTTTAGTCAGTAAAAACCTGACAAAATGGCGGAAGGGCGTAGATGGTTTCCCACCTAGAAAAAAAAGCATCATCATAATCATTGGCCTTCGTTAAAGAGATATCAGCAAAACCGTAGGGGCCCAGCAGGGCCGAAGCCTACTGGGACCATGGGTTGACTTTCGAAAGGGAAATCCAAGATCCTGGAATGCTAAGCAAAGAAGCATGCTGGGAGAAATAAGAACCGAAAAATATTTGCAAATTATACATCCATAATTTGCAAATACTTTTCGGGGTTTCCAGCAAATAAACTGTTTTTCTTTCTTTCTTTCTAGCTGTAGTTTTATTCAGTTAAAATCTAACACGCCTTCTCGTTGCCCTACAGCGGAAGAAGTCATTGCGTAATTGCCAACATAACAAAAAAAGAACCGAATGTTTTCTTAGATTTATATTCAAGATAAATGAATACGAAAAGTATTATTGAATCCGATAGCATATCAAAGAAACGGGGTATTAAGAAAGGTCGGGAATGGTATTTGATGGCGTTGAAAGCTGGCGTTTTCACAAAAAATATGGTGATATTGAAGCGGCCTCAAATCTATGGAGGACGGGATATTATGAGAATTGTGAAGAGGAAAGGTAATCGATGTTTTTAGGTGAATGAGATTTTGTTTGAAGTTTATTTAAGTGATCTTTTTATTCCCATTTTTATTAAAAAAGAAACTGGGCAAGTGAGAGTTGGACGGCATGGAGGGTTTCGTACAAAATTACCTATGTAAATAGTGCAACTCCCGAATAGTCCTAAAAAAATTCTATTTCTATACTCGTGCTGTAAGATCTCGTTTATGCCAAATTTCAGGTTTCTGGGTCAACAAGAAGTACCCTATGAATTTTGATTCTCTTGAGGGTATCGTAATATACGTTTTTGATAATATATAATAAAATTATTCTACAACTATTACACAACGCCGTTTAGTCCCAAGATAATATTTTTAGGAATCTTACGTGGAAAAAATTAACAAAAAACAACACACTGACACAAGAACGACGCACGACAATGGTTTATTTATTTAATTCATGAATCCCCAAGCGACCACCGGTGGCCGCGCATCTATTGTCTTACTATTGTGTCTCTAATTGACGGTATCTGAAGGGTTAAAGAAACAAAATAACGTTACACGACACAGCAAATCAATAAAAATAATTAGAAAACGAAATAATCTCATAGCCCTTGAACTATGTTACCGCTCCGAGTGACGTCCGAGAAAAGAGGACATGATGGTATGAGCGCGCTTTTTATAGTCTTCGGTTTGACATCCCTTCCACTTATGGGTCTTCCCTTACAATATATAATAATAATATTCCACAACTATCACACAATGCCGTCTAGTCCCAAACTAAGCAGAGCTTGTGTTATGGGTACTAAACAACTGATAAACATACTTATATATTTTCTAAATATTATAGATAAATTACACCCAGACACAGAACATAAAAAAATGAAGGCTAAGAGTAACTGTTTTTTTTTTCAATTGTTATAAATAGTGCTTGACTCCGATCCCGCCTGATGGTAAGCAGTGATGCAATCTCTGATGGTTAGGTTAGGTTAGGTTAAACACGTAAAAAAAACAACCTCGTAAAAACTAACTAAGATGTTTCCCTACTATGTCTTGCAAACTTATAATCAAGTCTGAAATGAGTAGAAACTTACTTCTAGTCATTTCAGTAAGACGACGACAAGGCAACACAAGAACACAACATAATAATTACTTGCACCGCACTTGCGATGTAGTTCCTGCTATAAATTGTAAGGAGCTTTCTTGCCATCACATTGTTCTCACTTACAAGCTCCACAACTAAAACGGAAATACTATAGTATATACTCTTAGGTTTTGATACGTAATCAGAGTATTTACTCCGTTTTTGTTCCAAATAATATTATTAAAGTTATTTTGTATTATTGTTGTTGTTTTGTGTTAGTTTTGTTTTTGTGTTTTTGTAGTGCGCTTCAAGGGGTGTATACGGGGCCCAATCAACATCTGTCGGGACCCAAGCCAACCTCACCTGCACGTGGTACACCCTGCTGAAAAACAGACGAGGCTATGGCGACCCGCCAACCCGCACTGGACCAGCGTGGCGGGTTATGGTCCAAACCCCCCCAATGACTAGTAATATAAGGCACAGGCCCCAAGTGCCCGGCGACTCCACCGGTTGTGCTGACGTGGACGGGCGTAGGCGCAACCCTGGGGTCAGGGGTGCTAAAAATCTCCGGGCGAGAACGTCTAACCGTCGACGACTGGACCTGGCAACGTTTAACGTACGCACACTCAGGTCCGACGAGAAGATCACCGAACTGGAGGAAGAGTTGAGCGGGTTACGATGGAGTATTGTGGGATTATCTGAAGTCCGAAGACAGGGGGAGGACACGATAATCCTCGAATCCGGTAACCTGCTCTATTTCCGGGAGGGTGACCAGCAGTCCCAAGGTGGTGTCGGGTTTATTGTCCACAGGTCCCTCGTGAACAATGTGGTGAGGATCGAGAGTGTGTCGGCCAGGGTGGCGTACCTTATACTCAGAATATCTTCAAGATATTCGCTGAAGGTCATACAGGTTTACGCCCCGACCTCGGCACACCCCGACGACGAAGTGGAGTCCATGTATGAGGATATATCCAGAGTCATGCATGGCTCTAAGACTCACTTCACCGTGGTCATGGGGGACTTTAATGCGAAACTGGGCAAACGAGACGGTGATGAGCTGCGAGTGGGGCAATTTGGATTTGGACATCGGAACCGCCGGGGACACCTACTGGCTAGTTTTATGGAGAAGGAGAGCCTCTACATGATGAACTCCTTCTTCAGAAAGCGTGAGCACAGGAGGTGGACGTGGCTAAGCCCTGATGGTGTAACTAAAAATGAGATTGACTTCATCATGTCGACGAAGAAGCAAATATTCAATGATGTCTCTGTGATCAATACGGTGAAAACCGGGAGTGATCACCGTATGGTAAGAGGCACATTGAATATTAATGTCAGGCTTGAAAGATCTCGACTGATGAAGTCTACGCTCCGTCCTGCACAGATCCAGATCCAAAACTCCGAGAGCTTTCAGCTCGAACTTCAAAATCGTTTCGAGTGCCTAGAAAGCTCCGTGGACAAATATAATGATGGGTTCGTGGAAGCTGTCCATACAGTCGGGTCGCAGTTCTTTAAGACTCGTACAAGTAAGACCAAAAGGCTTACAGATCAAACTCTCGAGCTCATGAAGAAGAGGCGTGAAATAACTTTGCAGTCTTCAGATGACGTGTGCACGTACCGGCGGCTCAATAAACGGATCTCGAAGTCTCTGAAACGCGACCTTCGCAGATTTAATACCGAGAGGATTAAAGACGCGATTGAGCGGAATAAGGGCTCCAAAGTATTTGCACGGGATCTGTCTATTGGGCAGAGCCAGCTCACGAAACTGAAGACCGATGATGGCAGAGTTATATCCGCCAAATCGGAGCTTCTGGGAGAGATCGAGGCTTTTTATGGACAGTTATACACGTCAGTCTCCAAACCCGATACAAATCTAGCAAACGACCCAAGAGCTAGATTGACTCGACACTACACTGAAGATATCCCGGACGTCAGCCTGTACGAGATAAGGATGGCTCTGAAGCAGTTGAAGAACAACAAGGCGTCGGGTGAGGACGGAATTACGGCTGAGCTCCTGAATGCGGGTGGAAAACCGGTCCTAAAGGCCCTTCAGAAATTATTCAATTCCGTCATACTCGAGGGAAAAACGCCGCAGGCATGGAGCAGAGGTGTGGTGGTACTTTTCTTCAAGAAGGGTGACAATACCCTGCTTAAGAATTACAGGCCCATCTCACTTCTGAGCCATGTCTACAAGCTGTTTTCAAGGGTCATCACGAACCGTCTCGCGCGCAGGTTTGACGACTTCCAGCCTCCCGAACAAGCCGGATTCCGAAAAGGTTTCAGCACCGTAGACCACATTCATACGCTGCGGCAGGTTATACAGAAGACCGAGGAGTATAACCTGCCTCTTTGCCTAGCGTTTGTGGACTACGAGAAAGCCTTTGATTCGATTGAGACTTGGGCGGTGCTGCAGTCTCTCCAACGGTGCCAAATTGACTATCGGTACATCGAGGTGCTGAAGTGTTTGTACGAAAACGCCACTATGTCAGTCCGACTACAGGACCAGATCTCGAAACCTATCCTTTTGCAGCGGGGTGTGAGGCAGGGAGACGTTATTTCTCCGAAACTGTTCACCGCCGCAATGGAAGATGTCTTCAAGGTTCTGGACTGGAGTGGACTAGGCATTAATGTCAATGGCGAGTACATCACTCACCTTCGGTTTGCTGACGACATAGTAGTCATGGCTGAGACTATGGAGGAGCTCAGCACAATGCTCAATGACCTCAGTAGAGCTTCCGAAAGAGTGGGTCTTAAAATGAACATGGATAAAACCAAAATCATGATTAACAACCATGTAGCGCCTACTCCTATCAAGATCGGAGACTCTACACTCGAAGTTGTGAAAGATTACGTCTACCTCGGACAGACAGTCCAGTTAGGTAGGTCGAACTTCGAGAAAGAGGTCAACCGTCGAATCCAACTCGGCTGGGCGGCGTTCGGGAAGCTACGCGGTGTCTTCTCGTCCAATATACCACAGTGTCTCAAGACGAAAGTCTATGATCAGTGCGTGTTGCCAGTGATGACATATGGCTCCGAAATGTGGTCGCTCACAATGGGCCTCATTAGAAGGCTTAAAGTCACCCAAAGGGCAATGGAAAGGGCTATGCTCGGGGTTACCTTGCGTGATCGAATCAAAAATGAAGACATCCGCAGGAGAACTAAGGTTGCCGACATAGCGCAAAGAATTGCCAAACTTAAGTGGCAATGGGCAGGGCACATTGCTCGCAGAACAGATGGCCGTTGGGGCCGAAAGGTTCTGGAGTGGCGACCGCGTACCGGAAGACGCAACGTTGGAAAGCCTCCAACAAGGTGGTCTGATGACCTGGTGAAGGTTGCGGGAAGCCGATGGATGCGAGACGCGCAGGAGCGTTCGTTGTGGCGACGCTTGGGGGAGGCCTATGTCCAGCAGTGGACGTGTATCGGCTGAAATGATGATGATGATGATGATGAGTGCGCTTCACCATCAGAGATTGCATCACTGCTTACCATCAGGTGGGATCGCAGTCAAGCACTAGTATATATGAATTAAAAAAAAATTCACTGCAATCGACTAATTGTGCTGGCAACACCGAAACGTATTTATGATTATCTGTGGTAAAGCTGTCGCTGGAGTTTAATTGCGGACAAAAGCTCTAGTTTTCGATCGGCAGCCGTAGAGGTAAGACGCACAATTTGTTTCTTGCATTATTATAGCATTAAGAAATAATGTCACAAAATAATTTTAAAAGAGTGTCTTTCTTGCACATTCTTCTCCATGAGATCTACGCTTTGGAATGTGCAATTAGCATCACTTTTCTGACTTCTTGACATTTCATATGATCTAGTACCTAATAAATATATTATTTAATACGAAGCGAGCAGTTTTCTTACAATATTCCATTTAAAATTAGATAAGACATTTGAACAAACTTTTCTTACTGTCCGATCAACCGATTATGTAAACTATACTATTTGTTCAGAATCTCCATACAAACATTTACATCTACATCATCCCATACAGAAAGTTTTTTTTCGAATCCGACAGGTAGTTCCAGAGAACAGCGCGTTTAAACCAACAGATGTAGATGATAAAAATACATAACAAACAAAGCATTACCTGTGTTACATTAAGATCTATCTCCTGTGGGTAGTATAATAAATGAAATAAAAGTTGAAGTACCCACCTACGTATTTGGAACACCTATTCTGTAAAGTCAATAAAATCTAGATACAGGTAGGCCTACATACAAAAATAGAACAGCAATTTCACGACATTCTATACGAAAATACGTAAAAACCTCGGCACTCGAAGTTTTACCGGCTGTACGACCCGCAACAAAAACATAAAATCTTATTGTACTCATGTCTGTCCTTCTTATTAAATATTACTATGGCAGCGTGGCCCGACGTCTCCGGCCTGTCACTGGCATGCTGACGGTACATGCTTTGAATAAAACATTACAGGGTTAACGAGTGCAGAATAGTTGACGTTTTATAAACTGGAAACTTAACCCTTGTGATATTCTTTTGATTTCTTTTTGTACGATTCTTTCTTTTAAATATTCACGTCATGTTTTAAAAGAATTAGCAAGCACTGAATCGGCTGGGTTTTTTTTTTTTTTTTTTCTCGACGGGGAAAATCATCTTTGACGAAACCCGCTCTTGGGTGGAGCGGGAGACAGTGTCAGACTCTTACTGACTAAAAACCCCGCGCCGTTCCTACTAGCCTTCATACCGGGGCACGAGCTCCCTTTCGGACAACCCTGTCCCCAGTAGGCTTCGACCCAGCTGGGCCCCTCCTGCTGCTGACAACTCCTTGAGGCGCGCGGGAACAGTGCGCGCCGTCGACGTCTTGGACTCGGTCCATTACCGGACCATCGGACAGCGAGCTACCCATGGCTCGCCGTCCGCGAGCCCGCGTCTACGGTGGCCGGAAATCGGGATCGGAATCCCGGCGACGGCGGCGAGGGCGCCGTTGCCTGATGCGGTCGGCCTCCTCCTTTGCAAGCATTACTGCTTCGCAGAAGGAGGCGACCGCCTGCCATTCCTCCTCGCTCCGGACCATGGCCTCAACCAGGGCCCGGCGTGAGAGGTCTCCGCCGCCGATCGCCCCCACGAGGGCACGGCGATGCTCCGCCCAGGCAGGGCACACCTCGACGGTGTGCTCCACCGTGTCCTCCGGGCGTTGCGCACAGTGGCGACACCCGGGCGTCTCTTCCGCCTGAATCCGATGCAGGAACCTCCCGAACTTGCCATGTCCGGTGAGGACCTGCGTCATGCGGAAGGTAAGGACGCCGTGAGGTCTTTCCAGCCACGCCTCAAAGAGGGGACTTACCGCCATAATCGTGGCGTGCCCAGCACTGGGTTGCGATAGCCGTTGACGCCATTTCACCATGAGATCCCGCCGGAGCTCTGTCCGCCATGCCTTGACATGTTGCGGCAGTGGACTTTCACCCCGGCGTTGCATCTCCACGCGCATGTCGTGCATGTGTGCAAGGACTGTTGCCTCCAGATCCCACGGTGGTAGGCCAGCCAGAAGGCTCGCCGCTTCGCGGGAGATCGTGCGGTAACCCCGCACCATCCGTATTGCCATGACCCTCTGGCAGGCGTTCAGTATGGACGCCGGGCGCTTTGCCAGCGACGGCGCCCACACCGGCGCCCCGTAGAGGGCCATGGACCGAACGATCCCCGCGTAGAGCCTCCGGCAGGAGGCGTCTGGACCCCCAAGATTGGGCAGGAGCCGCTTGAGAGCAGCCCCAGCCCGGAGCAGCTTGGGAGCCAGACGTCGGAAATGTTCTACGAAATTCCACCGGCTGTCGAGGACGAGTCCCAGATACTTCATCGTCGACCCGACGCCGATGCGAACTCCTCCTACCGTAAGCTGGGAGTCCGATGGTGGCGCGTTCCGAGGGCCGTGGAAACACATTGCCTCGGATTTATGCAGCGCCACCTCGAGTCCCAACTCCTGGATCCTACCAACGGCTATCGCAACCCCGCGTGTCGCTAGAGCGACCGCCGCCTGGTGCGACTCTCCCTGCGCTAGGATCAGCGTGTCGTCTGCGTAGCAAACCACGCTGAACCCGTCAGGGAAGTCGCCGCGCAGCACGTAATCGTAGCCGATGTTCCACAAGAGTGGGCCTAGAACCGACCCCTGCGGAACACCGCACGACATCTCTCGACGATTCCAGTCTCCCTGGTGACCGGGGTAGACAATGTACCTGTCTGACAGGTACGCCTCGACCACTAGACAGAGGTATTCGGGCACCCGGTGGTACCGGAGTGCCCTCCGGATCGTACTCCAGGGCAGGGAGTTGAAGGCGTTGGCAATGTCCAAGGACACTGCCACGACACACCTACCCTGGGACACCGCTTCCCCTGTCGTGAGGGCTCGCACGCGCATGATGGCGTCTATAGTAGAGCGCGCCCTGCGAAAGCCGAACTGTCCGTCCGACAAGTCCGGCCCCACCCGTGTTAGCCGCACGACGAGGCGGTTTGCAATAACTCTTTCAAAGAGCTTGCCCACCTCGTCGAGCAGCACAATGGGCCGGTATGCGGACGGAGAGTCCGCAGGGCGCCCTGGCTTCGCTACGAGGACCAGTTTCCCCGTCTTCCAGCGAAGTGGGAACTGGCCCCTCTCCAGGCATGCGCTAAAGAGCCCTCTCAGTCGAGGCCCGAGAGCCTCCATGGCCAGGACCCAGGCTTTCCCTGGCAAGCCGTCGGGTCCTGGGGTGAATCGGCTGGGTGGAATGGAACAGGGAAGAGTAGTGAAAAGTGGCAAATCTTTCCATTGAAGCAGACCGGGATGGAGTGGATTTCAGTTTCTCTTTTGCGGAGATCACTCTTCTTGGCACCAGACTTTTGTCTGGCTCAAGCCCGCTTCTTAAATATTACTATGGCAGCGTGGCCCGACGTCTCCGGCCTGTCACTGGCATGCTGACGGTACATGCTTTGAATAAAACATTACAGGGTTAACGAGTGCAGAATAGTTGACGTTTTATAAACTGGAAACTTAACCCTTGTGATATTCTTTTGATTTCTTTTTGTACGTTTCTTTCTTTTAAATATTCGCGCCATGTTTAAAAGAATTAGGGTGATTTTGTGATAAAACGGTTGAGTGGAGTGGAGAAGAGAAGAGCTGTGAAAAGCGGCAAATCTTTCCATTGAAGTGGAGCGGGATGGAGTAAATTTCAGTTTCCTTTTCACGGAGAGCACTCTTATCGGCACCTGACTCTATTCTGTCTGACTCGAAGCCGCGTGCTCATTCGTGTTATTTGAAATTCTGTTCAGCTCCACTCCACTTACGTACACTGACTCCGCTAATATACGGAGTGGAGAATTCGAACACTGTGATCGGCTGATTCATGGTCTGTTCTTCTGTACTCCACATAACTCTGCATCAGTGGAAACGAATCCTAAGGATCGGCCTCCAATAATAATAAAAATAAAAAAAATATATATGGCAATAGCCAGATCATTTTAATTAAGGGATAAAGTTGGCAGTCCGATAGCTTTTCTGTACAAAATATATAAAAACGCGTTAGTAATCAACTGGCGACCAAAAATCAAAGTTTCAGGTAAATAGCTCTATGACAACTGTCTGGAACAATTAACAGTTTTTAGAATCAAATTAAATGAAGTTCAATAAAAGCTTGTAATTTTAAATGTAAGGTTTTAGATCAAGGTCTACGTATAAGTTTTTCAAAAATCGAATTATAACAGACAGGTTTCATGCCATGAGTAGGCAGAAAACTTTGTCACCTACTAGCTAAATTGGCACACGTTTTTCGGCCTGAAAAATAATATTATCAAAGAAAAAATGAAGCGTAGAGATAGGAGGATAAAAATAACTTAAGACCTATTCTTATTCACTCAAACCATTTCAGAGCCATTCGATATCAAAGACAAGAATTTTTTATAAATCAAGATTCAAAAATCACTAGTAAAAAATTTTTTTTAAAGTTAATTAATTTTTGTGTCGTGTAATCTTTGTATATTTATTAAATTCAAATTCAAACCCTTAATTTTATTTATAACTAGCTTCCCGCCCGCGGCTTCGCCCGCATGGACTACAGTTTATATCGCGCGGGCAGAGACCCGTGCTCAGCAGTGGAATTATAGGTAGCCTATGTGTTATTCCAGTGTCTTTTCTACTTACCTACCAAATTTGATCTAAATCCGTTCAGTAGTTTTTGCGTGAAAACGTAACAGACAGACAGACAGACAGAGTTACTTTCGCATTTATAATATTAGTAGGGATTATTAATTTAATGTAATTTTATGATTCAATTAAAAAAAAATATCTTTTTATTTCACATAGGTCTTCGGAGAAGAACCAGCAAGAAACTCCATGGTTACTCTGTTATTGAACAATGTCGCCTCCTTTAATTCAAGTAAATAATGATATTAAATTCGTTGAAACGAATTTTGAGAATTCTTTCACTCAAATCTCTTTAACGAGCCTTCTGACTTGATTCAT
Source organism: Mythimna lalbum (assembly GCA_949319445.1). NCBI lineage: Eukaryota > Metazoa > Arthropoda > Insecta > Lepidoptera > Noctuidae > Mythimna > Mythimna lalbum. The sequence continues at coordinate 16,243,342 of OX439358.1, read as the reverse complement.
TTGACTTGTACAGAAATTAATTGATTCTTCCCATCTGACCTTAAGAGCTCTCTTAAAACTATTCTGTAAACGCCACCTCAACACGAAGAGCGCTGTGTACAATCTTGGACAAACACTAGAGTCTTTTACTCAAACAAACTTTATTGTTGGTCGTCGTGTCTTCAAACAGTAGCTACTGTTATCCTTTAAAATGGTCCGTGAAAACTAACACTGTTGTACTAGAAAATGCAGTTAAGGTTTAACTCACACTGAGACATACATGACTGTGCGTACTTTTATAAAGATAGAATGGAACTTAGTTATGTACTTTTGGAGGTAGGCGGAACAGTGAGTAAAGTCCTACATACCTCCGTTGAAGAGGGAGGATCCTCCGACCAGACCGGATGTTATGGTCTGGTTGGCTACTGCCCGATAGTTGATGTCGGGTTGTCGTATATGTTCAAATCGCGCGGAGAATCTGATTGCGCGATGCAGGATTTCGTATTTTCTTCGTAGTTCTTATGTGGCGTCATAGATGTCGCTACATACTACACGAAAACTTACACATTGTATTGTGATAAATAACATTATTTTTAGTTTATGCGAAACCTGAATAAAGTTTGTTCAGTCCTTTTATAATTTTTTGTACACAAACAATTTATACAAAAAGTACAGTTGATGTACATTGGCAAGCTTAACCTACAATTGGGCTTTCTTACAGTAAACCACACAATGGAGAATGAAATTCCCATTTGAGTTACCTTCAATGTACAAAAAAGAAAATACATAATAATAAAATAGAAATTAAACACATAAATTAAATCTAACTTAAAACTAACAATATACTATACAGATATGTACACAGCACCCTATACATTTAAAAATATATATAATATAAATAAATACTTATGTGTATGTTTTAAGGTCATGTTGACAGAAAATGTTCCTTAGTTTTTCTCCTGAAAACTACGACCGAAAGGCTAGCCCTCAATGAATGCGGAAGAGAATTCCATCGTCGTCGGAACATGGCTAGATCTGTTGGCCTCTTCAAACATCACCGTCTCAGTGTGAACTGACCCTAATGTCATAGGAAGCTGAAAATACTTTCTTTTAACGATAAACTGTGTTTATCTGGAGTACGGACGATGTCTAGACCAGATTGTAGTGCATTCTGAGTTTAAGGTAGGTAGAGGTGAAATGTCTCAGGTGAATGCAAGTTTATTGGAACTTAAATCAAACTTACACTTAAGTTACTTTATCTTTTAAACGATGATAGTTTCAATTCAAGGAGAATATATTATTCTCATTGTAATAGTTACACAGAGATAGCCGTTTAGAAAATGATGAGTATGTAGCAGTAATTTATCAAGTTATTCGTAAGTTTTCCCAAGTCGTCGACGTCGCGTAGTGTTCCAGACAGTGTTAAAGAAATGTCAGCAGGGCTAATAAAGCCTACTGGGGCCATGTATTGACTTTTGAAAGAGCAACACGGGGTTCTGGAAAGAGGTGTGATTTTAGTCAGTAAACGTCTGACAAGCCCCACTACTCCGCCTTAGTGCAAGAGAAGTCATTGGATGATATCATCATCATCATCATTATTTTAGCCGACAGACGTCCCCCCAAGTGTCGCCACAACGATCGATCCTGCGCGTCCCGCATCCATCGGATTCCAGTAATCTTCACCAGGTCATCTGTCTACCTTGTAGGAGGCCTTCCGACGCTGCGTCTTCCAGTACGCTATCGCCACTCTAGAACCTTTCGGCCCCAACGGCCATCTGTTCTGCGAGCAATGTGTCCTGCCCATTGCCACTTAAGTTTGGCGATTCTTCGTGCTATGTAGGCAACTTTGGTTCTCCTGTGGTGATATCCCACCTAAAAAAACGATTAGTAGGTAAGTTTGGCATCACATAAAAATAAATAAGCCGAAGAACCCTAATACCCTTAGAACTTCGGTTTGACATTATAATCTCAACCAACAAACAAACAGCTGGTTCCACTTCCAAATCTCTCAAAAAACCCACATCAACCAACTTATTCAATTGGAATCAACCAAAACGTTGAAAACCCAGTCTATTACACCATATTTCAACCGTTAACCGATAATCTCTATATAGCATTATTCACAATTCTCCATTTATAAGCATTCGTACTAAAATATATTCCGGTCTGAAAACGGTAGTCCACGAAAGGGAACCGTCATTATTTTGCGGTGTAATAAAAATGCCATCGGGGGATGCTCGATATTTTTTATAATGTCGTATAGCGGTGGCCTTGTTCTACCTGAGCCAGGAGTAAGCAATGTAACAGAGGCTGAGCCTTTGAAAATTATACAGTAAAAGTTAATCGAGAGAAAAACTGTTTATGTCTATGTCATATAAATTTCACTTATGTAATTAAAAAAATTAAATAAATAACACTCCGTACAATATTTACTTTTTAATTAATCGCAACCGCCATGCTTTTTACTGGTTGAATATTATTTAAATAGAATGCTCTATTTAAATAATATTCCATATTATATCCATAATAATTGTCGATTGGTTCCGAAGCAGCACATGGTCAATCTGTTACGTTTTGTGTGTTTTGTTTCGTTTTGAACGAGGTCAATGATTTTTAGCTTTAGCTCATCATCATTTCAAAACATAAACATAGACCTCCCCCAATTGTCACCACATTGAACAGTCCTGTGCGTCTCACACCCATCGCATTCCTTAGACTCTCGCCAGATCATCAGACCATCTTGCAGGATTTTTTCCAATAATGCGTCTTCCGGTGCCTGCTTGTTTAATTTTGGTTAGGTATTTTTTTTAAATAGCCAATCTACATTTTTTTTATGATAGCTTATTCATGTTTGAAGTTTTTATTTTAGATTTAACATTTGTATATATACCTATATTTACTGTTACTCGTGATATACATAAATAAATAAAATATTAAAAAAAACTAGTCTTAGATCCTAACTTCGAACGAAATTTCGAACACTATTTTATAAAGCTATTTAAAACAAAAGAAACTTATTAGTCTAAAGTTAAGACTCTGTAGCATATTTACTCCTGTACTTGCGGTTCGTGACTTTGTACTAAACGAAAAACTGGAGAATGAAATAATATAAATTGTTCGAAGTTGACTGTATATTGTATATTTGTAACCAAACTAGGCAATACAGCTTTGAACTATCTTTAGCTTGCCGTGGCGTTTCTTTATTGGTACGTAGATTACTAAATGTGTTTTTTAGAACTTATTTGCGTTTGGTTTTGCAGAACTTGTTAATAACGCGTTTGTTTGTAGTTTCATTTCAAATTGAATCTTAAGGTGGTGCATCATGACTCACATTTTCACTGTTTTTCATACAACCGCTCATAACTGATTATGACGTTATTACACATTTTTCATTAGATATTTTGAAAACACAGTATCTTGTGGATATTATCTAGGTTTATAAAAAAAAAACCATTTCTAAATTTGTGTAAAATTAATCCAGTAAATACCTCTAAAAATGTCCTATTTTGTATGAACTTTGACACTTCATAATTTGCCTAAAAATTTAAAAAGTCAAAAAAGTAATCCTCTAGGGACCTTGCAAATGTTATTAAGATTCTAAATGACGACAACTTTTTCCAAAAACTTTTAAGGGTTTAAAAAAAACAGCTATTTCCTGGAGCAAGTTTTGTAAAATTTTCGAGTAAATCTCAGAATTACCGAATACTAACAGAGTTTCCAGGCGTTATCTCTCTTTTTTTGCGTTGCCTTTTCGTCAAACATCGCGTTGGATTGCATTAAATGTAGTAACAATCTTTTAAACCATTTCCGATGTTTACGATAAGCGAGTGGAGAAGGACCCTCTTAATCTAAGGTATTGGTAGTTTTTTGTTTTTTTGAGGTTGGCGATCGTCTAATGACTTCTCCCTCACTAATGTTGATCGAGAGAGTGTGTCTTATTTTTACTGACTAAAACCACACCTACTTTCCTTCAGTTGCCTTTTGCGTTCTAGGATTACGAGTTTCTTTTTCAGAAATTTTTTCCATGGTCCTGGCAGGCATCGGTATTATGGGCTCCTACGGTTTTACTGTCATTTTTCGAGGCGCATGTAGAACACTACGCACCGTTAATGCTTATAGGATAAGTGGAGGGCGAGCTACTCATTGTTTGTCGTCCGTAAGCCCGCGCCTCCTGCTGATAGTCGGGGTCGGAGTCGTGGCGGCTGGAGTGTGAGGAAGTTCGTTCCCTTACGTGTTCAGAGTTCTTCGCAGAAGAAGACGACCACCTCCCATTCCCGCTCGCTCTCTGGACTATGGCCTGTATCAGGACCCTGCAAGAAAGGTCACCGCCGCCAATCGTGTCCAGAACACGGCGGTGCTTCACCTAAGCGGGACACAACTCGACCGTATACCTCACCGTATCCGGGTGGTACGTACCATGCTGACACCCGAGCGGTTCTTTTGCGGTCCAATCGGTATCTTCCAATAGGTTCTTTCGCGCGAATCCGGGGCAATAAGGTGTTTTATGTAGGTGAAACCTTTTAAAGATTTACTTTGGCCTTAGAACCAAAAGGGTAACTAAAGGAACACAGGTGGATGTTATTCAGTAAAAGACACGGCTTTTCACGAAAAGTTATTATATGATTTTTCTCTACAAAAAACAATCTATTGCTAGCTGTACGTTGTACGGAAAATAACATTTTGAAGTATTCTGCATTTGTCAAAACCAATATGCCAGAAGATTTTCAACAGAAATCAATCAATTTATTAACGTAATCATTTCTTTTTTCAGGTAAATCGTGGTGAAGATCCTGAAACCGTAAGCCAGTATGTTCATCTTTTAAGTCGTCTTGACAGAGTGGTTGTGGTCATGTCTCGGTCGAGTCCCGCACCACCGCCTCTCTTGCGATACGACTCCATGCAGCTCTGTGTTAGGCAGCTTGGTAGCCTTCATTTACGCTGCAGTGTGTCACCGTTTTGATGAAGACCGGCCACCGTATTGAAGAGCATCCACGAGATCTGTTGCCCCCAACTTTTCCTTGGACCAACAAACGTTCCATCGAGTTCTCGTTACGGGTAATACGCCCGAAGAACTTGAGGATTCGTATTTGAACAGACGATGACAAACATGGCCCGATCTAAGGGGTGGGCAAGCCGGGTATTTGCCCACGCCTTGGCTCGGTCCGGACAGTTGCTGTCCGATCGTCCGGTAACTGTCCGGACCGAGCCAAGGCGTCGACGGCGCGCACTGTTCCCGCGCGCCTCAAGGAGTTGTCAGCAACAGGAGGGGCCCATCTGGGTCGAAGCCTACCGGGGTCGGGGTTATCCGAAAGGAAACTAGAGCCCCGGTATGAAGGCTAGAAGGAACGGCGCGGGGTTTTTAGTCAGTAAGACTCTGACACTGTCTCCCGCTCCACCCAAGAGCGGGTTTCGTCAATGATGATTTTCCCCGTCGACAAAAAAAAAAAAAAGGCGGAAAAAATTAGGGGCGGCAAAATTGACTTATTCCTATATTTCAACGTAGCCTTTTCCTAACTTGGGTGTAGATCCAAGTTGGCAGGTTGAGAATTTTATGTGCCACCATCCAACCTACTTTAGGTTGGATAGTGGAAGTATTTAAAAGACTTAAGACTCATGACTTATATGGTTGTGTGTATGTTAATGAAAAATGATAATTTTCGCCAACCTTTGGCAAAAATTATCTTTGCCTGGAGCGGCTAAATACCTAGATCGATCCCTGACGACAATCTCTCTTTGTGTACAATTGTCCCAAAAATATCTCACTTGATCACTTTATCACTTCACGTGCTGACGTCACACTCGCAGCAGGTTGACCATTCAACCTGACTCCACAACAATGACAATGCACACCAGTCCTTTATCCGGCTCGAAGGACCACTTGTACAATTGTCCCAAAAATATCTCACTTGATCACTTCACTTACTTATATAAATAAAACCAACTTCCAGAGTAAAAACACAACACTTTATTTGAATAATACCGTTGAGTCCATATCTCGCCGGAGAATCTTAACATCGCGATTTACAATCGTGACGTATCAGAACAACGCCATCTGTTATCCAAAATCAGTACCAAGCTAATGACAACCTTACAATAAGATTTGTCTGTAGTGCTAATTAAACAGATTAGACACTTTGATATTAAGTTCTTTCAGAGACATATTAACGATGACGGTGCCAGCAAGTTAACGAAATAAAGTTGTGCATAAATATTTTTTCCTTTGTCGATTGCCAAACAAAGATGATATATCGTCTGCCCTTTAAACTCCTTTCAAATGAACTCTATGAATGTGACCCTATTTTACTTGAGAGACAGTTTACACTCGACATACAACATATTCAATTTCGTTATCGTGTCTGGGCTTAATAGGTGTTGGTATTAAAATATTTTTCTAAATAAAAATTTGATTTATTTTGTGATCAATCTTTGAAGTGTAATCAACATTTTGAAGTACTACGGAGATTAAATGATGTGTAAGGTTTTGAATTTAACGTTCTATTTTGAATGGTTGATGTATGATCTTTTTCAATCAAAGACATTAAACATATACTACCAATAGACAGGACATAGCGAACAAAATTCTAATCCGAGACTTGTTACTAAAGTAGTTACCAGTCGCTGTCAACTGGTCCTACCTGTCAAGTCGCGTTTGTGTCCGCTATACGCACCGAAAGAAAATATTTTTTGGAGAAATATGCTGAGTTGCGCATTGCACTGTAAATCGTATTAAGACAAAAAGACGACCTAACTCCAGTTTATTTTCGTAAATATTTTTCGTCTTCACTGAAGGATAGGATGACAGTTTTTCTAAGACATTTCTTCTGATAGCCACTCTATTGTATATATTTAATCTCTTTGTTTTCAATGGATGGATTGTGTGAAGAGTGATATGAAAGAAAAGAAAGTTAGTAATAGGGTGACGGAATAGAATGGAAGAAAAAATGTACTGCACCGACCTCAAGCAACATGGAATAAGGACAGCAATCTTCCTACATCATCTGATGACGATGATACATCAGATCTCTATTTAAAAAAATATTGGTTTAATCTCTTGATGACCGTAAAACTAGACAATTTATTTAAATCAATTTGGAAATACAGTTTTTAGGGTTACATACCTCAAAGGTAAAAAACGAAGCCCTTATAGGACCGTCTTCGATCGAGAGAAACAGAACAGCAGACTGTTGTTGAGTTAACCACACCTATATTTCTTCAATTGCCCTTTGCATTTCGGAGCCGCGGTTGTTCTTTAGAATGATCTTGCAAACAATTTAGACAGTTCTATTGGAGGTAGAGCTAGCAAAGTAATTCAAGAAATTCACTAGCTTTAGTCAGTGAATTCGTCGCATGAATGTCGTTTGTAAAATGATCGTCCGTTTTGAATTGCGAACGCAAATTAGAAGATAGAAAAAAAGTAGCCTGTGTCTTTCTTGTAGTAAGCTTGAATTTAGCTTACTTCGTACCAAATTTTAGCAAAATCTACAGTCTTAGTAATTGACAGATTTGGTTTTTTATTAGTATGGACAAGCACTATAGTCACTAAGTAAGACTAAGGTAACGTTTTAAGACTATACATCATCATCATCATCGTCATATCAGCCGAAAGACGTCCGCTGTTGAACATAGGCCTCCCCCAAGCGTCGCCACAACGACCGGTCCTGTGCGTCACGCATCCATCGGACTCCCGCGACCCTGACCAGGTCATCGGTCCACCTTGTTGGAAGCCTTCCAACGCTGCGTCTTCCGGTACGTGGTCGCCACTACAAAACCTTTTGTCCCCATCGACCATCTGTTCTGGGTACAATGTGCCCTGCCCATTGCCACTTAGGTTTGGTTATTTCGAGCTATGTCGGTAGCCTTGGTTCTCCTGTGGATATCTTCATTTCTGATGTGATCACGCAAGGAAACTCCGAGCATAGCCCTTTCCATCGCATTTGTATAAGACTATACAAAATCAAGTATTCACCTAACGTACAGGGACGAAACCTTTTCTCACAACAGAAAACACCAGTCTGTTTTTCTAAAATTCTCTTCCACCAGGAAAATGGACTAAACGTTTACTTTTACAACATCTAAAAGTTCCGCCGTAAACTTGTAAGCAAGAACAATAAATGCTAATTTTGTAACATAGAACAACTTTGTTCATCGCTTGTCAAACAACAGCCTGTGTATGAGAAGTTTCGAAGTACCCCCACATTACTCAATGAATAAGTTTTCAACATTTTGTCCAAATTGCATGAAAATTTTTAGATTCAAGTTCGTCTTACAACTTTTGCAGATGGTGTTGAAGCTAATATGTTATATGATAGAGAACACCGGTATTCTTTTTTTTTTTTTTTTAATTCGTATAAACTAGTGCTTGACTGCGATCCCACCTGAACGTCTGAAATTCTGTTATATTGTTGGGGACTTTGAATAATGGCGTGAACATTATCATCACGTGAACATATAGGAAGTTTGTAGAATCATCGCAGCGTTGATTTGTGGGATTCATTTGTCGCAACAAACTTTTAAGGGTTTAAAAAACAAATTTCCTGGAACAAGTTTTGTGAAATATTCAAGTGAACCACGGAATTATTGATTGTAAAAAGGCGTTATCTCTCTTTTTTCGCGTTGCCTCTTCATCAGATATCGCGTGGGATTACGTTAGATGAAGCCGCAAGCTTTTAAACTATACTCGATGTTGACGATAGGCGAGTGGAAAAGGAGCCTTTTAAAAGAAATCATTGTGTTTTCACGTTCTTAAACCCAATAGTTTCAGCTGAGCCGGTTCATCAGTCAGTTTCTTCTTTTTAACCGACTTCGAAAAGGACGAGGTTCTATGTTCAGCTGAATGTAAGTTTTTTTTTTTTGTATGTATGTTCACCGATATTTCGGTCGATTGTGGACCGATTTCAAAAATTTTTTTTTTTTATTGAAAGGTTATGCTTCCAAGTTGGTCCCATAGAAATATTGTTATGATCTGATCATGAACTTCGAAGATAAGGAACAGAACTCCTCATAGAATCATAGCAGAGTTGTCGTAACAAGTAAAAATGCTTTGTTTATACGTGTAGTCGATGACTGACTCAAAGAAAAGGGGGAGGGGAAAGGGGGAGGGGGTAAATTCATGTAATACTTACCGTATTTGGGATTATAAGAATCGTTATGAGATGCACTCTGGCTATAAGGTAATTTATGTTTAGCTGAAGGGTAGGTACTTTTTAGTGGTGCTACCATAACTAAAAAGTGAAAAATAAAAAACTTTTTACAAAAAAAATTTAAACCGACTTCAAAAAGCACAAAATAACTTTAATTTCGGAAGTCGGTGTTAAATAACGAAGAGACAAGATTAGGTATCTATTATAGAAACACCGACTTCCGAAATTAAAGTTATTTTGTGCTTTTTGAAGTCGGTTTAAATTTTTTTTGTAAAAAGTTTTTTATATACGTATAGATTTATAATAATTTTGTACTAGCCTAGCATCATACGAGCGACCTCTTGCGCCAGATCCTATTTTTAGGTCATGGGAAGTAGTCGCCTATTTCTGGGCCCCTACGATTTTGTTGGCATTTCCCTGTAGGTCGTGTGGAATACTACGCGCAGTCTCGGTTTCTCACCTTACCAGATGACTGGACCCTACCGCTTGCTCATCGTCCGCAAGTCCGTATCTACCTGAGTACCTACGTATCCCATGCCGAGTTGGGCTCCCATTTGATGCATCCTTGAGGCACACACCGCACTGTGAATTTTTTATTTGTTAGCCTTTTACTAAGCTGTTTTTAAAGTTTAATTTTTTAACGTGTTTTTTTTTTGTGTGTTATTCAATGTAGTCGTAATTTTGATGTCTGTCATTGTTTACATTATCTATTTACTTATTTATTTTTTGTTTTTTAGACTATTGTGTGCGTTGTTCTTTTGTTTTATGGACGTCATGACGCTGCCCACAAACTTTTTGTAGGATATATAATCGGGCAAATTTTGTATATTTTTAATTTTTTTATATATTTTTTGTTAATTTATGTGCTTAGTTTTATGTTTGTAATTTTGTTGTGCTTTTATATGCTGTCTGTTACTTTTAAGTGTTGCATCAAATAAATAATAATAATAATAATAATATTCCACAACTATCACACAACGCCGTCCAGTCCCAAGCTAAGCAGAGCTTGTGTTATGGGTTTTATCTATCTATCTATCTACCTTGGCCGGGGATCGCCGTGACTCCCGACGTCCAGAGGTCCATTTTAAACGGGTAGCCTTTTTTATATGACGATTGATGAGTTTACACGATCGTGACTTGCAACAGCGGGGACAAAGATCACGAGTTACAAGTCATACGGTACTTACTTTTAAAACGTTTTGTTACAAGACTCCTTTGAGAGCTCTCACAAAGATTTTACGGGAGGAATAGGCTTTTTATTTTATGTACTCGTACATATTACAATGAATTTGTAATGTAACTGAGCTTCTAAGGGACTATATAAAGGGAGTAAGGGACAGTTCTACGCAAACTCTTTTAAGGCTTGGTCAGTAGACGAAACTGAAAAATTAAATAAAATCGGCCCCTCCGTACAAAAATATAAACTTGTTTTGACAGTTTATGTATCATGAATAATTTCAAAGTTATAAAAAATTTCGTAAAAAAAAAATATAGAAAAATATCCAAAAACTCCGAACTGTCAAATACATAGGCCTCAATCATTCGGTAAATAAATTTAGCTAAGAGGTAATTATATCTACAGTTATTAACTGTTAGAGGGTACGAAATTCGCCGGGTCAGCTAGTATTAGTACCGATCATCATTTTCATCATTTCAGCCGATATACGTCCACTGTTAGACATAGGCCTCCCCCAAGCGCCGCCACAACGAACAATCCTGTGCGTCCTATAAATAAACAAATAAATTGTGTGTCAGAATACGAAAAAGCCGCAATGCCTGAATAAAACGAAAGACCATGGCTGTCATCAAGAAAATGGAGACTATAAGCTCCCAACAGTAAATCCTTGTATAAAACTTGGTGTTAAAGCTGAGAGGTGGTCGCAAAATCTTATGGGGATTGGGCAAAATGAGAATTACTGCCCATACTGAGTGAGAGGATTTTTGCTCTCTCATTTTACCTGTATGGGTTTTTTGAGGTAAGCGGATTAATATTGAATGCATCAAAATTTTGTATAGGAAGGATTGTTAGCACTTTTTTGTGTTTTTGATGTGGATAAAAGTGTTTGTTGTTTGTTTTTTGAGGTATAACGAATTGTTAGTGTTTTGATATGAAAGTCTCTCTTTCAGGTATAAAATGAAACAACTACAGACCGCAGCGTTGGAAGACATCCTCCTGGTGAAGGTTGCGGGAATCCGACGGATGCGGGATGCACCGGATCGATAATTGTGGTGACACTTGGGGGAGGCCTATGTCCAACAGTGGACGTCTGTCGACTGAAATGATGATGATGATGAACTACAGACCTAGCATAGGCGTCTACTTATTTATTTATTAACAATTTACTTGTACAACATTCAGCCTAAACTAATGCGTTGTACAGAAACTAAGAAAAAAAAAACATGTACATTACCACTGAAATAAAATAAAATATAACACAAAATCAAATAACACAAGGTTTTCTTATACTTATGAAAATAGTCACCACTAGCATTTTCTCACGGCTTCACTCCGGTATATCTACATGTATAAGTATAAAATAACCATCCTTCTGGCGCAGAGTAAGTAGTTTCCATAATACAACCAAAACCAAACATTTGTGCTTATGTATGTCCCACTGCTGGGCAAACGCCTCCCCTTTCACCTTCCAAACCAATCTGTCTAGGACGATCTCTGGCCAAATTTTCCCCGTGAATATGACCAGATATAGGTACTTTTTAATAAGTGATATAAACTAATGCTTGACTGCGATCCCATCTGATGGTAACTAGTGACGCAATCAATGATGGTGAATCCCACAAGTTTACTTCTATTGACTTATTTCGTTGTCATCATAACCGACCTTTTTTTTTAATGTTCTCACTGCTGGGACTCAGACCTCCTCTCTAGGAGAGGGAATGGACCGTAATCCACCAAGCGGGCCCAGTGTGGGTTAGTGAATGTCACATGTCTTCGAGTTTTTGGTTTTAGTACATGTTTCCTTGTATTTTATATTATTTGACATTGTAATTATATTATTTGTATCATTGTTAACTATTATGTAATTTGAAATATCTGTATACTTATGACTTGTAAGTATGCCTTATCAATAAATTACTATAGTCATAGTTGACTACTATTATGAGCATATTCACTCTAGCCTTGACGACACTACAATTTTACGTTTTCAAGATGATTATAGTTTACAAAATAATATAATTGTCTACAATCGAATCTAAGTGCAATTAACTTAAACAACTGAACTAATAAGTATACCTCCTATATAATATATAACATAATATAATCGCTTATAGCTACTGTAAGTAGTATAACGTATAGAATTGGTAACTCAATCATTTCAGCTATTTTTAAAATAGATATTTTTTTATCCTTTGCCTAATAATCAAGAAATAATTTAGGATAACAAAGTTACCTATTTTGATAAGTCTTGATTATGTTTCTAGTCTATTTGTGTACACGTGTGTAGATACTAATATCGATACGTTATTAAATTGGTGCGTCGATACTCATAATTAATTAGTTGCCTATAATATTAAGATAACTAATATAAAAGTACTTGTAAGCTCCAATTATGATTGTTACTTAATTTTCTAATTGGAATGAACAGGGATATTGTATACTAGTTTTCGCCCTCGGCTTTGCCCGCGTGCATAAAATTGTCTATGTCATTTAGGAATACAGCAGCTTTCTATCAGTGAAAAAAGTTCTAGCAATCGGACCAGTACTTTCGGCTATTTTGATTTGATTATACACCACTAATTTTATAAATAATATTACAAATACTTAAAGGGCTTATTAGAATAGGTCTCGTTATTATTTAAGTAAAGTTTTAATGACTAATATTCATAAACATTAAACTTATTAGAGTTTGTTTATGTCCTAAAATGTCACTCAATTTATGAAAATATTGTACAGGCTATTATGAATGGAAAACAATAGACAATCACTGCGCGTAGTATTTCCTAGTAGTAATTGTAATCAATAAATGATCCAATTACGAATTTACCAATTATAAAAAATTTTGTGGCCAATTTGAATTTCGTTTTTTTTACTTTTGACTACACAAATATGACCAGTAACAGGTACGGATTAAGCCTTATTTTTTTTTGTGTACTGATTAAAAAATAGGGGTGTATAATAACATAGAATGTTCGATTAGGTTATGCTTATGTTAGGTAATAATAGAAGGGTGCCTTATCTATTATTTTTACCTAATAGCTTCAACAATCTTCTCCCAAAAAAGGTTCAAGGAAAAATAAAACTACGTTTTTAGAGGTCAACGATCTACTAAAGTGTATACAAGACGTGGGTGCGTCGTTGTTAGTAAATAGAGTGGCAAGAATAATATTTTATCAAGGACATGAACCGGGCGGGCTACCCTAATGATGGCCGATTTAGGAGACAACCCGTTCTTGTAGTATTAAGATGTTTACACGGCGTTGGGTTACGAGGCCTTTTGTGGTTGTTTTGTAAAAGCAAAAAGATATGGCGGACTGATTTTAGTGTCCCCGCAGATGGGTCTAAAAAACGCCGCTTCAAACTTCTTTTTGAGGCGGCCTTTTTTTGTGGCTCATGTGCAGCCGTGCCGCCACAAAAAAATTGCTTGAAGCCGCTTCAAGCTACTACGGCCACAAGCTGCCACGCGCTTCAGCTGTTTTTTGCGGCAGCTTTTAGCTGTTTTTTGTGGCCGCTTTTAGCGTTTTTTTTTTTGTGGTGGTGTTTGTTTGAGACCCGTGTGCGGGGAGACTTATACTTTCAAATATTTATGACTAGCTTTTGCCTGCAGCTTCGCTCGCGTACATAAAATATAGCCTATGTCCTTGAGGAATAAAACAGCTTTCTACCGGTGATTTTTTTTTTTATAATCGGGCCAGTACTTCCAGAGATTACCTACTACAAACAAACTTTACGTCTTTGTTATATTAGCGTAGATATTAATATTATAGTGTAGATAAATGTGGAAGTCTAGAGCCATTTACGAATAAATTATTTACAAAATGACAGAAATATCATTTATCCGATTAAACTTTAAAGTACAGCTCATAGATACAAACTTACAGAATTTGAAAGATGTTGTGCAACTCGCAGCAGATTTATTTGAAGAGGGAAATTATGTAACATTTTCTTCCACTCTAGGGTTTTTTTTTTTCTGTCGACGGGGAAAATCATCATTGACGAAACCCGCTCTTGGGTGGAGCGGGAGACAGTTTCAGAGTCTTACTGACTAAAAACCCCGCGCCGTTCCTTCTAGCCTTCATACCGGGGCTCTAGTTTCCTTTCGGATAACCCCGACCCCGGTAGGCTTCGACCCAGCTGGGCCCCTCCTGTTGCTGACAACTCCTTGAGGCGCGCGGGAACAGTGCGCGCCGTCGTCCACTCTAGGGTGAAGACTGAAGAGTGAGGGCATGTTTTGCGGACCACAAGTATCCCTTTCATACGTTTTCCCATGGCCATAGAAAGCACAAACGAGTATATTATTATGATATTTTGATTTCATTTTCAAAAGTGAAATCAATTTCCATTTTCGTGTCCGATATATAACAGTGTCATAATTGTTCCGTTTCAAAATGTCACTACATTCGAGCAACAAGCGTGAAGTGACGTTAAATTGGACGCGAAATATCCGTTTTTTGCAATCCAATTAATGTATCCAGCTTCAATACCCAACGTGGTTATGCTGCCTTCCGATTTATTGATGTATCGAGTAGCGATCTTAATTAAAGTGTAGTCAGAATGCCGAAAACGAAACGATCAAAATTCTAGACCACGTCCTTTTAGGAGCACGCGTCTCCCTTTCAGAACTCGACTCATAGCCCTGCCCTAGTAGGCTTCAGCCCAGTGTTGCTGACATCGTCCTACCAGCTCTATCGCTGTCTGCTGCAACCCCATCTCATAATGAATCGTTTGGAGGTATGTGGAACAGAGTCCCACAAGTCCCACAAGATCCATCTTTGTTGAAAAGGGAGGATCGTGCGACCAGACGGGTTTTATGTCTGGTAGGCAACTGCCCGGCAAATTTCGGGCTGTTCTATATGTTGTAATCACGTGGAGAACTTTAATTGCGCGATGCAGGATTAGTTCTTATGTGATGCCATAGATTTCGCTACACAACGTACATAAAAATCACTTACCTTCCAAGAATAATATGCCATTGCAATCATAATTAACCCGTTATTTAACGGGTTTATTAAAATGACGTTTCAATTAACCCGTTAAATAATGGGTTAATTGACACGTGTAAACAGCAAGCATGACTTGTGTTTGTTTGTTGTTATCATCATCATCATCATATCACCCGAAAGACGTCCACTGTTAGACATATGCCTTATTTATTGTAAAATCTTATTTAAAAAAGTAGGTAACCATGGAATTTTTTACAGATTCTTCTCCATAGAAAATGAATAATTGAAATCATGCACTAGCTTTTCACGCTTTATAAGTGCCTATAAAAAACCTTCCTAACTATGTTGGGCTCGTCATCTCGTTCAACTGAATGCAGTGGACCGGCTACCTCCATGGACACCACAACCTAGTAACTGGGTACCACACCATGGTACATTCAATCTAACCTATACCATCATAAAAATCAAACATAACTGTGTCATCAGTCTTGACTTGTGTCAAATTTGTTGCTTGTTTTTGCTTGCAGGTTTTGACAATCTTCTAACAAAATATATTAATATATTTTGTTTTTACAAATATATTAAGATCCGAGATCACACAATTTCAGTTATTCAAGTAGCATTTAGATAGTAAAACTCTTCTTATTAGATTTTATTTGAGAGAGAGACAGATTGTGAGTACCAAATTCTTCGTAAAAGATACCAAAGCGCTTAGCAGTTATTTTATTTATATGACATCTCAAATCTTACAGGTGCCTAATTTCAGATGTACCTTATTATTTTAATTATGAAACTTTTACTTATTCAATATTATTAGGATATGATAGTAAGGCAATCCCTTATCATACTGAAATCAAGATTGCACGAGAAAACACAGTTTAACCCCTGTATGATATTACTGGTTTTATAATTCAAGATTATAATTGTATGTATGTAACGTTAATTCTGAAAAAAAAAACTACATGAAAATATTTGTAAGACATTTATTTGAAAAATTTTAAACATTCCCGAATTTCAACAAACATCCGTTATCACTCACAAATGAGGAACCAGTGATGGCTTTTGCTTTATCACTAGCCGTAAACAAAACAAGGTCAGCAATTTCTTCAGGAACAGAAACTCTTTGCAAGGCTGTCATAGTTGCCGCTTGTTTCCAAGCAGCATCTTGGATTTCTGCGGTTGCACCCATATTAATCACGAAATCAGTTACCACGGGTCCTGGGTTGATAACATTGACTCGAACTCCACTTTCAGCCAGTTCTTGTGCAACAGCTCTGGTGAAATGATCTAGAGCCGCCTTTGAAGTGCAATATGAAAAAGTTTCTTTCCCAACTATTCTATATGCAGCAATGCTAGATATGTTGACAATGTTACCCTTTGTCTTCACTAGATGAGGAGCAGCAAGATTTGTCAAGTAAACTACGGATCGCAGATTTGTAGACATTACTTGATCAAATGTTTTCATAGCGTTCTCGGCAAGAATACTCACATTGCCGCCTATGCCAGCGTTATTGACTAAAATATCCAACTTCCCAAATTGTCTTACAGTTTCACTGATAATTCTTTTCGCATCTGCATCTTTAGAAACGTCAGCTAGTAGCACTAACGGATTGCCGCATTTCTTAGCAACTTCATCCAGTTTCTGCTTTTTCCTTCCAACTATAGCGACTTTTGCACCTTCTTCGGCAAATTTGATGGCGATTGCTGCTCCAATACCAGAGCTAGCACCAGTCACGAGCACCACTTTATCTTGGAAACTCATGTTTGTATAGGATCACTCACAGTCAATATACTATCTCAATCAATAATTATAGCAGCCATTTATAATAACCACAATCTAATCAAAACAAAAATAATCTTTTATCGTCAATGAACACTACTGATAATATTTTTTCTAATTTATACATCATCCTAAGGTGTCGCAGATAAAAATGAAAGACAAGATTGATTGCTTCTGTGTACAAAATTATGTAATCTATACATGCATATAAATAAAATTCAAGTGTCAGTTTGTAACATTTTTTTTTAAACAAAATGCATAAGTTCAACACATTATTATTCGATGCCTATGACAAAATTGGAATTTTTACTTTTTTATCTCTGTATGTGTCTGTTTGTTTGTTCGTTTAAACTACTCTCCAAAACGGTTAAACCTATTTTGATGAGTCTTTCACTAGTAAATATTGTTTGTTATAATGAGTAAATACGGTTACTAAAAGTAGGATTAAAAAAGATGCATTTAAAAAGATTTCTTTAAATTGTGACTCAATGGCATTGTGCTTTTTTAAGGGTTTGACTTTTTTAATTATTTAAAAACAGCTGCAACCTGTATTCTGTGTTTTTATTAAAAATGTGCACAAAAACAAACTGTAATTTTTTTTACTCTATATATCTGATAAATCGGCTAAAAATCAGGTTTTACTTGATGGACAATGCTACGAATGTTATTGATTTATTAAAAGTATTGATCAATATAGGTAATATTATTCTCGAAGCTTTAAAGATATAAGCAGCTTCTGCCAGTAGCTTGGCCCGTATTTAAGTCCAAAAATATCTTTATATAAAACATGGTTCACTCGTGTACAAAGTTCACCTGTTTATTTTATCACGGATGGGGTTGTGAAAGACATTAAAGAATAAGTCTACACTATTTATACCTGTTTGTGTCAAAAATGAAATGATTTTGTTGTCTGTCTTCTAACGTGAAATCAATAATAATTATGGCTCATAATATTATTTAAGTTAATTACTAATTTTTTCTTCTAATGAAAACGAACATGTTTAAAAGTGGTCTACTCAATCGAGGCAGACCACAAGCTTTAGTTAATTTCGTTTATTCCATGTTTTGCTATATCTGCTTATCTCAAATTATTTTTACCGACTTCCCAAAAAGGAGGAGGTACTACGTTCGGCTGTTTGTATGTTTTTTTTTTTTTTTTTTGTATGTTTGTTCGTCGAATACTCCCCCAAATGTGGACGGATTTTCAAAATTCTTTTTTTGTTCGAAAGTAGATAGTTCTGAGGTGGTCCCATTATCACCAAATTAGGATCTGATGATGGGATCTTGGAGAAATCGAGGGCAACCTTCAAATTTTATAGGCTCACTTATTGATTTTCGCATATTTTATGAAGTATCTTGTGTATTTGCGTATGGTCGTCACCATCTCAGGTAGCTGGGCTGATGATGGAAGGTACAACTCCTTAACAGTAAGAAGTTACTCGAACAGGCAAGGACTGTTTTAGTAAATTGTTTTGATGTTTGATAGGGCATTTGCCACATTTGGTCTCATGATCATCAAGTCATGACCTGATGCTGCAGTCAGGATAGTCTGCAGAGTACCTAAGTCCTCGACAACAAACAGCAGATATATCGAGTTTAGGCTCATTGAAAACGGCTCGATGTGTGGATAAACGTACTGCTAATAAAGAACACCGAAGTACATAGAGAGCTGATGCTGAAGCCAGGAGCATCAGGAAAAGTACAAACCTTGAAATTACAGCACCGTAGTCGTGTTAGGGCTCATTTTAAACAGGACTAAATTTTAAGTTCATTGCAATGTTGACATAAATCTGGCCTGATGCTACAGCCGGGATTATCAGCATCTAGTCTAATGACTGATTGAAAGATTTACCTTTCTTCTTTCAAACAGTCATTAGACTAGATGCTGGAGAGGGAAAGGATATATCGAACTGATCTGATGATGAAGCCGAAAGGTAAATTAATGTAATCTAACCGTGTTTGGGATTATTAGAACCGTTATGAGATGCGATCTGACTATAAGGTATTTAAGTTTGACTGAGGGGTACTTTTTAGTGGTGGTACCATTAACTAAAAAGTGTAAAATAAAAAAATCTTTTTACAAAAAAAATATAACCGACTTCAATGATAAAAAACACTGAAAAGTATCAAATAACTTTAATTTTGGAAGTCGGTGTTTCTATAATAGTTTAGTCTCTTCGTTATTTAACACCGACTTCCAAAATTAAAGTTATTTGATACTTTTCAGTGTTTTTATCATTGAAGTCGGTTATATTTTTTTTGTAAAAAGTTTTTTTTTTAGGGTTTCGTACCTATGTCGAAAAAAACGGAACTCTTATAATATCACTTTGCTGTCGGTATGTTCGTCTGCCAAGGCGCTTTTTCTCAAGAATGCATGGAGGTATGACAATGACCCAAACAGCAGCGAAAAAAAAAAGAAATTTTCGCACTCCCTAGAAAACAATCCCAAAACCTACAGGGTATTTTTCGTTGACCTAGAATCATGAAATTTGGCATGGACCAAGATCTCATAGCACAAGTAGATATAGAAAAAACTGTGTAATTATGTCACAAAAAAGCACTATTTTTATATTCGGAAAAATCATCGAGAATTGAGCTATTTACATAGAAAAGTTTGTACGGAGACCACAGTACGCGAGTCGGACTCTTATTTGCTCAGTTTTTTTTTTATCATGTATACTTTACATATTTACAATCCTCTTTTTAAAGATAAGATTATCGATTGCAATAAATAGCTGCTGTCATATTAAAGATCTTAGTACTGCATTTCTAAATTCGTACAATACAACTATGAGTTTCGAAAACAAAGTAGCTCTCGTAACGGGCGCTAGCTCGGGTATTGGAGCTGCCATTGCTATCAAGTTTGCTGAGGAAGGTGCTAAAGTTGCCATAGTGGGAAGGAACAAGCAGAAACTGGACAACGTCGCAAGGCAATGCGGTAATTCGTTAATCATAGTGGCTGATGTTTCTAAAGATGAAGACGCCAAAAGAATCATCAGTGAAACTGTAGGACGATTTGGAAAGTTAGATATACTGATCAATAACGCTGGCATAGGTGGAAATGTAAGTATCCTTTCTGAAAATATTATGGAAACATTTGACAAAGTAATGGCTACAAATCTGCGATCCGTAGTTTATTTGACAAATCTTGCTGCTCCTCATCTTGTGAAGACAAAAGGTAACATCGTCAACATATCAAGCATTGCTGCTTTCCGAACTATTGGATGTGAATATTTTTCATACTGCACATCGAAAGCTGCCCTAGACCATTTCTCCAGATCGGTCGCGCAAGAGCTAGCTAAAAGTGGTGTTCGTGTAAACATTGTGAATCCAGGACCCGTACGGACTGACATTTTTCAAAATATGGGTGTAACCGGAGACATCGAAGAAAACTTATACAAACAGATGCTGAATATGACTGCTCTGGGCCGAATTTCTATTCCTGAAGAAATAGCTGATCTTGTTCTGTTTCTTGCAAGTGACAAAGCTAGAGCCATTACTGGCTCAGCTTTTGTAAGTGATAATGGTGCTTTGATAAAATCAGAAATGTTAAGCAAAATTTAAAACTAAGTTTATAATTTGTGTCATATTGAAGTTGCATGTTTTTGTGCAGAAAAATTTATGTGGAATAATATTTAAGAGAGAATGTCTGTTCCTGAATGGATGATCTTGCTTTAATTCTTGCTAGTAACAAAACTAAAGCCAGAATTCCCTCATATTTTGTGAGTTATACGAGTATAATGCTATGTTGAAAATAGAGATGTTAAACAAAATAAAAACGAAGTTAATAATTTGTGTCAAGTTTGAATTTTTTTTTTTGTGTTGTGAATTTCTAAGGCGTATGAGTAAATCTTCTCGTAGATGTGTTATTGTTATGTTGTAATTAGATGTAGCTGTGACTCTATAAAAAATGTTTTCAAGGTCTTTTTCTACTACGACTGTGTCCATGGCCAGCTTTGCTTTTTGTTATTGATATACCTGTTATATAGACTTGGAAGATCAAAAACAATTATATCGATTGTTCCCAATATGCTTACCAAAAAGAACACACACACGATTAAATCTTGTAGACTATCTTATTGATATGTTTGAGATGTAGCAGTGACTTTATCAGTTTATCTAAATATGTGTTCATGGTTAGATTATGAGATTAGATTGCCAGTTCATCTTCATAATAAATTACCCTTTGAAACCGTGCATTAGCTTCTGATGTTTTATAAGTACCCATGTAGGCCCTTATGAAATAGAAGATTGTTGTGAATTGATTTGTTAACAGATAACTTTCATTTATAAGCACTCCACTCCACCCTCGTGTTGGGATCGGCATCTCGTCCAACTGACTGTAGCTGAGTACCAGTATTTTGACCGGTCCATGTAGGTAACATGGACTCCATAACCCAAAAATAGATTGCCACATCTTGGTACATTAGGTGAATCTAACCTGTCTCATTGTTATTATTATATACTTTATTACACACCTCAAATTATCACAGGAAAGACATCATGGTCATCATATTTATCTCACGTAATTATATATTGATATTTTATCAACAGCCCTAGCGCCGTGACGCAGACAAAACAGTTTTGTCTGAGACGTCTTAGACAAAACTGTTTTAAATGAGCGCAGGCCCTAACATGTGGATGGGCGGAAAAGGAGAGAGAGGCCAAAGAAAAGATGGATTGATTTCGTGAAGAGTGATATGAAAGAAAAGGAATTTAGTGATAGCATGACGAGTGACAGCGTAGAATGGAAGAAAAAAACGTGTTGTGCCTACCCCAAATAAGATGAGACAAGGTCAGGAAGAAGAAGAAGTATGTTATCACTTTTGACTGGTGTCAGTTTTTCTAATTTCTTCAACTGGAACCAACAAGTCATGGAGGAGTTTCTGTCAGTAATGAATACCATCGGAACGACATTGGCATGCGCCGTTTAACCTTTGATGATTGACTCTTATTGGACGGCTGTTATCACTTAGCCAGTAAGTCCTCCATTTCAAATACACCAGTAGATAATATAAGGACTTCAACCGTATTGAGAATGCTTGACGCTTTCAACATTGATATCTTTTGTTCAAAACATTTTCTGGATTTTGACATTGTCTTGGATTCGGAATCATTCAATTTTACGAAATAAATTAAGTAGGGGAGCGCGGGGCTGGTTTTAACGGAGGTAGGTATTAACAAGCTTATTCCCGCCAAACGCGAAGTGTCAAATGTATGAGACTCGGTTTAGAATACCCTTTATACACAGCCGAACGTGTCCTGACTTGTCAGTGATCGACCGGCCGTCGCTAGTGATAGTTGTGCACAGGACCCTCGGATTTACAGGTAAACGAACTTTTCGTACTTCGTAATAAATTGATTTAAGATTTATTAATTCGCTAAATTGAACCAAAGTTTATCCTAAATTAATCTCTATTCTATTGACTTTAAAACTATTATAATTATTTGTAATTATTTTTACTGGATTTTTGTCTGTAATTGATGAAGTATAAAAAGTGACCTTAGGGCTAAAATTAACAGATTGAGCGGGGTAAGTATTAACATGTTAATACTTACCCCGCTCAATCTGGCAGGAACCAGTTTTATTGTTGTTGGATAACCATCATTCTCATGTCAATGTGGAGGTCGTTACGAAGGCAAAGAACAACCATATCATTATTTTGTCTTTCCCTCCACATTGTTCCCATAATCTTCAACCACTGGATGTCGGTGTGTATGGACCGTTAGCCGACAGCAAACGAACTGGATGGTTAATCATCCTGTGAAGACAATGACGTTCTACGATCTCCCTGGAATTGTGAAAGAAGCGTTTCCTCTGGCATTCACTCAAAACAATATCATCAACTCATTTAAAAAAGCTGGCATTTGGCCGTGCAATGAAGATGTATTTCAAGATTGTGACTTTGCGCCATCATTTGTAACTGATCGTCCCGATCCAAATACTGCTTCGATGGAAAACCAGGGATCCCTTCAGCCAGGAGATACTTCTGTCAATCCAGAAGAAGTATCACTTAATCTAGAATCTTCAATTCAAAATGAAATTTTAGAAAACATGCCTGACATTCACATAAGTGTTTCAGAGGTTATTGATCAGCTATCGCATGTTCCATCGAATGAGCCAGGACCATCACATTTTCAGCGACTGTCGAGCGAACCAGGGCCGTCAAATGAATCAGCACCGCCAAATGAATCAGCACCGCCAAATGAACCAGGACCGTCAAATACGAAGCCTACAGAAAAGTTTAATATAGAAATAGTAAGACCGCTTCCAAAAGCTCCTCCATGTGTCGAATCTAAACGAAAGCGTTCAAGGAAATCCACTATTCTCACTGATACTCCCGAAAAATTGGCCTTAGAGGAAGAAGCAAAATTAAAATCATGTAAAAAGATAAAAATCAGTCAGACTGAAACTAAAAATAATGGCAAAGGGAAAGGTAAAGGTAAAGGTAAATCAACCCGGCGAGAAGAAGTAGAAAAGGTGAAGAAGCATATTCTTCAGGATGACAGTGAAGAAGATACCTGCTGCTGTTTAGTTTGCGCCGAGTCTTAAAATGACGATACATCTGGACTTGACTGGATACAATGTATTTTATGCAAAGGATGGGCTCACATCACCTGTATTAAAGGTGATATTAGAAAATACATATGCCTCAACTGTTTCTCAGATGATGAGTATTCTGATTAATTTTTGACAAAAACAAACTAGACAGGTACATATTTCCTGTCTACTTTTAAGTACAAATTAGGTAAAGATCATTTAAACTAGTATAACTTAAAGACTGACTGATTCTAAAAAGTATTAATTAACGCTGTGAGAATTGTTAATAAATGTAGGTTTAAATACTTTATTGTTTAAGGTAACTCATTGAGATTCTTAACACTGTTGATACCAAAAACTTTATGTGACTAATTACGTAATACTTAATTGTTAAGTTTAAACTATTTTAATAAATATTTGAAGGCTTTAAAGCTCTAATACTCAGTAGATATAGTGGTTAATTAGTACTGATTTATAAAAACTTTAAAGATTGTTGATTATGAAAAGTTTAGTAACTTTAAAACGTTAAGTTTAAATTGTGTGTTCACTTGTTTAGGCTTAAAATATATGTATGTATAACTATATATCTATAATAAAACATTTTTATTTGTGTAAATGATGTTTTATTTAAGTATTTCATAAAAAAATTGTCTATGTTAATAATTGCCCCTTACGTTAATACGTACCCCAGCTCCGTTAATATTTGCCCCAAATGCGGGGCATGTATTAACAAATGACTTTTTTGGTTTTCACAGCTCGCTTTCTGAAAGCACTTACATACCGGATGTATTTTGAAACTAATATCATAGCTGAATAACCAAAGCATGTTTTCAATAAAAAATTAAACTAAAAAGTTCATTGTCAAAGAAAATATAAACTATAATACAAAATTTGTTAGTACCAGCCCCGCCCTCCCCTACTGCTCTTACCTCAGTTGTTTTGGATCCACCGATAAGGTAGTAAGAGGTTATTTTATTAGGAAAACATTAATTTTATTTCTATATTAAATACCAAAACCTGTTTTACTAGATACTAAGTGACGCTAAAGACCCTTTTCACATGTGAAAAAATATAAAATATAAAACATTTACCAGGACCACCCAACTAGTATTAAAACCAGGATTGTACCACAAAAATCAGTTTTACTCCTGTTTGTTTGATGACATTTGTATGTGACGTAAATTCAGTAAATAAACTAAAAGAAAAATATTTGAAAGCCATTTATTTGAACATTTTTAAACATTTCCTAATTTCAACAACATTCCGTTATCACTCACAAATGATGAACCAGTGATGGCTCTAGCTTTGTCACTAGCTGTAAACAATATTAAGTCAGCTATTTCTTCTGGAATAGAAGCTCGACAATCTAATCTAAGAAAAAATATCTGTTATCATCAATGATAGGTGTATCTATTTTTTACTTCAAGATGAAGTAACGAATAGATACACCTAGACATACAAAATTATATCTTTATAATATTCGTGTGTAAGTTATATCTACTGGTATGAATATACATATTCTTATCATGAGCAGGTATGATAAGAATATATTTCATAGATACTACTTTTTCTAATTCATCATGAATCATGGTATTTTAAGAATTTTGTCATGAATGAATTCGTAAAAAAACATATTAAATAGCATATCTTAGTTAATTATACCTGTCTACAATGATACATAATTTAACTTGAAAACTTCACATGTCTCACTGTGTAAGTGGCTGATATTGGTAAAATAATTAGTATATTCTAATTAAACTAGCATGTTTGAATGTGACATTGAAACATGTTTCAGTTAATCTTGTTCGTTCCGTATTTTAATATTTCTGCTTATCTTAAATAACACCTATCGTATAAACTGCTCTGTTTTTTCCTTTATAATAGATTAGATTGTCAGTTGCAATAAATAGCTTCCAACATAATAAAGGTTTCAGTATTGAATTTGAAATTCGTATAATACCAACATGAGTTTCTTAAACAAAGTAGCTCTAGTAACGGGCGCTAGCTCGGGCATTGGAGCTGCCATCGCCATCAAGTTTGCTGAAAAAGGTGCTCAAGTTGCTATAGTAGGAAGGAACAAGCAGAAACTGGACAACGTCGCAAAGCAATGCGGCAGCCCCTTAATGGTAACTGCTGACGTTTCTAAAAACGAAGATGCTAATAGAATTATCAGTGAAACTATAAAACGATACGGGAAGTTGGATATTCTGATCAACAATGCTGGCATAGGTGATAAAGCAAATATACTTTCTGAAAATGCAATGGAAACATTTGACAAAGTAATGGCTACAAATTTGCGATCCATTGTTTATTTGACGAATCTTGCTGCTCCTCATCTTGTAAAAACAAAAGGTAACATCGTCAATATATCAAGCGTTGCTGCTCTCCGGGCAGTTGGAAAAGGATATTTTTCGTATTGCACATCGAAAGCTGCCCTAGATCATTTCTCCAGATCGGTCGCACAAGAGCTAGCTGAAAGTGGTGTTCGTGTAAACATTGTGAATCCAGGACCAGTACGGACTGATATCGTTCAAAATATGGGTGCAACCGCGGACATTGAAGAAGCTATATACAAACAGATGCAACGTGCAACAGCTTTAAACCGAATTTCTGCTCCTGAAGAAATAGCTGACCTTGTTCTGTTCCTCGCTAGTGACAAAGCTAAAGCCATTACTGGTTCGTCTTTTGTGAGTGATAATGGTGCTATGTTAAAATAAAAACTGATAAAAAAAAACTAAAATTGTAATTTTTATCACATTGAAATTTGCAGTTTTTGTCTTGGGAAATGCTTGAACGTACGAATAAAACTTGTCGCATATGTCTTACTTTTTGTGATTTTTATAAAGTTTTGAGATAATTCCAACTCTATATTGAGTCAATTGCAATCGATAATAAGAAAACTAGATAAATGTTGTATGTAATGTTGTTGTTGTTGTCGCTTGATCGGTTGGATAGAAACAGTCTATAACAAAATTAACAAAAATCATGATTACCTAATATTTATATTGAGATTCAGAAAAAAGTCAATTCCACTCCCAGTTCCTTAAATCCTCAATAGTATTACCAAAAAAGTAAGGCATCAAACTAACAAATGAAATTAGTAAGTGAGCCCCGTATGATTATGACCATGCAATGTTGCGGTCTTGTATAATTGTGACTTTCGGGACACACGCGTTTTATGAAATTTATGTAGTTAAATTAATACAGTACGTACGTTACTTTAACTGTTCGCTCAAAACAAGCTTTTAATGAAAATATTTTTTAACTTTTATAGCTCGGTATACCTACATAATTAATACTCGTCAAGACGAATCATACGAGCCCAAACTCGATGTTATTTACAAGATTTGATGGCAGACAAACATCAGGACAAGTGAAACTAAATAAAAGCTTGTAATAACAGTACTTTCTGTTTTAGTTGCATATTAGCTTTCTGTTACCAACCCTATTATTTGGTACATTATGACCAAGGGTATCACGGTGATAACCGTATTACTTTGTCTGTCAACAAAAATTAGAGAAATAGAAGGGTGGTATATTTTTTGGTCCCAACAATAAACAAACAATAAATTATTTTTAGTTTATGTTATGTTAAATTGGTTTATACATAGAAAGACGACAGATTATTTTTATAATTATATCACAAGCATAGTCAGCCTTGTAATATTCCCACTGCTGAAACTTAGACTTCTTGTCTAGTAAAATGGTCCCACCATTTATCTCTTCAATTTGATTAGTTCTAAGAATTGACAAATTCCTCACGATGTATTCCTACACCACTTGAGAGCAGTCGTGATGAAACAAATTATACACAGTAAAGCGCTTATTTGATTTTAAAACCGTGATGGATAAAAAGCGTAAACTTAAGTACCTATATCTACAGTGGAAAGGTGGAAACATGGACTGGCCGGTTGAGTGGTTAGAGGTCCTGACTGCTATGTTGGAGGTCGTGGGTTCGATTCTCACCCAGGACAAATGTTTATGTGACGAACAAGATCATTTGTTCTGTGTCTATGTGTAATTTATCTATAATACAAATGTATTTAGAAATATATACGTAGATATGTTTATAAGTTGTCTAGTACTCATAACACAAGCTCTGCTTAGCTTGGGACTAGACGGCGTTGTGTGATAGTTGTGGAATATTATTACTATAAAGGTAAAATCGACATTTTGGTCGAAAATTAGTTAAAAATTCCTATTTTTTAGTTAGTACAAAAAAAAATGGGGCTCTATCCGTACCCGTTACTGATCACATTTGTGTAGTCAAAAGTAAAGTAAAATCCCAAAATTGTCACCTAATTGTGAATTCATAATTGAATCAATTATTCATAACAATATGCTACAAGAAAATACTATGCGCAGTGTTTTTTCATCGTTTTTCATTCATTCATTCAATAGCCCGTACCTACAATATTTCCATAATCTAAGTGACATTTTGGGACATAAACAAACGCTCATTATATAAAATAACCCTAGATTTAATGAAAAATAGTTTTCTATAATATGACACAATATGTGGGTTTTATATACCTTCTACTCGTGTCTGTGGACTCTGGCCTTGGCCTATGATATTCGTAATAATCATGTACACGAAACGGGTATATAAGCCAACTCATCCGCAGAACGCCTATTAGTTTTATTGTGATCGTTCAACTATCGTTTTGTGGATTACGCTTATCACAAATTATATATGTGCCTCTATCACAGAACACTTTGTGATTAGATTGTCTATTATATAATTCATCGACTTAGTAACAAACAAATCAGTATTACTTTTATAAGTGATCATAAATATGAGTTTCCAAGACAAAGTTGTGATTGTAACTGGTGGCAGCTCTGGTATTGGAGCAGCAACCGCTATCAAGTTTGCTGAAGAAGGTGCTAAAGTGGCTATAGTAGGAAGAAACAAGGGGAAATTGGATAACGTTGCAAAGCAATGCGGCAATCCTCTAGTGATAGTGGCTGACGTTTCAAAAGATGCAGATGTCAAAAGAATCATCAGCGATACGTTAAAACATTTTGGAAAATTGGATATTTTGATAAATAACGCTGGCATGGGCCAGACAGCAAATATTCAAGCTGAGCATGCTATGGCAGTGTTTGACACTGTTATGTCGACCAATCTGCGCTCAGTAGTTTATTTGACCCATCTGGCTGCTCCGCATCTTGTAAAAACAAAGGGTAACATCGTCAATATATCAAGCGTTGCTGCTCTCCGATCAGTTGGAGATGGAACTTTTTCATATTGCACATCAAAAGCTGGTCTTGACCATTTCTCCAGATCGGTCGCTCAAGAACTTGCTGAAAGTGGTGTTCGTGTAAATATAGTAAATCCAGGACCGGTTAGGACTGATATAATTGAAAATATGGGTGCTGCCAGAGACATGCAAGAGGCCATATTCAATCA
Organism: Mythimna lalbum; assembly: GCA_949319445.1. Taxonomy (NCBI): domain Eukaryota; kingdom Metazoa; phylum Arthropoda; class Insecta; order Lepidoptera; family Noctuidae; genus Mythimna; species Mythimna lalbum. The sequence goes on along the minus strand of OX439358.1, from coordinate 16,214,372 downwards.
GATGCAGAATATGACAGCTTTGAACAGAATTTCTGTTCCTGAAGAAATAGCTGATCTTGTTCTGTTTCTTGCTAGTGACAAAGCTAGAGCTATCACTGGTTCGTCATTTGTCAGTGACAATGGAATGCTGTTAAAGGTTGCAGATCGGCCAAAAAATTAAAAAACTTTAAATTAATAAAATTTAATGAATGAATTAATGAATTTCTATTTTATTTAAAACTTCAAATCCAAACTACAGTTACTTATTTGGACGTTGCCTTCTATATGTAGACTGTAATTTTGTTTTTTATTATATAAAATGACTATTTACACTAAAAAGGTATTTGAACCAAGTCACAGCATTTCTACTAATTTTGTTGTGATGTTGACTATCGTATTTTAGATTACGCTTATCTCAAATTATATACGCGTGTTCTGTTTATCACATAATAATATTGTGATTAGATTTTTAATTACAAAAATCATCGACGTTGTAACATATCAATCAGTATTGCTTCTATAATTCGTGCAACATGAGTTTCCAAGACAAAATGGTGATTGTAACTGGTGGCAGCTCTGGTATTGGAGCAGCAACCGCGATCAAGTTTGCTGAAGAAGGTGCTAAAGTTGCTATAGTTGGAAGGAACAAGGGGAAGTTGGATAACGTCGCAAAGCAATGCGGCAATCCTCTAGTAATAATAGCTGATGTTTCAAAAGACGCAGATGTTAAAAGAATTATCAGTGAAACTTTGAAGCAGTTTGGAAAATTGGATATTTTGGTAAATAACGCTGGCATAGCCAAGTCAGCAAATATTCAGGCTGAACATGCTATGGCAGTATTTGATAGTGTTATGGCGACCAACTTGCGCTCAGTAGTTTACTTAACCCACCTTGCTGCTCCACATCTTGTGAATTCCAAAGGCAACATTGTTAATATATCAAGTGTTGCTGGACTCCGAGCTCTAGCAAAGGACACTTTTTCATACAGTACTTCAAAAGCAGGTCTTGATCATTTCACCAGAGCAGTTGCACAAGAGTTAGCTGAAAGTGGAGTACGGGTGAACGCAGTCAATCCAGGACCTGTTAGAACTGATATCGTTGGAAATACGGGTGCAACCGGGGATATGGAAGAAGCTATGTTTAAATACATGCAGAGTATGACAGCGTTAGACAGAATTTCGACTCCTGAAGAAATAGCTGATCTTGTTCTGTTTCTTGCCAGTGACAAAGCTAGAGCCATCACTGGTTCATCATTTGTCAGTGATAATGGAACATTGTTGAAAGTTCCAGAAAGGCCAAAAAATTAAGAAACTGTAAATAATTAAATAATATGAATATGGGTGTAATTATACTTTTGCTTTGTCACTCTCTTTTCTCGTCATTTCTTGTTTATATTGATTAAGTTATGTTCAACCGTTTATAAAAAAACACTTCAAAAACATGAATTATGTTTTATTTATCAAGAAATCATTTAATTATAATTATTATATTTTAATTTGACGCCTAGAGGCTTATCATGGATTTAATCACAAAAGTTGATATTATTAATACTCAAACCAATCAACACCTTTTTTCATCAGATAAATATTGAAATCGTTTGACCTACCTATCGTGAATAACTATGCCCTCGATCGTGGTAGGTGCAATATTATCCGTTACATATTAATACAATTCTTCATATAAATACATAACATACAGATACACAATACATAATATATATAATTACACTTAATTATACAACAACGAAGCCTACAAAAATCAGAATCTTATATAACACGATAATTGGTTTCTAAAAAAACGCTTTCACACGTATTTATTTTCGTCAATCTAAACTAAATGAGTCCAATATTTCCTAGCTGACTACCCTGAGGGCAAACATCTAAACAAACTCAGGGGCTCAAATTTCTTTTAAGTCCGTATAGCAAACAAGCAATATTCAAATCATATCAGAACCATGCAAAGATGTCTGAGATGGTCTTTTGAAAAAAACAACCACAATTTGAGTGGCCCTGTCTAGTCAGTGCAACAACTTTACACGTCAGTATTCGTGTAGCTTAACTTAGGACTATTAACGAGACCAACCATATCAGTGTAAAGTATCTAAATATTGACGTTTTGATTTTTAATGTTACTTAGTAGATTATTTCGTCTACGCAGAAAAAAATCTGCTTGTTTCATTAATAAGTCAATAAGTAAAACGTAGTACAACCGGTTCTATCAGCTCATCAGTCTCTAGAAGTTGAATATAAGTTCAATAATTATACTTTTGCCTTGTCATTTCTTATTAATATTGTTTTAGTTATTTACGAACGATTTTAGAATAAAAAAGTCATATTATATAATTACACACTTCAAAAACATAATTTTTTATTTATCATAATATCATTTAATTATAATTATCATGTTTTAACTTGATGCGTATAGTTTTATCATGTAATAAATCTCAATAGTTGAAATTATTAATAATCAAACCATTTAACACCCTTCTTTATCAGATAAATATTAAAATCGATTGACCTACCTATCGTTCATAACTATGCACTCAACCTACAAGAACCGTAATTAAAATGTTATATAACGCGAGAATTGGTTTTAAAAAAATGCTTTCACACGTCTATTTAAATTATATAAGACCAGTGTTTTCTAGCTATCTACCCTGAGAAGAAACACCGAAACAAACTTATGGGTCAAAGTTTTTGTTTTTTAGACTGTGAAATTTTTTTTTATCCGAGAAAAGAATTTCCCGATATTTTTTCCCGCGTACCGCTTCAACAAAGCGCGGCATCTCTTCAGTTTTAGGTCCATTAAACGAGCGTTCAAACGATATCCTGTTTTTCTTCGATATGCCCGAAGCCCTAAGTCTTCATTTAACATCCTTTTCACCGTGGTTTTGCTTAACCCCGTCTGAAGGCCAACAGTTCCTATTTACGTTTGGGATTTCTTTGAATTCGTGCCTTCACAGCTTTTATCACTGCTGGAGTCCTAACAGAGCAAGGGCGACCACTTCTTGACCTGACATCTACAGTAGAGTCTTCATTGTATCGTTTGATGGTACGATAAAGAATCTTCTGGTTATATTCAAATATTTCAGTATTTCAAAAATTTGAATTGGCGCGTAACCGCAACGATGCAACGCAATAACTGCAACACGGTCTTCTTCAAGCGTCCACTTGATATTTAAAAATGAGTAAATTCCTAAAAAGTACACATTTTTATTTTCATGAACAATTCGAAATTCGAATTCATTAAAAAAAATTGTGGCCAGCATTCTAAAAAAAAGTTAAACTGTATGACAATACTTATGACTTAACTAGGTATATATATTATATTTACCCACGTCTGTCAGTCATCTGCGTTAAAATCGAAAGCTATCCCAGGGAACATAATCTCAGAATTATAATAACATGTCGATACCAGAAGTATGAATTAACGTAAGGGACTTTTACCTAAAATGTAAAAATATTCCTTACGTTGATTGATGTAAGGGTATTTTACTCAAAACGTAAAAATTTTCCTTAGTTACGTTAATTCATACTTCCTGGTGTCGATATAATAATAATCAATAATAATAATACTCTACAACTATCACACAACGCCGTCTAGTTTCAAGCTAAGCAGAGCTTGTGTTATTAATAATAGACAACTGATAAACATACTTATATATTTCTAAATACGTACATATTATAGATAAATTACATCCAGATACAAAAAAAAATGAGCATGCTCATTATAATATAAACATTTGTCCAGGGTGGAAATCGAACCCACGACCTCTGGCATAGCAGTCAGGGCCAATAACCACTATGCCAACAGGCAAGTCAAAGATATGCTTTGTCAAGACATGGTCTACCTGTAAAGTTGTGCTAATATATATCATCCAAATCCGTTTATCTGTTTCAGTGTAAAGAAATAACAAACATTACAGACACACCCAGAAATATTCTTTTTGTCTTTATGCCACGAATATTTTGTATGATCTGCTCGTGATAATAACACGATTCATGCATATTTCATTTTACAACTCTTCATGAATCGGCATTTTAGTTTTTAACCATTTTGTCATGACACACATACTTAATTACTGAGCAATTACAAATCGAAGTCACGCACTAAGGGTTCCGTATTAATTTGCCTATGTGTAGTTATAAGATCAATTCCCTAATGAAGTCTCAAAGATTTTTCCGAATCGTAAAAAAAGTTTTTTTTTTGTAATGTAACAAAAAATTTACTATTTTCAGATTTATTCCTATACTTGTGCTCTAAGACTATACCAAAAATTTTGGATTCTGGGTCAATGGGAAGTACCCTATGAATTTTAGTTTCCTTGAGGGTGTATACGTTTTTTTGCGATATAAACAGCCGTAGGTTTTTTTTTCGTTAACTTAGAAATTTAATTTTTTACAGCTTTTAGGGACCGCCAACTTGAGTATATAGTTTTAATTTTAACTCGATACCTCTTTAAATAGGTGCACCAATATGCATAAAAAATATTTTTAAGCACCTGCTTAAAAATATTTTTTCTCTTTTTAAGTATTTAAATAAATAGGTGCAGAAGAAAGAATATTTTAATAGACCTTGACCGTGTCCCAAGGACTCTTAAGATTATACAATTTAATCGATACGTAAATGAAATAATTCACAAGTGATACAGACCATCACTTCATAAAATAAAATGTATATATTTTATTTTCAAAGATAGATACAACTTTTATGCATAAAATCAACCTAGAAAAATAATGTATTGGTTTTGAATATTTGGACTTTACCTTCTATACGTGGACTTTGGGTTTGGTCTATGACGAAGCATGTATACCAAACAGATATATAAGCAAAGTCATCCGCAGAACGTCTATTAGTTCTATTGTGGCCGTTAACTAGCGTTTTGTGGATTACGCTTATCTGAACCTATAGTTATTTTCACAAAAAAATATTGTGATTAGATTGTCGACTACAAAAATCATTGGTTTTGTTACAGTAAATCAGTACTGCTTTCATAGTTCGAACTTAAACATGAGTTTCCAAGACAAAGTGGTGATTGTGACTGGAAGCAGCTCAGGTATTGGAGCAGCAACCGCGATCAAATTTGCTGAAGAAGGTGCTAAAGTTGCTATAGTTGGAAGGAACAAAGAGAAGTTGAATAACGTTGCAAAGAAATGCGGTAATCCTCTAGTGATAGTAGCTGATGTTTCAAAAGATGCAGATGTTAAAAGAATTATCAGTGAAACTTTGAAGCAGTTTGGCAAATTAGATATATTGATAAATAACGCTGGCATGAGCCAGTCAGTGAGTATTCTAGCTGAGGATGCTATGGCAGTGTTTGATAATGTTATGGCGACCAACCTGCGCTCAGTAGTTTACTTGACCAACCTTGCTGCTCCACATCTTGTAAAGACCAAGGGCAACATCGTCAACATATCAAGTGTTGCTGGACTTCGAGTTCTAGCAAAGGACACTTTTTCATACAGCACTTCAAAGGCGGCTCTGGATCATTTTACCAGAGCAGTTGCACAAGAATTAGCTGAAAGTGGAGTTCGGGTGAACGCAGTCAATCCAGGACCTGTTAAAACTGATATCATTGGAAATGCAGGTGCAACCGGGGACATGGAAGAAGCTGTATTCAAATATATGCAGAGTATGACAGCTTTGAACAGAATTTCTGCTCCTGAAGAAATAGCTGATCTTGTTCTGTTTCTTGCTAGTGATAAAGCTAAAGCCATCACTGGTTCATCATTTGTTAGTGACAATGGAACATTGTTGAAGGTTGCAGATAGGTCGAAAAATTAAGACACAAAAAAACATTATTGATAAATTAAAATTAATATCGATGATAGGATATCTTATTTTACTTGACTAATTCTGGAAAAAAATCTGCTTATGAATAATAAAAACAAAAATGTAAGTAAAATAGTGTACGTAATCTGATGAGGCAACTCATCAGCCTTTTGTACTTTTGCCTTGTCATCATGACACAGTTGTTTTTGTAAATTTTTTATATTATTGTTTTTGCCAATTTATAAACCTCAAAAAAGGTACACAAACATACCTATTCATTTATTAGGTTCTATATTGTTTTTAAGATTGTTACAAACAGACTTAGAGCTAAAAATCATTGCAAGCCTTGTTAGGGCACAGCAACATACTTATTGATATTTAAATCAATTACAATGTAGTAGAAAATTTTACATTTTACACTAATTATGCATACATACTTCATAAAGAAACTCTGTTTTATTTATCAATGAATCATCAACTAAATTATATTTTACTTTGAAGTCCATAATTTTATCATGGATCTTATCTCGATTTTTGATAAAATTATCAATAACCAAACCAATCATCAGCCTTTTCTAATCAGATAAACAATCGAATCGATTAACCTACCTATCGTAGATAAATATATGTAAGTTATACACTCAGACTACAACCACCGTATTTAGAATCTTATATAACTAACAGCAAATAGCATTGCCAAACATGTTGATGACGTAATTTATTGTAAAAAACACACAAGGCCAGGGTCACTTAGCTGCTCAGTAGATAACTAGATGTGCCAAAGTCCAAATGCCAATTTTTGTGAGATGTAATCATTCAATTGCTTCTTCCGCTCTAAAGTGGAGCAAGAACGCGTGTCAGAATTTTACTGACTTAAACCACACCCATAAGTTTAGTGTGGTCTACAGTGTTTTCACGTTTAAATTATGAGGACATATCTAAGTATCCCCGCACACGGGACCAAAAAGTTTGAGGTGGCCTTTTACAAAAAACTTTTTGGAACTTTTTTATAATCTAAAATCATTGTTTCCATTTACACTGACGTTTTCATTTTGTTTTGGTAATAACAAACCTATCCTTTTGTTTTGGTAACCGTAAACGGGAAATATTGTCTCAGTAAAATCAAAAAAGAATCACGGTACACATTTTCAAATTAAATTCCTTAACTACTTTTTGATTAGAAATGCGGGTAGTCAATCTCTGGTGCGATGTTACGCCCGTTCACTCGACCATTTTGGCGTCTTATTTTACTTTACTCTCTTCGGATATAATTATGTGGTCTGGAATGTAGGTGATTTATTTATTATGTTTTATTTAGTCAACATTTGTTAGTCGATGATTATAATGCACGGTAAAACCACAAAATAGATAGATACAGAAGACAATCTCATGTATGTACTTCACTTTTTATACCTACGCTCGGTGGACGCACACTAATGAGTGTTAGAGCCGGAATTGTTTGACGAGCGGTCCGAAACACTACCGAGATATCGTGTCCGTGAGCGGTGTCTATGCGTTGCTCGAGTGCGCTTTGCATGTAGATTGACTTCTGTACCTATATATTTTGTGGTATTACTTTTATTTTATAAACAAAAAAAAATACAATAAAAATAATTTACGTCTAAAATGACTCAGCATAAAAACGCGACTTTAATAACATTAAAATCGTTTTTAAAATTTGAAGCCCGTGTCACAAAATAGATAGGAACAGAAGACAATCTCATGTATGTACTTCACTTTTTATACCTACGCTCGGTGGATGCACACTGATGGGCGTTTGAGTCGGAATTGTTCGACTAGTCGCATGAGCGGTGTCTATGTGTGCGTTGCTCGAGTGCGTTTTGTATGTAGATTGACATCTGTCCCTATATATTTTGTGCCCGTGTCTAGAAGTTTTCCTTCAGCGGCATGTAATGTTTGAAAAAAAGTGGTATAATTCACAACAAAACGTTCATGGTAATCATTTGAGTACGCTTCTCTCATTTTGTGCTCGCCTGTACCTAAGTACTGTGACCTGAATCCATGTAGATTTTAAATCGACTGGAAATGACAGCTTTCCAGCTTGTTTTATTTCTACTTTGTGTGTGTAAATAGAACTTGTATTTTGTATTATTTCATTTCGACGGTACTGTTAGCGTAGTGGTTAGATAGACTGTTTCGCTGCGTGTCGCGGGTTTGATTCCTGTATGGAACAAATACATATTTGAATGGCCTATATATTCAAAAGTGTTACATTTTGTTAATTTGAAATAAATGAATTTGAATCTGCCTATGGATATATGGTTTTGGGTCTGGGTGTCTTAAGTTTACATGGTTGTGACGTAAATAAATCTTCGTAACTCAATTCGGGAATTAAACTGATTTCATAATTAAATTTGTACGGAACCCTCAGTGCAAGAGTCTGACTTGCTCTTGCCTGTTTTTTTTCTCGTTCTATGCTTACTAGAATAAAAAAATGTTTAATTTAGACATTAAACATCTTTCATGTTTTCTTCTCTATTGAAAAATGCTCAAATGAATCTCTAATGAAAAATGCTGCACCATCCAATAGTAATTGGCAGTACTGTAATTGAGATACCATTTCCTAAAACTGACTAACAAACAAACAATGGTACTCGCCACTTAATAACTATTTGAACACGTTCTAGTTTTGTTCTCGACTGTGCCTGAGCGCTCTGACCTGGATACACGCAGATTTGAAATCGACTGGAAGCGATGGCTTCAGGGTATGTTCTAGTTTTCCCTTTGTAGAAATATACCTAATAATACTTTTTTTGATAAAATATTAAATGTTTCTCAATCGAATTTCGTTCGTAGTGGCCAATTTAACAGAAAATTTGATAGGTAGCAAATATCAACATTATTTTTAGTACCTATATGTGAAACCTGAATATAGTTTGTTCAGGATCAGTAACTGAATCGTTTCTAATAATTTTTACACCACGTTGTATTTGCCCCAAAAATATTAAAAAAAAGTCACAAGTTTCGCTGAAAAAAACATTTAGCGTTATAATAAATTAGTTTTTTCTGCTGAGTATATAGGTATAAGCTCATCTCCCTGATCTAGTTCCAAGTGACTTGCGGTCAGCGCTACATGTTTATTCTTCCTCTATCTCGAGCTCTCATCACGCAATCATTGACTTGCTTTTCTTAAATTTTTCCTGACACAATCTATCCATCATCATCATCATCATTCCAACTAAAACACCCCGCTCTCTCTCAAAGTCTCCAACTTACTTTTAAGACACTTTCCAAGACATCGGTACACCTGAGGAAGGGTTAGACTTATTAAAGCTACACGTAGGTAGTATGAGAAACACATGATGGTAATAAGCCATTCATCTAGAGTTTCAATGTAATCAATGGCTCCATATCTATATAAGATATGTTATTGAGGATTTTCCAAATAAACCACAAATTGTTTCTCTGAAAATCAAAGATTTGTTCATTTAATACGTCTTTACTATATTACAACGTTTAACTATGACCATTACACCTATAACTTACCTGAAAATCAAAGAAACGACATTTAAAGTTTACTAATATCCCCTCCTCAATTATATCCCTTTATTTTATCTCTTTACAATAGAATTTTTAACAATAAAATATGCAAAATAATCTAAACATCATCTGCCATTCAATCACACGTCACCCCGTTCCACAGAACATAAATTCCATTGATAACTTCAACGCGCGAAGCGCGGCAAATTTGAATTAATGAAATGTCATTTCATTACATCTATATTTAAATATATCGAGAATCATAAGTATCATATAGTCTCTACAATCCAATTCGGCACTGCGTGATATTAATTCATGAATCCCCAAGCGACCACCGGTGGCCGCGCATCTATTGTCTTACTATTGTGTCTCTAATTGACGGTATCTGAAGGGTTAATAATAGATAAAAAAAATATTATTTTAGCATACGGGTAGACCATCTCCTGGTTTAGTCTACCCAGGAGGAGAATATACTTTTTTATCCTGGGAGTTTATTCTCTTGGGCTAATTTTCTTTTTAGGCAGGTACAAGTTTTTGATACATATAATATTAATAGATACTAAAATTATGTCATAGACACAATTACTTAATAAAATACATCAAGAAAACAAAAAGGTGGAAGAGAAAAATGTTGACATAGAACATCGTGTCTGTAACAAAAAGTGTCGACATGCTCATGTTTTTCATGTTGATTTTTTTATAATAATTTTAGTAACAAACACACAGTTAAAAATTGTCCAAATGTGTTCAAATATCACAAAAACTACGATACGTATGTTTATCTACATGACTTGTTTAAACTGGTTGATCCAGTCTGGGTACACACGAATTTTATTTTGTTTTATCGAAATCAATTTATATTGAAGTTAAATTCTGTCTGCCCTCTACTTTGTAGGTATGCTTTAATTAACTGAATACTTGAAATTTATACGATTGCCTAATTACATACTTAGAGAACCTCAAAGGTCTGATGAAACCCACTTTACCGTAGCTACTGGAGCCAAATTTATTTTTAATTTAGCCTTTGAGACATGAAAATATTGGACATAGAGTAATTTTGGATATAGACTTAATATGGACTTAAGCTCATTTTGGACATAGGGTTATTTTATACATAGGGTAATTTTGAACATAGTGTTATTTTGGACATAGGGTTATTTTAGACATAGAGTTGTTTTGGACATAAGGTCATTTTGGACATAGGGTAATTTAGAACATAGGGTTATTGCAAGCAGTGTAATTTTGGACAAAGAGTAATTTAGAACTCAGCGTCTCTTACAGAAGCCGTCGCATAAAAATATACTGCAGGCATACTTTATTATTATTAATAATAATTATTTATTTAAAGACAACTTTTGGTCCATATTATTTATGTTAGTATCCCTTATGTTACTATGTTAGTTCAGATGCTCAATAATATTACACTGTTTTTGTAATAATGTAAAATGTAATGTATTAATAAATAATTAAATTATTTATATCCAGCAACACCACATTATTTGCGCAAAATACAGTCGCGTACACAAGTGTATGCAACCTGCCAACGCTAATATTGCAAAACTTTTATGCGTTGCAAATAAAAGTCGAAACAACTTTGATGCGTTTGTTTGCGGCCGCAGCGGCAATTGCTATTCACGACTGTACCTATTATTCTGATTGTAGTTTGATTGTTATTGTTGTACCGATGTGTTTAATAATATCTACATGTACCATTTTAGTTGCAACTTTGAACTAATTTGAGTCCAATTTTAATTTACTATTTAAACATGTGAGTTAGTGACATTGTGAACAAAAACAAAAAATCCAAAAACACAACTTTTTCTCATTATAATATTGGTATAGATAAATTAATAATACAGTATTTTTAATTGTTTAAACAAATATACTTTAGATAATCTCGCCTTTGTACATGAATTGTCAAAACACTTCAATGGTACTGTTAAATGTTAATGTTAAGTTTTTGAGTATATACCAATGTTTATTTATTTTGAAGAATTTTCGATATATTTGCGTCTTTGAGGTTTTCTATAGTGAGTAGATAACATTGTAAATACTACAATGGAAAAATATCAATTAGAGTGGTTTAATGATTTCATGCGATTAAACAAGTCATCATATAAATTACTAGCTTTTACCCACGGCTTCACCCGCATATATAAAATATTGCCTATATCACTCAGGAATAAAGCGGCTTTCTGTCGGTGAAAAACTTTTCGCAATCGGACCAGTATTTTCAGAGATAACCGTTTACAAACAAAAAAACATAAAAACAAACTTTGCCTCTTTATAATATTATTGTAAATAGCGTTACAAATTAATGAAAATATAATTAATATTTTCAATGCTTTTAAATATTGAAGGTTTATGAAAACAAAACGCAATGACGTAAAATTCAAAAGATATTTTAATCAAATTGAATAAACATGTGAAAATGAAATGATCACCCACCGGTTAAACTCAACTAAGGGTAGACCAAAATAAACCACAAAATGCTTACTTAATTTACTTATAACAATTCTAATTTTACCTCAAACCTTTTGTGGGTAATTCAATGGATTGACCTTCACTACGCTTTGGCAACAAAAGTGAGGTCTCGAAGGTCCGAAAAAGGAAAATTTTACTCAGCCAATTTTAAGGCAAGTAAAACGGGATCATTTGGGAACAATTAATTTTGAATCCATGTGTATAAAGGAATGAACAAAAAAGTTCGTTTACTTTGTTTTTGGGTCACTTATTCACGTGTCTGCTGAATTTATTTTTGGTTTCCCTAGCCACTTGAACGTCCACGCCGCGAACTGTCAATGCACCGAAACGTCACGATCCGAGTGTGAAATTTTGCGCTATAAATTGCGCAGTAATTCTTCCGATAAAAACGTTTGTCAAAAGAAAATTATACAAGCTATATTAAAATTAAAAATACCGTAGCATAGCCTAATGTATACACAATATGATTATTTAAAAGCATATGCTCTAAACTCAGATCAAATTACTTAAAATAAATAGAGAATCTTAAACAGTATACATTTTTCTCTCATATTCCGAAATTATTGTTTATTTATAATAATTCCAGGCAATTTGTAACAGTTAGAAACACGGTAAAAGAAACTAGATTATATTTCCATGAAAACGATACCAAAATATTAGTATTTGATGCATCATAACTATTTTTAATAAATGAAATAAAAGAGGTCGAATTATCGCGATTTTCGGAGCAAGCGCGAGACCTTGAATTGTTCAAAATGGCCGCCCGGGGCTGTGCAGACGAGATGCTTTTTTGATTACCTACCTAGTTTGTCACTTATTTTATTTTGCAGTTTTACTTTTAGTAGTCAGTAGCACTTAAGTTGTATGTAATACATATCATGGTGAAATAATATTTGCATCACAATACACCATTCCGCATGCCAATACAGTGACAATAGTGATTTTAGTGCTATAATGAAAAAGAAAAAAAAGAAAAGTCGATTAAAATAAAAAAGTGTGTTAAGTACGTGCATGTATATGCGAAAAATAATAAAACACTCATGCGTTAATATAAACAGCCCAGTAAAACAAATTAAGTTATTTGGAAAACAAAAATCCGACACCGATAATATCTCGTCTGCACAGACCTTGTACATGTAAACGTTAGAGTACACTCCAGTGTCCGCAGCGTGAGCGCGTGCAGTCGTCGTGTTTACTTACTTTGAATTTACATGTAATCACTGTCTATTATATTAATTGTATTAAAAGTATGTATTTATAGTAAATCTAGATAGTATAATTAAACGAATGGCATAAATTCAATCACAAAATATGGGTTCACATAAGTTTTATCACTTAAAACTTGCGGTCATTTTGACATACGACGGACCATCTCCAATGTAATACAACATTTTTTAAACCATGACGCCAATGAAACTATGATTATTTTATATCATGGACACGAGCAAATCTGAAGGAATATCTTGATATAATACACTATACGATCTAACTAATAAGAAAAAAGAATTTACGACATAACTGCGGACAATCCTCGCCGTGACGCACACACAAAATCAATCAAATTTCAAACTGATGTATAAATACAGATTAAAAAGATTTGAACTGTTTACACATGTCAGTGCCAACTACGTTTAGTTCCGCGTCCAAAACACCAGTAGTTTTGCAAAAAGGAGGTTTATTAAAGCCCTTTAAAGCTGATTTTCATTAATTCCTGTAGTCGACACTGTAGTGTACCCTAACGTAAGATCACAAAACCTTTTTTGACACTCAAATGTCTCCTGACGTTCAAGTGGCTAGCCTACTAACTGAGCAATAAGTAGCGCGCCATCTGACCGTCCGGTAACCGTCCCGACCGAGCCAAATTAGTCGACGGCGTGTATTGTTCCACGGGCGGCTTAAAAAGATGTCACCAAAACCTAGCGGCCCAGCAGGGTCGAAACCTACTGGGGCCATGGATTCGCTTCTGAAAGGACAATCCGGCCCTGGAATGCAAAGCAAAGAAGGAACTTAAGAGGGTCCTTTTCCACTCGCCTATCGTCATCATCGAAAATGGTTTAAAAGCTTGTTACTACATCTAACGCAATCCAACACGATATTTGACGAAAAGGCAACACAATAAAAGAGAGACAACGCCTGAAAATTCTGTTAGTATTCGGTGATTCCTAGATTTACTCGAATATTTCACAAAACTTGCTCCAGGAAATAGCTGTTTTTATTTTAACCCTTAAAAGTTTTTGACAAAAGTGGTCGTCATTTAGAATCTTAATATTTGCATGGCTTCTATAGTTTTACTTTTTTTAATTTTTAGGCAAATTATGAAGTGTCAAAGTTCATACAAAATAGGAGATTTTCAGAAGTCCTTACTGGATTAGTTATACACAAATTAAGAAATTGTTTTGAATAGAAGCCTAGATAATATCCACTAGATACTGTGTTTCCAAAATATGTAATGAAAAATGTGTAATAACTAGGGAATGCAATCTCGATCTCGCGAGATCTCGGCCTTTTTTAGCGAGATTGGTCTCGGACGAAAAAAGGGCGAGATCTCGCGAGATTAACGAGATTGTACTCGAGCATAAAAACATCTTATTCGAAGCGCGGATTGACACGGACGTTAAAAAATTATAGACAGATACGTCAAACAATGTTTGATACAAAAAATAATTGAAAAAAGTCGTGAAAATAAATATTTATCTTATGATACTTTTTTTTTGGTGGGTAAAAATCATCCAAATTACATCTCCCACCCTAGGGCGGAATGGGAAACAGTGTCAGACTATTACTGCCTTCGTGCCTTTCATACCGGGCTGAGCTACGTTTCGGAACTAACCCTGGCCCCAGTAGGCTTTAACCCAGTGCGCGCCATCGACGACTTGGGCTCGGTCCGGACAGTTACCAGACGGTTTGACAGCAAACTACCCATTGCTCGCCGTCCGCAAGCCTGCGCCTATTGTTATCTTATAATACTAATAATTTTCATTATTTTTGTCGTAATTTAATCAAATATTGTGAATATTTGCAAAAAAAACACACAAAACTGCCAATCTCGCGAGATCTCGAAATTGGCCAGATCTCGCGGTATTGTTATTCATAATCTCGCGAGATCTCGCTCGAGCCCCAATCTCGCGAGATTTGCATTCCCTAGTAATAACGTCATAATCTGTTATGAGCGGTTGTATAAAAAACAGTGAAAATGTGTGTCGAGATGTCACCTTAAGAGTCGGTTTTAGTCAGTAAAAATCTGACACGCCCTCCTGCACTTAATAAAAAAGCTAGTAATTATATAGATTTAAAATTAGGCTAATAATTCAAAGGAATAAGGATAAGTATCTACAGAACATAAGAGACCTTCAAAATTGAAGGGAGCAAATGATCCGTCTAAGGAAAAGGGTGTAATGATTGATCGAGAGGAATCTTCAGGGCTTTCGTTATACCTACTTGTGAATGATGAGCCACCTGTTACTCGATTGTTCTACGCCTTACAAATGTTTACTGTGTATTCTGTGTGTGTTCTGTAAGTTAAGCTGCTTGACTTGATCTGTATATTAGGAAGTTAAATGTGTTTAATTTTTACAAGCTATTATTTAGTTTCCTGTTTCCGACCTGGTCAGGGTCAGGGTCACAACTCCATCGATTTTGGGTTCCTATGATTTGTCTTAACGAGTACTTTGGTGCTAGATGGTAACCAGGGTCTGATGATGGAGTTGGATGATGGATAGAAAAAAAAACCTTTACTGGATTTTAAAATAGATCATAGATCCTTTATCGAATTGTTTGAATCTCATAATGTATTTACATCGGTAATCAAATCCTTACTAATATTATAAAAGCGAAAGTGAGTTTGTTTGTTTGTTACCTCTTCAAGCCTAAATGGCAAAACCGACTTTGATGAAACTTGGTAGACGGATAGACCATGTCTTAGAATAGGACATAGGATACTTTTTATCCCGGAAATATGTTCCCTTGGGATAATTTTCTTCTATCATGCGAGCGAAGCCGCTGGGAGCAGCTAGTTAAATATAAGTTAAGTAGCTTTTACCTACCGCTTCACCCGCGTACATAAAATATTGCCAGGTCAGGAAAAAAGTAGCTCTCTATCGGTGACAAAATTTCAGCAATCGTACCAGTACTTTCATAGATTATTACCTCCTACAAAAAAAAAAATAGCATAACGTAATCAGCCTTTTTAATGTTCCCATTGGTGGGACTCAGGCCTCCTCTCTAGGAGAGGGAATGGGCTGTAATTCACCAAGCGGGCCCAACGCAGGTTGATGAGTATCACAATGTCTTCGAATTTTTGGTTCTAGGACATGCTGTTTTCCTCACGATGTTTTCATTCACCGTTTTGAGGGCAGTGGTAATGAAAAGATATACACAAAGTAATGCGCCTGGCTGGGTTCGAACCCGCGATTTACACCTCATAAGTCTCGCTCGTAACCACTCGGCCTGCAGTGCTCCAAAATTACACATTACGCCAATTTTCCCAACCCTACCAATTTGCTACATTAATACACTATAAAACTGTGTAGGCAAATCCCTTCTGTATCGCGCATTAGGCCAAAGGCCAGAACAAAATCCATACTAACGATAATGTTGCCATAAACCAATATATAGCTGCTACCCTCATAAAGGGGTGAAACAGGACATTAATTTAGGACAAATGTCCCATTATCAGATAGTGTAGATCTTGTGTAGTTGTTGGATAATGGTATTACTGTTATAGTTGAAACATAGATTTGGAACTTGTACTCACATGTACCGAGTAAACGGGCGATACAGTGCCTCGGCCGAATACTCGGTACGTATAAACAAAGCGTTGAATGCTCGGCCGAGTGCTTATCTCTACGACTCGCTTACATCACTGTCTCGGCATAGAGCCATTTTACGGTCTCGCTCGTTTACTCGGTACGTCTGATCAAGGCATTACTATAGTTGACTAGCTGCATCCCGCGGTAACGACCGAAACCATGTATTGTGCCGGGTTAATAAACTCATATTATAGTGTGATCTTTATTTCAACCGAACAAACACCTCCCGTAAGCGTCGCCGTAACAGTTCCAGTGCGTCTCGCATCCATTCAATTTTCACGATTTTAACCAGGTCATCGGTTCGCCTTCTAGGAGGCCTTACAATACGCGGTACACGTTCGCTATCTTAGAATCCTTCAATCCCATCGACCACCTATTCTGGGAGCCATGTGCACAGCCTACCACTTAAAGCGCCTACAAATTAGCCGCAAAGTGCCGCTCGACGACAGCGCGGCAGCACTTTGCGGCTAGTTTGAAGGCGTCCAAAGTGAAAATACGAGCTCAAGCGAGCCAATCCTAGATACCGATGAACTCACCATTTTGAATTTATTGATTTCAAAAAACGGCCTATCCCGGCTTCGCACGGTCAATAAATATATTGCAGTGGTTAATTTTTTAAATCAGCACAGTAATTTTTGAGTTTATTCATTACAAACATACACACACACAAATACAAAATTTTCCTCTTTATCTATATATATAAAAATCAATGCCACTTTTCGTTGTTATTTTATAACTCAAGAACGGGCTCACCTATCCAAACCACATTTTTAGGCTGTGTTTGGATTATTTAGTAGATGGTTTATGTGAAGTTTGGTAGGGTAGAGTAGGGTAGAATAGGGTAGAGTAGGGTAGAGTAGGGTAGAATAGGGTAGAGTAGGGTAGAGTAGTGTAGAGTAGGGTAGAGTAGGGTAGGGTAGGGTAGAGAAGTGTAGAGTAGTGTAGAGTAGGGTATAGTAGGGTAGAGTAGGGAAGAGTAGGGTAGAGTAGGGCAGGGTAGGGTAGAGTAGTGTAGAGTAGGGTAGAGTAGGGAGAGCGGGAGCGAAGCCGTGCGGGCAAAAGCTAGTAATATTATAGTTGTGAAGTGTAGATGTAGAATGGTCAAGTAAAATGCTATTCTTAAGCACTGCTTTATAATTTGCGAAATAATATTCACAATCCAAACCGTACTTCAAAAGGTTCCTTACCACTTACAGACATAGCTTCCCTTCATAATAGGTATTAGTTGAGATTATGATTTACTTGATCTGCAATTATGGTATCATTTCCCTTTATTACAAAACGTGTCTGTAGTTTCCGTCTATGCTTTTCCAAAAGCGGTTAAACGCTTTGGCTATTAAAATAACAATAATAATAAAGTGATATTACTGCTTTAGTTGAGATATAGATTTGGAACTGTTATAGTTGACTTGCTGTTTCTTGCGTATAGCGTATAGCCCATCGCTGTATCTGTCGCCGTCACAAAATAGATAGGTAGAGGTACAGTCAATCTCATGTATGTATTTACTTTACTTTTTATACCTATGCTCAGCAATCAAGTACCTACAAACTATCAAAGTACAAGCAAATACCTTCCTAATTACATCTTTAAACTGGTCGCTTAAAAATTGATAATTCAGCAATTAATGTTGGATTTAAAAAACTAAACAGTCATAACTTTTTTGGTCCATTATTTCACAAAAAAGTTTACAGACACGTGTCTCAAGCGGATGCATACGCGCTCGTAATGAGCTGAATTGAGGCGACATATCGTGTCCGTAAGCGGTGCCTAACTCTCTATGAGTGCGTTGCTCCAGCGCGTTTTGTATGTAGATTGTCTTCTGTACTTATCTATTTTGTGTTATCTGTCCAAAGAGAAGGGCCAGACAAAGACACATACAATCCGCAGGGCAATCTACCCGAGGATTGTCCTTAGGTACACTTACAAAGCGCGTGCAGAGATCTATACTATAAATTGTCGGTTGGTACCACGTTCCCTACAAAGCATCTAAAGGGCCTCTTTAAGTTGCTTTGGCCCACGGAGTAAGTATAGAAGGTTTGGCCTTTTGTACGCTTTCCAAGATCCAGAACCCCAGAGTTCAAAGTTATATGTATAAAGACATAGTCTCTAATAGACCAAAGATTTTATCACGTTATTAAACGTGAGTATAATATGATAATTATGACAGTTATTATAATAAAGAGTATAATAACTGTCATTTACTATGACACTGTTATATTCTTCATTATCTCAATAGAATATACGCCACGAATAGTAAACCATTTTTGTTGACCAGGCCATTAAACTAGACCTCTCGCGCCGGGCCTTGGTTCAGGCCATGGTCCGGAGTGAAGAGGAGTGGCCGGCGGTCGCCTTCTTCTACGAAGCAGTAATGCTAGCAAAGGAGGACGTCGACCGCATCAGGCAACGGCACTTTCGCCGCCACCGCCGGGATTCCGATAGCGAGCTACTCATGGCTCACCGTCCGCGAGGCCGCGGTATTTTTATAGTTTATGTTTCGAATTCGAAGACGTGTAACAATCACCAACCCACACTTGGCCCACGTGGTGGATTACGGCCAAATTCCCACTCCTTGAGAGAGGAGCCCTGAGTCCCAGCAGTGGGGAACATTTAAAGGCTGATTATGCCATGCATACGCTTAGTTTTGTTAATGCCTTACATATCTGATCCCAGTTATATTAACTACCAAATTTGAGGCCTAAACTTACGTTTACAGTCATTACGGACAACATCGTTTTAGCACTTTGAAAGCACTTCCAGTGTCTAATCAAGTTACAAACTTAACCCGTGTATCATCGTTTACTTAAATAATATCTAAACTTAGTTTTAAGTTCCAACACTTTCTCACGAAACTTCTAGTAAAATACACAAGAAACAGCTGTTATTAAGTTTTTGTCTCAAGAGTTCAAAACTCTGAATGAAAACTCCTTGAAGGTTAAGTTGAGTATAGACTAGTTTTTAATGCCCGACCTAAGGGCCTGTACACACCATGTTTTTAAACGCGCGTTTGTTGCGACAGACGCGATACACACAACCTTTATAGGATAAAAGCTTGCCGTCGACCCACGTTTCTAAAACGCGCGTCAACGGCGCGTTTAAAAAATGTTGTGTGGCACAGGTGCTAAGACTTGGAAATAACAGGAACATGACTTGGATCGAGTGATATTTCATCATCATCATCATTTCAGGCGAAAGACGTCTACTATTGGATATAAGCTTCCCCCAAGGTTGCCTTAACGACAGATCCTGTGCGTCTCGTATCCATCAGATACCCGCGACCCTCACTAGGTCATCGGGCCACCTTGCGGAAGACCTAATAACGCTGCGTCTTCCAATCTGCAGCCGCCTCTCCAAAACCTTTCAGCCCTTTCTGTTCTACGAGCAATATGCTCTTCCCACTGTCACCAAAGTTTAGTGATTCTTCGTCTATGTCAGTAACTTTGATTCTCCTGCGGATATCTTCTTTTAACGGGTCTTTAAAAATAAATTAAGGCGCTGCGCAAACGGAGATACTTTTTGATCCAGTTATCAACCTCGAACACTTTTTGATCGTCATGAGTATATGTAAGTGGTAGCAACTGAACCCAAGAATGTTAACGTATGCACAGGGAGTAGATTTCATACTATCTATTATAATAATAATAATAATAATACATATATTCCACAACCGTCACACAGCGCCGTCTAGTTCCAAGCTAAGCAGAGCTTGTGTTATGGGTACTAGACAACTGATAAACATACTTATATATTTCTAAATACATACATATTATAGATAAATTACACCCAGACACAGAACAAACGATTATGCTCATCACACAAACATTTGTCCTGGGTGGGAATCGAACCCACGACCTCCGGCATAGCAGTCAGGGTCACTAACCACTAGACCAACAGGCCAGTCAACTGGTTCTATAGAAATCAAATATGTTTGAGTGATGAGCATAATCATTTGATCTGTGTCTAGGTGTAATTTATTTATAATATGTATGTATTTAGAAATATATAAATATGTTTATAAGTTGTCTGGTACTCATAACACAAGCTCTGTTTAGCTTGGGACTAGACGGCGTTGTGTGATAATTGTGGAACGTTATTATTATTATTCATCGGTAGCTTGTATCTGACACAAGATACACGTTTGCGCCCTGCCTAAATGAAAATGTCCAAGTGTATCTACACCTTTTAGTCAACACCTTAATAAAACATACGAACTTCTTAGATTATACATGTATGAAAAACATTCAAAACTTAGTTTCATGAAGCATGTTTGTTTTTGATTTCAAAGTTTTAAACTTGATATTAAAAGTTCTTGCTACTTATTAAAAGTTGGGAAATCTGTTCTGGTTATAAAAGCTTAATGTAATCTCGGTAAAAGGTATACCTACTTGTTTACCTTGTTTCCGCTTAGTGTTTTTGATGTGGGCGTTGAATGCGAAAGTCTTTCTTCCTGTTTGAAAAGTTTTCACGGACAAATTACCAGATTGAGTTTGATGGAATTTGACACAGATACCTTCTTCTTTGAGTCAATTCTTTCTTAATAATCCTCGTTTTTTGCGTAAAAAAAAGGGATTAAATATAATGACCACCAAAAAATGCTTTGATACCCTTAGTTCTTTAACCAAAAAAAAAAAAACTTAACACCAGAAAAATAAAGTCTAAAATTACATTAGCATAACCTATTTTAGTCACAACTGCACCTCAAATTTTATTCAAACACCAAATATAGTAAACGACCACCAAATATAGTGAATGATCACCAAATATAGTAAATGATCACCAAAACTTAGCGAGCAAATTAATGCATTTTTTTCTGCCTAAAAAAAACAACTGTGATTGCCATAAAATGTAGGCTTATTACCAAATAAAGTATTATGATGCCATATTAAGTTTTCTCCGGCTTGCAATCCCCTCATTTGCAAGCATCTTGTTGGATTGGCGATTCGGCTTAAAACGTCCAGCCACCTACAGAAGCCAGAGCTATTCCGATTGGCATAAAGTGCAAAAGAGGACGACCAGCCAAAGCTAAGAATACATTAATTGTGCAGTAAATTATTGCTATTTTATGCTAAATTAATACAGAAGACTGATTCTTCTTAAGATTTTTTAAATGTAATTAGATTACTATTGTATTAAAAAAAGGATTATTGAAATTGTAAGAGTTTTATTTTTTATCTTAGGCATAGCATTCATTTGGTTAAATAAACGAAATGCTAATTTTTTAGGATTCCGTACCTCAAAAGGAAAAAACGGAACCCTTATAAGATCACTTTGTTGTCCGTCCGTCTGTCTGTCAAGACTCTTTATCTCAAAAACGCGTGGAGGTATCACGTTGAAATTAAAACCATATACTCAGGTCTGCGGTCCCTTCAAGCTGAGAAAAAATCAAACTACTAAGTTAACGAATAAAAAAGATACGACCGTTTATGTCACAAAAAAACGTATATTTCGATACTCTTAAAGATCAAAATTCGTAGGGTACTTCCCGTTGACCCAGAATCCTGAAATTTGGCACAAAGCAAGGTCTTATAGCACAGGTATAGTAATAAATCTGAAAACAGTTAATTTAATAAAACAAAACAAAAATTGCAATTCGGGAATTATAGTTTGCACGGAACCCTCAGTGCGCGAGTCCAAATCGAACTTGCCCAGTTTTTTTTTGGTCGTGGAGTCGATTCGCTTAAATAGGATATAAGCCTCCTATTTAAGCAAAATGCTTAAATAGGAAAGCGAGATGTTAAGACTTTGGTTATAATTTTACTTTAAAATGCTGTTTTAATTTTGGTGATCATTTACTATTTTTGGTGATCATTTACTATTTTTGGTGATCATTTACTATTTTTGGTGATCATTTACTATTTTTGGGTTGCAAATGATTTATTTGGAGTCATTTTGCTTAAATAGGAAAGCGAGATGTTAAAACTTTGGTTATAATTTTACTTAAATTTTTTTTTTTGGTTTTAATTTTGGTGATTATTTACTATTTTTGTCTGTTATATGTTACTATATCTGGTGGTCAGTTAAACATAAGCCAAAAAAAAAATACAACTGGCTTCCAAAATTAGTTAGGGTTTTTTTTTATTATTAATTAACCACTCGCTCACTGTCTCGCTTAACCACTGTCTCACCTCAGGGAAAGCGACAATGTGGTCGACTTTTGACTTAAAGACCCTCAGATTGTAATCGTAGCGCTACAGGCGCCAACCTCCAAAAGCCATCTTAGCGCTGCATGTTTTTAATAGTTCTGTTAGATGATATAATGCCAATATAGCGCTGCAGGCGCGAACCTCCAAAAGCTATCTTAGCGCTGCATATTTTATTAGTTGTTAGATGACATAATGCCAATGTCGCGCTGCAGGCGCGAACCGCCAAAAGCTATCTTAGCGCTGCATAATTTAATGGTTCTGTTAGATGACATAATGCCAATCTAGCACTGCAGGTGCGAACCACCAAAAGCTATCTTAGAGCTGCATGTTTTTAATTGTTCTGTTAGATGACATAATGCCAATCTAGCACTGCAGGTGCGAACCACCAAAAGCTATCTTAGAGCTGCATGTTTTTAATTGTTCTGTTAGATGACATAATGCCAATCTAGCACTGCAGGTGCGAACCACCAAAAGCTATCTTAGAGCTGCATGTTTTTAATTGTTCTGTTAGATGACATAATGCCAATGTAGCGCTGCAGGCGCGAACATTTGTTTGAACTTTTCAGTATTTCGTCAAATAGTTTCCATGAAAGTGCTAGTAGAATTGAATCACTAGAATAGAAGTCGATAATACAGTCAAACTTGTCATTGACTCATGATTCTAAGAATCAGTTTGTTCCTTAATATAAAAATGATAGCTCAATTTTTTCAACCTAATTTATCAAATCAGACATTACTTCACATACACTAGTATCGATTCCAACGAATAACTCCATTACGATAATGGATTTACCCACCCAATGATTTGGAAACATGATTTATTAAGTAAATCTAATTTCCTTTAAATCTGAATTAGAATTGTAAAAAAAGCCAAGTCAGTTAAAACACTTTTGTAATTCAAATAATTATAGCGTTTTACAATAGTTTGTTGAACGACCTCCATTGCTTTGAAGTAAATTGAAATGGCTTTTGTGTTGTTAAATTTATAGTATTATCAAATATTATGTTTGATAATACTAACTTCGTTTGCTTTCAACCTCGCTCTAAATAATAACAGTCAGTCTTCAAAGTTAAGCTCTCTTTGCTCAGCAACGATTTAAAAGAGTATCCATGGAGATTTTTGCATATTCAAGTCAAGAAAAACTTGCATAAGTCATTATCACAAGAGTAAAGAGAGAGTTTATTTGTCCTTTTCAATTGCTTTAAGTGAATGAAAAGAACAAAATTCTTATGAATAGACATTTAGAATTAGTTTTTGTTGTCATATTTTAACCAGATTACGGCAAAGCCAAAGCAGGGTTATGATTTTTTAACAGGCTATGTATGTATGTAGTGTATGTTCATCTGTTCCCTCATAGCTCCTAATCTGCTTATCGAAACACGACAGATGAGGTATCTTTAGAACCGTCTTAATCATCCGCTGAACTTAGGCTACGTGACGTGTCACAAAACTCGATATGGCGCCCTCTAGTGAACAAAAAAATGTGTTAAAAATTAAAAATGGAAATAAATATGCCGTGTTCAACGGCACTTTTGCCGCCGCCGCCGGGATTCCGATCCCGATTTCCGGCCACCGTAGCGGGCTCGCGGACGGCGAGCAATGGATAGCTCGCAGTCCGACCGTCTGGTAACTGTCCGGACCGAGCCCAACTCGTCGACGGCGCGCATTGTTCCCGCGCGCCTTAAGGAGAACAACAGCGGGGGCCCAGCTGGGTCAAAGCCGGGGCCAGGGTTAGTTTCGAAAGATAGCTCAGTCCCGGTACGAAAAGCAACGAAGGAACAGGAGAAGCAACGAAGGGGAAGGAAAGTCTGACACTATCTCCCGCTCCGCCCAAGAGCTGGGATGTCATTAGATGATTTTCCCACCGGAAAAAAAAAATGAACAGATAGTAAAATAGTCTACCACTAAACAATCAATTGCGTAAGTAATTGTACAAAACCAACACCTACAACACCCATACCTATAGATACGAAACAAAATAGCCGAGGTGTTTTAAGCCCGGCACAAGCCCAAACGTATCACTACTGTCGACCGAATCGTTTGATTTGGTGTGCCATGCCAAACTATGTCACACAGGAAATCCCCATCAAAAACAAGCCTCAGTGGCAGGTGAACCAATATGTGGGTCGCAAGTGTACACACAATATGGTACGTACTATCAACGTGATTGAAAACTGGTCCTTTTTTTTTGAGGGCGGATCATCATGAAATAACTTTTCTTTCCCCGGGTTTTCCGTTAGAATTTTACTAAATAAAACCCACTCGTCTTCTTTCAATTGCCCATTGCATTTCAGTTATGTTGTTTATTGCACTTAAAACATAGATATTGAATATTATAAATACCGTGTTTTTTTTTTTTTATCGACGGGGAAAATCATCTTTGACGAAACCCGCTCTTGGGTGGAGCGGGAGACAGTGTCAGACTCTTACTGACTAAAAACCCCGCGCCGTTCCTTCTAGCCTTCATACCGGGGCACGAGCTCCCTTTCGGACAACCCTGTCCCCAGTAGGCTTCGACCCAGCTGGGTCCCTCCTGCTGCTGACAACTCCTTGAGGCGCGCGGGAACAGTGCGCGCCGTCGACGTCTTGGACTCGGTCCATTACCGGACGATCGAACAGCGAGCTACCCATGGCTCGCCGTCCGCGAGCCCGCGTCTACGGTGGCCGGAAATCGGGATCGGAATCCCGGCGACGGCGGCGAGGGCGCCGTTGCCTGATGCGGTCGGCCTCCTCCTTTGCAAGCATTACTGCTTCGCAGAAGGAGGCGACCGCCTGCCATTCCTCCTCGCTCCGGACCATGGCCTCGACCAGGGCCCGGCGCGAGAGGTCTCCGCCGCCGATCGCCCCCACGAGGGCACGGCGATGCTCCGCCCAGGCAGGGCACACCTCGACGGTGTGCTCCACCGTGTCCTCCGGGCGTTGCGCACAGTGGCGACAACCGGGCGTCTCTTCCGCTTGAATCCGATGCAGGAACCTCCCGAACTTGCCATGTCCGGTGAGGACCTGCGTCATGCGGAAGGTAAGGACGCCGTGAGGTCTTTCCAGCCACGCCTCAAAGAGGGGACTTACCGCCATAATCGTGGCGTGCCCAATAAATACCGTGTCAATCCTGGCCGGTTCAAATTTTACATTGACATAAAACATATTTTTTTTTACAAGCTTTTATTTAGTTTCACCTGTCCCGATGTTTGTCTGTAATCAAATCTTGCAAATTAAATTTGACCCACTTCCCGGTTACCGATTGAGATGAAATTTTGCATGAATTTGTAAATCAGATGAAAATATAAAATTATTATGACATGGATCTGATCTGATGATGGAACCGGAAGGTGGCTATAGGAACTTGGTAGTTAAATGACACAACTCCATCGAGTTTGAGCTCGTATGATTTGTCTAGACGAGTATTAATTATATATATTATATAGTACGTATACCGAGCTTTAAAAGCTTGTTATGAAAAAGGATTTTCATGAAAAGCTTGTTTAAAAACAATAACTGTATTTTGAATTTGGAATCATGGAAAATAAGCTTTTTTATAAAACTATATTAATTAGAAAAAAAAAGGTATTATACCAAAGCAAAGCTAGTGGTTTAGTGGAGGGGTGCGCTACTTTTTTTTCTTTTCATGTCGATATATATTTTTTTTTCTGTTCAATATTTGGGGGTACGCTGTTGTTGAATAAAAATTATTCCTCCCCTCAATCTGTTTCTTTATGTAGATTATTTGGACCAGGAATCATCTCCAGCATCCTCAGTACACCCTACCAAAGATTTATTACAATCCAAGAAGTGATGAGATGACCAATGAAGTCAAGTTGTTATCACTGTCGAAAAGTATTAATAACAAGTTTGTTGCTAGGGAGTTTGACATTTTCTCTCACACCACCCAGAACGGGAGAAGATTATTAGTTCAAAAACAGCAAATTGATCCACGCGCGCCTCAAGGAGTTGTCAGCAACCGTAGGGGCCCAGCAGAGTCGAAGCCTACTGGGGTCATGGGTGATGCGAAAGAGGTTCCCGGGGCCCTGGAACAATGGCAAAGAAGAAACAGGAGTGGATTTTTAGTCAGTAAAAGTGTCAGATGTCATTAAATGATTTTTACACCTAAAAAAAAATAGCAGATTGAAAAAATCCCACTGCAAATTTAATACATGTAAAAATCCAGCTGAAAACATAATACGTAAACAAATAATTGCAGATCATAACAATTGCTAACAAACTAGTATGCCCTCTATATGCATTGCCGAACTCGCCAACATTTCGTAACTGCTCTCCAAAATGTTTGCTGTCAAAGGCTAAAATTGGATTTCTATTCAAAGCCATTCAGCTACCCGCAATACAGGGAGTTTTTGTTATGAAAAACCATGGTTTTGCTACTGTATGGGGTGGATTTTTGACCATGTATTTTTTTCAATTACTTTTCCCTGGTAAAATTAACTTATTTTAAGAGATACAAAGTATCCTATGTGCTATTCCAGGACATGATCTACCCGTGTACCAAGTCTCATTGAAATCCGTTTAACTATTTGAGCACAAAGAACTAACAAACATCCCCACACACACACTCACAAACTATTGCCTTTATAATATTAATTTATAATCTTTGCAGCTATCTTTACAGGAGTTATTGCGACAGTGCAGCTAACAACTACTACATGCACTTAAACCTAAAAGTACATATAAACCCACCACCCACACCACACCACACAAGTGTGTGTGTGTGTTGTATTTTTTAACCCAAAGGTTGCCTGGGAGAGAATGCCTTGTTGCATTAAGTCCGCCTATGTACCACTACTGTATATGAAGTTTAAATAAATAAAATAAAATCATCAACAACATAGAGTAGTGGCCCTGACTTACGAGTTGTAGGTCGTCGGTTCAAACAGCCAGGAGGATCAATTTGTGTAATTACATCACCACTGCTCTCAAAACGGTGAAGGAAAACATCGCAAGGTAACCGGCACATCCTAGAACCAAAAATTCGAAGACATGTGACATCCACCAACCCGCACTGGGCCTGCGTGGTGAATTACAGTCCATTCCCTCTCCTAGAGAGGAGGTCTGAGTCCCAGCAGTGGGAG
Organism: Mythimna lalbum; assembly: GCA_949319445.1. Lineage (NCBI taxonomy): Eukaryota > Metazoa > Arthropoda > Insecta > Lepidoptera > Noctuidae > Mythimna > Mythimna lalbum. Next base: position 16,186,602 of record OX439358.1, on the reverse strand, counting down.
CAATATAAGGCCGACTATACATCAATAACATTAGTGTGATTGTGTGTAAAAGAAAAACCCAAACAATTGATAAGGATTATGAAAACAACCCTGTTTAAATCACTTGACGTTTTTATAAAACTTTCTAAAAAAATTCTTTCTACAAGCAAGTAATTTCTCAGTCTGTCACTGAGTACATAAAGTCGCCTTTCTTGGTGAAACTTCACAATTCTCTAAAGATAAAGAGCTTCGTTCTGTTAAGATTTTTTTCTTTAAACAACTAGATGGCAACGACACTAATAAAAGTTTATAAAGTTGTATTCACCGTCTAAGATGTGCTATACGGGATAAAATGAGGCTAACTAAGTGCAAAACTGAATCTACACACCTGCCTTGGATTACACAGAACAAATTGCACTTGAACTTTTCGAAATCCGTCAAGTACGTATCGGATGATGTAAAGGATAGGTTCCCTAGTCGTCAGAATGAATAGTTACGCATGTATTACGAGTAATAAAATAAACATAGTAACATTTTCAATCGATCTTAACTTCTGCCATCCAAGAAATATGTGTACGACAATTGGTTCTAAATTACCCAAGCCGCTTAGGTAATTAACTCTTCAATTGTGATAATTAGAGACACAATAGAAAGACATTGGGTGCGCGAACGCCAGCGTTCGCTTGGGGTTTAATGAATTAAGAGCCATTGTCATGCACATATTTTTCAATAGTAGAAATATTGACTTTATCGACTTTTTTCGTCCCTCAGTTATTATATCCGTATGGGGATTGCACCGTGTGCCATTTTTCATTGGTTAGGCATTTCTTTCATAATAAGATTTTTCTTCTACATTTTTTAGCGGTACATAGAATATATCTTTCTTTAACTGACACAATACCTCTAGTCTCTGTTTCACAGCTATTTATTTGCCTTTAAAATATTTAGACAGTCTAAATTGAGATTTGGACAGACAGAAAAATACTATAATGCAAAAAGAGTTCCGTTTTCATCGTATTGCTACGGAACCCAAAACAGTCCCACCTTTATTAACGAAACTGTAGAAAGTTTAAATCAAAGCTGAAGTTTTTAATATTATAACATGGAGTTAGAAAAAGTCGTGAGTCTTAAGTATAGCTGAAGACTCTTGCTAATAAAACTCCACTCCGGGTGACAAAATTTTGATTAGGAGAGACGCAATAAAAACTTCCCCCAAGTTGTATACAGCCCAATTAAAGTGTCCGTTGGGCTTCCAAATGACAAATTCATTATCCGTTTGATTCGTTAAAAATGTATTTTTATTTTTCTCAAACAAAAGTTGGCTACGAAAATAATTTAATCAGTTTGAGAACTGCAGATTTCAGACTCGGTGTATTGAAGTGAATAATTAAAATGGTTTTGTGTTTACTTAATAAAATCTTATTTTGTTATTTTTAACTTGCTACTTATATTGTATTGAATAACATTCAATAAACTGACATTTTACTGGAAATCGAATTTAATAACCAACATTTTTACCTAATTGTTAGGTACCTACTGTTCCAGTGCTGAGCAAAGGCTTCTTCCAAGTCCTTCCTTACATTCTTCTTGCGCACCGTCTCAAACCAGTTCTGGTGGTATGCGTCTAGATCTTAACGTTACCTCTTTCTAGACCGGCTACGATAGTACCACAAAATAGATAGGTACAGAAGACAATCTCATGTATGTACTTCACTTTTTATATAGGTATAAAAAGTGAAGTACATACATGAGTTTGGCTCGGTGGACGCAAACTAATGAGCTGTATTGTGTGCCAAGACGCTCCGAGATATCGTGTCCGTTAGCAGTGTCTATGTGTGCGTTGCTCGAGCGCGCTTTGTATGTAGATTTACTTCCATACCTATATATTTTGTGATAGTACTTTCACTATGACGGTACCCATAGCGCAAAAAATTCATTAGATATGTCGACATGTATATCCATATGGGCCAGTTAGTATCTATTGAAAACAGGCAGGAAAGGGAGATCGACTGGCGTATCCAAAACGCCTGGAAAAACTGGTAGTCCTAAAACAATTTCTAAACACTAAAAAAAATCTTAAATACCGAACAAATAAAACCAGAAACACCGACATGAGAATTGAAAATTTTAGTGTTTTTTGTAGTAGAGTCATAATAACCAAATTAGAACCTCTTCTTTTTTTAAGTCGGTTGAAAATAATCATGGTTTGAAAGTGGTGCCAGTAACTGAAAAGTTGAAGAGGAATAGTTTGTCTTGGTATGGTCACGTAAAGAGGAGGGATGAAATTTTAAATTACTAAAAGAGTTATAAATATATGTACATGTGGATGGGTGGAGTGGGAGAGGGAGGTCAAAGAAAAGATGCATGGTTTGTGTGAAGAGTGATATGGAAGAAAAGGAAGTTAGTGATAGTATGACGAGAGACAGGGTCGAATGAAAAAAAAAAGTGTTGCGTCGACCCCAAATAAGATGGGACAAGAGCAGGAAGATGATGGTTGAAAATAATCAACTTTAGAATTAATTAATCCAAATTATTTATGACCTTTACCATTGGACCTATTGAAACTTGTTAATAAACCTGTTCTTACTCACAAAGATAGCTTTCCTAATGTGTATTCTACCCTAAAAACCGAGGAATCACGACCTCTAACAGAACTTTTGCCCGACCGCACTGTAATTTGCTTACAAAATCCAAATACCAGTCAAGAATTTCCGAGAATTCACAATGAACGTTTCCTTGGGGCGAAGTTTGGGAAACTAATAGAACTAAGTTAATATGTGTGCACTTAGTCACCCAGAAGTATCTAGTGCATAGAGCTGAGATCAATCAGTGATTGCAATCCACCGCGAGCGCTACAGTTAGCGTGGAATACAAGTGTGTGGAAGAGACAAGGCTGTTCTTTTGGGAAACGAGTACCCAACATAATATCAGCTGTGGTTCAAAACTTATTTTTTTTTAAGATATCCCCGAAGAATTTTTCCAAAAATTATAATTATGTTCATATCTCCTAAATTACCAAAAGTCGTAGAGCTTTTTCGGATACCTCTAAATATGAGGAATCTATTTTTGTCTTATTGACGACACTAAACGTGAACGAGCGGCCATTCCAACATTTCACACCGGCAGGGTCATTATTCAGTCATGGTGCAGTGTTATGTAAAAACCACTTCTTTTTTAATGAGCCAAATAGATCCTTGCATTGGCACAACAAAATAATAGAAGTTGAGATTTTAAGACATTTTTCTGTACAACATTTTTCTTTTAACTAATTCTTGTTTGGAGGTATGCGAAACAGAGAGTAAAGTCCCGCGAACCTCCATTGAAAGGAAAGATCCTGCGGCCAGATAGGTGTTATAGTCTGGTGGGCACCTGCCCGATAGTTGATTTCGGGCTGTCTTATATTCAAATCGCGCGAAGAACTTTGATTGCGCGATGCAGGATTTCGTATTTTCTTCGTAATTCTTATGTTGCGTTATAGATGTCGCTACACTTGTAATATTATTATCAGAAATCGGGCATGATTTAATACCCTTAATGACTGGAATCTTCTTTAGGTGTCTAGATACTGATCATAATGTAAAATCAGTTTTCTTACCACAATTTAAATCCTCTCAATACCTCTCTACCGTTACCTTGCTTCAGTCTACCTTTCCACAAATTTCAAATCACAGACCGCACATTCAATATTTGCTTTACTCTCCGAGTCCTGCACCTTCCGGCTCTCTAGGTCTGTGTGCCCTAGTGTCGCCAAACAGCAAGCTGCGTAGCTTCCATTTACATGACTAATTAGTTGGCAAGGCGCCAAGAACTGCCTGCCTGTGTGCCAAGGTGCTGCAAGTTTACATGTATGTAGCTATTGATTGGCTTTACTGATTCATACCAATGGATTAATAAGTTTTCTTGTTTCGTCTTCCGGGTTGATTAGATTAAGGGCATGTTGCGTAGAATTTCTTATTTTAGCTTCCGTTGGTTTTTGGAGGTATGAGGAACAGAGAGTAAAGTCCCGCAAACCTCCTTTGAAAAGAAAGGATTCTCCGACCAGACAGGTGTTATAGTCTGGTGGGCGACTGCCCGATAGATGATTTCGGACTGTTCTATATGTTCTAATCGCGCGGAGAACTTTGATTTCGCGATGCAGGATTTCGTATTTTCTTCGTAGTTCTTATGTGGCGTCATAGTAGGTGTCGCTACAGTTTGATTTGTTTTGGTACGGAATTTGAAGTTCAAGCGAGCTTCATTGCATTGATGCTTTTTAGTGCTCTGACGGGAGACTATTACAGCCCTAACTATTTAGCCTCCAATGCCCATCTGTCTACCTGTTTGTAATCGGGCTGCATCACATAAACCTAACACTATAGGTACCTATAAATATTGTATTGTACGAACAGCTATGTCCTACCCTCAAGGTACCCTCAGGGTAGGACATAGCTGTTCGTAAAATATTTCATTAAATCATCTGTATTATGTACAATTACCTATGATCCACAATAAAGATGATTTGATTTGAATTTGATTTGAAACCGTAAAAAGTGCTCCATTATCGGTCACATCATTGCTTACCATCAATTGGGATGGTGATCAAACGCGAGCCTATCCACAATAAAAAACGTATGATCCAGTAATACACCAGATTCACTCAGTACTCGATTAAAATAATGCCAAAGCTATGTTTTATGAATTCTCCTTAATAACATAGATTAAATAAACAACCTTTATCGAAGCCTCAAGTAGATGAAACTGGGTTAAATATTTAACAAATGGCATTCCTTATTATTGTTTAGTACCGTTCAAAACGTCACGCACATGGTTGGACTGAACAAAACTTCCAATATGCCAAATAAAATAGTTTTCTTTCTTCCATTCTTCTATGCCTAGATCAGCTGTTTTGCCAACTATACAACATTAGTTTTAATATATAATCTAGTATGTTTATGTAAAGAATCTGTGCACAAAATTTCAAAACTGTACCATGAAAAATCCCTAAGTTATAAGCTGGTTATGTTACCTGGTTGGCCGCACAAATACATGCTCACTGAGACACCCACCCGGGCGACTGAGGGGTGGTTTTACTCCTGCTTCCGGTGGTTCGCTAGTGTCTAATGTCCGCTATGGCTTGCCGTGACCTGTGTTGTGTGACCTCTAAAACCCAGTAACAGGGAAACCCCTTGGCAAGATTAGTGTCAGATGACCTGGCTTCTGTTGACTTGTAATAAGTGTCAAAGATTTACAAATACCGGGATCAACGCTTTACCGTACTTTTCGAAACACCGAGAAAACTCGATATGGTCACCCATCTCAAGACAGACCGAGGTCTGTCTTGAGATGGGTGACCATATAACCCTTGCCGAGGCAAGAGTTGCTTGACCTTGAAAATCGTCCACGCACTGGACGCACAAATTTGAATACACAATAAAATAAAACAAGTATTTCGATAACCTGCTTATTTAAAAGGTCATATTATCAACAACCTCCTGATTGTAGATTGTCATGAAAAATAGTAGCTACAAAACAAATGTCAGGCCAAACCTAAATAATGAAAACGAAAAAATAAACTAAAATTACGTTAACAGCACGGCAACTAAATTCTAAAAAATTTTAATAAAAATTTGTCGAATTTTTTTGTTTGTTTACTAGTAGAAAATTCGTAAAAAATTTCAAAGGTTCACGGTTTTTCTGTGTTGAAATATTATCGTGAATTTTTTTTTCTGTTATATTTATAATATCAACACGGCCATATCTTTACAGGGGGAGTTTGATCTGATAATACTCGAGGTCGTCAACATAGACCAATTTGAATAAAATATTACAAAATCGTGAGGTATTCCTATTGTTTAGGGTACTTCGAATGGGTTTTTAGATTGCGGTCAGAATTTCGTTAGTACCATATCAACGACATGATTTGTTTGTATTTGTGGCTTTGAATTATTTTAAAATTTAAACCTAAATCTCTGTTTCCTTTTCTTAAGGTCGTGCATCACGACACACATTTTCACTATTTTTCATACAACCGTTCATAACTGAATATGACGTTATTACACATTTTTCATTAGATATTTTGGAAGCACAGTATCTTGTGGATAGTATCTAGGCTTCTACTGAAATAAATTTCTAAATTTGTGTAAAACTAATCCAGTCTCATCTCTCTCTAAACTCATCCTCCTATTTTGTATGAACTTTGACACTTCATAATTTACCTAAAAATTCAAAAATTCAAAAAAAGTAAAACTTTAGAAGCCTTGCAATTTTTATTAAGATTCTAAATGACAACAACCTTTTTCAAAAACTTTTAAGGGTTTAAAAAAAAAAAAACAGCTATTTCCTGGAGCAAGATTTGTGAAATATTCGAGTAAATCTCGGAATTAGCGAATACTAAGAGAATTTTCAGACGTTATCTCTCTTTTTTTGCGTTGCCTTTTCGTCAAACACCGCGTTGGATTGCGTTAGATGTAGTAACAAGTTTTTAAACCATTTTCGATGTTGACGATAGGCGAGTGGAAAAGGACCCTCTTAATTAAATCGTCTTTGTATTAATGTCTTCTGTTCGCGCAACCAATTTGGTGGCGTAAACAGCTCGGACGTGTGGCGACTCTGGTGTCTGTATGGTGTCTAGTTTGGTAGCTTAGAGCTATATTTCACCGGGACACCATAACAGCAGTCGCACTTAAGGTCACAATAAACTTTCTTTCAGCTCCAAAAAAACACATTTCAATCAAAAGTTAATTCACCATTGAAAACAACCGATAATTCTTTTTTTTCTGTCAATTTTCAAACCTTACTCTAAAAATGTATACCTAAACATTAAAAGTATTCGTACATTTATCTAGACAGTTCTGCTAAAAAAAAAAAATTCAAGCGATTTCCTTCGATATTACATTGTGTGAACGACTTATGAGTTACAGGTACGTCATTTGTTCAAATCTAGACCATCTAGACTGGCGTTTTACTTTTTGTACTTCGAATCGTCAAAACAGTAAAGGAAAACAAAAAACATCATGTCTTAGAACCGAAATTTCAAAGATGTTTGACATCCATCCACCCGCAATGGACCTCCGTGGTTAATTACGGCCCATTCCCTTTTTAAACACGAAGCCTAGTCTCTGTAGTGGATTCATTATAAGGCTCCTAAATGACTTTTCTGTTGTCTGCTTCATTTTACTTTTCAATATATGTTTTTAATTGTATTCTATTTATTTATTTAGTTTCACCTGTCCCGATGTTTGTCTGTAATCAAATCTTGAAAACTAAATTTGACCCACTTCCCGGTTACCGATTGAGCTGAAATTTTGCATGCGTGTGTAAATCAAATGACTATGCAAAATTATTAGACAAAGAGCTGATCTGATGATGGAACCGGAAGATGGCTATAGGAACTTGGTAGTTAAACGACACAACCCCATCGAGTTTGGGCTCGTATGATTTGTCTTGACGAGCATTAATTATACGAGTATATCAAGCTATAAAAGCTTGCTATGAAAAAATTATTTTCAATAAAAGCTGGTTTTTATTCAAACTTTGAATGTTTATTTATACCTACATACGAATGAGCCATTATTCTATTCTAGGAAAAAACAAAGCCTCCCAAATTTTCCTTTCTAAAGTGTTGACAGTCAGAAGCACTTTAAAGATGCATATTCTCTTTTCACAAACAATGAAACGTACTTAATAGCTCCTGAATAATTGAGGACATCAATAATGCTTGTTAGAAAATCAACCTTATTGACATCCCTTTTAAGTCTCTATTTAAGGACTAAAAGGTCGTGCATATTTTAAATACAAGCATTTAGGATGACCTCAAATCTCGGTTTTGCTTAGGCTCGGCTCTCGATAGCGAATAATTGTCGCATTCAAAAATAAATTTGTTTGGCGTATTTTTGGGAGAGAGCTTCAAAACGCTTAAGTAACGGTAGCAAATGTGCGGCCAACCTTAATGTCCAACCTCCTTCTCTGTCGTAACATTTAAGGGTCCAATTGCGGTTTCTCTTTGACATATTTAAGCAAATCAGGAACCCGTTGTACATACTTCTTGTAGCAGTTTATGGGTTAGATAATGTTGTTCATTCACTTGATAAGTATATTTGTTTTCCTTATTTTGGACGTATACAGAATGGGATTAGTGAGTATTTAACCTTTTAATATCTACTGTTTTCATCATGGCTCATATTAAGTAGATATGCTTTGGTATTGTTTTGGTTTGTGAGCTTTGTTGTTTTTTTTTTTTAATATAATTTATATATTTATTGATTATAACTTTATACGACACAAAGGAATAATAAAGTATATACCTATATTTATCTAGATTAAGTAAAAAGAGGGGTAGTCACAGAAGAATGGACTATATACATATTATGAAAGAAAGAAAGAACAAAATCAAAAGAATGACAAGGGTAAAGCTACTGTCCCACAAAGTTTAGTTGTTCAAAAGTTTATCGTAGTTAAATTCTGTTGTAAATAATTTATTTGGTGAGGTAAAAGAAATTTTTAAAAACAATTTATTACCAAAGAATACTGTACATTAGCAGAGCTCTTTACAGTGATCCTTATGAGCGATAACATCGGTCAAATGTCCAGAATATTATGGTTAGGATAGTGATAATTCGGAAGGACATGTCAATCATTTACATTAGTCACACAAAACTCAATTTTTCTAGCCCCGCGTCTACAAAGGGTGACGGGGCCTGCAAGCATGAATTCTGCGAGAGAAAAAGCGGAAGCAGTCCAGCGCAAAGATAATTATAGTTGCAGATTGTTGTGTGGATTTAGAGTCTGATAGACCCCACCGCCAAGTGTAGACCATCCAACTTATTTCCACACCATAAAAAACGAACTGCCCGTCTTTTGTTCAATTTGTTAGTATAGCTATTTTTGTAGGCATATCACAGCCACCACGTTATATGCTGCAGTATATTCTATCTAAAAAGTCATACGACTTGGGAATTTTGTCTAATATTTTATCATTAAAAAAATACATATATTCGATACTTTTTATAAGGGTCTTTCATTAGTAAACAATGATTAAAATCTCTTAATAAACCTTGATTAATGAACCAGTTTTGACTACATCAGATTTCATTTCGCCATAATAATTACCCTTGGGTATGTAGTCTAAAAAGTCAAACGACAAGTCGACTAAACAATTAAAATGTACCACATTGTATAGTTTGTATCGAGTACTTTTAAATTAAGTTCCTTTATACTGTAAACCTTTTTTCATAGTGAGAAATAAACAACTATTATTATTATTAATAACTACAGTATCTTTATGTATTTGGTTTAAAACTATAATTTCAGTACTGGAGTGGACTGGAGTTAGTTTTATTGTTCTATTCACATCACGGACAGCGGTTTGCGTTTATTAGTGTTAATTCTCTGATTAAAACCTGTGCACCAAAATGTTGGACTCATTTGCGATGTGCATATAACTGGTTAGTTGTTTAATGTAATGTAAATGTCATTAATATACCTGGTTATGCAGTTTTTTTTTTTCACTATTTGAGTTTCTTTAATTATTGGCCTTATTTAATTCAAATTCAAAGTAGTACGATAATTATTAAAGACCTGAAAGAAATATATTTATATATACATATTTCATCTTTCATAAAATACACATTTCAACTTTAAACACGAGGTTTACTCACTCCACACAGGTGCCCATTAAAAATTTGTTCTATTTTTGTATTCTGAAAATTAATCAACTTACATAAAACAAGTAAGTACCTAACTGCTCCAAAAAACTCATATGATTAACAAAAATCTCGTCTTCCAAAAGAAATGTGTTTCAAACATCAAAGTGTTGCCCTTTTTTTTCATCCCATCACAAACCCTAATAAAGGTTTTATAACCGGGGCAACAGGCGTCGGCTGAACCGTACGGCCGTGCCCGAACCGGACGTTTAGCGATTACCGCATGTCGAAACCACCCTGTATACGTGTTCACACGAAACACGCTAGTTCTGACATGACCTGTTACAAGAAATCCGACTTTAGATAAATCATGATAGGGTTACATTTAGAGGGGTGACGACCAAAATAGCTATTAGACGCGATAGCTAAATAGATTGTTGTATTTGAGTTTCATAAAAGTGCGACTTTATAAAATGTTATTTTTATTAAATATGTATAAAATGAATGCCTATTTCTCTTAGTCATGCCATAACTTGAGAATGACTTGTTCTATTTCATTCTATTTATTTTTACTTTTTTTTTATTTTTTTTATTTAACTGCTTTTGCAAAGTATTAAAAGTAGGTAGTATAAAAATAATAACGGGATGAAAAATGCAAAGGCTGACTGAAGACTCACGTGGGTTGTCAGCAAAAGTCTGACACGGCCTCTTGCTAGACTAGGGTACCTAACGAATCGATTGTATAATTGCGCACCATATATCTTTGGGCTTACGTATAAAGAGCAATGGTTGGCTCGCCGTCCAACCATCCAGTAACCATCTGGGCTGAGCCCAAGTCGTCGACGGCGCGTACTGTTCCACGCGCGCCTCAAGGAGATGTCAGCAAATCGTAGGGGCCCAGCAGGGTCAAAGCCTGCTGGAGCCAAGGGTTTACATCTGAAAGGCTCAAAAAATTGGCCTTTTACTGGTTACTACCAGAGTGGGTTTCTACACAGTAAAAGTCTGACACACCCTACCACTCTGCCCAAAAGCAGGATATTCTTTAATCATCAGGTTTATTCTTTAATTTTCCCATATTTAGTGTAACAATCTAATAATACAAACTTCCTTAACCCTTCAGATACCGTCAATTAGAGACACAATAGTAAGACAATAGATGCGCGGCCACCGGGTGTCGCTTGGGGATTCATGAATTAAGCACCTATTACGTATAAAACTGCCATTTCTAACAGCCACGCCTACCATTCATGGTGGTCACTCGCTATATGTCAAACTTTTTAATTGGTGGCAGGAAGCAAGCTGTGCGTTTGATGTGTTTTTAAAAATTTAATCACACGTGTACCCTTTCCACCTTTGTGTGGCGTGCTACGCTGAATGGATTTTTTTTTTCAAGGCACGTGCATGTAAATATGCGTTTGATTTTTGTTTGCCCATTTTTTTTTCTAGCTACCCTGCTCTTGCTTTTTATTTTTGTGTTTTATGAATCGATCAATATAAAAAGCGGCCAAGTTCGAGTCCGACTCGCCCGTGAAGGGTTCCGTAGCGGCGAGTAATATCATTAAAAGTTCTTGTAGTTCGTTGTAACTTTGATCAATGTTTTAACCCTTCAGATACCGTCAATTAGAGACACAATAGTAAGACAATAGATGCGCGGCCACTGGTGGTCGCTTGGGGATTCATGGATTAATAGGTAATAGTGAATTTTTTTTAGATTTACGTCGTATTAAATTAAAACTACCTACGTTCTCGTTCAAACCAATTTTCGGTGGAGGTTAGCATGGTACATCATTTTTATTTTTGTTGTATTATTCTCTGACTTTAGAAGTTTTTATACATAAAAAATAACAATTAGAACATTGTCAGTCACATTTAAAATCATAATTTGTGAAATTAAAATGATATTGAAGTCATTATTAATTCGGTATCTGAAGGTACATGACGGTATCTGAAGGGTTAATTTACTCACTGCTTACCATCAGGTTGGATCGCAGTAGCACTAGTTTATATTTATAAAAAAAATGAATTAAATTAAAATCAATTTATGTCCAATTAATAAAATTACCTAAATAACAAAATAAAAAATTAGAATTACTCGTTATGTTACAAGCCTGTCACGTTTTATTGGTCCACGTAATTGGTTTGTGGTCACCGCGTTAGTTAGCGACCGGTCAGTTCGAACAAACGCCCAGTGAGTTATTGGTTTTACGAGGAATAACTGCCATAAAAAATCTACGGTGAATAATTTTACAGAAGTCGCTTGTGCAGTGAGTTCTGGTTCACAAAAATGTGGTAGCTTTTGTCTTTTATCAAATAACTGACTGGCCATGACGATGTCGCGTGGCGTGAATCTAGTGTAGCTCTACAAGTCTAGTAAAATGTATGGAGACCAATGGAGACCGACGTGCCCTGATTGGCGTGTGAGGCACACGTGCGCAGTATAGTTCTAGCATAATTATCTGCCACTCCTTTTCGGTCTACGATAAGAGAGATATGTTATTTGACAATATCCATCACACAATAATGGTATGTTTAAAAAAAAAACAGCCCACAATGTTTAATTCATGAATCCCCAAGCGACCACCGGTGGCCGCGCATCTATTGTCTTACTATTGTGTCTCTAATTGACGGTATCTGAAGGGTTAATCCAAAGATAAGTTACTAATAGGTATTATAAAAAGGTAAAGTTTGATATTTTTGTTTTTTTATTTTTTTATTTGAAATTTCTGAAAGTACTACTGGACTGATTGTTAAAATTTTTCACTGATAGAAAGCTGTTTTATTCCTGAGTGACATAGGCTATAATTTATGTAGGTACGTGGGTGAAGCCGCGGGCAAAGCTAGTCCTTAATAAAATTAGGCTAAAAAAATTATTCAAAACTAAGCTCATTGACCTCCTAATTGAAAACATGGTTAACGTTACTTGCTAAAAAAAAGGGTTTGACTTAATACAACCCTTTTAAAATACTTTACAGGGTTTGCTGAAAATCTGGTTTAAAACCAAATAATAAATCATTTATTAGTAAGGTGCTTATTATTGTACTAAAGTTACTAGAACAGGTGAAACTGCCGCACTCAGAGACGTCATTTTACTTTAATGTCAATTATAGCAAAACCTAAGGTACTTAACATCATAAAGATATAGACTATTATTCAATGATAAAATTAGTAAATCAGAGATTAGCGTTAATGGGCGTCTCTGAGTGCGGCAGTAAGATTTCTTCCGCACGTGTAAGATCTCAGTTACCGCAGACTAACAAAATGTATAGAGGTAAACTCCGTTCAGACAATAGTCGTGTCATTCAGAATACTTTTTTTTTGAGGTGAGAATTTTTGAAATTACTTCTCACACTCTGAATGGAGCGAGAGGAAATGACAGACTTTTGCTGGCTAAACTAAAACTAACCCGAGTTCCTTAAGTTGCCCTTTGCATTCTAGGACCCCGTATACAAACATATATTTATAATTTATAATAATATTGAATAGTCCACATGTGAAATGTGGACTCTGCTATGTTTATTTTTATATATTTTTTAAGAAATATTTAAAAATGTAAATTGTTTATGTATATAAAAGCAATAATAATATGTTAAAAAGACAAATAAAAGAAATAATAATATATTTAATCAGAGTTAAAATTTGGTAAAATGGTTACATAAGATCTTAGGAGTACAAAAGTACGGCACGTAGTGTACAACGCGGGCTTCAAGGAGCTGTCAGCAACCGTAGGGGCCCAGCAGGGTCGAAGCCCACTGGGGCCATGGATGATGTGGGTCCCCGCGGCCCCACAATGTCAAAGAAGTAACAGAAGTGAGTAAGTCTGACACTGTCTCCCGCCCCGCTCAGGGCGAGAGATGTCATTTAGATGATTTTCTCACCTAAAAAAAAGGAGTACAAATGTAAATGCTATGTAATGTGCCTGTACTAGGACAAACCTGTATCACAGCCGGTGTTCAACCTACATAACGTTTACCTATTAACTTGGCCAAAACACTAAACTTTGTTGTTTAATCAAATAACCGCCTCTTACCCGTTTCTTAGCAAAATAGCGTTGTAATTACTCAAATTAAGTCTGTATTTACATTTAGTCTGTAAGTAACTGTTTTAAGTCTCAACAATTAATTCATTTGTTTTTATTTAAGCGCACCCTACGCATGAGATTATTCTCATACAACCGCTCTTAGATAATTATGATGTCATTACACATTCACACAAAATATGGTGTTTCCAAAATAATTGTGTAGAGGAAGATGTTTCTAGGTTTCTATTGAAATCAAAAGATTAAGGTCTCTGCCACTTTTTGTATGGAAGTTGAACCAAGTCAATGGGTGCAAAGTAAAGAAAGTTATCTGCAATTTTGAATTTTAGTGATAGTCGCCGTTACTTACAAAATAAACATTTTCTAAGTACCTGGCAAATCGTCTTTCAAGTGTCAAAAATGCAGAAATAATAGTTTTGTTTTTCAATAATATCATCATCTTCCTGCCCTTGTCCCGTTTTATTTGGGGTCGGCGCAACACGTTTTTTTCTTCCATTCTGTCCTGTCACTCGTCACGCTATCACTAACTCCCTTTTCTTTCATATCACTTCTCACACAATCCATCCATCTTTTCCTTGGCTTCCCTCTCCCTCTCCATCCATCCACTTGTAAACTCATAACTCTTTTAGCAACATGCGTTTCGTCCCTCCTCTTTACATGACCATATCAAGACAAACGGTTTCCTTTCGACTTTTCAGTCACTGGCGCCACTTTCAAACTTCCCTATACTTATTTCTCACTTTATCCATTCTGATCACACCAAACATCCATCTTAACATTATCATCTCAGCTACATGCAATCTTTTTTCATCTGTCTTTTTCACATCCCAACATTCCATATCCATCCATATCTTTTTCAATAATATATATTAAAAAAAAAAACTACGAAATATCTGCTTATTTTTACTATCAGAAAATCGCAAAAATGCAGATAACTCTGTTTACTTTGCACCCGTCAAAGTGCTGCCCACAATGAACACAATCGTGTGTGCATTTTGTTCCTCAGACCAACAGTAATCATTAAACTGAAGCTTTCCAAAATCTGTCCCAGGAGTCAAGGGAAAAAATAAATGTTTTGTTATAAATTATTTATTTTCGAAAATTATCTAAGTATATTATGTATGTATTTAGAAATATACAAGTATGTTTATCAGTTGTCTAGTACCCATAATACAAGCTCTGTTTGGCTTGGGACTAGACGACGTTGTGTGATAGTTGTGGAATTTATATTACATTATTATTATCTCCCTCTCCGCCCAAGAGCGGAGTCTGTCATTGGTGATTTTCACACCTAAAAAAATCTACATATCGGCCGACCTTTTCTCAGCAAACAGCTGTGACGTATATATTAATAAAAACAAGAAAACTTTGCCACAACACAGACAAAGATGGAGCGAAATATCGCGTGACCGTGAAACAACACTGTTGTTCGAAAATGGCCAAAGTAGAAAACAATTTTCAGTTTACAATTTAAAATATCGTGATAGATTTTAAACGAGAACTTGTTAGAAAATTGCTGAAAACTAGTTTGTAGCCTTACAATGGGAAATAGATTTAATAAAAATTGGATAGCGTCATTTTTAAAGTTAAAAATTCTTTAGGCGTGCTGAGAAATTCATCATCATTATGATGACGCTCTGAGCAGTGGTGGCCAAGTGTTAACAACTCCGACTTGCAAGTGGTAGGTTGCGGTTTCAAATCCAGCCAGGAGCATTACTTTGTGTAATTTATTTCATCACCACTGCTTTCAAAACGGTGTAGGAAAACATCGTGAGGAAACCGGCATAACCTAGAATCAAACATTCGAAAACATGTAAGAAAGAAAGAAAGAAACGTTCGTTCGAAAAAGTTCTTTCTTCTTTCTTTCTTCTCATATCCTAGAACCAAACATTCGAAAACATGTGACATCGCCAACCCGCACTGGGCCCGCGTAGTAGATTACGGCCCATTCCCTCTCTTAAAAAGAGGACGCCTGAGTCCCAGCAGTGTAAACATTGAAAGACTGATTATACTTATGCTATGAGTACTTTAATCATCATCATGGTGATGCCCATTTCAGCCGAAAGACGTCCGGGCCCACCCCAAGTGTCGCCACAACGAACGGTTCCCTCACCAAGTCATCGGTTTTCTTGTAGGAGGCATTCTTGAGCACTTTATTTAGTCACGTTCGGCTATGTAACGCCCATTCGAGTAAAATCGGCCGACCTTACCGTCGCCAGCCTTCTTAGAATGTCCATTAAAGCTTTTATAAACAACGACCTAAACCACGCGGCTGGCAGTCCTGGGTCTAATAAATAAGGTTCTGAACATGAAGAAGCGTAAACTAAAACAACAAAATTAGCTCAGGCCTTGAGAGCGTAGTATCCCAAATTCTGTAGGGATTAAAACACCAATCAGACCAAAGTATTTTGTCCTAACATAACACTTGTATATGTGCCATGGTCCACGCACAATGATCCATCATGGACTAAGTGTGGAAACCGAATTCCAATAGGTTCTATAGCTAAAACACTTGAGAACTTTTAGAAGTATTGGTTCCGACTTACGAATTGTACGTCGTGGGTTCAGACCTAAACCATACTTGTGCTTTGTGTAATTTATTTCATCACCAATGCTCTCAAAATGGGGAAGGGAAACATCGTGAGGAAACTGACATGTCCTAGAAACGAAGACTCGGAGACATGTGACATTTATCAATTCTCACTGTGCCCGAGTGTGCCTGTTCTTTAGACTGGAGCTGTTCTTTAGGAGAGGAGAGTTAATGAGCCGACCTAAAGACAATCAAAGAGCAGGCCTAAGTTTCGGCAGTGTCAATTTTTTTTTAAACATTGCTTCTACTAGGATTTACTTTTTTATTGTCGGTGTGTTCACAACATAGATTTAGAAGATATCCAGATCCGAAATAACTATCTGTAGATCATACAAACATTTTCTCCGTGTGGGAATCGAACACGCAGCAAAGCAGTCAATCGCTCTACCACTGTGTGTGTGTTATCATGCTCACTCAAATATCTCGCTGATGCTGGCACGTGCTATTAGGTAATTTAGTTCCCTTCGAAATGGTTGAGCTGAGAGGGGCTGATGCACGCGACATACTCGTGAGCGGGTGATTTACTTTTTTTAAATAGTCTTTTTGAAATAAATGCTTTTGATTTGATTAGACTGGACCAACCGTGTAGTCAAAAACCATTAAAAGGCTGATGAAAGGATGATGAAGCAACACTTGTTGTTCATTCCTACATAAAAAAAGATTTCAAGTTCTCTTTTACAGTTACTAAATTTCATCCACATTGCACAATGATTGGTGGCATTTCGCAAAATGCCCGGACTCGTATCTCCCGCAACACGCTCGAATGGATCGGAAATAAAAATTGTACGGGAATAAATCTCGAACGAGGGCGGTATAAGTTGCAACGATGTATATCGGAATATCCATCCGCTGGCAACACCGTATCGGAATTTGGAATATCCGAATTGATAAAACTTTTTTCGCGTAGCCTTTTTTAGGGTGCACGAAATTTTTCAATTTAAAATATTTATAATTTTGTTAAAGATGGCCGTAAATGAATCTGTTCTGACTGGGAGGTAATACAATGAAATGTAATCTGATTGGAGGAAAGGGAACTGGCTGGTGGCTTTAGAGTACGGACTTCCTCACGCCTCTGTCGCCGAGACCCCGACCTCATTCACAAGGCATGCTAGACGCGGGTTTCGGACTACGAGCAACTCTATTCGGCCGTCCGGTAATCAACCGGACTAAGCCCAAGTTATCGACAGAGTGCAGTGATCCACGCACTCTTCAAAAAATTGTCAGCAAAGCAGTAGGGGCCCAGCAGGGCCGAAGCCCGCTAGATCCGTGGGAATTTTCTGAAAATTAAACCTGCAGTCTTAAAACGCAAAAGACCACTGAAGTCGTTTTAGTCAGTAAAAGTCTGAAACGCTCTTTCGCTCCCTCCAGAGCGGGAGAAGTCATTGGATAGTTTCCCACCTTAAAAAAAGGTATCAACGAATCTCTATTTCTGTATTTACTATTTGGAAAAACTGTCTATTAATTCAACCTGCTGTATGAGTATTTTTCAGAAATTTAGTTCTATTATTATTATAATGAAGGCTCGTTGGAATTACTCTGAGTAAACCCTGAAACTTTATTCATGGAAGGTAAATTCTGAAAACATTACAAAGCAAATATTCTCTCATTTGTTTTATAGCTGCCATACCAAACCAGGCACTTCTCATTAAATTTAAACCACGTGACTAGATTCAAAATCCAGATGTTCTCAATGTTTATTTGCATCTTCTATGATGAAAGTTTGAAATATCGTCGCAAGGTATAAACTTTATACATGATCCTACCACAAAATAGATAGGTGCAGAAGTCAATCTCATGTACGTACTTCACTTTTCATACCACTACGCTCGCTCAGCAATAGCGGCGCCGCTCTGTCCGAGCTCGCTCAGACGCAGCGATAAATACCTAACATAAATTGTAAAAATATAACTTTCTCACAAAGTCATCAAGTACTTGTCTACCCAATGTGACTGTTCTACGATACGTAAAACAAACTATCAAAGAACAAGCAAATACCTTCTTAAAAATGGTAGTTCTTTCTTACGTCTTACAAATGGTAATTTAAAAAACAATAATTCAACAATTTAAAAAACCTTCCACTATTTCACAAAAAAATCATCACAGATGCGTGTCTCAAGCCAATGCATATGAGCTCGTAATGAATTGAATTTGGTCGAGACGAGATATCGTGTCCGTGAGCGGTGTATATGTGTGCGTTGCTCGTGCGCGCTTTATACGTAGATTGTCTTCTGTACCTATCTATTTTGTGATTCTACGTTTGAATTCACGACGCAAATGATACCGTCCCCATTTTATGTTCGGATATCATAAAATAACAAAATATAGGTTACCTCTGTACACTTTGTGTTTCAAATAATTTTATATTACACTTTTTAGATGGAGAAATATGAAAGTTTATTGTTAATAAATTTTAACAGGAGAAGTTATGTTTGTAGGAATTAATTTTAGGGAAAGCCTTTTAACTTTTTATAGCTTTTAATAGATGGATGAAATGAAACTTCTAGAATAGATCCTATTTATCAGAACCGTTTGAAACGAGCAGTAATATAATGTCTGATCTTTAGATCAGTGATCAGTGATCTTTAGATTAGTTCAGTAATAATTTCTGATCTGCCGTTTGGTGCTGTGGTTGAGTTGATTGGTTGTTGCGCTTTATGTCGTGGGTTCTAATACCATATGGAACAAATACTTGTTTGGCCTACGGACACTTGTTTCGGGTCTGGGTGTCTGTCTATATTATATAGTTTACATGTCACATACAAACAAGAGTAATTCCTACTGCAGGGCAACGTTTTTTTTCTTTTTTTTTAATTAAAATTTTGTCTGCTTACTCATAATAGATTAAAAAACTTTATTAAAGCCAGGCCGTCATGAAAACCATTTTTATCAACTCCTAAAAAATATACCCTAACAAATAAGCACAGAATTAGGTAGGCACTCAACCAAAGTTTTTCTACCTATCACAAATCTCAATACCAATTACGCAGGTTAACGTGACACCCCTACGATGCGGGATCACGAACCCAATTCTGAAAGAAACCGTAAACAGATCGAGATAGGGCTGTCACCGCACACTTATCGACGTCGCTACCAGGATTTTTCCACACAAATCGACGAGAAAAGTCAACAGTTGTGCTTGATTGAATTTTTAGATGACTCGATTGCGTTCAGAAGGTTTTTAAGATTAGGAAAGTAATAATAATAAACATTGCTTTAGGAAGCTTACTAAAAAGAACGCTAAAGTTAATTTAGATGAGAGTATGAACAAAACATTATAGAGGGTGTAAGGGACCTGTTCCTTCTTCTTCTCCGCAATCTTTAACCTTTTGAATACCGTAATTAGCAGGCGCAATGAAAGAGCGCACACGTATGCTTGGAGTTTAATGTTTTTAGGACTTGCTCAGTAGACGAAACTGAATCACCTTCCATATAACTTTTTCCGAAATTAAAAAAAAATCGGCCTCTCATTACAAACTATCCAAACAAGTTTATAATCTTGTATGGTGACGCTAATTTTTTTTTTCGTTTTATTTATTAAAAAAAAATTGTTTAAAGTAGTTCAGATTCGTCTACTGAGCAAGCCCTTAAAGTTTGCGGAGACCTGAGCCTTATATTTCTTTTTGTCCATGAGCTTTCCAATAGATTGTCATCTAGATTTAATATTAGACAAAAAATTTGGCGCTCAATTGTTATTTGTCACCAACAAGCTTCTGCCAGCGGCTTCACTTCCGTAAAAGTAGAAACCTTGGCCAAAAGAATATATTCTCAGTATTACCTATCATGTATGAGCTATTCCAGGACATAGTCTACCCGTGTACCAAATTTCATCCAAATTCAGTCAGCCGTTTGAGTATGAAGGAGTAACAAACATACGAGTACAAACGCACACACACACATGATATTCACCTTAATAAAAAAAAAAAAAAAAAAAAAAAAATAGTATAACAATAATAAATAGTTACATAGCATTTTGATGAGCTGATTCGCTGAACTTTCCTAATGCTGGACATAGTTCTCCCTCAAATTTCGCCACACCGAACGGTCGTGTGCGTCTCGCATCCATCGTATTCCCGCGAACCTCACCAGGCCATCGGTCCACCTTGAAGGTGTTTGCAAATAATATTGACGACAAGATAAACACTTCATCTACATAGCCTTTTTGCAATGATTTTGGGTTTTCTTTGGGAAGTGGGAAATCATCTAATGATTTCTCCTGCTCTAGGGTAGAGCGAGATGGCATGTCACAGTTTTACTGAATAAACCTGTTTGTTCGGTCGCCCTTTGCGTTCTGAACCACGGATTTCCTTTTCTGCTGCTACAACTGCTTATCATCAACCCAGTTACCCGCGAACCCGTGAAACACGTCGTTTGTCATTCATCGGGCAAGTAATATCTTAAGAAATGTTTTCTTTTTCTAAAATCATCAACAATTCGAATCAAAGACACGGTCGAAATAATGATTAAAGAGCAATTGGCTGCTGCTCTGTGTATTAAATATTTGTATAGCCTACCGATAGACGTTCCGGGTCTAGGTCTCTTATGTATACACTCAGTGAGTTTACATGTTTGTGAATGCACCCACAATACACGGTAACAACACAACACAGTATCACGGGGCACAAGTAATGCCCAGTGCGAGGCAAGTTTGCAAAAAAATCTCTTAAGAAACGATACAACCAAAAAACTTCTGCAAGAAAATTCTATAAGAAATATATGATACTAGCTTTTGCCCGCACGGCTTCGCTCCCGCTCTTCCCGGCTACTCTACCCCTCTTCTCGGCTACTCTACCCTACTCTACCCTACTCTACCCTACTTTACCCTACTCTACCCTACTCTACCCTACTCTACCCTACTCTACCCTACTCTAACCTACTCTACCCTACTCTACCCTACCAAACTTCACATAAACCATCTATTAAATAGTCCGAACAAAGCCTAAAAATTTGGTTTGGATACGTAAGCCCGTTCTTGAATTATAAAATAACAACGAAAAGTGGCATTGATTTTTATATATATAGATACCTAAAATGATGAAGTAATCTTCTAACAAATTGCGTTCTCATACCAATAGTGGAAAAGAGGAAAAATCTGCACTTGTTTGATATTCAAATATACACTTCAACTCAATACATACGATTTTCTGTGACACGTCGTATTCCAATCGACACGATGTCGATTCCACCACCTCGTATTGATCATGTTGTCATTACAATTGGATTTGCGACCCATCATTCGTCATGAGTGACACTTGTCTGACTTCTAAATCAAATTGTACTGGTATTTCAAACGTCAAATAGGTTTTTTTTTCGGTGGGAAAATCATCTAATGACCCCGCTCTTGGGCGGAGCGGGAGATAGTGCAGACTTTTACTGACTAAAATCCCACTCCAGTTTCTTCGTTGCCAAACGTACTGGGGGCTGAGCTACGTTTCGGAGCTAAGCCCTAGTAGGCTTCAACCCAGCTGGGCCCCTGCCGTCGCTGACAACTCCTTAAGGCGCGCGGGAACAGTGCGCGCTATCGACGACTTGGGTTCGGTTCGGACAGTTAGCGGACGGTCGGACAGCGAGCTCCTCATTGCTCGCCGTCCGCAAGCCCGCGCCTACGGTGGCCGGAAATCGGGATCAGAATCCCGGCAGCCGAATGGCAAATAGGTAAGAATAAGAGGTGTTTATTTTAAAACTAGATTCTACCAGGGAATTTTGTCTGTGTGAAAGTAGACAATAATCCTAAGAGAACATTCTCTTAGGATAAAAAGTTCTAAATTTTGTGAGCTACTCTAGAACTTGGTTTGCCCGTGTCCCAAATCCATTTAGACTTTTGAATCCAACGTAAAGGAGGAAATAAACGTACAAGAATTTTATTGGCAGCAATATATATCAATTAATTAAACAATAAAATAAATTTCAATACATCCTTACTAATATTATAAAATCGAAAATGAGTTTGTTGATTTGTTTGTTTGTTGGTTTATTACATCTTCACGCCTAAATAGCAAAATCGATTTTCATGAATTTACAGAGATAGTTGGGACCCTGGAGACGGATATAGGCTTTTTTTGTGGGAAAATGGAGAGAAAGATTAAAGTATATTAACAAACGCGGGTGAAGCCACGGGTAAAAGCAAGTTGGCCAATAAATTAAAATGTCAATAAATAAGAATTAAAAATATCCATGGTAGGTACGTAATTATCTTAACTGATCCCTCAATTAAACACCCAATCAACCCTCCAATGTTTGACGTTTCAATATTCCAAGCAGATAATACCAAGAATTCAATTAAACCAAGTAAAATCGAGCTAACTTTATTTCGAGACTAATCACTAGGAATTTAAATTAGCCGTTCAGAAGATTGATCACGTAGAAAAGATTTTAGTAGCTTTAATGAAAATAACTTTTGTATTTGCACACGACCGTAAACATGAACTGAGGAATATTTCAACAATGATTTGTTTTGCCTCGTTAATTAAGACTCCGATAGAAATCTTCTCGATGAAGTTTTATAGAAAAAAAGGGATAATCTTTTCAAATTGATTAAAAGGATTATTGGCGTTTTTTGATGTGGGAATTGATCAAAAGACTTCACTCACGCCAGAGAGGAGCAAGAATGAATGTCTGACTTTTGCTACACACCCACATTCTATTTTTTAGTTGCAAAATCATCTGATGACATCTCCAGTCCTTAGGCGGAGCAAGAGGGCGTGTCAGTCTTTTACTAACTAAAATCCATCTCTTTTCCTTCTTTGCCTTCGTTCCAGGGCCCCAGGCCACTTCACTTCACTTTCGTGGCCCCAGTAGGCTTCGACCCAGTTGGGCCGCTACGGTCGGCTGACATCTCCTTGAGGCTACGCACCATCGAAGACTTGGGCTCGATCCGGACGACTACCGGACGGTCGGATGACAAGCTACCGATTGCTCACCGCTCACAAGCCCGCGCAAGAAAGCTCAAGGAGTGTATGTGGATGTGTACCCACATAAGCTCGTTGATTTGTCTCACAATTTCTAGGGCCATGGTAACTCTTTCAAATGTGTCTGCAGCCTTCATAGGCCCTACTAAACCTCTTTTGAATAGCACGTAGAACCGTCTTTGAAGTGCCGGTGACTTGGGCTTGGTCCTTACCGGACAGCCGCAAGCTCAATTTGCTTAAGGGTACGAAAAGTTTTTTTTTAACTCTTTTATATATTTTATTTTTAGAGCCGTAAAACTTTTTTACGATATACGACCTCTTCGAAAGACAGTACAGGGAACAAGAAATGCGCGCTGTGGAGGCAGAAACATCCAGCTCCTCCACTTTCATTACCCCATCGGAACATCATACTCTTGGACGCAAACTACAGAGGCTAATTTGGAAATCTCTAAACCGACTGCGAACCCAGGTAGGCCGCTGTAAAAACAATCTGGCGAAATGGGGCTTCCTCGACCCATTTCTAACACAGTGCCAGTGTGTAGCCTCTCCACAGGCCATGCGCCACCTGCTATGCTGCCCATTCTGCTTAACCACCTACAGTTTTCAGGATCTATACGAGGCCAACAATAGAGCCATACAAGTGGCCAAATATTGGTCAGAAAAAGTATAGTTTCAGAGCATCGACACGAAAAGAAGAAGAAGAACTCTTTTATGTCTCACTACAGGCGGGTGCCTTTGGCCTGGCTGATGAGACGGGCTCTATTTTTCTATGTTTCTCAATCTTTAGCCACATCTGACCAATACTTTTCGTCACGCTAAATTATACTGTAGAGCTGGGCATGAATTCAAAGTTCATTGGTACAGAAAATGTCGCGACGGATAATGCCAATATAACAACTGTTTAATAATGTTATACCTAAATAAATATACACCATTCTATAATCAAAAGTAAATTAGAAGTGTTTAAGCAGGCGACGACCATCTTAGAAATTGTCAGACAATATTATCCTGAGAGGTTAAATATTGTAGATTGTATTACTACCAGAGATAAATCAGATTTACCAACATTAATTGAAACAACTTGAGACAGTTTGGCTAATAGGAACTTCCGAGATAAATCGTTTAATATTCTTCTTGTAGACTTAAATGTAAACAAGGGTTTGTAGTTAAATTAAGTAGATGTTTACCTATTTACTGCCACAGGCTAACCATCCGAAGATATCATTAGAGCTGCAGTATTGGTCTTAGAGAGAGAAGGTTCTAGAGTGGCGACCGCGCACCGAAAAACGGAGCATTGTAAGGCCTCCCACACCGGTGAGAGTTGCGGAAACGCGGTGGATGCGAGACGCACAGGACCGTTTGTTGTGGTCACAATTGGAGGAGGCCTATGTCCAGCAGTGGACGTCTTTCGGTTGAAATGATGATGATGATGATTGTTCTTAAGAGTTACCATGGCCCTAGAACGCAAACCCTAACTGTAATAACCCAGGAGGGTTTTAGTCAGTAATTATGACATTTTCCTTTTTTGAAGTGGGAGTTTCATTTCTTTCGGTCTCGGGCGGATTTAGAAGGCGTGTGACACTCTTACTGACTTAAGCCATTTGCTCTGCATTCTAGCACCACAGTAACTCTTTCAAATGCTCCCGCAGTTCTAGTCTAATAATAATCACTCTCGCTTCACTCAGGGTTCCTCTCGCTGCAATCGGAGAGATAGTGCAGTTATTTTGTATAATGCTCGCTCTCTCTCTCTTTCACTAAAACCGTGATAGATTTAGCATGTCATTTATTTTATCTAATTATGTCTAACAAAAGCTATGAAATTATTATTATGTTGTGACATAGACTTGATTGAGATAATAATTAATATGTTTTACGTCATAAATGTTTGACAGCCATTGATGTAGACACGGGTCAGTTAAGCAGGGTAAATACTAACTACATAAATTTATATCTAGGTCATGTCTAGATTCGTTACTACAAACAACTGGCTAATGGTTTCAAGAATTTATTCACAGATCAAAGCTTTGAGATAGACTCCTCGTTTTAAATTACATAATTATTTCACTGTTTTGAATTTTTTGTTACAATTTAACCGTGAAGAAATAAATACAGAAGTAGTTTAGTATTAAAATAAGTCGTTAATAATAAAATGCTAAATTGTTTGTTTATAATAAACTAGCTGCTCCCAGCGGCTTCGCCCGCGTGATATCTGAAAATTATCCCAAGGGAACATATTTCCGAGATAAAAAGTGTCCTATGTCCTATTCCAGGACATGGTATATCTGTGTACCAAGTTTAATTAAAATCGGTTTTGCCATTTAAGCGTGAACACGTAACAAACAAACACACAAACAAACTCACTTTCGCTTTTATAATAATAGTAAGGATTAATAAAGGACGTAAAACTACTGTACATACAGTTAATATCAAATATGGATATTTTACTGTCCAGTACTATCGTTTGTCTAGGTATGGCCATGTGGTGAGGAGAGATGAAACGCATATTACTAAAAGAGTTATAAGTATACAAATACATGTGGATGAATGCGGATGGAGAGGGAAAGGAAGGCCAAACGTATGAACAAAAGTGTGAAAATATTTTGAAGCATGCCATGAGACGCCGCTCATAGCGCTGCTCGCGTCCGCTTACCGATGCTGCCCCAGTCACCTCGCCGTGATCCGCTAAAACCGTGACCAAGCCGTAATACCACAAAATAGATAGGTACAGAAGACAATCTTATGTATGTACTTCACTTTTCCTCCCAATGCTCGGTGCACGCACACTAATGAGTGCTTGAGTTGGAACTGTTCGACGAGTGGGCCGGGGGACGCTACCGAGATATCGTGTCCGTGAACGGTGTCTATGTGTGCGTTGCTCGAGCGCGATTTGTATGTAGATTGACTTCTGTACTAATATATTATGTGGTAATACTTTCGAATGATTCTGTAGTCTTGGTAGGTATATAGGAGTCGATGCAAATCGTTTCTTTTTTTCCTTTCTGTCCTGTGTCACTCATCACGTTATAACTAACCCCCTAGATTGTAAGTCAGTAAGTTCCCGATATTGTAGCTGGTTTAAAAATATGCTTTTATAGTTTCACTCATTAGTGAATACTGCAATGTTTTCTATTTACAACTGTGTTATTCGCAGTATTCTGGAGTATTGTAGTACGGTATGGAACCCTTTTTATCAGGTACACTCGGATCGGATAGAGCGCGTTCAGAAAAGGTTTCTGTACCATCTATGCTACTCAGAAAACAAATGTCGTAGGCTGCACTCGTACAACTCTAGATTAACCCATTATAAAATAACATCATTAAGCGCACGTAGAAAATTCTTAGAATTCATGTTTTTATTTAAAGTAATTAATGGTCAAATAGATTCTCCCGAGATTTTAGAAAAAGTAAACATTAGTGTCCCTCGTAGTGGTAGCCGCTTAATTAACCGAAGAACTTTCGTCCTGCCTCACAGTCGAACTAACATAGGAAATTTTTCTCCCATAAGCCGCATGCTTTCTTTTGCCAACTCTGTTCGTGGCGAAATTGAAGTCTTTACTGGTTCTGTAGCCTCAATAAAAGCTAGACTCAGAGATTTAATAGCATAACTCAAATTAGTGTTTGATTAATGTTTCTTTTAGGTTTCTTCTTAACATGAGGAATTCGTACTTTAAGTTTATGTTAAATATTAATGAATTTTTAAATTGTAAGTGACTATTTCTTAAATATGCATGTAAGATTCACATCTAGTAGGTGTCAATCAGATATATTATTTTATAAGATTTACTTTTTTCGATTGTATGATTGTACATCAGTTTTGTGAATTAAATAAAAATAAAAAAAAATAAAAAAATGTTCTTTAAAGAAACAAAATTCCTAAAATCGAAGGTTACGTTCCTTGCCAACTTCTCACAATGGAACAAAAACTAAAAATCAAAAATCCGATAATCGAACTTCCAAACAGTATCTATTCAGAATCTTACAACGTTACCAACAAAGTATACCCCTTAAAAGTTAAATGGTACTTTTCTCTTTTGATTAAACTAAACAAAGCTTGATTGCGGCCCTCGTTAATTTGAGTTCTCGCCCATCGAAATTATAATAGTCTATTCAGTGAAGATCTTATCATCAACACTCGGTGCCTGATGGCCAATCCCAGGCTCGGGTTAACAGTTAATCTTAGTAATAATTGTAAAGGCTTGGGTTTCTTCTGGATAATTAATTGAACGTTTGATGATTGTTTGGCAACTAGAAAACTAAAGGCATAATTGCTTATTTTATTGGCCTTACTGTCATTTCACTAGTTTAATAACGTCCAAAACGGAACATGAGCAAAATGCGCAACGACAACGGAGCAAAATGTCCAAAGCGCAGTATAAAATTTTCCAGAAATACGTGTAAATAAGGTGCTGTAAAATTGTAGAGTTAACAGAAATTGGAAAATAAATGAATATAGATAGAGCTTGAAAGTTTTCGTGAAAATTATTTTTTAAGTTACCTACTTGTTAATAACATCCGAAAATTGACATGAACTCACCATAAAATACACTACATACTACATAGTCTCAATTTGATGAGACTATATTGTCTGTTGGTGATATTTTGACTATGTTAAAAATTATTGTTGTATTTTGATATTATTAATTATTTTCCATTTCTGACTCATTTATATAAATACACTTAACTAAACTATATCTATAGGTAATAAATCTGTAGAAGTTTTTTATTATGCGCGCATCACGTAAAATGTACCTACCAAATTGATGTAGTTTTTTTTAATTTTTATTGATAGATTCGCGCTTGACCGCTATCTCACCCGATGGAAAGCGGCGATGCGGTCGACGCTTTTAACTTTTATACATAAAATTTGTGTGTAAAATATATCATGGCTTTGTTTCATTGCAATTGGTTAACTTCATTAACTAAGCGTACGAGTCAGCTAGAATACAGTAAAGTCAAAAACTACTAGCTAAAATATACAGACAAATGACTGATACCATCTTTCTTCTTGTTACAGAACGCCTTAACGTCCTCTACGAACGCAACTGGACGCGTTTAGTCCACGAGCAGCTCCGCAAGTTCGAGTCATCCATAGTGGCTGCGGCCAGGCAGTCTCCTGAGACGCAGCCGCCAGAACTGGCCATGGACTCAAAATGGACTTTCTCTGGAGCACTGATTTATTGTATCACGCTTATTACTACGATAGGTGAGTACGCAAGGAAATCAAAAGTAAAGAGGAGATAAGCAAGCGCGATCATTGTACCTATAGTCGTATCAGCCAACGGTTTAATATCAAAGAACGCCTATCCAACATCTGGGGAGGCTCTTGTTGAGCTGTTGAATCAAGGGCTTGAATCAGAAAGCAGCCCCTTAGCTAAGTTACGAACGTGTCGTTTCGATTTTCTTGCGTCGAACGCCTCGAGTAGGCCACGCCTCCGATTCCTTTGTTCTAACCACGTGGCTGAGCCTTAGATGACGTCAGAACAGAGGAATTGGAAGTGTAGCCAAATCGACGCGTTTGACGCAAGAGAATCGAAATGAAACTGTCGTTTGATGCTAGTTTTGTAATACGAGTATTCTTGAGTGAAAAAGGTTTATTAATTTATTTACATTGCTTTTGCCCTACGACTGTATTTACACACGTCTACGGTTACGGCTTTATACATTGTAGAAAATCTTGGCCAGAACGTAGTAAATCGATCACAAGCGATTTCATACTCCGATTCGAACTTGGCCGATTATCTGGTTGGCTGCCAGCTGTAACCATAACTTTTTTTGAGGACTGGATTTGCGCTTTGAGATAAGTCGCGGAAATCCGCCATGTTGCAAAATCCAATCGGTTTTTCCAATTTCTGGGAGGTCTTTATCCATTCATCCAGCACTAACTACAGCCAGCAGTTTTCATAGCATGCAGACGAAAATCATTTATTTTTTAATTATATAAATGCTTTATGCACTCAAAAGTAAGGAAACCTTTTCTAAAACAGAAAAAGAGTGGTAGATGCAATAAAATAGAGACAAGAAGGCAAATGCAGAATAAATATGCCAATTAACCATATTTATGATAGGTATGATTACACAATATTTACCTAAATACCTACACGAATATAGTCATGATTGGATAAATCGATCATTTGAAAACATTAACGTTGTCATGATACTATACTGCTGCCTAAAAGAGTTACTCTAACAAGGTGGCGAGTCACAATAGATCTTTTAGGTTGCAGTGACTACAGTCATCCCCTACACTACGGGAAATGCATAGCCGCTTATCTTCAAAAAATAAAATTACTACTGCCAACTTCTTATGATATTGCTCGCGAACTTTTGTTTTAAATGTTAAATGAGCTTAAAGAAACAAACTCCCGGGATAATAAGTATGCTTTGCCTTACTCCAGGACATGTTTTTTTTTATTGATATAAACTAGGGCTTGACTGCGATCCCTTCTGACAGTTAGCAGTGATACAATCGCTAATGGTGAGGCGCACTAGTTGCTTATCTTGTCGTATGCCAAGTTTCAACCAAATCTTAACGTTTAACTTATGACTTAATAGTACTCTTTACTCTTAGGTTATGGCAACGTGTCACCAAGAACAGCAGCCGGCAGGGCAGCTACAGTAGCCTACGCTGCAGCAGGGGTGCCCCTGACCCTGGCGTGTTTAGCCGGACTGGGAGCATCACTAGCTAGGCTGGCACGGTTGGCTTGGCTCAGGGCTACCAAGAGGAAAGTGCCTAATACCTGGAGGAAGGATGGAGAGGTGAGTATCAAGGATTGGCAATAAAATGTAAGAAAAAATAATCTAATTAATTCATGAATCCCCAAGCGACACCCGGTGGCCGCGCATCTATTGTCTTACTATTGTGTCTCTAATTGACGGTATCTGAAGGGTTAAGGTCTATGTAAGATGTATTCTTTTCTCTTATGTAATTAATGACCAAAAAAAAACTCATCATCCACCTAGGCTATTTCCCAAATGTGTAGGTTCGCCTTCTTGTCTCATCGGATGCGGTTAAATACCAGTATTTTACATAGAGCATGCCTATTAGACCTCCACAACCCAGTAACTTAGGAAAACGATACTTCTTTGATAGACTGATGATCACATTTTCTGGCGTCTGGCACCTGGAATAACTGACAAATATCTACGAATGACAACCGAGACCAACGGCTTTTCGTGATTCGGAATGCGTCAATAATACTCTAGATAAAGTTAGAAAAGTATATTTATAAATTGTAAAATTCACATTCACTTACCCGGTTTCGAACCCCCAACTTCTGGCATGAGAGGGTATTTACAACTGAGCCATCACAAACAAAAAAACAATATTATAAAATCAACAATGAAGACCAAATTTTTCATTGAAAATTGAATAAAAGCAGAGGCTTTTGTTCAATTTTCAATGAAAAAGTTGATTAGTTAGTTTTAGAAAAAACAAACTACCGGAATAAAAAAATAAACGTGAATAGCAAACTAAATTCCGAGAAAAACCTTACATTGTAATATACCTAACAGTATTTTCACTCGACTATAATAAATAGCCAGACAATGAATTACATGACGTAAAAATTGTGTTTTCCTGACAGAAAACTAAATAACTACGAACAACGTACAGTTATTTAAACCGAACAGCATTCTCATACAGAATTTTAAAACAAAATAGAAATGTTAGTGAAACGAGACACCTCTTTAAAACCAGGTAGCAGTTTATCAAAGGTGAGCGCACATTGGACCGTCGCAAACGCTCTCAAAGAACGAAAGCTTATGAAGGATTCCTGTACCTAGCAGTGCTAAACCAGAAAATAGTACTAATCTGTTGTTCACCCGAATACAGTACTTCATCAATCATCATCATCAGCCTTTTTATTGTTCCTACTGCTGGGACTCAGGCCTCCTCTCTAGGAGAGGGAATGGGCCGTAATCCACCACGCGGGCCCAGTGCGTGTCGGTAGATGTCACATGTCTTCGAATTTTTGGTTCTAGGACATGCCGGCTTCCTCACGATGTTTTCCTTCACTGTTTTGAGAGCAGTCGTGATGAAATAAATTACACAAAGTAATGCGCCTGGCTGGGTTCGAACCTGCGACCTACAACTTGTAAGTCGGGGCCTTTACCACTCGGCCACCACTGCACCCCAATACAGTACTTATCCGCGCTGAACCCGAATATCTAATGATTCTCGAGGTCGTATGTCAATAAAAGCCAAAGTCAACCAACGTCCTAGTATCTGACGAATGACTTCGTCGTCTAACGAATCAGTACTCAATACAGACTCCTAAGTAGCCAGCCGAAGTCCTCAAATGACCATTGTAAATAAGTCATTGGATCATAGGTGACCTGTAAAATGCAAGTGCAGACAGCTTCTTTCTCAGCTCTCGCAGCAAATCTGACCACAAAAAAATCGTTTGAGATTTTGATATCTTCCAATTTTTTCTAGCGACCCAATTTCGCTTCGCGTGATTATGCACGTGAATTTTATAAAAAATTTAAAAGCTTTTAATGTGCGTCTACCTTAACAGTAGGTAGTACTCTAGTAATGCCCCTGGTAGACCCTTCATGATGAACAATGTGTCGTACTTGGCTTAATCACTACGGCAACGGTCGCCAGTAATTACACGGCGGCGACTAGATTACAAACACAAGAGCGTATACCATAGACTTAAAACAGGTAATTAAGATACTAGACAATGGAACAGTACACTGTTAAACTGACAACAGATAAGTAGCTGGAAGAGTAATTTAGAAAGTACGAAAATGCAGCTCAAGTTAAGTCGAAAGAATAAATGAAAAGGGCTACAGTTGAAATAATAAGTTTCTTTAAAGTAAGCTTCTTGAAGAAAGTCATGGAGCTTAAAAACTTTTATTTCTCAGTATTTTATAACTTGACGCATTGTCTTGTCGTCGCAGTGGAAAAACCGGGTATATTTTTTCGAAATAATGTATTTTAAAACGGAAGGATCCAGTTCAGGAAATTAGTTGTTACAGAATCTTTGTTTTTTTTTCTGGTTTAGGTAGCTACCTACCTAAACCAGACCGACGAACCAGTATAGACTCAAATAAGTCATCATCATTATAATGGACGTATTTCAGTCAAAAGACGTCTACTGCTGGACATAGGGGGAGGCCTATGTCACCATAATCGTCACCATAATGACCAGTTCTTTGCATCTCGCATCCATTCACGACCCTCAACAGATCATCAGTCCACCTTGTGGGAGGCCTACCAACGCTGTGTTATTCAGTACCGTAAAGCGGGGTGAATAGAAACTCAGGGGTGAATAGAAACAAAACTTTGGTTTGTTTTTTCACTTTGATACCACATTATCGGCCTCCAACAAAGCATCGAATTTTTAGAATAACAATGCATGAATACACTGATACAGTTAAATCCGGAAAAAAACATTGAGAAAATACCCTTTGAAGTTTTGTTTGTATTCACCCTTGAGTGTCTATTCACCCCGTTTTACCCGGTACGTGGATTTCACTCCAGAACCTTTCAGTCCCATCGACCATATCGTTCTGCGAACGTCTTAAATAATAAAGAGTCGTGATTTTGTATTGACAATCAGTTTCCAAGCCATCGTTTACACTAATATATATTTTACCGAAGAAAATTTCATTTAACAGCATGATAAATCAACAACCTTTTCTTTCTTTTCTACAGCCGGAGAACTACCTTCAGCTCCACGAACAGCAGCGCTTACTCCCGCAGCCAGCTGAGCACAACCAGTACACGTCCTTCCCGCCAAGAAGTCACAGGTCACCTGGTACTGTGAAGGCCAGGGCTGGCGACAGAGGACAATACTCCCAAGTCTTCGAGAGAGCCCCGGCTAGTCCTGCGAGGTCAGCCACCCTGGGTCGAGTGAAGCGCAGTGCCTTGATTGATGGTGAGTTTGCAAAAGATTTCTGCTATAAGACGTCTATTGGTAGATATAGGCCGCGTCGCAAGATATAATGAACCGCTCATATTATGCTAATGTATACAGTGAGTGGTCCTCTCATAAGTTTCTTGGATTCAGTGCGCAGGTTTGTATGATACTGTCCGTAACAGTTCCTTTTTGCCAGGTTAATTGGTTGTTTTACTGTCTCTTGTCAAAATAATGACCAAGTAATAACCTAAACATATTACAAAATTTTTATAAATTGAAGTTAATGCAAGCTGACTTCAGAATATTCAAACTAAACTTAGAAAACTTAGAACATCGAATTTTTTTTTGTCTCCAGAACCGCACACATCATCATCGCTCCAAACCCAGACGCTAGACCGCAAGAAGACTATGGGCAGTTCCAAGTGCCTGGCCACAGTCCACGGCCCTGGGCGAGGCAGAGGAAGGTCCACCATGCAGAGACCCAGAGGGGCGGTCATTGAACAGCTGATCGCTGAGGAGTGTGGGGAATTGCAGATGAACAGGAGTCAGGATGATCTAGATGATTCAGAGGATCCTGATGAATCGTGAGTCGTTTGCATTTTAGTTTCCAGTTTTCCCTCATAATATGTATACAAATTACGCTGCTCATCTACCTTAGGACAGGTCCTCAACTCAAAAAAACTTCTACTAGTCAACTCTATCTTTGAAATGTTTTGAGTTCTTGTAGAGGCTTATTTTGTTGACTACTACAATCATAGACTTCATTAAGACAATTTTAAAGCATAATAAACACTCGTTCTTCTATGTATTCAATTGACTGTGATGTTAGGTTACTAACATCACAGTCAATTTAAAACTTCAGTTCGAGAAGTGCATTGTTTTTGTAGTATTTTATCTCATGTCAAGTTAGTGCCAACCTGACACCAAATACAATTTGCCAATTCAATAAAATGATAAGGTTGAAATAGTTGTTTTTCAGTTGCTGACTTATTTACGTACAGAAAAAAATCCAGCGTATATTTTTTCACACTCCCAAACCAAACGTTGATCGTTTTGATAAAAAAACGTCCGCAGTGAATTCAGTTTTTATATGAAAAGTGAATTTTATTTTTAACATTGTAATTTGTTTACAGAATATGTCCACACGACACCCCGTCACGAGTGCCTTTGATTTGGAACGAAGAGAATCATAAGATGAAGAGTTGTACCGTGCCCAGCAGTAGCGCATCCACCAGCGTACAGCATCACATCCACCACGGGATTGAGCACTGCCACATCCCCGTAGGCATCGTGTTGTTCCTTCTCCTGGCCTACATCTTCATTGGCGCCGCCATCTTCTCGGCCTGGGAGAACTGGAGCTTCCTTGACGCAGCATACTTCTGCTTCATTGCGTTAGCCACCATTGGCTTCGGAGACTTCGTCCCCACCAGCTTCCTCACGACTAAACAAAGCACAGAACACACTAAAAGCGAGTACGTTCAAATGATCGCATGCTGTGCCTACCTCGTTTTTGGACTCATATTGATAGCAATGTCTTTTAGCCTTCTTCAAGATGAAGTAGTTGCTCGGTGTTCGCAATTAGCTAACAGTTTAGGCTTGTCTCGCCAATGACAGTACGAGAAGAGTGATTGCAGCTCTACAGACAATCACTTAAGAATGTTATGATCGTTATTGTAAGCAATTGATTTAGGGTCCACTTCATTTAATTTCTTCATTGGATCCACATCTGTATTTATTGTAATCCATTTTATCATTATTATCATAAGTGAAAATTGATTTTCTCGTATCTACACAAAATTAAAATGATAGTTTTAAATGATGAACAAAATTTGAAAAAAACTTTTTACGGAATTTGTACTCGAAAAGGAAGAGGTTTGTGATGTAAATAATGTATAAAACTATTTATAAAAGCAAGGCTGAAATTGTAATGAAACAATAAAATTGTGTTGAACTAAAATCCGTCTCGTTTTATTTTAATAACTTCACTGACATTCCAAATTCCCCGACGCGTCGACATTCATTTTGGCACTCTTAACTTTTGACTCGGAATTTACCACCATTTGAGTACTTTGGAAAATAACATTACGAATCCAATTACTCTAATTGAAACGCACAAACATAGAGTAGGAACCATAGTACTCCCACCGCAGGGGATCAAAACAATTCTGAACACATTACATCAGTTAACTGGACGGCTAAACTCCCCAATTCTGGACCGCGTAAAATCCTCTCTACTGGGATTACGTGAGGTCCGATACGGACAAGCGTCCTTGAATTACGGTGGTATCGTTCTTATATGGGCTATAAAGTTGGACGAAATTTAAATAAAAAATGTCCTGCTGACATTAGCAATCCTTTGTTGTTTGATATGCATTTTATTGCGGAGATAAACAAAGATTTTTATAAATGTCTGTTTCATTTCAAAATAAAATAAAAGGATGTAATATTTAAAATGATATGTGCTCTTGATCCTGAATATCAAATTAAATAAAAGCTTTCTAGTTACGGGCAAAGTTAGAGAAAAGTGATTTCTTGTCAGTTGGCTGAGTAGCCCCCTAGGTCCTCACCGGATATGGCACGTTCGGGAGGTTCCTGCACCGGATTCAAGCAGAAAAGACTCCTGGGTGTCGCCACTGTGCGGAACGCCCGGAGGACACTGTGGAGCACACAGTCGAGGTGTGCCCGACTGCTTGAGCGGAACATCGCACCGATCGACCCCACGAGGGCCTCCTCGTGGGGGCGATCGGTGGCGGAGACCTCTCGCGCCGGGCCTTGGTTGAGTGGGAGAGGTTGGTTGGAGGA
Source organism: Mythimna lalbum (assembly GCA_949319445.1). Classification (NCBI taxonomy): domain Eukaryota; kingdom Metazoa; phylum Arthropoda; class Insecta; order Lepidoptera; family Noctuidae; genus Mythimna; species Mythimna lalbum. The sequence goes on along the minus strand of OX439358.1, from coordinate 16,150,804 downwards.
GGTAAGAGGTTTTTAGTCAATGAGAGTCGGACACTATCTCCCGACCCAAGAGCGGGGTTTGTCATTGGATGATTTTTGCCCACCGTAAAAAAAAAACCCTTAGCCAAGTTACAGCCGTTTTGCTTGCATCGAACGCTTCAAGTTGGCCACGCTCCCAATTCTTTTGTTCTGTCCACGTGACCGAGCGTTGAAGTGATGTCATTCTCGTATATTTGAAGAAGCTTTTTACTAGCGTTAACGATTGCAGATTATCAACTTGGCTAGGGGTACAGATCGGTTCCATATTACACATCATCATCATTTCAGAAGACTTCCACTGCTGCCTCCCCAAGTATCATCACAACGAGCGGTTCTATGCGTCTCGCATCCATCGGATTCCCGCGACCCTCACCAGGTCATCCATCCGCCTTACGGGAGGCCTTCCAGCGATGCGTCTTCCGGAGCGCAGAAACCATATTACTAAAATGGCGTAATAAGGGAGTAAACTACAACTTGGATACTAAAGACAAACATATTAGTGTAGGTACCAAAATTTTATCGAATTCTAATAGAATGGCATAAGACGTAAAAAATACCAATGTTAAATGTAGGGATGATACTAAAAGCATTTCGCCAAACCATTTCAACTCATTTGTTGTTTTTTTTTTTTGGTTTGCAAACAACAAAACTAATAAATGAGTTGAATTTTTGTTGAAATGTTAAAAAGATCCTGATGAAAGATCCTACAGCACCTATCTATTGATAAATTGTTCAAAGTATCTTTTCCATGCCAACGCAACCCAACGACAGAGCTGTCCAGGTGGCTAAATATTGGGCGAACATTTGAGTCAAATCGACACGAGAAGGAGACAAAGCATCTTTTCCGAATCATCCACACGATGAACATTATTATTGGAGACCCCCCCACTTACCAGGGGAACCGTGTTACCTCGAATTTAACGCGAGCGAAGCCGTGGGCAAAAGCTAGTTTATTATATAAAACCTAACAACATTCACAATTATAGGCTAGAAAACAAAACCACATTATCACGGCAATAGCCATTAGCCTATGGTCATACCTACAGGCGTTTAGCCATTTAGCCATTTTGAATGGCTAACTGGCTAAACGGCTGCATGTAGCCGTGTTGGCGATTTGGCTTCACATTACAACTACGTGACATTGTGTTGAACATAGCCACACGTGTTCGGAATGTCCCTCTGATTAGTAATGTACAAATTAGTACCAGACAAATATAAATTACATTGTATGCTATATGTTGAAATAGAATAGATGCAGTTAATGCAAAATTGAGTAAATATGAAAGTCGCAATGCGATGAAGTTGTGACGGCTATTTTTCTTAGACATTTTCCCATAGAACAATTTCGACCGGTCATCCTGCGTCTAGAAAAATATAGAAGGGTGAAATTTTCATTCCTATCAGATTTAAGATATCCAAAAAACTGTGCAACTATAACCTAAATATGAGATTTTACAGCGGAATTTAATTGAAAATAATTATTTTTTGAAATAATTACTATACGAAACGTTAGATGTTATTAAAAAAATTGTCAACGGAGTTTTAATTAACCTAAATACTTTTAGATAAAAAAAGCACACAAAGGCAACCTCAATAGCTTTATAATGACTAAGTAAAAAATTATTTAAAAACATTTAAATCTGTCTCAAAGCCAAAATTTTAATTCATGTATTATTTCTTCATACCGGGGATAAACAACCATCATCTATAAAAATAGAAGGTATATTCGTTTTTTCTCCTTACAATAAATAGTCTATCATGATGATCGAGTCTATCATGACGTCGTCATCATTTCAGCCGAAGGACGTCCACTGCTGGGAATAGGCCTCCTCGAAGTGTCGCCACAACGAAAAGTACTGTTCGTCTCGCATTCACCGCATTCCCGCGACTCTCACCAGGTCATCGGTACACCTTGTGGAAGGTCTTCAGCCCCATCGACTATCTATTCTACGAACAATGTGCCCTGCCCACTACTACTTTAGTTTGGCGTGAAATAGTCTATAGTCCATTAAAATAAGACCAGTAAGTATTTACATTCGCCTTAAAATCCTTCTCCAGAACTCCTTTAGACAATAACTCACAATCGAAGACAATACAACAATACACTACAATAGCTTCCACAACGAAAGGAATTTCAAATGCAGACGAATGAATAAAACAGCATTCACCCGGGGCGTCCTCAGTCCGATCGACGCGAACTTCGCACAAACGAGTTGGAAATTCGTAAATAGTGCTACTACAGTGTCCCAACGGTTTTCTTAACCTTTAAGAGCGTCCTTTTCGAGTTACCCATACACTAAAAACTAATGTTGTATTGTATTATATCTCAACTCGAGGTACATTGAGACTGGCCTGTTGGTCTAGTGGTTAGTGTCCCTGACTGCTATGCCGAAGGTCATGTGTTGGATTCCCACCCAGGACAAATAGTGTAAAACTAATCCAGTAAAGACCTGTGAAAATCTGCTGTTTTACGTGAATTTTGGCCCTTCATAATGTTCAAAATATACAAAATGCATCAATAGAATCCAGAATTACCAAATGTCAACAGAATTTTCAGGTGTTATCCCTTTTTTTGCGTTTTGCCTCTTCATTAAACATTGGGTTGGATTGCGTTAGATGAAGCAACAAGCTTTTTAACTATGCTCGATGTCGACGACAGGTGAGTGAAAAAGGACCCTTTTAAAGGGTCTACACAGAGAGATACACATGTAAGATCTTTTTTACATAGTAGAAAATATGCATCTTTAAAAGATGAGAGAAAAGGATAGACAGACATTGTATGAATCCGACAGCTGTCACCCGCACCATCCTATCCAGGGATATTGGTATAGTATAACTATAAAGCGACTAGAGCAAAGCTATATAGCGGATTATATATCATTTTGATACAAACGGAGAATTTTGATCACTGCAACCAAAGAGAATTAAATCACTGTATAGTCATTGATTACGATTAAGGCGAAATTCATATGAGCCGTAAGAAAAGGTGTTATAGAGCTGTGACAAATTTCTACTTGTATCAAATGACCTATAAACCTACTACTGAAAGCAAAAGTATTCCTTATGCTTTTCCTGAACATGGTCTACCGGAGCGCCAAATTGCATCAAAATCCGTTGAACCATTTGAGCGTAAACGAGTAACAAATATATACACATAAATATAAAGTTTCACCATAACATAAGTGTCATAAGATACTCTCATTTACCGCATTATTCTCGTGGTCATAAATTTCAGTGCAGAGCAGTATTGCGTTCGATTCTAGGGATCAGGGAAAAAGTGCCTTTCAGTTTTCTACTATGATTGTTAGTTGGTGGACGGAGAGATACCCCCATGCCTCGGAAAGCACGTAAAGCCGTTGGTATTACACCTGATCTCCCCCCGGTTGTGTCGGATTGCCGTCCCAACGGACTGTGTAAGTAAAGGAACAGAGAGTGTACAGACCTAGGTTGGCGTACATGCTTAAGCTTGCTTAATATCTCCTGCATACTTCAACTAAATTTCAAAATATGATGTGATGGAAATTCTGCCAGGAATACTATTATTATTCCTCTTACTAGCTGACCCGGCGAATTTCGTACCGCCTAACAGTCAAGGAATCAACCGATAAGATGAAATAAAGCTTAAGTAATATATCAAGTAACACACAATTTTATTGTATACAAGATATCTATATCGGTTTCGTGCATTTTACCTACACACAATTAAACACTACTTCAGATTTATTATATGTATAGATATGCTAAATGATACTAAAAACATTATTATCTATATGCATAATAGGAGAGACTGACTGACATCAACGCACAGCCGAGTAAACGGGCGAGACAGTAAAATGTTGCTCGGCCGAGATAGTAATTTAAGCAAGTTGTAAAGATAAGCGTTCGGCCGAGCACTCGGCGCTATATTTACACGTACCGAGTTCTCGGCCGAGAGCGCTGTTTACTCGGTACGTGAGATCTAGGCATAAGAGCATGATTTTGCGCAAGGTTTCCAGTTTAAGTTAGAAAACAAAAATTTATCTCAGAAGGAAATGAAACCGGGCCTCAAAGTTTTTATGGAGAAACCTAGTTTCCAACACATTGATAGGAATCAACCTTGCTCATACAATATAAGATTTTGAGTGACGAAAATATTTTTCAAAAAATTTAAGGTTTTAAAAAAAGTGCGACTAGGACTCGCGCACTGAGGGTTCTTTACAATCATGTAAATAGTTCAATTACCAAATGAAGTCTTCAAGAGTTTTCTGAATCTTTAACACTCCATTTTTTTTATGATGTAACAATAAATTTCCTGTTTTCAGATTTATTCCTGTACTTTTGCTATAAAACCTTGCCCTATGGCAAGCCATATCATTTAAACTTACATACAGAAAACACCCAGACCGGGAACAAATATATCTGTAGGCCATACACAAATATTTATTCCTCGTGGAAATAGACCCCGGGACAAGCAGTGCAGCTGCTAATCGCTTAACCACTGCAACAATCAATTGGCTGATCTCTTGTTGGTTACCGAGGTAGATGACGGCCCTGACCGTCAAATAAGCCTAGATTACACAGTGGTAAATCGGTATCCAGAGATACCGGAGTGCCTGTATTGGACAGGCACTCCAGGGCAGGTTACTGAAGGTAATGGCGATGTCTTTCTTTCTTTTCTTTCAAAGTACCTATATTTTTTCTATCCAACTCTGTAATACACAATTCAACGTACTGACTAATGCCAAGCTCAAACTCAAGTCATTGCAATGCACGCGACTTCTTCCAGTGTGAACGTCCCTTTAGACGACTTATAAAAACTTTTGACTGCAACTATTGGTGGCGTGAACTTTGCAAGAGAAAATATTGCAAAGATTTATGGACCAACAATGTGGTACTTAGTTCAAACTGGATTGGGATTTACGTGTTGAAGGAGCTGGTTAGACTAGACTTATGTGTGACTTTGTCGTAACTGTCCGTGAATAGAGATGGGCGGTGGGTAAAAACCCATCGGGTATTTACCGGGTAAATACCCAATTTGGGTATAAACAGGGTTTTTACCCGGTAAATACCCAAAATCATGGGTATAAACCTTTAAAACTTTTTTGGATGATTTATTAAATATAGTTTCGTTGAATTTTAGATCGTTTACATGTTTTGAACACCTCCATGTAATAAATTTGGCTCCTTTCGTATATTTTTAAGTTTTAACGCCTGATTATTATTTTTTTTAAATGAAGTTTAACTGTAACTTTTGCATAAATTTAAAATTTCAACAGATTTTCTGGTTTGTAACAATAAATAACTTACACAATGTTTTTTTTTTATTATTTTTTTGTTTTAAATTTTTTATTTTATTTTAAGTGTTCTACATGTTGTTTCTTAATTTTGTATATGTGTGTTAGTTTTTCAAATAAAATACAGACGTAAAATGTTAAAAAATACGGACGTGCACTTTTCACTTTTTTTTTTGTAGAGTAGAAAACTATTCTTAGCCGACACCATGTACATATCATGCGTAAAACATATTTGATAAACATTTTTTTATTGCTAAAAATGTATAAAAAACAAACAATGTCCAAAAACCCACCATTTGGGTATTTACCCGGGTAAAAACCCTGCATTTGGGTATTTTGGGTATTTACCCGGTATTTACCGGGTAGAAACCCATCTCTATCCGTGAACTAACTTTATCTTAAGGAACTGCATTCGAACTTCAAGTCGTATACTTGAGCTTACCTGGTTTTTTTTTCTACCGTCGCAAGGTTTGTTTTTTTTTTTTGACTGCGTTCTCACCTGCAGGTAGTGATGCAATTGTAGATGGTGAATCGCACTAGTTTATTATGAGCCTATTCACTCTTTTCTTTAAGTTTCGTTTCAAGTTACATTCTTAGACGTTTGAGTAAAACCTTTTTCTCCAACGTCAAAAACCGGCCTTTTATTTTTTAACGGGTCTAACTAAAACCTTTCCCAAATTACCAATTACCCTCCTATTGATCGCGCAGCCTCAGTGCGACTAAATTCTTAGACCATAAATTGTCAGCTTAGTAAAATAAAGGTAGTTTGGTGAAGAAGATTAATTAACGGTTGTGCTAATCAATTCGTGGGCGACACCGGTTATACAAAAGATCTGCCGGCTTAAGTGCTCCTCTTGGGTGAACGCATAGTGACATAAGCGGGAGCGGGTGTGGAAGCAAACGCGATTGGTGTCGACGGTGAATCGCGAGTTGTTATACTTTTGTAGCCGTCGGGTACGCACACCAGCCGAATCGGCTACACACTGAACGCGTCACCGCGGCCGCCACCCGTATTTATAGATTCACAGACAACCGCCGCAAAACACTCGTGTAGCGCAGTATTTAAATATAAGGTATTAGGTTCAAACCGACTTGGTAAAAGTAAGATGTAATACCACCACTACTTGCGACACCCTAAATGTGAATGTAAATAGCTACAAATTGACAATAAATATATTCGTTATATTCTGCACCTACTGTTTTCTTTTACCATCCGCCATTCGCCAAACTTTAATTCATTAGACCCCAAGCACAAAATAGATAGGTACAGAAGACAATCTCATGTATGTACTTCTATTTATACCTACGCTCGGTGGACGCACACTAATGAGCGTTTGAGCCGGAACTGTTCGTCGAGTGAGCCGAGACGCTACCGAGATATCGTGTCAGTGAGCGGTGTCTATGTGTGCGTTGCTCGGGCGCGCTTTGTATGTAGATTGACTTCTGTACCTATTTTGTACCCCGAGCGAACGAGCGAAGCGAGGCGTTCGCTCTCTCATTCTTTCTATTGTGTCTCTCTAAATACGGTATCCGAAAGATTAAAAGCGTCTTTCCCAATATGCATTTTCATACAACGGTTCTTACGTGATTATAACGTTTTTACACATCTTTCACTAGATATTTTGGAACCACAGATATCTTGTGGGATTCAGTAAACGTTCTCCTAAGGCCGAATCGTTATTGTTCATCGACAGGACGATTCATTTATTTCCCCAGCAGAATCTTTCACTCTACTACAATTTCGCCAACAGGTTTTTTGACACGACGATAAGAGAATTCAACGTTAAGACAAGCGATATAACAAAAAATACACGTTTCTACACAGACACACAGTAGGTATCTTATAATAAAATACACGTTTCTACACAGACACACAGTAGGTATCTTATAATAAAATACACGTTTCTACACAGACACATAGTAGGTATCTTATAATAAAATACACGTTTCTACACAGACACACAGTAGGTATCTTATAATAAAATACACGTTTCTACACAGACACACAGTAGGTATCTTATAATAAAATACCTATGCTATGATGATGAGACTTTTGAAAAGGAAACCCGTGGTCTTAGAACGCAAAGGGCAATAGATCGCATTCACTTTATATACATCTACGCATACATAGGACATTTTGCCACTTCAGTATGAATGCAAATCTATTCCATAGCGTTTCATCTGTCGCGCTCGCTCTCGCCACCGCTGTATCTTCCTCACACTGTTTCAGCCCTAACTCTGTCCTGAGTAAGCTTTTCAGCCTAATTATTTTTCCTTTACACCTGAGGCTTCTTTATTCCGAATTTATGAAGACATTTTTGATAGTTAATTTGTTTTTCGCATTATTTTTGGAGATCGGTTTAAAATATAAGTCAATCTTTATCTTATTTATTTACACACACAAATATTTGTTCCGGGTAAAGATCTGTTTTCTTTTTTCTAATAAAGTTAATGAATTTTACAAGCAGGAAGTTATGATTTCCTTATTGAATATTTTTTATATTCAAAATTTGAATACAAAATGGCGCCACAGAGTAGGCTCTAAAATTGCGGATTTTTTACTTTGTCCTAGTAGTAGGGAAGGCTATTGCGACAATCCTTACTAATATAATAAAAGCGAAGTGAGTTTGTTTGTTTGTCTTCACGCTTAAATGGCGAAACCGATTTTGATAAATTTTGGTACAGATTTGGGACCCTGGAGACGACGGAAACGGAGGAGAAAGATTAAAGTATATTAATAAACGGCATAACGGCTTACCGGCACCATGTCTTAGAACCAAAAACTCGACGACATGTGACATTCACCAACCCGCATTGGGCCTGCGTGGTGGATTATGGCCCATTCCCTCTCCTAGAAAGGAGGCCTGAGTCCCAGCAGTGGGAACATTAAAAGGCTGATGATGATGAATAAACGCGGGCGAAGCCGCGGGTAAGAGCTAGTGTAATGTAATTGAAACATGACAGTAATTGTAACATAATTCAACAACGTCTTGTTTCGTGCGTTTCGCCTCGTCGTTTATACTACATACATCGTACATCGAAGAACTGGAACAATTTGCCTGCCGCGATCTTCCTGCCAATTATAATTTGAGTGTCTTCAAGGTTACAGTGGCTAGGCTCTTAATAAACTAGTGTGCCTCACCATCAACGATTGCATCACTGCTTACCATCAGGTGGGATCGCAGTCAAGCACGAGTTTACAACAATGAAAAAAGACACTCGAAAATCACTCAGAAAACACACAAAACCCGACTGTTATTTGTAGATCTTTGATACTCGTTACAGGTAGTTAGAGAGACTGAAAGACTGACCATCAGTGTGTCCAAAGAGTATTATAATACCCAGTAACTGAGAGATCTACTGAGAGAGCGACTGCCTATCACCTCTAGGTCCGATAGGCAGTCGCTCCATGTATAATACAAGTAATCAGCCGCAATCAATTAAACTGGAGCCATTTGGAAAAAAGCTTAAGAGAGAGGAATGTATGATAAACTAGCTTTTGCCGGCAACTTCACCCGCGTACATAAAATATAGCCTATGTCAGTCAGGAATAAAGCAATTTATAGGAAATTGCTTTATTCCTGAGTGTGTGTGAAATTTTACCGATCGGACCAGTACTTTCGGAGATTACCTCCTACAAACAAAAAAACATAAAAACCAACTTTACCTATTTTATAACATAACGTGTAATAAATAATCATTTTCTTGCACACGAAATTGTCACTACCTCCAAACGGAATCCCTTGACAAACTTTAATAGAAACAAAAGCGAGTTGAATTTAAATAAATACACGAACGTACTGATAACGATATCGTTCCCAAGGGCCGAAATACAACATTATCACAATAAATTATTTAGGTAGCCTAAAACGGTATACTTTCATGACGTGACCTGAATAGAAAATAAACGTTATCAAGGAAATTCGCCAAAATATTTCATTGTTTATAACTAGGGATCGGATAAAAAGTACGGTATCGATATTAAGAGGGTCCTTCTCCACTCGCTTATCGTAAACATCGAAAATGGTTTAAAAGCTTGTTACTTCATTTAATGCATTCCAACGCGATGTTTGACGAAATGGCAACGCAAAAAAAGAGAGATAACGCCTGGAAACTCTGTTAGTATTCGGTAATTCTGAGATTTACTCAAAAATTTCACAAAGCTTGCTTCTGGAAATAGCTGTTTTTTTTTAACCCTTAAAAGTTTTTGGAAAAAGTTGTCGTTATTTAGAATCTTAATAAAATTTGCAAGGTCTCTACTGGAGGATTACTTTTTTGACTTTTTTAATTTTTAGGCAAATTATGAAGTGTCAAAGTTCATACAAAATAGGACATTTTCAGAGGTTTTTACTGAATTAGTTTTACACAAATTTAGAAATTGGTTTATTTAGAAATCTAGATAATATCCACAAGATACTGTGTTTCCAAAACATCTAATGAAAAATGTGTAATAACATCATAATTAGTTATGAGCGGTTCTATGAAAAACAGTGAAAATGTGAGTCATGATGCACCACCTTAAGTGGCTTATCTTATCTATACCTACTAACTTTTCCTGGGTATGGTTACTGTGTTAATTTTTCAGGATACAACACTGCAATGCTCAGCAACATTAAAATATTCTATAAATTAAAGTTTTTTAGTAATCAGCCCCCCTAGCCAAGTTGATAATGTGCAATCGTTAGCGCTAGTAGAAAACTTCGAATATACGGGAAGTACAAAAGAAGCAGGGGCGTGACTAACTCGAGGCGTTCGACGCAAACAAAACGGTTGTAACTTGTGAACTTGGAACTAGAGGGGCAGGTGTTCCCAGAGATTATCTGCTATGTAATCTCTCCACCAGTTATAGTAGAGAGTGGCTGAGAAATTAGAATTGTCCAGGGTCATAAACGACGAAGTTTGAGGTAGTATGTACACCTTCTTGCTTAAATCTTCATTTAACAGTCGTGGCCCATTACTTTTCCATCACCGCTGCTCTCAAAACGGTGAAGAAAAACATCGTGAGGAAATCGGAATCAAAAATTCGAAGACGTGATAATCACCAAACCGCGCTCGGCAGCGTGGTGGTTTACGCTCTTTTACCTTACCAAGAGAGAAGGCCTGAATCCCAGCAGTGGGAACATTATAAAGGTGATTATTTTTTGCGATGCTATAGTTATTTTTACCATAAAAAAGTCAACAAAGTATGCATTTCCTATTGCATTTCAGTACTTAAGTACCTACTTAAGTACTCGATATATCCTACCTATCGATATATCTTCCGCGATACCACAGCAATCGGTATACCGATACTTTTTCCGAACCCTATTAATAAATATGAACTAATAAATTGTTAATATCGCGATCAAAATGATTTCCAAATAAATACTATTTGAATACGTAATGGCATGGTAGACTAACTGGGATTAGGGGACATGAATAACGAAACGTAATTGATTTTGGGATACAAACGGTGAAGATGGGTATATTGGAGATAATATTCGATATTATTTTTATAAGTGTTAGTGTGTTATAAGATTTAAAAGTAGGTACAGGTTTTCAGGGATTTTTCTGCTTTCATGGAGTTCATGGTTTTTTTTTGTAGGTCGGAAAATCATCCAATGACATCTCAACGCCCTTGGGTGGAAAGGGGAAGAAGGAAGGGAAAGCGTCAGATTTTTGCGGACTTTGTTGCCTTTCATAAAGGGGCCAAATCTTCCGCCACTTTAGCATGCGTTCAGCTGGTTCACAGCGACGGCCCCCCATAAAGCGCCATGGACCGAATGAAGCCAGCATAGAGCCTCCGCGCGGAGGCGCCTGAACTTCCTAAGTTGGGCAGGAGCCGCTTGAGGGCAGCCCCAGTCCGATTCAGTTTGGGAGCCAGACGTCGGAAGTGCTCGTTGAAATTCCACCGGCTGTAGTATCATCTAACACCCATTTCCAAACTATGTTTGGGATAGCTCCCAGTGCGACACAAGCGTTTTTGTAGAATAATTTCATACTCTTCAAATAGTTATTTTAAAACTAAATGTTAGCATAAATATAACAGTTAATTACTGTACAAACCCCGTCTTTCAAATACTGTAGCAACTTCTAAAGAACGTCACAAGAAATATTTCTCCTTAACAGCCAGATCAAATAACAGGATCAATGGCCCAAGGGGAAGCTTTTAGAAGCAAGTACTATGGAAATCACCTTCCGAACTCAAGGATATAAACACAAGTCTAATTGCCAACACAATGGCTTAGAGACCATTTAATTTTCAACTGAAAATTGTTCTGTAAAGTAACTGTAACGTTTAATTTGAAATATTGTTGTCTTTTACTGAAAATTTAAAGAAAATAGATAGAATGTATATAATATTTTGCTCAGTTCACCAAAAAAAGTATTTTCTATTTCTACAGGGTTATTGGTAAAACACTAACAACCTTGCAGGACTGTATTACTAACATCATCCAATGAAAAAACCCGCTCTTGGGTGGAGCGGAAGATAGTGTCAGACTCTTACTGACTAAAAACCCACCCCGTTCCTTCTAGCCTCTTCGTACCGGGGCTCGAGTTTCCTTTCGGATAACCTTGGTCCCAGTAGGCTTCGATCCAGCTGGGCCCCTCCTGTTGCTGACAACACGCCCCTGGTAAATCTTTAGATCTAGGAAACTAAAACAACATTGTATGAAAAATAAAGAATTTGACCAGTTTTTGGCCTTCACACAGGTTAAGGCGCGGTCAGAAACCAATTCAGCTAGAATATTTAATGGGATATACTTGGATATTGAGCAATACTTTGAGAGCAGAGGCAATTGTTTGGATTACTCAAAGTAAAAAGCTTAACTGGGCTTGAATCTACGACCTGTAACTCTTAAGGTGGTGAATCATGACTCACATTTTCACTGTTTTTCATACAAAACGCTCATAACTGATTATGACGTTATTACACATTTTTCATTAGATATTTTGGAAACACAGTATTTTGTGGATATCATCTAGGTTTCTATAGAAATCAATTTCTAAATTTGTGTAAAACTAATCCAGTAAAAACTTCTGAAAATCTCCTATTTTGTATGAACTTTGACACTTCATAATTTGCCTAAAAATTCAAAAATTCAAAAAAGTAATCCTCTAGAGACCGTGCAAATTTTATTAAGATTCTAAATGACTTCAATTTTTTCCAAAAATTTTTAAGGGTTTAAAAAAAACAGCTATTTCCTGGGGCAAGTTTTGTGAAATTTTCGAGTAAATCTCGGAATTACCGAATACTAACAGAGTTTTTAGGCGTTATCTCTCTTTTTTGCGTTGCCTTTTCGTCATACATCGCGTTGGATTGCATTATAAAAGGATTCCATTTTCGATGTTTGCTCTTAAAAGAGCCGGTTGTAGTCACTGAGTATCTTGTATGAAGTCCGCCTGCATCTATATTGATTTCACGGCCCCGTAACAACAAAAAAACAACAACATTCAAGATTTTTGTTTTTGCGAGACTCTTTAAAAAAAAAAAACTTTATTATTTTTTGTAACTTTCCAATATTTCCGTGACGTAATCATACACGTTTGAAATCGTAAGTTAGGCTCAGATACGCGATTTTTTTTATCGAGCTAACAATTTTTTTTTTGCGCAGTGGCTTGTCATATAGTCAATTTAAAAAAAAAAAAAAATATGGTGTTCTTTTTTATATTTATTGAATTCCAGAGGTTTGAAAAGTTCAAAATAAACCTGGCCTTAAGTTGGGGCTATAACTACTCTACTCTCCTCTAAATAATTAGTGTTACTAACTAGATAATTAGTACTCCACTGGCAAACATTTTTCTATTAGTTAACTATAAAAAATACACGTTAAAAGAGGCCAATAGCCAAGAGTTTCATTTGTCTTACTCCCTGCAGACGCGGCCCTTACAAAAACTTTGATCGATGTGCTCCCGTTTTTATAAACAGCTGTTTATGCCTGTTTATTATTTGTTGTTTTGTTTTCAACATGTTTTTCGAACATCAATCTTGGTTTAAGATCGAACGTCAACTTAGCAAAGGTTTGGCAAGGGTGGTATTGTAAAGTTTATTTAGGATATTTTGTTGGTTTACTGGAATTTGAAGTGGGTAAGAATATACCTTAAGGTGGTGCATCACGACTCACATTTTCACTGTTTTTCATACAACCGCTCATAAGTGATTACGACGTTAGTACACACTTTTCATTAGATATTTTGGAAACACAGTATCTTGTGGATATTATCTAGGTTTCTAAAGAAACCAATTTCTAAATTTGTGTAAAACTAATCCAGTAAAAACCTCTGAAAATGTCCTATTTTGTATGAACTTTGACACTTCATAATTTGCCTATAAATTAAAAAAGTCAAAAAAGTAATCCTCTAGAGACCTTACAAATTTTATTAAGATTCTAAATGATGTCAACTTTTTCCAAAAACTTTTAAGGGTTACAAAAAAACAGCTATTTCCTGGAGCAAGTTTTGTGAAATTTTCGAGTAAATCTCGGAATTACCGAATACTAACAGAGTTTCCAGGCGTTATCTCTCTTTTTTTGCGTTGCCTTTTCGTCAAACATCGCGTTGGATTGCATTAAATGAAGTAACAAGCTTTTAATCTATTTTCGATGTTTACGATAAGCGAGTGGAGAAGGACCCTCTTAATTGTTTATTTTAGGGATACATATTCATCCTAATATAGGATTCATTATTATAAATGCAAAAGGTATCACTCGTACTACCGAACCGATCATCATGAAATTTTACACACACTCAGAGAATAGTAATTGCACACACTACACTATCCTACTAATATTATAAAAGCAAAAGTTTGTATGTATGGATGTATGGATGTTTGTTACTCTATCATGCAAAAACTACCGGACAGATTTCGATGAAACTTGGTACAGTGGGTAGAATGGGTACAGTGGGTAGAGAGGGTACAGTGGGTACAGTAGGGTAGAATGGGTACAGTGGGTACAGTAGGGTAGAGTGGGTACAGTAGGGTAGAGTGGGTACAGTGGGTAGAGTGGGTACAGTGGGGTACAGTAGGGTAGAGTGGGTACAGTAGAGTAGAGTGGGTACAGTAGGGTAGAGTGGGTACAGTAGGGTAGAGTGGGTACAGTAGGATACAGTGGGTAGAGTTGGGTACAGTAGGTTAGACTTGGTCACAGTAGGGTAGAGTCGGGTTCAGTAGGGTAGAGTCGGGTTCAGTAGGGTAGAGTCGGGTACAGTCGGGTAGCGTTGGGTACAGTAGGGTAGACTCGGGTACAGTAGGGTAGACTCGGGTACAGTAGGGTAGACTCGGGTTCAGTAGGGTAGTCTGGTACAGTGGGGTAGCGTTCGTTACAGTAGGGTAGACTCGAGTACAGTAGTGTAGAGTAGGGCAGAGTAGGATAAAGAAGGGTAGAACGGGAGCAAAGCTTCGGCTAAAAGCTAGTAATGTCATAAAGAAGTACCTTTTTTGTATTTTTTGCTTGTAGAAAATAATCTCTGGAAGCACTCGTCCGATTGCTAATTTTTATTCACCGATAAAAAGCTGCTTTATGCCTGAGTGATGGGCTATATTTTACGTACGGGGGCAAAACTGCGGGCAAAAGCGAGTGATATGATATTAGTGAAATAAGCATCTATTTATCTGTTAGAGGCATCCCAGCAAAAACAGGAACACAATAATTCTCTACGACGTTACAAAAGTACCCCAGAGGAGCACAATTCCATTTGTATGAGAAAAGGTACACAATGGTCCCCAATATCGGCACTAATCGGATCCCCCGGATTGATTCAAATATGTCAGCCATAATCCTTTGGGGACCACCCCTAATACGTTTGAGTATATTACTAACGTTTACTGATAGTAGCATGGGAGTAGAGAATAAAGTACAAAGCCTTGGAGCCCCATTTTTTCCCGTTTCATCTACTGAGGGTCAAGAAAGTTTTTTTGCAAAAATACAACCGACTTTATCGACTTTATAATCGATTAAACGTTATTTTGCTATTTCTAGCTCTATTTTTTTTTTAACCAAACAATTTTGCCGAAAGTTTTGGTCTATAAATTACTGGATTTGTTATACATATGGTTAAATCAAACCTTTGATAGTATGCATATTAGACAACTGGTGACATACTATGACAAGTGGTTTTATTTTTTCGGTGGGTATAAATCATCCAGATGATTCGCCCTTGGGCGGAGCGGGAGATAGTGTGAGATTTTTACTAACTAAAAAAACCCACCCCGTTCCTTCGTTTCTTTTTATACCAGGGCCGAGCCTTCCTTTCAGAAATGTACCCCTGGAGCCAGTAGGCTTCAACCCAGCTGGGCCCATGCTGTTGCTGACAACTCTTTGAGGCGCGCGGGAACAGTGTGTCCCGTCAACGACTTGGGCTCGGTCCGGACGGTTGGACAGCGAGCTACCCATTGTTGGCGAGCCATGGGTAGCTCGCTGTCCGATCGTCCGGTAATGGACCGAGTCCAAGACGTCGACGGCGCGCACTGTTCCCGCGCGCCTCAAGGAGTTGTCAGCAGCAGGAGGGGCCCAGCTGGGTCGAAGCCTACTGGGGACAGGGTTGTCCGAAAGGGAGCTCGTGCCCCGGTATGAAGGCTAGAAGGAACGGCGCGGGGTTTTTAGTCAGTAAGAGTCTGACACTGTCTCCCGTTCCACCCAAGAGCGGGTTTCGTCAAAGATGATTTTCCCCGTCGAGAAAAAAAAAAAAAAAGCTACCCATTGTTCATCCTCCGCAAGACCGCGCTTATGGTGGCCGAAACTAGAGATCGGAATCCCGGGGGCTGCTGGGGCGAGAGCACTGTTGCCTGATGCAGTCATCCTCCTCCTTTGAGGCAACCGCCTGCCACTCCTCCTCGCTTCGGACCATATCCTGTACCCAGGCCCGGCGCGAGAGATCACCCCCACAAGGACAGCGCGATGCCCGGCCCAACTGGGGCACACCTCTACCTAGTGTGCTCTAGTGTGTTCCGCCGTGTCCTCCGGGCGGTCAACCTCTAAGGCATGCTAAAGAAACATAGTAGTTACATACACTCAAAACACATAACTCTCCTTCTGGTATAGTCGGGTAAATATGGCTTCTACCTCGGAACGTATGCAAGTACGGTGAAATAGTAATAATTTTTGAAAAATTTGTGTGAAATGTGGATATCACAACCACAGATTTATAGTTTGTTCAATAAGTAGATAACCAATTCATGTTAACATTGTCAGCGAATAGCACTATATCAATTATCTGCTAATTGTACATACTCGGAATGTTCGACAGTAATTAGTGACAAATCACATAAGTAGTAACCTATTATATCTGTAATTAATTGATCATTATTACTAATTATGACAGGGTTAAGGCACAAAATAGATAGGTAGGTACAGAAGACGATCTCATGTATGTACTTCACTTTTTATACCTTCGCTCGGTGGACGCACACTAATGAGTGCTTGAGCCGGAACTGTTCGACGAGCGGGCCGAGGCGCTCCGAGATATCGTGTCCGCGAGCGGTGTATATGTGTGAGTTGCTCGAGCGTGCTCTGTATTCGATTCCCACACGGAAGCAATTTATTGGAGGCTAAATGACGTGTTTCATTTTAGCTTGATAAGTGTCAAACTTTCTTCCCTTGTATCAAAATGTACTATTTTTTGAGGTGGGTAAGCATATAATGCTTCTTCCACTCGTGAGTGGAATGAAAGGGCGTGCCACGCTTTTACTAACTAAAACCCACCTATATCCTTCGGTTGCCATTTACCTTCTAGAGCCTTAAGTTGGGGCTATAACTACTCTACTCTCCTCTAAATAATTAGTGTTACTAACTAGATAATTAGTACTCCACTGGCAAACATTTTTCTATTAGTTAACTATAAAAAATACACGTTAAAAGAGGCCAATAGCCAAGAGTTTCATTTGTCTTACTCCCTGCAGACGCGGCCCTTACAAAAACTTTGATCGATGTGCTCCCGTTTTTATAAACAGCTGTTTATGCCTGTTTATTATTTGTTGTTTTGTTTTCAACATGTTTTTCGAACATCAATCTTGGTTTAAGATCGAACGTCAACTTAGCAAAGGTTTGGCAAGGGTGGTATTGTAAAGTTTATTTAGGATATTTTGTTGGTTTACTGGAATTTGAAGTGGGTAAGAATATACCTTAAGGTGGTGCATCACGACTCACATTTTCACTGTTTTTCATACAACCGCTCATAAGTGATTACGACGTTAGTACACACTTTTCATTAGATATTTTGGAAACACAGTATCTTGTGGATATTATCTAGGTTTCTAAAGAAACCAATTTCTAAATTTGTGTAAAACTAATCCAGTAAAAACCTCTGAAAATGTCCTATTTTGTATGAACTTTGACACTTCATAATTTGCCTATAAATTAAAAAAGTCAAAAAAGTAATCCTCTAGAGACCTTACAAATTTTATTAAGATTCTAAATGATGTCAACTTTTTCCAAAAACTTTTAAGGGTTACAAAAAAACAGCTATTTCCTGGAGCAAGTTTTGTGAAATTTTCGAGTAAATCTCGGAATTACCGAATACTAACAGAGTTTCCAGGCGTTATCTCTCTTTTTTTGCGTTGCCTTTTCGTCAAACATCGCGTTGGATTGCATTAAATGAAGTAACAAGCTTTTAATCTATTTTCGATGTTTACGATAAGCGAGTGGAGAAGGACCCTCTTAATTGTTTATTTTAGGGATACATATTCATCCTAATATAGGATTCATTATTATAAATGCAAAAGGTATCACTCGTACTACCGAACCGATCATCATGAAATTTTACACACACTCAGAGAATAGTAATTGCACACACTACACTATCCTACTAATATTATAAAAGCAAAAGTTTGTATGTATGGATGTATGGATGTTTGTTACTCTATCATGCAAAAACTACCGGACAGATTTCGATGAAACTTGGTACAGTGGGTAGAATGGGTACAGTGGGTAGAGAGGGTACAGTGGGTACAGTAGGGTAGAATGGGTACAGTGGGTACAGTAGGGTAGAGTGGGTACAGTAGGGTAGAGTGGGTACAGTGGGTAGAGTGGGTACAGTGGGGTACAGTAGGGTAGAGTGGGTACAGTAGAGTAGAGTGGGTACAGTAGGGTAGAGTGGGTACAGTAGGGTAGAGTGGGTACAGTAGGATACAGTGGGTAGAGTTGGGTACAGTAGGTTAGACTTGGTCACAGTAGGGTAGAGTCGGGTTCAGTTGGGTAGAGTCGGGTTCAGTAGGGTAGAGTCGGGTACAGTCGGGTAGCGTTGGGTACAGTAGGGTAGACTCGGGTACAGTAGGGTAGACTCGGGTACAGTAGGGTAGACTCGGGTTCAGTAGGGTAGTCTGGTACAGTGGGGTAGCGTTCGTTACAGTAGGGTAGACTCGAGTACAGTAGTGTAGAGTAGGGCAGAGTAGGATAAAGAAGGGTAGAACGGGAGCAAAGCTTCGGCTAAAAGCTAGTAATGTCATAAAGAAGTACCTTTTTTGTATTTTTTGCTTGTAGAAAATAATCTCTGGAAGCACTCGTCCGATTGCTAATTTTTATTCACCGATAAAAAGCTGCTTTATGCCTGAGTGATGGGCTATATTTTACGTACGGGGGCAAAACTGCGGGCAAAAGCGAGTGATATGATATTAGTGAAATAAGCATCTATTTATCTGTTAGAGGCATCCCAGCAAAAACAGGAACACAATAATTCTCTACGACGTTACAAAAGTACCCCAGAGGAGCACAATTCCATTTGTATGAGAAAAGGTACACAATGGTCCCCAATATCGGCACTAATCGGATCCCCCGGATTGATTCAAATATGTCAGCCATAATCCTTTGGGGACCACCCCTAATACGTTTGAGTATATTACTAACGTTTACTGATAGTAGCATGGGAGTAGAGAATAAAGTACAAAGCCTTGGAGCCCCATTTTTTCCCGTTTCATCTACTGAGGGTCAAGAAAGTTTTTTTGCAAAAATACAACCGACTTTATCGACTTTATAATCGATTAAACGTTATTTTGCTATTTCTAGCTCTATTTTTTTTTTAACCAAACAATTTTGCCGAAAGTTTTGGTCTATAAATTACTGGATTTGTTATACATATGGTTAAATCAAACCTTTGATAGTATGCATATTAGACAACTGGTGACATACTATGACAAGTGGTTTTATTTTTTCGGTGGGTATAAATCATCCAGATGATTCGCCCTTGGGCGGAGCGGGAGATAGTGTGAGATTTTTACTAACTAAAAAAACCCACCCCGTTCCTTCGTTTCTTTTTATACCAGGGCCGAGCCTTCCTTTCAGAAATGTACCCCTGGAGCCAGTAGGCTTCAACCCAGCTGGGCCCATGCTGTTGCTGACAACTCTTTGAGGCGCGCGGGAACAGTGTGTCCCGTCAACGACTTGGGCTCGGTCCGGACGGTTGGACAGCGAGCTACCCATTGTTGGCGAGCCATGGGTAGCTCGCTGTCCGATCGTCCGGTAATGGACCGAGTCCAAGACGTCGACGGCGCGCACTGTTCCCGCGCGCCTCAAGGAGTTGTCAGCAGCAGGAGGGGCCCAGCTGGGTCGAAGCCTACTGGGGACAGGGTTGTCCGAAAGGGAGCTCGTGCCCCGGTATGAAGGCTAGAAGGAACGGCGCGGGGTTTTTAGTCAGTAAGAGTCTGACACTGTCTCCCGTTCCACCCAAGAGCGGGTTTCGTCAAAGATGATTTTCCCCGTCGAGAAAAAAAAAAAAAAAGCTACCCATTGTTCATCCTCCGCAAGACCGCGCTTATGGTGGCCGAAACTAGAGATCGGAATCCCGGGGGCTGCTGGGGCGAGAGCACTGTTGCCTGATGCAGTCATCCTCCTCCTTTGAGGCAACCGCCTGCCACTCCTCCTCGCTTCGGACCATATCCTGTACCCAGGCCCGGCGCGAGAGATCACCCCCACAAGGACAGCGCGATGCCCGGCCCAACTGGGGCACACCTCTACCTAGTGTGCTCTAGTGTGTTCCGCCGTGTCCTCCGGGCGGTCAACCTCTAAGGCATGCTAAAGAAACATAGTAGTTACATACACTCAAAACACATAACTCTCCTTCTGGTATAGTCGGGTAAATATGGCTTCTACCTCGGAACGTATGCAAGTACGGTGAAATAGTAATAATTTTTGAAAAATTTGTGTGAAATGTGGATATCACAACCACAGATTTATAGTTTGTTCAATAAGTAGATAACCAATTCATGTTAACATTGTCAGCGAATAGCACTATATCAATTATCTGCTAATTGTACATACTCGGAATGTTCGACAGTAATTAGTGACAAATCACATAAGTAGTAACCTATTATATCTGTAATTAATTGATCATTATTACTAATTATGACAGGGTTAAGGCACAAAATAGATAGGTAGGTACAGAAGACGATCTCATGTATGTACTTCACTTTTTATACCTTCGCTCGGTGGACGCACACTAATGAGTGCTTGAGCCGGAACTGTTCGACGAGCGGGCCGAGGCGCTCCGAGATATCGTGTCCGCGAGCGGTGTATATGTGTGAGTTGCTCGAGCGTGCTCTGTATTCGATTCCCACACGGAAGCAATTTATTGGAGGCTAAATGACGTGTTTCATTTTAGCTTGATAAGTGTCAAACTTTCTTCCCTTGTATCAAAATGTACTATTTTTTGAGGTGGGTAAGCATATAATGCTTCTTCCACTCGTGAGTGGAATGAAAGGGCGTGCCACGCTTTTACTAACTAAAACCCACCTATATCCTTCGGTTGCCATTTACCTTCTAGAGCCATGGTCACTCTTTCAAACGTGTCTTCTAACAGGATAATATATTTATGGTGATATATTTTTATGTGTTTGATGTCAAAATTTTTTATATAATAAAAAAATGAATCGGTTTTGTAAACACAATGCATTCAACTGGCATATACTAAATATATATATAAGCTTTCGCATATACTAAAAATAATGAAGTATATATGTATTCATACAATTTACTTCATTATTTTTAGTATATGCGAAAGCTGAATATAGTTTGTTCAGAATCAGTAATTGAATCAAATCCAATAATTTTTACACCATGTTATATTTTTTCCCAAAAATATTTAATTTTACACCATGTTATATTTTTTCAAAGGAATATTTAACAAAGGTCATAAGTTGGACACAACCGACACTAAGTACAACACAGCAGGTCAAAGCGGGTATTAGAAACCAGCGCACAGCTGGGTGCGGGAGCAGCACAACCCTTCAGTCACTCGGATGAACCGGTGACCATGTATTTGCGCAGACAACTAGGTAACATAACAAGCCTATAACTTTGTGATTTTTCATGAAACATTTATGAAATTTTGTACATAGCTTCTTAATATAAAAATACGAGATACATGTTTCGGGTTTTGCATATACTAAAACTTATGTTGTATATCTATAGGTATAAACAAAATCAACAGCAGTACAGGTAATAAAACACTGCGCCACTTTCAATAGCTACGTAAAAAAATCCCTTCGACCATTAAAACCTGCAAATGGGTCCACAATTTCGATGTCAGCGTCGAAGCCGCCATGTTTCCATTAGTAGGTACCAGGGTACTAGGTCCCCGCAGAGATGTGGTATCAACAGCCTAGGCTTATTTACCGAGTTCATTTTAAAGTGAAGGAAAAGTTTTAGGAAGCAAATACGCTAGGGTTATAAAATTACAAATAGATTCGCTTATTTCTGTATCTTTTTACACTTATTCTACCCTAAAAAAATATATTCATTCGGCCCTTACAACATGTACGGATCCATTACTCCCCATTTTTCTATAAGTACCTAAGTACCAGGGCATCAGATCCCTGTAGAGATAATTATGGTATTAACGGTCTACATTTGCTTAACGCGTGCATTTTAACGTTAAAGAAAAGTTTTAGGAAGCAAATACACTTGGGTAATAAAGTACAAACAAGTTCGCTAATTTCTTTACGCCTGCTTATTCATTTCAGTTTAAAAAAAAAATCGTTAGGCCATTAAAACCTGTATAACTTGTGTCTCCAACTTATGATTCCATTAGTAGGTACTAGGGTAGCAAGTCCCCAGAGATGTTGTAGCAACGACCTGTTCTTATTTACCGAGTGCATTTTAGTGTTGAGGAGAAGCTTTAAAAAAAAAATTGCTTAGGTACCTAAGCAAAAGTACAAAAAAGAAGTTTTTTTTTTTTAATTCGTATAAACTAGTGCTTGACTGCGATCCCACCTGATGGTAAGCAGTGATGCAATCTCTGATGGTGAGGCGCACTAGTTTATTAAACGACTTGGGTAATTATTAAGGTAAAACGAAATCTGATGTAGTCAACGCTGGTTCAATAATCAAGGTTGATTAAGAGATCTTGATCATTGTCTACTAATAGAAGTACCTTATAAAAAGTATCGAATATTTATTTTTTAAATGATTTATATATATAACTAGCTTTTGCCCGCACGGCTTCGCTCCCGCTCTTCCCTACTCTACCCTAATCTACCCTACTCTACCCTACTCTACCCTACTCTACCCTACTCTACACTACTCTACACTACTCTACACTACTCTACACTACTCTACACTACTCTACACTACTCTACGCTACTCTACACTACTCTACACTACTTTACCATACTCTACCCTACCAAACTTCACATAAACCATCTACTAAATAGTCCAAACAAAGCCTAAAAATTTGGTTTGGATAGGTGAGCCCGTTCTTGAGTTATAAAATAACAACGAAAAGTGGCATTGATTTTTATATATATAGATATCCAAAATGTCCAAGTTGTTTAACTTTTTAGACATAAATAATAATTTCTGTATCTTATCTTAAAAAAAGTTTAATAAAGTTCAAACGACTACTGAGGTTTGTGAATGGATTTACAATTTTTTTTTTTTTCCACAACTATCACACAACGCCGTCTCGCCGTCTAGTCCCAAGCTAAGCAGAGCTTGTGTTATGGGTACTAGACAACTGATAAACATACTTATATATTTATAAATACATACATAATACCTATAGATAAATTACACCCAGACACAGAACAAATGATCATGCTCATCACACAAATATTTATCCTGGGTGGGAATCGAACCCACGACCTCCGGCATAGCAGTCAGGGCCACTAACCACTAGACCAACAGGCCAGTCAAAAATTTACATTGGCCATGTTTCCTTTAGTAAGTACCAGGGCACCAGATTCCCGCAGAGATGTGGTAGCAATGGCCTGTATTTGTTTAGGCACCGAGTGCATTTTAGTGTTGAGGAAAAAGTTTGGGAGAAAAATACTTTGGTAAGTAAAGATGCTTAGGTTGCTATATTAATATTAATTAGGCGGTTTCAGTGAGGCTAATTTTAATTGTGAAAAAAAAATGCGACTTGAAATATCTTTATTTTTGACTCGTATAAAAACAATGTTTGAGAACAATCTTTAGCATACAATTCAGTCATAATAATTGTTAAATTCATTAACTATAACCAAAATAATAAAGGCTCATTTTAATCTATAATTCACTTAGTCATTTCAAAGCAAATGTGTCAAGTATTTTTGGCACCTAATTTTCTTATAAATTAAATTATACTCGCTAGTTTAAACAATCTTGGCAGTTTTAACGCCCCTCTTTAAAATTATACGAGTTTTAAATTAAACAAAAAATAATTAAATTCATAACGTACACACAAAATGAGCCTTTGTCAATAACGCCGAGCAAAATCCACAAAATTAAAAATTAATATGCGTATCACCATTTTGTACCACATAGGCTGAACACACAATTAACACAGAGGCTACTTATAAAAACGGGGTAAATGGAAAGTATCCGAAGTCACAGTAGAGCTCTCACCCTAGGGCGCACTAATGAATACCATTGTCAAAGCGCAAACACCGCCTCATTTTCTATTCCCATTTTGACATCCCTAACCCTAGCGTGCCACAGAAAAAACATAACCAACGATTTTTATTGACGCGCTGTGTCCGGACTTCATTTTCCGCGCAATATATTTTAATCTGTGTTATTTCGTAGGGACCAAAGTTTTACAAGACCTTGTTAAAAGCGTGTCTTTAGTAATTTCGCTGAAAGGGGCCGGTTGGGGTCGAGTGTCACATCTATATGTTAATTTTGATTTCGTGCACCTTCGCCCATGGTAATAGAGGCGCACATGTATGGAATTAACCATGAAGGGACAGAGTAAATAGGCGTTCGTGTTTTCACAAATGAAGTGTTTTTTTTCGGGCCCTTTCGAATTCAATTGGCGTACTTGTGATGAAAGTGGCTTGACTTACCAAAGAGTTGTTACATGTTTCGTCTGTGACAAAAGGTGTATAAAATACCTATTGTATTTATTTTCTCGTCTGCTATTTTCTTTGGAAGGTTGTATTCCTTTTACGTACAATTTATAAGGTTACTTATTTAAACAGGTTATACGTTTAGGCTTGTTTCATTTCTATTGCCAGATCAACTTTTAAGCCAGTTACATTATTTGATGTTTAAATAAAGAATGAAATAAAAAATATGAAATTTAATTTTCGAACTCAAACGCCACTTTCCTCTCCTGTCAAAGTCGTTACGGCTCAAAGTGTCTATAAAAAGCGATATCAATAACTGTACTTAAAGCCAGTACTGAATAGACCGCAGCGGTGAGAGGGTTAGCGCGCACTTTAATGAGAGTGAACGCGCGTTATTAATACTAATGGCAGTAAGGCAGTAATGGCCAGCCTTGTGCAGTCAAGATATGTGTACGGAACTAGTAAATACCGCACAACTTTTAAATCTTTTATGAACTCCTTGTTTCTATAATTGAAATAGGTACCGCTATGGATTTTTATTTGTTTTCGTTCGGATCGGGCTTATGAAGTTCGAGAATTAATTGTTTGCAGTTCTCATAATTTTATTTTGTTAGTGCAGAGGCCAGTTACGAGCGAATTATACTTATGAATCGGCAGAAAATACTGAATAAAATGTCAAATATACTCTTTTATTACTCTCCCCTGCTCTTACAGGGTCATGTCAAGTGTTGAACTCCTTGTAATGTGACATTTACTAACCTCATAAGTTCCTTAAAATGTAACAATCATATTTTAAGACAATGCTGCAATCGAGAATAAAAAAGAAAATACTAATCTGAAATAGTAAATAAAAATATGTAAAGAAAATAATAATATTCCACAACTTCACACCATCAAGTCCTAAACTAAGTAAAGCTTGTGGTATTAATACTAAATAACTGATAAACAGACTTATATACTTCTAAATAAATACATACATATTACAGATAAATGACCGCCAGACACAAAACAAATGATCGTGCTCATCACACAAACATGTCTTAGGTGGGAATGATATGGAATAGCAATTATGTCTTGCTTGATCACACGTACCGAGTAAACGAGCGAAACAGAGCTCTCGGCCGAGTACTCGGTACGTGTAAACAATGCGCCGAGTAAGTTTGGCTGAGCACTTAACTCTACAACTCGCTTACATCACTGTCTCGTCCGAGAACCGTTTACTCGGAACGTGTGATCAAGGTATTAGGGCCACTAACCACTAGACCAACACGCTTGTCTGTGGATGACGAGCTAAAGTATTTTTAATCGTTGATAAATGATCCATCTTTGAAACGAAATACTTTGTTACCACGTCTAGCCTACGCAAATATCCTCCTGATGGATAGCACAGTGTAAGGTCGTTGATCTCTCATAACAGGGTTGGGCTAAGCGATAACTGATTTATGAGTACCGTCTGTTGGGTTAGATCATCTAAGATCTGTGATGGCTCTTTCCTTGAAGGGGCTTTCCAGATGTTGCTCTATATTGTGGAACTTTCATAATAGTTCTTCCATTATGTACTTGGAAAGGTTGGGTGTCCTTTGGGTTTAGGTGGGTATGTTTAGATAAATGATTTTTTGGGAACGGTTAAAATCAATATAATTGACAAACAGACTTTGATTGAGAGCAGTGTGGTGGCTGAGAGGTAACGGTCATGGGTTCAAACCGTGGTTCAAACCCAACCAGGCACATTATTTTGTGTAATTTATTTCATCACCACTGCTCTCAAAACGATGAAGGATGAAACTGACATGTCCTAGAATCAAAAATTTGAAGACTTGTGACATGGGTGGTGGATTACAGCCTATTCACCCTCCTAATGAGGAGGCTTGAGCCCCAACAGTGGGAATATTATAAAGCTGATTATGCTATAAATTCGATTACCATGTTTTTTTTGCTTTTTGCATGGTTTGTGCCAAGCCTGTGTCAAGTTTAGAAAGTATGTAATAATAAAGTATAGGAGATGTGTCTGAGATATGTTTGACGTAAGAACTACGCATATTTGAGTGGATCTGCCCAGTCAGTGCAAGCATTTGTCAGTATTCGTATAGCTCTACTTAGCAGCTCAACGACTTGAAGAACCATACTGAAGAAAAAACATTTGGATAGGCCGCAGTCAAAAGGAGTTGAGTAGACCTGTCCAGTCAGTACCAGCATTTCTTAGTATTCGACTATTCGTATAACTCAACTTAGGACTACTCAGGAGCTCAACGACTTGACGAACAATACCAATGAAGAGATTGGATAGGCCGCATAAAGTACCCAAATTACCAGGCATACGTTAATATTACCGCGCGTAGTGTTCCAGTCGCGCCTCAAAGAGTTGTCAGCACCCGTAGGAGCCCAGTAGGGTCGAAGCCTACTGGGGCCATGCGTGATGCAAAAGAGACCCCCGGGGCTCTGGAATAATGGCACAGAAAAAACAAGAGTGGGTTTTTTGTCAGAAAAAGTCTGACATACCGTTCTCCGCCCAAGGACGGGAGATGTAATTTAGATGATTTTCCCACCTAAAAAAAAATACGTTACGTATTACTGATGAAAAGAAAAAACAATCCACAATTTGGGTAACTTCTTAGCCAGCGTGCATCATCATCACAAGCTCTGACGAAGACCTTTCCGACTTATATTCAGCAGTGTACAACTGTGATAAGCTCCAAACTCATGATATCTATAAGCCCTCATAAATTAATCGCTCGTATGCCCAGTGACGAGGGTTGTGACGTATGGATTAAATTGGTGATCCCAATTTATAAGCTCTTAATCGCCTTATTTATAGAATTTTATGAAGAGCCTAAATAACGAAGAATTTAATATATCATATATCTCTCATCGTTAAATTGAAAATGACGTTCGATTTATAATCTATTTCGCGGAATTGTAAACTATCGAGTATAGCAGTCATAGCAACAGGTCAGTTAAGTTAGGAAAAAATTAGCACTAGAGAGGCAGCGGTTTCAGGAATCTGGTAATAAAATCAGAATTATATTAACATTGGGTTTAAATATGTTGTTTCTTCTTTTCGTGTCGATGTTCTCAAACTAGATTTTCTCCGACCAATTTATAGTAACCTGCACAGCACTACACGTAGATGTACACAAGGTACAAATGTTAACCAACCCGCACGGGACCTGCGTTTTAGATCCTAAAAAGAAAGCCTGAGTCTCAGCAGTGGAACTATTTATAAGGCTATGCTATTTGGTGGTCCACAATGGTTCTAACACAACTGTCTAATAAATGTTTCGTATTTTTTAATTCCTTCTTCCTGAGTGGTAAAATTTTACCTTTTCCAAGATACATCTCGAGGACCGAAATATTGTTGTTCTTTGCAAAAATTTATAATTTCTTTCGACGCGTGGGTGTAAGGTCAACGATCCCAACACTCCAAGTTTCCTGCGACTTACAAACATTTATACCAAATACTTTCTAAGCACAAACGTTTAGTATAATTTGAACAATTACCATTACCATTTTTTGTTAATTTTCTGTTTTCTCGCTTTGAATTTTTTTTCATAGCTTTTTGCCTTTTTGACATGGTTTAGTTTTTCAACTATATAATGAAAATGACTTTGAAAACCTCGAGCTTCCTTTCGGATAACCGTGGCCTCAGTAGGCTTCGATTCAGCTGGGCTGTTGCTGACAACTCCTTGAGGCGATCGCAATAGTCTTGTCAACAAACACGGGTTGTCTTTGTGTGCACTAGGATAGCGCATACATAGATAATTGTCGGTTGCTACCACCGTACCACGTTCTATTTAAAGTGTCTAAAAGGCCTCTGTAAGTTGGTTTCGGCTCCTCGTATGCCTTCCAAAAGACTAGGACCTCAGGGTTCAGAGATATATTGACAAATAAAATAATAATATATATAAAAGTTTTCAATAACAAATCCAATTTCCAATTTGAGCTAAGCCAAGAAAAACAGAAAGTGTTTGAGGCATCAATCCGTCAGTGTCGTCAGGTGTGAAAACAAGTTTGTCTACGTAATATTGGTAACGACGTAGTTTCAAAACATCGTTATAACATACAATGTTTGTACTGAGTTCTATTTCGTGTCGTGAGAATGAATGTAGAGAACGATGGAATCGTTTCGGGTGTTCATAATACGGGGAAATTAATACACGGGATTATATACAATTACTAGCTGACTCGGCAAACGTTGTTATAAATTTATCGGAGGAAAGAAAATGGGAGGTGAGTGTAGAAGAATAAAAAATAGTCCTCCTTCAAAACGAGTTCAATATGAAACACTGACACGAGATTTTTATATGTTAGACTAGCTGACTCAGCAAACGTTGTTTTGCCATATAAATAGACAAAACAACCGGTCAAGTGCAAGTCGGACTGAGGGAAACTTATCTTTAAACAGTTCAATTCCCGAAATGAGTTACGAAGATTTTTCCGAATCGTAAAAAAAGGTTTTTTGTGTGACTTAACTACAAATTTACAGTTTTCTGAATTTTTTCTATAGGACCTAAAAGATTTTTTTCCGGTGAGAAAATCATTTAATGACATCCCCCGCTCTTGGGCGGAGCGGGAGATAGTGCCTTTCGTTGCCTTTTGTACCGGGGCTGAGCTATCTTTCGAAACTAACAGGCCCCAGTATTTCTATAAGACCTTGCTTCATGTCAAATTTCAGGACTTTAGGTCAACGGGAAGTACCCTATGAATTTTAATTCCCTTAAGAGTGTCGAAATACGTTTTTGACGACATAAACGGCCGTATTTTATTTCGTTAACTCAGAAGTTTGACTTTTTCACAGCAGCAGAAAAAATGGGAAATGGGATATGAGGAATAAAAAACAGCCTACGACCTATTCTTAGACTACAAAAAATTCACAAAAAAAAAATCATAAACATTACCATTTCGGTGGAAATCAATTTGTTATCGATGATACTGTGCCTTAAAATTTTTATATATTTATTTTTTATATTTTCTAAGTTACAAGCAACACTAGCAAAAACTTCCAGAGGTAGGATTAGCGTCCCAATATGTATCCAAGCTTAACATAGGATCTTAACATTATAATAATGCTTTCAGAAATTCTTCGAAAACAAATTTCGTTCAACTTTCCCTGTTTTGTTGATCCGATCAAAATTTTATGTTTATTCATCGAATTTTGCTAGATTGTGTACCGTCTTATAAAGATTATTTTTAATAAGTTACAAACTTCTCTCTTCAATAAGATAAATATTGTTTACTAGCTGCTTGCGGTGGCTACACTCGCGTGAATGTACAAAATTGTCTCAAGAGAACATATTCCTTGATTGCTACTCTATGTTGATGTTCTATACCAGGACATGGTCTACTCGTGTGACCATCTAAGTCCGTTGTACCGTGAAAAAGTAACAAACAGTCTCACAAACTTTCACTTTTATAATATTAGAGTGATACAGTAGATTCCTACGTAAGGCATCTTTCTATTTAGCAATTAAAATATATTAAATTAAATGTAGTTTTATGCGTTAATGATTTTTTCAAGAAAAACCGTCTAATTCTGTTCCGTTTAACTTATCTATGTAAATAGTTTGATTCCCGAATAAATCTCGAAGATTTTTTTTAATCGGATTTTTTCAGAATCTTAGGTGAACGGGAATTGCCCCACAGATTTTGATTTATTTGTGAGTGTGCGAAATATGTGCCTAAGCAAAGCAACAGACGGTCTGATCTATAGGTACAATGTCTGATTTAAGGAAATGATATTAACTTCAGCTTAATACTTCAACGAGTTGATAAACGATATCTGGAAAGATGAATAAACTGACAAACAGATACCTAAAAACGAAACGAAACGAAATGCGGAAACCAATTTTTTTTTTGATATACTTACTTATGAAAATGAAGATAACTTAAAAAAAAATCATCCATCATATTAAAAGGCAACAATTTTATTTATTTGTCTGTAAAATGTTTCTAACCTATAATAGTGCCGCTTGGAACCGTGCACCAGCTTCTGACATTTTATAAGTACTCATGTAAGCCTATGTGTTTTTTTTTTTTTACGAACACGGTTATATTTTAATCAGTAAAAATCTGATAATCCCTCACTCAGAGTGGTAGAAGATTCAAATCAAAATAAATCAAATCCTGATAAATTCTCACCTAAAAACCTAAACATCCAGATCACGAATAGATACCTATACAAAGAACGCAAAACATTTTACCACCAAATTCCAGTACTATTGGGATTGATCATTAACCTTTTCATGTATTCACCAATAAATAAGGCCCCAGTAAGTACCTAGTTAGGGACCCCGGGAGATTTCAAATACCAGGAACGATTTAGAGATATAAGCGGATCGAAATAATTGGCTCTTTCAGCTTTTCTAAAACCGCTTCTTTTCCATTTTTTTAAATCTCATCCGGTGCGTTTGAGAAGAATTATTTCTAATTTCTGTAATCTAAATCGGTGAGATTTTGCAGTCAGCAGCTTTAGGGGTATATAATGAGTGTGTTTGTTATTCAATTTAGTTTTTAGCATTTTTCTTTTGGCTTTTATTCGTGTAAAAGAAAAGTTAATGTAAGCAGCTTTAATGCTTCGCAAGATACAAATTAAGCATATAGCATGAATTCAGTGTATTTAATTTGGTTTTTAATTAATTGTGATTACGTTTTATTTTATTTCTTTGTGTTATTAGCGTTGTTATATTTTTATTATGAACTAGCTTTTGCCCGCGCAGCTTCGCTCCCGCTCTTCCCTACTCCGCCCTACTATACCCAACTCTACCCTACTCTACCCTACTCTACCCTACTCTACCCTACTCTACCCTACTGTGACCAAGTCTAACCTACTGTACCCAACTCTACCCACTGTACCCTACTGTACCCACTCTACCCTACTGTACCCACTCTACGCTACTCTACCCTACTCTACCCTACTCTACCCTACTCTACCCTACTCTACCCTACCCTACCCTACTCTACCCTACTACTCTACCCTACTCTACCCTACCCTACCCTACTCTACCCTACTCTACCCTACTCTACCCTACTCTACCCTACTCTACCTTACTCTACCCTACTCTACCCTACTCTACCCTACTCTACCCTACTCTACCCTACTCTACCCTACTCTACCCTACTCTACCCTACTCTACCCTACTCTACCCTACTCTACCCTACTCTACCCTACTCTACCCTACTCTACCCTACTCTACCCTACTCTACCCTACTCTACCCTACTCTACCCTACTCTACCCTACTCTACCCTACTCTACCCTACTCTACCCTACTCTACCCTACTCTACCCTACTCTACCCTACTCTACCCTACTCTACCCTACTCTACCCTACTCTACCCTACTCTACCCTACTCTACCCTACTCTACCCTACTCTACCCTACTCTACCCTACTCTACCCTACTCTACCCTACTCTACCCTACTCTACCCTACTCTACCCTACTCTACCCTACACTACCCTAATTTTTTTTTCCATAAGAACCTTCTCCTCACAATAACAATCACAACAAAAAAAAAAACAGCCAAATCGGTCAAGCCGTTTTCATGCCAAGTCGTGACAACGGAAAACGGGGGTCATTTTTATATATACTACTACTCTGTCAAGAAAGTACCGGGAAAAGATCAATAATACACTAGAATAGAATAGAATAGAATAGAATAGAATAGAATAGAATAGAATAGAATAGGATAAACTTTATTGTACACCAAAAAGTAACACAGCTTATACTACTCTGTCAAGAGAGTACCAGGAAAAGATCAATAATAAACAAAATGTCTGTTATTCATCCAAATTTATTTTATCACCTTCAAAGTATGCTCCTTTAGAAACGATACACTTGCGCCAACGAATAATCCATTCATCAAAACATTTTTTAAACGCTGCTTCCTGAATTGAGTTCAGTTCTCGCCGCGAATTCTCCTTTATGTCTTCTATCGATTGAAAACGGGTGCCACGAAGTGGTAATTTGAGTTTAGGAAAAAGAAAAAAGTCAGTAGGAGCCTTATCTGGTGAATATGGTGGTTGCTGGATGGTATTTGTTGAGTGTTTGGTCAAAAATTCGTTCACAATGATAGCCTTGTGCGAAGGCGCATTGTCGTGGTGCAAAATCCAAGAATTTTCTTTCCACAAATCTGGCCTTTTTCGTCGAATTTGCTCTCTTAAACGCCGCATAACGCTCAAATAATATTCTTTATTTACCGTTAGACCTTCCGGTAAAAATTCAGAGTGCATAACACCGCGATAGTTAAAGAAAACAGTCAACATGACTTTGACTTTTGATCGACTTTGGCGTGGTTTTTTCGGTTTCGGATCAATTGGAAGGCGCCACTCCGAAGCTTGTTGACTAGTTTGCATGTCAAACTCGTAAACCCACGTCTCGTCACCAGTAACAATGCGTTTCATGAATGTTGGGTCCGAACTGACTCGTTCTAGCATGTCCTCAGCGACTTTCATGCGATTGAATTTTTGGAGAAAATTCAGATCTTTTGGGACTAGCCGAGCAGCAACATGTTTCATACCCAAATGATTAGTTAAAATGGTACGGATCGACTCGTGAGATACAGAAAGTTCGGCGGCTATCTCTCTCAGAGTTGAATGGGGATTTTCAGTCACTATTTCCTTCACTTTTGCGATGTTAACTTCAGTTGCAGACGTTGACGGCCTACCAGAGCGAGGCAAATCTTCCATCACATCTCGACCGCTTTTGAACGCTTTGAACCACTCATAAGCACGAGTTTTTGATAAATTCGATTCACCGTAAGCCTTATGTAACATTTTCAGTGACTCCGAACACGAAATTCCATTGGCGATGCAAAATTTAAGACAAACTCTTTGTTCGATATTTTTGTCCATTATGAAATTCGCAATACACACTATATATGATATTACTAAAACCAGCACTGTATTTAATATAAATAACAGATGCAACTCAAACTCCGCGCCAAAATGGAAAACAGTTGTGCCAATCTAACAACTACGAAAAAACAAAAATTTGAATTTGGAACCATAAACAAATCATCCATTCCCGATACTTTTTTGACTGAATGTATAGATATGGCAATGGGTGTATTTGATCTGGATAAAAGTAATAATTATTATTTTAATCAAACCTTAAAGTTCCTACTGCTGGGATTCAGACCTCTTTTCGTCACATGAAGTCATTGCGGGTTAGTGGAGGTTATTTGTCTCTGATTATTTAATTCTAGGATAAGCTGGTTTCCTCACGATGTTTTTCTTCTCTGTCTTGATAACAGTAGTGACGAAATAAATTACCTAGACTTACCCACAGTAAAGCGTAGCAGAGCTCGAGACTACAATTACGCTCTCAAATATCAGTTACTTTATCTGAAAGTACATATATCTGCCGGAGAATAAAGATTACCGCCATAGTCCAAAAAATCGCCAAACTTAAGTAGTGGCGGTGGGCAAGCCATGTTACTCGCAGAACGGTCGATTGGGACGAAAGCTTCTGGCGACCACATACCGGAAGGCCTCCCGCATGGTAGACCGATGACCTAGTGAGGGTCGTAAAAAGCCGATGGATGGCGATACTTGGGGGAAGTGTATGTTCAACATTTCACGTCTTTCAGCTGAAATGACGATGATAACAAAGGTTTACAGTAGACGCAGGGTGTATATTAAACTAAGTTCATTGCAACTGATGACGGTAGATACTCGTATAATTTTTTACAGAACAAAATTTTCTCAACGCCAAATATTCCTTGGTTAAAATTTAAAAAAAAAAAAACCGTTCTCTAGTTTCCCCCAGCATTCTTCAGCGTTCATGTTAAACTACAATTAAATATAATAACGGAACAAGTAAGAGGCGGCACTACTCGAAATAATAGAAACCTGAATAACAAGAGCCACTTCAATAAGACATCGCTTTCGTTCAAGCTCCCCACATCTTATTTGAGATAATTTATTTTCTCTTATTCTTGAGAACAACCGCAAAGAATTTAAGATCAATTTTATTACAGTGAACATAAATTTAGGATCGTTATTTTAGTAGGATATGCCATGTTTACAAATGTGTGTGTCCATGGAGTTTTTTGCACATTCTTTTTCATAGGATCTACGCTTTGGAATGTGCAATTAGCATCTTTTTTTTTTACTAACTTCTTTAGGTACCTACAATTAAAAATTCCTGTACTTACATGGGTTTTTTTAAATAAATTTCTTTGATTTTTTTTATAAACGTGACATTCTCTCAACGCTCTGATTCCGACGCAGTGGACGCTAAATTTAAAGCGTATTTTTTATTTTTGCAAAACGGTTGTTCGGAATCGTAAAAATAAATATAAGTCTGTTTAAAACATCAAACGACTTGGGTGGTTCGAACAAAGTTAATCATTACCTATAATCTTTCGCTTCCTCAGATTTACCATAAACGGAATAGGTACGCTAAACAATTGACGTCATTTATTATCCATCAGAAATTTTAATAAAAATAAAGTACCTCTACTAAAATTATAAAAACTAAAATTAAAATTCCCAAGTCAACTTTTTAGACAGACTCTACCTATAATACCCAAAACAAAGAAGGTTAACAGCTTTGACCATGAATCAAAAGTGCTCCACCGCACAAAGGTAACCACATACACATGTAAAACCTCCTACCTTTCAAACTTGCAACAGATAATTATATGGACAAAATACCGACGCGTCGATGTGTTACACCTTAAGACATCAATCACCCATTCATACAGCGAACTAAATAGACACGGCAGTGCCTTTACGAAAAACACGACCTTAAACAACCCTTAAAACACTAATTGAACCAAGTGAAATCTTATTCCAAAGTATTAAGGTTTAAGATAAGAATGAAGTTCTGTTTCAGCAGTAAATAAAAATTTGCCAAACTGTTTAGAAAGTTTTTCGGGTGTAGAAAGGGACTTTGAAAAATATTTCCTTAGTATATAAATGGGGAAATGGATTGTATAAAGATTATGTATATTTCTTAAAGATAACTTAATGGATGGCCTAGAGATGGGACGAGACGTGGATATTGATTTGATTTTTACGATTTTTACGTGCGTGTTGAAACACGCGATTTGTAGGATTTATGATTTTAGGTATCGTGTGTTCAAATTACGGAATCTAAATCTTATCAAGTTGTGGCATCATCGATTTATGGTATATAATTTGTACGTATTATCATTATCAGACTAACATTGTAGTCAGAAGACTATTAGCTTATGACTATTGACTTAGGACATAGCCCATACCATTTTATACATGGATTCTCGACAACATTCATAAAACGCCTGCCTGCAAATATCGTCACTTCATCTAGCCTAAAAGTGAGGAAGGTGTACGGCCTAGAAATCAGTTACATATTAAATGAAAATCCTAAAAAGTAGTAGGTTCAGAATTCAATGCTAGATCGATGTCACCTATTTTTGAAGCAGGTGATTTTGTTGGGCCATCATTATATACAAAATATTTTTCGATGAAAATCTTTGATAAATTCTGATTGTGTCACTGAAGTGTTTGTGTGTTTGTCTGTACGTGCGTATAAATATCAATACTAATGCGCTACCCTATGGTATGAAATTAAAATAAATTATTTCTTAAAAAAACACTACCTAAGTGCATTGAAATAATATTTTATTTTCCCGAATTTATAATTGTAACTTAATTTCCTAATTGGTTGGGTGTGCATTATTTCAGTTAAATGTTAAACTAACTAACTATATACCTTTTTTAACTGTGTAACTCTATTGAAAGCTCTAACTATATTTTATGTTACTGTTGGAATATTTTACCGTTGACGATCCTCCAGTAGTAGTTGTAAGTTGTAAATAAATTGAACACCAAACCACTTAGTAATATGTTAAAATTATTTATTTGTAAATACAATAAAGTTATGTACAGAACCGCACGTATTTATTACAGACACATTACCGCGTGACGGAGGTTTAAAAGACTAATTAAAAGTATAATTATGTTTATTATGTACCAGCTTTTGCCCGCGGCTTCGCTCGGGTTAAATTCGGAGTAATACGGTTCCCCTTTTGGCTTATTTTAGTGAACTCCACTGCGGGTGACGTAACCTATGACAAAATTATTATTTTTGGTTGGTACAG
This sequence comes from Mythimna lalbum, assembly GCA_949319445.1. Classification (NCBI taxonomy): domain Eukaryota; kingdom Metazoa; phylum Arthropoda; class Insecta; order Lepidoptera; family Noctuidae; genus Mythimna; species Mythimna lalbum. The sequence continues at coordinate 16,114,198 of OX439358.1, read as the reverse complement.
TAATGAGTCTAGGAATCGAACCGCAGAATTACGTTTGTTTTTTATGGCATATACTTTTCCGGGATAAAAAGTAACCAGTGTGGTGCCCAGGATATTAAAGAATAATTATACCAAGTTTCATCGTAATCGAACTGGTAGTTTTTACGTGATGCCTGAACAAACAGACAGACAGACAGACAGACCATTTTTTTTTAATAACATTTTTGGATTCAGTGTCGGTCTTTGGAGGGTATGCGGAACAGTGAGTAAAGTCCCGCAAACCTCCTTTGAAAAGGGAGGATCCTCCGACCAGACCGGGTGTTATAGTCTGGTGGGCGACTGCCCGATAGTTGATGTCGGGCTGTCGTATATGTTCAAATTGCGCGGAGAACTCTGATTGCGTGATGCAGGATTTCGTGTTTTCTTCGTAGTTCTTATGTGGCGTCATAGATGTCGCTACAGGTCTAGTAACACCCCCTGCTATTTAATTTTGTGATATTTTCAATGAACAGAATTTTCACTTCTACAGATTTATTATAAGTATAGAAAACGTAATCTGCTATATTATGAGCATTATTGGCTCGTATAGTTACAATATCTTTATTTGTAAAGCTGTTTGTTTGCAAATAGCATACATGTACATTCCGTTCATGGAATTCGCTTACTGTAATATGTACAGGACCTACTTGTCGCTATGTGATGTGCAATGGGTTCAGATATGCATAACCCTATTGAGTTAAATAGGTTTGTTCCTACATAATATGTGCATTATTACATAGTAACACTGTTATACAACCAAGCTTGATACGTTCACGCTTAGTTGCGAGACTATCGGTTACTAATGATTGCATTTGTAGCGTTTCGAACCTAAATTCTAGGACTAGAAACCCCTGCATCAATGCAATTGGGAATATGCATGCAATTTTTTGATTCATCATCATCATATCAGCCGAAAGACGTCCACTGTTGGACATAGGCCTCCCGCAAGCGTCGCCACAACGACCGATCCTGTGCGTCACGCATCCATTGGATTCCCGCGCCCCGGATCAGGTCATCGGTCCACCTTGTTGGAGGCCATTTTTTGATTATCTAAATTAAATAAACAAAAATATGTTTTTTTTTTTTAAATCGTCACCCAGGAGCGGTGAAAAGTCATTGGATAATTTCCCACCAACAAAAATATCTTTTCTTTGGCTTGTTAAATATCGTTTCTTATATAACATTAGTTTTAGTATATGCAAAACCCGAAACACGTGTCTAGTATTTTTATGCAAAGAATCTATGTACAAAATTTCATAACTGTATCATGAAAAATTACAAAGTTAAAAACTTGTTCATCATCATCATCATCATCATTTCAGCTGACAGACGTCCACTGTTGGACATAGGCCTCCCCTAAGTGTCGCCACAATGATCGATCCTGTGCGTCTCGCATCCATCGGTTTCCCGCAACCCTCACCAGGTCATCGGTCCACCTTGTAGGAGGCCTTCCGACGCTGCGTCTTCCAGTACGAGGTCGCCACTCCAGAACCTTTCGGCCCCAACGGCCATCTGTTCTGCGAGCAATGTGCCCTGCCCATTGCCACTTAAGTTTGGCAATTTTTCGGGCTATGTCGGCAACCTTGGTTCTCCTGCGGATATCTTCAAAAAAAAACTTCTTATCTTTAAAAACTTGTTATGTCAGCACAAATACATAGTCACCGGGCCATCCAGGCGACTGAGGGGTGGTTTTGCACTTGCACGCAGCTGTTTACTGGCTCCTAATACCCGTGACCTATGTTGTACTTAGTGTCGGTGTTATCCATCTTGTAGCTTTTTTAAATATTTCATTTGGAACTATTAATTAGTTCCAAATGTAAAATTTATAAAATAAACTTAAATAATTAAAAATAATATATACACTAAAGGCCTAACTAAATATGACGTCAAAAAACTCCTCCGCATCGCTGTCGACTGGAAATACCTTGTTTAAGCAACTAAATAAGAATCAATATTCAACAGTCTAGAAGAAAAAAAAAGAACAGCCTTCTACTCATTAATACCTAATTACTAATTACGCAATTTCCTTTCGCAATCTGTAACACAACGAAGCAGTCTCTAATACTCGGAAGTAAAAATAACAACTAATGATGGTAAATAACTAAAGGAGGTAATAGGCTCTGAATGCATGTTGAATGGAAATTAAGTAAGAGTGGGTACAAGGAGCACTTGTTTCTTACTAATGATATCCTGAATATATTGACTGGCCTGTTGGTCTAGTGGCTAGTGACCCTGACTGCTATGCCGGAGGTCGTAAGTTCGATTCCCACCCAGGATAAATGTTTATGTGATGAGCATGATCATTTGTTCTGTGTTTGGGTGTAATTTATCTATATTATGTATGTATTTAGAAATATATAAGTATGTTTATTAGTTGTCTAGTACCCATAACACAAGCTCTGCTTAGCTTGGGACTAGACGGCGTTGTGTGATAGTTGTGGAATATTATTATTATATTATTGATGTAATTGTGTGTTATACAGGGTTATTTGTAAAACACTAGTAACCTCTTAGGTGCTAGTTAAAAACATTTTTATAAAACTTAACACATTTCCAGAAACAAACCTTCAAGATTTCATTGTTCTATCTAACACATTTCAACTCTGTATTTTGATGTACCTACCTACACCTTCTGTACTCTGTTCTCATAGTAAGCAGGCTTCCGAAACATTGTCATCACACCTACCTAGCAAACATTCGCACCATTTTCGTGTACTCATCATACTAGGTAATTGATACGCCAGCATAGACTTCGTAACATTTAGAACGTTCAAATCCAAGCCCAAGTTATCTACGGCGCGTAGTGTTCCATGCGCCTCAATGTCAGCAAAACCGTAGGGCCCCAGCAGAATCGAAGTCTTCTGGGGCCATGGTTCGTGCGAAAGTGTATCCCGGAGCCCAGAACGAAGGAAAAGAAGTAAAAGGAGTAGGTTTCAGTCAGCATAAGTCTGACACACCACTCTACTCCACCCTACAACGGGAAAACTCATTGAATGATTTCCTACGATTTGATTTTCAACGAGTAGCTCTAACTTTTCCCGTACACGAGCTTCAAAAAAACGCCGCTTCATGCTTCATTTTGGGCTGGCCTTTTTTTGTGGCTCGTGTGCGGCGGTGCCGCCGCAAAAAAACGCTTGAAGCGGCTTCAAGCTTTACCGGAGACACGAGGTGTCGCACGCTTCAGCTGTTTTTTGTGGCCACTTTAAGAGTTTTTTTGTGGCCCGTGTGTGAGGACAGTAATGGCAAGCATAACGTTTTGAAATCGCAATAATTAATCATTTGGACAAGTTTCTCATCTGTTGAGAACTGTTGTCAATTAAAGGCAGATAAATGGGTAGGTGCTTTCCCTCCCAATGAAAACACTTCTTCGAAATTTGCATTGTTCAAGTCGTAATTTTTCAATTCAATTAAACCCTTTGTTTTGAGTCAGTCTTCAAGACTCGTTGAGAGCTACTGTTTCGTTCTCAATGGCCTATTCGAAGGGATTCTCAAGTAAATGAGTTTCTTTTAAAAGTACCCATAAAGTGTTTCTCACGCTGAAAATAAGGTACTTACTTCACACCGTAGATTGCTTCCAAACTGTGATGGGCTAATAACACTATATTGGGTCTGCGCACTTGAAGAGTTTTTGTTTTTGGCATATCTGTTTGAGGGTGATTGTTTGCGGACTACGAGCAGTGGGCAGCTTGCCGTCCCGAGCTCTGGTCGTCGACGGCGCATTAGTGTTCATTAGTGTCATCACACAACGCTGTCTAGTCTTAAGCTAAGCTTGTGTTATGAGTGCTAGACAACTGATAAACATACTTGTATTTTTTTTATAGATATATAGATAAATTACACCCAGACAGAACAAATGATCATGCTCAACCCACAAACTTTTGTCCTGGGTGGGAATCGAACTCACGACCTACGGCATAGCAGTCAGTGTACTAACTACTATACCAACAGGCCAGTCAAAAAACAAAAAGGGTAAAAAGGGTAGAATAGGGGTAAGGTATTACAAATAAATCGGTCCTTAAAAATTTAAAAGCTCAAAAATCACAGAATAAACATGTCGAGTAAAAATCCGCACTATCATCTTCCACGCTCCATTTCATCGAGCCCGTTTAAACACCACGATATCTTACCGGGCACGTACGGTTCGGACGCGGAACGGATACGGAACGACTACGTGACGGATACGCGAAGCGGTGACCGATTTTCGATGAGACATTGTCGAACGGGTGAAAAATTTTTGATCGAGCATTTTCAGGATAGTGAATGGAATGGATTGATGGTAGGTAGTTAAAATTATTGAGAGCAAATTAAATTTTTCAATGTTACCGACATCGCACGAAGAATCGCCAAACTTAAGTGGCAACAGTCATGGCTCGCAGAACGGATGGCAATTGGAGCCAAAAGGTTCTGAAATGGCAACCACGTACCGGAAGACGTAGCGTTGCAAGGCCTCCTACAAGGTGGACCGATAACCTGGTGATGGTCGTAGAAATCCAATGGATGGCGACACTTGAGGAAAGTGTATGTCCAATAGTTGACGTCCTTCGGCTGAAATGATGATGATGATGAAATTTAATTTTTAATAGGTCTGGGTATGGTATAAGGTCTCAGGTTAACTATGAGATTTTCTATGGACACTGTCTGTGTTTTATCGGAATTATAGGCAGCGGACACTTTTTTTGTGGCTAATCTAATCATCTTGTGACTTCTCCTGCTCTAGAGCAGTGCGGAAAAGCGTGTCGAACTTTCACTGATGTGTTCCTTCAGTGGCCCTTTGTGTGCCGACAAAGTAAGCCTTTCATAAGTTGACCCATTGCCCCAATAGTTTTCGGCACATGAAACACTACGCGCCGTCTATGTCTCGGGCTCGGTTTGGACGGTCTTTGGACAGCCGGACGGCGAGCTATCCATAGCTGGTCGTCCGCAAGCCCAGGCCTACGGTGGCTGGTGCGTGAGGATGTCCGTTCCTTCACGCCTGCAGTTTGTCCCCTTCGCTAACATTACTTTTTCGCAGAAGGAGGTGCCTCCGGACCATGACTACCAAGCCGGGCGCGAGGGGTCCCTGCCGCCGAAAAGATATGACTAAGTTTTAGATAGTAAAGACAGATATTAAACTCTCTCTCAATCCACCTAGAACAGGAGGAGTTATTTGATGTTTTCCCACCTAAAAAATAACGGTATAAGCAGCGCCACCGTGACATACCTATCGTTTTTTAAAAACTGGGCAAACGCGAGTAGGACTCGCGCCCTGAGGGTTCCATACAAATTTACTTATGTTATTTATATTTTCAATACCGGGATGGAGTCTCGGAAGATTTTTTCGAATCGCAAAAAAAAAATGTGACGTGACCCCAAATTTACACAATTTCATCTCGATACCTCCACAGGTTCCCGAGATAAAGAGTCTGCACAGACAGACGGATAACAAAGTGATCGAATAAGGGTTCCGTTTTTCTTATGAGGTACGTACGTACGTACCCTAAAAACTACTGAATGCAACGGCTGTTTCCAATTTAGACTCATTTTCCGAGAAATCGCAGCATACATCAAGGCGTACGCTCCCGTTTCCTCTTTCTATGGACACTTTCCCAAGCCAAGGCATACGTATACTGTTCATAAAAGCAAGTTTTGCTTAGATACGGGGGCTTAAACAGACACGTACAAGACATAGAAAAGCCACCGGTATTTTATTACCACGAAATATCCGAATCGTGCGTATGTACTGCATGTCTATTCCAAAGCTAGAATGTTTTCTCTCATATCTCGACTTTCTCTTGATGGATTGCAAAGGAATAAAATTTTCTCAGAAAAACAGTAAAATAAAAACCAGCCAAGAATCGGACTTGCGCATGGAGTGTTCCGTACGGTGTGAAGCAAAAAAAAAACACATTTGTAAAAAAAAAAAACTATTTTATTGTGTTCCCTAACCCTAAAAGAGTTCCGTAACTCAAAAAGAAAAAACGGACCCCTTATACGATTTACACTTTGTTGTCTGTCTATCGCAAACTGTTAAAAAAAAACCGAAAAGTTTTATTTTTTCACAACTTTAATTCATTAAACTCCAAGCCAACGCTCTCTTATTGTCTTTCTATTGTGTCTCTAATTACAATATTCAAAAGGTTAAGGAACCGTAGACCTAAGTCTATGGTTTTCATTTCAACTCAATACCTCTACGCATTCTCGAGATAAAGGGTATTGACAGCTGTCTTAGTACATGTGAATGATTTTTTATATGGATCTTAACAATGGTACCTGAAATAAATTTATTTTGATTTTTATTTAATTTTTTCATTACGGATCCCTAAAAATTCACTTTCGCTAGTAGTGCTTACGTATTCTTCCCTCGTCTTCTAGCTCCCTTACATCGTACATCAATTATGATATTACACAAAACCGTATATTATAAGCTTCTTGTTTGTTCGCGTTTTGAGGAAAATCCAAGAGTTTTCTTGAACGGTAAATTCCGTAAGCATTAAAAGTTTACCTTCATAATTTTATCAGGTATTCTTTGTCAAAGTTCTCAGAAGTTTTACTGAATAAAGTTATTTATTAATAATTTATGAGATCCCATCTCTACTTTACGGTCGACTGAGTTAAAGACGGGATCACACGGTTGTAGCCAAAAGAAAGAAGCTAGAAGTTAAATAGCTTATTGCCAAACATATAGCCCGGGGCCAATTTCCATTCTTACCAAATGCTACTAAAAATATCAATACCACTTATCACATTTATAATTATTATAAAGGCGAGTGTAAAGTTGTCAAAAAATAAAAGACCCGTTTGTCATTTGTATTTTGACTACTTAGCGGCTTGCCCAGTGTAGTTAACTACTACTACACCGGACCCCTAATTATTATTTTATCGTTTCTTTCAGTTTCGTTACAAGTTATATTCTAGATTTTTTCTCAAATGTCAAAACGGGCATTTTATTTTTTAACGAGTTTATGTGCATGTTTTACTCCTTGACGCTGAAAATGCTTAAGGAATGTAGACGAATTTTGGCGCACGGGTAGACCCAGGAATATATTCTCTTGGGATAATTTTACACTTTCAGATGGGCTAAGCCGCTGGCAAAGCAAAAAACTCAACACTATACTCTTTTATCAGACTTTCTGGTGTCTGTCTACTTAGAACGACTGTCGGAGATCTACGAATGACAACGGAGACAGACGACTTTACGTGCTTTCCGAGGAACAGGGTGTCAATGATATTAGATAAACTTAAACAAGCTTTTAATGAAAATCATATTTTCATAGCAAGCTTTTATAGCTCGGTATACCTATTTAATTATTATTCAAGTTCAACGTCAAGACGAATCATACGAGCCCAAACTCCATGGATGTGTCGTTTAAGTACCAAGTTCCTATTGCCATCTTCCGGTTCCATCATTAAATCAGCACCATGTCATAATAATTTTGCATGTCATCTGATTTACACATGCATGCAAAATTTCAGCTCAATCAGTAACCGCAAAGTGGCTCAAATTTAATTTACAAGATTAGATTATTTATTCAGTAGCTTCTTTTTTATTTTTTAAAGCGGTATATTTTTGTTTTATTTTAAAATTTTATTTTGTTTTATTGTGTTAAGTTTATTTTATAACTAAAGATTTAATTTTAATTAGTCATTTAAGAATGTTTATAATGTTGTAAGAACCATATTATAGTACATTGTTACACTAGGGGTGAAAGTTACTTATTTCGTCCCGAGAAAGAGTTGGCGGCCGAGCGAAGCGAGGTCGCTAATTCGAGGGACTAAATAAGTAACTTTAACCCCGAGGTAAGCACTGTGCTTTTCATTACGAATACAAGAAGATAGATCTAGTTTTTTTTTATAATTTGACAGCTGTTAGTTGAAAGTAAAACTCCCTAGGAATGAAAAGTGTGATACTTTTCAGCCCGCTCCTCAGGCAACTTCAGACCTACTTTCAGAGTATGAGTAATGAAAAACAATATTTGATTGCCCAGTAAAGCAACACATAGTGAGACGTTATTTTTTAAATTAACACCATATAAAAACACATATATAAACCTATGTGTAACAAATAAATATATTTGACTTTGATTTTGACTTTGAGATTAAATAAAACCTTGTAAAAAGTTCATATGAAGTGGTAAAAAAGTGGTTTTACCAGTTTTATCGAGGATAAATCACAGTATCCATTTTTTTTTTATCTCCGTATACTTTTGAACAAAAGATGGTGTAAGACTGATCGAGAGATGGCCGATAGATTGAAACTTTGCCTGTAGAACAGTTGTAGTGAATGTAGCGCTGCGCTGGTAAAGTTTCCAAAGTGTAAAAATGGAAGTGGTTTTATAGTTTTAAAATGTTTTTTTGCCATTAACTTTGTAAAAGATTTGGATTAGTAGGAGACAAACGCCAGTCTATTTAAAAAAAAACCTATTTTTTAAGTTCAAAACTGTCGAGTACCTACCTAACTAAAACTTCACACCATTTTTTTTTCGAGGAAAGCAATCTAATAGCTTCTGTTGCTATGGATGGAGTGACAAGGAGTGTCAGAATTTTTTAATTAAAACCCACCTGTGTTCCTTCGGTTACTCTTTTTCTTAACATTACTCTTGACGGTTTGCAGGCAGTTTAGGTTTTAAATATTTATTAAAAAAAAAAACATTTCAAAAATTAAAAAAAGATAACTAATATTAGGAACAGGATCTAAGCTACCGGTGGTCAAAACTTTTGAGATAGGAATCTCCGTACAAAATGCGCCGTCTCCAGGAATACTACCTTCTGTGTCATGCCCTTGATCCAACAACGACACGAACGAAAGCCTCCTTAGATGTTGGTCGAGGCTCTTAGCTATTAAGCCATCTATCGTCACGACTATCGTCACAATGACTGCCGAGCCAAGTCAAGATAATTAAAGTTGTCAAAAAATAAAAGGCCCGTTTTGAAATTTGTAATTTGACTACCTAACGGCTGGTCCGGTGTAGTGTAACTACTACTACAATAACTACTACACCGAACCTATAATAATATTTTTTTTTTGTTTCTTTCAGTTTTGTTCGAAGTTACATTTGGTCTTTCTCAAATGTAAAAACGGGTGTTTTATTTTTTGATGAGTTTAGTCTGCTAAGGTCGTCTCTCAAATGTCAAAACGAGCTTTTTATTTTTTAATGAGTCTGCTTATCTTTCTCAGCTTTCACGAGATCCTCAGCACGATATGACGTCTAGCATAGTCACAGCATAGTCGCCATTATAATGTTCCCACTAGTGGGACTCAAGCCAGACGTCATCGACCCTCTCCTAGAGAGGACTCTACGAGTGGGTCGACGACGTTTTCTATATTATAATTCCTTGTGTAAACCAAGCCTTAAGACTGTAAATAGTGTAAATATTATAAGTTGCGTCCAAAACTTTGATAGTTCGGGGACAACAGCCTGTGCCATAAAATTATAAATTATGAACTAGCAAAGTAAAAGCGTTTCATTTTTATTTCATACCTTTATTGGAAAGTTTATGTTTCTGTACCTTTGACCGCCTACACGACAGAAAGAAAATATTGTTTTCTATATATTCTACTCTTCGAAATTTATTGGATACATGAAAGTATTTTGGAGGTCACTTACTGCCGTGGGAGTTGTCCTTTCTACTACCCACGGTTATGTGACAAACTAGCTTTTTCCCGCGGCTTCGCCCGCGTACATAAAATATAGCTTATGTCACTCAGGAATAAAGCAGCTTTCTATCGATGAAAAATATTTAGCAATCTGACTAGTACTTCCAGAGATTTTTATTTTTTTATATTCCACAATTATGACACAACGCCGTCTAGTCCCAAGTTAACAAGAAGAGCTTTAGTTATGAGTACTAGGCAACTGATATACGTACTTATATATTTCTAAATACATAAATAAAGTACACCCAGATACAAAACAAATGATCATGCTCATCACATAAACATTTCTCCTGGGTGGGGATCGGACCCACGACCTTCGGCATAACAGTCAGGGCCACTAACCACTAGACCAACAGGCCAGTTAAAAGATTACCTCCTACAAACTAAAAGTATAAAAACAAACTTTTCCTCTTTATTATTACTGTAGATAGTGTTGATTAGTAGCCATCAGCATTGAACTATCTAAACTAATACAATAAACCGGTAAAATAGTTTTCATGTCTCTGAAAGTAGGGGAGGGTTAACTGTCAATTACAATACCTTTTGACAGAATGACGTCTGTTGGGTCAGCTAGTCTATTTACATTAACCCTTCAGATACCGTCAATTAGAGACACAATAGTAAGACAATAGATGCGCGGCCACCGGTGGTCGCTTGGGGATTCATGAATTAACAGCAGCCAACTTGAGGTAAATTTCCATACTTTTACGTGTATTATACAAATATCTGTTCTAAGCGGGGATTGAACCCGCGACACGCAGCTCAGCTGCTAATCGCTAAACCAGATCCACTAGATCCAGACCAGATCGAATGAAGAAACTTCCAATGGTCCGCTTCAAAAGCTTTACGCTGGTGGTTCGTTGATGTGGTTGTAGTGGTTTTTTTTCTTTTATACTATAAATATTTACTCTTGTTCAAATTTAATTAATAATCATAATTTGACTTATTGATATAATAAATATCCAATTCATGGCGGGACGACCTGGATGGCTTCCTTAAGAATTGGAATGAGAAAGCGAGGAACCTTGATCGTTGGAAGTAGTGGAGGGAGGCCTTTGCCCAGCAGTGGGACAATATGGGCTAATTATAAAAACATAATAATTCATTATATTTTTCCTATACTTAACGAAAATTCTCATGTCATTATGATTAAATATATTAAGCTACTATAGGTGTCGCCTGAACGGGGAGCGCGTGGAGGCTAAAGTTTATCCATACTTATCTGCAAATAAATCTTTGACTATGACTTTTTGCGCCAACCATGCTATAATTAAAAAATATAGGATACAGACTGCTATTTAAAACTAAACTACTAAATAACTTAAATGGGCACCATATTGCCACATGATTCTAGTGCAAGGCGCCAGCAAAACTTGGCAAGTTCTTAACTAACTTAGAAACATAATCTTGATAACGTGTTCTTGTGCATCTCGTCTCACTTTAATGTTGTTGCGTACTAGAAAACTTACTTATCTTAAGGATTTTGGGCTAGGAAGTTAGCGGTAGTAAGATATTGGTTGGTTTGGTTTATTTCTGTATTTATTTTACTGTAAATTTAAATCGTATTTTTGAATCCTTACTAATATTATAAAAGCGAAAGTGAGTTTGTTTGTTACGTCTTCACGCCTAAATGACAAAACCGATTTTGATGACACTTGGTACACGGATAGACCATATCCTGGAATAGGACAAAGGATACTTTTTATCCCGGAAGTATGTTCCCTTGGGATAATTTTCTACTATCACGCGGGCGAAGCCGCTGGGAGCAGCTAGTATTTCAATAAAAATAAAAGCAAGAGTTTTAATGAAAATATTTTTTTCATAGCAAGCTTTTATAGCTCAGTACACCTATATAATTAAAATACTTGTCAAGACGAATCATATGAGCCCAAACTCGATGGGGTTGTGTCGTTTAACTACCAAGTTCCTATAGCCGCCTTCCGGTTCCATCATCAGATCAGCTCCTTGTCATAATAATTTTGCATTGTCATTTGATTTACATATGCATGCTAAATTTCAGCTCAATCGGTAACCGGGAACTGGGTCAAATTTTATTTACAAGATTTGATGACAGACAAACATCGGGACAGGTGAAACTAAATAAAACCTTGTAATAACTCGGTGATACATTTTGTAGTTGTGGCAATTCTTGCTTGACATTCTCCTTTGGCTAAAAATAAAGACACCCTGCCCTTTGGAAACTTGTAATTATACTAATAACTTAAGATTTAATAGAAAATGAAAACTAAGTCTGTAGTCCAGAGTTTCAAGGCGATTTCTCGAATATGCGTCTATGAAGCTCCGCGTCCGTTTACATAAGACTTAATCAGAAAAGAACAGGAGGAAGAATAATTATAAAAACCTTTTGATTATAATATACAATTCTTTGACTCACTGCGCTAAGTTGTGTTTATCGCATTAACGTTAAACAAACTCGAACTAGGCACTCTAAAAACACGAGTGCTAATGCTCCCAACTTCCTCGTATTTCGTGGCTCAACAGTGTGACGCGAATCAGTGCAGCACAGCCAGGGTTTTGAGTGATCACAGATGTTTACAACGGTATAACTGTGCTCTAGTTGCACCCGGATGTGATACGAATATTATACACACTTTATTTTAAAGATAAACTAGGGAAAAGTTGCGCGATACATAATGCCCCTTGTGGGATTTTAAGAAGGTTTTGGAATATTTTATTGAGATGCTTTTCATCAAAAGTATGTGAGTTTAAATACGTGTCTCCTTTGATATTTCTCTCCGATGATCGACTCTGCGCGAAGAATGTTTAGTTCGTTTCGTCCAAAAAAATAACATTGCAATGGCAATAACTAAAGATACACACTAATTTGTTGCATTGCCACGATGAATGTGACATGGCCACTTTCCGTAAGACAGCGATTTGGAGTCATACTTCGACGCCTTAGCGTATATATTTTTTTGTATATATGTACATAGTTAGGTTTAGTATATATAATAATTCTTATGTATATGTCGAACCCTTCAGGTCAATATCCGTGAATGCCAAACAAGATCTCAGCTGTGCGAAAATACCACGGGCCTTGGCGATCAGAGAAGTGACATCTTCTTCTGTATCAGTTTGCGCCACGACACTTCCGAGATATGGACACGTTCTGCTACGTTCTACAAAGCGGCGTTGGAAAAAACACCGTATGTTAAAATGTTCATCTGAACCCGGTAAGAGTTCCGTAAGCTTGTAGATCGACTCTTGCAGCTGTTATTACTGTAGCCAAAAACTCCAAAAACACTGACATTATCATCATCATATCCACCGAAACACCTCCACTGTTAGACATGTGTCGCTACAATAAACGGTCCTGTACGTCTCGTATCCATCGGATTCCCGCGACCCACAACAGGTCACCGATCCAAATTGTGGGAGGCCTTCCAACGCTCCCGAACGTTTTGGACCCAATGACTATCTGTTTAGCAAACAATATGCCTGTCCACTACCACTACACAACACAGACATCAAACACAAGAAGTAAATAAATCAAATTATATAAAGCTAGAAATAAAGGCTCGCATTATAATGAAAATAATGTGAAGTTCTAACACAAACTCGACAAATAAATTACTTTGATACCGTTATCTAAGGTCCACTTGTTGAGGCTTTTAGTGAAATTTTATTGTGAAAAGTGAATTTATTAACACAAAATAGAGAAGTTTAGATACTAAATTATACCAAGTGTCAAGTTTTTGTTGAAGTTTGTTAAAAGTTTTTGAGTTATAGCAATAATATTATTGTACTCAATCGAAGCACGACAAAAGTTTACTATCAAAGGAGTCAATAATTAAAAACACATTTTATACTGCATTTTTTAGAAAGTTTGTTAGCATTTCTAAAAACATTCGGATTTAAAAAATAACAATAATTTATTGTGAACTTATCTAAGATGCCAGATACGGTCATCTTTGTTGACATTTTTAATTTCAAAAACGGAAATACAGACATAAAGCTGTCTTGAATCGACGTGTATCGTAATCCTTTACATGATCTAGTAATGAAAAGCAGTTCATTGTTTGTTTTTCGGGTACCTATGCAAGTATAATATAAGTTGGAGGATTATATTCAAGATAAAAATGCTTGGCTCAATGCTGGTCCAGCTCCACTACCAATAGGGAAAGTTTAGAATCTAATATTATATTTAATTTAATTTTTGTCATTTGAAATACACAATAGCATTAGAATATCTGTATAATGTAGAAGCACTTTTTTTCATCTCTTTCAGCATTCTCATTTGTGAATGTGAAGTACCATGGAGAATTTTTATTAGGTTACAACTTTTTTCTTTTGACATTACGAGCATGGCAGTTGAAAGTTTGCCATGCTCACTCAAATGTCTCGCCGTTGGTGGCACGTGTTATTGGATCATTCAGTTCTCTTCAAAATGGTTGAGCTGAATGGGGCTGATGCGTGCGTCATGTTTGTGTACGGGTGCCGTCAGATGAGAGATGGTCAACTCTTAGCCTGCCAGTGGCTTAATTTAATTTCTATCTTTTAATTATTTTTTATTTATTAACTACATTGTGCTCACATAATAGAAAAAAACAAGAAATATGTAACCATGATTATAATATGTAACTCATAATATGATTTAATTCATGAATCCCCAAGCAACCACCGGTGGCCGCGCATCTATTGTCTTACTATTGTGTCTCTAATTGACGGTATCTGAAGGGTTAAAAGAGTATCCATTGAGTGTTCTTCTCCGTAGAGATCTACGCTTTGGGACGTGCAATTTCGCTTCACTTTTTTTGGACTGACCGACACTTGACTATTCAAAAGTGCTTGCAAATGGTCTATTTGAAATAAATCCTTTTGATTTGATAAAATGTTTTAATAGTGTCATTGAGTTTCTTGCACATTCTTCTCCTAGAGATCTACGCTTTGGAAAGTGCAATTAGCATTACTTTTCTGACTGACTGACTGACTTCATGGCAATTCAATGGTAATAAATGTATTATTTTATGTATACTGAAGTGTGCTATTTTATCACACACACAAAAACCTAAGTTATTGCATACAGCATTTAAAACCCATCTAAATCTTTACCATCAAAATCAATGACACCGTCACTCTTTATTCAACATAATCACCGCCAAATTAATCAGGCGTACCAACGTAACGACTGGAATTCCAAAACAAAGATGGCCGCCAGATTTAAACGTAGAACAATAGCCCGCGGCTTTGTTTAAATCCTTCCGTTTGTGGCCTGTAAGATAATACCGGCCGGTGGGATCTTATTCCCGTTTCTGAACGATCAATTTATCGATGAGAGAAACTGGGTGAACTTAATAAGTTTTTTTTATGTTACGTATGGGGTAAAAGATGTATTGTCTCTGGTTTTTTTAAGCTATTAAATAGCTTCTATCGCGGGCCTTGAGCGTGGAGACCGAATCCAGAAATTCTGTAACGAAAAAAACCTAACACCCTCCACTAAATGGTTTTCATGGCAACTTGTCAACTTCAATCACAATTTAATTGCATAAGTTGATAAAAAATGCTATGCAATAGCTTGACCGCGGCAGTCTCCGAGTGCCACACGTCTTTTTTTTTAGGTGGTAAATCATCCAATCATTTCGCTTTTTCTACAGTAGGGTGTGTCATACTCTTACTGACTAAAACCCACTCTTATGATCTTTGCCTCGCGTTCCAGGACCACGGGTTTCTCTTTTAGACGTCTACCCATGGCCCTAGTAGGCTTCGGCCCTGCTGGGCCCCTACGGTTTTGCTGACATCTCTTTGAGGCGCGCGTGGAACACATTACGCGCCATCGACGACACGGGTTCGGTCCGCACAATTAAATCGGACTGCACCGGCTACCGGTGGCTGAAACTCAGGGTCGTGGTCCCGTCGGCTGGGGCGTGAAGACGGTCCGGTCCCTCACGCGTATGGCCGTTTTCTTCGCTAGCATTACTGCTTTGCAAAATGATTCTGAACTGAGTTGAAAATTTGTGAAACCTTGCTTTGTACACAATGTGTTAAACATTGTCAATAGGGATCGACCACGTCGGTATGGAACGTAAAATGTGAAATTTTAAATCTAAAGAGTCTCTTTTTATTAGATCTAGGATTCCATGTACACTTAATTTCATATCACACACATTCTTTTACAAAGAGGTTCGATCGAAGAACTTATAACACTACACTAATATTATTTATATATATGTTATATTTAAAGAGACAAAGTTTGTTTTTCTTATTTTTTTGTTTGTAGGAGGTAGTCTCTAAAAGTACTGGTCCGATTGTTAAATTTTTTCACCGATCGAAAGCTGCTTTATTCTGAGAGACATATGATATAGCCATAGGATAGGTACGCGGGTAAAAGGTAGTTGATATGTAAGTTAATAATATCAGGAAAGTTAATTGTTATTTTTAGTTTTATATAAAACTGAAATAGAACAGTTTCAGTAGGTCAAGGAAAAACGCTATAAATTCTTATAATTACTTTATAATTTGCCGCACGGTCTGAGAGCAATTATTATTATCAATACGATTGTTTGAACTGAAATTTTCTAATTAGCACCTTTTTGTGGCTTCAAGAATGTGTGAATTTCTCATACCAACAGCGTTGTTTAATAATGAATTACGGTATTTTATATTATAAAAAGTGGCCTCACAATTATAAAATGGTTTCAGGTTGTTTTCTGTAAAACTATCGGTCTTTGAATTATGTCATTACTACTTTTTTTTCAGAACTGTGAACTGTGTCAGACTTTTACTGAATATAACCAACCTGTGTTCCTTAAGTTGCTCTTTGCGTTCCAGGGCTGCAGTACCTCTTTCGAACAATCCCGCAGCCTAACGTCATTACTAGAACTTAAAATCCTAACAAGGTGGAATTATAAATCTTCACTTTAAGTATCTTATGCTATAACAAAAGTTACACGCCACCTCAAAGTCCACTAAAACTATTAATAAATGTACAAAAAATATTCTAAACTGTATCCTAGAGGACAATCAAATCGAAGCAATCAAGCCATCGCACAAAATTGTCAAACATTGCTCTGTCCTTTTTGGGCAAACCCTTGTAAGGGGCCATTCACTTATTATGTAAGATGAGATGACTTAGAAGGGTAGGGGGCGAACCCCCTTCCTTCCTAAATCATCTTAAAAAAGACAGGGTCGACAGGATGCCTTATTTTTACTTAAAAGAGATGGGAAAATCAATAAGGGGAAAATCACCATAAATCATAAAGTTAAGTTTTAAAAAAGCGCGGGCAACGCGCGAGTGTCAATGTGCTCTCGGACGCTTGTAGGTAGACTAATTCCATGACAACGTCAATGCGTCCCCCGTTTGTGAACTAGGCGTTACTCGTTTACGTAAACGAGACACTTGTAAACGTTTCTAAAAATAAAAATCAAAAACAACAAAAAGCATAGGTATAATTTTTTTACCTTTAGATTTTTTTTAATTCAGCCTATACTTTCCCTCTGCTGGGTAAAGGCCTCTCTCAACTCCTTACAGTTATTCTTCTCTTAAGCTACCTAGAATCAGCACTTTAGATTTTTACGTAACAAATATTAATCAAGGGGTCATCAACTATTAAAACCGTCTTCATCATCATCATTTCAGCCGAAAGACATCCACTGTTGGACATAGGCTTCCCCCAAGCGTCGCGACAATGAACGCTCCTGTACGTCTCGCATCCATCGGATTCCCGCAACCCTTACCAGGTCATTGGCCTACCTTGTAGGAGGCCTTCCAACGCTACGTCTTCCGGTATGTGATCGCCATTCCAGAACTTTTCGGCCCCAACGGCCATCTGTTCTGCGAGCAATGTACCCTGCCCATTGCCACTTAAGTTTGACGATTCTTCGTGCTATGTCGAAAAAAAAATCGTCTTACTTCTATGTAATATATGAATGAACCCTAACCAATTAACAGAAACCACATCGCTACAGCTATAAAAATACCACTAAAAATATGAAAAAACTTAACATTAAGCCCTCACAATAAAACTGTTGGAACTACATCTGGATATAAGACGAAACTTGGAAAGTTTCTGAAAGTTTTTTCCAAACAATGACGGGGCTTGTTGTCACCGAATTTTGTTATGAATTTACTTTGCCGACTCACTTGTGAAGTTTTCTCATATTGTGGGGAGTCTGCAGAAGAAGAGAATTGGTATAATACCTAAGGTTATGAACTGTCTTCGTGCTGTACTGTTTAACAAATTACCACGACTATTTAAGTACTCTGCGTTATATTGTTGAAATAGTTTTTGTCTTGTGAGTTTGTTCTAGGCACTGGCAGATGACCTAACAACATAACAGTCATATATTGAAACTTTATTAAACAAGAATATTTTATTTCCTTACATTAATAAAAAAAAATTTAATCCAACCTACGTTTAAAAGTTTCCAGAAATTTAAAGGGTTATTTATACAACACTAACAACTTAGCAGGACTGTACCATCCACTATTGCTAATACAATAGCGGAAGGGAGTGGGAAACAAGCGGGGGGTACTTGATGCGCTATTGAAATATATTATTTTTATTTTTGTATGAAAATCTGATGAACTAAAATATGATAATTTTTTTAAAAGTCATAGAATAAAAGTTGTTGTTTATGATGTTAGTAACATAGTCCTGAGAGGTTGGTAGTGCTTTACAGATAACTCTGTATACCTTTTTTTAATTTTTATACACAGGCTGACTTTTGCCTATTTTCTCACCTAGTAAGCAACATTATGGCCAATGATGGCATACACTTGCCTAGAAGTAACCTATTCACTCTTGACTTAAAGACACTTAAGTTATAGCTATCAGAAAACACAGACTCCGCATCAAAAGTACGAAAACAAAGTAAAATATCAAACAAAGAGCCACGCTAATAACCCTGCCTCTTCCACATCAAAACACAACAAATAATCACCTTTACACATAACCGAAAGAAATACTCCACGCATCCGATAACCATTAGTCTGAGAAAACAATGGACGAAACAAAAGACGTTCGCTAAGAAGACAGGCGCAATCAAAGGGCAATCGAGCGTGGCTCGGAGTGCCGACAAATGGGGCAAAATGGGGCAATATGTGGCGGTTGGGGCTAGGGGTGTAATGATACCTATACCTCCGCTTACGCCTCTCGGACGAATTTCGATCGCAGTGGGCGATCTCGAATAGATTTAACCACAATGGAGAGAGAAGATTACAGAAAATACATACACAAACAAACACATCCGTACAAAGCGTTTTGAGAACACATTTATTATATGTACAGCTAAGGAGTGCAATTCCCTGCTGGAGTCTGTGTTATGACCCGGGATCTTTAAGTCAAGAGTGAATAGGTTACTTCCGGGCAAGCTTGCCCCATCTTATACTTCATCATCGCTTACTTTAGGTGAGATAGAGGTCAAACGCGAGCTGATCAACAATAATAAAAAACCGGGTAAGTGCGCACACTCTGGCCGGGTTCCCACTATTGCCGGGACCGGGAATCTGCCGGACCGGTGAATCTGCCGTAGGGGATAGTTAGTGGCTGTACAATTTATATGAAGCTATTCACATTACCCCGATTTTTAGCGAGCGTTTTGCCACTGCGAAGTACCGGTAGAAATTCCGGACCGGAGTAACGTAAACGAGTTTGTGCCGGATTACAAATACTAATAATTTATACACATTTTTGGACATCTTTTAAAATCAATATTTTTGATAAATTATGGTGATTTGGATTTTAACTTTTTTATCATTTGCTTTGTTGAAGTTTTATCATCAAAATAATCTAATTATGATGTAACTACGATGCTTAGTTATTGTGAAAAAAAAAACATTTAATAAGAGCCAAATGTTGAGAATTTTGATGAAATTGTGACTTCTGAAATAATAAAGTGAAACATAATTAGAACTAGCCATGAATGCATTTCAAAGATGATAATGTTGCGCTTAGTTTCCATTCGTAAGATTTGTAAATTCGTTATATTATGCCATTAACGAAGCTCACAAACATAAGTCGAAATGATGTTGGCACGAAAGAGCTATGTTTAACGCTTGATTTACCAAACATAATACACCCAAATTGACTTAAAAAAAATAACTGGCTACTATCCATACTATGGTTAAATATGTGCTATAATAATATTTCAAGTTGTTTCACTATTTTGTTCAAAAAAAGCATACAAAGATGCGCTAATAATTTGCCGCGGGTGAATTTTTAAAAGACTGCAGCCTTAAGAAACCACCACTACACAACAATTTCGTCGTTCATTGTGCGTAAAGGTCCAAATTCAACTGAGATGAGTACTTGACTGGTGTAATGTGAACACTCTGTTCCGGCTTCCGGTAGATTTCCCAGTCCCGGCATAGCGGGAACCCGTCCTAGTGGTCGTTCGTAATCCATAGTTTCGCCTCCGCCTCCGCTAAGATAGCACAACTTCCCTAGTTAGAACTCGCCGATACCTCAATTGTCTTATCAACCGGACGTTGATATTGCCAGTTTTGTTTGGGAGGCAAAACAAATATGTTATTCAGAGGCAGTGACACGTGAACCGTACCTTTGCGTGGGTACTAAGGGGATATTAGGTAGATGATAAGTTTGTTATTGTCTTCTTGGACTTCATTTGTTGATATTAGTGTTTGATGGACTCCGTTTTCGTATTTATAAACATTTTACAATACCCGAGTAATAAAAATTATAGCCAAATGCTTTACTGTGTCTACGTTTTTACACGCTTTTATTTAGTTTTACCTGTCCCGATGTTTGTCTGTAATCAAATCTTGTAAATTAAATTTGACCCACTTCCTGGTTACCGATTGAGGTGAAATTTTGCATGCATGTGTAAACCAGATGACAATGCAAAATTATTATGACAAAGATCTGGTCTAATGATGGAACCGGAAGGTGCCTATAGGAACTTGGTAGTTAAATGACATGACCCCATCGAGTTTGGGCTCGTATGATTCGTCTTGACGAGTATTAATTATATAGATGTACCGAGCTATAAAAGCTTGCTATCAAAAAATGATTTTCATTATAAGCTTGTTAGTGTGATACAACCCGACTGATTTTAGCTTCTCAACAAAACTGCAATGCGACGCGAAACGAGTTGCTGCTATGCCATGGCCATACAATGTGCGATGTAAATCAATTCGCAAGTTGCGATGGATCGTAAATGTTCGCACACTTTTACAATTTGACGTCACATAGTAGTTTTATATTTGGGACCTTGAACGTTAACAGAAAAGAAAAAACACAACTATCACACAACGTCTCTCATCATCTAGTCTCAAGCTAAACAGAGCTTGTGTTGTGAGTACTAGACAACTGAGAAACATACTTATATATTTCTAAATACATACATATAAAGATAAATTACACCCAGACACAGAACAAATGATCATGCTCATCACACAATCATTTTTGTCCTGGGTGGGAATCGAGCCCACGACCTCCGGCTTAGCAGTCATGGCCACTAACTACTAGACCAACAGGCCAGTTTAAATCATTTGTGTAAGCCTACGGATCCGGTGCAATTATGGCCAAAATGGTTTTGTCCCGTATTTCCTGAACAGTGAAAGGAAGAAGTAGATAATGGGGTACTCAAAGTCGTATTTCTCTCATCCATTGACGATTAAAGGATAGAAAGGAATTATTGTATCATTCGCGCTAAGCCGGTCGGAATACGGGTACTGGCGAACTAAATTAATGTTTTGTTTTGAGGAGGAGAAAGAACAACATTTTTGCCGTTATTTTCAATTTTATTTTGATGTTTCATAAAATATTTTAGTGATATCCACCAAATTTTAAATACAAGGCGTATTTAATAAGCAATTTAACATGATCAAACCAGCAAAGACCTATAATGAAAGAAAGAAAGTAAAAGAGTTTATAAGGGTCAAATATGGCGCATAAAATAAGACAAATAACAATATCAACTTAGGAGTATAATGTCTTTGTGCATTTGTTGATACTCGTAACACAACGTCTAATAATGGGTTGTGTGAAAGAGAACTCCAGGGCCCTGGACCGAAGGCAAAGAAGGAACAACTGGGTTTTAGTAAGTAAATTATTATTAATTAGTATTATTTATATAGCCTCTTTTTGGAATGTGAATGTGAGAACACTGTATAATCTACAAACACTTAGATAACTTTCTATTACAACTTACTATATTTTTATTTTATTATGATTAATTTTTGTGCTTTTGTGTACAGTGTTGACTGGTCTACACTGTTCTTACATAAATCAATCAATATTGTAATAAACACATTTTTTAAAAGAGTAACCATGGAGTTTCTTGCCGGTTCTTCTCCATAGGAAACGACCAATTTTGAACCGTGCACTAGCTTCTGACATTTTATAAGTGCTCTTGTAGGCCTATATGAAATAAAATATTTTGGCTTTGACTTTTGACTTTGAAAAGTCTGACACGACCCTCCAGCTCCGCCCAAGGTCGAAAGATATCATTAGATAAGCTATTTAACATGATCAGACCAGCAAAGACCTATAATGAAAGAAAGAAAGAAAAAGAGTTTATTTGCGTCAAATATGGCGCACACCTTAAATAAGACAAATAACAATATCAACTTAGAAGGTAGCACGAAAGTATAACGTCTAATAAAGGGTTGTATGAAAGAGAAACCCAAGAAAAGCAAAGAAGGAACAACTGGGTTTTAGTAAGTAAGTAAAAGTCTGACACAACCCTCCAACTCCGCCCAAGGTCGAAAGATGTCAGTAGATAATTTCTCACCTAAAGAAAATAGGTTGTTATTTAATTTTGCACTATGTCTCATAACGCTGCACACGAGAAGCCAAACTAATTTTCCCCCGCCTTCCGAATTGCGATATTATCGATGTTAGCGAACTAACAGTCGTCCCGAATTACCGTAAAATCATACATCATGCTATTTGTTGACGCGTTAACAGCAATGATATCGCAATTTGCAATGTGAGGTTACATGTCTGCCAAATTTTTACGTCGCAACACTTACAAACAAAGGATTATCCGCAAAGGAACCAAGATTACCGACATAGCATGAAGAATTGCCAAACTTAAGTGGCAGTGGGCAGGGCACATTGCTCGCAGAACGGATGGCCGTTGGGGCCGAAAGGTTCTGAAATGGCGACCACGTACCGGAAGACGTAGCGTTGGAAGGCCTCCTACAAGGTGGGCCGATGACCTGGTAAGGGTTGTGGGAATCCGATGGATGCGAGACGCAGATGACCGTTCATTGTGGCGGCACTTGGGGGAGGCCTAACAGTGGACGTCTTTCGGCTGAAATGATGATGATGATGATGAACACTTACAAATGTCAAATATTTAGAACCACTACGAATTGAATTTTGGCGGCTTATTGTTGTCATCTACTAGATACGTGCAAGCGCGAAAATATTGTAGAATAATGTACGCACATCACTGGGCCGAACGTATTAACCCTTCAGATACCCTCAATTAGAGACACAATAGTAAGACAATAGATGCGCGGCCACCGGGTGTTGCTTGGGGATTCATGAATTAATAAAATATACAGAGTATTTTGAGGCAGGCAATCGTCTTTTTGTAAAAAAATATAAACTACCAGTAAGGATAGCCCGATATTTACCGAGGTAGTATCCTCAAATCTGCTTGACCAATCAGCGTACATTATTTTTTGAGATGTGAAATCATCTGATGACTTCTCCCACTCTAGAGCAGAGTGAGAGAGAGTGTCAGACTTTTGCTGACTAGAACCACAACCACGGAATAAAGAAAAGTAGACTACATTTTTGTACCTTTAGTTGCCCTTTGCGTTTCTTGACCACGATGATTTATTCGGCCAATGTATCAATCCTTACCTACTAGCTATCAAATACAAATCGTACAATGGCTCCGTTACCTGGAGCAGTGTTACCATTTCCATGAGACTATCGAGCCTGCTTTCTGTGCCACGATTGTGTGGCTACAAGCACAATCGATTTGAATCAGGGAACTACGAGACAGCTCGACAGTGTAATGACAATTCTAGATCAAACTATTTGGTCTTATTATACAGGATTATTTGTAAAGCACTAGCAACCTTTTAGGACTATGGTACTAACATCATAAACAACAACTTTGTTCTATGACTTTAAAAAAAATATCATATTTTAGTTTATAAGATTTTCATACAAAAATAAAAATATTTAAATTAAACGTTCTAAATGACGCGAAGTCTATGCTGGCGTATCAATTTTCTGTGTGATGAGTACACGAAAACGGTGCGAATGCTTGCTAAGTAGGGCTGATGACAATTTTTCGGAAGCCTGCTTATTATTATTACGAGAACAGTGCACGGGAGCCGTAAGTAGACACAGCAAAATACAGAGTTGAAATGTGTTAGATAGAACAACACAATCTTGAAGGTTTGTTTTTGGTAATTGGTGTTATGTTTTGTTAAAAGTCATAGAACAAAAGTTGTTGTTTATGATGGAAGTATCATAGTCTTGAGAGGTTGCTTGTGTTTTACAAATATCCCTGTATTATCTAAGTTAAAGATGACTGAGTGTAGTTATAGATATAACGGAAGCGTATATGCCTGCAAAATCAATGGTTATTATATCCGAAGTATCGATAATCCTATTTTATTATTATAAGTTCTTTAGTAAAGGTTTTAGTATATCTAAATCTTGCCATTTCGATGGTTAAATTAAATTTCTTACCTGGCTCATTATATAGCATGACAAGTGACAGGACAGAATGGAAGAAAAAATCGTGTTGCGCCGACCCCAAATAAAATGGGACAAGGGCAGGAAGATGATGATGATGATTACTCAAATGTCCCTGTGAAATTGTACTAATATATCGTAGCAAATTATTTCAATAAAATGTGTCGAAACCAATTTAGGTTCCCACTTCAAAACCCTTTTAGTATCCATCCGTTGCTACATAAGCTGTTACCCAATAAATAAACCAGAAAAATAAAAGACCAATTTCATTTTAGTCGTATTAACGCTTAACATTGTTTACAAAACAATAAACAAATACTGACAAAAATAAAAAGAACAACTGAAGAAATACAAGATTTAAGTATTTTTCTTGTAAAACTTTGAAGACTTATCGTCGGACGACTATCGTCTTTAGCTGTTCCCATTATAACAGCTGTTTGTCGTGATCATCATGACAGATAGTCAAACAACAACACATGATTTACCGTCACGGTTTAGTTGAGACAATATTTTATCGTTTTACGACTGTCGTGTTAGCCGGTCCCACTATCATGATAATCTGTTGTCAGAGTAAAAAAGTCGTAAACGACATTAATCGTGTCGTCCTATATTTGAACACCTCCATTTAATATACACCCCTATTTTTTTAATGAGTACCATAAAAAACATAATTAAATCAATCATTTACAACAATTGCTAGTTGAAAATAGCGCAGTGTTTTTCCATTTCGATGACCACTCATTCATTCATATATCAATAGCCTGTACAATATTTGCATAAATTGAGTGGAATTTTGGGATATAAAGAAACTCTAATAACTGTGCTGTTTGTGAATACTATTTATTATGACTTTTCTAGTAAGCTTTTTAAGTATTTGTCATAACTAAAAATTACTGGTGTAAAAGCCACGACACTTAAAACTACACGATTATCTGTCGTAACGACGAAGACTTTGTCACCGCTGTACAAAATTAAACTGGCCACCATTTGTCACGAAATTGAGCTATAAACTCGGTCTGTTTAGACGACTGTCCAGGAACTCTGCAGCCATTTATTTATTTAATTCAATTACTCTCTGCACTTACAATTTACACTACAGAGTCAAGAATTATAACTGAGCTGGCAAATGTTGTTCTATCATACAAATTAATTATCAAAGAAAAAATGGGGGTTGAAGATAGGAGGATAAAAAATAGCCTACGACCTCACAGACTTACCAAAATACACCAAAAATTATAAAATTGGCCAAGCAGTTTCAGAAAAGTTCGATAAGACTGCGATACGATATTACAAACACTTTATATGCTTAAAAAATCTGTAGAACTCTTTAGCTGTGCGCGTATCACGTAAAATGTACCAAATCGACTTAAGTAACTTTTTAACCGACTTCGAAAAGGAGGAGGTTCTATGTTCGGTTGAATGTATGTTTTTTTTTTTTGTATGTATGTTCACCGATATTTCGGTCAATTGTGGACCGATTTTGAAAATTTTTTTTTGATTGAAAGGTTATGCTTCCAAGTTGGTCCCATAGAAATATTGTTGTGATCTAATCATGAACTTCGAAGATATGGAACAGAACTCCTCATTGAATCATAGCAGAATTGTCGTAACAAGTAAAATTGCTTTGTTTATACGTGTAGTCGATGACTGACTGAAAGAAAAGGGGGAGGGCAAGGGGGAGGGGGTAAATTCATGTAATATAACCGTATTTGGGATTATAAGAATCGTTATGAGATGCACTCTGGCTATAAGGTAATTTATGTTTAGCTGAAGGGTAGGTACTTTTTAGTGGTGCTACCAAAACTAAAAAGTGAAGTAACTTTTTGAAGTCGGTATATTTTTATTTGTAAAAAGTTTTACATATTAAAATTGTGTGTTACTTGATATAAATTATTACTTAAGCTTTGTTTCATCGCAATCGTTTGACTATATCGAAAGGTATACTAAATTCATTGACTGTTAGGCAGTACGAAGTTTGCGGGGGGTTAAAAATAGATTACAAAAAAAAAAACCAAGCAAAAACAATAAAAAGTTTGTGAAGAATAGTGATTTTCTAAAAGGTAATATCAGCTAGTTGAATGTTTCATAGTAAGCATGTATTCCTTATGTAAGCGCGACTGCTGATGCTGAGCGTCAGGGATTTAATACCCGGTCGGTAAAAAAGTGCTATTGAATTTTCCAGCAAAACCATTGGTCCCCTGCGCCCGATCTCTTCCCGATCGTGTCGGATACCGTCGCATTTGACTATGAGAGTAAAGGAACAGAGAGTGTACCTGTGTTTGTACACACGCTTGTCAACACAATGTGTGCAAAATATCTCCTGCAACAGAGATTAACCAAGATGCTTAATCTATGTTGATATTGACCACCATGATCAAAATTCGATCAAGAAAATTATTATTACTGAACAAAAGAGCATTATCTAAAATAAATCAGTTTCTAATAAAAAACAAAATGCAGATTTCAGAAAACATAGTTGAATTGTGTGAAAGATGAAAGCCAAGAAAAGATTAAAAACAGTGCTGACTGTAAAGAAAGGATTATAGAAAAAAGAAAATCGACACAAGAAACTTGAAAATCAACAGCCATTTAAACAGGTTTGTACCAGCCACCTTAAGCTTCCACAAACGTAAACGTTCAAAACACACAAAATTCACCAACACCAAACCTCAAAATCGATGTCCAGAAATCAAATCTCGGTATCGGCGAGAATTTCCCGAAATGTACCAAAATCCGTAAACGGTTAATGAAATTTCGATCGATGCTGGTAACCTGGGATTCTCGTCACCTACTGTAATCGGGTCATTCCGACCTGCCAATTACAGAGGTGAGCGGTGTGATAGTGTGAGCCTGTCGATGTGTTCCGGAGACGATTCTGGTCAATTCAATTTTGTTTCCAATATTGGTCAGTAAGAGAATTTCTGTTGAATTTTTGGGTAGATTTGTTTGTTTGTATACGTAACTAGCTTTGCCCGCGCGGCTTCGCTCCCGCTCTTCCCTACTCCACCCTACTATACCCAACTCTACCCTACTCTACCCTACACTACCCTACTCTACCCTACTCTACCCTACTCTACCCTACTCTACCCTACTCTACCCTACTCTACCCTACTCTACCCTACTCTACCCTACTCTACCCTACTCTACCCTACTCTACCCTACTCTACCCTACTCTACCCTACTCTACCCTACTCTACCCTACTCTACCCTACTCTACCCTACTCTACCCTACTCTACCCTACTCTACCCTACTCTACCCTACTCTACCCTACTCTACCCTACTCTACCCTACTCTACCCTACTCTACCCTACTCTACCCTACTCTACCCTACTCTACCCTACTCTACCCTACTCTACCCTACTCTACCCTACTCTACCCTACTCTACCCTACTCTACCCTACTCTACCCTACTCTACCCTACTCTACCCTACTCTACCCTACTCTACCCTACTCTACCCTACTCTACCCTACTCTACCCTACTCTACCCTACTCTACCCTACTCTACCCTACTCTACCCTACTCTACCCTACTCTACCCTACTCTACCCTACTCTACCCTACTCTACCCTACTCTACCCTACTCTACCCTACTCTACCCTACTCTACCCTACTCTACCCTACTCTACCCTACTCTACCCTACTCTACCCTACTCTACCCTACTCTACCCTACTCTACCCTACTCTACCCTACTCTACCCTACTCTACCCTACTCTACCCTACTCTACCCTACTCTACCCTACTCTACCCTACTCTACCCTACTCTACCCTACTCTACCCTACTCTACCCTACTCTACCCTACTCTACCCTACTCTACCCTACTCTACCCTAATCTACCCTACTCTACCCTACTCTACCCTACTCTACCCTACTCTACCCTACCCTACTCTACCCTACCCTACCCTACCCTACTCTACCCTACTCTACCCTACTCTACCCTACTCTACCCTACTCTACCCTACTCTACCCTACTCTACCCTACTCTACCCTACTCTACCCTACTCTACCCTACTCTACCCTACTCTACCCTACTCTACCCTACTCTACCCTACACTACCCTATTTTTTTTTCCATAAGAACAATCACAACAAAAAAATAATCAGCCAAATCGGTCAAGCCGTTTTCATGCCAAGTCGTGACAACGGAAAACGGGGGTCATTTTTATATATATAGATTATGTTGAATATGTATAGAAATTACATAAGAGTATGTAATCGAGAGGTAGAGAGAGTAGGTGAGCAGTGGTGGCCGAGTGGTAATGGCTTCGACTTACGGGTTCAAACCCTGCCAGCACATTACTTTGTGTAATTTATTTCATTATCAGTGCTCTCAAATCGGTGAAGGAAAACAACGTAAGGAAACCAACAACTCGCACTGGGCCTACGTAGTGGATTGCGGCTCATTCCCTCTCCTTGAGAAGAGGCCTGAATCCCAGCAGTGGGAACATTTAAAAAGCTGATAATGAGGATGATGTGACGGAACAAGGCAAGGTAGGAAGTTGTAACTCTCTTTTTTATTGAGTTTTATCAAATTGTCTAGCCTGTTGGTCTAGTGGTTAGTGGCTCTGACTGCTATGCTGGAGGGTTTCAATTCCCATCTAAGACAGATGTTTGTGTGATGAGTACGATCATTTCTTCTGTGTCCTTACAAATTCTATAAAGAAAATGATTTGATCCCTGATACTATTTTCAAGATGCGAGATGCATAGGACCAGTCATCATGGTGACACTTGAGGGAGGCCTAAGTCCAACAGTGGACGTCTTTCGGCTGAAATCATGATGATTATGATTATTATTATTTCCAAGTAATTTTATTTAAATTACCGTTTCGTTTATTTGTGCTTTAATTTAAGTGACAGAACTACTATTTTAGGGATAAATAATTATTTATTAAATCATTGAAAATTATACATTTTTATTAGATGATTGATAAATATCATACCTTGATCTTGTATGGCTTAGAGATATTTGTTCCGAATCTAGGTATCTTATGTGTGTGTGTTTTGAATGTTTGTGAAAGAACCCACTTTACCCATCCTAGTATGGAGCAACGTTTTAAAAAAAGACAACAAAAACTAACTGAAAATCGCAAAAATGTACCTAAAAACCTCTAACAACCGTGAAAAAAAAAACAAAAACGCAGCGGCATCATTCAATTAAGCCAAATACCGACCTTAAAACCAGGGATGTGTAACATCTGGTTCAAAGCTCTTTTACAATGTGTAGTGCATAAAATACCCCCGATTCTAGCAACAATATACCCTAATTGAGTAACAAAACCGTCCAGTTACATTTCCCCAGCTATTTCACGAACATTTTGTTGCAGGTAAATAATTTTAACGCTATGTTATTTTGACAGCTTTCTAGTCTATGAGCTAGCAATGGTTATAAAGTTAAGTCGACCGTCCACTGCAAGCTATACTATTATTATAAAACTGAAGAGTTGGCTATTATTTATACGTGAGCAGCTTAGCCGTGAGTAGCCGAGGAATGGTGTCCTTATTAAAAGCTTTGGAGGTATGTGGAACAGAGAGTAAAGTCCCACAAACCTCCGTTGAAAAGGGAGGATCCTCCAACCAGACCGGGTGTTATGATCTGGTGGGCGACTGCCCGATAGTTGATGTCGGGCTGTCGTATATGTTCAAATCGCGCGGAGAACTCTGATTGCGCGATGCAGGATTTCGTGTTTTCTTCGTAGTTCTTATTTGGCGTCATAGATGTCGCTACATCACTCCCCTCCGGAGATCGGAGATCGATGGTGCTTGATGCTTCTTTATGTGTCCCAGGCCAGCGGTAGGTTGGTTCCAGTGAGTCGGAACCGATGCCGCATAGTTCTCGGTGAGTCGGAACTGTCTGCGGTGATGCCCCAGTGAGTCGGAGTGTTGCTATCCCAGTGAGTCGGGATAATGCCCCAGTGAGTCGGGGTGATGATGTCCCAGTGAGTCGGGATGATGCCCCAGTGAGTCGGAGTGGTGCTGTCCCAGTGAGTCGGGATGATGCCCCAGTGAGTCGGGGTGGTGCTGTCCCAGTGAGTCGGGATGATGCCCCAGTGAGTCGGGGTGGTGCTGTCCCAGTGAGTCGGGACGATGCTGCAGTCTCCAGTGAGTCGGAGTAGTGCTGCTGGCTCCAGTGAGTCGGAGCGGTGCTTGTGCGACGTAGGGCTTGATTGCTGGCGTCGACCAGGAGAGGTTCTTCATGGCTCTTCATATGACTGGCCGAAGGTGCGGTGTGCCAAGGTCGCTGATGCGGCTGAGGTTGTGACCAGGTATGACCAGGTAGACATACTGGTGGTCAGGATACCCTTAGCCGAGGGTGCTGGCTGTATGGCTCGTTGCTCGAAAGCTTGAGGAAGTGATGATGACGTCACGAAGTAGTAGCTGCACGAAGGCTGCGCTGACGTTCTTTGTCGAGGGTCACCAGTTTGGAGGTATGCGGAACAGAGAGTAAAGTCCCGCAAACCTCCTTTGACAAGGGAGGATCCTTCGACCAGACAGGATGTTATAGTCTGGTGGGCGACTGCCCGATAGTTGATGTCGGGCTGTCGTATATGTTCAAATCGCGCGGAGAACTCTGATTGCGCGATGCAGGATTTCGTGTTTTCTTCGTAGTTCTTATTTGGCGTCATAGATGTCGCTACAAAGCTATCCGTGTGTGTGTAGGTCGCAATTGGACGACCCCGGCTACATTTACAAAGCGAAGCTAGACACGTGTGTGGCTTAGTCGTGGATAGCCATGGAGTGGTACCCTTATTAAAATCTATCCACGTGTAACGTGGGCGAAGGTTGCAATTGGATGCCCCCGGCTACAATTACAAAGCAAAGCGTGCGTAACTTAGCCGTAAGAAGCTGTGGAGTGGTGCCCTTATTAATTCATTAAACCTAAAGCGAATGTCGACGTTTGCACTGTCATTTTATTTCTATTGTGTCTCTAATTGACACGATTGAAAGGTTAAAAGCTATCTATGTGTAACGTGGCCGAAGGTTGCAACAGGACGACCCCGGCTACATTTACAAAGCGAAGCTAGACACGTGCGTAGCTTAGCCATGTATAGTTGTGGAGTGGTGCCATTATTAAAATCTATCCGCGCGTAACATGGGCGAAGGTTGCAATTGGATGACCCCAGCTACGTTTACAAAGCGAAGCTTGACGCGTGCGTAGCTTAGCCGTGAGTAGCTGTGGAGTGGTGCCCTTATTAAAAGCTAACCGCAACAGAAATCTGTTGTGTTATCCAACTTGGAATAGGAAACGAGAGACAACTTGTTGTATAGATAACGAACTGGACTCCTCGTTTGTTACTGCGTTTGTGGTTAGGGTTTTCAGGTGAGACGGTTGAATAAACAAATTATATATCCTGTTGCCCTAAGGGAGCGCATTCCTCAAAGAAATAGCTTGAACAAAATAAGAATAGTTAAGACAGTCAGTACGATGAGTGGGACATTCAAATAGATGGTTATATATTTGAAGATGGAATCAGACTGACGTTTTTACTCGACTACCTCACGAGGTTAAAATTCTAGAGTTGATATTTGTTAGCATTTATTGGGCAAGCGGTCTTCAGTTAATTGAAAAAAACTTTTTATTACTATTTTTAGGGATCAGTAGGCAAAATCGGAACCCTTATAGGATCACTTTGTTGTTCGTCTGTTGTAGTCACATTACAATATAATTACTTTTCACGATTACTATTAACTTACTAGTTTCTGCCAGCGGCTTCACCCACATACTATTGTCATTTTTTTATAATAATTATTAGTACACACATAATATGCAGTTGGTAAACTAACTGCGATCTATATCGATCTCATTAGGTAAGTTTATACGAACCCCTCGACCGGTTTTTTTCTTGACTTCTTGACATTGAAACAAGCCTTACAATAGTTTATTAATTTGTATAAAATGCTTCGATGGATTCATTTATAGTAAGTAAAACTCATACACCCTCAACACGTCATTTAACGACTTTTTTGAAAAAAAAACTATTTTGCTAACAAAAGAAAATCTTGCAAAGATAAAACAGATCGATTTGACTTTCCTAGAAAAACAATTCCATTAGAACATCTAAGTTTAGTTAACATAGGTAAAACTGGCAACCCTGTGTCCACTGCAACAGTTACCGGACTTTGTTTATGAACACAGCGACGAGTTTGATAAAGTTTGAATTAGATACCGGGCGGCGACGCATGGCTTTATAAGTATGGATAGTTTTAATGATGGGCCTTATGTTAATTTGTTGTAAACATTATTGTTGTGGTTAACATACTCGTAGTATTTCAGTGGGAATTATATTAGACTGACGCACCCACGTTTTTGTTTTTTTTTTTTCTCGACGGGTAAAATCATCATTGACGAAACCCGCTCTTGGGTGGAGCGGGAGACAGTGTCAGAGTCTTACTGACTAAAAACCCCGCGCCGTTCCTTCTAGCCTTCATACCGGGGCTCTAGTTTCCTTTCGGATAACCCCGACCCCGGTAGGCTTCGACCCAGATGGGCCCCTCCTGTTGCTGACAACTCCTTGAGGCGCGCGGGAACAGTGCGCGCCGTCGACGCCTTGGCTGACGCACCCACGTGGGTGACTCCTGATTTGTACGTAGATTCGCGTCGCTTAGCGTAGGTCTACTTACTGACCCGCACACTGGCCACAAAAAACGCCGCTTCAAGCTTCTTTTTGAGGCGGACTTTTTTTGTGGCTAGTGTGCGGCGGTGCTGACATAAAAAAAAATGTCTGAAGCTGCTTCAAGCTTCTCCGGACAAAAGGCGTCTTTGAGTGGTATTCCCGCCGGAGTCTGTGTTTCCTGATAGCTACAACTTGGGGGACTGTAAGTCATGAGTGAATAGGTTACTTCTAAGCAAGCGTGCTCCATCGTCGACCTCATCATCGCTTACCATCAGGTGAGATGGTGGCCAAACGCGAACCTATCAGTAAAAAAATCCTGAGACCTTAAAATAATAATATGCTACAACTAACACATCGCCGTCTAGCCCCAAGCTAAGCAGAGCTTGTGTTATGAGTACTAAACAACTAATAAATATACTTATATATTTCTAAATACATACATATATAAATAAATACACCAAGACACAGAACAAATGATCATGCTTACCACACAAACATTTGTCCTGGGTCAGAATAGAACCCACCACGACCACGACCTCTGGCATAGCAGTCAGGGGCACTGACCACTAGACCAACAGGCCAGTCTTTACATCATCAACTACACAGCTGGTGAATTTCTATAGCAATTGTGTCTAGTTTGAAAACCACAATAGAATTCTATTTCAACCTCTAAGGACCTAAACATAAACTAACAAATTAAGTTTAAAAATTACTTTTCCGTACACAAAAAGTTGGCTGGGCACGCTAAACTTAAATTACACACAGTTTTCTGTAAACTTCCGTGTTTTCTCATAGCGGTATTGTTTATAATGCTGTTACAATCTTAACTAAACTAATACAATAAAGAGGCAAAATTGTTTGCACGTTTGTTTATCTACAATTATACACCTGAAATGTCGTGTGTTGGTGCGATGGTGCGTATGTTAGAAAGAGATATGATTGAAAAAAACATTTCGTACTTCCTATAGGATATTTGTGTGATTTTACTCATTTAACAGGACAACGTCCATCGCTTCGGGTCAGTTAGAAAGTTTAAAAGTGGAAAGAGACGTAGCTATACACCACTAATATTTAATTAGTACAAATATTTAAAGATCTTATTAGAAAAGATCTTGTTATTATTTAAGTAAAGTTATAATAAATAATATTCATAAATAGCAAAGTTATTTGCGTGTCTTTTGTCGATCGTCACTCAATTTATGGAAATATAGAACGGGCTATTGACGATGAATGAAATAAATGCCAATCAAAATTGAAAAACAACTGCGCGTAGTATTTTATTTGTTATGGTTATATAGTCAGCCTTTTTAATAATAATAATAATAATTTATTTATTGCAAGTAACACTGACTCATATACACACATAAAAAATATTAATCAGTCACAATTAAAATTAGTTTTAAAATTAAAATCAATTAAGCTACAGCATATCAAGTACATTCAATTAAATTGAAATTATAATTCAATTTTCTGTCTTCGTTTTTTAAATTATTTCTATATTGCTAGATAATAAAATAACATTGTAATTATTAAAATTCAATCAATAAAATAATAATAACAAAATTAAATCAAAATCAAATCACAAAATCCAAATTAAATAATAAAAACAAAATTAAAACAATAAAGTCAACATTAAATAATAAAATCAAAATTAACCAATATAATCCAAATTAAATAATAAAATCAGAATTAAATAATAAAATCAAAATAAAATCAAAATCAAATAATAAAATCAAAACCACATTCAAACTATAATAAATTACTTATTGCGTCACAAGCCTGTCACGTGTCGCAAACAACAGTGCATTCTAATGTTCCCACTGCTGGGACTCAGACCTCATCTCTCTGGGAGAGGGAATTGGCCGTAATCCACCACGCGGGTCCAGTGCAGGTTGGTGAATGTCACATGTCTTCGAATTCTTGGTTCTAAGACATGCCGGTTTCCTCACTATGTTTTCCTTCACCGTTTTGAGAGCAGTGGTGAGGAAATAAATTAATCGACATACAACTCGTACCATTCGGCCATGGATCACTCGGTTATGGATGATTGATTCAATTATGAATTCACCAATTATGATACATTTTTGTGGACAGTTTGGGATTTTTTTTTATGATCAGTAACGGGTACAGATAGGGCACCATTTTATTATTCTAATTAAAAAATAGTGGAGCATATAATAGACCGTGTAGCACTAAAGCAGTCTTTCCCAAAGTGGGCGATAACGCCCCCTTGTGGGCGCTGCAGGTCTCAAGGGGGCGGGAAGAGACCCAGAAAGACCCGTTAATATACATAATATACATATCTAGGTCACAATAATTAATTAATTTAATTTGAAGTTATAGTGGTTTTTAAATAGGTGAAAAAATGGGGGCACTAAAAAATATTTATTCTCAAAGTGGGCAGTAGACAAAATAAGTTTGGGAACCACTGCACTATAGCTACGGATAAATGATTTTCCACCTAAAAAAAGTGTTGCCGATATTGTATATTTTTCGGGATAACACGTGGCATATGTGGAAATAAGGCCATGCGAGCGAGGTCGAAGGAAAAAGCTAGTATGGAATATGTTTGCCAGTACGTATTAAGTTCGGTTAGTTGGTCAAGTGGAAAGATGTTAATCATGGAAATTGTTTCCGCCGGCGTATTAATGTTAGCAAGCATTATAATTATTAGCTTGTTAGTGTTGTTTTGGGTATGTAAATATGATTATTTTTCGTGTATTTTTTGGTATTTTTGGTAGGGTAACAGAGTTTAGAGCTTTCGGTGGGTCTTTGGTTGTTTGGGTTGTGTGTGTAGAGATGGGCGGTGGGTAAAAACCCATTGGGTATTTACCGGGTAAATACCCAATTTTGGTATAAACAGGGTTTTTACCCGGTAAATACCCAAAACCATGGGTATAAATAAACCTTTAACACTTTTTAGGATGATTTATTAAGTAAAGTACCTATTTTTCTGTTTCTGTCTTGTTTTATTTTATACGTTCAGTGTGTACATGAATTGTAAAATAAATAAATAAATAAAGTTTAGTTGAATTTTAGATCGATTTTGGGTATTTACCGGGTAGAAACCCATCTCTATGTGAGTGTGGTGTAGGTACTCACTGGGTAAGTGTCGAGTAAATGAAAGTCCTTGCTGAATTTCCAGATATATTCCTCACACACAACACCACAACACTATAGGTAGAATAGAAGGCGCACATAAGCCAAATACAAGCTCGTATATAGCAGTAAAATAGTCTTTTCAATCACAACAACGAGTTAGCGCGGGTAGATATTGTTCAGATTTTATATTATCGGCGCGAGCGCACGTAGGTCTAGCGGGCAGCATAGACCGTGACTGGTGAGAAACGAGATGTAACTTTCTACTTGACGGTAGAAGAAAATACGTCGCTGGCGCGTCATCGACAGTGCGCGTGTCCAATGCGTCACGTCAATGTGAATGTTGTGTTTAGTGTTAGTGAATATGTGTGTTGTGAACTTGGAAATATATGAATACCTATCCCTACTAATATTATAAATGCGAAAGTAACTCTGTCTGTCTGTCTGTTACGCTTTCACACAAAAACTACTGAACGGATTTAGATCAAATTTGGTAGGTAGGTAGAAGAGACAGTGGAATAACACATAGGCTACCTATATTTCCACTGCTAGCACGGGTCTCTGCCCGCGCGATATAAACTGTAGTCCACGCGGGCGAAGCCGCGGGCGGAAAGCTAGTGTATAAATATACATAATAGATGATAGATAAAATAGACATAATAGATGTAGGTGAGTATATATTTATTGTGTACGTATATAGTGTATACAGTGTAAATATATGTGAGTCCACAGGTCTAAAGATTTGATATTTCCAATGCGACTTCTCGCGCGTGTTGTTGAGCGCGTTCTCAATAAGCTAGTAGGTACATAAAATGTCATGAAAATTTGAATATCTTGATGCTTTCTAAAACAGACGGTAACGTTTATTTATTTTTTAATGTGTGAAATCATCCAAAGACTTCTCCATCTCTTGGTGGGCGTGTCAAACATTCACTGACTAAAAACGCACTTGTCTCCTTGAATTCTAAAGCTGTTTTTTTTTGGTGGGTAAAGATCATCCAAATGACATCTCCCGCCGTGACTAATGACCTGGTGAGGGTTGCGAGAATCCAATGGATGCAAAACGCACAGGACCGGTCATTGTGGCGACTATTGGAGGAGGCCTATGTCCAACAGTGCGCATCTTTCGGCTGAAATGATGAAGATAATTAACCCTTCAGATACCGTCAATTAGAAACACAATAGTAAGACAATAAATGCGCGGCCACCGGTGGTCGCTTGGGGATTCATGAATTAAATAAGTCGAGAACATCAAACGCAATGAACTCTAAATTTACTAACAGGCTCAGCTAAACAAATAAAAAAAAAAATCACCCTCCAAAAGTTACCAGAACGAGGAAATCATTACAATCATGAAGAAAATCATAAGTCGTATTAATCGGTCCCTCCCCACCAATTTCACACACTCTTTATCACTTCAAAGAGGCCTGAACTCCCGAATTATCCAAACTTGACTTTACGACGACGCGCGCTGTAATCTTTGCTACTACTTAAACTGGTAACTTAATTAAAAGTTTTAAAGAACGTCAACTTTGCCGAAAGATACGAGTATTATAAGGGGTAAAGTGAGAATGCCTAAACGTTTTCTGACAAAAGGTATTTAGGTAAAGATCTTGTTAGGGTAAGTTAAAGATTTCGGTTTTAATAGGGTTATCTTTTTGATATTTTTTTGTAATGTTTTTTTTTTTGTGGTACCTAATGGGTTATGGGTATGGGTGGTTTTAGGTTTGGGTGGGTATGGGTTGTTTTTTTTTTGTTTTGCTTATTGGTGGATATAGTTTAAAAGAGAATATTATGTCCAGTATTTTTTTTAATTTAATATAGTTTACTTAGTCTTGTAATTAAAAATTAAAATTCATTTATTTCAGGTACCATTATTAAGACCCATATAAAAAATAACATTCAAATTGACATAAAATTAAAAATAAATAAACACAAAATTCCATAAATTAAAATCATTACAAAAACAATGTTTCCACTGCTGGGACTAAGGACTCCTATCTAGGAGAGGAAACGAGCCATAATCTACTACTGCAGGTTGAAGGACACAAGTCTTCGAATTTTTAGGGCATGCCATGTTTCTTCGCGATGTTTTCCTCAATCATTTTGAGAGCAGTGGTGATGAAATATATTACACAAAGTAATGTGTCTGCTTCGTAGGTCGGGGCTGGCTGTTACCACCGGGCCACAACTGCTGTCATGTTTTTTTTTCATTTACAGATAAATAATACAAGTCTAGTTACATTAATCACACTTTTACACTAATATTATAAAAGTTTGTAAGTGTGTGCATATTTATTTTTACTTCATGCTCAAACGGCCGAATAAAATTTGGCATATAGTAAGACTTTGTGCCAAAATAGCACATAAGATCATTTTATTTCAGACGTATATCTGTAAGTCTATTGTAGTCTATTAATTAAAAAAAAAATGACTTTCGAACGGGCAAAACCGCAAGCAGAAGGAAAAATAATCAAAATAAAATAACTCCACATCACATTCCTCTCTCACTCACAAAAATGTCTTAACTCCAAAGTTTACGTGAAACCTCTTGAATCCGTCATAACAGTGCCCTGGAGTCGTTCCGATTCGTCCCATCCCGATGCGTCTCGCAGCCGAACCGTTTACGGATCATTAAGCTCTTTCGGACCGCCTCTAGGACCAATAGAGCCACTTTGTACATAAGGACCAACCTATATGAATTATATATTTTTACCTTGGATGTGTAGTGACCTGAGACGAGACCCTTCCTGGAACTAATTTATGAGGTACGGAAGATGTAACGCGGATGTCGGAGTTCTCTGTTATCTTATTGGTGGATAAAATTTATGTTAAGGAATTTGTTAAGATAAAACTGTTATTTGAGGTAACTACATTTTATAATCGTAAGTATAATTTTATGATTGGACGCCTTTCGGCTGAAATGATGATGATGAGCGTTCTGAAAAGTAATCAAATATTTTATCCACCATTCCAGAAAGTAACATCATTTGCGCCGAAAGATGTCCACTGTTGGACATAAGCCTCCATCTGTCGCCATAATGACCGGTTCTGTGTATCTCGCATTCATCGGATTCCCGCAAACCTTACCAGCCCGCCTAACTAAGTTACAACGAATAGTCGTTTTTTGTTCTAACCACGTGGTTAGAACAAAAAACGACTGAGCGTTGAGAGGACATCATTCCCGTACATTTGAACCTTTCTACTAGCATTAACTATTGCAGATTAGCAACGGGGTACAGTACCACTAGCCAAGTTCGACGCAAGTGAAACGGTTGTAACTTGGCTAGGGGAGCAGGTCATCTGTCCACCTTGTTGTGCCCGCCCTTCCTACGCTCCATGTTCTGCTACCTTTTTTCAAGTAGCTCAGTTATAAGAGCTTGCAGTGAACATACATAAAGCTAGTTATAGCAACGTTGACTGCATCCAGTTCTCCGCAAAAATAATTTAAATCAATCGTAATAAGACATCAACCTCACAAAAGAGATGTTTCAGAAATGTATGGAGCTTGGGCCAGCACTGTGTACCATTAATGTAAATATCACTTATACAATAGTTAACGGTTTTGATGTTAATTTCCTATATTTTAGCTTCGTTTGTCCACATTCAACTTAACTCGGACAAGGAGAGCAACACAACTATGAATAAATATGGTGGCCAGAAATAAGCAGATCATCAAATGTCAATGTCATTTTGACAATGACATTTGATACATGTGCCACCGAACTTACCAGTGGCGTAGCGTGGGTTTTAGCCGCTTGAGGCCAACCGGAAATACCCCTTGTTTTTTTATTGTTAAGTGACTAAACATTTTATTTAACGGACGAAAGTACTACTCCGTCTCATTTTCGTTAATCAAATTATCCCAAGCCTTTTGAAGCAATATAAACCGAACCGAACGATTTACATAATACTTAAATTCTCGCATAAAAAATATTCGGTAATAATTTATGTAGCTACAAGTTACAGTGTTTGAACAAGTCAAAGATTGCAACGTTTGCTTGTTAGCAAAAACGCTTGCCGAGGAAGTTACACGGTTGATTAAATTTTAATCAGAGTTTATTGGAGTTACGTCAAGCGACCGAGGTTAGGGGTTCATGCATTAAGCATGTTGGTGCAACCGGGCTTTAGTTTTTGTAGAGAATAGTAGAATTATTTATGATGTGCATATTGGTTTTGATTTATTTTCTATAGCGCACAGTTCTTGTAAATACATCGTCTCTTTAGCCGTTTAAATGTTAGGGGGATAATAATATAATATAATATTCCACCCCTATCACACACCGCCGTCTAGCCCCAAGCTAAGCAGAACTTGTGTTATGGGTACTAGACAACTGATAAACATACTTATATATTTCTAAATACATACATATTATAGAGTAGCTTCTGCCAGCGACTTTGTACGCGGATCCTGTTGCTTATGCCAGCGACAACGGGGTCGTCAAAATCAAAGATCTGAAACGTCTGATGTAGAATTCTAAGATCCCGGAGACTGGAAAACAACGTGATGCGCGAGACGATTCGAGACGTTCCAGATCTCTCCCTTCCACTTACTTTTTTTAATTAGGGATGAGTGAGAGTGTTATAAACGTAAGAGTAGACAAAAATAAACAGAAAGCTCCGAACTGCTAAGCTCTTGGGAGTTCACGTGTTATTGTGAGTCAACCATAAAAGATAGACATATGCTGTCGTGGGATATTTTTATATAATTTTAAGGAGGACATTTTCGTCTTACATGATGTCTGTGTAGCTTTAACCATTAACGCTGCAAACGCGACGGAAGCTTAAAAAATTGAGTAATTTCTCCCGTTTCCCCAACATTTCCCTTCACTGCTCTGCTCCTATTGATCGTAGCGTGATGAAAAGTATACTATAACCTGCCCAGGAGTATGAAGAATGATTGTACAAAGTTTCGTTAAAATCCATCGAGTAGTTTTTGTTTCTATAAAGAACATACAGACAGACAGACAGACAGACAGACAGACAAAAATTTTACTGTTTGCATTTTTGGCATCAGTATCGATCACTAATCACCCCCTGATAGTTATTTTGGAAATATATTTCATGTACAGAATTGACCTCTCTACAGATTTATTATAAGTATAGATAAATTACACC
The DNA here is from genome assembly GCA_949319445.1 of Mythimna lalbum. Taxonomy (NCBI): domain Eukaryota; kingdom Metazoa; phylum Arthropoda; class Insecta; order Lepidoptera; family Noctuidae; genus Mythimna; species Mythimna lalbum. Next base: position 16,073,068 of record OX439358.1, on the reverse strand, counting down.
CAGACACAGAACAAATGATCATGGTCATCACATAAACATTTGCCCTGGGTGGGAATCGAACCCACGACCTCCGGCATAGCAGTCAGGGCCACTAACCACTAGACCAACAAGCCAGTCAACACAGGGGATGATCATTAATTTACCGTAGTTATGTGTATTGTACAAAAAACCAGCGAGTCGGACTGGCGCACTGAAGATTCCGTACACACTTACCTATGAATTCAGCTTTGATTATATACTTGTCGAATTTTGTTACGAAGATTTTTCCAAATCGCAAAAAGTGTTTTTTTTTTATGCAACTACAATTTTTTTCGCTTGTGCTATGAGACCTTGCTTCATGCTAAATTTCACTATGAATTTTGATTCCCTTGTGAGTGTAAAAATTATGTTTTTTGAAACAAAAACAGCTGTATCTTTTCTTTTTGTTAACTCAGAAGTTTGTTTTTTTCACAGCTTCAAAAGACCGCAAACTTGAGTACATGGTTTTAATTTCAACTCGATACACGTTTCCGAAGTCAAGAATCTTGACAAACAGATGGACAACAAATTGATCTAATAAAGTCTTGTTTCCTTTTTTTTCCTTTTGAGGTACAGAACCCTAAAAAAATTGCATTCCAACTGCAAATATGATTTTGTCTTAAACGCTTCGCAACCAAGGTAAAAATAACTCGTCCTGTAGTCGTCCTTTCTACTTATCTTCCTTAAATATCTTTTAATCAACTAATTAACTTAATTCAAAGAAACTTTTCTAGTTAATTCCTCAATGACCTTTGTATATACCAACAAGAAAGGTCCTTCAGTTCGTCACAGTTTTAAAGGCTCGATCATTGTCTTCTTAATTCCTTTTCTTTAAGCTTTCAGTTTCAATGACCGAGAGATTTCTGTCTCGTTAAGGCTGAAACTGTTTTAGAGTGGTAAATAATAAAGGACTGAGCTATTATTTTACTATTAAAATTAAGATAGGCAAAACATTAGATAATGAATTTTATGATAAGAACTGTTCTTCAAATACAGTGAAACCTCGTTAAGTGAGACATCAAGGGACCTGCAATGTCGTTTCACTTATATAGAGGTATTCCACTTACCCAGTGTCTCAGATATACAGGTATAAATAAATATCTGTCTCATTTTCAGAGGGTTTCATTAATAGAGGTGAGAATACAGGTTATTTCAGTTGAGAATGAGTAAACAAACAATGTTATCTCAGTTACAGCGGTTTATGCATATAAAATTTACTCGCTGTCTCAGCTATAGAGGTAACTATGATGATAAATCGAAAGAACAAATCCCATATATAGAGGCTTACCTCGTCCCACTAACAGAGGTAATTCAGTGCCAAAGTGTTGGGACCTCAGCATAAGTTCCAGTTATGGAGGTTTCTCACTTATCCAGGTCCCACTTAACCAAGTTTCACTGTAATAGCAAAATTGTCTTAAATTGTTATAGCACGTAATAGAGTAGGACCTGGTATCTAATTTATTAATTAAAAAAAAGTTGCTAAACAGTTTCAACTTTGAGGAAATAGAAAACCTAGTCGAAACCGCATCTTGAATCTTTGATACTCACTCGCAAACACTACACATTCACTCATCCCTCACACTCACACTCACACATTGGGATGAGTGGCACACTTTGTCATATCTCTTCTGAAATCAATAATAATTTGTTATATAGTTCTATAGTTTTTGTTTTTATTGCTATTATTATGTTTTTTTTGCAAGCCATAACTGTGTATATTAATGTTTTTATTTTATCTATTATTCTTTTTTTTTACTAAATAGGCTAGATATCCTAGTCCAAGAGTCAGACCATCACTGATATCTGTGTCTATAGTGATCTGTGAAATAATAATAGATGATCAAACGAGCTTCCTGAAGAGAAGTTCGATCATTATTATATGAGTCGCTTCATTCGAAGATATAGTTTATTTACCAAGTAGTCCCTCTATTCTGCGGGCAACCTTCGCACGATTTTAGAGTTTTTTTTTTTTACATTACGTTTCCTCTGTCATATACTTCATTCCTTTTTCGTGCGGGGCAACGAACGATTAATAAAAATGCCGAAACGTAATGCCCAAGAGAAATTTAAGAAATTTACAAGAAAAAGATTAAGAAATTAGAAAAAATAAATAAAAAGAAAGAACGGCGCCGTATACGACGACCGTTAGATTCATCGGACGATGAAAACATTGCAGGTTAGTTGAAACTATACTAGTAAGTGTTACAAAATATTAATTATTATGTATTTATACATCTCAGGACTCAGAGGTCCTGGACCTTGGGAAGACGTACGAGGGACCGAAACCTACTAGCAAGGCCCTTTAGATAATTTTAATGGAAAGTGATACCAACCAACGATAAACTCTGTACGCGCTATGCAAGAACAACAAGACAAGTTGGTTGTGAAAACCTATTATTCTTATCCTTACTAATATTGTAAAAGCAAAAGTGAGTTTGTTTGTTACGCCTTCACGCCTAAATGGCAAAACCGATTTTGATGAAACTTGGTACATGGATAGACCTCGTCCTGGAATAGGACATAGGATACTTTTTATCCCGAAAGTATGTTCCCTTAGGATAATTTTCTGCTATCACGCGGGCGAAGCCGCCTTGGAGCAGCTAGTTGATTATAAACAACGGTTCATTAAATATTGATACTTTATTTAAAACATACTATTTACGGGTTCATACTATTATATTTTCATAAGTTACGAAACAAATACATTGAAAAGTATTGTCATATAAAACCCAAAACTTGACTACATCTTAGAGCACGATCTCTTGCAATCACTGCAGCAACGAAGCGTTAATCCCAAGCATGAATATTCTATCCCATCACGCCAAGCTAAAATATATTTAGCAGCAATAAAGAGCTTGATCAAGGGTTTCCATGCTGAACATAAAGGCATTACCGACGAGATGAACTTTCATAAAATTCCGTGGAACAAAACTCAATCTACCACCCCCTCCCATTCATCCCCTACACTTTCCCCCCACCTCTATCGTTCACGAAGGCTATAGATTCTGATTAAAAATTAATTAATGAACTTACGCTGCGTAAAAGGCAACATTTGATGTCTTTTGATGGCCACCGGGAAGTTTTGAACGTTAGTAAAGAAATTAAATCGTGTAGAATTAATTAGCAGGGTTAATATTTAATTTTGGGGTTAATATCTCTAGGTAATTACTTAATCTTGAACTCAGAGTATCTTAAATTTGAATAAATTGGTCTTGGTATTCAGAAATGGGCATTCGGCAGAACAAGGCCTTTAATTAATTTGTTTCCATTAGATTTAAAAATCAGCTGTTTCATACTTTCATATTATAAACACAGCTCGAAAAAATCACATTTGGTAAACCAGGCATATATGCCTCGAGCAATAATGTACCCCTATTGCAAAACTAAGACACGCTTGCCTTAACAGCATTGCGTAAGGCACCCTACCGTAGGCGTGGGCTTGCGGACAGCGAGTAATGGGTAGATCGCCGTCCGACCGTCCGGTAACCGCCCAGACCGCGCTCAAAAGGTTGACGCGCGTATTGTTCCACGCGTGCCTCAAGGAGTTCTCAGCAAACCGTAAGCCTACTGGGGCCAAAGGTCGGCTTCTGAAAGGAACGAAAGGCAACGAAGGAACAGGCGTGGGTTTTTAGTCAGTAAAAGTCTGACACTATCTCCCGCTCCGCCTAAAAGCGGGGGAGATCATTGCATGATTTTCCCAGATAAAACAAAAAACCATCACGACAACATTATGCCAAAATAATGTTTTTAAAAATAAAACGTGGTCACTTACAATGGGCGTCATAAGAAGACCCAAAGTCACCCAAAGGGCGATGGAAAGAGCTATGCTTGGAGTTTTTTGCATTATCACATTAGAAATGAAGATATCCGTAGGAGAAACAAGGTATACCGACATAGCTCGAAGAATCGCCACACTTAAGTGGCATTGGGAAGGGCACATTGCACGCAGAACAGATGGTAGTCGATGGGGACGAGAGGTTCTGGAGTGGCGACCACGTACCGGAAGACGCAGCGTTGGAAGGCCTCCAACAAGGTGAACCGATGACCTGGTCAGGGTTGCTAGAATCCGATGGATGCGTGACGCACAGGACCGGTCGTTGTAGCGACGCTCGGGGGAGGCCTATGTCCAACAGTGGACGTCTTTCGGCTGATATGATGAAAAATAAAGGAAATGATCTGACTTATTGGAAAAAATAATTGGACACAGAAATTGAAAACACATATTCTATTTATTGACAGATTAGTCTGAATGTTTGGTGAACATGAATGGATCGAATATGAAATGAGTATATAAGGGAAAGTCTGATAGTGACACCGGTGAGAATATTGTTGTGCGGAAATCGGTTGTCATAGGCATGTGATTTTATTTTTATTTAGTAAAATATCGGAAGGAAAGATATTTTTATGAATATGGATGAGTAAACCCTGATTTCTGATTTCTCACGCGCGGGGGGCGTATTATTATTACGTATCTAATTATGCATTTTTTATAAAATCGCATCATTTTTGCCAGGAACAACGAAAACACAGAAGCCAAAATTTTCGGCGGAATAAATTTCGTACACCGTGCACACGTGCGTACAGGACGACCATTAAGCGTTTTCAAGGTATTCAAGTTGCACAACCAAATGTACATTCGGCGCTGTATGATTCCTGTTTTCTGTGGGTTTAGCTTTTCTAGTAGTTTTCGAACTCTACTTTCAAATGAAAACGAGTCAAATGGCTGTCATTTTTAATACATTATAGTCAAATGAAACCCGGTCGGCCGGTCGAAAGGTCTTTATCGACAAGTGTAAAATTATAGCGACATCGTCACATAGGAACTGAACTACAAAATCCTGCTTCACACGAGGTTTTTTTTAATCGTATTTTAATAGATTAAGGCCATTATTTTAATAGAATAGGCCATTATTATTTTATTTTTTACTCTCAAAGATCGCAATTCATAGGGTACTTCCAGTTGACCCAGAGTCCTGAAATTTGGCACAAAGCAAGGCCTTCTAGCGCAAGTATATGATAAAATCTGTCAACAGTAAAGTTGTTAACTACGTCAGAAAAAAAATGCAATTCGGAAAATCTTCGAGACTCCATTCGGGAATTGTAGTTTGTAGAACCCTCAGTGCGCGAGTACGATGCGACGCGACGAGCTTTTTTCATAACAATCTTTTATTTGCTTTTTTTATGCACCTATCATATTTTTCTCTTTACCACCTTAGCTAGATTGGTAGAGAATGCCTGAGGCATTAAATCCGCCTTTTTACTTTTATGTTGCATGAAATTTTAATAAATAAATGACTATGACATATTCTGGTAAAATATCTTCGCAAAAACACGCCCACCCGTACAATTACACCCATACACGAAACCTAAGAAAATACTGTCACGATTATATCTCAAAAATTTACTAACCCAACCTCTAATTACGTCCCATAAAATTAAAAACACAATTTATTAACCCCTTAAGAGCGTGAGTGCAATCTCATAAGACCCTATAAAGTCCCCTAAGCACATATAAAACAGAAGGTACCTCGGGTAATGCAATTTAGCTAAATTAACTCATTAGCCCAAAAATTGCCGCTCTTAAGGAAGGTAAAGTCAGAATCCTTTGTTAGTGAAGGTAATTGTCTAATTTAATGAAATATTAATCTTATGTCTGTATACTTAGATGGGGTTTAGTGTGTACATTAAGGTTCCTTTAGATAGCAGTAAAACTGTTTAAGTGGTGAAGAATTGTCGCTTTTGTAAGTGGAATGGATTTGCTGGCAGTTTTGGTGGAGATTGAACTTGCTGTTAGTGTTTTACTGCGTTAGTAGTACCCAATTAGGGACTATAAACTATTTTTTTTTCCTATTTTTCCGCTTGCCGGTACTTAACGGATGTGCTCTATCGTCGACCACACCATTGGTTACTATCAAGTGATATAGTAGTCAAGCGTGAGCCTATCATCATCATCATTGTCGTTTGTCGTCATTGGCCGGTTGGCGTCTCATCGTCGACAACGGCTGATGCTGAAAATCAGCGCTCTGGCTCTGTCCTGCACGAGCCCCAGCATTATGCTGAGCTCTGGCCGTTTTGCGCTGATGTGACGCATATCCTATCTAGCTGATAGTTTTTAGTTCGATATTTTTACTTGTTACATTTATTTATTTTTAAGATATGCGTCATGTTGGACGCGAATAAATTATTTTTCTTTCTTTCTTTCTATCATCTTCCGACCCTGTTCCCATGGTACTTGGGGTCAACAAGTTTTTTTCTTCCATTCTGTCATGTTGCGTGTCACACTATCACTAACTACCTTTTCTTTCAAATCACTCATTTTATAATGAGTGATTGATTGCTCAAGAAAAGATTTTTGTTTGATCTTTTATTGAGCCGTCCTTTCCTATTGCATCCATCTACGTGACCCAATATTAATCATTTAAAAAAAGTAATCAAGCTTGTAAGTCGACAATGAACGAATATAAAGGTCGCAACGTAAAATCTGCGAACTTGCTCGACGCATCACAAGAACTTATAAATTAATTTGCATCACATTGTATGGTCACCTGGGCCTCAAGTCTGCTATTACAAGTGTCAGAATGGTCTATCATTGACTTCATTCCATCCATAATGGCGTCACAATGACTTTCCAATGGTCAACCACTGACACTTCATTGAAAGAAGTGGCTTAAAATGGTAATCTCGCACATAATGACAAATGAATATCTGACGTACGCGGTAATTTGCTAAACATTTGACAGTTGTTTTGATCAGTGACCTACCATTAGAACGTTATTGTGCAGTTATTGGTTTTAATTCATGAATCCCCAAGCGACACCCGGTGGCCGCGCATCTATTGTCTTACTATTGTGTCTCTAATTGACGGTATCTGAAGGGTTAAGAAACTCGATATTCTCATTCTACCACCACTCTATTACGAGACTATTGACCGATCAATGATCGATCATTATGATTTAGCAGATTACGAACTTTTAGCAAAATGACAATGGGATCGTGTTGGAATGACGAGTTTATAAAAATGGCAGACTCGGGCCCCTGAAGCGATGCTTTGCCGCACGAAATCGCGTCGCAGCAATTCGGTATCGCATCGCATTCTTGTTTTATGTGAGTAGTCTGTTAAACGACTTAACAGACCGTTTGGAGCAACCCACCTTAAGTACTGGTAATGAAGTTGTAGCGACATCTATGACGCCACATAAGAACTACGAAGAAAATACGAAATCCTGCATCGCGCAATCAAAGTTCTCCGCGCGGTTTGAACATATACGACAGTCCGACATCAACTATCGGGCAGTCGCCCACCAGACTATAACACCCGGTCTGGTCGGAGGATCCTCCCTTTTCAACGGAGGTATGTGGAACTTTACTCTCTGTTCCGCATACTCCCAAAAAGTGAAGGGTATACCTACTTATATTACAGTCAACATAACTTACATTTGTTGAATAAAATATCTAGGTACTCGTGTATATATTTGATAAGCGAGATATATTGCATCACTCCCGTTTGTCCTCAACCGTTGGTAAGCAATGATGTGGTTGACGATGGAGAACGCTTGCCTAGAAGTAACTTATCCACTCTTGACTTAAAAACTTCTAGGTTACAATATTTAGAAAATACAGACTGGAAGAGAATTCCAGCCCTAAGCAACAGCTTAGCAATAGAATTAGAAACAGGAACGTTTATTTCAAATAGACCAATTACAGGCACTTTTAAATTGACAAAATGTCGGTCAGACGAAAAAAAAAGCTAAAATTGCAAAGACGTAGATCTCTATGGAAAAGAACGTGCAAAAACTCCTTTAAATCATATTATGAGAACAACAACAATACTCCTTAGGCTATGGGAAGTTTGTGTGGCCCTGGAACGTAAAGGGCAACTAAAAGAACAAATGTAGATTTAAATCAGTAAAAGTCTGATTCTCCCTATCGCTCCACACAGAGAGGAAGAAATTATGTGACGATTTCACCTCACCCACCTCATAAAAAGGCTGTTATCCTCCTTACATTTAAGCCTTTAATGAAAGCCCTTTTTAAAACAAGCTGTTTTTATGTACAGTGGGATATTTTTTTCGTCTCAAAGCTGATTAAGGTTTAATCAACGTTTTAAGAGCTGCCACATTCAGGCGAGATTGTGCGAGAGTGGAGTGAGAGCACGCCGTAACACGGAGAATTATTTGCAAAGAATCATAGATTAACTTACCTAGCTACATATAATGTAGGATTGTCCGTTTAGTCCTGTAACTGTAACTGTACATTTAGGATTATAAGATACTAGCTTTTGCCCACGGTTTCGCCCACGTACATAAATTAGCCTATGTTGCTCAAGAATAAAGCAGCTTTCTATCAGTGAATTTTTTTTTGCAATCGGACTAGTACTTTCAAATCTACCTCCTACAAACAAAAAAACATTAAAACAAACTTTACCTCGTTAGAATATCAAGTGTAAATAAACATAACTGTAAAATTATAAGCTACTTATACTATTTATTCTATTTTAATTCATGAATCCCCAAGCGACCACCGGTGGCCGCGCATCTATTGTCTTACAATTGTGTCTCTAATTGACGGTATCTGAAGGGTTAAGCGTCGGTACTAAATAAATTCTGCCGTAAACAAGCTATAGAGCCGCAATCTAACCAAAATCACATTTGGACTTACGCATAAAAAGCAGTGTTAGAACTTATTTGTATATCTTGCAATCTATTGGTAGTAAAGAAATATTTTTTCTTTCACCAAAAACGATAACTTAAATGTAACTGCACTTTAGCTTAATTCATGAATCCCCAAGCGACCACCGGTGGCCGCGCATATATTGTCTTACTATTGTGTTTCTAATTGACGGTATCTGAAGGGTTAAGGATGGTAGGATCATTATTTTACAATCTTATCTTGTCTAATTTCCACATTCAAAAATAACTGAAACCTGTAGCGTGGAAGGGTAGAGCGTGTCAGACTTTTACGGACTAAAACTCAATTGTATCTAGTAGTAGTTGTGTTTCAAGACCACTTCACTACGGTATTTTTTTCCAAAAGATACTGTATAACGAAAGTGTAGATCTCCGCAGGCTAAGCTATCTCATCATCATTTGCCTAGGTGTGATGAAAAACTCACACTTTTCAATGGATAAAATTAAAATTAATTACTTCTAACCTGAAACAAAGGGCAAAAGTAAATACAAGTACCAATAATTACCGCTTACCAACGCATTCAAACGCTCATAAAGCTTCTATACACACTCATCACTACGCTTGCCCACAAACAATGCATTTTAAAACATAATTAAAGTTGACGACTCCCGCTCGAGGCCGCCATTGTGCTCCCGTATTGTTGATTTATAATTGTTACCGTGCTATTTTTGCTCATTGTTTAAAGAAATTGCTCTCACCTAGTTTGGATTTTAATGACTTTTCTTAAGGTTAATGAGAGGGGCGTATAGTTCTGCGGTTGTTGAGGAAAATATATCTCCTCTAATGGCATTAGGTGTTGAGAAGGTTCAATAACTTAACTTGTTTGCCCATTATCTTCATCCAATGACAGCTACGGCCTAGTGATAACTTCAGTTTTAAAGGCGCGCGGCGGGATTAATGTCTCCTCCAAGTATTGCCAAAACAATTGGTTCTATGCGTTTCACATCCATCAAATTCCCACCATCAGCTCATCGGTCCACCTTGCAGAAATCCTCTAACGCTGCGTCATTCAGGACGTGGCCGCTACTCCAGAACTTTTCTGTCCCATCGACCATCTGTACCCCTAGCCAAGTTGCTAATCTGCGATAGTTAACGCTAGTAGAACGCTTTAAATGTACGGGAACGACGTCGCCTCAACGCTCAGTCACGTGGCCAGAACAAAAGAATTGGCGGCAAGGTCAACTCTAAGCGTTCGACGCAAGCGAAACGGTTGTAACTTGGCTAGGGGGGCTGTTTTGTACACAAGTATCCAACCCACTGCCAGTTAAGTTTGATGCCTCTTCGTACAAGATCCTTAGTGCTTCTCATACGGATGTCTTCATTCATGATTGGATTTCGCAAAAAACATAGCCTTCTTACTTTTTGGGTGTCTTTAAACCATATGGTGAGGTCCATTGTAAGTAACTGTGACTACGTCTCAGAAGCATAGTCGTCACTGGTAACAAGCACTTTCAACTTGAGACGTGTGATATGTAGGATAAAAGAATACTATCTCTATAACCAATGCTCTCTTTAATTTATAGTTTATACAATGTGTGACTTGTCTTTTTTGGTCTGGTTTCCGCACTTACCTTACACTTTACTTAACGTAGAGAGGTACCGCAGCTTACCTCTCTACAAAAGCAGCTGAGTCCTAGTCCTTTTAGTTTACCCAGTGCGTCTATGAACTAATTCGGAGCTGTCAGAGTTCATGTGTCACTGACAGCTGCGCCCTCAAGGAGCACATCAGTGATATTTTCCTTCGACTCCATGCATGCTCTGCTCAATGGTCTGTCCATGAAACTCATTGTGTGCAAGTGTTGATTTAGTGAGCAGTGTCCGGTGGTAGTTCCCGCCGCCAGGTGCAGGCTAAGAAGCCTGGAGGAGGGTCTTACAGTATAAAAATAATCAATTGTGTCTCAATATGTTCTCAATTGAACACTTTCTCCTTTATCGAACCATTTCTATCTCGATTTATAGAGCAAAAGGTTACTTTAGAAATCAATTTCGTACCAGTTAAAACATTATCAATGACGGTGTCAAAACTTTGTTTTAACATCGTTTATAGAAACAAAATGAGTGTTTATCAAAAGAAAATCAATTCTGGAAATAAACCAAGTTTTCATTCAGTTTTGTAGGTCGACAAAAACTAATTTTCCAATACGGATGCGACTGACCGAGAAATAATGACTCTAGATAGCAATTGTACACGCCATAATGAATATTTGAATCTGGTAAGCAACAATAAAGTGACATTAATACCAATTCGAAATGAAATGTTTCCATTTTGAAATGAAATCTAGGGCAAGCCTTTGAACTTTACTTCAAGGAAATAGGATCAACGACCTGAACGGTTTGATAAATGATCCCGCATACTTCGGTACATTTATTTGAACGGCCCTTCGATTTAGACCCTCACGATAACTCATTAATTTACGTTCAAATCGTTTAGAAAGCTTTCGTTTAATTATTTTATTTTTACTTAGGTATTACTTATCTAGACTTATATAAAATGCTCTGTACTGAATGGCTGACTGACAGATCAACGCACAGCCTAAACTACTGGGACTAGGACCGTGAAATTTTGCACAAGGTTTCCTTTTATGACGAAAACGAGCACTAAGTGAGGGTTTTCTAAAATTCACCCCCTAAGGGGATTTGTATGAAGTCACCTACTTTTACGCATGTGAAACCGATGGCAGAAGCTAGTTACTTAATAAAAATAAAAATTATTTGTATTATTGTAGGATGTGTAAAAGGAACGTATGAATGATGTGTGAAATGAAGCGTAAGAGCGTGTGATTCAAAAAAGGAACGGTATGAAAGAGACAGAAAAAAGATGGCGACTTATGACTGAAGAGCGACAGACGACAGGAGAGAAGGTGAAGATGTAAAATAAGAAAAGGTGGAAAATAAAGTTAAGCAACTGCATCTTCGACAGTTTTATTTCTTTTTCCACACTGCTGCAATCCCATAATACTACATTATGTACATATTAACTACATCTACGGTAATATAATAAAGAGGTAAAGTTTTTTTTTTTGTAGTAGGTAATCTCTGGAAGTACTGGTCCGATTGCCAAAATTTTTTCACCGATAGAAAGCTGCTTTGTTCCTGAGTGACGTAGGCTATATTTTATGTACGCATGAAAGCTAGTTCTCTTGATCTAACTGCCCAATAAGAGCCTTCCCAGATGTTGGTCGAGGCTCTTGGTTAATAAGCCATTGGCCATCACGACTATCGGCAGCCACTTCCCACATGTCAAGATACTTAGTATTAACCCTTTAGATACCGTCAATTAGAGACACAATAGTAAGACAATAGATGCGCGGCCACCGGTGGTCGCTTGGGGATTCATGAATTAATATCCTTAGAATAGATACATAATCAGTCTTACAATGTTCCCACTGCTGGGACTCAGACCTTCTCTCGAGGATAGGGGATAGACTGAGGATGAACCGTAATTCACCACGCAGGCTCAGTGTGGGTTGGTAGGTGTCATGTATCTTCATTTTTTTTTTGTTCTGTGATATGCCGGCTCTGAGAGCAGTGGTGATCCCAAGACGTCGACGGCGCGCACTATTCCCGCGCGTCTCAAGGACTTGTCAGCAACAAGTCGAAGCCAAGCTGGATCGAAGCCTACTGGGGCCAGGGTTATCCGAAAGGGAGCTCGGGCCCCGCTATGAAGGCTAGAAGGAACAGGGTGGGTTTTTAGTCAGTAGGAGTCTGACACTATCTCCCGCTGCACCCAAAAGCGAGGGTTTTTATTGGATGATTGCCCACCGTAAAAAAAAGAGCAGTGGTGATAAAATAAAGATACACAAAGTATCTGCCAGGCTGTGTTTGAGTCCACGGCCTTACCAGTCATAGTAGGTAATTATCGTTACTCCCAGCTTTTAATTGATTAGAAATCTATTAACATTCAGGAAGGTAAACCAACTTGATTCAAAGTCAAATCAAAGGTAATTCCACCAGTTCCTTTGTCACCATCAAATTATCAAAAAATAAAACATCGACTTCATCCTCCCTAATTAAAAAAGTTTCAATAAAAATTTGGATCTCACGTGAACTTCAATGCAAATTGAACCCTAGTTTCTTTGTATAAGGTTGGTTATTGATATCTTCGGTAAGGTTAGGTATCGCTACACAGGGTGTCCAATTAGCAGGGATCGTGGGGTGTTGCCTAACTTGTAGCTTTTCAGTTATCTATGTACTCGTGTGTTTTTTTGCGATAAAAAATAAATAGGATGAAATATTCTGTAAGTGTACATTATAATGAATGTGGATAGGTGCGTGATAAAAGCCCGCAATGTGGACTGATAACCTGGTGAGAATCGAATACGATGGATGCGTGACTCACAGGACCATTTGCTATTGGGCACGCCACGATTATGGCGGTAAGTCCCCTCTTTGAGGCGTGGCTGGAAACACCTCACGGCGTCCTTAGCTTCCGCATGACGCAGGTCCTCACCGGACATGGCACGTTGGGGAGGTACCTGTTTCAGATTAAGTCGGAAGAGACGCCCAGACACTGTGCGGAACGCCCGAAGGACACGGTGGAGCACACAGTCGCGGTGTGCCCTGCCTGGGCAGAGTATCGCCGTGCCCTCGTGGGGGCAATCGGCGGCGGAGACCTCTCGCGCCGGGCCTTGGTCGAAGCCATGGTCCGGAGCGAGGAGAAATGGCAGGCGGTCGCCTCCTTCTGCGTAGCCGACCGAAGTTGACCATTTGATATGGCGACACTTCTAAGAGACCTATCTCCAGCAGTGAACGTCTTTCGACTGAAATGATGATGTGATAAAGCTTCAATTTATTTTTTTTAATACAAGGAGGTCTAATTAAACACAGGTAAACATAATATTAACTTCGTGTCGCATTAATTGTTTTTAACCGCTGAAGCTGAAAAATAATTGTTTCTAGTTAATTAAAACCTTTTATCGGATTAAATTTGATTCGTGTCGGAGGCCGCTAACGGGCGGAGAAACTTTGTTTATTGAAAGATGGTTTAAACCAGATACGGGTTTCTTTTTGTTTATTAATAAAAACATGTTTATTTGTTAAACGTGTTTAAGGCTTCAGAGACAAGCTGACAGCTCAGCGCGTAGGTCGTCAGCGCTGAGGTTCAGTGCTAGACTTTTCAGTATCGTGCTGATCACTGTGGAGTACAGATGCACAAATAATTGCTACTTTGTACTGACTGACTGCTCACGCTGACGGTGTCCGCTCGGCTCGACATTAAAAGCCCACTCTATCTTCACAGAGGCGCGTCTGCGTTGTTCAGTACCAACGGCTACGCAGCTCCGACGCAAGACGCTTACGGCCGCGGGGTGGTTAAAATTTTATTCTGCCATCGGTTAACCAGCCAAACCGATGGTTCTCAGCGACTATGAACCTTGTTCATCATCATTATATGCTCGACTTCGCCCTCGGGGGAGACCTACTAACGCTGCATCTTTCAGTAAGTAGCCACCACACCAGAACCAGTTTTGCGAGCCATGTGTCCAGCCCACTGCCACTTTATTTCGGCGACTCTTCGGGTTATGTTGGTAGCTCCAGTTCTCCTGCGGATATCATCATTCCTGATTCGATCACGCAGGATACTCCGAGCATTGCATTGCATTTTGGGTGACTTCAAGTCTTCTGATGAGACCCATTGCGAGTACCCATGTTTTAGACATATACATCACTGGCCACACGCACTTTTCTTATCATCATCATCATATCAGCCGAAAGACGTCCACTGTTGGACAAGCGTCGCCACAACGACGGGTCTTTGAACCACTTTTCTTATGTTTAAACGTTTTTCTTCCTTTCTTTTCTCATCCAGGTTTTACCCACAATGGCAACAATGTCGTCTGCTCATATCAACGCCGTACCTTGGGAAGCGACATCGCATCAGACGCAGGCGAAGGTGGAAAGATGACTTTGACAGGTATTCAGGCGAAAGTAGAGATTGAGAAATACTTACTCTAATTGTCAAATATCCCGGTAGCAAGTAGAAAAGAAAGTTTTACTTTTTTTTTTCACACAGGTGAATATTCTGTTCATTATAATATATGTGGCCTCTATGGATTTAGATTCGTGATAAAAGTAAGGTGGACCGACGACCTGGTGAGAGTCGCAGGAATCCGATGGATGCGTGACGCACAGAACCGGTCGTTGTGGCAGCGCTTGGGGGAGGCTTATGACCAAAAGTGGACGTCTTTCGGCTGATATGATAATGATAACGTAGGTGAAACCGCTGGCACTACATAATTTAAATAATTACATATAAATTTATACATAATTTTACAGTGAACCTCAAAACAGACGATTATTCTTAGCATTATTCTTAGCTAGCTACCTTCAAACATTGGAATTGAAATTTCCATGCAAAAACCAACTAGATATTCAACGGCTTCTTGTTAATATAATAACCACTCCAACATAAATAGGAAAAGGCTACCCAATATATCAAGTTTCTTAGCAGAAACTCAGACATAGAACCAATATATATATCGATGACCATACCAGTAGTTTCACAAGAAGATCAAAACAAATGGACTAAGCATAAACAGACTAACTTATAATCCAGCGTGCCAATAAAGTTACCATTCTAATGCGATAAAACAAGGAACAAAGTCAAGAGGAAACGTTCCATAAATTACCTAACGATTTTATCATATTATTAGATGAGTGAACAATAGCAAGAAATAGGGAATTAATCTTAATTAGCCAAGTTAGGTAAAGCCGATTACTTTCTTTCCTTTTAATAAGTGGCGGGGAAAGTTAAAAGCTTGTGTTTTTTTAATTGAACGTTAGATTTTCTTCCTGTATTATATATTTTGACTGTCAGAGTTTAAAGCTGGGCCCCTTTTAACTATCTATTATTTAAAAACTCCACGACGATAAAATTACTTATTAGGAAAAAATAATGATAAATAAAATAACATTGCCAACCATAGGGGCTGGGGAAGGTGCCAGGTTTTCAAGTGTGTTGAAAAAAATGTAGATAGAAAAAATGTTGTAAAAAGTTCATAAAGGTATTGGTAGGTTGCAAATCAAGAAATATTCTAATGAATAAATATTTACTTCCGTACAGCAAAAAACAACTTAGACCTACAAATAAAAAATAAGTTAAAAAATGAACTGAATAAACATTCATAAAATGAACAAGACAAATTAATAGCCTAAGAAAAATATGAACTGAAATACAGCAAACAAGTCGAAAGTCTAATTATAAAGCAAATAGTTTCATTAAACTGTTTGCTTTTTAGTTAGAATTTCTTTCTTTCAGTTATCATTGAACGGCCACAATTTATTTCTTAGTTAAATATTAATTACTTATATAAATCATCATCATCATCATCATCATCACCACCATCTCAGCCGAAAGGCCATTGCTGGACATAGGCCTTTCCCAAGCGTCACCACAACGACCGGTCCTGTGAGTCACGCATCCATCGGGACCGATGACCTGGTCAGGGTCGCAGGAATCCGATGGAGATATATTTCCTCGTACCAATTAGGAAGCGATCAGAAGTACCTATCAAGGAGGATTTATTATTTCAGTGTTAATTGCTCTCTTAATTAACTAACACCATTTCTTAAAAAACATTGCTATCAAGAACTACTACTAGGTACTGTCTTTTTTTGAGGTTGATATAATCATCAAATCACTTCTCCGGCTCTAAAGTGGAGCGTGAGTGTTAAACTTATTGACCAAAAAATCGGGCCTATCTGCCTTCTTTGCTTTCATTCCAAGGTCCCGGGGTTCTCTTTTGCCTTCGACCTTGCTGGACCCCTACGGGTATGCTGACATCTCTTTGAGACGCGCTTTGATCCGGACGGTTACCAGACGGTCGGAAGGCGAGCTAACCGTCTATACCTTGAAGTTTGACTTTTAATCGTTTATCTACAAGCCATTTCTTTTAGATTATCAGTATCACCACACTAGAATCGCAATTGCACGTCGGACTTCATGACACCCAAAATAACGTCCGTCACGGATGGTGAGGCACCATCAGTGAGCAGCCAGCGGGAGCTTTACGATCCACAGTAACATGGAATACGGATCGATGAGACGGAAAATGAGTTATCAAAACCTACGAGTAGGAAATAACACAAATATAACGACGGAAATAAACGATTCCGGCGTTTACTATTGAAAACTTCTTTAAAATATAAAAACATCTATAGCTTAACGAAATGGTCCATTCATTCCGTGTGTCAATTACTTAAGCAATTAATGCCAATCAATTAGTGGAAACCGAAATAAAAACTAACTTCATTCCGATACTTCGAATATTTTTCAAAGCGTACCGTCTGGTTTGCAAGTAAAAAGTTAATGGGAAATTGAATAGACAAAAAACTTATAAGAGCTCTGAATGGAATATGGACCTTAGCAGACGTGATACTATTAGCTTCAGTGATGAAAAACTGGCGACAAACCCCTTTTTCTTACTCAACGGCGCCAGAAGAACGGTTATGATTGTTAATTTCTCCTTCTCTGCCTAAAACCTACTCGAGATCCTTAACTCGCCGTCCGAACCGAGCTTGTTCTACGCGCGCCTATAAGGGATGTCAGCAACCATAGCAGCCCGGCTGGGTCGAGCCATGGGTGATCCGAAAGAGATCCCTGGGGCCCCGAAACAACCTGAACGGTAATGGGTTTTTAGAGGGAGATGATTTTCCCACCCATCACGTTGCCTTTTGGGTTCCAGGGCATGATAACGTTACTCCAAAGTATGGAAATTCCATCTGTTATATTTCGAGGGGTGTGCGTCTCATTTGTACAAATTTATTCCACCAAGCCAGTTCCATTATCAGTCTACAAGGCAGAGAAATGAACATCAATCCCACCCATACGCACAAATACTTTCTTCTTGCGTATAGCTAAATAGTGGCATTCCCTACCAGATTCTGCGCTTTCTGACAGTTACCCTAACAGTCTTCAGGGAGAGCAGTGGTGGACAAGTGGTAATGGCCCCGACTTACGAGTTGGAACTTGTAGGTCGCGGGTTCAAACTCTGCCAGGCGCATTACTTGGTGAAATTTATTTCATTACCATTGCTCTCAAAACGGTAAAGGAAAACATTGTAAGGAATGGCATGTCCCAGAACCAAAAATTCGAAGACATGTGACATTTACCATTACGCACTGGGTGCTCGTGGTGGATTACGGCCCATTCTCTCTCCAAAAGTGGAGGCCTAACTCCCAGCAGTGGGAACATTAAAAAGGCTGACGGTAAACAGTCTTCAGGTCAAGTATAAAAAGGTTGCTTTTTGGCAAGCAAGCTTCATCGTCGACCACATCATCGCTTACCATCAAGTCAGATAATAACGTCAGATTTGAGGTCAGGTCAGGAGAGTTTAATTAGGTCTTAGATTTAAATGCTTATTTTATTAACTGCTTTCAATGCAATATCACGTTATAGTGATTGCGTCCGGTCGCGATCGCCAATCGCAAGTTCCAACGTTTGCTTCGATGCTGCACCGCGTTTTAGCAATTCTCTTCGTTTCAGTGCTGTTTCATTTGTGTTTTTTATCGACGCTACATTTTGATTTGCTGCACAGAGCTTTCAAACCTAGACAAAAACGCTGATTACAAAGGCTAGTGTGTAGAGGTAGACTGCTGGTCGGCCGCAATCCCCTGGTCGATCAAGGCTGTTAATCCAGTCGATCTTGGCTTCACTTTTTGGCCAAGAGAACTATGGACTATTCAGATCTATTATCCATATATAACATTCTATTATCTTGTCGCCCCGTAATTTCTTATTTGTCAAAAGAAAATCGAACGTATTCCAGGCAAGTTGTTCAAGGTTTTAAGCTTCGTTTATCATATTAAACATCTTTCAAGCGTTGTGATAAAATTTGTGAGGTCATCGCTCTTTTATTGTTGGGCTGTTAAATAGATTTTAAAACTGTAAGAACTCACAAAGTCTAGTTAGTAAACAATTGATAGTGGGTGATCAATGACAATTCATTTTTAATTGAAGTCTTTAGCCGACCGTCGGCGCTGACGCCCGCAAACAAATGATCTTCTAGGAAGCGTTTTAGAATAAAATGACGCTGACGGGTCAGCGGCCGTATGCGTCGCCCGTCGGCGCCGCGTAGCCGTCGGCGCTGGCCAACTCACACGCGCCTCTGTCTTCAGTGGGCGTTCTGGTGTCAAGCCGCGCGGACACCGTCAGCATGAGCAGTCAGTCAGTACAAAGCAGCAATTATTTGTGCGTCTATACTCCACAGTGATCAGCACGATACTGAAAAGTCTAACGCTGAACCTCAGCGCTGACAATCTCCTCAATGTGTTTCCTGATAGCTATAACCTAGGGGTCTTGAAGTCGAGAGTGAATAGATTGCTTCTAGGCAAGCGTGTTCCATCGTCAGCCACATCATCGTTTACCATCAGGTGAGATAGTGGTCAAACGTGAGCCAATACGTAATAAAAAAAAAACTACGCGCTGAGCTGACAGCGTGACTCTAAAACCAGCCTAAATTTTTGACTTACTAAGGATATAATTATAAAATTCAATTTAATTTAATGATAATCCAATGATCAATGCCAAATAATGATAATTACCCCTGAGCAGTGTATGAAGGTTTAAATTGGAATGTCTGTAAACCTTTACTGTACGGAGGAATCTCTTTTGTCGTCAATACGATGTCTGACAAATAAAGCGAAATTACATCCTGTCCCGTCCTATAACCTATATTGGTTTGTATGTATTTTTTAATTGGACTTAAATTGCTTTTGCATGTGTATGGGAATCACAGGGAATCGCGTGTTAATTTTGATTCCATACGCTTTTTTAAAAGTGTTGTTAATTTGATTCTCGGTCTGCTCTCAAGCATATAATAATGTACCATGGCATCAAATATATATAGACTCGTATTTTAAACTAAACTCATCATATGAAGGAACTTTGGAAGGCGTCCGAGAGCCCAAGCTAACTTGTAAAGGATATTTATATAATTTTCATTTTTTAATATATTTATTTATTGCTAAATTGTTATTTTTACTAAATATTCATAAGATTGTAAAATATCGCCAGAGCTTGCATTTTTTTTTATGAATAATGCTCAGTTACGTAGGAAACTAATAAATTGGAAAGTGATTTATCGTATCTATATAAAATCATCGCTTCACAACCATCATGAATCATATAATTATGGAGTCTACAAATTTTCCGGTGTTCCATTTCGAGGCACTTTCATTTGAAAAGTAGGTACGTATTTTCCTATCAAAATATTCCGCCCTAATCCTCACACTCTTAAAAAATACACTACAAAAAGCATTCAAATACATATCACGAGCACCCAGTACACGTCAATATGAATTACACAAGAAAATAGTAGAAATAAAAACTGAACTGAAAATTCGAAACAAAGTTGCCGCGTATGCAGGCTTTGCGGGGAACGTATTCTGACGACACGAATGAATTTACTAGCGTATTTCAGGAAACCGTTCGACACATTCAAAACATTAGTTTTGCCTGTTTTGCTTGGCAGCTTTTTTTTGGAAAAAGTTGTCATCATTTAGAATCTTAATAAAATTTGCAAGGTCTCTAGAGGATTACTATTTTGACTTTTTTAATTTTTAGGCAAATTATGAAGTGTCAAAGTTCATACAAAATTGGACATTTTCAGAGGTTTTTACTGGATTCGTTTTACACAAATTTAGAAATTGGTTTCTTTAGAAACCTAGATAATATCCACAAGATACTGTGTTTCCAAAATATCGAATAAAAAGTGTGTAATAACGTCATAATCAGTTATGAGCGATTGTATGAAAAACAGTGAAAATGTGAGTCGTGATGCACCACCTTAAGCCCAACATTCAAAGCCTTGAGCACAGACTTCGGGTAGCCAGCCTTTCCGTGTTTTACAGGATGCATTTTGCATTTTGGGATTTGCAAGACTTGATATCGCCATCTCAATTCTACTATCGGACAACTCGACGTACGGCGAATATCCACCCTTACGTTGAAACCTCTACGGCCCGGACTAAGCGTTTCGCCTCGTCGTTTATACCGCGTATGTCGAAGGACTGTAACAATTTGCCTGCTGCGGTCTTCCTGTCCGATTATAATTAAGGTGTCTTGAAGGCTAGAGTGAATAGGCTCTTAATAAACTAGTGCGCCTAAGCATCAGAGATTGCATCACTGCTTACCATCAGGTGGGATTGCAATCAAGCACTAGTTTATATCAATTAAAAAAATATATTTTAGTATAAGCGAAACCCGAAACACGTGTCTAGTATTTTACGTAAAGAATCTATGTGCAAAATTTTATAACACTGTATCGTAAAAAATCACAAAGTTATAAGCTTTTAATGTTACTCGATTGTCCGCAAAAATACATGGTAACCGGGCCATCCAGGCGACTGAGGGGTTGTTTTGCTCCCGCATCCAGCTGTGTCGGTAGTGTCCAACTTGTGACCTATTTGAAATACTTTTGGAAAAAAAAAATTGTGTAAAAAATTTTGGAATCGATTCAGTTCTACTAATTCTGAACAAACTATATTCAGGTTTCCTATTTAATAAAAATAATGTTGAATAAACAGTGGACGAACGTGATATCAGGTTTAAACCGGCCTCATCTAGCTTAAACAGACAAAAAAAAAATTGACGTGTAAAAGTGTTTTTTTAAACCTATTTGCAAAAATAAATATCATTTATCATTTATCATTTATCATTTATCATTTATCATTTATCATTTATCATTTATCATTTATCATTTATCATTTATCATTTATCATTTATCATTTATCATTTATCATTTATCATTTATCATTTATCATTTATCATTTATCATTTATCATTTATCATTTATCATTTATCATTTATCATTTATCATTTATCATTTATCATTTATCATTTATCATTTATCATTTATCATTTAAACGGGCTACCAATTCAGAAAAATGCATTTCATGAAGCTCTATAAGTATTTCTTGTGAAATGCAGGTTCGTTTTTCGAAGGCATTTTAATATCGTGTGTATCTATCGTGGTATCTATAAAATAAAAATGAAACTGTAAGCGCAAATTTCGAGAACAGCTGTACCGATTTCGCTAATTATTTTTTTTTTGTTGTGTTTGTTATTATGAGGAGTAGGTTGTTATGGGAAAAAAATGAAAATTAGGGTAATGTAGGGTAGAGTAGGGTAGAGTAGGGTAGAGTAGGGTAGAGCAGGGTAGAGCAGGGTAGAGCAGGATACAGCGGGAGGTACACTGCGGGGGTACAGCTA
Source organism: Mythimna lalbum (assembly GCA_949319445.1). Classification (NCBI taxonomy): domain Eukaryota; kingdom Metazoa; phylum Arthropoda; class Insecta; order Lepidoptera; family Noctuidae; genus Mythimna; species Mythimna lalbum. The sequence continues at coordinate 16,051,155 of OX439358.1, read as the reverse complement.
GTTTAATATATTATAACGGCTTGTTTAAGTTGGTGTGCTTGTTAAGATGGGTACAAACAACAACGACCAAGTCACCAAGACTCATCCGTGTCTGGGATAACACGTTACACCGGTAAATCTTTCGAACAATCGCGTTGAAAAATCAGAAATTAATGTGATCGGCCAAGGAATTATGTGCTAATAGCCGGTTCTTAGGAGGGTTCGGTTCCGGTTTGCAGGATCGAGGATTGTGGCGACACTTGGGGGAGGCCTATGTCCAACAGTGGACGTCTGTCGGCTGAAATGATGTGATGATGATGAACCGGTTCTACCGACGTTGTCCTGTGTCAACTATGAACTGTCATTAGCGAGATCTATAGTGAAGTTGTCGATTTTGATCTCCTGCCCCTTAGCCAAGTTACAACCGTTTCTATTCTATTCTCTTGTGTCAAACGCCTCGAATTAGCCACGCCTCCGATACCTTTGATCTGACGTCATCTCAATGCTCAGTCACGTGGTGAGAACTTGGTAACTTGGCTAAGGGGGCTGGTCAACATAATGTCAGCCGCTTCTCTTAACAACATAAAAAGTTATCGCATACGAAATTCAAATATCGAATGCTATCGAAATAGGTATTCCTATGTTTAACTTTTTTGCTCAAACTTGTACCGAAGTGCTCACAAAGAGGGGAGTATTTTAGGAATGATGAATGCCTGTTGCGAGATTAGCACCAGTGTTAAAAATGTCTCAGTCTTTTACATTTCCCTACATTTTCGGTACTGAGAATCTATGGGAGTTTTTTTGTATCCCATTGTAGTTGGATTTATTGCTCGCTGCTTTGCCTTTTAACTGTCGACGTTTTAAAGGAGCGAAAAGTTAAGGTAAAAGGTAATGGATATGTTAGTTATCTTTTTCTTTCTGTTACTTAGATTGTAACGATATAAGAGACTTTAAAAAAGGTTTGCAGTGGAGAGGAAAGAATGTATTTTACAAGCTTTTATTTAGTTTCACCTGTCCCGATGTTTGTTTGTCTCAAATTAAATTAACCCACTTCCCGGTTACCGATTGAGCTGAAATTTATGCATGCATGTGTAAATCAGATGACAAAGCAAAAGACAAGGAGCTGATCTGATGATGGAACCAGCAGGTGGCTATAGGAACTTGGTAGTTAAACGACACAGCCCCATCGAGTTTGGGCTCGTATGATACATCGTGACGAGTATTAACTATGTAGGTATACCGAACTATAAAAGCTTGCTATGAAAAAAATATTTTCATTCAAAGCTTTTTTGTTTTCTTTTTATACTTATTTATATGCTCACGTTTGACCACTATCACACCTGACGGTAAGCGATGATGTGGTTGACGATGGAGCACGCTTACCTAAACATAACCTGTTTGTTTTAATTTAAAGGCCTACAGGTTTTGTAAATTGTAGTAAATAGTCATCATAATTATTTATTTTGGTAAAATGCTGTACCTAGTTGTAAAGTTTAATTAATGCCTGAATTAAAAGGCATTTTACTTATAGGTAGGCTCAGAAGGAGACGGGGCGTGACGATTTGGACTCCTACCTTAAGGATTGGACAGAAGTGGCTAAGGACAGAATAAAGTGGAAAAACGGAAGAGAGGCCTTTGCCCTGCAGTGGGACACAACGGGCTCATTATAATAATTTATTTATAGCTTTGATAATACAACAAAATGGTAAAAGCTGACAAAAATAAATAAGACGGCTATTTGATTTACAAAATTTTCAACAATTTCTTTGCCTTTAAGTAAACAGAAAGTAATAATAATAATGCAAATTCTTACAGATTCCACTTGCGGCGGTGTTATTCGTGAAACTTGAACTTCCTGCGAATGCGCTGACCAACGATTATTATTCAAAACTTAACCGTTCATCTACGAAGATAAGTGTTTCTAGATAAACTACTCATTTCACATAACAAGACTCCAAAGAACTAATTAAATTTACACAAATTGAATTGTATAATATATATTGAAGTGTATTTTAATCTATACTAGCGACCCGCCCCGGCTTCGCTCGGGTGCAATATTATACATATAAACCATCCTCTTGAATCACTCTATCTATTAAAAAACTGCATCAAAATCCGTTGCGTAGTTTTAAAGATTTAAGCGTACATAGGGACAGAAAAAGCGACTTTGTTTTATACTATGTAGTAATTATATCCTTAAAAAATTTTTAAATAATACTTTCTTCTTTTGCACCTGCCATAATTATTGTCTCTTCACCGTCATTGTTTGACTGGTAGAGTTCCTTTGTACCTTCATATATACATATAAACAAATCTGTAGAAGTTTTTAGTTGTGCGCGCATAACTTACAATGTTCAAAAGCAATGTAGATAACTTTTTGACAAGGTTTGTGTGTACCTTGATATATTACTTAGATTTTATTTTATTGCAATCGGTTGTCTATATCAAAAGATGTACTATATTTATTACCGCTTGAAAATAAAAAAATATCTTAAGGTGGTGCATCATGACTCACATTTTCACTGTTTTTCATACAATCGCTCATAACTGATTATGACGTTATTATACATTTTTCATCAGATATTTTGGAAACACAGTATCTTGTGGATATTATCTAGGTTTCTAAAGAAACCAATTTCTAAATTTGTGTAAAACTAATCCAGTAAAAACCTCTGAAAATCTCCTGTTTTGTATGAAATTTGACACTTCATAATTTGCCTAAAAATTAAAAAAGTCAAAAAATTTATCCTTTAGAGACCTTGCAAATTTTATTAAGATTCTAAATGACAACAACTTTTTCCAAAAACTTTTAAGGGATTAAAAAAACAGCTATTTCCTGGAGCAAGTTTTGTGAAATTTTCGAGTAAATCTCGGTATCAGGTAATTCCTAATACTAACAGAATTTACAGGCGTTATCTCTCTTTTTTTACGTTGCCTTTTCGTCAAACATCGCGTTGGATTGCATTAAATGAAGTAACAAGCTTTTAAACTATTGTCGATGTTTACGACAGGCCAGTGGAAAAGGACCCTCTTAATTGGAACATACTCTCGGGATAAAAAGTATCCTATGTGCGTTTCCTGTGTGTTTAAGATTTTGCTATTAGATTTTGTCTTTTAAAACCTTAGCGTCTACTTTTGTTCGCTGCGAAATGCTATTATTTGGAGGTGCCTGGTGACCTGTAATACAGGTTATTGAATATATCAGATACCAGTCGCTCACAGAGTTATATCTAAATTGTAAGCATTGTTAAAACCTAGCATGAGAAAACTTTGAAAAGGGAAAAAAAATCTAGAGCATGTTCTTCCCGTGTATCAAATTTTAACCAGATTTCACGAATTCATTCTGATATTTAAGTACGAGTATGAAGGAGAAACACACACACGCACACACTCACTTACAGGCACACACACAAACTATCAACCCTGTAACATTAATGTGGTACAATGTGTTACTACTTGTAAATAAAAATTGGCTCATCCAGTGCCTTTACATTTTCGTTCCCAAGACTAAGAACTTGGCAGTAGTTCGTACTGGTCAGTAGCAAACTGCTGACGAACACAGCGCGCACCAATTAACATAGCTAGCATCCGACACCAGCACAGCTCTCAAGGGATGGGCTCATGAAAAAAAATTGTATCGATATTTATCGACAATGTTATGTGTTTTTGCTATACCATGATGGATTCCTAAATTATTTAACTGGCCAGTTGGTCTAGTGGTTAGTGGTCTTGACTGCTATGGTCGTGGGTTCGATTCCCACCCAGGACAAATGTTTGTGTGATGAGCTTGATTATTTGTTCCGTGTCTGAGTGTAATTTACCTATAATATGTATGTATTTAGAAATATACAACGTGTAACAAAAAGGGTATATACATCAAAAAGCCCTGAAGTTTACTGGTGGTATAGAATCTCTACACAAAGTTTCAGCTCAAAATAAATTACTCAAAGAATTGATACCAAATTCTTGGTATCCTTGGTATCGTAAGATTCTCGAATTCAAATCATAACAAACGTGTTACAACACTACGAGGGTCAATAACATTCCACGTCACTTGCTAATACTAATAAAGACTTCTTCTGTAAATCTGATCGCCTAGTACCTCTCTTCCTAATTCTACCTAATTTCGATACGCGCGGCGCGTGTGTGAATGAAACGCTCTGTTTGCCTAGTACCTGCCTACTTAAAATTTTGCCTCAAAAAAGCAGAAGGTCACGCGAGGCAAAATATCTGCAGGTGTCAGTTCCTGGATGCGACGGAAGACTTCATTCTGCAACACTCGCCATACCTACTTGCATATGGTTATAGGTATACAGCGCTTATGCAGCTCGCCGAGTGCGCTAGTACCTACGTGGGTTATTTTCAAAATGCTCCAGTAGCTCTAGTGTTTGGGCGACCCCCTAAACCAGAAGCGTGGAACCAGTTTGTTGCAGACGATGTACCTTTCAGTACCTGGTCTATGTTACAAAGTACTCTGTGAATGTGAACCTACCTACTATCCGATGGAAGCCCGCCACCGTAGAAACTGTCGGCGCTTAGCTCCTTCTAGGTACCCGCGATAAATCGAGGACGATAAAGTTCGCGAGCAGCTCGCACATTACCGGCCGTCCTCACTTCCGACACACAACATCATCTCATAATATTCACTATTACTTAACACCATCACCATAGAAATGCCATCACACACGATTATCACAACTGCAATAAAATAATGTTTAAAATCCAAATCACAAACACCGGAACGGCATGCGACTGCATCGTATGATTATTGGTCATCCACTAATGCAAAATTATATTTATTTATTTACCTAAATTTGACTTTCGGCGCGTACAAAGATGCCGCCAATACCGCCAAAGAGAGTAGCCGAACGGACGACGACAACATTGCCATCTCTCTCACATTAAACACGCAGGCGGCGCGTGCGAATGGGACAAAACTATTTTATCGTGTTCAATAACATTTGAGTTTCTCAAAGGAATTTTTTTAGGGATCTGTGAACCGTTTTTTAAAATTATCAATAACAATTCTCGTTTCTTATGGTCTCCTAGTACTTTCGCATGTTTTTCATTTATTTTAAAATGATAAATTAAGACTAAACTGTGCTACTACTGGTAATGTTTTTGTAGAAAAGGCAAAAAGTTACGCAAATAGTTTTTTTTTAGAAATAAGCGCGAAAGATTTGTTGATTTGTTTATAATCTCGGGGTAAAATTAAACTCACACGCATTCACGCGGCGTCGTGAATGTGCACACTACATCTAAATAATTAATTTCTTGTTAACTAAGTAGGTACATATCCTATGTATAGCAACCGACATAAAAAGAATTAGGTACGTAAGAAAATTCATCTCGACCCTGCAAAAAGTGACAACTTATTGAAGTCCTCTAATTAAATTAAATTCAAGAACGGAACCCACTGGGAGTTTATTTGTACCAGGAGGCACATAAGTTGCTTAGAGATGATATTTGGGTTCATTTTAACAGATATGAAATCCTTATTCGCAGCGTCTAACGCCGAGTACAACGTTCGTTTAGATTTTACGTAGGTACCTACTTCGTTAAAATTTTTCGTAAACTAAGTATTTGTTACTATCCTATCTACGTAAAACAATAAAAAAGTATGTAGATATTTCTTATTGTTTCACGTAAACACCAAATAGGTACCTAATTATTCCATATCCTTATCGAATATCGAATACCGTTATCTACTTAGTCTCCTCTAAAAGCGGCGTGAGTCGCACGAAAAATAATATGCGCTGCGCGCTAACGAACACGGCCCTACGCGGCGCGCAGGTTTTTCGATGTCCAACGCACGCACTCGCTCTAGTTTTTGGCTTAGTTTGTTGTACACAAACATAATCTTAGTCTTTGTAGGAAAAACTTATTTCTTCTTAAAACAATTTTTCTTAAAAAAAATGTTAGAAAAAATAAACATGCGGAACCCTTTATCCACTGTTTGGAGAAATACCAGGAGTAAGAGGTTTGTTTTTAGTCATAAACAGTTCAATAACACCGATCAGCTGACTTTTTGCTAGTGATGTATTGGTTTCAGTTTGAAATGTTCGGTTTCTGGTATCGTATGTATGGAATAATTCACAACTTCCTACCATGTAAACATAGGGTTAGAAAGCCCTTTCCGTATCGTTTGTTATCTTATCAAGAGGCCGTGCACTTGGTATGTATACCCCCTTTTTGTTACACGTTGTATAAATATTTTTATCAGTCGTATATTACTCATAACACAATCTCTGCTTAGCTTGAGACTAGACGGCGTTGTGTGATAGTTGTGGAATATAATTATTATTTAGAAATGTTACTTTTTTAATCAAATTCAGAAATTTCGCTTCAAAATCTTTTATTGATTACATTTTAGCAAAAAAATACCGTCACTATTAAATTCATTTTGTTTATAATTTTGCACAATTTCAATTGTCTTATAAATACATATCGATATTTCGATATATTTTAGCCAAGCCTGCGTAGCTATCAATACCGTTTCTAATTAACTAACTTTTGTTAAGGAAATCTATATCTTTATCACTTCAGAAGTTATGAAGTATTGGATTTATTTCTTGGCAAACAATTGGAGGTTACTAAGATAGCTGTTTAAACGACTCTTTGAAGTTTCTGTTGCCCTACCACGAGCTTAACGCGATCTATTTGACGACCTTAACTGAACTGTTAAAGGGATGGAGCTATAAAACATTAATTTTAGTTTATGCGAAACCTGAACATAGTTTGTTCAGAATCAATAACTAAATCGATTCCAATATTTTTTCCTCCTCCTTGCGTCGTATTCCTCAATGGTGAGGGTCTTTTTCCATCTGTTTCTGTCTTTGGCGATATGAAGGACATTGTACACCAATCTTCTATATATATAAAAATGACCCCCGTTTTCCGTTGTCACGACTTGGCATGAAAACGGCTTGACCGATTTGGCTGCTTTTTTTTTTGTTGTGATTGTTATTGTGAGGAGAAGGTTCTTATGGAAAAAAAAATTAGGGTAGTGTAGGGTAGAGTAGGGTAGAGTAGGGTAGAGTAGGGTAGAGTAGAGTAGAGTAGAGTAGAGTAGGGAGTAGGGTAGAGTAGGGTAGAGTAGGGTAGGGTAGGGTAGAGTAGGGTAGAGTAGGGTAGAGTAGGGTAGAGTAGGGTAGAGTAGGGTAGAGTTTTTTTTTTTTTTTTTTTTTTTTTTTTTTTTTTTTTTTTTTTTTTTCGGCAGGAGTGGGAAATCCTCATGGACGGCCAGGCTGCCTCACATACGAGCCAGTCTGGGCAGTGTCAGACTCCTACTGACTAAAACCGCACTCCTGCCTTACATTTAAACCACAGACATGGCGTCCGTGCTCTTTTTTGATTTTACATTGTTTGCTTCTGGGCAACTCCACGTGCAAGTGGCGTCACTCCAGAGCACCTTCCAGTAACTATAACAAATCCCGTCAGAATTTCAGAGCTGAGAGGCCACCAATCCGAAGCGAAACTCAAGCAGCAACGAGCCATACATGCATAAAAAATTGGGGAAACTCCCAACCTTCAACACACATACAACCCTCCGCCCCCCATCAAATGGCCCCCCAGCTCCAGACTTAACTATAATTAATTCTATATAATACATATTAATAACCTTAAATATCAATAACTTAAACTACAATATGCTGTAAATAGTGTTTTTTTTTTTCAGTTTTTTTTTTTTTTTTTTATTATATATAATTTTTTTTTTTTTTTTATATATATATATGTATTTTTTAGGTAACGCTATGTTAAATTTATAACTATGGGTTTCCACCCCAAGACCGGTCACTGTTTCCTGCTAAGAACCGACCGCCCCGAGCAATACCCGCGTCATCCAAAGCTACTTCAGATCATCACTGCCTAAGTAGGCGGATCAGTGCCTCGACGACTGCTCTGTCCCGATGCCGCATGGCGTTCTTCATGTTGTTATTGATAATGTCACTGGTCGACGCCTCCTGTGCCCTCCTCACAAACCTTCCAATAGCGTCGTCAGCGTTGTCAGCGTAGTACACGCAGTGGGCAGTATGTCTGGAGACTGCCACCACTGCGTGGGGGACGCTGTTGTGAATCCGGATGTTGGTGGATTTTGTCTTCAAGATGATGACTGATTCGCTGGTAAGCCCTTGAGCTTCGTGTATGGTTAGGACGCATGATCCAACCCCAGTCCCATAACCCTGGTCAATGAGGGTCTTTTTCTCCCCCTGCGTGTAGACCAGGAAAAGCGTGTTGGGAAGAGTGTTGGGAATATGCGCGCCCGTGAAACTCCTTAGCTGTAGGGAGTGGACCTGGTCTTTTGACGAATATATGCCAGGGTACACCTCCCCTAGGGCATACGCAACATCCATTGGATTCCGGTGCGAGCAGGGCAGTTCGTGGCTGATGGTCACAACTGAGTCCGGACGAGCGTAACTAATAGGGAAAAGATTTTCCCTGTCCAGATAGGGCAGTTGATTAATATCTCCGACAAGGACCGCGCTACTAGCGCCCGACAATCGGACTGCCATTACGATGGCCCCGAAATGGTTCATGAGTGCCTCGTCTACCAGAATGCGATTGCATTTTTGAGATCCTTTGCACCCGTTCGATAGAATTGAGGCCATCGTGCGCACCTTGGTTCTGTTGTCTTCACCAATTTTGTGCGCTAACTTTTGCCGCAGGTCTTTCGCCGCCTCGGTTGTTGTAGTGACTATGACGTCGCGGTCCCTATCAAAGTTATTGATCACCCAAGTGGTCTTGCCGCACCCTGGGACACCGTTTATCCAGCTGATGCCCGGCAAAGCCCAGCCTCCAGGCTGGTCTATCGATCTTGAGATTGTTTCCGCCTGTTCGAGGATTCTGTCATCCAGCATAATCTTAGTGCATCGAGCTACCACTACAATTGGGTCACTTTCGGGTGTCACAAAAGTAATACGGCCAGAACGTGACGTTATCGACTCGTCCAACGGTATAAACCCACACGTGGCGTTGTATGCAGCCATATATTGACCAGTCATTTCTCCCTTGATGACTTGGGAGGTAGCATTATTATATATGGCTGCCGCTGCCTCCTCGAGTCTCTCCTGAAGCAACTCTTCGGTCTCTAGTCTCTTCTGGTATGACTGCATAATTTTACGGCAAGTCATGAGACTGACCGAGTTGGTTGCCTTTGTTATCGCTTGAAACTCGAGAAACGCATTCGCCACGTGATCGCTTGGCTCTGTTACCGTCCTGAATTTCGGCGGGGTGACCTGCCCTCTGTCGGCTCTTGTTGATGTTGGTCGCTTTTGTTTCGGTGGTTCTGGGATGACCCTGATAAACTCCTGCACTGCATCTATCTGTCTGATATGACAGGGCCTCGCACCAAATCCCAGCCTCCTGCTTAGAAAGTTGGAGACCGATTTCCATCGATCTCTGGTGTTTATCTTCTTCTCTAAACTGCGGCTGATTTTTTCTTCGGAGGCGGCCCTCTCGGCTGCTATCTTCTGCTGTAGTCTCTCTGATCCGCATGAGGTTGTTGGGACTGACCTCGAGGATGTTAGCTGACCAGTCTCTGCTGTTTCCAGCACGGTACAATTTTGGGATGGCCTAAGAAAACTAAGATCTTCTCCCCTGTCCTCATACACCACCAACTCGTGATCTTTAGAGGCTTTAATGCAACCGTATTGATCAGCAACCTCGCCTCTTTCGTGAACAATCACCATTGCATCCACGCTAATGATTCGGGGGCGCGTATTCGTGGTTCGGTCTGATTCTGCGATTTCGGTGAGCAACGAGCATACTTGGGCAAACGGAGTCGCCTCATGCCACTCGAAAAGTGCGATCGTTTTGTTTTGAAATCGCACAATACGGTATTGGTGTTTAGCTATAGCTGCAGCGGGCAACGCATTGAACTTTGCGCGTTTCATGTTTGTTTTGAAGGTGCTCCCGTTTATCAAAGCAGCCAGTCCTGGTGATATATTGACGCTATTCCCACCTTCTGCGCGGCAGAAGCTTAGACCGAGTCTCTCGTTATCTCTATTCATAAAGAGGGCCACACCGCGTAGTCTGATGCCTGGTTTCCCATCCCCCCCGGATTCCAAGAACTTCCATAATGGCAATATGCTTGGTGTGATCGTCCGCTGGGAACTACTATCAGTGGATGCGGTAGCGGTGACTGTTGGGCTCCCTTCAGTCAAGTATCTCGGTATTTGTATAATCGTCTGCGTTGGTGTTTGCGTGAGAGTTGATGTTTGCCTGAGTGTAGGAGATTGCATGAGGGCTAGTGTTTGCGTGGTTGCAGGGCCCTGCGTGAGTGTTGGTGTAGGTGTTTGTGTGTGAGCTTGTGCACGTGTGTATTGTGTAGAGCCGTTAGCTATCGCTACCGCTCGCATGACACTGCTCGCGAATGCCAGGAATGGTGTTCTGGTGGCCTGAGTCTCCATTATAGGTTGCAATGTAGACGGGGTTACTGACATCTGGATTTTAATTTCAAGGACCATCCTTTCTCGTTCAAACCGTGGACACTCGGTGAGCACGTGCCATACCGTCTCGTCACAGTTGGGGTCACAGACACAAGCGGGACTGTCTTTAAGGTGAAAACGGTAGAGGTAAGCCCCGAATCCTCCGTGGCCGGTCAAGATTTGGACATGAGTAGGTGTTAGTACCATGTCTTTAAGGATCTTCCTTGCCTTTTGGACAGTGGGGAAGAATACTTTAGTGACCGAGCCAGTGCTGGAAGTCTCGTAGCGCCGCTGCCATTCGTTAACAGTTTCCTCCCGTATCTGCCTCTTAATAAATGATATTGGCACCTTGTCGTAGTCGGGGGCTGTCTTTTTAGTGAGTGCTGCTTTCTTAGCCAGCTCGTCTGCTCTTTCGTTACCGGGAGTGCCAATGTGTGCCCTTAACCAAAACAGCCTCACATCTCTACCGTCTTCTCGGATTTCACGCACTAGCCTCTTTATACCGAGTGCCAAGGGGTGAGTGACGGATGGGCTCTTCAGTAAATCGAGCGACGATCTTGAATCGCTCAATATGTTGACGCAGGTCATCCTAGACGCTCTCACCATTTTGACTGCTCGATACAGAGCGTACAGTTCCGACTGAAAGACGGTGTTGTGGGGTTCCAGACGAAAGGTAGAGTACCTGGTCTCCCTACCTTCGTTCCACCATGTAAGAGCAGCTCCGACTTTACCCTGTATTTTGCTGCCATCCGTATATATTTGAGGTCCGGTTACATGGTGGTCATTCAGGGTTTCGGGGTCCAAGTTCTCTAGGCACTCGTATTCTGTTATGGTGAGTTTCGATGGATGGGGTATCATTAGAGGACTCACCTTGCACTCAACTCCTCTACCCGGTGGCAGGTACTCCTCGGAATGACCTTTCTTGATCCTAAAAAGGGTGGCAGCCTCCATCACCCGGAGGTCAAGGGGTAGTTGGCCTGACAGAATCAGTGCCGATGTCAGAGACACCGTGCGATACGCTTTGCAGATCTTTAGCGCGAAACTTCTCTGCAGCGCATCTAGCTGTTTCCTTGTCATCAGTTTCTCAGCTGCCGGTGCCCATGCGCTTGCCGCATACAACACGATTGGCTCTATCACCGACACGTATATGGTCCTTATTATCTCGCTGTTTAAACCCCATGTCACCTTTGCTGCACACGCCAATTGTTTATAAATGTTTGCAGCCTTCTTACAGATTGCTGTTACGTGCGCATTGAAGGTGAGTTTTCGGTCTATGGTGAGCCCCAGTAGTTTAACCTTTTCTACTAGATTCAGCCTTGTCCCAGACATGTGTATTACTGGGGTGTCGTATTTAATACACTGTACATCGATAGGACTCCTCTGATGCAGACAAGCGGGTTTTGTGGTTTCGGTTCATGGATTTTTAGGATTTGGTTTTTTTGAACCTGATCTTTTATAAGGTGAAGATCCTCTTTAGTAGCGCAACTCAATACTATTTTTTGGTTGCGCGCTATTCGGACCTTGTTGACCTTAGCTCCTGTCTGTTTTAGGTCCAATGATGCCCTGACCTTCTCAATAACGTTATCCCCTGTGTGTTTGGGGTCAGTGGACGAGATGATCAGGGTGTGGTTTGGAATTTTTGGCGTCTCTGCTACTTGGGCGTAGGTTTTCGTGCCCTGTCTGTTGTTCGAGTTGTCCGCTCTATTCATGTCATTAACTCCTTTTTCAATGGTCGCTAAAGTCTTTTTGACTTCTGCCACCACAAGTTCCGTGCTGAGATTTGGCACCGCTGGCGTATTTGTTGGCGGTTTTTTGTCTCGCAACACGCGAAGGTCTGACGAAACTATATCCAGTCTTTCAGATAGGGGCTTCAGGTGAGTGGTCAAGTCTAATTGTGGTTGTGGTGGGAGGGGGGAGGCTGTCGGTCTTTCCAGGATCTTTGTGGTTATTTTCTGTAGATTGGCCATGTCCTCTGTTAGTTGTTTGAGGATTATTATGTGTTCCTCCGCGGTTACACTGTTGAGTTCTGATTGACGTGAGGGGGGCGACGTAGACTCTGATAAGTCCACTTTAAAGTAGGGTAGAGTAGGGTAGAGTAGGGTAGAGTAGGGTAGAGTAGGGTGGAGTAGGGTAGAGTAGGGTAGAGTAGGGTAGAGTAGGGTAGAGTAGGGTAGAGTAGGGTAGAGTAGGGTAGGGTAGAATAGGGTAGAGTAGTAGGGTAGAGTAGGGTAGAGTAGGGTAGAGTAGAGTAGGGTAGAGTAGGGTAGAGTAGTGTAGAGTAGGGTAGAGTAGGGTAGAGTAGGGTAGAGCAGGGTAGAGTAGGGTAGAGTAGGGTAGAGTAGGGTAGAGTAGGGTAGAGTAGGGTAGAGTAGGGTAGAGTAGGGTTGAGTAGGGTAGAGTTGGGTATAGTAGGGTGGAGTAGGGAAGAGCGGGAGCGAAGCCGCGCGGGCAAAGGTAGTACTTAATATTTTTTACACCATGTTATATTTTTCACAGTTGTACCTGCCGTGACCTGTACTTAATGTTGGTGGTATATCCACCAACTTTAAGTACAGGTCATAGCGGGCATTAGGAACCAGTACAGAGCTGGCTGTGGGAACAAAGCAACCCTTCAGTCGCCTGGATGGCCTGGTGACTATATATTTTACCTAGCTGACAACAACAAGCTTATAATTTTTGTGATTTTTCATGATACACTTATGAAATTCTGTACATAGAGTCTTTACATACGGTTAAAGATATTTATTTCTCAAAAGAATTTCACATTCACTTACAGAGAAAAAAAAACATATTATGTAGTAAACAATGTGACATACCAGCAGGCGTAGATAAAGAAACAAAAAAAAAACAATTTTTGTGCCTATCTTAAAATCAACATTTTAACACTTAATTTCAAAAATAACATAATTAAATCGTTTTATAACTAGTCAAACCAAAAGGCAAACCACACACAAAAAAAAATTAGTAAATGAGGGTAGGTGCAATTTTATTGTTGATGCGTGTTTACTAAGGCCTACGACACAGTGCAGAGCATAAGCGACTAAAGAGTTTCAATACGAAAAACGAAAACAATTCCATTGAATTGTTTTCGTTTAGTTTCGTTATATATACTTACATATAGGCATCTATTTTGCATAATATATAGACTATAATTTTTCCTTTCTCTAAAACCGGGTTTTTTATTATTATTATTTATTAGCTTTATTATTATTTATAGATTACAAATTAAATTACGATTAATTGGTAATTGTTTTTTTACTACATTGCAAATTAATTACGATTAATTACATAAAAATACTAGTCACGTGTTACGGGTTTCATATGTACAAAAACGATTTTTTTATGCGGTATATTATAGCTCCATCTCTCTGTCTTTCGGTCGCACGCCTGTCACTTCCACACGTCATGGTAACGCTGGATTCTCAATCTGCCAAGCTTTTTCTCAGTTCTTTCCAATACTTTCTATCTCAAACTTAAGTCATGCAGTCTAGCCCTATCCTTTATATGATTAGGTATGCCCATAAATACTTTCGACGTCCTCGTGATCTTCTTATATTTCTTGGGATCCATTCCATAATATTTTGGTCCATTTTTCGTTTTTCATCCGACAAAATGTGACCCACCCAGTTCCACTTTACGGTCCTGAGTTTTTTTTACAATATTCGTAGTTTTTGTCAATCAATTTCCTAATCACCAGCCGGTAGCCAAACGGCGAGCCATGGGTAGCTCGCTGTCCGATCGTCTGGTAATGGACCGAGTCCAAGACGTCGACGGCGCGCACTGTTCTCGCGCGCCTCAAGGAGTTGTCAGCAGCAGAACGGGCTCAGCTGGGTCGAAGCCTACTGGGGACAGGGTTGTCCGAAAGGGAGCTCGTGCCCCGGTATGAAGGCTAGAAGGAACGGCGCGGGGTTTTTAGTCAGTAAGAGTCTGACACTATCTCCCGCTCCACCCAAGAGCTTTGTCAAAGATGATTTTCCCCCTCGACAACGAAAAAAAAAGCCGGTAGGCAAACGTTTCTCTTGAGTCGAACGCCTCGAGTTGGCCATGCCCGTGATTCTTTTGTTCTGACCACATAACTAAGCGTTGAGATGACTTTATTTCCGTACATTTTTAATTTTCTACTAGCGTTAACGATTGCAGATTTTCATGTTGGCTAGGGATGCTGGTTATTTATTGTATGTTTTTGTTGTTTGTTATTGTTGATAGGTTTGCGCTTGACCGCTATCTCACCTGATGGAAAGCGACGATGCGGTCGACGATGGACCGCGCTTACCTAGAAGAAACCTTTTCACTCTCGACTTAAAGATTCCCGGGTTGTAGCTATCAGGAAACACAGAATCAGGCAAGAAATTCCACAATTCGATTCAATTCCATGTGACAGGCAATAGTAGTAAGTAGTTTATAATTTAAACATAAAAAAAAAATCCTATCTAAGTTGAAGCAACAACATCTGCAGCGACTTAGGTAGGTAAGAATTGAAGACTGGCCTGTTGGTTTACAGATTAGTGGCTCTGACTGCTATGCCGGAGGTCGTGAGTTCGATTCCCACCCAGGAAAATGTTTGTGTGATGAGCATGTCTCACATCATTAGTTCTGTATCTAGGTGTAATTTATCTATAATATGTATGAATTAAAAAATATATAAGTATGTTTAACAGTTGTTTAGTACCTACTCAAAACACAAGCTCTGCTTGGCTTGCGACTAGGTGGGGCGTTGCGTGAAAGTTGTGGAATATTATATTATTAGATATAGATATTATGAAATATCAAAACTATACCAAATGCTGAATACTAAAAAATAATTTATAAATGAATGAAACCTAGCGCCGCGGTAATCTTGGCGTCACAAACTGTAGCTAAAAATGGAAATATTTTAATTCCAAATGAAAACGCAAAATCAACAGAGGAACGCAGAATTTTAATTATGCTGCCTTTTGACAAAGTAAGTAAACTCGGAAAAACCTAAATAAAGAATTAAGAAAGTCCTTAAGGATTTAAGCCAGGACGAAGAAATTCTCCTCTGACATTGAAACACGAACATTATGAATAATTATATGAATTCCTGCAAAGTTACTTGCAAGAGTTTTTAGTCTTTGTCTGCATTATTCGGTACCCACTAAAGCAGTAAGGTGGGGTTACTCCACTTTTTTAACCGACTTCGAAAAGGAGGAGGTTCTATGTTCGGCTGAATGTATGTTTTTTTTTTTGTATGTATGTTCACCGATATTTCAGTCAATTGTGTACCGATTTAAAAAAATTTTTTTTTGATTTAATGGTTATGCTTCCAAGTTGGTCCCATAGAAATATTGTTATGATCTGATCATGAAGTACGAAGATATGGAACAGAGCTCCTCATAGAATCATAGCAGAATTGTCGTAACAAGTAAAATTGCTTTATTTATACGTGTAGTCGTGTAGACTGACTGAAAGAAAAAGGGGAGGGGAAAGGGGGAGGGGGTAAATTCATGTAATATAACCGTATTTGGGATTATAAGAATCGTTATAAGATGCACTCTGGCTATAAGGTAATTTATGTTTAGCTAAAGGGTAGGTACTTTTTAGTGGTGCTACCATAACTAAAAAGTGAAAAATAAAAAACTTTTTACAAAAAAAAATAAACCGACTTCAAAAAGTACAAAATAACTTTAATTTCGGAAGTTAAGTAACGAAGAGGCAAGATTAGGTATCTATTATAGAAACACCGACTTCCGAAATTAAAGTTATTTTGTACTTTTTGAAGTCGGTTTTTTTTTGTAAAAAGTTTTTTATGATAGACTTAACTTTCAACCAGTTTTTTAACTAAGACCTACTACACGTACGCATAGCTTCAGAGAAGCATATTTGTCATTCTACGTATACGCTTTTTTTAGGTGAGAAATTATCTTATGTCGTCTCCCACCCTTTCGTATCAGGTTTTAACTGACTAAAATCCACTCTTGTTACTTCTTTGCCTTCGTTCCAGAGCCCTGGGATTCTTTTTAGCTTAACCCATGTCCCCAGAAGGCTTCGACTTCATGAAGCGCGCGTGGAACACTATGCCCGACGGTGAACTGCCTATTGCTCGCTGCCGGTGGTTGTAAATCGGGGTCGGAATCCCGACGGCTAGGTTGTGAGCGCCGTTCCATTGCGCGTGAGGCCACCTCCTTAGCTAGGCTAGCATTACTGCCGCCATTCCTCCTCAACTAAGGCTTACTAACTGTCCACGGACGTGTAGCCGAGAACGGTAATCATTAATTACTCACGTGTATCATACGACGTTTTTCAATACACTTGTGAAGAAAATAACTGTAAAACTAGTAAACTTTTGTGGCGGTAAAAATCTATTTTCATATGTGTTGCCCATTTTTTTTCCTCGACGCGCGCCTGTCTTGATACGATAAATGTAATAAAATTATGGCGAAGAAGAGGTTGAACAAAAAGGGTTTAACCACATTATAGCACTAGTGCGTAATGGTAATCAAAATGTCACAATTACGTTACAAGTGCCATTATATACCTAAGTGCAGTGCAATAAGAGTCACTTTATGAGCAAGTGTATTGATAAATAGCTATTACATACCAGATATATGTATAGGTATTAAACCAAAACCCCAAAGTATTCTCTTTGTAAGAGGGTACTTTGAGGTTTACTAACTAAATCTTCACTGGAAACAGTTTCAAATTCCATTAGAACTGCAATGTGTTCAAGTATTTGGTTTACAAGACAAAGATGGCGTCCGAAGTAATGCAGTGAGGCAGCTCCCTGAACGAACCAATACGCAGTCCAATCTGTTATAGCAAATTATTACTGAATAAGTGACTAGGTATTGTGATCGACGGTCTGGGTGCCGATCTTACGAGGGATTGGATCTAGTAAATGAGATTGTGAGCAAATACTTCAATTATTTTTCAGTTTTATATTTTTGAAATGGTCGCTCTTTTCTCAGGATCACCACTGCTCTTTCGCGGTCTCGATTTACGAGTCCTACATTGTGGGTTCAAATCTACTATTTCATTACCACTTCACCGTTTTGAGAGCAGTGGTGATGAAATTTAAATGACACAACTTAATGCATCTGACAGAGTTTAAGCCCATGATTAAAAAATAAATTTATAACAGTCAAAAAAGTCCAACAGTAGTCAATGAGGATAATATGCATGTTGACTCTGTGATTTGCTTAACTACATAATTTTGTAAGCTATCTTTTTTATTCATTTTCTAGATTTGTATCCTTTTCTGCCACTTTTCGTTGTAATTTTATAAATCAAGAACGGGCTCACGGGCTCACCTATCCAAACCAAATGTTTAGGCTTTGTTCGGACTATTTAGTAGATGGTTATGAGAAGTTTCGTAGAGTAGAGTAGGATAGGGTAGGGTATAGTAGAGTGGAGTAGGGAAGAACGCGAGCGAAGCCGCGCGGGCAAAAACTAGTTTTGTATAATATGTGGATAATGTTGTTAATAGTGTATATGTTACTCCTATTTACTAAGTACCAATATTATTGTATTGTATACTGCTGTTTTGTTATCCCAGTAAAAAATAAAAGACTTTACAACTCGAAAGTCGGGTATTTTACCACGGGGCCACCAGTGCTCTGTCTCTCTCTACACACACACCCAATTTCCAATGTATTGCAACCATATTTGTCCCAGAACGCTATTAGTTTATCAGCCATTTTGAGCTCGTACATTATCAGATGCGTTAGCCGCGGTTAGGGATATGAGATAGCGGCTCATTTGTCACGATTGGGCAGGCCCGCACTAATTTGCGGTTATTAAAATAAAAGAATGAATATTTTACAATAAACTGTAACGTCACGTGTCAATAAATAACCCGCCCCTGATCGTTCCCGGTGGAAAGGTGCCCATAACACTCGCCGCATTTCCTCGCTGAATAGCGATGGCCATCCTTTGCACCAAGAACGACCTGGACCGGGAGTCACCCGTTGCCTCGCCGAGTTTACGGCCCAAATCCCACACAAAACGCCTTGCCTCCACACTCCAACTGCCCAGAGTCTCCACAGCAACAGGCACAAAATAGTAAAGCTTTGCGGTTTTGCGGTGGCTGTGTATTGAATAGAAACGTTGTTGACAATCATGTTATAATAACATACACGACTATATTATACGAGTAATATACGTACCTATTATGGTGAATTCAGAATGTTGTTTACGATACAAATATATCGCAAATGATAAATTAATGCATGGCTCATCACCATCATCATTTCAGCCGATACACGTCCACTGTTAAACATAGAAAAGTGTCACCACAACGAACATTCCTGTGCGTCTAGCATTCATCGGTTTCCCGCAACCTTCACCAGGTCATCAGTCCACCTTGTTGGAGGCCATCCAACGCTGCATCTTCCGGTACGCAGCCGCCACTCAAGAACCTTTCATTCCCAAATTCCCAACGGCCATCTGCATGCATGGCTAAATGTTCCAAAAGGTTCTGTAGTACCGTATACCAAAAGACGTTGCGTTGAAAAGACACGAATGCGTACAGCTAAGGAGTGGAATTCTCTGCCGGAATCTGTATTTCTTGATGGCTATAACCGGGAATCTTTAAGTCAAGAGTGAATAGGTTACTTCTAGGTACGCGCGCTCTAATTCCGACCACATCGTCCTTTCTATCACCTATGATGATATGGCAACGTTTGTAGGAAACGTCTAGCAATAGAATTCATTCAGCTCAAAAAGTCGCTTAAAATTCGTTCCCATCCTAAAGTTAAGTCTAGAACGAAAAGGAATGAGTAGTAGTGATCTCTTTCTATAAGCGAAGGTGTTGGCTGAAAGCGTGAGGCAGAAGGCTTCCTAACAGCCCAGCTGCTGCAGACGATGCCACAGGAGTCTACTACAATACCCGGCTACTGAAGTTATCGGTTCGCGAACGGTGTATAATGACTACGTTGCGTTCCACGTGGGCATCAAAGAGGTGTCAGCAAAATGAACGGGCCTCACTAGGGCTGGTGCAGTTGCCCTAGCAGCGAAATTGTTCAAAAGAGTCTTCGTATTCTAGGAACGCAAAGGGTAACTGAAAGAACACAGATGAATTTTAGTCAGGAATAGTCTGACACTCCACCCAGAACGAAAACGCCCGGAGGACACGGTGGAGCACACAGTTGAGGTGTGCCCTGCTTGGGCGGAGCAACGCCGTGTCCTTGTGGAGGCGATCGGCGGCGGAGACCTCTCGCGCCGGGCCTTGGTTCAGGCCATGGTCCTGAGCGAGGAGGAGTGGCAGGCGGTCGCCTCCTTCTGCGAAGCAGTAATGCTAGCAAAGGAGGAGGCAGACCGCATCAGGCAACGGCGCCCCCGCCGCCGCCGCCGGGATTCCGATCCCGATTTCCGGCCACCGTAGACGCGGGCTCGCGGACGGCGAGCCATGGGTAGCTCGCTGTCCGATCGTCCGGTAACTGTCCGGACTGAGCCAAGGCGTCGACGGCGCGCACTGTTCCCGCGCGCCTCAAGGAGTTGTCAGCAACAGGAGGGGCCCATTCCACCCAGTCGGGGTTATCCGAAAGGAAACTAGAGCCCCGGTGTGAAGGCTAGAAGGAACGGCGCGGGGTTTTTAGTCAGTAAGACTCTGACACTGTCTCCCGCTCCACCCAAGAGCGGGTTTCGTCAATGATGATTTTCCGCGTCGACAAAAAAAAAAAAACCCAGAACGAAAGGAGTTATTTGATTGATTATTTTTTTATAATGGAAATAGGCTCACTATCTCGCCTGATGGTAAGCGATTATTTCCCACAAAAAAATTGTTAGTTCCTGAAACAATTCTAGTAACCGGAGCCACGCCTAGAGAATCTCCAGGCTTTTGTTTATAGGAACTAGGTTTTATTGTAAACGCCGAATAAGTTTCGTAGTTTCGGTGAATCACACGACTGGATCGATTTGGATGAAATTTTGTGTGTTTATTTGACTGGGTCCCCGGATGGTTTGAAAATAAAATAGATCCCAATAGATGGCGGTGCAGTCCGATTTTTTTTTTTATTCTGACGAATATTACTGCTAGCTACGGACTGGACAACGTCTGTTGGGGCTGCTAGTTGAAATAGTTAATTTTAGTTATTCGTTTTTTTAATCATTTATTAGTTAGTTAATTTTAGTTTATACTAGATTTTTTTTTTATTTCTTATTCGTAAGTCAAATTCACTCTGCTCGCTGTTTTAAGGTAACGCTCAACGTATGAAAACCTTCGCGTACTTTACTTGAAACGCTGTATCAGGAGGAGACATATTATGTGACGTGTGAAAATGTCAGCGGTATGAGCACAAAAGTCAATCTACATACAAAGTGCGCTCGAACAACTCACACATAGACAGCGCTCACAGACACGATATCTCGGAGCGTCTCGGCCTGCTCGTCGAACAGTTTACGCTCCAACGCTCATTAGTGTGCGTCCACCGAACGAAGGTGTAAAAAGTGAAGTACATACATGACATTGTCTTCTGTACCTATTTTTTTTGTGGTATGGGCGAGTAAGAAGAATGAATCTAAACAGACACACCCTATATGTAAAGCTGCATCACTTTATCAGTTAAGTTCGATATCACGTGTTCCTGGTTCGCTGGTTCCTGTTTAAAAATTTTAGATCATCAAAAATGAAACCTGCTGCACTTGAGTATTCCCACAGATTCCAGTTCTCTTAGCGAAAATATAAACCTAATTTCTCTCTTTGTTCTGAAAATATATAAATACATAATTTACAGTTCATCTCTCCTTTACCCCTGAGACGGAGCGGTAAGTAATTCTTTGTGTTACAGGTCTGTGTTCCGCTACTTGGATACCTCGATGATTTATTAATGTCAAAGTGAAAATGTGAATTGTATTTGTGGATCTTTTTAAAAATTTGTCTTGAGGAAAATGCTCTGAAAATTTTTCACCTATCCGATTTTCGTTTTGATGGATTTTTGCCACTTAATTTGGAGATGGATGTGTTGTGCTATGAATGTTGAATGTATGTTTATTTATTGACTCAATTTATAATAAGTATGATCGGTTGCTTTGAGGTTTTGAGGTTGCATGTGAGGCAGTGATGAAAGGCTCGTTTAGAAAAAAAACACTGTATTGAAGATACAAGGATAACCAGTATTCTATTCTATTCTATTCGATTCGATTCGATTCGATTCGATTCTATTCTATTCTATTCTATTCTATTCTATTCTATTCTATTCTATTCTATTCTATTCTATTCTATTCTATTCTATTCTATTCCATTCCATTCTATTCTATTCTATTCTATTCTATTCTATTCTATTCTATTCTATTCTATTCTATTCTATTCTATTCTATTCTATTCTATTCTATTCTATTCTATTCTATTCTATTCTATTCTATTCTATTCTATTCTATTCTATTCTATTCTATTCTATTCTATTCTATTCTATTCTATTCTATTCTATTCTATTCTATTCTATTCTATTCTATTCTATTCTATTCTATTCTATTCTATTCTATTCTATTCTATTCTATTCTATTCTATTCTATTCGGTCGATACTCGATAGGGCTGAATGGCTCTGGAGTGGCAAATGCCTACTAGAACACACAGCGTTGGTAGGCCTACCTCAAGGTGGAATGACCTGTTGACGGTCACGAGAATCTGATGGACGCAAGACATACAGATCTGGTCAGTGGATGTCTTTCGACTTTAGTAATGAAAAGACTCTACGCCTACATAAATCCTTACTTAATAATATAAAAGCGAATGTGAGTTTGTTTGTTGGTTACGTCTTCACGCCAAAATAGCAAAATCGATTTTGATGAAACTTGGTACACGGATTGACCATGTCCTGGAATAGGACATAGGATACTTTTTATCCCGGAAGTATGTTCCCTTGGGATAATATATACTATCACGCGGGCGAAGCCGCTGGGAGCAGCTAGTTTACAATAAGTAGCAATGAAGACACAAGTTATTTTGTAAGCAATTCACTTAAAAAATCTTACCTGCCATCAATTTCATTTAAAATGACATCAACAAAAACACTCACTGAACAATTATAGAATAAGAATAAGAATAAGAATAAGAAATTTTATTTGCAGAAACATGTGTATGCAGACAGAATTATAATAATACATGCATGCAAGATCTTAAATAAAGGAGGCTCAAGACATGTTTGCCATTTCTAATGGCGTGCAAATATCTTGAATTCTATAATATTATTATTATGAATTAATTAATTATTTTTTCAAATTTACATTTATATATTATTACAGTAATCCATTCTAGATCTTCAGTTCGTGCTCATCCTAGTTCAACAGAGATTACAGGATACCCTCGGGTTCGTAGATAGGTAAGCTTCGGACGTTCAGTGGGAGCGACGCCCCCCAAATCCATTATTAGGCAGGTATATGGAATGTAGGAGCATCGGTTGCCGGGACGTTTACAAGGTGCAGATATTTTTTTTTTCAAATATCTTATCATTACTACATAGTACAAAACAAAGTCGCTTTTTCTGTCCTTATATCCCTATGTACGCTTAAATCTTTAAAACTACGCAACGGATTTTGATGCGATTTTTTTTAATAGATAGAGTGATTCAAGAGAAAGGTTTATATGTATAATAACGTGCATTAAATAGTGGAGAAATACTGTTACCCGAGCGAAGCCGGGGTGGGTCGCTAGCTTAACTATAATTTTGTGTTGTGTTTTCATTCGACTAATAAAAAAGGCAGAAATCAGAATGTGTTAAAACTCCCTCAGAAAAGCGCGAAACTACGATTCGAAGATTATTTTATAGGACAAACTTGTACAAAAATAAGTTGACGCATCTTTTTACGTAACCAAGTGTCTTCAAACTTACGTAATTATAACTTTTAATTATAATTATATATTTTTTTCCGTTAATGTTGTATTACTGTGGGCAAAGACATTCTCCAAGTCTTACAAAGAACTCTTTCTCCGAAGTTATCATGAACCAGCCTTTTATCGACTGCCAAAACTTTTCTAAACACCAATTTACGGACACAAAAATAACAGAGACATTCAATCAGACACATAACATTTCGTTTAACTCCGGGGCCCTACCACGTGCTCATGACGCGATCTATTTTACGACCTGAATTGTTAAAGGGATGAAGCTATATATATAGGGTATATAGCTCCATCCTTGCTAAGCTTATTCCATCAAATACTGAAGTTCTTCGGGTACATCTCAAGAAACGAGCATTCGATGGAAAGACTTGTGGTTCACGGTTGCGTTGAAGGCAAGAAATCCCGCGGTCGATCTCTGACTCATTAGATCGATCTCATCACCGGGGCTACGCAGTCGATAGCAGTACAGTAATGGAGAGACATCGCTCGACATGCCGCAGCCTTGGAGGCAAACGACGGCGGCACGCCGCAGGCCTGTTCATCACCAGCCACGACGTCTACTCTGACAAGAGTGCCCGACTAAAAAGAAGCTCCATCCCTATTTCTTGCTTGTACGAGAGGATTCTTTTCTACTCGCCTATAGTCAACATCGAACATGGTTTAAAATCTTGTTGCTTCATCTAACGCAATCCAACGCGATGTTTCATGAAGAGGTAATTAAAAAAAGAGATAGAGAGAGTTATCGACTAAAAACTATGTTGTCATTGGCATTCGGTAATTTTTTTTAGAAAAAATGGCGTCATTTAGAATCGCGATTAAATGTGCAAGTCTTCTATTGATGTACTTTTTATATTTTTGGTGTATGAGTACATTAGGGAGGGCCAAAGTTCACGTAAAATAGCAGATTTTCAGAAGTCGTTACTAGATTAGTTTTACTCTTTATATTTTGATTTCTACAGAAACCTCGATAATATCCACAAGATAGCTGTGTATCCAAATTATCTAGAGAAAGATATGTAATAACATAATAATCACGTAAGAGCGGTTGTATGAAAATGTACCTCGAAAAATGGTAAGGCCCCAGTTCTTTCATGAGATTTCGACGAATCAATATTCGGCAAACTTCGGGTGCGGATCAATTGGGATCAGCTATATATCGCTCCTAACAAGTTCTTTGGTCCAATTTAAACTTGCTGGAGCAGAATTTACACTGAGTACTAGGTTACCTCGAAAATGGTATTGTTACGTGAACTGTTAATTCTAACTGTTGCAAATAACAGTTTGTGTTTTAACTGAAAAGGGTTGGAATGAAGTTTGGTAAAAGTGTTGGTATTGTTTTTATTTGTTTGCTGATTGGATTTTGTTTAATATGTTATGGTTAATACATTCTTTAGTTACTTGTTCTTCGTTCATAGGGAAAAAGTGACAAAAATTGTAATTATTTGATATATTGAACATACACTATATTTGGTGTAATTACGATTTTCACTAGAGTAACTAGAGCATAGAATATCGGAGAAAAATACACAAATAATATCTGTTACCACGTGGTTACCAGTGACTTTATCTGGGTGATAGTAGAATATATTATCCTAAGGGAACATACACCCGGGAAAAAAAACTTATAGTGCCGCATGTACTGTCCAGGACATAGTCTAGCAATGTGTCAAGTTTTATCGAAATCCATTCAGCCATTCGTGCGTGGCGAAGTGACAAACGTTTTAGACACACATTGAAACTTTTGCCTTTAATTATGTCAGTATGATGATATTAAGGAAGACTAAAACTCGACTTGCTTTATCCTGCCCTATATCAAGTTAAGTAATAAGATTTCACACATTAAACTCAAAGTCAAAAATCAACCAACTTCACAAAATTAATCTCCCAAACGAAACTAAATTACGTCTAGTCTCACAGCGCGACGTTTCATTTCAGTTAAAATACTCCAGAATTTTATAACTCAACCAACACTTGCAGTATTTTTCTTGAAAGGGAACTATTAAATTCAGTTTTCCGCCAGCTTCGCTCCTCCGTGATACCAGGCCAGTAAATTGTATGAAAGAAACTAAAATGTTAGTGAATAGAAACATTAAGGTCCTCTTCTGGAAACGGTGAGATTATTTTAAATATTTTTGCTTTTCTACTAATCTGGTATTGTGTAAATTGCGATACTTTTTCCCGGTGTTGTTTCCGTTACAGTGGTTACAAACGAGGTAAGTACTAAACGAGATATCGTGGACTTATTTATTTTGCGTTTAATTTTTTTTTTAAGAATTACAGACATAGATAAAATTCTGTAGCTATTAGGTACAGCAATGATGATTTAGGTCTCTTCAAGGCTAGAGTGAAGACTTCTAAGCTAGGCTCTTAATAAAATAGTCGTAATAACTACTTATTTACCATCAAAGATTGCATCTTTGCTTACTATCCGGTGGGATTGCAGCAAGCACTAGTGTAATCATTAAAAAAATATATGGGCAGTTTCCGAATTGAAAATCTATTATATCTAGCTAGTAACGTGTGAAATCCTACTTTAGCACCAAAAACAGGCAATTCAACTTTTTTTTTAAATTGCGGATATTTAGGCAAAACATTTAGGACTTTTCTATACAACACTATCCTTTGCAAACTTTATTTTTGTGCTACATGCTCATGTAAACAAACTATCTTTATCTTTAGATAAAAAAAAAATACTCAAAGCAATACTCAAAGTAAAAAAGAGGAAATCTTTGTTTTTTTATTTGTAGGAGGGGAAGGTTCTCTGGAAAATATCGCTTACATTGTACCCATAGATTTTATGTATAAGCTGTCTTACTTTGGAAGCTGCTTTATTTTTGAGTAACATCAACACTAAGAACACTACAAAAAAGAGGTAGGTAATGTTTGATTTTTTTTTTTAAATTGTAGCTTATAATATCTGAAAGTACTGGTCCGATTGCTAAATTTTTTTTCACTGATAGAAAGCTGCTTTATTCCTGAGTAACATAAGTTATATTTTGTGTAAGCGGCAAAATATAGATTTTCAATAAATTAATTCAGATATTGGAAGTAAAGAAGACGTGCACAAACTTCAGGTAGTTGTCCATTCTTTTGGTTATTTAATATAACACTTAAAATTGCTGAATAAAAGCAACAATTCTTACACGTGCCTAAAAAGATACATACCTATTACAGCACTTCGCTGGAAGACAAATCGTCCGGACTCACTTTGCGAGCAAGCGTCAACTTGATAGAGTTTAATGGACGCTCGCTCCGACGCCATTCTTTAAACCTAGTTTATATTAACCTAGCCCTGATTTTGCGGCAAAAACAGTGAACCAAACTAATAATATCATTAACTATCATTAAAGTAGGAAGAGATATAAGTAAAAGTGATAGCGGAAAGGTAAAAAAGATCTATTTGAGGCTAATTGTTTTTTTTTTCAGTTTTTTGTCGGCACCTTCAAAAGATGGATGGATTATGTGAGAAGTATTATGAAAGAAAAGGAAGTTAGTGATAGCGTGACGAGTGGCAGGACTGAATGGAAAAAAAGCGTTTTGCGCCGACCCCAAATAAAACGGGACAAGGGCAGGGAGATGATGATGACCTTTAAAAATGATAACCGTAGAAAATCTCCTTTTTTTAAGTGATTTCGTTTTGGGCAGAGCAAGAGGGAGTGTCAAATTTTTCCTGACTAAAGACAGCAGTGAGCATTGGTAGCCGAGTGGTACCGGCACTGGCTTACGAATTGTAGGTCGCGTGGTCAAACCCAGCCAGGCGCATTACTTAAGGTAATTTATTTCATCACCACATCACACAGCAAAGGATATTGCTCTTCGTCTGACCTCAAGCCTGTACTTAGACGTTTGTTTGGGGTGAGATCAAGATAAACTAAGATTAAAGGAAAAGATGCTACATTTCAACAATACCGATTAAACTGATACAAATGGAAAAACTTTTAAAACTAATGAGGTGAATGAGATGAGATAGAGTCGCGCCCGATATTCTATCCGAAGGCGTACTGACAGTAATTACTTAGACGTAGAGCAGGGTGTCACAATTAAGCTGACAGGTGCATTATTGTTCGATGATTGACCCGAACAACCTTACAAAACCTCTTAAGGTGGTGCATCATGACTCATATTTTCACTGTTTTTCATACAACCGCTCATAACTGATTATGACGTTATTACATATTTTTCATTAGATATTTTGGAAACACAGTATCTTGTGGATATTATCTAGGTTTCTAAAGAAACCAATTTCTAAATTTGTGTAAAACTAATCCAGTAAAAACCTCTGAAAATGTCCTATTTTGTATGAACTTTGACATTTCATAATTTGCCTAAAAATTAAAAAAAGTCAAAAAAGTAATCCTCTAGAAACCTTGCAAATTTTATTAAGATTCTAAATGACGACAATTTTTTCCAAAAACTTTTAAAGGTTTACGGATTACCGAATACTAACAGTTTTCAGGCGTTATCTCTCTTTTTTTGCGTTGCCTTTTCGTCAAACATCGCGTTGGATTGCATTAAATGAAGTAACAAGCTTTTAAACCATTTTCGATGTTTACGATGGGCGAGTGGAAAAGGACAATCTTAAGCCACGTTTACTATTAATTACAATAAAATGGGTAAAACATGAAAAAAATCAAAAAACGTAGTGACAACAATAAAAATATTTATTAAAAAAATACTCATCAATTCAAACACACTACATTATCAATATTAATCCAATAATTAACCTGAAAAGCCCTTTTTACTACTCGTACAAATTCCTGTGTAATACTCTGGGGAGAGTATCGTGTTGTTCATAAACCATTGCTGGGTAATAAAGGGAAAGAATGATGACGTACATTAACACTCCGCAAATGATGAGTTACATTGCTGTTGGGTCGCGCTGGAAGAGCCGTGGGGAATGGATGAAGTTATGATGTGGAAATGGATTGAAGATTTTTAATTGCGCTTTTTTAGGTACCATCGCAGTCATTTGTCTGATCACTTAAAAAAATTTTGCTTGAATCCTGCGACGCGGCGCGAAATCAAACTCTTTCAAGTTTTAATTTCGAGTGCAAGCAAAAATGAACTTAGTGGTGGTTAGATGGAAGTCTTTGATGCTACCAAACTCATTGGCCAGTGAATACGTCGTAACTGCGAAGTACGTAACTTTTCAAAAGGAACAAAAATCATGGCGCAGGTCTGTTAGAAAAAAATTCGTTTGATTCGTTTGACTGGCCTGTTGGTCTAGTGGTTAGTGACTCTGACTGCTATGCCGGAGGTCGTGGGTTCGATTCCCACCCAGGACAAAATTTGTCCTTATATGATTATGCTTGAATGTTTGTGTGATGAGCATAATCATTTGTTCTGTTTCTGGGTGTTATTTATCTATAATATGTATGTATTTAGAAATATATATGTATGTTTATCAGTTGTCTAGTACCCATAACACAAGCTCTGCTTAGCTTGGGACTAGACGGTGTTGTGTGATAGTTGCGGAATATTATATTATTATTATTATATAAGCATCACCTTTTTACTCTTCTATCTGTATTTGTCCTTTTCGATTTCAAGCGCCAAGTGTGTACATAGATAAATAAACAAACAATAAATAAATGCAAATAGACGAAATAAATGAAGATTTTCTTTTATTGAGATAGGATATCAATCAAATAACTCATTACCATCACAGTGAAGCGACAGGAAGTAACAGACATTTACTGAGAAACAGCCACCTAGGCTGTGTTCCTTTAGTTTCCCTTCTCATCCCAAAGACCCGGTAACTCTTTCAAACAATCTGGAAACCTCAGTAGGCATCGGCCATAGTAGTCCCCGTCTATTTTGCTGACACTCCTCAGAGGCACGTATGGAACATAACGGGAGCTACCCATTACTCACCACCCACCCACAAGCTCGCGCCTGCAGTGGCTTAAAATGGTCCTGCGACTCCTGACGCCCAAGGCGTCTTCTGCCTCTGCCACCTGCGTTATGTTACTCTTCACGTTTCAGGGCCGCGATAACTATTTCGAAGATTCACGCAGAAATAAGGATTGCCACTGAACAAGGCATGGAATTGCCTTGCAGCTCCCTTCAGTTGCCATTTACGATCCAGGGCTGAGATAACAGTTTCAGACAATCACGCAGAAATGAGCATCTACTAAAGATGCACCTTTGCCTAACCCTCCCAGGAATACACGCATGACATTATGTATGAATTGTGTGACATTACTTCCACATTTCACTTCCCCCATAAAAATGCTCTTTGCACCTTCAGCACTCACGTATGTGGTTATTTGTCATTGTTACCGTCACGCTGACGAATTTATGCAGGGGTAGCAAACGTGACACAGAGCCAGGGGTTGCAGACACCATGGTAAGGTACGCGGTGTTTTTGTTGATGGGAGATGTTGCGTATGAATAATTTGGGGAATTAAATTCCTAATGGTGGTGGTACTAGAGGTGTGCTGTTGGGTGAGTACGAAACACTCGAGAAGCAAATCATAGACTAAGCGAATCATTTATCTTGACAATTTCTGTTAAATATCACTTTCAACAGTTAAATCGTCATACCCACAGAATAAGCAATATTGCTATAGTTTTAACAAAACATAATCATCCTCAAAACATGCCTGCGATAACCAACTTTTAAACGCGGACAAAGCCATTGGCAGAAGCACTTTATTATTCCTATATAAAAACTAGTAACCTGCAAACAAACGAATGTACAGATAGGGGTCAAAAGTGCAATTGCAATGTTCCAACGCAGTCTTTCCCAAAGTGGGCGATAACGCCCCCTTGTGGGCGCTGCAGGTTGTGTAGAGGGAGGGGGTGATTTGTAATTTTATTTAGCTAGGAGGCCTCTTAAACAACGACTGCAAGAGCTCTCGACTCTCAACAACAACTTGTGAACATCAACTAATATGAATTAAAAGATTGCTCAAACTCGGTTCTATATTTCTCTCCGCGTAGTTCATATATCTGTCCTATTTTATTGAATATAGAAAAAATGAAAATCATGTCAATCGGTCGCTCCGTTTCGTAATGAAAGTAGACACAAACAAACATATAAAAAGGCAACAGACACACTTTCGCATTTTAAAAGTTATTAGTACTCGTAGATTTCTATCATGTTTTAACAAGTTTTTGTTAAATAACCCGAATTGTGCATTCCTGTATCAGTCGGCTGGTTCATTGAATACTTGCTCGGACTTGTTAATTTGAAGTTATAGTGGTTTTTAAATAGGTGAAAAAATGGGTGCGCTAAAAAAATATTTATTCTCAAAACTTATTTTGTCTACTGCCCAAGTAGACAAAATAAGTTTGGGAACCACTGTTCTAACGCAATGCCAAAAAAAAGTAAAAAAAAAGAAAAGAAAACCACAAATGGACAAAACAAGCAACAAACAAATTAAAAATAACAACAAAACAACAATACAAAACACAAATACAACATCATTGATTGCACAATGATTGCTCTATTTATTTGTTTGTAGTAAAAGTTCAGTAGTCTACAATTTTAAAGATTATTAAATAGTCATGATTATTTACTAAAAAATAAATTAACCATGAACCATTGACCCTGTTCTATAAACTCATAGATTCGGTAGACTGCAACAGAACTTTTGACTCCTAAATGTACCAAAATAATATCGCATCATATTCTTTGAATTTATTCATCAAGGTTATAGGTTAGGTGGTAATAAAATATAAATGAAAATTATTTTGTAATTAAGTTGTACACCCGAAGAGTGAAGTGAGAGGAAGTGTGAGACAGTCAACGACATAAACCCACAGTGTTTCTTCAGTTGCTTAATAACTCTTTCAGAAAAGCCGCAACCCTGGCAGGCAGCGGTCCAAACCAGATCCGTTGATCTAGATGACATCTTTTTGAGGCGCGCGTGTACCATAACGCGATTTTTTGCGGTTTGGTCATTACCAGACGGCGAGCTACCCATTGCTCGCCTTCCGTAAACACGCCGACGCGTAGACGGCAATCGCAAATCAAGAAAGATGTCCGGTGGGGCCGGGTCGCTGGCTACTCATACTTAGCCTGACGTGAACATTAAATAAAAAGATCAATATGAATCAAATCTCTATGAAAAATTACACAACATGTACAACGTAACTTTCGTGTTAATAAAAATAGATGATCAAACTCGTAATCACAATAAATGAGCGTGCAATTTACATTCAGCGTTGAAAACACTAAATATATTCACGAATCTTTACATTCACTCGAAAGCCTATCACAACATACAGGATGTGGAAAAAAGATCGGTCATTACAGAAGAACACTTTTTGGTCGGAGGTCGGAAATCTCCCGCTCTGATTGGAGCAAGAGTGAGAGTGTCAGATTTTACTAATTAAACCCATTTGAGATTCTTTAGTTGCCCTTTGCATTTGATTTAAAAATATCCCAAAGAATCGTGAGTATACTCACGGGATAAAAATGGGTATCCTATGCGCTATTCCAGGACACAGTCTACTTGTGTCCGTCTAAATCCGTTAAATCGTTTGAGCTGAATAAACAAAACACACACTTACAATCTTTAGATAGTATACATAGATTGATTATTTCTTTATTTTCAGGTGAATAAGGCCCCCAGATAAAATAATAATCTTACAAAGTAATAAACTTTTTTTTTATTGTTACAAACTACTGCTTGACTGCGATCCCACCTGATCGTAAGCAGTGATGCAATCTCTGATGGTTAAGCGCACTAGTTTATTAAAAGCCTATTCACTCTAGCCTTGAAGACACCCAAATTATAGTCGGACGGGAAGACCGCAGCAGGCAAATTGTTCCAGTCCTTCGACGTACGCGGTATAAACGACGAGGCGAAACGCTTAGTCCGGACCGTAGAGGTTTCAACAACGTGGATATTCGCCGTACGGCGGGTTCTCCGATGGTAGAATTGTGATGGCGGAATCAAGTCATGCACACTCTCCAAAACAGCATCCTGTAAAACACCGAAAGGCTGGCTACCCTACGCCTGTGCTCAAGGTTTTGAAGGTTGGACTTAACCAAATCAATGGAAAGGCGTGCGAAGAGGCTAAATGGATCACCAATTAGCCTTTTCGCACGCCTTTCCACCTAGTCCAAAGCTGGCCAGGTGGCATTTTGCAGCACCAGCCCAAATGTGGCTGCAGTACTCCACACACGAAAGGACCTGTGCTTTGTATAACATTAAAAGCTGTCTCGGTGTGAAGTACCGCCGGACCTTTGCAAGAACACCGAGTTTTCTGGCAGCTACCTTGGCTTTAGACTCAATGAACCGTTCAAAATTCAGGTCTAAGAAAATTACAACTCCCAAAAGCTGAAGACGGTTACAAATATATTTAAAAAAAATAATAATAATAAAATTGTATTTATTCATTAAGAAGAATACTTCAAGTTTACAATAAGGGCAGCTTCTAAACAAAAACTATAATATAAAATGGTTTTCAATAATAATCAGATCTAACCTCAGCGTGCTCCATCGTCGGCCACATCATCGCTTACCATCAGGTGAGATGGTGGTCAAACGCGAGCCTATCAATAATAAAAAAAAAAAACCTGAACTAGGATAAACTTGTGCCTCATTTTATCTACACTATTATTATAAAGAGGTAAAGTTTGTTTTTTTGTTTGTAATGTGTAATCTCTGATAGCAGTAAAAAAAGTGGTTTGATTGCTAAACTTACTTCACCTATAGAAAGCTGTTTTATTCCTGAGTGACATAAACTATATTTTATGTACGTTACTTACTATACTTGTCCATTGAACAAAATTTATCCACGCTGTATAAAATAAACCGAACATTTCATATCAAAAAGACTGAATTACTGCTTCATCTCTCGAGTGAAAATTATTCAGCTCGACTTTTGAAACGTTTAAAAACTGCTGCGCTGCAATCAGACGGGATTGAGATCCGATATTAAGAGAAAATAAACCGAGTCGGCCAAATTACGGCCTTTCGAGCGCTGGGGCGATCAAAAGTATGCCCTGACTGTATCAATAGTATAGAGCAAGTATCTGGGTTTTATTAACTCGTGCATCGAGTTTTGAGCGGTTATTAGTTTGTGTACGTGTCTATGGAAATTATTGGTGGTAGAATGGCGTCCATGTTTTTTAGGGTTCTGTAGTCGAAGGGTGCCAACGGTTCCCTATTACTAACTTCCGACGTCCGTCTATCTGTCTGTCTGTCCGTTTGTTCGTTTGTCAGCGGACTATATCTTAATTTATTGCAAGTCAAATGTTTTTTAAGGTCTTCAGAAATGTATACAGTTTAACCCGTTGTATGGAGCGCAGATCTACGTGGGCCACAATGGCTTTTTCATTGTGTCTCTAATTACGGCATACGAACGGTTAATGGACCCTGTCGGGCGCGGCAATTTTATACAACTACAGAACAGATATAAACAAAATGATACAAATCAAATGGAATAAAAATACAAGTTTCAAAAATAGAATAAGTAATTAAATGTAAAAAAAACAACATTAATCTAATCTCATTAACATTAAATAAAGTTAAAAATTAAAAGGGGTTCAAAAAATGTTACTCTAATCGTGTTTATTTTTTGCTCGATTTCATAAATTGTACTACGGAACCCTTCATGTGCGAGTCCGACTCGCTCTTAGCCAGTTTTTTTTTGAGGAGAGAAATAATCCAATGGCTTCTCTCCCGCTCTAGGGTGAAACCAGAGGGTGTCTGAGGAGTGCCGACTGAAACCCACCTATATCTTTCAGTTGCACTTTGCATTTTAGGATCACAGTTAAGGCGCTTTCAATTTATGCGTTTTTTGACAGCCTGGACAATCGTATTTTTCGTCCACAGCGCGCGGTGCAACCGTGCGGCCAACGGTCAACAGCATTCACTAGCACCGTTTGTGTTCTGGTGTTGAATAGCGCATCACTGGCATACAAACGCACGGCAGTCAAATACGTTTTCAATTAAGGCACTTGTTGTCGGACTGACAACGTACTGCAACGGGCCGGCTGCAGCACGGTAAACGTAGTGCGGCAGCGAGCAGTCTGACATGTAACGTTTAAACTGAAACCACCCTAATTGTTTCGAACAATCCCACTATTGGTAACAAATGTATCGTGTGGCAATAACAGAACGATATCACTACATAGTATAAAACAAAGTCGCTTTTTCTGTCCCTGTATCCCTATGTGCGCTTAAATCTTTAAAACTACGCAACGGATTTTGATGCGGTTTTTTTTAATAGGTAGAGTGATTCAAGAGGAAGGTTTATATGTATACAGTTTTTCTGTAGTGTATTTAGTATCAGCATTGTACCCGAGCGAAGCCGGGGCGGGTCGCTAGTTACAAATAAAATGCAAAATTTTCCAATAACAACACTGTTAGTGTTAGAATGTAGCTTGTAGCTGTCGTTGGAGCTACGAGCTACGAGTGCTGCGTAGCTGTGCTACGCTCACGTAGCACAGCTACGCGCTTACATAGCGGGTTCTTTTCGCAGAAAACATTTTCCTTGCATTTCAATTTACATCTTTAAATATAAAATTGAATAGCTTTTCGTTAGTCTCGCTAAAACTCAAAAACGGCTGGACAGATCTGGCGAATTTTGGTTTTGAAATATTCATAATAGTCCAGTAAAGCTTTAAAGGTGAGATGATAATGAAAAATTCACGAAAAAAGTTATGCGAATATAATGCATTCTCTTATTAAAATATAATTTTTTAAATGAATTATGCTGGTTCTAGTAATTTCACTAAATGGCGTTATCCTTTTCCAACTTAGCTAAAAGCTATCATAACATTCAATGAAGGCCGTACAGATCGCCGGGTCAGCTGGTTTATTTATAAACAAAGACATTAAACATAATATATTGTTTACAAAGAAAAAACATTAAATCAAAGAAAGACGCTTTCCTCAAAGATTTTTTGTTCCACAACACCTTGGTATTGAATAAAATAGCAACAATTTATTTAACACATTTATATTTATAACTTTAACACCAGAATAACCACGCCGTAAATCTACAAAACATAACAAAAAAATCACATCTCATACAGAAATTGATTTACGCCTCACATGTCCCGAAGGCGACACAAAATAAAATATGTCTGCAAACACATGTAATTTGTGTTTCTAGACACGTGCCACCTTGTTCCGTATTAAATTCAACGAAACAAGTCAGCACATGTACGTGTTGCTATATAAGGCCGCGATCTCATTTTGTCGTGACGACAGATAATCGTGTAGTTTTAAATGTCGTGGCCTATAAGTATATTTAAATGGAGGTCTTGACATATAGTTTAGTAGGCCTTATAATGTTCCCACTGTTGGGACTCAGGCCTCCTCTCTTGAAGAGGGAATGGGCCGTAATCCACCACGCGGGCCCAGCGCAGGTTGGTGGATGTCACATGTCTTCGAAGTTTTTTGGTTCTAGGACATGCCGGTTTAGGCCGCCCATATAGGATGATACAATTAACTGTCGTCTGCGACAAATATGCAGAGACAACAGCTTGTCATGATAGTGGAAACGCTAGCACGACAATCATAAAACGATAAAAATATATGAAAAATGTGTGTGGACGCAGCATTATGCTGAGCTTACGACCGTTTTGCTCGGACGTGGTAAAATTTACCTACATAGAAATGTAATATGTTAGTCTTAAGTTTGCGCCTTTTCGGGCAAATAAAATAATTTTCTTTCTTTCTTTCAAATATGTCACAACTAAACCGTGACGGTAAATCATTTGTTGTTGTAGCAACTATCTGTTGTGGCCACGATAAACAGTTGTTATAATGGGAACAGCTAGAGACGATAGTCGACCGACAATAAATAAACTGTTACGACATAGTGAGAACGCGGCCTTAGTCGCATTTGTATAGGATTGGATAAAGTTAACAAAAGGATTGTTGCTTTACTGAATTTTGTACTGAAAGTTTGGCATGAAATATCTAAATTAACCCCAAGTTGGAACAGTTGCGTTTAAGGTAAACTGTCTTTCTGAACATGCGAAAGTTTTAAAAGTATTTTCTCGATTTCCTTTGATATGCGGTCACACTGCTAGCGGATATAATTATTAAATTTTTCTGGGTTAAGTTCAAACCTAGGTTTTATTGAGAGTAATTTATTTCATCACCACTGCTCTCAAAACTTAAAAAAAATACATCATGAGGAAACCGTTATGTCATAAATTAGATATATTGATATCTAGAAGTATATTTATTATACTTCACATATGAATAAAGAAATTAAAACAAAAGAATAATAAAAACCATAAATAATTAAAACTTACTATAAACAACCTAAGATATGGCACCCAAAAATATAACGCTGTCAAATGATAAAAGACTGGCGGCATTGCCACGCTTTATGGCAATGCTTAAACTCTGTCCAATGTAAAAGCTAGCCCTTAGGTCACGCTAAGAGTTTTTAAACTATTGCTAACGCTAAGTCTTGGGTTACAATCAATAAAAGTTAGACACAGGGCGTGTGGATTACTGACTGTAACTACTGCCTTGTCTGTATTTTACTGACAGTCGCTGCACCCAGAGCAAGAGAATTTATTTAATTATTTTCCACACTTAAAAAGAAACGCTCGCACAGGAACCCCACCCTATGCATAATGATAATAGCAAACTAAAACATTTACGTTTCTATACATTATCGCTCATTACTGTTTAACTCGAAAGCTTCCCAAATCACGTGAAATACTCATTAGGGACATAGCAATCGTTTTTGTAGTTCCGTATGCAATTAGTAGAAGTCTGTCTAAAAACTTTGGCCATTTGGAAATTCCCCGTAAACTAATATTGCTGGGGAAACACGTTAGTTTGGTATTTTTCCAATGTACAGCCAATATTCCTGATGCATTGCTTTTACGTATTATCAGACTTGTTATATTGACAGGCTTCCTCTCTACTGATAGGGCAGATTGGTGTGTATTATATATCTTCGAATAATAATATTATTCCACATCTATCACACAACGCCTCTAGTCCCAAGCTAAGCAGAGCTTGTGTTATGGGTACTAGACAACTGATAAACATACTTATATATTTCTAAATACATCCATATAATAGATAAAATACACACAGATAAGAACAAATGATCATGATCATCACATAAACATTTGTCCAGGGTAGAAATCGAACCCACGACCTCCGGCATAGCAGTCAGGGCCACTTTCCACTAGACTAACAGGTCAGTCATAATATTTATGCTTCTAAGACATGGTTCATATTGTTATCCTGCACCGTTTTTAAAGCAGTGGTGATGAAATAAACTACTCAAAATAAAGCGCTTGCCTCAGTTTGAACCCACTACCTATAACTCGCTAGTCGTGACAGTTACCGCTGGGCCACCACTGCTTCTCTACTACTCATTTAGGAAAAGCTTTGAATGATCCTATACTCATATAGTTTGTTTATCTGATCTCATATATATAAAGAGTTAAAAATAGTATAGTGATTAAAAACTATTGATAGAACAAAATAATGTACGATGGCTTTGCAAAAACATTTTTTGTTTATTAGCCATTACTGTCCCACTGCTGGGCAAAGGCCTCCACCAAGTTCGTGCGATTTGAACATATACGACAGCCCGACATCAACAATCGGGCAGTCGCCCACCAGACTATAACACCCGCCTGGCCGGAGGATCCTCCCTTTTCAATGGAGGTTACTGAGGTTACCTCTAAAGACTTAATGTCTAAAATAGTTGATATTTTCAAGGTACAAAACCGTAGAAAAATGTTTTAAAATCTCAACGAAATTATTCAACCAGACGAAATGTTACCAATTCCTTAGAATAAGACGAAATGTTACCAATTCCTTAGAATAAGAAACATTTCAACCAACTTGCTGAAAATATAATAGAATAACAGGAACAAAACATTAATTACACGCGCAAGTATCTTCTTCTTCAAATATCTTAAAATTACTGAATAATGAAATAACAAAAACCAAACTTGTTAATTTGAAACTCAACGCGGTAAACTCTTGTTGTAGAAAATTCTAAAGCAAAATCTAATTTATAATTAACTTTTCGTGGTATTTAAGTCACTACATTTGAAGTTCTAGACGATTACATTTACCTGGAATAAATTCAATACTCAATACTTTATTGCATTCCATATGTACATAGATGGTGTAAAAATATACTAAGATCAATATGGAGTCTGTCGGGCACAGCAAAGCTAGGAGTGAGGACGAAGACTAATAAAATAAAAATATTTTAATTTATTCTTGTCATCATTATTAAAAAAATATGTATCCTGTAAATTATGTACCTATCTATTTAAATTAAATTGTGTATGCATGTTATTATATTATTATGTCTCTGCATAAGTATTGGCATATTTTATTCATTTATTGTCGTAAATATTAATAAATTTTGTTATTATTGAAATTAATTTATGTATGTATATTATTATAATGTCTTTATTTAACTAAATTATGTTAGGTATTTTTATTTATTTTTATCGTCATCATTTTTAAATTATGTATTTAAACGGTCCAGTTAAGTAGGTCTAATTTCGAGAAAGAGGTCAACAGTCGAGTCCGAATCTTGGTAGCGGTCGGAAAGTTATCCGGTATGTTTTTGTCCCACATCACATACCACAGTGTCACAAGACGAAAGTCTACGACCAGTATGTGTTGCCAGTAATGACATATGGCACTAAAATGTGGCTGCTAACAATAGGCTTCTTTAGAAGGCTTAAAAGGCGATGGAAAGGACTATGTTTAGAGTTTTCTTGTATGATCAAATCAGTGTATTCCATCGTCGACCAAATCATCGCTTACCATCAGATGAGATGATGATCAAACGCAAGCCTATCAATAACAAAAAAAAAGAAACGAAAATATCCGAAGGAATATCGACTTAACGACCCGATGATTCACCAATGGTGATTATCACTATGAAGACAGGCACCAGCACCAGGCAGAGCCATTTAAATTTGGACTGGGCACTTTGCTCGTCGAACTGACGGTCGATAGGGCTGAAAAGTTCTGCCTCCCACTAAGTGGATCGATAATGATGATGGATAGTGGATGACGGGAATCCGATGTGTACGAAAAGCACAAGACTGGTCGTTGTGGTGATACTTAAATGACGTCTTTCACTTGAAATGATGATGATATTTAAGGCTGAAAGTAATTCATCGTGTGAGTATGAAATAAAAAAAGTAAGTAATCAAGATTTCTTGTTACTATTAAGAACTTAATGTACCTAACCTTGTTACGAGATTAGAATCTACCAGACTAACGCAAAATTTAAGCTTGGAGTACACTGTAAATTCCTTTGCTCTTTTTTACTTTTTTGATTGGGCCTCATGAATAATGCTAATGTAGAAATGATCTAAGGGTGTAGATTGTGAATCAACGGTAAAGTTTTGAATTGCACGCAATTTTTTCTTTGCTATTACTTTGTTCAATGTTTCTTAAAAAATAAGCAAGTGACCAGCCTACTAGAAGTTTTATTTTTCGTAACTATTATATCTATTAAAAAATACGGGATTGTGGACTAAGAGCAATGCTGCCCCTGATAGTTAAAAAGACGTATCTAAAAATAAGTAAAAACGGATAAAAAAAGGTTTTAATTAATGAAACGGGAAATCGGGCCGTCTTCCTTGTGTTAAAACCGCACCGGAGAGTGTTAGCAAAATATTAAAAATACAGGCAGATGCGCATTTTTTTCCTGATTCCAGCAATGTTTAAAACTAAAATCTGTAAAAAATGTTAGATGCGTCTTTTTTACTAACGGGGGCAGAATGGGTAGCTCGCCTTCTGGATGTCCTGCAAGGTCCATTCCCGAGTTGTCAATGGCGCGTTATGTTCTACGCGCGCCTTCAAGAGCAGGGTCATTGCCCGTTAGGGCCACGGGAAATTCCTGAAAAGGAAACTTTGGTTCTGGGATGGAAAAGGCAACTGAAAGACACAGGTGTGATTTTAATCAGTAAAAGTCTGACATACCCTCCTGCTCCACTCTAAAAGTAGACCTACACTGCGCATACATCAAGTGCTATGTACGCCGATTTCGACGCGTCGGTTTCCACACATTTTATATGGAAACTAGACTTGTAGAGCTACACTTGATCCACGCCACGCGACATCGTTCTACGTACAAATCAGGCATATCACACATGTGCGTCGGACTAATATAGTTCAGTCATTAGATAATTATCGGTCTCAAACAACAAATATACTAAAAATCTACACTAATATAATAAAGAGGTAAAGTTTAGTTTTTTGTTTGTAGGAGGTTAATCTCTGGAAATACTGGTCCAATTGCAAATTTTTTTTCACCGATAGAAAGCTGCTTTATTCCGGACTGACATAGAATATATACGCGGGCGAAGCAGCGGGCACAAGCTAGTATAAAATACATTTTTCAATGCACATACGTAACAAAATAACTTAACCCATTGTATGCCTTTGTTAGCACACGTTAACCCAAGGTGGTTTTCCTGCACGGCTCATTTATTAATGTGTTCAACCTCATTATTATTCTGACCTACTCATTCAGGCCTGCCCAATCTCCCGTTTCTTCATTCTTTATACGGCCCAGTGCATGACACAACACAATTTCGGGATCCTATATAAGCGCTCGCTTTTGCCGTGTTCATTTAATATCATGTTTATTTACTGTTAAAGTGTTTCTGCAAGCCGATAATCTCGTTTATCGTGATAATTTTAAAATTATTGATAATAATGATAATAATATTCCACAACTATCACACAACGCCGTCTAGTCCCAAGCTAAGCAGAGCTTGTGTTATTTATGAGTACTAGACAACTTCTAAACATACTTACATAATTTCTAAATACATAGGTACATACTGCAGATAAATTTCACCCAGACAAAAGAAATTATCATGCTCATCATACAAACATTTGTCCTGGGTGGGAATCAAACCCACAACCAAGCATAGCAGTCAAGGCTACTAACCACTAAACCACATATTGGATTTATATTTATTAAATATTGCAATAAACAAATAAGATTTCTTTTGAGCAAAACCATAACGTAACTAACAAAGTGATAGGTATATTTATCAGCAAAACCGCAGGGGCCCAGCAAGGTTGGTGTCCCTCTGGGACCGCGGGGATTTCTGAAAAGAAAGCTCATGATCCTAGAACCCAAAGGGCAAATGTGTAGTTTTGGTCAGAAAAAGTGTGACACGCCCTCCCTTAGACCGAGATAGATACCTGAAAAAATTAATAAAAAAAGTTTTAACGAAAAAGGTATTTAAATGT
This sequence comes from Mythimna lalbum, assembly GCA_949319445.1. Taxonomy (NCBI): domain Eukaryota; kingdom Metazoa; phylum Arthropoda; class Insecta; order Lepidoptera; family Noctuidae; genus Mythimna; species Mythimna lalbum. The sequence continues at coordinate 16,009,758 of OX439358.1, read as the reverse complement.
CTTATGTTGGATATATTATAATGTCACGTCTGTTCGACGAAAAAAGTCTCTTTGCAACATCAAAATAAAAATAAAACGACCTAAATTTTTCTTGCCACAGAGTGAGCATAGTCCCATCGTTGTGCCCTTAGCTTAACTATACTTTACGTAGAATATAACTTCAGTCCTTGTCACACATGCTTTGCGGCAGATTGCACTCAATCTCGGTACAAAGACTTTGTCTGATACCCTCCTCTGTTCTTGTTAAATTTTGCAAGGGGCACTCGAGTTAAGTAAACGGTACGACTCATATAGCACTTCCCTACCTTAAATGTAAGTTATATATATTATTAGCTGCTCACAGCACAGCGGCTTCACCCGCGTAAAATTAGCAATATTGTTCCAAAGGAACATACTCGCGAGAAAAAAAGTATCCTATATACTAATCCAGAACATGGTCTACTATTTGCCAAATTTCATCTAATTCCGTTCAATTGTTCGAGCGTAAAGAAGTAACAAACATACATACATGCACAAAAACTCACTCACAAATTTTCGCCTTTGTAATTTATTAGTGACTAGCTTCTGCCCGCGACTTCGTCCGCGGAAAATTTCTTGTTTTAAAATAAGATTACACTCGATTAGACGATGCGCACGTTCAGCGCTAGATTCCTGAGCACGGGCCTGTGATGCTATGGCATTTTGCCTAGCGAGCCGCCGCGAGCGTTTAGCGCTAGTCTCCCTATCCCTTGTCTCAGAGACATGCTGCCTTAAATGAGATAGACGCTGCGCACGTTCAGCGCTAGATTCCCGAGCACGGGCCTGCGATGTTATGACATTTTGCCTACCAAGCCGCCGCGAGCGTTTAGCGCTAGTCTCCCTATCCCTTGTCTCAGAGACATGCTGCCTTAACTCAGATAGACGGTGCGCACGTTCAGCGCTAGTTCCTCGAGCACGGGCCCGCGATGTCCTCACATTTTGGCTAGCGAGGCGCTGTGAGCGCTCGGAGCTAGATTCTCTAGCGCGTGCTTGCGAAATATATTCTCTATTTCTCGAGAGGCGCTGCTCATTTTCAGGGGCAGATTCTTCCGTACGGCGTACTCGAGCGGCTCTTGTCTGTGATGTCTGCCGGGACAGTTGAGATTTCCTTTTAGACATGCTCTCAACAAACTACGCACAGACTTGAAAACAATTATGAACAAAAGGAGAGCGACTCGAACACCGTCCGCCTTTACAAAACCAAACAATCGTAATATCGAATAACTCGTATCGATTATTACGATAGAACGAAGTACGAAACTACGAACATACAAAAACGTACAACGAAATTACGATATTTTCGATTATGAGGTATCTATCAACAACAACAACCATACGAACGAAACAACCGAAACCAATAAGCAACTGACAGAAGAACTCCAACTAACGACAACGTGGGCATAATAATTCAAGAGGGTCATCAATCCACAGAAAGTCTTAACACCGCGATTCAGAAAAATTACGTAATTGCAGAACGCCATCTATGGGCAAAAAGGTGAAACGTTGGGCACGCCACAATTATGGCGGTAAGTCCCCTCTTTGAGGCTGGAAAGGCCTCACGGCGTCCTTACCTTCCGCATGACACAGGTCCTCACCGAACATGGCAAGTTCGGGAGGTTCCTGCACCGAATTAAAGCGGAAGAGACGCCCGAGTGTCGCCACTGTGCGGAACGCCCGGAGGACACGGTGGAGCACACAGTCGAGGTGTGCCCTGCCTGGGCAGAGCATCGCCGTGCCCACGTGGGGGCGATCGGCGGCGGACACCTCTCGCGGCGGGCTCTAGTTGAGGCCATGGTCCTTAGCGAGGAGGAATGGCAGGCGGTCGCCTCCTTCTGCGAAGCAGTAATGCTAGCAAAGGCGGAGGCAGACCGCATCAGGCAACGGCGCCCCCGCCGCCGCCGCCGGGATTCCGATCCCGATTTCCGGCCACCGTAGACGCGGGCTCGCGGACGGCGAGCCATGGGTAGCTTGCTGTCCGATCGTCCGGTAATGGACCGAGCCCAAGACGTCAACGGCGCGCACTGTTCCCGCGCGCCTCAAGAAGTTGTCAGCAACAGCAGAGGCCCAGCTGGGTCGAAGCCTACCGGGTCCAGGGTTATCCAAAAGGGAACTCGTGCCCTGGTTTGAAGGCTAGAAGGAACGGGGTGGGTTTTTTGGTCAGTAAGAGTCTGACACTATCTCTCGCTCCACCCAAGGGCGGGGGTTGTCATAAGATGATTTTTGCCCACCATAAAAAAAAAATAGGTAAAACGTCTGCACAATGAAAGTTACGCTAGGGGCATTTTGCGTTTTAGTAATTTTTTATTATCTTCGAAACTGTATGACCAATTGCTATGCTGTAAATGGCAAATCTTATCTGTATAATGTTCTTGTGATACTGAAATAATTTATTGTCATAAGAATTAATATTTTGTTGCTCAAATAATCAACCAAACGTAAGTATGCCGAAAAAAAATATTTTTAATGCAATAAAAGAAGTATAAAAGATGAAATATAAAAGATAGAGATATGGTACCGCGGACTTTTTTGTAGAAATAATTAAGACGAACCAGGTAGCCATACATTGTTTTTAATTTTAAGCAACTGTTTAGGCAGCGCACGCAAATAATTCTATTTTATGAGGTATTTTTTTCCGACTTGCTAGACAAAAGTTGTGATAGCTCGGTTAATATACATGCTATAGAAACAATTTATAGCCTATAGCACTCAGGAATAATGTAGCTTTCTGCCAGTAAAAAAAATTTTAGAATTGGATTATTAGTTCCAGAGATTACCCCCTACATACAAACTTACAAACTTACAAATTTTACCTCTTTATAATATTAGTATAGATTAAGAGTAAATTAATAATGAAGAAGCAAATTGTATCATATTTCCGTTCCGCAAATTAATTTCAGTCCTATATAGAAATCTACCTACCTATCTCTTTATATCTCATTGCCTCAAAATCCTAAAGTCTAGAATTTTATATATGAAAAAGGAGGCTTATTAAAAATATTTAATACTTCACCCCGTAACGTCCAATAACTTGTGAAGTTTACTAAAATACCAATGTAATGAGATATGATTAAAAAAGCTACGTATAAAGTTGTTTCAGAATGTTCGCCGAAAGAGTTATTAAATTCTTCAGATGTTCCACCGAATAGCTTCGTAAATTGCTCGCGGAGCCTCGATATTGCAATGTTTTGCATTTCAATATCGTGATGTTAATAAATATTAGATGGTGTCATCATCATCATCATCAACCTTTTTAATGTTCCCACTGCTGTAACTCAGGTCTCCTCTCTAGGTAAAGAAATGGGCCGTAATCCACCACGCGAGCCCAGTGCGGGTTGTGAATGTCATGTCTTCGAATGTTTGGTTCTAGAACATGACGATTTCCTCACGATGTTTTTCTTCAGTTTTGAGAGCAGTGGTAATGAAATAAATTACACAAAGTAATGCGCCTCGCAGCGGGACTCGTAAGTCGGGGCTATTACCAATCAGCAGCTACTGCTCTCAACCACGGACGGTGTCGGTAGTCTTAAATTCTCTGACTCTGGGCTAGTCCAGTAGACCAATAGATGAAGTGAGTGAGAAGTTTAAAAAAGGAACAAGTACTAATGTTCCTTTTTTTTTAATTTAAATAAAGCTGCGGCCTCACGCATATTGCGAGAGGTTTTCAGAGTGGGCCGGTTGCTGTGTCGACATAAAATCGCCGGGAACGGTGCAGTGAATTAAAAGATGTGGATGGAATAAGAAAATAAAAATACAGAAGAGTTACAAATAAAAACAAAAATAAATAGATAAGGTGACAAGAAAAAGGTGAGAAGGCTAGAAGGAACGGCGCGGGGTTTTTAGTCAGTATGAGTCTGACACTATCTCCCGCTCCACCCAAGAGCGGGTTTTGTCATAAGATGATTTTCCCTGTCGACAAAAAAAAACCGTAAAACCTTTGATTAACTAATAGAAGAATCTAAGTCGCAAATAAAGTAAACTTTATCATTTGTAACGCTTAAGGACAAAGTTACAGCACTTAATGTAGAGCGCTTCAGCAAAATCTGTAACTACTTAGAGGAAGTTACACGTGGTTCTAAGATAGTTACATCACGATTTAGAGCTCTGATACTCCTGTTTGAATGGTTGTGATGAAATGGGAAGTTTGATGGTAGTTCTGTAAGTTTTGAAGTTGTAGTCAAAGGAAGATGCCTGGTCCCACTTTCCAATAGCTAGGTGCATTACATCGCTTGAGGTACTTTTGAGCTAAATAAAATAGTTACCAAGGCACCAAGTTCCAAATAGTCCGTTCAGAGTTGTTCTAATGTTTTTTTTTTTACAAATAAAATGTGTTTTGTGATTAAAATATATTACACACACAGCTGTTAATTTATGCAGTTTACGTCTTTTTTTTAATAGCCTTTACTGTCCCACTGCTGGGCATAGGTCTCCCCCAACTACCTCCACGTATTCTTTTCCCGAGCCACCTCGAACCAGTCCCCGCGGTCATCCAGGTCATCTCGCCACCTCCGGTTGACCTTGGCGGCGTCGTCCATCTTCAGGTATACAAGAAACCTAAACAATAACTAACTACACTCCACACTGGGCAACGTGTTCAGAAGACTGGCAACTTTCTCAGTTATTTGCTGAACATCAACGTTAATTCTTTGGGCAAAACTAGCCAGCCCTCTGGTCATACAAAGTTTGATTAGTCAACGATAAAATATTCTTGAAAAGGAAGCCATTGACAAAAAGCTTCAGATACTATTTTACTGCCAATCTTTTTCAAAATACCTGAGAAAATTTATAACAAAAACCTGGAGAAATAATAAAGTCGACTGAAACAGATCTTCAGAAAGAAAACGTAGGTATAAACGATGAATAAAAAATTCAGAAAATAAGCCTGCCACCTCAAATAAACGTATGACTCCCACGAATTAAATTCAACAAGAAAAAATGAAGTTGTAATTGAAATAATTCCTTTTATTAACCTTAGCCCCATAAAACGGTTATAATAAAATATCCACGACTTTTATAGCTACCATAATGCGATGAAAAATGTACAAAGTGGAATTGCTTTTAAGGAAGATCTTCACCCTCCGTTTCAGACAACTGAGATATTGTTACCTCAAGATCCTTGAGATATAATTAAATGAGAAACACTTCTAGAGAGATATAATATGATTTTACAATCAAGAAAGTGTAAATTAACTTATCCGTTAATTTTTGGTTTATGTTTTGCTGGATGTTAATTGTTAAGGTACACATAATGTATCTGACGATTGATTTGATGTAAGTATAATTGTTAACCTTATATAATATTATCATATTTCCGTTTAATAATATAATTTTTCATAACATATTGATTACATTTTTAAATATTTCTTTATTTAAAGAAACTTAAAAAAAAAAACATTAAAAAATATAAAAAATACGAGTAGTAATCCACCGGTGTCGGGATCAGGATCCAAGCTACCAGTGCTCTCCCTCTCTTATAGAGGAGGCCTGAGTTCCAGCAGTAGGTCGCTGGTCACACCAGCAAATTGGTTGCGCAAACAAACGTACACCATGTGAGTAAGTCTCTATTAATAGAGCTGTATACATTTTGTTGGTAGCGGCAACTGACCGCGCCGCCATAGTGTCTCGGTGAAATATAACCCTAAGTTTTTTTTTTTTATATTAGTCAAAGACCAAGACTGTATAAGTATATGTTTAATGTCTGTGCTGTACACCATATGTACCTACTGGGTACTGGTAACTGAGGTAATTATAGTACTAAGTGTGTTTCCTGTATTATTTTTTTCATCAATACAAATAACACACCAGATTATAAATCTGTTTTTAATACCTCCATTCCATCAGTTTCAAAATAGGTTGTCTAAAATAATTATTTAATTTTTCAGACAAGTTACAAATGTTGCTACATGTTTCACACTTGGTAGGTATGTTTTGTTTTAAGTTAAAATCTGCGCAAATACAGCGGTGGTATGAGAACATTACCGTGAGAGCGTAAAATAAATGCGAACCAACACACAATTTGTTCAGTGGAGTGTGTGTATGTTGCGACAGACCTGAGTATGACAAAACACTGAGGACCTCCGTTACACCGTAGCATGTAGTGGTAAGTTTTACACATTTACGGCTTCACGTGTTTGTAGATTTATTTACTAAATATAGGACATTAATTGAAAATCTTCGAAGAAAATCTAGTAGCAGAAATGAGGGTACAAACTAAGTATGTTCATAACTAGGTACGTTGTCAAATCAGAAGTCCATTAAGAAAGTTCACTTTGAATAAATATTATTTGACAATACATCACCATCAATGCCTATATTCCTAAACCTTACATTAGGGTAAAATACATCTCGTGAACTTTTTAATAAACTGAAACACAGTTAAAATAAATTGATTGAACTCCGTGATAAACGGAATTTCATTACCTACTTTTCGGCGTCAACATCGGGGTAGTCCAATGTACACCTTACCTGCGTCCTTCAGTCAATCATCGATTACACGTATAACCCAAGAAATTTTACTTATTACGATATTTCTACTAAAACCTTATGAGCAGTGCCGCTCCATATCTTCGAAGTTCATTATCAGATCGTGACAATATTTCAAAGAAAACAAAAACAATTTTTGAAATTAGCCTACATTTGATCCTGGAATCATTGAAAAATCATTAAAAAATGCATACTGCGGAAAATATTCCTTTTTGAAGTCAGTAAAAAATAGAAATGAACATGTATTACTTACTTTACATGAATACAAGTATGTGCATATAGATAGAAAAAGATAAAAAGGGCAAATAATATTATGGGACGTTCTTTTCAGTTCTTCTGGTATGTAACGGTGTGACAAGCGACCTGTAACACAGGGAATGTTACAAAATGTTTGTTGTATTTGTGTAAAATGATACATATTCTGTTTATTTGTGTAACGACATGCTTTCGGCATGAGTGCAGATTTTTAAAGTAGTTATACTCGTAATAATTCAATTCATAAAAACTTATCTATTGCCGTATAATACAGGATTGGCTGTACCGCAGATATCTTACCTGCAGGGTCTACTGATAGGCTGGGCCTGAGCATATATTAAGAGGGCCCTTCCAAACCCGTCTATCGTCAACCTTAGCTTCGGTTAAAATTTTGTTGGATTATCCAACGCAATGTTTGATGAAGAGGCAACGCGACATAAAAAGAGAGAGCGCCTGAATGCTCTTTTGGCATTCGATAATTTCATCATTCATTCAAATATTTTACAAAACTTGTTCCAGGCAACATCTACTTTTTAAAACCTCATAAGCTGTGTTTCAAAAATATCAAGAGAAAGTTGAGTAATAACGGTATCATCACTAAAAGCGATTGTATAAAAATTTACCCCGGGAAGGTCGCTCTTAAGTAAAAATTCCACATCATTCCCAAATACTGTTTTGCAGCAGGAGATGTCTGCCACAAACTCGCACAAAGCCGCAAATAATCCTTCTTCAAACGATTTGGTTCTAGATTAAAAACCATTTCGCGAATTGCCAAGAAATTACTTTGGCAAGATTAAATGTTTAATTCTATATCTACCGTGCGTAATTTGTACAGCAAAAAAATATTATTTGTACCCAAACGGTTGTGTAAATGGCGTCATAAAAAGCGTGGTTCGCTCCCTAATGTTAATAAAAAAAGTGATAATAGGACAACGTTATTTGGATAAGATATTCAAAGGGAAATTATCGCAAATTGTTTAGCTTCCTTACAACGAGCTGGGTACAACAGAATTAGGTACGAAACACTGAACGAATTCCAACTCGTTATTGAGTGACTATATTATTTCCTGCAGACAGGCAATCCAACGTTCCTATATTAACGGAACCCTGAAACTATAGAATGTATACTCGAAAATTGTTTGGAAGTGATATTAATTAAAATGCAGAAAAAAATAATGTAGGTCAACAAATTGGTTGAGGATACTATCTAGTTCTATAATCTGCAAGTGATAGTTTCGAAAGACTTTCGAGGGTTGAAATATGCGGGCACTAAAAAGCGACCAGTCCGATGATTAAAAGCGTCCCAAAAAGGCATGGCCATACAGATGGTGCGGGGAACGCGCACAGTCTCCGAGCTTGCACATACGCATGAGCTTAAAATAGCGACCGTCGCATCCCAGTACAACGGACGCCATAATCGCGGTGAAATTTTTACTCTTTAAAGGATGGTTAGAGGGGTGCCATAACATCCTTATTTTCCACTTGACGCAGGTAGTCACAGGATGCAGTTGTTTCGGGACGTTTTTAGCCTTTTACGAGTCACCCGGAGAACTTGATGATTTTGCATGTACTTGAAATAATGGATTGACCATCACCACTAACTGAAGTATCGACTTGATCTTTATTTTAGTCTAGCTTTTGTCCGCAGCTTCATCCGCGTACATAAAATATAGCCTATGTCACTCAGGAATAAAGCAGCGTTCTCTCGGTGAAAATTTTAGCAATCGGCACAGTACTTCCAGAGTTTACCTCCTACAAATAAAAAAAAAACAAAAAACATAAATAAACAAGCTTTAACCTTTTTAATATATTAGTGTAGATTTATTTTTAAAAGACACTTGTATATTAGAAATGTCCTACAAAAAGTAACAGGTGTAATAGAATTTGGACTTTACAAAGTGTAAATGTCGCAACCAACTAACTTAATTTTAGTTAACAGCCGTTATTTTTTGTTCCAAAATTAAACGTTTGTCTTGAATTCTGTATTCAAAAATTCCCACTAAATTGAAAGACAAAAACTAGTTACGATTTATTTATTATAATAAACAAATTAAAAAAAAAACTAAATAACCTTACAAGTCCAGGTTAGTGGGCGCGGTTGTCTTCTTCTGAATACCTGACATGTAGCTACTTAGTCATACAGCACCATAGGAAGAACCCATCAGTTGTATGGAGTCGACCAAACAGCGAGAGTCTTTGACTTGACCCCTACAACAAAAATACAAATATACAAGATGTAAAGTTAAATGTGCAAAACCTGAAATTAGTTTGTTCAGAATAACAAGCAGAATCAATTAAACCACTTTTTAATATAGATTAAATTTTTCAAAAAAATCTTTATTAAAAACTTCGACCTGTATATTTATAAATAGGTGAAGCCATCACGTGCGCAAACCCGCTGAAATATGTAAGTAAACAAACACAAATACATAGTTGTAATCCAATCAAATTTTCTCATACACGGGATAATAAAAGTTTTTATTTCAATGCAGATATGAATTTTAAACAAACTAAAACTGCTCATAAAACCTAAAATTCTTTTTTAATGTTTTTTTTTTTTCTCACATAATTAGGTCAATCGAGTTAAAAATCATTCGGGGTGTCTGAGGTTTTGCGCATTTAACGTTACACGTACTTTGGGCAACTTTCAAAAGCCTGATTTACTAAAAGTGTTTATTGATTGAATATAGGCCTCTGACAAGCTGCGTTGTAACACTCGATCCCCTGCCTTCTGTATTCAGATGCCAGTTTCCAACAACTTTTTTGAGGCCATCTAGAATCTTGGCGCAAACGCACACGACCTCAAATGTCTGACACTATCGCAATTATGTCATTATCATCAACAGCCCTTTTTAATGTTCCCACAGCTGGGACTCAGGCCTCCTCTCTAGGAGAGGGAATGGGCCGTAATCCACCACGCGGGCCCAGTGCGGGTTGGTGAATGTCACACGTCTTCGAATTTTTGGTTCTAGGACATGCCGGTTTCCTCACGATGTTTTCCTTCACCGTTTTGAGAGCAGTGGTGATGAAATAAATTACTCAAAGTAATGCGCCTGGCTGAGTTCGAACCCGCGACCTACAACTCGTAATTGGGGGCCATTACCACTCGGCGATCACTGCTCCTCTTGCAATGATGTACGTCGTGAAAAAAGGATAGCGCTATGCGTCCTTTATAACTCTGTCTCCGTCACTTATTTGTTCCATGGGCAAACGTTTGTTCGACATGTATATGTTGCCACTTCTTCTGCAAGCTCAGTATAGTAAAAATATTGTAACTCTATTCTATTAACCGATTCTTTTACGCCTAATCTCTAGGCTGGCTTAAAAAGATAAAATTTTACAGTTTTTCTTCATTAACTAAGCAGTATTTTCATAATTCCTACAGGCTATAAAACAAGGCCAGAAAAAGTTAGTAAAGTGTTAATATCACAATTATAAACATACATAACTTGGGCATCTTTAATCAGTTGGGTGGTTACGTCGTACAGTTTGGTCTTGACCTCCGGGTAGCTTTCCAACAAGTCTTCCCATTCAGGCAGACTGAGGTACATAAGATCCACGACCTGCACATTTAATTATTTAAAACTAGCATCTGCAGCTTTGACTTAAGAATAGAATGACTTTTATTTGGGACAGACACAGCACAACGGTACCAGTAGGGGTCGAACGTATGGGTTTATTTATTTATTTATGTACACACAAACACTTTAAAAAATTAAATTAACAAATACAGAAAGAAGAGTACAAAGGTACTGCTTAATTAAAATGAAATTTCTTCCAGCAGACCTGCGCCAGGAGAGTTGGATGAGAAATGTAGACACAGTGTATACAAATCATCATCTTCCTGTCCTTGTCCCGTTTAATTTGGGGTCGGCGCAACACGTTTTTTTCTTCCATTCTTTCTTCCATTCAGTGTATACAAATAAATCAGAAAATTAAAAAAATATATACTATAATTTTCTAAATTAAATCAAATAATAAGTATATATAAATAAAATATAACTTTACAAGATGGTCTAGAGATAACGTTCTTACAACTCACTTTTCTTTATTATGATTAAATATTGACTGGTCTACACTGTTTTTACTGTTCTTTTCCATAGGAAACGATCAATTTGGAACCGTGTACTAGCTTCTGATGTTTTATTTTTAACCAAACCTTGTGTATGTCGTTATGTCTAGCAGGTTAAGGATACTAACCGTTCGAGTGTAGTAAGAGTATCGAAAGCTAGCATTAGGAAACAATCCAGAAACACATCCGAAATAGCCGTTGGTGTACAAAATTGACACTAATTGACCTTCGCCGCTGAAAAGAAAACATAATTAAATAAAAATAATTAATAAACCCATATTTACAAGAAGGTCTTAGAACAAAGTTGGCTTAGGTTGTAACATACCTAATTTACGATTTATAGATCGTGAGTTCAAAGCAGACAGGTGCTTTTTGTAATTTATTGATCACTACCTTTTGCCCGCGACTTCGCCTACGGACATAAAATATAGCCTATGTCACTAAGGAATAAAGCAGCTTTCTATTGGTGACAGAATTTTAGCAATCGGACCAATAATTCCATATAAAAACAAACAGTGTAGAATGATCTCAAAACGTTGAAAAAATACTATTAGAAACAAAAATTCGAAGGCATGTGACTGTAAAATCTACTAACCCGAACTAGACCCGCGTGGTGGACTACGGTCCATTCCGTCTCCAAGATAGGAGGCCTGAGTATCAGCTATGGGAACGTTATAAGACTAAATAAGCTATGCTAAGCCTAGGAGGTATAGATCGCTATACTAGTAGATAAGAAGAGAATTGGATAGGTACCAATCTAATGAACTAAACAAATAAGAGACTTGAATTGAGTGAGCGCACCTACGATACAGGAGATTTGTTTTTTTATAAATTGATACAAGCTAGTGCTTGACTGCGATCCCACCTGATTGTAAGCAGTGGTGCAATCGTTGATGGTGAAGCGCACTAGTTTATTAAGAGCCTATTAATTCTAGCCTAGATGACATCTAAATTATAATCGGATGGGAAGACCGCAGAAAGCAAACCTTTCTAAGTGACTGCAACATTCTTTAAAATAAAAACAGAAAGAAAAAGCGGTGACAACAGAGATGACGGCTAATAAGATGTAAGGAAGGAATTTATGCTACACCGACACTACATTTGTTAAAGATGAAAAAAAGAATACTTACGATGCATCAGTACACCACTTCTCGACTTCACCTTCATGAATGAAGTAGGTGGTGGTAAATATGTCTCCCTCTCGTACTATGCACTTGCCTAGAATTTTTAATGAGAAACATTACCCATTTGAACTAAACTGAAATCTTGACAAGTATGTACAGTAGATATATTTTTCTCTTTATAGGTACTTTGATAGAAATCTAAAAATAGTCTCTCTTTTTTAAGGTCTGAAATCATGCCATGACTTGTCTTGCTCTAAAGTGGAGTAAGAGGGCGTGTCAGACTTTTACTGACAAAAACCCACCTGTGTCTTTCGGTGGACCTTTGTGTTCCAGAACTACAGTATGTAGTGCAGTGTGAGTGAGTGTCTTTCGAAAATTGCCGTGGCCCTAGCGGCCATTTGCTCTACTGAGACCGTACGGTTTTGCTGACAGCTCTTTGAGGCGTGCATGAAACATTACTCGCCACCCAAGATTCAGGCTCGGTCCTTACCGGATAGTCGGACGGCGAGCTATGTATTGCTCGTGATCGACAAACCGTCGTCTGAGGTTACAAATGTTTAATTCATGAATCCCCAAGCGACACCCGGTGGCCGCGCATCTATTGTCTTACTATTGTGTCTCTAATTGACGGTATCTGAAGGGTTAAACTTACATTTTATATAACCAACCTGGAAATATAACTACTCTATAAAATCTGGCACACAGTTGCCTTTTGAAATAATCTGGCAGTTGTCGGAATGTAGGGGCAGCTTCCAGATGATGTATATATAAAGCAGTAAATAAGTCCTGCCGTAAACAAAGCGGCCCACTGTACGCTAGTTCTGGAAGCCAATCTCCTGTAAAAAGCAGAATTAGAAAAGAATAGAATAAACTTTATTTTTCACCAAAATCATAACAAAACATTTACACAAACTTAAATCTATGAGTACAATAGCGGTCTTATCGCTGACAGCGATAATTATTATCTAGATCTCAGACAATCTTTCCTTAATTAGTGTTTTGTTCCCTTTCATTAACTTAAGAGTAAACAACTGATGAATAGAGATGGGCGGTGGGTAAAAACCCATCGGGTATTTACTGCATTTGGGTATTTTGGGTATTTACCCGGTATTTACCGGGTAGAAACCCATCTCTACTGATGAATGATAGATCCATAGAGCTTTGAACCAACATCGTGGGGTGACGTAGCTAAGATGCCAGTTGCGCTATATTTTGTGTCAAAAGTAATCCTTAATGCACTTAACATATTTCTGTAATCTTGTAGCTGTTTTTTTTTTTTGTTGATAGGTTTGCGCTTGACCGCTATCTCACCTGATGGAAAGCGAAGATGCGGTCGACGATGGAACGCGCCCACCTAGAAGAAACCTATTCACTGTCGACTTTTCTGTGACTCAATAAAGCATTTTTATTATTATAGCTAACAGTCAACCGTAGGTATGTATCTGGATAATTTGCTAAGACCACTCCTCTCAACGTCGCGGCGCCCTGGTGCCAGTAAACAAGAGCCCTTAAAGTTTGCGGAGACCTATTCCTTACGCCTTACGCCTTGAATACCTATTAGTTTATACAGTCCACTAAACTTTCACTACCCTTCTACGCTGAACCAGGCAAAGCACGCTCCAACTATAGCAGTATTATAAATGCATTGTCTACCTATAAATAATAAATGTTTACTCAAAAATCATTACTTAACTACCAATGCAGATAGTTCAATGAATTACCTTTTTGCCTCTTCCACACATGGTCGGTGTAACTTTTAACTATCTCAATAAGAGATTTACAGATACCATTGTCGATCCAATAGTTCATCATAGATTGAACTTTGTACTCGTTTTTATAAAAAACGCGATATTTGTTCATCGCGAGGTTGATGGCCACAGCCATTATCCACATATCCAGAAGATACATGAAGTAGGTGATGAACACTTGATAATAAAGCTGTTTCAGAGACACTGCAATAATCTAAAAATGAAAAAAAAAAGATTCACAAGTTTCTGCTTTGGAAATAATTCGCAATTTACATTTTGAACCAATTTTCACATATTAGAAGCGACAAAAAATATGTAAACAAGATTTATGTAATTCATAATATTATTTAAAAGAGTGTCCATGGATTTTTTTGCTCGTTCTTCTCCATAGAGATCTATGCTTTGGAACGTGCAATTTAAATTCACATTTTTTTTTTGTTGACTCACCGACATATTGTCAATTCAAAAGTGCCTGTAATTGGTCTATTTGAAATAAACGTTTCTGATTTGCGGATTTTGACCCGCAAGCAAGTAAAACCGCATGACACTAAAAATGACTTAAAGTTACCCAAAAAGCAGTAAAAAACGCAGAAATGAAAAATAAAAACAAAGTCGCCGACATAGCCCAAAGAATCGCTTATTGATTAAACTTAGTGGCAGTGGATATGTTGCTTGCAGAACAGATGGTTGGTAGGGCGTGAAGTGGCAACCACGCACTAGAAGTCGCAACGTTAGAAGGCCTCCCAGAATGTGGATAGATGACGGATAAGTTACGGGAATGTGATAAATGCGAGACGCTTGGGACCGTTCAATTTGGCGACACCTAGGGCAGGCATAGGCCTACCGTGTTACTAAACTTGTTAACGGTTGGACATTTGGAGGTAGGTGGGACAGAGAGTAAAGTCCCACATACCTCTGTTGAGAAGGGAGGATCCTCCGACCAGACAGGTGTTATAGTCTGGTGAGCGACTGTCCAATAAATGATGTCAGGCTGTCGTATATGTTCAAATCGCGCGGAGAACTTTGATTGCGCGATGCAGGATTTCGTATTTACTTCATAGTTTTTACGTGGCGTCATAGATGTCACTACACATAGGTCCAACAGTGTACGTCTTTCGGCTGATAAGATGATGATGATGATGAAAATGAGTAGGAGGGTTAAGTTGAACTTACAACGTCTAGACTTGTGTGTGTATGGATAAGTAAAATAAAAGTCAGTGCTACGACATAATCATGTCCCCAAAACCTGGGGACTACGAAAGATTTTATAACCCCATTTCCATCGACAACAGCTCTCGTCGTACGCGCACAACCTGCCGACAGCAAATATTTAGGTTAATCTATATATATATAAATCAATGCCACTTTTCGTTGTTATTTTATAGCTCAAAAACGGGCTCACCTATCCAAACCAAATTTTTAGGCTTTGTTCGGACTATTTAGTAGATGGTTTATGTGAAGTTTGGTAGGGTAAAGTAGGGTAGAGGAGTGTAGAGTAGGGTAGAGTAGGGTAGAGTAGTGTAGGGTAGGGTAGAGTAGGGTAGAGTAGTGTAGAGTAGGGTAGAGCAGAGTAGAGTAGGGTAGAGTAGGGAAGAGCGGGAGCGAAGCCGTGCGGGCAAAAGCTAGTATAATATAAAATTTAGTTAGCAATAAACAGTATTGCAATAGCGACATGGTAACTATGATTTTTTTATTTCTTTAAATTTTATGTACAGTAGTAGTACATATGCAGATTTAATGCAACAAGGCATTCTCTACCAGTCAACCATTGAATATTTAGTACGTTTTTTTTTAATTATGAAAGTTATAACGCTATAATGATCTCCTTCTTCGTTCCAGAGACCATAGCACGATGGCCAAGAGTCTTTATATCTAGCATAATAGACCAGTGACCTTAGTTGGTAATTTTAGAATAACATATCCCACAGTTCACACGGTCTTTCCAACATATTGTTTGACTTGGTTCTATCTGTCGCTATTTCTTTTTTTATAATAAACTAGCTTTCCGCCCACGGCTTCGCCCGCGTGGACTACAGTTTATATCGCGCGGGCAGAGACCCGTGCTCAGCAGTGGAATTATAGGTAGCCTATGTGTTATTCCAGTGTCTCTTCTACCTACCTACCAAATTTGATCTAAATCCGTTCAGTAGTTTTTGCGTGAAAGCGTAACAAACAGACAGACAGAGTTACTTTCGCATTTATAATATCAGTAGGGACTAGTGCGCCACTCCATCAACGATTGCATATTTACCCTCAGGTGTACTCGCAGTCAAATTTTAGTTTGTATATGTAAATAAAAAAAAAGATAATATTTTACCTGCTTTCCTATATTCAGGTAGCACCCATTGATTGTAGTCAAAAGACGTATTCAAATGGCTCGTATCTGCGATATTAGACAGGTATTGTTCATCTGAAAAGAAAACAAGAGCAAGGCTCAAAAAAACAAATTACATTGATATTAAACGAATCTTATCTAGTCCAAATCAATCAATCAACCAATAAAAACATTGACTTCAAATAGACCATTTGCAGGCACTTTTGAAGAGTCAAATGTCGGTCAGTTCAAGAAAAGTGAAGCTAAATTATACGTTCCAAAGCGTAGGTCTCTATGGAGAAGAACGTGCAACAAACTCCATGGACAATCTTTTTAAATCATATTATGAGTTACATAGATATTGGTTACATATTTCTTATATCATCTAATGATGTCTTCCGGAGCGAGAGGGAGTATTGGACTGTTACTGACTAAAACCCACTTCTGTTCCTTCTTTGCTATCGTTCCAGCGGATTTCTTTCGCATCACCCATGCCTCCAGTAAGCGTTGACCCTGCTGGGTCCCTACGATTTTGCTGACATCTCCTTGAGGCACGGTTGGAACACTACGCGACATCGGCGACTTCATAGCTTGTGGACCTAATATAAAATTGATACTAAGGATCAATTTTATAGTCGAACGAAGTATGCTGGGACTAAAACTACGAGTCAGAATTCGAAACTCTCAAATCAGAATTAATACCAAACTGATAGACGTAGCGGATTTAGCATATAGGCTAAAATGGAGATGGGCTGGTCACGTGGCTCGCGTGGACGACGGGCGCTGGAGCGAGCGTGTACTGCACGTGGCCGCGCGGTGAGACACGCCGTCGCGGCCGCCCGCGCCGCCGCTGGAGCGATGACGTCGTGCAAGTCGCAGGACACACTTGGACCAGGATTGCCAAGGATAGGAAAATATAGAAATGCATGGAGGAGGCCTATGCCCAATCTTGGGTACCCAAAACATAAATTTATCTTATAAATACTAGTCTTAATTATTGTTACTATTTATCATTTTACTTTAGTAGAATCACTATAATGAAATAAAAATTTTAAATTTAATTTAAAATCGAATAAGATAATTTATTTTTTATGAACTATTTACATTTGCATTGCTTAATTTTTATTTATTATATTTAAATATTGAATAATTTAACACATTATTTATGGCATGAATTTAATTAATTGATTATTGAAATGATTATTTTATAAATTTTTATTCATAATTGTTATTAAAGTATATTATTGTGATGAAATTAATAGGTAAGTTTAATTTAAAAGGATATAATTTTTCTATATGCATGAAATAAATGATTGAATTATTGAAAATTAATCATTCTTTTATAAATTCAGTTTGTAAGTTAATACAATGTCGTCGTTAATTCAAATGTGGATTTGATATTGTTAAAACAAAAACTGCATGAAATGGATAGTGATTAAGAATTTTATTCTAGATTTAATGTATAATTTTGTTTATTTGGGATTAAATGGCTTTATTATTATTATTATTATATTATTATTATAAGGATCAATTTTATTAAGATGAGGACGCCTAAGGACAAATCTTATGTCAAGCTAAAAACTATATAAGCTTAGCGACGTAAATTAACAGAAAATAAACTGGAATCGGAACTGACCTTGACATGCAAACAAGATCCATCCACATGTAAAAAGGTGTACCAGTAACAAAATAATGGCAATTTTCAAAATGTAGGGAGCTTTTTGACTCTGAAATAATATAGTAGTTTATAGTAGTCTCAGAAATATTAAGGGCGTTTTCAATCTATGCGTTTTTTGATGCGGTGCGTTAGTCGTACTGCGTATGAACGATCGTATTTCTATACAAAACGCGCGGTGCGGCAACAGACAAACGGACGACAACGTCACAAGCACTACGTGTTCAATTCGGTGTTGAATAGTGCGGTGTTGAACAAAGCGTCACTGGCATACGAACGCAAGGAAACCAGATACGTTATCAATTTAGGCGTTTGATGTTGGACTGCCAACGTACTGCAACCGGCTGACTGCCGCACGTTTACCGCCGCATAAATTAAAAGCGTCCTAAGGGACAAAATTTCCCTTAATATAACGTACAACGCACAATCTAGGTGACGCTGCGGTTTACTCCCATCGGCCACCCCTGAGATTGCCACCGGGGTGGCGGTTGAAACTTTTTCATTCCCACCGGCAACTCCTTTTTTTTAGTTATGGGGAAAATCATCCAGTTACAACTCCCGCTCTTGGGCGGAGCGGGAGATAGTGTCAGACTCTTACTGACTAAAAACCCACCCCGTTCCTTGTAGCCTGCATATCGGGGCTCGAGCTCCCTTTCGGTTTATCCTGGCCCCAATAGGCTTCGATTCTGCTGGGCCTCTGCTGTTACTGACATCTCCTTGAGGCGCGCGGGAACAGTGCGCGCCGTCGACGACTTGGGCTCGATCCGGACAGTTACCGGACGGTCAGACAGCAAGCTACCCATAGCTCGCAGTCCGCAAGCCCGCGTCTACGGTGACCGGAATCCCGGTGGTGGCGAGGGCGCCGATGCCTGATGCAGTCGGCCTCCTCCTTTTCTAGCATTTGATGATTTTCCCCACCATTAAAAAAAGGGGTGGCTGATGGGAATGAAAAATTTTCAACCGCCACTCCGGTGGCAAGCTCAGGGATGGCCGATTTGAGTAAACAGACGCTGCAATTTGCCTCCCAATTTTTTACGATACATTCTCGTGACGCGGGACATGTTGAACAATTTAACAGTGTTTCGCATCTTCTTACTGGAGAGTTTGTCCCCTAGTGTATCTATAATAAGACTTTAACATAGGTATAAATTACAACATTTGCATATTGTAAAAATTTTTTTTCGATTGATTTATTTTCTACATAAAAACTATTTTTTTTTTATTTCTTAGATAAAAATGATTTAACTATTGAAAAATAAATATTTACATAGTACATTGTAAAACTTGCCCTGAAATCTCTGCAAAAATGATATTCAAAATCAATAAAGAACTTTAATCTCAACAATCTTGCAGTTTGAAACGTCCAATCATCAGTGATTATGGTAATCAGCGGGATTAGTAGAGATAAAGCATCTATATAGAAACTCCAATCTTTAAATTTCTTCATTCCAAGGCGACGATGAATACACTTATTATTTACAACAACCAGTTCAATCTAGAACGAAAATTAGAAAAGAAAATGTCAGTTGAAATGCAGACGGATTGTATCATGCCAAAAACTGCACTAGCTTCTGACGTTTTATGAGTGCCCTTGTAGGCCTATGTGAAATAAAATATTTTGACTTTGACTTTGACTTTGAAAACCGCTCAACGCCGAGCATAGGTCTTTTTTTTGGTGGGCAAAAATTATCCAATGACTACTCCCGCTCTTGGGTAGAGCCGGAGATAATGTCAGACTCTTACTGACTAAAATCCCACCTCGTTCCTTCTAGCCTTCTTCATGAATTGTATGGCGAGCGATATTGTATCTTAAGATAAAATAATATAGTATCTTAGACGTGTGTAGCGCCCCTTAGTGAACTCCACTGCGGAAGATGCAACCTACGACAAACTTATTATTTTCGTTTGGTACAGTAATGGGTTTAGGGATCGAACCGCAAAATTAACTTTGTTTTTTATTGTATATACTTTTCCTGGATAAAAAATACCCAGTGTGGTGCCCAGGATATTAAAGAATGATACCAAGTTTCATCGTAATCGAACCAGTAGTTTTTGCGTGATACCTGAACAAACAGACAGAAAAAAAAAAAAAACCCTTTTTTTGATATTTTCAATGTTCTGAATTTTTACTTCTACATTTATTTACATTTATATATTTTATATTAGATTTATTATAAGTATAGATTGATGATGATGAGCTAAGCTATTTGCTACATCTTAGATTAAAATTATAAAAATAAACATAAAACTTACAGTATAAAATTCCGCTACAAAATTTGCTATATCAATAGCATCAGTGACGAAGATGGCTCCGTAAAACCTGAGCCACAAGGTGGAGTCAGAAGGCAGGAATATGAATACGAGTACCAAACAGGACGACGCGAATGGACCAATCAACCACGCCAAGTACAGCCAGCGGGTGTACCACGTGTGTCTCCGTGCTTCCATAGGACCCTGAATCCACTGAGTGAAAAGACAATGTTTATTGTCAAGTATTAGTAAGAAGACGGATAAAAAAAATATTGCTTCCTATTAGTGACTAGCTTTTGCCTGTGGTTTCACCCGCACACATAAAATATAGCCTATGAGACTAAGGAATAAAGCAGCTTTCTGTAGGTGAAAAATTTTTTGCAATCGGACCAGTACTTCAAGAGATTACCTCCTACAAACAAAAAAAAACTTTACCTCTTTGTGATATTAGTGTTGATGGAAATGACATAATAGACATAGATGCGCGGCCACCGGTGGTCGCTTGGGGATTCATGAATTAAAAAACTCGTCATTCCAACACGATCCTATTGTCATTTTGCTAAAAGTTCGTAATCTGCTAAATCATAATGATCGATCATTGATCGGTCAATGGTCTCGTAATAGACTGGTGGTAGAATGAGAATATCGAGCTTATTAAAACTAATAACTGCACAATAACGTTCTAATGGTAGCTCACTGATCAAAACAACTGTTAAAAGTTTCGCAAATTATCGCATACGTCAGATATTCATTTGTCATTATGTACGAGATTTCAATGAAGTGTCAGTGGTTGACCATTGGAAAGTCATTCTGACGCCATTAAATTAGCAGATTACCAAAACTTGTCAAAATCAACAATTATGAAGTCAATAATAGACCATTCTGTATTGTAATAGTGTATGCACTATTGTAATAGCAGACTTGAGGCCCTGTTCGTAAAAAAGATGGTTAAAAGAGCTATCTACACTAATATAATAAAGAAGTAATGTTTGTTTTTTTTATAACCAATACGGATTTCGGACAGGTTTATCTACAGAAGATGCAGTTCTAGATTTCACGCAGCAAGTTGCCTTAAATCTGGATAAAAAATCGAAATGCCTGGGTATATTCCTTGACCTTTCGAAGGCTTTCGACACGGTCTCTGTTCCCAAACTCATCAAGAAGTTGGAAAATATTGGTGTGCGTGGAATGCCTCTACACATCTTTGAGGATTACCTAAAAAATCGTAGGCAGTGTATTAAAATTGATAATTACTCAAGTGATGAGTTTCTCGTGGAATATGGTGTTCCCCAAGGAGGAATCCTTTCCCCGACACTATTTCAGATCTACGTCAATGACCTCTGCAAACTGAGACTTCCAAACACCAAAATTTATGCTTATGCAGACGACACCGCAATCCTCGTTGATGGAACCACTTGGGACAGTGTAAAAGCAAATGCAGAGATGGCTATGGCTAAAGTTATGCACTGGTTAAACTCGAATCTTCTAACACTGAACCTACATAAAACGACTTATATTCCTTTTGCTCTAAGACGTAACGCTAAACCATCTCCTTCTTTTAGTATAACTGCCCATTCTTGCACAAACCCGCCCACCAACTGCAACTGTCCCCCACTTGCAAGATCCGAAACCGTCAAATACTTGGGAGTACAAATAGACGACGGACTGAGATGGCACCAACAAATAAACGCCATCACCTCCAGAACATTACGTCTAATACATGTATTTAAGTCTCTTAGACAATCCGCAGACCCGAAAACACTTAAGATGGTGTACCATGCTCTATGCCAATCAGTGATTGGTTATTGCATAGCTGCATGGGGCGGTGCTACAAAGACTAGCTTCCTAAGGGTGGAAAGAGCCCAGAGAGCTATCCTTAAAGTCATGACCAAAAAACCTCATAGGTTTCCAACGATGGAACTGTACTCTGACTGTAAGGTACTTACGGTTCGTCAGCTTTATGTGCTTAAATCCACCCTTAGAAAGCACGCGGATCTTCCACCTCCTACTCCCAATAAACGCACGTACCTTCCGCCAAGTATCCAGCACAAGACTTCATTCGCTAAACGTCAATATTATATACTAAGTACGCATATTTATAAAATAATTAACAAACACCTCAATATTATAAATCTTAATTCATACGAACTAAAATCCAAACTAACAGAATGGCTGCTGCTTAAGGACTACTCTTATACGGAGTCTTTACTTACCTATCTTGTGTAATACACCCACACCCACCACACAGACTCACACCCATACACACATACACACACTCACACGCACACTCCATACTAATCAACACATCAACACACTAACACACACACAATTTTTCTTTTTACTCTTTGTGTACCATGCAGTAGAATGACACAGTCCACTTGTGATAAGTTTATTGTCTAATTACTGTAACCTTAGACCGCAAACTACCTCTTAAAATACAGGTATACCCTAGCTTAAGAGGTAGAGTATTACTCTTGTACAGAACTCACAACATTAAATGTATGTACTTATCAAACTGTAAGTCAAACTCTGTATGTTTTTGGATAAATAAAGATTTATTATTATTATTATTATTATTATTATTTTTTCGTTTGTAGGAGGTAATCTTTGGTAGTACTGGTCCGATTGCTAAAATTTTTTCACCAATAGAAAGCTGTTTTATTCCTAAGTGACATAGCCTATATATTTTTTGTACGCGGGCGAAGCTTTGAGCAAAAGCTAGTACATTTATAAATATGATGGAATCCTGAAGACAAAATATTTTCTAAGAAAGGAATGATATGAAAAAAAGAATAAGCCATTACCCTTTTTGAAACCGTTTGTAAAATACAATGGAGTCAGTTCAAAATAATACATTCGATTTTTGTACTAAGTAGGTATATGAGATCTAGTTAAACTTACTGGTAACCTTATAGTTTTACATCCACGCAAGAGGTATTGCACAGTGTCATATGGATTCTCGTTGAATATATTTCTGGTAGCCATAAAGTCGTGTTTTGCTTGCCTACTTCTTGCAATAGTTGCCTTCATCTGAAAAGTAATTCCCATACTCCTTCAGTTGCCCTTGCGTTCTTGGACGAATGGTTTTCCTTTCAGAAGTCGATCCATGGTCATAGTAGGCAGACTAGATAAAGTTATATTCACATTACGTCACACACACATATATATAACGGAGGGTCGATATCAGTGGGTCGCGACATCGGAAATAACACTCACAAAAACCTTTGATAACACCTTTAATTACTCGTAACACACACTCAGTACAAAATAATCAAGGATGCCTGAGATATGGCTTGATTAAGAATTCAAGAACGCGGGAAGTTTAGCGTGGAGTAACCAACGTCTGCTCGGACCGACGGAACGATTCAAAGTGGCCTCCAAATCAACCGTCACCCGACACGTAGACCTACCCCCATTCCGGTTAGCCAATTTACACCTGTCAACGTCAGTACCTGTCAATGTCGAATAATCGATTATACCTCCGGATCGACATTTGACTCGACTATTCGCTCAGTGTTGCTATTACTCCACGGTAACTATCCGGACCGAGCCCAAGTCGTCGACGGCGCGTACTGTTCCCGCGGGGCTCAAAGAGTTTTCACCAACCATAGAGGCCCAGCAGTGTGTGCAGAGGGGGGCTCGGCCACGGTATTAAAAAGCAACGAAAGAATGGGGAGGGTTTTTAGTCAGTAAGAGTCTAACACTTTCCCGCTCCGCCCAAGGGCGGGGATGTCATTTGGATGATTTTTACCCACCGGAAAAAAATACCTAAAAACTTATGGCAGGTAGGTTCCTTATAGGGTGTAGACATACACTAAAAACGGATTTTCCGAAATCCACTCACTAAAGGGATGAAACGAGGGTCGAATTGAGCTACACCAACACTACCACCACCACTACCACCACTGATGTTTCTCAAAACTTTGGTCCAAAGTACCCACCTGAAAACCCATGAATGAATGAATGAATGGGATAGAGAAACCCATTTTTACGCGGGCGAAGCCGCTGGTAGAAGCAGTTTATAATATAAGTACTTATCAGCCTTTTTAATGTTCCCACTGCTGGGACTCAGGCCTCCTCTCTAGGAGAGGGAATGGGCCGTAATCCACCACGCGGGCCCAGTGCGGGTTGGTAAATATTAGTATGGACAGCTAAAATCTAAATACCCACCTCATCAGTGATGGTATTCTGAAAAGCCGTTACTTTAATAAACAGCAAGTCCACGTGACCATCAGCTGTGGCCGTCACACGAATAGGACGTAACTTGACGCCTTCTAGTTGACCGAACAGGTCACCCTGGAAAAAAAAGCTCAGGCTACATCTTCGTCTCAAACATCATTTTCTACTATAGTTCATCAGGAATAGAAGAAAACGTATTGCCCAGATTGCATGTTATATGGAACAATCATACGACATAATTATTTTCAATATATCCTTTTTCTTTTTATATAATTCTTCTGTACATGTGTTTGTCACCCAACTTCCCCTTCTTTTATGTGTATATTTGAATGGGTCCCTGGATGGTACGAAAATAAAATGTAACCTGGTAGATGGCACTGCTATTTTTTTTTCTTACGAAAAGCCAGTTTTCGGGCAAGACAAAGTCTGCCGGGACGGCTAGTATATATATATGTTTTTATTATTATTTTCCATCTATAGACATAATTTTAATGCAGCAATTTATCTACCAGTTTATTAATAAAACAACTTCAGCACTAAATATACAAATAATTTATCCTCCTCCTTAGTCGTTCACTCTTGACAGAGTGGTCGTGGTTGACGATGTTGCTTTTTCGTTGGCGAGTGAGGCTTTCGCGATGCGTCTCTACTTGTCCCGATTCACGGCGTCTCGAGAACTCTGGACTATGGAGGTTTGTGTTGCAGCTCTGATAAGGTCTGTCCAACGCGTAGGCGAGCGACCACGTGACCGCTTCCCCTCCACTTGTCCCTGGACAACGAGTCGCTCCATGGAGTGTTCGTTGCGAACAACGTGACCAAAATATTTGAGGATTCGTACTTGCACAGTCGACGATAACCTAAATAATTTATAAACAAACATAAATCCTAAAGCTTACTAAAACCTGAGAACACCTCTCACTTTAGTCAGAATTATAATCTGCTTTCCATCTTTGTACACATTAACTCTTCCACGATGCACTATATATACATCAGAAACTATATCCATTTCCCTAAATATGTCGTATCCTGGTAGAAAATAGGCCACATTGCAGACACCGGCCAGGTGTCTTTGCATAGTCTCACCACCTCCAATTATCGACACCAGAATCGATAAAGTCCTGTATGCAAAAAAAAACAACGTTTAACAAGAAAATAATGCAATAATAAAAGACTAATGTTTATTTTTTTGTAGTCTATTTTGTGTCTCACTACTGGACTAAAGCTTCTCTGGTCAAGTTTACCCCGTGAACAAGATCTGCCCCTCTAGCTAAGTTACTACGGTTTCGTTTCGATTCTCTTTCGTCGATCCCGTCGAGCCGGCTACGCCTCCGATTCCTTTGTTCTGACGTCATCCCAACGCTTAGTCACGTGATCAAAGGAATCGGGGGGGTGGGCAACTCGAGGCGATCGTGGAGAGAGAATCGAAACGAAACGATCATAACTTGACTAGGCCTGCAGATCGTAACACCGCCTTCGCCACGGCCGACCTCACTCAGACGTCCGATGTGTGACAACCCTCTCCCATTTGTCTGGGAGCATACGTGTGACCTGACCACCCCACTCCAATGTTTAGTTATAATTTTAGTATCTTTATCTTATTCTAAGTTTCAATAATCAAACTTACTTTTTATAAAAATAATAACTCAGATCTTGTCGAAACATCACACCAATACGAGCATTAGTTAATTGTTCAATATTAACTCCTTTGGTTCTGTAAAAGAAAAAAACTTGTTAAACATATATAATACAAAAAAACATTTTTTTTATTATTTTTATAATTTTCTGTAACAGGGAATATGCACGAGCAAAATATAAGTAACATGATTTAAAAGAGTGTCCATGGAGTTTCTTGCACGTTCTTCGCCATACAGATGTATGCTTGGGAACGTGCAATTTAGCTTCACTTTTTTGACTGACCGCCATTTTGACAATTCTAAAGTGTCTGTAAATGGTTTATTTGAAATACATGTTTCTGATTTCTGAAAAAAGTTTAAAAATTGGTAAGAAAGCAGACAAGATTTTTAGCAAATATGTTTGCTGAGACGCAGTTTTCTATGGCGGCGTACTGGTGTCATGGCTTTGACGTCAAATGCCTTTTTGAACTTCTCTTTCATAATAACAGCTTTGAAGCTTTATAACTACTTTGTTAATAAAGATATTTTTTATTATTATTTGTTCTTTTGACATATGTTGATATACAGAACCTTCGTAATTTTTTTTATAATGATCTTCTTCTGTTATATGTGTGTACATTTTTTTTTTCGTATTTGTTTTCCAGAGCTTAAAAGTATTCAATTTAGAAAATAAAACTTGCATGCATATTCCCCATTATGTTTTGTTAACGAAAGTTGCATGATACGAAACACAATATACGAATATATTCTATTAATATACCAGTAACAGTACTCACCTCATCCAACAATACCTAAAGTGCTCCATTACTTTTTCAATGACTTCTTTGTCTACTCTCTCAGATTTAAGAAATCTCTCTAACTGGTATACAGAGTGTTGAAATACCGTGTTCCCACGACCTTTTAGCACCAATAGCGTCAAAGTGTAACACGTTATAAACCTAAACATATAAATGATATAAGTACCTACACTCAGATAATGATGACACTCGTTTATGAATTGGATGGAGTAGGAGTTTATTAAGAAGAAAAGGAGGTGGCAGTTAGCGTAATGGTTGACAGAGAGAATGAAAGAAGAAAGCGGGTTGCGAAGAAGAACCCAACTATCATGGAACAAGGAAAGATGATGATACTAAAAACAAGACAGCGAAGTCTTAATTTTAGAAAGTGTTATACTTGGAGATGACAGAGAACAAACAATACTATACAAAGCAGAACTTTTCTAGAAACTCATAAAAAAAATATTTTTTGAAAAATAGAAACATGTCAATGACACAACTTAAAATAACATTTATTCAATGAACATTACAAAAGATGCCTTACCAAAACAAGATGCCGAGTGTAAATAGACTAATACCAACACCCAAATATGAACGATCAATGGCAAATTTACCAACACTCATCCTCATCATACCGTATTGAACCAGGCTTAAACTTTGAACAAAGATCTGAAAACGATATGTAAATTATTTGAAAGTATTCAACACCTACAATAATAAAAGCAGCTGTTGAATGTTCATAAGACACCTATTAATATTGGAATATGGAAATATTGTAATACGAGTAACAATATAATCTTTTTTAAAAGCGTAACCACAGAATTTCTTGATGGTTCTTTTCCATAAACAACCAATTGGAACTGTGCACTACATTCTGACGTTTTATTAATAAGGTATATCCTAGAGTGTATAGCTACCTTAAAATATCTCTTAACAGTACCATCAACATTAGTAGCATTATGCCAACCACCTCTCAGTATAGGCCCCTTTCCATTTGAATTATGCTTATTTCCTGGTCTGAGCATATCTTAACCTAGTCTATAAAGTCATCTTTTACAGACCATGCAGCTTCCAATATACCTCTTGTTCTACCAACACTCCTCTTATCACTTCTCAGTAACCATTCAGTTCTTTAATTTAGTAACAGATTACACATTTTTTTAGCGACAGTTAATAACGTGACTGACGTACCAAATGCAGTTGGTCCCCACTCAACGTTTTGGGCAACTTAAAAAGCTTTGGCATCCAACAGTTGTTTTTTAGTCCTATACTTATTAAATCTTTCGTTTCATTAAATTCGAAATGAACACAGTTTATCATCAAATAGTGGCTAATTCCTAAAACCATCAAAATGATGACAATTTGCCATTTTACAATCTGCAACAAAGTAGAGATAATACACATAAAATTTTAATAAATACAAATTATTATAGGTATAATAATTTATTTTGTGTTTTTGTTGGCAGAAAAATGTGAGCAAATATAATAATAAGCATAATCAGCCTTATAATGTTCTCACTACTGAAACTCAAGCCTCCTTTCTAGAACAAGGAATGGACCGTAATCCACCACGCAGACCCAATTCGAATTGGTGTATGCCACACGTCTTCGAATTTTAGATTCTAAGACATACCGGTTTCCTCACGATGTTTTCTTTCACCGTTTTAAGAGCAGTGGTGATGAAATAAATTACAGAAAGTGATACATCTGGCTGGGTTCGAACCCGCGGCCTACAACTCGTAAGTCGAAGCCAGTACCACTTTTTTTTTATGGTGGACAAAAATCATCTTATGACAACCGCCGCTCTTGGGTGAAGCGAGAGATAGTGCCAGACTCTTACTGACTAAAAACCCACTACGTTCCTTCTAGCCTCTTCATACCGGGGCTCGAGTTTCCTTTCGGATAACCCTGGCCCCAGTAGGCCTAAACCCAGCTGGGCCCCTCCTGTTGCTGACAACTCCTTGAGGCGCGCGGGAACAGCGCGCAACGTCGACGTCTTGGGCTCGGTCCGGACAGTTACCGGACGGTCGGACAGCGAGCGGCTTGCCGTCCGCGAGCCCGCGTCTACGGTGGCCGAAAATCGGGATCGGAATCCCGGCGGCGGTGGCGAAGGAAGCCAGTACCACTGGGTTACCACTGCTTTCTGTAGGTAAATAATATTATATACAATATCAAAGAAATACAAACCATAATATAACACAAGTTCACAGTAGGAATGTCCGTAATGTAGCCAAAATAAGCAAACAGAATGTACAAATGTGCGAACTTGCACACTGTATTTATAAAGAAACCCGTCTCATCGCATATTTCTTTGGACAGAAGAGACCTTAGGATACAAAACCAAGGAGCTGCCCCGATTATGTCTAAAGCAAATCCTTTAGTTAAATAATTTTTCAAGCATTTTCTTTTGTCCGTAATATATACTCCATGGCTATTGTAATAGGGTAGCTAAAATTATTAAAAACAAATTAATGAAGATACTACTGGCGTTTACTTATATTTAAACCACTCTGTGAAGCTTTTTACTCGACTTTTCTCACGCCAATGAAGGGCATAACCCTTTTTGTGCGTATCTTTTTTTAAATAAATTCTCTTGCTCTAGGGAAGAACAAGAGCCGTCTCACTCGTGTTAAAGTTTTACAACTAAAACTCACAAAGGGCAACTGAACGGCACGTTGCGTTCAGTTGCCCTTTGCGTTCCAAGACAAAGTTATTAAAGTTATTTATGTTTTTATATATGTTTGTAATTGTTTTTATAATGTCATATCTTCTAAACTGCTAGATGAATTTCGAATGTTAAATTATTATCAATATACATTTTTTATCTAAAAAACACAAGTTTCTTTAGATGCGTGTTTGGTTATTATTTATTTATATTTAAACCAAAGCTATCGAGTAGGATACCGAAATGAAAGAAATTAAAAGAAGATTTTAAAAACGTGTAGGTACCTATAAGTCATATGTTGCAATCTAACAGGGAATATGCGTAAAGAAATATTATTTAACCAGTTTATCAATAAATACACAAAAATAGAATATTAATTCATGAATCCCCAAGCGACCACCGGTGGCCGCGCATCTATTGTCTTACTATTGTGTCTCTAATTGACGGTATCTGAAGGATTAACAGTGAAAACAATAACAAAAATTGGTAGAAAAACAAACGAGATTTATAACAATAAAAAAAAAAATCTGCATCTCAAGTCAAAAGCGTTTCCTATGGCGGCGTGGGTGTGATGAACATTGACCTCAAAGACCACATCGGACTTTTCTTTTTTATTAGCAGCTTTCAAGCTTTATATCTTCGTTGTTGATAAAGATATTATTTAAAATTATTTCTTGATTGTTTATTAAACCTAAAAATTCTTTAATTTAGCAAGTAAAAAAATTATTTGCATATAACTTTTTGCTCAAGAGACGTGGTGTGACAATGATGAGTCACTATTTTCTTAACGTGAATACACTATTAAAACTAAAAAATATGTAATTTTGCAAATAAAAAATAGCACGCATATTCCCTATTAGGAATTATAATTCTATATTCAGGTTTTAGTTTTAATCTTATGTTACTTCAACTTGTTATTATTTTCAGACTTACACAACATTTGAGAACGATGTCAACAAAAGCAACTATGTCGCAAAATCCAGCGACCATCGTCAATATCCAACGTGATGCTGCTCCAACTCCACCTTTAAACAATTTTAATTATTAAAAAGGTTTTTTTAACGAATAAAAACAAATGAATTAATTCATTAAACCCCGAGAGAACGCCGGCGTTCGCGCAACCATTGTCTTTCTATTATGTCTCTAATTATCACGATTGAAGAGTTAACAATAAATACATAATAACGAATACACTCTACTTAGATCTTTTTACATAGCGTGAGTAGTATGACAGCAAGACGAAAATATGCATCTTTAAGATGAGAGAGAAGGATAGGTAGCTACATTGTATGAATCCGACAGCTGTCACCAGCGCCATCCTATAACAATTATAAGTGTAGTGTGAAGTAATAACCTAAGATGGATGAAGTTGTGTATGACTGCAGGACGAAAATATGCATCTATAAGATGAGAGAGAAGGATAGGTAGCTACATTATATGAATCCGACAGCTGTCACCAGCGCCATCCTATAACAATT
The DNA here is from genome assembly GCA_949319445.1 of Mythimna lalbum. NCBI lineage: Eukaryota > Metazoa > Arthropoda > Insecta > Lepidoptera > Noctuidae > Mythimna > Mythimna lalbum. The sequence continues at coordinate 15,979,090 of OX439358.1, read as the reverse complement.
ATAAGTGTAGTGTGAAGTAATAACCTAAGATGGTTGAAGTTGTGTATGACAGCAGGACGAAAATATGCATCTTTAAGATGAGAGAATAGGATAGGCTACATAGGATACATTGTATGAATTCGACAGTCGTCCCTTGCACCATCCTATAGCAATTGTAGTAATATGAAGTTACCTAAGATCGATGAAGTTGTGATAGAAACACACACAATCACAACTCTGAATAGCATCCAAGATTGCATAAACCTGAAATGTTAAGTTCTTCATAAATTTTAAAGGTAATTTTCACATTTGTCCTGGGTGGGAATCTAACGTCCGGCAAAGCAATTAGGGCCACTAACCACTAGACCAACAGGCCAGTCCAGGTTATTTAAATAGTATTTGTAAGTAAGGCCTGGGGACTTACCATGACGAGTTTAAATATCAGTCATGAGAGTGAGAGAGAGGTATGAAGTATGTAAAAGAGTATGAGAGAGGTATGTAAAATGGATCGCGTGAAGAGCTCGTGATAGAACTGCTAATTTGTATGTAAGTTTTTTTCATCATCATATCAGCCGAAAAACGTCCACTGTTGGACATAAGCCAAGCGTTGCCAAAAGGACCAGCCCATCCATCGTCCCGCATCCATCGGATTCCCGCGACCCTGACCAGGTCATCGGTGCATCTTGTTGGAGCCCTTTCATCGCTGCGTCTTCTGGTACGTGGTTGCAATTCCAGAACCTTTCGTCCCCAACAACCATCTGTTCTGCGTGCAATATGCCCTGCCACTTAAGTTTGGCGAATCTCCGAGCTATAGCGGTAACCTTGGTTCTCCTGCGGATATCTTAATTTTTTATGTGATCACGCAAGGAAACTCCGAGCATAGCCCTTTCCATCGCCCTTTGGGCGAAAGTCTCCTTATTAAGCCCATTGCAAGTGATCATGTTTCAGAGCCGTAGTCATCACTGGCAACACGCACTGGTCATAGAGTTTCGTCTTGAGACACTGTGCCCAATAAGTTTTTTCACTTGAAAATATTGGAAGATTGCGAGGCCGGTCCAGATTATTACTTAAATATAAATATAAAACTGTCTATGGACACAAATAGTAAATTAATTACCGAGATTCTGGTTCTCCCCACATTATGCCTTCAACGGGTAACGAACGATTGGCTTCTATGTCTCTTATAACTTTGGACCTGTGTGGTACTTTCCAGCGACTGTATTCCTCAGTCATTTCCTTGAGTTTACTTAGATACTGGAAATAAGTATTTATTCATTATTTTTTTATTTGTTATCTACACTGTTTTTATTTTTATGTTTGTATGAGGACTCTAGGAGAACTGTGGTTGCTACTGAAGGAAAGCGTCGTCGAGGCCAGCCTAGAAAGAGGTGGTAGGATGATTTGGACGCCTACCACGAGGACTGGTTAGAGACGGCGCAGGAGAAGAAATTTTGGTAGGACTTGGGGGAGGCCTTTGCTCAGCAGTGGGACACTAACGGCTAGTATAAAAAAAGGAGGGCCTTGGAAGGACTGGTCTGTTCGCTAAAATTTAAACCGATAGAAAGCTGCTTTATTCCTGAGTGACAAAGGCTATATGTTTTTAACGCGGGGGAAACCGTTTGCTAAATCTTGTCATTTATATGATATCAGCCTTATAATGTTCCTACTGCTGATAGTAAGGACACCTATGTAGGCGTCCTCTCTATGAGAGGGAACGGGCGGTAATCCAAAACACGGCGTAGCGCAGTTATTAGTACAAATCTACAAGTTTTTGGTTCTAGGACATGCCGGTTTCCTCACGATGTTTTCCATCACCGTTTTAATAGTGAAGATAATGCAAAGTAAAATGCCTGTTTGAATTAGAACTCGCGACGTGCGACTAATAAATCGCGGCCGCGGACAATACAAATACCGCAAACAAGTAAATTATTATATATTCAGGTAAGAAATACTTACATCTCTGTGATTAAAAATGTTTTTCTTGAAGATTTCATTAAACATATCTCTAAATTCTTCTACACAGGTTTGCACAAATGAATATTCGATTGGAAATTTCTTGTAGATGTCAAAAAAATCTTTGACTTTTATGAACATAATCTAGAAACCGATAAAAATAACATTTAATTCTTATTTATCAAAATATTAAAGATGTGTTACCTTGGCTCTGGAGTATTACTTTGATTCAAGCTCGTTTTTCTATAAGAGTACAGAAAATATAGTGTGTTATGTTCTCCAGAGCAAAAAAAAAAACGACTTCACGGTGTTTTTTTTCTTTCAATGGAAAAAAATAACTAACCTCGCATTCAGTTATTGATGTATAAGATCTAAGCGAGGCCTTCTCAAGGAATACTTCGCAGATAGACAGCATACGTCCAGGTCCCAAATAATCCGTAAACATTTCACCGCTCTCGTCGACATACTCACATTTTACGTACCCCTAAAAGCATTTGTTTATATTATTTCAAAATCTAGTAAGATAAATAGCTATTAAAACTCAAATCAAGTTTCATTTAATGGCTGGCGATAAGATAAACCAATATTAAAAAAAAAAAAAACAATAAGGTAATAAGGATTCAAAGTCGAGGTATGTCACTAGTATTATCATAATGGCAAACACAACTACGGTTTTTTTTTTATAATGTATAGGCTCACGTTTGATCACTATCTCACCTGATGGTAAGCGATGATGAAACGGTTCCCTATCCATTTGCATAATTTTTTTAGACCTAATATACCTTGGCATACTTTGGTTTGTCCTAATTATATTTTCGCATAATTTATTTACGCATAACAGCTTACGCATAATTTTTTAAGCATATTTTTTCAAACCATAATAATGATTAAGCATAACTTTCTAAAGCATAAATTTATTGAGCATAATATTCTAAAGCATAAATTTACTAAACATAACATTCTAAAGCAAAACTGTAATATATACCAATTTATTTCGACGATTGGAAAAAACCATATCTCCTGAAGCAGATCATACATAACATATTTGTTATGATCAATTTTGTAGGCTTTTTTAACAGTAGGAAGCATGCAAACAAGCCTTGTGTATAGGCTTGCAAGCAAGTAAGCATGCAGCATGCAACATGCAAGCAAGCATGCAGCATACAAACAAGCATGCCACATGCAACATGCAAGCAAGAATGCAGCATTCAAGCGAGCGTGCAACATGCAGCAGGTATGCAGCTTGCAAGCAAGCATGCAGCTTTCAAGCGAGCATGCAACATGCATTAGTTTTGTAGGCTTTTTTCACAGTAAGAAGCATGCAAACAAGCATACACTAGGCATACAAGAGAGCAAACATGCAGCATGCAAGCAAGCATGCAGCATTCAAGCGAGCATTCAACATGCAGCAGGTATGCAGCATGCAAGCAAGCATGCAGCTTTCAAGCGAGCATGCAACATGCAAGCAAGCATGCAGCTTTCAAGCGAGCATGCAACATGCAGCAGACATGGTTTCTGTCACCGCTCCGGCGCTGCGGGCCTACGGCAGCCCCACGCGTGCTAATCGTCGCAGACGGCTTTCGCTCACCACCGCAGCTTCGGCTTGCTGGCTGGTGGAGCCGGCCAGCCCCAGCGGCGGCGGCTCGCTTGCAGCCGCCTGCTCCTCAGCCCGCGGGCCGCCTCGCCCCTACACGCCTACGCGATTTTAAATTACACTCTAGGGGTAGGGCAGACAAGACTATGTGGAGTCGGTTTTGCAGCGATTCGGTTCTGTCGCTAACTTTTGTAGCACATCATATTGAATTTTTAACCAACAATATTATTGAATTGTTCCAGAAACTATACCTATGTGGTGGTATGTTATGTTATATTAATTTATGCCTAAATATTATTATGCTAATAGTCATTAGGCCTAGTAACGTTATGCGAACTAAATGTATGCCAAAACAAATTAACTTTAAAGATGATTATGCCAACATAAACTGTATGCCAAAAAACAAATATGGCAAAGTATTATTATGGCAAAACAAATTATGCCAAAATCGTTATGCCAAAGTATATTAGGACAAAGAATATTATGCAAAAAGAAGGGATCCCTGATGAAACACGCATTAAATTGAAGAATGGAGTTTTATAGACCCGTCGGACACTAAATGTGAATGCAGTGCCCCTGTTCAGAATATGAGCCACACTTTGGTGTCTCAAGTGCTTATCGTCATCATCATCATCATTGCAGCCAAAAGACATCCACTATTGGACATAAGCCGCCCCCCAGTGTCGTTCTAAAGAACGGTTCTGTGCGTCTCGCATCCATCGGATTCCCACAACTCTTACCAGGTCATCGGTCCACCTTGTAAGAGGCCTATCAACGCTACGTCTTCCGGTGCGTGGTCGCCATTCCAGAACCTTTCGGCCACAATGGCCATCTGTTCTGCGAGCAATAAGCCCTGCCCATTGCCAGTTAAGTTTGGCGATTCTTCGTGCTATGTCGGAGTGCTCATACGCCTGTACTTTCAAGGACTTAATGAATGCCACCGATGCTGCAGTTAAAGTGGTCAACTACTGGGCCCAAACAGTTTAACTCGTTTACCATTAATTCGAAAAGAAGAAGAAAATTATGATAAAGTAGAAATTTCTCACCTGAACAACCCACGTAACATGTTTGCTCTGAATTCCAAACATCAATATATTGGAATTTCGTGGCAGTATCAAAAGGCATGTCGCTCTAGCCAAGGTCCTTATAAGCTTAGGATCAACATGTTTGAACGCTTTTGAATTAGTAATTATAGATTCAGCCAAATTTCCTTGAGCTTTCCAAAATATTTCTCTTGCTTCATTGTCTAACCTATTTGGCTCCAATACATCAGTGCCTTTATAATACTTCCAATGACATTTAAGATATCTATCCAGTCTTTTGAGTAAATCATTATGAATTCTATAATGTTGATAATAAGCTTTGAGATGTAACACAAAACTTTGATATTTAATTCGGTTTTTGTTTACTAAATATAAATAAGAGATAAATCTGGCTTTACAATAGATGACTATGATGAAGCTTAGAAAGCCTAATGAACAAGCCACGTATAAATCTTCTAATGTCTGAGGGCGGTTTTGAGCGCTGCAGGTCCATTCAAATGCCCATGAAATAGCGGCACCAAAAATAGGTGTAGGAGTGCAATCTTCGTCATGTACTTTATTGCACAATTTTGCTCCAAAGAAATAATCCATCGTCAATTGAGGGAAGTAATTGTGCATTTCAAACACCACGTTGCTACTTATAGTAAAAAAGGCGAATTGAAGAACTACAATCACCCGACAGACATTCACCACAGGATTCTTTCGAATGTCAAACTTTAAATATTCCCCATAGAAAAGGACGTAAATTTTAATAAGTCTGTTAAATTGAAGAGTGTAAAAATACTGTGATGCTCCACAAAGATCAGCTATATCTTCTATCCAAATTGTTGACATTAAATCGAGTATGAAAGTAACGCTCTTGAAACGTTCAAACATAACTGAAGAAAAAGTATTTGTGACACTGTCTTGTTTTTTCACAGCAGTTACAAGAGTTACCCCAATATCAATAGTATATATGGTATCGGAGCATAAAGTGAAAAAGTGGAACCATACGGGAATTTGTGGTTTTATCAAATATTGCGGATACAAAACGAGTACCAGAAACACGTCGACGGCAACAATTCGATACCAAACCAGACCGAACTTAGAATGCGGATTAATTATCCATGGAAATTTGAAGTTCGTGAACATCGATTGTGTCCGCAGTTCCGTTTTATTACACAATACAAGTTGTCCTATATATTTAGAACAATGATATAACGACTCATCAGGTGGTAATACAAAGTCTAAAGCTTCTTTCGTATTGCCGGCTATTTTAGTGTAGTTTTCAATAATGTTAAATAATTCCCACCAGCGTTTCTTAAGCCAACTTATTCCTTCGTCTTCATTTCTATCAAATCCTCGAATATGTTTTTTGTTAGAAAATAATAGTTTTGCGTGTTTCAATCTGTTATTTACATCGTTCATGACAATTTTTCGATCTGCTGGATATTTATGTAACGATTTTATCATGGACTGCCGGTCAACAAAATAATATTCACAATATGTGAGACAGCGGGCAATAACCTTCCTTCTCAAAGGAGGCACAAAGAAACTAATATCTCCAAATATTGTTCCACTTGTGACAGAGAGTATTGGTGTGACTCCATCATCAACAGAAATGAGCTGAACTATACCAGATTTCAAATAATATAAATTTCCTTTATTATCTGGCCCTGTAAAGAATTTTTCACCAGGCAATTTGTAATATATAGTTGTTAATTCGGTTAACCATCTTCGGAATGGATAACTAGTTTTTCTCAATGTAGGACTATGGTAAAATAACGGCCAAAGCAAATCTTGGCTGAGAAGGAGTCGCAAATATCTAGGCAGAGTTCCAACAAACCTAGGTTTGTCAGCAATCCCACTTCGCTTTCTCCATAACAGTTTATAATAAGTTTCAACAATTTTGTCAGAATTATCGTCAGGATTCCTTCTTTTAGTCTCCTGAATTACTTTTCTTACTCTTGTATATACGTCACATATTCTGCGAAATCTTAATATAGATTCATGAATGGCTTTCGGTACAATAATAAAATTTGTCATTACATAACCAGCCACCATAAATATACACACCATTAAGAATTCTAATATTGCAGACGGCATTATTTCTTCGAATCTTCCATTTACTGCAAAGGAAAATACAAAAACTGTTCCAAAAACGTAAGTTGCATATCCTTCGTCAGTCTCGTTAAACTGTAAAAATAACATAATATGCTATAAATATTGACTTAAAGAAATGGACAACAAGAAAAAAAAGTCTTGGAAGAAAAGTATTTTTTTTTTTTCAAATATTAACCAGAAATTAAACTAACTCAAATGTGAATAACAACCCATATATCTGTATAACTTCATTCGTAACCATCAAGGCAACACCAAGCCCCTTTTTTCTCACAATTCCGTGGCTACGGTGACAGGGATTGCCCTGTGATTCCTGACACCCGGGGCGTATCTTGTCTCGGCGGCTGGGGCATGAGGATGTTCGATCCCTCACAGCCGAGGCCATCTCTTTCGCTTCCATATCCGGTGAGAACTTACGTCATGAGGAAAGTAAGGACTCAGTGGCGCCTCTTCGACTCCTTAAAGAGGGTTTTATTGCCCTAATTGTTGTGTGCCCAGGACTTAAGCCTCATCTAACAATCATTATATCAATTTTAAATTAATCAAGTTATAACTACACGGAAAAAAAGCGATCAATTAAATTACCTTATGCCCGATGAAAGACCTCCAATCGTAATAAACATCACGATTTTTGCAAAGTTCACAAAAACCTTGATGTGTGGCCAACAATAAGAAGCAAGCTATACAATTGATACACAGACACATCACTATTGCATAACCTGACAGGAGCAGTGGATATGAATGCGACGACCCCAATGAAAAAAATTGAATCACTCTATAAATGCTGCAAACAAGAATTACTTTGTTTCAATTCCAATCAACTGAACGTAACAATTTTAAATTTATTTCATCATACTACCAATATGCAAATGCATCCCGCTAATCAAGACCTTTAATTGTGGCACCAAGCGATATGGCATGGCTTGAACACCTAATATGCACTGGCAAGAGCGAGTGCATATTAGGTGTTGTACAAGACACGCTTTATTTTTTTACAAATTTTAAAAGAGAAGGTATCTACTGGCTACAGTCGATTAACACTTATGTTTTGAACGTCCACTTTAGAATACTTACACCAGAAACTCATTGAACAATAAAACGTTTGGCCAAATCCGAGCTGGTGTACAGGGGTCCGCTATTATTAAGCGGAAAAATGGAATCAAAGATAATAAATCGCATATCAACCATATTGCTGATTTTGGTAAATGTTCACGTCTCATTGCCTTGTCTACGACTTGCCTGGAAACAAAAAATAAACTGGATACAACTGTAGTGTATTCACGTTAAGAAAATAGTGACTCGTCGTTATTACTCAGCTTCGCCACGCCCCTTAATCAATCAAACATATGCATGTAATTTTTTCCGTTTGCTAAATTGAATAATTTTTAGCTGAAATAAACAATTAAGGAAGAATTTCTGTCAATTTTGAGATTGTTTTCACTTATAATATTCAATTTTTTTTTTATTTTGTTCATAAAATGGTTAGACAAAACTTTTTTTACATGCATATCCCTTATTAGATGACACTTAATTACTCTAAATTAGAAAGCCTTGTTCAATTTGACCACATAAACTAAATCCTTCAAAAGTTAATACCTCTCCTATTCGTAAATATAGAAGTGAAAATTTTGACAGTTACAATTATTTTTTCTTTTTTACCAAATATGAATACGCCTTAAATACGCTGCTGGTACGATTAGATATTACAGAATAAAAATAATTATAAGACGTTACCTGTGTACCATATGCAGGAAGGTGTCAATGGCGTATAATGCATCACAGCAAAAGAAATAAAAATACTTGATAAATATCAAAACCGGATGGTAATCCATAACATCATTGCAATACACAATCGGATAGACCGATTGTATAGGACCCTGTAAATTAATAAAGGTTATGGTAAAAAAATATAAAGTACGGTATCTACTCAAAACGGTCCAAAGCATATTTTACCAGAGATTTGTGTGAGTGGTGATCAAATAGAAGTTAGACTATCTCCCTATGCAGCGGTGTGTTTCTAACTTCTTATACAAATATGAAATGATTTCAACATGCAACACTCACTTTTTTTGTGGTGGAAAATCATCAAATAAATTCTCCCGCTCCAGGTGGAGCGAGAAGAAGTGTCAGACTTTAACTGACTAAAACCGAGTCGTATTTGCAAGCCCTCACCTACGGTGGCTGGGAATCGCCCGCGATTTCTGATGCTCAGAGCGTCTTCAGCGGCTGCCGGGGCGACCGCATTAACCTTTCCCCCATGATCAAGGCCCAATGCGAGAAGTATAAAAATCATCAAATAACTTTTTCCGCTCTTAGTGTCAGATTTTTATTGACTAAAACCTAACAAGTATATAATCAAAGCCTACAGCGTTCTTTCATTACGATGGCTGCGATAACTCTTCCGAACAATCCGCAGACCGCAAGTGTCGGACCTAACTGGTTCATACAATTTTGCTGACATTTCTTTTTGGCGTCCTTGGAATACAATGCGCCGTTGATGCTGACTTGATCCTTAACGGATGGCCGAACGGCAAGCTATCCATGACTCATCATCCGCAAACACCTACGGTGGCCTTTCGTCGTTCTGCGAAGCATTGGCTACTACTGTGTAAACCAGTATAATGTAACTTTCCATCAGGTGAGATAGCAGTCAAGCGCAAACATCAACAATAAAAAAAAACCTACCATCATAGCCTTTACAATAGCAACCGCAACAATGATCATCTTGAAAACTGGATGGAACTGAAGGAAAATAAGATTGCTCCAATCAATTTGAGACTGGTCTTGCAATAAAACTGAAACTCTTCCGTGTCTCACTCTAGGGCCTCTGAGCTGACTGCTATGCCCAATTAAAGATTTTCTAAGCGGATCCTCGTATAGTTCACTTGTCTTCGGAAAAGACATTTCTGTAATTGTTTTTATTTCATGCGATTATTTCGTAAAACCTAGTAGGATATATAAAATCTTTGCGTAAAACACAACATGAAATGACACCTGACATTACAGATATTTTTAAATCAATTTTCACAGATGGTAGAATTTGCCTCATTTATTTATTAATCTAAGTGTTTACCAAACAGGTTCATTCTGTAGAACCTTGTTTGTGCTGACCAATCCTGTTGAAAAAGATGGAATGGAAGGCAGTCATCTACTTCAGTGAAACAGTAATACAAGCAAGGCTGAAACTGTTAAACCAAGACAAACCTTACGTCCCAGCCCCTACCATACACGATGCTATACAGCGATTTCTGCCAACTTATTAAATTAAATACAGTAATACAAAAATGTATATATCCTTAATAATATTTTTAACCGAATTAATTAGATTCTCTCATAAATTGTTCCAATACAAAATATTGGTTTTGTTGCAAACTCTACAATGTATGTTCTTCATCGATAGGTACTCTATTTCATTCACACTGATAACAACTTCTCTAAATATAAATCAGAAAAAAAAAAAACAGTAAGGCCTGACCTTAGTTTTATTAACTCGTATATTCGTAAGACCGGGGTTTAATTTACACGGCTTTGATTAACACACATAAGCCTCATCTCTTGGGTAAAACAAAGCGCATCACGGAATGAAATGAGGTTGCCAAGCCAGTAATAATTTGCAAATGCTTCTGCAAAACAGTAAATACTGTAATGAGTGAGTATGGTGCTTTATCCGTTTAATTAAGATAATGTGTGCTTGGTACCAGTGCCTTTGGATGGATGCGCTCCGCGAATCTTTTTGTATGCTCTCCGTCAGCATGAATGTGGTTGCCTGAATTTATGGTGAACCAACGAGCCGACTCCTTACTACTTTTGTTAGCAGCAGTAGCTAATACTGGCAGTGCTTTCTCAACTAAAAAACATTTTTTCTTTTATTTACAGATAGATTTGTACATAACCTAAGTACGATCTTATGTGGACCTAAAAAAGTGTTGGGATCGTGTAGTAATCTCATCTTTATAGCTACAATCCTTAATGGGACCATGGGTTGACTTCCGAATGGGAAACCCGGGGCCCTGGAATGCAAGGTAAAGAAGGAACAATAGGAGTGGGTTTAAGTCAGTGACAGTCTGACACGCCCTCTCGCTTCGCCCTAGAGTAAGCGAAGTCATTGAATGATTTCCCATCTAAAAAAAACCGCTACACTACTTAATATTATAAATGCGAAAATGATCTGTAAGTCTGTTATCTCTTCACGCCTTAAACCGTTTTATCGATCGCAGTCAAACTTTAACCATGTCTGGCCGAGGAGACAAGATACTTTTTGTTACCGGCGTATATTCCCTTGGATTTTTTTTTTACGTTCACGCGGGCTAATTCGCTGGCAAAAACTATTTAATTTAAACTCTCTGTTTAAATCAAATAGCTATTGCCAGCAAATTGGCCCGTGTGAACGTAAAAATAATTCATTCAATCAAATTAAACAGAAGGTAGCAAAATACTTTTTGGTAATATAACTTTATTTTTCTTAAAACAATAATAATTACAACATTTTATTAGACACTAATTTCAGATACCGTAGTCTATAACTTCAACAGATTTTTGTCTGTTGTATTTCAACAAAACTACCTATTTATTTAATTCTTTATAAGCACAAAACTACAGAGGTAGACTTAATGCCATAGCCATTTTCCAGAACGTCAACCCTTTAAACATCGTTTTACTTAATCACTAAACTCTCTTGTTCACTGCACCACATCACTTATTCTACAACAGAATCCAGCAAAACCTCATGCACTTGAAGTTGTTCAGGTGTGTTCAAAATCAATTTCACTAGCTTGGCTATATCTTTAACGCGAAGTCCCGGAGCATCAGTAACTGATTCAGTATACCCATCAATCTTACCATATGCTATATTCGTCACTTTGATATTAGCCTTCAAAAACCGGAATTCATGTCTCAAGATTTCATTCACAGATGTTATAGTTGCTTTAGTAGCTATGTATACTGTTTTATTTGACTCCATTGGTATCTGATAAGAACATAGATCGTTCATGCATATAATATGGCCTCTAGTTTCTCTTGCTATCATAGATCCAGCTGCCAGTCTCGTACAAGCCACCAAAGCATTGATATTTACGTCAACGATTTCCTTAAAGTCTTCTGATTTCCCAGTGGTAACTAAACAGTCACTATCGCACTGTGCATTGTTTATCAACACATCTACTCCTTCATACATGTCCTTAATTTTCTCAAAAGCTGCTGTCAATTGCTTTGTGTCCGATATGTCGCATTTGCACAATACAATTTTACCAGAAATTTTATTCGCAACCACTGGATTCAGTTTCACAGTTACTTTTTCTAAAACGTCTTCATTTTTGTTGAAACCAACCACAATCATGCCAGCTTTGGCTAACTGCTCCATGATAGCGAAACCAACTTCATCCCCACAGTCTGTGATGATCGCTACTTTGTTCACCCAGCACTTCATGTTTTTTTTAAGTACGTGTAATAGGTTCAAAAAGCCAAAATTCAAATGCCTCTCACCATATTTTTACAGTCCTTTATAAAACATAAGTTGGCTCGGTAAGTGGGACATTTAATATGTTATCACTGGAAATAAATGCGCATTATACAGATTGGTTGTTTTGATAACCTAACGAGAATTTAATGTGTGATGAAAAAAACATTGAAAATCTCCAGGATTTTTGCAAGTATTATGTTATTATTCAGGATAAAAATCACAGTTATTCAATTTTTTTCTATGAAAAATATTGCATTGCTGAATGTTGGATCCTAGGTCCAGTTTCTAGGTCAAGTAAAGTGTTAGTATTGTATGCTTGTGTAGTGTATGAGCATGATGTTGCATAAAAATTCAATTGCGTCACTAAATGTAACAGAAATCACATCATGCTAATATTATGAAGGCGAAGGTTTGTATGTGTATTTGTGTAATTGTTACTTTATCACACTCGGGTAACTGAAAGGATTTGGATGAAATTTGGCATAACATATAAGGCACCTTGCTTGCAGAACAAATGTCCATTGGGGTTGAAAGGTTTTGTAGTGGCGACCGCGTACCGGAAGACGCAGCGTTGGAAGACCTCCAACAAGTTGGACCGATAACCTGGTAAGGATTGCGGGAATCCACAAACCTTAGCCGATGTGAGACGCACTGGACCGTTCATTGCAGCAAAACTTTTTGGAGGTCTACGTCCAGCAGTCGTATTTCGGCTGAAAGGATGATGATGATGTTATAAGACACTTTATATCCTAGGAGTAATTCCTTTGGGGCAATTTTGTATTATCGTGCGGGCGAAGCCGCTGGCAGTAGCTGATTGTAAATAAAATAAGTATTTGGGTATATATTTTATTAGTAGATATTACTTAAAAAATAACAATCTAAATATTGTGCAACCATTGAAATACAGATAAAAGTAAAATTAACTTGAAATATTGAAATTCTAGTACAGTTCGTGCAATGCATGAAATATTACTTCGTTTACTTGAATACCTCGAGGAGCTGCTAAAATCATAAGAACAACGTTAGACACGTCCTTTGTTGTCAAATGCGGATTCTTTTCGAAAAACTCTTCATTCAGAAAGTTAATGCCAGCTGTTTTAAATATTCCTGTTCTCACAATTCCGGGAGATATGCTTGTAACCTTAATTTTATGATTAAGAGATTTAAATTCATTCTTCAATAGTGTATTTAAAACTGTCATAGTTCTCTTGGAAGCAATATACATATTTATCTTAGGCTCGGCAAAAGGAGGCATATAATGGCCACAAATACTATTGATGTTAATAATTTGCCCCGTAACATTTTTCTTCACCATGGACTGAACCGCATATCGCGTACAGTTAATCAATCCATAAATATTTGTATCTACGATTGCTTTCAGATCTTGTATAACGCCTGTGCATATTAATCCTTCCCTACCAATAGCCGCATTATTTATCAGTAAATCAACTCCTCCATATGTTGCTACTATACCTTCAAAAGCATTTTTGAGATCTTCATCTTTAGACACATCACATTTGCATGGTATTAATTGTCCTTCAAACTTGCCCCAATCAATCATTTTGTTTAGCATTTCATCGAGTCTTCCTTGAGTGGGTTCGAAACCAATAACAATCATTCCTATCTTCGCCAAATCCTCTGCTATTTGAGCACCTATTCCATGTGCAGCACCGGTAACAATAGCCACTTTATTTTTCCAATATTCCATATTGCGAGACAAGTGAATTCACTTTGTGATATTATTTAAGATAATCTTGATTTACAACTCTTTACTGTTGTAGACAAACACAACGGTTTAAAAACGAATGGGTCAAACAATAAAACAACAAGTTTATATAATCGTGGATCAAATCCTGATAAGATTTAAATTGTGAGTTTGCGTGAGTACAGGTAAGATAAAAAAACGTAAAATATTTCATAACAGAAAGTACGCCACTCTGAGAGGTATTACGATTTCCACATCGAGTGTAATGGAACTAACATGAATCTATTTGCCCATTGAATGGAAGCGCGGGAAATAGCCCACTCTCTCACAGGTTATTGGATCTAATCTATTGATCCCCGTTGATGCTACAGTTTTATAGAAATTATTCTGAATATCATACGCTGTAAGAGGAGATGGGTGTTTACGTAGCTGAATGTGTTTCTCTAATGAAAAAAGGTAATACATTTAAGTACTGTTCTGTATATTACAGGCGCATTACTTTGTGTAATTTATTTCATCACCACTGTTCTTAAATGGTGAATGAAAACACCGTGAGAAAACAGGCATGTCCAAGAACTAAAAATTCGAAAACATGTGACATCTAACACGCATTGCGCCCATGTGATAGATTACAGCCCATTCCCTCTCCTTTAGAGGAGGCCTTAGTCATAGCAGTGGAATCATTAAAAGTTTGATTATGCTTCTGTTTTGCCTATGTATCTTTGCCTATGATTCGTGCCATGGTTAGTTAACAAACTCTGATAAAGCGATAGATTACTTCACAATCAATTTCAGTTACACAAACTTCCATGAGAAAATCTGTATCACTTTTTCACGCAGTCTAAATAGTAATAAATAGCAACATCAGAATTTTCGCATTATCCATTTACGTCACTTCCGAAAGCCACCATTGTTCAAGCTACAATAGCGTTTAGGGGTAAATCTCCGAATAGACGTAAAATAAATTGATCCCGATTTATCGTCATTTTTTGCGCGCTATAGAAATTCGCCCAATCAGTTCGAAGCTCCATTATGACATACGGGTAATACGGGACGAGCGTGAACGTATTACGACGGTGAATTGATGCACTTGGAGGAAATAGAGCGATCTCTCACGACTGATTGGTTGCGAGTCGCGAGGATTTTGTGATATTTACACGCTCAGATTTTTTGATAGCGTTTGAGGTGGAAGCTGTCGAAGATTTTTAGCTTCCAGGTGATGCGAATTGATTGTTTTTGTTTGTGTCTTCTGTTTCAAGTTACATGGTTCTTTGTTCGTAATATTTTATCGTTTGTAACACTGATTGATATTCATCATCGTCATTTCAGCCGAAAAGTGTCCAATGTTGGATATAAGTTGATTTGGATGTAAGTTTTATTTGTATTGTAAGTGATTGTGCTGTTGGTATGCTTATTATAAATAAATAAATAAATAAATACGCCTCACCCAAGTATCTGCATCTTGCGTCCATCAGATTCCCGCGACCCTAGCCAGATAATAAGTCCACCTTATGGCAGGCCTTTCAAAGCTACGTTTTCAGATATATGGGCGCCATTCCAAAACCTTTTGGCCCTATTGACAATGCAATGTACACTATATTCATTTGTGAATATAGACCCTTTGAAATGGTAGTGTAAATGTTTTTATCCTTATCAAACAAAAACTCAGTTACGTGTCATGCGATAACTATACTAAACTTTTCTGTATATTTCTCTACAATCTTAACAATTAAAACCTAACCCTCAAACCTGAAATTCGCTATCAAAACCAACAACAACAAGTTCACATTAAACCTATTCATGCGGTATAAAGTAGTACAGTCAACATAAAAGTAATAACAGATGGAGAATCGACCGCAACGATAATGAACACAGACCGCAATAAGTGCGGTCGTCCTGTTCTGTTAACCCTACTTTAATTTGAACCGACAATGTTATCAAATAAAGCTTCGCTCGTAAAGTAAGTAATTCGGTTTATTGTGAGTAAAAGTAGAAGAAAAACTATGTACAGTTGAGTTTACTGATTAACTTTTAGAATGTGTGCGTTGGAGAAAGATTTAAAAAAATATCATTAAAACAGTATGCACAATTAAATGCATACTGACTGCACAAAAGAGCAATTAAATAATTGTTTACCAATCAATGAGTCGACTTTTGAGATTTGATGAAACAAGACATGATATTTATACTTAGGTATAAGCATAAGCTTAGCGTAATCAACCTTTCAATGTTTGCTAGGACTCAGGTCTCCTCTATAGGAGAGGGAATGGGCCTTAATCCACCACGCGGGCCCAGTGTGGGTTGGTGAATATCATATGTCTTCGATTTTTTGGTTCTAAGGCATGCCGGTTTCTCTCACGATGTTTTTCCTTCACCGTTTTTGAGATTGGTGCTGAAATATTAATAAATATTAAATAAACTGAATGTTCTACTCTACTCTTATATAGTTAGGTATATTTACATATTATTTTTTTTGTAATTTTGGACATTCTATTGATTTCTTTGAATCAAGCTTTTTTGAATTAAGCTCTACTATGTAGTAGATGCCTGCATGAAATCTATTATTACTGTATATTATAACTTGTTCTGGTATACAACAAAAAATTCAGTAATATAAAAAAAACAAGGTAAAAAAAAATTATATAGGCTTCTTTACAATTTCAGAGGTGGAAATTGTTAAAGTTTTATATTATTAGTTTGTTTGTTTGTTGGTTAGTTTTATTACTGTTATGGTGTAAGTACAATAAAATTTATTCTATTATTTTTTGGAATAATGATTAGATTGATAATCTTGGATGATATTAAATAATAATAATGAATAATTACTACAATTTTCTATTCCCAACCTCTACAAATAAAAAAATCTTTCTTTTCGAATATCTCTTTCAGATGTATGAAAATTAATAATTTCTAAGAAAAACTACCGTAGTTTGACGAAAAAATAAACTTCTTTTGTATGTAACGTTACGTATAGCCTCGGGCTCCATCGCTTATATTAGAATAAGCCAGTAGGGACATAAACACACGTTCCTCGATATATGCAATCATAAATCAGCTCGGACCGATGTCCGTCCCGCCGATACCCGCGTTACCGGTCTATTGTATAAACAGTATGTAAGTCAAAAGATACCGAATTTATTACATTTGGGACCATTTTATTGGTTCAGTCGTTTAGCTTTGAGGTTTCTTTGTGTTTCTTTTTTTAAGATTTCTTTCAAGGTATTCTTATTTAGATTATAGAGAAACAGGGCAAGACATTGTTGCAAAACGTATGGGACTGTTCTTTGTAGGGGAGGCCAATGTCCTACGTGGACGTGTGTCGAGTGAGATGTCGATGATGAATATAGAGAAACATGTCACCATCGTCAAAAAAAAAACTAAATCTACTTTATCGCCCTAAATGTTTGTGTTACGTTAAAAAAAAATGTAATGATTTTATTTGTTGTGCTTAACGTGTAATATTCAGTGTCTTAATAAAAATAATAATAATTATAGACTCAATCTTAACACAATAATATTAATATTTTATTAATTAGTCCTTATACACTAATAACATAGACATTTGTACGCCATAGTATGGCAGGATATGCTGGAACCAAAATTGTAACATCTATTGTACCATATTCTGACAATTTTGATTTTTGATGTCATTATTTTGATTTGTCAGATATACTATATTGTGAGAAAACAACATGTTTTAGAACGAAAATTTTTATTAATCCGCACTGAGCCTACGTTCCAGTTTACAACTTCACTTTCACAGAAAACTGCGTTATTGTAGAGGTAAAATTATGCTAATCTTGTATCTCACGTTCGTAGTTAAGTAAAAGTTGGTAAAAATATGCTTTTAAGTTTTTTTTTTTTTTCTCTCGACGGGGAAAATCATCATTGACGAAACCCGCTCTTGGGTGGAGCGGGAGACAGTATCAGAGTCTTACTGACTAAAAACCCCGCGCCGTTCCTTCTAGCCTTCATACCGGGGCTCTAGTTTCCTTTCGGATAACCCCGACCCCGGTAGGCTTCGACCCCGATGGGCCCCTCCTGTTGCTGACAACTCCTTGAGGCGCGCGGGAACAGTGCGCGCCGTCGACGCCTTGGCTCGGTCCGGACAGTTACCGGACGATCGGACAGCGAGCTACCCATGGCTCGCCGTCCGCGAGCCCGCGTCTACGGTGGCCGGAAATCGGGATCGGAATCCCGGCGGCGGCGGCGGGGGCGCCGTTGCCTGATGCGGTCTGCCTCCTCCTTTGCTAGCATTACTGCTTCGCAGAAGGAGGCGACCGCCTGCCACTCCCCCTCGCTCCGGACCATGGCCTGAACCAAGGCCCGGCGCGAGAGGTCTCCGCCGCCGATCGCCCCCACGAGGACACGGCGTTGCTCCGCCCAAGCAGTGCACACCTCAACTGTGTGCTCCACCGTGTCCTCCGGGCGTTCCGCACAGTGGCGGCACCCGGGCGTCTCTTCCGCTCGAATCCGATGCAGGAACCTCCCGAACTTGCCATGTCCGGTGAGGACCTGCGTCATGCGGAAGGTAAGGACGCCGTGAGGTCTTTCCAGCCACGCCTCAAAGAGGGGACTTACCGCCATAATTGTGGCGTGCCCAGCACTGGGTTGCGATAGTCGCTGACGCCATTTCACCGTGAGATCCCGCCGGAGCTCTGTCCGCCATATCTCGACCTGTCGCGGTAGTGGACTTTCACCCCGGCGTTGCATCTCCACGCGCTTATCGTGCATGTGTGCAAGGACTGTTGCCTCCAGATCCCACGGTGGTAGGCCAGCCAGAAGGCTCGCCGCTTCGCGGGAGATCGTGCGGTAACCCCGCACCATCCGTATTGCCATGACCCTCTGGCAGGCGTTCAGTATGGACGCCGGTCGCTTTGCCAGCGACGGCGCCCACACCGGCGCCCCGTAGAGGGCCATGGACCGAACGATCCCCGCGAAGAGCCTCCGGCAGGAGGCGTCTGGACCCCCAAGGTTGGGCAAGAGCCGCTTGAGAGCAGCCCCGGCCCGGTTGAGTTTGGGAGCCAAACGTCGGAAGTGTTCTCCGAAATTCCATCGGCTGTCGAGAACGAGTCCCAGGTACTTCATCGTCGACCCGACGCCGATGCGAACTCCTCCTACCGTAAGTTGGGAGTCTGATGGTGGCGCATTCCGAGGGCCGTGGAAAAACATGGCCTCGGATTTGTGCAGCGCCACCTCGAGTCCCAACTCCTGGATCCTACCAACGACTATCGCAACCCCGCGTGTCGCTAGAGCGACCGCCGCCTGGTGCGACTCTCCCTGCGCTAGAACCAGCGTGTCGTCTGCGTAGCAGACCACGCTGACCCCGTCAGGGAGGTCGCCGCGCAGCACGTAGTCGTAGCCGATGTTCCACAAGGGTGGGCCTAGAACCGACCCCTGCGGAACACCGCACGACATCTCTCGACGTTTCCACTCTCCCTGGTGACCGGGGTAGATAATGGACCTGTCCGACAGGTAAGCCTCGACCACTCGACAGAGGTATTCGGGCACCCGGTGGTACCGGAGTGCCCTCCGGATCGTACTCCAGGGCAAGGAGTTGAACGCGTTGGCAATGTCCAAGGACACTGCCACGACGCTCCTGCCCCGGGACACCGCAACCCCTGTCGTGAGGGCTCGCACGCGCATGATGGCGTCCACCGTAGAGCGCGCCCTGCGAAAACCGAACTGTCCGTCCGACAAGTCCGGCCCCACCCGTGTTAGCCGCGCGACGAGGCGGTTTGCAATGACTCTTTCAAAGAGCTTGCCCACCTCGTCGAGCAGCACAATGGGCCGGTACGCGGACGGAGAGTCCACAGGGCGCCCTGGCTTCGCGATGAGGACCAGTTTCCCCATCTTCCAGCGAAGTGGAAACTGGCCCCTCTCCATACATGCGCTGAAGAGCCCTCTTAGTCGAGGCCCGAGAGCCTCCATGGCCAGGACCCAGGCTTTCCCTGGCAAGCCGTCGGGTCCTGGGGCGGTGTTCTTGGCACTCAGCCTTCGCACCGCCACTCTCACCTCTACCTCGGTCACCTCTGGAGCGTTGTCGTCGTCGTCGCTGTTGTGGTCCGCGTCAGACACTGCTGGCGGGGGCGGAGCCATGGGCGGGGGGGAGTGTTCCCCTCGCGCAGGGAACAGAGTGGTTACCACACCCTCCACGAGTTGGGGCCGGAGACTCCGAGTCAGCGGCGGAGCCCAGGGGCGTAGCTTGTCCCGTACCAATTTGTACGGGCGCCCCCACGGATCCGCGTTCAGAGACCCCAGCCACACGTTGCGGGCCTCGAGTTTGGCCCGCCTTATCTCCGTTCGGAGGGTGCGCTTTGCCTCTCTGTACCCCTCATACAGCTCCGCCTCTCTGACCTCCGCATCCGGCTGGCGGTTGCGGCGCCTGCAGTGTCTGTCGTACCGGCGGCGCGCGTGGTTGCACGCGTGGACCACAAGGGCTCTGTCGGACCGGCGCTGCCGAGGTTTCGGCGGAGACGTCCAACCGGATGTACCGGTGGTCGGAGTACGTCTCCACCTCCTCCATAACGCGCCAGTCGACGACACGCGGCGACAGAGCGGGGCTGGCGAACGAGATGTCCACCACCGACTCACCCCGCATCCGCACCAACGTGGGGACAGAGCCCCGGTTCAGGACGACCAGGCCCAGCTCCAAGGCCCAGTCTTCCACCATCCGACCCCGTCGGTTCGTGCGCCGAGAACCCCAAGCCGTGTTCCAGGCGTTGAAGTCCCCGCACACGACCACGGGGAGGGAACCGAACCTAGCGACGACGGAATTTAGCTCCATCAGGGAGAGTTGGAACACGTCGAGAGATCTGTTCGGGGGCAGGTAAACGCCTACCACGGCGATGTCCCCGAACCGTGCTGCCACACAACCCCGCCCCCTCGTGACGGACTCGGGGGGCGGGGTACCGGCGGCGGCCGACGAAATTAACGTCACCGAGCCGTCCAAGTCCTGAACCCAGTCTCCACGGAGTTGGACAAAGTACGGCTCGGCGACGACGGCGATATTGATCGACCACTGCGCCATGCTCTGGAGCAACAGATCCTGAGCGGCGGCGCAGTGGTTGATGTTCGCCTGGAGGAGACGTAATGGTGTCGTTATTGACATTCCATTATCGTCTCCTCCTGAGCCCTTTGTGAGGGTCCTGCCGCGGCGGCGGGAGCGGCGGCGATGGCGGCAGCAGCCAGGGTAGTGGCTGCGGCGGTGAGGACGTCAGGGTAGATGCCCCTCCTGACCTTGCCCTTGGCCTTGGTAGGAGGGTCGCAGGACCTACCCCCAGCCCGGTGGTCGGCCGGCTTGCCGGCCGCCGCACATGCGTAGCAGTGCGGCAATGCACGGCATTCGGCGGCCTTATGACCAGGCTGTCCGCACTGGTGGCAGCGGTCGCTGCGATCCACCTCTGCGGCGCAATAGGCGCCCACGTGGTGCCCGACGTGGCATCGGTAGCACCGCAGAGGTCTGGGTTCCAGCATCTTGACTTGGGCTGAAACCCAGCCCACCAACAGCCTTCGGCCCTCGGTCGTGATGGCCTTGGCCACCGACACGGGGCAGCTCACCGTGACGGCTCGCATGCCCGTGCTGTCAGCGCGGATGGTGCCCACCCGAACCTGATCGGTCGTGCACCCTCCCGCCCTGACGATGGCGGCCATCACTTCTTCCACCCTGACAGAGTCGTCCAGACCCATAATGCGCATGTCTACGCTCTTGGTGGGTCTGGACACTCGGGCCTCCTCGACGTCCAGGGACGCCCTGATCTTGTCGGCCAGAGCGTCGGCGAGTTCGCCACTGTCCGCCCCGGGGACCTCCAAAATTCGGGCTCCGGTCACGGTCTTCCTTATTCGGAAGCCCCCGGAGGCTCCGAACTCGTCGAGGTGGCCCACCACCGCCTGCTTCGCCTTGGCCATGACTACGTCGTAGTTCACGCCCTTCTTTTCCGCAGCCGGCTGTAGTGTGATCACTACAGCTGCGGAAGTCGGGGCGCGAAGTCTGGCAGCCATGGCCCGCTTCTTGCGCTCCCGTCGCCGTTTGCGCCTATTGGTCGCCCTAGCCGCCTTACTCGCCTTCTCCTTGGCGCCGACGACCGTCCACTCGGCACCAGCCGAGGAGTCTTCGGGCGGAGAAGGCGGCAGGCGCGACCTAGTCGCCGCCGCGGCAGGAGGCCCCGCCGGTTTTGTGGCAGCCGCCACCTTGCCCTTCGGGGGGGCGGCAGGCTTCCCCTGCTGCTGCTGTCTGGTCACCGGACCTGACCTCGCCGCTTCCGGCACCGTGGCCTTGCGCGCGATTTGCCCCGACGGACCTGCCCTGGGTGCAGTAGTCGTCGTGGCCGCTGCGACGGCGGCATATGACGCCACCCTTTTCGGGTTGGAGGCCGCGAGCGGGGGACGCAGCACGATGCTCTCCAGGACGGAAAGCTGGCGCTGAATCTGGTCCTGGAAGCGTTGCTGCTGCTGCTGCTGCTGCTCCCTGGCAGCAGCCAGCTCTTGCCGCAGCAAGGACAGCACCTCGCTTTCCGCCTTCGTGCTCCGTCCTTACGGTGACTGTTCAGGAGTGGAGTCCTGGAGACCGGCCAAGGCCTCGAGTCGGCCAATCCCCCCATTCAGGGTCAGCTCGTAGGGCTCGAACACGAACCCCAGAGCCCCCCCAATAGTGGCATTGGCCAACTCGATGGAGCGCTTCTTGGCCACTCTCTCCCGCTTGTTGGCCACACTCATTATGGCGGCTGCCACGACCTCCTTAAATTTGGCCATGGCCTCCTCCATTCCCTCCGGCAGCTCGGTAGGGATCTCCGGCGGTATTAGGCTGGCCTGGCGTCCCTCGCTTCCGCTCTCAGCGGGGAGCCCTCTCCCTTTGCCCGTCTTTCGGGCGGTACCCCGCCCCGAGGTCGAGATCTTCCGGGCAGGTGCCGTGTCTTCGTCGGAGACGGAGCGTAAAAACTCCGCCTTTCTTTTGATGGAGGTGGATTCTTCCACCTCCATTACGTCAGAGTTGTGTGAAGACACAGCATCAGAGTCCGACGCCGCGTCTTCACTCAACTCCCTGAGGCCGAAGCTACGCCCGGCCTCCACCGGCGTCGCGGACGTGCTGGGAACTGGTCCCAGGGACTCCGCGCTGCCGGCTAGTGAGCCACCCTGGCTCAATGCGTCCACGAAGGACGGTAACAGGTCGGTACGGACAGGTACGGACCTGGCGCGCTCTTTGCCCCCCCCAGAATACGAGGGGCAGCCCGAGCTCTGCTCGGGGAGGGATTCTCCGCCTGCGGGGCAGGCGGTACCCTCCTGGGGTAATATCTTTTTCAGTAACGCGTCCATTGTTGGCTGACCACAGCTTTGCCTTTTTTATGGGGTGGGGTCCCCAATACACGTTCGCCATCGTGGTCGTGTCTGATGAGCAGACACGTACCCGAGGCGAACCCACTCTCCAAAATCGCTGTCCAGAAGGCACCAACAGCTGTTGGTGCCAGCGTTCCTGGACAGCGCACCCGCCGGGCGGTCCGACTGGACTCCGCCGTGTGTTCCTCTTGGTCTGGTCTCTCGCTTGAGGCCTTCCGGCATGAGTAGCTCTACCGGCATAGCCCTCAAGGTCATTGAGACACGCAAGCCCCACCACGACGACAACGTGGGAACACGGTTGGTGGGGATGCTTTTAAGTTGACACCTACACTGTGATACAGTTCAAAACTAAAAACGCAAAGAGCAACTGAAGAAATAAAGGTGGGTTTTGTAAAAAAGAAAAAGAGAATGGTTGTAATGTTGGGGTTCCTAAGGAGGTGGTCTCAAGCAAACAACCACATGTGTTAAGTACTATTTATTGAGTGCAATGCATGATACATGGAATCGTCGCATATGAGGTATATTGCTAACTCAGCATACATATAAAGGAGTGTACTTACTTACTAAAATAAGAGAGCATACCTATTATATTCTACACTTCACCTCCCAGGGGCAGCAAAAAAAAAAAAAGATATTACAACCTTTTTTTTTCTTTTTTATAATTATTTTTATTTATAATTGCTCGAAAACTTGAAAATTTAACTTAAGTACTAAAAAAAAAATTACCTATTTTTTAAATAAAATTATACTAGTTGTTAGCTTATTACAGATATTATACGAAATACATGGGTACCTATTTATTCTTATCATTATACATTGCAATGTTTTCTAAAATCATATCTTATATTATATCAAATCTATTGACAATAAGGCCTAGTCCTATTCTTATGTACCAATTTAATTTTATTATTTTTAACTATTTTTACATTACAACCTAAATCTTCCACTACTGTATAGGGACCTTCAAATAGGGTATCTAATTTACTACCTGTTTCATTCTTTAATAATATCAATTCATCTTTCTCATACGTTGTTGAATTAACTGATCTATCATGTATTTCCTTTCGTTTATGCTTATTTGACAACAAATTGTTCTTTGCGTCGGCATGTGCTAACTGTAATCTGTATTTTAATTGTAATGGATAGTTATCTATATTGTATAATGGGTCTACGGTATCGCAAATGCTATCAGGTATTCGACAAAGTTTTCCAAAAACAAGTTCATATGGCGTATATTTTGTTTCTGAATGGACTGTGTTGTTAAAGCTAAAGCACCAAAATGGTAACCAATAGCTCCAAGTATTCGTATGCTTTCCACACTGGATTCTTAAAAATGCACCCAATGTTTTGTGAGCATTTTCAAGAGCTCCAATGGATTGATGGTGATAGGCTGTAGAAGATAATTTTTCAATATTAAGGATTTTACAAACCTGTTCCATAGTTGCAGAAATAAATTCTGTGCCTCGATCCGTAGCTATTGTTTCCGGAATACCAAATCTTAATATGAACTGTCTAACAAATGCATCTGCAATGGACACCGTTTCTTTGTTTTGTAATGGAATAGCTTGTACAAATTTTGTTAATTCGCACTGCATAGTTAATATATAACAATTACCACTTTCGTCTCTATCTAAAGGACCCACAACATCTAAGTAAATCTTTTCGAATGCCGAGGAAGCCGTTGTGGTAATTTCCATCGGTTCTTTAATGTAACGAAAATGTTTTGATTTTTGACATTTCGTACATTTTTTTACATATTCTTGAACATCCTTGTCAATACTTGGCCAATAGTATCGTCTTTTGATCGTATTGACCATTCTACGTACTCCAGCATGTCCACTAGATGGCAATAAATGAAAGTCATTCATAATTATTGTCTTTTCATTATCATCAATTATTCTTTTTACGCCTCGTAATATACATATTCGTGGTCCGGACCAATTAGTAAGTGTTGTTATCTCTTCACAAATACTTTTAATAAATTCCATATTATCATTATTTTTAATTATACATACTTCGTTGATACGTATCTTTTTGCAAAAATAGCTTAATTTCTGCACAAATTCGGCTCGCGAAAAATGCGCCTTGAAATCAAGATTAATGTATATTGTCTTTTTAATCTCTACAAATGCAAAACATTCAATTTCTTCAGTTATCATGTCATCATCCTTAAATCTTTTTAATTTGTTACCTTCAATCAAACACATTTCCACTGACTCACGCGGTTTTCTTAATATATCCACAACTCTTGGTTGATCAGTCCAGTTGTTAGCGGATTTATTAAGAGCCTTCTTTTCATCTTTTTCCTTACTCTTACTTAGTTCATCTATCTTTCTCTTTTGCATTCTAGTTGTTACAGCCATTACTTGCTCATTCATACTTTTAAGTTCATCAGACGTTATATGAACTCTAGATAAAGCATCTGCCACAACATTGTCTTTTCCTTTCACATAAAGTATTTTAAAGTTATATTCTTCTAAAGTTAACCGAAATTTAAGTAATCTACTTGAAGGATCTTTCATACCAAATAGATATATCAACGGTTTGTGATCTGTCATTATGGTAAATGTGTTTCCATACAGATATGGTCTGAAATATTTAACAGACCACACTATTGCCAAAAGTTCTTTTTGAATAGTCGGATAGTTCTTTTCCGCTTTATTCAAGGGTCTACTCGCATATGCAACTGGTCTAAGATCTTTATTACATAGTACTGAACCAATAGCGGTACCCGAAGCATCTGTTTGTAAAATGAACTCATGATTCTCTGAAAAATCGGGATACTGCAGAATGGGTGAAGCTATTAGTGCATTTTTCAAAAAATCAAAAGCATACTGGCATTCATTAGACCATATAAATGGTTCACTTTTTCTACTTAACTTATTTAAAGGCATCGCTATTTCCGAGAAATATCTTATAAATTTACGATAATAGTTACAAAATGCTACGAAACGTTTTACTTCATCTGCATTTTTGGGTGTAGGGTAATTTTTTAATACTCTAGTTTTTTCCGGATCTGGTAATACACCTTTATCTGTAACCAAATGTCCCAAATAAAGTATTTCTTTCTTTAGAAATTCACATTTTTGAGGATTTAGTTTTAAATTTACTTTTCTCAGCCTTTCCATTACATTTATTAAATTTTGATTATGGCTAGATAGATTTCTTCCGAATACAATGAGATCGTCTTGGTATACTAGACATTTATCAAAAGTTAAACCACTCATTGCAACTGACATCATACGACTAAACGCATTAGGACTTATCTTTAAGCCCATTGGTAGCCGCTTCATGCAATATTGGCCTGTATTTGTAGTGAATGCTGTTAATTTACGACTATTGGGTTCCAAACTAACCTGATAATAACCTTGGTGAAGGTCAAGGTGAGTGAAATAAATGGCTCCAGTAAGCGTATCTAAAATTTCATTAATATTTGGTAATGGAAATTTATCATCACAAATAACTTGGTTTACTTTTCTATAATCTACTACTAAACGCCATTTTTTCTCTTGACCCTCGCTACTTTTTTTAGGTACTAATAAAATTGGACTGGACCATTCACTATTTGTCTTTTCTATAATATCATTTTCTAACATATTATCAACTTGCTTAGCTATTTCCGGTTTTAGTGCCTGTGGTAACCTATATGGCTTGACGTAAACTGGAGTAGAGTTTTGTTTCACAACTATAGATTGCTCATAAATATTCGTTGATTTTAACTTATCTCCCTCTAAATGGAAAACGTCTGAATACTTTGTACATATTGCTTCAATTGATTGTCTCTCTTCTCCGTCTAAATAATTTAGATTTAATTCAGACAACAAAGTTTTAACTCTAGTAACGTCGATATTAGTCTTATTAAATTGACAAATATTATAGTCTCCCAAATTTTTTAAATCTGGTGTTAAAGATGACAAACGTACTTCTTTATCGCTAACATTAAGTATCCTGACTGGAATTCTATTATTACTAACCTTTGCTATTGCGTTTGCTATAAACACATCTTTCGCTATCTCTTTACTACAAACTACAACTTCTTCATTTATATTATCATTTACAATAATAAAATGAATTGATTCCGATCGCGCCGGAATAATTATTGCATTTTTTAACCTGTCATGTTCATCAACAAAATGTAGATAATGCTGTTTATTATTATGAAAGAGTGTTAACTTATTTGAAACTATATCAATTTTTGCTTGAAATTTTTCTAAAAAATCTAAACCTATGATACCGTCAGCCCTCAGTGGTAGTGAATCAAACACAAGAAAGTTATGCTGGAACGCTACATTATCGTATTTTAATAATAAATTTACAGACCCTAGAGAACGTCGCTGACCACCTATTCCATTTATTAATGTATTATCTTTCTGAACAACGATGTCATTTGGTAACATTTTTTTTTTTTTTTTTTTGTCGACGGGGAAAATCATCTTTGACGAAACCCGCTCTTGGGTGGAGCGGGAGACAGTGTCAGACTCTTACTGACTAAAAACCCCGCGCCGTTCCTTCTAGCCTTCATACCGGGGCACGAGCTCCCTTTCGGACAACCCTGTCCCCAGTAGGCTTCGACCCAGCTGGGCCCCTCCTGGTGCTGACAACTCCTTGAGGCGCGCGGGAACAGTGCGCGCCGTCGACGTCTTGGACTCGGTCCATTACCGGACAATCGGACAGCGAGCTACCCATAGCTCGCCGTCCGCGAGCCCGCGTCTACGGTGGCCGGAAATCGGGATCGGAATCCCGGCGACGGCGGCGAGGGCGCCTTTGCCTGATGCGGTCGGCCTCCTCCTTTGCAAGCATTACTGCTTCGCAGAAGGAGGCGACCGCCTGCCATTCCTCCTCGCTCCGGACCATGGCCTCGACCAGGGCCCGGCGCGAGAGGTCTCCGCCGCCGATCGCCCCCACGAGGGCACGGCGATGCTCCGCCCAGGCAGGGCACACCTCGATGGTGTGCTCCACCGTGTCCTCCGGGCGTTCCGCACAGTGGCGACACCCGGGCGTCTCTTCCGCTTGAATCCGATGCAGGAACCTCCCGAACTTGCCATGTCCGGTGAGGACCTGCGTCATGCGGAACGTAAGGACGCCGTGAGGTCTTTCCAGCCACGCCTCAAAGAGGGGGCTTACCGCCATAATCGTGGCGTGCCCAGCACTGGGTTGCGATAGCCGTTGACGCCATTTCACCATGAGATCCCGCCGGAGCTCTGTCCGCCATGCTTTGACATGTTGCGGCAGTGGACTTTCACCCCGGCGTTGCATCTCCACGCGCATGTCGTGCATGTGTGCAAGGACTGTTGCCTCCAGATCCCACGGTGGTAGGCCAGCCAGAAGACTCGCCGCTTCGCGGGAGATCGTGCGGTAACCCCGCACCATCCGTATTGCCATGACCCTCTGGCAGGCGTTCAGTATGGACGCCGGTCGCTTTGCCAGCGACGGCGCCCACACCGGCGCCCCGTAGAGGGCCATGGACCGAACGATCCCCGCGTAGAGCCTCCGGCAGGAGGCGTCTGGACCCCCAAGGTTGGGCAGGAGCCGCTTGAGAGCAGCCCCAGCCCGGAGAAGCTTGGGAGCCAGACGTCGGAAATGTTCTACGAAATTCCACCGGCTGTCGAGGACGAGTCCCAGATACTTCATCGTCGACCCGACGCCGATGCGAACTCCTCCTACCGTAAGCTGGGAGTCCGATGGTGGCGCGTTCCGAGGGCCGTGGAAGCACATTGCCTCGGATTTATGCAGCGCCACCTCGAGTCCCAACTCCTGGATCCTACCAACGGCTATCGCAACCCCGCGTGTCGCTAGAGCGACCGCCGCCTGGTGCGACTCTCCCTGCGCTAGGATCAACGTGTCGTCTGCGTAGCAAACCACGCTGACCCCGTCCGGGAAGTCGCCGCGCAGCACGTAATCGTATCCGATGTTCCACAAGGGTGGGCCCAGAACCGACCCCTGCGGAACACCGCACGACATCTCTCGACGTTTCCAGTCTCCCTGGTGACCGGGGTAGACAATGTACCTGTCTGACAGGTACGCCTCGACCACTAGACAGAGGTATTCGGGCACCCGGTGGTACCGGAGTGCCCTCCGGATCGTACTCCAGGGCAGGGAGTTGAAGGCGTTGGCAATGTCCAAGGACACTGCCACGACACACCTACCCTGGGACACCGCTTCCCCTGTCGTGAGGGCTCGCACGCGCATGATGGCGTCTATAGTAGAGCGCGCCCTGCGAAAGCCGAACTGTCCGTCCGACAAGTCCGGCCCCACCCGTGTTAGCCGCACGACGAGGCGGTTTGCAATAACTCTTTCAAAGAGCTTGCCCACCTCGTCGAGCAGCACAATGGGCCGGTATGCGGACGGAGAGTCCGCAGGGCGCCCTGGCTTCGCTACGAGGACCAGTTTCCCCGTCTTCCAGCGAAGTGGGAACTGGCCCCTCTCCAGGCATGCGCTAAAGAGCCCTCTCAGTCGAGGCCCGAGAGCCTCCATGGCCAGGACCCAGGCTTTCCCTGGCAAGCCGTCGGGTCCTGGGGCGGTGTTTTTGGCACTAAGCCTTCGCACCGCCACTCTCAGCTCTACCTCGGTCACTTCTGGAGCATTTTCGTCGTCGTCGCTGTTGCGATCCGCGTCAGACACCGCTGGCGGAGGCGGAGCCATGGGCGGGGGGGAGTGTTCCCCCCGCGCAGGGAACAGAGAGCCAACCACACCCTCCACGAGTTGGGGCCGGAGACTCTGAGTCAACGGCGGAGCCCAGGGGCGAAGCTTGTCCCGTACCAACTTGTACGGGCGCCCCCACGGGTCCGCGTTCAGAGACCCCAGCCACACGTTGCGGGCCTCGAGTTTGGCCCGCTTGATCTCCGTTCGGAGGGTGCGTTTCGCCTCTCTGTATTCCTCATATAGCTTCGCCTCTCTGGCCTCCGCATCCGGCGGGCGGATGCGGCGCCTGCAGTGCCTGGCGTACCGGCGTCGCGCGTGATTGCACGCATTGCGCAGTGCGCCGATCTCCGGCGACCACCAGTACACCTGGCGCTTAGCTCGTCCTGGACGGACACGGGGCATTGCCGCATCGCAAATTTGCGACATGGCCTCCCGGAACCACTCCGCCTCGACGTCGATGTCGACAGGCCTGTCCAGTGCTTGCACCCAGGCCTGTACCGTCGCGGCTTCCAGGAGGAGCTCCCGGTCCATCTGCTTAAGCGCCCACCGCGGACCGCAAGGGCTCTGTCGGACCGGCGCGGCCGAGGTTTCGGCGGAGACGTCAAACCGGATGTACCGGTGGTCGGAGTACGTCTCCACCTCCTCCATCACGCGCCAGTCGACGACACGCGGCGACAGAGCGGGGCTGGCGAACGAAATATCCACCACCGACTCACCCCGCATCCGCACCAACGTGGGGACAGAACCCCGGTTCAGTACGACCAGGCCCAGCTCCAAGGCCCAGTCCTCCACCATCCGACCCCTCTGGTTCGTGAACCGGGAACCCCAAGCCGTGTTCCAGGCGTTGAAGTCCCCGCAAACGACCACGGGGAGGGAACCGAACCCAGCGACGACGGAATTTAGCTCCATCAGGGAGACGTGCAGTTCGTCGAGAGATCGGCTCGGGGACAGGTAGACGCCTACCACGGCAATGTCCCCGAACCGTGCTGCCACGCAACCCCGCCCCCTCGTGACGGACTCGGGGGGCGGGGTACCGGCGGCGGCCGACTTAATTAAGGTCACCGAGCCGTCCAGGTCCTGAACCCAGTCACCACTGGGCAGGACAAAATACGGCTCGGTGACTACGGCGACATTGATCAACCACTGCGCCATGCTCTGGAGCAACAGATCCTGAGCGGGGGCGCAGTGGTTGATATTCGCCTGGAGGAGACGTAATGGGGCCGTTATTGACACTCCATTACGGTCTCCTCCCGAGCCCCCCTAGGGGGCACTGCCGCGGCGGCGGGTGCGGCGGCGATGGCGGCGGCGGCCAAGGAGGCGGCTGCGGTGGCGAGGACATCGGCGGGGATGGACCTGCGGGCCTTGCCCTTGGCCTTGGCGGGGGGGTCGCAGGACCTGCCCCCAGCCCGGTGGTCGGCCGGCTTGCCGGCCGCCGCACATGCATAGCAGTGCGGCGTAGCACGGCAATCTGCGGCCTTGTGACCGGGCTGGCCGCACTGGTGGCAGCGGTCACTGCGATCCTCCGCGGCGCAGTGAGCTCCCACGTGGTGCCCCACGTGGCAGCGGAAGCACCGCAGAGGTCTGGGCTCCAGCAGCTTGACCTGCGCGGAGACCCAGCCCACCAAAAGCCGTCGGCCCTCCCCGGTGATGGTTTGGGCCGCCTGCACAGGACAGCTTACCGTAACGGCTCGCATGCCCGTGCTGTCAGCGCGGATGGCGCCCGCCCGAACCTGTTCGGCCGTGCACCCGCCCGCCCTGACAATGGCGGCCACCACCTCGCCCACCTTGACGGAGTCGTCCAGGCCCATGATGCGCATGTCAATGCACTTTGTGGGCCTGGACACACGGGCCTCCTCCTCGCTCAGAGACGCCCTTATCTTGGCAGCCAGGGCGTCCGCTGCAGGGCCGCTGGCCGCACCGGGGACCTCGAGGATTCGAGCCCCGGTGATTGTGCGCCTCATGCGGAAGCCCGCAGCAGCTCCGAGCTCCCCAAGGTGGGGCAGCACCGCCTGCTTCGCCTTCTCCATGACGTCGTCGTACGTCACGCCCCTCTTTTCCGCTTCAGGCTGCAGCGTGATGACTACAGCCTCGGAGTTGGGGGCGCGAAGACGCGCCGCCATGGCCCGCTTCTTGCGCTCCTGCCGCCTCGCGCGCTTTTTGGCCGCCCTGGCCACCTTGCCCGCCTGCCTTTTGGCGCCGACCACCGTCCACTCGGCACCAGCCTCCTCGGGTGGAGGAGGTGGCAAGCGCGGCCTAGTCGCCACAGCGGCAGGAGGACCTGCCGGTTTAGCGGCAGGCACCGCCGCACCCTTTTTTCGCCGCTGCTGCTGCTTGCTCGTCGGGGCCGGCCTCGCAGGCTCCGGTCTTGGCCTCGCGGGCTCCGGCGCCGCAGCCCCGCGCCCCGCTTGCCCCGACGGGCCCGCCTTGGGCGCAGAACCCGTGGCCGCAGCAGCGGCATAGGAAGCCGCCTTTTTCGGCCCAGAGGCCGCCAGTGGAGGGCGCAGGACAATGCCCTCCAGGACAGACAGCTGCTGCCGAATGCGCTGCTGGAACTCCAGCTGCTGCTTTTGCAGCCCCTGCTGCAAAGCTGCGAGTTCCCGCTGCATTAATGTCAGCAGCTGACTCTCCGGCTCGGGCTGGGGCTGGGGCTGGGGCCGGCTTTGCCCCTGCTCCTGTTCGTGCCCCTCATCCATCAGTTCCTGGCGGCCTCTGTTTGGCGCCCTCGCGAGCTCTGCCTGGACCTCAGCCCGGAGCTCAGCCCGGAGCTCTGCCCGAAGCTCGCTCCGGAGACTCTCCACCCTCTTCTCGAGGGAGGAGTCTAGGGCCCCCTGGAGGGATGCGGCGTGGCGACGAATTGTCCTCTCCCGCGAGGCCTTGTCCCGCTGGCGGGCCATGTCACGCAGCAGGGTGGCGGCCAGCTCCTTGAAGGGCATGGCCGCCTCCCCGCCTGACTCCGCCTCGGTGCGCCTCTCGCTGCCGGACGGCTCCGAGAGGTCTCTCCCGGAGTCGCCCGCGCCGGGGTGGCGCCCCTCCGCGGCAAGCCTGTTGGCTCGCTCAGCGGATTTTTTAGCCGTGAGGCCTCGTCCCTTCCCGCGGGTTCGGCCCACGCCACGGCTGCTGGTGGGGATCTTTGCCCGCCCCTCCGAGCAGGATGACCCATCCTCCTTCCTAAAGGAAGCGGAGCGCTTCTTCTGGGAGAGACTTGAGCCTCTCCCTGAAGTCCCCGCTGCCTCCTCACACTCCGAGCCCTCCGAGCTCCTTCCGGATGCCGCGTCGGACTCCGACCGCGCATCGCTCTCTTGTGGTTTTTTAAAAAATTTGCTATCCATTTTTGTTCCCACGAGTATTAATCTTCGGGTACTTGCTCAAAACACGTGGTCCGCACTAGAGACTAATTTAGCTACCCATTAGTCAAGCTAACAACCTCCCTCACGGTGCGCCGCCGCTTGGAGGTTTGGGGTAATTTTTTATAGAGGTTGTCTTCCTCGCGGCCCGGGCGGTTAAGCCAAGGCCCTCGTCCCCCATCAAGAGTCAGAAACATGACCTTGGACAATCTCTGGGGCTACGAGACTAACGGTGGCAGAAGGAGGAACACGTCTTCCTCCTGCCTGCCCGGCGGCAGTGTGAGTGCACACCGAGCCCGCTCTTGCTTCGCCACTGTGCCCTCTGCCATGGCAGAGGGACACGCGTTGAAGCGGTCCGTCTGACAGAACATTCGCAGACGGCCATTGAGGCCCCTGGGTAGGAGTGCCCTAGGGGGTCTATGGCCGTCTCCCAGGGTGCACCGTCCCGCAGACTGGTCTTCCCTCAGGACGTGTCCGCAAGGGAACTACAGTCCGCGGGCACTCGTGGAGGTTTTCTGTCGTGGCACCCCATTTGGTAACATTTCATTTTTAATAATGGACAATGTTGCTCCCGTATCAATAAGCCAATAATATTTAGTATTATTTATATAAAAGGTTATGTACTTCGCATTTCCTTGGTATGATAACACAAAATGTTTAGGATCGAAAAAACTGGCTTGGTTTATCTGTATTTTCGTCTTTATCGCCTAGACGCGTGTCTGCTACTCGCTCTGCTGGGAACGTATTTTGTCCTCGTCCACGGTTCCTAGCATATCTCGAACCTCTATTACCCCGGTTATTGTTAAATGATGAGTAATAATTTGCTCTATTATTTCCACGAGAACCTTGTCCTCGGTTGTAACTGTTATGAGATTGGTGTCCACGAGGGTAATTGTTACTATATTGACTACGAAAAGTACCCTTATGATGGCTTTGTGATCGCCTATTATTATGTGAAACTCGTCCATTTCTCGATACATGCAAAATATTACCTGATGGTTGGAAAGACGTGCACTCTTCGTCTTTCGCTGCTTGTATGGCATCTTTCAAGCTGCTCAAGCCGCGTGCCGAGACGATGGTGCTCAGCTTCGAGCTACGCAGGCCATCTGAAAACCGTTTTATAGCAAAACTTTCATTGATCGGTTTTAAAATAGAAAATGCCTCTGATTTTCCATCCGCCTGGGTAATTGTCAGCTCCGTAAATAATTTTTCCACCTCAGATCCATATTCTTCAATGGATCTCGAACCCTGTTGAATGTTTTGAAGCTGCGTCTGTATAGCTATAAATGATTTCTTGGGTAAAAGATATTTCCTCAAGTCATCAATTAAATCTTGAACACTTTTGTATGAGCCTGTAATTCTTAGTTTTGCGCTCTCATCCAGTCTACTTTTTAGAACGAAAGTAATTAATAAATCCTTACCTGGGCCGTCCAGCATGCCAGCATACAACTCCACGGAGTCTATCAACCGCTTGGTGGTGCCCTCAACACCGTCCATTATTGGAATCAAACTACACGCCACCTTTAAGTCGAAATCCATTTTACCTGATTGTTTTGCTACAGGAAAAATACACAATTTTTCTATTTCCCCGTATTTTTGTTTTATTTTCTCATATAGTTCTACCGTAGATGCTAAATGTGTATCTTTGCTTTTTTCAATTTTTAAAAATATTTTACAGCAGTTTCCATAAGCACTTTTTGCTTGTTCCAACTTTGTTGGAATAACATTTCCTTTAAATCTAGATTGTCCCTTTTTTACTAAATAATTTCGTATCTCAACTAAATAGTTATAATTTTGTTCTAGAATACCAATCATAGCATACAGATTTCTTAATCTAATAATAGAATTGCATACATTGAACACATTCTACATAAATGCAATGAAACTAAAATAAATAAAGTCCAACGTTGCATTTTGTTTCCATTTGGTGTTTTATGACAAGTTGTCCGTGCATGATTCTAGCGCCTTTTAATTTTTGCGTTATGAAATTTGATAGTTCACTCACGCTGTGTTACACAAAGATGAAAAATAAATTTCACAACACTCAACCACTATTCACTGGATTATGATTGATTTCCGGTACCTTCACTGCGCCCTCTGATGGATGACCTTATTCTCTGCATGGTACTCATCCCAATTTCCTGCTGGATCCATGTGCGATGGCAGCTTTTGTACATTCGCACGCCAACATAGACTGCTATGACTCCAATGATGGCCAGAACGATGTAGGTCACGATGCTAAGACGTTCCACGTGTCCTCCAATTTCCTTCAACGTGGCGTCATTGTTGCCTCCAGCCGCGTTTTGACTCAGGAAAACCTCTTCCTTTTCCACGGTTGACCGACACATTATATTTATAAAATGCTAATCAAACTAATTACTAACAATCCCCTTGGCAGAGTCCCAAGGCAGGGTCGCCATGTAATGTTGGGGTTCCTAAGGAGGTGGTCTCAAGCAAACAACCACATGTGTTAAGTACTATTTATTGAGTGCAATGCATGATACATGGAATCGTCGCATATGAGGTATATTGCTAACTCAGCATACATATAAAGGAGTGTACTTACTTACTAAAATAAGAGAGCATACCTATTATATTCTACACTTCATGGTCGACACTAGTGCAAATAGAGAGGCTTGGATGAAAACTTATGCTTTGCAGAGTGATAGGACTGTAGCGACATCTATGACGCCACATAAGAGCTACGAAGAAAAATACGAAATCCTGCATCACGCAATCAAAGTGATTTGAACATATGCCCGACATCAACTATCGGGCAGTCGCCCACCAGACTATAACACCTGTCTGGTCGGAGGATCCTCCCTTTTCAATGGAGGTTTGCGGGACTTTACTCTCTGTTCCGCCTACCTCCAAAGGACAAGCTGAAATGAAATACTCGCTTCGTACGAAATGAATAATTAACAAAACTCGAAACTGCACATCAAACGACTAGTATTTCAAAATAAACAAAACACAAATAAAGCTACAATATAAAGCTTCAATATCGTGCGTCACGAAACCCATTTTCAGTTATAATTTAACAAACATTGGAAACTATTTGCTGGGATTAATGGAAATTATTACGTATCGCTGACAATTCTCACGGACGATCATACAACATTGAATTGCGTATTTAATTATCAATAAAACTTTGCTCATTTTAACTGATTATAGGCCTTCAACAAGGTGGACCGATGACCTCGTCAGAGTCGCGGGAATCCGATGGATGCGTGACGCACAGGACCGGTCGTTGTGGTGACGCTTGGGGGAGGCCTATGTCCAACGTCTTTCGGCTGATATGATAAGTGATAAAATAACATTTGGTTGGAATAGCAAAATTAGATTTGCTAACTGTACTTTTTTTATAAATAGCTTATTTGAAACGAAATACAATAAAAGAAATGTAAATTTTGCTAGGCATTGTGAATTACTGAACCAATTTAAATGAACTTCTTTAAACTATTTAGGATGGTTCCTATAAGGAAAATTGCAAGGAAAACATACTTTATTTTTTGCATTAAATATGTTTGTTGCCGTCAATAATAGAGTTCGCTGCATATTTATTTTATAGGTACTAGTTTGGGAGTACCCAAACAAAAAAAAAACAATAAACAACTTTTTAAATAGTTGAAAAACTGAAATTCGAATCAGGAACTATGTTCGAGGAGGAGTGGCGGGCGGTCGCCTCCTTCTGCGAAGCAATAATGCTAGCAAAGGAGGAGACCGACCGCATCAGGCAACGGCACTCACAGCGCCCCGGCCGCCGCCGGGATTCCGATCCCGATTTCCGGCCACCGTAAGCGCGGGTTTACGGACGGCGAGCAATAGATAGCTCGCTGTCCGACTCTAACTCGGTAACTGTCCGGACTTGCCCAAGTCGTCGACGGCGCGCACTGTTCCCGCGCGCCTCAAGGAGTTGTCAGCAACAGGAGGGGCCCAGCTGGGTCGAAGTCAAGGGGCCAGAATTAGCTCCGAAAGGTAGCTCACCCCCGATATTAAAGGCACGAAGGGACATGGTGGGTTTTTAGTCAGTAACATTCTGACACTATCTCCCGATCTGCCCAAGGGCGAGGAATGTCATTTGGATGATATTTACCCACAGAAAAAAAAACTATGAATAACACAACAAAAAAATGGCCCCTAGTGCCCGGCAGCCCGGCTATCCTTGACTCCGGTAGCGGTCAAGGCAATGGCGAGGCAAGGGGTGCTAAGAATCTCCGGAAGGGATCCGGCTACCCCAAAAAACGACTGTACCTGGCAACATACAACACGCGTACACTGAGGTCCGATGAGAAAGTCACCGAACTGGAAGAGGAATTGAGTGGGTTACGTTGGAGTATTGTAGGGTTATCTGAAGTCCGAAGACAGGGGGAGGACACGATAATTCTCAAATCCGGTAACGTGCTCTATTTTCGGGAGGGTGATCAACAGTCCCAGGGCGGTGTCGGGTTTTTCGTCCACAAGTCCCTTGTGAACAATGTGGTGAGGATCGAGAGTGTGTCGACCAGGGTGGCGTACCTTATACTCAGAATATCATCAAGATATTCGCTGAAGGTCATACAGGTTTATGCCCCGACCTCGACACACTCCGACGACGAAGTAGAGACCATGTATGAGGATGTATCCAGAGCCATACATGGTCATAAAACTCATTTCACTGTGGTCATGGGGGACTTTAACGCGAAGCTGGGTAAACGAGACGGTGACGAGCTGCGAGTGGGGCAATTTGGATTAGGTCGTCGGAACCACCGGGGACACCTACTGGCCAGCTTTATGGAGAAGGAGGGCCTCTACATAATGAACTCTTTCTTCAGAAAGCGTGGGTATACAAGATGGACCTGGCAAAGTCCTGACGGTGCAACTAAAAATGAGATTGACTTCATCATGTCGACCAAGAAGCAAATATTCAATGATGTCTCTGTGATCAATGCGGTGAAAACTGGAAGCGATCACCGCATGGTAAGAGGCACATTGAATATCAACATCAAGCTTGAAAGATCTCGACTGGTGAAGTCTACGCTCCGTCCAGCACAGATCCAGATCCAAAACTCCGAGTGCTTTCAGCTCGAACTCCACAACCGTTTCGAGTGCCTATCGAGCTCCGTGGACGAATATAATGATGGGTTCGTGGAAACTGTCCACACGGTCGGGTCTAAATTTTTCAAGACTCACCGTACAAATAAGAAAAAAAGGCTCTCGGATCCAACCCTCGAGCTCATGAGGAAGAGGCGTGCAGTCTTCAGACGATGCGTGCAGATACCGGCAACTCAATAGACAGATTTCAAAGTCTCTAAAACGCGATCTTCGTCGCTTTAATACCGAGAGGATTAAGGAGGCGATTGAGCGGAACAAGGGCTCTAAAGTTTTTGCACGAGATTTGTCTATTGGACAAAGCCAGCTAACAAAACTGAAGACCGACGATGGCAGAGTCATTTCCGTCAAATCGGAGCTTCTGGGAGAGATCGAGACTTTTTATGGGCTGTTATACACATCTATCACTAAACCCGCTGCAAATCTAGCAAATGATCCAAGAGCTAAATTGACTCGACACTATACCGAAGATATCCCGGACGTCAGCCTGTACGAGATTAGGATGGCTCTGAAGCAGCAGAAAAACAACAAGGCGTCGGGTGAGGACGGAATTACGGCCGAACTCCTGAAGGCGGGTGGAAAACCGGTCCTTAAGGCCCTTCAGAAGCTATTCAATTCCGTCATCCTCGAGGGAAAAACGCCACAGGCATGGAGCAGAGGTGTGGTGGTACTCTTCTTTAAGAAGGGCGACAATGCCCTGCTTAAGAATTACAGACCCATCTCACTTCTGAGCCATGTCTATAAGCTGTTTTCCAGAGTCACCACGAACCGTCTTTCGCGCAGGTTCGACGACTTCCAACCTCCCGAACAAGCCGGATTCCGAAAAGGCTTTAGTACCGTAGACCACATACATACGCTGCGGCAGATTATACAGAAGACTGAGGAGTATAATCAGCCTCTCTGCTTAGCGTTTGTGGACTACGAGAAAGCCTTTGATTCGATCGAGACCTGGGCTGTACTGCAGTCTCTCCAACGGTGCCAGATTGACTATCGGTACATCGAAGTGCTGAAGTGTTTATACAAAAACGCCACCATGTCAGTCCGACTCCAAGACCAAACATCGAAACCTATCCTTTTGCAGCGAGGTGTGAGGCAGGGAGACGTTATTTCTCCTAAACTCTTCACGGCTGCAATGGAGGATGTCTTCAAGGTTCTGGAATGGAGAGGACTAGGCATTAATGTCAATGGCGAGTACATCACTCACCTTCGGTTTGCCGACGACATAGTAGTCATAGCTGAGACTACGGAAGAACTCAGTACAATGCTCGGTGACCTCAGTAGAGCTTCCGAAAGAGTGGGTCTTAAAATGAACATGGACAAAACCAAAGTTATGGTTAACATCCATGTAGCACCCACTCCTATTAAGATCGGAGACTCTACACTCGAAGTTGTGGACGATTATGTTTACCTGGGACAGACGGTCCAGTTGGGTAGGTCTAACTTCGAGAAAGAGGTCAATCGTCGAATCCGACTCGGCTGGGCAGCGTTTGGGAAGTTGCACGGTGTCTTCTCGTCTAATATACCACAGTGTCTCAAGACGAAAGTCTATGACCAGTGCGTGTTGCCAGTGATGACTTATGGCTCCGAAACGTGGTCGCTTACAATGGGCCTTATAAAAA
The DNA here is from genome assembly GCA_949319445.1 of Mythimna lalbum. Taxonomy (NCBI): domain Eukaryota; kingdom Metazoa; phylum Arthropoda; class Insecta; order Lepidoptera; family Noctuidae; genus Mythimna; species Mythimna lalbum. The sequence goes on along the minus strand of OX439358.1, from coordinate 15,939,229 downwards.
GACTCAAAGTCACCCAAAGGGCGATGGAAAGGGCTATGCTCGGAGTTTCCCTGCGTGATCGCATCAGAAATGAAGATATCCGCAGGAGAACCAAGGTTGCCGACGTAGCTCGAAGAGTCGCCAAACTTAAGTGGCAATGGGCAGGGCACATTGCACGCAGAACAGATGGTCGATGGGGACGAAAGGTTCTGGAGTGGCGACCACGTACCGGAAGACGCAGCGTTGGAAGGCCTCCAACAAGGTGGACCGACGACCTGGTCAGGGTCACGGGAATCCGATGGATGCGTGACGCACAGGACCGGTCGTTGTGGCGACGCTTGGGGGAGGCCTATGTCCAGCAGTGGACGTCTTTCGGCTGATATGATGAAGTATCCATTAAGTAGCAACAGTACTAGAGAGCACTAAGACCCAGCAACAGTTTAGCCAACACGCTGACAACTTGGACAAAAGTTAGCCACAAAACTTTGTACTGCAATCACCTAATTTAACACAAGTGGACATTTGCACCAGCCCGTGAATTTCCACAATTTCTCGTTCACCGTTAATTAGTGTTTCCTAGCCAAGTTCAGGTTATGGTACATAGTTCAACACTGATTATATCCGGGGCGCGAAGGGACCCACCGCAAGGACGGGTCAAAACTTGTCTGGACCTGTTTAATTGCTTCTCGCCCATTCCCATTACGACTGTTGTTAGCCGTGCTCTTTGTAGTTTTAAATGAGGTTTAATGATGATTGCAGACCACCCATTTGGTCTTAATTACAGTCAATTTCAGCCGTACCTCGTTTTAAGTATCTAGAAGCAAGCAGGTAAAAGTAATGTTTTAATGAAATAAATATTTTAGGAGGAAGAATCGATGTTGAGGTATCGATTGTTCGATACCTATCGAACAATTTAAATTTAAGGGCACCTTCAAACTAGCCGCAAAGTACTACGCGACGGCATCAGCGCGGCCGCATCGCTGCTCCCGAAAACAAGTAATAAATTCACTTCTTTTCACATGACCGTATAAAGATAAACTTTCAACTTTTCAGTCACTGACTCCACTTTCAAACTTCTTCTAACGAACTCATTTCTCATTCAAGAGTAAAATTCTATATTCATCATCATCATTTCAGCCGATACACGTCCACTGCTGGACATAGGCCTCCCCCAAGCGTCGCCACAACGAACGCTCCTGCGCGTCTCGCATCCATCGGCTTCCCGCAATCCTCACTAGGTCATCAGACCACCTTGTTGGAGGCCTTCCAACGTTGCGTCTTCCGGTACGCGGTCGCCACTCCAGAACCTTTCGGCCCCAACGGCCATCTGTTCTGCGAGCAATGTGCCCTGCCCATTGCCACTTAAGTTTGGCAATTCTTTGCGCTATGTCGGCAACCTTAGTTCTCCTGCGGATGTCTTCATTTTTGATTCGATCACGCAAGGTAACCCCGAGCATAGCCCTTTCCATTGCCCTTTGGGTGACTTTAAGCCTTCTGATGAGGCCCATTGTGAGCGACCACGTTTCGGAGCCATATGTCATCACTGGCAACACGCACTGATCATAGACTTTTGTCTTGAGACACTGTGGTATGTTGGACGAGAAGACACCGCGTAGCTTCCCGAACGCTGCCCAGCCGAGTTGGATTCGACGGTTGACCTCTTTCTCGAAGTTCGACCTACCTAGCTGGACTGTCTGTCCGAGGTAGACGTAATCTTCCACAACTTCGAGTGTAGAGTCTCCGATCTTGATAGGAGTGGGCGCTACATGGTTGTTTATCATGATTTTGGTTTTATCCATGTTCATTTTAAGACCCACTCTTTCGGAAGCTCTACTGAGGTCATTGAGCATTGTGCTGAGCTCCTCCATAGTCTCAGCCATGACTACTATGTCGTCAGCAAACCGAAGGTGAGTGATGTACTCGCCATTGACATTAATGCCTAGTCCATTCCAGTCCAGAACCTTGAAGACATCTTCCATTGCGGCGGTGAACAGTTTCGGAGAAATGACGTCTCCCTGCCTCACACCCCGCTGCAAAAGGATAGGTTTCGAAATCTGGTCCTGTAGTCGGACTGACATAGTGGCGTTTTCGTACAAACACTTCAGCACCTCGATGTACCGATAGTCAATTTGGCACCGTTGGAGAGACTGCAGCACCGCCCAAGTCTCAATCGAATCAAAGGCTTTCTCGTAGTCCACAAACGCTAGGCAAAGAGGCAGGTAATACTCCTCGGTCTTCTGTATAACCTGCCGTAGCGTATGAATGTGGTCTACGGTGCTGAAACCTTTTCGGAATCCGGCTTGTTCGGGAGGCTGGAAGTCGTCAAACCTGCGCGCGAGACGGTTCGTGATGAACCTTGAAAACAGCTTGTAGACATGGCTCAGAAGTGAGATGGGCCTGTAATTCTTAAGCAGGGTATTGTTACCCTTCTTGAAGAAAAGTACCACCACACCTCTGCTCCATGCCTGCGGCGTTTTTCCCTCGAGTATGACGGAATTGAATAACTTCTGAAGGGCCTTTAGGACCGATTTTCCACCCGCCTTCAGGAGCTCAGCCGTAATTCCGTCCTCGCCCGACGCCTTGTTGTTCTTCAACTGCTTCAGAGCCATCCTAATCTCGTACAGGCTGACGTCCGGGATATCTTCAGTGTAGTGTCGAGTCAATCTAGCTCTTGGGTCGTTTGCTAGATTTGTATCGGGTTTGGAGACTGACGTATATAACTGTCCATAAAAAGCCTCGATCTCTCCCAGAAGCTCCGATTTGGCGGATATAACTCTGCCATCATCGGTCTTCAGTTTCGTGAGCTGGCTCTGCCCAATAGACAGATCCCGTGCAAATACTTTGGAGCCCTTATTCCGCTCAATCGCGTCTTTAATCCTCTCGGTATTAAATCTGCGAAGGTCGCGTTTCAGAGACTTCGAGGTCTGTTTATTGAGCTGCCGGTACGTGCACACGTCATCTGAAGACTGCAAAGTCATTTCACGCCTCTTCTTCATGAGCTCGAGAGTTTGACCTGTAAGCCTTTTGGTCTTACTTGTACGAGTCTTAAAGAACTGAGACCCGACTGTATGGACAGCTTCCACGAACCCATCATTATATTTGTCCACGGAGCTTTCTAGGCACTCGAAACGATTTTGAAGTTCGAGCTGAAAGCTCTCGGAGTTTTGGATCTGGATCTGTGCAGGACGGAGCGTAGACTTCATCAGTCGAGTTCTTTCAAGCCTGACATTGATATTCAATGTGCCTCTTACCATACGGTAATCACTTCCGGTTTTCACCGTATTGATCACAGAGACATCATTGAATATTTGCTTCTTCGTCGACATGATGAAGTCAATCTCATTTTTAGTTACACCATCAGGGCTTAGCCACGTCCACTTCCTGTGCTGACGCTTTCTGAAGTTCATCATGTAGAGGCTCTCCTTCTCCATAAAACTAGCCAGTAGGTGTCCCCGGCGGTTCCGATGTCCAAATCCAAATTGCCCCACTCGCAGCTCATCACCGTCTCGTTTGCCCAGTTTCGCATTAAAGTCCCCCATGACCACGGTGAAGCGAGTCTTAGAGCCATGCATGACTCTGGATATATCCTCATACATGGACTCCACTTCGTCGTCGGGGTGTGCCGAGGTCGGGGCGTAAACCTGTAAGACCTTCAGCGAATATCTTGATGATATTCTGAGTATAAGGTACGCCACCCTGGCCGACACACTCTCGATCCTCACCACATTGTTCACGAGGGACCTGTGGACAATAAACCCGACACCAGTGACGAAGGTTCCATACAACTCGATTCCCACCGGCTTCCCTTCAGAAGTTTAGAACACAACCACTCTCTACCGTAATTGAGAAATGGCACAATCAGTAATTATAAAACTACAAAGAAACATTACAAAACGCCTACACTAAGTATACACTATGGACATTAAATCAACAAAATTTGCTTTTCAACAACATGTTGCTTTAACATAAGCCGCAGGCGCAATCGGCTTTTTAGCGTTTAAATTTCTATACAAGAATACGTCATGACGTCACACAAAGGTCGATGAACCTGCGCGCTCTAAAGCGCTCCGGCAAGCCGGTTTTTTTTCGAGTTATTTGATAGAGTTTTATTGAATCGGCTTAAAAACTACTAGACTGTTTTTAAAAATTCTTTCACCACTCGAAAGCTACATTATCCACGAGTAACATAGGCTAAATTTTATTTTGGAAAAAAATAGGGTTCCGTAAGATATTTGGGTTTTTCGGACACAAGGTGTAAAAAATCAACCAGAAACATTACTTATTTTGCGTACGCTGCCTGAACTATTAAAGATAGAACCGTAAAATGTTCTAATTAATTGTAGATCTTATAAATATCTACAAAAAAGTCAGCGAAACAGTATACCTATCTATGTCGAGTGAGGCACAACAACCATTTTTTTATCTAATCATCTTGATTTTTTTTTGGATTACATTTGAACGCATTTATTTTACTCATGCTATTGACCCTTATCAAAATAAATTATTTCATCACTAAGTTCAGTTTATGTAGATAATATTTGGTCTTTGAATGATTAAAATTGGACGTTTGGTTTTGAAGTTATGGCGAAATTAAAATATTACGATTTATGCTGGACGGCCCAAGCGTCACCAAGGCGGGGCTCGGGGGTGCGCGTGCGGGAGGTGAGTTTAGATCTATGAGTAAGGTCGTGCGCGAAGTCTGATAATTTTCGTGCGATTTTTTTTAGATTTTGTTCTTAAAACTACACCTACGCAAAAGTTCTTCTCAGAGCTGGTTTTTTTAAACATTTTCATATATCCCTTTACAATAAATATCAACATGCGTAATTCAAAAACAAGAACGATTATCTGACCTAGCAATTATTTCTATAGAAAAACGTTCTTTACTAAAAATTAAGAATCTTCCCGGCTTTTATGTCTTAGCGCACTTTGTAAGAAAGAATAGACGAATAGCTTTAGAGTATAAGTAGTATTATTAGTACTTAGTCGATTAAGTTTTGTTTAATTTACATCATATCATCATTTCACCACAAACGGCTTTTATCAAAGCCACTTCTATTATGCTTGCAAGTAGCGTTGCCAGGCGTCCGGATAAAGCCGGACATAGTCAGGCGGTCCGGTAGGGTCGGGCGTGTCCGGCCAAATTTGAGCATTTTTGGCTTTTGTTAGGCTTTTTAAAGACCATTTTGTTTAGAATTGTCATTAGAGTTTTGCCTTACCTTGTATCGCTAGCACAAGCAAAGTGGACATGTAATAGTATAACAATAATATCACTTAATCTTATGGTTTTTTCATTAGAATTTAAAAAGATTTCATGAATTTTATTAGACTTAAAAAAAATGTCGGCCTTTTTGACCAAACGTCCGGCTAAATAGGATAGATTGTCCGGCTTTTCAGTTCCAGGACCTGGCAACCCTACTTGCAAGACACTGTTTCAATATCTCAGTGCTTACACGTATAGTAAAAGTGGACTGAAGATACATCTGCCTATACAAGACTGAAGCCAGGATGCCAATCACAGATTTTCGGTAAGGACTCAAGACTGCGTGCCCGCGCTCGGAGTAGGCTAGGCAAGCATTTTTTTTTTTGCTCCGGCTTACCTCTCTCAATATTTCACGCTTCGCCACTGCCCGACACCACCTTGGGACTGCTGGTCACCCTCCCGGAAATAGAGCAGGTTACCGGATTCGAGGATTATCGTGTCCTCCCCCTGTCTTCGGACTTCAGATAATCCCACAATACTCCATCGTAACCCGCTCAACTCTTCCTCCAGTTCGGCGATCTTCTCGTCGGACCGGAGTGTGCGTACGTTAAACGTTGCCAGGTCCAGTCGTCGACGGTTAGGCGTTCTCGCCCGGAGATTTTTAGCACCCCTGACCCCACGGTTGCGCCTACGCCCGTCCACGTCAGCACAACCGGTGGAGTCGCCGGGCACTTGGGGCCTGTGCCGTATATTACTAGTCATTTGGGGGGGGTTTGGACCATAACCCGCCACGCTGGTCCATTGCGGGTTGGCGGGTCGCCATAGCCTCGTCCGTTTTTCAGCAGGGTGTACCACGTGCAGGTGAGGTTGGCTTGGGTCCCGACAGATGTTGATTGGGACCCCGTATACACCCCTAAATTCTATATTGCTTGTGTCTAATAATAAATTCTATTCTATCTTTTTTATTCCATATTTAAAAAAAATGCCATTTAGATTTTATGAAAACGCTATCAAGTAGAAGATTGTTAGAACTCAATTTCGAACACAGATTAAATTAAAATAGACTATAAAAAACCGAGAAAAAGTACACAAATAAAATTTTATATATAGGTACTCTCAGTTCCTGCCAACTATAAACCGGTAGTGAACAATACCCGGGGCAACATCGTAAACCGGGGTTTAGACTTTGTTGACACAGACTGGACGGTGCAAACAAGCCTATAGTGAGCCCGCCGCAAATGTTGAATGTAATGAACACCTGTTTAAGTAAAGGTAGAACTACACTGCTCACACGTATGCCACACACGCCAATTTGGGCGCGTAGTTTTGGATACATTTTATATAGAAACTAGACTTGTAGAGCTACACTTAATCCACGCCACGCGACAACACGCAATGTTGCTCTACGTAGAAATCAGGCCTGTTACACGTATGCCACATACGCCAATCTGGGCGCGTCGGTCTCCATACATTTTATATGGAAACTAGACTTGTAGAGCTACACTTAATCCACGCCACGCGACAACACGCGATGTTGCTCTACGTAGAAATCAGGCCTGTTACACGTATGCCACATACGCCAATCTGGGCGCGTCGGTCTCCATACATTTTATATGGAAACTAGACTTGTAGAGCTACACTTAATCCACGCCACGCGACAACACGCGATGTTGCTCTACGTAGAAATCAGGCCTGTTACACGTATGCCACATACGCCAATCTGGGCGCGTCGGTCTCCATACATTTTATATGGAAACTAGACTTGTAGAACTACACTTAATACACGTCACGCGATGACACGCGACGTCATTCTACGTACAAATCAGGCGTATTACACGTGTGCGCCGGGCTAATGTAGTTCTAGCTTTAAATGTTGTACTCTATGATTAAATGGCCCCTGTGAATACTCAAGTGAAACGGATTAAGAGTGTAGGAAGGAAGGAAAGATAGGGTTGTTTCACTGAATGAGAAAGGATGACGGAAAGATCCTTGTTACCACATTATGACTATCCTTCTGTTTTATGGTATCCTCCATAAAATAGTGTACTTTATTATGTATGAAAAAGTATACAATTAAGATAGCTTAGGCAATAAGCAGTCGGTAAATATTTATTTCAAGGCTTTTTATTTATTTACTTTTTAATCAATAACAAGAGTTTTTTGATGCCATGTTTTAGTTTGGTTTTAATTGTAATTAGCGTAGGGTTTTATTTTTTATTTTACTGTAATTACTTAACTTACTTAGTTAAAAAAATAACAAAATTCAATTATAAGTTCATTTAAATTTTTCGCTTTTTTTAGTATATTTGTTAAATGAAACAGTAGCTGCCATAATATTACGTCATATGATCATGTAAATTAAAAAGTGTCAACTTATAAACTGAAGACTAGAATAGAATAATATTTTTTATTATAATTTATTTATCATTTACCTATACAAAATACAGGATTAGTAACCAAAATACCACTAAGGTTTAAACTTGTGCTATCATGAATCATACTTTATTCTATGGATACAATGGTGGTCTTATGGCGGACTTATGTTACCTACTTTTATTTTTAATATCATCGCATCTGTTTACATGACCGACTGAGACGTCATGACCACAGAGGAATGTAGCATCTAATGTTTTTGTCAAATTGCGCGTGAAAATACAAAAATTAAATACCATAAAAAGCATTTTTTGTGGTACTTAAAATTGTAATGTCTTTTATTAGTTAATTAGCCCCAAATAATTGAATTGAGACTCTTTCAAAAATAGATATAAATACCCTATCGCAAAATATACTTGCCTCATCCTCAATGGACAGATAAAACAAGCAAAAATAATAATAAAACAATTGATACCAGACGAGTTCGAAATACACGAGCATTCCTGAAAAAATGTTGACAATACCGATTGACAATGGTGATTTCGTATTTTTCTTGCCTCTATTCGTACGGATGCCCCGCGGACGAAAGGCGGATAACGGTCCTCCTAAAACTTAATAAGCTTTCAAGCTGTGCTGTGTTTCGGCAGTGGAAACTGTTCTGACAGCCAAAAAGAAACAAATTATATGAAAACCTAAAAAACCAAAACAAAAATTATACCAAACTATGTAATAGTAGTAACTTGTGTCATCATAGAATTAATAACCGTAACAAAAAAAAAACACAGGAGGCGAGTTATAACTCGCTAATACCTTAGTTCATTATCTATTCGCTATCTATTCTAGACGCCACAACGAACGGTCCTGTGGTCTCGTATCAATCGCATACCCGCGACTCACACTAGGTCATCGGTCTAACTTGTGCGAAGCCTTACTGTACAGTGCGCTTATTCCGCATAAAAAAAAAAATGTTTTAAAATACCTCCACATTTTCTAAAAAGCTTTCACAAAATGACAACGTTTTCGAAAACATACATGATGTATAGTATCTGTCTTCATTTACACTGTTACTCATTCAGAAGGTATATAGAAAATTGCATCCTGAATAGGATTTTACAGTATGTTTGGACTGCCACTGAAAAGCACACAATTTCCTTGTGTCCCAACTTTCTGCTCGCTTGCTAGCGTCGGATTTTTCCGGTATTTCAAAAAAGGTTTTATACTTTTCAGGGACTGGCGAGCAACTTGTCTTGTTACAATGAAACTATGAAGCGAAAATGTCAGTGTATTTTCTCTGCAATAGCATAGTTCTTTTAACTATAAAATACAGGTATGAAAAGGTTTTTAGTCGCCAATTTGGCAACAGAATATTACAAGTATGCAAATAAGAATTCTGTATTCTGTATGTACGAATTTTACGGGTTCACGGTTTTATAACAACTTTTTTTTACACTAGTCTTATTTTTGACGCCAAAAATTACTGGCGTTAGTAGTATTAAGTAGTCATCAGTAATTTCTACCCTCATAATAAATATGGTCGATACAAAGTATTATAAAGTCCGAGACCAGCTGCATCATAATTCATTCATTCTAATCAGTCTTACAATGTTCCCACTACTGGGACTCATTGAGTTGTGATCCACCACGCGGGCCCAGTGTGGGCCAGTTTATGGTTCTTAGGCCATGACGGTATCCTCACGAATAGTGATGAAATAAATTCCACACATTCTAAATTACCAAAATCTTATTCTATCTAAATACATGTTACATAAGATACCTACTTATTTTATTTGACTACTAATAAATATAACATAATTACATTTATACTAATATTAAATTTAAAAATCCGTAACGAATTCATTCTAAGCTACTCCTTTATGTAATGCAATTTCGTACAAGTAATCTCAAAACTTGGATTTAATTTTCAAGATTACATCGTAGACGACCTTAGTGAACCTCACACCTATCCAATATATTTTAAAACCTTAGTTAATCACTTCTCAAGTACCTGTAATACACCGTTCTTGAACGATCTTTTGAGCCTTTATATTAACTTTTAATGGTCGTCCATTTTGCTAAAATTAATATGCAATTTGCATGTTAAGCGACTGTTAAAAGGAAAATCTTAATTTTAGTCAAGATGAAGTTCTTAGGTTGTTAATAAAATTTTCTGTTCGTACAAATTGTTCTTAATGAATAGGTTGGAGTTGAATAGTTGTGTAGTGTTGAGTAATTGCCAACGTTTAGTTTTGTGCCTTGTAAGCAATTAGTTACGCGAAAATTTTAGGGAAATGCTCCAATGAACTTTACTGTACCTGTATTTTTAAAGCTAGTCTAGTCTAGCTATTATAGAATTATTTTTTGTATTCTTTTTCTTAGGCTGCTCCTGCTTCCTAATTTTCAGTCTATCCTGGATTGCCGATTTTGGCAATTGGGCTTTCTTGAGGTTTCTTCTTTTATTTAGGGTTTAGGGCTGTTTTTACCACATGATCTTTGCTACGCCTCATTATATGACCATTTAGAGGGTATGCGGAACAGAGAGTAAAGTCCCACATACCTCCTTTGAAAAGGGAGGATCCTCCGACCAGACAGGATGTTATAGTCTGGTGGGCGACTGCCCGATAGTTGATGTCGGGCTGTCGTATATGTTCAAATCGCGCGGAGAATTTTGATTGCGCGATGCAGGATTTCGTATTTTCTTAGTAGTTCTTATGTGGCGTCATAGATGTTACTACAACAATATTAACCATAAATGTTTATAATTTTTCTATAAGCGTGTTTATCACCTAACTCCTCATAAAAGGCTTGACCGATTTAGGCAACATTTTGTGTATATATTTAAGTAGGTCCCTGGAAGGTTTGAAAATAAAGTTGGACTCGGTAGATAGAGCTGCCAAAAAAAATGTCGGTCCTCAATTTCTGATTAATTGCCAGCTTTCGGATAGGACTCTACTTCTACTCTCACTTCTGTTATCTATCAAACTATTTCTTCATTAAAAAGGCATTTTTAAAAATAGGTATACCTACCTGTTTAATTTATCTTGGTAACCATATGCATATTTATGAAAGAAAATCTTTCAAGACCAATGACATTTTTACTGCGCAGCCGCTACAAAATTATCGCTTCTGTGAAGTCAGTAACTTAGATTAACTTCTAAGAGTTCTTGTGACTTCTGAATTAATCCGAGAGAATTCTCTGTCGTCTATCCGAGATACTGCGCTTTCATCTTTAAAATTAATTCAAAAGGTGAGTCTGCTATTTTCATTTTATCCATAATATGATTATAGGTAATCTATAATGCAGGTAATGGATAAAAATATTCAGTGTAAATTGTGTCTTTGATGTATATTCGCACTATTTGTTATCGATATATTATACAAGGAGTAACTTAAATTTGCGAAATGCGCAAAACCTAAAATTAGTTTGTTCAGAATAACGAGCAGAATCAATTAAACCACTTTTTAATATAGGTTACTTTTTCAAAAAAATCTTCATTAAAAACTTCGACCTGTCTATTTATGAATAGGTCAAGCCATCATATGCACAAACCCGCTGAAATAGGTAAACAAACACAAATAGTTGTAATCTTCATAATTACTCTTATTGTCTTATTATCAGAAGAAAAAATATCAAAAAAATTCCAAAAAAATACAGAACTCTATAGTTATTTTAACTTTTTTAACGCTGACAGATCTTTGAGCCAATGTCAGTTGGGTCAGCCAGTTTTATTTTAAAATAACACTAACGGAGTGAAAGTTTGATACTTTAACCCTTTCAGATACCGTCAATTAGAGACACAATAGTAAGACAATAGATGCGCGGCCACCGGTGGTCGCTTGGGGATTCATGAATTAAAAGCTCCTACGAACTTTCATAGCATCACAAATTTTGACAAATGCAATACCTACGTCCATACTAACAAAATTATAAATGTGATTTTTTTTTCTGTCTCTTAAATTTTCTTGTCACAACAACTAATAGGATTTGGATGAAACTTGGCACACATGTAGACCATGTCAAGATACGTTTCATCATAGGGTTTATACTCGTATTTTCTTGGGATTTTAAACTTACACTTGGACAAAGCCCAAAACAAGGAAGATCTATCAGAATACGTATCTACTAGAATCTAATTATGCAAATAATATAGAATGTATTTTGATGCATTTGAAGTAGAAAATCAGTTTCACTATTATTTGCAAGTTCCAAGAGTATTCCACTCGACAATGAAGTGAAACAAGCGTACTTTCTTGGCAGACTCTCAACGACATCTGCTCCACAATCTCGTAGGTATTTTTCTTAATGTCACTCGGAAATGCTTTCCTCCGCTTTTTGGCGAACTTAAGCTGTTTTATTATTGAAGAAAGCTTCGTAAACAGTGCTATCAAAGCTTGGACAAACGCCAAAACTTGGACTCATTATCATACACCCGTCTATCGAGTACCTAGGTGATTTAAAATATGAATATTGCATGCCGCTATAAGAATAGAATTCATTTTGTGTTCTCTTATTGCTTTTTGGTGATTTTCGATTTGTATGCATAATGAAAACGTGATTTCCTTTTCATAATATTTGTGAAATATAGATCTATTAATTCATGAATCCCCAAGCGATCACCGGTGGCCGCGCATCTATTGTCTTACTATTGTGTCTCTAATTGACGGTATCTGAAGGGTTAAGGCAACGTCAAGTACGTATGAGAAGCTTTTAGGATTCGATACTTAGGAAAGTACAAAAACGTAGTCAGTTTCAATTTAGGAGCATTCAGCCTTATTTGAAAAAAAAAGGCTAACCATAATGATTGATCTAAATACTGATTACCAGATTTTAAATTCAAATTCTCTAAACAAATGCTAGTCAGTAATAAAACTTATCTAAGGCTTATGAAATAATAATATAAATTATTCAGATTTTTTTCTTCGCAGTAACTTTACAAAATACGTTAAAACATCGCTATATAAAAACAAAATACGCCGTTAAAATAAAAATAAAAAAATCAAACATGTTGGAGATTTGAATTTACTTGAATTAGTGGTATTCCATTAATATTAATTAAGTAGCGAGTAGATGAGTAACTATACTAAACGCGAAAGTTTGTATGTGTGGATATTATGGAAGTTTGATACACTTTCACGGCATAACTACTGAATGGATTTCTATGAAACTTGGTACGCGGGTAGACCATGTAATAGAATAGCACATAGGATATATATTTTTATCCTCGGATTATCACGCGGGCAAATCCGCGGGGTGCAGCTAGTTTAAATAAAAAAACTAAAACACTTTTCGGAAACCTGAAATGTAACATTATAGCAAATACTTTCCTTGTCTTTATACCTTAGCTTAGTAGTATTTCGTACGAGATTTATCAACCCTTAAATTTGTAACGAGTAAAAACTGGACTAGACTTTGAAAACTTAGTTAATTGTTTTTTGTTGTGACTAGAATTCAAATTAATCACTCGTCTGACAAATCAGTGTCCAAACAACTTTTAAAGTTTACTTTTGACATGCGATTTTTTAGGGTGTTGATTGATTGCTTTTAGTTAGCATTCTATTAAGAAGATTAATTTGTTATTTGTTTTTATTTAGGCTTTTAGGTTTTTGTAACCATTTGCAAATCATTTTTTTTTTTACCAAACTAGCATCTGCGACAGGCTTCACCTGCGATTAAAAAATACATAGATTATGTCACTCAGTGATAATAGCATTCTACTGATAAAAGAATTTAAAAATGGGTCTAGTATTTTTTAAATATCTTATTACAAACAAAAACGCAAATATTTCTTCTTTGTAATATCAGTATAGGAGTATGAGAGTAGGAGATCACAGTGATTGCAAGTTGTGAATATTGAAATTTTATTGTAATTACGAAACGTTTAATTTTTATTCCAACCAATACAGGGCTCCCATACAATAAACGTGATTTTTTAACGTTTTCTGCTACAAAACCCTTTATGTACGGGTCCGACTCTCCGATTTTTTAATTCACATAAAATATCTTCTGGCTCACATTCAAGTAGGTGGCACTAAGGGACTTGTAAAGCAACTCGTGACATAGGTACTATGAAAAGGAATATAGGGATTAACTACAAATTCATAGATATGTTGGTTTTACGATCATATTCGCAGAAGGGTAGTAAAGTTGCTATAACTCCTCAGGTGCAAACTTACTGCAAAGCGGGATTTGTGTTATAATGTTACCGCTTGTGTAGATATATTTTACATAGTATTACTATGTAGGTTTAATTGGACGGGTCCATTTGTGTGTGTGATGCTGTGATTCTGTTTTCACTGACTTAATAACAGCTTTTTAATTACCTTTTAGATATCTAGACTTTTAACTAAGGTTCGAGAAGTTTCTACTGCTTATCAAAACAACCATTATCACACCTGGTGATTGACGACTTTATTCCAACTTTAAAAGTATTGAGTTCCTATTTAAGTCTCAATACTGAGTCTTAGCTCTTTTTGTTTTATATTATATGGTATTTATAAAATAAAACTAGAGAAGGCAATAACAAACTCTATTTAATGAATTAAGTCAAACATAAAAATAAAACTAATGGTTGACTCCATACTCTTTACAGAGCCGTGCAACATGATGAGCAGCGACCGCAGCTCGACGCTGCAATGTCGCCACGTCATCTCCCGTCGCTGGTCGCACGCTAAATGCCTGCAGTCTGCACGTTCCTGCCATCATTCTACCTATCACCCTGTGAAGGATATTTTGTTGAATATCGACAATTTAGCTATATAAATAGCCACTCCAGAAATAGATACTTTTATAATTCTCAATAATCAAAAACAAAAAATCAGTTATTATTAGTTTTGAATCTGCACAAAAAATACAATACCTTGACCAGATATTGTAGTAATTATATAATTTAATATTAGGTACTTAATATTTTCTTTTTATTTAAATTCCGAATGTAATTCAGAATAACTCTTTTAATAAACCTCTTTCAAAAATCAGAATCATCCGTTGCGATTTATCACGCGACTATTATTATATTTGTTCGTAGTAAAGGTATTGTTTTTTATTTATTTATTTATTTATTTATTTATTATATATCTACTAAACATTTATTACATATATGCATAAAAAAAAACTTAAATACTAAATAAACTATTTAAACTAAAACCTAACTATGTACATAAATATGATACAAAAAGACAAAGCACACTCAGGCGTCAAAGTACTCCTCCACATCGCTGTCATCCGGAAATGTGCCCAGAAGACTGGCAGCATTGCCACGTTGAATGGCAATGCTAATTCTTTGGGCAAAGAACGAGCCAGCCCTCTGGTCACGTAAAGTGTCGATCAGTCGGCGTGAAATATCCTTGAAAAGGAGACGCGCACTCGGACCCCATGAACCAAGCGTTTCGACCCCAAACGGCTCAAAACGCTCACGCGACTTATTTGACTAAAAATCGCAACTACCTGCGGTGGTGTTCTCTGGCGCTGCGGCCAGCACTGCTCTCAAGGCTGTTTTCTGTGTATCTTTAGAGAATACCATACCTGTACACAGTGCCGTAAATAGGGCGGTGCCAGCGGTGTCCAGGCACAGAGCGCAGTCCCCGAAGGGGCGCAAAAATTATATACCTAGTCCTTTTGTTTGTATTGTACTTTTTCTATGGGCACAGGCTCGCACCGGGCGCATAAAAGGCTGGTTACGGTACTGCCTGTACAAGTCTTTGTCCACATACTCTACGAAACTATTGTACCGATTTCGAAGAACAAAATTAAAAAAAAAAACTTACCCATTTTAATGTAAAATCGGGTCGAAAATCACTAAAACATTATTCTCTTCCTGAATTTTTATGCAGATTCAAAACTGCACCTTGTATGACAAAAATGTTGCGTAAATACAAATTCTATCAATAGGACTAAAACCAGAAGACAAACTATCTACATTTATTTGTTTATCTTTCCACTAAAAGCCACGAGTCGGGATTAAGACCCGGATTACAACAAGGTCTACAAAGGACGGCGGTAACAATTCAATTATACCCATCCCTAGTTCACACGAGCGAAAGAATGGGAACAATCTAGTTTTGTGTTTACAAACAATTTGCTGTACTCCTCTGTACCTTATGGTAGATGGAATCTTTAGTTCTGGGAGTAAGAAGTCCACTTCGTAGTAAACGACCTGCATGGCTGGGCCGTTGTCGTCTCTTATAACAAGATTCTTTGCGCAAGATTCTCCCGATCTTACGCTTACGCATTTAGCTGGAAGAATTGGTTCGCTTAAACACAATTATAAAGTAACAGTAATTTCTTGATAAGAAAAATATCTATCTCAACGGGTGTACTATGCCAAATCGAATACCAAATAATCGAATATCAATTGATCGACCACTATAAGTCGAACATCTAAATACTCGAACGTTCTTAATATCGAATGGTTAATAAATCGAACATTCAAAATATCGTACACTCAATACATCGAGTGTTCAAAATATCGAATGATTGTTTGATCGAGCGTTCAAGGCATCGCATATTCATTCTATCGAAATATCAATACACTGAATACTTTTTATCTCGAAATCCGTCATTATTACTCGTGGGTTCAATGGGATATCATATTCTAGAGCATATGCCTTTAGTGCTTGAAAAAAATACAAGTAACAATTTAGCGTCTTATTCGTTAGAAACGCATATACTAAAGGTACGTAATAACGATCTGTACCCGTGTCCACCAAACCATGTATACTATATATATAACGAAAGTTTATGTATTGTAATAAAATTATACATTTAATTTATCTATGATTAATTTTCAATATAATCATAATACTCTTCAAAAAAAGAGGTAATCATTTTATAAAGGTGTTTAAAATCAAATAAAAACAACATCTCCGTGCAATTGCAATTCACTCAAAGTATTAAAATGTACCTGTAAAAGATAATAATTAAAGATTAAAATGTGATTTATTAGTAAATTTTCTGTTTTTCTTGTATTCTATATAAAAAGTATTCAGTGTATTGATATTTCGATAGAATGAATATGCGATGCCTTGAACGCTCGATCAAACAATCATTCGATATTTTGAACACTCGATGTATTGAGTGTACGATATTATGAATGTTCGATTTATTAACCATTCGATATTAAGAACGTTCGAGTATTTAGATATTCGACTTATAGTGGTCGATCAATTGATATTCGATTATTTGGTATTCGATTTGGCATAGTACACCCATCTCAACTGTGTATCTCATTTGAGGGTACCTACTCATCATTTCAGCCGAAGGACGTCCACTGTTGGACATGGGCCTCCCCTAAATGTCGCTTCAATAGGATTTCCGCGACCGTTACCAGATCATACGGTCCACTTTGTGGTACCTAAAAATCCAAATCTATTATTTGTCAATCTTAGAGCCGAAATTGTGAATGTTTCAGTCCATCTTCTATCTCCAACATGGCACAAAGCTTATCAAAAGAATAAAAAACCAACATTATCTCATCAATCAAACTCACCGACTATTTCATAAAATACAAAAACGCCGATGTCCTGCAAAGCCTTGTGCCATTTAAGCACCTTCTCAACTGGACCGGAAAACGCCCTCGGACCGCTTTTGTGTAGCGCCTAAATGCGACCGTTTATTATTATAACATCGCCACATTTTGTAGATAGATATGTGCGATCATAAGCTATTTATGAGAGGGAGAGATTCTAGGTATAGTGCCTTTTATCTACGTGTTTTATACGACGGGTGTAAAAATAGTGATACTTTGTTTGTGAGTGATGCTATAAGATACTCGTACCTACTTGGGTTCGGAAGTTTCATGATATTGTATAATAAAAAATAATTGGATTATGTCTATCAAAGTAGTATGATTATACTAATTAATAAGCTCCCAATAAAGGATAAATAATATCAATCAGTTTCAATTCCTAAATGTACGTATTTAATTTGATATTAGCTAATGGAAGCTTTCATCATTATTGGATTAATTGTGTACATTAGTGAGCAATTAGTCGTTTTATACATCGAAAACTTCCACATAATGTGTTAGAATGTTAAACGATTTATAAAATAAAATAGATGTTTTTTTTTTCAGGTACGAGCATCTTTATTCTAGAAAGTTCTATTTGAAAAGAACAAAAATGTAACAAGCACAGTGACGCCGACAATAATCTACTAAAAAAGCAAGCCAGGGTAGAGGAAATAGCGGACCCTACTTATCTCTTTGCGGAGCTAAATCGAACGGCCTAAAGGGATGTTCGAGAAATCACTTTTTTTTTTCAAAGACAAAGGCACGGAATCACGGATATTGCATCGTCCGCGCGCACCGGCACACTTCCCGCAATGAACTTCACTGTGTTTACTTAGAACAAATCAATGGCAAGAGCTTGACTTGTGATTGGCGGTTGAGAAAGATAACTTCAATATAGGGGAGAAAGGAAATAATAAGGTTTAACACGCGTGATCAATCAAAACGGATTGCGTAGACATGATTTCTGGTTTCTCTGATAACGATTGTAAAAGAAGATGGCAGGACGTATTGGGAAAATAGACGACTAAATAGTGTACATTAACCCAAGTTCGAAAAAGTTAGAAGTCATAGAGTCTGGTTTTTGCCCAGTAATGGGATGATACCTACTGTGACGACTATGAACGACACACATAATAATTGATATGATTGCAAACTAGCAAGTTCATAGTTTTTCAAGGTTTATGGTAATAAAAAAAGTTTAGAAGAGATTCGAATTGATTTTAACAGTCAGGTAACAGACAGGTCAGTAAGGGTTATCAAAATATAAGAGCTAAATACGAAGTTAAATTTCGTTTTTTTTTTCGAGTTTAAGGAAATGATAACTTGCAACGCAACCCCTCCGTAAACGGGTAGAAAAAATGTTCCCCATAATTCTGTAAATATTGCAGGGGCACTGTCCCCACATCGCGACCCTCTAGGCCACTGCCTCAGAGATGACAAAGAAGAAAAATGCCCAGCTCTTACTTTTATTACAGGCAATTTCTTTAAGTTCTCATTTTATGAGCTAACTCTGTATGGTTTTTGATAGAGGCCGTCTGTCAGACCGCCGGCGGTGTTTTGATATGGGTTTACTTTGATGACGGTTGTTGAAATGTTGATGTAATTAAATTAATTGTGTTGATAAATCTAGTAGTCAGTAGTTTAGGAATGTACTGCTTATGTAAAATATGCTGTTTAATTGTAATTTCCGTGTAATCTGTACCGAAGCGTTCAAATCGAAACCCCTTTATTCAAAAACATTTTCTCCACTCGACTCAATCAAATCGACGATTACAACTTTTTATTTATTGGAGTTCTACAAGGCTTTATTACGTTGCCGTTGCGACTGACTCGGTCGAAATAGAGAAACTTTACTTCAAAAGAACTTAGCATTTAGACCCTCATATAAAAATGACAATCTAATATAGATAAATAAATAAAAACACATTCAATTTAATTTTTTGAAGCAAGAATTTAAATTGATAAACAGCATACAACCCAGTCTATTGAAACATACGAGAACCCTTAAGCAATTTGTATTCTTTATTGGATATCGCATTACAATTTGATATCCTTACCAGGACCATGTGCGGATGATAAATTGACTTGAATGAGAGAAGCGAACAATGTCCTGTATTTTTTTAAATCGCAATTTTTTTATTGATTGAAAGTCGTTACAATACGGTGTGATGAGAGGTCAAACAAAATGGAGGTGCTCAAGTTTATGAGATTGATATTTGACTTTTGATGAAATGAGGTGAGATATTTGGGTTTACGGCTACCTCAACTACAGTAAAGTTATGTAATCCAACTGCTATGTGAATTATAAATGCGAGATTAAATACAGGTTTGGGTAGACTGGGTTATTATACACTTGGGAAGGTACGCAGTGCTAATATAACACAGTGGTAGTTAAAAGGGGACGATAATAATTGTATACTCAAATATGACGTGTGAGAATTATGGAAATTTATAGGTAGGCTTATTTCCCTTTCTTTGAGAACTATAGTTTTATTGTTACAAAGTAAACTGGAATTCATAATCAATTATTATTAACTAGCTTTTGCCCGGGTAAGTACATAAAATATAGCCTATGTCACTCAGGAATAAAGCAGCTTTTTATCGGTGAAAAAAATTTAGCAATCGGACCAGTACTTCCAGAGATTATCTCCTACAAACAAAAAAATAAGAAAAAAACTACTTCTTTATTATTTTAGTGTAGATTTACCTACATTAAAACAAGATAGGTCCTAAGAAGTTTATATTGCTTACCTTAAGTCTATCCATCCTCGTCAAGGTTTGATTCTGTGGTTCTTTTTTCGTCACTTCAATATTTTCCGTCGATTTTTTAGGTGTAACTGGAAAAAAATAATTGGTATGTGCGCCGAAAAATTGTCTCCAAGATACATAACAATGAGAAGGAACAAAGGCAAACTCGGTAAAAATATTAAAGGCCCGTTTTGGCATTTGAGAAAAACCCTAGAATGTAACTTCGAAGGAAACTGAAAGAAACTATAGAATAATAATTCATTACATAAAGTGTTTCAGTGTAATTACAAAATGCTAAATAATGGACGGTTACATAACGTAAATAATAAAAACATCAAATGTTAAAACGGGCATTTTATGTTTTGACAACATGGTAATATAATTTGATTATCGTTAAATAAATTAAGCAAATTTAGGATCCCGTATATGCACTATAAACGCGACCTACATTCAGCAATGCGTTGACATAGGCAATGCAACTATTGCAAGCATTTATGTTATGTATTTACTTTAGTGTTTAATAAGACGTGGTTTATGTCGGGTTACTTGCAGTTTTATTTAAACTCGTCCTGTTCGGTACTCAGTTACATTTCCGCATTTTTTACACTTACATTTGCCTTGTTATCATATTTGCTTTTATAGTATACTAGCTTTTGCCCGCGCGCCTTCGCTCCCGCTCTTCCCTACTCCACCCTACTATACCCAACTCTACCCTACTCTACCCTACTCTACCCTACTCTACCCTACTCTACCCTACTCTACCCTACTCTACACTACTCTACTCTACACTACTCTACACTACTCTACTCTACACTACTTTACACTACTCTACACTACTCTACTCTACCCTACTCTACCCTTTTCTACACTACTCTACCCTGCACTATCCTAATTTTTTTTTGCCATAAGAACCTTTTCCTCACAATAATCACAACAAAAAAAGAATTAGCGAAATCGGTCCAGGCGTTGTTGAGTTATGCGCTTACCAACACATTTTGCGATTCATTTTTATTATATTATAGATTTAGTGTATACGGTTTTTTTTTTGTTTTAGGGTTTGATGTAGAGTTCACTCCGATGGATCTAAATCTACCAATGGCGAAACTCAAAAAGGTACAGTTGATAAAATAGAGCTTTACCTTAAGCCAATGCTCTTCCGACAAAGTAAAATCTGCATTCTCTGAACAATTTTTTACGACCTATTGTTTTCTTTGAGCATATTTTTTTTTACTTTTAACGAAAATTTATAAGAAATATTAATAAAATACCTATCTGTCTTGTTTACAATTAATTTATTAAACCCGAGCGAACGCCGGCGTTCGCGCATCCATTGTATTTCTATTGTATCTCTAATTATCACGATTGAAGAGTTAAACGTATAACCTACAAGGGAAGAGCGCTATTGTCTGAGACACAGTTATTTATTTGTCTAGTTCAAATACAGATGTTCATGGCATTTAATAATATTAAGCTGTATCTCAAGGTGCTTGTATTGTATTGTGAATCTAAGATATTTATTGCATAAATAAAATTAAATATTATTTAGTAGCAATAAAATTAAAACTGTAAAATAAAATCTGTCATAACGCCCCAAACCCGGAGATGTCTTCACAAAGTGTGTGCACGTCTTTAATTAAATCACGGTTCTTACGGTTCGGGAGACTTTTTGAACTCGCAACCCATTGGGAACAGAACTTGAAACGTGTATCCTGCCAAGTATCGCGAAGTTTCCCTTTACAACTTTACTTCTCTCGAAAATACTGGGTAATGAGCTTGTTAGACCGAGTTACGAGGCTTTAGCACAGGTCGGCTAAGAATACTTTTATGTTTGACATCGCACAATTTGTGGGTGTTTGCTTTATATGCATGTTTTGTTTGAAGTTGAGTGTTGTCGATCTGAGGACTTGTTCAATACGTCATCCTATACCCGTTTAACTACCTAACAACTTATGTGTAGTTGCTGACCTATAATTCCGTAAAAATAGATGGCTTAGAAATTACGATGATAACTTTATAAAAGATTTTTCTTCTACACTTCTATTATAAGTAGGTACACATTACTAGACGTGTACAGAGTACAAGACCTGGACCCAAATTGCCCTACCTCTTAACTAGGCTTACCCTGAGGCCCTACCACTAGCTCTTAACGCGATCCATTTTACGACCCAAAAAGAACTTTTAAAGGGATGGAGCCATTAAAGGTGTAGGTTCGATCCTTCTTTATCACTCGCACACCTGACATTTTAACTCGATAAAGCCCTTGTTCCCTAAGAGACAGTGATCAGTTATTAATTTTCTATATTTAAGAAAAAACTTTTGAAGTGGATCGTTCTACCATAGATTTGAGAATTACTTGTTTATTGGAGGTAGACTAGTAAATAAGACATGAAAATCTAAATAGAAGCAATTATTTGAACCTAAACTAAGCGTATCATATCGCGGCTTCAACCGCGATATGATCTGGACGCGTATCACGAGGACTGGGTCGAGGCGGCGCGGGAGATAAAAGTTTGGAAGGACTTGCGGGAGGCCTTTGCCAGCAGTGGGACAGTAACGGCAAGAAAAAAAAACTATGCGTACCGCTAAAGTGTGTAATTGCCTACCGGAGTCTATGTTTCCTAATAGCTAAAACCTCGGGGTGTTTAAGTCAAGAGTGAATAGGTTACTTTTATTATCACTTACCATCGAGATGATAAAAAAAACTTAATTTTCCTACATTTCCAGTCACAGTTTCACCAAGTTTACAAAAAAGTTTACTAAAGTAAAATGTCACGCGCTATTGAAGGGAAAATAGAGCTTCTTACTATTTACTGTGTTCTGCTGAACTTGTTCAATTTGCGTATATTGCTTGTGCTGGAAACTGGATTTCGGAACTCCCTCAAACAAAGTTATATTTTTGAGAGTTTCTTTGGATGGCGCTATACCTATATGAAACAAGGAAAAAAAAATGCTGTAGATACAGTTGAGATGTTGGGCATTTCGTTATCATCAGGGTGCATTGGTCTTTTCCAACCATAATGAGGATGTCCTTTAAACTTGCACAATGCCGCTGAATTTCAGTATTTTAAGAAAGAAAGAAAGAAAACAATTTGTTTATAACGTTTAAACCCAGATACACTAGGGGACAATGTGTCCCCCAACATGACACGCAATGCTATCAAATTGTTCAACAACGTATCCCGCGTCAAATGAATCCATTGTGTAATGTTGGTATGAGTTACGAGACGTTAGGCAACGTTGCAGCGTCACCTAGATTGAATTGAGCATTGAGTGTCAAGTTTGGGGACATTTTGCTCTTTAAGGAGCAAAATGTCCATAAACTATCTGAGGTCTTATCGTACTTTCCGGGCCAACTATTTGCTGTAGAGAAATTTAACATCAGCTCCTTCCAACTTAACAATCAATCCCTTGCAACATCCTTGTCTAGCCAACAGTAAAGATTCACTAATTTATACTAAAATTAATGAGTCTTTTTCAATAAATCTTTATGCGATCTCCGTGGTCTAGCGGATAGTGCAGCTCATGTCAAAGTTCATCTAAAGTCGGGTACAGACTGTTGTAACGTAATATGCAAGGTAACATAAAAGGATCATTCAATTCTATATGTCTAGACGCAGCGCGCGCACGAACCGAGCATGTACCTACCACATACCTGGTTGAAATGCTATGCGCGTCATATTTGGGGACATTTTGTCCCCTAATGTATCTGAGGTTTTATCGTCCTTTCCGAGACAACTATTTGCTGCAGAGAAATTTAACATCAGCTCTATCCAACATAACTATCAATCCTTTGCAACATCCTTGCAAGCTCACGATTAGCTGAGCTCTAGACTGAAACCAATGGTCTGCCAACCACTAGTATAAATTAATGAGTCTTTATTCAATCAATCTTTATCCGATCTCCGTCTAGCGGACAGTACAGCTCATGTCAAAGTTCTTCTAAATCCGGGTACAGACTGTTATAACGTAACATGAAAGGAGCATAAGAGTACAGCACGCGCACGGAACGAGTATGTACGAACGTTTCGTTTCGATTCTCTTGCGTTGAACGCCTCTAGTCGGACACGCCTCCGATTCCTTTGTACTGACCTCGTGACTAAGCGTTGAGATGACGTCAGAACAAAGGAATTGGAGGCATGGCCAACTCGAGGCGTTCGACGCAAGAGAATTGAAACGAAACGGCAGTATCTTGGCTACGCCCGTTGTTCGCGCGTGTAGTGTGATCGGTTCGCATTCGTAAGGCGTCCACACTATGGGAATTCTGTTACGTTGCATGATACATTGCAACAATGTTGACGGCAAATTCTTTCATTGCATGTTACGAGTACGTTACAGCAGTCTGTACCCGGCATAAGAAATCATTAACTTACCGCTATTAATATTCGTTAAGACCTGGGGAGCAAAACTTTTAGCTTTGTTCCTATCAGCTCCTCCAAAGTTGGAGTTTTGGTAATTTGTTCCGAATCTAGTGTTTAAAGGTGGTGCAGAGTTGGATTCCCTTTGAATCTGTTGACCTGGAAAATAAAACAGTTCGATGCGATTCACCCAGCTGCTATTTATAACCTGAAGACTAGCAGGTGCCTATTTATTGTCACAGCTTTGATTTTGGGAATCACATGAGAGATTTACACTAGAGTGCTGTAATCGAATTCGAAAGGTAAATTAGAAAATCTTTAAGGACTAGTCATTTTAGATGAAAAATAAAAAACTTTTTACAAAAAAAATTAAACCGACTTCAAAAAGTACAAAATAACTTTAATTTCGGAAGTCGGTGTTTCTACAATAGATACCTAATCTTGTCTCTTCGTTATTTAACACCGACTTCCGAAATTAAAGTTATTTTGTACTTTTTGAAGTCGGTTTAATTTTTTTTGTAAATAGATTTTTATTTTTCACTTTTTAGTTATGGTGGCACCACTAAAAAGTACCTACCCTTCAGTTAAACATAAATTACCTTATAGCCAGAATGCATCTCATAACGATTCTTATAATCCCAAATACGGTTATATTACATGAATTTACCCCCTCCCCCTTTTCTTTCAGTCAGTCATCGACTACACGTATAAACAAAGCAATTTTAACTTGTTACGACAATTCTGCTATGATTCTATGAGGAGTTCTGTTCCATATCTTCGAAGTTCATGATCAGATCATAACAATATTTCTATGGGACCAACTTGGAAGTATAACCTTTCAAACAAAAAAAAAATTTCAAAATCGGTCTACAATTGACCGATATATCGGTGAACATACATACAAAAAAAGAAAACAAAACATACATTCAGCCGAACATAGAACCTCCTCCTTTTCGAAGTCGGTTAAAAACTGATTTGACAATTTTTTTCTTTCAGAATCGCCAAAAAGTAATTGTTTTCTGATATGACCAAAGATTTTATATATTCTACTATATATAAAATCTTTGGATATGACTACACGCTTTTCAGATTTTTCTTTATATATGTGCTTTATGGCCTTGTTTCTTGCCAACTTTCAGGATATTAGATCCACGGAAAGTCTAGTTACCCTGTAGGTTTTGTCTCCCTAGCGAGTGTCAAAATATGCGCCATCTTTAGATTGCGCTTTCTTAAAAGTTTGATGCATTTTAACTACTCCAAAGAGTATTAGACCTGAGTATTTGATATTAAATCAGTTTAATTCATTAAACCCCAAGTGAACGCTGGCGTTCGCGCACCCATTGTCTTTCTATTGTGTCTCTAATTATCACGATTGAAGAGTTAATTCCTCTAAGTGTCCCGGAAAAAACAGACGTGACAGACGGACCGACTGACAGATACATAGACAACAAAGTGATCCTATAAGGGTTCCGTTTTTGCCGTCCAAGGTACGGAACCGAAAAAACAGTCTTCCTGAAGGTCCAAATCACAAAGATATAGCAAATCTTGATCATTAGAGGTTGACGAGAAAAGATTTTGTATAGACCAACATTGTACGCTAACATTTAGGTGCTGATATGGAGGCCAAACCAACTTTTTTTCCTTTTAACTTGCTACGGCCTTCCGGTCCGATTATGATTTGGGTGTCTTTAAAGCCAGAGTGAAGAGGTTCTTAATCAACAAGGGCGCCTCACCATCAACGATTGCCCTGCTTACTATCAGATGGGATCGCAGTCAAGCACTATTTTAAATCAATAAAAAAAAACGCAGAGTTGAGATGATTGTGATAAAACTCATCACACTTATCATCAGAACTTCTTCCAGCAAATAGGTACCTACCTATTCAAGTCTTCTTAATGTTCAAGTTGCGTGTAAAGTAACTCTCAAGATTATGCATCGTAAATCAGAAAAATATTTAACACAATTGCCCTAGATGAGCATTACCTCAATGCTGTAATATAGTCGAGAGAATTATGCGAACAACATAAAACATTTTTAAAGTGGGAAGTTGTATTCGACAACTTCCCAAAACTTAAAAAAGGTCAATTTTCTTTAGATCTAGGGTGGAGTGGAAGAGCGTGTCAGACTTTCACTAACTAAAATAAAGCCAGACCTGTGTATTTTTGTTGTTTTTTGCATTCTGGGAGACAAGGGCCACGAAAGACATCAACACACACTCTAGATGAATCCGTAAGCAGAAACCACTACATTGCTCCTGCCAGAGCTGCGGATTCTTCAAAGAAGTGGTCTGGGTTTAAGTCAAAAAGTCTTACCTTCTATCCCGGTTCGCCCTTAATGGGAGAAGTCAGTTGGACGATTTCCCACGCAAAAAAAAGAATCTACTACATTGCTAGGATTACAATAAACTCACCCGTAACTATAAATTGAGCGCTGTTGTCTGAATAGTTGGCCAAGTATCTGGGGTCAATTCCAGTCACCATTTGAGTTTGACCTGGTAACATCTGAAAGAAACGATTTTTATTCATATACCTAGGTACCTACCTAAATTCAACCACATAATCACACACTGGTTCAAACAGGATAGTTACTTCTCCAAATGCAAGCACCCTAAATGGGTGCTTTTCCACCATAAATGTGATAAGCTATGCTACAAGAATGTGACAGCTAAGCTACGAATCTATAGAACCGTTCTATTATATCTATCCAATGTACCCCTTCTGGCTTACCTAGCAGTCTATTCTGCATACCCGTCAGAGCGCTCACACATCACCTCTCAACTTCTCAACATGATACATCTATCCTACTCATCCAGTCAGTCGTCTTCCATCTTTTATCACGTGCACTCGCGTAATTCATGACTTCTCACCGACAAATATGGCTCCTTTTTTTAAAAGTGCGTCTTAGACCGGCTTCTAAGAGTTCCCAGTGATCTTAAGCTGAGTATGTAGCGGAGCGAGTAAGATGCGCAAGAAACTCCGTGGAAACTCTTTTGAATAATTTTATGTAGGTACCTACCTATTACAAATACCTCGCTTACATGTTTTTTTGTCGCTACTATTATATAAAAACAAAAGTTTTGCACAAGAAAAAACAAATTCTAAATATAAGTACCTACTTAGTTATTAAAATAAGCAACTCTCAGCTAAGAGATGACCTGAGGAGACTCAAGTGGCAACACCCGTTCACGGACATGATGTATCACTCAACTCAACCATTTTAAAGGGAACCAAATGATCAAACACACGCGCCACCATCAGTAATGAATGGTGTATATCAAACAACGTATCCATAGCTACGTAGCATAGCATCTCTGATTGCAGAAGATACTGGATTTTACCTACTATCTGCTCTCATCCAGCTAACCTTCCAAATAAATAATTATTAAATCAAACATACATTTTGTCCAAATACTGGCGTATTCATCTGAGCAACTTCCATATAATTTGAGTTAGGAACATTTTGTATGTTCGGAAATTGTGTGTAAGGTACGCTGCTGTAGTAAACGTTTTCAGGGGGCCTGAAAACCAAGAATATGAAATTGGAAAAAAATAGTTTTAAAACTCAAAGTTCCAATATGACTAAAATAGGTACTTATTTATGCTTCACCATCATGCCTACAAACTTATGTAACAAAAGTTAATACATGGTTCAGACATAATAATATGTACCAATCATAATAATAAAATTGTTCTATGAAAACTCTTTCCTAATAAAAACTAAAACTATTAATGGGAGGTATTTTTTGTTTATTTAATATTTTAAATCTTTTCCCCCGCATGAAAATCTATCAAATCGGTACCTATCTAGTTATTTTTTCAAGCGACTTATAAATTCCAAAAAAAATGTCGCTAGACGTATGTAGGATATAACGTCTAGTTATGTAACGGTTTTACTTACATCTGATTATTTCTCCCAGCGTTCATTGAGAACGCCATCATTTGATTTCCCTGCGGATAGTCTGAAAAATATTTATTTCTTTATTCAACCTGTCACAAGCTATGGAAAAGTGATCAAATTTTAATTCTTACCTGCCCCAACCCTAGGTTCTCTGATAACATATCTATCCATTTTCTTCATAAGATATTTTTTTATATTTTTTGTTATAATATTCGAAAAAACAGTAAAGTTTGTGTTGGCGCCAATTTATTTCAATTTTTTTTTTTTAATTCTATTTGTTGGTCAATGTCCCTGCTGAACGCATTCTGCCTATGCCAGTTTTAATCTTTTGAATTCTTAATTCAAGGTCGTAAATATCATGTTTTCTGTTAAAATAAAAAAATAAATTATTTCACATTTTTATTAATTCTATCCAAGACATCGTTCCTATGAATCTCGGTTACATAAGGCGGACGCGAAATTAAAGTCAAAATAGGTTTCTTCCTTATGTTAGGTTAGATTTAGGCCTACTCCGTGCCGAACTTCACTAAAATCGGTTTAGTAGTTAACTATGAAACGTAACAGATAGACACGGTTACTTTTATATAAGTAATATTAGTAAGTACTTGTCTTAGTACATAACACTGTTTTTTTTTAAATATTGGCATTTCTAAGGTGAATAGAAAAACTTATTGCAATGGTAACCAGTAAATAAATTGGTTAGACCACATCGTTCCTGAGCGGAGCATCGCCGTGCCCTCGTGGGGGCAATCGGTGGCGAAGGCCTCTCGCGCCGGGCTTTGGTTGACGCCATGGTCTGAAGCGAGGAGGAATGGCAGGCGGTCGCCTCCTTCTGCGAAGCAGTAATGCTAGCAAAGGAGGAGGCCGACCGTATCAGGATTCCGATCCCGATTTCCGGCCACCGTAGACGCGGGTTCGCGGACGGCGAGCCATGGATAGCTCGCTGTCCGACCGTCCGGTAACTGTCCGGACTGAACCCAAGACCTCGGCGGCGCGCACTGTTCCCGCGCGCCTCAAGGAGTTGTCAGCAGCAGGAGGGGCCCAGCAGGGTCGAAGCCTACTGGGGCCAGGGTTATCCGAAAGGAAACTCGAGCCCCGGTATGAAGAGGCTAGAAGGAACGGGGTGGGTTTTTACTCAATAAGAGTCTGACACTATCTCCCGCTCCACCCAAGAGTGGGGGTTGTCATAAGATGATTTTTGCCCAACGTAAAAAAAGACCATATCTTTTTTGGCGGGACTTTTTCGAATACAATACCTACAGTGGCTGATTTAACCCTTCAGACACCGTCAATTAGAGACACAATAGTAAGACAATAGATGCGCGGCCACCGGTGGTCGCTTGGGGATTCATGAATTAATTATCCGCAAATGGTTTCATAGTGGATATAGTGATGTAAAACTTTATTTTAGGTATAGGTGGTAGTGTTTTGTATCCGCAGCGTACACGTACTGCACAATACGTAAAATACAAACAAGCGCGATTTCGGTAAAGTGGAGTTCTAATTAATTGACTAGAAGAAGCTTGCTGACCAGGTAGACTCAATACATTTGCAGAAAAATACATCAATGAAATCTATTACATCCGCATTGTAATGGAGCTCAACGCACAAAATGAACAAAAAAAAGAGTTGTTGACGTTTGCTAACTGACAATGACATAAGACAGTTTTGACAATTGACAGTGACACTTCAGCACCGCCTCACATGATTTTCGTAAATAATTCGATTCAACTTCAACTTCAATGAATCACTAGTTTTTGTACACAATTGAAACTAATAACTCATATAAACTGAAATAAAATGGAGCTTCAAGATACTTATTATAATAAGTCAGAATACGTAGAAACTGTAAGTGGATAAACCCGAAAATATCAGTTTTGGAATAAGAGTAGATTACAACTGGTTTTAACTTATTTTGCAGGCATCAGGCAATAAAGTAAGCAGACAAACAGTGCTATGTGGATCTCAAAACATTGTTCTACATGGGAAAGTAATAGTTCAAAGTGATGCTATAATCAGAGGAGACTTAGCAAATGTGAAAACTGGAAGATTTTGTATTATAAGCAAAGGCTCAGTGATACGACCTCCTTTCAAGAAATTCAGTAAAGGGTAAGTGATAGCCTTTAACACAAGTAATTCATAATGTTAAGAATTTTTTTTATTGATGTAAACTAGTGCTTGACTGCGAGCCCACCTTATGGTAAGCAGTGATTCATTTGTTGTTGAGGCGCATTAGTTTATCAATACAGTTTTATTTCCTTTATCTATAAACATTTTCTTTTTTGTAAAACTTGATTCGATAAGACTCGTACTAACCACATTCATTATTGTTTCCAGTGTAGCTTTCTTCCCGTTACAAATGGGTGATCACGTGTTTGTTGGTGAAAACACAGTTGTGAATGCTGCTGTAGTGGGTTCTTATGTCTATATTGGAAAAAATGTTGTCATTGTAAGTTTACCAATTGGTTTTGGCTAGAATTATGCTCTGTTTCATACCATCTTCACACTTCTTCACTTAGTCTTAGCTCAAACATTAGTTTGATTATATTTAATCTGACTTCATGTCATTTACAGGGTCGCAGATGTGTTCTAAAAGACTGCTGCATGATTGAAGACAACTCCGTGCTTCCTGCAGAGACCGTAGTACCGTCATTCGCAAGATACTCTGGCAGCCCCGCTCGAC
Source organism: Mythimna lalbum (assembly GCA_949319445.1). Lineage (NCBI taxonomy): Eukaryota > Metazoa > Arthropoda > Insecta > Lepidoptera > Noctuidae > Mythimna > Mythimna lalbum. The sequence continues at coordinate 15,908,488 of OX439358.1, read as the reverse complement.
TCATCACTTCGTTACCTGAAGCTATGCCTGATCTCATGACAGAATTCACAAAGAGTTATTATCAGCATTTTTTACCAACAACTGTACAATAATAGTTCGAAAATATGCATAATATACAGGATTTAAAGTTGAAGCAGGCCCTAGTGATGACAATGCTTTTCTTATTAAAGCTTAGCAGAACCTTAGCCTTTTAACCTTTCAATTGTGGTACTTAGAGACAATAGAAAGACAATAGGTGTGTGAGCGCCGACATTCACTTGGGGTTTAATGAATTAATGTTTCCACTGCTGGGACTCAGGCCTACTCTCTAGGAGAGGGGGTGGACCCTAATTCATGCGAGCCTAGTGCAAGATGGTGGATGTCACATGTCTTTGAACTTTTAGTTCTAGAACATGCTGTATTCCTCATGATGTTGGCCTTCATCGTTTGAGAGTAATGGTGATGAAATAAATTACACGAAGTATTGCATCTGGTTGTGTTTGTGCAACCCGCAACCTACAGCATGTAAGTCAGCGGAGTTAACATTAGGCTACCACTGTTCACAGTGATATGTTTTGTTTCGAATAATATTTGAAGGGTATCTATTGATTACACCATTATTTACAATACTTTCATCGCGGGGCCTTTTACAACATTTCACTTGCTTAATGGAAGTATTATAAAATATTATTTATTTAAATTCTGTAATGTATAAATATTTAACAGCAAAGCTAATCAACTAATATAAGAATATATTTTTAAGTTTTAAATTAAAGCATTTTCCACTAAGATGTGCTTACTGTTTTCATTTCTACACCAGTGCACAATATTAAGACGAATTTTGCGTTAGATGCAATCTGCAATTGTTTATTGTTGATTTGATGACCCAGATCTGGTTATATTACACCTTTCCGCCTTGTCCAAATTTTTTTCTAGATGGCATTTTGCAGCACCAGCCCATATGTGGCTGCAGTTTCCACACATGATTTAACCTGCGCTTTGTATAACATTAGAAGCTGTAACTACCCGATGAACCTTTGTAAAAACGCCGAGCTTTCCTAGCCCTACCTTGACTTTGGTCTCATTGAACCGCCCAAAACGTAGGTTTATAAAAATTGTCTTTCCCGAGAGCTGAAAGCGGTTGGTGTACTAAAGGGATATATTCTAAAAAGCAGGAGCCAAAGTGAACAGCGGCGTGCAACATTTTGGCAGTAAACAGACACGCTTATGTTTTAGCGGCGTTGAGTTCCATCAGATTGACTTCGCCCCACTTGGAGACTGCCTGAATTGAGACATTCGTACGTTCTACCATAGTCTGTCTTTCGGACTGGATTAGCTGTTTTACCAGTCGGCTTGTATAAAGCACGGTAAATCATCATCATCACAAGCAGGTATAGGACTAAATCAGAAAACAGTATACCTACTTACGTCAAAAAATTTAATTCTTTTTGCGATTTGGAAAAATCTTCGAAACCCTGTTGGTATGGTACTCAATGCGTGAGTTCGACTCGCACTTACCCAGTTTTTTAGGGTTCCGTACCTCAAAAGGAAAAAACGGAACCCTTATAGGATCACTTTGTTGTCCGTCCGTCCGTCCGTCTGTCTGTCTAATGTCTATCTGTCTGTCAAGACCCTTTATCTTGAGAACGCGTGAAGGTATCGAGTTGAAATTAAAACCATATAAGTACTCAAGTCTGCGGTCCCTTCAAGCTGTATAAAAATCAAACTTCTAAGTTAACTAATAAAAAAGATACGGCCTTTTATTTCATGAATCCCCAAGCGACACCCGGTGGCCGCGCATCTATTGTCTTACTATTGTGTCTCTAATTGACGGTATCTGAAGGGTTAAGTCGCAAAAAAACGTATATTTTGATACTCTCAAAGATCGAAATTCCCGTTGACCCAGAATCCTGAAATTTGGCACAAAGCAAGACTTGCACTTGCCCAGTTTTTTTTTATTATTGATAGTATCATGCTTCATCATTATCGCACCAGATAGAAGGCGACGATGAATGAGGTCGACGATAAAGCACGCTTGCCTTCACTAATAACTTATAGGCCCCCAAGTTGTAGATACAGGTGCTCCATCAGCTCCATGCTGTCAGGAAACATTACTTCGGTAGAGAATTCCACGCCTTAGCCGCACAATGTGTTCCCGAAACATTTTGTGCGTATGGGTGGAATATCCACGACGACGTACGGTGGTTATCTGGTGGTCCGATGATGGAACCGACTTCGCAGAATTAAGTTTTGCTATTCCTACGCACACACCCCGAAATCGAACTGGTAAAATAATAATACCTACCTAAATAATATAATATTACCAATGATCCTCTTGGCTCGTTTCTCAATCAATTTAGAAACAAGGCAGGAGGATCATTAGTCTACCAGATAGCAGCTTGTTAGATTGACGAAAGCGTATCAAGCTGCTAGAAGAGAGTCAGGTCATCGGTCAGGTAGATCAGAGTCGAAGGCCCATGATTCGTCCATAGATGAGAACTATTCATATGCGATCAAACTTGCGATTGATAGGTAAAGAGAATTTGTCTGATTTTCTTTTCTGCTAAAAACAAAACGTTACTTAAATGATATCATTTAACAAGACTATGAGTTCATATCTTATATTTATATATGTAGTGCATATCTCAAAGCAACACGAGGATTGGATCGCCCTTCGATATCTTTTATCTACTAGGTACATGGGCATACCCAGGGGTGCACAAAAACAACATTCAACCATTCAAAATCACCCATCAGTTGGGAATTGGGATCAGTCAAGCACTGGTTTTTAATAAATGAAAAAAGGCAGGACGCAAGGCTCTTGAGCGCGACACCCCCATAATTTTTATAATTTGTTAATAATTCAAATCAATTTTGAAAAATATTGATATCCGAACGGAATGAGAAATAAAAAAAAAACCATTACTCGCAACAGTAACAACAACACAACATGTGACTCGATTCATGTTTATTTCAATTGACAATGTTGACCTTTTCTTTTCATTCAATGTGCATTCAATCACTACACGTAGAATGGAACGTAGATACAGTTTGATGACAAGACGCGAGTACATTTTGTTTTCCAACAAATGTATTGTATAATTTCTGTGACCCGTATTTATAAGAGACAAGGTCTAATTTCCTGCGTTCTATACACACAGCGACACTGTGACATTCATGTTGAGTAACTTGAAAATATCCCCGGTTGCCGTCGTCGATCCCTTGATCCATTTCGTTTTATTTTAAATTAAAATCATTTATAGAGTGACTTTTGAGTTAAAATAGTGATTATAGATGCTGTGAAACAAAATAAGTGAAATATTTTTAGCATGGAATATCATTATTCCGATCTTTGTGTGCCGTCGGATCATCTGCTAACTGGTTGGTATTATTTTTTCAATGGTAATCATTACAATACAAAGGCATTTATCCTATTAATGGATCACAGTTGTTATCTTTGCATTCTGGCATTCCATAACCAGAGTATCTGCTATAGTTTTTTGTTTTTTTTTTTTTCGGATTAGTAAACAAGTTTCTTTCTACATACCTACAAATACTAATAGGTAATTTGAGAAAGTTTAATATATAAAAAAAAAAAATAGAAATAGCACATATTTGTGTCTGTTGTGCAGTAGTGTGTAGTAGATTGATATATTCATTGTTTTTGAATTTGTTCCATCAACAAGTTTTAATTTGAGAGGGCATCAATAAAGTACTTATTATACAAATAAATCTAGACACCAGGACTTCATGTCAATTTTGTTATCATAATTACAGTTTAATTGCTATTGTGCCTTTGTATTGTAACAAAAATATACTGTAGAGTAATAATGATTATTATGATTATTTTACCTTTAGATATCCTTATGATGTACCCTATATTGGAGCACCAGACTAACAAGAACTAAACAAGGGTTTTTACAAAGTCTAGCAAATTTTTTAATTCTCCCTAAATTTATTAATAGTTTACTAGAATACTACAAAGCTATCTGAGTTCTAAATTAATTCATTAAACCCCCGAGCGAACACCGGCGTTCACGCACCCATTGTCTTTCTATTGTGTATCTAATTATCACGATTGAAGAGTTAAAAGCATGGTCCGGAGCGAGGTGGAGTGGCAGGCGGTCGCCTCCTGCTAAGCAGTAATAAAGCAAAGGAGGAGGCCGACCGCATCAGGCAATAGCGCCCTCGCCGCCGCCGCCGGGATTCTGATCCCGATTTCTGGCCACCGTAGACGCGAGCCATGGGTAGCTCGCTATCCGACCGTCCGGTAACTGTCCGGACCGAGCCCAAGACGTCGACGGCGCGCATTGTTCCTGCGTTCCTCAAGGAGTTGTCAGCAATAGGAGAGGTCCAGCTGGGCCGAAGCCTACTGGGGCCAGGGTTATCCGAAAGGAAACTCGAGAAGAACGGGGTGGGTTTTTAGTCAGTATGAGTCTGACACTATCTTCCGCTCCACCCAAAAGCGCGTGTTGTCATGATAGGTACTGTCAGTACTTTCACATTTATAAAAGCATAACTTGTAGGCCCATACACTGCAGATTATGCTCCACAATACATGGTGCCAGAGCAGTCAGCGGAGTATGAGGTGCGGGCCAGTGTGCTGGTGGACGGCGGCGACAGGTTCGGGGTGTCTGCAGTGGTGTTCGACAAGTATGAAGAGTTGATATGGATGGGGAATCAAGGGGTAAGTCGATTGTCACAGTCAGAACACGCCCATTGTTTGACATAGGCCTCCCGCAAACATGTAACAGTCAATCACTAATACAGATGGATTTAGTACTGAATTCTTAATGTAATTGATATCACTGCATAAGCATTTCATCATGGGACTATAGCAGGACACTGGGCAAATTTTTCTTATTTCAAACAATCTCACAGCCTAGACTCGCTGTCTGACTGTCTCTGCTTACTTTTTTAAAAACATGCAAAGTATTTTGATACAGTTTTCAGTAATAGAAAGAAGAGGAAATCGTAAAAAGGCTTGTGTATAATAATTTGCCTCTCCGCCCCTTCTGTAGTTCCATAGTGTTCCACGCGCGCCTCAAGGAGTTATCAGCAACCGTAAAGGCCCAGCAGGGTCTAAGCCTGCTGGGGCCATAGGTGATGCGAAAGAAACCCTCGGGGCCCTGGAACAATGGCAAAGAAGGAACAGGAGTGGGCTTTTAGTCAGTAAAAATCTCTCCTAAAAAAAAGTATACCTACTAAACTAATTTGTCATTTATGTCTAGGGTCATGTAACATCCTACTACGGTCCGGGAATGCAAAAGTACACATCATTCCAAGTCCATGAAACTGAAGAAGTGAGGGACATCATAACTGTTGAACAAGGCATTTTCGCTCTGACTAAAACTTCTTTACGTCATCAAATACGACGCGGGATTCCGAAACGTACTTTCAAGTAAGTTATATAATACGCATTGTATTCCAAAAAGAGAATAGGATCGATTGCCATGTTGTGACGTCACGTCGTCAAATCAAACGATTATTCTGGGAAGCAAACGAATACATTTTTAAAATTTAATTTATTTACGAATATAGGTTGTGTAAAAAGTCAACCGACTTGGGAATTTTGTATAATATTTAATCATTTATATTCGATACTTTTTAGATGGTTCTTCTATTAGTAAACAATGATGAAGTTCTCTTAATCAACCTTGATTATTGAACCAGTGTTGATTACATCAGATTTAATTTTATCCTGACAGACTCTAGTGTACGGAAAATGTTTAATCAGAATCCAGTTCTTTAATTTTGTTCATCTCTAAGTTCTTCTTCTTCTTCTCTTTTTTCAAATTTCTTGCGATTTGACAGTATGACGTGACGTCACAACATGGCAATCTATCCTATTCTTATTTGGAACGCATAACTGCCATGCTCAAGCAAGCTTTGTTTTTTATTTGCATTACCCATGATACCTTACATATACCAGCGTTGACCTACGCTCATTGGACAAGTGGATATTACGAAAGTACGTCCTTTAATTCATGAATCCCCAAGCGACCACCGGTGGCCGCGCATCTATTGTCTTACTATTGTGTCTCTAATTGACGGTATCTGAAGGGTTAAGGCTGGTTTCCGATTTAGACGCGAGCGAACACAATAGCAGAAATTAGTGTTATATAAGAGCAAAGAACTTGGTCAATAATTTAAAGAGCATTTTTTTTTATCTAGGTCACCCAACATGACGGACATGCAGTGTATCTTCCAAGTGAGTGCTAACAAGCTGATGATGGGAGGTCATCAGAACAAACTAATCGATTTGGACCTCAATAAAATGGCTGCGACGTCTATTGTAAGTAATTATTCAGGTATACTTAATTTGTTTTTTAATTATTGATAGGCTCGCGTTTGACTACCATCTCACCTGATGGTATGCGATGATGTGGTCGACGATGGAGCACGCTTGCCTAGAAATAACCTATTCACTCTTGACTTAAAGACCCCCAAGTTGTAGCTATCAGTAAACACTGACTCCGGCAGGGAATTCCACTCCTTGGCTGTACGCACAATAAATGTGTTCCCAAAACGCTTTTTTTTTAATGTATTTTATCTAGTATGTTTCTGCTTTTTGTCCCCAATAAAATAAAATAAAAATACCTATTTATTTATTTATTTATTTATGTACACACAAACACTTAAAAAAGAAAAGAACAAATAAGAATAGAAGAGTACAAAGGATCTGCTTATCTCTAACGAAATTTCTTCCAGCAGACCTGTGACAGGACAGTTGGATAAGAAACGTAGACACAGTGTGTATAAATTAAAATAAAATAAAAATAAACAACCTACTTCATATGTGAAGTGGTTTTTGTTCTGAAATGGGTTAGTAACAACCTAATATATAATGTCATCATCATCAGCCTTTTTCATGTTCCCAATGCTGGGACTCAGGCCTCCTCTCCAGGAGAGGGAATGGGCCGTAATCCACCACGCGGGCCCAGTGCGGTTTGGTATATATAATGTAACTAGCTGCTCCCAGCGGCTTCGCCCGCGTGATAGCAGAAAATTATCCCAAGGGAACATACTTCCGGGATAAAAAGTATCCTGTCCTATTCCAGGACATGGTCTATAAGTGTACCAAGTTTCATCAAAATCGGTTTTGCCATTGAGGCGTGAAGACGCAACAAACAAACAAACTCACTTTCGATTTTACAATATTAGTAAGGATATTACATAACTTTCACACAACGCCATCTAGTCCCAACTAAGTAGAGCTTGTAGTATGAGTGCTAGATAACTGAAAAACATAGGTACTTATATGTATATTTCTAAATATAATACATAAATTACACTGAACACATGATCATGCTCATCACACAAATATTTTACTTTTTTACACAAGTAAAATATTTGTGTCGATCTCACGACCTCCGCCATAGCAGTCAAGGTCACTAATAGACCAACAGACCAGTCTAGGTAATTTTAGTGGTACTTTTTTTAAATTTATTCCTTTCTTCCCTAGCCAATTCAAGAAGAAGGATGCGCCGTACTCCGCAGTGGAGGCGGTTCCTTAGTCGCGTGCGGCAGTGCCAGTGGAATTGTCGCCTTAAGAGACATTCGGACTCCCCGCACAGCGGAACATACCTTCGCAGCACACTCTGCTTGCCTCTCCGACTTGGACATGCAAGGGGATCTGCTTATCACTTGTGGTTTTACACAGACGTATGTATCTTATTTTAGATATTGACCGGAGTAACTGCGAACGTGATCAAGTGATCTTTTGTAGTGCTATTATTATTTTTAGTGCAATTATAAAAGACTCTTCGGTCACATGATCACGTCTTTGTCAATGGAAGACGTGATCTTGGAGGAGTTTTAGTTAAAATAATTAATCTGCCGAAACTAAACGGAAAACTGCCGACGAGAATTGTGCAATGTTAAAAATATTGATAATATTTGATATGTTTTCCTGCTCACTAATTCGTGCAAGATTTTAGAGGGATTTTGTAATATTTTTCCAAAATGACTTTGCATGTTGTTTGAAGATATAAAGAGTCAAAAAAATTCAGTTTCCAACATGTGACTAAAAATATCGTGATAACTTACATGGCGATGTAAAATAAAATATTTTAACAATTTCATTTAGCGTCAAAAATCCAACAGGTAAAAAAAAAACTTTTTGATCAAAAACAAAATACCATAGTATCAGATTTCAAATTGTTTTATCATTCATGCACAATTGAATTTGTGAAACCAGTGCCCCTAGCCAAGTTGCTAATCTGCAATAGTAAACGCTTGTAGAAAGCTTCAAATGTACGGGAATGACGTCGTCTTAACGTTCAGTCACGTGGTCAGAACGAAAGAATTGGCGGCAAGGTCAACTCGAAGCGTTCGACGCGAGCGAAACGGTTGTAACTTGACTAGGGGGGCAGGCCACATTCTATTCATTTTCTTAATTAATGTTGCCTGTGTAGCTGCAACACAAACCAAACACATACTTAAATCAAGGTGACCTTGGCTGGAACACTAGATTGCAACTGTCTGGTCAATGCTTCTTCTTTTCGTGTCGATGCTCTTAAACTATACTTTTTCTGACCCATATTTGGCAACCTGTACAGCTCTATATACTTACCTCGTGTAGATTTTAAAACTGCAGGTCGTTACGCAGGATGGGCATTACATTCCTTAAGGTGGTGTATCATTTTCACTGTTTTTCATACAACCGCTCATAACTGATTATGACGTTATTACACACTTTTCATTAGATATTTTGGAAACACAGTATCTTGTGGATATTATCTAGGTTTCTAAAGAAACCAATTTCTAAATTTGTGTAAAACTTATCCAGTAAAAACCTCTGAAAATGTCCTATTTTGTATGAACTTTGACACTTCATAAATTGCCTAAAAATTAAAAAAGTCAAAAAAGTAATTTTCTAGAGACCTTGCAAATTTTATTAAGATTCTAAATGATGACAACTTTTTCCAAAAACTTTTAAGGGTTTAAAAAAAACAGCTATTTCCTGGAGCAAGTTTTGTGAAATTTTCGAGTAAATCTCGGAATTACCGAATACTAACAGAGTTTCTAGGCATTATCTCTCTTTTTTTGCGTTGCCTTTTCGTCAAACATCGTGTTGGATTGCAATAAAAGAAGTAACAAGCTTTTAAACCATTTTCGATGTTTACGATAAGCGAGTGGAGAAGGACCCTCTTAAGGGGACTATCTATCTTTCCAGTGGCGGCATACCAGTGGCGGAGCCGTACGTCCTGGTGTGGGACGTGCGCTGCCTGCGCGGCTCCAGCGCGCCGGGCTCAGGCGCGTGGTCGCTCCCCACCGTGTCCCCGCCGCTGTTGCTGCACTTCTTGCCCGCCTTCTCCGGCAGGGCGGTCGCCTTGTCGGGCGATGGACATGTGGCTCTGTTGCATGTCAACGCTAGCGGGTCTGAGCATTCTACGTTTCAGGTAAGTTTTTTGTAGGCGGTCGTTCATTTTGTCCAAATATGTCGTAAGTTTTTTGTAGGCGGTCGTTCATTTTGTCCAAATATGTCGTAAGTTTTTTGTAGGCGGTCGTTCATTTTGTCCAAATATGTCGTAAGTTTTTTGTAGGCGGTCGTTCATTTTGTCCAAATATGTCGTAAGTTTTTTGTAGGCGGTCGTTCATTTTGTCCAAATATGTCGTAAGTTTTTTGTAGGCGGTCGTTCATTTTGTCCAAATATGTCTATTCATCCACAGTGTCCCATATGTTCACGCTGCAGTTTTTCCTGGAGCATGCTCAAGCAGTTCCTGCCCTGGCTACACTGCCCCTTATGCAGGACTCATTTTGATCAAGTGCATTTTTCAGATTCTCTTTAACTCTTCAATCCTGATAATTAGACATAATTAGAAAGACGATGGGTGCGCGAATGCCGGCGTTCGCTTGGGGTTTTATGAATTAATATTGTAGGCTTATCTCAAAAACGGCTGAAGCTATTAAGACGCGACTTTCACTGGTAATTAGCTGATGTTGTAAGATTTTTTTTTATTGTAACCAAATGCTATTGTGCTGTTCTATAATAAGTTTGACGAGGAAGAAGTCGCGGGCACCAGCTAGCAGCAGCTATTCAACATTAATAATGAGAAGCAGATGGCCGTTGGGGCCAAAAGGTTCTGGAGTGGAGATCTCGTACCCGAAGACGCAGCGTTGGAAGGCCTCCAACAAGGTGGACTGGTGACCTGGTGAAGGTTGCGGGAAACCGATGGATGCGGTACGCACAGAATCGTTCGTTGTGGTGACGTTTGGGGGGAGGCCTATGTCCAACAGTGGGCGTATATCGACTAAAATGATGATGATGAAGATGAATGAGAAACAGCAATAGAAAATTAAGTTTTGTTACTTTTTAAAGAAAAAATAAAAATGCAGTCTTTGTATGATTTCCTTGACTGACAGTCTTATTTAATATTTACAGGTGGACACCCAAAGTTCCTCATGCAGCGTAATGGACGTATCGTCCACCAGTCAAGCGTTGGTGTTCGGCGATCAAGCGGGACATATGCATTTGTTCTCACCACAGCACAACCACGAGCCTGTCTTCAATAACTTTTCAAGGTAAGATTATCAATGTTTTTCGTAATAGGTATAGATCCTTTTAAATGTCATGATATTGCAAGTTTTTATGTAAGTATTCCGTAAGTTAGTTTCTAGCAATTAGTTTTTTTTTTTTAATTATTGATTGGCTCGCGTTTGACCACCATCTCACCTGATGGTAAGCGACGATGTGGTCGACTCGGAGCACGTTTGCGTAGAAGTAAACTATTCACTCTTGACTTAATGACCCCCAAATTGAAGCTATCAGAAAACACAGACATATAATCATAAAATGCTAGACAGATTTTCAACACTAGATTAAATCCAAATTGAAAATATGTTTTTATTGAAGAGCATTGAGAAATAGGTACAGCTTGTGTAGCATCAAAACCTTAATATCGACCCGCTACAGGTGTCAGAAATCCTTGAAATTCTCCGTTTTTCTCTAAGCATTAAATGCACTTGGACCTTCCTCATGAATTGTCTATCTAATGTTGAAAACCGCATGGATATCCATTCAGTAATTGACTTTATTACGAATAGACAAGTCTGTCAGTCTATTCATAATAATAGTTTTGTTTTATAATGTGTAATGATACTTAGTAGATAGTACGCTGGTATACGGATCAGAGTACCTAACCTACAGCGTTGGAAGGCCTCCAACAAGGTGGACCGACGACCTGGTCAGGGTCGCAGAAATCTGATGGATGCGTGACGCACAGGACCGGTCATTGTGGCGACGCTTGGGGGAGGCTTATGTCTAGCAGTGGACGTCTTTCGGCTGATATGATGATGATGATAACGCGATCGACACGTTTATGACGTTCGCCGCTCCTATTGACCCGCTCTAAGCTCTTGACCAATCAGAGAGCCAAACGCGGTACACGTTTCGATCGCGTTAACGTAAAAACAATTCGTACTCAGCGAGATAAACCTTTTTAAGCGCTAACCCTAGAGCAGAGGTGGCCGAGTGGTAATAGCCCCGACTTACAAATTGTCGCGGTCGCGGTTTCGATCCCAGTCAGGCGCATTACTTTATGTAATTTATTTCATCACCACTGCTCTCAAAACGGTGAAGGAATAAAATATCGTGAGGACACACATGTGACATTCACCAACCCGCACTGGGCCCGCCTGGTAGATTACGGCTCATTCTCTCTCCTAGAAAGGAGGCCCGAGTCCCAGCAGTGGGAACATTAAAAAGGCTGATGATGAAGCACTAACCCAGCAGGTAATCAGAACTAGACAGACGGCGAACGACCCAATAATCTAGCTTACTCACCACATACTCCTTTCAACAAAAACTTCATTCTTTTTCCACAGAGCAACCGAGTTCGCAGATCAAGTAGTCGGCTTACCATTCGTGGGGTTCAACGACACGTCGTTCCAGTACTCCTCGGTTGCGCTGCCGCCACTCACGACCGGTACCAAGTGGTTCAACGAGCTGCCGGAGTCGTTCTTTAAGAAAGTATACAGGTATGATGATTAGTACTATTCTCCTTAGTTTTCTAAAGAAAATATTCGTTTGAAAATAAAGGCAGTTGCAACACACGCATGACTGTCGACACAGTATCCCCGCACACACGCCACAAAAAAGGCCGCCTCAAAAAGAAGCTTGAAAGGGCTTTTTTTGTGGCCCGTGTGCGGGGATAATAAGGCTGTTTTTAATATCGTGCGAATATCATCACGTCAGTTCAGAACAACGTCGTTCAGGACCGTTCATTGTGGCGGCACTTTGGGGAGGCCTATGTCCAACAGTGGACGTCTTTCGGCTGAAATGATGATGATCATCACGTATGCGGGTTTTCTCCGCACGCGTAACCCCCGCAAATGTCCATTTCATACAAGTATTTATTGTAATGCGTGAAGATGCACGCGGGACACGTTTTTTTTTTTTTGCATTTGGAATTTTTTTTGCATGCGTAGCAAACTCGCTTGTGTGATGAAATCCGAATGATATTAAAAACACCATAACGTCGTTCTTGATGCATTAAAACGATGTCGCTCTTCTATGAATTATATATTTTTTTATTATACCATACCGTCAGACGCAGTGTTGAAAGGCCTTTCACATGGTGGACCTATGACCTGGTTATGGGTATAATCTGATGGATGCGAGACGCACAGAACACGACATACACACGCGACACTTCGAGGAAGCCTATGTCCCAACAGTGGACGTCTTTCGACTGAAATGATGATGTTTTTTTTATAGTATATCTACTACACTATGTCCTCGCAACGCCATTTACAAAAGTTGCAAACCAGCTAAACACCCTTGTAAATCTCCTTTACTTTAGATTATAATATTTTTTTGTTTCACAGGAGACCAAAACCGATCGACCCCGAAGTACTGAAAACCATGAAAATGCAAGGCCCTATTGGATACGCACCGAATCCTAGAACATTTAAGAGAAATCAGGTATAAAATAGATGCAATAATAAAAAACGTAATATTTTTTTTTGTTTTTTATTTATTTATCAAACCAACCTCCGACAAACTGATACAAAAGTAATTCTTTATAATATGTTGGAATACACTGCAAAATTTAGTTTTAGGTTAGTATACAGTCAAGTTATGAAATAGCTAAACACCTTCCTGTTTGTCCTATGTTGCGCCTTGATTCAAACTTAAAGGCGGCTTTGAAAACGAGGCGAGTCACTGCGCAGTAGTAAATTCGTATGACAGTTCAGCGCTAACTTCACTGCAGTAATTTGAATCGTACGTACTTGCGACGGGAGCAACACGCTTTGTTTGTCTCTTATTACTGTCACGTTATGACTGACTTCTTTCTCGCATACGTTCATTGCAAAATTCATCCATTTTTTTTTTCTCTATATCGTCACAGGATAAACGCCTTTATTTGCACTTTATTTTTTCAAAAAAGTCATTACTAACATTTAAAACACACTACAGTTCAGAAAGATGAAAATCGCTTAAAATTTTCGCTTCTCTAACACTGACATCATTCACATAAATTGTTCACAGATGCCGTATATAGAAGACAATTTCGATGATTTGAATGCTTCGAGACAGAATGAAAATAAATATGTCGCTCAGCCAATACCCAAGCATTATCAAAAGGTACAATATCAATTATTTAAGTTTGACAACTGAGTGTTGAAGAGTGTCTTCGTCTCGTCCTAAGTAAGTGTTTTGTTCAGTAAGTAGCTCATCGTGTTTGATATATGCTTTGAAAGGTATTTGACATTGTAGGATTATGAAAATATACAGTTATAAACTCGATACTAGTGACTATGGTATGTTTGATGCCTTGCCTTTAACTAGCTCTATATTTTGGATTAAAAGTTGACTGTACGTAATCCATGTAGTTCGCGTCACGCTAGTTTACCGCTCTGAAACTAGACTCTGAAAAAAAATTAAAAACAATTTCAGAAACGAAATTGGTAGGATTACGCATCATTAGCTCCAGTTTTACACACCAAGATTCGATGCGACTCGAAGATGCGTGCACTTTTTAAGACACTAATGAAAGAAAGAAAAAGCGTTTTGGGCATACATTCATTGTACGGACAGTTAAGGAGTGGATTCAACCGAGGGGTCTTTAAGTTAAGAGTCAATAGGTTACTTCTAGCCAGGCGTGCTCTAGTGTTGGTCACATCTTTGCATACTATCAGGTGATATAGTGGTCAAAAGCGAGCCTATCCATAATAAAAAAAGAGAATTCGAGTACGCCTCGCGACTTGACGATGTACCTCGCAACAACGCGCTGAAGCAGCAGAGCGTGAAGTAACATACTTCTTCAAGCATCTTTGCGTAGCGTCCCGTCTATATTTGAGCCGACTTTAAGCTGGTATCGAGTTTTTAAATCTCGGCCATTACACTACGAGGGATTTGAGGTCGAATACAAATATGATCAAAACAGATTAAAAAGTAACATTATTTATTTAATATTGCAGGTAGATATACGCTACAATAAACACGGTCCGAACGAAGAATTAGAGAAATTAAATAAAACAGGGCTTCCGGGATTAGAGACTACATTACCTAATTCTTATTGCAATTCTATGTTACAGGTAATTTCCTCCATTTTAAATCCTTTACAGTATAACTTATACGGCATGGCAAACTTAATGACTAACATGTGATACTTTAATCATCTGTGATCGGAGATTAAGACATCCTTTAACCCGATTACAGGGTAACAGCTATCCTAAGTTAATTTAAGCTTAGCTTGCAAAGCTGAGGTAATTTTTTTACGTAAAGGTGGGTCTATGCTAGAGGAGTTGAGCACGACAGAGAAAGACCGAGCTCAAAATTAGTGTAGTGTCATCTCGTACTCGGCTCTTCTAGAGTCGGTCCACACTACACGACATTGCCGCTCGTGTTCGGCTCTTCTAGCGTAGACATTTATTATTTTTGTACATACTACAAACTTCCAAATTCGGTGTTGTCCAAATTACGTTAACAATCCAAAGCGATCGCGAAGCGAAGCTGCGCGAATGGAACAAACAAGTGAGATTTCATTGCGGTGGCCTACGTGACCAATCGTACGTGGGTGCGGTGAAACGTCGAGCGAAGCGAAGCAGGCGTTGGTTTGATAATTCGAACGCTTGCGGTGTGGTGTCTTGGTATTCAATAAATTGCGGCTGAAGCGACAATATAGCGTGAACATAGGACAAAGTCGTCGCGTTGAATTGGCGTGAATCGTATCGCTTCGTAATCGTTGAATTGCTCACGTGAGACGACGCGTTAGCTCATGGTTTATAAAATATGGTGGCTTTAAAAAATATTTTCCTGTTTTTTGAGTTCATTTTCATACCAAACATGTATAGCGAACAACAAATAAGTATAATACTACTAGTAAAACAAATCTATTTCTGAAAACAGTATCAATATTGGTTATTTTAAATTTTGTTATGAAGAATAGTGGGAGCGTGGTATGAATACCTCACTGTCTCTTTTGTACGCGCGTTACCTTTGGCGGTGACGTCACAGTTTAGTTAGTGCATTCTTTTTCTGTTATTCCACGAGATTTGAAACGTTTTAACGTCCTTAATTTTGAACGGTAAGTAGATCGACCGAGCAGGACCAGGAAATCTCCTGACCGTATAGTTCGTTTTGTGGCTACCAACGAACTTTGCTATTAACTATTTTATCATTGATGTTTGAAAGTATCACATGTTTGGTAAAAGCTTCTAAGAACCTCCCTAATCACTAGATTGTAAGACACAACTTGTTTTCAGGTTTTATATTACACATTGCCGGTAAAGGCGACCCTCTTAGCACATACATGTGCCAAAGAATTTTGTCTCAGTTGCGAATTGGGTATGCTCACTTTTTATTTATAATATTTTAATATGTTATGTTTTTAAGGCTCAGTTTTCATGACATTTGAAAAAGTTATTAATCATATAAGCGAAAGCGTCAAGAAAACTGGGCCTAGTACGAATACATTATTCTGTGTAAATGTTAGAAATCGCCTGAGTGAGTGGCCAATAGTATTAAAGATAAACATATTTTTTCAATACACTTGCTCATAAAGTGACTCTTATTGCACTGCACTTATATACAGGTATATAATGGCACTTGTTACCAAACTGTGACATTTTGATTTCCATTACGCACTAGTGCTATAATGTAGTTAAAACCTTTTTGTTCAACCTCTCCCCCGCCATAATTTTATTACATTTATCATATCAGGATGGGCGCTCGTCGTCCCCACGAGGAAAAGAACAAAAAAAAAAAATGGGCGCGCACATAAAAACAGATTTTTACCGCCACAAAAGTTTACTAGTTTTACAGTTATTTTCTTCACAAGTGTATTGAAAAACGTCGTATGATACACGTGAGTAATTAATGATTACCGTTCTCGGCTCTTTTAAGACCATCGCCATGACTCGGTTTTTTTTAAATACTGCCTCGACGTAATCACTAACATTACACACTTATATCATAATGTACTACTTAATACATTTATAATGTAATCATGTATCATTGTATAATGTAATACATTTAATCACAACTCCAAACTAGATCAAAAAGTATAACACCGTGAAAAGTTCGCACAATTCTCTGTTTAAATGTCAAACATTCTAGTGCGGAGACGATCATGCGCGACGCCATTAGAGATGCGCTCAATCATCACTTTTTAGTCTAACAGTAGAATAGAAACACCGTCCCAAACACAATTTGGTTACTAAAATCATACGAAAGGGTAAAAAAAATACAATTAAAATCATACACACTCCACCAACTTTTTACAGAATTTTAACATATTAAAATAACAATCCTTTCACACATTTCAGGGTTCCTTTTCAGAATGTTAGACACTTCCGGAGGCGCGCCATGTCAGGCTAACAATTTCCTTCGCGCATTCCGAACAGTACCCGAAGCGGCTGCTTTAGGACTTATATTACCAGACCGAGGGGCCGACGCAAGAGTCGATCTGGTTGCTTTGATACAGGTAAGTCTTGTAATGTTTGGAATAGAGTTCAGCTTTGAATGTTTTGTATTGTACTTTCATTTTTGAGGACAAAGGGAAAATAAATGAAAAAAATAAATCAGTAAACGATCATTTTACGAAATAATCCAATGCAATGTTGATTCTTAATAAGGTAGACCCTGAATTCTTCATATTTCATGGCTTAAGATTATTTTCTATATGTTTTTATGAGGGTTCCCTACCAGAGAGGTGTCAACGGGACGCTATTACTAAGCCTCTCGGGCTGTATCTCATAAACCGTTATAAGCAGAGATTTGAACTTGCTATTGCCGCTACAATAACAAAAATTAAAATAAAGTTTACAAGGAACGTTATATGTCGATGTATGTTTTACTTGCTTTTAATATTGTAGTACGGAACCCTTCGTGTGTAAGTCGCACTGGCTAAGTCTAGTTTTTTAACCGACTTCGAAAAGGAGGAGGTTCTATGTTCGGCTGAATGTATGTTTTTTTTTTTTTTTTTGTATGTATGTTCACCGATATTTCGGTCAATTGTGGACCGATTTTGAAAAAATGTTTTTTGATTGAAAGGTTATGCTTCCAAGTTGGTCCTATAGAAATATTGTTATGATCTGATCATGAACTTCGAAGATATGGAACAGAACTCCTCATAGAATCATAGCAGAATTATCGTAACAAGCAAAATTGCTTTGTTTATACATGTAGTCGATGACTGACTGAAAGAAAAGGGGGAGGGGGTAAATTCATGTAATATAACCGTATTTGGGATTATAAGAATCGTTATGAGATGCACTCTGGCTATACGGTAATTTATGTTTAGCTGAAGGGTAGATGAACTTTAATTTCGGAAGTCGGTGTTAAATAACGAAGAGACAAGATTAGGTATCTATTATAGAAACACCGACTTCCGAAATTAAAGTTATTTTGTACTTTTTGAAGTCGGTTTAATTTTTTTTGTAAAAAGTTTTTTATTTTTTGTTATATCATTTTGCGTCCCACATTATCTCATAATATTTGTTAGTGATAATCATACAAACTATAGAACTAAGTGATAGAAAAACCTAAAATAAAACTAGATTTGTTTTCAACATTGTTATTATCTACAATATTTTATAGACCACAAAACAAATCAATATTCGAGTAAAAAACCATTTAAAGAATTTCAGTCCTACACCCACAGAGTTGGAATCGTTTCATACTACACCAGATTCACTACGAAATCCTGGAGACGCGTAAGAAAGAGAAGGCACTACTCGTCAACAGTCCGCCTAAAGCCGTTCGAATTCCAAATTTGAATGTTAAAGTACGGCCCGTACCCCCACAAGTTATGAACGGCCAGTATCCTGAAGAATATCAGTATACGGAACTGGAGTTTCTTGGACCAGCTACTGAGTTTGAGTGTCCAGAAGAGTTGAGAGAAGATGGGTGGACGGCGAGAGAGGATGGTGAGTTTATTTAATGAATTTTTTTGGTAGACTAGCACTTTGCCAGCGATTTAGTTCTTGAAAATGTTTTAATAAAAACTATAACACCCTTTAAACTGTCATCCTGAAAATAGAGGATAGTTCTAAAAAAACTAAATATGTCAATCTTTATTATTGATTTTCATAAGAATTTGTGCCATATTTCAAGTTTATTATCCCAAAGTATAAAAATTGGAGGCTCTTTCGTAATATCCTGCTGATTAATCCTTTAACGCCATATTTTACCAGTGCGGACTATACATGGCCTATAGTTCCATCCGTTTTTCGCAACAGAATCATTCATAATATTTTATAGACTATGACCTCCGACGAATAGATTAGCTGTCGAATTTGGCATTTTTATAGTTGATAGTTGTGTTGATTTATGAAGATAATGATTAATGCATTTTTTTGTCAAACCCTAGTAGCAATCCTATTTGGACCACCAGATTATGGAGGTAGGTAATCTTTATATGCGGTGTATAAATTCTTCAAATAAAAAATAGACGAGTTCTACTTAGAACTAATTGGGTGTTTAACCATGCTTTTTTGTCTACTATATTGTATACTAGCTGATCCCAGCGGCCCCGCCCGCGTGATAGCAGAAAATTATCCCAAGGGAACATAATTCCGGGATAAAAGTATCCTATGTCCTATTCCAGGACATGGTCTATCCGTGTACCAAGTTTCATCAAAATCGATTTTGCCATTGAGGCGTGAAGACGTAACAAACAAACTCACTTTCGTTTTTATAATATTAGTAAGGATTAAATAGCTCTAAAAACACATCTTTTTCTGAAAACAGTATCAAAATTGGTTATTAAATGAAACAGCAACAGGCGCGTGGTGGGAATATCTCGCTATCTCTTTTGAGCACACGTAACCTATTGGCGGTGACGTCACATTTTAGCTTGTGCATCCTTATACTGTTATTTGACAGTTTCCCCTTCCACCAGATTTGAAAACTTGATTAATATTTAACGAATTTGATTTTTTTTTCTATTTCCGCTTCTAGATAAAGTAAGTTTTTAATAAAATCAATAAAATATTAAGTCAGGTTCCCAATTAAGCATAATTCCGGCGCGATCATGAAAAGTAGGAAAGAAGCTACACGAGACTCATTTAAAAGTTTAAAAATAAAATATTCACCTTCCTAAGACTTTTGAGACTTCCTAAGACGTTTTATAATCATGATGGACGCAAGTCTTAGCGTTTAGTAAACACAGACTAAAGATAAATCTAGAACTGTATTAATACCCAAATAAACAGGTGCAGGGGATGCTGACACGGTACCGGTGGACAACCACGAGTTGCCCAACAACCAGCAAGCTGATAGGGAAGAGTCGGAGATATCACAGCTGTTCGCCATCGGCAGGCACCAGCTCAATAGGTGTCTCAAGTGTAATAAAGAGGTAAGGTATCTTCCGTAACACATAAGAATTACTCCTATATCGTGGGTGCGTTCCCAAATAAGTAAACTTACATACACAAGACACTCGACTCGAACGACTTCACCCAAGTGATTCTAATCTATTTATTGCTAAATATCCTACTGATAAGTAAATCTTAACGTATTTATTGTCTGTCCTCAGGAAGGCCGCGAGTCAGTAGTCCTAGCCTGCGCGCTGCAGTACCCGGCGGCAGTGCGTGAAGGTCCGGAACCCCGCGGCGGGTTCTTAGAACTAGTGCGAGCTTCCCTAGCAGCCAGGCGAAGCACGCCCGCTTGGTGCGAACACTGTTCTAGGTTCACTCCCACCGTGCAACGAGGGAGAATCATTAGGTAAGTGGATATCAACTATTAAGACTAGTGTGAGCTTCCCTAGTGGCTAGGCGATGCACGCCCGCCTGGTGCGAACATTGTTCCAAGTACAACGAGTGACGATGTTCAACGAGTGAGGATCGTTATGTACATTTCTAACATGTGCATTTAGGACTAATGCGAACTTTACTAGCTGCCAGGCGTAGAATATCTCGTATTATACAACCAGACGTGTATGGTGACATATTTTGAGACAACGGTCGAAGTTGGTTAACCGTGGTCTTGATGGACTTTTGGAGGTATGCGGAACAGAGAGTAAAGTCCCGCAAACCTCCGTTGAAAAGGTAGGATCCTCCGACCAGACATGTGTTATGGTCTGGTGGCCTACTGCCCGATAGTTGATTTCGGGCGGTCGTATATATTCAAATCGCGCAGAGAACTTTGATTGCGCGATGCAGGATTTCGTATTTTCTTCGTAGTTCTTATGGTGGTGTCATGGATGTCGCTACAGACTCTTAGTTCAAAGTTGTAAAAAAGAAAGAAAAACTATAAAGATAACTTTTGTTGTACTTATTTCAGATTACCACCGATACTAGCAATAAATTGTGGCGGTGCCACAGTTCGAGAAAAAGCGTACTGGGCGAAAGGCGCGCAGAAAGAAACGGTAATGACCTGCACATTCCTACACATAATCATTTCAACCGAAAGACTTACACTGTTGGACATAGGCTTCTCCCAAGCGTCGCCACAACGACCGGTCCTGAGCGTCTCGCATTCATCGGAATCTCGTGACCTTCACCAGCTCCCCTAGTCAAGTTACAACCATTTCGCTTGCATTGAACGCTTTGAATTGGCTACGCCCCCAATTCTTTTGTTGTGACCACGTGACTGAGCGTTGAGACGACGTCGTTCCCGTACATTTGAAGCTTTTTGCTAGCTTTAACGATTGCAGATTAGCAATTTGGCTAGAGGTACAGGTCACCTTGAGGGAAGCCTTCTGACACAGCGTCTTTCGGTGCGTGGTTATTCCTATACGTGCATACGCAATCATTGTTGCGATAAGACACCCCATTGTTACACATTATTTTTAGCTCATACTGTAATTTATTATAGTGTACAATAAAGATCATATCTGTTAATCTATCTATCTATCTATATTACAATCTTAAACTAAAGTAATAATAATGTATTTATCCAGGGTAAAATTTGGTAAAATGGTTACATAACATCTTAAGAGTAATTACAAATGTATATGTGCCCGTACTAGGATAAACCCTGTATCGCAAGTGGTAGAAGCTCTTACACTATAGTTTTGTAGCACAATAGAATTCGTAACAATATTTAAAAAAAGTCTATAAATAGTGAAAAATATAATTAACTTATTTATAAAAAGTAATATTTTAAAAGTAAAGTTATATTTTAACTGACGATATTACGATAGCTATATACATTTTGCATCTATCATGTTGTAGCCTGAAGCTAAAAGAGGTGGCGGCGGCAAACCGTGCCGATATGGACTACACTGTGCGCGCCCTGGCTGTCACTTCAAACATCCAGACAGGTAAGATGGCGCTGCTATTTTTTTTTTAATGTAACGGTTTTGTCTTGGATACTAAGTCCTTTAAGCCATCTCTTGGTATGAATAGTTATTTGTTTACCATTAGAATTTGGACGTTACTTTTGGTAAGTTTTTGGGCAACAAATTTATTAAGTCATCCATATCACCAAGCATCTTTTTTTTAAATACTGCTCCACATTAGAAATCGTAGGTGCGTTCACAAACATACCTAAGACACTCAGACTTGAACCTCCTATCTGTAGGCTATACAAGTAATTGTTCCGTGCCAATTGCATGACCACTGTGCCAACCATCCTTAATACAAAGTGTAAGGGTGGTTGGCACCCGTTCAGTTTCGTCTATTGAGCAAGCCTTAAAGTTTGTGGAGGGCTGTTCCTAACACCTTGTATTTATTTATTTTTGTACACAATCACTTAAAAATGAAAAGGACATGCAGATAGAAGAGTACAAAGATATTGCTTTTGTTCTTTAATGTTTTCTTGTTATTTTCAGACCAAGTCCGCAGGCGAGCTCATCGAAAAGTCCAACGCAGGAGTCGAATTGTATTCTACCCCAACAGCTACTTATAAGACTGCAATCAGATGGAGATGTTGTTATTAATGAAAAGGTAAGAAACAAACTGAAACTTATTAAATTTTATTAAGTAAAAAAAGTACATTGAGCAGTGGAAAGTATAAAGACGTCTACCGTCTACTACGTAACCTAAAAAACAGAAACGGCGAGAGATATCGAGAGATACCCCGCTTGGGCAGAGCACTGTCGTGTCCTCGTGGGGGGGATCGTCGGCAACGATCCTTCGTCGCGCCTTGGTTACAGGCCATGGTCCGGAGCGAGGAGGAGTGGCAGGCGGTCGCCTCCTTCTGCGAAGCAGTAATGCTAGCACAGGAGGTGGCCGCAGGCGCGAGAGAACGGCACTCATTCGATTTCCAGCCACTGTAGGCGCGGGCTTGCGGACGGCGAGCAATGGGTTGTTCGTTTTTCGATGGTCCAGTAATCGTCCGTCGCGCCCCGCGCTCTCAAAATTTTGATACTTAAAATTTACTATGAAGACTTACATTTTTAAAGTCATCAATATTTTATCGTAGTGTTTTTAAAATGGTACTCCATTCTTAATAAATTTAGCCAAAAGGTGTTGCATTTTGCGGGGACTTTAAGTACATAGCGATTTTAAAAGAACTACACATTTTCAACTTACCTTAAAAATCAAGACGACAAAGGTATGGCCTTCAATAAAATTTCAAAAAATATAAGGAATATGCGTGACAAACATTTGTTATCTAACTAGTTTATCAATAAATATACTAAAATACAATATTAACAGTGAAAATAACATCAAAATCGGTAGAAAAAAGCCGGCCGTAGGAGCGTGATGAACTTTAACGTCAAAAACCAAGTCGGATTTCTTTTTCTTATTAGCGACTTTAAAATTTTTATAACTTAGTTTTTGATGAAGATATTTCAAAAATTGTTTTCTGTTTGTTTATTAAAGCTTAAAAATAAAAATTGCATGCATATATCCCTATTACGTCATAGTAATAGATATTTATGTGAAAGAGGATTTCAAATGTTATCCGTTCCCCGTTGGAATTCCTTGTTAACAAAAAGATCTCTGGCAGCGGTGGGATTCGAACCCACGCCTCCGAAGAGACTGGTGCCTTAAACCAGCGCCTTAGACCGCTCGGCCACGCTACCCTATGAATGCTCATACCAATTTTATAATCTGTACCTATCAATATAGATTTGGGATTGTAAAAAGATACGGTAAGTAATAATAGATTAAATTTTAAATAACATTTGGTGCAATCGTGTTTTCTGAGCGCTTGTGAAAGGGAACAAATACTCAAATAACACTGAATTTGCCCTGCGGTCTTCCCGTCTGATTATAATTTGGGTGTCTTCAAGGTTAGAGTGAATATAAACTAGCCAGGCAGCCACAGGCTAATACAACCTTATTTTTAGTATTTGTGAAACCTGAAACACCTGTCAAGTATGTTTATGTAAAGAATCTATGTACAAAATTTCATGACTGGTTTATGAAAAATCACAAAGTTATAAGCCAGTTATTGTACCTGGCTGGCGACATAAATACATGGTCTCCGGGCCACCCGGGCGATTGAGGGGTTGTTTTGCTTCCGCACCGAGCTATGCACTGGTTTATAATGCCCCCTATGACCTGCCGTGACCTGTTTTGTAATTAGCGTCGGTCGTGTCCAACTTGTGAATTTTTTAAAATATTTTTGAGAAAAAATATAACATGATGTAAAAATTATTGGAATCGTTTCAGTTACTGATTCTGAACAAAGTATATTATTTAGTATTAGCATATACTAAAAATAATGTTGTATATTATTTTTGTAAGGCGGCCCTTACAAAAATAAAATAGTACAAATCCCGCATATAATTTCCAGGTTGAATCCCCAACTGAGCCATTGACACCGAACAGTAGGGCTGACAAAAACAAGAAAAAGAACGTAACGACGCAATCAGAAGAGGAGTACACCTTGTCGGCGGCCGTGGTGTGCGTTGAGGACAACCCTAAGAACTTGGTCGCGTACATACAGACGGCGGCCAAAGATGTGGAGCCGGTGTGGTACCTGTTCAATGATTTGAGGTTAGTAATAACACTTTATTTATTAGTTTATCCGTGCCACGTATGAAAGTTGCTACTTTCACATTTATAATATTAGTATTGATGTCGATAAGATACGATCGGTGACCTTCAATAAATCGAAATAAGATAGAGAACGTTTAGGACAACCCTAAGAACTTAGTTGCGTACATACAGACAGCACCCAAAAATGTGTAACCGGTTTGGTACTTGTTCAATGAATTATTAGTTTATGCGGTGCACGCATGATTGTCGTTACTCTTATATTTATAATATTAGTACATATGGCTATGAGACTATTATACGATCGACAACTTTCAATAAATTAGGATAAGGTAGAGAACGACTGCGTTGAGGACAACCTCCAAAGAACTTGGTCACGTACATACAGACGGTGGCGAAAGATATGGAGCAGGTTTGGTACCTAGCTGTGCTCTTATCCCAATTTCTTCGCAATGTTTGATTTGTTGAAAAAAAAAAAAAACTAAAGATTAACATCTTTTCCTTTTTCTCTACAACCGAGCAATATTATAAAAGCGAAAGTGAGTTTGTTTGTTTGTTTGTTACATATTCACGCCTAAATGGCAAAACCGATTTTGATGAATTTTACAGTACAGAGGTACAGAGATAGTTGGGACCTTGGAGACGGACATAGGCTCTTTTTTTTAAAGTGAGAAAAGGGGGAGAATAAGGGAAGAAATGGGGAGAGGAATTAAAGTATATTAATAAACGGGCGCGAAGCCGCGGGTAAAAGCTAGTTATACATAAATTTATCTTCCAGCATCGTCCCCGTAAGTGCAGACGAAGTGGTACAATTTGGAGCGTGGTGGAAAACGCCGTGTGTCCTGTTCTACACGTCCAGCAGCGCGCGCCTGACGCCCGTCGACGACGAGCCGCGCTCATAGCCGACGCTTCTGTATGGACCTTATAGCCATGGGTAAGTTATTTAATACTAGGAACCCGCTCATGCTTTGCACGGGTGTTAAGTTTATCGCAAACAGACAGACAGAAAAACGCGGTGGGGCACTTTGTTTTATAATATGTGAGGATAATTAATATTGTCCAATTTCTGTAATTTTCAATGTGTCTACTGAAGTGGTATAAATATAAAATAATAATAAACAGTGAAATTCAAAGTATTATTGATGATCTTGCGTGGTCGATAAGGCTTTAATTTGTTGAGTCCGCCCCAGTCAAAACCAGTTAAGCAGCCGACAAACTTATAGTTTAACAAAAGGCCACTCAAAAAAACAAATCTTTCTTTTTTAGTTTTCCTTATGGCGTGCAAAAAAAAATCAAAATATTTGTTAGTAGTATTTTATTGCAATTCAAAAAACGAAATGGTTGTCGATAAAAGTATGAAAACGTGTGTCGTCCGGAAAAAGTATGGCAGCAGATTTTAAACGACGAGGGACACAAATCAACAATTAATAATTTTCATATTTCTGAATCACTAAACTTTTTAAAATTAGCTTCATTCTTCACTACCCGACAGCGAGCACCCATAGGCCTTATCACAATCTTAATTCCACCGTTTTTCTTTCCATTTCCAGTGCTATAATCGGTCCATACGTAATGAGCGAGATGTACTACCCAGTACCGGCGCCGACACACTACAACTACGTTCAATAAATTATATTAATTAAAATAATTCCAATACGATAAGCTCAAGATACCGTTCGGCGGCACAAAATTGTGTGAACAAATGTATGAACTGAATTAAAATTATGATAGTATGTGTAAATTAAATTATTGTGGCGATTTTAGATAAATTAATTGGACCTGAAGTGTAATAAAGGCGCCTCAAGGAGTTGTCAGCAGCAGGAGGGGTCCAGCTGGGTCGAAGCCTACTGGGGACAGGGTTGTCCGAAAGGAAGCTCGTGCCCCGGTATGAAGGCTAGTAGGAACGGCGCGGGGTTTTTAGTTAGTAAGAGTCTGACACTATCTCCCGCTCCACCCAAGAGCGGGTCTTGTCATAAGATGATTTTCCCCGTCGACAAAAAAAGAAGTGTAATAAAGGCGTTATTATACTGGACGGGCGAAAATATGACACATTTAAACTTGAATTTAGAATTTCAGATAAATATTAAAAAATATCGGCGCAACCACTGATCGTTTACGCCTTTTTTACACTGCCGGTACATAATATAGTAAAAAAAATAATTTAAGAAAAATTAAGAATTTTATATTCATGCAGATTCTACTCATATGAAAGGCGGCTGTCCCATTTCAAAACTAAAGAGATTTTATGTAATGATATGTATTTCATCTCGCTGTTTTTATTAATGTGCGATAATATGTGCCTAAATGCTTATTATACGGATATATGTATTCCTTAACGCCTAAAACTGTATAATCTACCTCAAAACATATTCCGTTCCTACAAAATGTTCTTTACAAAGTTTTGAAATGCGGGCGGTCGTTGCGTGTATTTTTGTAAATGTAAATGTGAAGTTTAGCAAACGATATCTAAGGAGAAGAGATTTCTATTGACTCAAGATTGTTCTAGATTAATGGTAGGTAAATGAATGGAAGTAATGGATACTCAGTACGATTCAAACTAAATGGCGGTTAGGAACACGAGGCGAGTCGCTGCTCAGTAGCAGATTCATGTGAACCTACCATGAGCTCTTAACGCGATTCATTTGACGTCCTAAACTAAACTGGTAAAGGCCATCCCTTTACCAGTTTAGTTTATGACGTCAAAATACTACAAGACTATTTTTAGTCTATGCGAAACCTAAATATAGTTTGTTCAGAATCAGTAACAGAATCGATACTGCATCTATTATTATTATATTATATTTAGATACAGCTGATTACCCATCCATGGTTAATTGTTTGAAAGGGGTTGATTGGCAGGTAAAGTTATCGGACTGTGAAAATGTTGATTCAATGCTTCTGAAATTCTACAAAATACTTTCTGATCTTATGGATAAATATGTGCCGAAACATACTTTCAATAAATCAAAATTTCCGCCATGGTTTAGTAGTGCACTCATCAAATTGATGAGTGAAAAGGAGAAGGTCAGAAAAAGGTTCAAAAAATTTGGGAATCCCAGAGACGAAATAGAATACCACCTGCTCCGCTCAAGATGTCATGCAATTTACGATAAATGTTTCTCTAAATATAAAAATAACATAGAAGCCAACATCTCAAAAAATCCTAAAATTTTCTGGAGCTTTATAAAGCATAAGCTAGGGGCAAACTCGTCGATACCTGCTACTGTGAACTTAAAGGATCGGGTTGTGGGGACAGGCCCTGAAATTGTTAATCTTTTTGCTGAACATTTTTCCTCGGCCTATTTGCCTGGTGCAGCCTCTCCGGGAGCTTCTACAGTTGATACCCAGTGTCACCGGTCTCCGCTACAAACATTATGCTCTTTAAATATTGAAGAGTCTGAAGTGCTTAAAGCGATAAAAAAAATCGATTGTTCGAAGGGTGCCGGACCCGATGCGATTCCTCCTGTGTTTGTAAAAAGGTGTGGATCTGCTATCACTCTGCCGCTCTCATTAATATTTAATCGATCATTGGCAGATGGCACATTTCCATCAGAGTGGAAAAAAGCACGCATTGTGCCAGTTTTCAAGAAGGGAGAAAACTCCGACATTCAAAATTATCGCCCTATTTCCATACTTTCTTGCTTTTCTAAACTATTTGAATCGATTATTTATCCTGTAATTTCTCAGTTTGTGGACAGTAATATCTCAGATTTTCAGCACGGTTTTAGACGTGGTCGCTCAATCCTTACCAATTTGGTCCCCTATATTTCCGATATTTCTAATGAGGTTGACTCGGGCGGGCAAGTTGACGCCATCTATACCGACTTTAGCAGCGCATTTGATCGAGTCAATCATTCAATTCTTCTTCAGAAACTGCATCAGTTTGGTGTGGGTGGCGCCATTTGGAAATGGTTCGAGTCTTATTTAAAACAAAGACCTCAGTCGGTAACGGTCAATGGATTTAACTCGGCCATTTATTTTGCGGACACGGGTGTTCCTCAGGGATCGCATTTGGGACCTTTACTTTTCCTGATATTTATTAACGACGTGGTGGATAAGGTAAAACACTGTAAGGTGGCTTTGTTTGCCGATGATCTAAAGATTTATAAAACTATAAATTCTGATTTTGATTCTCGCCAATTGCAGAGTGACCTAGACGAGATTTTACATTGGTGTCACTGCAATAGTATGACTCTCAACGCAAGTAAATGTTTCCATATTAAATTCACAAGGAAAAAAATACCACTTGCTACGAAGTACAACCTCAATAGCACACTACTGGCAGAAGTAAATGAAATTAAGGATCTTGGCGTGATAACTGACAGTAAACTTAAATTTACTTCGCATGTCAACAGGGCCGTCACTAAAGCTGCTCAAATGCTCGGGTTTCTGAAGCGGAACACAAGCGGTTTTAATGCTCGCACCAAAATCTTGCTGTACCAAACCTTAGTGCGCAGTCATCTTGAATTTGCTAGCGTTGTATGGAATCCGTTTTATGCAGTACATTCGCAGCGCATTGAAAGTATTCAAAGAGCGTTCACTAGGCATTTGGCCTTTAATTTCAGTGGCTTTTCGCACAGGAATCCCTACAAAGAGCGTTTAAAAAAATTTAAAATGTGCCCCCTTCGTGATCGAAGGTGTTTATTGGACATGTGCTTCTTTCATAAAATCATGAGCGGTCAGAGTCAGTGTCCCTACTTTCTTCAGAATCTGTCTTTGAAGGTTCCTCGCACCTATCCTCGAAGAAAATTCGGAGATCTTTTTCACACTCCACCTACAAAATCTAATTTGGGACGTCAGGCACCCCTTCGTAGAATCATTGACGAGTACCATTCTCTTGTTCTGAAAATGCCCGATCTAGACGTGTTCCACGATAAACCACGTGACTTTAAGAAAAAAGTCAAAGGCATTCTCGGCTTTTGAATGTAAATTGTTTGATTAGATTATTGTTTTTTAAAGATTAAGTTCTATTATAATTAAGTACATTGAATTAATTGACATTAAATTAAATCATATTAAATTAAATTAAATTATATTGTATTGTATTAAATAAATTGCGACATTTATATTATAATTAATTTTGACTTGAATTTTAATTTTGTATATTTTGTGTTGTATATTCATATGAGCTGTAAAATTGTAAATGCTATGTACGCCCTCATTGTCACGTACATCAGACCATAGTAATGCAATTGTTTTTCAATAATGTTAAATGTAGGTGATGTGGCAGTACTATAAATAAATAAAATAAATAAATAAAAATAAAAGATACCAATCGATTTTTACACCATGAGAATTTTTTTCCTAAACACTTTAAAAAAGGTCACAAGTTGGACTACACCGACACTAAGTACAAACGGGTCATGGCAGGTCATAGCTGGCATTGGACGCCAGTGCACAGCTGGGTGTGGAAACAAAACAACCCCCAGTCGCCCGGTGACCATGTATTTATGTCGCCAATGAGGTACCATAACTGGTTTAGAACTTTTTGATTTTTCTTAATACATTTAGCCAGCCGCCATTAAGTTTGACGGTAATAGAGTATGCTGAAGAATTTTTGTTTCTGTTATCTGCTTGTTACTTATTTTATTCATCCTACTTCATCACAGGCTGCGGGGTTACCATGACGTTCAAAGTAAGATTGTTTTAATATTGTTTCAGTGTGGGTAAGAGATGGCGCTAGACAACCTGTATAACTCTGATTCTTAGCCACACTGAAAGAAGATTAAAACAATCTTAGGGTGCCACACCAATCGATCGATCGTCGATCGATAGAAGAATGGAGAAGTCGACGTCGATCGAGCTGCTTGAGCTCACCATGTCACTCGATGCCCACCCGCGCTCTTACCACGCATTTCGAAAGAAACTGATGGAATATAGCCGGGGTCAATCGATCTACATCGACCGATGCCACCGACCGGCAATCGATCGATTGGTTAGTCGACCGGTATCCGTCGATCAATTAAAGCTACGACAAGATTGACACCCAATCGATCGATCGATATCATCGATCGACGTTTATCGATTGGTGTTGGTCCTTGTAGCGCAAACATAACCTTGGAAACCCTTAATTGTCTAAATAAAGTTATATCAAGATTCAAATCTTAGCTAAATGGTATTTTTTTATTTACAATCTTGTCATAACTTTATTGATTATTGTAGGGTGATATTTTTTTTTAATCATCTAAAAGTGTCATTAAAAATAGTATTAAAGTATCATTTTATTTCTTATTATAATTTACACAGAAAACATTGTTTTACGTTTGTTCACAATTGTATTTTTACTCAATATTATAAATTGTATAGATGTAAGAATTTATTTATTTTGGTTGTGATATTACGAGCTATTTAGAGAAATACTAAATACAGTCTCTTCCACTATATTATACGTCCATTGAGCCATGCAAAGACATCTAATTTACATTTGAGTAAACCAAGGGTGCAAATGTTTCAAGGAATTAAAACGTAGCATTTTGTGTTATAGGAAACAGATTTTTGAGTCAATTAATAAAGCCATACATGTTACGGTGCACGGCAGAGCCATATACTGCCCCTGATAGTTAAAAAGACGTATCTAACAAAAAGTAAAAACGGATTAAAATGTTTCAATGAATGAAACGGGAAATCAGGCCTTTTTTCCTTGTGTTAAAACCGCACTGGAGAAAGTTAGCAAAATATTAAAATTACAGACAGATGCGCCTTTTTTCCTGATTCCGGCAATGTATATAACTCAAATCTGGAAAAAATGTTAGATGTGTCTTTTTTACTAACGAGGGCAGCGTAGGGCTCCACGGTGGATAGTAGCATGTATAGATTTGTCTACAGTGAACGCGCGGTGACTAAGGCGGGTGAGGCCACAGTGCATAGCAGGTGGGGTGTACCGTATAGTACAAGCTTTACTACGGGTTCCCTTAGGGTGAAACAATAGACGATCGCTCGCTAGCAGGGCCTCTTCGTCACGTCATGCAATAGACACATTAGTATTGATGCAAACGACAGTTTTATAATGTTTTTTTCAATACACTTGCTCGTAAAGTGACTCTTATTGCACTGCAGTTAGGTATATAATGCAGTTAGGCACTTGTTACCAAACTGTGACATTTTGATTACCATTATGCACTAGTGCTATAATGTGTTTAAAACTATTGTTCAACCTCTCCACCCCCATAATTTTATTACATTTATCGTATCAAGATGGGCGCAGGTCGTCCCTCACGAGGAAAAGAAAAAATGAAAACAGATTTTTACCGCCACAAAAGTTTACTAGTTTTACAGATATCTTTTTCACAAGTGTATTGAAAGACGTCTTATGATACACGTGAGTAATTAATGATTACCGTTTTCGGCTCTCTTAACACCCTCAACATGGCTCGGGTCTAAATATCGCCTCAACGGTAATCACTAACATCTCACACATATCATAATGTACTATTTTACTTTTTTTTTTTTTTTTTTTTTTTTTTGTCGACGGGGAAAATCATCATTGACGAAACCCGCTCTTGGGTGGAGCGGGAGACAGTGTCAGAGTCTTACTGACTAAAAACCCCGCGCCGTTCCTTCTAGCCTTCATACCGGGGCTCTAGTTTCCTTTCGGATAACCCCGACCCCGGTAGGCTTCGACCCAGATGGGCCCCTCCTGTTGCTGACAACTCCTTGAGGCGCGCGGGAACAGTGCGCGCCGTCGACGCCTTGGCTCGGTCCGGACAGTTACCGGACGATCGGACAGCGAGCTACCCATGGCTCGCCGTCCGCGAGCCCGCGTCTACGGTGGCTGGAAATCGGGATCGGAATCCCGGCGGCGGCGGCGGGGGCGCCGTTGCCTGCTGCGGTCTGCCTCCTCCTTTGCTAGCATTACTGCTTCGCAGAAGGAGGCGACCGCCTGCCACTCCTCCTCGCTCCGGACCATGGCCTGAACCAAGGCCCGGCGCGAGAGGTCTCCGCCGCCGATCGCCCCCACGAGGGCACGGCGTTGCTCCGCCCAAGCAGGGCACACCTCTACTGTGTGCTCCACCGTGTCCTCCGGGCGTTCCGCACAGTGGCGGCACCCGGGCGTCTCTTCCGCTCGAATCCGATGCAGGAACCTCCCGAACTTGCCATGTCCGGTGAGGACCTGCGTCATGCGGAAGGTAAGGACGCCGTGAGGTCTTTCCAGCCACGCCTCAAAGAGGGGACTTACCGCCATAATTGTGGCGTGCCCAGCACTGGGTTGCGATAGTCGCTGACGCCATTTTACCGTGAGATCCCGCCGGAGCTCTGTCCGCCATACCTCGACCTGTCGCGGTAGTGGACTTTCACCCCGGCGTTGCATCTCCACGCGCTTATCGTGCATGTGTGCAAGGACTGTTGCCTCCAGATCCCACGGTGGTAGGCCAGCCAGAAGGCTCGCCGCTTCGCGGGAGATCGTGCGGTAACCCCGCACCATCCGTATTGCCATGACCCTCTGGCAGGCGTTCAGTATGGACGCCGGTCGCTTTGCCAGCGACGGCGCCCACACCGGCGCCCCGTAGAGGGCCATGGACCGAACGATCCCCGCGTAGAGCCTCCGGCAGGAGGCGTCTGGACCCCCAAGGTTGGGCAGGAGCCGCTTGAGAGCAGCCCCGGCCCGGTTGAGTTTGGGAGCCAAACGTCGGAAGTGTTCTCCGAAATTCCATCGGCTGTCGAGAACGAGTCCCAGGTACTTCATCGTCGACCCGACGCCGATGCGAACTCCTCCTACCGTAAGTTGGGAGTCTGATGGTGGCGCATTCCGAGGGCCGTGGAAAAACATGGCCTCAGATTTGTGCAGCGCCACCTCGAGTCCCAACTCCTGGATCCTACCAACGACTATCGCAACCCCGCGTGTCGCTAGAGCGACCGCCGCCTGGTGCGACTCTCCCTGCGCTAGAACCAGCGTGTCGTCTGCGTAGCAGACCACGCTGACCCCGTCAGGGAGGTCACCGCGCAGCACGTAGTCGTAGCCGATGTTCCACAAGGGTGGGCCTAGAACCGACCCCTGCGGAACACCGCACGACATCTCTCGACGTTTCCACTCTCCCTGGTGACCGGGGTAGATAATGGACCTGTCCGACAGGTAAGCCTCGACCACTCGACAGAGGTATTCGGGCACCCGGTGGTACCGGAGTGCCCTTCGGATCGTACTCCAGGGCAGGGAGTTGAACGCGTTGGCAATGTCCAAGGACACTGCCACGACACTCCTGCCCCGGGACACCGCAACCCCTGTCGTGAGGGCTCGCACGCGCATGATGGCGTCCACCGTAGAGCGCGCCCTGCGAAAGCCGAACTGTCCGTCCGACAAGTCCGGCCCCACCCGTGTTAGCCGCGCGACGAGGCGGTTTGCAATGACTCTTTCAAAGAGCTTGCCCACCTCGTCGAGCAGCACAATGGGCCGGTACGCGGACGGAGAGTCCGCAGGGCGCCCTGGCTTCGCGATGAGGACCAGTTTCCCCCTCTTCCAGCGAAGTGGAAACTGGCCCCTCTCCATACATGCGCTGAAGAGCCCTCTTAGTCGAGGCCCGAGAGCCTCCATGGCCAGGACCCAGGCTTTCCCTGGCAAGCCGTCGGGTCCTGGGGCGGTGTTCTTGGCACTCAGCCTTCGCACCGCCACTCTCACCTCTACCTCGGTCACCTCTGGAGCGTTATCGTCGTCGTCGCTGTTGTGGTCCGCGTCAGACACTGCTGGCGGGGGCGGAGCCATGGGCGGGGGGGAGTGTTCCCCTCGCGCAGGGAACAGAGTGGTTACCACACCCTCCACGAGTTGGGGCCGGAGACTCTGAGTCAGCGGCGGAGCCCAGGGGCGTAGCTTGTCCCGTACCAATTTGTACGGGCGCCCCCACGGATCCGCGTTCAGAGACCCCAGCCACACGTTGCGGGCCTCGAGTTTGGCCCGCTTTATCTCCGTTCGGAGGGTGCGCTTTGCCTCTCTGTACCCCTCATACAGCTCCGCCTCTCTGACCTCCGCATCCGGCTGGCGGTTGCGGCGCCTGCAGTGTCTGTCGTACCGGCGGCGCGCGTGGTTGCACGCGTTGCGCAGTGCGCCGATCTCCGGCGACCACCAGTACACGCGGCGCTTAGCACGACCTGGAGGGACTCGGGGCATTGCCGCGTCGCAGATTTGCGACATGGCCTCCTGGAACCACTCCGCCTCGACGTCGATGTCGACAGGCCTGTCCGGTGCTTGCACCCAGGCCTGTACCGTCGCGGCTTCCAGGAGGAGCTCCCGGTCCATCTGCTTAAGCGCCCACCGCGGACCACAAGGGCTCTGTCGGACCGGCGCTGCCGAGGTTTCGGCGGAGACGTCCAACCGGATGTACCGGTGGTCGGAGTACGTCTCCACCTCCTCCATAACGCGCCAGTCGACGACACGCGGCGACAGAGCGGGGCTGGCGAACGAGATGTCCACCACTGATGTACCCCGCATCCGCACCAACGTGGGGACAGAGCCCCGGTTCAGGACGACCAGGCCCAGCTCCAAGGCCCAGTCCTCCACCATCCGACCCCGTCGGTTCGTGTGCCGAGAACCCCAAGCCGTATTCCAGGCGTTGAAGTCCCCGCAAACGACCACGGGGAGGGAACCGAACCCAGCGACGACGGAATTTAGCTCCATCAGGGAGAGTTGGAACACGTCGAGAGATCTGTTCGGGGGCAGGTAGACGCCTACCACGGCGATGTCCCCGAACCGTGCTGCCACGCAACCCCGCCCCCTCGTGACGGACTCGGGGGGCGGGGTACCGGCGGCGGCCGACGAAATTAACGTCACCGAGCCGTCCAAGTCCTGAACCCAGTCTCCACGGGGTTGGACAAAGTACGGCTCGGCGACGACGGCGATATTGTGTACTATTTTACTTCGAGCCCGCCTTAGTCAACGCGCTAGTTCTTTGTGGTGGCCATCTTCACTCTTGATAGTCAAGAGCAATGTTAGAAATACCCTCAACCCCTAATTCCGTAATATTACTACTACCTACTAGTTTATATCTTGCGTTGTTCGATGAAAGCGACTGACTGAAAGTTTATTGTTCGTTTTAACGGAATAAATTAAGATATTAGTCATTATGTTATAAAATGCAGTTGTGCGGATAAATAATTATGTTGCATGTGAAGTAAAATGTTATTCTGAAGCGTGATGTGCACTTTGCTTTTGCGCAAGTTGTGTTACTGACATTTACGTACCTATTAAGTTTCCTGTGTGCGATAACTTGAGACAGCAGGACATCCTGACCTCTCACTCGCACCTACTTGCTTTCGGAGTATGCGAACGAGAGATAGCGATTTATCGTAGTCTCAACTTATCACGCACGCATTGTAACTCACATTAAAAAAAACTTGTGTCTGGTTGAGATTTAGGGTGTTTTTAATGTCGTGCGGACATCACGCATGCGGATTTGCTCCGCATGCAAAAAAAAAAACGTCCCGCGTGCGTTGCAATAAATACTTGTATGAAACTGACTTTTGCGGGAGTTTCGCGTGCGGAGCAATCCCGCATGCGTGATGAAATCCGCATGATATTAAAAACGCCCTCAAAGTAGTCAGGTTATAAAAGCAACTTGTGCAAGGCTGTGAACATCGCATTAGCTAGAGCTATAGAATCATTTTTGATTTTCAATATACAGTTTCACTAAGAGCACACTGCGATTAATTACACCATAATTTTATCTTATTTTAACAAAAGTATGAAAGTTAGACACATTTTGTGGAGACCCCAAATATATAGTAAAGGGCGAGAGAACTCAATCGAGTTTCATTTTATTTTATTTTTACACTTACATAATAATTACAGTGTGCTCTTAGTTTTATTTTCAAGGTTATTCCGCTTGTATGGTGGCTGGTTTTAAATAAAAACGAAAGTTAAATAATCAAATCTTTTCATTTATTATCCTTAATTAATCCTCAAACATAATTAAAACTTAAAGAATTATCCCTAACAATTAAATTGAGTCTTAAATGACAATTTATTATTTACTAACTTATTCAGTAATAGTTTTTGACAGAATTAATCTGTAAGATTTGCGTTTTCACATAGTTAAAAAAATTAAAATGGTATTGGCATTTCGGTGAGCAGGATGCATAATGCAGTGGTACGCGGCGCCCTGGACCAAAAATTAAAAAAAAAGGTTCGGAAGGTAATCCAATGAAGAACATCAATAATGGTCTTTTTTACCATTGCAATATACGTCAGCGTCAGGAAGATAATATGTATTTATTTACCTTTTCGAAAGACAGTGCAGAAGACGAGAAATGCGTACTGTGGAAACAGAAACATCCAACTCCTCCACACTTCATCACCCCATCAGAACATCTACCCTGGACGCGAACTGAAAAGCCAATCTGGAAATCTCAATCAGGCCAAATGGGTCTTCCTCGAACCATCTCTAATACAGTGCCAGTGTTGAGCCATCCTGCACAACCACCTGCTTTTTTCAGGATTTATGTGAGATCAATAACAGAGCTGTACAGGTAGCCAAATATTTTCCAGAAGAAAAAAAAAATTGTGTCCATGGACACGATAAGAAAAAGGAAGATTTATGCGTCCTTTACCGCATATCGCAGCGTAGTGCGTTTCAAAGAAGAGACCATACTTTCATTGGGCACCGAGACCCTCCTCCTTTCTTTCAGCAGTCCTCAATTCTGCCTTATGATGTTCATCAAGCACGCGGGTTCTCTCAAACCTTCGCATCGCTACCTCTTTAATATTATTATATACTGTAGGATAGTGCGCTATGGTGGTCTCGAAGTGTTCCCTGTCAAGCCGGAACAGCTCACAGTTCGTGACTGCTACGACTGACGCGGTTCTGAAGTGGTGTTTCGTGACTAGAGCTATTGCACCGAAGTAATCGCCGTCTTCTAGGTGACAGATTTCTTTGCCTGAGTCAGAGTAGATGGCCACTGTGCCTTTGTCGATGAAGTAGAGACAGTCGCCTGTGGATTTGAATGAAGTTTAAATCTTGTTATTATTTGAAGTACACAAATAAAAAAGAGCATGGAATCATCATGAAAGCAAAATGGAATTGCTTCGTTCGGAACGGTTTCCGGAAAGGGTGCGCGGGCGATGACCTTCCAGAAGTCCAGACCTAACCTCACGAGATTTCTTTATGAGGGGATACAGAAAAAGTCGGGTTTAGTGCAGTAATCCAACCATTATTGCCCAGTTAAAGGTCAACATCCGGAAAGAAATGGCTTCTAATCCACGTGCAATTTGCCAGCGATTTTTTATCAGATTGAAGACAAGGATTTCGGATCTCAGATCTCTTATGGAAGATATAAGATATTTTATACGATAGAAGATATAAAATAATATCTTATATCATAGTTCCATGCTTGATCGGAAGCCAGGTGTTCAGTAGTTAATATCTTTACACAAGATATCACAAAAACTGATAGATTTTTAAAAAACCATGGAAAAAAGACAACTTAATTTCTTTGTGTTTTGTTTAACTCCAAACATAGCCCTCTCCATTGCTCCTCGTTCTCCCCATTTAGAACGACCGTATTTTAGAGATCAACAGACCATTATAAACTTGAAGGTACTTACCAACGGTATTGATCTTAAAAATTATATCGCCAGCGATGTATATGACAAAACGCAATTTGACAGCGATTTGCACCAGTAAGGAGCTAGGCAGCTGCTTCAAGAAGTCTAGTTCCCTCACTAATTGACGACCGGTGTGCATGAGAATGTCTTCTCGTAGTTGACCAGATACACACTCTAGCATGCGGGATTCCTGAAGAAAAGATAAGTTAGAGGGATCCTTTTGACTACCTACCTCATTGGTCTGGTAGGCACAAGCGCTAGAAACAGACTGTGATCGGAAGTTACTATCAGAAATGTATCTATAGCCCGCATCGTTTTTCTGCGTTTTGATGCTGTAGTGCTACCACGAACTTTTAACGCAACTATATAGGGTGTATAGTCGGTACTCTTATTTTTTTTCGGTTTGGGAAAATCATCTATGACATCCCCCGCTCTTGTGCGGAGCGGGAGATAATGTCAGACTTTTACTGACTAAAAACCCACTCCTGGTTCTTCTAGCCTTTCGTACCGGGCCAAGCTTCCCTTTCGGATAAGCGTGGCACCAGTAGGCTTCGACCCGGCTGGGCCCCTGCTGCTGCTGACAGCTCCTTGAAGCCGGTAGACTGGGGTTTTGCATTACAAGTATTTTATATCGTCGTTTGAAACTGATTTCAAGTTTGGCTTCTAAATACCTAAGCTGCGAATATTACTTGTTTCTATTGATAAAATTTTTTACTTGATAGTAATACCTACGCATTTGGCCACTTTCTCACCTAGTAAACGATGATGTGGTCGATGGAGCAGGCTTGTCTATAAGTAATCTATTGACTCTTGAGTTCCACAGGCTCTATCAGAAAACAGACTCCGGCAGGGAATTCCACTCCTTAGCTGTACGCACAATGAAAGTATTCCCTAAGCCGTGCATAGCATTGCATAGTCGGCCTTACAATGTTCCTGCTGTTGGGACTCAGGCCTCCTCTCTAGTAGAGGGAATCCACCACGCGGGCCTAGTGCGGGTAGGTGGATGTCGCATGTCTTCGATTTTTTGGTTCTGCTTTCCTCACGATGTTTTCCTTCACCGTTTTGAGAGCAGTGGTGATGAAATAAGTTACACAAAGTAATGCGCCTGGCTGGGTTTTTTTCCTAAGCGGTGAAATTCCTGTAATTTCTTACCTCAAAGTACTTCGAGTGAAATCGAATAGCGTAGAACTTCAGGATTTTGTTCTTAATTCTAGGAGGAAAGTTCCTCTGAACCATGTATGTCTCTAACTGGCTCTTCATCATATAATATTGAGCACTAGCTGATTCTTTTCCAAACATGGTTAATGTATATTTTAGAGCGAAATGGAATACGAAGATCTGCAAAATATTTACGGGGTAAGAGTGTGATGCTGATTTTAGTAGGGGTATACAAGGTGTAACGGACAGCCCTCTGCAAACTTTAAGGGCTCGCTCAGTAGACGAAACTGAACGCCTTAACCACTGGGTCATCACGACATCAGCACTACGTGAAGGCAAAATCGGAAGGCCTGATCTCAATTAGGTCTTCAGTACTCATACTTGAAATTATAAGACAGATCTGTTAATTTCCATAAAGCACCTGATAATATAACCCGATCTATCTCGTTCATCTGAGTCATTCTGCAAACAGCTTACAGTGAAAGATTTGGTTAGACATCCTATGGGTGTTCACGGAATACCCCTTAATTACTAATTCCATCCATCAATGCCACAATGTTGTCTGCCCATCTCGCCGATGGACGACTACCTGAAACTTCTTCCAGCCCTAGCACGCCAACCGAACCCTGCTGCCACCGAGTCGCGTCTTTCCCATGTGTCCACAATGTTGTCTGCCGTCTACCCGTCTCTGCGATGGGCGACTAACACTTCTTCTGGTCCTTGTACGCTAATCGTTCTCTGTTGCCACCGGTCTCTGGGTTTCTCATGTGTCCTGCCCAACTACATTTTTTTTTTTTTTTTTTTTCTCGACGGGGAAAATCATCTTTGACGAAACCCGCTCTTGGGTGGAGCGGGAGACAGTGTCAGACTCTTACTGACTAAAAACCCCGCGCCGTTCCTTCTAGCCTTCATACCGGGGCACGAGCTCCCTTTCGGACAACCCTGTCCCCAGTAGGCTTCGACCCAGCTGGGCCCCTCCTGTTGCTGACAACTCCTTGAGGCGCGCGGGAACAGTGCGCGCCGTCGACGTCTTAGACTCGGTCCATTATCGGACGATCGGACAGCGAGCTACCCATAGCTCGCCGTCCGCGAGTCTGCGTCTACGGTGGCCGGAAATCGGGATCGGAATCCCGGCGACGGCGGCGAGGGCGCCGTTGCCTGATGCGGTCGGCCTCCTCCTTTGCAAGCATTACTGCTTCGCAGAAGGAGGCGACCGCCTGCCATTCCTCCTCGCTCCGGACCATGGCCTCGACCAGGGCCCGGCGCGAGAGGTCTCCGCCGCCGATCGCCCCCACGAGGGCACGGCGATGCTCCGCCCAGGCAGGGCACACCTCGACGGTGTGCTCCACCGTGTCCTCCGGGCGTTGCGCACAGTGGCGACACCCGGGCGTCTCTTCCGCTTGAATCCGATGCAGGAACCTCCCGAACTTGCCATGTCCGGTGAGGACCTGCGTCATGCGGAAGGTAAGGACGCCGTGAGGTCTTTCCAGCCACGCCTCAAAGAGGGGACTTACCGCCATAATCGTGGCGTGCCCATGCCCAACTACATTTGACTTTCATAACTTTTTTTTTCGTATAAAACGTACCTTGGAAAAAATCCAGCAAATAACAATGTAGTTTTCTAAACATCCTTTTTGTTTTACAAGATTCATATTTGTATTTGTTGTAAGCATGCTAACTGAAACAGTTTAAAACCTTTTAAAAATATTCAGTCATTTTGTTAGTAAATGGTAAAATATGTAAAGATCTTAGCAGTCATTGATCCTGGCCACGGAATAAAGAAAAGTAGAGGAAGTGCCTCTTAGATATCGCGCGTTTGTCAACAGCAGGCGAGATTCGCCTATTACATGTGCAGGTGAATATGGCATCTATTTCAAAGGC
The DNA here is from genome assembly GCA_949319445.1 of Mythimna lalbum. Classification (NCBI taxonomy): domain Eukaryota; kingdom Metazoa; phylum Arthropoda; class Insecta; order Lepidoptera; family Noctuidae; genus Mythimna; species Mythimna lalbum. Next base: position 15,867,599 of record OX439358.1, on the reverse strand, counting down.
ACTAGCGTTCTGAATAGAATAAATTGGTTACAGCGCCATCTAGCGTTGAGTAGCCGAACTCGTTGTAAATTGGTTAAAACTTCTTTATTGTTTATGTCATGTCAAATAATAACAACTTTCTTACGTTGTAATAAGTCCTAATTTATGAAAGCAATAAGAATATGATTTGTAAAAGTTAAGTTTGTAATTCGTAGCTTCGTAGCCAATCATATTACTGTTTTTTATGTGTGTAATGTACAATTTGATACGCAAATGTGTGAGTTTGGCGACACTGGTTTCTGTGCTTAGCCACGTTAGGGGCACTTCTACCTATATTTTCTGTTCTGTGATCCTGGCCTACTGGAGCTGGGTGAATGTTCGAAAGGGTGACTATGGAACGTAAAAGACTACTCAAAAAACGCAGGTGGGTTTGAGTTTGTATGATTGACATGGCCCTCACACTACACCCAGATCGATAAATGTATATCACAGAACAGAAAATATAGGTAGAAGTGCCCCTAACGTGGCTAAGCACGGGAACCAGTGTCGCCAAACTCACACATTTGCGTATCAAATTGTACATTACACACATAAAAAACAGTAATATGATTGGCTACGAAGCTACGAATTACAAACTTAACTTTTACAAATCATATTCTTATTGTTTTCATAAATTAGGTCTTATTACAACGTAAGAAAGTTGTTATTATTTGACATGACACAAACAATAAAGAAGTTTTAACCAATTTACAACGAGTTCGGCTACTCAACGCTAGATGGCGCTGTAACCAATTTATTCTATTCAGAACGCTAGTGCCTTTGAAATAGATGCCATATTCACCTGCACTAGTATATAATATGTAATAGGCGAATTTCGCCTGCTGTTGACAAACGCGCGATATCTAAGAGGCACTTCCTCTACTTTTCTTTATTCCGTGATGTATATAACGGCTTCGCACGTAAAATAATACCAACACCCCTTTTTGAACTTCTCTGGATTCTGGAAGCTACCCATAGCTCGCCGTCCGCAAGCTCGCGCTTACAGTGGCCGGAAATCGGGATCGGACTCCCGGCGGCGGCTGGGGCGCTGTGTCGCGATTGCCTGATATGGTCGGCCTCCTCTTTTGCTAGCATTACTGCTTCGCAGAAGAAGGCGACCGCCTGCCACACTTCCTCGCTCTGGACTATGGCCTATGCACCAAGGCCCGGCTCCTCGCTCCGATAACATTCATAAGTGTCTTTACCTACTTATTTCATGAGATGAATTAGATAGGTCATAAATTTTGTTGTCCAACTTACCAGCTCTGTCTAAAGCGTAAAGCAGTCTTACTGTTCTAGTCTGATTCCACAACTTCCCAACGGTTAACCATGAACAGACCCGAGGATTTTCCGGCGTATAAGTACCCTCTATTATGTAATCAACAGCAAATTGAAAGTAGATGTTCCAACACAGAAAGATTATTAAAAAGAAAATAATCTCCACAACTGTCGTCCCGTAAAACTAGGATGCATTTGTAAATTTAATATTAGTATTAACATCATATCGTACTCATATTGCATAAACCAACTATCTGCATTTTTACCCAAATTAAGTTAATTACCTATAGCTATCGATACGTCTCATCGAGACGATTTTGCAAGTAAAACTGGTTTAGCTATGACACTTATTTACCAAAATTTGAGCGAATAATAATATAACATAGCATAGTCGGCCTTATAATGTTCCCACTGCTGGGACTCAGGCCTCCTCTTTAGGAGAGAGGGAAAGGGCCGTAATCCACCACGCGGGCCCAGTGCGGGTTGGTGTCACGTGTCTTCGGATTTTTAGTTCTAGGACATGCCGGTTTCCTCACGTTGTTTTCCTTCACGTTGTTCTGAGAGCAGTGGTGATAAAATAAATTACGCGAAAGAGCAGTGGTGGCCGAGTGGTAACGGTCCCGACTTACGAGTTGTAGGTGGCGGGTTCAAATCCAGTCAGGCGCATTAGGTACTTTGTGTAATTTATTTCATAATTATGTAACATAATAATATAACAATGCAGATAGTTGGTTTTTGCAATAAGGGTACAATATGAAATAATTAATTATTTTTTAAATAGAAAGGATACTCACAGAGGCCCTCATGACTTCGAGAACATTTTTTAAATAAATCAATACGATAGGTATGCGTACTATCTTCATGGACTCCAGTACCAAAGAAAGGGTTATGCCGCAGTAATAAAATTTGCTCAGCATGCCAGTACATGCAAGCAAATCCACAATAAGCCAGGATTTTAAATAACTTAATGCAATCTTAGGCTTGGACAAAACTGCCACCTTGCGGGAATATCCTTCTATATATCCGGTGAAGAAGTTAGCGATGATGTTAAACATGACCATGAGATCGTAAAACAACATAATTTGGGAGCGATAATCCTGAGGGAGTGAAAAAATAAACCATTTACTTAGATACTAATGCGGATTAATTTATTGGCTGCTGCTATTTATCTTCAACTAGCGATCCGCCCAGGCTTCGCTCGGGTAAAAGTATTTCTCCACTATTTAACCCTTCAGATACCGTCAATTAGAGACACAATAGTAAGACAATAGATGCGCGGCCACCGGTGGTCGCTTGGGGATTCATGAATTAATGGATGTTATTAGACATATAAACCTTCCTCTTGAATCACTCTATCTATTAAAAAAAACCGCATCAAAATCCGTTGCGTAGTTTTAAAAATTTAAGCGTACATAGGGATATAGGGACAGAAAAAGGTGACTTTGTTTTATACTATGTAGTGATGAACACTACGCGCTGTTGACATCTCGGTCCGGCCGCTTGCCGGACACGGTCGTATTGGATCATTATCATCATCATCATCATCATCACTTCAGCCGAAAGACGTCCAATGTTGGACATAGGCATCCTCCAGGCGCCGCCACAACAACCAATCCTGTGCGTCTCTCATCCAACGCATTCCCGTACAACGTATTGTATGTGTCGCAGCCATCTGGTTAAATTAGCCATCCAATTGGAAGCCTAGGGCGTTCGTTAAACGGCCGGCATCCAATGAAATGGCTGAAGAACAAGTAGCCATGTCGTTGAACACGACGTTTAACCAGATGACTAAACGTTGTGTAGTCATTTAGTTTAGTAGGGTGACCATGAGTTTATAAATTATACAAAACTACTTTTTAGTAATAGTACCACCAAGTAATAGTAAAATATTCTTAAATCAATAAATAGCGGAACTAAATTTGAATCACTTGGCTGAATCTTGATCAGTCATTTCGAAAGGGCTAACTTTCAATACGCCAAGCTGTCAAACGTTGAGTGATTTTAGTTCAAACAACTATCGGCCTAGGCATCCAATTGGATGCCGGCGTTTAGCGAACGCCCTAGGCGTCCAATTGGATAGCTAATTTAGTTAGATGGCTGCGACATAATATATGTCGGTACTTCTTCTTCTTTTTGTGTCGATGCTCTCAAACTTTAGGTACTTTTCCAATATTTGGCAACCTGTACAACTCTATTGTTGGTCTCGTACGGGTCCTGGAAACTGCAGGTCGCTACGCAGGATGGGCAGCATAGCAGGTGGCGCATGTCCTGTGGAGAGGCTCCTCACTGACACTATGTTAGAGATGGGTCGAGGAAAGCCCATTTGGCCAGACTGTTTTTACAGCGGCCAACCTGGGTTTGCAGTCGGTTTAGAGACTGCCAAATTGGCCACTGTAGTTCGTGTCCAAGGGGAAGATGTTGCTACTAACTACCAAGCATACAAGATCCAAAACTTGGTCCTAATTTGATCAAGGCTGAGCATCGCTAGAAATATTCTAGTCACGGCTCTGCGTACAGGTATAGAACAGATACTTACATTATTATTCGGGTCCTTAGAGGAGTAATCGTAAGCGATAATAATAGACGCTGCAATCATCAGAATGACGAACGTAAATTCTATGTAGAATCTTAGCTTGCTGTATGGATGGATTGTGAAAGGATAATGTTGATGATGTCGGTATTTCTCTGCACACAAAGCTGCATATGATCTAGACAAAAGTTAAAAAATGTAGGTGAGCAAGTACAAATAAGTATATTTCCGACATGTTGATCCGTAAGTAAAATATAAGTATCCTTGGAGATCAGGGGGCCAATTCTCGATATTCGCCATTTATCTCGAGTTCGAGATCGCAAGTCTATCTCTATGTCTATCAAAAATATCTCTATCTCTACCAAAAAATGTCGAATTGAGCAGAATTCCGTATTCTCAGTCAAAATAGAAATAAATTTCACGAAAATGTCGAGTCGAGTGAAGATAATGTTACCATTAGGAAGAACCATAGACTAAGTTCGTGTAATCGGACGTTCCGTTTTATGTAGTTATGAATGAATGAATGATTTGGTTTTAAAACGCTGACTAGATCTAATTCTTTATGTATAAAACGGAACGTTTCGTGCAAAAATAATTAGTTTGACAGTTGATTGTCAGAATTCGCGGTTCAAAACTTTTGATTTTGTGAACTGTGCTGTTTATTGTTGTGCGTTTTATACCATAAGAATAAGTACTGTGTTTTATACTTTAAAAAATATGGAGGGGAAAAAATACTTCATTTCTGTTTCGCTCGAGTCGTAAACATCGACGGCGTGATAAGTGGACTGTTGTCGCCGTGTATGTGCTAGTTGCTCACTACTTTCCAACAACACCGAGATAAATATGTTAATAAACTCGTCTATTTTTTAGTGGTTTCGAGTCCAATCGTGGATATACAAATTATAGGTTCGTTATTGTACGCGAAGGTCGTTGTTCCAAGAAAATACACGATCCACAAATCACAAAGCAAATCGAAATTCCAATATGAGGACCCAAGCTGTATTTTAAAACAAAGAAAACACAGTGTAACGCACTAAAAATGTAACAAAACTCAACGAATTCACTCAGAAATGACATATCTCTACAATCGACATGACATCTCTACTGCTCAGAAGCACTCGACATGAACTCTAACGTTATCCTTCGACAAATGTCGAATTCGACATCCCCAGAATAGCGACTTTTAAAATTTGTCGAAAAAATTACGTCATTAGAAATTTTTGTCGAGTTCGACACCATCTCTAAAATCGAGAATCGGCCCCCAGTACTTAGTGATTAAATTTAGCACGCGATTAAGAAAACTAACTCAACTTATTTTAGGAACTACTTCGTTGGTTTGTATAACTTGCTTTTGTCCGGGCGGCTTCGCTCCCGCTCTTCCCTACTCCACCCTACTATACCCAACTCTACTCTACTCTACAGTATCCTATGTCCGTCACCTGGCTCTAAGCTACTTACCCACCAATTTTCAGCCATATCGATAGAAGATAATAATTCCAACAAATTTCACACAACGCCATCTAGTACCAAACTAAGCAGAGCTTGCGGTCTGAGTACTAGACAAGTGATAAAAATACTTGTATATTATATAAATACATACATATTATAGATAAATTACACCCAGACAAAGAAAAAACTATCGTATTCAGCTATGCGCATTACTTTATGTAATTTATATCATCACCATTGCTCTCAAAACGATGAAGGAAATCATCGAAAGGAAACCGGTATGTATGTTCAAAAATTCGAATACATGTGACATTCACCAACTCGCACTGAGCCCGCGTGGTGGATTACGGCCTATTCCCTCTCCTAGAGAGAGGAGGCCTGAGTTCCAGCAATGGGAACATTAAAAGGCTGAATATGCTAATATGCTAAGTGTTGTGATATGTTCCACAATGTTCTAGCTAGTAGGTCCGAAATATTAACAAATTACCTGTGCATATTTATAGCCCGTATATCTCCAGCATGAACAGCTATCAAGTTGAATAACTTCAGTTGTATTCCACGACTTCTTATCTTATATGCAGATATGCTTTCAGCTGGTAAGTGGCAATCGTGGCCGTGGAAATATCCATGAGATGTTGTAAGACTCACATCTGGTTTTACAACTTTGATCATTGACGCGTCTGATTTTTGGTTTTCTGAAGTTTTTTCAGTCATAATGTAAATAAAAATTTATAAGCAAACTATATTTTTATAGGATATTACTTTCCTATGTAAAGCAAGGAACTTGTATATCCCACGGACTACGGTCTAAAAGAGAAAAATCTTGATTTATGTGAAGTTTATAGAATCACATTTTCACATGAAATGTAATCAAATGTGTCAAAATAAAATAAATCATAGACGCAATAAACCATAGATGCGATAATAAAAAAAACTTTTTACAAAAAAATTAAACCGACTTCAAAAAGTACAAAATAACTTTAATTTCGGAAGTCGGTGTTTCAATAGATACCTAATCTTGTCTCTTCGTTATTTAACACCGACTTCCGAAATTAAAGTTATTTTGTACTTTTTGAAGTTGGTTTAATTTTTTTGTAAATTTTTTTTTATTTTTCACTTTTTAGTGGTGCTACCACTAAAAAGTACCTACCCTTCAGCTAAACATAAATTACCTTATAGCCAGAGTGCATCACATAACGATTCTTATAATCCCAAATACGGTTATATTACATGAATTTACCCCCTCCCCCTTTCCCCTCCCCCTTTTCTTTCAGTCAGTCATCTGACAGACACACGTATAAACAAAGCAATTTTACTCACAGACATCAGACTACACGTATATACAAAGCAATTTTACTTGTTACGACAATTCTGCTATGATTCTATGAGGAGTTCTGTTCCATATCTTCGAAGTTCATGATCAGATCATAACAATATTTCTATGGGACCAACTTGGAAGCATAACCTTTCAATCAAAAAAATAATTTTCAAAATCGGTCCACAATTGACCGAAATATCGGTGAACATACATACAAAAAAAAAAAAAACATACATTCAGCCGAACATAGAACCTCCTCCTTTTCGAAGTCGGTTAAAAAGAGATGATGCGATAATAGATCAATAAATTAGAGAATGGTATGTCTCGATTCTAAAAGGGTTAAGTAATAAACTTTTGATTAAGTTAACGACCTTTAATAACTTAACCATATAAGTTTAAGTACTTTTATGACAATGTCCATGGTATTGCACTTTTGCTCCGTTTCCAGAAATCAGCACAATATTTTGAACAAAAAGCAGCGCTGAGTAGAACGTCTTCAATTTTATCAATAAGTATCAGTTCTCTGTAAAAAAGAAAATATTTCGCGTTACATTTTTGAATAAAGCTACCACAAAAGTACTTCTTGACTTGTAAATACTACAATTCAGCTGCAGCCTAACCGGATGCCTAGTTCGGAAGCCGTCCTCAACACAAATGAGAAAAGGTTGAAGAAGATGATTTTAAGAAACCGATCACATCTCATCATCATTTCTGCCGAAATATATGCATTGCTGGGCACAGACCTTCTGGAGAGGACATAATTATTAAATTGAACACTTACCCAAAACTAAATTCATAGAAGACGTGATCAAACACCGGCTTCTTACAGTTCAAGTTCTCACACTTTGAAACGGGTCCATTGCTTAGATCGGACATCAATATGTTGGGCAAAAAACTAAAATGCTCCCTTATTATATCAGCTGGAACGTAGTACGGCCTGGTTATTTTCTTGCTCATTCCTTCTTTGCAAACTATTGATTGGTAATTATTTCCATTCACATCAGAATATTTGTTCTCTTCTGCATCAATGTTTATACCATGAAAATTCTCTTGCAGATCTATTATGTTATTGTTATGTTCATTGTAAAGATTTTCTTTCACGTGCTCAGAGTAAAAACTATAAGTTTGTGGATTCAGTTTTCTTACAGCAGTGTTTATCATTTGATAGAATTGTCTTCTGCAAGTCTCATATAGACTTGGCGGAGAGTGGTACTTCGAATCTAATACGACATTGTACTGAGGTGGACATTCGACGGTAACTTCAAATTCTTTGGAATCTAGGCTTAGTTTTAATTTACATTGATGTCTTCTTTTATCGATATTTTGGTTATTCTCTGCATCTAAACACCTGGAAATAATAAGAGGAACCATAAATACCTACATATATTGATGAATACTATAAAATGGAAATATCTTCAGAAACATCTACTATCTACCTACTTATAGTTGACAACTACATAACTTCAAGTTTATAACAGCACGATTATAACACCACAAGATCATAAGCACACATCTGTTGAACGTTCCTACGCTATTCCATTAAGATGTGTGATATTCGCAGTTTCGTAGTCTACGAGGATTGATTGGAAACGGTTGAGAGAGATTAAGCACCATTGAAACTTACCCAATATTGAGACATCTAGTTTGTTGATCTCTGAACATGTGATACCACAGCGAGTACGGTAAAGTCTTCAAGTGGGAGTTCCTCCAGAATCTAAATTCGCAGTGATGATAGTTGTACACAGGTCGTTGGGGAAGCCATCTTAATTTATTATCTGTAAATGGATTAGATAATAAATTACATTTTCATTACTCATACTCTGAAAGTAGGTCTGAAGTTGCCTGAGGAGCGGGCTGAAAAGTATCACACTTTGCATCCCTAGGGAGTTTTACTTTCGCCTAACATCTGTCAAATTATTTAAAAAAAAAACTAGGTCTATCTTCTTGTATTCGTAATGAAAAGCACAATGCTTACCTCGGGGTTAAAGTTACTTATTTAGTCCCTCGAATTAGCGACCTCGCTACGCTCGGCCGCCAACTCTTTCTCGGGACGAAATAAGTAACTTTCACCCCTAGTGTTACAATGTACTATTTTTTATTAAATAATATTACCTAGTGATTGATGCAAGCAGTGATGCAATCGTTGATGGTAAAGCACTCTAGTTTATTAAAAGCCTATTTACTCTAACCTTGAAGACATCTAAATTATGATCAGGAGACTGATCTTAAAAATAAACAGTATTATATTAATTAGTACAAATAACTACAGCGTAAAAAAAGGATTAGGTTTTCAGTAGATATAAATTTCATGCGAGTTTTTACGAGTATTTCTTTAGATCTTTTCAATAGTTAACGATCAGCTCTTGAATGAAATTAGATAGGTACTTTTAAGTAGGTAGGTACTGTTATTGTAAGACCCTTAATGAATATGTTTGAAAAAAAAATCCACAAGATATTAAAGAAAATACGTAAAAGTTTTTAGCAGACATTAAAGTTCTAACATTAGCAACCACCCACATTGATAATACGGGTATTGTTTAAGTAATTGGTTATCTACGTCCGCGGTAATTTATGTATGCCAGTTGTTTATTTCTATTATTAGACTCCTAAAAATACATCTTTTGAGGGTAAGTAGCTAAGCTCTGGATGAAAGGACATGAAATTATTTGCTACTTATGAAAACGTAAGTAGGTTAAGTTGCTGTAAAAAGACTCACTTATGCCTTGATGCTTTATTCTGAATATTGAGAGTTTAAACAGTATGATATTTCAGAATAAGCCCGATCTGTCGATATACATATAGCCCCTGAGTTTGTTTCGTTGTTTCTTTTCAGGGTAGTCAGCTAGGAAACACCGGCCTCATCTAACTTAACCCTTCAGATACCGTCAATTAGAGACACAATAGTAAGACAATAGATGCGCGGCCACCGGTGGTCGCTTGGGGATTCATGAATTAAAAAGACGAAAAAAAAAATGTTGACGTATAAAAGTGTTTTTAGTTTTTTAAACCTATTTGCAAAAATAAATATCATTTATCATATATTATATTTTTGTAACATCTAAATTGTACCTGTGTGCATAAATAAACTTATTTGATACTGGCTAACCCGGCGAACTTCCTACCGCCGATCAGTCAATGAATGTAGTACCTACTCGTATATCTATCGACATAGTCAACCGATTGCGATGAAAGTAATAGATCAAGTTGCACACAATTTTAACGCATAAAACTTATCTGGGTACATCGATTTCGTACATTTTACGTGATGCGCGCATAACAATTAGTGTCTACATGTTGTTACTACATTGTGTGTATCTACGAGTGTGTATACCAAATAAAATAGTTTTCTTTCCTTCTTCTTTTTTCTTTCTTCTAGAGATTTACTATGTACTTATATGAATATATATGTCCAATTAACCTGGTTTTATTTAGTAATGTTTGGGAACACTTTAACATTGCTTTTAACAACCATAACAAACAATATCTCGTCTCCAATGATTACACCGACTATTCCAGGACGTTCAACTTCAAAGTATCTATATTTTAAAACAAATTCCGAAACACTTTTTAACTCAAACATTCAGAGGTGGTCTCCAGCATCTTTCTTAAGAGCCAGTTGTTGTTACTGAGTATTTAGTATAAACTTCGCCCGGATCTATGTCGATTTCACGGCCCGGTAACAGCGGTTTTATTTTTATACAACGTGTAATGTTAAATGCGCAAAACCTGAAATTAGTTTGATTAGAATAACGAGCAGGATCAAATAAACCACTTTTTAACAAAGGTTACATTTAAAAAAAAAATCTTAATTCTTTTTAAATGTAGACAGGGCGAGTCTACTTATGAATAGGTTAAGCCATCACGTGCCCAAACAAGCCGAAATAGGTAAATAAACACAAATGGTTGTAGTCCAATCAAATTTTCTCATACATTGGATAATAAAAGTTCTTATTTCAATGCAGATATGAATTTTAAACAAAGTAAAACTGCACATAAAACTATAATATTTTTTTAAATGTTTTTTTTTTTTCACAGAATTAGGTCTTTTAACCCTTCAGATACCGTCAATTAGAGATACAATAGTAAGACAATAGATGCGCGGCCACCGGTGGTCGCTTGGGGATTCATGAATTAAATTAAAAATCATTTGGGGTGTCTGAGGTTTTGCGCATTTACAGTTACACGTTGTATATAAAAAACAATAAATATTCAAGATTTTTGTTTTTGTGAGGCCCTTTAGAAACAACTTTATTATTTTTTGGTACTTTCGTGACGTACTTTCGTAGACACACTTTTTTAAAATTGTAAGTTAGGGTCAGATTCGCGATTTTTTTTTATCAAGCCAACTAATTTATGTCATGTTGAGATTTTTGCCCGGCGGTTGGTCATATAGTCAATTTTAAACACATTTTAAAATACTAAAATATTTTTTCATTGTATTTTCTTTTATATCTGTGGGTTTAAAAAAGTTCAAAATGCGTAAACCTGGCCTTAAGCTCAACATATTACGTAAATGGGTCAACCAAATCAGCCAAATCAATGAGGAAACGCTAAACTTGATTCATAGCGGATAGTTTGTTATCCGAGGCGCCAAAACTACTGTCTTAACTTTACGATGGCTAGTAAAACGTAACTAGAGCATATTAGTACCCAGTGGCCGCTGTTTAGCTTGAGATGGCCAGTTAATGGGAACCGGTGATGTAACTAAAAACGGGAAAACATTTGGCAATACGGATATAATGATATACACAAACATACGTATACATAGATTTTCCGACTGGCCCACATCAATGGTGTAGGAGTGGCAGGCGGTCGCCTCCTTCTGCGAAGCAGGAATGCTAGCAAAGGAGGAGGCAGACCGCATCAGGCAACGGCGCCCCCACTGCCGCCGCCGGGATTCCGATCCCGATTTCCGGCCACCGTAGACGCGGGCTCGCGGACGGCGAGCCATGGGTAGCTCGCTGTCCGATCGTCCGGTAACTGTCCGGACCGAGCCAAGGCGTCGACGGCGCGCACTGGACCGCGCGCCTCAAGGAGTTGTCAGCAACAGGAGGGGCCCATCGGGGTCGAAGCCTACCGGGGTTGGGGTTATCCGAAAGGAAACTAGAGCCCCGGTATGAAGGCTAGAAGGAACGGCGCGGGGTTTTTAGTCAGTAAGACTCTGACACTGTCTCCCGCTCCACCCAAGAGCGGGTTTCGTCAATGATGATTTTCCCCGTCGACATAAAAAAAAAAAAACAACAATGGTGTAGGGTTGGTTATAAGATTATTATAAACTTTTTTGGATTCTATATCGCACCTTTGGTAGAACAAGGGCATAATTGTCATAAAGCAAACACTGCAATTGTGCCCTGGTTCTACTAAAGGTGCGAATATACCTATGTATTCTACCTATGCCAAACTTAAGTGGCAATGGGCAGGGCATATTGCTCGCAAAACAGATAGCCGTTGGGCTCGAAAAAAGGTTCTGGAATGGCGACCACGTACCGGAAGACGTAGCGTTGGGAGGCCTCCTACAAGGTGGGCCGATGACCTGGTCAGGGTCGCGGAAATCGGATGGATGCGAGACCCACAGGACCGTTCATTGTGGCGAAACTTGGGGGAGGCCTATGTCCAACCGTAGACGTCTTTCGGTTGAAATGATGATGATTCTACCTATGCATTAATAGCATCCTGCAAATGATTGCCGCTAGACCAGACTGTCCATTCCAAAACAAATGGATGCGTATTTTAAATAATAGGATGGTAGAATGTGACCCAATTATATTATATTTTATTTAATTGTTTAATCTTATTATTTGAATTATGACTTTGTTATGTATTTTATATCTGTTGTTTCTTGATTGATTTAATTAAATTTATTTTCGTGTGATAATGGTTTTGATATAATTTGTAGTTACTAAGATAGTTTCAAGTAAATATTGTTATTAATCCTTTTATGAGTGATAAACTTAAAAATTATAATATTATTATTATGATTTATCCATGCAATATTTCTGGCGATGTTAATAATGATGACTTTTTTTAATAGTCATCAAATTGTATAATTCTGTCATTGGTTATTGCATAATTCTCAACACCGTTTTTTTTGGGATAATGGATATCATCTAATGCATTTGCTCCCGCTCTAGGGTGGAGCAAGAGCGCGTGTCACACTTTTAATGACTAAAGCCCACCTATATACCTTCAGTTGCCATTTGCGTTTTAGGACTACGGGTTTGCTTTTCAACCGTTCCCCATGGACCAAGAGGGCATCGACTCCGCTGACCCCTGCAGTTTACGGACTGCTAAGCGGTGAGCTATGCATTGATCGTAGTTCGCGAGCCCGGGCATTGTAAACACGGTAAGATTGTAATATTTTGATATAGTTTAAACTCGCAACAAATAAAAAAAGACCATTCATTGATCAATCATTTTAAGTACAACAAATTCAGCAAAATTTGATCATTTACAATGTATCCGAGTTTTATTGAATGAAGAAAATGTTTACAGTTTTACGTACTTATTTATTTTTTTATAAACTAAATAGTAAGTATTTACAATTAATTGATAGCATATGACTATGAGCAAGTTTACTATTCAACTTAGATAGGTACTAGGATCGCGTCTTGTGACAGATAGCTACAATTTTCTTATTTTTTAATTTTGATAAAAAATGATGATATTGATTTTTGCAAATAGGTTTAAAAACACTATTACACAACAAATTAGTTTTTGCGTCAGTTTAATCTAGATGAGGCTGGTGTTTCCTAGGTGACTACCCTGAGATGGTCTTTTGAAGAAAGAACCATACAGATGTGAGTGGATCTGTCCAGTCAGTGCAAGCATTTGTCAGTATTTGCAAAGTATTAGCAAGGAGCTCAACGACTGTTGACGATCATTGTAAGTAAAAGTACTATAAAACAAAATAGTTCAAAAGACTATCATTTCATCCTTAAAGAATTGTAGCATGTTGCAATTTCTTTAAATATCACCGAACTAACGTAATGTGAGATCGCTAGCCTTGAAAAGCTCTGATATGAAACACACACGTGCACGTGGATAACCAGATTATCGTAAGCTTTAACTAAACCACCACAAGTTACACAAACACATCCAATAACCACCAATAAAAACCAACTGCTGAAATAAAGAATAGAATTATTCTTTATTTCAGCAGTTGGTTTTTATCATGCAAAAACTAAAATAGAAACATTCAAAGTCACCACATGTCACATTAAATTAAAGTAACAAATTAAATTACCACAAACCGATAGGTACCGTAGACGTCTTAACTCTGAAATCCTAAGCGGCAACTCCGTTAGTTCATTCTCATCCAATATCAAGAACTTTAAGCTCCTCGCTTCACCTATCTCTTCAGGAATACGCCTCAATCTATTCCCGCTAACATCAAGGCACTTGAGACATTGCAACTTAGATATCTCTCTCGGCAACTCCGTTATATCATTACCGCTAACGTACAGACTCTCTAAATGCTCCAAAACCCCGATGTTAGTTGGCAAACGAGTCAACAAGTTCTCTTTCAAATAAATGTCTGTCACTTCTGCTTCTTCACCTTTCAGCTGGTTTAATGGAAATTCTGTGAATCCTCTGTAATTCCAGTGTAGAACTGTAGTTGATGATAGTTCATCGTAGCAACTCATGATTACTGTTTCGCACAAAAGTCTTTGTACTGTTTTTCCTAGTTCATTTTTCACTTCACTGTTACACTCCTGTTAAAAGTGATGCACTCAAGCAGTCGGCTCTTCATGTGTTTATGTTTTAACGTATGCTCAGTTAAAAGCTTCGTCTATACGTTTGTGTGAAACGTAAAAGTCCGAGCGAGCTCCTCTGTTTCCCGTCTGAAGAAGACTGCATCCCATGTCGGTCGGACGCACGTGAATTATTTTTAAAACTATAACAAGGTCTTTGCTATTGAGAAAATTCTGTTCTTTTTTCGCCGCAGACATTAAAAATAATATATTCTGGACATAACAGTATTGCGTGTAAAATATGTGTTTATTCTCGAATATAACTTTTTCGTGATCATCGTTTTACTGTTATGGTTTTCTTAATATAAAGTGATTGACAAGACACCTGTGGGTGATGTTAATCAAGCAACATAGATCATTGCCAATTATTACAATCACACATTCGTAATCTTTGTGACAATTGAGAGAAGAGAGTTGATGTAATCAGATCAACTCTCAATTCAACAAAACAGAAAATATATGCAAAACTATAATTCGTAACCATACTCAAAATATTAATAATAACTATCATAATTTAATAATAATTTTCTCGTATAATCATCAAAAAAGCGACGAGAAAGCGAAGCAAGGTGTAGTGATAAGCCCAGTATTGGTCGAAGAGTTTGGCACAGATCCAATACGAACTGCGCGCGGCGTCAGGTCGAGGACATTCGACCGTAACACAATAACAAATAATGAGACCACAGCGTTGACGAAACACCGGATTTGTAATACGTACGAGTATGTTACTAACCAGAGAGATTAAAGTTTCCAAATTGATACCTAGTTTAAGACACCTAATGTGTTTTTGATGGGATTTTCACTAACCCAAGAAGAATTATAACAGCAGGTTAGTGATAGCATGACGAGTGACAGGGCATAATGGCAGAAAAAAACGTGTTACGTCATCCCCAAATAACACGGGACAAGAGCAAGAAAAAGATGATGATGATGAACAAGAATGACAACTATTTATCTTATATTTTTTAACAAGCTTCTACTTTAAAATATTTGAAAACATCTGTTCCAAGGAATGCGAAAGATTTAAACATTAATATAAAGTAGGAAGTCTAATCCAAACAATATCATAACAAGCCAAACATTAAAAAACTGCCAAGTCAATAATATAAATTATACAATGTAGATCATGTATACTAAATTTGTACTATGCATCAAAATATTCGTTCTAGTTTTAACACTGCATTCATTAGACTGGCTATTTTTATCATTCTACTCGCTAATGCGTTGTCTAGCTAATTGGGATATATTAAGAAGGAAACAACGTTTTCTTAGAACAGGGTTGAGCTTAAAAAGTATGCCGAAGAGATATGAGTTTTCCAAGAAAGCAAAGACGTGGCCCGGATTTCAATTCCTCCAATTTAAAATATTGCGGAAAACTTCGTTTCAAGCTGGTTCGTTGCTAACTATGATATTAGCACCGACAACCGTTTCACATTCACAGAGAGTGTGTATTTATTTGTTATGTGCTATATTGTCTATTACATACATTGGAATAAACCTTAGATATTATAACCTATCGATGTCTTCTCGATGAGTTTTGCTTTATATAAACGCCGTCTATATAAAAATTGTGAATAGTGTACGTTTTTATGCTTCGGTGTGTTTCTGTCTTTGTAGTGTTCTGGATCTAGGAGTACTGGACACTCTTTTTATTTTTCTTTGTCTCTAGTTTCTCATTTTGTCAATGTCATGCATACCTGTTATTTGCATGGTTACTGAAGTGTCATTTTTTTATGTAAGTTTTATTTATACTGTAAATGATGGTGCTGTTGTTATGCTTATTACTAATAAATAAATAAATAACCATAAAGTCTACATTTATTTTGTTTTTGGACTATAGGTCTCTTCAATTACACTATCACATCTATCCATTAGATACCATCAATCATCATATGAAGAAGAAGAAAATCTACACTAATATTATAAAGTTTATTTTTTCGTTTTTTTTTTGTTTATAGGAGGTATTCTCTGAAGTACTGGTCTGATTGCTGAAATGGTTTTCACCGATAAAAAGCTACTTTATTTCCGAGTAACATAGGCTTAATGACATATTTTATGTACGCGGGTAAAGCCGCGAGATAAACCAAGTTTTAGTTTTTTTTTTTTTACATATAATGTAAATATGACTAGATTAGACATTAATAAATATTTACAACAATAAAAAAAAATCGAAGTCATAATATTTTAAGGGATGTTCCCGATTTCAACTTAGCAATGTTGTTTTAGTAGCGAACTACTAAAACAACATTGCTAAGTTGAAATTTAGCTAATGTTATTGTTACGATCGTCTAGAAAAACATCTAGATAGGTATTTGCTTATCCTAGGTTTTAGGAATCTCAGACTATATTTTAATCTAAAAGGTCAAAGGTTAAAAGGTTAAAGGTTGATGTGCTATACATGCGTTGAGCTCCAATGCTATTGAATGTTTGGAACTGACCCACGTTTTGGATATTTCCGAAATGTTCCACTTTGATATCGATATTACTATTGACCAGAGATCGTATGTAATCAAATATATTGCATTTTTTTGTTCTCTTAAGAATTTATAAGGTTTTTGTGATGATATCCGTATCTACCTATAAGCGTAATTTAGATACCTATTAAAATGAGGTGGATTTTTATTTTGTCGGTAGAAGCAGAATTTTACTGACTAAAATCTACCCGTATTCTTTCTGGGCTCGCCACAATCATCGCGGTAAGTTCCACCATGATTGAGTCGCCACGGCGTGCTCACCGTCAGCATGGTGCAGTTCCTTATCGGACAAGGTAAGTTTGGGATGTTCCTGTTCCGGAGTTAGGAGTGTGGAAGTCAGAGAAGGCTCTCTGGTCACCGTAGGTACGGGCTTGCCAACGTCGAGCAATAGGTAGTTCGTCGTCTGGCTGTCCAGCAGCTGTTCGGTTAGAGCCCGAGTTGTCGACGGCACGTACTATTCCACGCACGCCTCAAAGAGTTGTCAGCAAAACCGTAGGGTCCAGCAGGGCCCGCTAGGGTTATGGGGAATTTCTGAAAAGAAAACCTAAGGTACCAACACGTGAAGGGCAACTGAAGGACATAAGTGTGTTAAAAACAAAAGCCACAAAGAGTTATAATACGTTATGTATTTCAGGAAAAACTACGTCAATTATACTATATTTTGATATCTTTGGATTCATAAAAGGTGCTATACAAAACGTCAGGTCACATAGTGTCCACTAATATAACAATAAATAAGGTACATACACAAGTATCACACATTCAGTACAAGTAGATCAGACTTTGAAGTAATTTAGATGAATTACATCAGTTCTCGTGGATATTAAAGGACATTGTATTATATAGGGTGACTGGTAATTGTGTACGAACACGTGATTATGCTCATGTTAACCAACAACTTTTACTATGGGAACAAACCTGAAATCGCGAAAAAAAATCAGCTGTTCAGTACATTTATGTTTGCTTAATTCATTGAACAGCTGATATTTTTTTCGCGATTTCGGCTTTGCACCCATAATAAAAATTGTTTGTTATCATGAGCACAACCACGTGTTTAAGTATCGTACACTAATTTCCAGTCACCCCTATATAGAAGACGAAATTGAAATCATGTTATAAATTTTGCCGAATCTGTTTTCTTAAATATGTTGGGATTAGTTTCCAGTTTTACTGGAACGACTTCATGACTGATCATCATAGCCATTCCACAGACCATCATTATGTTTCAGATTTTTTTTTATCATTGTAATACTAAAAATGTGTCAGTTAGACTTTTCAATAACTTAGTCACATGTTTTCAATTTCTTCCTAACTTTTAAAATATCTTTATTAACATTCACATTTCCTTTAAACGCTTTATTGTTAAGCTCGTCTATGTTCCCCGGTTCCAAATGATTCATTACATGGTTTTATTTCTATATATTTGCAATTTCTCGAGCATTTTATCATCACATTCAAGCTTGCGCATCACAATTCAATTTGATATTAGCCGATACATTAAATATTTATTACTTCAGAAATATAATGAAAATTAATAAAATAAGGTTTAGTTAGACCTTCACAACTTAGAGGTAGTTTAGATTTATTTCGATGAACATTAAATAGTATCTAAAAATGCGGATTTATTGAAGATAATAAAGAGAGGTAAAATATATAGTTTTCTAAATAACTTAACTATAAAGGTAGTATAGCAAAATGGTCTCGTACTAGCTGGAAAATGCTAATTTATTAGTATGAGAAAAAGTTAGACTTAGATATGAAATATTCTTAAAAAAATTAATAAATTGGACAGTCCCTGCAAGAATCCACATTCGCACTATTAGTTTCTAGTTTTTGGAAATTCTGACTAGATTAAAAAAGCAAATATGCTTACTATAATAATATTTACTTACACTTTAGAATTTCGTAGTAAATTTTCATTGTTTTGCCAAAATCCTTAATTTATATAAAACTTGAGTAATCACAATAAATATATTTAAGTGCAGACAGGGAATAATATTACATCTAATAATATGTATTTTTCTTAATATTTAAATAGAATATGTGAGTCATAAATACTAACAATACATAAATTTTAAATTAAATCCTGTAAAAAGTACTAGTAGGTTAGCTATATAACCTAACTAAAGTACCACTGCGACTACTCTTGCCTACATTACTCGTAAAATCAACACAGAGCTATTTCCATATTCTAATATTGTCAACTATATATTTTTGTCTTTTCAACAACAAATATCAATTAAACAAGAAACAATTACAATTATTATTACGATTTTGATTACTTTAATAAGTACATAAAAATACTCTAGGTAGGTAAATTCACAGAATCAATAAGTTAGGCAAGCAGTGAAACGACTAGAACCTGGTGATGTATTTTGCCCAAAAGTTAACACTCTTCATAACACCTACAAAAATGTAGGTCATGGTCAAATTCATATCATCGGAATATGTCTTGTGTTAAAAGCACAGGTTTGAAGATAGAAGTTATGAGGGGGCTACATATACATCGAACATGCAGAAGATACAATAGATAATCTATTGCTCATGTAGTCAAATTACTTAAAATCTACGAATGAGTCTGACGCGGCGTCCTCTGGCGTCTCCTTCATCATCACTGTCAACTGAAGTTTGCCGGTGTCCTAACATCAGGGCTTGAATCTCAGGATTGAGAGGAAGAACTGGGAATGATGAGCGACGAACCATTGGCACTGGACGAGCTCCTAAATAAAAATAATAATGTTCAATATACCTTGGTTTCATAAATAAATTAG
This sequence comes from Mythimna lalbum, assembly GCA_949319445.1. Taxonomy (NCBI): domain Eukaryota; kingdom Metazoa; phylum Arthropoda; class Insecta; order Lepidoptera; family Noctuidae; genus Mythimna; species Mythimna lalbum. The sequence goes on along the minus strand of OX439358.1, from coordinate 15,848,010 downwards.
CTGGAACGATTTTTTGCTTATGAACCAAAAAGGGAATAGTGATTTTTTTTCTTATACCTACTTCGTTCACACAAAACAAAGTTGGGTAGTGACTTGTGGTCATCATAAATATAATACAAGTCCTTCAATTAGTGTTGCTGGCAAATGCACACACTCACAAAATAATAGGGTAATAGATTGTGTGATTAAAATATAGGTTTGTAGTTTGGTTTTGAGAATTTGGGAAGTCTTGTATTGTTGTGGATGCAAGCAATGATATTTGTTTAGGTTGATATGAATAGCATAGTGTTAGATGTCGACATTGTTGTGCTGATGATGTCAATTTGTAGAACGTCAGGCTTCCTCTGACAAGTGACAATTCCCAGTTTGAATACCCTAATCCTTGTCTGGAATCTCGTCACCGATTTGATAAGGGTACTAAACCTCTGCCTAACGCAATGAATAAATGAACAGAACATCCTGTAACACTAATGAACGATGAGAATTACATCGGCTTACTTCCAGAATTACACAGCCTCACGTTGTTACCTAAAACCCTGTAATACTTACAAATTCCTTGTTTAAATTGCCACTGTAAATGTTTAGATAGTTAATTCACTAATTGATGACACTGTAATTGAAACTGTTATACAAATACTCGCTTAATTAGACGTAATCGATCAAGGCACTAGCTTATTTAATTAAAAGCAGAAGCAAGCAGATTAACAATATGCAAAGTATGTACCAATTAATATCATCAGTGAACACGAGGCATATTTTGTCAGCTAACAAGTAATTATAAATTGGATGAAAGGGTTTCAGTAGTAAACCGATTTGCTACAGTTAAAAGCCAATTAGGCGCCAACTAAATCCACCACATACCGCCGTGGTACTAATGATTGGGAATCCATGGTAGAAAATTATTGTACTGCTACAGATTGTATATGAAACCTTTGATTAACCATTTGGAACGTAATCATGTGTTCAGTGGGCTGTGACTTCAATTGATTACATACAAACTTGCCAATACGGATGTGTGTATTGACAGATTTGATTATGTAGAGGAATATAATGTAGATGGTATCTATCTACATGCTTACATGCATCACTATAAAAGATTTATTGAATTGTAAAGTGCTTTGGCTCTTTATGATTCATGTATCCCATCGAAAGATATGTTTGTATTCCATGCATGGCAGGGATCAATTTAAATTCAATAATTCTAAAAGTAATAAGATAAACTTTATTCATAATAAATTCAAACTACTGAAGAGAACGTAAAAATCAAGCTCATAATAAAAATCTAATTACAAGACGTGTGAGAATATCAGTTACCTGAAAGTTTTTCAGTCGTCAGACAGACCTTGTTATGAAACAGAGAATATAAAACAGTGAAAGAAGAGATAGAACTTTAGAGACCATTAAAATCATAAACATTTACATTCACATTTATCAACATTAAAGTTTCGATCAATAAAGAGCAGACTTGCAATGAACTCATAAATTATTTCATCAACATTGCGTTATACAAGAATAGAAATAGAAATAAAAATAGACTCATACCAAAGAGCTTTGCTACAGATTGCCTTTTGACGAGTCTCGGATCTCCAGCTGGAGTTTCTGCGATTGAAGCTGGTGCCGATCCTTCTTGAGATTTTCTATGTGGCTCACTCAGGTATGAATTCGTAGAATCTCCTCGCCTATTTGCCGACAGGTATGGTCTTGCTTGACGACTGTTATTCTTCTTTTCCTCTTCAGGATTCACAATCGATTCTGCGATCTGGAAAAGCTGCAGTCCAAATTTGCTTGATTCCCTTCGTAATGTTTTTTTATTAGCAAATTCTGCTAACGATTGTCGCCTTTCTCCATCTGGGTTCAACTTCAACCTTGCTCTTTCTTCCTCTTTCACTTTTAGAACATCCAGTATAGCATTGAGCAGGAGTACTAGGAGAAATACAGTGATGCCTATAACGGTGACCGTGTTATTATCTGCACTCAATCCATGATGTTTATGTTTACGTTTCTTCATAATAGGTTTCACAGTAAACACTTCTAATATACTGCATGCGTCTTTTATAAACAGTGGAATGATTTTTGGTTTCACATTAGCTTTTAATGCTTCCGGTGGGCTCTCTGGAGTTGTTTGATTTTCTTCTGGCATAATCGCAGTGTCGGTAATTTTCGTAGGCAATACAGCGTTTGCTTCAACATTTTGTTTCATAAACCACATTTGCACACTGTAGATACAGTAAATGATCACGGATAGAATAAAAAACAGGATCTTACGTTCGTTCATGTTTACATCGCAAAAGTACTGGTTTGTTTTGACACAGAACCGCGCGTGCGTGTGTATCTATTCGCGTACTGCACGATATTGTTAAACAATGTACGGAGATTGTAATAAATAATTTAATAATTTTCACTTTTGTGGGTTTGTCTTGAATATTTTTAGCGTGTTATTACGTCGCGCGGTCCGGCGACGTCATTTTGTGATTTGTGTCGGGTAGGGCGCAGTGCGCATGTGCGGGCGGTGGCCGGGTCGCCAGGGTCGGCGCGCGTGTGCTCGCTACCGTACACCGTGGCTACACGGCACTACTACATTTGCACGTTAACTTTCGACTATCACTGTATTATCTATAATGCCTACGCCTCCTGTTTCTTTTCTATCGGAAACTGGATGTGTTCTCGTTTACATTTTATCTTGTGTTTATTATTTATGCCGCACCGCTTTGAATGAAAAACTTTTCTATCAATATTGGTTTGAGTGCTTGCTAAAGATAACAATTCGATTCAATAGCCTTTATCTATTACTACTTTGTTGATTCTGCATTTTATTAATAATGCGATAGCATGGCGTGCTGCATGGCTGCATGAGGTTAAAATATTTATAGGTCGATTCTATCAACGGCTTTAGCTCTCGACCCCACTTACGTGTCATTGTCCAATTGTCCTAAGAAATTATTTGTCAAGAACAGATTCGGTCGTGTCCGTCGGTACCGTCTGTTGTGTAATATATAAAAACTAGCTGCTGCCCGCGGCTTCGCTCGCGTGATTGTAGACTTATCACTTAATTCATGAATCCCCAAGCGACCACCGGTGGCCGCGCATCTATTGTCTTACTATTGTGTCTCTAATTGACGGTATCTGAAGGGTTAAGAGTATTAAAAAAGAAAGATCTTTTTTCAGATCTAATAAACATACTTTCTTACTCATTACTTACACTATTTTTTTTTTATAAAAATCGGTCAAGCCGTTACGGAACAGTTAGACAATAAACACAGACATGAGATTTTTATATATTAAATCTACACTAATATAATAAAGAGGTAGTTTGTTTTTTTTTTGTTTGTAGGAGGTATCTCTGAAAGTACTGGTCCAATTGCGAGAACTATTTCACTGATATGTAGATAAAGTTTTAATGACATAGGCTATATTTTATGTAGGTACCTACGCGGGTGAAGCTGCGGCCAAAAGCTAGTTTATAATAAACCACAAAGTTATAGTTTATGTTTTTTTTTATACGTATGTTAATATGATTATATTGGACATTAATAAATATTTGTTGGCGGGCGAAACCGCAGACAAAAGCTAGTAATTTATAACTAAGGTAAAAATGATAGGAAAATAGAAACGTGTTTCATTTGTGATGGTAAAATGCAAACAAAAATTTACATATAAAAATATGCAGAGTACCCACAACATAATATAATTAATATTTACAGAATTTTTAAATGTGATAATTGTTGTGTATTTGTCTTCACTAATAATAGAAGTTCACAATAAAACCCCTATGTTCATATTAACTGTACTTTTGAGGCTTTAAAAGTTTTCCACTAGTCAATAATAAATGATCACGGACTTTTGGACATAACTGAGTGTATAGTATATGGAGGTTCACGAACTCAATTTGAACGCGAGTGGTGTCTCAATAATTCAACGAGCTTGTAGGCACGGCTCGTTCCGTTTTCTGTGTTTCTCCACTAATATCAGCACGGTAACGGAATTAACTATGTTACACACGACGTTCGTAGTATTTATTGCATCCTGGCATGCTGATAATATTTTTTTCTTAACTCTAGAAGCGCGGTCGTTCCATTTTTGACATATTCTTGTTCTTTCTGCGCTAGTTATGTTATGCGTAGAATCACAAAATAAATAGGTACAGAAGTCAATCTCATGTATGTGTATCTCACTTTTTATACGTTTTTTTTTTCTCTCGACGGGGAAAGTCATCATTGACGAAACCCGCTCTTGGGTGGAGCGGGAGACAGTGTCAAACTCTTACTGACTAAAAACCCCGCGCCGTTCCTTCTAGCCTTCATACCGGGGAACGAGCTCCCTTTCGGACAACCCTGGCCCCAGTAGGCTTCGACCCAGATGGGCCCCTCCTGTTGCTGACAATCACTTTTTATACGTGTCGCTAGGCAATCGCACAGGTCATGTCAGCGCATTTTGTGGCATTGCACCGAACTGTACGAGTGCAACCGGGCGATTGAGCCGAACATGGGTTGCTCGAGCGCGCTTTGTATGTAGATTGTCTTCTGTACCTATCTCTTTTGTGGTAGAATCGTGAAGTACAACAAAATATGTGTCGGTTACCAGTTTTAATTTGTTTACCATCTCTTCGTATTACTGTAACAAAAATAAAAATGGCAAAATTGAAATTTATACTCCGCGCTTCTAGTCTTAAGGTAAACCGAGAGATTTTTTTAAAATTACTAAGTACTTTAAAAAAACTTTGGCTTCACAGCGTGATAGTAGAAAATTATCCTAAAGGAATATATTCCCAGCTATTCCATGACACGGTCTACCTATTCATTCATAAAATTTCAACGAAAACTGTTCAGCCGTTCGAACGTGAAGCAGTGACAAACATCCTTACTAATATTATAAACGCGAAAGTGAGTTTGTTCGTTTATTTGTTTGTTTGTTACGTCTTCACGCTTAAATGACAAATCCGATTTTGATGAATTTTGGTACAGAGATAGTTAAGACCCTGGAGGCGGACATAGGCTTATTATTTTTAAGTGAGAATAGGGGAGAAAGCCAGTCAAGTACAAAGATTATTACCTATGTTAATAAACGCGGGCGAAGCCGCGGATAACAGCTAGTATTGTTATAAATATACACACTCACAAACTTTCGCGAATTTAATATAAGTTTGATAGATATCTATAAATAGGAATTTCACAAAAATTGCGCTAGTGTTCTAAACTAAAGCTATTTAATTTGATTTCATTTCACTGGACATAATTATGTAGGCAGCTTAAAATTATAATAACATAAAATAAAGTGATTAAAACTCAAGAGCTGTTATCTTCACCATGTTTGACATGCTTAATAGAAACGAAATAAAAGATTGATGTGATCACTCAGATCATAACATCCTAAATCGATAAGAATAAATATAGAAGCACTTCTTTTATGTTTCGAAACTATTTGAAATGTGCTGATGATTTATAAAACATGCTTAAAATAGATACAATGATTTTGAAATAAAAATTTAGATGAGTAGGTAGATATGAGTTACGCAGTGTGTGTATCATTTATGGTTCCGCTTACTAAATAAACTAAAAATAAATTAATGTTTAAATTAAACGAGATATTTTATGGCTTCTGCCCTTTTTGTTTGTTTGTTGCTGGTTAGCTGTTAATGACTTTTATTGGAATATTGCGTATTAATCTTACATTCAGAACATTTCTGCTGTAACCCTCAGATGCAGGAGAATTTTTTAATAGCATATAATATAACAGGGAACATTGGAAGGAGTGGAGGGAGGCCTTTGCCCAGCAGTGGGACCACTATTCAGATACCGTCTATTAGAGACACAGTAGAACGACACTGACCGCTGCTTGGGGTTTAATTCATGAATCCCCAAGCGACACCCGGTGGCCGCGCATCTATTGTCTTACTATTGTGTCTCTAATTGACGGTATCTGAAGGGTTAATGAATCCTTACTAATATTATAAAAGCGAAAGCGAGTTTGTTTGTTTATTTGTTGGTTTGTTACGTTTTCACGCCTAAATGGCAAAACCGATTTTGATGAATTTTGGTACAGAGATAGTTAGGACCCTGGAGACGGACATAGGCTAATTTTAAACATTCGCCATTAATAAACGCGGGCGAAGCCGCAGGTAAAAGTAAGTACATAATTATTTTAGCTAGTCGTATTATCCCACAGGTGGGCAAAGATCTCCCTAAGTGCATAAATGAGTTAAATATTATGTAACATATCCATCTCTTTGCCCTTGTACCATATTACTTACGGTCGGTGCAACATGTTTTTTTTTTCTTTTATTCTATTCTGTCAACAGTCGCGCTATTACCGACTCCCTTTTCTTTCATAAGACTTCTATTTCGTCTTTTATTTGCCCCCTACATCTATCTACATGTATTATTACCTATATTCCCCTCTTCTTTACATGACCATACCAAGATAACCTATTCCCTTTAAACTTTTCAATCACTGGAACTGCATTCAAACTATCTCTAAGGTGTATTTCTCACTTTCCAATCTCATCACTCCATACATCTATCTTAACGTTATCATTGCTACATGCAATCTTTTTTCAACCGGTCTTTTTAGTAACTATTAATAGTATAGTAACGAATATTTATATCGTAAAGTACCCATATATTATATAGTAATATACTAAGGCGTCGAAGTACTCCACATTACTGTCAACACGCCGGCAACGTACCCAGAAGACGGATAGCACTGCCATTTAACGTGGCTATAATTCTTTGGCCAAAGAACGAACCAGCGCTCTGGTTACATCGGTCATATGGTGTGAATTAGTCGGGTAAAATTCATCATCATCATTTCAGCCGACAGACGTCCACTGTTGGACATAGGCCTCCCCCAAGTGTCGCCACAATGATCGATCCTGTGCGTCCCGTATCCATCGGATTCCCGCAACCTTCACCGGGTCATCGGTCCACCATTTAGGAGTAATATTATCTTTGAAAAGGTAACGTGCAATCGGACTTTACACGTTTTGATCCCAAACAGACCAAAATTGTAAATGCCGGCTACTCTATTTATGTCGCTTGTCGTTCTTAGTAGCCGCGGCGCGTCGGTACATCGACACACAATACTTCAAAAATAAAATAGCGTTGGGGTATGAATAAAAATTGCGTTCCACAAAAGCCTTCCACGGCACCAGCATGATGCCAAATGCATCATGTTGGTGGTATCTAACATCGTCAGTTCGTCACGTACCAAGCTGCTAGGTTCCAATACCACACATATCTTACTCTAGTGACAAGAGCTCGACGAATAGTTATATTAAGATTTTGTTGGGTTGATAAGCGCTCGGCTGTCATTCGTGCTGCTCTGCTGGGGCTGCGTTGCGACGATCTCGAATTTGGTTTGGCTCTCTTAGCTTGACGAACAGAGGGCCTAGCCAAGTTGAAAATCTATAAGTTTTCTACCACAAACTTCAAATTTATGGGAATGACATCATCTCAACGTTAAATCACGTGGTCAGAACAAAGGAATTGGAGGTGTTACCGACTTTAGAAAGAGATATAGAAATGAAACGGTCGTAACTTGCCTATAATCTCTTTGACCATTCGTCCAAATATTTAGTAATTATGCCGACAAACCTGATAAACTATGCTAGAATTGAAGAGACGTTAATTACCCAGTACTAAATTACCAACATTTAAAAAAATGGTGAAGTGACATTTATATATTTTTTTTCATCTTCTCCTGGTTCAACTATATATTTGATATTTATAAGTTTATTTATTTTTTGTGTTGTATGTATAATGTATCTAATTAGTATTATTTCTGATGTTTGTACAACCCTAAATCTATCTCCCTTCTTTCAGCCCATACAAAGGTTGTCTGTAAGAGATCGCCATGCGCGATAAGTCCACCCATTGTACACTTTTTTCTTTAAATGTTTGTCCTATATATTTTTTTATGTGGTGTACAATAAGGAATATAATAAATAAATAAATTTAATTTAATCGTGTGATCCACTCGACTCGTCCACTTGTGTCAAATGATAACGAGAAATTTTTCAACAAAAAATATTTAATTCATTACAACTTCTTTATTCCTTGAACCAGTAATAACAAGCTTTCGACAAAAAACTGTAAACAACTGTTTTCAAAATTCATCATCATCTTCCTGTCCCGTTTTATTTGGGGTTGGCACTACACGTTTTCTTCTTCCATTCTGCCCTGTCACTAGTCACGCTATCACTAACTCCCTTTTCTTTCATCACTTCTCACACAATCCATCCATCTTTTCTTTGGCCTCCCTTTCCCTCTCCATCCATCCACATTTAAGTCATTCAGTCTTTTAGTAACGTGTGTTTCATCCCTCCTTTTCACATGATCATACCAAGATAAACGATTCCTTCACTGTTTTCACAATTATATTGTTTATTTTTCATTAGTGCTAACATTGGTTTATCTTGGTTTCTGTTGGCGATTGTTTTGTTGTTTCATTGTTCTGTGTGCCCTGGGCACTAATCGAAGCTACGTGCAATGCTTCAATAATTCTAGGAATAATATTATTGATTCCCTGTATTAGTTGCACTGTTGGGAATAGTGCTAGAAATAGAACTTTGTTGAATACATATTTTAATGTAATCTATCTTAGGGATTTTTTTTCGGATGTTGGAAATCATCTGATGACTTCTTCCGTTCTAGACTGGAACTTGAAAACGTATCAGCTTTTAATAAGCTATGTGTGTCCTCAGTTGCCCTTTACGGTCTACCACGGATATGGTTATCAGAAATTTAACCTGATTTTAAGCTGACATATCTTGGGGCGGGCGTGTGTCACTGTGTGCACTCAACGACTCAATATCGACGACTCGGGCTCGATCCTTACCGGACGGGCGGACAGCAAACTTCTCATTGCTACAAACACATCAATTTTATTTAATGTAAAATTTACGACAAAATCAAGTTGATTTTCTTTTAATATTTTCATCTTGATGTCACGGTGTCAAAGATGGACGAGTTGAGGTAGCCATATACTTGTTAAAAGCTTGTATGGAAAACTGCACAGTTTATTTATTTTATTTATTTATGCTTATTGCACATAAACTGTACAAAGGCGGACTTAATACCTAAGGCATTATCTATCAGTCGACCTTAGGGTGGTGCAGAAACATAACATGGTAGGTGCGAACTTCAAAGCAAACAAAAAAAGAAAATTAAAATCAAAATAAATACTTATATAGATACATACAAATAAACAAAATTATTATGAGAAATGAGTATAATGAATCACTGCTGTGATGATTCTGCCAATTTCTTCCGAATGTGTTCACGTGCCCATTACCTTAAAAGAGAACCGGCTGGATGCCATCCTGATGTTCAATGGGAGCGCATTCCACAGCTGTGCAACAGCGCAGGTTTACTTGTACAACTCAGCTGTACAGGCAAACCTCTCAGGTATACCCTAGCCTGTATGGCTTCCTTTGTAGATATTTAGTTATTATCGGTCACTGGACTGTACAGTGGGCAGTATATTAATGTAACAAAGCTGTTGTCTAGTAAACCCTGGTTTAGTTTAAGCCCGCTAATGTAGGTCAAAGAAGGATTTGATTTGACCGCAATAGATTTTAGGGATGTGTGTGTTGATATCTACATTATTTGTTGGACAATTCATACACCAATACTAAGTATAAAGGTGAAAGTTTGTGAGCGTGTGTGTGATGCTATCTGTGTGTGTATATATTTATTTCTTCTTTACTGAAAACTGTCAATTACATGCCTAAAAGCGGGTATAAGAGCGGGTTTTTGAGTAAGTACTACACTTACTCAATATGAAAAACGTATTTTGATCTCTTCGACATACAAAACTTAACATATCGTCTTCAGAGCGGAACTCTAAAATTAATTTAAAAATACCTTATACAGAATATTGTAAAAGTGCTTGGCAATATCCTTGATAGCATATTTTTTCCAAAACAGTATTCCGATATTGCGCTGCAGTTAAGGCAGGCAGTTACGATCCCGAAAGATTTCCATTTCGCGCTTCGTCGCATTCGGCTGCGCATTAAAATATGCAACGGGATCCTTATTCCGTGTAGTGTGAAGTACGTCGCTGCGATGTAGCTTCACTGGACATTTACTTTAGTCTCTGTTTATGACAGCGGTTAATCTACAACGTCTAACGTTAAATGCGCAAAACCTGAAATTAGTTTGATCAGAATAACGAGCAGAATCAATTAAACAACTTTTTAATATAGGTTAAATTTTTCAAAAAAATCTTAATTGAAAACATCGACCTGTCTATTTATGAATAGGTCAAGCCATCACGTGCGCAAACTCGCCCAAATAGGTAAACAAACACAAATAGTTGTAGTCCAATCAAATTTTCTCATACAAACGATAATAAAAATATTTCAATGCAGATATGAATTTTAAACAAACAAAAACTCCACATAGAACCTTTAAGTATTTTTATTGTTTTTTTCTCACATAAGTAGGTCAATTGAATTAAAAATCATTTGGGGTGTGTGAGGTTTTGCGCATTTAACGTTACACGTTGTATACATACAGGGTGTCTCTGACATCGATGCACAAACGAATACCATGGATTCAGTACATCATTCTGGACCCCCCAGAGGTCATTTTTTTTTTTCAGTCAGAAGGAGGTGGATTTTGAGGCAATAATTTACAATCTACATTATACAATAATATAATAAAGAGGTAAAGTTTTTTTTATTGTTTTTTGTTTGTAGGAGGTAATCTCTGAAAGTACTGGTTCGATTGTGATAAATTTTTCGCCGATAGAACGCTGCTTTATTCCTGAGGGACATAGCTAGAGTTCAGTAAAGAGGAATGTCCGATTTTAGCAAATACCATTTGCTTGACTTAATAAACAAAACACCCTCTAGCAAAGCTGACGATACATAAGACGTCTCTTCATTAAGCTATTAGTGCTCTATTAGATTTATCCTCATCTTAACATCTTAAAATGAGGATAAATCCTCAACTAGAAGAGCGCCTAATACCAGAAGCGTGAAGATCACTTGACATTAGCGTGTTAGGTTCGAAAGCACCGCATGTACACAGTGGCATGATGCCAGTTGTTTGGCTGAAGGTGAGTATACACTAGAGCATAATGTAATGTAACATTTCGTTTTTGTAAATCGATATATATAAAAGGAGAAACTAACTGACTGACTGACATATCAGCGCACAGCCGAAACTACTGAGACTGGGAGTGTGAAAATTTGGAACAAGGAATTTTTCAAAATTCACCCCCTAAAGGAATGCAACGGGGCTGGGGGTCCAAATGTTGTATGAAGAAGACTATTTTCATGCTGGTGAAGTCGCTGGTAGAAACTAGAACACCCATCATCATCATTGGACTGGCCATCATTGGATGGATCATTGGATTGGTCTAGTGTTTAGTGGCCCTGACTGCTATGCTGGAGGTTGTGGATTCGATTCCCACCCAGGACGAATGTTTATGTAATGAGCATGATCATTTGTTCTGTGCCTGGGTGTAATTTATCTAGATTATATATGTATTGAGAAATATATAAGTATGTTTATAGTTGTCTAGTACCCATAACACAAGCTCTGCTTAGCTTGAGACTAGACGGCGTTGTGTGATAGTTGTGGAATATTATTACTATTAATTATCATCATCATTTCAGCCAATACAAGCAAATAATAATAATAAAAAACATCAACGGACATCCCTCAGAGCTTATTGAGGACTTTATCCAGTCTCGTGACTTAGTCGGTCTACTAAGTATAAACTGAAACAATGATCTTTCAAACTCATAGACTGTTTGAAAAACCAAGTTTTATCAAAGAGTCGTTGTTCGGTTTGGAAAGCTCTTAATGTACGTAAATGTTTTAGGGGTACCATTAGAGTGCAGCGGTCCGATATTTTGTTACAAGTAAATGCTCCATGGTCGAATTTTGGATTTGGAACAACATAATTGAACTCTATCATGTTCCAAATCATTCGGAACTTAAGTATTCTATCATACGATACCAATTTCAAATTCTGCTGAATTTTTTAAGGCCTTTATAACAGAAATAGCACAAAGAAATAGTTAATTAATAAAGAACGCTAATATCTAGATTCAAGTTATCTGTACCTACTAGTCTGTACTAATATTATAAAGAGGAAAGACTTTTACGGGACCAATCAACAATTTTTTTTAGCAGCATTGCTGTTGAGTATCATAGGCATTTATATTTTTTACATTTACGCGAGTGAAATCACTAGCAAAAAAAAACGTGAAAGTAAGACTGACCCCACATTAGGCGTGCGCGATCCTCGGGCGTGTGAGAAGCGCGGGCGACGCGCGCACGCCACGATCGCGCTGCGTGAGGGTCGCGTTTTATTGCCCTACGGCGTGTACGGAAAGTGCACGCGGCGCGCACGCGGCGTTCGAGTCGCGTTCTTAACCCGTCCGCCGTCACACGGCGGCAACATGCGACGCTTACGCAGCACGCTCGCGTCACGCACGCGGCTCCCGCGTCACTATCATGCCCAAAGAACGCGTGCGCCTAATGTGAGGGAGGCCTCTCTGTATGTCTGTCTGTTACGCTTTCACTGCACTACTAAACTGATTTTTATTAAATTTGGTACGGATGAAGTTTGAACTTCAAGGATGGACAAGGCCTATTTTTATCCATCTTGGACTTCGAATCCGCGTCCGCAGTAACCAATATTCACGCGCACAAACCGCTGGCAGAAGCTAGTTCAAATATACAACACTAGCTGCTCCCAGCGGCTTCGCCCGCGTGATAGCAGAAGATTATCTCAAGGGCGCATACTTCCGGGATAAAAAGCATCCTATGTCCTATTCCAGGATATGGTCAATCCGTGGACCAAGTTTAATCAAAATCAGTTTGCCATTTAGGCGTGAAGACGTAACAAACAAACAAACTCACTTTCGCTTTTATAATATTAGTAAGGATTAGTTTTAGTACATGCGAAACCCGAAACACGTGTGTAGTATTTTTATGTAAAGAATCAATGTACAAAATTTCATAACTGTATCATGAAAAATCACAAAGTTGCTTTTTATGTCAGTAAACATACATAGTCACCGGGCCATTCAGGCGACTTAGGGGTTGTCTTGCACTTGCATCCAACTGTTTGCTGGCCCCTAACGCTACGACCAGCCCTGACCTGTGCTGTACTTAGTCGGTGTCGGTGTCGGTGGAGTCCAACTAGTAACCTTTTTAAACATTTTTGGGGATAAATATAGCATGGTGTTACTAAAAACATTGATGGATTCACAACATTGGAACATGGATTCTATTCAGTTACTGATTCTGAACAATCAGGTTTCGCTAAAACTAAAAATAAAGTTGTATAATTATGAAGTACTAGCTTTTGCCCGCGCGGCTTCGCTCCCGCTCTTCCCTACTCCACCCTACTCTACCCTACTCTACCCTACTCTACCCTACTCTACCCTACTCTAACCTACTCTACCCTACTCTACCCTACTCTACCCTACTCTACTCTACCCTACTCTACTCTACCCTACACTACCCTATTTTTTTTTTTTCATAAGAACCTTATCCTCACAATAACAATCACAACAAAAAAAAATATGGCAAATCGGTCAAGCCGTTTTCATGCTCAGACAACGGAAAACGGGTTTCATTTTTATATAAATATAGAAGATAATTAAACTAGTCTACACACATCCTAACAACCTACCATTGACATTGGCGACTTGTTTTGTTTCTATAAGCAACGAATCTAAATTTGGCGACAAAACAGCTGGCTAATAGTCAGATCATTTAAAAATAATTACGGAAATAAATGTTTTCAATGTTCGTCAAAACTAGAGTCATAAATAACAATTGTGTCACAGTATCATTATGTAAAGTGTCCAGGAAATGTTTGATAACATTTTTAGATAATGTTGTCGTTGTTCTGATACTCCTTACTTTCATAAATAATAATATTCCACAACTATCACACAGCGCTGTCTAGTCCCAAGCTAAACAGAGCTTGTGTTATGGGTACTAGACAACTGATAAACATACTTATATATTTCTAAATACATCCATATTATAGATAAATTACACCCAGACACAGAACATTCTTATCAGATCATTCTTATCACATAAACATTATTGTCCTGCGTGGGAATCGAACCCACGGCCAGTCAGGGCCATTGACCACTAGACCAACATTTAGCCTTTATTGACAACACGAATATAATTATATATAGACATTATAACGTAGCTCAGTTCACGGTAGGCTTCGTGTAGGGATCTATCTAAGGAAAAGACACAAGGCGGCACACTTCTATATTTTTCTTTACTCGCAACACAACATTATCTTACAAAAATCACTTTAGCACTGAAAAAACAACACACTTGTTTTTGTACAAATGAAACCTATTCTAGAAATGCAAATTACAAGCCAGTCCGTTGGCTATATAATAAAATCAACACATGGGATCTCCTTTCGATATCACAATATCTACATTACGTCTATCTTTATACATTTTTGAATATTTCCGTGTGATATTTGTCATCTAACTCCTAAACAGCCTGATGGACTTGATCACCTGATCGATTTAGATGAAATTTTGTGTGTAAGATATATTGGAGTGTATCCCTGAATGGTTTGAAAATATTGAACTCGGTAGGTGGCACTTCAATTGGGTTCTCAATTAAATTTTTCTGACAAAAAGCCAGCTTTCTGGTAGGACAACGTCTCCCAGGATCACTAGTACCTACCTATATTATAAAACAAAGTTGCTTTTTTTTGTTTGTCCGCTAATTTATTTTTAATTTCTCAACGGGTTTTGAGGCAATGCGATAATAGAAAGGACAATACTTAAATGAGGAAGGTTTGTGTATATAATTTGCATCTGTGCATAGTTGGGGCAGGCCACAAGTAATATAAGCTTATAATCAACTGTTTCCTGTACGTCTTGCATCCACGGGTAGACCATGGTCTATATGTGGACATGTCCTGGAGTAACATCTATATGGTTTGTTTTTCGGGTACCGACGCAGATATATTAGGAAAAAGGTCAATATACTTTATTTCACGGATATCTGGCGTCTTCTACAGAATATAATAATTGTAATGCCGAGAGTATGGCCCGTGGGGTAATTGTCTATTATAAAGTTAGCAAAGCCGCTAGCAAAATCTAAAAAAAGCATAAAAAAATACTATTTGTTGGCGTGACTCACCACGAACTACGAAATTCCAGTACTAATAGTTTCTATTGAGTTGTTCCGAGATCTCAGATATGTAACTTATGATCCAGCAATTGACAGTAAGTGGAGATGATTGATCGAATAATTGCTAAATAGACATGGTGCCTGACCTTTCACGACTATGGGTGTGCTCGGCTATACATTGTAAGGTTGGAGTAATGACATAGAATATTTATTCAGTAACATTTATTAAAAATATGATCTATCTCTTTTAATATGTAGGTTGTAGTGAGGAGCCCTAACAGGTGTTGCACGAAGGTGTTCAGGAGTGTTTTTTTAAGAAGTAAAGGCTCCCCTTTTGTGTACTGATGGTGATCACCAGGCTGTCTTTAGTGAGGTAAGAATCCCACACTCCCCGGACTTATCTCCAAAACCCGGTCGCCTTATTCGCAGGCGCCTCTTGAAGATTTCCCCTCGAAAACGAAAAAAAAAGGTCATAGACACGAAGGTTACTACAAGCCTGTGACGTGGCTCAATCAGGATTCTAGAAAAAGACAACTACTGGTGATCATTTCATTTCTCTTACACTTGTCTGCCTGTCATCATCTACTTCTTAGCCTCATCCCAACTGTTTTAGGATCGGTTAAAGATCTACGAATGACAACTGGGGACTTTAACCCTTCAGATACCGTCAATTAGAGACACAATAGTAAGACAATAGATGCGCGGCCACCGGTGGTCGCTTGGGGATTCATGAATTAAGTGCTCACCGAGGCACGGAGTATCAGTAATGTCACACTTTTCTGCTATTTACTTTACAGGTACCCTTTTTTTTTAAACGATATATCCACGCCCTTGGGCGGAGCGGGAAATAGTGTCGGACTTTTACTGGCTAAAAACCCACTCCTGTTCCTTCGTCGCCTTCCGTACCGGGGTCGAATTTTCTTTTCAGAAGCAGATCCTTGGGCCCAGTAGGTTTCGACCCTGCTGGGCCTTACTGTTTGCTGACAACTCTTTGAGGCGGGCGTGGAACAATACGTGCCGTCGACGTCTTGGGCTTAGGCCGGACGGTTATCCGACGGTCGGATGGCGAGCTACTCAGTGCTCGCCGTTCGCAAGCCCGCATTAACTTTATACCTGGAAAGGGAATATCTGTCCATTCTGTATGTGGTTTGATTTATTTGATGATAAAATTGAAAATGGTAATGCAGTAGAATGTATTTCTACTTTATATTTGACATCGACCTTATTAGCATTTGGAATGTTAACAAGTGTCATTACAGCTGTAAGAGGTGAATGTTTATTGATATTGCTTGCAGGCGATAAGCCAAAGACTAGCACTCATTATAATGTGTTAATGTTTTCCGTAATGTGTATTATTTAATTTATTATATTACATTGAGCATGAATTATCGTTTAGCATAGATGTCTCTTAGCTCATACAAATGGTTAGATAATGGTTTTTTTTTTTACGGTGGGAAAAAGTCATCTTATGACATCCCCCGCTTTTGGGTGGAGCGGGAGATAGTGTCAGACTCTTACTGACTAAAAACCCACCCCGTTCCTTCTAGTTTCTTTATACCGAGGCTTGAGTTTCCTTTCGGATAATCCTGGCCCCAGTAGGCTTCGACTCAGCTGGGTCCCTCCTGTTGCTTGTTGCTGACAACTCCTTGAGGTGCGCGGGTACAGTGCACGCCGTCGACGTCTTGGGCTCGGTCCAGACAGTTACCGGACGGTCGGACAGTGAGCTACCCATGGCTCGCCGTCCGCGAGCCCGCGTCTGTGGTAGCCGGAAATCGGGATCGGAATCCCGGCGGCGGCGGCGAGGGCGCCGTTGCCTGATACGGTCGGCCTTCTCCTTTGCTAGCATTACTGCTTCGCAGAAAATGGTTGGGTGATGGTCAAATTGTGTCACAGAAAGTAAAAAAAACAGAGCCGATGTAGTTTCGAAGCAGCTTCCAGAATCAGCTCCTGAAACGGCACCGTTCGCACCTGCCGCACTAATGTACGTATTGCGATACATGAAATTATACCGCCGTTTTATTATGCACCTTCCACCTTCTGCCGACTTATTAGGAAAATTGTCAGCAAATCTAATATCTGGTGATTGGGAGATGAAATTGAATGAATGTTGTGCAGTATGATTTGTGGATTGAAAACTGGATGTAGTTTTGGTATTGTGAAGTTTAAGTTTACATACTGTAAGTAAGTTTAATTTCGATTATCATTAATTAATGACTAATTCTTAAGGTGGTGCATCATGACTCACATTTTCACTGTTTTTCATACAACCGCTCATAACTGATTATGACGTTATTACACATTTTTCATTAGATATTTTGGAAACACAGTATCTTGTGGATATTATCTAGGTTTCTAAAGAAACCAATTTCTAAATTTGTGTAAAACTAATCCAGTAAAAACCTCTGAAAATGTTCTATTTTGTATGAACTTTGACACTTCATAATTTGCTAAATTGTTGGTGTGCCTCTTATCTTATAAAAAAAATTACACCTAGTACCTACTTTAATCGAATAATCTGATGACCTACTTTTCATGATTAATTTCGCTTTATAATTAGCGTAGCTTCAGCAGCTATTTTAGTACTTGTCAGCGTTAAGAAAGGTGTAGCTCACTAATTAAAACACAAACAACAACTTTACACACAACACAACACATCGCACCTTTGGTAGAAAAAGGGCATAATTGTCATAAAGCAAAAACTGCAATTGTGCCCTTGTGCTACCAAAGGTGCGACATAATAATTCCTTACTGTCTCTGCACATGAGCCTCAAAAAAACGCCGCTTCAAGCTTAACGTGGCGGTGCCGTCCCAAAAAAACGCTTGAAGCCGCTTCAAGCTTCTCCGGCCGCAAACTGTCGCGCACTTTAGCGGTTTTTTGCCGCGGCTTCTAGGTTTTTTTTTTGTGGCGGCTACTACCGTGTTTTTGTAGCGCCGTTTTTTTTAAACCCGTGTGCGGCCCACTAGACTGTGCGAAAGCTTTCAGGATGCTATTTGTTTTAGAATTGTATATTATTTTTGTTTAAAGGCTAAAAAATAAATAAATTAGGTCAATCTAATAAGACTTTAATTAGACGGGGAGACCGCAACAAGTAAATTGTTCAAGTCCTTCGATGTATGCGGTATAAACGGCGAGATGAAACGCTTAGTTAGGACCGTAGAGGTTGGTCCTATAATGTAGTTTAATAAAGATTGCCAAATTAAGTGGAACCTACAATACACATTCATCATCGGCTGATATGATATTAGCCGAACGACGTCCACTGTTGGACATAGGCCTCCGCCAAGCGTCACCACAACGACCGGTCCTGTGCGTCACGCATCCATCGGATTCCCACTACCCTAAACAGGTAATCGGTCCAATACTTTTTTACTTTAATTGAATACTTTTTTTTCAATACACATTGTACCATAACAGCACAGAACAGAAGATGTAGATAGAAATCGTATAGCACTTTATTTGTATCGAGACCAACCACAGAACAGAAGAATGTATGATTCCTGTGTTCTATGCATAACACTTATGGTATTTCCAAAGCCAGTAACATATTGATCGAACGATCATTGTTCTACCAAACTTGAATGTCAGAGTGATATCAAAATGCAGGAATCTGCCTGTGGGTGTCAGATGAACGGATAGTGAAGCAATATTACTATTTAGTCATCCAAATCGATGCGTGTACGCATATCTAGGTCGCGGTTATTATAGCTATTAAATATAGACGACGATTTGGAATAAAGTGCAAGTGTAGGTGTATGTAACTGTATTAGATTCGTACAAAATATGACTTTTAAAGCAATGTTATGTATTGGATTATTTATATGCTCGACTGATTTGAACAGGCTTGCCCTTTATTGTAATGACTAAAGATAAAAAACCTTTTTGTGAAAAAAAAATAACCGACTACACTAAAAAATTTAATTGAATTTGAGGAGTTCCCTCGATTTCGCCAAGATTCCATCATCAGATTCCAACTTGGTGACTATGGGACAGAACTACGTAACCGTATAAATATCGAGGTAATTGATCCTCTAGCCTGCATACAAAAGTTGTACTTCAAAGTCCTCCTGCGCATACAATCTAGTTACCAATTAACTTCAAATTTTACATAATAAGAGCCAATCAGCGGGCTCCGATGTATCAGCATTTATCGCATTAATGGTTCCCTTTGAATAGAAAATTTTTATTCCCCTTCAAAAGATGGAAGGCGAGGTTTTTTTCAAAAGCTTTTCATACTTTATACTTGTGCCTAATGAAGCTGAAACCTTTTGTCATGAGATACAACATACAGCTCTTTGAAAACGCAAAAATGTGTATTTACGACTTTATGGTTTCGGCGTGGAGCCAGCTAATTTGAGGTTTTCAGGGCTCCTTTGTAATTTAACGAAGCGGAAACTGTATGTCAAAAGGACGTTTCAATCTATTGTTGCGATTGTTTTGTATGGGATGGTTTTCGATAATTATGTGTAGGTAGTTAATTTATTCTAGTACCTATTGTGTTTTATATGAGTCTATCTGTTGAATGATCCAACTTCTGTAAAATAGGAAGGCCAAATTGTATGTTCATAATAATTATGTTTGTGTCTTGAAAATTAAATACTGATCCTACTACTGATACTCTGACACTAATAAAAAGCTTTTTTAATAGGTATTTTACAATCGGCGGCGGCGATCTCTTACGCCGGGCCCTGATTCAGGTAATGAACTGGAGCGAGTGGGAATGGGAAGCGGCCGCATCCGTCTGCGCAGCAGTAATGTTAGTGAAGGAGATGGCCGCAACCATAAGGGAACGCATACCCTTACGCCCCAGCCGCCGCCACAGTTGAAGCCCCTGGTATGGGAAGTTGCAAGGCGTTCAACGGCCACCGTAGGCGCATAAAGACTATACTACTCACTGTAGGAGCAGTCTTGCAGAAGACAAGCTCGTTCTGGTAAGGACTGAGCACAAGTTATCCACGATAAGTAGTATTTCACGGGCGCCTTAAAGAGATGTCAGCAAAATTGTAAAGGCCCAGCAAGGCGGATGCCGATGATGGATTTTTTATATTAGTTACTGTGGCCCTAGAATGCAAAGGGTAACTGAAGGACACGGCTAGCTTTTAGTCAGTAAAAGGCGCACCATCCAAGAGCAGCAGAATTAATTTAATGAGTCTTTGAACTATTTTTTTTTGTCTGATATAAACTAGTACTTCACTGCAATCCCACCTGATGGTAAGCAGTGATGCAATCGTTGATGGTGAGGTGCACTAGTTTTCACTCTGACCTTGAAAACACCCAAATTATGTAGTAAATAAAAAAAAAACCAATTAAACTCATAACACCCCGAGTGCTTAGTCATTTGAAGAGCGCTTATTGAAAAACATAACAACTTTACTCAGTTCAGCGACCCTAACAAAAAACAGTACGACCCAATATTGTCCAAGCCTTATCACTCCTAATTCAATCAGTTCGTTCGAATAACATTTCGATATAAGCTCATCGATATCTCGGATAGCTAATCGGACTCGAAAATTGTTTTGAATGGCCAATCGTCAGTCGGGTAGCCGGAAAACGCTCTGGGAGGTTTTTTCACCTCCATTTGAATTTGAACGCTTTTCTAATGAGGGGAATTGGGTTTTCACGATATTACTTCACCGGGCTCTCAATTTCAGTCTTATTGAATTTTCTACGAATCGTTTCGCCAATTTTATTGAATTCTGTTTCGATTCTAAAGACTATCAGGATTTTTAATCGGCTTTCCTGTTTATGTTGGTTCTTTGATTGTAGACACATCGGATATTTTGTGTTCAGCGCTAGCTAGGCATTATTTGTAAATAACAAAGTGGCTCAAAACCGGGAACATTGGAAGGAATGGAGGGAGGTCTTTGTCCAGCAGTGGGACAGTATGGGCTAGATATAATAATAATTAACAAATGCTTGCATTGACTGGACAAGTCTACTCAAAACTGTGCGGTTCTTTCTTCAAAAGGCCATTTCAGACTCCAATCTGCATGGTTCTCATATGATTTGACCATTATATGTTTGCTGTTTGGATTTTAAAAGAGACCCCTGAGTTTATTTTGGTCTTTCTGCTCAGGATAGTCAGCTAGGAAACACCAGCATCATCTAGTATAAATTGATGAAAAAATTGACGTGTAAGTGTTTTTAAAAACCCATTTGCAAAATAAATATCATTTATCATAAACTAACTTTTGCCCGCGACTTTACCCGCGTACATTAAATATAGCCTATATCACTCAGGAATAAAGCAGCTTTCTATCGGTGAAAAAATCTTAGAAATCGGACGACTACTTCCAAAGATTACCTTCAACAAACAAAAAAAAAACAAACTTTACCTCTTTTTTATATTAGTGTACGGACGATCTTTAACTTTAAAAGACAAATAAGAATTAAATGCTAATATCAAAAACTTGATTTTTAATACATAATACAGTAAATATCAGTATCAGGTTGTTTAAATTATTCATGGTATAAATACTTCACGATGTAAAAACAAACAAAAAAATTAAGGAAATAAATATACGCCTTAAACAGAACATTAATTTAATTAGACTCAACATATAAGCGACATTGCTAATACAAAACCGGAAGGCGCCTTTCATCTCGATGAAAAATCCTCACATTTCACATTACAATGTAGAATTTTACCTACCTTCTCCAGAAATGTGACCATCGCCCAAATTACACGTCGACATCAAGAAATATGATACAAGTATACCCTTACAGCGTTTGATCCTTAGTTATTTACGGTACGGTGCCCATATGCATGAAATTACAAATGTATATAAGTATTAGGGATGTAACGCAAGTCCGAAACGATATCGAAACCGAATTCGGAAGTCGAATTTCTAAATCTAGTTAGTAAAATAAAAATATAAAATACTAGCTACTTCCAGCGGTTCGCGTGTCTCCTTAGGGGGTAAATTTTGGAAAATCCTCTCTTAGTGCTCACCTATGTCATAGAAGGAAACCTTGTGCAAAATTTTATATTTCTATATACGCCCTATAGTTTAGGTTGTGCGTTGATATGTCAGTCAGTCAGTTTCTTCTTTTATATATAGATTATTTTATTACATTACTAGCTGTTCCCAGCGGCTTCGACCGCGTGATAGCAGTAAATTATCCCAAGGGAACATACTTCCGAGATAAAAAGTATCCTATGTCCTATTCTAGGACATGGTCTATCTGTGTACCAAGTTTCATCAAAATCGGTTTTGCCATTTAGGCGGGAAGACGTAACAAACAAACAAAAAAACTCACTTTCGCTTTTGTAATATTAGTAAGAATTTTATTTTTAAATGAATATTATTAGGCTTTGAAAAGCCTCCCACAAGGTGGATCAATGACCAGGTGATGGTTGCGGAAATCCGATGGATGCAAGACGCATAGAATCGGTCATGTCTTTCGGCTGAAATTATAATTTAATTTTAATGCAATGGTTTTCATGTTTTTAAACATATAATCAAGCAATTTAATTTATACTTCTATATAATTAGCAATTAACATAAAGAACAAGAATACATTCCTTAAATAAAATTATTATTATTGTCATTAATTGATGAGCCTATAAAATAATAGTACCTCAAAAGAAAAAAACATGTAGATATAAAAACATTGTCACCTTGAGAAGCCGCATAAATTTGATAAAATTCTTAGATATTTTACATACAGCGTGTCACTTTGATTCAATGTCTTTACGCAACCTAAAAGCTTTTAAGAACAGAACATCTAAGGTCCATATCATATGTTAGGAACTACACTTGACAGCTTATTTACATTACGAAACCTATCTCAGCAAGATATAGTGGATTTCGAATGTAATTTGACTAGATCGTCGCGAAGTCTTCTGGTTATAACGTATGCTGGTCACGTTTTCATAGGTCCGCCATACTTTGCCTAGACAGATTTTCATTACAGAATATTATTTGTGGCATGTTTTGGAAGAACACTTTGGGAGTAATAGTTTTGTCTGGGTTTTTAGGGTTTCTTACCTCAAAAGAAAAACGCCAGCCAAAAAAAAGTGGCGCCAGTGACTGAAAAGTTGAAAGGTAATCGTTTGTCTTGGTATGGTCATGTGAAGAGGAGGGATGAAGCGCATATTACTAAAAGAGTTCTGAGTATACGTCTAGATGGATGGAGATGGAGAGGAAGGCCGAAGAAAAGATGGATGGATTTTGTGAGGAGTGATATGAAAGAAAAGGGAGTTAGTGATAGTGTGACGGGAGATTGGACAGAGTGGAAGAAAAAACGTGTTGCACAGACTTCAAGTAATATGAGATAAAGGCAGGAAGGATACCACAAAAGAAAAACGGAACTCTTATAAGATCACTTTCTTGTCTTTTTCGAGATCGAGTTGAAATTAAAACCATTAAATCAAATCTGCAGTCTCTTAAAGCTGGGAAAAAATCAAACTTCTGAGTAAACGAAAACAAAGATGCGACCGCTTATGTCGTAAAAACTCTCAAAGGAATCAAAATTGATAGGCTACTTGACTTAGAAATCTAAAATTTGGCATGAAGCAAGGTCTCATAGCACAAGTATAGGTAATAATCTGAAAACTGTAAATTTGTAGATACGTCACAAAAAAAAAGCGATTAAGAAAAATTTTCGTAATTAAATTCGGGAATTGAATTGTTTTTATACGCAAGTTTGTACGGAACCCTCAGTTCGGGAGTCCGACTCGCACTTGCCCGGTTTTTAGATTCATCATTTCTTTTCGCGTTGTTGTGTTTCGGCAGCGTTCCAATATGTCTAAAAATAATAAATGGAATATAAAAAACATAAACGTTTTTTCCCCAGACACAGAAATATAAATTGAACCCTCGTCCATTTTTACAGCGTGATTAACAATTTAACGGAACACGTGTAACTGTCGACAATACTGGAAAGATACTACTTACCTAATGGTCAGTTTAGAACGAACGTGAATGAAATATAGGTTAATTGGTTGATACGGTAAAAGCCAATTTGTTTCGTAGAAAATTACTGGTAAACGAAAACTTATGGAAAAAGAACCAAATACATCGACTATTTTGTCATTACGACCGAGTTGGAATCCCGAGCCGTAGGTGAGTGTGTTATGGAGCCGAGGGCTGCAGTGACAAATTTGCACGTGTATCAAACGACTTTTTTCAATACACTTACGAAGAAATTAATAAACAGGGGATGACCAGCGACTCGTGGGGTCATCCGAAGGATGCCTAGTACTGAACCTTCGCTGTCCGTCTGTCTGTCTGTCTGCCTGGTTTATGAGTTATACCCCGCTAATAGACGGACATTAGCGCGCATTAGGATCATAGAATGTATTTCCGCTACAACAAAAAATAAAAAATACAGGTCGTTCATATACAAGAAACGTTATTTTTATCGGCATTTTAGCTCAATATTTTTTTTTTTTTTGGTGTACAGAACCTTTTTGTGAGCTAGTCGTGGCCGGGTTTTTCTTAACACCATACTTTGCATGAACAAACTTGTTTTAAATTCAATTGAATTCGCAAAACATCCTTGATTCCATATAGCAACAATCAGTGTCTAATACCTTAATCTGAACAGGATTCTGTCACGTAGACGGCGCGTCAGACTGAATTTACAATATACTATAAGAGCTTTGCAAGAGTTAATTGTAGGATTCCAACTAATCTGCCTCTCTGACGGCGACGGGGTCCTGAGTGTCCCGACACAGTGCCGGACTAAGCCAGTGCGGGGCCTGTAGAAGCCAAGGGGCCCCACAAATTCTTTGTAAAATGAAAACTCTTTCAAATTATTTTTGCACAGGTTGCGGGGATCTTAGGTAGTCATAGCCCTATAGGCAGTTGTTTACATTGTCTTTATGGATAATCTATACTCGATTAGATTTCTTATGGTACTCTATACATGGTATAGAAACCTTGGTCTATTTTTGTACGTTTTGAGGATATTAGTGGCCCCGACTTACGGAGTAGTTAGTCACGAGTTTAAACCTAACCAGGTGCATTACTTTGTCTAATTTATTTCTTCACCACTGTTCTTAGAACGGTAAAGCAAAACATCGTTAGGAAACCAAAAATTCGAAGACATGTGACATCCACTATAATCTTAAAAGAATGCCGATTGATTACTTTTTACTTTAACGTATCTACAAACAATGTGACCTTCGATGTTGTTACTTTATTGTAGGTGTTGTATATTTAACGTAGGAACAAAATTAGTAAATCATTAAATTATCAGTTTTTGTATCAACCCGCACTAGGCCCGTGGGATTATGGCCCATTCCCTCTCTTTTAAGGAAGAGCCTTGTGTCTCAGCAGTGGGTACAATGCTATAAGATATAGTTTTGTACGTCCAAGTGGGGCCCCCGATTGCGCTGGGCCCGTAGCATTTGCTACTCTTACTATAAGATTAATCCGGCACTGCAGGAACACCACGATTAATGTAATTTCGTCAAAGCGATAAAGAAGCCTTTCAAAGCGGCGTTGTGTTTGAGAATAGGAAGAAAGGGAGCGAAGTTTTAAATGTTTGATTTTAACTAACATCTGAGCAAAAAGGTCTTTTATTTATCAATTGATGTAGGTTCTTGATTTATGATATCACAATATCGAACTTTATTAGAAAGCACAAGTAGACAGGGGTATTTTCTTCCCTAATTTAAAAGTATTCTTGATAATATCTTGATAAAATCCTACTAATACTATAAATGTGAAAGTTTGTATGTATGGATGGATGTATGGATGGATGTATGGATGGGTGTATGGATGGATGTATGGATGGGTGTATGGATGGATGTATGGATGGATGTATGGATGGATGTATGGATGGATGGATGGATGGATGAATGGATGGATGTATGGATGGCTGTATGGATGTATGGATGAAAGAAAAGAAAGAAAGAAAGTCTTTCTTTCTTTCTTTCTTTCTAGATACTATTGGCATATTATCATAAATTATTTGGCAAATTGTGTGTGTGTGTGTGTGTGTGGCTGATTGAAACCACACCTGTATTCTTCTGTCACCCTTTGCGTTGTAGGACCACGGTTTCTCTTTCTCTAATTCCCCGTAGCCCTAGTGTACATCGGCTCTGCTGGGACTCTACAGCTTGCTGATATCTTTTTGAGGCGTGCGTGAAATACTACGCGCTGTCGACAACTCGGACTTGGTGTTTCATTGCTCACTATCTGTAAGCTTGCGCCTACGGAAGCTTATGCCTGGAGCGTCTTCTGTCGTCGTCACGGCAGGCCACATCGTTCCCACGAAGATACGGCGGTGCCTGAGTGGTTCGTATAAAGGTGACACCTGGACTTTTATTCCGCTTGAATCCGGCATAGGAATCGCTGGAGCTTGCCATGCCTGGTAAGGAACTGTGTCATGCGGAAGATGAGGAGGCCATAGCGCACTCTAGGCACTCCTCAAAGACCGGACTTACCGCCGCAACGGTGGTGTTCCTATTTATGGTAATAGTTGGGGCCTTTTTTCGTAGGCTTGAGCAGGACTGACAATGCCATTACTATAAGAATTTGGGTATCTTCAAGGCTAGAGTGAATAGGCTTTTAATAAACTAGTGCGCCTCACCATCAGAGATTGCATCACTGCTTACCATCAGGTGGGATCGCAGTCAAGCACTAGTTTATACGAATTAAAAAAAAAAAAAGAAAACGGGCTTTTGTAAAAGCAGAAAAAAAACAATCTTATCAAATGGAAAGCCATGAAGAGAATCCGATGGATTCAATTAATAAAGAACATAGTAAAATGTAAAAAAGTATACGTAATGTGTTTTTAAAAGATTGCCATGATGTTTTAATCTTAATGATGAAAGAAAAAAAAACAAATAGCAACAACAAACGAAGGGATTCCTTTGTGGTATACTTTACTTTACTTAAAGCTTTTAAAGGAGTAGTTTGGATACCTCAATACATTTATTTGGAATCCTTATTCCTTACCTACATTACTTTGAAAGAAAATGCGTAGATGAGGATCGTAGAAAAATACGGCACTATTTCTTGTCAGAATCTTGGATATAAAGAAATATTGTCCTTTTAACCTGATTTAGGAATAAAGATGAGACGTTTGCAGCATTCAGGTCACAAGGTAAATGTCTTCAGTATATTTTGTGATTTTAACCAGTATATGTTGTTTTCAGTCTCCTGTGTGTGGTTTGCTGTAAGAAAACCCAGTTGTGGGTTAAGTTCGCCAATGTACATCAACTGGACTTTTACAAACTGTGTATATTAATTGTTTGCGTACAATAAAGAATAAAGAATAAAGGAATAAAAAGAGTTTTGCATGTTTTTTTTTTAAGTGGGAAATCATCCAAAAACTTCTCCCGGTCTGTGTGGCGCCAGACTTTTACTGACTAAAATAGCATCTGTGTCCTTTGTTTGCCTGGGTTTCCTGGTTAGAAAATGCCCGTGGCCCTAGAGAGTATCGGCCCTGCTGGGCCCCTTTAGTTTATAGACATCTCTATGAGGAGCACGTGGAACAATACGCATTGTCGACAAAGTGAGCTCGGTCCACGCGATTAATGGACAGCCAAGGGCGTGCGTCTCGACACACATTTTCACTGTTTTTCATACAACCGCTCTTACCTGATTATGACGTTATTACACATTTTTCATTAGATATTTTTAAAACATAGTATCTTGTGGATATTATCTAGGCTTCTATTAAAATCAATTTCTAAAATTGTGTAACACTAATCCAGTAAAAACCTTTGAAAATCTGCTATTTTGCATGAACTTTGACACTTCATAATTTACTCAAAAAATTAAAAAGTCAAAAAAGTAAAACTATACAAGCCTTGCAAATTTTATTAAGATTCTAAATAAAGACAATTTTTTTTTAAACTTTTAAGGATTTAAAAAAAAACAGCTATTTTCTGGAACTAGTTTTGTAAAATATTCGAGTGAATCACGGAATTACCGAATGCTAACAGAGTTTTCAGGCGTTATCTCTCTTTTTTTGCGTTGCCTTTTCATCAAACATCGCGTTGGATTGCGCTAGATGAAGCAACAAGCTTTTAAACCATTCTCGATGTTTGCGATAAGCGAGAGGAAAAGGAGCCTTTTAATAATAGGGTCCTGTTTTTACCCTTTGGATACGGAACCCTAAAAATGACGTAATGGTGTCAATCAATGTCAAGCTTAGCTTCTGTTTCCTATCCTGTACTAAAAGTACACGAGAATTTCCGAAACTAAATTCTCAAAGAGTTCTTTTCAATTTTTATCATGCTACATTAGATCCCGTCTCTCGAGACAAAACGTTACCATCGCTTAATCTTACAAAATGCAAGTTCGCAAATATTTATTATTTTAATTTATTTATTTATTTATTTATTTATTTATTTATTTATTTATTTAATTTAAATAGAACGGCCAAAGCCAATTACACTATTTAAACACACATAGAACATACAAAAGTCAAAACAACAAAATATAAAACAATAATAGAACATTAAAATTAACACAGACAAGTTACATGTCGCGCAGGACTTTAGGTGTAAATAGATTTATTTAATAAAAATGTAGACACAGTCATGCAGTCATCTCACAGAATTTCATACATTCTGACAGTATCGTCTTCCATTCTTCCGCAAACATATCAAAATCTGTGTTCTTGTCAAGGAGAGCATTAAGCGCAGAAAGTGTCCGCGGTATGGGCGATTTGGAGTGTGCAACTGTACGACACGTCGGAACTGCCAGGAGCCGATGTTTCCTGCCACGGTTGTAGTTGTTTGGCACATACAAGTTACAGATAAGGTTTTGCAGGTCAGGAGCATCTATAATTCCCCTAAGTATTTTGAATGCCACAATCATCTGGTCGCGCGACCGTCTAGCTTCTAAAGAATTGAAACCCAAGCAACCCAGCAAAAATTTCGTGGGATATAAAAAAGGATAATAGCCATAAAGACGTTTATAGAGATTCCTTAGGAATGCTTTTTGCACTTTTTCTAAAGTTAAAGTATATTGTTTTTCAAAGGGATTCCAAACGCAAGCACTTGACTCAAGCTTGCTACGGACTAAGGCTCCATAAACAAGTTTGATGACATGGGGACTGTGGAAATCGCGACAGTTTCTTAAGACAAAACCAAGACGCCTAAAGGATTCCTTGGCGGTAGATGTTATATGGTTGTGAAAGGTGAGTTTCTGGTCAAATGTGACTCCCAGGTCTTTCATAGCATCAGTTCGTGCAATAAGATCATTATGAAGCTGATATCTGAAGTATAATGGGCGCCGCTTTCGACCAAAAGTCATTACATAACACTTTGAGGTATTAAAATCCATTTGGTTATCCACACTCCACTTATAGACTGAGTCTATATCAGCTTGCAGGGCCAGGCAATCAGAGTCGGATCTTATTTCATAAAAAAGTTTAAGGTCATCGGCGTATAAGAGGCAGTTGGCATTTTTAATAACGTCAGGTAGGTCATTGACCATCAGAATGAAGAGGAGAGGACCAAGCACCGAACCTTGGCTTACTCCTGAGCGAGTGTGATACGGAAGTGACTCGTATAGTCCTAGTCTCACAAATTGCTGTCGATCTCGTAAATAGTCTGCAAGAAGCCGGAGAAGTCCTGGAGCAACGCCTAACGCACTGAGCTTCGATAGTAGGACATCATTGTTAACTCTATCAAACGCCTTTCGAAAGTCAAAGTAGAGAACATCGACCTGATGTCCGCGATCAAGACTGGTGGAAATAGAGTCAACAAGTGTCAGCAGATTAGAGTTGACTGACCTTTTAGTGCGAAAGCCATGCTGCTCATTGCAAAGATGCTGTTTTACCTGGCTGTAAATACCATCGTGCAGGACATTCTCAAAAACTTTCGCTGCAGAAGATAGTATCGCTATCGGGCGATACTCATCAACAGATGATTTATTTATAGATTTCGGTATAGGAGTAACGCGCGATAACTTCCACTGGGATGGATAAACTCCGGTTTTTAATGATAGGTTGAAAATGTAGCTAAGGGGTAAAGTAAGAAACTTCTTACCCTGTTTTAGGAACCATGAAGGAATATTATCAGGGCCAATTGAACTATTGGATTTTAGCTTATCTATCCCTTTGCTTATATCATTCTCAGTAAAATTGAGTATATTAACATAGTTACTGACATTGCATTTACTTGGATAGGCTACATTCTCCGGATCTAATTTTGGTACTTCAGTTTGGAAAACACTCGCGAAATATTCTGCAAAAGCTTCTGCGGCCGCAACCCCACTGCACGTTTTTCCTTTATGAGTTACATTCGTTTCAAATCCCCCTTTCGACCGAAGGTTGGTTACGTGGCGCCAAAATTCTTTGGGGTTTTTCTTAATATTTCCTTCAATGCACCTAATGTAAGAGTCATAAGCAGTGGCAATACGAGATTTTAGGTTAGTCCTTAATTTTGAAAATTCTTTATAGATTGAATCACATTTACTTCGTTTCCAAGCTGAATGTAGTTTAACTTTTGTCTGTATATCTTTAATAATATCATATGTAAACCAGGTAGGATACTTTCTAGTTGCTTTATTGCTTCGGGTTTTTTTAGGGATACAAGTATCAAAAAGATTGTAGATAATATTGTAAAAATTTTGAGTGCAAATGCGTATATCGTTAGATGAGGTAACAGCATCCCAAGAAACTTCAGATAGTAAATCAAAGAGTAGGTTGTAGTCACATTTTTTAAAGTTCCAGTCCATTTTACGATCGATATTACTAGGCTCAATTCTATCACATTGACCAGATGACTGTAGCATCACCTGGATGTCCAATGGCGGATGATACGCATCAGGGGGCACTAAACCTTCAGTCGCGGTCACAGACACTTCATGTATACTTGCGCTCTCCTTTACTAAAACAACATCTAACATACTCCCATGCAAATTTTGAACGTTGTTCCTTTCACACAAATTAGAAAAAGTTAAGAAATAACAATAGTAACTATTAATATTTAAAGAAGCACTATTTAAGTTAAGGTCACCAAAGATCATGACAGTACCTTTTAAATCATTGACAAAACTTTCAACTTTAGTGAACCATCTCATATAGTCGTCATCCGTCGCACTTGGTTTTATATACACAACACACACGTACACAGGGCGGCCATGCCACGTGAAACTCGCCCAGAGGTCCTCACCGTTGTCAGTTTCAAGCTCAGGTCGTCGGCGCAGAACGACAGGTGAGCGCGCCATGAGGAGCACACCTCCACAAGGTGTACCTCTGTCGCGCCGTAATACATTCCAATCGCTGTTCAGTAGCTCAGAGTCTTCAACAGAGGTATCCAGAAAAGTCTCGGTGGCTGCTATCAGATCTTGTTCAGCTATTTGCAGATTATTTCGCCATTGACAGAGCTTAGTTTTAATTCCCCGAACGTTCTGGTACATACAATTAATTTTAGTTGTTTTGTAGTTTGCCTTGTGCGTTACGAAAGGACTGGGTGTCAGTAATAAGTGTCGGGTCTGTACCACGGTATGGAAAGCCAAGTTTTCCGCGGTTAATCCATGTATTGATCCTAGCATTAATGGGCCATACGTCTACACAGAAGCATTCATCAAAGAAAGCTATAGGTACACCAATTTTATAAGACTTGTAATTCCCTCTTGGATTAAGTTCTTCCACTGTACAAGTACCAGTGAGGCATATTCTTTTAAGGTATTCGGTGATCTCGGTAGCTGTGGACGCCATGTTCCACACATGTAAGTACTTACGCTCTTCAACAGCTTTTAAAGAAGTAACTGATGAATTAGCCGTCCCATACAGTGAAGCCATTCGTCGACGCTTTTTGTTTTTTACTTCAGTCCACTCGTGACCGGAGTCTAGAATTACAGAGCCAGAGCCAGTGGTGTCTTCGGTATTTTGGTCAGCTACTACTATCTCTACAGCCTTATTTTGCTCAGTTATACTTGTGTTGTTGTTTATTGACGAACCCCGTTGATTTGAGTGCCTTATTTTAGGTTGCTCCTGCTTAAAGAGTTTGGGTTTTGCTGACGGTTTTGGTTTACGAGGGCTCATCTGGGTTATGTTAATTGTCTTGGTGACAGTATCGGGTGCAGCAAGTTTCTGATTTAATACTTCAGAGTTGGTGGATCTCTTAGCTGCGCTGCATGAGCATGAGTTCTCATAAATTGTTAGTCTATCATTAAGAATTCCTACTTGTTGCATGTAGTTATCAACAGTAGCTTGGTATGTTCCTATGAGAGAAATGGCTTCGCCGAGTTGTTCTTTTAATGTGTGTACTTCCTGGGTGAGTACGGAAATACTTCTAGAGTCGCAAACCATTTCTGTGTTGGTAATAGCCGATGGTAGCCTCTTCTTGATCGTCACATTTGGGTCTAGCGAATTTTTTGCTATACCCTCTGGTGTTAACAAAATGTCGCATGTTTTTTTTGACATACATTGACATTCTGGACATATCCATGTGGTGTCATTCATCTTCGCTGAGTTATTTCCACCCGTGCATAGAACATGGTACATTTTATCGCAGGTGTTAAGCGTACAACGTAAATAATCCTCATCATGCAAAATATTGCTACGACATGCCGAGCAATCCATGTTTAGATATAATGGAATATCCAATCAGAGTTCGAAAAGCGTTATAAAAAGATTGCGTAGGCAAGCAATGGAACTCGAAGTATGTAGCAATACTGGATAGTTTTATTATTTTATTAAATAAAAGAGTCTTTCATGCAAAGCATTAAGCGGTCAATCACCTGCATCCACGAACTTCTGCACGTGCGTGTAGGGAGCGCGTCTGTGTGCGTAGCAGCCAGGTGTCCGAAATGCAACTAGTATTATTCTTATTCGAATAATAAAACGCGTATAATTCACCAAAGTAATAGTTTTTAAACTATAACAACGCGAAAAAAATATTTTTTTAAACAAATATTGAAATTCACAAAAAGTAATGCGCGCCCTTGGGCGCGAACTCGAACTCAGCAGTTCCGGAAGGACACGTAGGTCCCAAATGCGCCACTCGAACGAATACTGTTCTACCGAAATTGGCCTTCTGTTGTTTATCGTAAAACAAAAAATTCGTTAGGACGCTAATTTTAAAAAAGGTGATCTGTATTGCGCGCGCACTTCAATTGACTTAAACACTATTGTTTACGTTGAATG
Source organism: Mythimna lalbum (assembly GCA_949319445.1). Classification (NCBI taxonomy): domain Eukaryota; kingdom Metazoa; phylum Arthropoda; class Insecta; order Lepidoptera; family Noctuidae; genus Mythimna; species Mythimna lalbum. The sequence goes on along the minus strand of OX439358.1, from coordinate 15,814,806 downwards.
TTTTAGTTTAAAATCACTATAATGTTTGCTTTGTTATGTTATTGTACGTATAGGTATTTCTTAAACTATTACGCACTTGAAAATCTGTTTCTTTGTTTACTAACTTAGATTGTTTACATCACGTTAATGTTTGGATTGAAAAACGAAAAAAGAGTACTGTATTGTTGAAACTATTTGTTTTCCACACTAGCACTGAGGCACTGCTTCTAAATATGCACTTTTAACTTATTAAATTCAGAAAAGGAAGTTTATAACTATTTTTAATTATTTTTAAACCCGGAGTTGAACTGAACGTGACGGCAGTTTAATACAAAGTATGATAAATATGTTTAATACCTGGCACTTACACCGCCTTCGTGAAATATTATTTTAATAATACACGCCTTTGCAATGATTGCACATAACTTTGCTCGTTGGAGATTATAATAGAATTTTTTGCTCATGTATTTGGTACATTATAGTTAAAGTACTACTAAGTTATAGAGTCTAAGTTATAAGAGAAGTTATAAGAGAATAAGAGACTAAGTTATAGAGGCCAACGACAGAGCTGTCCAGGTGGCTAAGTATTGGTCGGACAAAATCTAAGTCGAATCGACGTGAGAAGAAGAAGAAGAATAAGTACTACAATATTCCAATTCAGCGAACGTATATGTACACTGTACAGGTCGTAACAGAAATTGGTAAAAATAACAACTTTCTTCAAGGAAGTCACAGTACATTCCCAAAAACAAAATTTCTCTACAAAATTATTATTTTAATTAGCTGATGCTATCTTTCATGCTGAGTGCTGTTAGTTACGTATTTTTCTAATAAAAAAACGATTGGATAAGCACATAGAACAAAGACGCTGATACAAGATAGTTCTAGCTATAAAATCTTAAACATCCTTGCAAACAGAAAACAAAATTAAACATTCATACTTTTTCTGCCTCCCCAAAAATATGTAAATTATAAATCTCGGTCACGAATTGCAGATCCCCTGAAGAACCCATAAATCGGCCAATAACGAAAGAAAAGTAGCAGTGGTGTGCTTAAACCGGAAGGTTTGTAAATCATGGGGTACAATGGTTCTGTACTGGGGTACAGGCGTACCCCATTGTTTTCTAAAGGATGTCATCCCCGTTTCCTCGCACAATACGGCGTTTTAAATCAAAATGTTTTTTTTTTCTTTCAAGGCATACTTTATTTCCATGAGTGTAAAGGTAGGGCTGCCATTTTTTGCGTCTTTTGTTGTGTATGGAGAAAATATTTGAAATTATCACGCGAAGGCTTGCTTTTTCGAATTCTGTGTTTTAAACAATTTAATATTCGCACTTGCTTGTTATTTTTCATTTCTTAATCTTATTTTCTTTGCTCAAATAAACATTAACATAATCAACCTTATATATTTGGGGACAACCCCACTGCTGGGACTCAGGCCTTTTTTTTCGGTGGGAAAAATCATACAATGACAATACCTGCCCTTGGGTGGAGCGGGAGATAGTGTTAGACTCTTACAGACTAAAAACCCACCCTGTTCCTTCTAGCCTTCATACCGGGGTCGAGTTTCCTTTCAGATAACCCTGGCCCCAGTAGGCTTCGACCCAGGTGGGCCCCTCCTGTTGCTGACAATTCCTTGAGGCGCGCGGAAACAGTGCGCGCCGGGGCTCCGTCCGGACAGATACCGGACGGTCGGGCAGCGAGCTACCCATTGCTCGCCGTCCACGAGCTCGCGTTGGGACTCAGGCCTCCTCTCTAAGAGTGGGATAAATCCACCACACGAGCCCAGTTGTGGGAACGTTACAAGGTCGATTATGTTTATTAAAACTATGCACTAGTAAAAAAATACTACACAAAGACGGATTTAATGCATTAGGTATTTTCTATCAGTCGACCTCGGGGACGTGCAGAAACATAACATGGCAGGTCCAACTTAATAGAAAGACAAACAGAAATAAAAATATGTACTATAATAAATACATACTTAGGTCTTAGATACACATAAAATAAAGAGGTAAAGTTTGTTTTTTTATTTTTTTTTGTTTGTAATCTCTGAAAGTAGGTACTGTTGCGATTGCTAAAATTTTTTCGCCAATCGAAAACTTCTTTATTCCTGAGTGCCATAGGCTTTATTTTATACGCGCGGGCGACGCCGCGGGCAAAAGCTAGTAAGTATTTAATACTATGGTGAAATACAAATTAAACCAATCAATGCTGTGATGATTCTACCAACTTCATTCGAACTTATTCATGTGAACGAGTTCAAGGTACCTTTAAATTAAAGGACAACCAGGAAAACCGAACAATGTACCGTATTATTTATATATTTGACACAGGCCTATTTGTTACTAAAAACGAGTTAGTAACTTAATCTTATGTTTACTTACATTAATTTTAATTTTACTTCCTAATGTTTTGTTTTTAATTTGATTTTTATTAGTTTTGTAATAAAATAAATAATAAATATGGCGTATAGTTAATACTTTTGTGGGGTATGCGGTGCTAACCTATAAGAAATTTTAACACAAATCTAGATTAAAAAATAATTATTGTATGTTTTAGTGTAGGTATACAATTTCTTTATCGACACTAATACAATAAAGAGATAAAGTTTTTATTTTGTTTGTTTGTAGGAGGTAATCTCTGAAAGTATTCGTCCGCTAGCTAAAATTTTTTCACCGATTTATTCCTGAGTGACATAGGCTGTATTTTCTGTACGGGGGCGAAGTTATTTATTATTATTATTTTTTGAAGAAAAGGGGCTATGCATCTCCCATAGTGTAGGAGATGTAGTCACTGCGACCTAAAAGATCTATTGTGACTCGCCACCTTGTTAGAGTAACTCTTTTAGCCGGGAGGCTTCCAGGAAGTCTAGAATACTCCTAGCTTTGAGAGTTTTAATCTCCTCCGGGCGAATAATGTGTCGACCCAGATGGATACTCCGTTTGTGGATAAGGGGCCCACATTCACACAACAGGTGCTTAGGCGTCTCCCTCTCCTGATTACAGTACCTGCAAACATCAGTGTCACTCAGTTTCATGTGAAATTGGTGCCTGTTTAATTTGCAGTGGCCGGTTAAGGCGCGGGCTATCGCACAAATGTTCGTCCTGCTAAGCTCAAGAAGCTCGGCAGTTCGTTTTTGTGAGTAGCCTTCTATTAGAGATTTGGCGTGTAGCAGTCCTGGTTGTAACAACCAGTGCTTTTTTGAATCGCCAAATAGGTTGCCCTTAAGGGTCTGCATGGCCTGGTTCTTTGAGATACCACAGAAAGGTTCTGGTCCTATCTGATGACCCTGAGCCCCAGTCCTTGCAAGTTCGTCGGCTTTTTCATTGCCAGTAATTCCAGAATGACCCGGTACCCATCTCAGAATAACTTTATTCCTTTGCCCCAGGTCATTTAGTTTGTTAACGCAGTCTTTTACCAGTTTCGAATTTATTGTATTCGAGTTCAAGGCGTTAAGAGCTGCCTGGCTATCTGAGTAAATCAGAATTAATTGATTTATGTAGTTTCGTTGACGGTTGGCTTCCGCACATTCTATAATGGCGTATACCTCCGCTTGGAATATGGTGGCATATTTACCCAGATTCAAGCTTTTGCTGAATTTCGGGCTAATGCCAAATATTCCACATCCTACATTCTCACCCATTTTGGATCCGTCTGTAAACCAGATCAGGCTTCCAGCCTTGCAAGTAATGAGGTTGCTTGCCCAATCCTCTCTGTTCGGCCTGAGGGGGGCGAAGTTACAGGTAAAAGCTAGTTTTAAAAAATGAAAACTTGGTCCCACACTTGGAATTATTCCTGAGTCCTGTATTATAGGTGTCAGTTTACATACATACCGTCCAGACAACCAGACTCGGAACTACTTGAAGGTCATACATATTTGTTCCGTACGAAAATCGACACCACAGCGCAGTAACCAATTACTATTGCGCTAATCGTGCCGTCAATTATAATTGGTTGGCCAATAAAATAGATAAATAAAATTAAGGTATCAATAAAAGTGGTTCCTATGTGTCTGAAGCTTATAGAAAGCCTTAAAGTAGTTAAGGCTTCATCATTATCATCATTTCAGCCGAACGTCAACTGTTGGACATAGGTCTCCCCCAAGCGTCGCCACAACGACCGGTCCTGTGCGTCTCGCATCCATTGGATTTCCGCAACCTTGACCAGGTCATCGGTCCACCTTGTGGGAGGCCAACTCGGCGTCTTCCGGAACGCGGTCACCACTCCAGAACCCAAACTTAAGTGGCAATGGGCAGGGCACATTGCATTACCTTATCGTAATTAAATTATCAAATATTATATCTTCATACCGCGGCAACCATCAGCGCATTGGTAAAAGTCCATATGGGGTTATTATTATCATGACAGGAAAAATAATACAAAACCAATTGACATTTACTTGATTTAAACAATGAAAAACAAAAAATTAATGTACTATATTAATAATAAAATTTTTATCTTTATTTTAAAACATGTTTCTCTGGTAGAAGATCAAAAAGGAAGTCTTTAAATTTAAATGAAAGAGTGCAACAATCAAATAGATTAATATGCATTATCTTGGAAATGTGGTATTAATGTTATCACACGAATATAAAATATTATAGCGTGCTAAGCCGTTAGATGTGGTTATGAAAAATGGAACAATTTGATGTTTTTAATGTATAGCGATCGACATTGCTATAAACCCTCATTACATTAGGTGTCAAAATGTCTCGCAACATGGTGGCTGGCAGCTGTATGGCTCGCTGCTCGAAAGCTTGAGGAATTGATGAGGGCGTCACGAAGTAGTAGCGGCACGAAGGCTGCGCTGACGTGCATGGTTGAGGGTCACCAGTTTGGAGGTAAGCTGAACAGAGTGTAAACTCCAACAAACCTACTTTGAAAACGAAGTATCCTCTGACCTGACGGGTGATAGTCTAGTGGGCAACTGCCCGGCAGATGATTTCGAGCTGTTTTATAATTAACTATGTTCAAATCGCGCGGAGTAGTTCTTATTTGACGCCACAGACGTCGCTATCCTGTCAAGTTGTCCAACAATATGTTTCTCGTTACTTGGATGCATCGTAAAATGTTGGAGGACAAGTAGCGGGACTCTGGGCAACGTTACAGCGCCACGTAGATTGAGCTGTGTTCGATTCCATCTTCTAGAACTATTTCACAAAATGTGGGTACATTCACATTTCTGCCTAACCATGGGATACACAAATATGTATTTACTTTTAATTAATATAAGGCCTGTAGATTTCCAAAACAAAATGTGTACATTTTAATAACTCGAGTCAAAACCGGTGGTTAAATTAAATATTATCTAACAACAAAAAATAGGTTTCCGCTACAAAAATAAACGAACCATCCAACCTTTTAACAAGCCGCGCTTCCGTTAAAATTAAATAGAGAACAAAAAAAAATTGAAGGCTCAATCAATTTTTCAATTAAAATCAAATAAATAAAATGAATAATTTTTTATCTGCTTGTTTTCCTCTTGCATAGTTTGGACCAAATGAAAGTGTACGTCCCAAGGTGACCGAGTGTGTTCTTCGCTAGACTATGTCGGGTCGCGGGTCATGTAAATTAGTCAAGGAATGTCAGTCTTTTTGTATATTAGTGTAATGGAATGTTGCGACGAATCTAAACTTTATTCCTCATATTTCTATAGTGTATATTAGTATAGTTGAAAACCAGCGTCAGGCCACTACCAAGCCTGGCATTTTTGCTGAACTGTACCCCTTTTTTACGGTGGGCAAAATCATCCTATGACAACCCCCGCTCTTGGATGGAGCGGGATGTAGTGTCAGACTTATACTGACTAAAAACCCACCCCGTACCTTCTAGCCCCTTCATACCGGGGCTCGAGCTTTCTTTCGGTTAACCCTGGCCCCAGTAGGCTTCGACCCAGCTGGGCCCCTCCTGTTGCTGACAACTCCTTGTGGCGCGCGGGAACAGTGCGCACCGTCGACGTCTTTGGCTCGGTCCGGACAGTTAACGGACGGTCGGACAGCGAGCTTCCCATGGCTCGCCGTCCGCGAGCCCGCGTCTACGGTGGCCGGAAATCGGGATCGGAATCCCGGCGGCGGTGGCGAGGGCGCCGTTGCCTGATGCGGTCGGCCTCTACCCCTGTACTATACTGTACCCCAAGCCAAGTTGCTAATCTGCAATAGTTAACGCTAGTAGTATTAATTGTACATCAAACTTTGTATGTAGCATTATCTATGGTTGTTGTTTTATAAAAAAAAAATAAACTGTCAGTCTCTTGTTTCGAACGCAAGCACTTCGGTTGTTTTAATATTAATAGGTTATGGGCCCAGAATTTTACCCGTGGGATCAGAATTTTACCCGTGGGACCAGAATTGCGCGTTTGAACTGTAAACTTAAATGTAAAACGCGAGTGTCGGTACGGTGTAATGGCTACTAACTATGTATCAAACGTGCCAAAGTTGCGTGGTCGTGAGAACTATGATGAGTGGGTATTCGCGGCAGAAAACTTTCTAGTACTCGAAGGCATGATGAAATGTATCAAGACCGAACGAGAAGAAAGTGGTACAGAAGTAATTGTATCAGCTGCAGATGACGCGAAGACGAAAGCAAAGCTTATACTTACTATAGATTCATCGTTATATGTTCACATCAAGACCGTTAAAACTACAAAGGAGCTGTGGGAAAAACTCAAGTCGCTCTTCGACGATTCCGGGTTTACGAGAAGGATAAGCCTTTTACGGAATTTGATATCCATTCGGTTGGAAAATTGCAGTTCCATGACCTCGTATGTCACGCAAATAATTGAAACAGGTCAGAAACTTTGTGGAACAGGATTTGCAATAAATGATGAGTGGATTGGTTCGCTGCTACTAGCTGGATTACCAGAGAAATTCTCTCCCATGATAATGGCGATAGAACATTCAGGCATACAAGTAACAGCAGATGTCATTAAGAGCAAGCTTCTAGACATGGAGACCGGAAACAAAGACAGTATAGATGGTGCATTTGTTGTGTCAAGAAAGGGTAATCAGTTCAAGTCGAAACCAAACTCGTCCAAAAGTGGCAGCACTAGCAACAAAGATGGCGTCAAATACCAACATGAAAATACCAACGTGAAAACTGTCAATGTCAGATGCTATCGATGTAAACAAATTGGACACTATCGAACGCAATGCCCGAATAATTCTAAGTTTAATAAGAATGAAGACAGTAAACAAACAAATGCATTCTCAGCTGTATTCTTGAGCAGTAGTTTCAACAAAAGAGACTGGTACATTGATTCCGGTGCTAGCGTTCATTTAACGGCTAATCCAGATTGGATCACTAGCAAATATCGGAATGTTCAACAAGAAATAATGGTAGCAAATCAAGAAACTGTTTCAGTTACGTGTGCTGGCGATGTTAAGATTGTAACCTCCATTAAAGGCAGTGAATTCGAAATAAACATTGAAGATGTTTACTGTGTACCTAACTTGACAACTAACCTCTTATCAGTTAGCAAGTTGATTCAAAAAGGTAACAAAGTTGATTTCACAGGTGATAGTTGTCAGATTTATAATAGAAATCGTGAGTTGGTTGCCTCTGCTTCATTGATTAATGGTGTTTACAAATTAAATGTACAAGAATGTTTGATTGCTGCAGTGACTACCTCAGGTCTCACTTGGCATCGAAGATTAGGCCACTTGAACAGTGATAGCTTAAGAAAAACTAAAAATGCAGTTGATGGAATGAATTATGATGAAAATTTTGTCATAAATAAATCAATGTGTAAGACATGTTGTGAAGGTAAACAATGCCGCTTACCTTTTACAAATAGTGGTACAAGAAGTACAGAATTACTCAATGTCGTACACAGTGACCTTTGTGGACCAATGGAAGAAGCTTCACTAGGAGGTGCATCCTACTTTCTATTGTTTGTTGATGATTTCAGCCGTATGACCTTCATTTATTTTCTGAGACATAAAAATGAAGCATTGAAATGCTTTAAAGAATTCAAAGCAATGGCAGAAAACCAAACTAATAGGAAAGTGAAAATCTTCAGGACTGACAATGGAACAGAATTTTGCAATGAATCCTTTGATGATTACTTAAAGAAATTTGGGATAATACACCAAAAATCGAACCCTTACACACCTCAACAAAATGGGTTGTGTGAGCGAATGAATAGAACGATAATTGAAAAGGCCAAGTGCATGTTATATGATGCTGAACTGAACAAGAAGTTTTGGGCTGAGGCTTGCAATACAGCTGTGCACTTACATAATCGAACTGTTTCATCAGTCTTAGATGGCAAAACACCATATGAACTATGGATGGGTGTTAAGCCAGATCTAAGTAATCTAAGGATCTTTGGATCTCCTGTCATGGTTCATGTCAATAAAGAGAAAAGGTCCAAATGGGACAGAAAGTCCATTGAATGTATACTACTTGGATATCCTGATAATATAAAAGGATACAGATTGTATAATCCAGTAAAGAAGCAAATTTTCACAAGTAGAGATGTGATTGTTATGGAGAAACAATCAGTCATAATAGATATTGTTTCTGAAGAGAATGGAAAAGAATCTGAGATGAATGAAATGTCAGAAGAAACCCAGATCCTACAGGATTCAGTGGGGGACACAGATTCAACATTGAAGGATGAGACAATGGAGGATTCGTCCTCAGATTATTTACCAAGTGATTATGAAGATTGTTCAGATATTCATGATAATCATAATAGGCCAGACAGACCTGTCAGAGAACGGCGTGCACCAAACAGGTATGGTTTTGGTGGTATATGCTACACAGCAAATGGTACAGATAGTGGAACAGATCTCACACTTGAGCAAGCGTTGAAAGGGCCTGAAAGAGACCAATGGTTGCAGGCTGTACAGGAGGAATTAAAGTGCTTTGAGGAAAATGATGCTTGGGAGTTAGTAAGTGTTCCTGATAACTCTACAATTGTGAAATGTAAGTGGGTGCTCAAAAAGAAAATTGAGTCTAATGGTAAAGTTCGCTTTCGTGCAAGGTTGGTGGCGATGGGCTTTACCCAGCAACCTGGTGTGGACTATACTGAAACTTTTTCTCCTGTGGTGAGGTATAGTACTCTCAGATTATTGTTTGCGATTTCTGTGAAACTTGGACTAGATATTATACATTTAGATGTATGTACTGCGTTCTTGAATGGTGATGTAAAGGAAAATATTTATATGCAAGTACCTGAAGGGCTTACCTGTCCAGATTCAGTTAAAGTTTTAAAATTGAAAAAGGCCATTTATGGCTTGAAACAAGCTTCAAGAATGTGGAATGAAAAAGTTGATTTGTGTTTAACAAAGAATGGATATTTAAAGTCAAAATATGAACCTTGTTTGTACACTAAAAATTATGGTAAAAATGTGACTATAATTGCTTTATATGTCGATGATTTTTTTGTGTTTTCAAATAGTAATGTTGAGACTGATAGGTTAAAATCTGTATTAGAATCTAAATTCAAGATTAAAGATTTAGGCCAGATAAAGCAGTGTCTTGGCATGTCAGTTTGTTATGATAAAAAAAATAAGGTTTTAACATTAGATCAGACTGGTTATATTGAACAGTTATTATTGAAATTCAATTTGGTTGACTGTAAATCAGTAGATACACCAATGGAATATGGACTAAAATTAACTAAGGGTATGAGTTCTGATAAAAATCTGCCTTATCAGCATCTCATTGGATGTTTGATGTATCTTGCTATACTCACCCGGCCAGATATAGCATTCTCTGTAGGTTACCTAAGCCAATTTAATAATAGTTACAATAAGGAGCACTGGGGTCATGCCAAGCGCATATTAAGATACCTAAAAGGAACCAAAGATTACTGTATTAAATATAATGGTACAGATAACAAAGAGATAGTAGGCTATGTAGATGCAGATTGGGGTAGTGACATCACAGATAGAAAATCCTATACAGGTTACTGTTTTACTTTTTCTGGGGGTTTGATATCTTGGGGAAGTAAAAAACAGAAAAATGTTGCTTTGTCTAGTACAGAAGCAGAATATGTAGGTATATCTGAATGTTGCAAAGAAGCAATTTACCTTAGACATTTACAAAAGGAAATTACAGGTTATGTACAATGTATTGTAATTATGAATGATAACCAGAGTGCACATAAGTTGTTACTTAATCCTATATTTCACAATAGGACAAAGCACATAGACATAAGATTTCACTTTGGTCGAGAATGTATTAAAAATAATATAGTTAAAGTTGAGTACTTGCAGACAAATCAGATGCCAGCTGATATACTTACAAAGTCTTTAAATTCTGTGAAACATTATAAATTTTTGGAATTGTTGGGAGTTCAACAAAAGTAATATTTGTATCTTGTTTTTGATGTAGTGGGGGTATTAATTGTACATCAAACTTTGTATGTAGCATTATCTATGGTTGTTGTTTTATAAAAAAAAAATAAACTGTCAGTCTCTTGTTTCGAACGCAAGCACTTCGGTTGTTTTAATATTAATAAGTAGAAAGCTTCAAATGTACGGGAACGACGTTATCTCAACGCTCAGGCACGTGGTCAGAACAAAAGAATTGGCGGCAAGGTCAACTCGAAGCGTTCGACACAAACGAAACGGTTGTAACTTGTCTAGGCGGGCTGGACCTATTTGGCGCCGCCCTGAGACACACATTGTTAGATGTCTCTTTCTTTTTATATAATTAGTGTCTACATGTTACTACATTGTGTGTATCTACGAGTGTGTATGCCAAATAAAATAGTTTTCTTTCTTTCTTTTTCTTTCTTTCTATATTACTTAATTACGACATCATTTTTGCTTGTGTATGATAGGCAAACTTAATAGATAGATAGATAGATAGATAAAGAATTTATTTGATGCAAACAGAAAAGCAAACAAGTAATATTACACAAGCACGATAAAATTACAAAAATAAGCACATAAATTAACAAAAAATAAAATAAAAATGTTAACAATCACAAACAGCAGCACAAGCAGTAGTCGGCTTCAACTCAGTGATGGGCAGTTCTGTCAGATTCTTATGAAGGCTGTCGGTTAAACAGAAGTACGTGTTAGTAACAGCGGTGAAAATGTACAGTAGGATGATGGTGGTATTGATAAAGTATTCAGAAATATCGATATTAAAAACGATATTTATGCTAGTGGTACCTAACTTTACATAGCATAGCTTTTGTGTACCCTAAACCATTTGACAGACACCAAACCAATATGAGCTGCTTAATAAAGAATATGAAATTGATATATTTTTTATTTGTTATAAGATCAAAAATGTGCAGAAATCAAATGAAATGAAAACGTACAACCTTTTGGAGTCATAATTACATACCTAAGATCAGAATGTCCTACAGACTAATCAAAATATTATAGATCCGCCTGACAACGACGTAGGTATACATAATTGTATACTAATTAATGAATAATACCTAAATCAGATTCATACATATTTTCGAAAGGTTATATAGATTTAAAACCATTTAGAAAAAAAGTCGTAAAATTTAATAATTGCAAAACAGGTAAAGTCTAAAAATAAAGCTTTTCAGTACATTACGGCTCTAGTCCGCTTTTAACCACGTTAATGTATTAAAATGTTTTTATGTTAACACTTTTTTATTCTGTGAATATTTCACACCAAAAAGCTGTAAAGCTGGATTATAGCTTTAAAAGTAGGTTTATTATATTTTAATAACTTAATATATTTACTTCATATCTTAAGTTTCAGCCTCTATTTTTTACTATCCTTCATTTTGCTCTATTGCAAATAGATCCACATACATTGTTGAAACTGGGGTGCGCCTTTACTTAAAGATTTCATATTTACCGACTACATCTTGCACGACTCAAGTGCGTGTTGACCAAAACACTGTCCAAATCCATTCAGTAAAGTTCAAAAGACAAGGTCATAGATAGATAGATCAAAGTTCAGTTTTAAGCAAACTATAGACCGACAGCCTGGTATTAATAAGAAAGAGGCACGGTGAAACATTATTTCATAATACACACAAATAAAGAGCTTTGGTAACGCTGTCAACAATGACGATAGTATCCAGGTCATACGTAGCTTTGTTCCGTAAAAATGACGATACACCGAATCTTGGTGCTTGAACCGTAATCACACATGACAGATTGATACAGAAGATCGGTTCCATACAACTAGCGGCTCTCTTCATTAAGATCATTATCACAGAGTTGTTAGAGAAGTAATGGAATGCAATAAAGTATTGAGTATTGAGAGAAAAGGCAATGAAATTGTCAGAAAGTCAAAAATTATTGTGAGATTGAAAGTGCTACTGGAAATTTTTAGAATAGAATATACTTTATTGTACACCAAAATAGTAACAATTTCACTTGTAATGAAACTGATTCTCCCATAGATTTACATGATATGTCTGTGGTGGTATAGTTTTGTGGTTTTTCGATAATCATTAATACAATTTTACTGTATTTAGAGCCTCAGAAGCTCTAAAACCAGTCAGGTATATTAAAAACAAACGCGATTGCAGCTGACATTTGTTTGAGTGCTTACGTTAGAGTTTATTTGTACATGTGACTGTTTTCGCACGTTGTACAGAGATGACCTTCTGTATCTAGAATTCAATTTTGTGGTAATGATTACAACACTAAGTGATTAACGAAACTCTTGGCTCAACTATGACATTATTAATAGGCTGCATAGGCTGTTACATATTTTGTAATGTTTGAGAGGACGTTACGGTTGAAATTTACTAATAATAATTACTTAGTTTGCAATGATAAGTAAATATAATTAATATTCGGCGTTGTAGGTTTTAGGCCCACTGCTGCCTACGATCTTACGTTCTTCGTTTCGTCACTTAGACCTTGACCTGTGGCATCAACTGAGGCTCTGTGATCTTTATCATCAATCTAAATGAATGCTGCTTTCTCCAGCTCATCTTTTGCTTATTCAACTCCATTTTTTTCATTTTTCCTCTTAAGAGGGTCCTTTTCCACTCACCTACCGTAAACATCGAAAATGGTTTAAAAGCTTTTTACTTCATTTAATGCAATCCAACGCTATGTTTGACGAAAAGGCAACGCAAAAAAAGAGAGATAACGCCTAAAAACTCTGTTAGTACGCGGTGATTCCGAGATTTACTCGAAAATTTCACAAAACTTGCTCCAGGAAATAGCTGTTTTTTTTAAACCCTTAAAAGTTTTTGGAAAAAGTTGTCGTCATTTAGAATTTTAATAAAATTTGCAAGGTCTCTATAGTTTTACTTTTTTGACTTTTAAAATTTTTAGGCAAATTATGAAGTGTCAAAGTTCATACAAAATAGGAGATTTTCAGAGGTTTTTACTGGATTAGTTTTACACAAATTTACAAATTGGTTTCTATAGAAACCTAGATAATATGCCCAAGATACTGTGTTTCCATATCTAATGAAAAATGTGTCATAACGTCATAATCAGCTGTTATGAGCGCTTGTATGAAAAACAGTGAAAATGTGAGTCATGATGCACCACCTTAAGAATGAATATGGATGCTATGAACAAAGGTTGTATTTTGACAATTAAATAAACTGAAGCTTATGTTAGTCAAGGAAGCAATAAACCCGTTTGTCATTTGGCTTCACCGAACTGATTTAATTTATTCCTTTAGGACTATAGACGAAAGCATCCTTACTTATTGGCGTCTGTCAATAAGTGTACTATCTTTGAGGGTTCATGTCCAATAGTACCAAATTTTGGTTTTATACTGTCCTGATTACTAAGTCCTTATATATCCGCATTTGTTCGCTTTTAAAATGGTTACCTATTTGTGAATGATCTTGACTACCCTCTTTTCTTTTCTTCATTGGCCTTCTTCCCCTTCTTATCTGATTTCAGAAACTCAATTTCTTTGCCCACTATCAATCGTCTTCTACGAAGTACATCGCTCTGGGTTTATCCACTCTTTCTTTTTGTCAAGGTGATCATTATTTAGAATGCACTCACTCTCTTTGACCGTTAGGATGGCAACCAAATTTTTCTTTAACGTGAAGGTACGTCAATACATGAGCAAGTAATCGGTAGACTCATCATAGTATTGATTATTGAATTGGTTTTTTCACAATAACATTATAGGTATTGTTCTCTCTGATAAGGTGTATATTTGCTTAGCAGGAATTTGGTAATTTAAAATGCGTGTTTGCTTAAAGACGATTTATTTGCGACTAACTGAGGTGGGGGCATACAGATGCTAGTAAACACTTAGCTATCACATAATACATGCATATAGATAAAACATACCGCCCACCAAAAGGACGTAGTTCTTTTCTTAATCCAAAATTTTACTCTGACAATCAACAAGCTAACTTTAACATAATACTTGAAAATTCAATTTAAACAAAATATGGTACCCTAATAACTAACTTAAACATATCGTGTTACTCAGTAGCAATAGGTAAGGGGCATAACTTCGAGCAACATCTCTTCACTACATTGTGGCCACTTTTTATGCTGTAGACTCTGGTAATGCCATCTTCTCCAGGATGTTTGTCTACAACACGACCCAGAGAAAATTTGCCAGGCGGTAATCCTTCGGTTTTTATTAAAACAACATCGCCAATCTTGAACTCTTCGGCTTTTTTTAACCAAATGGGACGTTGTTGTAATCGAGTTAGATATTCTTGATGCCAACGACGCCAGAAATCGCCAAGCAATTTTTGGGTGTATTGCCACCGGGATAAGGAATGAGTCTTTATGTCTTTGAAATCAGGTGACGGTACAACGATAGGAGCTTCGCCGATTAAAAAGTGTCCAGGTGTTAATGCTTCTATGCAGTCTGGGTCCTTGTCATCGATAGGACACAATGGCCTAGAATTGAGGCAAGCCTCAATTTGGCACAGCACCGTGGTCATTTCTTCATAGGTGAGATTAGTGGTGAGCACGCGTTTCAAATGGTGTTTGACCGATTTTACACCCGCCTCCCACAAGCCTCCAAAGTTCGGTGAATATGCTGGTATGTAATGCCATTGTGTTCCATCCAGTGCCAATGTGTTCGATATAACTCCTTCAAAGACCAGATTTGCTTCTTTCCATGCGGCCATCAGTTCCTTATTGGCACCGACAAAATTTCGGCCCTGGTCACTCCATATATCACTGCATTTTCCTCTTCTGGAAACAAACCGCTTGAATGCAGCGATAAAAGCTTCGGACGTTAGATCACTAACCAACTCAAGGTGCATAGCCTTGGTTGACATACATATGAACACGCAGATGTATGCTTTCTGAGTTCTTATGCCTCTTCCTTTGGACATGCTGATTTGAAATGGGCCTGTGAAATCAACTCCGGTATGTATGAAAGCTCGAGCAGGAGTTACTCTCGCTTTAGGCAGGTCACCCATTAGCTGCATCCTTGATCGTGTTCTGAGTCTAGCACATACTAGACACTTGTGTATACATGATTTTATAAGTGTCTTGCCTCGTATAATCCAATACTTTGAGATAATATAACTTAACATAAGTTGAACGCCGCCATGCAACGTATGATTATGAGCATCAGCAATAATCAAAGGCACCAACTCGTTTTTATTTCCCAATATAATAGGATGTTTAGCCTGTTCGTCCAAGTTCGCATTACGAAGTCGTCCGCCCACCCTGAGGACACCATCTTCATCAAGGTAAGGATTCAAGGTTTTAATTTTACTTTCTCCTTTTACAGATTTATTTAATTTCAGTCTTTCTATTTCATCTTGAAATTCTTCTTGTTGTACTAATTTAATACATTTCATTAAAGACTTTTCTAATTCCTTTGTAGTAAAACCCTGTTCCGTGTTTCTTTTAAAATTTAAAAATCTTCGACAGTAGGTTATTACTTTTATCAATTCTCTTAGATTATCGAATTCTTTAAATTGTAACTTTATGCTTTCTTCATGATCTATTTTCAAATTTGCTTGTATTTTATCATGTTTCTTTTCTAATTCTGTAGATGTGTTTTCTTGTTTTAATCCTATTTCTGTTTCAGAGAGCCAAGCTGGACCCTTCCACCACAAATCGGACCTTTTCAGATCTACTAGCAACATGCCCCGGGACCCAATGTCTGCTGGATTTTCTTCCGATGAGACATGAAACCACTGGTTGTTGTTTACATTTTCAGCGATCTCTACAACCCGGTTCGCTACAAAAGTTTTCCAATTGTGGGGATCGCCAGACAACCACGCAAGTACAATTGTTGAATCTGTCCATGCATAGATGTTTGATGCAGGTATTTTCATGGCTTGTTCAATTTGCTTAAGCAACCTCGACAACAACACCGCTCCACACAGCTCTAATCGTGGTAAGGATACAGTTCGTAGTGGTGCCACTCTAGTCCTTGCTGCTATCAGTTTTGTTGACACTGAGCCATCTCGCGTCTTTATTCGGACATAAGCCACTGCTGCGTATGCTCGCGTGGAGGCGTCGCTGAAGCCATGCACTTCAATCTTGTCCAAATCCATACTCAATGTGCCAAGCCATCGATCAATAAATACTTCTTTTACTTCTTGAAAGTCTTCCCGAAGGGTAAGCCACTCGTCTACCAGCTGCTGGCTTATTTTGCTGTCCCAGTCAACCCTTTCCAGCCACAGCTTTTGTAGTAATATTTTAGCTAAGATTAAACTCGGAGCGATCCATCCCAGGGGATCGAACAGTTTTTGCATGTCCGATAGGATTGTTCTTTTTGTGACATTATCTGGCAACACCGGTAAGTTTATTTTATATTGATACTGATCTGTTCCTAGATTCCAGATCAATCCTAGGGCTTGGACAGTTCCATCTAATTTTAAATTTAAGTGTACTTGAGTTGTTCTCCTATTGGCATCTATAGATTGCATTAACTCGGTAGAATTGGAAGACCATTTGGATAATATGAAGCCACCCTTTTGCAGTATATAAGAAACTTCTTGAGCTGTCTGTATCGCTTTTTCTGCAGTGTCATCCCCAGATATCAAATCATCCATATAAAAATCGGTCTTGATAATGCGTACAGCCTTTGGATAATTTTGCCCTTCATCTTCAGCCACTTGATGGAGAGTTCTTACTGCTAGATGGGGTGCTGACGACGTGCCAAACGTGACACGAAGCATGCGGTACTCTTTGATGGGGTCCGACTCTTCTTCTCTCCACAAAAGGCGTTGATAGGTATCGGCGTCTTGTTCTTGTAGTAAGACTTGCAGGTACATCTTTTGTATATCACTTGCATAGCAGACGCAATGTAATCTCGATCTCATAACAATATCTCGAAGGTCATCTTGTAGTTGAGGTCCTACAAGTAGTTCATCGTTGAGAGAGATATGGTTCGAGCCTTTAGCTGAAGCATCAAACACGATGCGTGTCTTCGAGGTTTCCTTTTCGACGCGGACAACGGCGTGATGAGGTAAGTACACCGCTTTGTTTTCCTTAGTTTCCTTTTCAGGTATTTCTTCCATATAATTTGACTTTATATATTCTTGCATGGCCTTTTGGTAATCTTCTTTTAGTGTAGGTGCTTTTCTAAATCTTCTTTCAAGTTGTAATAATCTTTGTCTTGCTATTTCCTTTGTGTTTCCGTTAGGTGATAAGGGATTATCGGTTTTAAAAGGTAACTTTACTATGTATCTTCCTTCTTTTGTTCTTGCATGAGTGTTTTTATATATCGTTTCACATAGTTCTTCTTCTCTTGTTAACTTTCTTTTCTTTTCAGTGTCGATTTCCCAAAGGGATTTCAACAGGTTATCTACTTCTATTTGCTGATGAAGGACCAGAAAAGATTCTTCTTTTTTTAAAGTATTAATTTCTCCAAACAAGATCCATCCCAGGTTTGTTTCTTGGGCACATGGAGAACCGGGAGGACCTTTGATTAATTGTTGTTGCACGATTTGTGCATACTCTTTGACACCTAGAAGCAAGTCAATGGAACCCGGTTTGTGATAGTATGGGTCAGCCAGGTTGAGTCCTTCCAGGTGTGGCCAATGTGTGACAGTAACAGTTTTGGATGGGATTCTCGTGGTCAACTGTTTGCTCATGACGTATGCTTGTATGTTAATCTCGAAGTTTGGATCCCATTGAGAACCAATCCTTAGTTGGACCACGTGATCGATGCTTGTTCTTGTAGAGCCCACCCCAATGATATTTCCTCTTGCTGTTTGCCTGGTTAGTTTGAGCATTTGAGTCGCCTTCTCGCTGATAAATGAAGCCTGCGAACCTTGGTCCACTAGCGCTCGTAGAACAACAGTGTGATTATGCTCGTTTCTCGCTAAAACTGTTGCCGTGGCCAGTAGTGCTATACTTGTACTTTGTTTGGCACTGTGATGCGACGCGATCGTTGCGTTGACTATTTCCTCCTTCTCTTCTACACTGGGTTGTGATGCCTTCGGTTGTTTAGAGTCTTCAGTTTGTGCCGACGAAGCAGAATCTTTGTTTTGGTGTAGAAGAGTATGATGACGTCGCTTACATTTACGACAGGTCATTTGCAATTTACATTGATATGCAGAATGGCCTGGTGCCAAACAATTAAAGCAAAGTTTATTTGACTTGACGTATTCAGATCTCTCAGCAGGTTGCAGTTTGGTAAAATCCTTACAATGACAAATAGTGTGTTTTTCTTTACAGAGCACGCATGTTCTGTCTGCCGACAATGATGCAGTAGTGGCTGTAGTAGTGACAAGGTGTGAACGTTCTTTTATGGGTTTTTCACGGGTGCCTGATGCTGACATTATGAGTTCTAAGGTACGGTATCTTGATTGCAGAAATTCCTTCAAATCATTCCAAGTAGGCAAGTTATCTTCATCACTTGTGCTAGAAGACTGTTCCCATTCTTTGTGAGACTCAGGGTCCATTTTCTGTATCACAAGAAAAATAATTAAAGGATCCCATGAGCTCGTATTTATATTTAAGTTTTGTAAGTTATTCAAACAATCCGTTGTGACGTCTAATAAATTCTTGATTTGATTTGCAGATTGAGTACTTATTTTCTTCTGATAAAATAACTTCTTTAACACTGAATATATAATCAATCTTTTATTCCCGTACCTTGATTTGAGAACACTCCATGCTTGATTATAATTACTTTTTGTAATTTGAATAGGCTTCAATAATATCTCGGCCTCCCCGGTGACACTACTCTTCAAATAGTGCATTTTCTGAACTTCACTGATCGCCGTGTTTTCATGTACTAACGAAATAAATAGGTCCTTGAATGTAGGCCAATCTTCGTAATTCCCACTAAAACTCGGTAATTGTATCCTCGGCAGCCTAACGAGTTGATCATTATTCACACTTGTATACGAGTTGTTTTGCGATGACACTGACGTAGAAGGCGTGGACGCTGCATTTATTGTCGACAAAAGGTCTTGTAAATCGGCTAATAACACAAGATACAGGTCTTCATAAATAAAGAAATCTTCGTTAACAAAGTAGTTTATAGTTTGTTTTTGTTCTTTCGGTGTTATTTTCACTAATTGTTGATGAGTTTCCCTGAACGTAGTCCAATATTGTTCTATACATCTGATTCTTGTCTCCACGTAACCTTTTGTCAACCTGGTTTTAGGACATTTCTTCAAATTTAACTGTGTTTTTTGTAATAACGCAGCTGTGTCTTCCAAAACATGAATTAATTCCGCAGTAGTACTCATCGTTCGTTTAACTTGTTTTCAATATTCACTAATCACCTCTGGAATGCGGCTGCCTATTGTTCGCGCCGGCCGGCGCGGTGGGTGGTCCCACGTTAACTTAACTTCGATAACTTGTATTTTTTACTAATTAATCCGGCTCGAAGGACCACTATGTTCTCTCTGATAAGGTGTATATTTGCTTAGCAGGAATTTGGTAATTTAAAATGCGTGTTTGCTTAAAGACGATTTATTTGCGACTAACTGAGGTGGGGGCATACAGATGCTAGTAAACACTTAGCTATCACATAATACATGCATATAGATAAAACAGGTATCTTATTGTACCTAATGTCGACTGGGAATGCCTAAAGGATTAAATCTGCTTTTGTACAATATTTTTTTAATGGTGCATACAGTTTCAGTAGTGGTGATAGAACGAGAGCATCGCGCAATGATTGTTGATATAGCGGTCTTTCATGACGGGAACTTCGTGAAAGCTAAGAAGGATAATCAAACTAAATATCTTGACTTGGCTCGCGTGGTTATCGACATGTGGGAAGCGAACATATTATGTGTCGTGATGACCAATACCAAGAACCTCGATAAATTTCTGAGGAGAAACGGGATCAGGGACCTGATCCAAAAAGTAGTATTCCTGGATACGGAGCGCATCGTTAGGAGATTTCTCTCTTAGAAGCCCTGACCACCGGTAGCTTGGACAGCGTTCCCGATATCGGTGGGCTACTATTTTTAACCGACTTCGAAAAGGAGGAGGTTCTATGTTCGGCTGAATGTATGTTTTTTTTTGTATGTATGTTCACCGATATTTCGGTCAATTGTGGACAGATTTTGAAAATTTTTATTTTTGATTGAAAGGTTATGCTTCCAAGTTGGTACCATAGAAATATTGTTATGATCTGATCATGAACTTCGAAAATATGGAACAGAACTCATAGAATCATAGCAGAATTGTCGTAACAAGTAAAATTGCTTTGTTTATACGTGTAGTCGATGACTGACTGGCTGGGGTCTCTGAACGCGGACCCATGGGGGCGCCCGTACAAATTGGTACGGGACAAGCTCCGCCCCTGGGCTCCGCCGCTGACTCAGAGTCTCCGGCCCCAACTCGTGGAGGGTGTTGTTGGCACTCTGTTCCCTGCGCGGGGGGAACACTCCCCCCCGCTCATGGCTCCGCCTCCGCCAGCGGTGTCTGACGCGGACCGCAACAGCGACGACGATGACAATGTTCTAGAAGTGACCGAGGTAGAGTTGAGAGTGGCGGTGCGAAGGCTGAGTGCCAAAAACACCGCCCCAGGACCCGACGGCTTGCCAGGGAAAGCCTGGGTCCTGGCCATGGAGGCTCTCGGGCCTCGACTGAGAGGGCTCTTCAGCGCATGCCTGGAGAGGGGCCAGTTCCCACTTCGCTGGAAGACGGGGAAACTGGTCCTGGTAGCGAAGCCAGGGCGCCCTGCGGACTCTCCGTCCGCATACCGGCCCATTGTGCTGCTCGACGAGGTGGGCAAGCTCTTTGAAAGAGTAATTGCAAACCGCCTCGTCGTGTGGCTAACACGGGTAGGGCCGGACTTGTCGGACGGACAGTTCGGCTTTCGCAGGGCGCGCTCTACCATAGACGCCATCATGCGCGTGCGAGCCCTCACGACAGGGGAAGCGGTGTCCCAGGGTAGGTGTGTCGTGGCAGTGTCCTTGGACATTGCCAACGCCTTCAACTCCCTGCCCTGGAGTACGATCCGGAGGGCACTCCGGTACCACCGGGTGCCCGAATACCTCTGTCTAGTGGTCGAGGCGTACCTGTCAGACAGGTACATTGTCTACCCCGGTCACCAGGGAGACTGGAAACGTCGAGAGATGTCGTGCGGTGTTCCGCAGGGGTCGGTTCTAGGCCCACCCTTGTGGAACATCGGCTACGATTACGTGCTGCGCGGCGACTTCCCTGACGGGGTCAGCGTGGTTTGCTACGCAGACGACACGCTGATCCTAGCGCAGGGAGAGTCGCACCAGGCGGCGGTCGCTCTAGCGACACGCGGGGTTGCGATAGCCGTTGGTAGGATCCAGGAGTTGGGACTCGAGGTGGCGCTGCATAAATCCGAGGCAATGTGCTTCCACGGCCCTCGGAACGCGCCACCATCGGACTCCCAGCTTACGGTAGGAGGAGTTCGCATCGGTGTCGGGTCGACGATGAAGTACCTGGGACTCGTCCTCGACAGCCGGTGGAATTTCGTAGAACATTTCCGACGTCTGGCTCCCAAGCTTCTCCGGGCTGGGGCTGCTCTCAAGCGGCTCCTGCCCAACCTTGGGGGTCCAGAAGCCTCCTGCCGGAGGCTATACGCGGGGATCGTTCGGTCCATGGCCCTCTACGGGGCGCCGGTGTGGGCGCCGTCGCTGGCAAAGCGACCGGCGTCCATACTGAACGCCTGCCAGAGGGTCATGGCAATACGGATGGTGCGGGGTTACCGCACGATCTCCCGCGAAGCGGCGAGCCTTCTGGCTGGCCTACCACCGTGGGATCTGGAGGCAACAGTCCTTGCACACATGCACGACATGCGCGTGGAGATGCAACGCCGGGGTGAAAGTCCACTGCCGCAACATGTCAAGGCATGGCGGACAGAGCTCCGGCGGGATCTCATGGTGAAATGGCGTCAACGGCTATCGCAACCCAGTGCTGGGCACGCCACGATTATGGCGGTAAGTCCCCTCTTTGAGGCGTGGCTGGAAAGACCTCACGGCGTCCTTACCTTCCGCATGACGCAGGTCCTCACCGGACATGGCAAGTTCGGGAGGTTCCTGCATCGGATTCAAGCGGAAGAGACGCCCGGGTGTCGCCACTGTGCGCAACGCCCGGAGGACACGGTGGAGCACACCGTCGAGGTGTGCCCTGCCTGGGCGGAGCATCGCCGTGCCCTCGTGGGGGCGATCGGCGGCGGAGACCTCTCGCGCCGGGCCCTGGTCGAGGCCATGGTCCGGAGCGAGGAGGAATGGCAGGCGGTCGCCTCCTTCTGCGAAGCAGTAATGCTTGCAAAGGAGGAGGCCGACCGCATCAGGCAACGGCGCCCTCGCCGCCGCCGCCGGGATACCGATCCCGATTTCCGGCCACCGTAGACGCGGACTCGCGGACGGCGAGCCATGGGTAGCTCGCTGTCCGATCGTCCGGTAATGGACCGAGTCCAAGACGTCGACGGCGCGCACTGTTCCCGCGCGCCTCAAGGAGTTGTCAGCAGCAGGAGGGGCCCAACTGGGTCGAAGCCTACTGGGGACAGGGTTGTCCGAAAGGGAGCTCGTGCCCCGGTATGAAGGCTAGAACTAGATACTAAAAACCCCGCGCCGTTCCGCGGGGTTTTTAGTCAGTAAGAGTCTGACACTGTCTCCCGCTCCACCCAAGAGCGGGTTTCGTCAAAGATGATTTTCCCCGTCGACAAAAAAAAAAAAACAAAAAATGACTGACTGAAAAAAAAGGGGGGAGGGATGTATCGAACTGATCTAGTGATAAAGCCGGAAGGTAAATTCATGTAATATAACCGTATTTGGGATTATTAGAATCGTTATGAGATGCACTGTGGCTATAAGGTAATTTATGTTTAGCTGAAGGGTAGGTACTTTTTAGTGGTGCTACCATAACTAAAAAGTGAAAAATAAAAAAAGTTTTTACAAAAAAAAATTAAACCGACTTCAAAAAGTACAAAATAATTTTAATTTCGGAAGTCGGTGTTAAATAACGAAGAGACAAAATTAGGAATCTATTATAGAAACACCGACTTCCGAAATTAAATAGAATCATAGCAGAATTGTCGTAACAAGTAAAATTGCTTTGTTTATACGTGTAGTCGATGACTGACTGAAAGAAAAGGGGGAGGGGAAAGAGGGAGGTGGTAAATTCATGTAATATAACCGTATTTGGGATTCTAAGAATCGTTATGAGATGCACTCTGGCTATAAGGTAATTTATGTTTAGCTGAAGGGTAGGTACTTTTTAGTGGTGCTACCATAACTAAAAAGTGAAAAATAAAAAACTTTTTACAAAAAAAAATTAAACCGACTTCAAAAAGTACAAAATAACTTTAATTTCGGAAGTCGGTGTTGAATAACGAAGAGACAAGATTAGGTATCTATTATAGAAACACCGACTTCCGAAATTAAAGTTATTTTGTACTTTTTGAAGTCGGTTTAATTTTTTTTTTGTTAAAAGTTTTTTATATATGAGTTTATAGTGAGTAAAGGGAATATTATTAATAATAAGTGTCAAAAATATTGTTTCTGGGACCCTGTTTGTATGTTAAAAAATGTGCCATAACATCACTATCGTACATTTTACAGTCAAAATTAGTTTTAATCCTCGTACTTCAAGAATGCAACTTTCTAAATTAATGTACTTTGCGATGTATCGTTCAAATGAATATCCAGATATTTCAAGTGCCAAACATTCACCAAAGATTGACATTGAACACGTTTCTGTTTTGAAATTTAAAATGATGACTTTGGAGGAATTCAAAATTTGTTTATTGCTTATTAATGATGCATAAAAATATTAAAAAATCAATCAAATTACGACTGGTTTACTGAAAATTATGATTAAACTAGTGCCTTAAAATACAAATCTTATGAAGGTTCGAATTTATTGTAAAAAATACTTATTTTGCTTCTAAATAATAAACTTTCTGTGGAAAGTACCCTTAACCTGTTGAAACAAATAGATATAAACCATTAACCTTTCGATTACCTTAATAGAGACACAATAGAAAGACAATGAGAGGGCGACTGAAAAAAAAAAATTGAATTAAGTGCATAGATACTTAAATTTTTACATTTATTTGCTAAAACAAATAATATTAATTTTCTTTTAAGTATTTACTACATACTTAAAAAAAATTAAAGTAAAATTAAGTACATACATGCCTAATAAAATTTTTAGAACTATTTGCTTCAACAGGTTAAAAACACTTTCCACAGTTTATTCACGCACTAGAGGCATTGCAAGGCATAATGTTTCGTACAATAAATTCGAACCTCCGTGCTAATAAGACTATAAGTATGCAAAAACTATCTATCAACCTATCAATGATCACCTTTTGATATTATTAACTTTTCTTCAATTTATTCAAACGATAATAAAACTCCCTGTTTTATGTAATTTTTTTTTTACTATTTGAATGCAAAACACGTTTTTAGTTTGTTAGAAATGAAAATGTCAAGCGTAATGGTTGGCGATAAGTCGTTGAAAAAAAAAACAAAAGTTGACCTTTCCTACCGTTGCAGTTGTTTATAATGCAGTTAATGGTAGACCAGTATGATTTCATACTCGAGATTTCTGTCAATGTGTATATAAGAAACTTAGATTCTATTTCAGCATTAGATTGAACTTGAAGTTCGAATAAGCAACACCAAAATGGTAAGTGCAGTCAGCGCTAAAATTAAATATATTGTTTCGTGTGCTAAAAATACTAGTAAATAAAATTTGTGATTTAGAAAATTTTTGGCAAGAAGTGTTCGGTTGTAATTAAGAGTTGTTTTTGCTAATCAATTAATTTGTGTAAACATCGTTATGTATGACTTTCATGCATTAAAAGTTTTAAATTTTGAATATGGTGAATGTCGTTTTTAGTAAGATGCGTAATTGATGTACATATAAGTAATGATACAGACTCTATTTACAAGTGAATATGTTAAATAGTTCAGTTCGTGTATCAGTGAATGGTTTTATTGCCACAATACTGAAATGCCAGATTGCTCATCAGTTGCATTATGACATACATTGACTTCTTCTTTGAGTACGTATTGTTGTGTAGGTACTTTAAGTTTCTGGCATATATATTCATTAGGCGAGTTGAAATTGAGTGATGTTTATGATCTATTCTTATTAATGTTCATAACATGCTTATCGGTCATAATTTGTATTTCCTGACATTGTTCAATTTTGTAAAAGAGAATTCTTTGAATGAACATAAAATGACAACTACGACTATAAAAGAATTAATTCAGACCCCTTTGTCATTTTTAATCATAATATCCCAACATAAAGAAACAACTAAAAATACAGAAAAAGAGGTATCTAATTTTTAATTGTATTTCAAATCCAAACAAAACTTGAAACTTGAATTCTCTCGACAGAAATCTTTCATCGTAGCAGCTTGCATCGTCGCGTGCGTATACGCCGGAACCACTGACGAGGTTGCAAAGGTCCTGCGCAGCGACTACGAGCAGTCCCCCGAGGGTGGCTACCAGTATGTCTACGAGACCGACAACGGCATCAATGGACAGGCTCAAGGTGTAGTTAAGTCCTATGGAAAGGTGAGTTAATGATCACATTTGCATTTCGAGGCATGTATATTTTGAAAGATAAAGGTAGTGACTTTTGTTGGATTTAGTGTGAACTAAAAATAAGTATTGAATTTTTAAATATTTAATTTAAAATAACGTATATTTATAAGTAACCTGTTATATAAATGAAATAAAGTAACAGTCAATAAGTAATAAGTTTTTCGATATCTCATAATTGTTATGAGTTTTAAGCAATCTTCAATAAAGCTCTCATTTTTATCTATACTAATATTATAAAGAGGTAAAATTTGTAAGTTTGTATGTTTGTAAGTTTGTATGTAGGGGGTAATCTCTGGAAGTACTGGTCCGATTGTTAAAATTTTTTCACCGATAGAAAGCTGCTTTATTCCTGAGTGACATAGGCTATATTTTATGTACGCGGGCGAAGCCGCTGGCAAAAGCTAGTCTTTAATAAAACTCGTGTTTTTCTATCTCAGGATGAGGTCGGCCTTGAAGTCTCAGGCTCCAGCTCCTACACAGCCCCTGACGGACAAGTCATCTCCTTGACTTATGTCGCCAACGAGAACGGATACCAGCCCCAGGTCAGTATATAAAACAACAACCAACATACTAAGAATATGGCTAACTTTGTAAGGCAATTTAGGCTACAATTAAATGCACGTGAACAGGGATATAACATATTTATATAAAAACCTTTTAACCCTTCAGATACCGTCAATTAGAGACACAATAGTAAGACAATAGATGCGCGGCCACCGGGTGTCGCTTGGGGATTCATGAATTAAACGTAGGAACATTATATTATATGACTAGCTTCTGCCAGCGACTTCGTACGCGGATCCTGTTGCTTATGCCAGCGATAACGGAGTAGTCAAAATCAAAGATCTGAAACGTCTGGTGTCGAATTCTAAGAGCCTGGAAAACAACGTGATGCGCGAGACGATTCGAGACGTTCCAGATCTCTCCCTTCCACTTACGCGCGTGACAGTGTGCACACACCTTAGATATGGTGCCATAGACAAAAATAAACAGAAAGCTCCGAACTGCTAAGCTATCGGGAGTTACATGTGTTATTGTGAGTCAACCATAAAAGATAGACATATGATGTCTTGGGATATTTTTTATATAATTTTAAGGAGAACATTTCCGTTATACATGACTTTTGTGTAGCTTTAACCATTAAGGCTTCAAACGCGACGGAAGCTTAAAAAATGGAGTAATTTCTCTCGTTTCTCCAACATTTCCCTTCACTGCTCTGCTCCCATTGATCGTAGCGTGATGAAAAGTATACTATAACCTGCCCAGGAGTATGAGGAATGATTGTACCAAATTTCGTTAAAATTCATCGCGTAGTTTTTGTTTCTATAAAGAACATACAGACAGACAGACAGACAGACAGACAGACAGACAGACAGACAGACAAAAATTTTACTGTTTGCATTTTTGGCATCAGTATCGATCACTAATCACCCCCTGATAGTTATTTTCGAAATATATTTCATGTACAGAATTGACCTCTCTACAGATTTATTATAAGTATAGATAACCAAACTTTATAACATCCTTGTCAGAATATAATGATCTGAAAAAGTAGATTAAAAAAAGGTGGCTGTGAAAATGATTTCTCTTTAAAAAATCGATATCGAATCAAATTTTGACAAAAATATTCTTCATTTATTTGGTTTTTTCAATTTGAATAGTCTAGATAACAAAATAAATATAGAAAAAGGTTTGGAAGTTATAAAAACCTCTTAAACCTGATTTTAAGTGGTTTTGGTTGACTTTTTATTGGAAAACATTAAATGGCATGACATTTTTTTAGTAACATGTTGTGACTGGATAGCAGATATAGTTCTAAAGGTTATTTAATAAAACATAATATGTTAGAAAGGCGGCGTATGTCAGGTTTGGCAACATTTTGGTAGATCCCTGCAAGAACTGGGTGTTTTGTAGTAAATTATCAAAATTGTCAGCCCAGAATGACATATACGCATGTATTATAGTTTCACTAAACATTCTGACCACGAGTTACTCTGCTCGCACACGTCAGACTTTTTATAGGACAGATATCGGTCCGATTTTGTATATTTGTAACATTGTTCTGTATTTTTATCCGACTTTTTGTAGGACGTGTGCGTTGCACTATTGCTATCAGTGTGTTCTATTTTTCGCCTACAAAAAATCGGCTACCGATTATCGGATGTGGGCGGGCAGCGTTAAACGGAAAATCTTAGGATTTTAGGACCTTTGTACTTCTTATTTTCTGAAAATGTTCCAATGCGTTTCGGTGCTCATGTCTTATTATTATTTCAACAGGGTGCTCATCTCCCCACTCCCGAGCCCATCCCAGAGTACATCCAGAGGTCTCTTGAATACATCGCAGCTCACCCCTACACCGAGAAGAACTAAACAATGGTAGCAAGCAGAATGTAGATTTAAACCAAATCAAACCAACGTGTTATTTTACTCGAAAAAACCTGCAATAAAGCATACAATGGCTTTAACAACTTTATATTTTTGTTATTTTTTTTGTTTTCTAGACAGTATATAATACAAAAACGTTTACCAAATTTGTTGTTTTACTACCTTTTTTTTTGAGGATGAGAAAAATCATGAAGTTGATCCTCCCACTCTAGGTTAAGCAAAAGGGAATGTCTAACTTTTACTGACTAAAACTACTGGAGTTCTTTTAGTGACTATATATAGTTGTCAATCAGGTAAAAACCGTCTATTACGCCGACATCACTAGGCATGCGTGGAACAGGACGCGTCACAGACTTGGGTCTGGTCCTTATTGGAAAACTTGCTACCTATTGCACGCCGTCCGCAAGTGTGCGTCTTTGGTGGCTGGGGATCGACCTGCAATTTCTGACATTTAGAACGTCTCCTGAGCGGTCAGGGTATGACGATTGCCTTTCCTTCATGTTTTACACCGTCTTTTTTGCTTGAATATCGCTGGCATTACAAATTACACCTACTTATGGTGCCAGACTATTTTTGTACTCTTCTTCTTCTTTTATTTTTGTACTAACCCCGACTTTTGTTCGTAACAGTATGTTAATGCAAAAACTTCAATCAGAAAAAAATCTCGAAATCGAATAATTTTACCATAATTCGCAATCAAAGAAGAACACTCCACTACAGCGTTCATGTAACAAGCTACAGAACACTGAATACTGAAGTACAAGAATTAATAATAACATTTTTGTACTTCCACTAATCTTCTTTTTCTTCTTTTCGTGTTGATGCTCTCAAACTATACTTTTTCTGACCAATATTTGCTAACCTGTACGGCTCTATTGTTGGCCATGTATAGATCCTGAAAACTGCAGGTGGTAATGCAGGATGAGCAGCATAGCAGGTGGCGCATGTTCTGTGGAGAGGCTCCACATTGGTACTGTGCTAGAGATGGGTCGAGGAAGCCCCATTTGGCCAAATTGCTTTTACAGCGGCCAACCTGGGTTCGCAGTCGGCTTAGAGATTTCCAAATTGGCCACTGTAATTCGCGTCCAGGGAGAAGATGCTCCAATGGGATGATAATAAGTGGAGGAGTTGAATGTTTCTGCCTCCACAGCGCGCATCTCTCTAATTGTAATATGTAATTATCATTTTTATCATTTGTAACCATTGTTTCGATAGATCAACTTAGCGTTTCAAACCTGCCTAAAAGTAGCCATACACGTTAGAGTGTGCCTGATAGGTTTGCCTGTACAGTTGAATTTTACAGGTAAACCGGAGCGTGTATGTTGCGCAACTGTGCAGGTATCCACATTGGTGACCAAGAAAATTTGACAGCAGCTTTAAAGTAACTCCATTTTGTATAATGATGTAATAGAATGGTGCTTTTTAACTTCATTTTTATTTAAAAAAATACATTTATTTATTATATTTTCTATTTAGAGTTGAAGTAAAAGAGATTATGAAAGTTACGTTATTCCATTTTAATATTTCAAAAATAGTCATAAAAATAAAACAAAATAAGTTTTATTTTTATGACTATTTTTATATTCTTATTAATTTACTAATATATGTTTTAATTATCGTATTTAATTGAAATACGATAATTAAAACATATATTAGTAAATTAGAAGAGTTTAATCAGAACAGGGCAAGATGCCGTTGTTATAATTGTCGTATTTTTTTTTTGTATTTTGGTTTATTAGATAACCTAACTTTATACGGTGCTAAAATCTTGAAACGTATAAAATACCTTACTCCAAGTAAAATTGACTTACTGTAAATTAATAAATAAGTTTTAAGTTAAATAAAAAATAAGTTCCTTTACCAATAAATGTCAAAATTAGAGAGAGTAATCTCTCTTGCCCAACCTTGGGGGTTCAGACGCCTCCTGCCGGAGGCTCTACGCGGGGATCGTTCAGTCCAGGGCCCTCTACGGAGTGCCGGTGTGGGCGCCGTCGCTGCCAAAGCGACCGGTGACCATACTGAACGCCTGCCAGAGGGTCATGGCAATACGGATGATGCGGGGTTACCGCACGATCTCCCGCGAAGCGGCGAGCCTTCTGGCTGGCCTACCACCGTGGGATCTGGAGGCAACAGTCCTTGCACACATGCACATGCATAACGCTGGTCCTCACCGGACATGGCACGTTCGGGAGGTACCTGTTTCAGATTAATTCATGAATCCCCAAGCGACCACCGGTGGCCGCGCATCTATTGTCTTACTATTGTGTCTCTAATTGACGGTATCTGAAGGGTTAAGTCGGAAGAGACGCCCGGTTGTCGCCACTGTGCGCAACGCCCGGAGGACACGGTGGAGCACACAGTCGAGGTGTCAGGGCACACCTCGACTGTGTGCCCTGCACCTGAGCGGAGCATCGCCGTGCCCTCGTGGGGGCGATCGGCGGCGGAGACCTCTCGCGCTGGGCCCTGGTCCGGAGCGAGGAGGAATGGCAGGCGGTCGCCTCCTTCTGCGAAGCAGTAATGCTAGTAAAGGAGGAAGCCGACCGCATCAGGCTAAGGCGCCCTCGCCACCGCTGCCGGGATTCCGATCCCGATTCCCAGCCACCGTAGACGCGGGCTCATGGACGGCGAGCCATGGGTAGCTCGCTGTCCGATCGTCCGGTAATGGACCGAGCCCAAGACGTCAACGGCGCGCACTGTTCCCACGCGCCTCAAGGAGTTGTTAGCAGCAGGAGGGGCCCAGCTGGGTCGAAGCCTACTGGGGCCAGGTTTATCCGAAAGGGAGCTCGTGCCCCGGTATGAAGGCTAGAAGGAACGGGATGGGGTTTTTACTCAGTAAGAGTCTGACACTATCTCCTGCTCCACCCAAGAGCGAGTTTTGTCATAAGATGATTTTCCTCATCGACAAAAAAAAAGATAGATTAATATAAAATTTAAAAAAATAAAACCCTTATTGAATAAATTGTATTACACTATTTTAACCTAAAAGTAGCTGCTTTTTCTTTTTCTTTCTCTCAACAAACGTCCCTCCCTACGATCCACTGGTGTCAGCAGCACTAGTACGATAATCCGATCGACTGAGCCCATCGCCGTTATCTCTACTCATTAGGGCATCATTAGCGACATCTATGTCGCCACATAGAAACTAAACAATGTACATTAATATTATAAAGTGGTAAAGTTTGTTTTTATGGTTTTTGGTTTGTAGTAATCTCTAAAAGTACTTTTCCGATGGCGAAAATTTATTCACCGATAGAAAGCTGCCTTATTCCTGAGTGACATGGGCTATATTTTATGTACACGTGCGAAGGATAGTAAATAGCGCACAAAGCCCTGCATCTTAGGATCAGAGTTCTACGCTCGATTAGAACATACAGATACAACAGCCCAAAGTCGACTATCGGGCATTTGCCTTGACCAACACCTCTAGCCAAGTTACAACTCTTTCTCTTGCATCGAACGCCTCGAGTTGGCCACGCCCCCGATTCTTTTGTTCTGACTGAGCGTTGAGATGACGTCATTCCGTACATTTGAAGTTAGAACTAGCATTAACAATTGCAGATTATCAACTTGGCTAGGGGTACAGACACGATATCTTCTTTCATTCTTTACAGGTCTTATCACGGATTCGTAGATTTTACTCTTAAACTTGAAGGGCATCCGTAGGTCACAAGTTGTTCTAGAGAACAGTCGCCGTTTCATCCATACTGAGTTGATATAATGAATTACGGCTCGGTCTACCGCACCTTCTCTTTGGACAAGCAATCCGAGGTACCAAAAACCAGATCAGATCTGTGTGAGCAGTCCTGCAAGAGCTAAGGACACAAAAAGAAGAAAGAAAGAAAGAAAATTATTCCGCCTAAACAGACGCACAAAACATTACAAAAATACAAAATCAAATTTCCCTGTCAGGCCATGTGTGTATCGGGCATAGATGTATTACGCCTTACAACCACAGACAAAGGAGTTGACTAGGTTGTTTAGACACAATGAAAGTGAACCGCCAAAATAACGAAACAATTATTCAGTTTTGGTTTTGCTTAATTTTAGGCCAACATTCTCCAGTCTGTGCCACCACACCCACTTCAGTCTTCCCAATCTGCTCTGAACTTCAAGACCACTGTCGGCAAACAGCACTATGTCATCGGTAAATAGCATTCAACAGCGGGCCTCTTCCGTGATGTGCGATGTCAGAGCGTCCATTATCGTCGTTACATTCAGTGGATCGCAATGTGAGTTGCATATTTATTTGATGTACCTACTTGATTTTTAACTTAGTTCACAAGATCTAATGTTTAACTGATTGTTATATTTAAACATATAAATCATCAGGGCGGGGCAAGGGCTGCGGGCTGATCCTTGATAAAAATCGACAGCAACATTGTTCTGTCAGTGACAACTCTCTCTATTTGTGATATGTAAATTCCTACTGTATGATAAGTACTCAAGAAGAGATGGCCATGAGATTTCATCATTACGGTATTTTGTTGATCAATCTATAGAAACATAATGTAAGTACATTGGAGGAAATCTATTTTTTTTTTTTTCGTGTAAGAGGAGTCCGGCGTGATTGTAATACTAGAAATGGGACCAATTAGTTCAAACGAAAAGTTCAACTCAATTTATTTAAATAAAAAAATCAAATTAAAAAAAAATATATCTTCATTTTACAACTGAATAAAATCTTCTACAAAACGCATAATTAGGTTGGAGGTTCATTCCAGAGATTATTACCTGCTCCACATCCACTACAGCGCTGATTAGCAGAACATAATATTGAAACATTGTGGAATCTGCTGAAGATTGTATGTCTATCTTTGAGTTGTATAAAGTCAATATCATAAAGTTATGACTGATTATTGATGAATGATACTGATTCTGTGCGTTTATCATTGACTAGCTGCTCCCAGCGGCTTCGCCCGCGTGATAGCAGAAAATTATCCCAAGAAAACATACTTCCGGGGTAAAAGTATCCTATATCCTATTCCAGGACATGGTCTATCCGTGTACCAAGTTTCATCAAAATCGGTTTTGCCATTTAGGCGTGAAGACGTAAAAAACAAACAGACAAACTCACTTTCGCTTTTATAATATTAGTAAGAATTTGATTGTGCCCTAGCATGTCTCAGTACACACAAATATGTATTGTATTTTAATGGTGGCGTGTGTGTTCGATCATTCGGATCACATCATCGGTTGTATTTCCTGCCGAAGTCAGTGTTTCCTGATAGTTACAACTTGGGGGTCTTCAAGTCAAAAGTGAATAGGGTACTTCTAGGCAAGCGTGCTCTATCGTCGACCACATCATCGCTTACCATCAGGTGAGATGATGGTCAATCGCGAGCCTATCAATATATTTAAAAAAAAATCATCCCTTCAAAATTTTAATCATTGAGCTGAATGTAAATCTATGTGTTATGTACGGGAATGGGGACAGTCAATGACTAGTCATAACTTAGCTGCCTCGACTAATATAATTTTTTGATTTCTGAATATTTTAAGCTATTACATAGCTTCTATGGCGGGCCTTGAGCGTGGAGACCGAATCCGGAAATTCCGTAACGAAAAAAACCTAACACCCCCCACTAAATGGTTGTCATGGCAACTTGTCAACTTCAATTACAATTTAATTGCATAAGTTGATAAAAAATGCTATGCAATAGCTTTACCACGGCAGTCTTCGGGTGCCCACACGTCTTTTGGTTTTACAACATCGTTCTCACATAAAAATTATGCGTATGTAAAATTTTAATATTAATGTTTTATGTAATATTTTTTTAATAGTTTAAAGTATAACACGTTTTTTGTTTGTTAAAAATAAAAATGTCAAAGGTGGCCGGCAACGTAAAAAACCGGTTAAGAGCGTGCGCTACGCTCAGTGTAGGGTTCCGTAGTTTCCCGTCTATCACAATAAGTGTCCCCACTTAAGAATTTAAAAAGTACAGCGCCATCTCTCGGGAAATTGGATTACCCATTTATACAAACTAGACGGGTTATGTATATTAGGTTTTCGGCGGTAATTTTGGACTACGAGCACTGATTTCAATAATTCTTTTTTTATTTGAAAGAATATACGTTCAGGATACTAAAATATGTAAACTAAGTTAAAAATGCTTGCATATACGGTAAAATTACAAACTTAGTTTAGAAATTATTTTATAAAATTTTTCAAAAGCTCAACCCACCCAAGTTCAAAATAATTTTCCTAGAATGTCTTTATAGAAATTCTACTTTTAAGATTTTTTTCATGTTTATATTTCGTGTGGTTCAAAAGTTAAAGGGACACACACACATTTTTTTTTTTTTACTTTAGGAGTGTTTTGTTCTAAAAATATTTTATTTTTAATGATTTACCCTAATAAAACCTTTTTTATACTTTCTATATTACCACTTAGTCAGCGTGATTGGTACCGAATTTCAGCTTTCTAGCTTTAACAGACACTGAGATTATCCGCGGACGAACGGACAGACAGATATGGTGAAACTATAAGAGTTCTTAGTTGACTACGGAACCATAAAAACCAGGCAAGTGCGAATTGGCTTCACTCGTAGTGTTTTTATCGATATTTTTTAAACACGTTATTTTAATACCATACATTTCTTATAAATTTCCCTCAAAAAGTAATATATAGTTTTTTTTTTATTTATCATTATTACAAAAAATACAGGCTTTTCTAAGTTAAATAGCAACCCAAAACCACTAAGGTTGCAAAAATACATGCGAATGTTTTTTTTTGTAATGTTTTGCGCATCAGTTTTAGAGGAAAAGCTAATTTTCTTATCTCTTTCATGTTCTTAAATAAGGAAGCTAAAAAGAAAATCTATTGATTTTTTCTTAATTGTCCCAAATAAAATATGCAAAAACCACATTTAAAATATATTTGTTCGTGTTAGGCACGAAAGAAAATTCATTCAAACGTACGGGACCCTAAAAAACAAAAGTTGACCTTTCTGCCGGTAAAGATATTGGTAGGCATTATTCATATTCCATACTTTGTGCGTGTGTAATGTGTGTATAGTGTATATATAAGAAATTAAATTCTACTCCAGCATTAGATTGAACTTGAAGTTCGAGTAAGCTACACCAAAATGGTAAGTGAAGCTAGCGCTAAAATATTTTATTTTTCTATAAATAATTTTTGTATAATGTAATTATACCTTAATATTTTTTTTGTTAATTAATCAATTTGTGTAAAGTTTGAGTATTTTTTGCAAAAAAAGTTTTTTTTTAATTTGAACAATATGTACAACGTGTAACGTTAAATGCGCAAAACCTGAAATTAGTTTGATCAGAATAACGAGCAGAATCAATTAAACCACTTCTTTAATATAGGTTACATTTTTCAAAAAAAAATTCATTAAAACGTCGACCTTTCTATTTATGAATAGGTCAACCTGTCACGTGCGCAAACCCGCTGAAATAGATAAACAAACACAAATAGTTGTAACCCAATCAAATTTTCTCATACACGGGATAATAACAGTTCTTATTTTAATGCAGAAATGAATTTTAAACAAACTAAAACTGCACATAAAATCTTTAATTATTTTTTAAAAGTTTTTTTCTCTCAGTTGAATAAAAAATCATATGGGGTGTCTGAGATTTTGCGCATTTAACGTTACACGTTGTATATCTATAAGCTGAATAACTGATGTACTCGTTTATTTTACCGGCAATTTGTATAATTCAAATATTTGGCACAATACCCGGGTAGTATCCAAAATGCCCATAACATGTAGGTAATGTATGAAATATTATTTATTTCATACTTTGCTTAGGTAATTTATATAATACCGAATGCAATGTGCAAAAGACGATAGCAAGGAAGGAAGTATCGTAATTTTTTTTCTATATCTTCGTATTTTTTTTTATAACCATTTGGAAATAGCAGCCTCACTTGAAACCTCGCAGACAGAAATAGGCCCTAAGTACTTGTGAGCAAGTAACAGTATGGCACTTACAGCGAGATGAATTTTTAATTTCACTTTGTTTTTGTTATATATGCTCAGGCTCTATTTCTGAAAAATAAACATCAAAAATAAATATCATGCCTTAAAATTACGTCAATGCATTCCCTGCTCTCGTCTGTTACACATATTGACTTTAAATAACAGAAAATATTTCATTTGCCTGTCATTTTATGGGTAGGTCGTTTAACCTTGGGAAAAATATAGACCAACATCCATTCATATTACACATTGCCGGTGGACCAGCTCTTTAGAATTCTTAGTAATTATTTATACTACCTAGTTAAAGTATGTCCTGGACCATAATGTTTCATATTATTGTCTGGACGCCCCTGATATTCTATACATTGTCTAAGTATTGTATAGAATACCTGATTTGTACAGATTGCAGGCAACATGTAAATAAGGATATAGATCCAATTAACAAGTGAATTTGATGAATAGTTCAGTTCGTTTGTTAGTGAATGGTTAAGTTAATATTGTCGCAATGCTCAAATGCCAGATAGCTCATTTATTAATTCAGGATAAACTCGTGGACACTTCGCGTGACCCAAAGGCTGGCTTTTACTTCGGTCAAAGGATAAACATTGCCATTTTGCGTGGCAATGTCGCCAGTCTTTTGGGTACATTACCAGTCGACAGCGATGCGGAGGAATTTTTCGACACCTTACTTTAAATTGCCATTTTTTTTAGTTCTTTAGGTTTTTATTTTTTAAATTAGTTTTAATTAAGTTAAATTTATTTCTTGTTGAAGAAGTTAAATAAAATAACCTCCACTTTAGGAAATATCTTGGCTTCTTCATTGAGTACATAATAGTTATGTAGTAATATACCTTACCTTACCTTACCTTACCTTAGTAATGTACCTTGTATTTCCGAAATATTCATTGGTCGAGTTGAAATTAAGTGTTAATGTTTTTTTCTTATTTAAAATTATTACTTATCGCTCATAAATTTGTACTTTCCAATATTATTTAATTTTGGAAAAGTTAACTACTGCTGTCATGAAAGTAAACGACTCAACAGTCAAAATGATTTGAATTAATATTATATTATTTTAAACTAAAATATGGAAAAAAAATATCTAAATTTACATTAAAACGTAAAAAACACTGCATTTAAAACCCAAATAAAAATTTAATCCTTAATTCTTCCGACAGAAATCCTTCATCATAGCAGCTTGCATCGTTGCGTGCGTATGCGCCGCAACTCTTGATAAAGATGCGGTCGTCTTGCGCAGCGACTACGAGCAGGCTCCCGAGGGTAGCTACCAGTACGGCTACGAGACCAACAACGGCATCAGTGGACAGGCCCAGGCTGTAGTTAAGCCCGTCGGAGAGGTGAGTTAAGAGGGTCCTTCTCCATTCGCTTATCGTAAACATCGAAAATGGTTTAAAAGCTTGTTACTTCATTTAATGCAATCCAACGCGATGTTTGACGAAAAGGCAGCGCAAAAAAAGAGAGATAACGCCTGGAAACTCTGTTAGTATTCGGTAATTCCGAGATTTACTCGAAAATTTCACAAAACTTGCTCCAGGAAATAGCTGTTTTTTTTTAAACCATTAAAAGTTTTTGGAAAAAGTTATCGTTATTTAGAATCTTAATAAAATTTGCAAGGTCTCTAGAGGATTAGTTTTTTGACTTTTTAAATTTTTAGGCAAATTATGAAGTGTCAAAGTTCATACAAATAGGACATTTTCAGAGGTTTTTACTGGATTAGTTTTACACAAATTTAGAAATTGGTTTCTTTAGAAACCTAGATAATATCCACAAGATACTGTGTTTCCAAAATATCTAATGAAAAGTGTGTAATAACGTCATAATCAGTTATGAGCGGTTGTATGAAAAACAGTGAAAATGTGAGTCATGACCACCAGCACCACCTTAAGAGCGCCCAACTCGAAGTAAATTTCCATACAACAGCTCATACCTGATTATGACGTATTACACATCTTTTTCTAGATATTTTGGATGCACAGCTATCTTGTGGATATTATCTAGGTTTATATAGAAATCAATGTGTAAAACTAATTTAGTAAAGACCATAATGGCACTCCATAATGTATTCATATATTAAAAATATAAAAATTTCATCCATAGAAACCTTGCACATTTAATTGAGATTCTGAATGATGACATTTATTTTGAAAAAACTTTTAAGGAAAAAAACACCTATTTTGTGGAACAAGTTTTGTGAAATATTCGAATAAATCACGCAATCACCGAACGCCAACAGAGTTTTAATCAGGCTTTGTCTCTCTTTTTCACATAGTCTCATCATCAATCAGCGTTGAATTGAGATAGATGAAGCAACAAGCTTTTAAACTAAGCCCGACGTTGACGATAGGCGAGTGGATAAACATGCATTTCGTATATGGATATTTTTGAAAGATAAACTTTTTGTTTAGATTTAGGGTATATTAAATAAGTAGTATTATAATTAAAATCATTTATTGTTAATTGTTACAAAAAAGATATAACACCACAAGCAATAAACCCCACCAACCGTGTTCCCACGTTGTCGTCGTGGTGGGGCTTGCGTGTCTCAATGACCTTGAGGGCTATGCCGGTAGAGCTACTCATGCCGGAAGGCCTCAAGCGAGAGACCAGACCAAGAGGAACACACGGCGGAGTCCAGTCGGACCGCCCGGCGGGTGCGCTGTCCAGGAACGCTGGCACCAACAGCTGTTGGCGCCTTCTGGACAGCGATTTTGGAGAGTGGGTTCGCCTCGGGTACGTGTCTGCTCATCAGACACGACCACGATGGCGAACGTGTATTGGGGACCCCACCCCATAAAAAAGGCAAAGCTGTGGTCAGCCAACAATGGACGCGTTACTGAAAAAGATATTACCCCAGGAGGGTACCGCCTGCCCCGCAGGCGGAGAATCCCTCCCCGAGCAGAGCTCGGGCTGCCCCTCGTATTCTGGGGGGGGGCAAAGAGCGCGCCAGGTCCGTACCTGTCCGTACCGACCTGTTACCGTCCTTCGTGGACGCATTGAGCCAGGGTGGCTCACTAGCCGGTAGCGCGGAGTCCCTGGGACCAGTTCCCAGCACGTCCGCGACGCCGGTGGAGGCCGGGCGTAGCTTCGGCCTCAGGGAGTTGAGTGAAGACGCGGCGTCGGACTCTGATGCTGCGTCTTCACACAACTCTGACGTAATGGAGGTGGAAGAATCCACCTCCATCAAAAGGAAGGCGGAGTTTTTACGTTCCGTCTCCGACGAAGACACGGCACCTGCCCGGAAGGTCTCGACCTCGGGGCGGGGTACCGCCCGAAAGACGGGCAAAGGGAGAGGGCTCCCGGCTGAGAGCGCCAGCGAGGGACGCCAGGCCAGCCTAATACCGCCGGAGATCCCTACCGAGCTGCCGGAGGGAATGGAGGAGGCCATGGCCAAATTTAAGGCGGTCGTGGCAGCCGCCATAATGAGTGTGGCCAACAAGCGGGAGAGAGTGGCCAAGAAGCGCTCCATCGAGTTGGCCAATGCCACTATTGGGGGGGCTCTGGGGTTCGTGTTCGAGCCCTACGAGCTGACCCTGAATGGGAGGATTGGCCGACTCGAAGCCTTGGCCGGTCTCCAGGACTCCACTCCTGAACAGTCACCGGAAGGACGGAGCACGAAGGCGGAAAGCGAGGTGCTGTCCTTGCTGCGGCAAGAGCTGGCTGCTGCCAGGGAGCAGCAGCAGCAGCAGCAGCAACGCTTCCAGGAGCAGATTCAGCGCCAGCTTTCCGTCCTGGAGAGCATCGTGCTGCGTCCCCCGCTCGCGGCCTCCAACCCGAAAAGGGTGGCGTCATATGCCGCCGTCGCAGCGGCCACGACGACTACTGCACCCAGGGCAGGTCCGTCGGGGCAAGTCGCGCGCAAGGCCGCGGTGCCGGAAGCGGCGAGGTCGGGTCCGGTGACCAGACAGCAGCAGCAGGGGAAGCCTGCCGCCCCCCCGAAGGGCAAGGTGGCGGCTGCCACAAAACCGGCGGGGCCTCCTGCCGCGGCGGCGACTAGGTCGCGAAGACTCCTCGGCTGGCGCCGAGTGGACGGTCGTCGGCGCCAAGGAGAAGGCGAGCAAGGCGGCTAGGGCGACCAATAGGCGCAAACGGCGACGGGAGCGCAAGAAGCGGGCCATGGCTGCCAGACTTCGCGCCCCGACTTCCGCAGCTGTAGTGATCACACTACAGCCGGCTGCGGAAAAGAAGGGCGTGAACTACGACGTAGTCATGGCCAAGGCGAAGCAGGCGGTGGTGGGCCACCTCGACGAGTTCGGAGCCTCCGGGGGCTTCCGAATAAGGAAGACCGTGACCGGAGCCCGAATTTTGGAGGTCCCCGGGGCGGACAGCGGTGAACTCGCCGACGCTCTGGCTGACAAGATCAGGGCGTCCCTGGACGTCGAGGAGGCCCGAGTGTCCAGACCCACCAAGAGCGTAGACATGCGCATTATGGGTCTGGACGACTCTGTCAGGGTGGAAGAAGTGATGGCCGCCATCGTCAGGGCGGGTGGGTGCACGACCGATCAGGTTCGGGTGGGCACCATCCGCGCTGACAGCACGGGCATGCGAGCCGTCACGGTGAGCTGCCCCGTGTCGGTGGCCAAGGCCATCACGACCGAGGGCCGAAGGCTGTTGGTGGGCTGGGTTTCAGCCCAAGTCAAGATGCTGGAACCCAGACCTCTGCGGTGCTACCGATGCCACGTCGGGCACCACGTGGGCGCCTATTGCGCCGCAGAGGTGGATCGCAGCGACCGCTGCCACCAGTGCGGACAGCCTGGTCATAAGGCCGCCGAATGCCGTGCATTACCGCACTGCTACGCATGTGCGGCGGCCGGCAAGCCGGCCGACCACCGGGCTGGGGGTAGGTCCTGCGACCCTCCCACCAAGGCCAAGGGCAAGGTCAGGAGGGGCATCCACCCTAACGTCCTCACCGCCGCAGCCACTACCCTGGCTGCTGCCGCCATCACCGCCGCTCCCGCCGCCGCGGCAGGACCCTCACAAAGGGCTCAGGAGGAGACGATAATGGAATGTCAATAACGACACCATTACGTCTCCTCCAGGCGAACATCAACCACTGCGCCGCCGCTCAGGATCTGTTGCTCCAGAGCATGGCGCAGTGGTCGATCAATATCGCCGTCGTCGCCGAGCCGTACTTTGTCCAACCCCGTGGAGATTGGGTTCAGGACTTGGACGGCTCGGTGACGTTAATTTCGTCGGCCGCCGCCGGTACCCCGCCCCCCGAGTCCGTCACGAGGGGGCGGGGTTGTGTGGCAGCACGGTTCGGGGACATCGCCGTGGTAGGCGTTTACCTGCCCCCGAACAGATCTCTCGACGTGTTTCAACTCTCCCTGATGGAGCTAAATTCCGTCGTCGCTGGTTTCGGTTCCCTCCCCGTGGTCGTGTGCGGGGACTTCAACGCCTGGAACACGGCTTGGGGTTCTCGGCGCACGAACCGACGGGGTCGGATGGTGGAAGACTGGGCCTTGGAGCTGGGCCTGGTCGTCCTGAACCGGGGCTCTGTCCCCACGTTGGTGCGGATGCGGGGTGAGTCGGTGGTGGACATCTCGTTCGCTAGCCCCGCTCTGTCGCCGCGTGTCGTCGACTGGCGCGTTATGGAGGAGGTGGAGACGTACTCCGACCACCGGTATATCCGGTTGGACGTCTCCGCCGAAACCTCGGCAGCGCCGGTCCGACAGAGCCCTTGTGGTCCGCGGTGGGCGCTTAAGCAGATGGACCGGGAGCTCCTCCTGGAAGCCGCGACGGTACAGGCCTGGGTGCAAGCACCGGACAGGCCTGTCGACATCGACGTCGAGGCGGAGTGGTTCCAGGAGGCCATGTCGCAAATCTGCGACGCGGCAATGCCCCGAGTCCCTCCAGGTCGTGCTAAGCGCCGCGTGTACTAGTGGTCGCCGGAGATCGGCGCACTGCGCAACGCGTGCAACCACGCGCGCCGCCGGTACGACAGACACTGCAGGCGCCGCAACCGCCAGCCGGATGCGGAGGTCAGAGAGGCGGAGCTGTATGAGGGGTACAGAGAGGCAAAGCGCACCCTCCGAACGGAGATAAGGCGGGCCAAACTCGAGGCCCGCAACGTGTGGCTGGGGTCTCTGAACGCGAGTTTCCACTTCGCTGGAAGACGGGGAAACTGGTCCTCATCGCGAAGCCAGGGCGCCCTGCGGACTCTCCGTCCGCGTACCGGCCCATTGTGCTGCTCGACGAGGTGGGCAAGCTCTTTGAAAGAGTCATTGCAAACCGCCTCGTCGCGCGGCTAACACGGGTGGGGCCGGACTTGTCGGACGGACAGTTCGGCTTTCGCAGGGCGCGCTCTACGGTGGACGCCATCATGCGCGTGCGAGCCCTCACGACAGGGGTTGCGGTGTCCCGGGGCAGGAGCGTCGTGGCAGTGTCCTTGGACATTGCCAACGCGTTCAACTCCTTGCCCTGGAGTACGATCCGGAGGGCACTCCGGTACCACCGGGTGCCCGAATACCTCTGTCGAGTGGTCGAGGCTTACCTGTCGGACAGGTCCATTATCTACCCCGGTCACGAGGGAGAGTGGAAACGTCGAGAGATGTCGTGCGGTGTTCCGCAGGGGTCGGTTCTAGGCCCACCCTTGTGGAACATCGGCTACGACTACGTGCTGCGCGGCGACCTCCCTGACGGGGTCAGCGTGGTCTGCTACGCAGACGACACGCTGGTTCTAGCGCAGGGAGAGTCGCACCAGGCGGCGGTCGCTCTAGCGACACGCGGGGTTGCGATAGTCGTTGGTAGGATCCAGGAGTTGGGACTTGAGGTGGCGCTGCACAAATCCGAGGCCATGTTTTTCCACGGCCCTCGGAATGCGCCACCATCAGACTCCCAACTTACGGTAGGAGGAGTTCGCATCGGCGTCGGGTCGACGATGAAGTACCTGGGACTCGTTCTCGACAGCCGATGGAATTTCGGAGAACACTTCCGACGTTTGGCTCCCAAACTCAACCGGGCCGGGGCTGCTCTCAAGCGGCTCCTGCCCAACCTTGGGGGTCCAGACGCCTCCTGCCGGAGGCTCTACGCGGGGATCGTTCGGTCCATGGCCCTCTACGGGGCGCCGGTGTGGGCGCCGTCGCTGGCAAAGCGACCGGCGTCCATACTGAACGCCTGCCAGAGGGTCATGGCAATACGGATGGTGCGGGGTTACCGCACGATCTCCCGCGAAGCGGCGAGCCTTCTGGCTGGCCTACCACCGTGGGATCTGGAGGCAACAGTCCTTGCACACATGCACGATAAGCGCGTGGAGATGCAACGCCGGGGTGAAAGTCCACTACCGCGACAGGTCGAGGTATGGCGGACAGAGCTCCGGCGGGATCTCACGGTGAAATGGCGTCAGCGACTATCGCAACCCAGTGCTGGGCACGCCACAATTATGGCGGTAAGTCCCCTCTTTGAGGCGTGGCTGGAAAGACCTCACGGCGTCCTTACCTTCCGCATGACGCAGGTCCTCACCGGACATGGCAAGTTCGGGAGGTTCCTGCATCGGATTCGAGCGGAAGAGACGCCCGGGTGCCGCCACTGTGCGGAACGCCCGGAGGACACGGTGGAGCACACAGTTGAGGTGTGCCCTGCTTGGGCGGAGCAACGCCGTGTCCTCGTGGGGGCGATCGGCGGCGGAGACCTCTCGCGCCGGGCCTTGGTTCAGGCCATGGTCCGGAGCGAGGAGGAGTGGCAGGCGGTCGCCTCCTTCTGCGAAGCAGTAATGCTAGCAAAGGAGGAGGCAGACCGCATCAGGCAACGGCGCCCCCGCCGCCGCCGCCGGGATTCCGATCCCGATTTCCGGCCACCGTAGACGCGGGCTCGCGGACGGCGAGCCATGGGTAGCTCGCTGTCCGATCGTCCGGTAACTGTCCGGACCGAGCCAAGGCGTCGACGGCGCGCACTGTTCCCGCGCGCCTCAAGGAGTTGTCAGCAACAGGAGGGGCCCATCGGGGTCGAAGCCTACCGGGGTCGGGGTTATCCGAAAGGAAACTCGAGCCCCGGTATGAAGGCTAGAAGGAACGGCGCGGGGTTTTTAGTCAGTAAGACTCTGACACTGTCTCCCGCTCCACCCAAGAGCGGGTTTCGTCAATGATGATTTTTCCCGTCGAGAGAAAAAAAAAAAAAAACCACAAGCAATAAAAACCTTTCGATAGCCCACAATTATGTCATTTTTTTGCAATATTCAACAAAGCTTTCATCATATTTATTAAAACTTTGCTTTTTCTTTTCCAGGAGGTCGCCCTTGAAGTCACAGGCTCCAACTCCTACACAGGCCCTGACGGAAATGTCGTCTCCTTGACTTATATCGCCAACGAGAACGGATACCAGCCCCAGGTCAGTACATAACACAGTTATCATCATTATCATCAGCCCTTTTTTTAATGTTCCCACTGCTGGAACACAGGCCTCCTCTCTAGTAGAGGGAATGGGCCGTAGAGGGAACCGGCGTGGTGGACGCGGGTTCAG
This sequence comes from Mythimna lalbum, assembly GCA_949319445.1. Classification (NCBI taxonomy): domain Eukaryota; kingdom Metazoa; phylum Arthropoda; class Insecta; order Lepidoptera; family Noctuidae; genus Mythimna; species Mythimna lalbum. The sequence continues at coordinate 15,770,138 of OX439358.1, read as the reverse complement.
TGCGGGTTGGTGAATGTCACATATCTTCGAATTTTTGGTGCTAGGTTAGGTTTCCACACGATGTTTTCCTTCGCCGTTTTGAGAGCAGTGGTAGTGAAATAAATTACACAAAGTAATGCGCCTAGCTGGGTTCAAACCTGTGACCTCGTAAGTCGGGGTCGTTACCACTCGGCTGCCACTGCTCAACACAGTACCAAAATGGGATTTAAAACGAACATTGTCAATTTTTAACCGACTTCTAAAAAAGGAGGAGAATGTTCGGATGTTTGTATGTTTTTTTTTTATGTTTGTTCACTTCGTCGCTTGCCAACCGATTTGAAAAAATATTTTTTTATTAGAAAGGTTACTTCCCAAATGGTCCCTAGTCACCATGTTGGATCTGATGACGGAATCTTGGCGAAATCGAGTGAACTCCTCAAATTCAATTCAATTTTAGTGAAGTCAGTTATTTTTATAGGACGATTTGGGCTAAAGTTAAATAACTACCTACAGGGATGAAACACGTTTTTTCGAAAGTTTATGAACATAGGAACATTTTTTTGTAAGATGATCAAACTCTAAAGCATTGATGTCAATCTGTCGACGATAAGATCAGGGGGCCAACCATAAGACCTTAAAGCAGTATTGTTTTAATCTTACTTAGGCTTTTCGTACCATGACGCCTTCAAAACAACCTTATTACAATCTTAAAACAAGCTTGTTTTCTTAACGGTTTTGTGACGTCAATCTTAAAAAGTTCATTCTTTTCGTACTCTGACGGCATTTTTGACCGCTAGCGGTATTGTTTTTACGTCAAATTAGCAGGTGTAAAAAAGTTGCTCGGACGCAGCGGATTTATTATTGTTTTCCAAATAAATACTATTTAAAGTGTTTTTCGTGACTTAAAAAGTATTTAAAACTTATTTTGATGCCTAAAGCCTCATTTACGGAGACGCGGGGCGTCGCGCGTTGCGTTGAGCGGCGCGGCCCGCACTGAATATAAATATATGGCGTTGAAGCGATTTTAGACGCGTTTGTTTGAATTAGGGAGTTTTTTGTGGCCGAGCCCGCGGATGGCACCGACGCGTCACGCTCGGCGTTTATCGCGGCGGCGCACGCAGCGGCAATTCTCGATGAAGCGACAACAGTCGACACGTGCGCTCCCATCTCTCGCCAACATAAAACTAGTCGATTTGATCGAGGCGAGCGTGCGCCGCCGCGATGCCCGCCGCGTGCTTCGCTACACGCTAGAGGATTCGCCGCGGGCGCCGCGGCGGGCACCGCCACGCTTCCCGTCTCGCTTCTCTATGAACATGGTCGTATATTGCTATAAGTTTGTGTTTACGCGTGCGATGATGCATGCCGCTTCACGCGCCGCCCCACCGTAAACAGAAAAAACGTCCGACGCGCCGCGAGACGCCACGCCACACGCGACGCGAGACGCCCCGCGTCTCCGTAAATGAGGCCTAAAGGTGTCCATTAGTGCACAAACAACAAGTTTAGTTCACTGGAATACACTGTTTAACTTTATCTTGATTCTATGATGTCCATTTACAATAAGTTTTTTAGCTTATTCGCTTCGAACACCAACCACTTGAAGGCAGATTACTCTAAATATAAGCACTTGAAAACTATTTTAATTATTTAAAATCGGTTCGTACTCAAGAATAGGGATGAAACGTATTTACGCTACCAGGTTTTCATACCAGGTATTTACTTCCAAGTACGTACACCAGGTGCCGACCCGAAATACTTCCAAGACTTTAAAGTATTTTATACGGCTACTCGGATTCGGTCCGATCGGGGCTAGACGCGCGCCCGCCCGAGTCCCTGATTCGTGAGTCATGACGTAACTTCGAACGTTGCGCGTCGGCTCGCTGCGGCCGCGTTTGGGTCTCGATTACTCTCGAACGATTATGCTCCTTATTTGTAAGGTTTTACGACACAATGTGGCATGAAAGTATTTTACTTTAATGGTTTGTCTTTGCAAGTATTTATTTGTATACGGGGTTGTGCCCCAAAATAAATTAAACGCTATGGCCTCTAGCGTGCCATGTGAACGATTGTTTTCTGTTGTCGGGAACATATTAACAGAGAGAAGATCCCGACTGGGAAGTCGCAAAGTAAAGCAACTCTTGTTTCTACAACAAAATAAAAATAATTTAAAAAATATATAAATCTTTTAATTACGCCTGCTAAGCCACACTACATTTTTAAACAAAATCATGACAAAATATCGTATAAACTAAAACAATCGTAAAAAGAATTCTCTTAGCAGCCAGTCCTAAGCCTGTGATTAAAGTAGGAAGGAAAGATTTCATTTTCATGTACAAAAGTATAAGAATGTCGTATGGTACGAACTAGAAATATACTGAAATACGCACTTGGGCTTAAAATACTTTCAAGTATTTTAATACCTGGATTTCGTCCCTGGTATTTTTACATACTCGTACTTGCAAGCCCTGGTATTGATACTTGCAAGTATATCTCATCCCTACTCAAGAAATCAACACTGACAAGCACTGACAAGAATCTTGTTATGTAAACATACGTTCCGATTCACACTAGCGTGCAACTAAATTAAATGTTAACGTAGTCCCCCGTAGCTATTTTAAATTGTTTTCTTACTTTATTAATGTAAATTTTTAAAAACTATTACTTCCTTTTTATAAAAGTTACTTAGATCCTTTTAAAAATATATTTTAACAAGACATTTTTTCAGTTAAATGTATTCTATTGGTTTACAATGAACTTGCGATACGGACAAACATCTGAAAGAGACAACGTTATACAGATCTATATAGCGCTTATCTTTTCTGTTTAGCAGGGAATAGACAAAATCTTTAAAATCGTTCGTTCTTTCCTAGCCCCTAGCAAGAATACAATCATACTGAGTGATTAAGTTCATGGTACGAAATAAAGTAATATTACTTTATTATGGAAACAAAATGTTCCTGCAATAAGATTGTTTTGTAAATCTTTATGGTCGGCCCCCAAGATTAAACATTTTAAAATTATATGTTCATCTATTTATAATATGTATGTTCCCATGACATTAATTTTATTTGACCAATTTGAAGAGTCTAGGCACAAAAAAAAATGGGAGACGTTTGAAACTTAAATCTAATTTAAGTAGTTTAGGTTGATTAATTTATTGGAGACCATTAAAATAATGTCGACACATTTTTTCAGAAATGTGTTTTGTTTGGATAGCCGATATAGTGGTTTTTTTTTTTGTCGACGGGGAAAATCATCTTTGACAAAACCCGCTCTTAGGTGGAGCGGGAGTTAGTGTCAGACTTTTACTGACTAAAAACCCCGCGCCATTCCTTCTAGCCTTCATACCGGGGCACAAGCTCCCTTTCGGACAACCCTGTCCCCAGTAGGCTTCGACCCAGCTGGGCCCCTCCTGCTGCTGACAACTCCTCGAGGCGCGCGGGCCGATATAGTGGTCAAACGCGAACTTATCAATAATAAAAAAAAATATAATTTAGTAAAAATATGTGAAGATGGATGGATGGAGAGGGAGAGGGAGGCCAAAGAAAAGATGGATGGATTGTGTGAGAAGTGATATGAATGAAAAGGGAGTTAGTGATAGCGTGACGAGTGACAGGACAGAATGGAAGAAAAAAACGTGTTGCACCGACCCCAAATAAAACGGGATAAGGGCAGGAAGATGATGAGTAAAAATATGTGAAGATAAGCATCGGGCTTAGAATAAAATCTTACTAAATAAGGTTTTTCATAGATTTCACGTAATTTTTATTTTTATTTAGTTAAACATTCAGGCCTCGAGTAAGATGGAAAATCCTAGGATGCCTTTAAACTGATTATTTTCTGAAAATGTTTCAATGCTTTATGGTGCTAATGTGTTTTTGTTTTGTCAACAGGGTGCTCATCTCCCCACTCCCCCTCCCCCTCAACCCATCCCAGAGTACATCCAGAGGGCTCTTGAATACATCGCTGCTAACCCCTACACCGAGAAGAAGAACGCGTAGATTTAAACCAAACCAAACCAATGTGTTATATTTCTCGATAACTTGCAAAAAGCATAAAATGGCTTTAAAAACTGTATATTTTTGTTAATTTTTTGTTTTCTACCCAATAAATAATTTTAAAACTTTTTCTTAATCATTACTTCTTAATCATTACTTTTTTTTGAGAATGGTTAGAATCATCACACCGCGTATCGGAAGACGCAGTGTTGGAAGGCCTCCTACATGGTGAACCGATGATCTGGATGATGAGTACAAGAGGTCCTCCGACTGCCGAATCCGAATCCGAAACCGCTAATATTAATATTTAATGCAATCCAGAAAAACGATGACTTACATCGTTTTTATGGATTGCATTAAATATAATAAAGATATACCACTTTAAATACGAGGACAGTTATAAAGACACGAATAATACAATTATAGAGCAGTATTCGCTTTGCTAGTTTTTAGCAAGATATTTGAAAAGGTAATGTTATATTAATTCATTAAACCCCAAGAGAACACCGACGTCCGTTCTCTCATTGTCTTTCTGTTGTGTCTTTAATTATGGTATTCGAAAGATATGCTCTATCATTTTAACAGAAATATCATCTTGCACGATAAACAGTATGGTGTCGTCAAAGTGCGGTGTACTGGCGCTGGTGTCTCTTTGTCAAAACCCAGTTTAAATGCGTGATAAGAGGAACAAGATTCTATTAAGCATGTTCTGCGACCTATTTATGGTGCTCGTTCCTTATGGTGGCGACCAGCTACAGATAAGTCGCCAAAATGGGTCATGGACCGCATTTGTAGAACCAGTTGTGGAGTTAAACGTTGAACACGAATTTTGACTGACGTTCGAGGACGAACCCCTACTTCTTCTTCTTCTTAGCGTATCGATGGCAAAACCAGTCAAATTCCTTGCCCAGCCCAGAAATCGGCCACGGCAATGCCGTCCGCTGATGCTGTCATTAAGTCCTTACGTCCTTACGTAAGCAGGTAACCGGGCACGTGGTGCAGGACGGAAGGTGAGACATCGTCTGCGGAGTGACGCCGCAGAAACACTGAAGATCGGAACCATCCGAGAACCCCCACCTGTGGAGATTGTCTTTGCTGCTCCCAACCTGGGTGCGGAGTCTGTTTAGAGTTTTCCAGGTTGACCATAGCAACTCGTGTACAGGAAAGAGGCTATTCGATGGCTCGATAAAATCTACTACTACTGCTTCATTATCAAGTTGATGCCGATATGAATTCTTGCAACCGTTATTTGGAATCTCGATAGTGGTGCATTTCAAGGACCACGTCAAAATACGTTCTCGGATTTGTATTGTATTGATTGTACGAGTCTCAATATTGCTGGGTCCTCTCAACGACTCTTGAAACCCTGCATGTCGCAAACTTCACCAAAATGTAAACCCTTCTGCAACAGGACCACTGCCGTTTCTACACCTCCGTGAGATCCTGCCGGAGTTCTGTCCGCAGTGTCCTGATTTGTCACGGCATCAGCAGAAGTTATTTTTGTACTAATTCCGACCTTAGCTTAGAAAGTGGAACAGTTCTACGTAAGTATAATAATGTTTATAAATCGAATTATGGTACTACGAGTAGTACTAATAATAATTCTGGTCCGGAGCGAGTAGGAGTGGCAGGCGATCGCCTCCTTCTGCAAAGCAGTAATGCTAGCAAAGAAGGAGGCCGCACGCACGACTGAGCGACCCTCACGCCCCAGGATCTCAATCCCGATTTTCAGCCACTTTACGTCAACTGAGGTGAGATTAACAAAATACACTTCCTCCTCCTCGTCATTAATATGTGGCAGAAATAAAATTTGTTCTGCTATGTTTCTGCTAGTGTCATTTAATAATGCATATGCACTTGCATGGCACGTGTCCTCCTCCTTGCGTCATTTATCCTCAATGCTGAGGGTCGTGACCTCGACGAATAATTTTTTTGTGGACTATATTTCGCCAGGTTGTCCTGTCTTCGGCGATGTGGATGGCGTCGCAGACTGTGGTCTCCAGTGTAGCACGGATTTGGTCTGATCAACGTAATGGCCTCCTGCCCCTGGGTCTTTTCCCATCAATTTTTCCCGTCAGAAGCAACTTTTCCAAGTTATCACCTCTCTTTCTGGCAATATGGCCAAAGAAATCAAAGATTCTTCGATAGAGATGGCACGTGTATGAGTACCAAATGAAGCTACCGTACTTACTCACAAGCTACTTTCATTGCCTGAATGTGCCATGGCAGTTAAAGGTACGGCTTATAGATGCAAATGTATCTCTGAGATGGTGGCGCATTGCATGTGTAGAATCGTTCAGTTCCTATCGAAATGGTTGAGCTGAACGGTGCTAATCCATGCGTTATGTTCGTAAACAGGCGCCTCTGTCAGGGTCACTAATCACTAAACCAACAGGACAATCCGGGCCATAGTAGATTTATTATTATCTGTTAGATATATAAAAGAGACAGAGCAAAAATCAATAAAAAAGCATTTCAATAACTCATATTTATCACGATTTTAGCACTCTTAATTATATTTCTCATATTCATCTTCATTAAAACTTGGGTTATTGTTTTCCAGGACGAGATCGCCCTAGACGTCTCCGGCTTTTAATCCTACACAGCCCCTGACGGACAAGTCATCACAACAAAATTCAAAAGGCATCCCTCGTATCGCAACAACAAACAATCTTGCGCGTCTCGCATCCTTCAGATTCTCGCAACCTTCACAAGGTTATCGGACCATCTTGTTGGAAGTTTTGCAACGCTACGCCTTCCGGTACGCGGTCGCCACACCAGAATCTTTCGGCCCCAACAGCCATTTGTTCTGCGAGCAATTTATCTTATCCACTTAAGTTTGGCAATTCTTCGTGCTATGTCGGCAAGCACGCAAAGAAACTCCGAGCATAATCTTTTCCATTGCCCTTTGGATAAATTTAAGCCTTTTGATGAGGCCCATTGTGAGCGACTACGTTTCGGAACCATATGTCATCACTGGCAACATGCACTGGCCACAGTTGTTTGTCTTAATAATAATAATAATTGTGTGCGATTATGGACGAAGTTATTTTGACGAACAACTACCAGAGACATATTATGAAGGACGGGACGGTTGACGTGTGTCGGGCATGTCATCGTCCGGGTGAGTCTATCAGACATATTATCTCTGGTTGTTCTCGTCTGGCTAACGGCGAGTACTTGCACAGGCATAACCAAGTAGCCAGGATTCTTCACCAGCAACTTGCTTTAAAATACAACCTAGTGGATTCTGAGGTACCGTACTACAAGTATGTGCCCGACCCAGTTCTTGAAAATGACCATGTCACGTTGTACTGGAATCGGTCTATCATTACTGACCGGACTATTGTAGCCAATAAGCCGGACATAGTGGTGATAGACCGATTAGCGCGCCGCGCAATGATAGTCGATGTCACCATCCCACATGACGAGAATCTCGTGAAAGCTGAGAAGGAGAAACAAATGAAATATCTCGACTTAGCTCACGAGGTTGTTGACATGTGGAATGTGGACTCAGCTATCATTGTGCCGATTGTCGTGACCGCCAATGGCCTCATAGCCAAAAGCTTCGACGACCATCTGTCGAAGCTGTCGTTGCGCGGTTGGATCAAGGGCCTGATACAGAAGGCAGTACTCCTCGATACGGCTCGCATTGTGAGGAGGTTCCTGTCTCTGGAGCCCTAACCACCGGTAGCTTGGACCTTGCTCCCGACACCGGCGGAATACCATTTTTTTATATTTTTAAATGTTTTTTTTAGGAATTTGTTAAAAAAAATATTTAAAAAATGTATTATAATATGTATACAAAAAAAATATTAATTGTGAAAAAACAACTACTGGAAATGTAATGTGAAGGACGGTACGGTTGACATCTGTCGGGCATGCCAGGGACGAGAATCTAGCTAGCTGAGACTATTTGCATAGACACAACCTCTATCCACCAGCAACTTACTCTTAAATACAAGCTTGTTGAATCAGTAGTACCGTACTATAAGTATGTGCCCGACCCAGTTCTCAACAAAAGCAATATCACATAGTATTGGGATCGATCTATCATCACTGACAGAACTATTGTTGCTAATAAGCGTGATAGCCTGGTGATAGATCGACTAGAGTGTGGTACAATAGTTGTTGATATAGCGGTCCCTTATGACGAGAACCTCGTGAAAGCTGAGAATCATAAGTAAACTAAGGAAGTGGATAGAGCAATCATTGTGCCGATAGTCGTCACGGCCAATGGTTTAATATCAAAGAGTCCCGACCAACATCTGAAGAGGCTTTTGTTGGGCAGTTAGATCAAGAAAACTGTACTTCTTTCTCAGGAGCCCTGACCACCGGTAACTTGGATCCTTTTCCCGATACCAGTGGGCTACTATTTTTTATATTGTGACATGTATTGTTCAAAGAGTTTTTTTTAAGAAAAATACAAAATTTAATAGAATATGTACAAAATAATAAATAAATGTAATAATAATATTCCACCACTTTCACTTGACGCCACCTAGTCCCAAACTAAGCAGAGCTTGTGGTGTGAGTACTAGACAACTGACAAACATACTTATTTTTAAATGCCCTTTACATCGCCAGAGATAGAAACAGATGGAAAAAGATCATAAGGGTTAAAGTGATGAAGCAGGGAGTTCACGACCCTCAGCATTGAGGAATATGATGCAAGGAGGGATATTTTTAAATACATACTTATTACCGACTAGTTTTTGCCAGCGGTTTTGCCTACGTGAAAATAGAAAATAAAGGCCTATGTTACTCAGTGCTTTCTAGTCAGTGGTAAAAGAAATCGGTCCAGTAGTTTTTGAGTTAAATCGTAACATATCGAATTTTTCCTTTTTATAATATTAGTTTAAATAAATTACACAGTGTCTAGCACCGAGAAAATTATCGTGCTTATCACACAAAAATGCTTATCACAGAAAATGAAAGTGGTATTTGTGTTGGGAAAGTGGTTTTTTTTTTCGATGGGGAAAATCATCTTATGACAACCCGCTCTTGGTGGAGCGGGAGATAGTGTCAGACTCTTACTGACTAAAAACCCCACCCCGTTCCTTCTAGCCTTCATACCGGGGCTCGAGTTTCCTTTCGGATAACCCCGACCCCGGTAGGCTTCGACCCAGCTGGGCCCCTTCTTGAGGCGCGCGGGAACAGTGCGCGCCGTCGACGTCTTGGCTTGGTTCGGACAGTTACCGGACGATCGGACAGCGAGCTACCCATGGCTCGCCGTCCGCGAGCCCGCGTCTACGGTGGCCGGAAATCGGGATCGGAATCCCGGCGACGGCGGCGAGGGCGCCGTTGCTTGATGCGGTCGGCCTCCTCCTTTGCAAGCATTACTGCTTCGCAGAAGGAGGCGACCGCCGGCCACTCCTCCTCACTCCGGACCATGGCCTCGACCAGGTTTGTTACGTCTTCACGCATTGCTAAACCGATTTTGATGAAACTTGGTACACGGATAGAAAAGTTTAAATAAATTACACAGTGTCTAGCACCGAGAAAATGATCGTGCTTATCACACAAAAATGCTTATCACAGAAAATGAAAGTGCTATTTTTGCTGGGTAAGTGGTTTTTTTTTTCGATGGGGAAAATCATCTTATGACAACCCGCTCTTGGTGGAGCGGGAGATAGTGTCAGACTCTTACTGACTAAAAACCCCACCCCATTCCTTCTAGCCTTCATACCGGGGCTCGAGTTTCCTTTCGGATAACCCCGACCCCGGTAGGCTTCGACCCAGCTGGGCCCCTTCTTGAGGCGCGCGGGAACAGTGCGCGCCGTCGACGTCTTGGCTCGGTTCGGACAGTTACCGGACGATCGGACAGCGAGCTACCCATGGCTCGCCGTCCGCGAGCCCGCGTCTACGGTTGCTGGAAATCGGGATTGGAATCCCGGCGGCGGCGGCGAGGGCGCCGTTGTCTGATGCGGTCGGCCTCCTCCTTTGCTAGCATTACTGCTTCGCAGAAGGAGGCGACCGCCGGCCACTCCTCCTCGCTCCGGACCATGGCCTGAACCAAGGCCCAGCACGAGAAGTTTCCGCCGCCGATCGCCCCCACGAGGGCATGGCGATGCTCCGCCCAGGCAGGGTTCATCTCGACAGTGTGCTCCACCGTGTCCTCCGGGCGTTGCGCACAGTGGTGACACCCGGGCCTCTCATCCGACTTGATCTGAAACAGGTACCTCCCGAACGTGCCATGTCCGGTGAGGACCTGCGTCATGCGGTAGGTAAGGACGTCGTGAGGTCTTTCCAGCCACGCCTCAAAGAGGGGACTTACCACCATAATTGTGGTGTGCCCAGCACTGGGCTGCGATAGTCGCTGACGCCATTTCACCATGAGGCTGGGTGAGTGGTGGTGTGGTGGGAAGATTGTACTATAGAACACTTAAAGTCCCTTTCGCTAATAATAATGCTTCAATAAGTCATATTAAACTCTTTATTATATATCAGCTGGTTAACACAGGTTCTTATTTTATTTAAATTGCAATCAACATAGTATATAGTATACGAACAATTAAGTAGGGAGATAATTACGTAAAAAGTGTAGAAAAGAAACCATTCGTACCTATTTAATAATAATACATACAAATACCTATGTACTTATATCGATTTAAATGATCTAAGAAGCCAATGACAACCATAATATAATCATTGCTAAGCAAATTTAATAGTTATTTAAGAAATATTCATATTTAAATAATTGTGTCATTTCGTTGACTTATTTCAGTATAAATTTAAATAATCGATTTTCATTATTTATTATTTATTTAAATGAACCTTATATCTGCATAATCGATTATCAATTTGCTTAATAAAATGGTATAAATCGATAATATACTTACAAAATCGAAATATTTTTTATTACTTACTAGTTGCTCCCAGCGGCTTCGCCCGCGTGATAGCAGAAAATTATCCCAAGGGAACATATTTCCGGGATAAAAAGTATCCTATGTCCTATTCCAGGACATGGTCTATCCGTGTACCAAGTTTCATCAAAATCGGTTTGGCAATTTAGGCGTGAAGACGTAACAAACAAACAAACAAACTCATTTTCGCTTTTATAATATTAGTCATTAGAATGATTGCATTGATATTTCCTATGACCTTTGATTGACGAACATTCATTGTGCGTGCAGCTAAGGAGTGGAATTACTCGCCGAAATCTGTGTTTCTCGATAGCTATAACCCAGGAATCTTTAAGTCGAGAGTTTATAGGTTTCTTCTAGGTAAGCGCGTTCCTTCGTCGACCACATCGTTTCTCGATCAGGTGAGATAACGGTCAAGCGCAAACCTATCAAGAATAATAAAAAAAGGTAACGGTGTTTTTTTGTTACAATTCTAGTTATTTGTATTTACACATTTATTTTATCGCCACAGCTCTCAAAACGGCGAAGGAAAACATCATGAGGAAACCGTGTGTTTTAGGGCCGAAAATTGAAAGACTTGTGACATTCACCAACCCGCACTGGGCTCGCGTGGTGGATTACGTCCCATACCCTCTCCTAGAGAGGAGGCCTGAGTCCCAGCAGTATTTAAAATATGTACATCGGAGGAATTGTTAAATAAAACAATAGCCTATGTGAAGGCAATATGATTAGTTTTAAGAATAAAGTCAAGTAAAAGCAACCTTATTTCAATTAGTAGTTTACAATAAGAATATCTTATCTTATACTAATCCCTATTCCTATCCCTATCCCTACTAATCCCTACTTCCCTACTATCCCTACTAATATTATAAATGCGAAAGTAACTCTGTCTGTCTGTCTGTCTGTTACGCTTTCATGCAAAAACTACTGAACGGATTTAGATCAAATTTGGTAGGTAGGTAGAAGAGACACTGGAATAACACATAGGCTACCTATAATTCCACTGCTGAGCACGGGTCTCTGCCCGCGCGATATAAACTGTAGTCCACGCGGGCGAAGCCGTGGGCGGAAAGCTAGTAATAATAATAAAGTAATCAAACAGTTCTTTTCTCAAGAGAAAATAAAAGGCCGCCCATTGTATGTATGTGTTTTAGTTTTAAGTTTTTCCATTTGTATGTGTAACGGTGTACAATAAAGTATATAAATAAATAAATAAATAAAGAAAAGTATGCTAGAGATTCACCTAAAACCTGCTGTGATTTTGTGTCTACCATATCAACTTCTAAAGATATTAAAACAACACATTTGGAAGACGTTTTTAATTTATTTATTGTCTAGAAAACAACACATCAACAATATAAAGTCGTTAAAGCCATTTTACTCTGCATGGCAGCTTTTTCGAGTAACATATCACGTTGGTTTGATTTAGTTTAAATCTAAGTTACGCTACAGTTGCTTAGTTCTTCTCGGTGTAGGGGTTAGCAGCGATGTATGCAAGAGCCCTCTGGATGTACTCTGGGATGGGTTCAGGGGGAGGGGGAGTGGGGAGATGAGCACCCTGTTGACAAAAAATAACACATTAGCATCATAAACCATTGAAATATTTTCAGAAAATAATTAGTTAAAAGGCATCCTAGGATTTTCCGACCTACTCGAGATCTGAATATTTAACTAAATTAAAATAAATATACGAGCTTGTCGTTGTGGACTCATACAATTAAGATTATTTGCTATGAAACACCTTAATTAGTAAGAATTGTTTCTAAATGCTTATCGGCAAATAATGAGTGACCACTTGACTGGCCTGTTAGTCTAGTGGTTAGTAGCCCTGACTGCTATTCCGAAAGTCATGGGTTCGATGATGATGATGAGGACAAATGTTTATGTGATGAGCATGATTATTTGTTGTATCTGGGTGTAATTTATCTATATTATGTATGTATTTAGAAAAAAATGGGTACTAGACAACTGATAAACATACTTATATAAAGTATGTTTATCAGTTGTCTAGTACCCATAACACAAGCTCTGCTTAGCTTGGGACTAGACGGCGTTGTATGTTAATTATGGAATATTATAATATTATTTGAACTGTATCGGTTATTTAAACATTGCTTAAAAATGTGATTCAATTTAATGGTTTCACTATAAAGTCAACCAAAACTGCTACCACTTTATTTTGGGCCAATACTGTACGAATTGATGAAACCCAATATGACGGGAAACATTATTATAAATAGGTCAAAAATTAATTGGCTTAAATAAACTTTTCCAGATCATCATCTTGCAAAATAATTTTCTAACTTTTTTTAAACTTTTATTTATTGTAGCCCAAACCGACTTACAAAGTTTACAAAGTTCATGTTAATTCATGAATCCCCAAGCGACCACCGGTGGCCGCGCATCTATTGTCTTACTATTGTGTTTCTTATTGACGGTATCTGAAGGGTTAAGTTCGTTTTTGGTACTGTGTTATGTACTGACCTGGGGCTGGTATCCGTTCTCGTTGGCGATATAAGTCAAGGAGAAGACTTGTCCGTCAGGGGCTGTGTAGGAGTTAGAGCCGGAGACGTCTAGGGCGACCTCGTCCTGGAAAACAATAACCCAAGTTTTAATGAAGATGAATATTAGAGCTATAATTAAAGATTACTAAAAACCGTGATTTAAATCAGGGATATCGAAAGGCTTATTTTTATTGAATGTGGCTTTATCTCTTTTATATAAACGAATAAGAATGATTTGTTTTAATTCATGAATCCCCAAGCGACCACCGGTGGCCGCGCATCTATTGTCTTACTATTGTGTCTCTAATTGACGGTATCTGAAGGGTTAAATACACAAGTGTCGCCACAATGAACGATCCTGTGCGTCCCGCATCCATCGGAATCCCGCAACCTTTACTAGGTCACCGGGGAGGCCTATGTCCAACAGTGAACGTCTATCGGCTGATGATGATGATAAATATACAATAAATACACATTATATCCAACAAAAGTCACCGTTTTATCTAATAAACCCGTGTTTAAAAAAAAAAGTTCAGTCATTATCTCACCTTTCCGACGGATTTGAGTGCGGCTTGAGCCTGTCCACTGATGCCGTTGTCGGTCTCGTAGGCATACTGGTAGTTACCCTCGGGGGACTGCTCGTAGTCGCTGCGCAAAACCTGCGCCTCCTTTTCGATACCTGCGGCGTATACGCACGCGACGATGCAAGCTGCTACGATAAAGGATTTCTGTCGGAGGATATCGGGTTTTAATTTTGTTTGAAATGCAATCAATATTTTTTATCCTTTGTATTTTGCAATCTCCTTTCCTACCGTACTTTAAATTTATAAAAAAAAAGTCATTTTATTTTCGTTGAAACAGTAGTTTAAATACTTTTTAAAACAAAGTAAAATAATATCAAGATATACAAATTATCATTAACAATTAGTAATAGTTTTGAATAATATTAATAAAAAGTCATTAACACTCAATTCAACAATATGTAAAGTATGTCCTAATGTAACAAATGAGCTATCTGGTATTTCAGAAATGCAGTAATATAAACAAAACCATTCACTAACACTTGAAAATGAAATATTTATAAAATTCACTTTTAAATTGAATTTGTATTATTATTTATTTATACACCAGTTATGCATCTCACAAATCATAAAATTCATCACGTCATTTGAAATTGATAAACTTTTTTGCAACAAATAATTTAACAAAATTTACACAAAAAGATTAATTAGCAAAAAGAACTGAGCACTTTTAACCACATTCACTATTATTCTCTATTAATTTTTAGAACAAGATTGTTAATATTATATTTTTTCGTTGACAGCACTTACCATTTTGGTGTTGCTTCTACGAACTTCAAGTTCAATCTAATACTGGAGTAGAATTCGAATTTCTTATATACACATTCACAAGTTAGGGAATTTTAATAATGCCTAGTATCTTCACCGCTAGGAAAGGTCAACTTTTGTTTTTAGGGTCCCGCACGATCGAATGAAACCCGTTTAGGATTTCTCATGTAGATAGTCATAGGACAAAAGTGGTTGATTGTGATCTTCTTGACATAGTCCTGAGAGTTTGCCAGTGTTTTAAAAATAGCTCTATATGTTTTGAATAACTACGGGATATGCCTTATTCAAACTGACAAATCGAAAGCAAAGTAAATATTACAGAAATATTAAGAAAAACAGATTTAAATTGTTTTATTTTTCAAAACTGAAGAACAAAACATTTCGAAAAAATATCTCCATAAAGTTTACCATCCAAAGTAATAGGTACTTTACCATAACTTTTAATTAGATGTAGGTACTGAAGTGACAACCTTGAATGAAGCAATGAATGCCCTGCTGTTATTAGACCATTGTTGCAGCTGTCTATGTACCACCAATAACACATATGCGTTGTCACCGCAAAGTTCGTTTTTGCTTGCACTCAAGATGAAAACTCAAAGGGTTTAGTTTGGCGCCGCGTCGCAGGATTCAAGCAAATTTTTTTTAAGCAAACAGTTAGAAAAATCTGCGATGGTTCCTAATAAAAATCATAGTACAGTTCCTTTAATAAGCTTAAGGGAAACTTACTAGAAGTCAATGGTTATAAAATATTATTTAAAAAAATATATTCCTTCGAACTCAGCGCGCGAAGTCGACTCGCACTTGCCAGATTTTTTTTTTTTTGCAATGACTTATTGCCACCTTTGACATTTTTAGTTTTAAAACACGAAAAACGTGCTTACTATGTAAATTGTTACTATTTGAGTGTGCAATAAAGTTTATTCTATTCTATTCTATTCTGTGCACTAATAAAATAAATATTACTTAAATAATATTAATGATATAATATGACAATTTTATAAATAAAATATGAGTGTGAGAACGATCTTGGAAACGTCTAGGGTAAAACAAACTATTTAGAAACACAAAGCTTAAAATAGTTCAAGGCAGCTAGATTACGACCAGTCCTAATAGACGGCGCCTGTTCACGAACATAACGCATGGATTCAGCTCAACCATTTTGAAGAGAGCCAAATGATCCAATACATGCACCACCGTCAGAGATGTATGCATGTGTGCATGTTTCTGGTATTGTTTGTGCACCGAATTCCGGAATTAAATTTGGATTGTTTAGTGTGTTTTCCTAGTGAAGCCGTTGATTTTTTTTTAAAGGTTTGTTATTTCACACTTTTTAGTTACGAAATATTTTTAGCCAAAGTGCCTATATCTCGTGATAATTCCAGTGCATGCTTGTTACTTTGTTTCCGAAAAATGCTAGGTTACTTTGTTTTCGAATTATGAAGTTCCCATACTTACCTTTTACCTTCGGAACGTCCAGGTTCCTGATGACTATAACCTTGGGGTCTTTAAGTCAAGAGTGAATAGATTGCTTCTAGGCAAGCGTGTTCCATCGTCGGTCACATCATCACTTACCATCAGGTGAGATATTGGTCAAACGTGAGCCTTACATAATAAAAAAAAGGTCCATAATCAGTTTGATAGGACCTTATGGTCAAAGTGAATTTCCTGACGATTCTTATATGCCTAGACACGGCTACGATACATTGATTAATTACGGAGTTCCGGCGGATGGTAGGCTTCCGCCTCCAACATCGAGTTCGATGACAAAATTATCAACTATTTAGAACCCTTTATTCATTTGAACCCTTTATTCAATATGATAGTTGCTCAATTATCTTTAGATATTCCTTTTAAACGGTTTTGATCTTTAGAAATATGTTTACACAAAAAAATTGCTGGTTAAGTGTTCTTCAGAAAGCACATATGTAATTAATAATTTTTCGCAACGAAACTGGTTTAAAGGGTCCTCCTATCCGGGCGAGTGCGAGTCTGTGTGCATTTAAGTCCAGCCAGATGTTCAAGAGACTATATGCCTTAACCCTTCAGATACCGTCAATTAGAGACACAATAGTAAGACAATAATGCGCGGCCACCGGTGGTCGCTTGGGGATTCATGAATTAACCTAAAATATCAAATGTGACTTAATTTTGGTTTCTTTTTGCAAAAACACACCTACCAATCACGTGATATCAATGACGTCGTCTTGCAAAATTGAGCATTCGATTTGGAAACAGCTTTGGACCGGTTTTTCAAATGATAAAAAGATTTTACAATCAATGGAATTCTAAGAATTAACAATATCAAAATGTTCTGTGCGGGAATACTAGTGTAACAGTTTTCACTTTTGATTGCGAATTATTGTAGTATTACGATAGAATTATTATTGAAACTACCCATATTACTTTAGTATTATTCGATTTAAATGTGTTATGCATAATCGGCATGTCATAGAACCAAAAAAATTGAAGACATGTGGCATTCACGAACCCGCACTGGGCCTGCATGGTGCGTGATCCATCACGCGGGCACAGTGCGGGTTGGTAGATTCGCTCATTCTTTCCTAGAGAGGAGGTCTGAGTAACAGCAGTTTGAACAATAAAAAGGCTGTTGATGTTATGCATACTCATCGTAGAAGTGTTTATCTTTTTTATACCTTTATGAATAAAAGTCGGAATCAGTACAAATCAGGACACTGCGGATAAAACTCCGGCAGGAATTCATGGCGGGATTGAAATCGCAACTGTCGCTACACACCGCTGGGCTCACCTCAAGATTTGAGGATGCCTTGGCGATGTCTTTTGATATACTCGCCAAAATGTACATCCTTGCTGTCAGTAAGTTTCATCAGAGAGGTTCTCTGATATCACAATACCTACAGACCTTTCTAAGGAGTGATCCCGGACAGAGCCGTTCACTACACCAGTCACTGCCCCTCTTTGAGGCGTGGCTGGAAAGACCTCACGGCGTCCTTACCTTCCGCATGACGCAGGTCCTCACCGGACATGGCAAGTTCGGGAGGTTCCTGCATCGGATTCGAGCGGAAGAGACGCCCGGGTGCCGCCACTGTGCGGAACGCCCGGAGGACACGGTGGAGCACACAGTTGAGGTGTGCCCTGCTTGGGCGGAGCAACGCCGTGTCCTCGTGGGGGCGATCGGCGGCGGAGACCTCTCGCGCCGGGCCTTGGTTCAGGCCATGGTCCGGAGCGAGGAGGAGTGGCAGGCGGTCGCCTCCTTCTGCGAAGCAGTAATGCTAGCAAAGGAGGAGGCAGACCGCATCAGGCAACGGCGCCCCCGCCGCCGCCGCCGGGATTCCGATCCCGATTTCCAGCCACCGTAGACGCGGGCTCGCGGACGGCGAGCCATGGGTAGCTCGCTGTCCGATCGTCCGGTAACTGTCCGGACCGAGCCAAGGCGTCGACGGCGCGCACTGTTCCCGCGCGCCTCAAGGAGTTGTCAGCAACAGGAGGGGCCCATCTGGGTCGAAGCCTACCGGGGTCGGGGTTATCCGAAAGGAAACTAGAGCCCCGGTATGAAGGCTAGAAGGAACGGCGCGGGGTTTTTAGTCAGTAAGACTCTGACACTGTCTCCTGCTCCACCCAAGAGCGGGTTTCGTCAATGATGATTTTCCCCGTCGAGAGAAAAAAAAAAAAAAAAAAAAAAAAAAAAAAACACCAGTCACTGAGAAGTCTACTACGCCGACAATAGGCTCGCTGGTTCTGTTGCTACAATAGAACTTCAAAAATTATTGAATTACTTTTTTAAATAATTGTTTTCCCGACAAATACTATATTTAATGAATAATCTAAACGGCGGCATATCTTCGGAATCCAATTTTCAAAACTTCAGTCTCGCAGAAGTGCGGGATCCCGCATGAGAATTCCCGTATTCCCGATCAAGCATTCGCGAGATTCTGCGTTTGCGGGATTTGATTGCAACAGTCGTTGAGAGGGCCCAGCAATTAGGACCCAAATTGACACAAGATCAAAACTGTGTGTTTTCATTGACCTTGGAATGCCTCACCATTCACGATTGGATGGGTTTGCCGAGTTGATAATAATGTACCTGAAACTCATCCTCGACAGTCGGCTAAAATTCATGGAGCACTTTCGATGATTTGACTCCAAGACTAAAGCAACCCCTGCTCAACTTCAAAGGGTATACATGTTTTTTCTCGGAGGCTCCATGATCAGTTCGTCCGATTGTAACGTTACAAATCAATTATTAAGGAGACTGCTAGCGACATCTCTTTCATGGAATAAGAAATGACACCATATTGTTTCGCTTTAAACAGAGAGATGGCGCCTCGTTCTACTATATTGATTGCCAAGTAATGTACTCAAGTGTACTTGTTCCATTTTAATTTTCCGATTTAATATTATATAGGTATTTTATAAATGTACTGTGGCAGCCCCTCAAAACCCAGGAGTTGGGTTACACGGTCCATGGCCCTTATCGGCGCTCTAGTGTGAGCGCGTTTCCTGAGGTGGCGACCAGTCATAGATAGGTCGCAAAACATGTTATAGAATCTGTTAATCGTGCAAGATGATATTCCTGTTAAAAGGATCGAGCATTTAATTTAACATTATAATTAAATATTTCAATAATACTAACATTATTATTAGCTAATGGATCTATTATTGTTCTGAAGTTTAAAAATACAATCCGGTAGATGGTATTTTTTGTACCTATTAATAACTAGCTTCTGCCAGCGGCTTCGCCCGCGTGATAGTCGATTTCTCCATACAAACTTTGGACCCCAGTTTCATCCCCTTAGGAGTAAATTTTGAAAAATACTTCGTAGATGTCTACACTCTATAAGAAACCAACCCGCCAAATTTTAAGTTTAAGTGTTGTAGTTTTTGAGATTTCGTGATTAATCAGTGAGTGGCATTTCGCTCCCTACTCTACCCTACTCTACCCTACTCTACCCTACTCTACCCTACTCTACCCTACTCTACCCTACTCTACCCTACTCTACCCTACTCTACCCTACTCTACCCTACTCTACCCTACTCTACCCTACTTTACCCTAATTTTAAAATTTTTTTTCCATAAGAACCTTTACCTCACAATAACAATCACAACAAAAAAAAAATCAGCCAAATCAGTCAAGCCGTTTTCAAGCTATGTCGTGACAAAGGAAAACGGGTTTCATTTTTATATATACTACTCTGTTAAAAAAGTACCGGGAAAAGATCAATAATACACAAAATGTCTGTTATTCATCCAAATTTATTTTATCACCTTCAAAGTATGCTCCTTTAGAAACGATACACTTGCGCCAACGAATAATCCATTCATCAAAACATTTTTTAAACGCTGCTTCCTGAATTGAGTTCAGTTCTCGCCGCGAATTCTCCTTTATGTCTTCTATCGATTGAAAACGGGTGCCACGAAGTGGTAATTTGAGTTTAGGAAAAAGAAAAAAGTCAGCAGGAGCCATATCTGGTGAATATGGTGGTTGCTGGATGGTATTTGTTGAGTGTTTGGTCAAAAATTCGTTCACAATGATAGCCTTGTGCGAAGGCGCATTGTCGTGGTGCAAAATCCAAGAATTTTCTTTCCACAAATCTGGCCTTTTTCGTCGAATTTGCTCTCTTAAACGCCGCATAACGCTCAAATAATATTCTTTATTCACCGTTAGACCTTCCGGTAAGAATTGAGAGTGCACAACACCGCGATAGTCAAAGAAAACAGTCAACATGACTTTGACTTTTGATCGACTTTGGCGTGGTTTTTTCGGTTTCGGATCAGTTGGAAGGCGCCACTATGAACCTTGTTGATTAGTTTGCATGTCAAACTCGTAAACCCACGTCTCGTCACCAGTAACAATGCGTTTCATGAATGTTGGGTCCGAACTGACTCGTTCTAGCATGTCCTCAGCGACTTTCATGCGATTGAGTTTTTGGAGAAAATTCAGATCTTTTGGGACTAGCCGAGCAGCAACATGTTTCATACCCAAATGATTAGTTAAAATGGTACGGATCTACTCGTGAGATACAGAAAGTTCGGCGGCTATCTCTCTCAGAGTCGAATGGGGATTTTCAGTCACTATTTCCTTCACTTTTGCTATGTTAACTTCAGTTGCAGACGTTGACGGCCTACCAGAGCGAGGCAAATCTTCCATCACATCTCGACCGCTTTTGAACGCTTTGAACCACTCATAAGCACGAGTTTTTGATAAAGTCGATTCACCGTAAGCCTTCTGTAACATTTTCAGTGACTCCGAACACGAAATTCCATTGGCGATGCAAATTTTAAGACAAACTCTTTGTTCGATATTTTTGTCCATTATGAAATTCGCAATACACACTATATATGATATTACTAAAACCAGCACTGTATTTAATATAAATAACAGATGCAACTCAAACTCCGCGCCAAAATGGAAAACAGTTGTGCCAATCTAACAACTACAAAAAAAACAAAAATTTGAATTTGGAACCATAAACAAATCATCCATTCCCGATACTTTTTTGACTGAATGTATAGATAGATATATACTGACCACTAGACGACTACAATATATATTCATCAGCCACAATATGCACACTACAGAACTTGCACAGCCTCCTACATGGCACATACTGGTCAGAACACGTGGCATTCTGCCATTACCACATCACTAGTCGGTCTCATAGTTGACCGCAGTGTGACCAGTGACGTCATTAGCTCACAGGTGGTTGTGGACTCCGTCTCCTGATGTTACGTGTTAATGACTACTGGCTTTAGCATAGACAAGCTGTAAACTGTTTTTTCTTTTATATACTAACAAATACGTAAATATGTTTGTTTAACAATTTATGTACACTACATTAAAAACAAATAATAATAAAAACCTACGCTAATTACAATTAACTAAAATATGGCGTCAAAAAACTACGTCGCTGATGTTAATGTGCCCAAAAGACTGGCGACATTGCCACGCTGTATAGAAATGCTTATCCTCTATCCAAGGTAAGCCAGCCCTTGGGTCACGCGAATACGTAAATGATTATAGAGACAAAAATAAAATAAAACCTATTTATGTCCGGGTTCAGGCAAATAAAATGTTTTTCTTTCTTTCTTTCTTTCATAAACTTATAAATTGGCAAGATAAAAGAAACTTTCTTTTTATACATTTCGTAGTAGGTAATTGAACAATCTATTTTGTGAGTCCTGAAAAATAGGAATCCTGAACGCGTTGTTATATACTGGACGGCTGCGAAAATATTGTTTGTCTGGATCGAGGACATATACTATCATCATCATATCAGCCGAAAGACGTCCACTGTTGGACATAGGCCTCCCCCAAGCGTCACCACAACGACCGGTCTTGTGCGTCACGAATCCATCGGATTCCCGCGACCCTGACCAGGTCATCGTCATGCACCTTGTTGGAGGCTTTCCAATGCTGCGTCTTCCGGTACGTGGTCGCCACTCCAGAACCTTTCGTCCCCATCGACCATCGGTTCTGCGTGCAATGTGCCCTGCCCATTGTCACTTAAGTTTGGCGATTCTCCTTCGGTAACCTTGGTTCTCCTGCGGATATCTTCATTTCTGATGTGATTACGCGAGGAAACTCCGAGCATAGTCCTTGCCATCGCCCTTTGGGTGACTTTGAGTCTTCTTATGAAGCTCATTGTAAGTGATCAGGTTTCGGAGCCACGTTTCGAACATATAGTAAGGCTTTACTCAATATTCATAAAATAGGATAACATAATTTTTATTTTAGTTATCCTCTTCTCGTGGTCTCTTTAAAATCATCTTGAAAGAGGTTAGATGCAGTCTTATAAATAATAATAATAATAATTTATTTCTTCATAATAATATTGTACAAATTTGAGCACTAAATGGAAAGCGACATTAATACAAATGCATAAGAAATAAATATGTGCAACTGCGCCTGAGCTAGGTCAAGCCTGTATTTCATTGTCAGCACCAAGAGGGGCACAGCTGGGTCGAAGCCTACTGGGGACAGGGTTGTCCGAAAGGGAGCTTGTGCCCCGGTATGAAGGCTAGAAGGAACGAGGTGGGATTTTTAGTCAGTAAGAGTCTGACACTATCTCCCGCTCCACCCAAGAGCGGGTTTTGTCATACGATGATTTTCCCCATCGTAAAAAAAACCTGTATTTCAGGACGCAGTTTTTCCCAGATAAGAAGTTAACAATATAACAACATTTGTGTGTTACGTTTATATAATCTAACTATATTCTATTTTTACAATATATCATATTAATTCTATGTTATTTATATCCACAAAAACTGTCTAGAATCTGCCGAAAGAACAACCTGTTATTATGTGGAACCACTTAAACTGTAAAGTGGTTTGAACTTAGAAACATAAGCTCTGTTTATCTTGGCATGTTTTTTTATTGCGTTTTCTATGCGGTAAATATTGTGAGTAAATTATAATTTCTTTATTGTCCCCCCTACCCTACTCTACCCTACTCTACCCTACTCTACCCTACTCTACCCTACTCTACCCTACTCTACCCCACTCTACCCTACTCTACCCTACTCTACCCTACTCTACCCTACTCTACCCTACTCTACCCTACTCTACCCTACTCTACCCTACTCTACCATACTCTACCCTACTCTCCCCTACTCTGCCCTACTCTGCCCTACTCTACCCTACTCTACCCTACTCTACCCTACTCTACCCTACTCTACCCTACTCTCCCCTACTCTGCCCTACTCTGCCCTACTCTACCCTACTCTACCCTACTCTACCCTACTCTACCCTCCTACAAGAAGGAAGAAGAAGAAGGCCTCCTACAAGGTGGACCGATGACCTGTTGAAGGTTGCGGGAAACCGATGGATGCGAGACGCACAGGATCGATCATTGTGGCGACACTTAGGGGAGGCCTATGTCCAACAGTGGACGTCTGTCGGCTGAAATGATGATGATGATGATGATGATGATGATGATGATGATGATCATTTATACCTAAAAATAAACCCCTAATTACAGCACCACCTACCAGGTTCAATTGTATTTTAAAATAATCCAGAATCTTATTCAAATATACACACAAAACAACCAATTCGGTCAAGCCAAAAAAAAAAATGGCCACGCCATACAAATTGTCCAATCAAGTTTAAAATTTTGGTGAGGCTGATTTTTCATTTCGTATCCTGAAAAAAAAAAAAATTGTGGAAGGTTGTTCAGTTTCATCTACTGAGCAAACCCTTAAAGTTTACGGAGGGCTGTCCATTACACCTTGTATAGGTTTGTGCTTGACCGCTATCTCACCTGATGGAAACCGACGATGCGGTCGACGATGGAGCACGCTTACCTAGAAGTAACCTATTTAATCTTGTTGTAAAAATTCTCGGGTCGGGCCATTAGGAAACACAGACTCCGGCAGGGAATTCCACTCCTCAGCTGTCCCCGACATCATCGTCATCAGCCTTTTAAATGTTTCCACTGCTGGGACTCAAGCCTCCTCTCTAGGAGAGGGAATGGGCCGTAATCCACCACGCGGGCCCAGTGCGGGTTGGTGAATATCACATGTTTTCGGTGGTGCTAGGTTATGCCGGTTTCCACACGATGTTTTCCTTCACCGTTTTGAGAGCAGTGGTGATGAAATAAATTACACAAAGTAATGCGCCTGGCTGGGTTCGAACCCGCGACCTACACTCTACATCTACATCTACACTCGGCCACCACTGCTCCTCACCTGTACGCATAACGAATGTATTCCCAAAATTTTAGTTTTAAACGCATGTATAAAATACACCAGTGTATCCAAGTCGTTATTCTTAGACAATAGTTTAACTGCCATCTTGTTTGTCGCTCGAGGCGCATCATTACCTATGAAATTTATTTAAGGTGGTGCATCATGACTCACATTTTCACTGTTTTTCATACAACCGCTCATAACTGATTATGACGTTATTACACATTTTTCATTAGATACTACTCTGTCAAGAAAGTACCGGGAAAAGATCAATAATACACAAAATGTCTGTTATTCATCCAAATTTATTTTATCACCTTCAAAGTATGCTCCTTTAGAAACGATACACTTGCGCCAACGAATAATCCATTCATCAAAACATTTTTTAAACGCTGCTTCCTGAATTGAGTTCAGTTCTCGCCGCGAATTCTCCTTTATGTCTTCTATCGATTGAAAACGGGTGCCACGAAGTGGTAATTTGAGTTTAGGAAAAAGAAAAAAGTCAGCAGGAGCCATATCTGGTCAATATGGTGGTTGCTGGATGGTATTTGTTGAGTGTTTGGTCAAAACTTCGTTCACAATGATAGCCTTGTGCGAAGGCGCATTGTCGTGGTGGAAAATCCAAGAATTTTCTTTCCACAAATCTGGCCTTTTTCGTCGAATTTGCTCTGTTAAACGCCGCATAACGCTCAAATAATATTCTTTATTTACCATTAGACCTTCCGGTAAGAATTCAGAGTGCACAACACCGCGATAGTCAAAGAAAACAGTCAACATGACTTTGACTTTTGATCGACTTTGGCGTGGTTTTTTCGGTTTCGGATCAGTTGGAAGGCGCCACTCCGAAGCTTGTTGACTAGTTTGCATGTCAAACTCGTAAACCCACGTCTCGTCACCAGTAACAATGCGTTTCATGAATGTTGGGTCCGAGCTGACTCGTTCTAGCATGTCCTCAGCGACTTTCATGCGATTGAGTTTTTGGAGAAAATTTAGATCTTTTGGGACTAGCCGAGCAGCAACATGTTTCATACCCAAATGATTAGTAAAAATGGTACGGATCGACTCGTGAGATACAGAAAGTTCGGCGGCTATCTCTCTCAGAGTTGAATGGGGATTTTCAGTCACTATTTCCTTCACTTTTGCGATGTTAACTTCAGTTGCAGACGTTGACGGCCTACCAGAGCGAGGCAAATCTTCCATCACATCTCGACCGCTTTTAAACGCTTTGAACCACTCATAAGCACGAGTTTTTGATAAAGTCGATTCACCGTAAGCCTTCTGTAACATTTTCAGTGACTCCGAACACGAAATTCCATTGGCGATGCAAAATTTAAGACAAACTCTTTGTTCGATATTTTTGTCCATTATGAAATTCGCAATACACACTATATATGATATTACTAAAACCAGCACTGTATTTAATATAAATAACAGATGCAACTCAAACTCCGCGCCAAAATGGAAAACAGTTGTGCCAATCTAACAACTACAAAAAAAACAAAAATTTGAATTTGGAACCATAAACAAATCATCCATTCCCGATAGTTTTTTGACTGAATGTATTTTGGAAACACAGTATCTTGTGGATATTATCTAGGTTTCTAAAGAAACCAATTTCTAAATTTTTGTAAAACTAATCCGTTAAAAACCTCTGAAAATGTCCTATTTTGTATGAACTTTGACACTTCATATTTGCCTAAAAATTAAAAAAGTCAAAAAAGTAATCCTCTAGAGACCTTGCAAATTTTACTAAGATTCTAAATGAAGACAACTTTTTCCAAAAACTTTTAAGGGTTTAAAAAAAACAGCTATTTCCTGGAGCAAGTTTTGTGAAATTTTCGAGTATATTTCGGAATTACCGAATACTAACAGAGTTTCCAGGCGTTATCTCTCTTTTTTTGCATTGCTTTTTCGTCAAACATCGCGTTGGTTTGCATTAAATGAAGTAACAAGCTTTTAAACCATTTTCGATGTTTACGATAAGCGAGTGGAGAAGGATCCTCTTAATTAAGTTTATTAGTGACACTTAAATGCCAAGGTATTTCATGCAACGAAATAAATGATATATGACAACGTTATCTAGACATCTACTTATTAAATAGCCTATCTTAGCCTAGATATGTATTTATGCAAATAATACATAATCTACATAATACATTTTTGAATAAATATCGAAAAACGTGTCTATTGCTAAATTAATTAAAGACCCCTTTGGTACACACAAAACTTTTAAAGCTCAAGGAAATAAAATTAATTATTTCTGTTGCCCTCAAAAATGTCAATGATGTATTTAGTGATTTTTAAGTGTGACAATATGATAATGTCATGTCATAGTAGTACGAATTCACTTTTGGTCATAACATGGATATAGGATTTTTATGATAATAATAGATCTAAAAAATAGTTTATTATTATATAGGCTTGTTATAAGAAAGGATTTTCCAAAATTCATCCTCAAAAAGATGAAATGGAGGTCCAAAGTTTGTATGGAGAATGTTTTTTTACTGTAATGTATGTATGTTTTAACGCAGATCACACACACACTCTTTTGGCGAAAAATATCTCCGGGGCCCTGCAACAATAGCAAAGAAGGAACAGGACCTAGACCATGACGTTTAAAAGTAAGATTGTTTTAATCTTGTTTTAGTGTGGGTAAGAGACAGAGCTATACAGGTTGTCTAGCGCCATCTCTTACTCACGCCGAAACAAGATTAAAATAATCTTACTTTGAACGTCATGGTAACCCCGCAGGAGTAGGGTTTTACTCCGCCCAAGGGCAGGAGATGTCATTAGACGATTTTATTACCAAAAAAAAGATCATACCACCATAAATTGGTCTATAAAATATTGCGTCTAAATCGAAGGTAAGGTTACATAGCTATATTATATCCTATGTACTCCGAGAACTTAAAAGTATGCTATGGTATCGAAAGATTATAGATCTTTCGATACAGACAAGCAAATGATTCCATTAAAAAAAATTACACAAGTTTCATTACTTAGCTTGTGAATAGATGAAATATGCATATTTGAATGTGGCAATTATTTTTTATAATATAGATTGAATATTTGACTATAATATCCAATCTAAAGTTTTGTAACAATCGAAGGATTAACAGCTTACGATATAATTTAATGTTTTGCATTATATTCATAATTTTTGGCTTTTATCCAAAAATTAATCGAACGGAAATATTTTAATATAATAAAGAGTCAAGCAAACCTTCGACAAATGAGTTTTTATAATTTATAACTGTGCAAATCCTACAGCATTAGGGTTGTCACTTATAAAATAGGAGATAATTTTTATTTTATTTATATAATCTCTTTTAAGCTACGAGAGAAGTAACCTAATTTTAGGCAAGCTTGTCTATGCTGCAATAATGGCTTACCATCTGGTAAGTAACTCGCCCAGCGAAGGCCAATAATAATAAAAATATTTAATTCAAATAGGCCATTGCCTCAGTCGTTAGTCTTAGCTCCGTTCATTTTTTAAATTAATACCTGGCAATACCAAAATTGAGATAACAAAACATTCGTGTTACATAATAGGTAGTCAGAAAATGGCACGCTTGGTTTTCATACAGATCGTGATACTTGCGTTATCTATGTCTATCTACATCTGTGTTTGGTACATTGTACAGATTAAAGCCAGTAGGTATGTTGTCGTATTCATTTCCCTTGTGACTTAAGCTGTTATTTAGACGGTGTCATTTAAATGCACAACTAAGTTCATCACTGTTGTAGTTGCATAAACAAGATTCAAATAAATAATAAACTAACTACATCTGTTTATGTCGGAGTCGCGAAATGTGACTGAAGAATGACATGAATAGAATAGAATAACCTTGATTGTAAACCAAAATAGTACCTAACAAAACTTGCCTCAAGCAGTTGTCAGCAACCGTAGGGGCCCAGCAGGGTCGAAGCCTACTGGGGCCAAGAGTCTGTTTCTGAAAGGAAGGTTCGGTCCTGGTATGAAAGGCAACAAAGGAATGGGGTGGGTTTTTTAATCAGTAAAAGCCTGACACTATATCCTGCTCCGCTCCAAGGGCGGGGAATGTCATCTGGATGATTTTTATCCTCGGAAAATCAAAACCTAACAAAACATTTACAAAAACTTAAATCTATGGGACAACCTGGAATTAATTATTCCCTGCTTTTTTTTTTTAGGTGAGAAAATCATCTAACGACATCTCCCGTCCTTGGGCTAAACGGGAAGGCGTGCCAGACTTTTACTGATTAAAAACCCACTCCTGTTCCTTCTTTGCCATTGTTCCAAGGCCCCGGGGATCTTTTTTGCATCACCCAAGACCCCATTAGGCTTCGCCCCTCTCTGCTGTAGTCTTTGATTTACGAGTGCTCCAACATATAAATAAACTAAAACCTTACCTGTATTCTGCAGTAGCACTTTGCGTTCTAGGACTACGGGTTTCCTTTTCAGAAAATCCCCGCAGTTCTAGTGAGCGTCGGCGTTGCTAGGCCCTGCACTTACGGTTTGTTGATATCTCTTCAAAGAGCGCGTGGATCACTACGCGCTGTCAACGAATGGGGCTCAATCCAGTCGATTACCGGACCGCTGGACGGCGAGCTACCCATTGCTCGACGTCCGCAAGCCCGCTTTTACCGTGGCTGGTTTTTGGGGTCGGATTCTTGATGGCTGGGACGTAAGGATTCCCTCACGCGTGTGGCTTCCTCCTTTGCTAACATTACTGTTTCGTAGGACGTGGCTGCATCCCATCGTTGGTCGTTTCTGACTACGACCTGAACCAGAGCCCGGCGCGAGAGGTGGCCGCCACCAATTGCCTCCATGAGGACACGGCGGTGCTCCGCTCAAGCGGGGCACACCTCCACCGTATGCTCCGCCGTGTTTTCTGGGCAGTCCGCGCAATAACGACACCCGGGCGTTTTTTCCGCTTGAGTCCAATGCAAGAACCAGCCGAACTTATCATGCCGCCTGACGCATGTCCTCATGCGTCAGGCAGAAAGTGAAGACGCCATGACGCCTCTCCAGCCACTCCTCAAAGGGGGACTTACCGCCATAATTATGGCATGTCTGTCGCTTACCATTGGGTGAGGTCAAACGCTAACCTATCGAGAATAAAAGGGTCATGTTCGTAGAAATATTTCCAATTCCCCAGTTGGCCAGTTGTTCAACCCTAGAGTGATTGACGACATTATGTCGGCATTATAAATTCATGATTCGTACCGTGCACGCTATATATCGTGCCGCCATCACCGTGTTGAGACGAAACGCACTATTGGTTGCAAACTGCTTTATTATCAGTTGTTTTGGGTTCTCCTGGAAAAACCGCTTTACATTAAAAAAAGAGTTTTAATAAAAAAATAGATAGAGAGGCTATGTGACGCATATTTTTTCTATAATAATAATAAAAAAAATATTTTAGACCTTTTTGATCTTAGAGATACCAATTCATATTGATCCTATAGAATGTTTCTTCTGTAAATAGGTTGTATTTCTTTTTTTTTCTTTTTTGCTTTCTTTGTTCTTTCCTTCTTTCTTTCGTTCTTTTTTATTTCTTTCATTATTTTTTTTCTTTATTAATTATTTCTCTCTCTTGCTTGATTTGTTTCTTTCCTTTTTTTTTCTTTAGTTCAATAGAATCGCAATTAAACTGTCAAACCAAAATTCAAAACTTTAGCCAAAATACGATAAAATATAGTCCTCCCTCCAAAAAAAGTCATTTACTAGATCACAGATTCTTTTAAGAGATGAATTGATTGAAAGAAATAAAGAAAACGTTGTTTATTTAGCACATAATGAACAAAACAAGTATTAAAAAGTTAGTTAAAAGCTTAATTAATAGTAAAAAAGTAAAAAATAAAGAAAAAACAACAACAGCAACAATATGTCTCATGGTAATGCCAATTAATAGGTTCGGGTTATCTGAAAAGGAGCTCGAGCCCGGTATGAAGGCTAGAAGGAACAAGGTAGGTTTTTTGTCAGTAAGAGTCTGACACTATCTCCCGCTTCACCCAAGACCGAGGGTTGTCATTGGATGATTTTTGCCAACCATAAAAAAGCATCAATTGGTCTTATTGAACCATCATGATTACATCTTTTGGGTACACGAATCCTTCTGCGTTATTGGCTTCTGGAATTAGATGCACAATAGACCTTTGACTACAACTTCCAGAAATACAAGTATATATGTGAACCAGAAATATATAGTGTGAAGTTACGTGATGTCATTACTTACCGACCGCACTAACTTACATAATCCCGTGAGAATTAAAACCAAAGGCATAAAATATAGGGAAATACCGGCCCAAAAATAAACCATGATGACCTGAAAGGAATCGCAAAAGCTTCAAACGAAGTGCCTATCTTAAAAACCTCATTAATGTATATTATCACTAGGAAATTCAAGACGCGTAATAATGTGGTATTCTCATGAATGATATCATCCTCAAAAAAAGATGGCTTTAAGTTGACATTCCATAGGCAGCCATGAACTTGGTTTTACGGCTGTATTTTCCTAATAGCAATAAAATGTCAGATTGTTATCGAACTCATGAATATACATGAACTGCAGTTGGCAGGTTGGCCGCTGTAAAAGCAATCTGGCCAAATGGGGCTTTCTCGACCCATCTCTAGCACAGTGCCAGTGTGGAGCCTCTCCACAGGACATGCGGCACCTGCGATGCTGCCCATCCTGCGTTACCACCTGCAGTTGTCAGGATCTATACGAGGCCAACAATAGAGCCGTACAGGTTGCCAAATATTGGTCAGAAAAAGTGTAGTTTGAGAGCATCGACACGAAAAAAAGAAGAGGAAGTTGTCAATGAAACGTTAGTTATGGCTATTTAGTTTGCCATTCTCTTCGAAAATGTATGCAGAAATCACCAAAAAAAGTAATAGCCTAATCAGTAAGGACTTCAAAAATAAAACTGGGCAAGTGCGAGTCGGACTCGCGCACTGAGGGTTCCGTGCAAACTACAATTCTCGAATGGAGTCTCGAAGGTTTTTCAGAGTTGCAATTTTTTTTATGACGTAGGTAAGAACACGTTTACTGTTTTCAGATAATTATTCCTATACTTGTGCTATAAGACCTTGTTTTATGCCAAATTTCAGGGTTCTGGATCAACGGGAAATACGAGAGTACCAAAATATACGTTTTTTTTGCGACATAAACGGCCGTACCTTTTTTATTCGGTAATCGGTGTTTGATTTTTTCACAGCTTAAAGGGACCGCAGATCTAAGTATATGGTTTTAATTTCAACTCGATACCTTCACGTGTTCTTGAGATAAAGGGTCTTGACAGACAGACAAACAGACGGACGGACAACAAAGTGATCCTATAAGGGTTCGGTGTATACCTTTTGAGGTACGGAACCCTAAAGAGGTAGTCAAAAACCTTTAGTCTTTGATATCCTTCTCTTTATCTATTATTAAAGTTTTTCTTCGGACTTTTCTATATCTTGTTATCTATTTTTGTCATTTGTGTGGTATAATTTTAACCATCAATTGCTATATTCTTTTAGTTTGATTAGATGTCAAGGAACTTGGACCACGTTGGACGTGGTCTATAGAGCTTTTTTATATACCTGATGGAAAGGCAATTTTTACGTCTCAACTTCTGAAAGCGACGCCCTGGGCATCAGGAGTCGTAAAGCTATTTGTGGTCAACGTTTGGTGCGGGCTTGCGGATGTTGAGTAAGGGATAGCTCATCGACCGCTTAGGACAAGCCCGTATCAACAGCACGTCGAGCCCTTACCACCGACTTATCGTAAGCAACATCCTTATAAAAATGCATTTTAGATCTTATATCGAATGTAGGCTATGATTTAGTTCATAAGTTTGCATTATCAAAAGAATGTCGCTTACGATAAGGCGGAATTACGGCAGAAATGGTTTGACGTTGTGTTCCACGAGTGCTTCAAAGAAATGACAATTTAATTGACGGTGCTGTGGGATTGTTTGGAAGAGTCACCACGGCCCTGACACGCAAAGGGCAATAGAAGGAAGAAGGGTATTTTTCGGTCAGTAATAGTCGTACTTTACAAAAATGAATATTCCATTTGATCTGTATAGTGGACAGTGCACAACCCATTAAAGAAAAAAAAAAATAGAAAGAAAACCAGTTTAAAGAATTGTGCGTCTATTCAGGTCTGCCTGTCTAGACAATGATACAATTCTTTGCAAAATTTAAATATAATATTAAAAAAAAAACAGTTTCTCTGCCAAGCCATGTGTGTATGCAACGCCCGGAGGACACGGTGGAGCACACCGTCGAGGTGTGCCCTGCCTGGGCGGAGCATCGCCGTGCCCTCGTGGGGGCGGTCGGCGGCGGAGACCTCTCGCGCCGGTCCCTGGTCGAGGCCATGGTACGGAGCGAGGAGGAGTGGCAGGCGGTTGCCTCCTTCTGCGAAGCAGAAATGCTTGCAAAGGAGGAGGCCGACCGCATCAGGCAACGGCGCCCTCGCCACCGTCGCCGGGATTCCGATCCCGATTTCCGGCCACCGTAGACGCGGGCTCGTGGACGGCGAGCCATGGGTAGCTCGCTGTCCGATCGTCCGGTAATGGACCGAGTCCAAGACGTCGACGGCGCGCACTGTTCCCGCGCGCCTCAAGGAGTTGTCAGCAGCAGGAGGGGCCCAGCTGGGTCGAAGCCTACTGGGGACAGGGTTGTCCGAAAGGGAGCTCGTGCCCCGGTATGAAGGCTAGAAGGAACGGCGCGGGGTTTTTAGTCAGTAAAGTCACCCAAGAGCGGGTTTTGTCAAAGATGATGACCCCGTCGACAAAAAAAAAAAGCCATGTGTGTATCGGGCATAACTGTATTACATTATATGACCATATACAACACAGTTTTCAAGGCTATCTGAAAAAACGTCATCATCATCATTTGTTGTCATTACTAAAAAATCTGATATTTTAAGGTGAATTTCGTCCCGTCTATCGTGTAATAGTACATTATTACACTAGGGGTGAAAGTTACTTATTTAGTCCCTCAAATTAGCGACCTCGCTACGCTCGGCCGCCAACTCCTTCTCGGGACGAAATAAGTAACTTTAACCCCGTAAGCACTGTGCTTTTCATTACGAATACAAGAAGATAGACCTAGTTTTTTTTTAATAATTTGACAGCATGAAAAGTGTGATACTTTTCAGCCCGCTCCTCAGGCAACTTCAGACCTACTTTCAGAGTATGAGTAATGAAATAACTATTTATTATAAGAAAGGATCTCTAAGAAGAAACATAAATCGTCTTTTATACGACAGATGACCGCTACGTTAATATTGCTAACAAGTTAATAAAGGCCATCAACGCATTTAAACATCAAGTACTTATGAACAAAGGTTACTTTTAAAAGATGAATTTTGTTATAAGGAAGCCAAACACGGCTATAAAGTATCGTAACAATAAAAGTAAAAGGTCACTAATGCATCTATTTAAAAGCTGGATTGCGTGGGAGCAACATAAAGAATGAAAGCCATCGTAAAGTTGCCTCATCTGCATATATCACCAGTATCTTAATATCCATAATGATCACATTGAACTAAAACGGTAAACAACGTGGCCTTGAAAGTTCGTAGAGATCAAGAGTAAATGATTGACAAAGTTTGAGGTAGGCCGTTAAGGTGGTGCATCATGACTTACATTTTCACTGTTTTTCATACAACCGCTCATAACTGATTATGACGTTATTACACATTTTTCATTAGATATTTTGGAAACACAGTATCTTGTGGATATTATCTAGGTTTCTAAAGAAACCAATTTCTAAATTTGTGTAAAACTAATCCAGTAAAAACCTCTGAAAATGTCCTATTTTGTATGAACTTTGACACTTTATTATTTGCCTAAAAATTAAAAAAGTCAAAAAAGTAATCCTCTAGAGACCTTGCAAATTTTATTAAGATTCCAAATGACGACAATAACAGCAAAAACTTTTAAGGGTTTAAAAAAAGCAGCTATTTCCTGGAGCAAGTTTTGTGACATTTTCGAGTAAATCTCGGAATTACCGAATACTAACAGAGTTTTCAGGCGTTATCTCTCTTTTTTTGCGTTGCCTTTTCGTTAAACATCGCGTTGGATTGCATTAAATGAAGTAACAAGCTTTTAAACCATTTTCGATGTTTACGATAGGCGAGTGGAAAAGGACCCTCTTAAATGTTTCATCTGACACTGGTAAAGATACAAACTTTTTGAGATAATTAGATAGATAGATTATAAGTCTGTCTAAAAAGCCAAACGACTTGGCAATTTTGGATAATATTTAATCATTTAAAAAATACTTATATTTGATACTTTTTATAAGATTCTTCTTCTATTAGTAAACAATAATCTGAATCTCCTTATCAACTTTGATTATTGAACCAGTGTTGATTACATCAGATTAAATTTTTCCTAATAATTACCCAAATCGTTTGACTTTTTAGATAGACTCTACTTTTTATCGTTATATCCTTACTATAATAATAATATTATTATTATTATAATAATAATATTATTATTATAGTTATATAGTAAGTTGCAATAGTTTTTCAAACCGGGGGTTGTACTTGGGTGCACTAGTATAGCGCGTACAGGGATAATCGTCGGTTGGTATCACGTTCCATTATAGTACCTAACTAAAAGGGCCTCTGCGAGTTGGCTTCGGCCCCTTGTACGCCTCTCAAAGGCCCAGGACCTCAGGGTCCTGAGATTAATAAAAAGATGAAAATAATATTATTAAAGCTAAAGTGAGTTTATTTGTTTGTTTGTTACGTCTTCACGCCTCAATGGCAAAACCGATTTTGATGAAACTTGGTACACGGATAGACCATGTCTTGGAATAGGACATAGGATACTTTTTATCCCGGAAGTATGTTGTCCCTTGGGATAATTTTCTGCTATCACGCGGGCGAAGCCGCTGGGAGCAGCTAGTACACCATAAATATAATTCCAGTAGAGTTTAAAATGAATAGGGTGTCAAAATGGGTGGTCTTATCGCTAAAAGCAATTTTTTACAGACTTAAACACTTGATTTAAGGTCACGGTATGCGCGAGCTTGCGGACGGCAAGCAATTCTTCGAGCAAAACTGTTCCCGCGCGCTTCAAGGAGTTGTCAGCAACCGTAGGGGCACAGCTGGGTCGAAGCCTACTGGGGCTAGGGTCTGTTTTCGAAAGGGACGCTCGGCCTCGGTATGAAAGGCAAGAAGGAAGGGTGGGTTGTTTAGTCAGTAAGAGTCTGACATTATCTCCCGCTCCGCCCAAGGGCGGGGGATGTAATTTGGATGATTTTTACCCAAAAAAAGAAGACTCATCATTGACTTACGAAAATTCATCATCATTATCAATTTCTTCGAAGCACTACTGTTGGACCGAGGTCTCACCCAAGATAACGTCAGCTTTCGATTAAAAAAAAACACATTAAAATCGGTCCATTCTCTTAGGAGCTACGATGCCACGGGCAGACACACACACAGACACATCAAACTTATAGCACCCTTCTTTCCCGTTGGGGGTCAAAAAGATATAGGTGCCTACATACCACTTAATTATTACAGTCATATTAACGATTATTTTTGTTCAGATTGGTGCACAAATTCAACAGTCTATCAGATGGTCAATAAGGCTGAGACCTATTGGTGTATCAGTCGCAGGTTTTTCATAAAATTTGGTTTTTGGTCAAAAATATAGGTTTTTGATGAAAAACCGGAAGATGACACATTTGAAACTCAATCTCATCATAAACCTGTACCAATCCAGACTTTTGATCAAAAACCTGCGACATATCGACCGTGTAACGGAAAACGCTGCTCCAGAAAGCCTTCCCATAGATGACCTGGTGAATCCCCTGGATGCGAAACGCATAGCAGTTGAAGCCGCGGGGGATTTCTGAAAAAGAAGTCCGCAGTCCTAAGTCTAGGACCTGGTCACCTGTGTGCATGCACTGTGCCTTTTAATTTCTCTTTGTATTGACAAGGAGCAATTAGCTGTCCCCGCACACGGGCTACAAAAAAAGCCGCTTCAAGCTTCTTTTTGAGGCGACCTTTTTGTTGCTCGTGTGCGGCGGTGCCGCCATAGAAAAACGCTGGAAGCCACTTTTAGTTTTTTTTTGTGGCGGCGCTTTTTTGTACCAGCCCTTTTTTGTGGCGGCGTTTTTTATAATAATGACGCCGCCGCATGCCATTCGCGTATTTAATCCTTCTTCATCAGTCAAATAAGATACTGCACGCGCAGCGCGCGTCAGCTTGTGGCCATCACAAGACGCGTGCTTCAGGTTTTTTTTGTGACCGCTTCAAGCTTTTTTTTGTAGCGGCGTTATTCTGTGGCGGCTTTTTTTTGAGGCCCGTGTGGTTTTAGTCAGTAAAGTCTAAAAACACACAAGTGGAGGCTATGTCTAGCAGTGGACGTGTTTCAGCTGAAATAATTATAATGATGACATAATTATTCAGTATCTCTTATTTTATTCATTCGAATAATTGGGACATAATAAATATCATTATGTCATCGCTTTATTGTCTGCAAAAATTTTATATTTTAAAGTTTATGAGTGCTAATATAAATATTTTACCTATAAGAGGCTGCACCTGGCAACTATGAGGTGAAAAATAAGATTAATAAATAGAATACGTGTTTAACTTGAATGGCAGAAAGATTAGATAACGTTCACCTACTCGGATAGCATAAATTTAAGTAAATATCACATGGTTTCATAATAAAAAGAAACCAAAGATTATGCAAATGGATGAGTGTAGATAGGATAGTCCTTACTGGTTGCCAACAATTATTTTGTGGAAAATAGAACACTTCTTGTAAAAAAATATTAGAATTATTGTTATGGTTTGCAATATATTAGCTTTTTCGCACGGTTTCGCTTCCGTAGTCTATCTCTCGGTAATCGTAGAATCTACTTATAAATAGCAGAGGTACTAGGTTAAGAGGGTCCTTTTCCACTCGACTATCGTAAACAAAAAAATGGTTTAAAAGCTTATTACTTCATTTAATGCAATCCAACGCGATGTTTGACGAAAAGGCAACGCAAAAAAAGAGAGATAAGGCCTGAAAACTCTGTTAGTATTCGGTAATGTAACGTCAAGCCTTTTTTAACCTCTTCCAGAAATTCCTAGTAGTTCTCGCAGTAGCTATCGCGTGCGTCAGCGTCGCAGCTGTCAGTGATGACTCCAGCGCGCTCACAGTCAGGGAAGTTAACGAAGTCCGCCCTAATGAAGGCTTCCAGTTCGAATTTGAAACCAGTAACGGAATCTACGGCCAGGCTCGTGGGGAAGTCCGGAACGCAAACGTGGTAAGTTATTCTATGAAATACTTTACTTTATTCTTTCTTTCCTTTTTAGGGTTCCATAACCAAATTATATATTCACATCTTTTATGTGCTACTGACTGAATCGGCAAAGTTTTTCTGCTTTATAAATTATCAAAGCAATAAATGGGGGTGGGAACATTATCATCATCATCATCATTTCAGCCGATACACGTCCACTGTTGGACATAAGCCTCCCCCAAGCGTCGCCACAACGAACAGAAAGGTTAAAAATAGCCTATGACATATTTCTAATACTTAATAAATGCATATGAAAATTAGTACCATAAAAATCGGTCATGACGTTTCGGAGGAGCTCGCGTTCACTGAGATATTTGAAGATAATGTATATGTTGATGTTATATCGTCACCCTCCCTGCTAACTGTCCTAACTAGCAATTGATATCTTTTGCGCTTACGTAAAATAAAATACGTGATTATCTTCTATTCTAAACGGCAAACGACACAGATACGACGATTAGAGAGAACTTATGCGAAATAATGTTATGAACACGTTTGTGAGATAGGCCAGTTAGCGGGGAGGGTGACGATATGATGATTTATGATACAACAAAGTAATAAGGCTATCTCAAAAGGGCCCATCCCGACCCGTCTATTGTCAATCTGAGCACAGTTTAAAAGCTTCTCAGTTCATCCAACGCAATGCAATGCAATGTTTGATAAAGAGGCAATGCGAAAAAAGAGATATAACACCTGATAGCTCTGTTAGCATTTGGTAATTCCGTAATTTAGTTAAATATTTCACAAATTAGTTGCCGTGTTTTTTTAAGCCTTTAAAGTTTTTGGAAAAAAGTCATCACAGAATCATCGTTAAATGTGCAAGGTTTCTACAGTTATATTTTTTTAAATTTATGAGCACTTTTCGAATTGCCAAAGTTCTATTTATTAGTCTGGCACAAAATTATTTGAATTTAATAGAAACCATAGATTTTATATATCCTACTAGATATAAAATCTTTGATAGAAACCCAGATAATATTTCAAAGATATTATCTGTGTTTTCAATTTATCTAAAGAAAGATGTGTCATAATCACGTAAGAGAGGTTTCATGAAATGTACCTTGTGAAGGACGCTCTTAAATGTATAACGCTCTTTAATGGCTAACACTTAGATTGAGATGCATTTATTTCTAATTAAATTTTACCCGCAAAAATTTATTCGCATTATTTGTGTGCAGGCAAATTGAATAGCCTATTAAAATATGTAAAATTTTGTTATTATAAAATGCATTTCTGAATAATTGTTTTGCAAGGTTAAAACAATCTAGATGCAAAAAAATCCTTCATTGGCGTTATCATCTATACTTATAATAAATCTGTAGAAGTGAAAATTCTGTTCATTGAAAATATCAAAAAAATAAATGGCCACACCGGTGTGTTACTAGACCGACACCGAACCGAAAAATGTGTTTAAAAAAATTTTTGTCTGTCTGTCTGTTTGTTCAGGCATCACGCAAAAACTACTAGTTCGATTACGATGAAACTTAACATAATTATTCTTTAATATCCTGGGCACCATACTGGGTACTTTTTATCCCGGAAAAGTCAATACAATAAAAAACAAACTTAATTTTGCGGTTCGATGCCTATACCCGTTTATTGTACCAACCGCAAGGGGCGCTGCACACGGTTAAGATACTATAATATTTGGGTAAATAATAGATAGATGGCGTAGGCGTCGAGTTAGATCGCGCTATAGGAACACTTTTTGGCCAATAAAGAATGGAGCGCGTTTTCTTATAACCCATCAAACACGGATACATTGGCACCATGTCTATGGTGTATGCACACTGTCACGCGCGTAAGTGGAAGAGAGAGATCTGGAACGTCTCGAATCGTCTCGCTGTCGTTATTTTCCCGTCCCCGGGCTCTCAGAATTCGACATCAGCCGTTTCAGATCTTCGATTTTGACGAGCCCGTTGTCGCTGGCATAAGCTACAGGATTCGCGTACGAAGTCGCTGGCAGAAGCTAGTCACAAAAAAAAAGAGATTTATCAGATTGTAAATTGAAATAATATAATTATAACCAACTAGCTTCTACCAGCGGCTTCACCTGCGTGAAAGAAAGTTTCTCCATACAAACTTAATTTGGACTCCCGTTTCATTCCGTTAGTCATCATCTTCCTGCCCTTGTCCCGTTTTATTTGGGGTCGGCGCAACACGTTTTTTTCTTCCATTCTGTCCTGTCACTCGTCATGCTATCACTAACTCCCTTTTCTTTCATATCACTTCTCACACAATCCATCCATCTTTTCTTTGGCCTCCCTCTCCCCTTCCATCCATCCACATGTAAATTCATAACTTTTTTAGCAACATACGTTTCGTCCCTCCTTTTCACATGACCATACCAAGAAGAAGGGTAAAGAGTTGAGACCTGAAGACACTACAGTGTTTTTGGGCATAACTCTAGATTCTAAGCTTCAGTGGGGCCCACATATTGATAAATTATCTAAAAAACTTAGCTCTGCAGCATATGCTGTTAGAAAAATTCGAAATTTAACTGACTTAGAAACAGCCCGTTTAGTTTATTTCAGCTATTTTCATAGTGTTATGTCATACGGCATTTTATTGTGGGGAAATGCCGCCGATATCCAGTCAATTTTTGTTTTGCAGAAAAGGGCTATTCGTGCAATTTATAAATTGAGTCCCAGATACTCGCTCAGAGATAAATTTAAAAATATTAATATTTTGACTGTACCTTCTCAGTATATATATGACAATATTTTGTATGTTCATAAAAACAAAAACATGTTTAAAAAATATAGTGATATCCATAGTGTAAATACTAGGAACAAACACAAATTTGTAGTTCCTGCAACCAGGCTCAAAAAAATAGGAGGCTCATTTAGATGCCAATGTATACACTTTTATAATAAACTTCCCAGTCACATTCAAGAACTTAGCCTGAATAAGTTTAAATCATTTGTAAAGCGGAAACTTTGTCAGAAGGCTTTTTATACTGTAAAAGAGTATCTTGAAGACAAAACAGCTTGGGATTGATCTGCTCCAGTACTGTCTATATTAGTTGTTATATAAGTATTTTCTGATTACTACTATATATATTATAATGATTATTTTTATTTACATTTTGACATTTGATGATTCTTGTTTAAAACTTTATTTTACAATTAGACTTAGAACTTAGAAGGTTCTTTATTTTATTTTAATTTGATAATATTTTAATGATTTGATAAATATTGATAATAATATTTTTTATTTTATTTTATATATGTCAAGTGTTACATTTTGTAAATACTAGTATTTTATTATTGTGAATGTGGGAACTATGTGGATTACTTTTTTCTTTTCTGTATTTTTATATGATGTCTGGCAGTTTTGAGTATTTGACGCGGCCTACCCAAATGTCCTATCTTTGGTATTGTTCGTCAAGTCGTTGAGCTCCTTGGTAGTCCTAAGTTTGAGCTACACGAATACTGACAAATGCTTGCACTGACTGGACAGGTCCACTCAAATCTGTGTGGTTCTTTCCTCAAAAGGCCATCTGAGACACTGGTCTGCATGGTTCTCATATGATTTGACCAGTACATGTTAACTGTATGGACTTTAAAAGAGACTTTGACCCCTGAGTTTGTTTCGGTGTTTCTTCTCAGGGTAGTCAGCTAGGAAACACCGGCCTCATCTCGTTAAAACTGACTGAAAACAAAATTGGCGTGTAAAAGTGTTTTTTTAAAACCTATTTACAAAATAAAGATCATTTATCATTATCATTTAAGACAAACGATTTCCTTTCAGCTTTTCAGTTACTGGCGCCACTTTCAAACTTCCCCTAATATACTAATTTCTCGCTTTATCCATTCTTGTCACACCACACATCCATCTTAACATTCTCATCTCTGCTACATGCAATCCAACATTCTCGTTTCATTCCGTTAGTATGAAAAAAATTCCAAAATTCACCCCAATTTTGGAAAATCCTCTATTAGTCCTCGCCTTCATCATAAAAGGAAACTTTGTGCAAAATTTCACGCTCCTAGTCCCAGTAGTTTTGGCTGTATGTCGATATGTCAGTCAGTCAGCTTCTTCTTTTATATATAGATAGGTAATATAGATATGACAGTAATATTACTAGGATACAAAGAAAAATCAGCAATAGCAAAAAATGGGTGCCATATAATCTAAAAGACGGGCAATATTCCAATGATTTCTGTTCTATACATCGAATCTCAATCGATATCTATGAAGAAATTATAAACGATAATCTATCTGTTAGGTCTCTATGTCATATTGTTGATACTGATTTTAAATGAAAACTTATCTTAATTGCGGTATTGCAAAGTCCAGTTTCAAGTTGCAAAATCTATTTATACTGTTGTAAGTGAAGATGAACTTGATAACATTTGACTTTTTATAGTCATTAAAGTTAATTTGTCATTAGCATGCTAAGCATTGTCAAACATACTACTTCTCACAAGTGATCATTTGCAGTTTGATATTATTATTTACTGTTGAATCGATTGAAATGATAACTGTAAAATATCTTAAAAGAGAACCTTTAAAGAGTTAAATCATATTCAAATCAAATGTGACCAACATTTGATTAGTTAATCATACATTTATTCTTTGATTAACCTTGTCATGTCCATCGTTAATAATGTGTTTGACATTCCTAAAATCTTTTTTGTCTTCAATTATTTATTAAAATCATAATAATGACTGTTTCTAAGTTACTTAAAGTTTCATCTGTAGTGTTGTTAAAAAGTTCTGTTTAGTTATTATTTAACC
This sequence comes from Mythimna lalbum, assembly GCA_949319445.1. NCBI lineage: Eukaryota > Metazoa > Arthropoda > Insecta > Lepidoptera > Noctuidae > Mythimna > Mythimna lalbum. The sequence goes on along the minus strand of OX439358.1, from coordinate 15,727,741 downwards.
GATTAAGATTACATTACTTGGAAATCCGAGTCATTTTTAACACACTGAATCTAAATAAGGAAACGTTTTCTGTTACAATTAGCATTTCTCTAACTACAACCTTTTCGACGAATATTTAAATTAAAGCCATATATATATAGAATTTATATTTAAATTCAGAATTTGAAATCATTTTTAAATTTCAGAACAATAAATTCTATGGCATGCAAGATAAAGTTCAAATTCCATTGCAATTCATATTTTTTAAGGCATTTTTAATATAAATGGCTAATTAAAACACAGTCTAAAATAAACAACGCTAAACTTTTTTTTTTTTTTTTTTTTTTTTTTTTTTCCTTAGTCCTCGAGTACATCTAAAGGATGAACCCTAGTTTTTATTACAATCTAGCCTTATATATAGACTAATAAGTAATTTAATTATATCCTAAACTAATAAATTGTCTTTACTAAGAATGTGTCCAATAGCACTTTTCTTATTGTCTCTATTAAGGCGAATACACTTCGTTCTTGTATTTATTTGGTAGCAATTATGCTACATTTCACTATTCACTATCACTAAACACTAACTCGAACGGTTTTGTTCTTTTTAGTCTTCTCACTATATGCGTGTGGTCGAGAAGCTGGATTGCCTCGATGTTCACATGCTGATGAAGTCGCTTTTCGTGAGCTTCTGCAAATTTTTTTATCACTTTATCGATGAACTCAACTTTTAGGTCCCGATGGAGGTCATCATTTCGTATGTACCAAGGTGCATTTACAATTTCCCTTAGTACCTTGTTCTGAAATCGTTGTATGATATTTATATTGGTCTGTTTGGCGCAGCCCCACAGCTGAATACCATAAGTCCAAACTGGCATCAGGACTTGTCTGTATAATAGCAATTTGTTCTGTACAGACAACGTGGAATTTCTTCCAAGCAGCCAATACATTCTCTTAAATCGTAAGTTGAGTTCATCTCTTTTCTTCTTCACGTGGGCTTTCCAGCGTAGCTTAGCGTCAAGAGTCATACCCAGATATTTGGCTGTATTCTCATATGGGACTTGTTTATTATTTATATAAACTGGAGAATACTGGTGTTTCTTGTTACTAAAGTCTATGTGTACAGATTTGGATTCATTTAATTTAATCCTCCATTTTTTAGTCCAGTCATAAACTTGGTTGACAGCCATTTGAACCTTTTCAACTGCTTCTTCGTGGCTGTTTCCTACAGCCATGAGGGCTGTGTCGTCAGCAAAGGTCCCAACGGTATTATGCTCTGATTCTGGAATATCGCAAGTGTATATTAGGTACAGGACCGGACCTAATACACTTCCTTGCGGTACGCCGGCTTTTATTTGCTTCAGTTCTGAGTAGGCATCTTCTTGCCTTATTCTAAAGACTCTGTTTAGAATGTAAGATTCCAGGATATCTGCAAACTGCTTCGGTAACAGGCTCTTTAGTTTATATATTAGACCTTCATGCCATACTTTGTCGAAAGCTTGTGCCACGTCTAGGAACACAGTAGAACAAACTTTCTTGTCTTCAAGGGCGTGTTCTATTACGTTTGTGATCCTATGCACTTGATCGATAGTTGAGTGTTTTTCTCGAAAACCAAACTGGTGCTCTGGTATTATGTTCTTGCTTTGTATTATTGTTTTGAGCCGTTTAAGTAACAGCTTTTCAAATAGTTTTGACATTATAGGTAGCAAGGAGATTGGCCTATATGATGCTGTTTCATGTGCAGGTTTCCCAGGCTTTGCTATCATGATCACTTCAGCAACTTTCCATAAGTCTGGTACAAACTTAAGTCTTAGTGCAGCATTAATAAGGGTTGTCAGCTTAACTAGACCCTTTCTTGGTATGTTATGTAGTATTTCCCCTGTTATTAAATCATAACCTGGTGATTTTCGACGGTTTATATTTTGTTTTATTTCTCTTGCGACTTCTCTCGGTGTTACTAGTTTAATATCTTCATATTCTGGTGTCATGTTAACTGAAGTGCAGTTCTGTATAATTTCCCCCTCGTTTGGTTGAAATATGTTTTCTAGATGCTCAGCAAACCTCTGGGCTTTTTGATTACTAGTGACTGCCCACTGCCCGTTTTCACACTTGATGGGAGGAATTTGTGTGATCGGTCTTTTGAGATGCTTGGTAGCCTTCCAAAGTGAGTAGTCTGTCTTTAGGTCGTTACTTAGTTCCTGAAGATAGGTTTTGGTTGAATCATCTTTAAAGTTCTGAATTAGTCTTCTTACTTTTTTTGTTAGATTGTTTAGTTTGCGTTTGTCATCAGGGCACCTAGACTGATGCCACGTTTTTCTCTGTCTTCTTTTATCCATAATGAGTTGCTTGATACTGAAGGGATAGATACTTCCCTTCGTTCTCTTGTTGATATTGGGTGTATTTTCCCACGCTGCTTGCTGAATCTGCGTTACAAACTTTTCTAATTCGATATTTAAATGTTCGGGTGTTTTTAAAGAAACTTTAAGATCTATTTGATCATCCAATGTGGTCTTAAAACTCTCCCAATCTGTGTATTTATTGACAAGAGTGAGCCTGTTTTGTTTGTACAAAATGTTTTCACTCATTTCTAAATAGATTGCCGAGTGATCTGAGTTCATGTCATAGCTTTGTTCTGTTTTTATATAATTAGTTGATAGATTTTTGGTTACGAAAAAATCTATTAGGTCTGGAATTTTATTCGGATCTGTTGGCCAGTAGGTGGGCTTTCCTGTAGATATAACTTCACATTGCATCTCTTTTATGGCACTCAGTAGTTCTTTGCCTTTAGTGGTAGTTAGTCTGGAGCCCCAATGGGTATTTTTAGCATTAAAGTCTCCACCTAAGATAAAACGACTACCAAGGCTGCTAAGGAAACGTATATAGTGATCTCTTTTTATCATATACCGAGGTGGACAATAGATGGCAGACACTGTTAGTGGATACTTTTTAGTTTGGAGACAAATCGCCACTGCTTGAATATCTTTCTCTTCATATTTGAGCTCTTCATAGTGCTGTAAATTTTCTTTTACAATAACGGCACTACCGCCTCTTGCAGAATTATCTGGGTGAAGTGCATGATATACTTTGTACCCTTTAAACTTAATATAAGATTGTTTTGTGAAGTGTGTTTCTGATATAAGGCACACATCTATTTTTTCTAGGTCTAATACTACTTGTAACTCGTTCTGGTGTTTTAATAACCCATTTGAGTTCCATGTCATAAACTTCAGTGTAATGGTCATTTTTTAAGCTTAAGAGTAGCAATTTTGTTGCTATTTTCAATTTTCTTCAGCCTCTCGTCGAATGATGACATTAACTTTAATATTTCATCCAACTTCTTGTCGCTATTCTTATTAACCATTGGCGCCTTTGCTACACCTCTTGCAGCTGCTTGGGCGTATGAAATGTTTTTTGTGGTGGTTTTCTTCGTCATTTGACTTGGATTGTTCAAATAAGGACCTTCACCTTTTTCAGTAGGTGCATTTTGTTGAGGGGTGGTATGATGGTTTTTTGATTTATTGTTTCTAATCTGCTGAATTTCTTTAGCAACAATGCAACCCCGGTAGTTGGCAGGATGTGGAGCTCCACAGTGGACGCATTTTGGCTTCTCTTCCTTTGATTTTTTGCAATCCTTGGTGAGATGTTTACCAGTGCATTTTACACACCTCGGTTCTTTTGAGCAATACTTTTGCGTATGGCCGTATGCCTGGCATCTTTTGCACTGTGGTACCAGTTTTGTAGATTTAAGGGGCTGAATTTCTACATTACATCCCATTATATATTTTATATTATAAATTTTACTGGTTTCTTCATCGTTTGAAAAAGACAACATAAACATATTGAGTGGCTCTTTAGTTTTCCAACTCAATTTATTGACTGCTTCTAAAATCTTATAGCCTTTGCTTCGCAAGTCCTCTACTACTCTTTCTGGGATGCATGTATGATGCAATTTTTTCGCCACAACTCTTATTGGTCTCTCCTGCTTATTCTCATAGGAGTGCCAAAGACAATTATTGTTTTTAAGAGCATTAGTGATTGCTCTGTACGATTTTTCGCATTTAGCATTTACTTTGACGGTATCCCCGTTCATCATTTTGATGCTGAATGTGTCAGCAGATTGGTTTTCGCATAGGAAATCGAAGAATTTTTGGTATTCCTGGATACCATCTACGATAATAGGTGGTGGCATAGGAGTTCTGATATGTTTTTCCTTACCTTTGTTCTCTTTAATTTCGTGTTCAGTTTGAGTAGGTTGGGCGGGAGAGGTGTTCAATTTCCTTTTTTTCCTGCTTTTTTGCCTTATCCAACCTGTTTCTCGAGCAAGCTCCTCTTCATCTGTGCTGTATTCAACAGGTGGGAGAGAAGTTTCATTGGTGGTAGATGCTGATTGCGGTGAGTTTACCGCTTGAACTTTCAGTTGCTGCTGGAGGATTTCTATTTGACTTTTCAGGTCATTTAAGTCTTTTTCCAGTTTTTTACGCTGATTCTGTTCTTCACAAAAATATTTAAATAACAAATGTTCAGTCTGTGTATTCAAGATTATTCTGGTATCACCCAGAGTCTCCTTTTTCGAACTCATTGTAAAATATAATTGAGTATTAGCTTCGCCTTAACAATAATATTCGCCGTCAGTCGTCATCATTGCGCAAAAACTAGGTCATTGCGATGCATCGGACTCGACGGCGTTATTTTGATGAGTAAGCACTTTACACTGTGGTACGCGCGCGATCGCATGCAACACAACTGCTCTCAGCGAAAATCGAACGACGAACGCTAAACTTGACAATCATATTGGCGACGATAGATTTAAATGATCTCAAATCAAAAAATGAAATAGAGATTGTAACAATATCATTAATGGTACTAATGCTAATGAAAAGGGCAAAGTTAAAGCGAATAATTCAGAAAGTTAAGGTTCAAAAAGCAGTAATTCGTATAGACGAAGTTCAATGCCTCAACCTCAAAGGTGAAGGGTTCGATACATTACAACTGGTACCATCGCATCGTCTAGACGAAATCACCATTTGATGTTGTGTCAAGGCCCAAATATATGTTAACTATATGTTAAATTAATGCAAGGAATACTGAGTATATATTTAAATTATGTATATTGATCGTTAAATAAAAGCTTTGGAGACCTTGTCGCCAGCAAATAAATTGATGGAAACTGGTAGTGTATCACGTTCTGACCACGTGCATTTGTAAATGACATTATATTGGGATTTATTTTTTAAACATTAACTTAATATTGGTTTTATACAAAGCTTTAAAACACCCTTCCTGGTGTGATAAATTATATGTTTAATTTTAATTCCGCATGTTTTAATAATGTTAACAGCCTGATTAGAAAACGAATTATTGAGAATAACCCCAAAGGTTTCAATAAGAAAATAGTCTTCTAGGATAAGAATACACAAAGAAGACAGTTTTTATTTCCTTGCTCTGCTTGCTGCTTTCAATTCAACTGTTGGTCTAACACATAAAGTAAAGTTGTGATAATAGGACACAGACCTTTATGAAAATAATTTAGTTCTTGATATTTTCATTTTCTTCTATTGACATTTACATACAATATGTCAAAATTAAGATATAAGTAATTATAATTTAAGCACTGAAATTTTATTCTAATGTGTATGTATTCTAGTGCTTGTATGTTTTAAGAAATTAGTTATCATAGTTATAGACAGAAAATATGGTCATCACGCACTACATTGGTAGCGTATTGTACTGTGTGGCACTGGTATATCTACGCACGCACACACAGGCACGCTAATGACAGCAAAGCTTATGAAAACAATATCAAAATATTTAAATTTGATAATTTTTACACAAAAATTACGTATGTTAAAAATAACTGAAATCGGTTCTACTTGATTCTGATAATATATTTTGTTTTCTGCCTTTTCCAGGTGTACCCATCCTTGGAAGTGCAAGGTTCTTACAGATACACCGCCCCTAATGGTGAGGACATCGAAGTGACCTACATTGCTGACGGGAACGGATTCCAGCCCCAGGTAATATGCCATGGAAAGATGTACTGATTGATAGTCCAGAGTGTATTGGGTTTTCATCCTAATATCGCTTCTAATGAATGCTGTCCTTGTTTTTGGGCGACCAATAACTATGACTATTATACAACCTTATTTTTAACCGACTTCGAAAAGGCTGAATGTATGTTTTTTTTTATTTGTATGTATGTTCACCGATATCTCAGTCAATTGGGGACAAATTTTGAAAATATTTTTTTTTGATTGAAAAGTTGGTCCCATGTAAATATTGTTATGATCGGATCATGAACTTCGAAGATATGGAACATAACTCCTCATAGGATCATAGCAGAATTGTCGCAACAAGTAAAATTGCTTTGTTTATACGTGTAGTCGATGACTGACTGAAAGAAAAGAGGGAGGGGATGTATCGAACTGATCTGGTTGTAAAGCCGGAAGGTAAATTAATGTAATACAACCGTATTTGGGATTATTGGAATCGTTATGAAATGCACTCTGATAGGTGCTTTTTAGTGGGTGGTACCATAACTAAAAAGTGAAAAATAAAAAACTTTTTACAAAAAAAATAAACCGACTTCAATGTAAAAAAAACACTGAGAAGTACAAAATAATTTTAATTTCGGAAGTCGGTGTTAAATAACGACGAGACAAAATTAGGAATCTATTATAGAAACACCCACACACAGGTTTTTTTTTGTAAAAAGTTTTTTATTAGTATATATTATGGATATATACTTTCAAAACTGTATTATGAAAAATCACAAAGTTATAAGCCAGTTATGGTATCTAGTTGGTGACATAAATACCTGCGATCACTGGGCCACCCGGGCGATTGCGAAGTTGTTTTGTACCTAATGCACGCTATGACCTGCCGTGACCAATTTAGAACCGTGCACTATCTTCTGACGTTTTATAAGTGCCTATGTGAAATAAAAACTTTTGACTTTGGCCTGTTTTGTACTTAGGTTCGGTGGTGTATACTTATGTACGTTTTTTAAATATTTTTGGGAAAAAAGATAACATCGAGCCTTTTTAGGAAGAACATCGTAAGCGACAGTGAGCATTTTTGCAGTACTAGTAGCTTTTCTCTTCCATAATTAAAAAGTATTAATTCATGATAATAAATATTAAAAAAAATATAACTTCATATAACTACCGATCTAATAGAATTGTTGCTACTACATATTTTCGTAAATACTTTATAATTATGGAAGAGAAAACCTAAACTAATACTAATATAAAACCTAAACTAGTACTGCAAAAACGCTCACTGTTGCTTACGATGTTCTTCCTAAAAAGGCTCGACATGGTGTATTTAAATTGAAATTATATTATTGGTATCAATTCAGTTACTGATTCTGAACCAACTATATTCAGGTTTCGCATATATTCTAAAAATAATGCTGTATAGTACGTCGTATTACGCGGAAGGTTCGACTAGCAGTCCAGGGTGCAACCAATAATATAATCTGCTATACCATACCCATGACATGTGACTTTTCTTAATACTATCTCATTCATTCCACAGGGAAGCCACCTCCCCATGCCTCCTCCGACTCCTGAAGCCATCCTTCGCTCTCTGGCCTACTTGGCTGCTAACCCTCCACCAGCTGAAGGTGTGAAGCCTGCTGCACCCAAACCTAACTACTATTAAGACGATAAATTTAACAGAGCGACATAGTACAACTTCAACTGCCATTTTGTGGTCAATAAAGTATTTTGTTTGAGTATTATGTACAGTGCGTTTCACTTAAGAAGTTACATTGCTGTCATGTTGGTAGTATTGAAAATAATGTTGCCATATTTTTAGCAATTAAATTACTTGATATGAGGGAGATTAACTGATACTTCGTTACTTTAACAATTGCCTTTTTTTATTGTTACTATTTTTGTATAAAGTATAGGGCGCTGGGCTCCATTCCGATTGTCTTACAATTCTTTCAAATAACGAAAACGCCACGCCACAGTATCGTTCCTCTCTATTACCTTCTTAAGTGAAACGCACTGTATTGTGTTTGAATTGTTTGTTGTCATGAATTTTGTCATCACCAGGTATAATAAACATCGTTCTAGGTTCTAACGGTATAATATATCTAATAATAATAATGTTATAATTCACAACGCCGTCTAGTCCCAAGCTAAGCAGAGCTGTGTTATGAGATAAGATAAGATAAGATAATCATTTATTTGCTCAATCTGTGAGTACTAGACAGCTGATATACGACGCTGTCATTTTAATTAGGTACGTTCAGACACAGAACGAATGGTCGTGCTCATCACACAACATTTGTCCTGCGTGGAAACCGAACCCGCGACTTTCGGGATAGTAGTCAGTGCTACATACAAGTAGACAAACAGGCCAGACAGCTGTGGACTGCTGATGAACTTTGCAATTGCTCACCACTGAGCTTGATTTTAGAACTGTTATTGATCCTTTCATTGGTATTGTTCGTCAAGTCGTTGAGCTCCTTAGTAGTCCTGAGTTGAGTTTTGCGAATACTGATAGATACTTGCACTGACTGGACAGGTCCACTCAAATCTGTATGGTACTTTTTTCAAAAGACCATCTCAGACTAATAGATAGATAGATAGATAAATTCTTTATTGTACACGAAAAATAAAAATTACATAAGAAACTTAAAATTAACAGGGTGTCACAATGGGCGGTCTTATCGCTAAAAGCGATTTTTTACAGACAACCTTTCTCTTTCCTTTTTCTTTTTTTTTTCTTTTTTTTAATCTGCATGGTTCTCATGTGATTTGACCATTACTTATTTATTTATGGTAGGGGGCCTTAAAAGAGACTTTGACCCCTGAGTTTGTTTCGGTGTTTCTTCTCAAGGTAGTCAGCTAGGAAACACCGGCCTCATCTAAGTTAAAATGACAAAATAAAATTGACGTTTAAAACTGTTTTTTAAACCTATTTACAAAAATAAATACCATTTATCATTTATCCCGCGAATTCTATTGTTTTGCTAAGAAACACAAATTATTTGTAATAAAAAAGTAATTTCAAAGAATCCTGAATAATGAGTAGACATTACATATTCTTTGTCAATACAGTATTCCTATTAACAAAAATACTTGGCCAGCACTTTAGAAGGTTCTCGTTATTCTCGTTATAGCTTGTATTGTTAGGAGGTACATTTCTCTGGAACCCTGACCGCCTTTAGCTTGGAGCCTGTTTCCTAGCCTTTATTTTAGGGTTCCGTACCTCAAAAGGAAAAAACGAAACCCTTATAGGATCACTTTGTTGTCCGTCCGCCTGTCTGTCTGTCAAGACCTTTTATCTCAAGAATGCATGGAGGTATCGAGTTGAAATGAAAACCATATACTCAGCTCTGCAGTTTCTTCAAGCTGTGAAAAAAAATTTGCGACATAAACTTCTAAGTTTATGGTTTTTTTTACTTTGGCAATCAATTGTTGTTGACGATTCGTTTATTTATGTTTGGAGGACTATTTTACCGAAGTGGTCCTAACTTTGCAAACTTTGGTGATGATGATCTTTCGTTTAGATATTTATGTTTGGAGGAGTATTTTACCGAGGTGGTCCTAACTTTGCAAACTTTGGTGATAATGATCTTTCGTTTATTTATGTTTGGAGGAGTATTTTACCGAGGTGGTCCTAACTTTGCAAACTTTGGTGATAATGATCTTTCGTTTATTTATGTTTGGAGGAGTATTTTACCGAGGTGGTCCTAACTTTGCAAACTTTGGTGATAATGATCTTTCGTTTATTTATGTTTGGAGGAATACTCTTCCAAAATACTCCTCCAAACATAAATAAACGAATCATCATCATCACCAAAATTTGCAAAGTTAGGACCAGGACCACCTCGGTAAAGTATTTTACCGAACTGGTCCATTTTAACTTTGGTGATGATCTGATGATAAACTTCGGAGATAAACAACAGAGCTCTTTAATACATGCCAGCAAACCTCCCGGTACTGCTGAAATCGTATCACTGCCACTGTCTGTTTATTGTTCAAACAATTTCATAATTTAATATCACGCTAGTACAAGTTCTCAAAAGGTAATACATTCGTAACCTCGTGGAGACGAGTGAGCGCGGTGACTTTTCGCGTCCTGCCTTGTTTTAGGACAGGTTCGGGGCGAGAGGGAATGGGAAGCAGTGGCCTGTTTCTGCGTAGCAGCAATGTGAGCGAAGGAGAGGACTTCAACCGTGATGAAAGGACTCGCGCCCCAGCTCGAGTGTTGGGAGTCTCTGGGTGATATCCGGCCACCATATGGGGATTTGTGGATGACATGTGGCCGACTGGCCATCCGGTAAAGATTAATACCGAGTGGAAGACGAGTAGTGTTCCATGCGCGCCTCGAAGAGATGTTAGCAATGTGGGCATCTGAAGGGGCCCAGTAACGTCAGGAACGGAAAACACTACTTTGTGGATTCATCATTTTAGCCGATAGACATCTACTGTTGGGTATAGGCTTCCCCCAAGTGTCGCAACAATGAACGATCCTGTGCGTCCCGTATCCATCGGATTCTTGCAACCTTCACCAGGTCATCGGTCCACCTTGTAGGACGCCTTCCTGCCCGTTGCCAATTAAGTTTGGCGATTCTTCGTGCTATGTTGGCAACCTTGATTCTCCTGCGGATATCTTCATTTCTGGATCAAATCGCGCAAGAAAACTCGGAGCATAGGCCTTTCAATTGCCTTTTGGGTGACTTTAAGTCTTCTGATGAGGTCCATTGTGACCGACCACGTTTCGGGACCATTTGTCATCATTGGCAACATGCACCTGCCATAGACTTTCGCCTTGAGACACTTTGGTATATTGGATGAGAAGATACCGTGCAGCTTCCCGCCGCCCAGCCTAGTTGGATTCGACGGTGTACCTCTTTCTCGAAATTAGATCTACCCAACTGGACTGTCTATCCAAGGTAGACATAATCGTTCACAACTTCGAGTACAGAGTCTCCGATCTTAATAGGAGTGGGTGCTACATTGTTGTTTATCCTGACTTTAGTTTAGTCCATGTTCATTTTATGGCCCACTCTTTCGGAAGCTCTACTGAGGTCATTGAGCATTGTACTGAGCTCTTCCGTAGTCTCAGCCATGACTACTATGTCGTTGGCAAACCAAAAGCGAGTGATATACTCACCATGCCCAGTCCACTCCAGCCAGAACCTTGAAGACATCCTCCATTGCAGCAGTGAAAAGTTTAGGAGAAACGACGTCTCCCTGTCTCATACCTCGCTGCAGGAAAGTAAGTTGCTGAAGTCAGACTGACATAGTGTCGTTTTCGTACAAGCACTTCAGCATTTGAACCGAGGGCGTGAATTATACGCCATCGGTTAAAGTAGACGTAATCAACACCTTATTACTATAAAATACGGTTTTTCTTTGTCATTTGTTACGTGGAAAATAATCAACTAGCTTCTCCTGCTCTCAGTGGAACAAAAGAGAGTGTTACACTTTTAAGTACTAACTAAATCCCACCCGTATTCCTTCAGTAGGTTTACGTTCCAGCTACGGTAACTCTTTCAAAGAATACCACATTTTTTTAAATATAATGGATAGGCTTGCGTTTGACCACTATCTCACCTGATGGTAAGCGATGATGTGGCCGACGATGGAACACGCTTGCCTAGAAGTAGAAGAGGCAGGGAATTCCACTCTTTAGTTCTCCTTTATACCTCCTTTACTCCTTTATTCCACGCATAATGAATGTGTTTCCAAAACGTTTTGTACTTATGGGTAGGATATCTACCATGTACCGGTGGAGTAACGCCGTACGTCTTGTGGTCTGATGATGGAACGGACTTGGTGGAATTAAATTGTGTAACTCCAGTTAAACTACGTTAACACTACGAGTATATCTTGCTGACTGACTTGAACATAATGGATGCTGCGGAAACTGTGATGATCATCGTTGTACCTACTGATACTAGACGCTGCGCCTATAAAATCATAGGTCAGGTATTCATACTGTCTTATGAGGTAACTGACCACAACATTCGCTTTCTACAAACAGCACCAATAGACGTACAAGAAAACTCCATTGTCCTCATATTAAGCACATTGTTTTTGGACAGCGTTATGGGACAACGAATCAACGTCAAAAATAAAGTTAAGTATATAGTTTATTAATTTGAGTACATATATATTGTATAATTCTATGATATATATTATATATGGTTTATTTGCACTTTTTGTCTATTCTTGTATTCGTCTTCTCTCTCTTATTTATTGCACCTACCACTATTTTTCTCTGCATCACCCAAAGATTGACAGGAAGAAAATGCCTAAGGGATTAAGTCCGCCTCTATACTTTTGGGTGCATAAAGCATTAAATAAATAAATAAATATGTGTTTCTGTTACAGAGCGATTGCACCTTCAAAATTGTTCTTCTGCATTTTCTTCTTACTGCGCCGCAAGAGCCCTTCGCCCGTCCCACGTTCATGTTGTCACAGTCAATCCGACCCGTAGGGATTTCATCAGAAAAACATCGTAGCCGCCAAACTTAAGTGGCAATGGACAGGCCGCGTACAAATAGTTGGTCGTTGAGAACGAAAGGTTCTGGAGTGGCGATCGCATACCAGAAGATGCCGTATTGGAAGGTCTCTCACAACACACAAGGTGGACCGATGACCTGGTCAGGGTCACTGGAATCCGTTGGATGCGAGATGCACAGGACTGGTCGTTGTGGCGACGCTTGTGGGAGGCCTGTGTCCAAAAGTGGATGTCTTTCGGCTGAAATGATGATGATGGGCATAAAAAAATTCATCTAAGTCGCTGTCAAAGAAAACAGTGCTTAGAATGCTGACATCATTGCCACGTTGAATGGCAATGCTGATTCATCTCGGATAAAAAAAATTGAACTCGACTTTACAAAATCGGCGATGTCTCCGCCGGGCCTTGGTACAGGCCATGATCCGGAGCGAGGAGGAGTGGTAGACGGTCACCCTCGTCACAATATCTCCCGCTCCGCCCAAGGGAGGGGGATGTCATTTGGATGAAAAGTCGACTTTACAATATTTACAAAATTGACGCTTGTTTCATTATTCCGTAATGCCATCCATTTACTAAATGAGTTAAGAGCAAGGTAATAATATTATTTTGTTTGCACTTACTCGTGGAATGTATATATATTACGTGCAGGTAATATAAATTAAGATTATGTACATAAAGTTTGCATATTTGTAATTAAGACCCGATATTCGTAAAGTTCATCTGACGATTGGTAATGTTAGCATTTAGCACTTACTGTATTTCACACTTAACTTAATAATTCGGTGAACTTAAAGTTAATGTGTGGCTTAAACAACTATTCAAATTGTATTTATATTTTTACCAAACATGATTGGTAAAAAGATAAATATGAAGAAAACATCTATATTCAAGATTAAAAAGGTGTTATAATAATAATATTAAGACTTCATCCGCAGGGCAGTTTTGTGGTGAACTGTTGGGCATTAGCGACCCCACGGACCCGATCTCCCGGGAGAATTCTTGTTCTTCATCTCCGGCTCGCCTTTATTGGCCGGCCGTTGTGAACACTGACAAGGAACAGAGCTCCTACCTCTCTCTTGCCTTTATTAGATGGTTTGAGTGGAGATTCGCAAGAGCAAACGCGCTCGGGAGAAGGATGTATAATCCAGTAAGGTACTGGTAGGGATCTTGACCGTACTTCCGGGATTGTCCTGATAGCCGTGGTATACCTCTGCACTCCTCAAGCACATCAGGATATGTTGCTATCTTGTTGCTATGTCACTTCGTGCTAGCGACCGTTTTGGGGGCCCATTTATTGAGTGTGCAAGTCACCCCTGTCTTTTTATCGATGGAAATTAAAAACGTTGCTCAGGCAGGGGCCATAGTCTTAACATAGTTCCTGGTAACCAGTTCACTTAAGACTACAAAAACCATGGCCTTATTTTAGTTTTCCACATGTTGCAATAGTTTCCTTTCAATCGGGGGTTGTCCTTGGATGCACTAGCATAGTACATACAGGGACAATCGCCGGTTGGTACCACGTTTCATTAAAAACGCCCAAAAGGGCCTCTGCGAGTTGATTTCGGCTCCTCGTACGCCTTCAAAAGGTCCAGGACCTCAAGGTCCTGAGATAAATAAATATGACATTTAAAAAATTTACATAATTTAGTTCATCCAAAGTAGGATATATAAAATCTTTGAGTTCATCAAATTTTCATACAAAAATAAAAATATTTCCATTGAACATTCTAAATATGACAAATGAAAAAAAAAATACTATGCGAAGCAAGCGACAGTACAAATGTTTAGGGGAGCGGGGATCGGGTGGCGGGATGCTTGATGTGCTTGCATTGTGTCGTACAGTTAGCAAAATACAGAGTTGAAATATTAGTATAAACAGATAAATAATACTGTTTATTAAACACCACAAATAACAATGATGACTGAAGATGGGTAATTTTATCGATAAAGACAAGATCATCAACGAACAACAACGCTCTACAACTTAGCTAATAAAAACGAATGACTAAAACTTACGTACTTTTCAAATACTAAAATAGTCGCGACTTTAAGTAGGCTAAATTAGCTACCATAAACTATGGCAACGTTAGGGTACGAAACCGCAACTAGTCGCATTGTTACGGAAGAATTCGCACGTATCGCTTCTACTGCAGACTATGCCGTGCGGACGTCCGCTTACTCAGTCTACTTCACCGGCAGCTTGTTGTGGATGCCTACAATTTAACGCGTAAAATGCTACCAAAGGGTGATTTTGAACCGAGAGAATATCTCATTGATTTGGCCTAGTTTTTTCTTTACAATTTGATATTTTTATTTGCATATTGGGAGCAGTGGTAGCCGACTGGTAACGTCCCCAACCTACGAATTGTAGGTCGCGGGTACAAATCCAGCCAGACGCATTACTTTGTGTAATTTATTTCATCATCACTGCTTTCAAAACGGTGAAAGAAACCTGCATGTCTTAGAACCAAAAATTCGAAGACGTGATATCCACCAACCCACACCGGGCCTGCGTGGTGAATTACGACCCTCCCCTAGAAGCCTGAGTCCCGTGGGAACATTTAAAGGCCAAATATGCTATTTGCATATCACTAAATGCATCAAAAGCACCTAGCTCCTAGTTGCTTACGACACAAAATGACAGGTACGAAAACTATGCCAGATGAATGAGACATTCTCTCGATTTCAAAGAATCACCCCAAAGTGCTCTTGCGTTTATTTAACTTTGTCATAACACAACGCCTGGGTACTTTGAGAACGTCCAACTTGAGAATAATTTCCATACTATGCATTCCAAAGAGAATAGGATCGATTGCCATGTTGTGACGTTACGTCGTGCTGTCAAATCGAATAAATTTTAGCAAAATTGAAGAACTCAGAGATGAGTAAAATTGGAGAACTGGATTCTGATTAAACTTTTTTCATTCACAGTTCGTAAATAAATTAAATTTTTCATAAATTATTTAAGTTTAAAAATTCCATTCCATGATTTGACAGTAAATCATGACGTCACAACATGGCAATCGATCCTATTCTCATTTGGAACGCATTGTACAACCGCTCTTACGTGATTATGACGTTATTACAAATCTTTCTTTAGATATTTTGGGAACACAGGTATACTGAATCGCTTAAAGCAATAAGACCGCACATTATGACACCCTATAAATTTTAAGGTCCTATTGTAATTTTATTGTTGGTCTACAATCAGGAGTAGGTATATCTACCTATCTATCTTTTAGATATTACCCATTTAGGTTTCTATTGAAATCAAAATATAATTTGTGTTAAACTAATCCAGTAAAGAGCATTGAAAATCTTTTTTTTATGTATTTGGCTCCTCATAGTGTACTTATACATTAAGAATATGAAAAAATACATCCATAGAGATCTTGCGCATTTAATCGAAATTTTGAATTACGAAACTTTTTCTAAATTTGTTTAGGGTTTTTAAAACAACATATTTCCAGGAACCAGTTTTATCAAATACTCAAGTAGATGATGGAATTACAGAGCGTTACCTCTTTATCAAACATTGCGTTGGATGACCCAACAAGCTTTTAAATCATGCTTGCATTGATATAGATGAGTGGAGAAGGGCCCTCTGAAAGATAGGAAGGAAGCAGTGCAGTATAACTGACTAGTCATTGATAAGAAGATCAGAAAGCATACCACCTAGCAATTCAAAAGCACAATGTCCAAAAAAATATCATAACATAACAGTATGATAATAATAATAAAATATAAATAGCTTTTTAAACTCGAAATGCGTAATAACTTTTTTTATAAGTCAAGGTTCAAATTCCGATACAATGACCATTATAAAAACGGTTAATGATCCGTCTATTATTGTTGAAGATCTTCATGTTCCTGCATTTTATTTTTGAGGTCAAATAATAATCTTAATATATATTAAGAATTTTATTGATACGTCTACATCAATGGCAATGGGCAGGGCACATTGCACGCTAAACAGATGGTTGATTGAGACGAATGGTTCTGGAATGGCGACCACGTACCGGAAGACGCAGCGTTGGAAGGCCTCCAACAAGGTGGACCGATGACCTCGCGTCGCGGAAATCCGATGGCTGTGTGACGCACAGGACCGTTTGTTGCGGCGACGCTTGGGGGAGGCCTATGTACAACAGTGGACGTCTTTCAGCTGATATGATGATGATGATGTCTACATCAGATGCCTGAGGGAAGACGCCATCAAGGTCATACATTGTAGTTCAAGATCCAAGAGCGATCTGACCTAACTTATTTTTACATACATGAAACCTTAGGCTCTCAGTAGCGTCTTATGTGCTTTGAATACCTGTATGCTTGTGGAGCTCCTTCTTGGAGCCCCTGGGCAGGTACCAGATGAGAAAGGGAACTAAAAAAAGAGTTACTTATCTTAAATTTTTATGGCTGATTTTTATATAGGTATGTTTTGTGGAATATTATTTTAAAGTAGTATCATTAAATGTCAGACACTTTACATAGACCAAAACTTCTGTCAGACGCGTCAAAGCTCCACAAAAAATAAACGAACTTTACTCACTTTTACGTCTGATTTTTGAATATGTTATTAAGGTGACTATCACTAATTTATATTTCTGTAGTCAGATAAATTGTAGTGAGCAAACATTCAATCAGTGCATGGAATCGTCTGCTCTCAAAACGGTGAAGGAAAACATCATGAGGAAACCGGCATGTTCTAGAACCAAAAATTCGAAGACATGTGACATTCAACAACCCGCACTCGGCCCGCGTGGTGGATTACGGCCCATTCCCTCTCCTAGAGAGAAGGCCTGAGTTTTAGCAGTGGGAACATTAAAAAAGCTGATGATGATAATGATGATGGAATCGCCGCAACAATGGAAAATTTGGAAGGATGAAAAGAAGCCATTGCCACGAAGTAGAATAAAAAAATAAGGTTTCAAAGAATAAGGAAAGAATCCATAAAGTAATGTTTAATCATGTAAATGTTTTAAACTTTTAAGTACTTTTAACCCGAATGTCATCTTCTACACAATGACTTTCATTTTTTTTTGTACATTATTTTTTTTCTAATTTGTATATGTGTACGACGAAATGAAGAAGACAAAAAATTAAAATAAAGTCATATAATGTGGTAATGATGTAAGTGTTTTAAACTTTTGAGTACATTTGCCCGAATAACATCTACACAATGACTATTTCATTTCTCCTTTTTGTAAAGTTCTTTTTTTGTACATTATTGTTTTTTAACTAATTTGTATACATGTATATGTACAACGAAATGTGGAAGACTAAAATTAAAATTCAATTAAATTGCTTTATAAATAGCGTGTTATAAGCCTGATTCAAAAAAGAGTGAAGAATGTCTTTTATTTAAGGATAATAATTAAAATAAATGAAATACACTTAACTGATTAATAATAATGTATACACTAAAGGCGTCATAAAACTCCTCCGCATCGCTGTCGACTGGAAGTGTGCCCAAAAGGCTGGCGGCATTGCCACGTTGTATGGCAATGTTTAATCTCTAATCGAGGTAGAAGCCAGCCCCAGGGTCACGCGAAGAGTCAACTAAGCGTTTGGAAAATTCTTTAAAAAGCGTGTGAGCACTCGGATCCCACGGCCCAAGAGTTTCAACCGGCTCAAAAATATAGCTGCCGACGAGGCTATTATATTTTTGAGAGTTGAAGAATTGAATTGAATTTTTAAATTACTTTCAGATCCAAATACTTTAAACAAGTTTTCGTTTTAGTAAATATACGAGTATATAGGTAATAAATAATATTATCATAGATAATTCATATTCAAGTAATTTGCTTGTATTCTGTGGTTTTCCGAAAACAAGTAAAAATAAAACTATATAAATATTTACTGAAAAGAAGAACCGACTTCACCACAAAAAATAACATTAATTTCGGAAGTCAGTGTTTACTAAAGAACTAACAAAACCAGAAACACCAACTTCCGATATTAAAGTTATTTTTAACATTTGTGTTTTTGTAGTGAAGTTGGTAGTTTTTTTTAAGTAAAATCACACCTTTTAGTTAAGATTGATGATGATTTAGGGTAATCTAAACCTATGCATATTTATAATATTTGAAAACCTCAGATCCCAATCTGAGAACCCTTTAAAAAAAATAATTTCGCAAACCAGTCTACAAATAACGAAGTAGGTACTAAGGTAACAAACAAAAAAAAACCGAAATTGAGTCATCATCATCATCATTATAACATTCGATAGACGTACACTGTTCGACATAAGCCTTCCCCAAGTGTCGCCACAACGAACGATCCTGTGCGTACCGCATCCATCGGATTCCTGCAACCTTCACCAGGTCATCAGAAACTCGAAAACCCGAAATCTAGTCATCATTTTCCTGCCCTTGTCCCGTTTTATTTGGAGTCGGCGCAACACTTTTTTTTTCTTCCATTCTGTACTGTCACTCGTCACGCTATCACTAACCCCCTTTTCCTTCATATCACTTCTCACAAAGTCCATCCATCGTTTCTTTGGCCTCCGTCCCCCTCTCCATCCATCCATAAGTAAACTCATAACTCTTTTAGCAACATGCGTTTCATTCCTCCTCTAAATTGAGTACCGCCTCCATATTTTTAGTCGGTTGAAAAAATGTTTCAAGTTTCAACAAAAATACCGCAACATGACTTAAAAACATACAAACATCCGAATTGAGAACCTCCTCCTTTTTTAGAAGTCGGTTAAAAACCAATTTATACACTACAGGTCAAACGCTATGAATGAAACAGCAAAAAGTTCCATGTTATGTTTTATTATTTGTAAGTTTAAATGTCAAAATTAAAACCTGATCTTTATTTTAATGTCAAGTACATATTTAGTGATGCCACTCCTGTTAGGCGACCACGTGAAGATTCTTCTTTTTTTAGCTTCACTGACATTTATAAAAACTGTCAAGTACGAGTTGAGCTGATAGACAAAGAATTCTGTACCATTGAGACTGTATGGTCTCTAGATGGTGCAGTTTCTTTGTATGATCGTTGGAAGGCCTCCCACAAGTTAGACTGATGACCTGGTGAGGGTCGGAGAGTCGCAGGAATCCGATGGAAGCGACCGGTTTTAATGGCAACACTTGGGAGAGGCCCATGTCCAACGGTGGACATCTTTCGACTGAAATGAATGAATGAATGTTTTCTAAAAATTCATGATTCTAGTTTAACGTGAAGTAAGTACCCTATAGTTTAGGGTTTTGTTGGTGTCAAAATGCTGAATTACGAAATCTCGATGCACAATTCCGATTTACACAAGGCTGGTTGACATACATAGTACATATTTTTATTTAGTAACATATTATTTTATGGAACTTTTAAGTTTCTTTTTGTCATCCTTCTAAAGATTACAAAACCCTGTTACAAATTGACAGACGGTAATACAGAGTACAAAAAAATTATGTCACTGTCAATCTGACGTGTTTTTAGGTTTCTGCACTTTCGAATGAAAACCTTAGTAGTGTAACTAATTACCAATACCATAGACACCTAGATCTTAATAATGCAGACGCCTCCGTTCTTCGTTCTAAAAAATAAAGATGCACAATTTTGTTCAATTCAAACTATTTCGAATAAATTATTATTTCAGCCGACAGACGTCTACTGTTGGACATTAGGCCTCGCCAAGTGTCGCCACAACGACTGGTCGAAAAAAAAAGAAGAATAAAATAATCAATTAATCCTAAAATCAATCATTCTGTTTTATTCCATCATGATGCAATATCGTGTTCTAGGATTCTAAATAAATGCGTCAATATCAAGCAATAAATAAACTTCTATAATTATGTGACCTATTAAACCAGTAGATTAATAACAATATTCAAATCTATGGGCAACAAATGCTACACGTGATTTAGGTTTTTTCGAGGTGGGAAAATCATGACATTTCGCGCCCTTGGGCGGAGCGAGAGCGCGTGTAAGATTTTTACTGACTAAAAAACTACCCCTGTTTCTTCTTTGCCATTGTTTCAGAGCCCCGAGGATCTCTTTGACATTAACCATGACCTCAATAGACTTCGACCTTGCTGGGTTCCTACGGTTGCTGTCAACTCCTTCAAGGCGCGTGAAACACTACGTGCTGTCGACGACTTGGGTTCGGTCCGGACGGCTACCGAACTGTCGGAGGGCGAGTTCGCAGGCTGAACCTGAGATTCGATTAACAAGTCAAGCAAAGCGTTATTTGGTTTTTCCTTAAATTTGAGTAAGAATCCAAAGTATGGATTTGCATTGTATTATTTAAGTACCTTCTTAACAGAGGAAACTGTATACTTATGACTTAATAAGCATGCTTAGCAGGTTTTTACGATGATGGCAGCGGATGTCACAAGATTCCATTACAGATATATTATGCGGTCAGCTCTCTGACTAATTCAATATCATCGATATATATGTACTACGCACTAGATTAGGCGTGCCGAATGCTCACTTCACTCGACTCAGGTGTAATGTACGCCGTGAGCATTACAATATGTTGAACAAAACGCGTAAGTCCACGAAATTCCATGGCGCTTAAGAAATTTTTGTCGCGAAAAAAGTATCCTCTAACTGTCATAGTACACGGGCTTCAAAAAAACGCCGCTTCAAGCTTCATTTTGAGGCGGCCTTTTTTGTGGCTCGTGTGCGGCGGTGCTGCCACAAAAAATGCTTGAAGCTGCTTCAAGCTTCACCCGACACAAGAGCTGTCGCGTACTTCAGCAATTTTTTGCGGCCGCTTCTAGCTTTTTTTTGTGGCCAGTAAAAGCTATCTTAGCGCTGCATGTGATAATAGTTTGGGCACGCCACAATTATGGCGGTAAGTCCCCTCTTTGAGGCGTGGCTGGAAAGACCTCATGGCGTCCTTAGCTTCCACATGACGCAAGTCCTCACCAGACATGGCCCGTTTGGGAGGTTCATGCGCAGGATTCAAGCGGAAGAGACGCCCGAGAAAGGAGGAGGCCGACCGCATCAGGCAACGGTGCTCTCGTCGCCGCTGCGCCGCAGGGTTTCTGATCCTGGTTTCCGGCCACCGTAGACACGGGCTTGCGGACGACGAGTCATGGGTAGCTTGCTGTCCGACCGTCCGGTAACTGTCTGGACCGAGCCCAAGACGTCGACGGCGCGCACTGTTCCCGCGCGCCTCAAGGAGTTGTCAGCAACAGGAGGGTTTCAGCTGAGTCGAAGCCTACTGGGGCCAGGGTTATCCGAAAGGAACTCGAGCCCCGGTATAAAGGCTAGAAGAAATGGGGTGGGTTTTTAGTCAGGAAGAGTTTGACACTATCTCCCGCTCCACCCAAGAGCGAGGATTGTCATTGGATGATTTTTGCCCACCGGAAAAAAAATGTGATAATAGTTCTGTTAGATGACATAATGTCAATGTAGTAACTTTTGTTTTAACCTTTCATTATTTTGCCAAATAGTTTCCATGAAAGGGCTTGTCTATCACTAGAGTTTAAGTTGATATATGTAGATCGCCGTGTAACTGTGGTATATAACCTCAAATAAAGAGCCAGCTTGCATCTGTGACCACTCGTTTGAAACAAGACAATATACTATGTTGAGTCGACTTCATTTTTTGGTTTAGGTACCCAAAGATCCGAAGCTTTATAATTAAGACTTCACTGTCCTTCCGTCTATCATCAGACTACAGCCTCATGAACCGTGATAGTTTAAATTTTTATAGATAATGTATTTTTGTCCCGCTAATACTTCAAACTTAAAAAAAGGTTATAGTGTATAATATTTTATTGATAAACTAGCTTTCCGCCCGCGGCTTTGCCCGCGTGGACTACAGTTTATATCGCGCGGGCAGAGACCCGTGCTCAGCAGTGGAATTATAGGTAGCCTATGTGTTATTGCAGTGTCTATTCTACCTACCTACCAAATTTGATCTAAATTCGTTCAGTAGTTTTTGCGTGAAAGAGTAACAGACAGACAGACAGACAGAGTTACTTTCGCATTTATAATATTAGTAGGGTTCTACGGGTATACCATCCGGTATACTCGTAGAACCCTTTGTGCGCGAGTCCAACTCGCACTTGGCCGGATTTTTATTTTTTGTGAGTGAAAATTTGTGATAGCAAAAAAAGCCACAATAAATTACAGTCAAATTAATTTCCCTGTCAAAGTGTATACCGGGAAATTAATTTGACTGTAATATTCATTGTGGCTTTTTTTCATTTTTTATGTGTTTCTGATTATGTTTATTTGACTTCTATTTATTTGTTATACTTTTATCGGTTTGATATTTTTTTTATTGATAAGATTTTTTGTATAATGATGTAACGTATTTTGAATGATTTATTGACTTTGATCCTTTGTAAGAATCCCTCTAATAAAAAAAAATATAATAATTTAAGATTCTAATAGATTTATTGGTGGTGCATACATTTTTTTTTTCGGTTGATAGCCATCAATTATCCATCCTCAATTACAATATATTTTGCATCAGTATATCTCATGTTTTCCTTCTATACTTTTTATATTAAGATCGATGCAGCATGCTTTTTCTTTAATTGCATGTCTCAAAAGGAACATCTTGTAGGATTTATCATGCTTTTTTATCAAGAGGTTTTAGTTAACCATTTGTCAGTCATTTCAGCTATTTCAACCTTGAAATTTGCAATGTTCTTGGTGGTCACGAAAAAATAAAGTTATGTATATACTTAAGAAAGATCACCACTGTCGTATGTGTATCAAAATCATTATCATCTTCCTGCCTTTGTCCTTACAACCCGTTTTTTCTTCCGTTCTGCCAACCGTCATGATATCACTGGAAGCCAGTCAGGCTTCCTGCCCTTGCCCGATATCATTCGTGGTCAGCGCAACACGTTTTTTTCTTCCATTCTGTCCTGTTACCTGTCACGCTATCACTAACTCCCTTTCCTTTCATATCACTCCTCACACAATCCATTTATGTTTTTTTTACTTCTGTTTCACTCTGCATCCATCCACATGTGTCATTTACCAAAGATTGTAGGTATATATCTTCGAGAGTTATGAGTATTAACTCATAACTTTCGAATGTCTACCAAACACAAGTTATTAAACTTAATTGGATAATAAGTTACCTCAAATCGTAGCCGTTAACTTGAAAATGTAATACAAAATGATAAGTTTCACTCGGCCAACAAGCTTAAATCCATTTGTCCTTGACGATGTACCAATTTGTAGACCATTATTTTAAAACAGCGTACTATGAAGTCCGTAACGATCATAGTTATTGTGGGAGAGAGACGGAGCTATATAGGAATCATAGCATTATCTCTTTTTCACAACGGGATCAAGGCATTAAGATTCTATAGTAAGGTCATTGGAAAATCGAATGAAAGCGAGTATAAGGAACCCATAGGTAGCAGGCACAACATTGTCTTTGCCTTTTTATATTTTTATCCCCGAAAACAATAATATTAATCAAGTATGTGAGTATGTGATGGTAGATATCTATTTATAATCTGAGTTCACACTAACCTTGCTATTGATACTTGTAAAACTACATTACATATATATGTGTAGCTACGTGCCATTAACCTAAATAGTTGGAGTACATATAAAGTTAACATGTGTCTTCATACAGTAATTACTTTACATTACATTATTTATTTCAATAAACTTTATTTATTTGCTGACACCAAATACTTGTTAGGAAGCATTTTGAAATTATAATCTGTTGTGAAGATCAATCAACGTGTGTGATTGAATCACTGACATGAAAACGAAGTTCGTTTTTATAATCAAGATAGATAATATCAGATAATATATTAGCATAAAAAATTTACCGTAGAGTAAGGCCTTGACTTCCATGCTATGTCGGAACACCATTTTTTTTTTATTGTGGCAACATCATCCAATGACATCCCCCGTTCTTGGGCGAAGCGAATTTTACTAACTAAAAACCAACTCCAGTTCCTTCTGTTCTAGGGCCCCGGGATCTCTTTCGCATCGCCCATGGACCCTGCAGACTGGAAACTTCGACCCTGCAGGGTCTAACAACCTTGAGGCGCGCGGGGAACACTTCGCGCCGACGACGACTTAGGCTCGGTGTGGACGGTTGGACGGCGAGCTGAGGTCGGAACACCTGTGTTACAGAAATCAACGTCTTCTCCTAAATATTAGATGAATATAGCAAGAACAGCAATAGACCGATGCACACGTGTAACACGCCTGATTTGTACGTAGAACGACAAATCAAGTGTAGCTCTACAAGTCTAGTTTCCATATAAAATGTCTGGAGACCGACGCACCCAGATCGGCGTGTGTGGCACACGTGTGCGGGGTGTAGTTCTATTTTTATTGCTATGTAATTGACTTCATCATCATCATCATCATCATCATTGCAGCCAAAATAAATTATTGAAATAATAATGTAGGTAGTGAATTTATGAAATTAAACGGAGTTTATAAACTTAAAATAAAAATAAATTCTTTATTTATTAGGCAACATGCACTGGTTGACTTTCGTCTTGAGACACTGTGGATTCCGTGTCGTCATATTTATAATGATTTAGTTTGGCGCCTAACTCTCTATTTCATTAATATGGTGCTTTTCTTTTACATAGGAAAATATAAAATGACTTCTCTTGCTTTAGGTGGAGAGAGAGGAAGTGTACTTTGTAATGTGAACTTTTACTGACTAAAATCCACGGTGTTCTTTCATTTGCGCTTTGAGAGGGCTACGGTAATTCTTTTAGGCATTGACCCTAACTGGCCCCGTCCATATTGTTTATTCGTACAATTAAAAAAAAAGTAGTTCTTCACTGTTGTATATTCATATATGGACAGAGATATATCAAGAAATTTGGTTGTCCATATATGAAAACACAATACAAAATATTGAAGAATATCTGTTTCCGATACAACATCTATAACTAATATATAGTTTTTAGTTTCCTGTACCTCAAAAAGAAAAAATGGGACACTTATAGGATCACGTTGTTGTCTGCCAAGACAAATTTATCTCGGGAACGCGTGGAGATTGAGTTGAAATTACCATGTACTCAACCTTGAAGTTGTAAAAAAATCAAACTTCTAAGTTAACGAAAAAAAGATACAACCGCTTATGTCGCAAAAATCGTATATTAATGAATGCCATTGACTCCATTAATACATTAAATACTCGTATCACTATAATATCCAAATGTACTTCCCGTCTCTCAGGGAAGGTCTTGTAGCACAGGTATAGGAAAAATATAAAAAAAAGTAAAGTTGATGCATGATGATGATGATGAGTCAATAAAAACTTTTTTTGCGGCTTGTACTTGCCCAAGTTTTTAATAATAATATTACCAAAGATTTTTATATCTAGTAGCATATATAAAATCTTTGAATATTACTAGCTAACCCAGTAAATGTCGTTTTGCCATATAAATTATCAAGGAAAAAATGGTGGTGGGGGCAGAAGGGTAAAAATAACGTAATACCGATTCTCAGACCTACCACAAAAGAGAAAAAAAAACTTGAAAATCGGTCAAGCAGTTTCGGAGGAGAGCGAACAAGATATTTATATTTTATATAAGCCAAGTTTTTGTATTGGCTCCAAACAAGTCCAGCTGGTTGCTTAGGTACTAAATTATCTAAAATGAATGAGTTTTCATTAAATCATGAACAATGTTCGTAAAAGAACCTAATAACCTACTTAATTTTTACATTTTACTTTTCCAATAACTTAGTTAATACTTAAAAGAGTGAGTTCAACAACCTCTTCTAATTAAAGGAGAGCAATAATACAATATATTACTTCTGTACTATGTAATAGGTTATGAGAGGCCTTTGCCCAGCAGTGGGACAATATAGGCTAGCTATAATAATATATAATCATTTCTATACGCAGCATCCTTTAGCAGCTTTGTCGTTTAAAAGTAGAAAATTATTCCAACGAAACATAGTCTCGGGATAAAAAATTCTTATGTTTCAGGACATGGACTTGTGTGCCGAATATCATCCAAATAAGTAGGTAATTTTCATGATTTGTGCGTCTATTTAGGCGGAATAAACATAAACATGTTTATTCCGCCTAAATAGTCTTTCAAAATCTTTCTTTCTTTCTTTCTTCTTCTTCAAATCTATGCAGCCATTTTAAACGCAAACAAGTAATATACAAAACACGTGCACATAATGTACAATACAAACCTTTGCCATCTTTAATTATTTATTGTACACTAGCCCTGCCCGCGCGGCTTCGCTCCCGCTCTTCCCTACTCCACCCTACTATACCCAACTCTACCCTACTCTACCCTACTCTACCCTACTCTACCCTACTCTACCCTACTCTACCCTACTCTACCCTACTCTACCCTACTCTACCCTACTCTACCCTACTCTACCCTACTCTACCCTACTACTCTACCCTACTCTACCCTACTCTACCCTACCCTACCCTACTCTACCCTACTCTACCCTACTCTACCCTACTCTACCCTACTCTACCCTACTCTACCCTACTCTACCCTACTCTACCCTACACTACCCTAATTTTTTTTCCATAAGAACCTTCTCCTCACAATAACAATCACAACAAAAAAAAATCAGCCAAATCGGTCAAGCCGTTTTCATGCCAAGTGACAACGGAAAACGGGGGTCATTTTTATATATATAGACTATAACAACTTATAAAATAAGTCGATAACAAAGGTCAGGCGAGCTTAACTCAAACTTGAGTTTTCTTCCAGCAAACCATTGAGTGACACAAAGAGATGACAATAGAGAGTAGGATCCAGTGTAAAATTTTAAAATTACAAATATTATTACTTTCATAATTCTAAATATTATTGCAGAAATTTTAATAATATTATTCATCTTTATCATCTTCCTGCCCTTGTCCCGTTTTATTTGGGGTCGGCGGTCGAACACATTTTTTTCTTCCATTCTGTCCTGTCACTCGTCACGCTATCACTAACTCCCTTTTCTTTCATATCACTTCTCACACAAACCATCCATCTTTTCTTTGGCCTCCCTCTCCCTCTACATCCATCCACATGTAAACTCATGACTTTTTTAGCAACATGCGTTTCGTCCCTCCTTTTCGCATGACCATACCAAGACAAACGATTCCCTTTCAACTTTTCAGATTTTAATAATATTATTACCTCCGATATATAGTGTGATTAAATAATATTATTTTGTATAATATATGTACCATGGTATATATTTACTATAGTTGTGTGTTGTATTTATTGTACTTTTGCAGAAAGCACGGGTAACTACCTACTGTATTCAGTACTACTGAGTATGTACAGAATGCTTATGATTTGGTATGACAGAGATGGGAGAAAATCATTGATTTATTTAATTCATCATTATAGTCACTTTAAATAATAAGTTATAAATTAATCAGAAAAAAAAAGAATCAAAAAGCAAAACACCTACGTAGATACACATATTGTAGCTAATTAATAATACCAAAATAAATAAATTAACCATGAGAATGCCATTGAGTCTATTAATACATTAAATACTCGTATCTCCATAATATCTTTAAAAAAAATCTGTATAATATATTATATTTAATCAGTTTCATAACCAGTTTTTAATCTAGAAAATTTAGATGATTAATTATATCAAACAATATTTCCGACTTGCACTTACTTATCACTAGTAAACAGTTGATTTTATTTAATATTTCAATCTATAAAAGTTCTTTATATCGATTTCGTACATTTCATGTGATATGCGCACAACTAAAAACTTCTACAGATGTATCACATGTAAAAACAGATTATTTGTATACAGTACAGATTATAAAACATTACTTATTTGATCCAAAAAGAAAAACATGCTCTAGGGTACAGCCAAAGCCTTTTTAAGTTTGGTCAAAAATGATACCGCAAATGCGCAAATCCATCTATCAATCAATATTCCTCACACTTAATCACAAGATACAAATGACACGTTTCAACTCAAACGAAGATCGATAAATAAAAAGAAAAAATAAAACGAACACGGATATGGTCTGACCACAGAAAAATCTCCGAATCGCGTTCACCTTGTAAACTAACAAATCATATTGAAGACCAGAGCTTCTTTGTTGCAAAATAATGCAAATGCCGATGTTTAGAACCATATACGAAGGAAGAGGGTCGGGTATAAAACGACGGCACGTTTATTTTATAATCACAGTTACACATCGTCTGTTAACTTTGACACACAAGATGGTGAGTGAAGATAAAATTGCATCACCGGCTGGTATTTGAGAACGGCACCCATTTGACCAATCCTGTGCTATTCTTGTACATTTAATGTTCGCGGTCGAGAACAATCGTTCATTAAAAGTGATTGTAGTAACAATTTTGGGATTCCACCCGCTTGCAAAGGGTTGATAAATAAAATTATGAGAATTTGAAAAATAATAAAATAACTATTTAAATTCTTTTCAGTGAAATTTAATCTAAATCGATCTAATATTATCGGTTTGTATTAAAAAATAATACGATTTATTAACACTTGGTATCTTGTCTTTTAGAAATCCTTCGTAGCCCTCCTCGCCGTCGTGGCCGTAGTCGCCGCAGATGTTTCCCACTTGCGCAGCCCCGAAGCTGATGCCCAGATCGTTAAGCAGGTTGCCGACGTCTTCCCTGACCAGTACCAATACGCTTACGAAACCAGCAACGGCATCAGTGCTTCGGAATCTGGTGCCTTGCAACCTGGCCCTGTAAGTATTCTTCAGCTTTTAAGTTACCATTTTGATGTTACATGAGGTTTTTTTTGCTTAGCATAGGTAGGATGACAACAGGACGAAAATATACATCTTTGAGATGAGAGAAAATGAAAGATAGGTGGCTACATTGTATGAATCCGCCAGCTGTCACCCACTCAATCCTATAGCAACTTTAGTGTAGGTCATAATTACTGAATTAGGTTAAATGATTATATCTAAAGTCTAAAAATACGTCAAAACTATAAGTACAAAACATAATGAAAGAACAAGTTCTATAACAATAAATTGTCCCAAAAAATCAAGGCCAAGCAGATAGCATTTAAGCATAGCAGATGATCTTGCGTATAAACATATTAATATGTATATATCGTTTTGAACCTTGATATTTCTTTTAAGGTCAAAATAGTACGCAATACTGGAAATATATTAAATTATTATCATCAGCTCATTGGCACGTGATGTGACTTTTAAGCTTAAGACACCTTAAAAAAATTATATCTAGTTTTTATGTTGATTCTTTCGAATAATAAATTAATGTTTTTTTGTTCATCCAGGATGGTGAGGCCATCGCAGTCCAGGGTTCCAACTCATACACCGCTCCCGATGGTCAGGTAATCAACACTGTCTACGTCGCTGACCAGAACGGTTACCAGCCCCAGGTAAATATCAAAGCAAATCTTACAATAATAATCAGCAAATAATGCTCCCAATATTGGGACTTAGTTCGTATTTTTGACTGAAAAAAAATGTTTTGAAACATACGCTTTACAAACGTGTTATTAAGAGAAGGAATCGTATCGTTCAGTCAAATCAAATTTTATTTTTTATAAAAACATTTTAAAGTTGACGTAACTCATTCATTTATTTACTCGTAATGCATCAAAATTTATTTTAATATAATCTCAATCAATTTATTTTTATGATGTTTGAATTTTCTGATGAAATAGTTTCCTGATTGTCTTCTATTTTACAACTCCATTCACTGTTGACGTAGCTTTTGAATTAACTTCAGCATTTATATGAGTTTTATATGCCAGACCATCTTTATTGTCTTTCAACTTTGATGTTATGATCTATAATAGGAATAATCAAAACTTAGTTACGATCTAATGAATCTGCTAGGTTTTTTCTTTATGTTTTTTATCAATGTGTACTAACACACTTGTGTTCTATTACAGGGTGCTCATCTTCCCACTCCTCCCCCCCCTCAAGAAATCCCCGAATACATCCTGAGGGCTCTTGAGTACATCAGGACTCACCCCCCCAAGGAAGAGCCCCTCAGGAAGCTTTAAGTTAAATTTTCTGTGATAAGAAATAACTGAGTATCCATTTCTAACACTGCCAATTTTTTTTTATCTCTAGTCGCAATATGTTTGTAAATTTTGTAAAATAAAGGATTTCTTGTTGTACAATCAATATTTTTTTCTTATCCTCTTAGTAACTACATAAGTAAATATTTTGATTCCTTTTCTATAATTGACATATTATGCTCCTATTAAATTGGAACCAACAAAGCTGTTTTAAGTGAGAAATCTTGTAGCATATATCTAACCTTCAATATTGTATAACCTTTTTAACACTAATACAGAAAGCATTATAAATTTCAAATCATGCTAACAAATCTACAAATAAGCTAACATCAACTGATTAAATAATTACAAGATTTTAAGGATGTATATCTCTGCATCTTTATATATAATTCTTATAAATATGTATATTTGTCACCTAAGTCCTCCTAAATGGCTTGACCAATTTGCTTGAAATTCCGAATGAGAAAATACAGTTGAACCTGGTAGGTAGTGCTGCAATCAGGTATTAAATTTTGTTTCACTAAAAGCCAGTTTTCGAGCAGGTCCATGTTTATAGGGTTTCCTTTTTTTCATATTATAAAAAAAAATACGTAAAAAATGCTCGTTGTCTTCGCCTGCCTATTTTTTATTGGCAAACTCTTGCTAAACTACGCAACGGAATTTGATGCAGTTTTCGTTAATAGATAGAACAATAAACGAGAAAGATTTTTGTATATAATATGAACTTGTGCAAAGTCGAGGTAGAACATTAGTTTATTATCAATGTGTAATATAAGTATAAGTATAAAGTATAAAGTATAAAGTATAAAGTAATATAAAAAAAATATTCAGATAAAATCAACGGTATACGTCAAAAGTTGTCAGTAGAGACCCTAATGTAAAAAATTAATTCATCAATCCTAAATATTTATTTTATTTAGGTTAATAGCGCATTTAAACGTCATCAATGTTCGACCTCGACCTCAAAACGGTTGGCGTCACATGCCTCATATAAGTCCAATTTATTTCACTTAGCTTCTTAAATGTTATGCATGTTACATGTGGCGATAACTGAACCAAGTCACGCTATACAGTCGTCAAGTAAACGCGAATTGTATAAAGTGTTGTTATTGTTTTATTATTTACTAGCTTTTGGCCGCAGCTTCGCCCGCGTGCATAAAATATAGCCTTTGTCATTCAGAAATAAAGTAGCTTTCTACCGGTGTAAAAATTTTAGCAATCGGACCAGTAATTTCAGAGATTACCTCCTGCAAACCAAATAACTATTGTAATATTAGTGTAGATAAATAGTTTTAATCTTATTAAATGTTTCGGAATTAATAAAATGGTGTAGTAAGGTTAGAGTCTAGTTGTAGTTTTCTAAACTATAGAAAAACAAAATGGCCGCTCATAAGTTAGCCTCAAAACGAATATGTACTCGTAGTAAAAAGTTTCATACATCCAAATTGGTCACCATACAGATTCCTTAGTAATGTACAAATTATTTTTAGAAGCCTGATCAATATTATCGCTTCACATAATATTATATCGCATCGGACAAACGCGAGCCTATGAACAAAAAAAAAAAAAAGTTTAAAGTAACATAAAGCATGAATATTAAAAGTTATCTGGAACCGTTAAAATGACAGATCGTGTACCGTTGGTGGTTGGTTTGAGGACATACAAGAAAACTGGTTCTGCAAAGACACGAGGTGCTCTATGTTGTAGTGTGTCAGTAAAACATAAGTCCATACAGTACTATAAATAAATAAAAAACCTGTTAGGGCATCAAATAATCATAGCCTTTTTAATGTTCCCACTGCTGGGACTCAGGCCTCCTCTCTAGGAGAGCAAACGGGCCGTAATCAACCACGCGGACCTAATGCGGATTGGTGTCTTCGAATTTTTGGTTCTAGGACATGCCGGTTTTCTCACGATGTTTTAATAAGCGTCAAATAATAATAATAATTTATTTTATAAACAGACAACAATTATCTTTTAGGCAAATTCAAATCCAAATCACATAAACTCTATTCGCATTGTAGCGACATCTATGACGCCACATAAGAACTACGAAGAAAATACGAAATCCTGTATCGCGCAATCAAAGTTCTCCGCGCGATTTGAACATATACGACAGCCTGACATCAACTATCGGGCAGTCGCCCACCAGACTAAAACATCCTGTCTGGTTGGAGGATCCTCCCTTTTCAAAGGAGATTTGCGGGACTTTACTCTCTGTTCCGCCTACCTCCAAAGCATTAACGTTAGCCATTCTAAACAAACCTTTTTTACTGTTCCGATTTTGACTTTTATTGCGTTGTTGGCATAATAAACGGCAGCTGCAGTAAATAGTTGGTATTATAATAACTTTTTTGCTTTAAGTGTAGCCCTTTTACCGACGAAATAGAAGTCAAAATCGGTTGAATGGACGGACAGTAAACAAAGATTTGGTTTGAAAGTAAGAGTATAATGATGCGGCCTACCCAAATGTCCTATCTTTGGTATTGTTCGTCAAGTCCGGCGAGCTCCTTGGTAGTCCTAAGTTTGAGCTACACGAATATTGACAAATGCTTGCACTGACTGGACAGTCCACTCAAATCTGTGTGGTTCTTTCCTCAAAAGACCATCAGAGACACTGGTCTGCATGGTTCTCATATGATTTGACCATTACATGTTCTTTACTGTTTGGACTTTAAAAGAGACTTTGACCCCTGAGTTTGTTTCGAGGTTTCTTCTCAGGGTAGTCAGCTAGGAAACACCGGCCTCATCTCGTTAAAACTGACTGAAAACAAAATTGACGTGTAAAAGTGTTTTTGAAAACCTATTTACAAAATAAAGATCATTAATCATCATTTGAACACAACCTAAATGTCTAAACTTAACGGGAATGAAGTATAGACTCTGTCTGGTTCTCAGAATAATTGGTAACGTTACCTTCCTTTTTTTAATTGAAATAAACTAGTGCTTGACTGCGATCCCATCTGATTATCATCATGGTAAGCAGTTATGCAATCGTTGATGGTGAGGCGCTCTAGTTAATTAAGAGCCTATTCACTCTTGCCTCGAAGACATCTAAATTATAATCGGACGGGAAAACCGCAGCAGGCAAATTGTTCCAGTCCCTCGAAGTACGTGGTCAAAACGACGAGGTGAAACATACTTATTGATTAACTAATACATCATCTGCTTACAGTTTTCCTTGCACGGAACCGGTTTGCGGTTTTTGTCGAGATAACTGGGGACTTGATTAACTTTAGGTCAAGGTTAGCATTCTTAATATCTTATGATACCGTCAATTAGAGACACAATAGTAAGACAATAGATGCGCGGCCACCGGTGGTCGCTTGGGGATTCATGAATTAAGTCTAGCGCTTTGCCCGCGTCTTCGTTCACGAGAATGCTTTCATAAAAACTTTAACACTCCTTAAACCGCCTTTTGAAGGAGTTTAGTAGAACTAATGAGTCTTTATTATTTATTAAAGTCAGATATTATGCAAAGTTTTGAGTTCATTATCTTTAACAAAGAACTCAAACTTTACTTTTTATTTTAATTGTCTTATGGGGGTAGTTAAAAAAAAATGACAACCATTATTAATTCATGAATCCCCAAGCGACCACCGGTGGCCGCGCATCTATTGTCTTACTATTGTGTCTCTAATTGACGGTATCTGAAGGGTTAAATAGTGAAACAATGACAGCGCGAACGCCGGCGTTCGCTTGGGTTTAATGAATTAATTTAGTTTACTATTTGTGCTAAATTTTAAGTAAATTTGCCTACGGAATAAGATTCTTCATACATACAAAATTAAAATTGCCCCTTTTCACCCCCTCAAAGGTTGTATTTCTTAGTGCCCGCTTACGTCATAAAAGGAAGTCGTTCAAAACTTCACGTTCCTTTTCCAAGTACAGTGCGTTCAGTGCGAAGTTCCTTATCGTAATGTTGGTAACACGAAAAACAGTGTTGCAATATTTGTAGCATTTAAATTACTTAATATTAGGGAGATTAACTGATCTGACATCGTTAATTTTAACAACTACCTTTTTTTGTTATTTTTTTAAAAACTATTTTTGAATAAAGTATAGAACACTGGACTACATTCCAATTGTCCTGCAATTCTTTAAAATACCGAAAACGCCACGCTACAATATCGTACCTCTCTATTAACAACTTCATTTTAGACCTGCTATTTTTAAATAAAATCCCATTCCTCTCATAATTCTTCAAAAAGTGTTGCTACTACCGTTAAAATCGGTTTCGTTTCGCATTTCAGAGAAAAATTTTGGTAGAGTAGGCAACTCTTTCCTTTTTTCCCTTCTTTTTTGTGTAGACAGATAGGGGAGCCAACATTACGCCGAAGGAACTTCTTAAGTGAAACGCACTGTAGTGTCGGCTGTGCGTTGATATATGTCAGTCAGTCTGTTTCTTATCTACATTAATATAATAAAGAGGTAAAGGTTGTTTTTTTTTTTGTTTATAGGAGATAATCTTACGGACAGTACTGTTACGATTGCAAAAAAATCACCGTTAAAAAACTGCTTTATTCCTGACTGACATAGGCTATATGTTATGTACGTGGGTGAAGCCGGGAGAAAAAGTTAGCGTTATATAATGTTGATAGATATTGATCAGTTTATTATAATGCAACTACCTCATCTCTATTCTGGTAGACGTAGCATCGAAATTAATAGAAATATTATAATAGGAGACCTTGATACTGATTTAATATTCTGTCTCTAGATTGAATTTTAAAATTTTCCTCTAAATTGCTTCACGACACTACCTAAAAGATGGAACTGTTGAGATTCCAAGAGTCTTATGTAATCATTACTGCCAATATTGTAATATTATTAGCAATTTCATACTAAGTGTTTAAACATATGGGTAGGACATTCTTTACATGTTGGCTGAACTCATCAAATGTCATTGGGTCAGGCGTGAGAATTCACTTGTTGAATTTGACATGCGGTCAAAGACCTTAGGTTATAAAATAACAAGGATAAATATCTAGGAGGACCTTTCGGATACAATAGAGAGACAATGAGAAAGCGAACGCGGGCGTTCGCTTGAGGCTTTTTGTTATTTGATAGGCTTGCGTTTGACCACTATCTCACCTGACAGTAAGCGATGATGTGGCCGATGATGGCGCACGCTTGCCTAGAAGTAACCTATTAAGAATTAATTCATGAATCCCCAAGCGACCACCGGTGGCCGCGCATCTATTGTCTTACTATTGTGTCTCTAATTGACGGTATCTGAAGGGTTAAATCAATATTACACCACGCTGTGTCAAAAGACGGGGCTGCCAGGCTTAAATGGGATTGGAAACCGGAAGAGAGCTACTGATAAAATCGCAAAATATCAATAAAATTGCTATAGGTTTTTTTTTTAATCCTGCCTAACCTTAGAAGTGACGCTGCTAAGATTACATTTGACAATGTGTCGGTAACTCAACCTAGGTAAAACAGTTTTGTTGATTATTAAGTTATGTTGTTTTGGTAAATTTAGTTTAGGCCCCATCGTAAGGGCTGACATGCTCATTGAGTTTAAAGTCCCTAAAAAATAAAATAAAAAAATTTTTTTTTATATCTAATGTTGGCCCACACTGAAAATGAACCCTGTATCTTGATTGCGTTTACAAACATGTAAAGTCACATACACAAAACACTCCGACCCGCACAGGACAAATATGACCTATATTTATCTGTAGGTCATATTTGTCCCGTGCGGGCATCGAACTCGCGACACGCAACGCAACAGCCAATCGCTCAACCAGTGCCCCATCCGTGCCGTCAATATCTTTAGCTTTTTCTACCTGATGTAACCATTTACGCCATTTTCCCAGCATGGATTAGTTTAAATAAGCCGTCATGACTAAAAGGAAGGTGGTACTGGTGACCTAAACATCTAAATATGGAAAATAATTATATGCAAAAGGAAATAATAAAATAATAATAATACATTCCAGTTGATGATTCCGTTGGTACAGTAGCTGAGCGATTAGCTACTGCGTTGCGTGTCGCGGGAACTACGCCCGTAAGAAAAAAAAAATTGTGTGGCTTACAGTTATTGTACACCAGACGCCGAAGATCTGAGTAATTATGTGCGCATCAGAAATCAGAAACTTTATTTCAAATATTAACAGGCACCGGTACATGGTGAATACATTTATTATGCGTACAGCTAAGGAGTGGAATTCCCTGCCGGAGTCTGTGTTTCCTGATAGCTATAACCTAGGGGTCTTGAATAGATTGCTTCTAGGCAAGCGTGTTCCATCGTCAGCCACATCATCGCTTACCATCAGGTGAGATAGTGGTCAAACGTGAGCCTATACATTATAAAAAAGGCACTTTTAAATTGTCAAAATGTCGGTCAGTCAAAAAGTGAAGTTAAGTTACCCACGATACAGGAGTAATTCCCAGTGTTGGATAACGTTTTTTTTTATTAACAAATCTAAAGGACTTTAGTAATGCCTCCAATTTTTTTATTATTTTTTTTTTGCGATGGGGAAAATCATCTTATGACAAAACCCGCATTTGGGTGGAGCGGGAGATAGTATCAGACTCTTACTGACTAAAAAACCCATCCCGTTCTTTCTAGCCTTCATACCGGGGCTCGAGTTTCCTTTCAGACAACCCTGGCCCCAGTAGACTTTGACCCAGCTGGGCCCCTCCTGTTGCTGACAACTCCTTGAGGCACGCGGGAACAGTGCGCGCCGTCGATGTCTTGGGCTCGGTTCGGACAGTTACCGGACTTTCGGACAGCAAGCTACCCATGGCTCGCCGTCCGCGAGCCCGCGTCTGCGGTGGCTGGAAATCGGGATTGGAATCCCAGCGGCGGCGAGGGCGCCGTTGCCTGATGCGGTCGGCCTCCTCTTGCCTCCAATGGCGTGATAAATCTTTATGTCATGAACATAGCTATCCATTGTAATTGTAAACGAGCGTTTCTCGCCATCAAACTATAAAGTTTGGCGAGTTTAAAAATATGTTAAACGATTGTTAATAGTTATAAGAGAAATAAATAAAAAAAAAAAAAAAAAAATTGTCCTAGATAAGCTAACGCATTCCAACACGTAATGCACTGCATAATGACACAACACGATATGACAAAATCAAAGTCAAGTGGCATAACAAATATATTCGTACCGTGTCACATCCAGATGCTAATTGATATGCGTAATAATGAATATCACTAGGCTGGTGCAATATCTCTATCTATTCGTATATGCTCTCTTGTTTCGGCCAACAGGCGTACTTTCCTGTCTTCTCTTGTAAAATTATGAAAAATCTGCAGACAAACCTTTAGTTTTGCTTTTAATTTTTTGTTGGTTTTTAATCTTTTGGTTCTTATAGCTTTTAATTTTTAGTTTGTCTTTTGGGAAGTTAATCAATCAGTATTATTATTTTTCAGTATCAAGTTTTAATAATTTAAGGGTTTTTGTTTTAGTTCAGTGTATAATTATATATTTAGTATAGACAGTACCTACAGTAGAGATTTTATTAAACAAATCAACGTTTTTTTTTATTTTTTTTTCCGCAACTATATATTTTTATTTTATTTATATATGTCGCACGGAAATGAGAATATCATGGATTTCACGAAATCCTGATGGATGTCTAACGTTCTTTTTTATTACATCTTTTTACTAAAAGTATATTTTTATTAAATACACCTTCTAACCAAACAAAAAAGAGAAACACAACCAGGATCCATCAATTATAACAACTATCTTCCACGTTTCTGTACATGAATGTGTCAAACACACGCATAATCGTAATAAATATCGATACACAAACATAATAAGCGAACAAACACTCCAGATTCATAATAGCTTTACTGAAACCAGAACAAAGGATGATCCTGACGTGTGCAGGCGACAGCGAGGGGGTGGGGTACGGGGGGAGTGTGAGTAAATATTGTCTCGTAACCAACAGGCTTCATTAGCAATGAGTGATGTAATTAATTTCACTGTTCGATGGATAAAGGTACTGTTTGGCGGTGTTGGCGTTTCGGATCTGTGGAGTCTGTATTATGATTGTTTTTGGATTCCATACCGAAGCCTACTGGGGCCAGGGTTATCTGAAAAGGAGCTCGAGCCCGGTATGAAGGCTAGAAGGAACGGGGTGGGTTTTTAGACAGTAAGAGTCTGATACTATCTCATACTTCACCCAAGAGCGGGGGTTGTCATTGGGATATTTGCCCAAAAAAAAAAACCTTTAAAAGAAAAAACGGAATACTTATAGGATCGCTCCGTTGTCCGTCTGTCTGTCTATCCGTCTGTCAAGTGTATTCATTAAACCTAAGCGGACGCCGGCGTTCGCTCTCTCATTGACTTTGTATTGTGTGTCTAATTACGGTATTCGAAAGGGGGAAACCGATATACCTGCTCAGGTCTGCGGTCCCTTGAGGCTGTGACAAAATGAAACTTCTGAGTTAATGAAAAAAAAGAAGATTCAACCAGTCACAAAAAAACGTATTTACATATTCTCAAGGGAATCAAAATTTATAGCGCACTTCATGTTGGCCTAGACTTCTGAAATAAGGCATAAAACAAGTTCTCATAGCTCAAGTATAGGAAAAAATCTCAACTGTATTAGTAGGTACCTTACAAAAAAAATAGGCGATTAGGAAAAATCTTCGTAATTCTATTCAGTAATTGAATTATTATCATAGGTAAGTTGATACCGAACCCTCAGTGCGCGAGTCGCATTTGCTCGTTTTTTTAGTGTACCTATTAGATAAACTTAGTTGGCTAGTTAGGTGTTTGGCTATAAGATTTGTCTTTGTTATTACTACTGTTAGGTATTATATTTAGCCTATACTGCTCTACCTCTGGACAAGTGTCTCCCTTCACTCCTTTGTTTTCGGCTTTAGGCCACTTCTTGCCAATTCCTAAGGAAGACATCTACCTAAGTTGTTCCGACATCTCCTTCGTGATCAGTCGCAACCTCTCCCTGTCTCGTAAACAATGAAACTAACTAAATTGATTCGTTCCACCCACAGCGGATCCAAACATTTGATGATTTTCCATTGAAAGAAAAACCTATAGTTTGTTAAATAGATTGCGTAGTAACAATTTTGTTAATGTCCACGTAATAGACCATTAAAGGTACAGTTAAATAGAAAACTCATAAAACGCCAAATAGTAATAGAAAGCTTTTGAACATAAATCAGTTGTTTTATGGCAGGAGCCGTACCGAACACATAGAAGCTTTAATCCCTACTGTCTGTCTGTCTGTCTGTTACGCTTTCACGCAAAAACTACTGAACGGATTTAGATCAAATTTGGTAGATAGGTAGAAAAGACACTGGAATAACACATAGGCTACCTATAATTCCACTGCTGAGCACGGGTCTCTGCCCGCGCGATATAAACTGTAGTCCACGCGGGCGAAGCCACGGGCGGAAAGCTAGTTAAGTATAAATAGGCACCGGCAAACGCCTTTGCCACTGCTCTTTAAACGGTGAAGGAAAACATCATGAGGAAACCGGCATGTGCTAGAACCAAAAACTCGAAGATAGGTGACATCCACCAATCCGCAATGGAGCCGCGTGATGAATTACAGGCCATTTCCTCTCCTAGAGAGCAGACCTGAGTCCCAACAGTTTAAGGAAATCTTATTTTCTTGTATACTTAGAAGAAAGAAATAAAGAAAAAACAATTTATGCGGGTTACTTGGTGAGCAGTGGTGGCCCAGCGGTAACGAGCCTAGTTAAGTACATTACTTTGTGAAATTTATTCCATCACCACTGCTCTAAAATCGATGAAGGAAAAACATCGTGAGAAAGCGCCATCTTAAAAATAAAAATTCGAAGACGTGACATCCACCAACCCACACTGGGCCCATGCGATGGATTACGGCCCATTGCCTTTCCTAGAAAGGAGACCTAAGTTCGAACAGTGGGAACAATATAAGGCTCGTTACACTATGCTATGGAATTTATTTATTTATCGTTTATTTCCGGCATTAATTGAGCCAAAGTTACATTATTAAATTAAATAGAACTGCTACATCTATATCTATATCTATACTTATAATAAATCTGTAGAGAGGTCAATTCTGTACATGAAATATATTTCCAAAATAACTATCAGGGGGTGATTAGTGATCGATACTGATGCCAAAAAAGCAAACAGTAAAATTTTTGTCTGTCTGTCTGTCTGTCTGTCTATCTGTCTGTCTGTCTGTCTGTCTGTCTGTCTGTATGTTCTTTATAGAAACAAAAACTACTCGATGGATTTTAACGAAACTTGGTACAATTATTTTTCATACTCCTGGGCAGGTTATAGTATACTTTTCATCACGCTAAGATCAATAGGAGCAGAGCAGTGAAAGGAAATGTTAGGGAAACGGGAGAAATTACTCCATTTTTTAAGCTTCCGTCACGTTTGCAGGCTTATTGGTTAAAGCTACACAGAAATCATGTATAACGGAAATGTTCTCCTTAAAATTATATAAAAAATATCCTACGACAGCATATGTCTATCTTTTATGGTTGACTCACAATAACACGTGTAATTCCCGATAGCTTAGCAGTTCGGAGCTTTTTGTTTATTTTTGTCTACTCTTACGTTTATAACACTCTCACTCATCCCTAATTAAAAAAGGTTAACATTATTATCTATTCAATAAAAAAAGAATCATAGAAATCGGTATAGAAACACCAAAGTTATATGTACATGAAATACGCTAATAAGCCATCTCGCGTGAATACTGAATCATGCTATAAAGGATTATTTTTGTGTAACGGTCGCCGCGCTCGACGCGGCTCGCGTCGGCAATATTTGGCTGTTGATGCGAATAGACGTTCAGAGTGTTAGAGACCTTATTGACAGACAATAATTGATTTTAACAAACCGTGCTTATCAGCGCGACTTTTAGTCTACTCTTACGTTTAATAATTTATTTTTAGATTTCTTTGGTTGTTGTTTTATAAAATAGGTACCTATTACCAACACCGAACCCAAAAATATGATTAAATTTTTTTTTGTGTGTCTGTCTGTTTGTTCAGGAATCACGCAAAAACTACTGGTCCGATTACGATAAAACTTGGTATAAATATTTTTTAATATCCTGGGCACCACACTGGGTACTTTTTATCCCGGAAAAGTATATACTATAAAAACAAACTTAATTTTGCGGTTCGATCCCTAGACCCGATTACTGTACCAACCGCAAATAATAAGTTGGTCGTAGGTTACGTCACCCGCTGTGGAGTTCACTAAGGGGCCATTTGGGTAAATAATATGTAGTTTCCGTTTTCTAAACGTTTCTTAAATGGCGTTGGCGGCGAGTTTGATCATGCTATGGGAACACTTTTTGGGAACAAAGAAAGGAGCGCGTTTTCCTATAACCCATTTATTAATTACATCGAACACGGAGACATTGGCACCATGTCTAAGGTGTGTGCACACTGTCACGCGCGTAAGTGGAAGGGAGAGATCTGGAACGTCTCGAAGCGTCTCGCGCATCACGTTGTTTTCCAGTCTCCGAGCTCTTAGAATTCTACATCAGACGTTTCAGATCTTTGATTTTGACGACCCCGTTGTCGCTGGCATAAGCAACAGGATCCGCGTACGAAGTCGCTGGCAGAAGCTAGTAATAAATAAATTAGATACATTAGAGTATATAAATTATTAAAACATCGCTAAAACCATTGATTACGCGCTTACTATATGTCCGCCGATGACCGAATCTGTTAAAGAGTGCCAATTGGCGATCGTGACAGGACAACTCCAAATTGTAACCCGAATAAAAGAACCATTTTTTTTGAAGAGTCGTCTATTATTTCAAATCTCAAACCGGTAGGTATTTCAACAGTTAGGCAAACACCCTTGTCATACTTAATTAGCACTTGAACACAAGTGCTTTCCCCTCGGTAACCAGCCCGTCTAACAAAGGCAGAGCATTGATATCCACAGCGGAAATTGTCCCTGCTGCGGCACCTCCGACTCACACCAACACAGCGTCCTACACCCAACTAGAATCAATAAACACTAATATCCATCCCTATGAAACTGTTGACAATTCATGAAAATTCATTTATCCATTGCAAAACCGCCGAACGGGAGCGTAATTCGATTAACTGCATTTGGGAGTGGTACTCGAAAGCGTCCGACTTATCGAATTTGGCGTTTGCGCCAAATACGTATGAAATGGGAATACACGGAGTTGTGGGTGGTGAAATATGCACTGATGTGTAGCTGTAAGTAATATACGTTAGGGTGTTTTTAATATTGTGTGGATTTCATCACGCGGCGTAGCGCGTGAATGTGTGTTGCTTGTAAGTATCTCCGTTATAGAAAACACGCACAATTCAGCACACTGAAAATGCATCCACGCGCGTTCATGCAGATCACGCGCTTACATGCGGAGAAACATGCACACACGCGCGTGGGTGCGGGGCGACACGCAAGGTACGACATATTGAGTCTCGTAGTGCCGTGCGTGATTTTGTATGAAATCAGTTAGAGCCGGCGTGAATTTACTATACGCTCCTACGCGCGTGAGTGCGTTGACACGCAACGTGATGCGTGCGTGGCAGTGTGATAATAGTCTAAGTTTGTTGTGTGGATGACTGCGTTTTTGTTAATGTTACTCTCGCCTGTTGCTGGCTCGGTAATGGTTTCGTAATAGTCTATTGTTGTCTACAATACGTGGAGGCCCACAGACAGCAATAATAAATGATCTGTCAAAATTGATGCACCTGACAAACGAATTTGTGCTCTATTGTATTTGTAATGTTGTTTTAGTTTAAAGGGCAGGTGGCTATGATTAATGTTAATGTTTTAGTAAAGTTGGTAATGCCTAGGTAAGAACCTCGTTATTAGATATTGCATGTTTGCACCGATAACGTAAA
Source organism: Mythimna lalbum (assembly GCA_949319445.1). Taxonomy (NCBI): domain Eukaryota; kingdom Metazoa; phylum Arthropoda; class Insecta; order Lepidoptera; family Noctuidae; genus Mythimna; species Mythimna lalbum. Next base: position 15,684,489 of record OX439358.1, on the reverse strand, counting down.
TAATAATTTATATCTCTTAGTTAAGTGTGTTGGGAATTGGGAATTACAAGGAGTATAGTATTTATTTTTCAACACACCACTTTTACGCACGTAATCGACTGTTTTTCGCACTAGTGTGGAAAAGTCCGGGTGCACACCCCCGCCACAGTTTTATTATATTTATTTTATCAAGCTGGGCGCGCGTCAATCACTGTTTATTTAAGGCTTCGTAAGTGTATTAAAAAACGTCGTTTGATATCTACGTATATCAAACGACGTTTTTCAATAGACTGCAGCCCTAATACCAGAACGCCGCTTCGGCCACAATGTCAAACTTTCGCCAATTGTATCAAAATGTACTATTTTGACATTCCCCTCTTTAAAAAGCTACCACATAATGAAAACCACATAGCTTGCTCAATTGCTTCGTAAAAGAAATTAAGCTTGATGAGCAATGCATGAAAACGGTAGCAATTTATCCAGAATAACGACTTTATCGTGTGCCTTTATGTGAGAAAAGAAACCGTCAAATAAATCGCGATTCCAAGCGACGCTGACATTGAGTACGGATGGAGTTTACGGAGGTGAAGGATAAGTGAAGGAAACAGCCTTATCAGTTGTTTAATGTTTGACGGAGGAGGACCAATTTGATCCGTGCAGTCTTTTCGATACGGTGGTTTGGGAAATCAATCTAAAATAAACGTATTGGAAATATTGTTTAACTTTTGATCAATAGATGGCGTTGGCTAGACTCACGAGAATTTTAGTTTAAATTGGTGCTCAATATACAGTTATAAAACATTTTTTTTAGGTAGGTAAATCATCTAATGACATATCCCGCTTTTTGGGGCGGCAGATAGCGTCAGAGTTTTACTTACTAAAAGTCAATTTTCCGATTCCTTCTTTGCCATTGTTCCAGGGCTCCGGGGATCTCTTTCGTATCACCCAGCTGGCTCCTGTAGACTTCGACCCTGCTGGGCTCCTACGCTTGCTGACAACCGCCGATGACCTGGGTTCGCTAGACGGTCGGACGGCGAGCTACCCGTTGGTCGCCGTCCGCAAGCACGCGCCTTCGGTGGCCAGAAATCGAGATCGGACTCCCAGCGGCTGCGGCGTGAGAGCCATTATCTCGCGGATGCGGCCTCCTCCTTTGCTAGCATTACTGCTTCGCAGAAGGAGCCAACCGCCTGCCACTCCTCCTCGCTATGTACCATGGTCTGTACCAAGGACTGGCGCGAGAGATCTCTGCCACCGATCGCCCCTACGAGGACACAACGGTGCTCTGCCCAGGCGGGCACATCTCTACCGTGTCCATCACCCTTGTTACAGTTACAAGGGCTGAAGAAACTGCGCAATAGTAAATGATTGTTCAATACGTAAAAGGAAAATGCCTGCATATTTTTAAAGTAATGATTTGTCAGTCAGTTTCGCCTTTAATGTATATAGATTATATTCTATAAACACAAAATATGCTGAAAGTAAAGCCTTTCTTACAAAACCAAGCATCAACAAAACAATAGGAAGGAACGTAGAAGAAAAACAACTTTTACAACAGGATATTAATTTCCTCCCGCGCCGCAAACGGGACGTATGCAAACGAAAATATATTTCCATCCCATCAATACGTTTCCTCTTTTTCTGAAGGAAATGTAAATGTTAAAAGGATTAAGGATCGTATTTTCTAATAATGGTACAGAATCTGACTTGATATGAACAAGAATTACTTACAGATATTTAGATTTCCGTACCCAAAAGGTACAAATCGACGATGAAGTGACAAGAACCTCTATCTACCAGAACATAATTTTGTTATTGTGTTAGTTCATTAGGTGATCTTGTCAGCAAATTGGATGCATACTTGCTTAATAGTTATTGTCAGTTATAGTTAAATCGTAAAAAAATAAGATATAAAGTTAGCTGCTTTTGCCAGCTCACGCAAACGATTATTTAAAGTCTATCTACGTAAAAAAAATAAAATCCCAAAAATGTCACTTAGGAGTTCTTGTCACTTCATCGTCGAAATAAGACATGATATCATTCCGTTGTATGTATATCTCTAGGTTGTATCTCATGAACCGAAACTATCCAGCTACGAGTATGTTAAGAAATTCCCAGAGACACTATCTGTATTTTTTTTACCACTAATACAAAAAACTGAATAAAATAAATAATTTAGTGGGGCTCCCATATAACAAACGTAATTTTTGAGCCATTTTTCGCTACGGACTCTTATTTAGCCTATTAGTTTATTATATTATTGGATATGGTTTTTTAATGGGAAGTTATCAAATGAATTTGACTAGTTCCCATTAACTATGACGCTCTTCATCAGCGAGAAAGCGTGGCAGACTTTTATTGACTAAAACGCTTATGTGTTTTTTTTCATTTTCATTTTGTATTGTAAGACTATTGGACTCTACTCTAGTAGGATATACAAAATCTTTGATTGGACTATAAAGACTTATGTCAAGATTTGATATTGACTCGGCCAAATACTGGTCAAAATTTAATTTGAGTCCATCGACACCAAAATAAGCCACGGTTACCAAATTCTGTTCCTTAGTTCAGAACAGTCAAAGAGTTATCAATATTTCTTCTACCTCCTTGAAACCAAAATGGCAAACTCCAAAATCCCTAACTTCTTCCCTGCAACTGTGTTTGGATACACACTCGTCCTGCGCCAAATGTCGCAGCATACATCACGATCAAGCAATTTCACAGTTGTCGTGTCGTGTATCTGCATCCTTATTACTGGATACACCTGGGAGCGTAGCTCGCGATACAGATCTCTGACATGGAGTGCTACTACTGGAAGTCGAAAGTGAGAGTGAGTTTCGAATAAGTTCAAGAGGAATAGGTGTTTGTGTCTTTCTACTCACTCCAAAGAGTGAGTAGAAAGTGAAGAAGAATGACGCTCCCGACTACTACTAAAATGGCGATGATACTGATTCGTTTGAAAGATGAAGAAGTGCTGCACTGACCACAAATATATTCAAACTAGTTTCTGCTAGCGGCTTTGTTCGCGTGAAAGCAAATTTCTCCATACAAACTTTGGACCCCCGTTTCATTTCTTTAGGGGATGAATTTCGAAAAATCCCCTTTTAGTGCTCGCTTAATAAAAGAAAATATTTTGCAAAACTTCACGCTTCTAGACCCAGCAGTTTTGGCTGTGCGTTGATATGTCAGTCAGTCAGTTTCTCCTTTTTAGTTAGGACGATGGTGAAGAAACAATATGAATGTTTAATACTGGATGATACAAGTTTTTTATTCATAATATCATTCTAAAACAGAAAACATTTGTATGCGGTGAGGATCTGCGTCAGACGTAAAGTGTGGACGTGGTAACCCAAAGAGTGAAGTTATCGTCACCATTGTGACGTGGCCACTTGCAAAGGAGTCTGGTTTTTATATTTAATTACGGAATGATAATAATAACACTAATGTTTTGTTCCTAATTGTGTCTAGGCTGTTAGTTATTGCAACAGCTTTAACCCAAGTTTCACAAGAGAACAATAAAATGCGTACTGATTGGAATCATACTTTATTCGTGTCACAGTAACGTCAGAGTCACATAATTAAAGTAGATCGCTAATTAAAATTCATATTTCGCAACCTTGTCAAACCTTTTGTATCTAAATGGGCGAAAATATGTTAATAATTCCATATTTTATTTAATATTAATTCAGTTTGTTAATTGCCTTATTAATATCAACACGAAACCCTTTAATATTGGTAGAGAAGTCAGAATTAAAATGGTTACGTGTTGTTTGGTCCATTTAAGGATCGAGTTAGACTAAGTGTAATTTAAAAGTTATTAGGATTGACAGTTATAGTTTTTATCGACATGTTACCATACTTGTATTCCTTGAAGGCCTAGCAATAGTACACCGACTAAGATCTGTGTAATGGAGGACGAGTTCATTACTATTGACCTAGGTATATTTAAAAATCATTCAACAAACACACAACAAAAATGAAACAAACTGACTCAGACAGTAGCATCAACTGGGTATCTCTCTTACATTAAAATACCTTAGAAAAGGGAGTAACCAGTTAATGACGTTGTTCGTACAAGAGTCGTGTATCATCATCATTATTTCAGCCGATAGACGTCCACTGTTGAATATAGGCCTTCCCAAAGTGTGGCCACAATGAACGATCCTGTGCGTCCCGCATCACTCCCGATAGTGCAAGTCGTGTATATTTCTGGAAAAATCTCTTACATCATACCTGTAAAAAGAAAGATTTACAAGGAAGATCTCAGGCTACTTTTTATGAAATACCAGCTAGAATTATCCAATAATATATTGCTCAATTCAGGTGGGTAGCAAATCAGTATCTCATATTTAGTAATACCGCTTGCAACCTTTAAACCAACGAGGTCTAATGATCAGTCATCAACAAGTCTTTATATTTCTGGTGAAATAAACTCGAATCGAATGCCACGATCATCACTGTGAAACTATGGTAGGGCCCCCTAATGCAATGCATGCAGTGATACGAAGCAATGTAACACGTGAAATATCTACAAACTAGAATATATTTACGTATATTAAGTTATTTGTTGGCACCGATGAGCCGAGGGAGATAGCTGCATTTAGCCTAAATTATGGACTACTGCTAGAAGAGAATAAAGTGCAGAGGCCTACCAAGCCCTCTTTAGGAGTATGCAGAACACGGTGTAAAGTCTCATACACCTCTGTCGGAAGGAGAGATCTCTGACCAGGCGAGTGTTTTGTCTGGTCCTGACAACTGCTTGATATTTGATTTTAGGCTATTGTATATATTGAAATCAATGTAATGTGGCGTCATAGATATCGTTACATCATTCCCCTCTGCAGCTCGGAGATCAATGGTTTTTGATAAATCGTGATGCCTGGTAGAATGTTGCTTCGAGTATCCGATCGGATTAGAGTTCTCCATACTGTTAGAATACAAACAACAGTTCGAAATTCACTATTGGGTTGACTGGACTTGACATTACACCTGTCCGGTTTGAGGATCCACCTTTTTCAACGGAGGTAAGCGGAACTTTATACCCTGTTGAGACTCATGAGGCTGAGAGATGAGTGAGATTCACGCAGGAGTCATTTGTAAATGGATATAATGATGAACAGCGTTTTATTTAAATAAAATTAGGAAAACCAAATAATATTAATGGATAGACTGTGTGATGATCATCATCATCATCATCAGCCTTTTTTTAATGTTCCCACTGCTGGGACTCAGGCCTCCTCTCTAGGAGAGGGTGATGGTCCTTACTAATATTATAAAAGCGAAAGTGAGTTTGTTTGTTACGTCTTCACGCCTATATAGCAAAACTGATTTTGATGAATTTTGGTACAGAGATAGTTGGGGACGACGCATAGGCTAATTTTTTTTTAAAGTGAGAAAAGGGGGAGATAGTAGGAAGAAAAGGGGAAAGGAATTAAAGTATATTAATAAACGTAGGCGAAGCCGCGGGTAAAAGCTAGTATAACTATAAAGGGATGATATTACTGAGAGTTGACCTCTTATAGAGAAGTAGATAGATAGATATATTCTTTATTGTACACCAAAAATAAAAGTTACATACAGAACTTAAAATTAAAAGGGTGTCGCAAAGGGCGGTCTACACGAAAGTATAGAAGAAAAACACTACAGCCCTCCTAGCCAAGTTGATAATCTGCAATAGTTAACGCTAGTAGAAAGCTTCAAATGTACGGGAATAATGCTAAGTCATGTCGATGATGACGTAAGCGGAACGGTTGTAACTTGGCTAGGGGGGCTGATGCATAATGATGCACTAAACTCAAACAAATTGAGATTTGGGTAAAAGAGAAGAAAACTTAATTATCTATACTTTTATATACCTACTTAAAACTCGTAACTAAAATATGGTGTCTAAAAATACCTCCGCATCGCTGTCGACTGGAAGTGTGCTCAAAAGCCTGATGGCATTGTCATGTTGTATGACAATGCTAAATCTAAGGCCGAGGTTAGGATGTGAATAGAAATATTATCTAAATGCTATTAGTACATATATTAAGAAATACGGAGTTAGGCCTATTGACCTTTGATAACGTGGGTTTGTGTAGGTGGGAACTACTTTATTGATTCATGTAGATACGACCTTTAACGATACTGAGCGAGATTTCTTAATAGATTAATTATCTATATTGTCAAATTTCGCTTTCTAACATGCATTGTATGAAAGTACTAGTAATATTATTTTTCCTCAAAAATACTGTCCGATATAGTGAGTGCTCTTAATACTGCTAAACTGGTTTTGATCCGACCACGGTAATAATTGGAGCAGTCTTTAGTTGTTCCACCGTTAATAATTACGTGATCTCAACTTGGGTTTATATGAAAAAATTCTCCACTGATGGAAAAACATTTGGTTCCTGGGAGATAGGCCACAGGAACGATCCTTCGGAAAAATTTAGGGTCCCTGAGGAATAGGCCAGAGGAGCCAACCTACAGAAAAAAATAAGGTTTGTGAAAGATAGGGTACAGAAGCAAATATGCGGCAAAATGTTCTTGAGGTTACAGGAGCAAACGTACAGAAAAATCTAAGATTGAAAGGATAGGGCACAGGAGCAAACCTACGGAAAAATGAATGGTTCCTGAGGAATGAGCCACTGACGCATTTGTGCATAGACAGGTAATATGTTACAATCAGTTAAACATGAACATCCAAACAAAATCCCAACAATGATCTAGTGGGATATTATGACGCAATCATCACTCTACGCTTCTCTTAGTAATCTTACAAAATATGCCAGCTGTGTTGATAGGCGTTTATAGTGATTAATTAATATTTCTTCTTGTTACATTGTAGGAATGTAGGCGTTTCAGTAAAAGGTTAGAGTTGAAGCCTTTGCCGTAGAAAGGTCTTAAATCAAATTGTGTTTAACATAAGTTAGTAAATTAATTTTGGTACTTTGTTCCAAGTAATTTTCTGCTTGTGTAAGCTTATGTATATTTTAAGCTTTAATTTAAGTGTAATGCTCAATTTTAGTGGAATTTGTTGCTAAAAGTCAAGTTCGCATGACGTCATGTTAGTTGTGAGATCAGAGGCCCTAATCACGAGCTCTCGCGATCCATTTAACGATTTAATTTAAATTGTAAAAGGGATGAAGCTATACAGGTTGTATAGCTCCATCTCTCTTCTTCGTTCGTGCGCTTGATATTTTAACACGTAAGGCCCAAGGTAAGGTTTTTGAAGTTTCTTTTCGTGAAAGAAGCTTAGAGGATCTATAAAGCGCGCCAGGTAACTGAATAAAGCAAGGGTAAACGCCTTACTAACCGACAATTTATTGCCTAATTTGGGCCAAAGGTACTTCTTTACTCCAAATCATCATCTGAGGAATATCTTACTGGAGTTTTAGGAGCAAAAACGAATTAAATTGGGGTGACAGTCGGCAAGATGACTCTTTTTGTAAGTATGCATACAATCTCAAAATCATAACTAGAAGTGCGGATTATAATATTATCAATGTCAATTTTGGCCATTTTATTTTGCTATAGTAATATGAAGAGCGTTTTTACGAATGAAACTGGTAACTGATAACATAATTTTTATTAGTAAGTGTTTCGGTGTACTCTTCGATTTCCAAGTATTTGGGCCAGCTCTTCTTGTATTGATGAATGTCCTTGAGACAGCACGCGAAAGAAGATCGCAAGTAAAAGGTATTCTAAAAATCTTCAAAATATCAATATTCAAAATGGTGATAGAAATATCAAAAGTGAATATTAAGGTGGTGCATCATGACTCACATTTTCACTGTTTTTCATACAACCACTCATAACTGATTATGACGTTATTACACATTTTTCATTAGATATTTTGGAAACACAGTATCTTGTGGATATTATCTAGGTTTCTAAAGAAACCAATTTCTAAATTTGTGTAAAACTAATCCAGTAAAAACCTCTGAAAATTTCCTATTTTGTATGAACTTTGACACTTCATAATTTGCCTAAAAATTTAAAAAATCAAAAAACTAATCCTCTAGAGACCTTGCAAATTTTATTAAGATTCTAAATGACGATAACTATTTCCAAAAACTTTTAAGGGTTTAAAAAAAAAAACAGCTATTTCCTGGAGCAAGTTTTGTGAAATTTTCGAGTAAATCTCGGAATTAGCGAATACTAACAGAGTTTCCAGGCGTTATCTCTCTTTTTTTTGCGTTGCCTTTTCGTTAAACATCGCGTTGGATTGCATTAAATGAAGTAACAAGCTTTTAAACCATTTTCGATGTTTACGATAAGCGGGTGGAGAAGGACCCTCTTAAGGTAAGTTACGTAGGAGATTGTAATTACAGATGTTTGAAACAGTTTGTAACGTTCATGCGAATTTGTAATCAATTGTGTGAAGATATTGCAGGTGCCTGTTAGACTGAAAAGGTGATTTTTAATGAAATTCGTTTTGAAACTCATGACCTTGTGCTTTTTAGTTCGGCTAGTCACTTAATGAGAGCTATGTGAAATTGCTTGAAGTGTTGATATTTTTTTTTTTGTTTAAAAGTCACAATCTCATGATTTGAAACTTCGCGTGACCGTCAGTTTTTTGAGCACACTTCCAGTCTAGAGCTATGCAGAAGTTTTTTTTGACGCCATATTTTAACTAAGACTTTTAGGAATTTATTGCCTTTAGTGTACCTAATATAGTTTTGATTTGAATAGACATATCATTAAAACTAGCTAAACTTTTCATGATCAAATATTATTTCAAAGATTAGTCTATGTCATAGGTGTATCTACTAATAAAATCTTAGTAATTCAAAATGGTTATCATATCAAATGATAATAATTGTTCAAAGACATGGAAGTACCATGGAAGTCCTACTATACAAAACAGAACTTGGAAGTTTTCTCATTAAAAACCATTATGATCATAATAATACTTTTTTGCTAGCTCGTATTAAAATATCCTTTCAAAACCACCGGCGCCAAAGATTGCATGACAAGACGTATCGCGTCGGCATCCAAAAGGTTAATTTACTGTAGATACATCTCAGCCACATAGCTCAATTTGGCATACAGTTAATAGCCTAACCGGATAACCAAACAATTTGAAATTAAGCCCATGTGTTTAGTTCAACATTTAATGAACTGGCTGGCTAACGTTTAGGTCATTCTGCTATAAAAAGACTATATGAGGAACAAAGACTTGACCTGCCCTCCTAGCCAAGTAACAACCATTTCGCTTGCGTCGAACGCTTCGAGTTGACCTTGCCGCCAATTCTTTTGTTTGGACCTAGTGAGTTCCACAAACGTACAGCGTGCGAAGTGAAGGAGTAGGAATAGAAATCGGTGGAATGGGGAGGGGATTGAAGGAGATATTTACGATGCGACCTGCAGGGAGCATCAGAAGGACGACAGTAGGAAAAGCGTTCCCGCAGGTAAGAGGGAGTTTTAGGGTTGTATTCTTAAGTGTAAGTGATTTGTGAGTCTATTCAGGCAGAATAAACATGTTTTCTTTCTTTTCTTTCAGAATATCATTCGGGCGTCTATTAGAATGACGCCTTTTAGTAAAAGGCTAGGCTGTTAACTGATAGGCGAATCAAGCTAGTTTTCCGCAACACTTACGTCACTTTACATATACAGCTAATTTGATGTATAAAGATGTAACATGACCTAACCTAACTTGACCTTAACATAAGTATCACTGGTTACGTTCACCGCCGCGTAACATGCGGCTATTCTTAAGATGTGAATTTAATCGGGGAACTTTTTTGGTAATCTGTATAATAACATGTTTTTTTTTTCAAGTCTTTTTTTTAAGTCTTATTATATCCTTTGCAGACTCCGAAAAATCTGGAGTAAGCTTCAACCATCCATTGAGGAAAGGTATAATAAAAATATTATATAAACGAAGTAATTATAATTAAAATTGCAACCACATTACAAAACGTAACATTGCCAATAGAAATCCAAATAGTAGGTACTTAATCAAAGTTTCGAACAATCAAAAACAAAAAGAGTAGCGCTTGCATAATTATGTATTTTTAAATGTAAATCCTGAAACAGCAATAAAACACAAACAAACAACTACACAAACAACAAAAGCTCTTACAAAAACCGAAAAACCAACAGTCAAATACCATTAGTTAAAGGAAAAACCCAAAATGCCGGCAATGACAACAGAACGGGACAATTGATCAAATAAAGTGTTCCTTGATTAAACAAATGAACGCTATACACTTTAACCCGACCGGAGGAGAGAGGGTAAAAAAGCGCTTAAAGCGAATAAAACCAAGGTCATTGAGACGGATGAACGGGAAAGGAAAAAGGATCTGACAGCTGCTTATAGTCAATGAATGTTGGCGTTGATTGAAGGGAACGAGATGGGACGACTTGATTGGCTGGTGACCTTTAAGGGTGCTTGATAAAGATGTTGAGAACTGAAAGTACTATACTTGTTGAGAGGAATTTGACTTGATTTTGATTTCAATATAAAAATAATTTCACGCTTTAACGAGGAGTGACAGAACGAAACATGATAATTCCATTTGTAAAAAATTAAGCGATGATAAAGAAGCTGGTGTAGTTCAAATCTTGCAGTAAATAGCATCTGAAGAAGAAGGTTTGAAAAACAATTCATTACTTGTCGCTATGATCTTGCCTTCACTTCTTCACTTACTCTCTTGCTTATATATATTTTGTATGTATGTATATGTGTATCTGTCTTAGTTAGACGTTATAAATTATCATATTTTGATCTATCACTCGTCAACTGAGGTAATAATTGTTTTCTGTCAACTATCTATCAGATTTTCTCCGAAAATAAAATTATTACTTGGAACATTCTCTCACAAAAATACGTGGAAAATAAAGTTTCCTAGTTTATACACAATCACAGCAGATGACTGATTCCCAGAGCGTTTGTTTATCGATTTTCGCTTGATATTTTTAGTCACGCGATGCAATAAGTCGCGTACTAGCTATTCCGGATAGCGAGCGTGTTCACATGTGTTTATAATAAGCCCCTTGGTTACACTGGTATTGAATTGTGTCTATTATATCAATGGACTATTATGTGATTGTCATAATATACAGGGTGTAACAAAAATGTTTTAGTTATTGCTTCTGTCCATTGAAATCAACAGTTTCATTCAATAAAATTATAGTCACTGCCGAAAAATAACTGTACCTACATTTTATTTAAACAGCTTATCTTTGTATAGATATTTGGGATATTTGAGGATTTTACTGTCACTTTCAATATCGCATATTTTTTTTTTTATCCCGCACTAGTGCTTTCAGTGCGTGTGTTAACAAACATGTTTCCAGTATATAAGAAAATAGTGATAAAATAAAATTGAGCTATTTTTGTAGAATGTTAAAGACACTTCCGCCTTACCACTGCTAAGTTCATTTTTGCTTGCACTCGAAGCAAAAACTTTGAAGGGTTTAGTTTAGCAATGCGCTGCAGGATACAAGCGATTTTTTTTTTTAAGATCAGGCAGTAATGACCGCGATGGTAGCTATGATTGTAAATGTAGTAGTAGATAAAAAAGATTAATAATAAATTATCAATAAAGAAAAGCATTTTACATTAATCAAAAAAGAGAATTCACATCCATTTAAAATAATGGTCCATACAAATACTTAACGCAATTAAGTACCAAAGCGAATTGAAATTCCATGAATTCGCTCAGAGTTAAATAGGCCCATTTAGCATTTCGAAGCAAACTAATTTTATGCATTCCCTTCTTACATTACAACATTTGCATGTAAGCATGTGGCTTTAAAAAAAAAAAACACTGAAGAGTCACGCTAGCGAGCTGATAGCGAATGTTTAGTGCAAACTATTCTTTTAAAAAAAGAACACAAAAAAAACAATCCTGCCTGTAAGCCAACCATTGTCGCTTCACCTCCCACTCCCCTCTTCAACATACAAGTCACAGATAATTGAGGAAAATTTCCCTCATTCGGTGGAGCTCCATTTAAATTGGTCCACATACTTGGTCGTATTGTAGTTTAGCTAGTGTCACCATTTATGACTGAAGCCGTTTGGTCCACGATACGGCTTTGTTTCACGTTTATGGTATTTTTAGGGTTGCAATATGAGCGATTTGTATTCAATTGCTAGGTGTAGTCTCTTAAATTCTATTAATACTTTCATGGTTCGTTTACTCAATCATGCAATATGTATGTAGTGAGAATAGTGGTTTTTTCTTCAAAAGACCATCTCAGACAAAGCATGGTTCTCTTGTGATTTGACCATTACATATTTACTGTATGGACTTTAAAAGAGACTTTGACCCCTGAGGTTGTTTCGGTGTTTCTTCTCAGGGAAGCCAGCTAGGAAACACCAGCCTCATCTAGTTTAAGTAGAGGGAAAAAAATTGACGTGTAAAAGGGTTTTTTAAAACCTATTTGCAAAATAAATATCATTTATCATATTTTATCTCTTATCCAACTCTCCTATCGTAGGTCTGCTGAAAGGAGTTTCATTTAATTCATGAATCCCCAAGCGACCACCGGTGGCCGCGCATCTATTGTCTTACTATTGTGTCTCTAATTGACGGTATCTGAAGGGTTAAAATAAGCAGCACCTTTGTGTTCTTTTATCTGTATTTGTTCTTGAATTTTTAAGTTTTGCGTGTACATAAATAAATAAATTACAAAAAGAATCGAGTTTAATTTAATTATTTTCAAGTTTGCTACTAGCGGTAATATAATACTAACAAGCTTTTTGCCCTGCTGCTTCGCCCGCATACAATAAATATAATAATAATACTATTATTTTGCTTATACTTTTTATATTTTCTAATGTTTTAATTTTATATGATATCGTTAAAAAAATATTTAAAAATGTACGTGTAGATTTGTTTAAATGAATAAATGTAATAATAATAACGTTTATTTCGAACAATGTCCATACAATTAAAATTACTTTAAAACTATGTTAGTACCATTAATGAAATTAAATAAATTATGTTGCTGTTGTTGTTATGTTGTTAATATAGACTATTTCATTTAGGAATAAAGCAGCTTTCTATCGGTGAAAACCATATTTGCAATCGAACCAGTACTATCCTCTCTCTCTCTCTCTCTTTCTCATCCTTTAATATTAATGTAGATTACTTTTGCTAGTCTGACTAAAGATGTGCCTAGGGTTTCGTACCTCGAAAACAAAATCTTCATAGGATCATTTGTATATAGCGTACCTAAAGTTATCATGATGAAGATAATACTAAATACTCAAATCAAACTTCTAAGTCAACGTTATCTAAAGATAAGAACCGTTTATGTAACGTTTATGGCTCATATTTTGATGCTTGCAAAGGAAGTAATACCTATACGGGACTTCCCGTTGACACACATGTAGCATAAGTACCTAAAGATAAAATATCCGAAAACCGTAGCAATAGAGAACAGTTAAGATCGCAAGAGATATTATAATGCTCAAGTGTGCGCGCAAATACAGGTACACTCTCTGTTTCTTTACTCTCCTAGTCCGCTGGGATGGCAATCCGCCGTGACCGGGGAGAGTTCAGGCACAGGATCATCGGTTTTACGTACTTTTCTAGGGTGTGTCACATCACCAATTTCCAAGCTGCAGTTTGCTATTGAATAATCTTTCCTGATATTGAAAAGAATAATTTGTAAGTTCTTATGCAGGGGGTCATCTCTAAAACTACTGGACCAATTTTTAAAAATGTTTTTTCCAATAGGTTTCTATTCTATGGTTGAGTGATCTAAGCTATATTATATTCTGTACTTCCACGCAGGCGGAACCGATGGCAGAAGTTATTTCTTGATAGAAAGACTCCATGGCACTTTTTTTCCGACCCGAGAATCGAAACCAAGACTTCTTATCCTCGTCATAGTCAAGCCGCCTCCTTTTTAGACGTGACTTATTTCAAACTATCAATCCATCGTTTTATAGGTTTTGAAAAAGTTTTAGCAATCGGACCAGTACTTTCAAAGATTACCTCAGTACAAACAAAAACCCAAACTTTACTTCTTTAGTTATCTTCACATGTTTTTCTCATTCCTTCGCATCGGTTAGTAGACCTGAAAAAAATAACTCCAGCAAAATAGTTTCAAACTCATTTAAATGATCTTAAATGTAAAATTTCTAGTTTAATTAGCATTAATCCAGAAGAATGTTATCTTAATAGTCTATCGGCATTAAAAGGGATGTTTTTTACGAATTTAATTAAACTTTAGACAGTTAAGCACGGTTGAAAATGAACATTTTGTTAAAACTCTTCAGCTAAGTTTTGTCATAAGTCACCTACCATAATACGCCTCTGTAGATGGAACCGTTTTCAGTTTTATGTAATGAGAGAATCTTTTCTTAATTATCTTTGGCATGTTATAGCAGTTGATAAAGTTTTTCTTTGTGTAAATTTTAGTTTATTGCAGTCTAAAACATAGATCATTGACATAGCTCAGAAGGCTGCCTAACTTAAATGGGACCAGTCCTATTTAAGTTAGGCATTTTTCCGACATACCATAGATCATTTTTTCGATTCAAAGACGTTTTTGAAACGAAAAAATAGTGCCCTGCGATCGTACGATGGTGACTCGGCAGACCGAGATAACTAGCCAAAGATATCTGCCTTACACACCTTAAAAAAAAGATGGCTAGGCTGGAAAAAATATTGGCGAGAATTGGCTCAGAGCAGGGTAAATGGAAGGAGTGGAGAAAGGCCTTTGCCTATCAGTGGGACGGAAGTTCATTATCAGATCATGGCATTGTTTCTATTGAACTAATTCGGGAATATACTAATTCAAACAAAAAAAAAAAATCAAAATTGTTCCATAATAAACGAAAAAAAATTATGAACATACCTACATAAAAAAAAACAGTCGAACATATTATAACCTCTTTATTCTACAAGTCGGTTAAAAACATGCAAAAGAGGTTAGAGATATTCTTGGAAAAAGTTTTTAATCTTCTCAATAAAAGCCAACTAGAAGACGTCATGCGCAAAAGAAAAATACCCTACAGCGCATGCGTTATTTCCATGGCGTCGAACAAATGACAGTTTTGACAACAATCCTGCAGGAGAAACTCTGTTTTCAATTATTTTTTTCCAAAAATACAAATATTTGACGAAATTCTTCTAAAAAAATAGTGTTCAAAGTTATTATTTTCGTTCTTTTTGTTGATTGTGAAGTGAGAACTTAATTTTAAGTGTGTTTTGTTAGGTTAGTTTCTGTAACGTGTTTATGTTGGGGCCTTGCATTGTAAATAATACATTCAAAACTTTAGTGCGGTCACAGTGAGCTAATCCTGTAAAAACTGACAAGTTTATTGAAGTGAGTGAGGTACTCTGAGGCTGTATAAACAAGTTACACAAGGAATTCAAAGGTAAGTGGTAATTTATTGCTTTTTGACACCAATGTTGCATGTTTCTCAATGTAAACATCACGAAAAGGCGGTAAACAATACCGTTAACAATATTTATTTTGTAATATCACGGAAAAAAATTCTGTTTAATCACGAAACCTGAAATCATTGTGTAATATTGAACCATAATGTTTTTACCATTATGTAAAGAGGTGTCTTACCTATACGAACTTTGTGGTCAATTTTGGTTGTTATATTTAAAATAACGCATAAAAAAACTAGTTGTAACTTAAACAGAAAATAGGTTATATCTAAGTAAAGAAGATGAATTGCATATCTTTTTCACATCAGTTGTAATCACTTAAGGAATTGGGTCGCTACCCAGTTATACGTCGAGGGTCACTCAATCATTCTCATAGGTAGATTACACTATTGTAATATTTGAAAGTGTAATGCTAACAAGGAAGTTACGTTAACAATAAACTTCTTTACAAAATTGTCTTGTTATTGATACGAGAGTGTTACGTAAAATATACGATTTTGAACCTTATTGACAAGTAAATAGCCAGGATCAGTAACATCCGAGCCTAGTGATCTGATTCTGTCCTTTTGATAGACTTAACAGTATCAGCCTTTTAATGTTACCACTGCTGGGGCTCAGGTCTCTCTAGGAGAGGGAATGGGCCGTAATTTTCACCACGCGAGCTCTGTGCGGGTTGGTGAATGTCACATGTTTTCGATTTTTTGGGTCTAGGTCCATTTTGAGAGCAGTGGTGATGAAATTAATTACATAAAGCAATGCGCCTGGCTGGGTTTGAATCCGCGACCTACATCGTAAGTCGGGGCCGTTACCACTCGGCCACCACACGCTATTTGTTGAAATAGCAGAGATTTTAAACCTTATATTACATACTGTACATGAGATACAGTGCGCTGACAAACAGATGGAAGGACGGACGTACAGTAGAGGTATAGTAATAGGATTGTGTCATGGACGGAACTTTGACAGTTTTTGATAATGCCATTCCAGGTTTGTGCATGGACCACACGGATATAATCTAGCGTGCCAACAGAGGTGACCTTGCGTGTTGCAATTCATACAGAAAACAAATGTAATTCAAATTTTGATATGGTCTTCAACGTCCTTGGACAACGGCTGAGTTATTCCAACCGCAGTGACCGATTTGCGATCGTGTTGGCGTAGCACAATCCATGGACACGGTGGAGCACACAGTCGAGGTGTGCTTGGGCGGAGCATCGTCGTACCCTCGTGGGGGCGATCGGCGACGGAGACTTCTCGCGCCGGGCCTTGGTTCAGGCCATGGTCCGGAGCGAGAAGGAGTGGCGGGCGGTCGCCTCCTCTTGCGAAGCAGTAATGCTAGCAAAGGAGGCAACGGTCCTCTCGCCGCCACCGCCGGGATTCCGATCCCGATTTCCGACCACCGTAAAGGCGGGCTCGCGGACGACGAGGCATGGGTAGCTCGCTGTCCGACCGTCCAGTAACTGTCCGGACCGAGCCCAAGACGTCGACGGCGCACTGTTCCCGCGCGCCTCAAGGTGTTATCAGCAACAGGAGGGGCCCAGCTGGATCGAAGCCTACTTAGGCCAGAGTTATCCGAAAGGAACTCGAGCCCCGGTATGAAAGCTAGAAGGAACGGGGTGGGTTTTTAGTTAGTAAGAGTCTGTCACTATCTCCGAGCTCTTACCACGTGATCTATGTTGGAACGTCGGATTACATTCGTGTGGCTTTTGCTTTACGATACTACCCACAAAGCTCTAACACTGGTAAGACGCAAGAAGTTTATTGTGGAAGGCCTGCCGATGCTGCATCTTCCCCATAGACTATCAGCTGTTTTGCGAGCAATGTGCCCTGCTCGCTGCCAGTTAAGTTTGGCTATTCTTTGGACTAAGTCGGTAACCTTCGTTCTGCGAATATCTTCATTTTTGATGCGATCACGCTAGGAAACTCCGAGTAAAACCCTTTTCATTACCTGTTGAGTGACTTATATGCCTTGATCACACGTACCGAGTAAAAGGACGAGAAAGTAAAATGTTGGTCGGCCGAGACAGTGATGTTAGCGAGATGTAGAGATAAGCGCTTGGCCGACCGCGGCGCTGTATTTACACGTACCGAGCACTCGGCCGAGAGCAGTCTCACTCGTTTACTCGGTACGTGTGATCAAGGCATAAGCCTTCTGCCATATGTCATCACTTGCAATACGCACTGGTCATACTAAACTTTCGTCTTGAGAAACTGGAATGCTGGACGAGAAGATACCGCATAGAACTATCAGACCGCACGAGCGAATCCAATATATCATCATCATCATTTCAGCCGACAAATGTCCACTGTTAGACATAGGCCTTCCCCAAGTGTCGCCACAATGATCGATCCTGTGCGTCACCGGATTTCCGTAACCATCACCAGGTCATTGGTCCACCTTGGAACGAATTCAATATATCCGTCTAATTCTTAAGACATTGACGCTATATCAAATTCACAATACACGAACCTACTAAATGAAACACATTTCCCTTTACACAAGAGATTTTCTCATTCGATATGCCGCAAACGAGCGCCGGCTTATATTATGCGCCCTAATTAGGCCGGTTCATTACATGCCGTATTGACGTTCGCGCGGTTAAACCCTCCACTAATTCCGTGGCTGTCGATGCTGCGCTAATAGCAATATGATAACGGGGTTGCCAATGGATAGTTGTATGGATAATCGTACAGGGGAAAAGAATTAAGCGACGAGAACGAGGATGATTGCCGACTGACCAATTTGAATCTAATGTCGACGCTTGAAAGGCAAAAATTACTAAGTGACTTTGATTAAACTATATAGGAGATTGAGTTAAAAAAGTAGGATTTAAATACTTACCATTATGTAAATAATATCTAAATCCGACTATTACATAATTTAAAAAATTCAATTACTAAAATTTTAAGTTTAAATCACTCTCTTGTAAAGTTTACTTAATGTCGCTTAGTCATTTTTGCCTCACAAGCCGACGCTTGAAATAATACCAATAAAAACCAACAACAACAGCCAAGATATGTTGATATGGACTAATTTCTTGGTAGTAGTAACTAAAATCATGTTTAAATGTGATTCTTTTTCCAGTTAGGACCTTTTTAAGATTCCATTCTTCAAATGTCAGGCGGTCGTCTCCTTTTGTGAAGTAGGAATGCTAACGAAGAAGGCGGCTGCACGCATGAGGGGTTGGACTTATTGACGATCTCGATCTCGATTTCCAGCCATAGTAGCCGTAGGCTTGCGGACAGCGAGCAATAGGTAGCTCGCTATCCAGTCGTCCCAGTAACCATCCAAATCGAGCCCAAATCGTCGAAGGCATGCAGTTCCACGCGGCCTTCAAAAAGACGTTAGCAAAACCGTAGGGGACAGCAGGGCCGAAGCCCGTTGAGACCATGGATTAGCTTCCGAAAGAGAAACCCTGGGTCCTAGAACGCAATGCAAAGAAGAAACATCATCATATCAGCCGAAAGACGTCCACTGTTGGACATAGGCCTCCCTGAAGCGTTACCACAACGACCGGTCCTGAGCGTCATGCATCCACTGGATTCCCACAACCCTGACCAGGTTACCGGTCCTTCTTGTTGAAGGCGAAGTAAGTTTTAGTCAGTAAAAGTCTGACACACCTTCCAGACTGGAAAAATCATGAATGATTTCGCAACCCTAAAAAAATACCTACGTCCAAAGTCAAAAATCGAACTCCTATGAAGTAATTTCGTTGTAAGCCCGTCTGTCTATCAACAAGACCCTATTTTGAGGAATGCGTGGGAGTATCAAGTTGAAATGTGTATCAAATACGTACGTAGGTCTATGGTCCCTTGGAGCTCAATCGTACTTATCATTTTAATTTATTAACAGAGTTCTGTTATGAATGCCACGCTTCTGTAACGTATCGGGAATGTTTCCCAATGAACGCACCGACAACTTTGGCCCAGTACAGTTAAAAAATCTTCCTTGATGCTTTACAGGTTGCGGGATAATCCTAACAGTATCCTTTACTCGTAGATAGATAGATTGCTTGCTTGTGCTTGGCTTGCGCTGTGTTCATTCGGACTAGATTTCTATTAGATATGATGTAGGTAAATAACACAGGCTAAGAACCATAAGCGCGGGCTTGCGGACGGCAAACAATGTGTATCTCGCCATCCGACCGTCTGGACTGAGCCCAAGACGTCGACGGCGCGGTTTCTTCCACGCGCGCCTCATGGAAATGTCAGCAAAATCGTAGGGGCCCAGCAGGGTCGAAGCCTACTGGGACCATGGGTTGTGTGAGATAGATCCCCGGGGCTCTGGAACGAAGTCAAAGAAGGGACATGAGTGGGTTTTAGTCGATAAAAGTCTGACACGCATTCCAGAGCGGAGGTGTCATTAGATGATTTTCCACAAAAAAAAAATTAAGAAATTTTGTTACTCATAAAACAAACTCGTGTCAGTTACACCATTTTAACTCAAAAATAGTCGTTAATCTTTGCTTTGACGGAAACATAAAAATAATATCTATACTATAAAATAATATAGAAAAAGAAGATATATATTATGAAACATGTATTCTTTTTTATAGCGAAAAAAATATCCAAAACTACCGAAAAATAAATCTACAAAGATATCCAAATACAGCAACTGTCAAATAAATACATTCGTCTTATTCTCCCAACGTTCGGTCAATCATTCCATCATCAAAAAAATAATTTTCAAAATCAATCAATAATTGACCGAAGAATTGTGAAAATATGAATAGAACCTCCTGTTTTTGAAGTCGGTTAAAAAAGATTAATGAAACCTGTAAAGTGTATGTCGAGTTATGCGTGACTAAGGAAAATATAGGGTTTCATCCATACTAATCTATCTTCTTCTATATTATAAAAATGACCCCCGTTTTCCGTTGTCACGACTTGGCATGAAAACGGCTTGACCGATTTGGCTGTTTTTTTTTTTTTTGTTGTGATTGTTATTGTGAGGAGAAGGTTCTTATGGAAAAAAAAATTAACATTAGGGTAGTGTAGGGTAGAATAGGGTAGAGTAGGGTAGAGTAGGGTAGAGTAGTAGGGTAGAGTAGGGTAGAGTAGGGTAGAGTAGGGTAGAGTAGGGTAGAATAGGGTAGAGTAGGGTAGAGTAGGGTAGAGTAGGGAAGAGTAGGGTAGAGTAGGGTAGAGTAGGGTAGAGTAGGGTAGAGTAGGGTAGAGTAGGGTAGAGTAGGGTAGAGTAGGGTATAGTAGGGTAGAGTAGGGTAGAGTAGGGTAGAGTAGGGTAGAGTAGGGTAGAGTAGGGTAGAGTAGGATAGAGTAGGGTAGGGTAGAGTAGGGTAGAGTTTTTTTTTTTTTTTTTTTTTCGGCAGGAGTGGGAAATCCTCATGGACGGCCAGTCTGGGCAGTGTCAGACTCCTACTGACTAAAACCGCACTCCTGCCTTACATTTAAACCACAGACATGGCGTCCGTGCTCTTTTTTGATTTTACATTGTTTGCTTCTGGGCAACTCCACGTGCAAGTGGCGTCACTCCAGAGCACCTTCCAGTAACTATAACAAATCCCGTCAAAATTTCAGAGCTGAGAGGCCACCAATCCGAAGCGAAACTCAAGCAGCAACGAGCCATACATGCATAAAAAATTGGGGAAACTCCCAACCTTCAACACACATACAACCCTCCGCCCCCCATCAAATGGCCCCCCAGCTCCAGACTTAACTATAATTAATTCTATATAATACATATTAATAACCTTAAATATCAATAACTTAAACTACAATATGCTGTAAATAGTGTTTTTTTTTCAGTTTTTTTTTTTTTATATATATAATTTTTTTTATTTTTAATTATTATATATATATATTTTTTTTATTATTATATATAATTTTTTTTTTTTTTTAATGTATATATGTATTTTTTAGGTAACGCTATGTTAAATTTATAACTATGGGTTTCCACTCCAAGACCGGTCACTGTTTCCTGCTAAGAACCGACCGCCCCAAGCAATACCCGCGTCATCCAAAGCTACTTCAGATCATCACTGCCTAAGTAGGCGGATCAGTGCCTCGACGACTGCTCTGTCCCGATGCCGCATGGCGTTCTTCATGTTGTTATTGATAATGTCACTGGTTGACGCCTCCTGTGCCCTCCTCACAAACCTTCCAATAGCGTCGTCAGCGTTGTCAGCGTAGTACACGCAGTGGGCAGTATGTCTGGAGACTGCCACCACTGCGTGGGGGACGCTGTTGTGAATCCGGATGTTGGTGGATTTTGTCTTCAAGATGATGACTGACTCGCTGGTAAGCCCTTGAGCTTCGTGTATGGTTAGGACGCATGATCCAACCCCAGCCCCATAACCCTGGTCAATGAGGGTCTTTTTCTCCCCCTGCGTGTAGACCAGGAAAAGCGTGTTGGGAAGAGTGTTGGGAATATGCGCGCCCGTGAAACTCCTTAGCTGTAGGGAGTGGACCTGGTTTTTTGACGAATATATGCCAGGGTACACCTCCCCTAGGGCATACGCAACATCCATTGGATTCCGGTGCGAGCAGGGCAGTTCGTGGCTGATGGTCACAACTGAGTCCGGACGAGCGTAACTAATAGGGAAAAGATTTTCCCTGTCCAGATAGGGCAGTTGATTAATATCTCCGACAAGGACCGCGCTACTAGCGCCCGACAATCGGACTGCCATTACGATGGCCCCGAAATGGTTCATGAGTGCCTCATCTACCAGAATGCGATTGCATTTTTGTGATCCTTTGCACCCGTTCGATAGAATTGAGGCCATCGTGCGCACCTTGGTTCTGTTGTCAGCAGGTCTTTCGCCGCCTCGGTTGTTGTAGTGACTATGACGTCGCGGTCCCTATCAAAGTTATTGATCACCCAAGTGGTCTTGCCGCACCCTGGGACACCGTTTATCCAGCTGATGCCCGGCAAAACCCAGCCTCCAGCCTGGTCTATCGATCTTGAGATTGTTTCCGCCTGTTCGAGAATCCTGTCATCCAGCATAATCTCAGTGCATCGAGCTACCACTACAATTGGGTCACTTTCGGGTGTCACAAAAGTAATACGGTAAAGTACGCAAAAGTAGTAGGGTAGAGTTGGGTATAGTAGGGTGGAGTAGGGTAGAGTAGGGTAGAGTAGGGTAGAGTAGGGTAGAGTAGGGTAGAGTAGGGTAGAGTAGGGTAGAGTAGGGTAGAGTAGGGTAGAGTAGGGTAGAGTAGGGTAGGGTAGGGTAGGGTAGAGTAGGGTAGAGTTGGGTATAGTAGTGTGGAGTAGAGACGAGCGGGAGCGAAGCCGCGCGGGCAAAAGCTAGTATTATTATAAATGTGACATGTAACTACGTCAGTCTGTTACGCTTTCACGGTTGAACTACTATTTAGTTTCGACTTCGACTTCACGTCCGACTTTTCCTTCATAAAATGATGTAAAAGACGACTGATTAATTTTGTCAAAGTATTTAATATAATTTATTTTTTTTCTATTACATTTTAATTAGTAGTCCCTGCCTATTTTACAAAGGATTAAAATATAGCCTATGTCACTCAAGAATAAAGCAGCTTTCTACCTGTGAAAAAAAATTAACAATCGGACTAGTAGTTTTAGAGATTAGCCTCTAAAAACAAAAATACAAATTTTAATACAAAATATTTAAGTATTTTTCTTCTAACATTGTAAGCATAAATAACAAAAACAAACTTTACCTCTTAATTTATATAAATTAGTATAGATAATTTCGTTTTTTTCCTATTACATTCAAATTAGTAGTCCAATTCCTGCGCCTGTATTTTACAAAGGGTCATATTTTCACTTGCTAAAAATATAGTCTTTAATTTGATAATTACTTCTAATTACGAACAATTGTTTTTTCATTCCAAGGGAACATAGATTTATGTCTTGAACGTGGTTTTCCACTGTAACGCCTACAACTTTTCGAACGCATCAATAGGTAAGTTGATATTGCTATAAGGAAAATGATAGGCGTTCATTTGAATAATGGGATCCCTTCCTATATTTTTTTGAATAGGATCTTATTAAGAGTTATTTTAGCAGCTCTCTGTGTTATAGGGGTTTGCGAGGGGATGGATACATATTTTTTTTCGAGTATAATTGGCCAAATAAATCGATGGGGCTAGAAATACTTTCCGTTTTACTTACAAACAGTCTTGAAACGATGCTGTACCTATATTTTGTTTTTGTAATGCTTGTTTTGAAGAAGATTGTTTCTTTTGTCAATGTTTAGTGGAGATTATTTTTTAATATTTTGAATATTTTATTGAAAGTCACGGAAGTGGAGATGGGTGCACTTGTACTGGGAGGGGAGAAGGGGTGCACTTTGTGACTAATTGACGCCCTGAGTTAACTGAAAGGCCTCATATCTGATTGTGGAGAGAGGTGGGCTGGGTGGAGTGAAGGCCACCCTAGCCCACGTACAATGGTTCACCAAGGACTAAGTGCGGAAACAAGATCACAAATAAAAAAGACATAGGTACGTCCTTTAAAATCTAAGAAAATCAAAATAAAATCTCATTAAAATCACAAAATCGACGCTATAATGCGGATATTTTAATTAACAATTTACACCTTAAAGTACACCGAGCGGCCTACCAGCAAGCCGTTGCCAAACCACCGAAAATTTCACCGCAGCCGATATTCCCCAGTCTTGTTTACGCCTAAAATTTCGTTTCTTGCCTCGGGTAATAAATAATACGTCGTTCGGCCTCCTCCAAAGGGTTTTTGCATGCAGGTCGGACGTGTTCGGGCCAATGTTTCGGCCGTCATTAATTACGATATTATGAATTCTGCTCACAGCTCAGCGGCCATAATGCGTTCCACCGTAAAATCGTACGTACTTAGCCTTTACTCGAAGGCAACGTAAAAAGTTGGAAAAACATCCCTCGTGTTTAGCTCCTGTGTTAGTATAATGGATCTCGAATTATTGTTATGTTCGTGGCTGTCTCAGTGGGGTTTCGCCACTTTGAAGCCTCCTGTGCCGCCTAAGGGATATGTGTTTTTGTACTAATGCCCTCACATTTTCGGGCTTTAGGTCCCCTACTAGGTTAAGTTTGATGTGTATTTTTCTAGATGAGGCACTTTAATAATACTGTAGCGACAGTTATGACGCCACATAAGGACTACAAAAAAATGGTATCCTGCATCGCGCATTTAGAGTTTTTCGCGTTTTTTTTTAACATGTACAATAGCACAAAAATATCTATCGAGCAGTTTCCCAAACCAGACCCGGAGACCAGTCGGAGGATCCTCCCTTTTAAACGCGAGTTTTACCACTCTGTTCCGAATACCCCTAAAATATCAGCCTGTAACCATAAAACTGCAGTGTGATCTCTTAATATACAGAGAAGGCACGAATTAAACACTACGCTTGCGACTGCAGGATGGCGATTTCAAACAGAAATGAATCTACTTACTGCAGATTATTGTTGGTCATCTGATTAAAATTTCTACCAATTTGAATCAAATTACCACCTACAATCTATTGGTGTGTGTGTTGAACCGATACTTATTCAATTTTAAACATGGCGTATCCGACTGTAATGATTTTTGTATTGTGCTTTAATTAATATTTGAACACTTTTGTCTTTCACTCTTTATTGGTTTTGCATTTCATTCAGGAATTCTTAATTAATGCAATGCGTTATTTATTCCTTACATATAATATGCTTAATAATGTGTTTTCAATTTTTAATTTACGGTTGTTGATTTAATTCATTTGTTTCTTGTGACATCAATTTCATTTGATAGTATATTTTGGGATCTCTGGAGTACTAGACGCTACAAAATAACAGTTTCATAAAATAGATCTACCAGATTACCATAAAAAGCATGAGTGGCTTATACGTGGTAGGTTCTCCTACAGCTAACGATAAACATTGTCCTTCCTGGCCAAATAACGCAAACGAATTATACTTTAAACTCACACGTATGTTGATAAATATATTAAAAGTTCACCCATATGTATAACAGGCAACGGCGCCCTCGCCGCCGTCGCCGGGATTCCGATCCCGATTTCCGGCCACCGTAGACGCGGGCTCGCGGACGGCGAGCCATGGGTAGCTCGCTGTCCGATCGTCCGGTAATGGACCGAGTCCAAGACGTCGACGGCGCGCACTGTTCCCGCGCGCCTCAAGGAGTTGTCAGCAGCAGGAGGGGCCCAGCTGGGTCGAAGCCTACTGGGGACAGGGTTGTCCGAAAGGGAGCTCGTGCCCCGGTATGAAGGCTAGAAGGAACGGCGCGGGGTTTTTAGTCAGTAAGAGTCTGACACTATCTCCCGCTCCACCCAAGCGGGTTTTGTCAAAGATGATTTTAACCGTAGACAAAAAAAAAACCCGTATGTATAATATTCCAATATTAAATTCCCAAAAAAAAGTGTCGTCATACAAACGGACCACATCCAGCAATTTCAGTAAAAAATAACGTTTCCATGGAACCCCTTTATTTGGATAGAAGGTAAAACGGCATTATTTATGGCACATATGGAAATACGTCGTGTGAAATGGGATCGTAATGTTTGATCGTTTTTGAGATAAAACCGGCGCGTACGTTACCGGGATGGCCATTTCTCTTTTTATTTGCTTTTCATTTGCATAGCTGATGAATAAGTAAAGCGTTGTAATAAACTGGACGGTACGTTTCGCCGATTTGTCTAGTTGAGTAACGTATTCAGTTGATGGAATGCATTTTGTATGTTTTGTTTATCAAAGGCTCGCGTTTTGAGTGGTTGGTAGTTAGAGATTAGATATTCATGTGTTTTGATGAGCATGTTTGGCTTTGCTGCGAAATAGGCGGGTTGCAGACTAAAATATAGGCAAAAATTAGTTTAGCTGCTTAGTTTATTATAATTTGCATTGAACATAATGTAAGTCTGCTTAACTCGAGGATTTGTTCTGACAAACCCTCGAGCGCCCATCCCATGGGATAAGGTATCCCAAATTGTCTTAAGTGTAAGGGCTATATTTTACCGAGACACCAAGGCAGCGTGACCAGTTGCACCGCCATGGTGTCCCAGTGAAATATAGCCCTAAGCTACCAAACTAAACACCATACAGACTCCAGGGTCATCGCACGTCCGAGCTGATCGCGCCACCAAATTGGTTGCGCAACCAAAAGGACACCAGGTGAGCAATTCTCTATAGACCTCTATACATTTTGGTGGTAGCGGCAACTGGTTGCGCCACCATGATGTTTCGGTGAAATATAGCCCTAAAAGTATTTTCAAACTTCTGTTTATGAAATTACTAGGTGTTGTCAGCAGTTACACCCGCGTGATAGTTGAAAATTATCCCAAGGGCTTAGTTATGCTACCAGAATAAAAAGATATATAAACTATTCCAGGACATAGTCTACCCATGTAAAATTTTATTATACTAGGTTTTGCCCTCGGCTTCGTCTGCATACATAAATGTAGCTCGGGTCAAAAGCCGTTGTTGGTATACACTTTGTCACTCTTTGTCACTCGGGTATAAAGCAGCTTTCTATCGGTCAAAAAATTTTCACAATCGGACCAGTACTTTTAGAGACCCACAAACAAAAAAAACGAACTTCTCTTCTTTATTATATTAGTGTAGATTTTATTGCTCAGTCATGATTCGCGTATGGAAAATTCTACTTCAGTAGATCAACTATTTTTTTAGAGTTCATTGTACACTTTAATATATAATAAAATTATCTATTAACATAACATAACCTTACAGACGCTTCGCGATCGGAAAAGCATTACAGCAACGTTACCAAGAGACTGATCTGAATATTTTTTCGAAGGTCGCGTTCTGAAGGCCTACGTAACATGAAAATAGATGGAAATGTTATGTGCAAACGTTTGTGGAGCTGAAATAGAACAGCCTTGTTTGACGCACTTATGCTCTTAAAGCGCTTATACGGAACCTTCAAATATTTTCAGACTATTACTACAGTATAGAGAGAGAGAAAAGACAGAGCTACCTTAATCTAACCAGTGTGGAAAGTCAATAATTCAAGTTCTGAAGTGTAGGTAATATTGTCAATAAGGTTACAGGTATTTGTAACAGGGCACGCCATAATCAAGTAAGTACCCTCTTTGAAGAGTGGCTGGAGAGGCGTTACTGCATCCTCACCTTCCGCATGACGCAGGTCCTCACCGGACTTGGTAAGTTCGTGAGCTTCTTGCATCGGATTCAGGTGGAAGAAAAGTCCGGATATTACTGCTAGGTAGACCGCCCGGAGGATACAGTGGAGGTGTGCCCCGCTTGGGCGGAGCAACGCCGTGTTCTCGTAGGAGAATTTGGTGGCAGCGACCTCTCGCACCGGGCCCTGCTTCAGGCTATGGTCCGGAGCGAAGAGGAATGGCAGTCGGTCACCTCCTCCTGCGAATCATTACTGCTAGCATAGGATACGAACAACCTAACGTCCCAACCGCTGAGATCCCGATCCCAACTACCAGCCACGATAGACGCGGGCTTGCGGACGTCGAGCAATGGGTAGCTCGACGTCCGACCGTCTGGTAATAGACTGGATCGAATCCATCTTCGATAGTGCGTTGTGATTTACATGCTCCATGCTGGAGATATCAACCAACCGCATTTTTAACGCGGGGATTTCCTGAAAAGAAAACCCGTAGTCCTAGAACACAAAGAACAACTGAAATACACAGGTGTGGTTTAGTCACTAAAAGTCGACTCACCCTCTCGCTTTACCCAGACCAAGAGAAGTTATTCGACGATTTTCCACCTTAAAAAAAAAATAGATATTCGTACCTACGGTTACCTAAAAAGCATCACAATTCACAACGAAATACTATCGGGCTCACCCATCGCTCAATTCCGCCTCTAAATTATGAAATCTAACGTTCATACCGCAACGCATCCACCGTAGTCCGTAATACACGTCCGTCCTTCAGTTGAATAAATAATATTGCCAATCGTATTATTCGCGAGTCCAAATAGCATTTGGGTCAGTTTCGCGATGCTCAACTAAAATATCGCTGCGATGAAAATGGACCCACGTTTGAGTTTATATTAACGGTTGGGTGAACCGCGTTGAATGCATTAAAGTTGTTTGATTGAGTGTTCATTTGACTTAATTTGGTGCTGATTAGAGCTGTATTTTGTCAGAATAGTACATTTTGATACATTTTTTTTGTTGTTGATAGTTTTGTGCTTGACCGCTATCTCACCTGATGGAAATCGACAATGCGGTCGACGATGCAGCGCGTTACATCTAGGTAAGCGCACTCCACCACTCTTTTGTCACTTGAATTAAAGATTCCCGGGTTGTAGCCATCAGGACAAGTGGAGAAAATATGTCATTGCGACCGTGGCAGAATTCGGCCAAGCCGCAGGTGAAGGTCTTATGGAGCAGAGTAATGCACTTATTTTCACGACGATTTTCTCGACTTATGAGGATATAAATAAACAATGTTTTCTTATAATAATATTTAATAGCAATTAATTCACACAGCAAATAAACCGGAGTTGAAGCACGACTTGTAGGGGTCGCTTAGAGCCTAGCCTAAGTAAATTGTGTCAGGTGCGAGCTCGCGCACTTTTTCGCACTAGAACTGTAAATTACGTGTATAAAAACAGAAATTATAAGAGCAGGTCATCGAGTAAGTGTATTGAAAAAGTATTGGCTACTACCGTTGTTATAGACCTTTGACCATAGTAAGGAACGTGGGAATGCGCTGGATGCGAATAGCACTGGATCGGGCAGTGTGGCGATGCTTGGATGAAATGTACCTATGTCCAGTAGTGGATAAGTGTCAGCCAAATTGATGATGATAAGGTAGAAAAAAAGGGAATGCATCAACTGTGCCAATCTCCCTTTAAGGCTGCTGGTCTACAGGAGCGGAGCGATGCTGTGGAGCGGAGAAATGGAGAAATATTAACCAATAGGATTGCACAAAATCAGAGAAGCGGATATTTTGTGCAATCTTTTGTCTAGGCAGTCTTAATTCATTAGAATTGAAATACTATTATTTGGTACAGGCACAGCACAACGGAAAGTAAACAAGAAAACCCTAAGTGAACGCTCTCTCATTGTCTTTCTATTGTATTCGGTAGTCGATAGATTACGAGTAAACACATCTAGTTTCCAACTTAACTTACTTTTTGTATTTAGGAATGTGCTGCAATGTTAGGAAAAGTCGTTCAGTGCCCGCGAACGAGATAGTACCACCTTGTGATACTTTTCCTTACCGTAACGCAATGAAAACTTTAACACCAACATTGCAGGCTTGATCTAATTGCAAGAAAAGTTAGCTGTATCGTCGACTTCTCAAAAGATGTACGAGGTGCCACTTCTTAAGATGTTTTTAAGATCTAAACAAATATGACGCTTTCCGTTTTTGTGTTACTACTATTCATACATTCAATAAATCAGTCATTTGTAGAATCAATCAATTATAGAAGTGCTCATTTATAGAATCAGTCAATTATAGAATTGCTCTTTTATAGAGTCAGTAAATTAAAGAATCGCTCAGTTATAGAATCAGTCAATTATGGAATCGCTCATTTATAGAATACCGAATTTGAAATTGACTGAAAATTTCAAATTCGGTTATTTGTAGAATCAGTCATATAAAAAATGGTAAATTCCAAAAATTTATTAATGATAAACTCTGTAGTCAATTCGTGAATCAGTCATTTCTAGATTAAATGTCAGCTACATATATCTGCATGAGCTATGTTTTCAACTAATTTTCATTACTGCAAAAGCACTGGCCGCAAATTTACTTTTATTAAAACTCAAAATAATGAACCCGATTTCAATTTGTTTCAAACAATTCCAACTAAGCAACATCGTATCCGTCAAAGCCACCAAAAAACTTGTCAAAACAACGTTCAGGAATAATCTGCTGTGAATTAATTAAAAATAACTCGCCAAGCACGAACCACGGGAGGACAATAGCGATAATAATAAAACGGAAATTAGAAAATTAAATTTAAGCGAGATCTAAAGCGCTGCGGTAGTGTCAACAGACGAAACGGATAAAGTTCGTAAGTGCTTTTGATGCAATCATACCGAGTTGCATGCTTACGAAATTTAAGTGCTCGACTGTACCGGTACATATGCAGCCATTGTTATATTGTGTAAATGTGTAGCTTATTCTTTTTTGATATACCGTAAAATGGGGTGAATAGAGACTTAGGGGTGAATAGAGACAAAACTTTGGTTTGGTTTTTCACTTTGATACCATATTATCAGCTTCTAAAAAAGCATCGATTTTTTAGAATAACAATTCATTAATAAATTGATATAACGATGCTGCAAAAAATATTCAAATAACGAGAAAATACCCTTTAAAGTTTGTCTCTATTCACCCCTAAGTCTCTATTCACCCCATTTTACTGTACTTACTTGAAAACCTGCTTCCTACCATTTATATATACCTATTTCAGGTAGAACGGAATTTTGTAACTTTGCCTCTAATTTGAGCCCTTGTTGTAGAAATATTTATGTAAATCAAACAATTGAAAAAACATTATCTACATTTTTAGACACGTAATCTGTTTTTCGCACTAGAATGGAAAAGTGCACGTGGGCTAGTATCACAATTTTATTATTTACATTTAGCGTATCAGCGAGGATTGACGCTCGACGTTTACCTCTGTCTGTTTAAGTCTTCGTAAGTGTATTGAAAAATATCTTTTGGTATACGTGAAAATCAAAAACATTAATTCTTTCAAAGCATTCATTTTTTCTTAGCATTAATTCTTTTAAAGCATTCATTCTTTCATAGCATTAATTCTTTCAAAGCATTGATAATTTCTAAGCATTAATTCTTTCTAAGCCTTGATTCATTCTTTGAGTTCAGGCTAAACTGTTTGTAGGTTTCGGTTGCTCGTAGGTGCCGCGCCGCTGTCCATATTAAACCGCATGTGCTATGCGGAAGGTACACGACTATTCGGCGGAAATTGTATTCAGGTGCAACGTATTAATTCAGCGTTTTAATTACAAGTTTCTAATTGTAGCAGTTCTCATGCATGCTGCAGCTTTTGCATGCCTTACCGCACGTGTTTTTCATGAAAATGAATGAGGTTTCATTACGCTTATCTTTGTTTTCTCTTAGACAAGGCAATTATTAAAATTAAAATGTTTAATCAAATTTTTAAAATTTTCTAGTTCTGTTTGTCTACTCAAACCCCAAACGAAAGCGTTCGCGCGTCATGATGCGCCATTTCGGCCAACGCATAGATTATAAAATACTAGCTGCTCCCAGCGGCTTCGCCCGCGTGATAGTAGAAAATTATCCCAAGGGAACATACTTCCGGGACAAAACGTATCCTTTGTCCTATTCCAGGACATGGTCTATCCGTGTACCAAGTTTCATCAAAATCGGTTTTGTCATTTAGGCGTGAAGACGTAACAAACAAACAAACAAACTCACTTTCACTTTTATAATATTAGTAAAGATTGAGCGTTTATTATAGAGTATTTATCCAAGAACGTAAATAATAAGTTCTTCACAAAGTAATTTGTAAATATCGAAAAATAAGCAAACTTTTACGTTATTCCGTTATTACTTATGGATATACAGTAGTTAAATATTAAAGTTGACCGACCCTTCATAATCAAACAATAACCACAAATATATCGACTCAAATAAAAACATAAATTGATTCAGACAGAATAAATAAATTTTTAGGGTTGAATCGCGACATCCAATATGAAGAGCTAATATGAATTTTAATTGAAATTAAGTTCGACGAAAGGGCGATTAAAAATTTAAAATTTGTTCTGTATCCGCCGGCTGGACGTGTCCACTGCGCATTGGTAATGACAGAATGAGCCAAACGTAATCGCTCTCGTCTCCTCTCTTAATAATTGAAATTTAAAGTACAATTTTAACTGTATTTTTTAAAGGTACGCTTTTGTCATATAAAAGAATTAATATATCGGAAATATGCCGTGGGCGAGTTCAGCAACTTAACATTTTTGTGCCTTGAAATATTTGATCAGAAAAAAGAAAATCTTATTTTCAGAGCTGCCATTTTTATAGCTACTGTCATTGATATAACGTAGCATTCATCTATTTTGTTTATAACTTTGACTGTTTCGTGTCTAAGTGTGGCCCAAAAGATAAGCTTGCAACCGTTTACATTTTTTTACTTGCTGCAGTGCGTAGGGAACCCAAAATTTTAACTGAATTTGGATTTAATGAGCAAGTTTTCTATAATTTATAGTCTGTTTACTTTTTTAAATTTACGAGTACACTATTAAGGGCCAAAGTTCACACAAAATAGCAGATTATTTTTTAATGGTCTTTTCTAAATTAGTTTTACAAAAATTTTATTTCATTTCAAGAGAAACAGCATAAAATATATGTGCTACCAAAATAACTGGAGAAAAAAATATAATAACTTCATAATAACGTAAGAGCGGTTGTATGGAAATGTATCTCGGGTTGGTAGCTTCCGTTTTTACATCAAAAATATCAACGCATCAAATGAAACAAACGCAAGTCATGTGATGGGATTAGCAGTTGAAAATTCATTCAAATTGTCAATCCAATCACACCATCAAAACGCGTCTTTGACTGATTTTATTTAACACCAGGCGTATGGCAATGCACCACTGGTACATGATGGACATCCCACCTACACGCAAAAAACGTTTTGGGAACACTTTAATTGTGCATCCAGCTAAGGAGTTGAATTCCTTGCCGGAATCTGGTGTTTCCTTGTGGCTACAACCCGGGAATCTTTAATTCAAGAGTGAATAGGTTACTTCTTGGTAAGCACGCTCCATCATCGACCGCATCGTCGTTTTTCATCAGGTGAGATAGTGGTTAAGCGCGAACCTTTCAACAATAAAAAAAAAATGACTGTTTCGGTAACTTGGCAAACAGTCACTGACGCATAGCAGTAAAAATAAAGTATTTCATGAAATAATTCAGACGTCACTTGTTCATTTATTCATAATTATATTCATGATGTTTTGACGGCAGAATCCAGTCGTAAAAACGGACAGGAGAATACGCTTAGCTTTATTTTAAATTCTGAAATGCATGTGTCGTTACCCTATTTACTGTCGTTGTGGGAATATTTTGGTTCAACCAATTTTGTCGTTTCATCTGTCACTTTAATTTTCATATAACTGTGATCACACGTAGGTATTCATTCATAATCTGATTGACAGACCAACTGGTAAACAAAATAAACAGTTTGTCAAAACGGAATTGAGAGAAATACATTAGGTTTTAAAAGAAAAGACCGAGAAAAATTAAAAGGCATTAAAATAAGTTCAAAAATGCATACATAACCTATAAACAATTAAAGTGGAGATGGTCAGGACATATGACAAGAGAGAAAAAGGAAAAATGGACAAGACTATTAACAAAATGGTACCCGCTAGACTGTAAAAGGAACAGAGGAAGACAAACTAAGAGATGAGAAGATGAAATCAGGAAAATAGCGGGTCCAACATAAACTCGAACAGCAAAGGATACTAAGATCAACAATAAAGGCTTTATTTTATTTATTTATTTTTATAGAAGGCCAAAGTTCACGTAAAATTGCAGATTTTCAGAGGTTTTTACTGGATTAGTTTTATACTCTTTGTTTTGATTTCTTTAGAAGCCTAGATGATATCCACAAGATATCTGTATAAGTGTATATCCAAAACATCTAGAGGAAGATGTGTAATAACATCATAATCACGTAGAAGCGATTGTATGAAAATGTACCTCGGATTGGCCGCTTTGTGCCAATATTAGCGTTTGCTTTTCCGCCTTACTCGTGAATATTGATTTAGTATAATTATTATTAGCATACTCTCTAGACAGTCCATGATCGGGAATAGCTCGTGCCGAACGCTACATACTTTATTACTCCGACTCCGGGATTATTGCTCCTATTCTGTATTGTAGGTACACACCATTTTAACGTATAATAAAAATAGGACAGTGAATGTATTTGCATTGTAGAAAATTTATACAAAGTCTCTTATCAAAAAATATTATAATTTTCTTACATATTTAAAACAAATGTAAATAACAATTACAGTCAGAAAAAAAAAACAATATTATTTATTTTCTTAAATTATTTATTTTCTTACCACAAATTATAGTGAAAGTAATTAAAAATCTACAAATTCGAAATTAAAATTAATTTGTGGAAGATTGGTGCCTGGACTAGGTTCTTTACAAAACCTGTGTGTCAGGATATTGATCCTGTTTGACAGTAGTAGTGGCCCGTGGTAACGACCGCGACTTATGAGTTGTTGGTATTGGTTTCATACCCAATTAGGCATATTACTTGATGCAATTTTTGAAGTAATTCATGGACAGTATCTTATAACCGTTTTCCTGTAGCTACGGTGGTTGGAGTGCGTCGAACGCTTCGACGCAAGCTTTAGACAACAGTTTTTCTTTTTCTAACCACGAATTCTTTCACCAATTCTTTTCTGACCACGTAACTTAACGTTGAGATGACGTCATTCTCGTACATTTGAAGCTTTTACTAGTGTTAACTATTGCAGATTAGCAACTTGGCTAGGAGTACAGGTTTCTGGGATTCCTTTTTGAAAGCAAACCCATGGCCCCAGTTGACTTCATTCCTACCTACAAAGAAAATAGAAAGCTTCAAATGTTCGAGAATAATGACGTCGCAACGCTCAGTCACGTGTTCAGAACAAAAGAATTAGCGGCAAGGTCAATTCGAAGCGTTCGACACAAGCGAAACGGTCGTAACTTGGCTAGGGGGGCTGGAATGCAAGGCAAAGAAAGAACATAGGAGTAGGTTGTAGCCAGTAAAAGTATGATCCCGCTCCGCCCTAGACTGAGAAAAGTCATTGGATGATTTATAAAATAAAAATATTTAGGTCGTTAACATACTAATTAGTTTCAGTGAAATTGTTACTTTTTTGGTAAACAATCAATTTTATTTTATTTTATTCCATTCCATTCTATTTTATTCTAACCAGCTAAAACTTATAAATTAATTAAGTTAGTAGTCAGCTAAAACAAAAAGTATCCGTCACGGCACTAATTATTTCACTAGACGTTAATTATAGCATCACATCCGACTATTTCCATCTGCGCTCAGTTAAATAACAATTGGATTAAAAATTTAAACAGTGCCATTCACGAGTCTCGTTTGAATCACAAATTTCCCTGAAATGAAGGATATTATTTGAGAGTGATATTTTTAAAGATTCCAATTTGGGATTTCGTTTTGATTTGCATTCGTTCACAGTTTTACTATTTAAGTGCAGTTTGTTACCTTTAAGCGTTTTTTCAGGTGATCAGACAGTATTTACTCAAGACCAGATGATGGAATTAGGCAGTGTCACTAAATGTACTTGCATCGAAATGATGATAATTATATAGATCTTTCCTTAGGTCCATTGAAAAAGATAGCTCCGCATCTGAGGCGAGGTTAGCAAATTTTTGCACTTTCTCCTCTTATTCGTCATTATTAAAATATATCTTTTTCTGCTATATTACAGAAAGTGTCATAAAAAAATTCAAAACTTTTTAAAATCAATCTAGGGATTTGAGGTATATCCACTTTATTTTTTCGCTGTATAAAATCAGTATAAATACACAAATAACTACCTAATTCCAACATCTGCTCATGACTGTCTTATTACCAACATCTAAATGAAATGAAATAAAATTAAATAATTTATTTGCTGTGAATGTAGGTACAAAAATATAGTGTTAAGTTATAGAAGGATCCAATACATCCTACCGTGAGGCATGCAAAATTTTTCCATTATCGAACTAATTATGAAATAAATAAAAAAAAAAACAAAAATTTCACTTATTTTCAAATGATTATAAAATAAAAATATAAATCATGCAATTTGTAATTTTTTTCAGTGTAAACCAATAAAGGGTATCTCAATATCTACAACCCGCACAAGCTTTACCACAGTTTTGCCTGCGCCGGCCGGTTTGTACACGGAACACTGTGTGAAATTGTTTGGGTTACCAAACACGCACAACTCAAGCAAACTTGTAATGAAGCTTGTGCACCTGGGAGATCTACTAAAGATTATTTAATATTGAAGTTTTCAATCACAACCAAAATATGTTAACAAGGACAAGAATAGATAGGTTTTTGGATAGAAGCTAACTACGGGTGGAAGGTATTATTCATCATTCGAGTTTGATAGGCTGTGAAGGAACTGGTTATATCAAAATTCATCTTCTAGCTATCACGCTCGGAATCCAGATAGCGGAATAGGTAACTAATTAATAATTCATCATATTAGCCAAAACTTATAGGAGCGAGAGTCCGTTGTGCACTAACATTAAAGCCTTAACCCTTCAGATACCGTCAATTAGAGACACAATAGTAAGACAATAGATGCGCGGCCACCGGGTGTCGCTTGGGGATTCATGAATTAAGATATTTCGATCGATATTGCGGTTTCCTTCGGTCCATTTTCTTTTCTTTTTTTATAAAATGCGCGACATCGATTTTTTGGACTCATAAATTTATACGTACTTGATCAAGCAAACGTAATTGCGATTGCAAAAATGCTACATTATGCAATGCATCAGCCTTCCAAAGAACTCAATTTTGTAATTGCGTCTTTAATTCATGAATCCCCAAGCGATCACCGGTGGCCGCGCATCTATTGTCTTACTATTGTGTCTCTAATTGACGGTATCTGAAGGGTTAATTTGATATAGAGACTAGACGGTATTAAGTAAAAGTCACTACTTAGCTGATAATAGAGTTATAACTTCGAAACAACTAAACAAGTTTTGTAAACCAAACCTTTAGGTGACTAGCTAAAACTCATTCCTAACTCACCAAATGAAATGACTTTTCGTCTATAAATCAGACAAACTACGAACAGCCTAATGCCGAGTCTAATTTTTTTTTTTGTTGTTATTATTTCATACCTATTATTTTTGTAAATGTATTTAATATTCATATGTAAATACGTTTTGCGTGAGATCAATTCAGCGTCGACGACGCGCACCTCAACGAGTTGTCAGCAACAGGAGGAGCCCAGCTGGGTCGAAGCCTACTGGGGCCAGGGTTAACCGAAAGGAACTCGAGCCCCGGTATGAAGGCTAGAAGGAACGAGGTGGGGATTTTAGTCAGTAAGAGTCTGCCACTGTCTCCCGATCCACCCAAGAGCGGGGTTTGTCATTGGATGATTTTTTCTCACAGAAAAAAAGGCCCTTAGGGTCCTGATCTATAGGAAAGAGTACAGGGGCCCAAAACCAATTCGTAGATGCCACTTGACACTTCATGAAACTTGGTACTAACTGACGATCATCTCTGTTCGCATTATGCTGATTATTATTATATCTAGTTTATACTGTCCTAATGCTGGACAAAGGCTTTTCTCTG
This sequence comes from Mythimna lalbum, assembly GCA_949319445.1. Classification (NCBI taxonomy): domain Eukaryota; kingdom Metazoa; phylum Arthropoda; class Insecta; order Lepidoptera; family Noctuidae; genus Mythimna; species Mythimna lalbum. Next base: position 15,646,903 of record OX439358.1, on the reverse strand, counting down.
CTCTTTCGATTGCTCCAAGTCACTTCTTCCGATTCCTTAGGAAGACATCTAAGTCCTTCTGCCATCTCGTTCATAACCAAAAGGAAATTCGCATAAAATAAAGATGGAGAACTTGAAAAGAAGTCATTTCAAAACTACACAATAGTACTTCGTTCAAGATCGATCATTTATACACATGCGACAAAAGTAGTAAAGAGTCGGAAATAAATACAATTTATTCTTCTTCTACTTCCTGTTCTCATTCCATATTACTTGAATATATATAGATTTTATTGTCTCCACAATATTATTAATAAAGCACGTATAAATATTAAATTCTTCAATGCAGACAGAGCAAAAATCCGTCAGAATTTTCGCCCATCAAAACGATATCGGTTTCAGGAATGGTATTTTCGGACGGTATACTCTCGAAGTTGTACATACAAATACTCGACCATCGCAAATACCAGTCGTGAAATGAACTCTCTTGTTGTGTGAACAAATGTCAAGATGACAACTCAAACAGGTCTTTATTGACTTGTCGGCTTATTATGGTTTGTCTATGTTTCTTACGGCGAATGTCCGGTTCCTTCATATTGGCTTGAAAACGGTTTCTATTAAACATGAGTTGTACATTGATACAATGTATGTATGTGATTCAATAGTAACTTATACTATCCAACTGACAAATGTCTCCCCCAACAACAACTGTTGTAAACAAACTTAAACCATTGCATAGATCGATCAACCTTAGAATAAAAAAGAGACATTGATATCGTCATTACGTTCAAATTTTGCAAGCTGATTTTGATCAAAAGTGGATTAAGTGTCGCTTAGATATAGGTAAAAGATGAAGTCATAAAATAAAAGTGCACTTTTATTGAGAGAGGTCTGACGGACGTACAAGGATATAGGAGGAAAGCAAGGAGTCTAATTTATACAATACAAAAAATATATTTCAGCAAAATGTAATCCCAATACAGACACGGCTGTGTAAAGGCTGCTTCATGTAAAATAGCACCAGATAACAAACGAGGTAAACCCATTTGACATATATCAACCCCCATGTTTGCTAAATCAAATGAGCATATTTCACCGTTCAGCTATTTTTAAATTATACACATTCAAGCATAATAAAGTCTGATCTAAATATTCCACTGAAATTATTATCATAATTTGATTTTTACGGAGTAAATTTTACGAAACATTAGTTGATATTTGTCCTTTTACAATCCAGGAAGTTCTTTGATCCTAAATTAAAATAAATAATATCCTCACAATTTATTTTCCCAAAGTATTCAAAATTTTCAAAAAGTTTAATAGTGTTGTTGAAGAGGCGTGTATGAATATTTATCAATCGTCTACTGACGGTTGATGTACAATTTAAATAAGTTGCGTTGTAACTTTGTGACTATGTTAGTGATCTGATATGCCTTTGACTTTGTAAAACTTTCTTTTTAGTAGTGACGCTTTGGTTGATATTTACATATTATATTTTACTACAAACGCGACATTTTTTTGATGATCTTTTACTGTACTGTGTTTCTGTTTTTAGTTCATGTCTTTAATGTGTTCATGTATAAAAGGATGTGTATAAAATATATTTGGTAGTTGATGTCCATGGTTTTAAAAATTGTCTGTAGTAATTTAATTATAATTTAATAATCATCATTTTTGGAAAGTTTATTGTTGTTCAGACTGCTGACTAGCAGAGCCAATATATTAAAATTCATTTTACATTGATGATTTTTCTCTTGCTTTCACATTTCATTCAGAATTCTTTTTAATTACAAAACTTTTTATCGCATATTTATTAAATTCCTCTTCTAGACAAGAGGCCTGACTCGCAGCAGTAGGAAAATTAAAAGGCTTATCATATGCTATTTATTAAATATCATTATCGATTTTACCATCTGTTTCAAAACTAACAGTACTAATCAAACAGTCTTCGACACTATTATCATTAAGCTCTGCTTTGCCATTAATAAAGCTAACATTAAAAAAATCGATAGCTCCTCGTAGATCTAATTACCCCCGTACACTTCAGCGAAGGCACGCCATTGCTCTAGTTACTAGGAGCGTCAAAATGAATTATGGCTCTTCATTAAGCTAAAGTGCTGTCTTAAAGTGTCTAAAAAGATTCCATTATGTTAGGGGAATAGCACCGCCTCGTTTATTAAGCTCGCCAACAGTTTTTTATCTGATTACAGTGCGAACAGATTTGTGTTTTGCAAGATTGTAAAATTTGGGAGAAGAAAAACTTTGGACATTTCTATTAAGGTTCTAGAGATAGGTGACATTGAAAAAACTAACTAAGGTTATTAGATTTTCAGATGATTTGAGTTTTATACCGTCTGTCTGGTAAGAGTGATTTCATTCACTTTCATAATTTAAAATTTATGTCAAGCCACTGAAATTCCATCTATCTCTTAAATGTTTTATCTAAGATGTTATTACAATTTGCCTTTACTAATATAGGTAAATGTATACTGACTGTCACTATAATTAGTTTTTTTAGGAAATAAGTTTTATCTTTAACCGACTTCAAAAAGAAGGAGGTTTTATGTTCGGCTGAATGTATTTTTTTAAATTTATGTTTATCAATTTTTCAGTCAATTGTGAACCGAAGTCAGTTGCTTTTTATTTTGGTAAAAGTTAAAAAAAAAGTTAAAAGTTCACTCTGTGGTATTTCTTTTTCTTTCTTTTAACTGAATGTATACTTATGCTATGTTTCTAATTTACCCCACCACTTCGTTCTTCGCCTTTCATATTCAGAATGACACGTGATTTACGTATAAATCACTTGTATGGTGTCCATTATTATTATAATTAGCCCATATTGTCCCACTGCTGGGCAAAGGCCTCCCTCCACTCCTTCCAACGATCACGGTTCCTCGCCTTCTCATTCCAATTCTTAAGGAAGCTATCCAGGTCGTCCCGCCATCTCCTTCGTGGTCTGCCTCGGCCCCGCGTTGCTGTGTCCGGGCACCAATCCAGCGTTTTACGCGCCCACAGCTCGTTGGACATGCGGCAGACATGTCCTGCCCAGTCCCATTTAAGTTGGGCAGCCACATCAACGATTTGCGTTTTGGAGCGCAGTGTTGTGTTTCGAACATGATCTGTTAATTTAACACATAAAATGCTGCGCTCCATTGCACGCTGGCAAACCTTTTTTTTTTTTTTTTTTTCTCGACGGGGAAAATCATCTTTGACGAAACCCGCTCTTGGGTGGAGCGGGAGACAGTGTCAGACTCTTACTGACTAAAAACCCCGCGCCGTTCCTTCTAGCCTTCATACCGGGGCACGAGCTCCCTTTCGGACAACCCTGTCCCCAGTAGGCTTCGACCCAGCTGGGCCCCTCCTGCTGCTGACAACTCCTTGAGGCGCGCGGGAACAGTGCGCGCCGTCGACGTCTTAGACTCGGTCCATTACCGGACGATCGGACAGCGAGCTACCCATAGCTCGCCGTCCGCGAGCCTGCGTCTACGGTGGCCGGAAATCGGGATCGGAATCCCGGCGACGGCGGCGAGGGCGCCGTTGCCTGATGCGGTCGGCCTCCTCCTTTGCAAGCATTACTGCTTCGCAGAAGGAGGCGACCGCCTGCCATTCCTCCTCGCTCCGGACCATGGCCTCGACCAGGGCCCGGCGCGAGAGGTCTACGCCGCCGATCGCCCCCACGAGGGCACGGCGATGCTCCGCCCAGGCAGGGCACACCTCGACGGTGTGCTCCACCGTGTCCTCCGGGCGTTGCGCACAGTGGCGACACCCGGGCGTCTCTTCCGCTTGAATCCGATGCAGGAACCTCCCGAACTTGCCATGTCCGGTGAGGACCTGCGTCATGCGGAACGTAAGGACGCCGTGAGGTCTTTCCAGCCACGCCTCAAAGAGGGGACTTACCGCCATAATCATGGCGTGCCCAGCACTGGGTTGCGATAGCCGTTGACGCCATTTCACCATGAGATCCCGCCGGAGCTCTGTCCGCCATGCCTTGACATGTTGCGGCAGTGGACTTTCACCCCGGCGTTGCATCTCCACGCGCATGTCGACGCTGGCAAACCTTGAGTTTGGTTTATGGTGTCCATTGGTAAATCTAATATTTGATCAACCAATCAAACACAGTTCAATTACACAGAAATCCGTACGTAAAGCCTACCTAATTATCTAGTATATGCCACATAACCAGTTCAAATGAACCTACTAGCAGTACTAATAGTTAATCCACACGTTTGTCCGTCTGTCCCGACCGCATCGCTTCCGTTGCGGTCAGCCTATGATTTACTGATACTGGTTCCAACTGACGTTATGTGATTGTTGTTCATGTAGGTAAATAGTTTATTAAATTCAATGTTCCTGAGTTTATAATTATTGTCTGCAGAGTTTGATTATTTATCACTATTTGGTATAGCCGTGAGACACACAATGTTGATGTGTTTAAGTTTAATTAGTTAAGTTTCTATAACTGTTAGCTCATTATGTTTACCTGTGTGCTAAATAAACATGCTTTCTTTCTTTCTTTCTTTAACTTTAAGCTTATGCTCATTGATAAACTTTTATTTACCTTACTAGCTAATTTGGTCAGTGATATTTTTTGCACGAATTTTACCCCTTCAGAATTAGAATGTCTAGCTTAAGTAAGATCTTACATTGATTGATTTAGCAATTCACCGGGACTTCTAGATAAGGGATGATCCACAGCTGAAAGTTTTACAAGCAATCACAGTGTCTTCGCTGTACCAATATTTGGTTAGATTGAACGCTTACTGAATATTTTAGTCTCGAATTCTCGACAGCACTATATCTACACGTAAAATCCTTAAGTATTAGGTACTATTAGTTTCTGATTGGTTGCAAGGTAAACTTTGCTCATGCATATTGCAAATTTAATACTTTTCAAGTTGAGGTACTTATTCGCGCTTATGTACTTAGAGTGCATGAATATCTCTAGAACTATTGCTTCAGAGGGATTATGTTATGTAATATTTATTTTAACGATTACGTTATTATGTTATATTTATTTAAAAAAAAATAGACAACGCACTCCGTTGGAAGTGATTAACTTAAATTGGACAGGCAAGACATGTTTGACGCATGTCTAACGAGCTGTGGGCTCGTAAAACATAGGGTTTGTGCCTGGTGGACATAGCGACGTAGGGCCGCGATAGACCATGAAGCAGATGGCGGGATGACCTGGATTACTTCTTTAAGAATTCTAATGGAAAAACGAGAAATCGTGATCGTTGGAAAGAATGGAGGGAGGTTTTTGCCCAGCTTTGGGACAATATGGAAAAGCTTCAATAATAACAATAACAAAACACATTCAAAAAAGTAATATATGTAACATAAGAACCTACTTATTTATTTATTTATTTTATAATTAACCCTTCAGATACCGTCAATTAGAGACACAATAGTAAGACAGTAGATGCGCGGCCACCGGTGGTCGCTTGGGGATTCATGAATTAATGTACACACAACATACAGAAGAAGATAATACAAAAATAAAACTTTGTACAAATGTACTGCTTATTTCAAAAAGATATTTCTTCCAGCAGACCTGCGAAAGGAAAGATTAAAAGAAATGTAGACAATAGTATGCAGAAATAAGTAATGAAGAGTTCGTGAAGTCTTAAATTAAACTAATAAATTCTTATATAACTATATATATACTCTATACTAAAAATAAATACATAAACATGTTTATCACACAAGAGTGGAAAGATAGATACTTATGCAACTAACTACTGTGTCCTAACTACATGATTAGTATCCTTTAACCTATAAGTAGTATCTTATGAACAAAAAAGGAAGATAACTGCCGTAAACTACAAAAATATATAGCAGAGCTGCTTTGAACTCATAATTTCACCATTTCGAAAATATACTGAAAATAAAAATAACAAATATTTGTTTTCCTACCATGCAGCGTTTCAGGGCAGAATATTTCATAAAATATTATTCTATTGAAAGAAACTAACTCATTTCCATTGCAAATAAAATTGTCTGATTTAGATAGCTTTTATAAAATTTCAGTAACTTCGAAATCTCGACACCGAAATTCCATTTGTTAGAGATAAAATAAAAACAGACTTTTCAAATTGTAACGAAAGCTTTTTAAAATTTAGGTTGGCAACCGTAGGTTCAACCAACATATTCAAAAGCTATAGGTATTATATTTACATAGTACTATTGTAGCTTGTTGTATAAAATTATAGATATTTGTTTTTTTTTTACAGTGGGCAAAAATCATCTTATGACAACCCCCGCCCTTGGGTGGAGCGGAAGATAGTGTCAGACTCTAACTGACTAAAAACCCACCCCGTTCCTTCTAGCCTTCATACCGGGGCTCAAGTTTCCTTTCGGATAACCCTGGCCCCAGTAGGCTTCGACCCAGCTGGGCCTCTGCTGTTGCTGACAACTCCTTAAGGCGCACGGGAACAGTGCGCGCGGTCGATGTCTTGGGCTCGGTCCATGGTTGACCCATGGTTCGCCGTCCGTGAGCCCGCGTCTACGGTGGCCGGAAATCGGGATCGGAATCCCGTGGGCAGCGGCGAGGGCGCCGTTGCCTGATGCGGTCGGCCTCCTCCTTTGCTAGCATTACTGCTAATTATGGATTTATATCACCTATTTGTTTACACAAGATTCAAAAGGATCCTCAGGCCCTTTTATTTAGCTCCAAATATCAAATCTTCAACTGACATTTCATGCGGGATCGGAAAGACGTGTCAGACTTTTACTGACTAAAACTCATTGTTGTTTCTTCTTTACCTTCGTTTCAGGGAATCGGGGTTCTCTTTCAAATCACCCCTGGCCCCAGTAGGCTTCGACACAAGGGGCCCCTTCAGTTTCTGACATCTCCTTAGGCGCGCGTGGAACAATACGCGCCGTCGACGACTTGGGCTCGGTTCGGATGGTTACCCATTGCCTGCCACCCGATAGCCCACACCTCAGGCCTTATCACAAGCTCTTAACAACCTGAACGGAACTGTTAAAGAGATGGAGCTCTGAACTTTCCGGTTACCGATTGAGCTGAAATTTTGCATGAATTTGTAAATCAGATGACAATGCAAAATTATAGTGACATGGAGCTGATCTGATGATGGAACCGGAAGGTGGCTATAGGAACTTGGTAGTTAAACGACACAACTCCATCGAGTTTGCGCTCATATGATTCGTCTTGTCGAGTATTACCATGGAGTTTCTTGCCGGTTCTTCTCCATAGGAAACGACCAATTTGGAACCGTGCACTAGCTTCTGACGTTTTATAAGTGCCCATGTAGGCCTATGTGAAATAAAATATTTTGACTTTGACTTTGATTAATTATATGAGTAAACTGAGCTATAAAAGCTTGCTATGAAAAAAATATTTTCATTAAAAGCTTGTTTTATCTTAATAATTACCCAAGTCGTTTGACTTTTTAGACAGCCTCTACCACTCTTATGAGATGGTATTCATTCGCTCTTCAGAACGATCACGGCGGCTCCAAGTGTCCTTATAATTTCCCATAACGTCGTCGACCTCTCTACTTTTCTACCTTCCCAATAAAACGTTGCTACATAAAAATTGCATCTAGTTTTTACCTTTTCTAGTACAACCGAGTGTGTGGGTTTTCGTAACATCTGGTTCGAAATTTCCAACGTAACGTGGAGTACGTGACAATCCCATGCAATGTGTTTGTATGTGTTCAAAGCGAGTACAGAAAGGTCTAGGGACCCAACCGACGCGTTTACCTGTGAAACTAGGAATATGTACAGAGTTGTTATTATTTGAAGAGACAACAGTTGTTTTTATTAGTTGTTACTATTTCAATAATTATGTTTTTAAACCTATTATGTAATGGCAGTCTTTCAAAATTTGTGAAAGCAGTAGGATATTTTATTTTGGGATCTATGTAGGTACCTATTTTTGACGTGGGATATCATTGAATGACTTCTCCTGGTCTAGAGTGAAGCAAGAGGGTATGATATGAAAACCCATTAGTATGTTCCTGCATTTGCTTAATATATAAGTATGTTTATCAGTTGTCTAGTACTCATAACACAAGCTCTGCTTAGTTTGCGGGACTAGATGGCGTTGGTTTGTGATAATTGTGAAATATTATATGATAATATTTCCGTTGTTTTCGTCCTTTATTTGGTTACATTCATTTTTATATCAAAGATCTTATTCCTGCCCCCCTACGGTTTGACGCAAGCTTACGTTGATTTTTTTGTTCTTATCACGTGACTGAGCGTTGAGAGGACATCATTCCCATACATTTGATGCTTTCTACTAGCGTTAACTATTGCCGATTAGCAACTTGGCTAGGGGTACTGTATTATTTGAAAGCGTAAAATGCACTCACAGTTTTCGCAATGTGTGTTAATATCTGTACAATTTGACAACTTTGATTGTTGCTGATATTGTGATTTGAATTTTAAGGTTTTTTTTTTTAAGTTTAACAATTGGCTTTCCGGAAGGCAGCCATTATTTGTCGTTTGTTGGAACTATATAGTTAATAAAACCAAATAGTTCTATAATTGACGGTTGTGTATCGTCAATCAAAGTCGAACCAAACTGAACATGCTATAAAATTATTTTCCAATCAGTACCTAAGCTGTTTCGGTTTTAACGTAAGGTGATTTAATAGTAGGTATGTGTAATGAATACCTATGCGCTACTGCTTTCATAGAAAATGTACGTAATATATTCCACAACTCTCACACAACGCCGTCTAGTCCCAAGCTAAGCAGAGCTTGTGTTATGGGTACTAGACAACTGATAAACATACTTATATATTTCTAAATACATACATAATATAGATAAATTACACCCAGACACAGAACAAATGATTATGCTCATCACACAAACATTTGACCTTGGCGGGAATCGAACCCACGACCTCCGGCATAGCAGTCAGGGTCACTAACCACTAGACCAACAGGCCAGTCAATAAGTAAGTAACGTAAGTAAGGCTCAATTCTAATAGCTTCAGTAATTAACTTGGTTTAGTCATTGATTTTCATTTAAAATTTACATTGCTTCATTTTCATGGGAATAAGTTATTAAATATAGACATGTTCTATAAGAAAAACTTTTGATTTTCAAAAAGTTGAATTTTTTACGTAATATTTGACACTTATCGGTATATAACTCCGGTTTTTGTGGTCCGATCCTGACCAAATTAGGTTTATAACACGGGCCAACGCGTTGGCTACGCGCCCCAATTCCTAAAAATTTGCGTCCCATAGAAAAATTGTTTCACCCGACAGTAAAAAACTGCAAAAAATTCATTTCACCCGATATAACTCGAAGAGACGCCAAACTAAAGTGACATTGCACGCAGAACAGATGGTTGATGGGGACGAAAGTTTCTAAAGTGGCGACCACGTACCGGAAGATGCAGCGTTGGAAGGCCTCCAACAAGGTGGACCGATGACCTGGTCAGGGTCGCGGGAATCCGATGGATGCGTGACGCATAGGACCGGTCGTTGTAGCGACGCTTGGGGGAGGCCTATGTCCAGCAGTGGACGTCTTTCGGCTGATATGATGATGATGATGATGTTATTAAATTATAGTAACAATGTTTTTGATAGGAATACATTGATATAAAAATCAAGGGATGTCATACGTTTAGTGAACCGCACTTTGTATTGAAACGTATGACATCAATAGTAATATAATTTCAAGTCGGTAAATAATGAATACTGGAGTGTAATTCAGCATTCAGGATAAATACAATTTATCAGGTTTTCGTTCATTAACGTTTAATACGCACTCACTGCCTTATTTAACCCATTAGCAAATAACGCTTCGAAATTTTATTGCTCGCAATAAAATATCAGGCGCTCACATAATTTCTGTTTCTATAAAAAATATTTCCCCCTTTTTGTGTGATAACAGTCGTAACTTACAATTTTACGAGGCAAGCAAGTAAAATGTAAAAACGTAGTTCTATGTTATGTCCTTGTTTAAGGGGCTCGTAAAATACTTACCTTAACGAGCTCTAAGATAAGAAAGCGATGATAAGGACCCCTCTTTAGAATATAAAAATGCCTATTTAAAATTTTCTCTAACGTTAAAATTTGTTGTTTAATGTTTAGCCGTTTTTCCAAGGTGCAAATTACTTGAGCCGATTTATGATGTTCGAATCGGGTTTATTGTTGTCGGATTCTTTATGCCCCTTTTGATGGAGGAAGAGCTAAGCTTATTAAAGGTAACGTTGCTATGGATTCATAAATGGCGCTTATTCAACCTTAGTCGGTAGATCATGGACTTTTTTTTTCATTTCTTTTTTCCTTTGGTAAAAGAGCTTACTGATCAAGTGGGTAGAATGTCAATACAGCAAGCAATTAGTGGTATAATTGAAGACCACGCGTGGCCCGACGGATTAGAGTAGCGAATAGGTAATGAACCAATTAGTCGGTCGTTGAATGTCCTAGCTTTACCTTACCCTCCGCGGGGCCGTGCCACTGAATTATGACAATTGTTTGCCTCGCTCCATGATTCACGGTTTGATTGCATTTGCAAGTGGATAATTTATTGTGGCTGCAAACGGAAAAGGTTTTTCAACCGGAGGGAAAGAAAATATTGTTTTAATTGAAAGGAGTTATGTGCTGTTGTTGGCGGGTTAATTGCCCTTTAAAGTTTGTAAAGTTATAGTAACTTTAACTAATTAGGTATATAATACATTCAGACCTTACTTCGCCAAAAGAACGTTTTTTTTTATTGATATAACTAGTACTTGATTGAAATCCCACTTGACGGTAAGTATTGATGCAATCGTTGACGAAAAGTTAAGTATATATTGTATAATTGTATTATATATATATTATATGGTTTATTAGTACTTATGTTAATTCTTGTATTCGTTTTCTCTTTCTCATTTATTGCACCTACCACTATTTTTCTCTGCATCACCAAAAGGTTGACTGGCAGAAAATGCCTAAAGCATTAAGTCCGCCTCTGTACGTTGTGTGCATAAAGCATTAAATAAATAAATAAATCGGGCAGGCAAATTGTTCCAGTCCCTCGATGTACGCGGTATAAACGACGAGCCAAAACGCTTGGTCCGGATAGAAGAGATTTAAACAACGTAAGGGTGGACTCGTCGTTCGTCGGGTTGTCCGATGGTAGAAATAAGATGGTGAAATCAAGTCATAGAATTCCTTAGCACACTCTCCAAAATGCATCCTGTAAAACTCTGAAAGGCTGGCTAACCTACGCCTGTGCTCAAAGCTTTGTAGTTTCCGTTGTCCCTGTGATCTCGGGTAAAGTCACGCCTACACCAATTCGTTTCTGGGCGTGGTGTCGGACAGAGTGGATAGCCAAATCCTGAAGCAGTGGTCGCTCGTGCATGCCCAAAATAATAATAATTTTCAATTTTATTGACATAGTGATAAGTGAATACTTATCACTTTGTAGTGAATACTTCTAAACATAATATGAACCTGTATCATAACTGTGTGCTTGGAGTGGAATAAAATATTTAGCCAGTGGCCGCGTCAAAGTAGAAAAGAGATTATACTCCCACGACAAAAATGAAAATGTCGCCTATAAGTAGGTACTTAGGTAGATATTATGTCCATTCAACTTCATTTAGCCATTTCAGTGCGAATGATTAACAAATACACGTATAGAAACTTTTGCCTTTTAAATATACCTATTAGTGTTCTACCATCAGACAACCCGACGTACGACGAGTATCCACCCAATACGTTTTTGAAACCCCTACGGTCCGGATTAAGCGTTTCACCTCGTCGTTTATACCGCGTACGTCGAAGGACTGGTACAATTTGTCTGCTGCGGATTTTCTGTCCGATTATAATTTGGGTGTCTTCAAGGCTAGAGGGGAATACGCTTTTAATAAAGTAGTGCGCCTCGCCACCAGAGATTGCATCACTGCTTACCATCAGGTGGGATCGCAGTCAAGTACTAGTTTATATCTTTAAAAAAAAAAGTATGATTTGAACGCCCTGTAATTTTTTCTTTGCGAAGAAAATTATTCTTTTTGATACAGAAACAGAAACGTTTATATATCAAATACCCACACCAATTACAGGCACTTGAATTGTCAAGATGTCGGTCAGTCAAAAAAATAAAACTAAATTGCACGTTTCAAAGCGTAGATCTCTATGGCGAAGAACTTGCAAGAAACTCCGTGGATACTCTTTTAAATCATATTATGTGTTACATAAATCTTGCTTACATATTTCTTGTTGCTTCTATTATGTAGATAAATAATAACAATAAAAATAATAGATTGATTCAGAAGGCAGTGCTTCTGGACACGGCGCGTATTGTCCGGAGGTTCCTCTCTCAGGAGCCCTGACCACCGGTAGCTTGGACCCTGTTCCCGATGCCGGTGGGCTACTATTTTTTATATTTTTAAATGTTTTTTTACGTTGTCTTTTTTAAAAAATATTTAAAAATGTGATAAATATGTATATAAAATGAATAAATGGAAAAATAATAGAAATTGAATTAAGCCACTGGCAGCTAAGAAAATAATGATGATCACCCCGCTGCCACAATCGAGTTTCTTACAATCTCTTTACCGTTAATCATCGTTAAAATGTATTAACAAAGTACACAAATTAAATTGAAAAAGCCAAATTGATACTTCCTGGTTTTATGTTGATTTTAAACATCAAACACGTACAAAGTAAATTAATTAAACATCTTCAATTTGTGTACGTAGTAATTTCCATTATATTATCACTCATATGACAACTCTTCCGTTCATGTCCCCTTTTCCGTCTGACAAGTTACTGTAACGAGGGTATTAATAAACTTACACGTGCCAACATTATTTATCTACTTATAATGTATTGTAATCTATACTAATATTATAAAAGCGAAAGTGAGTTTGTTTGTTTATTTATTTGTTTGTTACGTCTTCACGCCTAAATGGAAAGCCGATTTTAATTAAACTTGGTACACGGATAGACCATGTCCTGGAATAGGACATAGAATACTTTTTATCCCGGAAGTATGTTCCCTTGGTATAATTTTCTGCTGCCGCTGGGAGCAGCTAGTCTTCTATACATATACAGGGTTATTTGTAAAATACTAACAACCTTGCAAGACTGTATTACTGATATCATAAACAACAACTTTTGTTCTAAGACTTGACTTTTTTTTTTTCGTTTTACTACCAAGTTTTTATAGCCACCTTCCAGTTTTATCATCAAAGCAGCTCCAAGTCATAATAATTTTTGCATTGTCATCTGATTTACACATGCATGTAAAATTTCAGATCAATCGGTAACCGGAAAGTGGGTCAATTTACAAGATTTGATCACAGACAAACATCGAGACAGGTGAAACTAAATAAAAGTTTGTAAAATAAAAACCGCGTATTTCCCGGAACCAGTTCTGTGAAATATTCGAGTAAGTGACGGAATTACTGAAGGCAAACAGAGTGTTAAGGCATTACGTCTCTTTTTTCGTGTTACTTCTTTATCAGACATTTAAATGTAGACGGATGGAGAAGGAGAGGGAGACCAAAGAAAAGATGGATGGATTGTGTGAGAAGTGATATGAAAGAAAAAGGAGTTAGTGATAGCGTGACGAGTGAAAGGACAGAATGGAAGAAAAAAAAACGCGTTGCGTTGACCCCAAATAAAACGGGACAAGAACAGGAAGATGTTGATACTTTTTTATCAGACATTGCATACAACCTTGACATTGGATACAACAACGAGCTTATAACTCATGTTGACGATAGATGGCTCGGACCCTGTTAATCATGCATTACACTGTTAAAGTTTTAAACTGTGTCATAATAATACTATAAAATTTGATAATGTACAACCAATATAAGTAATGAGATAATTTACAAACCCAGCCGGCCACATTACATTGTGTAATTTATTTCATCACCACTACTCTCAAAACGGTGAAGAAAAACATTGGGAGGAAACCGGCATGTCTTCACACCAAAAAATTCAAAAACATGTGACAACCCGTACTAGGCCCGCGTGGTGATTTACGGCCCATTCCCTCTCATAGAGAGGAGACCTGAGTCCCAGCAGTGGGAGCATTATAAGGCTGATTATGCTACGATGCTTATGTTAGGTAATAAGATACCTAAGCATTACCGATGTCGCTGCAGTAATGCTAACATAATGAAACCTTGGCTAAAATAAACACTCGATTTTCATTCAAACATTCTGAATTATATAGGTACCTTCTAGGGCGCTAGAATAGTTTCTCTCACTGACGTCTCAATCGAAACTCCAGGAGAATAGTCTATTGGGTCCAAACTTTCTCATAGATATTTTGAATGGTGCATTTCCAGCAAATTTTCGATTCGTATCTCACTTCAAGTTGGATGAATATTGACATAGCTGTTGCCAACACCTATAGATATTTCCGTATTTATTTTCGCCTGAGGTAAAAATGTATTTTACAAGGAAATTCGTCGAAATATGTAGAAAAATTTCACCAGCATTATCTTTGGGTTATTTTACTTATTACTTAACCCTTCAGATACCGTCAATTAGAGACACAATAGTAAGACAATAGATGCGCGGCCACCGGTGGTCGCTTGGGGATTCATGAATTAAAATGGTGCTCGATTTTTATGCTTTATCATTAAAGGTTATATTTTGAGTCGGAAAACACGTAAGGATGAAAGTTAATTTTTAAAAACACTGAATGAACGATAACTCGAAGTCAAATAAGACAAGGGCAAAAAGATGGTAACAATGAATTTTTTTTTTTAATTTTGCGGCAAAATTTGATGTAAACTATGTGTTTAAGCTGATTCATGGGTCAGTTCTTTGACAAAAGGTAATATTTTAAAACACAATGTCTGAAAATATGTATATTAGGGCGTTTTTAATATCGTTTGGATTTCATCACGCATATGTGTTTGCTCCACATGCAGAAAATTTTAAAATGCAAAAAATATGACCCACCGCGTGCGTATTCGATGCATTACAATAAAAACTTATATAAAATGGACATTCGTGGGGTAACGCGTGCGGAGCAATCTCGCATGCGTGATCAAAACCACACGATATTAAATGACATTATTCTTCTTCTTCTTTTCGTGTCGATGCTCTCAAACTATACTTTTTCTGACCAATATTTGGCAACCTGTACGGCTCTATTGTTGCCTACGTATAGATCCTGAGAACTGCAGGTGGTAATGCAGGATGGGCAGCATAGCAATAGCAGGTGGCGCATGTCCTGTGGAGAGAAATGACAATTGACTTCAATACATATATACTACAAGATTCGCTCCAGGGGGATTAATATTGTACATGACGTTGTAGATATTGAAATTGCCTCAATCAGAGGATCATTCGCTGAATGCCTTGTACACGGGAGTATAGATGTAGTTATGAATGCTAATACTGAGATCAAATTGTATGTAGTCGAATCTGATTATTATTATGATTTATGTGTAACTGAGTAAAGGCAGGGTTACGCGGGATATCTTCCTATTGAAATTGATAGGATGTTGTGTTTTATATACCAGTGTTACTCTGAATATGATGTGTTCGTTGACGAATGGAGCAAAATATTGCGTGTATGTCAGGATTTTCTTTGAAAAAAGTATGCGAGAGTGCTCAATGTTCTATATAAATTATGTTTGTCAATTACTACGTTACAGAATTACAACCATAAACGTCTATATTTAACAAAAGTTACCAAAAATATGTTTTAGGTTACCTTTTAATTCAATAGACTCCAAGAAAACCGCCGGTGTTCGCTCTGTCATCGTCTTTCTATTGTGTCTCTAATTGAGGTTTTTGGAATAGTCAATGTATTTTCATTTCTTCCCTGTTGTTCTCCATAGGAAATGATCAATTGGAACCGAGCACTAGATTCTGACGTTGCCTATGTGAAATAAACATTTTTTTTTTTATTATGGATAAGTAGACTCGCGTTTGACCATTGTCTCACCTGATGGTAAGTGACGATGTGGTCGACGATAGAGCACGCGTGCTTAGAATTAACCCATTCACTCTAAAAGTAACTAACCATAAATAAATAAATACTTGAATGTAGGTGTAAGTATACTTATACATTGAGGTAACATAGTGGTATAGAACGTGTAACGTTAAATGCGCAAAACCTGAAAATAGTTTGATCAGAATAAGGAGCAGAATCAATTAAACCACTTTTTAATATACGTTATATTTTTGAAAAAAAAATCTTTATTTAAAATGTCGTCCTGTCTAATTGTGAGTAAGTCAAGCTATCACGTGCGCAAACCCTCCGAAATAGCTAAACAAACACAAATGGTTGTAGTCCCATCAAATTTTCTCATACACGGGATAATAAAAGTTCTTATTTCAATGCAGATATTAATTTTAAACATACTAAAACTGCACATAAAATCTTCAATCTTTTTTTAAATGATTTTTTTTCTCACTGTATACTACACAATTAAATTAAAAATCATTTGAGGTATCTGAGGTTTTGCGCATTTAACGTTACACGTTGTATAAGTATTCTTATATTTATACATTGAAGTATTTGGCTTGACGAGGATACCTATTCTCAGAAGGATTGTCAGACACAGTTCGAATTTTGAGAAGTACGTAATCGATATTTGTCAAGCCTGTTGAAAGTACCTTAGCTAGTGGTAAGTAGACAATCTTCCTCGAAATGTAGGTACTCGATAGTTCACTAATTGACCGGTGAGTGTCGTAAGATGCCGTAGTGAAGGGACTTTATTTTAGTGAAGGGAAAATTGGGAGCATTTACCTTTGTTATTTTAAATCCGATGATGATTTTGATCAGTATTTGTACTAGTTATTCTCATGAAGCTATTTGTCTTTAATTTGAGTAATTTGTTATAGTTTATATATGCAGTTTAGGTCCAGTAAGTAAGCCTCGTTTAGAGTAGTATCAATGGCGTTCATTATGTCGTAAACTAATAAAGTAATAACGACAATTAATTAGAAAAAATAGTTTATAATTTGTTCTCTCTGATAATTATAAATTATATGTCGTTTGTAATTTTCCGGTGACATATCCGTCCTAATATAATACTTGTCTGTCTATTATGCTTTCACTTTCAAACTACTGAACGAATTTTGATGCGTGAGCTTTAACCCGAAGGAAGGACATAGATTACTTTTTATTTGGCTTTGACTTTGACTTCGACTTCACATCCGCTGTCCGAAATTCACGCAAACGAAGTCGTAGGCAAAAGCTAGTTTCTCAGAAAATGCGCTTCAATACCTCAAACATAGAATGGTTGCTATCCATAACCAAGTTACTCCACTACAATCCTTGCACCAAACTTTAGGTTACTTAGCCAAATCAAAACAACGTCTATTGGAGATTCCCAATCTACATGTATTCAAGAACCCATACGGACCAGTTCGACAGATACGAACGAGTTAGTACAAACTCGGACAAAGTTGGTCCGGTATTGTGCCATTCAATGGCCAGTTGTGGCCAACTTTGGCGTTGGCTGCCATCGAAATGTAAAGCCGGGATGCCTAGGATGTCGGCTTTTCAAGTGAGGAGACCGTTTTGAATTTTTGTAAGGTCTTTTTTTTTCTTTGAAAATTGGACGTTTCTTGTAATAATAAAATGCCTGTTGCCAGTGGGAATATGTAAAATGGATCATTATATCTTAAATCTGGTCATGTTTACACGTATTCTGAAATATTTTTGAACTTGCGCACTCGAACACCGTGTGCCACACGCCGATCAGGGCGCGTCGGTCTTCATACGTTTATATGGAAACTAGACCTGTAGAGCTACACTAGATACACGCCACTCAACGCCACGCGGTGTTGTTTTACGTACAAATCAGGCGTGTTAACGTGTGCGTCAGTCTAATGTAGTTCTAGCTTAATAGAATAGGTTCACACATAAGAAATCCCAAAACGGTGAAGACAACTGGAAGGGAACTGTATTAGAACTAAATATTGGATGACACGTGACATCTACCAATCCGCACTTTTTTATGGTGGGGATAATCATCCAATAATAACCCCTGTTCTTGGGCGGAGCAGGAGGTAGTGTCAGACTTTTACTGACTAAAAGCCCACCTCGTTCCTTCTAGCCTTCATACCGGGGCTCGAGCTCCCTTTTGGATGACCCTGGCCCCAGTAGGCTTCGACTTGGTGACAACTCGTTGAGGCTCGCGGGAACAGTGCGCGCCGTCGATGACTTTGGCTGGTCCGCAAAGTTACCCATAGCTCGCCGTCCGCAAGCCCGCGTCTACGGTGGCCGGAAATCGGGATCGGAATTCCGGCGGCGGTTAGAGCGCCGTTGCTTGATGCAGTCGGCCTCCTCCTTTGCTAGCATTACTGCTTCGCAGAAGGAGGCGACCGCCTGCCACTCCTCACTCCGGACCGTGGCCTGAACCAAGGCCTCCGCCGAGAGGTCTTCGCCGCCGATCATCCCCACGATGGCACTGCGATGCTCTGGTTTGGTAGCTTAGGGCTATATTTCACGGACCACTATGGTGGCGCGACCAATTGCGCCGCCCATAGAGATTACTTTCTGAAACAAAACAACATAAAGACAAAGTTTACTTCTTTTTTAAATTTTTTATTAGTATACCATAAAAAATCGCAGTTCCGGTTAAATTGGTCACGACAATAAATCAATTCATCAACAAGATTAATTTACTAATTAATCATGATTTGACATCCTGCATGTTTTTTTGGGGTATAAAGATTAGGGTATCCCATGACCCTATACTGGCCTTCTTTTCGACACATCGTGGAATGATTAGTCGTTTTATTACGTGACCAGAGGTCAAGCTAATTTTTCGCAATAATTCACCAGTCGGTAAGGCATGGGTTGGCAGAGATGTGAATGTAATGAGATGTGATTTGGATTTAAAATGATTTATTTAAAAAATAATAATATTTAGCTTTCTAAAAATGTTCTATTTAGTTTAAAAGAGATGTAAAAATGTTAACTGTGAATATTCATGAATATGTGTATAAAAAAAAAATTGTAGATACGTCAACATCTTTAACTTTTGTTGTTTTATTTTTCTATAGGTTTTCATAGCTAACGTACGTTGGTAATTTTTCATTTTATTTTATAGCAGGCTTAAGTATATACCAAATAGCTTAAAGCCTCTACATAGGTATAGATAAAAAGTCTATAAAAAGGAAACTACATACAAATTAATTTTAATTAAAAAAAAAAAAAACAAAAAAAGATTCGATTCGAATAACTTGGTTGTCTCAGAGAGAGCACGTTATCGTTGCTCATCTCTTCCTTTTCTATAGTCATTAAATAGTAGTTAAAAAATACACAATCATGGCATAATATCATTGTTTTAATAAAAATAAAATAGATTTCCCTTTGCGTTCCAAGGTCACGATAACTCTTAACAAACCCGCATCTCGTCACGTCAAAGCCTTAAGGTGATGCATCTCGCGACACACATTTTTCATTACATATTTTGGAAACACAGTATCTTATGGATATTATCTAGGCTTCTATTGAAATCAATTTCTAAATATGTGTAAAACTAATGCAGTAAATACCTCTGAAAATCTCTTATTTTGTATGAACTTTAACATTTCATAATTTGCCTAAAAATTTAAAAAAAGTAAAACTATAGAAGCCTTGCAAATTTTATTAAGATTCTAAATAGAGACAGACAACTTTTTACAAAAACTTTTTAAGTGTTTAAAAATAAAAACAGCTATTTCCTGGAGCAAGTTTTGTGAAATATTCGAGTAAATCTTGACATTACCGAATACTAACAAAGTTTTCAGACGTTATCTCTCTTTTTGCGTTGCCTTTTCGTTAAACATCACGTTGGATTGCGTTAGATGAAGTAACAAGCTTTTAAACCATTTTCGATGTTTACGATAGGCGACTGGAAAAGGACCCTCTTAAGACATTAATATAAATTCTACCCCCACTACTCGTATCTACTGGGACATTTAATTAAACTTATTGCCTCGTAAGCCCCTTCGGACCTAGTCCTAGCTTATATCGGTATCTTCAATATGTTCCCGATACTGGGCAAAGTCTGTTTTGCCTACTCTAGGTATTATGTGCCAAGTTGGAATATAATGAAGTTATGGAATATCTCGCCCAGTGGTGTATGGAGTAAAGCGTAGTCGGCAAGCGTTGAGGTGCAATTGTAAGCGTGTAGCGAGAAGCGGAGAGGTGCACTATGTAGCCTACGCGCATGCTTATAGAAAATTGTATTATTATTATCAGTTCACATAAACAACTTTCAAATAAAGCCCTACAAAGTCATAGTAAATCGTAATTTCAAGTTATTCTATCATTAATCATTAAAATTCGTCCAAATTGAATACTTGCAACAAATTCTCAAAAAATTAATTTTAATTTATTAAAAAAAAAAAAATATTCGCTTCATTCCTGACCATGTCTGAACAAAGCGTTAGATTGAGATGTCTATCAAGTAACTGTCGCGTATTGTCGCAAGTTTGCAGTCCGGTGTTTTTTTTTTTTTTTAATTCGTATAAACTAGTGCTTGACTGCGATCCCACCTGATGGTAAGCAGTGATGCAATCTCTGATGGTGAGGCGCACTAGTTTATTAAAAGCCTATTCACTCTAGCTTTGAAGATATCCAAATTATAATCGGACGGGAAGACCACAGCAGGCAAATTGTTCCATTCCTTCGACGTACGCGGTATAAACGACGAGGCGAAACGCTTAGTCCGGACCGTAGAGGTTTCAACAACGTATGGGTGGATACTCATTGTACGTCGGGTTGTCCGATGGTAGAATTGAGATGGCGGAATCAAGTCATGCAATTCCTGCGCACACTCTCCAAAAAGCATCCTGTAAAACACCGAAAGGCTGGCTACCCTACGCCTGTGCTCAAGGCTTTGAAGGTTGGACTTAACCAAATCTGGATCACCAATTAGCCTTTTCGCACGCCTTTCCACCGAGTCCAAAGCTGCCAGGTGGCATTTTGCAGCACCAGCCCATATGTGGCTGCAGTACTCCACACACGAACGGACCTGCGCTTTGTATAACATTAAAAGCTGTTCCGGTGTGAAGTACCGCCGGACTTTTGCAAGAATGCCAAGTTTTCTAGCAGCTACTTTGGCTTTGGACTCAATGAACCGCCCAAAGTTAAGGTTTGAGGAAATTTCGACTCCCAAAAGCTGAAGACGGTCGGTACACTCCAGGGAAACATTCCGAAAAGCAGGAGCTAAGGTGAACGGGCTCCTTTTAGCGGTAAACAGACACGCTTGCGTTTTGGAGGCGTTGAATCCCACAAGATTGGCTTCACCCCACTTGGAGACTGCTTGAAGTGAGATATTCGTACGCTCTACCATAGCCTCTCTTTCGGACTGTATTAGCTCCTTACTAGCCCGAGCACCGGGCAGGTATCTCTCTACAACTGTGCTATCATCTGCATACCCATAGATACCGGGCACCAGCAGATCGTTGATATGCAACAGGAATAGAGTTGCAGAGAGAACAGACCCCTGAGGAACTCCGGCATTAATCGTCATCGGCTCTGATGAGCATCCGTCGACAAGAACTCGAAGATACCGTTCACTCAGGAAGTCTTTTACCCAGTTGATCAGACCAGGGGAAATGCCGTACGCTGGAAGCTTACTCAATAGGCTAGCGTGCCATACACTGTCAAAGGCCTTCGAGACGTCTAAGGATACGGCAATCGCTTCCCCATTCTTCTCAAGGGCCTCGCCCCACAAGTGGGTGGCATACGCTAGTAGGTCCCCAGTAGACCGCTTGCGGCGAAACCCGTACTGCCGGTCACTGAGGAGATCGTTACCTTCCAGATATGCCATGAGGCGCGAGTTCAATACACGCTCCATAATCTTGCAGAGTATGGAGGTTACCGAAATCGGCCGATAGTTGGAAGGATCGGCACGACTGCCCTTTTTGGGCACGGGTTGCACGTTAGCAAGCTTCCAGGACTTGGGCAATATACCGGTCCTAAACGAGAGGCGATACAAGCGCGTGAGTACAGGAGACAACTCGGGAGCACAAGCCTTGAGAACAATCGCTGGTATGCCATCTGGTCCACTAGCTTTATTCACGTCTAGACGACGCAGCTCTCTCAGTACTTCTCGGTTCCTCATGTGGACTTCGGAATAAGTTTGACGTCTTTTTGCTGATATGATGATGAGAGCAGAATTAGATTACGCAATTTTGACGTGCATTGCTCGAAATGTAACCGATAGAAAATTGACGCGCCGGCAACTTGGCGTTGGTGTTCAAGAATTCTTTGAATGGTTAAAGTACGATCGCTAAAACTAGTTAGTTCTGACTGGAGTCAGAACTACAGATGCGCTCAATATTATGTTATACGTTTATCTGCCAAACAGAAATGATTCAAATAGTTCACCTTTATCGGTCTCTATCAAAGCGCTAAAGGTAGCCGCATCACTCGACATTAACCATGTTCTATTAAAGTTAGATATAGCGGTCCTTTGGCTCAATCATTCATTCATGTACGGCATCAAACAATCGGCTTATTCACGCAGCACCTGATTAGTTCCACCAAGTAACTAGTTCACATTCACTCGCTCACAATCGGGCCGGTCTTGGGCGACCGTAGCGTAACTTTTAATGAATGGACTCGTAAACATAGTGTGTTTCCGTTTACCAAGTTCCGAACTATACGTTTTGCTCCAAATTAATTAAAACACCCATGTTGTTACTAAGTATTAAACTACACTAAACTGTTGATATAACACTCGAAAGTGCCCAATGTGACCCTCATCTCTGGCGAAAAAATTCAGTGGTGAATTTAATAATTCATAATGATATTTGCATGTCGCTGAAAAAGTTATTTTTTATGTTTTTCAATTCCATCTCGTATTTTCATTCTGAATAGTTAAGGAGATTTAAAAATATAATATTCGGCTAAATTAGGTTTCTGGTGGTTTTAAATGAATATAGGCGTATAGTCAGCTTCAAATATTGTTATCTACGTAAAGTTATGAATACAGTTTTACAGTGTACTAGTTGTCCCACGTGGTTTCACCTGCGCCTTTGGTTACTGTTCCGCGCGATGTTATAATTATAACCTAAAGTTATTCTCTGTAAATGGGCTTTCTAACTCAAATTCGAACAAGTTGTTTTGAGATTAGCGCGTTCAAACAAAAAAAAAAACTTTGGTTTTATATAGATTATTATATTCTAGCGGCTTCGTCTGTGTAAAGTTTATCCAAAAAGGACATACTCTCGGGATAAACCATATTCTGTTTTCCACAACATGGTCCACCCTTGAGCCAAATTTCATCCAAATGCATTCAGTTGTACGAACGTGAAGAAGTGACAAATATACACACAAACTTTTTCCTTCATAATATTAGTGTGATTGTAGCTTTATTTTACAGACACCTAATTACTAATAACTTGCCAAAAACATATCGTATAAAACATATAATAATATCATGGTTAGACTAACACTTTGCCAGCGACTTCGGCGAGAATGTTTTTATAAAATACTTTAACTCCCCAAACCGTATTTTTAATAATGAAAACCTTTATTTATTTGGGCTACTATTTATGCTAAGTTTTAAGTACATGAGTCCAAAATAGAATGTGGCATACAAATAAATTTCCCACTTTTCAACGCCTCAAATGTTCTTTGTTTTTCTCACCTACAACATAAAAAGAAACCTTGGCAAAATTTCACGTAACGGTAGCTTCAGCTTTGCGTTGATATGTAAGTCCGTGAGTTTCTCCTTTTATATAGAGACTAGCTTTTACCAACGGCTTCGCCCGCGTTAATTAATATACTTTACTCTTTCTCCCCCTTTTCTCACTTTAAAAAAAATAGCCTATGTCTGTCTCCAGGGTCCTAACTATCTCTGTACCAAAATTCATCAAAATTGGTTTTGCCATTTAGGCGGGAAGACGTAACAAACAAACTCATTTTCGCTTTTATAATATTAGTAAGGATATATTGTGCAGTATATTTGTATGTATATTACTTCAGGTGAAACTTGTGCATGACTTATGTAGACGGTTGGTAAATCGATTTTGATAAGACAGGTTTCTCTTTTACTTTTAAGACAATATTGATTCTGTAACTGTGGATCTGGATAGAATGGTTAAAGTAAAAAAATATAATTTTAATATCAGAATGTTATGAAGTGCATTTCGCATTTGGTGAAAAAAGGTACCTATATAAATGCAGATCTATGGAGAAAGACGAAGGGGAAATACGAAAAAGATGGGTAGGATTGCATGAGTGAGGCATTAAATGAAAAGAAATAAAAAAAATATTTTGGAAAGATTATAAAAATGTAAATAAAAAATCAATAGAGTAGTTTCCACGTCACGTTTCGGTCCACGTTTCACGCCAGTACGGAATTGACATTGGAACCGAAGATTTTGGGTTTTATCCTTCGGGTCAGTTCTTCTGTCCGCGATTGTCAAACAGGTCTCAGCTGCGCGAAGGTAGCTCGGGCTTTCGCGATCCGAGACGTGATGTCCTCTTCACTGACTCTGGTTTCTGACATGAAGGTTCCTAGGAAGGAAAATTGGTGCTGATTAGCCTGTTCTTATCTTATTGTTAGGCAAAGGCTTTTTTCCTTTGCTTCTAGCCAATTTGTAAGGAAAACATGTAAATCGTTCTGCTGCCTTCTTCACCGTCTGCCGCGACCCCGTCTCAATTTTATTTTCCCGTTTTCAATCACGTTATGAGTGACAATATATCACCCGCCACCATGGCGTGTCGCGTATAACGTTTTGTGACGGTTCGTATACAACTATAATGTGACAGTTTGACTTGATACCTTTACCCTTTAGCAGGCATTAGTAGTATGTTACGATTGCTTATGAATATTTGATACGGTTACCACGATATGGAAGCAGAAGGCTTGTCTTTATTGTACACTAGGTTTTTTCAGTGGCTTGGGCTGTGTGACAAAGAATGTATAGCTTATGTACAGCCCCTCAAAGAGATGTCAGAAGAACTGCAGAAACGAAGCCTACTGGGGTAAGGGGTTGAGCGAAGGATAACCCAGGGACCTTGGAACAAATCTAAAGAAAGAAATAGAGTGGGTTTTGTTCTGTATAACTATACATTTTGGTATCTCATGAACCATGATAGTTAGACAGTTGACATTTTCGCAGATGATGTATTTCTGTTGCCGTTATAACAATAAATACTAAAAAACAGAATAAAGTAAATATTTTACGGGGCTCCCATACAACGTTGCGGTTTTTTGCTACGGACTGATTTAAGATAAGTCCCATTAGTTTCGGCTGTGCGCTGGTATGTCAATCAGTCAATTTCTCCTTTTATATGTATAGATTCGTTCAACGTTCGTTGTGGCGACGCTTGGGGGAGGCCTATGTCCAACAGTGGACGTGTATCGGCTGAAATGATGATGATGATGATGATATGTATAAATTATAATCGTGTTTTAGAAAGTTTACACTCGTCGCTTACCATCAGGTGAGATAGCAAGCCTATCAATAATAATAAAAAAGTACAGCTTTATAAAGTGCCGTATCTATGCGACATTGTTTTTTATACCTTTTAATTGGTGTGTTTGTTAAGCTGTGGTTAAACTTGAGTGTGGTTTTTGTAGGTAACAAAAAATAAAAACCATGTCTACTTAAAGTTACATTTTCTTCTAAAGAAAACATTCTAGAACACATTATGCTACAATTGTTAAAAATTCCTTTTTTTTTATAAAATATGCAGCGTTATACTTGTGATTTATGTCCTATAGAAGTTGTATCATGTTAATCAGCCTCCTGCCCTTTTCCTAATGTATGTGGGTCATCTTCCTGTTCTTGTTCCATATGATTTAGGGTCGGCACAACACATTTCCTCTTCCGTTCCGTTCTGTTAAATGTTAAAGACATTTTTTCCTTTCCTCACGCAATCCATCGATATTTCCTTTGGCCACTCTCGTCAGTATATAAATAGTTTTTTAAAAACACTTTTACACGACATGTTTTCCGTCAATTTAAACTAGATGAGGCCGGTGTTTCCTAGCTGACTACCCTGAGAAGAAACAACGAAACAAACTCAGGGATCAAATCTCTTTAAGAGTCCATACAGCATACATGTAATGGTCACATATGACTAGCCCCATTACTGTTGGTCTAGTGGTTAGTGGCCCTGACTGCTATGCCGGAGGTCGTGGGTTCGATTCTAACCCAGGAAAAATGTTTATGTGATAAGCATGATTATTTGTTCTGTGTCTGGGTGTAATTTATCTATAATATGTATGTATTTAGAAATATATTGGTAAATTTATCAGTTGTCTAGTACCCATAACATAAGCTCTGCTTAGCTTGGGACTAGACGGCGCTGTGTGATAGTTGTGGAATATAATAAATATTATTATAGTTCTGTGTGGACCTGTTCAGTCAATTCAAGCATATGTATTCGTATATCTCAACTCAGGACTATTAACCAGCTTAACAAAGCAAAGATAAGTCTATACGAGTCTCTCGTGTGTATTAATAACTAATTTAGGGATTATGACAAGAGGATGGGTTAATAATAGGCAGCCTACTGTCTCAAGTGCGCTGTTATCACTAATCCGATCATTTATCTTGACGATAATGTCAATAACCCATTGCCTTGGTATCTACGGTACAAGTTCAGAAGTTCTAAACAAAAAAGCCCTTAGGCCGAAAACTTACTGGGAGGCGCGTTACTTAGCATCAAGAGTCTACTAAATTATTAGCAGCCGGCCATGCAGCGTGTTTCATGCCACCGTTTGCGAATCACATTGTGTGTGCGGCTAGTTAGGAACATAATATATTACTACGTTATTTGCCAGGTGATTCGTCGGTTCTATGTGCGTAACATTACGTTTTAGACCTCAGTTACAAAGCTCAAACAATAACTTCTTCTTTGGGTGAAGCTAGAGAGAGTGTCAGATTTTAAGTGACTAGTTACTGGCGTTCCAGTGTCTTGGTGAGTCTTTCGAAAGATCAAGCTGCACTGGATATTTTTATCTACTGGAAGACCTCTTACAAGGTGGGCTGATGACTTGGTAAGGATTGCGGGGATCCGATGGATGCGAGACGCACAGGACCGTTCATTGTGGCGACACTTGGGGGTGGCCTATGTTCAACAGTGGACGTCTTTCGGCTGAAATGATGATGATGATATATCTTGCGAGCAGTGCCATAATTAGGGCGGTACCAGCGGTACCCAGGCACAGGGCGCAGGGTTCCTAGAGGGACGAATTTTTTTTATGACTATTCCTTTTTGTTTGTTTCGTACTTTTTTCTGGAGGCGTAGTTCTATGAACAGCTCTGTTCGCGCAATGATATGGGGTATCAGCCGGACTTGTACTTCTGGCATTTCTTATACTGTGTCAAAAGTATATGACAAAGCAGGCCAGCCGCCATTTTGAGAGGTCATTCGGCTAAAGGTTACATTTGTAAGCTATTGGTCCCCCGCGGGGTAGGGTTTTGTTACAGTAGCTAAATGACATACCTTTGGCCTAAATATTTGTTGGACAATGTTGTTCGGGATGGAATTGTGTGACTTTAATATTAAATGACAAGGAAGAAAATAGGGTTCGAGTACCTTTTGGGGAATATTTGCTCATAAACGTTGTTATAAAAGCTTTTGAAGCTTTGGGATATTGATTGCTTAGCTTGTGTTTTTTTTTATAACTTAGAAACTTTATGTAGGTACAGCATCATCATCATCTTCCTGCACTCGCCCCGTGTTATTTGGGGTCGGCGCAGCACGTTTTTTTCTTCCATTCTATCCTGTCACCCGTCATGCTATCACTAACTTCCTTTTCGTAGGTACTGCATATTGTAGTAAAATCTATTTTTAGGGTACTAGTCATCATGATCATCATTTCAGCCGAAAGATGTCCACGGTTGGACATAGGTATGTTTGTAATGTTGTGGAAGTAAATTGTCAATAAATAAACAAATAAATAGGCCTTCTCAAGTGTCGCCCCAATGAACGGTCTTGTGCGTATCGCAACCATAGGATTACCGCAACCTCTACCAGGTCATCGGCCCACCTTGTAGGAGGCCTTTTAATGCTGAGTCTTCCAGTTCGCGGTCGCTACTTCAAAACCTTTCGGCCCTAACGGCCATCCAGTTTTTCGAGCAATGTGCTCTGCTCATTACCACTTTAGTTAGGCGATTATTCGTGTTATGTCGGCAACCTTGGTTCTCTTAAGGATATCTTCATTCCAGATTCAATCACGCCGAAAAAGTTCGAGCACAGCGCTTTCCATTGCCCTTTGAGTGACTTTAAGGTTTCTGATGGGGCCTATTGTGAGCGACCACGTTTCAAAGCCGTATGTACTTACAGTTAAAGCATTTTTTAAATAACTCGGAGCCTCTTACATTTTCTAAGAATATATCAGGTTTTTTTTTAAATTTTGCAAAGGTTAAAAATATTTAGTTTACAGAAGAAAAAAATATTTATTTATTTAAACTTTTTGTACAGTACATGTAGTGGTACATAGGTGGACTTAATGCAACAAGGTATTCTCTACCAGTCAACCTTTGGGTTAAAAAAGAAAACACCGTGGTAGGTTTGCACAATAAACAAATAACAGATGCTTCAAACCGAAAAATATAAAATAAGTTATTTATAATATTAAAATTTATATATAGGTATGCTAAAATAATAAATTAAGAAAGTTATTATTTTAGCATTTTTTATTAGTTATTATGTAAAGTTTTTTAAATATATATTTAAATATTTTAAAAATTAATTTTATATGTGTTAATTAAAAAACAGCTATGAAAAATATCAACTCATTAAGAGAACTTAGTAACAATTCTGATGAAGACCAAACTAAGGTTGAGAGAACTTCAAGTAGTAGTTCCGATTTTATCTATAGATATTTAGCTTTAGTGCCTAAATTAAGTACTATGCAGATTTTCCAATCAAGATACAAACCTGCCAATGTTCCCTAACACCTCAGCACCTTGTTTCCTGAGCTTAGACCGAGGCACAAACAGAAATACCTAGACTAAGCTAGAAACCTATACCTAGGTCTTCAGTTAATTAAATCATTTCGCCTTGCGTGTCTCACCGGTGCTGGCTTTACCTAGTTATGTCAGAAATTGCCCGGTACTGCTGGGCAATTTCCTCTGCCCACGGTTGGGCTATTTTCTTGCTCGGCTCGGCGGGCTATCACTTGCAGACTCCTCTAAATGTTTAATGCTGTTTGGTCTGCGGTAGGTAATTGTTTTAGAACTTGTTCGAAATAAAATGGTTTGAAGTTTGAGATGGTATTTGTAGCGTGTAACCTCTTTTCTGTGTGATAGGCAACTAGAAAAGTAACTGAATGACTTTCGGAAGCTCGAATAGCTCGTGGTTCGTGAATAATATACACTTGGATCGATTTTTGAAGCTAAGCAATGCTTGCTGGGATTGGTTTTTGGATGGATAACCATACATTACATAATCTTTTTTTTTAGGTGAGTAATCACCTAATTAATGACTTCCGTTCTAGGGTGGAGCAGCAGGGCGTGTCAAACTACTCTTATGTTTCTTCTGTTGCCTTCTGTTCTAGGACCACAGATTTACTCTTTAAAAGTCTTAAAGTGAATTTAAGTGGAGTCAATGTCGAACTCAAAAAGATGCGCAACGACCTTACTTGCAATTTATTGAAATACTAGTTTTTGTTCGCAGCTTCGCCTGCGTATATAAAATATTGCCTCGGTCACTCAGGAATAAAATAGCTTTCTGTCGGTGAAAAAAAATTTGCAATCGGACCAGTAGGTACCTACTTTCAGCGATTAACCTCCTACAAAGAAAAAAACATAAAACATACTTTACCTCTTTAATATATTATTATATAAATGTAGAGTGTAGTTATGAAGTATAGTTGTTGCAATAACCACGTTTGACTTCTTTCGCTCTGGGATGGAGCAAGAGAGCGTGTTAGACTTTTACTGACTAACCCAACTATGTTCTCTCATTTCTCTTAGCATTCTAGGGCAACTCTAATTCTATCAAACGTTGCCGCAACCCTAAATCAAACCTTATCTAAGAACCAATCATGTTTAAGTAAGCATGGCAAAGCTTAATCATGTAAGTACATGATTTGCTTACATATTAAATGAAATAGTCATGTAGTAACCACACGTTATCATAAGTACCTAACAACCAATCTAGATGTCAAAGACAGATTCGTTATCTAAAAGTTGTACACAAAAATATTGTAAATTAGTTTTGTTTTTTGTAATAGTATGTTTGTAGGTATACCTGTGAGCTCAATAAAGAAAAGATACAACCTACAATCTAGGGGTCTTTAAGCCAAGACTGAATAGGTTACTTCTAGGCAAGCGTGCTCCATCGTTGGCCACATCATCGCTTATCATCAGAATAAAAAAAAAAATTGGAAGACACATTTCCGGGGAGAGTGGGACCAGGGACCAATGGGTGCGCTATATAATTCAGAAAAAAGTAACCTCGAATAACAGGTCCCCGTAAGTTTACTACCTAATCCGAAACACGTAACAACGAATGTACGTTACAACGAAAAACTTAACGCTGTAAGCCATGTGATCTCGAATAAATGATTCAGAAAAATGTAATATCGTATACCACGTTCTCGAATGTTTACTAATAGAAAACACTTCACAACGAATGCACGCTGCTTCGAAAAACCTAACACCGTTCGATTTTGCATTCGAATAACCAAATCCCTAATTCTCAAAATAAATAGGCACTTAATAAACTAATGCGCCTCACCATCAACGATTGCATCACAGCTTACCATCAGTTAAAATTGCAGTCAAGCACTAGTTTACTTGCATCAATAAAAAAAATGTTTGAAGAAATAAACTGATTCAATTAAAACAGTTTTGTTGCAATTTACCCTTCAATTGCTGTACTAATTACTATGTTTCGTAAATCCTAGACAAAAAACTAGTGTATTGTACACCAGTGCGCAATCTCGTGGGATTTATAGACAAATGAATTAACGCATTGTACTATTTTATCCACCAATCAAAGAGTTTAGCAAATATGTGTTCAGGAACTGGTTCGTGAGATAAAAGCCATATTGATAGGTGTACGAAATTCAATAAAACGTTACCTTTACTGCCTTTTATTATTGACTTCACAAGCATAGTAGTTTTTTAGCATGGCACACACCAATTATTCACAGTGGATAATCGACGTGTGCCATGCTAAACAAGAAAAAACCTTTTGTTTTTTAAATAACCGACTTCACAAAAAAATTTAATTGAAATTGAAGAGGAGTTCCCTAGATTTTTTGAACTTGCCTGAACTGAGAGGATTCTAAGGAGCGAGAATTGGCCTTAATCCCCACGCCGGCCCAGTGCGAATTGGTGGATGTCATGTCTTTGAATTTTTAGTTCTAGGACTAGCACTAGCTTCTGACGTTTTATAAGTGCCCATGTAGGCCGATGTGAAATAAAAACTTTTTTTTTGGGATATTTTCTTGCACCGTTTTGAGAGCGTGTTGAAATAAATTACACAAATTAATGTATCTGGCTAGGTTTGGATCATAACTCGACAGTAAGGGTTGCTACCACTGCAAGCAAATACTAACACTGCTTCAAACTGCAGACAACATTTATAATGCAGTTATGTTCTCTATTCACGTACCACTTTGTTTAAAGGCATTATTATTCACTATCATAATTTGGTATTGATCTTAATTCTATTCAACGTAATTGACGTTGAAAGTTTGATATTCCTAATGAAAGGTAATCGTGAGTCATGGACGCGATTTGTTTGTTGAAGCTGAATATCGATGAGGGAAAGTTTAATGTTTATTGTTGGGGATTTTAGGTCTAACGACCTGCCTCTGTCTCGTGCGTTTTGAGGACAAAAACCGAGATTTCTTCAATACGCAACGAAATTCGTTGTTTAGTTTTAGAGCAGCTTGGCCACAACTTATTCATCATTTTAAAATCAAATGAAGTAAAATAGTAGTAGTTAGTTCGTCGTGGCGACATTTGAACGAGGCTTATGTCCAGCAGTGGAAGTCTTTCAGCTGAAATGATAATGATGATTGTGAAAATCAGATTTAAATAATATGGTTAGATAATATACCATACAAATACTAGGTTTGAACGTAGACTTGTGGAGTTGTTTCAGGACTGCGTGTTCGAAAGAGTACCTTGGAATGCAAAGTGCTATTGAAGGAAAGAAATAAAAACGTTTATTCGTACCTCATACATACAGTAGAAATCAGTATGAAAAAAATAAAAGATAACTTTAAAATCTGTGCTAGGCCAAAAAGGCGCTTAACTCAGCATAATATTATGCTGCGATATTTAAAAAAGATAAATAACGCAGTGCTGGTTTCTGTTAGGGCCCGCTGTGATGCCATGGACACATTCACGGAGGTCAGTAAAGTCTAACACTCCTTCTCGCTCCATCCAGAGCAATTATGATCCTCTCCCTAGCCTTTTTCCCACTATCTTGGGATCGGCTTCCAGTCTAACCGGATGCGGCTGAATACTCGTATTTAACACGGAGCGACTACAGAGCAAAGAGAGATAGAGAGCGGAAAGATATCGTTTTTCATTTAAAGAAAGAGTATGAAGTAACCCGATGTAAGAATGTTCCAAGAGAAAAAAAAGACTATAGACGATTAGAAATGACTTCTTACAAAAGGTATATACTCAAACAACCAAAAAAAAAACGAAAAACGTACCATAAACTGACCCTAACCAGATTAACCCGTAAAAATTGACAATTGCACCTCATAGATTGGCGCTATGAAAAAGAACCTCAAATATCCTCGTCCTAATCGTACATTTGAGCTCCTAATATACCTTTGTTCAAAGGTTAACGTAAAGCGCCCTGAGCTACGACCACCAACGACCTCCTGGAGAGGCACCTAAATGACTTTTTGTGCCAATGAGACAATTGGGCCTTGATTTAGAGGGTTACTTTCGATAAGCGGCAGGAAACAATAATGAAAAGTTCCCGATTAGAGGCCAGTGCGAAATGACAGAGACAACCACTGCGCGTGATGTTGTAAACGAAGTGATGAGTGTTTGTTGCTAATAAAAAGTTTGAGCATACCATAACTAGCCTTATAATGTTCCCATTGCTAGGACTCAGACTTCTCTAAAAGAGAAGGCTGTAATCCACCACGGTCCATTGCGGGTTGGTGAATGTCACATGTCTTCGCATTTTTCATTCTTATTAACCGACTTCTAAAAAAGGAGGAGATTCTCAATTCAGATGTTTGTATGTTTTTTTTTATGTTTGTTCGCGCATAACTTCGTCGCTTGCCAACCGATTTCAAAAATTATTTTTCTGTTGGAAAGGGTATACTTCCAAAATGGTCCCATAGCCACCAAGTTGGTATCTGATGATGGATTCTTGGCGAAATCGAGGAAACTCCTCAAATTCAATTAAATTTTTTAGTGAAGTCGGCTATTTTTACCGACTTCCCAAAAAGGAGGAGGTACTACGTTCGGCTGTTTGTATGTTTTTTTTTTTTTTTTTTCGTATGTTTGTTCGTCGAATACTCCCCCAAATGTGGACGGATTTTCAAAATTCTTTTTTTGTTCGAAAGTAAATAGTTCTGAGGTAGTCCCATTATCACCAAATTAGGATCTGATGATGGGATCTTGGAGAAATCGAGGGCAACCTTCAAATTTTATAGGCTCACTTATTGATTTTCGCATATTTTATGAAGTATCTTGTGTATTTGCGTATGGTCGTCACCATCTCAGGTAGCTGGGCTGATGATGGAAGGTACAACTCCTTAACAGTAAGAAGTTACTCGAACAGGCAAGGACTGTTTTAGTAAATTGTTTTCATGTTTGATAGGGCATTTGCCACATTTGGTCTCATGATCATCAAGTCATGACCTGATGCTGCAGTCAGGATAGTCTGCAGAGTACCTAAGTCCTCGACAACAAACAGCAGATATATCGAGTTTAGGCTCATTGAAAACGGCTCGATGTGTGGATAAACGTACTGCTAATAAAGAACACCGAAGTACATAAACCTGATGCTGAAGCCAGGAGCATCAGGAAAAGTACAAACCTTGAAATTACAGCACCGTAGTCGTGTTTGGGCTCATTTTAAACAGGACTAAATTTTAAGTTCATTGCAATGTTGACATAAATCTGGCCTGATGCTACAGCCGGGATTATCAGCATCTAGTCTAATGACTGATTGAAAGATTTACCTTTCGGCTTCATCATCAGATCAGTTCGATATATCCTTTCCCTCTCCAGCATCTAGTCTAATGACTGTTTGAAAGAAGAGGGGGAGAGGATATATCGAACTGATCTGATGATGAAGCCGAAAGGTAAATTAATGTAATCTAACCGTGTTTGGGATTATTAGAACCTTTATGAGATGCGCTCTGACTATAAGGTATTTAAGTTTGACTGAGGGGTACTTTTTAGTGGTGGTACCATAACTAAAAAGTGTAAAATAAAAAAAACTTTTTTAAATAAAGAAGAGACTAAACTATTATAGAAACACCGACTTCCAAAATTAAAGTTATTTGATACTTTTCAGTGTTTTTATCATTGAAGTCGGTTATATTTTTTTTGTAAAAAGTTTTTTTTTTTTTATAAAAAGGTTGTTTTTTCTTTCACCGTTTTGAAAACAGTCAGTAGTGATAAAATAAATTACACAAAGTAATGTTTCTAGTTTCGACCTATAAGAGTCCAAGGCTGGTCACTAACCCGCCCTGGACTTTTACGGGTAGACACTTAACCTCAGATACACTAGGGGACATAAAGTTCCCTGACATGATGCGCAACGCTGTCAAATTGTCAAACATCACATCCCCCATCACCAGAATGCAACGTCAAATTTTGGGTTGCAAGTTGCAGGATGGGGCAACGGGCAACGTTGCAGAGTAAATCGAGTGTTTCGCTTCATGTTTGGGGATACATTGTCCGCTAGTTTATCTGAGACTTCATATATACCGACCTTTCTCGTTTATTGATCTTCCTATAAAGGGGTAATTATTGTATGTTTAACGTTTGTTTGTGAAAAAATCTTATTGTTTTCATTAATTTTGACCATTGAAAGCAGCTGATGATAATGATATTCATTATTGCGACTACAATATGAATGGTTTTTAAATATGAGAATTGACCTTCAGTGATATTTACTCCTCGAGGCTTTCATAATTTCCAAGATACTCAAATAATTTTAAAATTATTGCCATTATTTCATTGAATGTAACTTTTGCACGAAATTAAATTAAACAACAACAAAATGAAGCAAAAACAATTGAATTACGAGCATTCCCCGCCATAACTTTCCTAACCGTGAAATTTTTAATTACTCCTTAACAGAAACAAAATTCCATAAATTGGTGGAGCGCCACTCGGAAAGTTTTCTTTGCGGACATCCAGTAATAAAATCAAAAGCGACTCGAATTTAATACGATTGTGTTTTGAATAATTTATCTGTATTATTCATTACTCTCGAACCCTTTCCCGCGCCGAATAAGCGCGAACTTCTTCAAAAACTTTTATTGTTTACACCGTTCTTTGGAAACTCGGCACAATCGTTTCTCTGTCCCGCTCACTCTGTTTCGATATCGCGTTCCATCTTTTTCTAACGTGTGATTGCTTAGTCGGAGGCTGCTTCCTTCCTGCCCTTTATTGGATTGATATCGGATTGTTATTTTTTTGTTCTGTTTAGAAAATTGGCGCCTGGCGTTATTTTTTCAGGCGCGTTTTCCGGCCGCTCGGCTTCGAGACGATCGCAATAGTTTTTGTTACTTTTGGTGTTATGATTGAGTATTGTTGTGATGGTTGATCTTGTGCTTTCTAAAGAATATTTTATAGTAATGAATTTATCTGGTTATTCAGCCGTTATTACGTCAAAGGTACATTACAGAATAAACTATCGGAATATGTAACATCCTATTGTGTCATCCCACCTATACGCACAAAAGGTTTTGAGAACACATTCATTGTGCTTACAGCCAAGGAGTGACATTCCCTACCGGGTCTGTGTTTCCTGATGGCTGCAACCCGGGAATCTTGAATAGTTACTTCTAGGTAGCGCGACCAGCGACCCATCGTCGACCGTATTATCACTTTTCATAAGGCGTGATAGCGGTAATAGCAAACCTATCAACATTTTTTGTTTCATAGTACCCTACTCTACCCTACTCTACCCTACTCTACCCTTCTCTATCCTACTCTACCCTACTCTACCCTACTCTACCCTACTCTACCCTACTCTACCCTACTCTACCCTACTCTACCCTACTCTACCCTACTCTACCCTACTCTACCCTACTCTACCCTACTCTACCCTACTCTACCCTACTCTACCCTACTCTACCCTACTCTACCCTACTCTACCCTACTCTACCCTACTCTACCCTACTCTACCCTACTCTACCCTACTCTACCCTACTCTACCCTACTCTACCCTACTCTACCCTACTCTACCCTACTCTACCCTACTCTACCCTACTCTACCCTACTCTACCCTACTCTACCCTACTCTACCCTACTCTACCCTACTCTACCCTACTCTACCCTACTCTACCCTACTCTACCCTACTCTACCCTACTCTACCCTACTCTACCCTACTCTACCCTACTCTACCCTACTCTACCCTACTCTACCCTACTCTACCCTACTCTACCCTACTCTACCCTACTCTACCCTACTCTACCCTACTCTACCCTACTCTACCCTACTCTACCCTACTCTACCCTACTCTACCCTACTCTACCCTACTCTACCCTACTCTACCCTACTCTACCCTACTCTACCCTACTCTACCCTACTCTACCCTACTCTACCCTACTCTACCCTACTCTACCCTACTCTACCCTACTCTACCCTACTCTACCCTACTCTACCCTACTCTACCCTACTCTACCCTACTCTACCCTACTCTACCCTACTCTACCCTACTCTACCCTACTCTACCCTACTCTACCCTACTCTACCCTACTCTACCCTACTCTACCCTACTCTACCCTACTCTACCCTACTCTACCCTACTCTACCCTACTCTACCCTACTCTACCCTACTCTACCCTACTCTACCCTACTCTACCCTACTCTACCCTACTCTACCCTACTCTACCCTACTCTACCCTACTCTACCCTACTCTACCCTACTCTACCCTACTCTACCCTACTCTACCCTACTCTACCCTACTCTACCCTACTCTACCCTACTCTACCCTACTCTACCCTACTCTACCCTACTCTACCCTACTCTACCCTACTCTACCCTACTCTACCCTACTCTACCCTACTCTACCCTACTCTACCCTACTCTACCCTACTCTACCCTACTCTACCCTACTCTACCCTACTCTACCCTACTCTACCCTACTCTACCCTACTCTACCCTACTCTACCCTACTCTACCCTACTCTACCCTACTCTACCCTACTCTACCCTACTCTACCCTACTCTACCCTACTCTACCCTACTCTACCCTACTCTACCCTACTCTACCCTACTCTACCCTACTCTACCCTACTCTACCCTACTCTACCCTACTCTACCCTACTCTACCCTACTCTACCCTACTCTACCCTACTCTACCCTACTCTACCCTACTCTACTCTACTCTACCCTACCAAACTTTACATAAACCATCTACTAAATAGTCTGAACAAAGCCTAAAAATTTGGTTTGGATAGGTGAGCCCGTTCTTGAGTTACAAAATAACAACGAAAAGTGGCATTGATTTTTACTACTCTGTCAAGAAAGTACCGGGAAAAGATCAATAATACACAAAATGTCTGTTATTCATCCAAATTTATTTTATCACCTTCAAAGTATGCTCCTTTAGAAACGATACACTTGCGCCAACGAATAATCCATTCATCAAAACATTTTTTAAACGCTGCTTCCTGAATTGAGTTCAGTTCTCGCCGCGAATTCTCCTTTATGTCTTCTATCGAATGAAAACGGGTGCCACGAAGTGGTAATTTGAGTTTAGGAAAAAGAAAAAAGTCAGCAGGAGCCATATCTGGTGAATATGGTGGTTGCTGGATGGTATTTGTTGAGTGTTTGGTCAAAAATTCGTTCACAATGATAGCCTTGTGCGAAGGCGCATTGTCGTGGTGCAAAGTCCAAGAATTTTCTTTTCACAAATCTGGCCTTTTTCATCGAATTTGCTCTCTTAAACGCCGCATAACGCTCAAATAATATTCTTTATTTACCGTTAGACCTTCCGGTAAGAATTCAGAGTGCACAACACCGCGATAGTCAAAGAAAACAGTCAACATGACTTTGACTTTTGATCGACTTTGGCGTGGTTTTTTCGGTTTCAGATCAGTTGGAAGGCGCCACTCCGAAGCTTGTTGACTAGTTTGCATGTCAAACTCGTAAACCCACGTCTCGTCACCAGTAACAATGCGTTTCATGAATGTTGGGTCCGAACTGACTCGTTCTAGCATGTCCTCAGCGACTTTCATGCGATTGAGTTTTTGGAGAAAATTCAGATCTTTTGGGACTAGCCGAGCAGCAACATGTTTCATACCCAAATGATTAGTTAAAATGGTACGGATCGACTCGTGAGATACAGAAAGTTCGGCGGCTATCTCTCTCAGAGTTGAATGGGGATTTTCAGTCACTATTTCCTTCACTTTTGCGATGTTAACTTCAGTTGCAGACGTTGACGGCCTACCAGAGCGAGGCAAATCTTCCATCACATCTCGACCGCTTTTGAACGCTTTGAACCACTCATAAGCACGAGTTTTTGATAAAGTCGATTCACCGTAAGCCTTCTGTAACATTTTCAGTGACTCCGAACACGAAATTCCATTGGCGATGCAAAATTTAAGACAAACTCTTTGTTCGATATTTTTGTCCATTATGAAATTCGCAATACACACTATATATGATATTACTAAAACCAGCACTGTATTCAATATAAATAACAGATGCAACTCAAACTCCGCGCCAAAATGGAAAACAGTTGTGCCAATCTAACAACTACAAAAAAACAAAAATTTGAATTTGGAACCATAAACAAATCATCCATTCCCGATACTTTTTTGACTGATTGTATATATATAGATATAGATAAAAATGTATGCCTATTTCCCTTGGTCATAGCATCACAGGTGAACGGTTGAACTAATTTCGCTATTTTTTTTGTTGTTGTATTTGTTGGTGGCAAGAGAAGGTTGACAAGAAAAAAAAATAGAAAACTAGAAAACTACGATAACTGTTTAATCAACGCGCGTTTGACAGTTCGCGCGTTTGACAGTACGCACGTTTGACAGTACGCACGTTTGACTCAGAGCTAAGACAGTACAACGTCTGTCGTGTCAGCGAGTACTTAAATAAAGCTTACAGAGTCAGTTCACAAAGTATTCAATTCAGTTTTGATCTCGTGTTTTCAAAAGAACATTTTATATTAATGAAATTATCTGGTTATTGACTGTTGATTTTTAAGTTGGAAATAATCTAAATGATGTTTTTTGAGACAGTTTACGAGGTATTCAATTCATTTAATTTAAACGATTCTTTAAATCCATTAAAAAAAGTAATAGTATTAAAATAAATTTTAATGTAGTAAAAATTAATTCAGATTGCATAGCAGTTGAATCGAAGTTGAACAATCTATTTCGAAACTCCAATAGTGTTTTATCTGCATTAACTACAATGTTTTGAAGCAATGGGTTGTGCGAAAAAGAACTCCGGGACCCTGAAACGAAGGCAAAGAGGAAAAAGGAATGGGTTTTAGTCAGTAAAAGTCTGACACGACCACCCACTATGCCCAAAAGTGGAAACAGTCATTGGATGATTAAAAAAACCCTTACCCCTCGTGAAAAACAATTCAGCAATAATTTATTCTCATTAAAACATTATAATTGCAATTTGTTATATAATGAGGAAATTAATGGGCCGGTAAGAGGGTTAACTACCATCATAGATTTTGGCATAAATCCAATAATTATGCCTACATCTCCGATTATTGGAAGCAATAAACCTTTAATTGATCTTTATTCCGGCGTATGTTTTATTCACGAATTTATTCACAATTCTGGCGTATGAATAATTAAATACTTTAAAAGAGCTGATACTTTAAGTTACCTATATTTTGTTATGGTGAGTGGTGATGTGTTTTTTTTTTCACTCGAGTCATTACGGTACTAATGATATTTGTGTCTTTTATTGGTTTGAGGTTGCCAGGTTGGCAAATATTGGTCAGAAAAAATCTAGTTTGAGTACATCGACACGAAAAGAAGAAGAAGAATTGGTTTGAGAATTCGAGACTGGTGGATAGTGAGGACGTGATATTGTGAATTAAAATATAAATTTCTTTCATTCACATACTGTTGGAGATGACAGTAGGAACGGGGGAGATCGCTATGACTTCTGAGATGACTAAAAAAGGAGTATCTGTGAAAGAAGAGGACACGGTGCGCCTGTAGCGTGAGTGCGTTCATAAACATGTAGACTCACAATACAAAACACTAACAAAATAAATAAATGAGAACAACTATCTGTAAACCATAAAAATAAAGATGGCGACGGATCCAAAAATGCCTTATAAAATCGTGTTTTGTATTTAGTACAACGACTTTACAGCGTACTTTTAAATAAAATTCATTCCCTTCATAATTCCCCAAAAAGTCTTGCAACTACCGTTAAAATCGGTTTCGTTCGGCATTTTAGGCAACAACTTTGATAGAGTAGACAATTCTTTTCTTTTTTCTGTAGACAGACAAGGGAGCCAACATTACAGCTTAGGAACTTCTTAAGTGAAACTCACTGTAGATGCCTCATGCTTGAACTAACACACTAAAACAATTCTGTCAACGTGGTACGGGGAGCGGCTACTGCGTTCTGATTGGTATGAGGGAGCGGGGTACTGCGTTATGATTGGTCGAGACTATTTGGAAATTATTCTGTGGCGACCTACATCTTCAAGGCTAAGAGTGAATAGGCTTTCAATAAACTAGTGCGCCTAACCATCAGAGATTACATCACTGCTTACCATCAGGCGGGATCGTAGTCAAGCACTAGTTTATAACAATTACAAAAAAAAAAGAAATACCAAAATTTTGTATACACGACAGTTTCTCAATTTAATTTCAGAGGTTTCTAAATACTCTGCTGCTGATGAGAATAATGTCTGTAGGTATACATTTGGTGAATAAACTGCAAGAGATAACAAGGCAAACTGTAGATAAGTAAATGCAGAAGTTCTTTACAAGACAATGAATCTGCCTAGCTTCAAATTTGCTTGTTTTTTTGGTGGGATTCCAAATATTTTCTCGCGCTCTTGTAAAAAAAATACTTTTCCCCACACTGAAAACAATTCTTGTATCGTTAATACGTTCATGAAGATATAAACTAACATATACAAGATGCTCAGAAGTTCTGTGCGGGAATCGAACCCGTGACTGCGCCAACCATGCTGTCAAACTAGGGGCCTTACGATGGTAAGACGTGATGACATCTGATATAAAATATAGCCTATGCCACTCAGAAATAGAGCAACTTTCTATAAATGAAAAATTTTAGCAATCAGACCAAAACTTTCAGAGATTACCTTCTACAAACAGAAAAAAACAAACTTTATCTCTTTATTATATTAGTGTAGAAATAGATATGGATATGTAAAATGTTTTTATTAAACTACATCTTGTTAACCTGACGGAACCCAACTTAGTTGTACCT
Organism: Mythimna lalbum; assembly: GCA_949319445.1. NCBI lineage: Eukaryota > Metazoa > Arthropoda > Insecta > Lepidoptera > Noctuidae > Mythimna > Mythimna lalbum. The sequence continues at coordinate 15,605,421 of OX439358.1, read as the reverse complement.
CGTTATCCTCTTGCCCTTATCCCAATTATTTAGGGTCGTCGTGGCATTTCCCTTCTTCTTCAATACATCTCTGTATGCCGACTCTTCAAAAGAAGTAATATTATGTATGTGCATAAACTACCTACATCATATTTCAAACTAATATTATAAAGGCGAAAGTTTCATACATAGTTACATTCATTCATACTTTCGCCAACATTATACAGGATTATTTGTAAAACACTAACAACCTTGCAGGACTGTATTACTAACATCATAAACAACAAGTATCATAGTCCTAAGAGTTTGCAAGTGTTTTACAAATAACCCTGTATAGAAAACTTTGTATGTTTTTATGTTGAACTGTTTGTACTTTGAATGTTGGGCTGTGAAAAAGACGGATGAAAAAAGATTGCATGTAGCGGAGATGAGAATGCTGAGATGGATATGTGGTGTGACGAGAAAAGATAAAGTAACAAATGAATATATCAGAGGAAGTTTGAAAATGGTGAAAGTGACTGAAAAGTTGAAGAGGAATCGTTTTTCTTGGTATGGTCGTGTAAAGAGGAGGGATGAAACGCATGTTACTAAAAGAGTTATGAGTATACACGTCGACGGGTGGACAAGAAGAGGGAGACCAAAGAAAAGATTGATGGATTGTGTGAAGAGTGATATAAAAGAAAAGGAAGTTAGTGATAGCATGACGGGTGACAGGATAGAATGGAAGAAAAAAACGTGTTGCGCCGACCTCAAATAATGCGAGACAAGGGCAGGACGAGCAGTGGTGGCCGAGTGGTAATGGGGAGCAGTGGTGGCCGAGTGGTAATGGCCCCGACTTACGAGTTGTAGGTCGCGGGTTTGAACCCAGCCAGGCGCATTACTTTGTGTAATTTATTTCAACACCACTGCTCTCAAAACGGTGAAGGAAAACATCGTGAGGAAACCGGCATGTCCGAGAACCAAAAAATTCGAAGACATGTGACATTCACCAACCCGCACTGGGCCTGCGTGGTGGATTATGGCCCATTCCCTCTCCTAGAGAGGAGGCCTGAGTGTTTTTAATGTTCCCAGCAGTGGGAACATTAAAAGGCTGATGATGATGATGATGATGAAGGGCAGGACGATGATGACTTTGCATGTTTTTATGTATTTGTGTCCCTCTTTGTTACGTTGGGAAGACATCCAATGACTTCTCCCACTCTGGGTAGAGTGGGAGGGCGTGTCAGACTTTTACTGGCTAAACTACACCTGTGTTTTTTAGTTACCCTATGCACTGTAAGATCAAAGGTTTCCTTTTCACCTAGCAGGCTTCGGCACTACCTGTGCCTCTACGATTTTGCTGACACCATTTTGAGGCGTGTGCAGAACACTACGTGCCTTTGGACGACGGTACGTAAGGGGTTCGTTTCATATTGTTACCAAACGACCATATGATGAGCTACCCATTTGCTCAGCGTTTGCAAGCCCACGCTTACGGTGGCTGTGGGTCGGGGTGACGGCGGCTGGGGTGCGAGGAAGTCCACTCACGCGAGCGGCCTTCTTCTTCGCCAGTATTACTACTTCGCAGAAGGAGACGACCGCCGGCTATTCATTCTCGCTTCGGCCTCTATCAGGGCCGGCGCAAGGGGTCGCGCTACAGGCCGGTGGTCTGCCGAAGCGGGGTACACCTCAACCGTGTGTAGTAGATTCAAATTTATTTGGATGAAATTGGTAACGAGGATAGCTTATATAATCTGAATTAAATCACAAACTTTTATAATGCTACTGGCTTTTGCTCGAAATTATAAAATATAGCCTATAACCTATCTCACTCAGAAATAAAGCAGCTTTCTATCGGTGAATTTTTTTTCGCAACCGGACCACTACTTCTAGAGATGCCCTCCTCCAAACAAAAACCATAAAAACAAACAACAAAAGTTATAAGTAAGAATTACAAATCATGCATTTGAAGTAGCAGCTTATAGTACTCATATTTCAATAAAGCTTTAGGCTTCTAAATCTATTATCATTCGAAGTAAACTTTCTTTATCTTCCTTTCCTGTGGTTTTATTCAGTACTGTTTGTGTTGGCAATCATAATTGAGTTATATTTTGCATAGCTGATGCACACTAGGTGGCCTTGCGCCTTTTACAGTTCTTTGACACTTGGCTTCAAAGGGTGCCCATTATCCAGTGCCGTGCTGGTATCGAGTTAAAGTCTATGTCTCGTATATATTACTGATCGTGGCTGTGGGTAAAAATACTTGTTGGTATCGGGGATGAGGAAACTGGTTTAACGACTGGTTTTTCTGGTATTTTGCAATAAAATAATGCTATATTTAGCTTCGAGTACTTAACTAGTTTGAAAGAATAAAGCCTCAGATTCATGAAGAGACAAAATGTCCTCCAAAATGACGCGCAACGCTGTCAAATTGTCCGACATGTCCTGTGGCAAGTGAATGCGTTGTAAAATATTGGTGGACAATTAGTTGCGGGACACTGGACAACGATGCAATGTCACGTAGATTGAGCGTTGCGTGTCATATTGGGGGACATTTTGTCCCATATTGTACCATTGCGGTATATCTGTCTGATCACTTAAAAAAGTGGTTGTTGGAGTCCTGCGGCGCAAACTAAGCCCATTGAAGTTTTCGTTTCGAGTGCAAGCAAGAATGAACTTAGCAGTGGTCAGACGGAAATGTCTTTTATGGTACATCAATAAATTTAGCTTTATCCCAACTATGTTGGTGTTGGCTACCTTAATTGCAGCCAAATATTCAATTGTGGTCCCTATCAAAAAGTTTAATTACTAGGACTTTATAGGTCAACCTAACAAACTTAAAATAGCACCTCGCTAAACTTCGACCAGTATTAATCATTGAGTCCAAACATTCGAACTACCATTTCCGTAGTTAATCGTTTGAAATCCAAATAAACTGCAAAGCGTTAAAATCTGACCTGTTTCAACTCAGATTGCAATGAATTGTTGAAATAGTACCATGAACGGATACCGAATATTCTCAATAGTTATCAAGAGATTATTACATTCACAGGCAAGCATATTATTAGTATTCCTAACACGGTTTTCATTGTTCTGCTTTCGAACTAGAATTCCCTTTAGATATTAGGTATGCGGGCAGACGATACGACTGCAAATATTGAAATCATATGACCAGATTTGATATTTAAAAGTGTGCGCTTTGTCTTCTCACACATACAATCAAGACCATATACAGGTAAAGTAAAGCAAATGTATTAAAAGATTTATCGTAGGTGGTTTTTTTTATCGACGGGGAAAATCATCTTTGACAAAACCCGCTCTTGGGTGGAGTGGGAGATAGTGACAGACTCTTACTGACTAAAAACCCCGCGCCGTTCCTTCTAGCCTTCATACCGGGGCACGAGCTCCCTTTCGGACAACCCTGTCCCCAGTAGGCTTCGACCCAGCTGGGCCCCTCCTGCTGCTGACAACTCCTTGAGGCACGCGGGAACAGTGCGCGCCGTCGACGTCTTGGACTCGGTCCATTACCGGACGATCGGACAGCGAGCTACCCATGGCTCGCCGTCCGCGAGCCCGCGTCTACGGTGGCCGGAAATCGGGATCGGAATCCCGGCGACGGCGGCGAGGGCGCCGTTGCCTGATGCGGTTATTGTAGGTGGTTTACAATTAAAACCAAGAGTGGTCGTGTCAGACGATGCCGATGCGCCGATGCTGTATTCCCCACGTTGTTGCCATGCCGCGTCGCTCGTTGATAACGTAGTCTGTAGTTTTATTCCAATGTATGTTGTACTTGCACTGTTGTTGTTATATTTTGTAAAATTTTAAGTTTTTGATAACAGCCGGGATAAATAGCTTAAGGTGAATGCTCCAACCAGCCCGCGAAATTCAATTTTTTTACGTTTTTTGCAATTTGCAGGCCAGTGACATGTTTTAACTTTACCAAAAATGATTCGCGGCGAATAACAAGTATAATTTTAAATATAAAAATGATCAAAACATTCGCTCCACATAGAAAAGGTGTAAAAAAATTGCAAAATACGTAAGAAAATTTGAATTTCGCGGGCTGGTTGGAGCAAAGTCAAAGTCGAAATATTTTATTTCATATAGGCCTACAAGGGTACTTATAAAACGTCAGAAGCTAGTGCGCGGTTCGAAATTGGTCGTTTCCTATGGAGAAGAACCGGCAAGAAACTCCATGGCATTCACCTTAAGAGAATCATTTTCCACTCGCCTATCGTTAACATTGAGCATGGTATAAAACCTTGTTGCTTTTATCTAACGCAATCCAACGCGATGTTCGATGAAGTCGAGGCACTACAAAAAAAAGAGAAATACCGCCTTAAAACTTTGTTGGCATTCAGTGATTCCGTCATTTACTTGAATATTTTACAAAACTTGTTACCCTTAAACGATTTCAGATAAAATTACGTCATTCAGAATCTCTATTATTATGTGCAAGGTTTCTATTGATGTACTTTGTTATATTTTTAATAAATGAGTATATTATGCAGGGCCGATGTTCACGTAAAATAGCAGATTTTCAGAGATCGTTACTGATTAATTTTACACAATTGATTTCTATAGAAGCCTAGATAATATCCGCATAATAGCTGTGTATCCAAAATATCTAGAGTAAGATGTGTAATAACATTATAATCACGTAAGAGGGGTTGTATGAAAATGTAGCTTGAAAAGGACGCTCTTAACGTGCTTTTCAACGCACGGAAAAAATGCAGTGTGTATAACGAATGAACATCCATCCACGGTAGCTTATGAGTAAAAAATCTAAGAAAAAAGGAATTATTCCTTCCTTTTAAATAAAGTGACTATATTTTTGTTCTACCTAAACCTTGCTTAAACAAAAAGTAGCTAAACACAGAAATGAGTCAGTTATCTTTATCTATGTCGAAAAAGTTGATAAAACGTCGATAATAACCGATTTGAAGATAACTGAAACATCAGAAAATAATTCCCCTATGAGTCAATCAGCAATAACTTTGTTAATATGTGTTATAAAAGCGAAATTTTGTGTGAAATGGATTCGAATAAAATTTAGCACACAGGTAGACCAAATTATGAAATAGGACATCAGACAATTATTTTTTACTTTCACGTGGGTAAACTTGCTATCAGAAAGTAGTTTAAAATTACCTAACCTCGCCTACTTAATTTAAAAAAGTTCATCCAAATACATTGTTTGATCAACAGGCAACAGATCGAAAAAAAAATCTTCAGCTCGTACACATACCACAGTTTTAATGAATAAACTTCAGTCAGAAAACCACTCTAATAATATAATTCATTTTATTTATGATATGGTGACACTGAAAAGTGATCTGATAAAGTGTACAATGTTATGCGAAAGACACAGCATGCATAGAGAATAATTGTAAATTTAATAAGTTATTAATAACGGTGAAGGAATACATTGTGAGGAAACCGGTATGTCCTAGAACCAAAAAAATCGAAGACGTGTGACATCCACCGACCCGCACCGGGCCCGCGTGGTGGATTACGGCCTATTCCCTCTCCTAGAGAGCAGACCTGAGTCCCAACAGTGGGAAAATTATAAGGCTGACTATGCTATGCTAATTAGTTATTAAGATTTGTATAACACAATGGAAACTCCAGATATGAGCAGCGTTATTGTTTGTAGCAGTTTGTATAATTATGAAAGTAAGTATAGAAAGAAACTTCAATTGAACATTTAATTACAATGGTAAAAAACATGTCAATTACATATCAAATGTAAACAAAGAACAAAAGATAATCCTTACTAATATTATAAAAGCAAAAGTGAGTTTGTTTGTTTGTTTGTTACGTCTTCACGCCTAAATGGCAAAACCGATTTTGATGAAACTTGGTACACGGATAAACCATGTCCTGGAATAGGACATATGATACTTTTTATCCCGGAAGTATGGTCTCTTGGGATAATTTTCTACTATCACGCGGGCGAAGCCGCTGGGAGCAGCTAGTAGTAAATAAATCTAAATTCGAGACTCTAAAAAGGACACTCACAGAAATAACACAAGTAATAAAACTGCCTAAACAAACGAACGATGACAAACTGTTGAAAAAAAATGGTTGGTCTTCCGACCTAAGTCAATAGAACAGTAAGTGAGGATAAAAATAATAATGTAAGAGACGGTAATGACCCTACGGACGACTGATAAGTTATCTTGACTACGGTCGGTGCAATCGGAAGTGTATTGTACAGCTTTAGTACTTCTAGTGGCTTTGATTTCGTGTTCTACAAAAGATACGCGCCTGTATGTTTTATGTTTGTGTAGCGTGACGTATGCTGGTAGAAGATAAAATTGGGAAATACACGTAAAAAACATTAGGCTACAGCTCACTACTATAGAGTTAAAGGTGGTAATGTAACTTGTGATAAATTTGGAATATATGGTAATTCTACGAACGATTGGCCTGAAACGGTCTTCCTGTCCGATTATAATTTAGGTGTATTCAAAGCTAGAGTACATAGGTACCTAATAAACTAATGCAATTCATCGTCAACGATTGGATCACTGCTTACCATCAGGTGGGATCGCAATTAAGCACAAGTTTATATAACATAATAAAAAAAGTAATTCGAAATTTCGAAGGGACGGATAGATTTGTTAAATTATTTATTGTGTCATTTTTTTGTTATAGTACAATAACGTTTATCTATTCTTAAGCACACAGAAACAATGTGCACGTGAACTTAACACATGTATACTATGCCTGCTGCATAGTGTCACGAAAAGTTGGTTTTCTTTTTCCACAACTATCACACAACGCCGTCTAGTCCCAAGCTAAGCAGAGCTTGTGTTATGAGTACTAGACAACTAATAAACATCCTTATATATTTCTAAATACATACATATAATAGATAAATTACACCTAGACACAGAACAAATGATCATGCTCATCATATAAAAATTTGTCCTGGGTGGGAATCGAACTCATGAGTTACTTGCAAATTCTTCTCCATGGAGGATCTACGCTTTGGAAAGTGCAATACAATAGGGAAATGCATGTTTTTTTTCCTAAGCTGAATCATTTCCATTAAGCAAATACGAGAAATTACAAAATATCTTCATGAAGTTATAAAACTGTAAAGTTGCTAAGAAAGAGAAGTCTGTTTATGAATTGTGACGTCAATCAAACTACATCACGCCTGTACAGCTGCTATAAAAAAGATTAGAGAGAGATACGTTTCTCTCGTTTGCTTTTCTACCGATCTTGATATTGTTTTCACAGTCAGTATTCTATTTTAGTATATTTATAAATAAACTGATTTGATAACAAATATTTATTTATACATAATATATTCCTAGGAGAGAGAGGCCTATGTCCAGCAGTGGACGTCTTTCGGCTGATATGATGGTGATGATGATAAGATTCCTTATTATCTGATTTGACGAGCATTAAGACAAGTTCAAGCCAAGATAAATTACATTCTTTATTGTGCACCATAAAAAAATACAGTAGACGCTTAAAATTAATAGGGTGTAGCAAAGAGAGGTCAAGAGATACGAGTATTCCCGCATAATTTTAACGCTGGTATACTAACGAGGATACCTAGTGTAAAGAATTCCATTCTCTAAACATAAAGATCTCGATGCAATTAGAAAAGTGTGTACTTACTGCAGTTTGCGTGCTACCAAGCCTCATGCCCCTTGCTTGGAAGTTTCAATTAGTGCAAGAACCTTACGACTTTATTTCTGAAAACTTACTTTATTCCATGGATTAAATTGTTTAGCGTAAGAGTTCGAACACAACAGACGTGGACACGCATAGACTTTACAAGCACGCTAGCCATGCTTTTTTGCATAAAATGAGCGATGGCTTTGCGTATTTGCCATTGCTGTTTGCATGTGCACATAGCTTAAAATCATGTTGATGATTTAGTTGGAAACTAGCGTTGCGATCGGAAAGTGAAGGGTCTGAATCGAGAAAAAATGGCCATTGATGAGAAATTGAAAGTTATGAATCGTTGTTGAAGTAATAGCCTTGTAATTCAATGTGAATTCATTCAGTGACTTTTCTAAAGCAAGACGTTCAGGTTTGCGTGTATCTCTTCGTATAAGTTTTACATATTATCAAATGAAATTATTTTTTGAACATCTTAGAATTTTGAACCACGTAACACTGCAAGCCAAAATTGAGATCGTAGATGTTATCCAGAAAACTGCTATTCTTAAGTAGTTTCAAACCAGACAAATCTGCCGCATGTCCGATGAGCTGTAGCCTAAAATAGCCACTTATCAGGGTACATTAAATACTAGCTTGGTGACAAATTGCGGCAGAACAAGACGGAGGTGGTGAGATGAAATTGACTCTTAACCTGGGACTGCAATGGACGAAAACAGATGTATGTGACAAAAGGAGATGGTGCTATTTGCCAAGCGGTGGGAATGATATTTGTAGTGCAAATAATGTACTTGAGAAAAATATCTATTCATACGAATTTAAGTGAAATTAATATTTAATGTGAAATAAACTTCAAGAGTGCATTTTTTCCCTTTAAAATAGGTATGCAAATTAATGAAAACATTTCGTGATTGGTTTGAACCGTTTTGATAAAAATAGTACCATTTGTCTCATCTGTTTATAGTTTTGAATGACACGGCCCAATTAGGTTACCATTTATATTTATTTTAAAATACTTCATTTGGTAGTAGATGGATGGACTGTGTGATATGAAAGAAAAGGGAGTTAGTGACAGCGTGGCGAGTTACAGGACAGAATGGAAGAAAAAAAACGTGTTGCGCTGACCCCAAATAAAATGGGAGGCAGACAAGGGTAAGAAGATGATGATGATGATGATAATGGCTACATTCTGTAATAGTATTTTTACACGTAATTTTTTTCAATAATTTAAACAAGATGAGATCGATGATACTTAGTTGATCGAGCTCATAAAAAATGCCGAAACAACATCAGACATTGTTGTAATAGTCAAATAAGAATTAACTTGAGTATAATGAGTATTACCAAGAAATACTTTACCAAGAAATTCGAAATTAATTTTGGTAGACTAGAACTATGAAGATTTTCAGATTTACCATGATTAATTATATTATTTCTAAGAAAGAAAACGCAAAGCCCATTTTTAATCAAATTATAGTGAAATCAAAAGCAAATAAATAAGACAAGCCACAAAATGCTGACAGTAACTTTTCATTGTACTATAGTAAATGGATTTCGTTTTCTCTTTGTACTATTTTCACTTTTAACTTATTTAGTTTATGCTAAGAATTAGTCTAGCTAATTTCCTGGCCGACATTGTTAAGAATGTCTTCTGAGAATACATGGCCAGAGGCCTTACCATGAGCTCTTAATGCGATCCATTTGACGATCTAAACTGTACTGGGGATGGAGCTATGCAGGGTTATTTGTAAAACACTGGCAAGCTCTCAGGACTATGTTATTAACACCATAAACCACAACTTTTGTTCTATGACTTTAAAAAAAATATCATAATTTAGTTTATCAGAGTTTTCATACAAAAAAAATAAAAGTGTTTCAATCGAACATTCTAAATATTACGAAGTGTATGCGATGCAAGCGACAGTTCAATAGTTACGGGGAGCGGGGATACGGCGGCGGGGGTGCTTGAAGCGCTTGCGTCATGACATAAAGACGTAGGTAGGTATAGCAAAATACAGAGTTGAGATGTGTTAGATAGAACTACAAAATCTTGAATTTGGTAAATTTATATTTTGTAAAAAGTTATAGAACAAAAGTTGTTGTTTATGATGTTAGCAATACAGTCCTGCAAGGTTGTTAGTCTCCTACAAATAACCCTGTATAAGGTGTGTAGCTCTATTTCTCTTTTTCGCTCGCACGCTTGACATTTTAACATGTCATGGTAAGTCCCCTAAGCGATTTATACTTACTTGTTGTAAAATGTTATCGTAATCAAACATTGAAATTGTTTCATCGAAATTTATTGCCTGTCCTGACTGTTGATAATCACGTACCTACTCAGTTATAGCTGACAAGAATAGGATTAGGATCAACTTTCAGGCGGTTTAAAAGGCTTAGCCTATACGGCTTAATACTATGACAGCAAAATATCATAAAACGGATTGATATGGGTGCATACCAAGCATGACAACATTATACTTGAACACAACAGAAGCTGAATGTCAATAATAATAAATTCATTTATTTCGAAAACCAATCCATATATTATGTATAAAATAATGAAATTGAAATTATATTAAAATTAATAATAATTTACTAACTAAATCAATTAAATTCAAATAAAACATTACAATAATCAAAATTACATAGCAAGCATCAGATGTTATACAAATAAAGCAAAATAAAAATACAATTAAATTAAAATTAAATTAAATTACAATACAACAATCACAAAATTAAGCGTACACAATAATAACAATTATTTTTCACACACTAATGTCAAAAATTATACGAATGAGTAGACAGATTGCATCAGATAGAAAAAAATATCTATGCTTGTCTACTAACTTGATCAAACAAGTGAAAACCGGTCATTAAACCGTTGAAGAAACTTCTTCCAATTCACAGACTTTTAATAGTCAACCCGTCTGTCTGTCCGTCATCTATACGCTTGACGTTTGACGCAGGTCCATATTGTTCCGTTAGTTCACAGAATCGTCGGTCACTGTTACTTTCATTTTTATGTTAACACCACACGTGCCGCGTTTGATTTTTATTCATTTACTAGCTGACTCAACAAATGGTTTTCTGCCATATAAGTTATCAAAGAAAAAAATTAGAGTGGAGGTAGAAGTGTAAAAAATAGCATAGCATAGTCGGCCTTATACTGTTCTCACTATTGTTGGGACTCGGGCCTCCTCTCTAGAAGTGGGAATAGGCCGTAATCCGTCACGTAGGCCCAGTGCGGGTTGGTGGATGTCACATGTCTTCGAATTTTTGGTTCTAGGATGTTTCCCTTCACCGTTTTGAAAGCAGTGGTGATGAAATAGATTACACAAGACTGACTCAAATATCCCTGTATTCATTCAGTTTGTCGTGCCTTTCTATCTTGGAGGATAAGTTCTTTAATTTTTACGTGGTACGTACAATTTGTGAAATTTTGTTTTTAAGGATTAGACAAAAATATAGTTCAGTAGTAAAAAATGTATCCCACGTACAAATTTTACTAGTCATATATTAGCCATGTAATTATTAGGGAATAAGATTTTTAGTAGAAATAGGCCTTCTATATGATCGTAATACACAGCAGTAGAGTTTGCGACCACTAGACAACAAAACAAAACAGAATATTAACTTTTAAATCCAACATTTTCATGAAATATTACAAAGTTGTAAAATATACATTTCAAACAAATTGTGCAAATTTTAAAATGCAATATCAGTAAAGAGATAGCTAAAATTTTAAATCGCAATTCATGTTTCGCCAACAGATTATGGTAATGGACTGCCGTCATAATGGACTTTCGTGTTCATTGTTTCACATTAACTAACAACTTCTGAGAAATTCAACGAATAACCATTTAGTATCGTTATGTCAGAGAAAGAAGAATATAATAGATGCCGATGGTCGATACAAATAAAACGCAATAGCCAGATGGTACAAGCTGGTCCCCGATAAGGGAAGTGTTCACTTGATAACGGGTACGATGCACACGCGAGCCCGACACTGAGTAGAGCTGCTACAGTAGGTTCACTTCATACTATAATGAATCAGTTTTTTTTTCGTCGACGGGGAAAATCATCTTTGACGAAACCCGCTCTTGGGTGGAGCGGGAGACAGTGTCAGACTCTTACTGACTAAAAACCCCGCGCCGTTCCTTCTAGCCTTCATACCGGGGCACGAGCTCCCTTTCGGACAACCCTGTCCCCAGTAGGCTTCGACCCAGCTGGGCCCCTCCTGCTGCTGACAACTCTTTGAGGCGCGCGGGAACAGTGCACACCGTCGACGTCTTGGACTTGGTCCATTACCGGATGATCGGACAGCGAGCTACCCATGGCTCGCCGTCCGCGAGCCCGCGTCTACGGTGGCCGGAAATCGGGATCGGAATCACGGCGACGGCGGCGAGGGCGCCGTTGCCTGATGCGGTCGGCCTCCTCCTTTGCAAGCATTACTTCTTCGCAGAAGGAGGCGTCCGCTTACCATTCCACCTCGCTCCGGACCATGGCCTCGACCAGGGCCCGGCGCGAGAGGTCTCCGCCGCCAATCGCCCCCACGAGGGCACGGCGATGCTCCGCCCAGGTAGGGCACACCTCGACGGTGTGCTCCACCGTGTCTTCCGGGCGATGCGCACAGTGGCGACACCCGGGCGTCTCTTCCGCTTGAATCCGATGCAGGTACCTCCCGAACTTGCCGTGTCCGGTGAGGACCTGCATCATGTGGAAGGTGAGGACGCCGTGAGGTCTTTCCAGCCACGCCTCAAAGAGGGGACTTACCGCCATGATCGTGGCGTGCCCAATAATGAATCAGTTCGTTAATGTTTGACGACAACAACTACAGCCAGTGACTTCTCGCTGTCCGACCGTCCGGTAACTGTCCGGACCGAGCCTAAGACGTCGACGGCGCGCACTGTTCCCCCGCGTCTCAAGGAGTTGTCAGCAACAGGAGGGGGCCAGCTGGGTCGAAGCCTACTGGGGCCAGAGTTATCCGAAAGGAACTCGAGCCCCGGTATGAAGGCTAGAAAGAACGGGGTGGGGTTTTTAGTCAGTAAGAGTCTGACACTATCTCCCGCTCCACCTAAGAGCGGGGGTTGTTACAAAATGATTTATGCCCACCGAAAAAAAAAACCCGTGTGGTTGAAAATGCCTAGTTAACATACTCCCGAAATAATAAATATCCTATTTCTTATTCCAGAACCGTATTCTTGTGCCAAGTTTCATCGACAACTGTTCAGTTATATTTATTTTTTTGTATGTTTTTCTTTGTTGGAAACCTTAATATAGAAATAACGTTTTTTAGCTTCCATGGTTATAAGTATAACGACATTACAGATAATACAAAACACATAAAAAAGATAAATATCTAATTTCGAAAAAAAAAAAAATATCTTTAATATAAAGTTCAAATCATCATCATCATTTCAGCCGACAGACGTCCACTATTGGACATAGGCCTCTCCCAAGTGTCACTACAATGATCGATGTGCGTCCCGCATTCATCGGATTCCCGCAACCTTCACCCTTCATCGGTCCACCTTGTAGGAGGCCTTCCGACGCTGTGTCTTCCAGTACGCGGTCGCCACTCCAGAACTTTTCGGCCCCAAAGGCCATCTGTTCTGCGAGGAATGTGTCTAAAAGATATATTTTCTTGATTAATAAACAGAGGTATTTCTGTTACGTCTATATCATGGACAGTAATTGCAGCCTAGCCCGTAGTACGAGTCCTATGAGATTTTTATATAGTAGCCAGCTAATGAATCCGCGCACTGAAACATTTTAATGTGATGAGATACTTACTTGTTAGCAGCTAGACTTGAAATATTTATGGACTACGGAACCAACCTGCAATATTAACTCTGTCAAAACTTGAATATCTGCTAATAGACAGGTCAATAAGTAATTAAGATGGTAACAACAAGAAATTCATACTTAATTTAGGTGTCTTCAAGGCTAGAGTCATCATAATCAGCCTTTTTAATGTTCCCACTGCTGGGACTCAGGCCTCCTCTCTAGGAGAGGGAATGGGCCGTAATCCACCACGCGGGCCCAGTGCGGGTTGGTGAATGTCACATGTCTCCGAATTTTTGGGTTCTAAGACATGCTAGTTTCCTCACGAGATTTTCTTTCACCGTTTTGAGAGCTGTGGTGATGATATAAGTTACACAAAGTTATGTACCTGGCTGGGTTTGAAGTTTGAACCTGCGACCTACAACTCGTAAGTCGGGGCTGTTACCACTCGGCCACCACTACTCAGAGTGAATAGTCTAAACTAGTGCGATTCACCATCAACGATTGCATCTCTGCTTATCATCAGGTAGGATCACAGTAAAGCACTAAGCCATTAAAAAAAATATTTGTCTTACTATAATATTATATAGTATTTGAGGTCAATATAGACAATATTAGCAATTACTTTGATGTTGGTAACAACTGCCATTGAAATGAAGAGTAATGGATTTAGTGAGTAATAACCGACTGACACCAACATTATAAAAGGGAACGGAATTAGTAGTACATTATTTCAGTTAGCCGTAAGTTCTTATTATCCAATTGTTTTTAAATCAGTCGAAGCGTGAAATCAGTCTAACTCCAATCGTGGGGTTAAAGACCGTGAAGATGAGGTTAACACACCTGCAGAAAAAAAAAGATCAAATATTTAGCTATCGCACGTTTATCTATCATATTTGTATGTCCAAAATATATCAAATGTATGTATATAAATTGTAATCAATGCATATCTATTGATACCGTCTCTGCCAGGAGATAAGTTAGTGTAGTAAAAATATTAAGCAAGCGCTGAGTTGTCCTCAAGTTTTCCACAGCGAATTTTATCTAACGTGTTGAACGGAAGCCAGCCGATGCGCACATCTCGTTGCCGCATCCCGTTTCACTCGGCCCTCCGCCAATCGCCTCCGACCTCCGACCAAACGGACCTCTACACCTCAATTCTCCCTCAGTCTTACTGTAGGCGGCGCGACGCACGGACGTACGCCACGCTCGCTCGGCACCCGCTCGCGAGCTTTCGAATTTTACCTGTGGATTGTCAGTGACATGTGTCTGTAAAAAAAATACACTAATTATCAAAATTGTGGATTTTTTCTGGATTAACACTGCCCTGTTTCGAGTTCCGGGAGAATCGCAACATATCATATTCAAGGTCGGTGTTATGTATGCTTTGCGAATAGTAATGCGATTGGATGCATTCGGAATGTCACCCATCCAGTCTTTATAAGTAGGCATTAAAGGATTGTTGAGGTGAAGGAAATCTTTCTAAAGTTCGTGTATCGGAGTTCGTTGACGTCTCGAAGTAGACTTGTTTTTTCTTTAATTATTTTTTGTTGTTTGACCGGTGCGTGAGACGAGGTTCGCTCACTCGATCAGTCTTCCATCATTTTACAATAAATAAAGAACAATCGGATATTGGAGATTTCAATAGCAACATCACCATTTCCGGCTTTGCACGAAGTGAGTAACGTGCAAGTTTCCTGTTTATCTTTGAAACAATGAGTATTTTAGATTCGATGCAAATCTGAACACCATCGCTGAACGAATCATTAACTTCCTAGGTGTGTGTATATTTTTATCTTCAGTACACACAGCAGTCGTTGAATATACTCGCGACATGTTTACTTTAAGAGCTCCTATGGAACGAAAACCAGAAATTTTGCGTAAAATATTATAATAATATGAATCAGAGGCAGTTGAACTGTTTTGAGTTAAATTTTAGCGTTAAGATGATCTCATCGATACCTGCCTATATTTTCTAATTGAAAGTCTTTGTTTTAACTCAAGTAGGTATTTATGTTTAGCAAATATGTATCTACATTAAAATATACGAGTGACTAATTGATATTTGCAGCTGAAGCAAATATTGATAGACCTGCTTTTGTTTTTACTTTTTATTATTTGATTAATTATTAACCTATTTTTGACATTGTAGTATTGATTAATTATTAACTTATTTGTATTGTCTAATCATTCGAAAATGGGTTATATTTTTGTTTTTTACTATTAAAAAATTTTGCATGCCTCACGGTAGGATGTATTGGATCTTTCTACTACCTAACACCATATTTTTGTACATACATTCTCAGCAAATAAATTAATTTCATTTCATTTCATTTACATAAAAGTAAATCAGGAAGTGCCATTTTTTCATGCTAGAACAATTTTTTATTGAAGTTGTCAAAAGTCAAGAACAGAACATTAATAGATATTTTTTAATGAAAAGCAATTACAGCACCCACCGTAACAGTTCTCGTCTCACATTCTTCGTTAATCGATCCCTACTTAATGCAATCGAAATCATAGTGATTACGGATAATGATATAGCAATAACATCCATGAATGAATCAGAATCCTTCACACGGGAAGTACTTGAGTTGATTGCTGCCATGGTGATTACACCTGACAATATGCCGTTTTGGAGGCTCTTACTGTGTCAAGGAGAGTACATAATACTGACGATAACCACACAATTATTAAATAATTAAATTCCTAACTAAATTCCTTGAATTATGAAGACACTAAAGAAAAAGGAAACGGTAATAGGCGCGCAGTTTGTCAGCCTGAGCGGGACGACGTCAATGCCATTTTTATAATAATTAATTTTAGGAAACAAAAGATTTTTTTCTTTTGCGGTATTTTCCGTTCAAAGGTTAAATAGCATTTCTGTGTAGATAAGGCTCTAGTTTTAGATTATATTTTTGTTGTATTATAATGGAAAAGAATGCGGCTAATTAAAACTGATAGGTAATATTTATCTACGTTCCCTATCAATAGTGATTTTGCACGATAACGTGACGCGCCTTACCGAATAACTAAAATTATTTACAGCTTATCTGTCTGATAAAATGCTGGACTAAGTAGCTTGTGGATTGGAATAAGTAAGCTTTTTGGCTTGAATCTTTACGTCTTAAAAAAAAAAACACTTTTTTATACTCAATATTCATCAACTAGATTAAGATTTGTGCTAATGTTCATTAACATAAAGCTACGCCTGCTAATTAGCCCCATAATAACTGTATACAATTCATTTTGAAGTAATAAATGGCGTAAAATTTTACTCACGGAAAGGTTACAGTCAAATTTAACTCGAGTAAAAAATTTACGGATGTTAACCGTCCAAAAGGTGTTGTTTGTTTTTTTGGTTTCTTTAGAAGTGACGAGTACCTACTTCTAAACGAAGAAACGTTTTCAAACTTGTTCCGAACCGAACCAACGTTAACTTGTAAGCTAGTCCTTTTTATCCAGTCAACATGCTATTAAGTTCCCAAATAGGTATTTAAAACGAATCTAAAATGTTAATGTTTTAATAGACTCTCATTTGTATTTAAAGACTCCGTTCTATGTAATTGCTTATTTAACTCAACCATAGACCGCTCTAAATGTAATTAAAAAGGACCCTTTTAAAGTAACCGAACGCAAATAACCCATGCCAACTGAAATGCCGAGCACAGAAACTCTAAAATATATTACATTATGTGCCAGTCATCAGTTAAAGTCGGCAGAAAATTTCGAACTGTCTGCGGAAGATTGAAAGTGGAATAGTTGGAGGGACTTGCTGAGATCCCCGACGTTTTACCCAGAAAGCTAATTAGTGAGGTGAGTCCGTCTATCGACAAACTGATTTGTGTCGATCGCTTCCCGACTAACAACGGAAGTTGTAACATTGGGCTGTACTTGCCAAACGGCGGCCGCGGCGCTGACTCTGAGAAACAAAACGTCTTTAAATAGAATGAATGATGAACTACGGTAAAGTAACTGGTTAAACTGTTTACACAAACGTGTGTGGTTTACTCAAACATCGTGTATTGAATTATTCTTGACTAAAGTATGTTGGTTGTCAAAAAAACATCAGTAGATTTATTTATTAACTCCATTTTAGAACATATTTAAATACGAATACGGAAAATTTTACTCAAAAAGTCGAAACGAATAAAATCTAACCTTTTTCAAGCTTCAACAAATCCAAGATTTCCAGCGGGTGTAATTTTATGTCCATGTCTACCAAATATATCTTGTGGAACCATATAGAAACAAATAAACCCACGAACGGGATCACAAAAAAAAACCTCCGGAAAATATATTGACCAAAAGCCTAAATAAATTTTCAAATATACGGCTATCGAAAGTTTCAAAGTAAATTCCGCCTATGAATATTCAGCACTAGACCTATGATAATAAAGTTTATATTTCTATCACGAGTTTTCATAGGCACCGCGGCCGCTTGTTGTTTTAAAACTTTTCCTTCAATAAAATAGACGCGGTTATTGCTTAGATTTTGCCTAAGCTTTCATAACATCATAGTGAATCTGTTTTAAACTTCTAGTAGTAAGTACGAAGCAATACTCGGGAACAATGTGCGGCTTAATTTCAAAGCGCTTTGTTTAAGAGCCAATCAAAATTATGCACGGCGGCTCCCATATTTCTGGAACGTCAACTCAGTAGGTACCCGGTAACGAGTTTTGTTCCCCCACACCGTTTAGGACCAACTGCTGAGGCAATTTTAGCTGTTTCAAGACTCTACTGTGAGATTCTGCTTAAAACAATAGTCGTAAATTTAGCTGGGCCCGTCAAGGTGTTTAATTTATACAAGTCTTTGAACACTCATACGGTATGGACAAAAGAGTCGTTTGTCTGGCTTGGAGCGGCCCATTGAAATTATAATCGTACGAGATATGTTGCTTGGCGCATTAAAATGTTTGAAATTAACGCGCGTCGAACCTATTAAACTGTCTACAGTGAACAAGCGAGTTTTAAATAACTGAACACGAAAGAACTCGTCTTCTTTATGACTAATTTGAAACGGAACTACATTCATCTTACAATCAATTAAGAAAACTTTGGTTCTCAACATGAGATTTTTAAAGTGTACTTCTTTATCATTAACATAATAGATTTATTCGTCTTCAACAGAAATCGTCTCATGTTCGTTCGGTGTATTTCTGTATTTCCTTTCCTCGTAGCGTTCCTTCCCTTTGAAGATATGACCAGCCTATCCTACGTTTGAATCATTGTTACACTCGCGTTTGAATCATTGTTACACTCGCGTTCTCATTTATTCACTCTTCGTAATATACACAAATCGTGTTCTAATTGTCAACGTGATGCAATAGAGTTTTCTCGCGGACGACAAAGCCGGCCTATGAGTAATTATACTGAGACTAACTTCCGTACCACCACAGTGCAGAATGGGTGCAGGTCGTGGGAACATCACTGAATTGATGGATTTACTTTTGTTTTTTACTTGTTTTGCAAGACGTGTAAGGGGACGATGCGGCGATGGTTTTTATGGATCTTTATAGATATCTTTATCTTTTTCTTTATCTTTATCGACTTCAAGGTAGACCAGCACTCAAGGCTGCGGGATTATTTAGTAGAGTATCTATGGTCTTGGAATTCACAGAGCAACTATAAGAACACGGGATTAAGTCAATAAAAGTCTGACACTTTGTATGAAAAATTATTTGAGAGCATCAAATAATTTTTCAGACAAAGTGTCAGACTATCAAAAAAAGGTAGAACTGAAATATAATTAATACAGTCTTTTTTACTAATTTTATTATACTACTGTTCTATTCAAGTTCTTCTTGATTCTGGTTCTTATAAGTTTTACAGTATGTTGTGTATGTCTACAGTTTATATGTTCCTATCATGGACTTGCTTAACTGTATCAGATGTAGCAAAAACTATTCTAACATTTTGAGGAAATATTCACTCAGATGCTTTTGCGTCATCATTAACTTGAGTTTATTTTGTTATCGTTACAATTTAGTGAAAATTGTTTAGTGGATTCGATTTCTGTTGTTGTTATAAATCGAACTGTGTTCAACGTAGGTACTTGCTCCTGGAAAGTGTAAAATACTAATTTAAAAACAAACCACGCAAGTTACTGTACCGCGACACCTTAGCATAGATAACTACTACGCGAATGAACAAATTCAATATATCGTTTTTTATAACTATGAAACGTTTTGTTATCTCGAACAATAAAATTGTGCCATCCTGCCAATTTTAACTGAGGAAATACCTGAAGCGAAACATTTTTCGAAGAACTTGAATTATTCAAAGACAGGTTCCTGCAAACGTGTTTTACATTATGCGGTTATAACAGATAAGTTCTCTAATTCTTGGACTCGACCAGTCTGCGGTTTTAGCTAACATCTGTCTACATCTGCTCTATTTGCTGCCCTTGTGACGTCATCGCGAGTCCGATTTTGGTCGAACTTTGGGCTTCCAATCGCAAAGTTAATGAACAATATTCATGATTAACTTATAGCATAAACGATGAGTAATTCGTAATTAGCAGCCAGTTAACATTATCTACATAGAATGGCTGTGAAGCCTGTTCATTCAAGGTTTAGTTTAATCGACTTAGATGAAATTGTTGCTATGTGCATATACGTATAGTATGTAGATTGTGAAATAATACTTAAAAAGTTTACTACTAACTTTATCGATATTGAAAATAAAATCAAGGCAATAAAATTATTCAGTTCCTTATTTTCAGCGTTTTAGTTATTCTATCTAAATCTATCGTATTTCAATACGAAGAAGGTCGTATCTTAAATTTTCTAAACATTAATGCATAGTTTTTAAACAATACGGGATATGTTTTAGATTCACAATGTTGAAAATCTCTAGCTAGTCAAAAAGCAACGTATTCTCTTTCAGTACTTTTTATGACATCAGAAATCTGTACATACTCTTGTATTATACCGCAGTTCGTCTCCAAGGAGCATCAGATGATGATGAAATATGTCACGAACTCCAATATAAATTACATTTCACCCCGACCGGTGTGGCACATCCCTAGAGATTTCAAGTTTATCAACACATTACTCAGAATACGTAATGGTAACGACTAATAGGCTTAAGAGGTTCAAAATTCAAATCTTGCTATTCCTAGTTCTACATCTAGCAAACTTTTGGCCAACCTAAATTATAAAGGACGTGTTCGGGTTGATTTCTACGAAGTAATTAGTTATTACAAATGTATTATCCCACTTCAGTACATATTTTCGTGAGAAAACGGCATGTCCTAGAACCGAAAAATCGAAGACTGTGACGTTCACCAACACGCACTGGGGTCGTGTGGTGGGTTACAGCTCATTCCCTCTGCTATAGAGGAGAACTGAGTTCCAGCATTGGGAACATTAAAAGGCTGATTATGCTATGCTACATATTTTAAATATGTACCTATTCTCAGGGTCTTGAACCTATGGAAGATTTACTCTTTAACAGTTTTTATGAAACGTACCACCCAACGATTACCCCTGTACGCGCTGTGTGCCCCCGATGGGGGAGTGGTTGGAAGGAAACTATTACGACATATGTTGGAAAACAAACAAAAAATGAAAACAAAGATATAGGGTTATGATTTTGGGAGTGGACTAGATACTAAGAGGCAAGACTGAGCTATGTTAACACTATGGTCACTGCCTGAACAAAGTATTTAATATACACATCGATAAGAAGTATTATTATTACTATTATGATATCGATTGGTGTTACTGTTGGGCAAAGTTCTTCCCCCATTCTTTCCTCTATTCCCGGCTCTGGAGCATTTTTTGGCAATTCCCATACAAGAGGAAAAACCGTAAACAGAAAAATTAAACAAATAAAAAATAATAGTCTGCCGATGTCAAGATCAGGGTCCAAGCTCTTTCAAAGATATATTTTAAATCATTTTTTTTTTGTTTGTTTTAGCAGTCTAATAATTTCAGAATATAGCTTAGTGAAGATAATAATTTTGACAATATAAAAGAAGTTATATAGTTGTGAAAATTAATAATTAATTAAATTGCATAAATGTAAATTTCTTTAGTATTCTCAGACATTTTAAGCAGCATATATAGGAGTGTGTTACGCGATTAGAATCGGTTATCTGCAGCCTTGAAACTTTGATTGTCATCATCATCAGTAATCAAACTCATTTACCAATTGAAACGAAATTAGTGTCGCTGATACTGTACGTATCTGATAACGATTCTCTGTAAATATAATAGGTATACATAGCATGATATCACGGTTATTTTTTCCTGAAGAAAGCAGATACCTCCAGACCCAACAGCCCAGAAACCACACAAACCCAGTTGTGGGTTAAGCTCGCCAATGTACATCAACTGTACTTTTACAAACTGTGTGTATAAATTGTTTGCATACAATAAAGAATAAGAATACCTCAGCCCGTCAGAAGCTACCTAGTGCACGTGTCTAATTAGTCGTTTCCTACGGAAATAGACCTTAAAGAAACTAATATATTTTTTACAATGTATCTTTATAACATTGTTAATAGATATGAGAAAATACGGAGACGAGCCAACAAAGTACAGGGCGCTGAGTGCGACCTGTTTTTATGCTAACACGATCGAAATTTTTACTGCGTTTGGTTTTCTGATTGGTTAAAAGCTAGGAGCGGGCCAATCGGAGCGTCGAACGTCATAAACATGTCAACTCGTACTAAACATTCTATATCAAGTATATAACTCTAATAGTCTGACACACCCTCTCGCTCCGCTCTAGAGCACAAGAAGTAATTGAATGATTACTCTCTTAAAAAAAAAAACATATAGTTGCATGCACGCTAAACACCTTTATAATGTTAGTATGATACATGCAACTGTTCTACATATTAAACTTATCACAGTAATATTATTGTCTCCATTCACTGAACTAGGGCTCCTTGCACTAAATACGATATCAAAAGGCTATCAGTGACTTACGATCTAGGCGACAGTAATAGCGAGGCCAAACAGATGACGTGGTAAGTGTTGTAACTTGTAAGATAGCATGTGACGTGGAAAGTGCAAACAAAATATGCAATGTCAACTTTGTAGGTATATAGAATTAAAATCCTACTAATATTATAAGTGCGAAAGTTTGTATGTATGGATGGATGTATGGATGTTTGTTACTCTTTCACGCAAAAACTACTGAACGGATCTCGATTAAACTTAGTACACGAGTAGACCATATCCCAGAATAATACATAGGATAGGTACTTTTTATCCTGGGATTACGTACGCGGGTAAAGCTGCGGGCAAAGGCTAGTATTGAATAAAATTTTGCCATGGAACGTGGCAATAACGCCACCTTCAGTCTTTTGAGCATACTTCCAGTCGACAGCGATGCGGAGGAAAAAGCGTGGGGTGCTCGACTTACGAAAAATATAGCACAAAGCGCCCCACGTTTTTATCACAATATTTTTTTTTTTCGTTTGTATTTCTACCTATATTGAAAATTATTTTACACGTAGCTTTATATGCTATGAAAGCGTGTTTTTTAGTTCTTTTAAACTATGTTTTTTTTTTTCATTCTAAATGTATGTACTTACACCAAATTGTAAAATAATAATATTAATAATATTCCACAACTATCATACAACGCCGTCTAGTCCCAAGCTAAGCAGAGGTTGTGTTATGGGTACTAGACAACTGATAAACATACTTATATATTTCTAAATATATACATATTATAGATAAATTACACCCAGACACAGAATGAATAATGATCATGCTCATCACAGAAACATTTGTCCTGGGTGGGAATCGAAACCACGACCTCTAGCTTAGCAATCATATTAATAATATAATGCGCAAAATGTAGGTATGTTGTTAATTTCATTATTCGTGGTTGCCATGCACACGTTATCAAGAAGGAAGAAGGAAGTGAAAAATATTGTGAAAAACAATATTATACACTGGGCTGTAAAAAATCCTGGTTGCTAATAAAAAGTGCCTTATATAGCATAGCATAGCCAGCCTTATAATGTTCCCAATGTTGGGACTCAGGCCTCCTCTCTGGGAGAGAGAATGGGTCGTAATCTACCACGCGGGCCCAGTGCGGATTGGTAGATGTCACATGTCTTCGAATTTTTGGTTCTAGGACATGATTTGGTTCTCATATGATTTGACCATTACATGTTCTTTACTGTATGGACTTTAAAAGAGACCCTTGAGTTTGTTTCGGCGTTTCTTCTCAGGGTAGTCATCTAGGAAACACAGGCTTCATCTAGCTAAAATTGACTGAAAACAAAATTTACGTGTGAGTGTTTTTTGAAAACCTAGTTACAAAATAAAGATCATTTATCATGCAGCTGGTTCCTTACGATGTTTTCCTTCACCGTTTTGAGAGCTGTGATGATGAAATAATATATATTATAATAATATTAATATAATTATAATATACAATACATAAAATAAGATCGTGAAACTGTAGTCATCATTTCAGCCGAAACTGTAGTATGCGGTAGAAAATAGCACCTTCTGCATCGGTGAGAGTATCAACAAAAACCAAGCGTAATTAAACGAACTCTGGTCTCATTGTAAAATATATTTCTCGACCAATCTTCATCATTTTGTCCATCGGAGGAGTTCTCTGAACAATTAGAAGTCGTTTGGTGGCCTATAAGGCATTAAATCAGCTTTATGAAGTTGTCGCAAGATAGTGTCAGAGCTCACATTGTGGTGGTGAATTTCTCAGCATAGTGCTCACGATGAATTGTTTCTTTCGAATAGTCATGCACCGTGGTCTGCCATTTCCTGGTATTTTGAAGTTCATGCCGGTCGACAGTCTCATGAAAACGCTGGAGTACTCTTTGAATCGTAGATAGAGATATTTCTACTGTTCTAGTAGTGATTTCTATCTTACATCAGGGTACAAATTTGTGTTAATTATTTAAGTGTAAGCGATATAATGTACTTATAAAACGCATGCATAAAATTGAAAATAATTCTTATTCTATTCTAGTTAAATTTAGTAAAAGTCACTTTTTTAATGTGTACCTTAATTATATTAATTGTCTTTTGAGATTTATTACAGCTTTACTAATATTTTTATAAAATATTTTTTTTACCAGCTATCTATGTAAATAACTTTAAGAGATATTATCGCTTTTAACCTGTGCAACACTTTATTTTTGCAGCACAGTGTACTCTCGTATTTTATGTACTTATAGTATTTTTGGTATTTATCAGAATTTTTTTTAATTGTTGATAGGTTTGCGCTTGACCGCTATCTTACCTGATGAAAAGCGACGATGCGGTCGACGATGGAACTCGCTTACCTAGATTACAGCGCGCTTATTAGATTAGATTATTTTTAATTATAACGAACTGCCAAATTAAGTTAATCTGATTAGCAAGTCCTCGTCTTCCGTTTTTCCGTTCTAATATCACATTTAAAAAATATCTTTTATTTTAATACTTATTGTTATTTAATAATAATTTAATTAATGAATAAATAATAATTTTACCTCTTATAATCAAACCATATTAGTCCCCTTTATCAGTGGAGTTCTTTTAAAACAGGAAAATGCCAGCCGAACCCCGAAATACGTGTCTGAATTTTTATATAAGAAATTTATGTGTAAAACTTCATAACTCTATCATGAAAAATCACAAACTTATAAGCTTGTTATGTATGCATAAATCTATAGTCAACGGGGCATCCAGGCGACGGAAGGGTTGTTTTGCACTTGCATACCTTGCAGCTGTCAATATGTATAAAGTCTGTCACAAAAACGTTTTCTATGTAACAATAATATTTATTTTTTCTATAGAAATAGAAAGAAAACCACGGTACGTTAACGCTTACGCTCATATAAACGTTACAGCTCTTCTCATCTTAACTTTCCCATAAAAACATTAAATCCAAAACTTATATTTATATAAGTTTTGCTTTTTGGAGCATTTTGTTTTGCATGTGGAAAAATTATTATCCAATGATATCTCCGCGCCCTTGGGCGGAGCGGGAGATAGTGTCAGACTTTTACTGACTAAAAACCTACTCGTGCTCCTTCGTTGCCTTTCGTACCGGGGCCGAATCTTCCTTTGAGATGCCTTTTAGAGAATATCGTTTGGTCGTACAATTTAGAAGATAATGAAATTAAATATTTATATATAATTCAATTGTTTTGTTACTGACTTCCACGTGGGTAAAACCGCGGCCAAAAGCTAGTATTGAAATAGGTAAATTGAGTAAGCAACAGAAATTGACGTATCCAATTTAATTGTAAATGATAATGGTAAATGTAAATTATAAATGCTATCTAATAGTTTCAACGAATTTTATGTAGTCGTTTGTCCAGATAGTGGATAAACAAATTCTTTTTTGTTGTATTTAAATATCCTAGCGATAAAGCGTATCCTGTTACTAACGATAAATGTAACATTTTAGTATAGTTTAAATTGCTATTGCTTTATTAGTTACCAGCTGAATATATTGTTGGAAATGAAAGAGTAAACTGAAGTTGCGTTAATATTGTAACTGTACAGCGAAAAACCACCAAGTTAAATTAAACCTATTCTTTAAATTTTAAAGAACGTTTGTCTTTTCAAATTTTTGATGATATCAATTAGAAAGAAAGAAAGAAGAAAAAAAGAAAGAAAACTACATATCACACACACACACTACATAGTATAAAACAAAGTCGCTTTTTCTGTCCCTATATCCCTATGTACGCTTAAATCTTTAAAACTACGCAACGGATTTTGATGCGGTTTTTTTTAATAGAGTGATTCAAGAGGAAGGTTTATATATATAATATTGCACCCGAGCGAAGCCGGGGCGGGTCGGCGTGGGTATTATAAAACAGAGTCCCCCGCCACGTCTGTCTGTCTGTTCGTGATAAACTGAAAAACGAATGCACCTATTTTCGAGCGATTTTCTTCACTCGATAGCGTGATTCTCGAGGAAGGTTTTTAGTATATAATTTGTTAAGTTTTTGAATTTATTTCTGTGTACATTGACGATATTTGTTGAAGATGTCGGGAAAAAATAAGCCGAAAGGGGAACCGTGTTACCCCGAATTTAACGTGAGCGAATCCGCAGGCAAAAGCTAGTTATCACTAGAAATTGTCTTACCTACCTACCTATAGATGAATGAATATACATTGTTTAGAATTGAATTTTCACTCCATGGTAAATACGAACCTCATGTCGCGAATCAATATTTGCAATCATGTATGCTGTCGATGATTGATAACTACAAACCGGATTGATTGCTGCAAACCAATGGATATTTATTTTGAGTAATGGGATATTAAATAGCTTGATAATAAAAAAATAGTATCGAACAAAAAAAAATTCTCCGATATTTTTTGTATGAATATGAAAAAATATCTTTTTGACAAAAAACTCCTTTACATCATCTATATATACATATAAAAGTCAATGCCACTTTTCGTTGTTATTTTGTAACTCAATAACGGACTCACCTATCCAAACCAAATGTTTAGGCTTTGTTCAGACTATTTAGTACATGGTTATAGGTGGTATGTAAGTTTGGTAAGGTAGAGTAGTATAGAGTAGTGTAGTGTAGGGTAGAGTAGTATAGGGTAGGGTAGGGTAGGGTGTAGTAGGGTAGAGTAGGGAAGAGCGGGAGCGAATCCGCGCGGGCAAAAGCTAGTAATTATTAATTGGTGATGATCGTTTAAATAGTATACGTTTCGATGTAAAAAAAAAAAACAACAATTAGAACCGTATAATAATTGCACAACGCGTATATAAACGCGGAAAATTGATTTAATTCATACGTAACGAGATAAAGGAAAAAATCGTAAAACTTGATTTATTTTCTGTAGCGTACTTATGTACACTTGTTAACAGTAATACTAAGAATTTAACATCATGATTTACATTTTTATTCGTTGTGTTGTTTCCATTAGTCGTTTCTGTGTCATAAATGTGTCTCTTGATATTGCCATAGGCCATGTGGTAGTAACATGTTTTGTTCTTCCATTCACTCTTTCTCTCTTGCTTACCAATACGCTAAGAGGAATAAATTCTTTTTTCTCATCTCTCTCTATCTCATATGATTCAAATAGGCATCTGCCAGCGTCTTCGCCCGCGTAAAAGAAGATTTCTTCTAACAAACTTTAGATGCCTATTTCATCCCCGTTGGGAAAATTTTCGGAAATCGTGTCTTAGTGCTCGCCTAGGTCATTTAAGGAAACCTTGTGCAAAATTTCACACTCCTAGTCCGCGTAGATTTGGCTGTGCGTTGATATGTCTATCAATTTCTCCTTTTATAGAATAGAATATAATAAACTTTATTGTAGGTACACCAAAAAATATAAAAACAAAGCATGTTAGGAAGCTACTCTTTTTGATACACTACGCCGAGGACTATTTTAACTCCAATTATACATAATTAGTGAGTTAACGTTTCTCTTCTGTTGTATTCGGAGAGAGTTAAGAGTTTCTTCAGCTCCACATCTACAGCAGTCACTGTATCTAATTTTCCATCTCTATCGACTTGCGTACCTAACTAGTGTTAGTAGTATCTGGTAGTTACTATGAGTAGTTACATAATATGCATTTTGTTATCATTGAATTGTCATGTCATATAAAAGCAAATAATTTACAAGCTGAAAGTTTACACCACTATTCCTCTTTTATTATCATCATTATTTCAGACGTCCACTGTTGGAAATAGGTCTCCCCAAGTGTCGCCACAACGAACGATCCTGTGCGTCTCTCATCAATCGCATTCCTACGACTCTCACCAGGTCATCGGTACACCTTGTGATAAGCGTTCTAACGGTGCGTCTTCCGGTGCAAGGTGCTCATTGATAATTTGAAAATAACAATAAAACCATCCATCAGCCATCACGTGCGCAAATCCACCCAAATAGGTAAACAAACACAAATAGTCCAAACAAATTTTCTCACACACCGTAATAAAAGTTCTTTTTTCAATTCAGATATGAATTTTAAACAAACTAAAACTGCACATAAAACATTTAATTATTTTTTTTATGTATTTTTTCTCACATAATTAGGTCAATTGAATTAAAAACCATTTGGGGTGTCTGAGGTTTTAAGCATTTAACGTTACACGTTGTATATGATTCCAGGATTGTTGATTAGAATTTGTAGAATGCTGTTTAATCGTAACTTTTCGAGTTAATTTCCTGTAGTAACGCAGCGTTGACAGAGTAGGGTAAATGCCACTTTTATACTCCCTTTGTTCATTCACACGTAAGCGCAATGCACACATCCGATTTATATTATTATAACTGCGATAGGAAATTGCCCCCATACGGATACTCGCAATGGTTTCACTTATTTTCCGTTAAAAATAACTTTTATGGTACAGTGAAAGTTACTATGTTGACTGCAACAATACAAACGATCAATTTAAACCCACATACCATATTATGAATAAAACATGAACTCTTTTCCATTTTTGCAAAAATGTTTTTTTATTGTAAGATAATTTATTGTAAATATCGTTACTGATTTACCTCTGAGTTTTTTTCAGTGTTTCTTTTGAGGATCAAATTAGAAACAACAGCCTACTATAGTTTAAATTAATGAAAAAATATCTTAATACTATTCTTCCGTGCGTGTGTTTGTCATCTAATTATACGGGTTGACCGCTCTGAATGACATTTTGTTTGTATATTTGAGTGGCTCCCTAAATTGTTCGAAAATACAATTGAACTGTCAACCTCAAATAGTTTAAATTAATAAAAACAATGATATCTTTACATTCATAATACCTATATTATATAATTTTTCTATACGTGTTTTTATCTCCCAACTCTGGAAGAAATTTTGTATGTCTAATTAAGTGAATCCCTAGATGGTTTAAAAATACAATTTAATTCTACTGGGGTTCACTGTTGTCGGGTTTTTAATAATTGTTTTGACAAAAAGCCTGCTTTGGGGCAGGACAACGTCTGCCAGATTGCTAGTAAAAATGGTATCAGTTGTGACTAATATGTAAAATAAATATCATTTATCGTGAGATACTAATCTTACCAATAAGATTGAACAGTGGTTGGGCTGTTGCGCTGCTCACCGTGGGTTCGGTCCCACACGGGACAAATGTGTGTAGATATGGCCTACCGATAGATAGATGTTCTGGATGTTTTGTGAATGTTAGATGCAGGAGTAATTCTTACAGCTAAGTAAAGACTCAAAAGACAAAAAAAAACAGTAGGTAAATTATTTTATACAACTACCAACGTTGGTTTTAATGCACCTATTATTTTCACTTTAATTAAGTACTTGAATAGTCATAAATTCGTTTTATTACTATATCCGATTATATTTACTATACACTATATTTTTTAACTGTTCATATTACATACACGACTTATGTAACGCGCTACACATCATATCGTTAAAATAAATTACTAGCTGCTCCCAGCGGCTTCGCCCTCGTGATAGCAGAAAATTATCCCAAGGGAATATACTTCCGGGATAAAAAGTATCCTATGTCCTATTCCAGGATATGGTCTATCCGTATACCAAGTTTTATCAAAATCGGTTTTGTCATTTAGGCGTGAAGACGTAACAAACAAACAAACAAACTCACTTTCGCTTTTATAATATTAGTAAGGATATCGGATATACATTTAAATATACCTTTACTAAGATTAAAGTGCGATTAGATAAAGTACCGGATTCAACCTTTCGAGTACCGTAATTAGAGACACAATAGAAAGATAACAAGAGAGCGAACACCCGCGTTCGCTTGGTGTTTGAATTAAAATATGATTTGGTTCACAAACTAAAGATATTTAGAAAATGTCTAAGATTTTTTAATATTTAACTGTGGTTCTACTATATATTGCTTGTGTATTTTCAAAACATAACCTACATATCTATCTACACTAATATTATAAAGAGGGATAATTTGTATTTTTGTGTGTATGTTTGTAATAAATAAACTCAAAAACAATTGTGCCAATTTCAATTTTTTTTTCTAAAAAGCTACATTCACCTTCAGTAACATAGGCTATATTTTGCAGAACACAGGGCATTATATTTTTTATGTAATCTTCAAATAAGTTCTTGCGCTCATGTTGGAGCAGGAGTAAGTGTTAGTTTGATTTTTACTGACTAAAAACCCACATATTTTCCTTCAATTGCCTTCTCTTAAATATATACAAAGAGAAAATATAATTATCTTCCAAAAAAAGATTAACTTTAACTGCGTACTGATTTTATTCTATTTTAGCACTTGTGGAGAGTACGAGGAATGGTCAAATGTGAATTTAAAAATAAATAAATTTAACTCTTATGGAGAAGAAATTTTGGAAGGACTTGGGGGAGGCCTTTGCCCAGCAGTGGGACAGTAATGGCCAGTTAAAAAAAAACTTATGTGCGAAAAATTATTTTGGGGAACTGGAAAATATGGGAGAGATAAAACATCACACATTTTTTCATCAGTATTTTTTAATGTAATATTTATAATATGTTCTGCATCCCATGGCAAGTTACAACCATTTCTATTCTCTTGTGCCGAACGCCTCAAGTTGGCCATGTCTCCGATTCCTTTATTCTGACGTCATTTCAATGACCAGTCACGAGGTCAGAACAAAGGTATCGGAGGCGTGGCCAACTCGTGGCTTTCGACTCGAAAGAATGATGCAGATGTATTAAAAAAAAACTTCAATACGCGCACAACAGTTCATATCAAAGCAACTTTGAACATTCAACTTGTCATAAAACTGGAAAGATGACTATTATGTTAGTGAACGAATTCTTTGAAAACATTCTTAGCAACTTTACGTTGCTTGAAAAGTTGCATACAGTCTTGCTGGGTGCATAAATAACAACAGTACTTAAAACAAGGACACAATTTCTTATCGTGACTTGATATGACTTGGGTCTTGTATTTTACTTTATTTTCTTCTCTTTCTGTTTCTCATGTTACTTTAAGTAAGTAGTTACCAAGTTTTTAAACAGATACTGCGGCTTCATTGCTTATTTTTAAAATAAGATTAAACTTCTGTAAGTAATTCAAAGAAATACGTTATTTTGTCAGTATACCGCAAGAACTTATTAACTGACAAATGCAAAACTTTGAATAAAGCCAGTTTTAGTTACTACAAGTGTTTTTTTTTTTAATTTATTGTTGATAGGTTCGCGCTTGATCGCTATCTCATCTGATGGAAAGCGACGATGCAGTCGACGATGGAGCTCGCTTACCTAGAAGTAACCTATTCGTTCTTGACTTTAAAGATTCCTGGGTTGTAGCCATTAGGAAATTCTAGTCCTTAGCTATACGGACAATTAAATTGTTCCCAAAACGTTTTGTGCGTGTACGTGCGTGCACCGGTGGCGCACCGCCGTACGCCTGGTGTCTTATGAATGGAACAGGCTAGATGGAATTAGGTGATCAAATTCATTCAATAAATATCGGCGGCTGACACTTAGGATGCTCGCCCATGTCCGATATATAATCGGTGGCCGATTTTTTGTAGGAGAAAAATAGAACACACTGATAACAAAAGTGCAATGCATACGTCCTACAAAAATTCGGTCAGAAATACAGAACAGTGTTACAAATATTCAAAATCGGCCCGTTTATCGGTCCTACAAAAAGTCTGCCGTGGGGCGAGCAGCGTTAGTGTACACGGGTCTCAAAAAAAGGACGCATCAAAAAATAGCTTGAAGCGGCGTTTTTTTGTCGCCCGTGTGTGGGGACATTAACTGACAAATACAAAACTAAAAGTCGCTTTATTCAAAGCTTTGTATTTGTCAGTTAATGACTTCTTGAGGTAAGACGACGATTTAGTGTTTTTTAATCTCAGCAAAACTTATTATTTTGTTCAAATAACAATCGACGTCAAAGCGTTAATTGCAGAATGCTCTTAAGGCTATAGACCTTGAGTAATGGTGAATGTTTTATCTATAGAATCAAGTAAACACGTTTGAATACAAAGTTTGCCAGAAGCAATATCCTTGTAGCAAGATGTTTCTTAAGAAATTTTCTTAAGAGCGACGGACGACGGAAGGCAAAAAAAATTATAGGGAGCGTAAATACTGCATTGAAGTGTATTGAACAATTTTACGATAGGCAAGACATATTTTTTATGCTGATACAACACAAAAACCTTGGCAGGCTTACTCAGAATGGCTAATACAAGATAAGCAAAGGTTTCTATTAGTAAAGAATGCTAGTTAGCGTTACGAGGGGGTCGAATGCTGCTGTAAAAGGCCTCGTAAAATGTTGAAGGAAACTTGTAATCATCGACCGTAATTTTGTGTGTGGTTTGAGTTACAAGACGTTGGTGAGTGAGACGGTCTTCAAGACATTGTATGGTCATGTTTTGTTGTACTTAGATGATTAGAACTTTTTGCTTTGTTGTTTTGATTGAGTCGTTATGACTGTAGTCAAGGTTATAGTCGATTAAATAAATGAATTCTGTTCGTCGGTTGTTATTGGAATCGTTATAAAGTTACTAGCTTTTGACCGCGCGGCTTCGCTCCCGCTCTTCCCTCCTCCACCCTACTATACCCAACTCTACCCTACTCTACCCTACACTACTCTACCCTACTCTACCCTACTCTACCTTACTCTACCCTACTCTACCCTACTCTACCCTATTCTACCCTACTCTACCCTAATCTACCCTATTCTACCCTACTCTACCCTAATCTACCCTACTCTACCCTACTCTACCCTACTCTACCCTACTCTACTCTACCCAACACTACTCTAATTTTATTTTTTTTCCATAAGAACCTTATCCTCACAATAACAACCACAACAAAAAAAAAAACAAACAGCCAAATCGGTCAAGCCGTTTTCATGCTATGTCGTGACAACGGAAAACGGGTTTCATTTTTATATATAAATAGATTTTGGGTAGGTAAACCGTAGCTTTCTAAGAATGACTTAATAGACAAGTAATTACAAGCTATTTTTAAAAACAAAGACTACTGCTTTTAAAGGTACACGAGGACAATAATACGAAGTCGAATAAAACCGTTAATAATCATTATTTATTTATAACCAAAGATTAAACAGTTTACGTATGTTTCGATAGCCCCATTACTTTTTGTAGAGGCCTGCGGTAGTTACAACACTGAAGTTCCAATTTTACGATAGGTAGCACTGCCTAAGAACTAGTTTCTTTACTTCAATAAGCACAGGAAAAAATACAAATTAATTAATCATGAAGCGTGTGCATGTGCAAAGAAAAAGCGTGAGAAAAATGTTCGTATGCGCGTGGAATGTATGGAGTAGTATGTCTTGTTTAATTGAAGACTTTATCACTCAACTAGGCATTACCATACCCGCGCTAATAATAGCCCGTTACACCTAGAACACGATGAAAGCATTCTAAACTTATCTTATAGCATTCTTACTTATTACAATCTGGTATAATTATTTGAATTGTAGTACAAAACGTTGTGTCTCGTAATCTGTCCAGCAATTCTAATAAACACAGCTCTTCAAACACCTTAGGATGTCCAAGTGTTCATTACTAGACCAAGATTATAATCGAAATATTAGCCGTCTGAAGAAATGTGCACTTTGCCAAGACCTGAGCGTCGAACAGGTTTCATCGACCCTATACCAAGCTTTGCTTCGTCCGTTGTCGATGCACTCGCAATCGGTGTTTTCACCTCGAATTGATCGTTTGCTTTACATCGATCGTCGTGACGTGGTACCGGTCGTGTGTAGTAATGACGCGCTGGGGTGTCACCGGAGGCCATTCGTCGGTCAAGAGTACCTGTTTAACCGCATAACGTTGTTTGCAATGTTAACGATTTTTGCCTCTAGCTTACTGATAACGCTTTACCATTTTCTACATCACTGGTGACTTTGACGACTGTGTGAAAGTTTTAACGTTTGTAACGTTTTAACTCTTGATTAGAAATGATCCTTTGTGCCGACAATAAATAAATAAATTTTATTATTTTTAGATCTAGTAGTAAACAAATATGGAAGAATTTACAAAATATTTTTATCAACAACGACGATACAAAGCTTCAAAGCTGTTTATAAGAAAGAAAAGTCCGATATAGAAATTGACATCTAATTACATCACGCCCGAGAGGCGAGAGGGTCAGTCATATATGTTTAAAATAGTTATATCTCGTTTGCTTTTCTACTAATTTTGATATTGTTTTCATAGTAATTAGTATTCTATTTTTGTAGTTTTTATTATCAAACTGGGTAAATAAAAAATAATTTTCCATATAAATTCCTTATTGGATATACATAGTATCTCCCTGTTCTCGGCATATTCAGTCGGCCTGCGGTCATTGAATTGAATGACATCATTATTGCAAAGCAGACAATTGACACAATCATAACACTCGTTCTTTATTAATGTTAAAAGATAAGATGAATGTGTATTTCATTGGAGCAATTTTTCGCTCGGTAGCTTAGCACGTTGTTTTATTACATTGTCTATTGCCTGTTTGAGGTTGCGCAATGGTATGTGTGGTGTTATTATTACAGAATTCGATTATCTCAATTTATCCAAGCGTGCATTGTAGGTATAAACAATAGAGATTATGAAGCTGTTTGTTTTCAAAGAGTAGTGTATTTTTACAGTGTATGGGAACGGAATAAATTCATTTTAATAATACTGTTTTGATATTCATCTTATTGATATGTTTAACCTTTGATCTTTATAAACCAAACCCTTGTATAGTGAATTAATGCTTTCTCAAACATAACACACATAAATACCCCTAGACCTGACCCAACTATCTGTAGGCCCTACAAATATTTGTTCCGTGAATCAAACGTGCAACATGCAGCGCAGCTGGCAGTCAATTGATCAATCACTGCGCTAACCATGCTGCGACTGTTCCATTACTGACTAAAGGCCTTCCATCATTCCTTTTAGTATCCCGGTTCTACGCTGCTTGCCGATTGCCTAAGGATGACATCTAAGTCATCCTTCTATCTCCTTAGTTTCTTCACATGCTTATTTATGGCAGTTAAAAAATTCATGGATCATTCATATTCAGTCATTACTGATAGTCTGACGCCAGTAAGTCTGATCCGAAGAGTATCATGTTGCCTAGTAACTGAGTTATGGGGGTCCAATAGGCAGTTGTCCATGTAAAATGTGTGTATGCAGCCGCATCCAATTAGACTGGAAGTCAACCCTAAGCTAGTGGGGACTTCAGGGAGAGGATCAAGTCTCTCCCAGAAGAAGCGCTCCGCTTCCTTTAGGAAGGAGGATGGGTCTTCCTGCTCGGAGGGGCGGGCAAAGATCCCCACCAGCAGCCGTGGCGCGGGCCGAGCCCGAGGGAAGGGACGGGGCCTCACGGCAAAAAAATCCGCTGAGCGGGCCAACAGGCTTGCCGCGGAGGGGCGCCACCCCGGCGCGGGCGACTCCGGGAGAGACCTCTCGGAGCCGTCCGGTAGCGAGAGGCGCACCGAGGCGGAGTCAGGCGGGGAGGCGGCCATGCCCTTCAAGGAGCTGGCCGTCACCCTGCTGCGTGACATGGCCCGCCAGCGGGACAAGGCCACGCGGGAGAGGACGATTCGTCGCCACGCCGCATCCCTCCAGGGAGCCCTAGACTCCTCCCTCGAAAAGAGGGTGGAGAGTCTTCGGAGCGAGCTTCGGGCGGAGCTCCGGGCTGAGCTCCGGGCTGAGGTCCGGGCGGAGCTCGCGAGGGCGCCAAACAGAGGCCGCCAGGAACCGATGGATGAGGGGCATGAACAGGAGCAGGGGCAAAGCCAGCCCCAGCCCCAGCCCCAGCCCCAGTCTGAGCCGGAGAGTCAGCTGCTGACATTGATGCAGCGGGAACTCGCAGCTTTGCAGCAGGGGCTGCAAAAGCAGCAGCTGGAGTTCCAGCAGCGCATCGAGCGGCAGCTGTCTCTCCTGGAGGGCATTGTCCTTCGCCCTCCACTGGCGGCCTCTGGCCAGAAAAAGGCGGCGTCCTATGCCGCTGCCGCGGCTGTGGCTTCTGCGCCCAAGGCGGGCCCGTCAGGGCAAGCAGGGCGCAAGGCCGCGGCGCCGGAGCCTGCAAGGCCGAGGCCGGAGCCCGCGACGGCCAAGCAGCAGCAGCAGCGGCGGAAAAAGGGTGCGGCGGTGCCTGCCGCTAAACCGGCAGGACCTCCTGCCGCCGCGGCGACTAGGCCGCGCCTGCCACCTCCTCCACCCGAGGAGTCTGGCGCCGAATGGACGGTGGTCGGCGCCAAAAAGCAGGCGGGCAAGGTGGCCAGAGCGGCCAAAAAGCGCGCAAGGCGGCAGGAGCGCAAGAAGCGGGCCATGGCGGCGCGTCTTCGCGCCCCGAATTCCGAGGCTGTAGTCATTACGCTACAGCCTGAAGCGGAAAAGAAGGGCGTGACGTACGACGACGTCATGGCGAAGGCGAAGCAGGCAGTGCTGCCCCACCTTGGGGAGCTCGGAGCCGCTGCGGGCTTCCGCATGAGGCACACGATCACCGGGGCTCGAATCCTCGAGGTCCCCGGTGCGGCCAGCGGCCCTGCAGCGGATGCCCTGGCTGCCAGGATCAGGGCGTCTCTGAGCGAGGAGGAGGCCCGAGTGTCCAGGCCCACAAAGTGCATTGATATGCGCATCATGGGCCTGGACGACTCCGTCAAGGTGGGCGAGGTGGTGGCCGCCATTGTCAGGGCGGGCGGGTGCACGGCCGAACAGGTTCGGGCGGGCGCCATCCGCGCTGACAGCACGGGCATGCGAGCCGTAACGGTAAGCTGTCCTGTGCAGGCGGCCAAAACCATCACCGGGGAGGGCCGTCGGCTTTTGGTGGGCTGGGTCTCCGCACAGGTCAAGCTGCTGGAGCCCAGACCTCTGCGGTGCTTCCGCTGCCACGTGGGGCACCACGTGGGAGCCCACTGCGCCGCGGAGGATCGCAGCGACCGCTGCCACCAGTGTGGCCAGCCCGGTCACAAGGCCGCAGAATGCCGTGCTACGCCGCACTGCTACGCATGTGCGGCGGCCGGCAAGCCGGCCGACCACCGGGCTGGCGGCAGGTCCTGCGACCCCCCCGCCAAGGCCAAGGCCAAGGCCCGCAGGTCCATCCCCGCCGATGTCCTCGCCACCGCAGCCGCCTCCTTGGCCGCCGCCGCCATCGCCGCCGCACCCGCCGCCGCGGCTGTGCCCCCTAGGGGGGCTCGGGAGGAGACTGTAATGGAGTGTCAATAACGGCCCCATTACGTCTCCTCCAGGCGAATATCAACCACTGCGCCCCCGCTCAGGATCTGTTGCTCCAGAGCATGGCGCAGTGGTTGATCAATGTCGCCGTAGTCACCGAGCCGTATTTTGTCCTGCCCAGTGGTGACTGGGTTCAGGACCTGGACGGCTCGGTGACCTTAATTAAGTCGGCCGCCGCCGGTACCCCGCCCCCCGAGTCCGTCACGAGGGGGCGGGGTTGCGTGGCAGCACGGTTCGGGGACATCGCCGTGGTAGGCGTCTACCTGTCCCCGAGCCGATCTCTCGACGAACTGCACGTCTCCCTGATGGAGCTATATTCCGTCGTCGCTGGGTTCGGTTCCCTCCCCGTGGTCGTTTGCGGGGACTTCAACGCCTGGAACACGGCTTGGGGTTCCCGGTTCACGAACCAGAGGGGTCGGATGGTGGAGGACTGGGCCTTGGAGCTGGGCCTAGTCGTACTGAACCGGGGTTCTGTCCCCACGTTGGTGCGGATGCGGGGTGAGTCGGTGGTGGACATTTCGTTCGCCAGCCCCGCTCTGTCGCCGCGTGTAGTCGACTGGCGCGTGATAGAGGAGGTGGAGACGTACTCCGACCACCGGTATATCCGGTTTGACGTCTCCGCCGAAACCTCGGCCGCGCCGGTCCGACGGAGCCCTTGCGGTCCGCGGTGGGCGCTTAAGCAGATGGACCGGGAGCTCCTCCTGGAAGCCGCGACGGTACAGGCCTGGGTGCAAGCACCGGACAGGCCTGTCGACATCGACGTCGAGGCGGAGTGGTTCCAGGAGGCCATGTCGCAAATTTGCGATGCGGCAATGCCCCGTGTCCGTCCAGGACGAGCTAAGCGCCAGGTGTACTGGTGGTCGCCGGAGATCGGCGCTCTGCGCAATGCGTGCAATCACGCGCGACGCCGGTACGCCAGGCACTGCAGGCGCCGCATCCGCCCGCCGGATGCGGAGGCCAGAGAGGCGGAGCTGTATGAGGGATACAGAGAGGCAAAACGCACCCTCCGAACGGAGATTAAGCGGGCCAAACTCGAGGCCCGCAACGTGTGGCTGGGGTCTCTGAACGCGGACCCATGGGGGCGCCCGTACAAGTTGGTACGGGACAAGCTTCGCCCCTGGGCTCCGCCGTTGACTCAGAGTCTCCGGCCCCAACTCGTGGAGGGTGTGGTTAGCTCTCTGTTCCCTGCGCGGGGGGAACACTCCCCCCCGCCCATGGCTCCGCCTCCGCCAGCGGTGTCTGACGCGGATCGCAACAGCGACGACGACGAAAATGCTCCAGAAGTGACCGAGGTAGAGCTGAGAGTGGCGGTGCGAAGGCTTAGTGCCAAAAACACCGCCCCAGGACCCGACGGCTTGCCAGGGAAAGCCTGGGTCCTGGCCATGGAGGCTCTCGGGCCTCGACTGAGAGGGCTCTTCAGCGCATGCCTGGAGAGGGGCCAGTTCCCACTTCGCTGGAAGACGGGGAAACTGGTCCTCGTAGCGAAGCCAGGGCGCCCTGCGGACTCTCCGTCCGCGTACCGGCCCATTGTGCTGCTCGACGAGGTGGGCAAGCTCTTTGAAAGAGTTATTGCAAACCGCCTCGTCGTGCGGCTAACACGGGTGGGGCCGGACTTGTCGGACGGACAGTTCGGCTTTCGCAGGGCGCGCTCTACAATAGACGCCATCATGCGCGTGCGAGCCCTCACGACAGGGGAAGCGGTGTCCCAGGGTAGGTGTGTCGTGGCAGTGTCCTTGGACATTGCCAACGCCTTCAATTCCCTGCCCTGGAGTACGATCCGGAGGGCACTCCGGTACCACCGGGTGCCCGAATACCTTTGTCTAGTGGTCGAGGCGTACCTGTCAGACAGGTACATTGTCTACCCCGGTCACCAGGGAGACTGGAATCGTCGAGAGATGTCGTGCGGTGTTCCGCAGGGGTCGGTTCTAGGCCCACCCTTGTGGAACATCGGCTACGATTACGTGCTGCGCGGCGACTTCCCTGACGGGGTCAGCGTGGTTTGCTACGCAGACGACACGCTGATCCTAGCGCAGGGAGAGTCGCACCAGGCGGCGGTCGCTCTAGCGACACGCGGGGTTGCGATAGCCGTTGGTAGGATCCAGGAGTTGGGACTCGAGGTGGCGCTGCATAAATCCGAGGCAATGTGCTTCCACGGCCCTCGGAACG
Organism: Mythimna lalbum; assembly: GCA_949319445.1. NCBI lineage: Eukaryota > Metazoa > Arthropoda > Insecta > Lepidoptera > Noctuidae > Mythimna > Mythimna lalbum. The sequence goes on along the minus strand of OX439358.1, from coordinate 15,565,762 downwards.
CGCCACCATCGGACTCCCAGCTTACGGTAGGAGGAGTTCGCATCGGCGTCGGGTCGACGATGAAGTATCTGGGACTCGTCCTCGACAGCCGGTGGAATTTCGTAGAACATTTCCGACGTCTGGCTCCCAAGCTTCTCCGGGCTGGGGCTGCTCTCAAGCGGCTCCTGCCCAACCTTGGGGGTCCAGACGCCTCCTGCCGGAGGCTCTACGCGGGGATCGTTCGGTCCATGGCCCTCTACGGGGCGCCGGTGTGGGCGCCGTCGCTGGCAAAGCGACCGGCGTCCATACTGAACGCCTGCCAGAGGGTCATGGCAATACGGATGGTGCGGGGTTACCGCACGATCTCCCGCGAAGCGGCGAGCCTTCTGGCTGGCCTACCACCGTGGGATCTGGAGGCAACAGTCCTTGCACACATGCACGACATGCGCGTGGAGATGCAACGCCGGGGTGAAAGTCCACTGCCGCAACATGTCAAGGCATGGCGGACAGAGCTCCGGCGGGATCTCATGGTGAAATGGCGTCAACGGCTATCGCAACCCAGTGCTGGGCACGCCACGATTATGGCGGTAAGTCCCCTCTTTGAGGCGTGGCTGGAAAGACCTCACGGCGTCCTTACCTTCCGCATGACGCAGGTCCTCACCGGACATGGCAAGTTCGGGAGGTTCCTGCATCGGATTCAAGCGGAAGAGACGCCCGGGTGTCGCCACTGTGCGCAACGCCCGGAGGACACGGTGGAGCACACCGTCGAGGTGTGCCCTGCCTGGGCGGAGCATCGCCGTGCCCTCGTGGGGGCGATCGGCGGCGGAGACCTCTCGCGCCGGGCCCTGGTCGAGGCCATGGTCCGGAGTGAGGAGGAATGGCAGGCGGTCGCCTCCTTCTGCGAAGCAGTAATGCTTGCAAAGGAGGAGGCCGACCGCATCAGGCAACGGCGCCCTCGCCGCCGTCGCCGGGATTCCGATCCCGATTTCCGGCCACCGTAGACGCGGGCTCGCGGACGGCGAGCCATGGGTAGCTCGCTGTCCGATCGTCCGGTAATGGACCGAGTCCAAGACGTCGACGGCGCGCACTGTTCCCGCGCGCCTCAAGGAGTTGTCAGCAGCAGGAGGGGCCCAGCTGGGTCGAAGCCTACTGGGGACAGGGTTGTCCGAAAGGGAGCTCGTGCCCCGGTATGAAGGCTAGAAGGAACGGCGCGGGGTTTTTAGTCAGTAAGAGTCTGACACTGTCTCCCGCTCCACCCAAGAGCGGGTTTCGTCAAAGATGATTTTCCCCGTCGACAAAAAAAAAAAAAAAAAAAAAAAAACCCTAAGCTAGTTGGAAAAAAAAACCTAGGGTGTTGTTAACGAAATTACGCTTCTAGTTAAATTAGAGTATAAGATATTAGGTACCGTTTTTTACATCCACTTCAGGAATTCTTTTTTGTGGAATACAAGGCATTGTCACTTTAAAACATCGAATTCAATTATTGATAACAACATTTTCTGCAATAAAAATGTATTTTATAAATAAAACAATATACGGCTCGAAACATTGTTATTATAAAACATAAAATGCAATTTCGCATAGAAAAGTATTTGCAATAATTTTGCGTATTTCAAAACATGTAGTAAAATCGTCCGGTCGGCAGTTATCGTGCAGCCAATGCGTTTTGAACAACAATATTGTTCTTATCAACTGAATTGCTAGGTAAATTTTCTATTACATCGTTTTTGTGTTCGCCGTAAAGGTAACACAATCACCGATTGTTTTTTCCATGCTTTACATCGTGATTAGTACCACGTGATGATATTGGCTGGAATTTCCTCGTTGCTAATCCTTGGTTCTTTAGCTACATCGCTTTATCTCTGATCTTTTTGTTTTGCTATCGTTGCAATTTCTTCAGCGATGTCGGTATCCAATTAAAATATTTAAGCTTGTAATACAACTTGTTAGAATATTTTTGTAAGTACGCTAACATTGTATCTTCCGTTAGTATCTATTGTAAATTTTTGAGATCGTATTTTTTTAATACAGTCTGTTTTTCTTTCCGGTTTGATGTTGTGGTATTTTGATTAACGTTGCTGTTGTTAATATAGTTTTTGGTACTCGAGTTTTGCGGAAAAGTATTTTCTTTTTGAATTTATGTAGTATTGCAATAGAGGTAATAAAAATAACAGTAAAATGCATCGTAATAAATAACTTTGTACTATAAGTAAAATAAAATATTATGACTTGAGTTTAAAACGGAGCTTCTTTTTTCCTTAAGGAATTGTTTTCCTCGTTAATTTCAATACTAGCAAGATATGTCAGGAGCTGAAAACTTAAAACCTTTATTAACACTTTTCTTTTTAAAATGGCTTTATTTTTAGTTGTACACCGTAATACATACGGTATTGTACTTACAGTTCCGTATGTATTACTGCGTAACTCTATTTTGGGGAGTACCTACCTATTGAGGTACTCCCTAAAATAGAGTAGTAAAACTTCAGATAATAATGATTGTGCGAGTACAATAGAAATACATTAAAAAAAAAAACATCATTTATGAATGGGTCCAAAAATAATAACATCGTCTTATGTGCATGACATCCTCTCTTACATCAAATATAACATTATTACAATATCGAAAATCCGACTATTTTTTATCATAATTATGCAGCATCAGTTATAAACAACAGCCATGTATTGTGTGTGTGTATCTAAGCAGTTATTATTACGTCTGTAATGTTCCAAAATTTCATAGTTGGTAGAACAATGGCCACAGATTGGGAATGTTTGTGGGAAGCAAATTTATTGTCACGTCATATGACGGTGTGGTGTTTTGCAAACATTCGGCTGACTATAAACATTTTAGTACCACCTGAGAGAAGGGTTATGAGAATTTTAATGGTAGGCGTATTTCGGTTTGATGTTTTGAAATTAATAATATCTTACTTTGTTAATGACTTTGGCTAACGCCGGGACGGCTCTGTTCAGCCATCTCGATGTCTTTGATTCGATGCCCAGGGTCTACACATAATGACAAATGTGAAATTTTCTCAGTTACAGTTGAGAAACTGAATTTCCGCTTCCCAATTTACTATGGAAAATAAACATGTTTGGCTTAGTAATCGCGTATACCACTTTAGCCTATTAAATCATTAATGAGATAAAAGCTTGTGGTTTTGTTAGTTAGTAGTTCGAGTTCGAGTAGTAGTTTGCAAGCATACATCAATTCGTCACTGTAACGTATCCCATGGGTGTTGTAAAGGATTTATGGTAGTATTATATCAGATGAATTGCCAGTATCAGTCAAGTTGGTACTAATATTCTAGATACTACCAATTTTGCTTACAACAAGAGTGAATAGATTGCTTCTAGGCAAGCGTGTTCCATTGTCGGCCACATCATCGCTTACCATCAGGTGAAATAGTGGTCAAACGTGAGCCTAAACATTATATAAAAAAAAAACACCAATTAAGATAAATGTTACCACAAGTTCAGCTGTAGCTGTAAAGTTTTTGTTAACAATATACGAACTCAGTTGTTTTAATTTTTTTCATAAAAAATTACAAGGAAATCTGAGGAAGTGGTTGTTGTAAATTTAAATGTAAATCGTGTTTAGATTTAACAGTAGTTGTTGGTTATAATTTCATCTGGAATTGTAGTTTACAATATATCTATAACCGACTTTGTTTAACAAAATCTGTATCCGAATCCCAATAGCTTGTCAAGATTTCATAGGTAGGTAATATGTAAGGCGATTGTTACGAGAAAACAAAGCCATATCCGAAGTAAATGCAATCGGATCCATACGTTTTCAGCTCCTTTGTGTGACCATATTGTGACGATGACAACAGACCTATGGACTAGGCTGGCATGAAACGAGCCACGTGAATTACAAGAGGACGATATTCATAGTCTATCTTCGACCGAATCTATAGGATTGGAGGTTCGGTTCGTAGCTGTATTGTAGGCCTCATCTTTATTCAAAGATCACGTTTTCAACTTGGACAAAGGTTTATCATTTTGCTTGCTCCTTTTTGCAAACTAACAAGAGAAATTACTATAGCTTCTTACCAAAGATTTTTAATTCTGCATCTTCATTTATAAAATACTGACGTTCATCAAACTAATATTTATGCTGAAAGGTCGTATTTTTAATTAAGTTCTTAATTTGATATGTCATTATGTTTTTAGATATTAATAATCTCTTTTTAATTACAGGTACTTGTCGCTAATAGTTACTACTGTCCCACTAGATGTTCCTCTGTAAGTGAAATTATGTTTATTATGAAATTGAACGTTTGATTGTTTATTAATTGACTTAAATACTTTGATTTTGTTTTAAGGTGGTGCATCATGACTCACATTTTCACTGTTTTTCATACAACCGCTCATAACTGATGACGTTATTACACATTTTTCATTAGATATTTTGGAAACACAGTATCTTGTGGATATTATCTAGGTTTCTAAAGAAACCAATTTCTAAATTTGTGTAAAACTAATCCAGTAAAAACGTCTGAAAATGTCCTATTTTGTATGAACTTTGAAACTTCATAATTTGCCTAAAAATTAAAAAAGTCAAAAAAGTAATCCTCTGCAGACCTTGCTAATTTTATTAAGATTCTAAATGACACCAACTTTTTCCAAAAACTTTTAAGGGTTTAAAAAAAACAGCTATTTTCTGGAGCAAGTTTTGTGAAATTTTCGATTAAATCTCGGAATTACGGAATACTAACAGAGTTTTCAGGCGTTATCTCTCTTTTTTTGCTTTGCCTTTTCGTCAAACATCGCGTTGGATTGCATTAAATGAAGTAACAAGGTTTTAAACCATTTTCGATGTTTACGATAGGCGAGTGGAAAAGGACCCTCTTAAACGACATTTACCACTGTTTTTTTTTTTAATAATCTCTTTTATCTTCATCCTATTTTTGTTCATCTAATCAGGCCACATATGGCCATCTCTAAAACTTTTAACTAGCTGGTTACTTTCTAATCCACTGAAGTGTCTCTTCATGGATAAAACATTTCGGGCACTGCCATAAACATAATTAACATTTGCCTAACTTTCCGCAAAATTAGTCAAATTACAGGTCGTTGGTTCCGTAGTTTCCAGACTAAAAACCTAATTCTCTGAGTTGAGACTTAGTTTAACTACAATTTGCTCACTGGAACAACGCCTATTAAATTGGGGTCCATTTGAGGGCCCTTTTGTAGTTAAAGCCACTTTATTAGTGTTATTATTACAACCACAACCATGTGTGCAATTCTATATGTACTTATTTTGAGCTCGTATTGATTTCGACTTTCATTCAAATACTAAATTTTAAAATAATGGTTTAAGAATTTACCAACCAAAAGAAATTTTATTTTGTACCTACCCTCTATTTTATCTTGCAGTAGTGACCCGCCCCGGCTTCGCTCGGGTGCAATATTATACATATAAACCTTCCTCTTGAATCACTCTATCTATTAAAAAAAACCGCATTAAAATCCGCTGCGTAGTTTTAAAGATTTAAGCGTACATAGGGATATAGGGACAGAAAAAGCGACTTTGTTTTATACTATGTAGTGATTCATAAATTTAATTATGCTGATCAACTATGTGTCTATCTATACTTCACGCATGAGTAGAAAAGTTAACTCAACGGAAAGGGTTACTATCTTGTTTATTCTTCATAGACAAAGGGATTGAATTCTCATCACCAAGCACTCGACGTATAGGGGAGATTTATGCGACTCAACATTTTTGCCACATGATTTTCTATAAAGCCTTTCATGTTTGTATATTTTACTTCATAGCGTAGCAGATGCAAAAACGCCCACAACAAAATGTTTATGGCAAATAATTAGCTTTGTCAATAAGCTCAAAATTACATACTTCGGTATAGTTACTAGTACCTGAAACACTAAACTATGTGGAGTGCTTAAATTTAACAGCCGAACTGTAACAAACGTTTTAGCTCCAAATGTTTCCCTGGAGTTTGCCCCGCCGAGACTTGGGACCAATTATTGAGGACGTTACTACCCAACCACCAACCGGGGCCCTGAAATATTGACCTTAAAAGCCCATTAGTGTCCAGTTTGGACCCACGATAAGCCGAATTTGACCGATTGAGGATATAGAGTTGTGATTTGGGACCAAATTTTGGAGGACTATGATTTCTTACGGTTGGCTGGGCACCTAATTATTGTTGAGTTAAAATTATTGTCCTACAAATTGGGAGTATAAATTACTCGCTCCTAGAACACAATTCTGATCTTATTCATGTACTGAACGTAAGATAGCTAGTTGTTTTTTTTTGTATTTGTATTTCGGTCTGGTGTTCGCAATTACACGACTAAAGCGCGGTTTTTGCCTACTGGTGGGCCTAATGTGTCATTTGATCCACTCTAGCTTCTCAAGTAAGGTTAGCAGCGCCTTGATGTTACTGGCCTTGATGTGACTGGGCTGGTCTACAGAGGATACCTGGGGTTTCGAAGTACTTTTCCAGTGACCACTAAGCAGTTTACAAAAGCAGATGAGTTGCTGTCTCGTCTTCTTCCTTGCAGGCTCTGCAGAGTGAGCTGTATGTATTTCTTATGATAGATAGGTTCTTATCAAAGGTCTAGTGGACAGTTAGCTATACACCTACATAAAGTGAGATTTTAAGAAGAAAATTACTTTTTGATTTGCTTACCATTTAAATCTTATAGGTACACATAAGGTTGAGCTGTATGAGGGATTAAACATATATTAAGGAAATATTTATAGAAGCAATATTTTATGGCTTAAACATGAAAGTTACAAAAAACGCAATCAAAAGGTTTGCTGAATACCAAATAGCCAAAGATTTCTGTATTTAAATTTGGGCATTAAAACAAAATATTTTTTGTGGTCCTTGATTACCCAGAAATGCCTTTTCGCGCTCTAGGGTGCAACGAGAGGGCTAGTAATTTATTTATTACCAGTTTTTGCCCACGACTTCATCCACGTGTCAATATCAGTTATTGCGACTGCGAAGTCGTTATTAATGCTAGATAAAAAGTAACCAAGGTCCTTTCTTGGGGTTTAAGCTTACTCTGTACCAAATTTCATCAAAATCAGTTCAATAGTTTAATTATAAAAACATAACAGACAGACTTAGTTAGTTTTCACATTTATAATATTAAGAATGGACTAACGATTATCCCCGGCTTTGCACAAATGGCATTTAGTTCCTGTTAGACTTTTCAAAACAATTACAACTGCAACTAAAATAAAAAAAGCCAAATTGTTCAAAAAATAAAAATTGAGTAATCTTTTTACACCACGCTTCGTCATACATGTTGCAATCGACTTTAATTTATATTTGATTTTTTTATCATTATCCTTAACTAATTTTCGTATGATTTCCTAGAAATCTGTATACTTATGACTTTATCGATTTTGATAACATTTAGTTATCTATTAGTAGCTTGATAAGACTTCCATTTTGTTGTAGAGTTCATTATATCTTTAACGTCAAGACGGTAATGTTATATCAGTATTACTGATAAATGGGTAGCGCTAATGTGTTTTGGTAATTTCTTGTTAAACCTCTTTATCTTGTAGATTATGATGGGTTGTCTAATTCTATCTAAATCAGAAATCGAATGCGGAATCTATTTTGCATTCGATGGGACTGATGTGATAGCTAAAAAATAAGAGTACCTATGAGTGAACACATAAGACGGAAAAATGAAGAATGCCGTTTTCGCTACAATCTTCATCATTTTCTTCTTCCTGCCCTTATTCCATATTACTTGGAGTCGGCGCAACGTTTTTTTCTTCCATTCTGTCCTGTCACCCGTCAAACTATCACTAACTCTCTTTTATTTCATATCACTCCTCACACAATCCATCCATCTTTTCTTCCGCCTTCCTTTCCCTTTCCATCCGTGTAGATACGTATACTCAGAACTATTTTAGTAATATGCGCTTCATCCCTCCTCTTCTCATGACTATACCAAGACAACCTATTACCTTTCAACTTTTCAGTCACTGGCGCCACTTTCAACGCTACAATCATCATCAAGATCCATATTTGGTTTCTCAAATCTGACTAAAACAAAAACATATTGTTTTTTTTTTACTTGTGCTTTTTTAAACTAATTTAAGTACCTTTATATTGTGATATCGAAGGTGATGGTAAAGTTGTTTTCCAATATAGGATTAAAGTCATAATCGTAAGAGTTTAAATTTATTGGGTGGCCTTTTCTAAATGATGAGAAGTCAATTATAATAGACGCTGTGTTGTTTTTACGTGGGTTTTACCATAGTGGAGTTTAATCATTATAGTGTTCATTTATGAGTGCAGATGGACGTATAATTATTATGTAGAAGTGATGTGGAATAGTTTTTCGTTAGTCATGACTTAAGTCCGCTCTCCAGAGATATTTTACATAATGTAAATTCCCACTATAAGTAGGAACGTCTTGGTTAGGTGTAGGCAGGCTTGAGTATATCTCTCCCGCTCCGCATTAGAGTGGGAGAATCCTTAGATAACATCCTACCTTAAAAAAATGTGATATTGAAGGATATGGTCTTGTTTATTTTCCAATGTATCTGGTTATTTTGCTTTGTTTATTACATACTACTTACATTGGATACCAACTGATAGTTTGATATTGATTTTCATAAAACTTAATAATTCATCATGGTTCTCGTTTCAATAAGTATCTTAAATTATAGTTTACTTTCATGTCGCCTAATTTGCTATCAGAGTTTACGAGAAGCACCACAATACGGCACATTCAAAGAGAAATTGACCTTGATTGTTGATTTTACTTTTTGAGGTCACATGACTAACAAAAATTTGTATTAAAGCAATCAGAAAAACTTTCATGTCATCGGACCGCTTTCAAATGCTTCGTCCACGACTTGTTCGGGACTTAGATCAAGGGTCACATAACACCTCGCAATCATCTTCGCTTCTGGATCGTTGTCTGCTATTATAACTCATTGTTTTGATTTGTCTTGACGCGCCATCTCCATTGTTCCCACACGTGTTGTCAAAGATCGTGTTTGGAAATAATGAGTCACTTCTATTCAATTCGCTTCGGAACCAAACTCATTCATTGTAAATAGGCAACTTTAATTTTAAGAGATCCTGTTATTAATTAACGTAACTGTTGCTGTGAACGTAACCACTGCTCCAGTAATTTCAGTTCGTGAAATATTTACTTGATCATTGTCTAATACAAGTACAGTATCAGTTACTTTTACGAACTTCACGCAGATGAAATCGCGGGCATCAGCTAGTTGTCTAATAAAACATTACATGCTTAGATGTTCGATAAATTTAAACATTAAAGGATCTGTTGTTACTATAACTAGTTTATAATTACATTCTCAAACCGAAAAAAGTTGATACCTGTGTTTATATTATTAGACTAGCTATTGAACGCACGGTTTTGCTCTCGATCTTCCCTACTCAACCCTATTCTACCCTACTCTACCCTACTGTACCCTACTCTACCCTACTCTACCCTACTCTACCCTACCACACTCTACTCTACCCTACTATACCCTACTCTACCCTATAAACCATCTACTAAATAGTGCGAACAAAGCCTAAACATTTGGTCTGGATAGGTGAGCCCGTTCTTGAGTTATAAAATAACAACGAAAAGTGATTTGACTTTGCAATTAATTAATGCATCTGCTCCAAATATAAAGTGCCGTCCTTTGACATCATTTCGTCGTCAAGTGCCATCTATAGCTGTGTCAATGTTGTCTTCATTCGTATTCCTTTATGCGTGTCAACTGTTCAACAGTAAGACCCCGAGGCTTGACTCATTCTTCAAGACACAATGTCCGTAAGCACATCTTATTGTACCCGTCTGATATCTACAATTGATAAATGGACACTCTTGCTTCCTCCTTCGTTGAGATCGTAAGCCGATGAGATTTACTCTCATTGTTATCATCGAGCTTCGATTCAATGATAATGGTGTTTACTGCCCTCACTTTACTTTTTTTTGAGAAAATGAGTTTTTATTTATCATGAAAATGAACGCTATTGTTGTGCTCAATAAAGCGTTTGAATAATAATTTTATTTCATTATATATTTTCCTGTTTTCTTTGTTGTTTCAGTAATCTAATTTAGAATTAAAATAACTCAAGTAATTCGTCTTTTTATCATTGTATTTTCTTTGATTGGTTGACAATCCGATTTGTATTTTGAATCCGAGAAATATAGTATTTTTAAAACAGCTTGTGAATAACACCGTCAATTTGCTGTTGTAACGATGAAACCAATCAAGCAATTTACAAGGCCGAAAGTCCATCGAATGTCATAACCACATGCTGTTGTTTAATTTAATTGTCTCTCGCAACCGACGCGGCGAGATCATATACATTTAAATGTATACGCACATCACGTTTTAAAACGACCATTATTATATTTATCATGATAAATATAAGACTATACCAAACAAGCGAGATAACTTCAATCAGTGTTGCTATCATAATCCTTATTTCCGTAACATTAAAGATAAAATCATACAGATGTATGATAACATTAATGTAACGAGAGTTTGCTTTAAAGAGGACCGTGAAATAAAGCAATTTACCATATGAGCGTGTGTAGAAATAACAAAAAGAAATGGCGGAACCGTTACGTCGGCTGAATATGTAGAATCTTTGACCGTGGTTTGGTTGGACGTACCGTTAGCCTGCGCCTGACCATTCGTATTGTATTGTTCTTGTGACGTATGATATGGCCTCGTAGTTAAAAGGTAAGCGACCGATGATTTAACAATGGTACAGTTTAAAATGATAATATTCTCATATTAAAATAATACTGCTGATGAATACTATAATACTTGAAAATTATCCCTTAGTTTTGCGAATTAATTTTGAAAAAACATTAGATAATTTCGATTCCTAAAATAAATTTTATAAATTCGTGACAAGCATAAATATAATAGTAAAACTTATTTTAGATTTAATTTTAAAACAGTTTCAGTTTAAAATAAAGCAATAAGCTTTGCAAATACAGCTCCATAAATAGATAGGCTATATGCGACTACTCAGTGAATCTGCAGTAATATCGTTTCAAAATGAAAACGAGAAAAAATGTTAGGGTGCGCCCTTATTATGCCGAACACGGCACGAGCATTGAATGCAGTCATTTGCATATCGCGAACGCGTTTGCGAGCACGTTACAAACATGTCAATACTATGGTTTTCCGTCACACGCTAAAATAAACAAGTTGTTAAAATCTTCATGTAGGTAATACCCAAGTTTATTATTTTGTGTAAAAAGATTTCCAGTCTGAGAACCTTACGTCTATTTACATTACAAGTATTCAACAGACTGAACAGTCAGTATAAGTATTGAAAGTAGGCCACTTGTGAATTCCAAACAAAATTGGGTAGTGATTTGTATAATATAACGTTAGGATCTTTAGTCGATTCAAAAAAGGTCTCTGGGCAAATGTACGCATACCAAAACTCTTGAGCTGAATATTGGTAAACAGGACCTTTTTTTGAACAACAGTAGATATCATGATAAGTATCTGATTACCATTTTATTTTTGGAACTAATATATCGTGTTGTAGTTTCTCGAGGCAGGGTGACTAAACCAGGAATAGATTTTATGGGTTTAAACTTCGGTCTTACTATGTAAGTTGTTGGATGTTTCGTTTTATTTTGGCTCGCGTAGTGAAAACACGTCTTAATGCAGGCAAACGCTTCCGTGTCTGCTGAAATATGTTAACTTTATTTATAGCTTTATTAGGTCAAGAGCCATAGGAGTGAATAAACTATACTATTTTAAAATATGTTTCGTTAAACTGACATCTTTATTAAAATCAGACTTCTCCAATATTTTTGAATTTATTAACTTAGTTTTAGAGTTTTTTTTATAAGTTCACATATACTTTGGTTAAATATGTTTCATAAAACTTATCAGTGGTTAAATTATAAATAGAAACAGTTGATAAAACTAATAATATAGCTTCCACAACCATCTTTCGAAGCTATAGTTGCGTGGTTGGATGTAGGCCTAATACAAAAGGCCATCCTCAATATGGCTCGCATTGTAAAGAGGACCATTTTCCCGACTCTGACAGACTACTATTTTTTATGTCTGTTTTAAAAATGTTAGAATAACTTGAATAAACGAATAATAAATATTGTTATGATAGCTGGTAAAGAAAAGACTTACCTACTTACAGTTCCAAGAAGGACAAAACGTGGATGATAACAGATTCTAAAACAAATATGATTTTGCAGTAACATTATATTGTTACGTCAGTTTAGATACAGAAACTGGTGACTAAGATATTACCTACTCTATTTTCTGTTCTACAAGAAGAAATTAAAACTTCAAGAACTTATCATACTAAACAATTTAAAACACTTCCTAGCATCTTTAAAAAAAATTAATCAGTTTATAAATGCAATAAATATTTACAATAGTATCCGTTCACCAGCACTTGCTGCTTTCGAACACCATAATGAGCCATTTCCTTTAGCAAACTTAGAAACTAAAGTGGTACCATTTGTCGTCGTTTTCTTGAAAGATCTAGCCATTGAAGACACTGTAACCACTCATTTGAAAGTAGATCAGCTAGTTTTTAAACAAACAAAAGACTGGTGACTATACAGTTTTCTCCTGAACGGTATTTCACGAGACGGGGAGACGAGACTATTAGCTATAGACATGTTTGCGGGCCATAAATTATCATGTAGCATGACCTCGCCACTATTGGTGATCTGTTTATCTGCCACGGTCACACACTGAACAGTGGACAAACCTAAAGTACTAAGGTCTGTCAGACATGGCTTGCTGGCAAGCCCAAATTTGCCTAGCGATTTCCCGCTTAACTGTAGTTGTTAACTAGAATTTCATAATAACACAACATTGAGAAGACTGAACACGCCAGTCGCTAGTCGTGCACTCAAGTGCAGACGTCTAGCGTCCATCCCATATTTGAAACAAACACTCAAAACAATCTAACTTCAACTAGCTTACTACGTTATCAAATTATATTTTACGTAAAAATAAATATACATAAGTAAGTAAATAAGTCTGAAACATTCAAGGTTAGCATTACCTTAAACAAATTCTCATCTCTGCCCTAGAATTCTCTACCGTACATTTTTTCGGCACAAAATTTTAATAAAGTCAAAACCAGTTGAGTAAACACAGAAAGGTACTTAATTTGTGAGCTCTTTTCAATGCTCTGTTACTCGTGATGGTTAATTACTATCGTAGTTATAAGTTAACTGAATGTGTACTGATATTACGGGCAATTTAACTAACACTTGCAACGACATTGATTGATATACAATACTAGGTTTTTCGTTTTATGAACTCATGTATTACATGAGGCATTAACCCATGTTTCTGTTAATATTTATGGCTATGTTGTATTTTTGTATTATAGTTGGTTGTCAAATAATAAATATGTGTCATAACAACTAGTTATAGACACCGTTATGTTCTTTAGTAAATTAGTTAGGTATTTGAGAGAAAAATTTAAATAAATTTTATTTAAAAATGATGCCTCACACAAAGAATTTCTCTTGTACTGTGAGTGCGATTACAAAAAAATTTGACTCGCATGCAAATTAATGCTCACAAATTCTTTTTCCTAAGAAGCAGAAATTGACAAATTTTGTTCAGTTAAAGCAGATTCTGCAAAAATTGCAACCTTATGACCCCCCCTATATCTATATCTATACCCCGAGGCATACATATAACATTTCAAGAATATCCAAGATAACTTAAGTTACTTATGTGATAAGCTGAATCTCGTACTTGCTTCGCCAGCTCATACATCTTCAAAGCTGACTCCTAGTAATTGGCACGACACTACAACAGAACTCCTGATAATTTATGTTCATCGGCGTAGTGTTACCTCATCTGTATGCAGTAATTATCTACACCATAATACACCCCAAGATTACGTGCAAATAAACACATGAATCTTAACCAACAATTGATTGCCGATACAGACACCACGATTATAGACATTCAATGCAATGATACGGTAGTGATGTAGAGAATAACATAATTACAAATCTTAGAAATATTAAGTAATATAAACAATATAAAAGGCATGCAATTTCTCGCAGACAAGTGTATTAAAATAGCTCCCATAACTGTCAGTGGTAACAAAGGAATAGCAAAGGAAAACGCTAATAAAGATTATATCAGTGTTCCTACTTTTATGATATTTCTTCACTATTCAACTTGCGCTAAAAGATCTTGCACTAATGGTAAAGCGGGTACACAATTATGTAACTGCGTAACTGTATATGTTATACCCAATCGTGTGCCTGCAGCGTTTGCCAAGGCCGCTGCCATTGACCGTCGCCTAGTCTTGTTACTCTCATTAATAAACATTTTACATTCATTGTTACATTATTATCTAGAACCGGTTTACAAAAGTGTGCCGGATGGTTTTGGATATTCTATCTTTGAACTTTTGTGTTTATAAAACCATATTCATAAAGTACGTTTTCATAAATGTAGGACAGTTAATTAATTCCGACGATTAGAGATTTACGGTATATGTATAAAATATGGTAATTGTTGACCATTTCGTGTGGGCTGTTTTGGAATGTTGCTTTAAGCTTCTCGTTATAAGTGGTGCTATTTTGACCTTCGGACTACTAATAAGTTAGAAAAAATATGCAGAAATGTTATTAAAATATGATTACTCAGACAGTTCTCAAAGTAGACGTTTATATAAAGTAACATGCAACACATCACAAAAGAAAGCAATATTAAAAAATAATCACATTTTTAACACATGACTGGTAATATGTAATAATGTTATCAAGCCCATTAACAAATCATAAATCCTTGCTGGTTCTGATCCTTATCGTAACCCCTTAAGGTTTATTGTCCGTTAAATATTCCCAGATCGGGGTATCGCTTGAGGCTCGAAAACCGTTCCAGACGGCATCCTCGGCTTCACAAATGTCACATTAGTGTTTTATTTTTCTCCTTTTGTACATTTATTGTTCCTTTAATGGAATAACATAATCATTAATAACACTGTTAATGGTTTCTGTAACGAAATTATAATGATTGAATACAAATTAAACAAACGTGTTTATTTTTATTTAGACACATTCTCTTTTTTTTAGTCTTAATTTAAAAACACATGTCCAGTAAAAACATTTTGTAGTCTTAAATATTATACGAACCACATTTGATGATAAAATTCTTTATCAAACAGAAACCAACTAGCTCGATACTATAGCGGCTAATGAATTTCTTTTCAAGCTCGCTTCGCGCACTGTATTGGGAAACCTGTTAAATATACGTTACCGTTACGTGTATCGTCAACGGAGGCATCTCGTATAATGTACGCTCTATTGGATTAGGCTGCTCGGCCATTGACATAGGCTGTGTGAGGACCCGTTCCGTTACATCTAATATGTCTATCAACTTTCAGTTCTCCGATATCGTGTACAGTATCTTTATTACTGTTTTCTTTAACCTCGTTGCTTTTATTTTCTTAATCAATTTTGATGTGTGTTTCACGTGGAAAATTGCTGTTTTCCATTATCGTTAGGAACATGAATATTCATAACGGTTGTTACCATCAATTAATCTGTTTCTTTTACCATTGATAGTGTTCCATAACTTGAAGAACATGTGTTATTTGAAAATGTGTTTTAGGCAATTTTGTTTGTGCTTTCAAACCGTTATTTCATGATTTTTATTGATCGTGGATGGACACCTGCTTTATATTTCTCAATATTTTGTTTACTTCACGTTGTCAAAACTACAAATTTATTTTTATTGAACCAGTTTATATTCTATTGCTTATATTGAATTAATAATGGCATCTCTACAAAGTTGTCTATTTATATAGTTTGTATCTTTGTATGCATCACATCACCAGACCTTGAGTACTCTGTTTTGCCTCCATATTTCCATTCCATTGCATGAGTGATGGACTGATGACGGCATTACTTTATCTCTTTTTAATATGTGATTACACTTGTAGATTTAGTTTAGCAATCATATCCAATTGAGAATTCGCAACAACGGTTGTGGATGTTTTCATTGAAGTTGAATTATGATGAATGCATTCATTGTATGCTGTGTGCACTTATTATTACGTTGAACCTTTTGTTCGGGGGAAATTATTGCGTTGCGTAATTTCCATTGTAGTGTTTGTGGGTGCTGATTATGATGATAATTTGGAGGCGAAATTTGATTGCCCTATTATCGAAATGCTTCTTTTGATCATTGGGATATTATTCTTTATGGATGACTTGTTGCTACTTGATTGACAACCGGACTCTTTCATTTTATTTAGAGGTACAGTTTATGATACAAGTAAAACCTGATAAATTTAATGATATTACTATATCTTATTAAATGCCTACTATTGAAGTTACTGCTTTTGAATCAACATTTCTGCATTCAATTACATATTTTTATAATATTTTAATTCCAAATAAGCTTTAGTGGATTCATTCACTTTATCCATTTATTTCAACTCCCTCCAACATGTATGCACACAATGTTTACCATTACTCTAGAAGGTAAACACAAATACAAACAAAGCTTTCAGAGTCTGTCATATTGATAAGCGTGGAATCAGGCAAGAGTGTACACTGACGTCTCACACATTAGTCACGAGCCTACATAAATCAACATCTAACGTTATTTTCATGTAACTGTCACAGGTTAGAACATTTTATTGTAGCAGTAATACGTTTTGTGTGGTATAATTATGTTTTCTTTGGATAGTTATGATAAACAAAGAAGCAAATATATTGAAAGTGATTGGGTACCTACTATTAAACTGTAGATCACTTTGTGATCGACACCTCCATACTAATAATATTGTAAAGAGTAAAAGTTTGTTATTTGCTTTTTTATTTATTTGTTGAAGGTAATCTTTGAAAATACTGGTCCAATTTAAGAGTATTATAATACTGACACAGATATAATACAACACAATTAATAATATGGACTTTAATATAATAAAAGTGTAATTTAAAATGGCAGATGTTAATTCAGTCGAAACAACTTGAAATATATCGCTAAACATGCCCAAGTTTAATAAAGAGTAAACCAATAATTCTTAAAACTAAGTTCTTCATTTTATACAACTTTTATTATAAGGTACGTTGTATAAAAGTAATACACCTTGTATATGAAAACAGGTTCATGGTCTCATAATTTTCGGGTTTATAAGGCACATTAATTTCTCGGGCCGTATAAAACACTTGGACCTACCTATTTAATGTTTTACGTGACTAAATGAGAAACTACAATAAGGTATTTCACGCGAAGTAATGGAGAAACTTGACTAAGTAATGTTTTAGAGAAGGTAATAACTATTGTGCGAACTTGGGCTTGGAAAATGATGAGTCTTCGCAAATTTATTTTTAGTTCTGTCGAGTCGTTGAGTGAGGAGTTTATTGATTGACAATGATTTACAAACGATAGGATGGTTAAAGGGATTCTTACTATTGGATTGTGATCTAAATTCTTAAGTCAGATTTTTAGCATGCGTTAGTATCACGATCCGATCAACGATCTTACACCCTTTTTATTGGATTCAGAAGTGGAAAAAAGGTAAGTTTACTCGCTCTGGGTGGATTGAGAGAGAGTGTCAGACTTTATTTTGTTGTCCCACTCCTGAAGTGCAAACATAAACCTCTCTCCGCTCTTTTCGTCTTTCGTAAGCCCGCGCTTCCTCTTTCCGGTTTTGGCAAAATATGTCTAGTTTGGCCTGCCAGTTTTCATCGCACTGTTTTAGAGATTATTTTGAACGCACCTGACTTTTACTGACTAAAATACACCCGTGTTCCTGCGGCTACCCTTTGCGTTCCAGGGCAGTGGTGATTTTCGAACAATCCCGTAAATCCATCAAAAATATACTTAATCTAAAGATGTAACATAATAATACCAAGATAATGTTAAGCAAGACCATACCGTGTATATCCTCCTTGCGTCGTATTCCTCAATGAGGGTCGTGACCTCCCTGCTTCATCACTTTCTCTCGTGCGATATTTCTCCTGTTTTTGTCTCTGGCGGTATTAAGGGCTATGTATACTGTAGAGTCAAAAGCGGTGCTGATCAGTGTGCTGAGTGCAAATTGTTTTTACTTTATATTCGAAACGTTTTGCTCTCTGATTGGTTAAAAGCTTAGAGCGGGCCAATCGGAACGCTCAACGTCATAATAACGTGTCGACACACTAGCTATTCTGGTTGCACCAACGTATTAGACAGTTCCTACGAGGCCATGTGACACACAAATCATCGTACCCTAAATCTCACGTTTGTCTTATTTGTCAAAAGTAATAGTAAAATTATTTAATGCATGCCTAAATACCGATATAAACAATGCATAATTAATTTTATCGTTGATTTGGTTGCACAATATTTGGCAATGTGCACCGCCCGCGGACAGAAAATCATGTATTCATGCAAATGAATGCCTAAATTAGTGATAATGATTGAAACATATTATGTTAATTTCACTACCCGTCTTAAATATTTAATTAGCATTCATATTTAGGTATTTTATCCGAGTCACTGCTTTTATTAGAACTTTTAAGAATGAAATAATCCTTACAAAGTGAAGTTTGTTACACTCGAAAGTGAGTTTGTTTGTTTGTTTGTTACGTCTTCACGCCTAAATGACACAACCGATTTTGATGAAACTTGGTACACGGATAGACCATGTCCTGGAATAGGACATAGGATACTTTTTATCTCGGAAGTAAGTATGTTCTCTTGGGATAATTTTCTGCTATGACGCGGGCGAAGCCGCTGGGAGCAGCTAGTAATTGATATTTTTTTGCTGTTTCAAGAGGTATAATTTACCTCTCATCTCCTTATTTATTGAAATAAGGACTCTCCTCGTTTCACATAGGAAGGTAATTCTTTACGCCAAAACCTCCATAGCAGCTTTAATATGTATGAAAATGACTCCCATATTGGGTTTTCTGAGTTTTCGCCTTCTTTCATTCCTTTCCTTATTTCCTCGACGATGTCATAAAAATCTTACGGTCATGTGGATACATGGGATAAATTAATTAATAAGCTAGTCTTCCTTTTAGCTGGTTCGTACTCTGGTGAAATTAACCCCTGTTGGTTAAGACAATTGTGCCTGAAATAGCTTGGAGCCTCCGGTTTGGACTGAATTATTTTGTGCCTGTAATTCAGCTGTGCAGTATTTTCTTTCCGAGAAAGAATAATGAACGACTTTATAAATTGTAGGAAATGAGGTGTTTATTTTCAAGTAGAAGTTCTATGTTGTATTGTAACTAAAGTTTTTCTTTTTTATTGTTGACTAGCTTTTGCCTACTTGTAACTAAAGTTTTTCTTTTTTATTGTTGACTAGCTTTTGCCTACTTGTAACTAAAGTTTTTCTTTTTTATTGTTGACTAGCTTTTGCCTACTGCTTCGTACATAAAATATAGCCTTTGTCACTGTAAAATTTTTTCACCGATAAAAAAACGCTTATTCCTTAAAGCGACTTTGTATCGGCGAAAAAATTTGGCAGTCGGACCAGTACTTTCAGAAATTAACTCCTACAAAAAAAAAAAGCTTTACCCCTATTATAGTGTAGAAGATGTAGATCTACGCGCGTTTGACCACTATTTCACCTGATGGTAAGCGATTTTGATATAGTTTCGAGTAAAATGAATCATTTTTTATTTATCTGTCGATATTTTGTGATTGCATATTTAATTTGATGTTGACACGTAGTATTCGAAGAAAGCATGAAGATGCCTAACGTAATTCCTATATATATTTTTTTTATATCCTCCGATACGTAACTTTTACCAAGTATTTTTGCTTACATCCATTTTATCTGAGAATAGTAATGGCATAATAATGTATAGAAAGTTCCCAAAGTGACCGAGTACACATAAATCTCGTTCTAATCGAATGGACCTTTCCCCGCCCGTTCGGAAAGTGAATCCCCCCATATCGGTTGCTATCTGTTAACCTTCGGCTCTTTTCGTGTCCGCTCGTTTAGTTGTCGTGCGATCATCCGCGCTGATTTACTCGTGCCGTCTCTGTCTATATATTGCTCTGTGGGTACAGGTGAAAACAACAATGATTATGCTATTACTATTTTATTTTATTGTACAATCATTCACGTATAAGTAGTTCCGTTTTACCAAAGCGGATTTTTCTCGTTATGTGTGCGAAGGTTTATGTACATTTTTTGTACAAAATGAGTAATAAATGTTAATAATGTCAAAAAGTTTCAGATTTTGGTAGTTTATTACATTCGTTTCCTGCGGTGCATTCAAGTTTCGTTGATTCAGAATTTAGCATAAAAAAATATCTGATGTTATGCTGTGATAAGTTAAACTGGTCGCTTCTTGCCTTCCTGAGCTACCTTTAGGTCATCGTGTTTATTTTATTTATTTGTGGGACAACAACCAGCTACAATATACATATTGAAAAGAAAAAGTAGTACTTACAAAAGAGTTTACAATATTGCAGCCCATTGCATTATCCTCATATTGACGCATAAGATTGCCGGCAATAAATTTGATTTCTTCTCTTGAAATGTCTACTATGCTTGTAGAAAAAATTAATTTAAAACATTTGTCATCATCATTTCAGCCGAAAGACCACCACAGTCCACTGCTGAACATAGGCCTCCCACAAGCGACCGATGTGAAAACAATAATTTATAGAAAACAATTTTTAAGTACACAATAATAATATTTTAATCAAACACGTTAGTTCAATTTCTTCAGTTCCACATAGGTATCATCTAACACTTTCGTCATCGAGCGTACTTTCCATGACATTAAGCCGGGGACACAATCACGCGGCGGACCGCCTAGCGAAAGCATCGTACACTTTCACCGCTACCTGCGACCTTTGACAGCTAAAGGGGTTCGTCTGGTTCCGACGATCGATCGGCCCAGAGGCCAACGTGTGAACTGTGTGATCTATGCATTAGCATGCTCATCGAAGAAACTGTCACTGTACATAGTGGTGAACAGGCTTTATACGTGTAAGCGAAAGTCTTTGAAGAACCAAGTTCTGTAGATAACGTAAGATGGTATGTCATAGGTCAGATATTATTTGCAGATACATATCTTGATGACGAGATGGAAGAAAGTGAAATTATTGATGAGAAAACTTAGTTCATATTTAGCAGCATTTTGAAGGAGTCACTGTTGATAAAGTTCTTTAAAAGATGAAAACTCGTCTTGCTTAGTTTTAATTTTATGTACATAGTAATTGTACTATAAATCAATAATCGTGTAGGAATTAAAGAAACAATTTAACTTCGATTCGGTTAAACGGTAATCATACAAGAGCGTTCGTCACTTATGATTGTTATCGTACTAGGAGCTGAATATTCGATGGCAGATAATATCTTTACTAAAAGATTGGTAACGTGGTAAGTGTAACCCTTGCAGATATTCAATATGTTACTCAGTTCAAAACGGGGTTAGATTGCTTTTGGATATAGGTTGATGAAATGACACTGTACCATATTTAAATATTGGTATATATAATACTGTTGAAAAACGACCTTTAGAAATAAAAAAGAAACTGATATAGCATAGCATAGTTTATTCAGCCTTTTCATGTTGTCCCACTGCTGAGACTCATGCTTCCTCTCCAAGAGAGGGAATGAATCGTAATCCACCACGCGTGCCCAGTGCTGGTTGATGCAAAAACTGATGATTTACTCATATTGTTCCTACGGTAAATATACAACACCTACAATAAAGTAACATTGAAGGACACATTGATTGTAGATACGTAAAAGTAAAAAGAAATCAATCGGCATTATTTTACGACCAGTAATTAATAATAATACCTGACTACCTTGGTATAAACCCAATTCTACCCTCAACAACTTACAAGAACTTGGCCCTGTTTGATAAAAAGTTTTTAACGACAATCGATTTTGAGAAAAGTTTTTTTATCTGTCGACCTAATCTTGTTTGCGTCAGCGAGGCCGTGAAATTGAAATGACATGTTACGTCACAAAATATTTGTTCATCAAAACTTATCAAATGTCAACACGTCTTCCATTAGCCACACTAAAGCTTTTAAGAAATATTTTGAAATACCATTGATGGTACTTTGTGCTGTTTCACCTTTCGTGATTAAGACAATAGTTACGAGTATATCGTGTTATGTAAAAGAGTTCTGTCATTGCGTGCCTGCTTCCAAGAATGGAGTTACTTTTGCCGAAATAAAACTATTATTTATACGCATCGATTTGTCGCGGGAGAATTTTTAAGTGTTTTTATGAATGAAAAAACTGGTTGAAATGAGCTTGACGAAGGTGACTCGGCAAGTAATCATTCCTTACAATTGTTTTACATACATCATTGCATATCCTCAGATAATATAGTAGTCAAGCACTAGTCTGTCAATTATGCAAAAAAATCTGTAAGTGAACAATTAAAACTAGAACGACCGTGAAGGTAAAGACTTGATTGATTTAGAAAGTAAAACAAAATAATTCATAATATACAAAAATAGATTCATACAATTCCGCTATTTAAGTAGTGTAGTCAATGAACAATTTCAACACTACAAACGTGTATCGTGCGTGATCTAAACCCTTTATAGATTTAATCGTGAACCGGCGGAAACAAACATTGCTAGTACAATAGTACCGACTGTAGGTTTCAATTTATTTACCATGTATTTCGAAGAATGTCGTGCATGAAATTGTTTTTGCGAGAATAGCAACACCTTGGGTTGGTTCATTAATTTTCAATTTGGTGTTGCCATAAAACAATAACTTCAACACCACTTTAATTGGTGCTATTATATTTCAAATTAACACAGTTGTAGGTTTTGAGGTGGCATGGCGTGTCTTAAAGTCTGCACGAATTCCAAATGTCACAAAAAAGTTATAATGGAAACAGAAAATAGTCTACAAAACAAAATCAAAACTTAAGCAGCTTACCGATTTCATTATATTCTTAAATACCAATAAACTGATTACAAGAAAAGAAGCCGTATAAAAACAATAGAAGTAAAATTCATGGTAGAAAGAATCGAGTAAAAGGAATTATTTGCTAGGATCGAGTTTCAAGATGTAATCTAAGCTGTAATGTTCCAGTGTTGCACAAAGACCTCCTTTTGTACCAGGCTTCCCGGTTCAGCGCTTCTTACGGTCATTCCTTGGGTGTCAAGTTTTAGTACAATAACTAGTTGCATCATTATTGTAGACTTGTAACTTGAACATAACTTGAAGGACAGGTTGATCGATTCATTTTGCGTTTTTGATAACAATTTTACATTTAATTTCGTGTGTACTTTTAAGGAAATAGTTATGTTAAGTTCTATGCTAAAAAAGCTGCTTTCAAATTTTTTTGCGCGGCTAAATATTTTTACTACGACAGCTTTTGATTCTTTATTATAAATGAAAACATTTTGATGAATTCTACAATAAATATCTTCACAGTTCATCATCATCATCATCATCATCATTTCAGCCGACAGACGTCCACTGTTGGACATAGGCCTCCCCCAAGTGTCGCCACAATGATCGCACAGTTACGTCAGTTACGTCTTCACAGTTACGTCTATATATCTTCTTCTAAATATTTGAAATTTCGACCCAAATATTCAGACACACCTTTTCGTTCTTCTCCATCAGCACGTGTATTCACAATGTGTCTTTGTTTCAGGTGAGCACTCGCGTAATTACGCACACGACGCACACGTTACGCGCCCGTCGAGACATCTCTCAGAGGTAACGTGACACTTTCACTTGGAACTTCCTCTAACTTTATTATGTACGCTAAAAGGAAGAGTTACGCTTTTGAGACCTTGTATGACTGTGTGCGTATACGTGATTACTGAAATTATTTTGGTAATTGAAGTGCATATTGAGATTGAGAGACGAGTCATAGAGAGGGTATATCACGTACGAGAATTGTTGGCGAATGACTGTTTTAGTATTTACTTTTAGTCAGGAAACTGCCATGTAGTTGTCTGGCACTTTTGCTGAACTGGCCCTGTTTGGCGCCACCGTGAGGCACACATTGTTAGTTGTCTCTTTCTTTTTATATAATAATTAGTGTCTACATGTTGTTACTACATTGTGTGTACTTACGAGTGTGTTTGCCAAATAAAATAGTTTTCTTTCTTTCTTACTTACTATATTACAGGTATTGAAAGTAAAAGACCCAGTCATAAGACAAAATCTGTAATACTTATTTGTTAATCAATTGCTAGTTTATGTCCTAGTTAATTTATACCGGGGTGATATATTAAACAAACAGCTTTATCGCCAAAAAACATTCATGTAAATCATCAGATTTAATTGCCTCCACGGCATTAAAATCACTGATACAACTGAACAAATAAGCTTTATTACAGTTTCATTTGTACTAGCGATTCATAATACCTTTAATTATTACTCAAAAACACACAAATGCTTACGTGACATCACTGTTATAGTAAATATATTTTGTAGCTATAAATTAAAAGCGTCTGTTGTTTAGCTGTCAAACAAAATTATTAAATTAAAATCGGATGTAAAGCCATGAACGGTAGGCGTCGAACGTTGTAATTATTTTCTACGAAAATCCTGAAACCCCTGCCATAGAACACAGCACAGGCATTTAAAATGAAATATTATTTCAATTTCGATGATATCTTACCTAAAAATTTCCACTCTCAATAATCTTCTGTAGCGTAAGTAATAATAAACGTGTTGAATCGAGTTCGCAGACGGTACTAAAGAAAAAACAGTACTGCTATTTGGAAAATTACTTATGTTGAGTATCGTAGGCAACGGTCAACTTTTGTTCAAATGATTTTATTGAAAGCATACAGTGGCTAATTAATACCTATACTGTCGTTTAACCCGTCACGGATTACGTAAGCGTCTGTGAGATCAGGTGTTTTTAGTATTAGAATAACTTTGCCCCCCCTCCCCCTACCTCGCCATGGATTTTCGTTTCGGTTCCAATAGCTGTCGCGTTTTAGATTCTCCATCGTAACCTTACCAAACAACACTAAAAAAGGCACAATTTCAGAAGTTTTGGTGCTAAGTCGGTTGCTGGAGACTGGGGTCACTAATAGTGTAGTATTTTTTTATATAAGTTTAATAAATCAGATCCTAATTTTTTTTTTAAATTATGTATAGGCTCACGTTTGACCACTATCTCACCTGATGGTAAGCGATGATGTGGCCGACGATGGAACACGCTTGTCTAGAAGCAATCTATTCACTCTTGAATTAATTCATGAATCCCCAAGCGACCACCGGTGGCCGCGCATCTATTGTCTTACTATTGTGTCTCTAATTGACGGTATCTGAAGGGTTAAAGACCTCTAGGTTATAGCTATTATTATTATTATTTTGAAGATAAGGGGCTATGCATCTCCCGTAGTGTAGGGGATGTAGTCCCAGAAATTCCGTTACACCGTAGTGTAAGTAAAATTGATGCCACCAGTAGCGGGTTAAATGAATGCGTATTTTGTTGTTTTCACCTATTTTGGGTTAACAATGGTTAAGTTATTCTTAGCTTAATTTCACTGATTTGAAATTTTTAGAGCATTAAATAATGCATCTGACAAGATTAAAATCCAAACTAAAACAGCTACAACGCAGATAATAATTTTCCCTTATATCTATTATAATAGCACATGTATTTTTGAGGACGGGCGACGCCGCCGAGGTCGTTTTGGGAAGAGGTGGCAATATGACCTAGACGCTTTCTGCAAGGGCTGGTTCGAAGAGGCTAGAGAAAAGAATATCTGTAAGAAATCGGGGGAGACTTTGCCCATATGTGGGAAAGTCATTATTAACATTTCAGCCGATATATATCCACTGTTGGACATAGGCCTACCCCAAGCGTCGCCACAACGAACGTTCCTGTGCGTCTTGCATCCATCGGTTTCCCGCAATCTTCACCAGGTCGTCGGTCCATCTTGCAGGAGGCCTTCCAACGCTGCGTCTTCCGGAACGCGGTTTCTACTCCAGAACCTTTCGGTCCCAACGGCAATCTGTTCTGCGAGCAATGTGCCCTGGTCATTGCCACTTAAGATGGTTGTTTGACTATTTATGCAAACATTTTTTTTTTGCCTATAGTGGGAAAGTATAGGTGAAAACGTTAAAAAAAATATGTTTGCATATTCAAGAACCAAAATTCGATTATGTCCCGTTCCCTCTCCTACACAGGAGGCCTGAGTCCCAGCAGTGGGAACATTAAAAAGGCTGATGATGATGATGATGATGATGTTTGCATAAATAGAGTGACTCATTATGGTTTACGAGAGGAATTATCGCTAATTATCGAATCACCCACCGAATCTGCCGCAGTGTCACAACCATTACCATAAAATTTGCGGTAACATTAAATGTTATTAATAATTACATGTATTGCAACCATGTACTTTATTGCGATATCAACATGTGCGAAATCAATTTATAATTTGTAATCAATGATGTATTAACACTCATATCCTGCGGCTGTACGAGCATTTTGTGCTTATATTTTTCATTTATTGGGTAGAATATTTTATGATTGCGTTAATTTATATTTCATGACTTCAATAAATAGTTGTAATGATTTTGTATCATTCAAATTATCGTTATCGTTTGCTATATTTTAACTAACAGCTGGGTCTCTTGTACTATTTGCTACTGTAGGTATATCTGTTGTTTGTCTACAGAACTCAACTATCCAAATCCCTGTACAACTAGATACATATTTACTAAAATTTATTTTTATGTTTTAATTTATTATTTTAAGATTCCAATTTGTCTATTGATGTCTATCTAAGTATAAGTAAGATCTCAGAGCCGGCACCTGGTTTAGGCCATGATTCCGAGCGAGAAGGAATGGAAGCGGTCGACTCTTTCTGCTAAGCAATATTGGTAGGAGATGGCCAAAGCCGTGAGAGATCGTACATTCTCACGCCCTTGCCACTACGATAATGGATACCGGTAGTTGGACTCCCGGATACCGTAGGCGTGTGCTTGCGGTCATCCGATAAGGACCAAGCGGGAGTCATTGACGGTGCGTTGTGTTCCACGTGCGCTTCAAAGGGATGCATTTTCTGAAGGGGAAACCGTGCTTCTAGAACACGAAGAGCAACTGAAGAAGAGGTTTCCAGCGACTGGGACCGCAATTAACTAGGATCGCGGTCCCAGTCGCCGGATCCATAAGAACACAGGTGTATCTTAATCAGTGAAATGCGAAAAGTGATTGGATTTTCCAACCTCAAAAAGAATGTCTGTCTTAGTAACAATCTGAAGTTTTGCTTCTTCCATAAGTAATTAGCCTATATCCTAATCTGTTCACAGCTATGATCTTTAATCCGGTATCTACCGCTTAATTTGCTTCAGTATCGGTGCTATTAAGTTCTGCGTAAACGCGTTGCCTGGAACATACTCGGGTTTAGTTCCCTGTCACCACGAAAGCCGTTTATTAAATCTAACGGCATGCGTTCGACTAATTGTGGTGCAGCCATAGGCTTCCGGACATATGGTATCAATGTGTAAAGCCTGTTGAGGAAAATCGCAGAATATTTTGTAAATGTAGTTAAATAAAATCGATATCATATTTTCTGCCTTAATTTTTTTGTTATGAGAATTGTAACACATTACAATGCTATTGGTAGTTTCTAATAATATTAATTTGTATTTTTGCTTAATAAACCACCAAATCACAAATATACATGACTGGTACTGTGATAAAGTGTAACAAGGACAATATTACTGGCCATATCACCCGTATCTGTATCTCTATAGTGGGGTGACTGAAGTAGTTGTTAGCCATCATAACTTGACACTCCCATTACTCGATGGGTCTACGAGCGCGTACATACATTCCATGGATAGTTAATTTTCAGTAAGAGGTGCGGCTACCACCTATAAGCGTTTTAAGAGGTTATGTGGCTTATAACGAGTGTCTGGAAAACTTCCACTTAGCCCTCGCGCAGAAAGTTACAATCACTGTCATTTATTTACCAAGTCTTAAACTAACGCAGTAAAATAAAAGTTCAGACTTAATTCTTAACTCAAGTTTCTAATGAATCTTGAAAATTAATGACATAGTTCTCACCAACACCTAAGTAGGTAGTTTGGGCAAAACTTTTGGTGTAGTAATTTCACGCGTGTGAGTTTCATATAACACGATCGTTTTTCCTTATGAGTTGCAAACTTGTGATATCAACACCAAGTTTGCCAACTTAACGCGGAACGATGCTGCAGTAACGTTGCGTCGAATTTCATAATACCTACTTTGGTTCAAAGATTTTACCGAAAGTGTTTCAGGTTTGACCTCAATATCTCAGACACTAAGCTCATTAGCGGCTGCTTTTGATGCACGTAACGCCAGAAAATGAAAAGAAACTGTTCCAATATTATGAAGACTTCTAAATATTGTGTAGGATGATATTGTGATGAAACATTTTGTAAAAGAACTGTAATGAAAAGAAGGCAAGGAGGTATTTTAATAAAAACCGTATTTTGTATTAATTTGTAATCATAGCTCTTTTAGTTGAGGCGGGTAATCATCCAATGACCCACGAGGGCATGGCGTGGCTCCGCCCAAGCGGGGCACACCTCCAGTGTCGTAAGCTCCACTGTGTCTTCCGGACGGTGCGTTCTATAGTAACTCCCGGGCTTTAATCGTAATCTGACCTGATAATATATTTTTTCACAAAGATTACGTCTCTTTAGCAAGAACAAATAAAATAAGAATCCTAATATAAAAGAAATAAACCAATGAAGCCTAAAACGGTTGATAAAGAAAGTTTTCTGCAAACACTGGAATCTTGAAAGAATGTGCTTGAAGTTGTCTCACCAAACAATAAAGATAGGCCTCTATTCAATAATACAGGCCGAATCACTTAACCCTTCTTTATTGATGAAGAAAACTTCCATATTGCAGTTTCAAGAGTTCTCACAAAAGAAGACTGATTCTCTTAAGCCAGTAAGGCAGCTATAAAATGAAGCGCCGAAAGATATACTCGTGAAAGAAATAGGCTTTATTACATATAAACTGCGACTCGCCCTGTAACAAGATCTTGTCGTTTTTTATGATCGTTGAGACGGCAAAAGTCGTGAACGAAAGCTTTTTACTGAAGATTAACATGACCTAAAAGAGTTATGTTTTATAGTTAGCTAATATTTTTTATTTTATGGATATGTAATAAAGTTTCTATGGAAATTCTTAACCTTCATAAAAAAGAAGGCAAGTTATGCGGGTACCGCTATTAGTATAATTTTGTTGGGTAAGGTCGTACCAAGACTTGGCTGATAGTTCATTCATATTTTTAGGCATATTTAGATGTTAAGTTGGTTTACTCTCTGCTACAGGCTGTATATTTTATCCCAAGCTGGCTTGAGGATAGTGATTGCATATTTTAATTTGAATACAAAACGGTTTTTAAAGTTCCCCTGCTTTCGTGCCACATTTTGTGTGCAGACAAGTCCAAAGACTCTGTATCCAAACTGTATATTCAGTTTTACTTTCTGGACTATGGTTTTATCCACGCACATGCCCGCGGGTTGGATTAAAACCCATTCCTTCTCCTAGAGAGAATTTCCAGAGTATCAACATTATAGGACTCATTGTGTTATGGTTTTAAACTACTTAAGTTATAAAATATTTTAAAATTTTATTTGCAAGAAATATTGTTTAGAAGGCAAGATGCTATAATCTACTCGTAAACGTCACTACTCTGTCTGTAAATAAGCATGCAAATTATTTATACATATTTATGTCATTTTCTAGACAATTAAATTATTATTATCATATTATTATACAGTTCGATTAATATTTTACGTACATATTCCGAGCCTATTGGGGTCACTAGAAAAATTTAGGTAAAAACAAAAATTAGGTAAGTGTAACAGGATCCGATTACGACTGCGATTACAAAACTATTTATCATTTTCCTATAAATAAACTGATTAACGTTCGTAGCGTACTTCATGATTCCAACAATTCAATAGCTGGCAAAGCTAATCACGTGCTAACACAAAATGCTAAGTCAGTAATGTAATGACGGTATCTAATACATTAATATCTTATTCAAGTATCGAGATCGTGTGCGATGGTCACGGTAGCCGGTGAACGCCACTTGATACTTCCCTTGTTCGTTATAGCGCTTATTGTGTTCTGGCTACCTTTAGAACCCGCTGTTAGTGGTGGATCTTACTAAGCGAGCAGATACTCGTATAACAATATACAGCATGGCGAGCAGACGCATTTGACAATATTGTTCTATCTTCCCGTAAAATTTAATTCTCTTAAAAAATGGATAAAGTAAGGATAGATGAACCCAAGAGCAGCCTCAAAGTCTCACTAAATTAGGGTTAAAATATTACGTTTATTAACTTTTTATGCTACGCTTAATAAATATGATTAATTTAAAAAAGTAAAGCAACATCATTCTATGATTTTAATTTCGTGCTTACTGCGTGTGAAGCAATATCATATGCATAACATGATAATGTTTATGTTAATAAGTTACTGTACCGTGTGTGTATGTAAATTGGTTGTTCATTACGTTACATCCAGAAGTATTCATTTATATGCCTACACGAGTAACCCTTTGCTAGTTGTTGTCAAGTAAACAGGAAAGGTCAATATCGTTTTTGTTTATATGCTTATTTTTTTTTACTTCTTTTCTGTACTCACGTAGCAGCCATATCTTTTTTTCAATAACAGTAACTGCTTTTAGAATGATTTTCAAACTAGAATATCTGGGGATGTTATCATCATCTACGATGCCTATTGATTTGATGCAAACAAGCATGTCTTCTTCTTCCGTTCGTTAACTATAAATTTGTCTTCTTCTACTTTCATTATGGTCATTCATTTTTTTCTTAAATTTTTCTTCCTTTAGACCATCCACATTAATGTATCAAAGATTTCCTTATAAAAATTTTCATTCCTAAATATTGTGCTCCTGTACTACGACTAGGGTCGATCGGTCTTTATGATCAACTAGCTTCTCGGCCAAGCAGTAGGTATCCTATGAACTATTCCAGGATATAACCTCCAACAAAGTAGACCGATGACCTGGTCAGGGTCACCGGAATCTGATGGATGCGTGACGCACAGGACTGGTCATTCTGGCGACGCTTGGGGGAGGCCTATGTCAAAGTCAAAGTCAAAGTCAAAATATTTTATTTCACATAGGCCTACATGGGCACTTATAAAACGTCAGAAGCTAGTGCACGGTTCCAAATTGGTCGTTTCCTATGTCCAACAGCAGGCGTTTTTCGGCTGATATGATTATGATAATGATGATTGTTGTACTGTTGATGACAGGATATGGTCTGGGTTATCCGTAAGCTAAATTTCATCCAAAGCTTTTTGAGCGTGAAGGAGTAATAAACATACACACACACACATCCAAACTTACACCATTATAAATTAGTGTGATTACCAAATCCTTTCAAATTATACAGTTGGTCAAAAATCAATTAATTACTTTTTTGAAAGACAATATTTTTAAAGTCGACTTAATTTACTGTTATTGTACCTGGTGATCGTTTAGTGAAACTAAACTTTTACGAACTTGATGACGACGGGGGCACAATGTTATCGCTTGTCATTTTCGATTAATGACACTTGCGTGCAAGTTGTTGATTTTTCGTTTATTTTTTTTATAAACCATTAGATTTGTTAAAAGTTTTGATTGATTGGACGTGCATTCATGTAATTTGAACGGAAAGGCCAGTCGTGTGTTACAGTGGCGAGCTATTTTCTATATGGTTACAAATTGTCTATTGATTTTTGTGTAATGGCTGCCAATTATTGTTTGGATGTTAGAATATTCATTGTAGCTTTCAAGGCTAAAATGAATATTCTAACATAAATGAAAAGGATAAACTCACATTAAATCTTAAAGCACAAATTTAGCAGTTAATAGCGATGAGTTTCAAAGCCACAGGTTGATAAAGAATAATTTATTAAACGACTCTAAGCTAAGATAATCTTAAAATTTAAATTCAGGTGGATAATTCTAAAATTTCTAATGAAAGAGATAAGATTGCGTCAAGCCTTTAGTACTAGCTTACAACTTCCAGTGGCTATTATAAGCGATAAGTTACCTAGTCGCAGGCTTATAACCAAAAATTGTTCATAAAACTATCAACAAGTAAGTTATATAAAATAACTTCTCCCTTAGATTAATTCCATTGCACATTGCATCATCAAGCATTTTATTGCTATTAATATGTATAATAATAACGCAATCTACTTGCATAACAAATATAAATTCCTGTTCTTCATTCAAATTGTTCGATCTATACGAACATTCAGCTAATATGCACATGTATCTACTATAACTTGCGTTATAAACCCTACACCCACATGCAATACCTGCTTTAGTAATTAAGGACACCTTACAAATGATTCGATTCGCTGCGCATGAGTCACTCTGTGACGTCACTCGCAGAGCTTTGCAAAAATCAAATACCAGTAGCTACAAGTCACGCACAATGATCAACCTGATTGATCTGCAAGGTCGTGATGTGTTGTTTTCAATGCCTTCTGCTGGCCAGTCACTTTCACTTGTAGTCACGATTTGAAAAATGTTTGATGGTTAGCAGGTTTCTTGTTATTTTGGAATTTGAATACATTTTGCAATATATGAAGTTTGCTGTAAGCATTATACCTTAATATACTATAAAAGCTTCCTTATACTTTAGTAGAGTTAATTGGTAAAATATACGTACTCGTAAATTATAGGATAATAAAAAAAATATGAGACATTTTCAATAGTCAAAAAGTTGGTCAGTCAGAAAGAAAAAGCAAATTTACTCATTTTCAAGAAAATACGTACGGAAACTTTATGGATACTCTTTTAAATTATGTTATGTATTACAAAAATCCTTTTAAAAAATTCAACTATGTGAAAAAAAATACTTAAATAAAAAGTTATTAACTGTTAAGATATAACCAGTCTTGACTGAAGGCACCCTTTCACAACCATGACACATCAGCATCACAGGTCAACCGTTTTGAAGCGAACTGAATGAGGTCAACTATTTAGAAGGAAACTGAATGATCTAACACACTATTTCTAGATCTAATACAGCATTGATATTATATATAGATAGGGTTTTTTTTTAATTACTATGCTCAAATTTTGACAGAGTACAGCGTTTATCTTGTTAATACAAAGCTGTCAAATTTGACGGATGTACCTACTTATTAAGTCTTCTCATTTGATCGTGAGAATTGTGAAAATTAACCCTTCAGATACCGTCAATTAGAGACACAATAGTAAGACAATAGATGCGCGGCCACCGTTGGTCGCTTGGGGATTCATGAATTAAGTTTCAAAATCAGAGTTCTGTTGCGTCTCCGCTCTAAATTATCAGGATTTTAATAGGGAAAATGAAGAAAGTAAATTATTAAATATAATTTTATTAGAATTCCTTGTGGAAAATACTTTTTAGATTCCGAAATACCGTTCGGTTATACAAAATTGTCGGCAGGTTGTAATATAGCGTTCAGAAAACAGAAACAACCGAATTTGATATTGTTTCTCCTTGTTCGTTTATATTAATTTTGCCTCAAATTGCTTCGCCCAGTGGGAGGAATTGGGAATCTAATTAACTTTCAATCTGAGGCATTAAACTCGAGTTTGTTTTGAAGTACCGTTTGTCTCTGTGTGTGTAACTGTGAATTTTAATTGGGAACATTTTGTGTGTCGATACTGACTGGGGTTTGAATGCGATGGAGTAGATAATTAGAAAACAACAAGGTAAGGGGAAAGCGTAGCAGAAGATGATTTGTCGAGGGGTTTCGACTCGAATTGGTTTACAGTGATTGGTGGATTTTGAAATTCTGCAGGATGTCTTTGGGATTTTGTAATTCATGTATGATGGTAATACTTGATTTAGAGCTATATTGTGGATTTTTAGGAATACATTCATTGTGTCCTCTAAGAACTGGAAGTTTCTGTTGGAGTCTGTGTTTCACGACAGCTACTTTCTTTGAGATATTAAAGTTAAGAATGAATCTTCTGGACAAACTTGCTCTAATTGTCGTCCATATCTTCGTACATGTGATCGCACACTTAAATCCAATCGATAATTAATTAATGAAAATTTATCCAATGTGAATTATGAA
This sequence comes from Mythimna lalbum, assembly GCA_949319445.1. Classification (NCBI taxonomy): domain Eukaryota; kingdom Metazoa; phylum Arthropoda; class Insecta; order Lepidoptera; family Noctuidae; genus Mythimna; species Mythimna lalbum. The sequence goes on along the minus strand of OX439358.1, from coordinate 15,531,739 downwards.
TGTGACAACGTTAAAAATTTTACTCCGAACAATGTCACTTGAAGTAATATTCATCTCTGTACATACGAGCCAATTTTACCGACACATAAAATTCACACCCTCGCTCTTGAAAACTTTGAACGGTCACGAGTCAGGAACAAAAAGCTATAAAACCGTTGAAATTAGATTTATAGCCAACCGTACCAATACAACGGTACATCGTTTACACCTACACGATTCAATTAGCAACTGTTCTATAGTCAAAATAACCAATTCAAACCGTGGACGTCTCTGTTTGATTCAGCTAACACACGTATGTTTGCTATACTAGTTTAGAATTCACTTTGTTTAGTCAAACGGTGTATACTTTGGATAGTGACTAACTAGGAAGCAAGTCGGGATCCATGTCGAAGTTCGACATCCAACTTTTGTGGAGACCGAGAACGTGATAGAAGAAGTTTCAGATGAAACTTTTGAAAAAATCTCTTTCTTTTTTAACTTCAGATATCGTCTACGGCTATGTAATACCACATAGCCCTAGACGATAATCTGAAGTAAAAATATCTTAATTATCTACGCACAATATTGTAAAGAGATAAAGTTGTTTTTTTTTTGTTCGTGTGAGGTAATGAATCTCTGAAAGTACTGGTCCGATTGCTACAATTTTTTCATCGATTGAAAGCTGCTTTATTCCTGAGTGACATAGGCACTCTCATATGTTTTATGTACGTTGGCAAAGCCGTAGGCAAAAGCTAGTTAATTTATAAATTGATCAAACAATTATAAAAGCAAACTGCTCTAATCAAATAACGTTTTGTGAAACAGGAAAATGACTCGTACTTACAATATAATTTTTTTGAGTCAATATTAATAATTTGATTGGTCTTTGTTGAAATTAAAAATATGTATACTTAGCTCATGCTATTATTTTTATCATTAAGTATTCTGTTCCAATTTAAACAGTTTATGAAATCTTACAACGCTGCAATAGAAAATACAGATTAAATAAATGTAAACATAAATACTCAATGAATATATCATAATAGTTGCAAGCAATAAAAACAAATCTGAAACTAAAATGAATGATGGAAAACAAAACATCGTAATCGATAAAATTTTATTTTAGATGCGTATTCTAGATTTGCAAGCAGTGAAAGGATTTATGCAATACTTGTGTAACTACCAGAGGCATATGAACTGTGCAGAGATGAACGTTTACATACTTTTTGCACTTGCCGATGTAACTTTCTAAACAAACATCCTAGTGATGACTCGTTATAACATAATGCCGTGTGTTTGAGAATGATGGATTACTTACGAAGTAGCTGTTCCTCTTTTTTGTGATTAGTTCAGACTCCGAGTTTTTGCTTTTGAGAGCACTTACTTAATGATTGAATCTTGCAAGTGGTAGGCGTGTTCTTATCATACGGTTGGTAACAGGGATTAATGATATCATTACTTATTTTATAGATTGTATTAATATAAGTGGAGATCTCGGTAAATATATTTCTAAATTCTAATATAGTAAAAAGCTAGACTTGATTGATTTCATATTCTTTTTAGTTTCACAAAAGTCTGTAAACTTACTCGTTGCGCTAAACTTTGTTTTCCTTCCAATCTGTTCTATTTGTTACAGTTATCGTGTTGCTAGACATTTTAGCTTTTATTTTCTCACCCAGTTGGATTTCATACAGTACTTCGCAAAAGTTGTTTAGTCTCAGCAAAACTATTGGGAATACAATTTTATAGTAGCGAACTTAAAGTTTTCCGGATGGTTTCTGCTGGCTCGCACCGTTGGTGTTAGAAATATTTAATCATGTTACTGAAATGGATTCTACTTCTGGATTAAATTGCTATTTTTCTCACACTATTAAAGTATCAACGTAATTCTATACTGTCTTAATAACAAGTAGGTAAGTCTCTATTAATTCTCTACACTTGTCGTAAATTCTGCTCACATCGATTCTGTGAAGAAACAATAAAGCAAAAAACAAGTGATCCAGATTTTTATCGCCATTTTAGTTGAGTCATTACGAAATGAGTTGCTTGAATGACGTTTCTTGGGTGAATCCGAATCGTGGGTAAACTTATTAAGATAGAATCGAGTTCTCACGCTCTGCATATCGCGACATCCTGCTCAAGATAGTTAGCTTCGTAAAAACTAATGAACAAAAGTGAATGCAAAGTGAAAAATTTCGAATATGTGAACAATCTCTGTGCAAATCAAATAATTTAATGCTTTCACTTGAACAAACATGTTTAAGTATAAATTCTGTAAAATACCTGTTCAAATTATAATCAATTTATTACTTTGGTTTTTGAAGATTTTTTCCGTTATTGTTTATTAATCGGTCACGATTTTTTGACTTGTTTCGTTTCGAATAAAATTTCATTACAAAATAATGTGATCAGTCAATTTGCCAGAACACGTATTTTGTAAAAATAGTACCTCTATGAATAGAATATCTCCGAGCATTGTGTTTTAGCACGTTTCAGTCACCATTCCAGGCATCTATGCGGCTTAGCGGACTGGCGACAGAAATAGGCCCGACACAACTTTATTTCTGTTGCTCTTGTTGTTTTTCGATTGTTCCCATATTAGATTTATTGTGACGTCTGTTTTGGCTTCGAATTTAACGTTTGTATCATTAGTTGCATCTTTATAATTAGTCAGTGTTTAGACCGGAATCATGTTTTATTTTACCGTTTTCACGTTGGTTTTTTACTAACGTCCATGTTCATGTAAGTAAAAAATAATCATGTCAATATAATACAATTATTGACTCTTTGTAGGTATTGGTGTAAATTGTAAATGCAGAGTAATTGAAATAAATAAATAAGACGCAGTATAATGAGCAGGTGCGGTGTAGCTACTTTTGCTGTGAACCCTTTAAAGCTACTTAGTTCACTAATTGCAGTGTTTAAGCGCTGTTTTGTGCATGGAAATCTTTTTACAAAATAAATGTACCGAATGAAGTGTGAGATACGAAAAATTGCCACACTATTGCAATAAGAGCTATATAGGTACTAGTGACTAGTATAATTTCAGATGAATATCGTCTAGCTTTCTCACAATCGTAGGTGTAATGATGCCACAGTCAAAATAATAATCCATTAATCACAGTCATCTCCACAGACCAATGTCAATCCGTCTCACGAATCATTAAAATTCATAGACACTTTTATGACAAATGATTTTTTTGCATTGCCAAAAGGTCATCACTTTCGTATGTCATATTTACATCTTTTGTTTTGTATGTTAAAGGTCAAGTCATTCTGAATGCTATGCTGGTAATTAAGATCTTTTCACTTATGTCACGACTACTATTTAATTCTGAATAGTATTGGGACGGAGTTGTGCTTATTTTAAAGATAACCACTATCGCATCTTCTATGTTCATAGATTGCTCTTCTACAGACTGAAATATCCTGGCTCACTGTATTTCTGGTATACCATGCTTACTTGGCGCCGTCTAGCCTATGCATTTTGTATTGGCATTATCTATTTTCGTGTGATGCTATGTGATGCTCCGTGCGGAATTTTCGATCGACTGGTTCTGATTGCATTACACTGAAGATATGCCAAACTGATATAAATAATACTATAGCTCTGTTCGATATGAAATGTCGCCTTAAAGTCTTAGTATAGTTGAAGTTCTATCTTTATGACCCGGATGTAAAGGCAGCGTCATCTGCAGTTGCATGAATCATAGAAGACATATATTAAGGTGTTCTTAGTAACTGAATATGGCACTAGTGTATTATTGCATTATGTTTTAGACGCACAGCTACATTTAAGTAATCCAATGTGACTTTGAAGAACTTATATAAAAACGAATCTCCAATTATACTAATGTGACATTAATTTCAATTCAAAGCAATATCAACTGATAACTACTCAATTCTACTTGATTAACTATAATTTTTTTTTTCGAGTTTTCCGAAGATATTTTTGTATTTTTAAAGGATCCAAATGTTTTAGACCTGTCTTTAAATTTGAAATCTAGTCCATACGAGTAGTCCAATTCATGTAGAAATATTACAAGATATTATTATTATACTAGTCTTCACACTGGTTAATTCTAATCGCCCATATCTGCATCGAGCAATCTGAATTATGTCACTACCAATTTGAACTTGACTAACAATTTACGGGATTTGTTACGCTGCAGTATCGTGCACGTCTTGCTCGAAGTGCATGTAATGAAATATGACCGTCGCATTCGGCCCCAGTGCCTACACCCAACGGTTTAGAGGTATTATAGCTTTGCCTCGTATTACCTTCCCATAAAACTATTACTTGGCTAAACCAGTCCTCAGATTAAAATCCCCACAATTTCATTTGAAGGAAAAATACTCAACTCAGTACCAGTTATACATACTAGTTTTATTTTTACATAGGTCCTGCATACAATTTGCGTCCAAGTTGTGGACTGGTTTTCGCTTGGTTTATTTTAAGAACATAGTCTTTATTTTTTCTGCTAAGTACAGTTTCATTATGCTCACCATCCATGCAATAACCCGGTCTTTGTTCAGAAAATATAAGAACTTTGACAACTGGATTTTTTAACAGAAATAGATATTTAATTGGTTATAAAAGAGAAATATTAAAAAAAAAAACAATAAAACTGCAGCTCATAATCAAAAAATTATGAATTGGAATCAAGCTGAATAATTATAAAATTGACAGTGACCCACATTAAAGAGATGATGAGTTGATGACTATAAATAAAATATTCAACAAAATCTGGGTCGTATTTAATCTGAATATGATACTAAATGATTATGCAAATGTCAAACATAAATCAAGGTTCTTAAAGACTCATCAAGATGTTACTTAATTAGTTTTTAATGTCAGATCTGAAACTGCCAAGGATGTTTAGCATGTCAATGTTAATGAAAGATCAATATCTAATTAAGCGCTGAAGACGACACATCACGTAATTCGGATCACGATATTTTTTATTAAAATTAAAATGTATAAAGGCTTTTAGCGTAAAAGGTATTGCTCGTATATCCGTGATGTGACTTGGTAAAGGGGACTGCGGTGGGGTATAGAAGGGAGGTGGAAGCGGGGAGGTAGTAAAGGTCAGTTGCTTGCTTCATCGGCATGGCCCGATGCTACCCGATCATCGTGTACCATAAATGCGACGACCTCTATCGTATTATTAAATTGTTCTGCGTTGCGACAGGCCGTGTTAGTAGCCCCGATACCGGTAGTTGTGGCTATCGATGATCTTTTTTGTTCAGCTCTGTAATTTGCTGCGTGTAAATAATGACTGGTGAACTACTAGTTGGAAATATAAGACTATTTCAAGCTGAGTTTAAAAATAATAAAGAGGATTTTCTCGTTCAATCGAGAATTCTCGGGAGCTCTCATTAGTAAGCAGACGACCAGTTTCTTCGTTTATGATGCCATCTCCACGCTCTTTTATAGACAGAATATTATTTATTTATCCTGAAATAACATTGCAAACTAGTAGAGAACCACTTTGAAGTTATAAACAGATGCACGACGTTCCTGTTGGTCTGCTATTCACTGAGTGTTTGTCGAGCTCTCAATCCTGACATTTCAATTACAAATAAGAGGATACAATCAAATGGTGGATTCACAAACGGTACCCCTTTTAAAGAAGATTGCTAACAATGTATGAATAAGCAACCTTTGACCTGACTCGATCGACGCGGTACCGCTCCACTCTCCGTGAAGTACCGTAAGGTTCCCCTATTTGGATTCAACGTTCCTGTACCTTTCATTGGAATTCCAATCTTTGCTCAAAGAATTAAGGTGCATATTTAATGAGCCATTGCTAATGACGAGTGGGTATCACAAATTGTTTATAAAGCGATTAAGTTTATTCCAATGTGCCTATAACAGTTTCGGAGTTGGGTGCTTATTGTGTTAAGTATATTGATTTTCTCATGGTTCTTTCGAGGTTCAAGTAATTTCGGTTAAGGTGATTTATTTTGTAGTTGCAGCATAATTTCAATGAGGGAACGAATTTGTGCTTTTCAATTTAAATGATAAATTAAAATTCCAAGAAGACTATTATGGGTTTAATAACTTTTTCTCAAGAATTTTATATTTATGATGAAAACAGTGAGTAATCGGGTTAAATGTATAAAAAATATTTAATGATTGTTTTAAACCTTGATTCCAGTTATTTTCTTCTATATACCACATATTTTTTTGAGTTTATATATAGTTTCTGAGTTTGTTTATAGGAAGTAATTCCTGGAATTACCGAGCCGTTTTTGAAAATTCCGTCACTAATAGAAAGCTACATAATTGCTGAGTTAATCTAAGCAAAAATGACCCATTCAGCTGGGCTTGGGTCAGCTATTCTGGAATTATTTAGGTCCAAAAAAAAACAGAAGCAAATGATGATGGTACGTGTGTTTTAGAACCGTATTCATATGTTACTCATTTTATAATACCATATTGTTACTTACCCAAGCGATACCATTATGAGAACAGAAAACTATATAATGTTTATTTCAGTTAAAAAAACGGTCATATTTTTCCTACCAGAAACAATACGCTGGCTACCTCATTAATTATTTACAAACCAGCAAAGGAATGTAGGACCGAAAATTTTCATAATTATGCCTACAAGTTTTACATAATAAAGAAACAGGCTAAACGTGGGTGTTCATTTATTATGGGCATAATAACTTCCTCCGCCTTTTATAAGTCTCGAATGACCCACCTTATCTTGCGGTTTTTCGGACTCATCAAGAATGAATAGGCTTTGACGTATAAGCCTATATCCTTAGTCTTTGTTTGTGTGCGAAGGTACAATGGAGACTCATTGCGTATTCTGATTGCGCTCAACGTCTTGTTAATAGCCACGCTTAGTGTGTAAGCTGGCAGCCAATGGGTGGCTCAGGAATTTGCTGGTCATGATAAACTCAACCTTTTGAAATTAGAATTTAGGTATGATTGAGTCCTTGCACTCATGCAAGACTTGCGTACGGCGATGGAACGCTGGAGCTAGACTCCGTTACTGCAACAAACCGCGGCATGGCAGATAGAGTTCTGGTCGGATCTTTTGGCGTACGGCGGTGCACTCGCGGCGATAAGTTCCCTTTTCAAAGAGGTGCTAGAGAGGTGCCACAGCGTCTTCATTTTTCGCTGGCGCAGGTCTTCACCGGGCATGGGTCGTCCGAGAGATTTCTGTTTTAGATTCAGGTGATAAAAAGGCCACCATTGTGTGAATCGCCCGGAAGACATGGTGGTAGTCCATATGACATAGTTTCGGCACAGGACCGCAGTGTCCTCGTGGAAGTCTCGCATACGGTTCTGGATAGAGTTCATACTCCGGATTGATGGGATTGAGCGGTCACCTCCTTATTAAATTAATTCGAATGCAAAACTGTAATGCAAGTGAAAAAAATGACAGCAACATATAACAAATCTTTCTGCAAGTAATGCACTTACCAATGAACATATAACCATGATGTAATTTTGTCATATACTTAAACTACTGAATTTTATTGCCATGACGTATTCATTACGAAATCGCGTTCTTATGAAAGAAAATTTCACGAATCCAAAAAGATGAGCACATAATGATGGTCATAAAAATAAGCACTATTACCAGTCTTACTTTCATCAAGTTTTGGTCAGCATCCGAACTGAGTTTATCAAGGCGCCGTGTGTAACGCCACATTAATTTCTTGCAAGCGCATCTTTCACGGAACGTTGACTGTTATCAGTCTAGGCAAAAACTGCGTTTAATCTGTCTATTAACTCAGTAGAAAGAGAAATTTATGTAATCTGCATAAGATGAGGAAACTACTAGGTATACAATACATTGCCGCAAAACATTATAAATCGCAAATTCATGTGGAGATCGTTCAGTATAATGTGTTTGCGTTTAAATTATATAAGACTAGCTCCTACCAGAAGCTTTGTTTGGGTGAATATAGAAAATTATCTAGAGGAAACATGCTCTTGGGATAAAATGTATCCTATGTGCTATTCAAGGACACAGTCATTGTCACAGCCAAATATCATCCAAAGTCGTTCAACCGTTTGAGTATGAAATACTCGCAGTAACACACAAATACATATAAAATTTTACAAAGCCTAAGCGTGATTTAAACTTTTTACGAGTATTTACTCTTCATCTGATATCTCGCTTTATTTAGAGTCGGCGCTTCGTGTCATCTTTTTGCAAATTTAGTAGTTACTATTCTAGTAGTAAATCTTTTTAGCTGTATCATATTTTATCATTCCTCCTATTCTTACCAAAAAGTTCTTCCAGATTCTTGAGATGAAGTGCAATAACGTTAAAAATGCAATCTAATTAATGCCTCTTTTATACCTCTAACAACCTATCCTATTCTAACTTTCAACACTCGAATGTGTCCCATAAAAGTACCAATAAAGATCTTTTTTGCTTGCGTATCACAAGATAATTTAGTAGAATTGCTCTTTTATGTCATTATCAAATCCGTGTTTCGGCTGATTCAGCTTCATTCCCCTTCGAAGGCGAAACAGCTTTAGTAATTTACTTCTTTTGAATAAAGAGGATTTTCTCCAGACATATTCACGTGTTTTGATGAGTTTGTGAAGTCGTTGTTCGCTGATTGTCAGCGGAATAAAGATATGACATAATATATTTTGATGAGATGAGCGAGAGACCTTGTGGAGGACAAATACCTAAATAGTCGCTCCAAGTAAAACACTGTTATTCAGCTGTATCCAAAAAGACTTGAAACTAACCTCAAAATATTTAGGAAAAGCCTAATCCAAGTGATATTATTAAAGTAACATTAAGGGCTAAACGAGCGTAATTTTGTGATTCCCGAGTCGCAGAATTTCGGTCGCGTAATTTCTACTACGACAAACTCATTTTGCGTCGCCGTGTGAATATAATATAATAATAATATTCCACAACTATCACACAACGCCGTCTAGTCCCAAGATAAGCAGAGCTTGTGTTATGGGTACTAGACAACTGATAAACATACTTATATATTTCTAAATACATACAAATTATAGATAAATTACGCCCAGACACAAAACAAATGATCATGCTCATCACATAAACATTTGTCCTGGGTGGGAATCGAACCCACGACCTCCGGCATAGCAGTCAGGGCCACTAAGCACTAGACCAACAGGCCTGTCATATGAATGAAACAGGACTTTTGTGTGAAACCAAATGCAACAGAAATTCACGACTCATAAAATTACACTCGTTTGGCCTCACCTTAATATAACTAAAGTTGCCAAACGGAGTTTTAGCGGGAGTTTTTTGAGCAAAGTTCAGTCGCTGTTTTAATTATTCGCAAATTGATTCCTAGTGGATACTGTGATGTAAAATTGGTGCAGTTTTGTACCTCAAGTGTCAAAAAGAAACAAGCGCGATTTCTGTATAATAAAGCTGAGGAATAATAATATAATGAAGCTGAGAATAATAATTATAATATTGACTACCACAGCCAAGCTTACCGAGAAGTCTGACCCGATTCGATTAGTCTGTCTAAAAAGTCAAACAACTTGAGTAATTATTAAGATAAAATGAAAATTAGATTTTATTTTAGTCAATACTGGTTTAATAATTAAGGTTGATTAAGAGATCTTGATTATTGGTTACTAATAGAAGAACCTTATAAAAAGTGTCGAATATAAGTATTTTTAAAATGATTAAATATTATACTAAATTTCCAAGTCGGACTTTTTAGACAGACTATACTACTAAATACTACAAAAACATTAGAATGTATTACATCTGCGTTCCAATAGATATCAAAGTAAGTTATAGTGACTGAAAACTTAATATTTCCGAAACCAAAAGAGATTGCCCAAGTAAAAATTATATTCAGTGGTTGACAAACTTGTTCTATTTCCGCTCACAACATGACCACTGTTTTTAGGGAAATGCACAATATTCTATATGACTTTGTAAAGAAAATTACAGTAAGCTACAAGAAATCTGTAAAAGCAACCGCTTCAAAGCAAACATACCACAAACTTCAGAAGACTTTCAAGACTGAACTACACATAAAACGGTAGTAGATACATAAAGAAAGTTTTTATCTCAAATTATATCAAAGGCCTTTTGAGTTGCAGCGCAGTTGGAGATTGCAGAAAATCCTTTAGGTTGTAGCCCAGTTTGATTGTGTCTCATGAAATAAAAGAAGACGGTAAAGTCGAACTGTTTCAAAGTTCAGTCGGGAACGTTATGAAACTTCCTCAAAGTGCACCGACAGAATTCGAATTAATTTAATAAACGGGAACGGTTCACGTTTCAAGGAAATCGGAAATCATTTTCGGATGACTTCTTCTTTGGGAATTTGGAGTGTAATTTTAAGATGGTGGAGGACTTTAAATTATATTTTCTCAGCAACCTAAAAGTTTGTACAATCGAATCGCCTTTCGATCGCCATAGTTCCATATCCCAGAATGCCCTAAGTGTCAATGTATTTTAACGGACTTTTTTGCTTTGTGAAAACCTTTAGAAAAACCATAATTTCGTGCAGGTATAGTAACATGTTATATAATATTACTAGCTTCTGCTAGCGGCTTCGCCCGCGTAAATATAGGTTTCTCGATACAAACTTTGGGCCCCCATTTCATCCCCGCAGGGAGTGGATTTAAGAAAATCCTCTCTTAATGCTCAGCTACATAATAAAAGGAACGCTTGCGCGACATTTCACGCTCCTAGTTTTAGTAGTTTTGGCTGTGCGTTCATAGGTCAGTCAGTCAGTTTCTCCTAGATACCTTCCTAGATTATTCTATGACAAGCACAAAAAAAAATCTGTTTGTATCTTTACTTCAGAAATCAGAAACGTTTATTTCAAATCTTAGAAATGGTTAGTCAAACTTTAATCTAAATTAGCTTCTGCCAGCATAGTTACAAGTGGTGGTGAATTAATTTATTATTTGTTTCTATGTTAACCTTAGAAGACAAATTAGTCATTATTACTTTGTTTATTTATTAACAAACAGCTAAGGTACAAGGAGTACAATAAAGTATACAATAATAACAGCTGTATCAAAATGAGATAATGAGTGAATGATAACATTGGTGTCACTTCTAAACATCATTTACGATGTTTAAATGACACCAATGATATCTTCTACAGTGCTGTATAAAAATTGTAAATAAATATATTTGCACACACCTGAATAAAATTTTCACATAAAAGGATATTTACATTCATGGTATAATAGCATATAAATATAAAAGAATATATTCTATCTGCTCTATGTTTATTATTTTGCACTTTTCAAGCTAAACAAACAAAATAACGCATATATATTATGTGTGTCAAATGTTAAATTTAAATAGATACTTATTTACAATTACGAATGTAATTTGAAAAATAAAGAAAAATATTTATTATTTTGTAACGTTCAGAATAAACAAAGTGAACAGAAGAAACATTAAATGTTCATGTACTTTTTTTTTTTCTGTCGACGGGGAAAATCATCATTGACAAAACCCGCTCTTGGGTGAAGCGGGAGACAGTGTCAGACTCTTACTGACTAAAAACCCCGCGCCGTTCCTTCTAGCCTTCATACCGGGGCTCTCCTTTCGGATAACCACGACACCGGTAGGCTTCGACCCAGATGGTGCCCTCCTGTTGCTGACAACTCCTTGAGGCGCGCGGGAACAGTGCGCGCCGTCGACGCCTTGGCTCGGTCCGGACAGTTACCGGACGATCGGACAGCGAGCTACCCATGGCTCGCCGTCCGCGAGCCCGCGTCTACGGTGGCCGGAAATCGGGAATGTTCATGTACTTGTGAATATATTATGAAAAATTCAATATTCATTGTTAATAATTATTTTTGTATGATAGCTAATATAAAAGATTTCTTTTCCAGTATCATGATTATCACATGTATATCTCACAAATTTGTATCAGTTTAAAAAAAAAATGTATCAGTTACATAATTTCACAATTAACAAACAAAAAAAAAGAAACACATTCGCTTACCATCAGGTGAGATGGTGGTCAAACGAGAGGCTATAAATAGTGAAAAAAAAAAAACAAAATAATTTATGTCTCATAGGTGTACTTGGCCACATATGAAACGCTCGAAGGTAATTCATTATGTATCAAAAGTACTAGTAAACAAGATATTCTAATAGATGGTTAGACGTCTTAACTCTTCGGCCTTGGGCATTTAAGTAGGTATAAATATGGAATAATGGAAAAATTGCTTATTTTCGATGTGTACAGACTACTTTATGAAAAACTAGCTTTAACCCGCGGCATCGCCCGCGTTTATTAATATACTTTACTCTTTCTCCCACTAATATCACTTTAAAAAAAAAATAGCCTGTGTCCGTCTTCAAGGTCCCAACTATCTCTGTATCAAAATTCATCAAAATCGGTTTTGCCATTTAGGCGTGAAGACGTAACAAACAAATAAACAAACAAACTCACTTTCGCTTTTATAATATTAGTAAGGACTTATTTACGTTCTTGGATACATACTCTATAAATAAAACTCTCAATATTTTAATAATCTATGCAGACCCGGCGTTCACTTAGGGTTTCAACCGTGGAGTTCAAACGTCACCGTGGTCCTGAAACGCAAAGGAAAACTAAATGCACACGGACGTAAGACGGACGTAACACTCCCTATCGCTCCATAATCGCTAATTCCAAAAAAGTATAAATTATCTCGTACGTTATTTTTATTTCAAAAATACTTATGTTCCCTTGCGGAGAGCCGGATATCTAGCAGTGGTTTTCTGTTTACCAAATGTGAACCACTGCTGGATGTATCCGGAAATGTTGAGATGGTATGGATAATTGGATACGCATTGCATCATAGTTCTTTTTTACTTGATACTTGTAGTTGATTTGCTAAATAATCATCATCTTCTTTTAGTTTTAGTAAGTAAGTATGGTGCATAACTTAACCTAATTGAATAATATTGGTATATTTTAAGTCATAAAAATAAAATTTAAGGATTCGGCTTTACTCTTTACTGATAATCAAATTGCAATGGGTCCAATCGACCCATTTAAAATGAGCGGGGTCGACTGATTCCGTGGGCCTAGTTGACCACAAACTGTCTTTTTCCAACTAGATCGGGGTTGGCTACCAGTCTAATTACTGTATGAGTGTCGAATATTCTATTCCATTCCTTGAAATTATTTTTTACTTACATGTATCGTGAGCCGCCGGAAAAATCTGTAACAGTTGACTCTAATACTATAACGCAATCCATATTAATATTATAAATGTGAAAGTAACTCTGTCTGTCTGTTATGCTTTCACGGTTAAACTACAGCACCAATTTTGATAAAATTTGATACAGAGGAAGCTTAAACTCCAATGATTGACATAGGCTACTTTTTATTTTTGCGACTTCAACTTTACCTTTGCAATAACCAACATTCACGCTGACGAAGCCACTGGCAGAAACTAGTAAATTAATAAAATCCCTATGAAAATGAAACATTTTCTTTTGAAACCAATCGATTATTCCGAAATCTTTTTATAGACTCGGCAAATAATATCCAGTTATCAAATTTTTATTTTCGCAGCTCAAAGATAAGGACTTGAGTGATTCTGCATCTCTCGGGACTTTCAATTTAGAATTGATCGTAGGAAGAATGAGGAAAAGAAGATTGATATTTGGGATTTTTCCCTAGCCCATTCGTATCGGAGGCCGCACAAGTGAGCGATCGCTGGCTCTGGCCCGAGCTAATGATACCCGGGGCTTATCGGCTCCGCTGTCGCGCGTCATTTTTACGGATTCAGCCGGATTTATGTAAATTTGTTTTGTCAGCGACCCACCTTGTTACAGCCCCGTTGCGAATCGCATCGATACCAACAATATTGATACTTTTTATCGTTTCAGTCCTATTTGTTACAACACCGTTTTCACGTCCATAGTCTTTCAATCTTGTCATAACAGTCATTCCATTTTGTAACCTCATAATCATCGTAGTCAAACGCTTATGCATACGTCCATAACATTTCACCATTAGACACTGGTTCAGCACGAAACCCTTATTAATATTCATCGGAGTGGCTGTATTACTGGATCGAGTTGCCTCGTACTTGTCAATGTAATTAAGGCGTTTCACACACGACGTACAATACGTAGGCAGGCTGCTCACGTTATAATTATGAAGATTTGCACTATTCAAATCGGGAACGCATCTATCTCTGACAATGAAGGCTCCATTTTCAATGTACGTGCTTCTTGATTGGATGTAACAGGTTTGTATGAGATAGAGGATTATTAGTCGTCACACTTCGCTTACTGTCGCACCTGACATAGCTTTGTGACACACAATCCCGTATAATATTATCAATGATATCCGGTATAACGAGTGCTACTTCTCAAACAGCGGTGGATTAATAAGTAATCTTTTATCATCTTTGTGTGATTTATGTGTTTCGAGGAATACATTGAAATTCGTTAATTAAGGTTAGTTTTAAATAGTTTCAGTGCGTGCATGCGTATCAATAATAAATATTTATCATTAAAATTTTTAAGTAATTTGCTGTTAGTTACACTGATGAGTTTTTGCATCGACCTTAGCAGAAAGGCAAAAATAAAAAGCTAAAATAACCTACTGCTATAAAAATTAAACTAACCGTATACCATCCTATAGTTACCTACCTGTGGGTAGGCAGACCCTTCATTCAACCTATTCACTCACCCTTTGACGTCACTACCACATAATTCCATACATTATCCTCAATCCATTTCACCGAGGTACTAAGACATCAGATAAGGAGTAAAGCATTGATTCCACTGTGATTGATGTGTGCCAAGCTCAGACGGACTTGGTAATCTGATCCGATTGGGTGTGTTACCGAACTGTCGCGATTGCACGTGGCTAATCCAATTGATTGCATTATCATTCATATAGCCGGTACTAGGATAACATGAGGCTCTACATGTAGTGGTGCTAGTGTGTAGATTGTATGGGAATTTATTCGTGATCTATTGAATCACGGTGTAGATCATGTGCTTATGTAACTGTGGAATGTAGAAGTATGTTTTTAATCAATCCGTTATACATGATTACCTATTTGTTTGTTGAGTTTTATAGCACTTTTCTCTGCGTTATCGATAGATGCTTATATTGTACTGATAGTTATATTCTTTTATTTTGAGAGTACTGCAAATATGACCATCGCACAGAATTTAGCCAAAAACCACTGCACAACACTAATGCAACGACAAAAATAAAAACAATAAAGTGCACAATTTCCACGCTATGACCTAAGAGCTAAAATGATAACAAAACTGGAACTAGAACATCCAAGTACTAGGGCATCATATTATACAGTCGGTTTTTTTTTACTCTATTACAAAACTAGCATTAAGTTCGCCGATTGTAATTCAAACGGCGCATTATCGCGACTAGTGGGCGTGATAGATAAACGCGTCCCGCCACGGTTTGTTAAACAAATCTACGGTTTTTTTTTTGTTTGAGCTCTCTCGCTTTGCGGCCATGCTGTTGTGATTCCGGACGCCTTTTGTTTCCTTTGGAAGAAAGTGAGTTTAAAAGTGTCTTGAGTTAGTCTAGGAGGCTCGTTTAAATACATACATATGTGAGTAGGTAATCTGTTTTAAGGAAACGGGATTCTTGTTTTCATTTGCATTTGGTATCTTTGTATCTTTGGATCGTGGACTATGCATTGATTTTCGATGTTTTTCGTGATGTAAGTTAAGTAGGTATAGCAGTGAATCTAGGACTAAAAGCGCAATCCTATTGACGCTGAAGGTTGATTGACTTTTAATCGAGATGTCATTTGCGAGTTTAATGTAGGTAATAGGTACTTATATTGAAATAAGTTTGACATTTTATTAATGTAATAGGCAAAGCGTTACTTATTTTATTTTACCACCCGGAGGACACGGTAGAGCTTACGGTGGAAGTGTGCCCGGCCTGGGCAGAGGTCCAGCAGGGTCGAAGCCTACTGGGGCCATGGGTAATGCGAAAGGAACAGGAGTGAGTTTTAGTCAGTAAAAGCCTGACTCTATCTCCCACTCCGCTCAAGAGCGGAGGATGTCATTGGATAATTTTCACACCAAAACAAAAAAACACTTTTACTGACTTCCCTCCTGTTTCTTCTTTGCCTTTGTTCCAGGGCCCCGGGGCTCACTTTCGCACAAGCCATGATATTGCATAAATAAATTTTAAATGTTTAAGTGCGAAGTAAACAATTATTTTTTTAACTTGCCGGTGTACTAATGAGATTCTATTTTGTTCCCAGGTAAACACCATTTCCGAGTTTAGAAAACTGAAGACAGAATGTAAAGTGCTTCTGGGTAAAGGTAATGATAGATAGACGTATATACAATTTGAATATGAACTTTGACAAAAGAAGAGTCTCTTCTTGGAACGAAGCTTGGAAAGTCTCCAGAATTATCTATGGATTTGTAGGAACTTTGTAGTAAACTTATCGATCTCCAATTTGACGAATGGTTCGAAGCGAATCGATTATTAAATTTCCACCGCTTGTGGGAACATCGCAGTGTTTTCTCATGCAGTTGGCTTTTAAAAATAATTGCTAATATATTCGATTTAAAGACGAATTTTATATTGACTTTCATAAACAATATTTGGAAGCAATTACGCCAGTTTCAATTACTCAGTCTTGTCAAAATAATTGTTAATTAAGTTAGTCTATCGAATATTCAGTCCCAAATTTTATAGTTTCGCCCTTTGCCAACCTAAATAATTGGAAATGTTAATTCTATCAAATATTCTAAACAATCCTCTACCTCTAGCTTGTGGGTTAAAATCAAATTCTCAACTCAGAAACAGTGAAATGCTATTTGGGCACTCGATTAATTGGGACGCTCAGAATTACTCGAATAATTGGGAGTATTGTTCTGATTCGCACCAACAATTTGCATCGTTTCAAGTTCTATTTGGCGGGCTTAGAGGGCCCAATCTCCATCAATTTCAATCGTCTTATCTTTTATCACTATGTGCTACAGAATATGGAATTTAAAGTGCTTTTTAATTGGTTGTTTTATGTATAGGCACGATCGTTGGATCAAGTTAAGTGATGCATAAGATGTAGGCAGTGACCTCTCAGTACCGTGATTACAAACTTGCTGTAGTAAACAAACTACAAACACAATCAATTATGGGTTGTAAACTTGGAGTATATAAAGTCTAAATTACCGTAGAATTAGAGCAAGTTTAGGTTCTAGAGTTTGTCGTTTCGCCTTGTAGTTTTTAACCGACTTCAAAAAGGAGGTCGTTATAATTGGTTTTGCCTGTAATCGAATATTGACTAATGGAAGAGTGGGAGGGGAAGCATCATATTGATCTGATGGTAAGCACTGGAACTCTGTAATACATCAATATACCCTAGCCGTGTTTGGGATTGTTAGAATTGTTATGAGATGAACTCTGGCTATAAAAAACCACCGAACTGATCTAATGATAGACTCTAAGATCTGAAAGGTGAAAAGTATTTAAGTTTAACTAAGGGGTACCTCAGTCAAACTTAATATCTTTTACCTTTCATCACAACTAAAAAGTTTAAAACAAAAAACTTTCTGCAAAAAATACAAAAATCAAAGTCATTTTGCAAAAATTCTTTTTGTAAAACAAAAAATACTTTTTGCAAAATGACTTTAACTTCGGAAGTCCACTCTTATTGTTTTTTTTTGTATAACCCGTTTTTTTTTTAATTTGATAGGTAAAATAGTTCAATCTGGTACTAATATGGAATTGGTTGTGATGATTTATCGAGGAACAATTTATGGGTCGTTTGACACGGATCAGATATCCGTCGGTTGCACGTTAAAAGATTTACGAGGCAGCAAGTTTTGGAAGTCGTTAATTTTACTGACGCGTCGATTATCTTAACAAGTTGTCGTGTTTGAGATCATTTCTTGTCAGAGGAGGGTAGTAAAAACACTTTTGAGATTCCCTTTTTAAAGACTGTTTAAGTGCGAGACGAGTATTCAATCTTAATTTTATTGTAATCAATCTCAACTTGATTGCAAGATTGGATTGGAGAAGCTTGAGATTGGATTATTTTGGTTATTTTCTAAGATTTTGTTCAAAGTGTGAGCCTCAGGCTATAGGATTGTGTAAATAAAGAATCTACGTTCACAAACATAACATATCGACACCAATTCGCTCCAAACCAAATGCCTCAACGGGACTTGGAAAGCAAATGCCATTTTACCTTTCTCAGAGCCCTATCCAGTGCCACCGGCATGGCATAGGGTACTCGGCAACACTGACCCACTGCCCTAGGGTCACTAGTAACACCCAACATGTTCAGGGGCGTAGCTATATGATCAACGGCGCAAAAAAAAATTGGGCCCTATTCTTACGTGAGAAATCATCAAGTAACTTTTTTTGGTCTAGATGGAGCTGCAGGGATTGTCAGACTTTTACTGCCTAAAACGAGTTGCCATAATTAGTGTAGTAGATATTATTAGTAGTAGTAGTAGTAATTATTGAGACGGCGCAGGAGAAGAAAGTTTGGAAGGACTCGGCGAAGCATTTGCCCAACAATGGGACAGTAAAGGCTACATATAAAATAAATAAGTATTTAAATAATATACTAATTTCCTTTTTATAAAAAAAAAAATAGAAAGATTATTTAGATTTAAAAAGAAAATAGTAATTATATACTTTTTTTTTTTAAATCAAACTGTTTACGTTGCGACGATTGAAAATCTAAATACGAGTAATATACAATAAATGTAGATGACAATATTATCTATAAATATATTGTATATTATTTAGATTTTGAAGTTGAGAGAATTTTCTTCAAAAAGAGGTTTGTTAATCAAGTTTGGGGCCCCGGGGCACTGAACCCGTCTAGCGCTTCGGTAGCTACGCCAGCAAAAATGTTACAAGACTATTCCAAACTTGTTCGCCTTAACACTTAGATATTTCTAGAAAAAGCTTTGCGTGCGACAGCCATTTTATTACAAAGGCCCTAAATAATGTCAATAAATAGCCTTCAGCTACTAGGCGGCAGAATTTATCGCAATAATTTTCGCATGTTTATACCAGAGCAAGAAAATATAACATAACAGGCTTGTCCGTAAAGGTTTCAACAGAAAGATTCGATACGACAATGATACAACAGGATTTCATATTTTTTATTATTGTTGATAGGGTCGCGCTTGAGCGCTTGCTCACCTGATGGAATGCGACGATGTGGTCGACAATAAAGCGCGCTTGCCTAGAAGAAACTCACTCTCGACTTAAAGATTCCCGGGTTGTAGCTATTGACTTTTGACTTACAAGATTTTTTACAGGATCGAATAAGATTTATAAAATGGCGTAGAGCCTATGTTCGGGCTCGCCAAGATCCGTCGGGCGTACTGGTACGTCGTGTCGTACCTGTCTGTTGAAGTCTTTGCGAACAACATTGTTTTGGTAACAATTTTCCGATCATTTTGTTTTCAAAATAGCTGGGTCAATTAGAAGTAAGACTACGAAACGAAATAACAAATTGTTTTGATTACTTTTTCTTTTATTATTGTTTGTTCTTCGAAGCTGCCTGCGTGGGCGTAATCAGAAAATAATTTGTTATTTTCCTTAAATAAATTTTGACCAATTAGGTATTAAAGACAAAAATAACTAAGCTAACTTAGTGATGGGTGGTTTGGGGAGATATCTCGAGGATATACAAAAAAAAATTATTACGAAACTGACTTGATAAGGAAAACTAATAAACAAAAACTAATCTCGAACTTTTTTGTGACTACGCTAGTCAGCCGTAAGTATTTTTTTTTTTTTATATAAAAAGAACTTTGTCATGGGACTACAATTTTTTTTAAATTAGATCAGATTTAATAAATTAGTTTCTAGTATGGACTAGAAATGAATTATTAAATTTGATCTACAATTTCCGTCTGAGCTAATTTTATGATAAAACTTACCGTTTTGCTGAAAATCGCGAAAAACTCGTTTGTGACCATTGGTCCCGAGTATTTTTTCCCAGTTGTCGGATCGATAAGGACTTTTTAGATTTAATTTATGATGGTCCTTTGAACAATCCAACCTATTTTCAGCTGGGCGCAAATTATTGTAACCTTAACCCTATTTTTTGGTCTAATTCGTCTGGACTAATGAGGTGATCGATCATGGAGCACGCTTACCTAGAAGTAACTTATGTAAGACTCTACTCCTTGTATATACTGATGGTTGGACGTCTGATTACCTGTAATGCCTATAAAAAATCTACATATGGCAAGTCTACATACAAATAAGCTGGTACACGCAGTCCACCTCGCAACTAGATGCGTGCCACAAATGAAATTAACGTCTCCAGTCTCGACCCACTGAATTTAAATAAGGTCAGTTTATCGACAACCTGTTGAATTGTATTTATAGGCTCTCAGTTATCTCATGATCTAAGATTATTGCGTTATCCTATCGTAACTTGTATTCCTTAAAGATTAAGTTAGAGAGGTCTACGGCTTAAGGATAATCTCTAACAACCGTCCATTTAGAAATGATCTTTAATAAAATATTTAACGTACTTACCGACCTATTACCGTTAAGATGGTTTATTTGTGTGAAAAATGAAAAAATATTACGCTTTTATGTCGAGAGAAGCTGTGTTGCGTCAAACAGGATAAGTTTGGTAACATATAAGGAGGATTTATAGCCCCATAAGACAATAGGGACAGGCGGAACGGAGACATTTATCACGTTGATTATATCTGAAATCGTCGTCGCCATAATATACCGATACATTAGGGATCCAATAAATTGGCTCAGACGCATGCATTTTGGAGTCCCTCTAGGCGTTTGGCGATCGACCAATGCATTGCAGAACTGCATATGGCATAATAACGCCATTTGGTAAGGAATACGCCATTTGGCATTATCGATATGTGCCAATTGATCAGCCAAGTGATACACATTGTAACGATGTGCTGTAATGCATACAATATAGGCTACAAGTAATTACCTGTCGTGAACAAACACATTACACTCGGATTCAACGGTTTAGAAAATAATTGTTTGTGTTCGACTCCTTTTGTGTGTTAGCTGTGATGTCAAATATAATGCGCATGCGGGTAAATGAGGCGATACAGGTGGAAAATGTAACATTCATAATGAAAAGGAATGATTAAATATTAGAAATAATTTATACGTTTTCAGTCCATGCAAATACTTTAAGAGTTTCTGTATTTTAAGATCGTTCGCGTTATAATTCAAGTCTTAATCTATTAATGACGCTTTTGATTTTCTTAACCTCTCAGAAACCAGTGTACTGAATACGGTACACCTCATACCAGGTAACTTAAACCTTATTACGTAAAAATAATGTTTAAGTTAGCTAGTACCGAGGTGTGCCAAATTCGGTACAGTTGGTGCCTGTGAGGTTAAATTTTTACATGTTTTTGATATCTACATCGCTTCAAGTCACAATGATCAGGTAGTGACAGGAATCTCAGCCATTTTTAAGAAAAAATATTAGCCTTATAATTACGGGATCGTAAGCGGAAATTCATGTGTCTTTAAAAGACAGTACAATAATACGTTCGGGATGTTGTTGGGTCTGCCGTGGCGGTGCAGCGCCTCTCGGAGGTTTGCGAAGCGCGCACTAATGGTTTCTAGACCACCATGCCCAAAAAAACTGTTTCCCTGCTTGCCTGTATACGAAGAAGTACTCGTAAAACAGCATTCTGAGCGCAATAGTTGTGTATATTTTACTGTCCCTTTCGAAGTCAGTGGTTAATATTTTAATGGGTTTATGCCCACTGTAAGTTAAAGGAATGCAGTGGATGCGAGACGCACAGGATCGCTTGGAGGAGGCCTATGTCCAACAGTAGATGTCTTCCGGCTGAAATGATGATAATGCCAACCGAAATAAAGTTATAATCATTTTTAAAAGTAATTTTTAAACCAGACTTACCAACAATTTTCTTAATAAAGCTCAAACAAAATTGGACTATAACATCGTATTAGACAAAATACATTCACTACTGGTCATGGCCTCTCCCTAGAATACCATTACTTACGAGAACAACGAAAACCTCGTGAGGAAACGTGAAATAGATGGACCGATGCCAAAACACCAAGTGACCAAGTGTGGTCAATGCCCTATCGGTATTTATTTACATAGTGGCCATAACTACAGGCTGATGCGTTTTTTTTTTGTTTATAAACTAACTTTTTATTTAGATGTACAGATGAAGTCAATTTTTTTTTCTTTAAAATTGAGCTTCCATTTCTGTATCGTGGGTACTTATATATAAGACACCAAAATCCGAAACAATATTTTTAGGCCATACAAATTTTGTTCCATGCGGGAATCAAAGCCGTACGACTCGGATACAGCATAGGTCCAATCAGTCAATCAGTGCGCCAAACGTGCCATCAAATTGAAAGTAACATCATAGTCGTTATGACTACACTTGGAAGAACCCTACGTCCAACAGTGGACGTCTTTCGGCTGGAATGATGATGAATTATAATTATCTATTTTTAAAAACATCGTCTAGACACTCATTATTTTCATCTGTTACTCAACATGAGCACAAAATATAAACAATACAAAGAAATGTTATTTTAGTCGCAAATGTAGTTAATTTGCATCTAAACGTCTTGCTATTTGTCATTACATATAGAGAAATGTACACAATTTCGTTTAAAATGAATGGTTTAACGTTCGCTTAGACTCAACCGGCATTTCGTTGGAATATTAATATGTGCTGTTACGTATGTAAAAACTGGTTAATGCATGTTTTCTAGACGTTTATTAGAAACTGGTTGTTTAGAAGCAGGAAAAAATTATTTCTATAATTGACCAACACGTTCGATAGACTGTAGACTTAGACACGTAAATATATAATTGGCATAGTACCTACACTGCATAGTGCAAAATTAAAATAGTTATATTTTAATTAAATAAAAGTAAATTAAAATAGTTATATTTTAATTTATAACTTACTAGCTGCTCCCAGCGGCTTCGCTCGCGTGATAGCAGAAAATTATCCCAAGGGAACATACTTCCGGGATAAAAAGTATCCTATGTCCTATTCCAGGACATGGTCTATTCGTGTACCAAGTTTCATCAAAATCGGTTTTGCCATTTAGGCGTGAAGACGTAACAAACAAACAAACTCAACTTTCGCTTTTATAATATTTAGTAAGGATAATAAAAAAAAGATGATAAATAGTCTGTAAAAAAATACACTCTGTACTTATTACGATTTTATATCCACCAAACGGACGGACGGAGTCGGTACTTAAAATACGATTTAGTACCCGTTCAAAATAAAATAATAGTTAGTAATAAAATAATAATAGTAATGTCAAGTCGGAGATGCATGCTGTTTTACGTCGGCTTAAAAGAAAATTAATATTAATGACCAATTACAATAGTCCGCCGCAAATACCTGCGTCCATTTATGGATCTGTAATTATTGCTTTTATTTATTCCTTATTAAAGCCCTTCCATATTTTATTACTACAAAAAAAAAAAAACTGTTTAGATACAACG
Source organism: Mythimna lalbum (assembly GCA_949319445.1). Classification (NCBI taxonomy): domain Eukaryota; kingdom Metazoa; phylum Arthropoda; class Insecta; order Lepidoptera; family Noctuidae; genus Mythimna; species Mythimna lalbum. The sequence goes on along the minus strand of OX439358.1, from coordinate 15,508,311 downwards.
AAGACGACATGGTTCTGCACTATCCATTTTTTTTAATCTATGTTCAAAGAGATTTTTTTCGTAATGCGAATATGAAACTCTATAGGTATATTAAATAGAATGAAATACAAATAAGTGTTGGTTTAATCATACAATGAAAAAATACAGTTAGGTCCTGATTGTTAATTGCATACCCTAAAGCATTTCCTAAAGTAAGACTGCAAAATGTGAACAATTGGAAACGCAATTGAAGGATAAGTGGACAAAGGTGTTGTTAACTACTACCCGTGCTACTAGTACGTTTTTCTGGTAATATTTCTGCTGTTAGCACATTTTAAAACTGAAATATATACTTGATTGACAGTTAAAACTTGCTAGCATTTGTAACTATGTAACGAATAAGAATTTGGGTGTTTTATATCCATGGATCGATTTCATGTTCATGCAAGAAAGTCGGATTTTTTGATTTTGTCAGATAACACTTTTGTCAACTTAATCCTTCAATTCACAATTGTTTTTTTTTGTTCCTAATACTAAAAATATCGAAAAAGTAATACCTCTCAAAACTATATTTTTTATCTTATTTTATAATGTTGTTATAGCGGCCATATATTATAATACGTACTTCAAATATGTTCTGGGTTTTTTTCATGTGTTTACCACTTTTAGTTTATCCCAAAGATAACAGTTTGCCTGCTGCGGTATTTCCGTCCGATTATAATTTAAGTGTTTTCAAGGCCTCTAGCCTTGATAGGCTCTTAATTCATGAATCCCCAAGCGACCACCGGTGGCCGCGCATCTATTGTCTTACTATTGTGTCTCTAATTGACGGTATCTGAAGGGTTAATAAACTAGGGCATTTTACTATCAAAAATTGCATTACTGCTTATCATCAGGTTGGATCGCAATCAAGAACTAGTTTATATCGATTAAAAAAATAAGCACGTGTACAGATAGTATAGAAGATAATATAGATAGTGTAGAAGTTAGTTTTCAAAAAGTAAAAGGCTTTTTTTGACATTTGTATTTTGACTACCTAGCGGCTTGTCCGGTGTAGTGCATAGCTGCACTGTTACTAAAATAGTAACTACTATACCGGACCTCTGATATTATTTCATTGTTTTTTCCAGTTTAGTTACAAATTACATTCTAGGGTCTTCATCAAATGTCAAAACGGGCCGTTTATTTTATAACGAGTTTAGTAAAAAGATTTCGTTTTTCTCCTTATGCGTATCGAACCCTAAAAATGAAATCGCCTGTAGAACTTGATAATTCGAAGACTCGAAGGCTGACTTCCCGTTTATGACAGGGCATTAAAAGCTTTCGATATTTTATGAGTTAGCATCATCTGATCGTGCCATAAGGGGATAAGCCGACTTAACTTTATAGTCGGTTACGACAATCCGGTATTGCATCGATGACATGATTAAATTATTATTTGATGGCCTCACAAGAATTATGGCTCGTTTTAGGGAAATTGAAGAGAGATCTTTGTTATTGATTTAGATTATAATTTGGTTGTCGAGATTGAAAAAGAAATTGTGCGATCGCATATACTTATATTGGTTTATATCTTTAACAAGTTTGTTGATTATACTAATTGAGTTGTAATAGATGGGATAGTTTATTTGATAAAACAGAACTTAACTTTTATTCATCATCATCATCATCAGCCTTTTTAATGTTCCCACTGCTGGGACTCAGGCCTCCTTACTGGCCGTAATCTACCACGCGGGCCCAGTGCGTGTTGGTGGATGTCGCATGTCTTCGAATTTTTAGTTATAGGACATGCCGGTTTCCACACGATGTTTTCCTTCACCGGGTTGAGAGCAGTGGTGATGAAATAAATTACACAAAGTAATGCACCTGGCTGGGTTCGAACCTGAGACCTACAACTTGTAAGGCGGGGCCATTACCACTCGGCCACCACTGCTCTTTTATTAGTTGTAGGTAAATCACGTTATATACAATGTAAGACATGGTAGTACCGTCGCCAAGACAAGCCAAATGAATCAGAACACAACTTCATTTATGTAAAATAACAACTTGACAACTAAACAAGTTACTTTTTCATTTAGAACGAGCTAGGTAAATTGTTTTTACATAATCCTGGTTGCATTATGATTTTAATCACACTAATTAATGTCATACGAGTAACGTAAAAGTTTGAATTTATTTATGTGCGTATGTTTGTTAATCATTCACGCTCATATACCTAGCTAAACGGGTTTGGATGTAATTTGGTACGTGGTCAGACCATGTTTTGGAAAAGGACAATAGGTTACTTTTTATCCCTAAAGAATTTTTATTTATTTATTTATTAATGCGTATTGCACATAAAACTGTACAAAGACGGACTTAATGCCTTAGGCATTATCTACTAGTTGACCTTGAAAAAAAAGAAAATTAAAATCAAAATAAATACATAATACAAACAAAAACAAACACACAGACATACAAACACGAGATAATAATATTCACGCAGTTGTAGCCATTGGCAAAAGTAGGTTGGATAAGAAGGCAAGCAGCAATTGAACGCTTTCGTGCTTAAATGTATTTATTCACCATTCTAACAATCATCTTTTGATCACTGTGCAAAAACACACATTATTGAGAACGCCTAATTGCAACTATCGGCAACAAAGCTAACGACTGATCTCAACGAAATTACAGGCACAATAAATCATAGGAACACATACTGATGATCATATATAATTAATAACATAGGCTTTCGGAAGCGCGTTACGGAGGCAAGATTCGAAAGTAATTACGCCACAATGACAGATGGTACGAGGCACAATTAAGAGTGATTCACGCGAGCACTATCCCACGCTTCGATATCATAATGATAGTTAAGTAACGTGCGTGCCCCGTTTGCGGTAAATGTGTGTGATTTGATGACGGCTGATGGCTTTATGTTTGATCGTACAGCTACTGGCGCGATATTGAGGCTTCGTACTGTTACCAGTCAGCGGAATCGCTAATCAGCCCATAATATCCCTCTACTGTTCTACACGCTTCCCTTTATAAATAAACTATCGTCACCATGAACAATATCCGAAAGACGTCCACTGTTGGACATATGCCTCCCACAAGCGTCGTTTTTTAGCGTTCAATCCTGCGCGGCTTGCAACCATCGGATTCCCGTGACCGTCACCTGGTCATCGGTCCACCTTGTGGGAGGCCTTCCAAACAGTATGCAGTACCTTTCGGCACCATCCGCCATTTGCATTTGCTACGAGCAATGTGCCCTGCTCACTCTGCCACTTAAGTTTGGCAATTCTTCGAGCCTGTATGTAACTAGTACAGGGCTCAGTACAGATTGTTACATACCACATGTCGTTAAAACGATCATGAATGTTTTTCTACACCGTTTAGAGAAAAATATGAATAAAAAAAAATGAATTTCATATAATTAGGAGCCTCTTCACAAACATATATTCGTTACATTGTTATCACTGTCTTTCCACTCCTGAAGCAGAATGCTCTACATTTGTTCGTAAATCTCCCCGCGGCGTATGGATGCCTGGTAACAGTAGTTGTTGCTAAAAGTGTTTGATCTTTATCTTGCCTTTATCTTGAAGTATCTTTTTCTTCTTCATTATTTTTCTATTCATCTTTTAGCGTCATGAAAAGAAAGGAGATGACAATAAAGAATAATTTATCATCCTTTGTACAGTCCACTCATCGGTTATTTGGTTTTCTTTGACTCATATAACCAAATAATTACATTCTCAAAACTTCATCAAGTACGATAATTTTGTCATCATGACAATATGACCGTCCGTTTTGCTGTGTTAACTGTGGTGGATGCGATAAGCATTTTTATTCGTCTATTACGCAATGTCACTATGGAAATGATAAGGATACTTTAGTTACAGTAGTGGGTAGATGTTTACAGAATTTGATGGCGTTTATATTTAGTTACAATCATAAAACAATAGCCACAATAAAATTCAATATCTTTAATTTCATCTGCCTATCTGAAAGTAATGAGAACGAATTTTTCTATTTTACCATTTATAAATTTCAAGGTGGTGATATACGTACTTAAAATAATTATTAAATATATTTAAACAACTGTGTTTAAGTTGCAACTCGTTTATTTGATAAAAGAAATGTCATTGATAGTTGAAACTCCCTGAACGCCAACTGCGGTAACAGTAATTTTTGACATCATAAAATTTAAATTTTTCGACATACCTAATACATACGTAAGTATAATGGTACAAAAAATTTTAGATTACCGTGTTGGTAAAAAGATTCCACATAAATATAATTTTGAACCTAACAGCCTAACTTAAAACATGCACAACTGGATGATCTTTATATAGAAATTATTTCATATAGAAAATCATCAAAAAACTATATGATACATTAATAAGTAACCAATAATAATAATTAAAACTATAATTCAAACGATAATGTCTTAGAATGTGTAACCTATCTCGACAATGCACGTAAAATTGATGGCGCGTGGTTGCGGCCGCGCATCGTACCTTCAACAAAGTAATAAAGTACAGAAGACCCAACTCTAACAACACTTGATAAGAAACTAGTATAAAGAAAGAGAAAGGGCAGAAAGAAGGAGCATTGAGAGCAAGGAGATTGTAACAAGATTGGCCGGAGAAGGCAAACCACCGTGAAGGCTGGAAGTAGCAAAGAAGAACATAGCTGATTTGAATTATAGTATATCTTTCTTGTATTATTGGTACTCGACATACAGCGGGTGTCCATTGTTGACACCTCTGTGGTCCAGACTAAACTTGTTTATACCGCGTACATTGAAGGACTGGAACAATTAGCCTTTTGTCGTCATTCCATCCGATTTCAATATAGGTGTATTCAAGGCTAGAGTAAATAGGCTGTTAGTAAACTAATAGGCTTCACCATCAAAGACTGCATCAAGGTTAACATCAGGAGAGATCGCAGTCAAGCTATGGTTTATTAATAATAAAAAAAGTATTCATCTGCAATTCACATCAGACTTGTAGAAGCAACTTTACGTAAGCTTCTGGTTCTTTCACAGTAAAAGGTTTATCTTTAATAAAATAAAAATATACAACAAGTCCATTTATGAAGCTATAAATTGAATTGTTTTAATTTTTTTTCAATTTTCTTAAATGTTGATTCTCTGCGTATTCATATTTGTCGTAAATTCTTGCAAGCGTTACGGCTTCGTGTCGCGACCTCATACGAATGTTGTGCAAGCGCCGATGCAACCGATTGTAATGCACAGTTACGTCACTCATTATCCAATTTATTGTTTTATTACCTGATTGGCTTGCATGGAATCTTTAAAGATTGTGTAGTGAGATCGTGTCAAGGTTTTTGGTGTGATAAATTAAAAAGTTGCTATGGAGTCGTATTGCAGACGGAGGTTATTTTTGCATGCATTTATTTTGTCGAGTTCTTGTACCAGATTTTAAGATCTCAATGTCAAATTCATCAATTGATTTCATTAGTATATTTGTATTACGCTCATTGGAAGATAATTAAACTCAAAACAAACAGCTTCTAACTCAAAGCAAAGGTCCACAAATTATAACGTACCAACCCAATATTTACAAAGACAACAAAAGCAGTGAATAATATTCTCAACGACAGGCTAATAACGCAACTCACAATAGGCTCAAGCACCTAAGTTTAGAGGCATATATTATGCTTAGGGCAGGTACACACGCGGTATTGTCGCCTTAATGGATATGCCGTGCGCAGTGTGGTGTTATTGTCCAAGAATTTTGTGGGTCAAGGAGCTTGGACTGTGGAGTGTGTAGACGTCCCGTGCCTTGCGCGGTAAATGTTATGGGCACGCAGTGTAAAATATTCAGAGGGTTTGATGACCACTTTTTTTTGAAGAGACTGATAAAAAAGGTTAGGTTTGGAATAGGCGGCCTAATTTTTAAGTCTTGCTTGTGCAATTTGTTAGGTTGGTGATAACTTCTTTTTTGTGTGTGACTTCTATTTTTATTGACAAAAAAGATGGATAAGAAAAAGGTAAGGATTGAAATAGGTGGCCCATACCCAAACTTGCATTTTTATTTAGTTAGGTTAATGCTGTTGAAATGTGGGCATAATTATTACGTTATGTATTTCATGTAATTGAAACCTCCTACTATTGCTCTTTAGAGAATTTTACCACTTTTTTTGTGGATAATCCTTAAATAACACTTGGTCACTCTGATTGGAGTTAAATTCTAATCTGTTTACTAGAGCTAAAAAAAATATTTGATTGGTATATACAAGACTGAATATCATATCACCAGATTTACTTGATTATCTAACCTAATTGAAAAAAGACTAGGAGAATGATAAATTCCAGCTAGAACATCAGCTTTGTGTGGGCTTTACAAATGTTTGCTCTGAGCGGGAATCAATATTGAGACTGGTAGCGTGGAAGCCAATTGCTCGCAGAGACTGAGCAACCGTGTACAGCCTTTTGGTTTGTCTAAATTCTCCGATGGGTCTGATAGAGGTATCCGAGCAGTACACAAACATTTGGCGAGTTAGGTTTAAGTTTCGTATAATGGAGACGAGTACCAGTCCTCTTAAGCAAACACTAATCAAGCCTTGTGACTGCAACTGAAAAACATCATATTAGAAAACTCAACAACACTTTCCAATCCTAAAATTGTGCCACAGCATAAGAACCTGGCTTTATGGTGTAGCTTTGAGATAATTTGAAAGAGTCACCGAAGGAATATGGGTGGATTTTAGTCAGTAAAAGTCGAGCGGACTCAGAGTGGAAAATTTAACAGGTGCCCCTCCTCATAAGCTCTTGCAAACATCAGACTAATGAGGCAATAAAGCAATTGTACTGTAGTGACATCTATTTTACCGCTTGAGAACTAAAATTCTGCATCGAAGTATTAGAGTTCTGATAACTGCTCTACCAGTCTGGTCAAGCAAATAGCACGCGTTTCCACACCTGCACCGCTCCCCGCACCGCAGTGCCAGTCTGGCACTCAAGTAGTACGAAATTCACCGATTAAACTAGTAGTAATCAATAAATACAAAGCTTCAAATGAGCATATTAACAAACCAGTTATTAAAGACGACTGCATCTTCACTTCAACTTCCGACGAGTGTAGTCATAGCCCTATCTTACCGGTGGGTTGGCAAGAACACGAAGTGGCAATATGAAACAAGTTTGTACATCTTGAAATACGGTTAAAGCTGTAATGTGCGGGGTTCAAGATTGCTTCATGATGCTATAGTGTCTGTAAACGATAGTGCCCGCCTATCTCTTGCTCGCGCTATACTTACCCATTTCCCACAGTCGAAAGTCAAAATGATGTATTCATATTTGGTTAGACTGTAAGTGTAGCTTACAAGATACTCTATGCCGTTGTTCTGGTTTACGGCACTTTATTCAATGAGTTTAGTTTGTTTTTTTATGATAGAAGGAAATCATCAAATGATTTCCGTTCTTGAAGAATGAACCGGGAGGGCGCGTCAGACTTTTTATTTAACTTTAGTTACCTCACCTGTATCCTTCAGTTGCCTTTTGCGTTCAAGGGTTACGGTAGTTCTATAAAACATTCCCACAAACCGAGATTGTACCTTCTGTTCGTTCATAATAGTTCTAAATTCATCAATAGAAAAAACTGACTCATCAAAATTATCTTCCATTAATATCATAACACACTAATATTATAAACGCAAAAATATGTATGCGTGTGTGTTTGTCTGTAGCTTCTTCACGCTCAAACCCTTTAACGGATTTTTATGATATTTACTTCACAGATAGACCATATCCTGGAATAGAAGAATGTTTCCTTGGGATAATTTTCGACTTTCACCCAGCCGAATCTGCTGACAGAATTTAATCTTGTGTAGGGTAGAAATCCTACTATTTTCAATTACCGAAAGGAGATCACTTCCTAATTCAAAATGATTGCACCTGTAACATAGGTGAACCACAGAACTCAAAATTAAACCACCTCTCACAGTGAGCCTATACAAAACAAAACCGCAGAGTAACAGGAAACGGAACGCAAGTTGAAGCTAATCCAATTTCAATGTACTGTGTAAGTACAAGTACTAATTTGTGACGCATGAGAATACACGCCGTATGCCAACATCTCATGTTTGGTTATACTGTTACCCTGTTAAGCTGTGACGTCTTTGTGTTACAGCCTGGCTCACTTCGCTTGACAGGTGAATAAATAGGGAAGTTATGGGAGGGTAGTTTGCAAGCGTTGTGTTCAGCAGTCACCATGTTATATTAGTTTAAATTACTTTCATTGCGTCTTTATGAATGTTGTCTTTTTTTTAATCTTATTGGATCCATTTTTCTTTTTACTAAAAATAAAAATATTCGTAACTTGATCTTAATTGAAAATTCGACTTTTTTGGTGGTAAATCATTAAAATTCCTGGAGCGAGAAGGAGGGTCACACTTTTACTATCCTATGTTTGTTACTTAGGTTGCCTTTTGCATCCTAGGGCCGTAAAGTCTTTCGAATTCTGTAGCATTTAAAAGAGACATAAGCGCCAATTTTATTTTTTGATATCTATTCTTTGCGATAGTATAAGCTTAACAGTATGACGACTCCACACAACAATTTTTATGTCACAAAAAAAGTAGAATATGTGATGCAACTGGCTATTAAATTTTGGTTGAAAAACTATGTTAGCATAAAAAATTCTCTAGCTTGTGCTAAAACTCTAAAACTTACGAGTAAAACGATTGCGATGTAATCTGTCTATAGTATTTAAACAAAGTTTTGACACGTTGACTCAACAAACAAAGCGAGTATGCTTAGTGGTAAAGTTTACTCCTGAAGTAATATTTAGCTTTACTTGTGTAATAGTTTAAGAGACTGCAATCTTAAGTATTTACTATGTGGTCATGTTAAACTCTCGTTTTTGTGTTAAGTAATTCGAGACCTGAGTAATTTTTGAGAGGTTTAGCAAAACGGGATCACTTCTAATCGAATTTTTAATATTAAATCTGATTCAATTTGCTCAAGTTTTTAATTAGATTCTGTCAGAAAAGTCATAAACTTTTCCTAAAATCTGACACGCCCCAAATTAGGATTACGGTTAGATTTACTTTGTTTAACGTTTGTGAAAAACGTTTTAGGCTGGTTTTAGAGTTGCTCTGACCGTTGGCGCTGACGCCCGCAAACAAATAAGAAGCGTTTTAGAATAAAATTGCGTGCATTGGTCAGCTCTGACGGGTCAGCGGCCGTACGCGTCGAACGTTGGCACACCGTCGGCGCTGACCAACGCACACGCGCCTCTGTCTTCAGTAGTTGTTCTTGTGTCGAGCCCAGCGGACATCGTCAGCGTGAGCAGTCAGTCAGTACAAAGCTACAAATATTTGTGCGTCTGTACTCCACAGTGATCAGTACGGTACTGAAAGGTCCAGCGCTGAACCTCAGTGCTTGCGCTGAGCTGTTCAGCTGTCAGCGTAACTCTAAGACCAGCCTTAATTTCCTTAACCCTTCAGATACCGTCAATTAGAGACACAATAGTAAGACAATAGATGCACGGCCACCGGTGGTCGCTTGGGGATTCATGAATTAAATAATGATAACACGAAATATAAATCTAAATTAATGATTTACCGAAAGAATTAAAAGAGTAATAATATTAATATGTTCAAATATAAATTAAAAAAAACAACATCTACAATTCCCTATGACATCGCTAACAAACAAATTGCGAATATTACCATACTTTTTATTTGTAGGTATCTCATTTTTAGTCAACTGTAATTAAAAATTGTTCTTATGAGAAATAAAATTATTTAAGCCTAGACGGTTAATCCATATCCTCTTTAATTAGAAGCAGATATAAATCTTCTATACTTATAATAAATCTGTAGAGAGGTCAATTCTGTACATGAAATATATTTCCAAAATAACTATCAGGGGGTGATTAGTGATCGATACTGATGCCAAAAATGCAAACAGTAAAATTTTTGTCTGTCTGTCTGTCTGTCTGTCTGTCTGTCTGTCTGTCTGTCTGTCTGTCTGTATGTTCTTTATAGAAAAAAAAAACTACTCGATGGATTTTAACGAAACTTGGTACAATCATTCTTCATACTCCTGGGCAGGTTATAGTATACTTTTCATCACGCTACTATCAATAGGAGCAGAGCAGTGAAGGGAAATGTTGGGGAAACGGGAGAAATTACTCCATTTTTTAAGCTTCCGTCGCGTTTGCAGCCTTAATGGTTAAAGCTACACAGAAATCATGTATAACGGAAATGTTCTCTTTAAAATTATATGAAAAATATCCCACAACAGCATATGTCTATCTTTTATGGTTGACTCACAATAACACGTGTAACTCCCGATAGCTTAGCAGTTCGGAGCTTTCTGTTTATTTTTGTCTACTCTTACGTTTATAACACTCTCATTTATTCCTAATTAAAAAAAGTTAACATTATTATCTATTCAATAAAAAAAGAATCATAGAAATCGGTATAGAAACACCAAAATTATACCCATTTATTAATTACATCGAATACGGAGACATTGGCTCCATGTCTAAGGTGTGTGCACTGTCACGCGCGTAAGTGGAAGGGAGAGATCTGGAACGTCTCGAATCGTCTCGCGCATCACGTTGTTTTCCAGGCTCTTAGAATTCGACATCAGACGTTTCAGATATTTGATTTTGACGACCCCGTTGTCGCTGGCATAAGCAACAGGATCCGCGTACGAAGTCGCTGGCAGAAGCTAGTATATCATATAATCAAACACCGCTATTCGGAATCATAAATTATTACTTAATCATTCGATGCTCATTAGTCATGTTCATATGCAAGGAATGATTAAATTTAGCTAGGCAGTATATTGAATTTCACTCTGTTGATTAATCTGCTGATAATCCATTTATCCGAATCAGTCCAGTGATTTTGTTTTCATCGTGAAATTTTAGCTGCTTTTACATGTAGCTAAAATTAATAAAAATAAATTTACATTTTGTGTCGTATTTTGGGACATGAATATTGTGCTTTGATTGGACTGCAGTGCTACACCACGAACTTTTAACGCGATCCATTTTAGGACCTTAACTAAACTGTATAAGCTATATAGGGTGTGCGTTTTCTCTTGCATAACTGATTTTTTAACACTGTCATGGGAAGTCTCCTGATCAAAACCCGTCATACAAGTAAATGAAATTAAAGAACATCGATTTAACCGCTTTAAAAATATTTAATTACCTCTTAGGTTCCAAAATTGGAATCAAAATTGGATTTAGTTGGCAAAGAACCTAAACGGTTTTCCGTTTAGGTTCCAGCTTTTGCTGACACATGGTGAAATTTTATCATAAACACTGCTAATATTGTGCAATATTTGGTATAGCTTATAATTTTTTCAATGCGTAAGTGCACACATGCGTAGCAACTTATAAAAAGACTAGCTTCAGTCAGCCGCTTTGCCCACGTGAAGGTAGCTTCCTCCATACAAACTTTGGGCCCCTGTTTCATCCCCTTAGGAGGAGAATTTTGGAAAATCCTTTCTTATTTTTTAGACATTATAGAGTATAATGTCTAAAAAAGGACGTGTGACATTCACCAACCCGCACTGGGCCCGCGTGGTGGATTACGGCCCATTCCCTTCTCCTAGAAAGAAGGCCAGAGTCCCAGCAGTGGGAACATTTAAAAGGCTGATGATGATATATTATAAAAGGAACCTCTGTGTTTAGCTAAGGCCAAGCTAGGCTTCGACGATTCAGTGAGTGAGTCAGAACTATATACAGAAAGGTACATAATAAAGCTTTAAGAGCTCTTATTATACCATCTGAAAAAATCTTAAAAACTTACGTAATACACGAACAATCGAAAGTCACAAAAATTACCGAGACATCGATTAAATCGTTATGACAATGTGTCACATGTAATGCATAAGTGAGCATGTAACTACCGAAATGTCTTTAAACCTTGGCCGTCACACTCCATAGACTTTCTCGGTCAAGGTGAGGATATGACTAGAGCATTCATATCGCATTGTCTGATGCAAAATCAGAGCTTTGTTCTAAGATTACTTTGAGATAAGATAGAATAAATTTACATTAAGAGTCTGCGGGGATGTTATGAAATCGGCCGTGAAAGACATTTACCAAGATCTGTTTGCGACAGGGTTATAATCGTATTCTGTAGACACTCATAAGGTGTGATGTTCTATACCAAAAAAAAATACTTATCCGAAATATTGGAGAAAAGCGTTGGTTTTAAAACAATGAAGTCAAACGTCCAGTGTAGTACATCAAAAAACATATTTATCCGATTTGTTGCGATAGGTATGCGTTTATTGATGAGTTGATAGATAAGTTGATTATGAGCAGTGGTGCCCCAGTGGTTAACGGTCCCGACTAAAGAATTTATAGCAAAGTTACGGGCTCAGCCAGACTTTATTAATTTAATTTTTGTACTCGCTGCTTCCAAAACGGTAAAGGAAAACATCTTGAGGAAACCAGTTTGTCCTAGAACCAAAAGTTCGAAGACATGTGACATCCATCATTCCGTACAGGGTCCGCGTGGTGGATTACAGCCCATACCCTCTTCAAGAGAGGAAGTTTCGACCTCAGAAATTGGAACATTATAAGGCTGATTAATGCTTATGATATGTTAACAAAAAAAAGTGTGGTTTTTGAGTATATTAGTAAAACAAATAAATTACCAAAAGAACAGTAATAATATTGGATCCATCTCCCTGCCTATATCACAAGTTTTACGGATACATGTAAAGTTTAAGCAACTCGTAAGTGTCAGAGACGACACAGCGGTTTGCCTTGATGCCGGAGCTGATGTGGGTTAACCGTTGCGGTCTTACGATTCGTTAAATTGCATTATTATTACGCACTCATATGACATTGGTTGGCAGCCGGTTGACTGGTATTATGTAAGTGTGCATTTAATTTGGTTTGCGGAATTTGTTCGGGGAATAGAACAAAAATGTAACTTGTTTTTTTTCTTTCTTTATTGTTCATTACTTGCATCACTGCTTACCATCAGGTGGGATCGCAGTCAAGTACTCGTACTAAATTATATCAGAAAAAAATATATTCTAGGTAAGTGCGATACATCGTCGACCGCATCATCGCTTTCCATCAGGAAAGATAATGGTAAAGCGCGAACCTATCAACAAGCAAAAAAAAACAATGTAGGTAGTGAAAGAATCATCTTCATTTGCTTAGCCTTTTTCAACTCAGTACATATCAGCTTCCAGTCTAACCTGATTTTTTATATTTCTATCTGATATTTATAACCCTGGTATTGTGTAATATGATGGATACCAATTTAATATCAGTGGTTTAAATTTGTAAATAGTTGGTATCAGTGATGGATATCAAGTTAAACAGCAATTTCAAACAACAGTTAAAGATGAAGGATTAGATATTTCTTCCACTACTAATGAAATAGCTATAAATATAAGATTTTTAAAACAAACTTTTGAAATAAGCAGTACCTTTGTACTCTTCTTTTTGTATTTGTTAATTTCATTTTTTAAGTGTTTGTGTGTACATAAATGAATCAATAATCAAATGGAATTTCTATAAAATTAATTTTAAAACTGTTATGTAAAATACGAAAATACGATGTGACATATAGTATCACTTGTAACCTTTGGTTTGTAAAATTTTTAGTCACAACTTGACTCAAAAGATTGAAATGTATAATTATTAGAATTATAGTAAATCTTTACAAAGAAACACACACTTGTGTTCTACAAATAAAATTCTGATTCTGGTTCTGATTCTGGTTTATTTGATTAGTATTAACTGTACTTTAATTTTAGAGCTATTTGTCTAATAAATCATAAATTTCAATTTATTAGTCGACTCAACAAAAAAAACAGTTTAATATCACTCAAGTTAGAAATAGTCTGCAAAAAGTTTGCTAAAAGAATTAATTTAGCTATATTTAAATGAGTTGTAAGATAACGTGTTTGGTCTTTTGAAATAAATTATACTCAGGGTTATATATCGTTTATATTTTATTACAGGGCTTAGAAAATATATAACATATAAATATAATTAAAAACAGATACAAATATTTTGGTTTTTATTTCCATTCAACTTTTAAGTGTAATGTAATTTAATTAAATCTCCAAGCTTCAGATAACAAAATGAACACTTAAAATATATACTCTAAAAAACCACGTCAAAGAAATCCTCTTGAGTCTTGAACCAACCAAGAACAATCCCTTATTGTCTCACAAACTCAACATCTCCCACATTAAAAACCACATACACTAATTAAAAAACAAAACCGAATGTTCAACGTAGAAACGCAATCGAGTTAACAAAAATAGGATTAGCAGGTACGGTCGCGTCGTAATATCGGTCGGCCGAAGCCAGTGCACTTCCCTAACTAAATTGTGCCGGTCGGCCGGAAATGTGCCGTCACAATTTTGGGACATTTGCCCCTAGGCGTGGTTGGAGTCACTCGTGTAGAGGACACGCAACCTTTGTGCGATGCTAATGATGACAGTATTGTGAATTCGGAAGGTGTCAGTGAAGTTAGATGTTTGATGTACGCTCCTGACCTAGTTTGAAATCATGTTATTGTAAATGAACTTTGAGGTTCGATTGCAATTGTTTTTTGCCTCATTTTTTAAAGGGATTTTTGGCATCAAAGAACGTTGATTTATTTAGAACCGTGGACATAATTATGTACAAGAATGTAAAAAAGGTGAAATTTTAATAATGTTTCACAAATGGTATCATAATTATGCACTAGTCATCTTTATTACTATAGACAATTTGAAAAAAAAAAAACATGACTTTCTTTTATTTCCAAGTGCGTGCTGTAGATGTTAACTATAACACATGAAACAGTCTCAAGGACACTTTTTCATAGGAATTCGACCCTGGGTCTAGACAACGCTTAATTCAAACACTCTAGCCATTTATTTCAAACGACATTATCATTTCTGGCTTCCATTTCACAATCGGTAGAATAGCAATACTACCTGTGTAGTGTTCTTCAAACTACAGTAATAATATTTCATGCTAACAAACAAGTCCTTAAAGTTTCCTGACTCAAAGATTTTCTGCATGCTCTTTTCATGTTAAATTGCTGACGTAAAGTTTCCCGTCCCGGTTCTAAAACATGAATTGTAAGAAATGCTTTTCAAGGAAACTGTAATGATATTACGTTTTGTAAAGGGCTAAAATTGTAATGAGATGAACAGTTGTCATCAAAAGAAATTATTTGTAAGGTAATGCTGCAAAAATTATCACTGTTAATTCAATGGTGCAACTATTGAATGTTAGAAAAGTACCAGTTCTTGTATATAGGATGCGTTGTTCAGTTAAACATGTCTGTTGTTGACGTCACTGTAAAAGAAAAGTAAGAATCACGAACGGATAATCCGATATAATGATGACAGTAGACAACCGTGACAAGTCCGGAATGGACAATAAAATCACTACTTTCTACACTCTGACCCAGCCAGATACAGTAAGCATAACAATTTTATCACAGCATGAAACACCGCTCGTACTAGATAATAAAACAAAAACACTGACACTAGAAGTTGTGTCTGTGTCAGGAATCTAGTTGGATTGCGAATGGGCGGTCGTAAAACGAGTGTCATCTCATCATGGACGTGTGGACCCCACAACAGCACCGATACCTCCGTTATTCCGTTTAGCATAATAGTGTTGGCGTTGCTGACTCTATGTGGATACACATGAAGCTGTTTTGGACGAAATTGGACGATATCGAAATATATCGATATATTTCCATTCGCTTCGTGAAAATATGTGATATTTTCTGATGAAATGAAAGTGTTGTCTCATGTTTTTAAATTTCTTCAATTGCTGTAGATGTACTTCAAGATATCAAATATGAAATCACGGAGAAAATAAAATAAAAGATCGAAAGGTCAGCAGAGGGTACGATTCTAATAGCGATAACTTTTGTGCCAGATTACAAATATATTCACTCCATATTTGGAAATTTCAATTAGGTACCTATATAAGAGATTTGAATTGATATGTATTTATTAGTTTTAAGGATGCATAGCTTTTTTAACGTTCCTCGTAACAATGAGCTGTTGAATGCTTCTTTGACTACTTATTATAAATTCCCTTTCTATTGTGAAATCTTTTATCGATTTAAATTAAATTGGTACCGACTGCGAATTTGGTACAAATATTCGTTGCTACACCGCAAAAAAATTCGTACATCGTCAAAAATCTAATTTCATTTTCTTTTTTGTTCCAGGTAAATTTCAAACGCAAACGCGTTTAAGTATTAAACGAAAACGAAATCTACAGAAGCTGTCCAATTTCATCGAAACGATATCGACACTGCCTTGTGTTTTTTTGTCATGTATGCTAATCAGGTAACACTCTTGTCTTTTTTTAAACTTGCACCTTCATGTTTAGATATTTTCGTTATTGTAAATTTAATTGAAACGTTTAGTAAATTATTTTACGTAGATATTTTTTCTTCAATAAAGTCAAGTAAGGAGTACAACAGGAATTTTAATTTATCGGTGTTTTGTATTTTAATGCTCTCATTATAAACTTTTATTTTATAATGATTCTGATAATGTTGAAGCATCACACAACAATTATTTTATCACCAACATTTTATTTACTCTCAACATTATTAATTACGTTCATTACAATACCATCACCATTGTAATTATCGCCGACAGCGCATTTATTATCCCTTATTACAGGTTGTTCTGCAATAATATTCATTGCGCACAATTTGTTTTCATTCATACTAATTACAGGTGCAGTTATTTTAAGTTGACCAGGAAAGGAAGTAAAAACGTACATAGTTACAGAGTTTATCATCACACGGATGTTGTTACTGTTTGCTTTGTTAATGAGTTGGTTGGCAATATGCTTGTTATTTGCACCTTCATGTAGAAAAGCTTTGTTTTTAAAAGTTTTTGCATCTTGGATTTTAAGTGATCACTAGATTAAATGCAATATTTTAATCACTCAGTTTTATTACAATTTGAATTATTTATTTATTTGGCCAAATATCTATTCTGCGGTAGGCCAGCTATTGATCAACTAGGTCAAGTCATACGATTGACAATAGCCTCGTGCCTCTATTCGATAGGTGGCGTCGTAGAAAGGAAAGGGCAAGCGATGAGCAACTAAAAATGTACATGACATAGAAAACTTTCTAAGGGAAATATATTGTGTCAATATCACGCGTCTCCGTGACGCTGCATTCGTTTACTCTTTCATTCTATTTACACTTTCATTCTACATCCATTCTGTTGACATTGCACTACGAATGTTCTACATAGTTTTTATGTTAAGTGCGGCTGGCTCTCAAGGTTAAAGAAAACGAAAAATGTGTTTGTACTAATATTATTAACGATATTTTTGTATGACGGTAAAAGCATGTTTAGAGCAAGATTTTGATCTAGTTGATTAATTAATATTAGGAACAGGTCTTTTATCCAATAGCTAAATTTTTATTTTTATTTTAAAACTTAATATATTAGCAGGTATATTAACAAAATAACCCTCAATGTTCGAATATTATGCAACTTCATTGAATACAAAATTCACGGTGAACCACTGTAATTCAATGTCTTTGATAGGTCGCGACAATTTCTAATAGCTAAAAGTAATTAGAGTCGTATTCTATCAAAGTGCTTATTTTACTAATCGCACTTAATGTATTTGGTTTTAAGTAGTTCTTCTACGATATTGGTAAAAAATACGTCTTAAATGATTTAAATTACAACTACATCTCAAGAATTGTACTCCAAAATTCATCGATTGATTTGAGGTAGAATTAAGGAAGTGTTACCGTCCTAAACAAAAATGGACAATTGAAATTATTTGAGAAGACAAATTCCATAGAAGAGAGTGAGTTCACGCTAGAACAAAATTCGTGGAACTAAATATGACAATTAGTTTCAAGCTTCATGAACGGGGTAATTTGTAGGAACTTACGAAGTTTTAGTGCAGGTTATGTAACAAGAGTATGCGGCAGCAAGAGTGTTTATAGCGTTAATCGTTCGCAGGAAGTTTGTTCTCGATAGAGGATGGGCTTGATCTTCTTCCTGGAAACGAACGGTTTGAAACTTAGTCTGAACATAAAGCTGTGGTTTTAAAGTAGATCGATAGAGCTTTGATAAGTGAAATATTGATTGAAACTATTAGTTATACTTAGGGCCGGTTTTTCAATCATCAGTTAATTCATGAATCCCCAAGCGACCACCGGTGGCCGCGCATCTATTGTCTTACTATTGTGTCTCTAATTGACGGTATCTGAAGGGTTAACTTCTATCTGAGGAATAAATATGGCGGTTTGACATATTTTATATACTAAAACTGTCAAAACGTCAAACATTATCTTCAGATAAAAGTTATCTGGCGATTGAAAAATCGGCCCTTAATTGTGTAAGATTTTAATCTTTATTAAGGCACTACTAGTAAACCTTAATAGATTAAATTGTTCAGTATAACTACAATGTTTTCTTTTTTTTTTCAATCTAATGTTTGATAACATTTTAGATTTCAAGCAGAATTTTTCTAATTCATTTCACGGTTCTTAGTATGTTTTTTTTTTTTAAGTTTAGAATAAACCCTTAGGTATTATAACCAAAAAAAAGGAATCCTAAAGAATTCATGAAACTCAAACACTGGTCTTTAGACGTAGTTTTAACGAAATGCCTTGGGCCCAAGTTATATTTTACTGTAGACAGTGTAGGGACAAATTAAAGAAATCCGACGCTACGTACGCAATATGGCGTTTGCTGCTAAATTTCTGTGTAGAAATTCTCTGCCCTATTTTCGTTTGGCCGCAAGTAAGTGCAAAATGTACCTCGCTGGCCGGAATACTGTGCCAAGAACCGGTGTTTATGATGGCATTTGTGTTTCCCTTTTTTATTTTTGCACTCGTATTTTAATTTTTTTTATTAATTCCTCCATTCATAAAATTATGACTTTGTTAAACTTCTATGTTTGCGGCTAAATCAGTGAAGCCCTTAATATTATTGTCTGGCTGATTTTAGCAATAAATGAAAGTGAATAACAAAATGTACTGCTAAGCCCAAAACTCAATAATGTCTGGACTATATTGAATAATATTTTTGAACTTTTTTTTAAGTATCAGGAAGGTTAAAAAATATAAAAATATTGAAAAATTGCTTGGATGACCGTAAGAGCCATTTTTGTTTATTATATTCAAACTATTCCCAGCTATTAATATAACTGCTAATCGCAGTGTTTTTTTAATAGAACTGTCTCTGTCAGGTCGGCGGGAGCATCTTTCTGCGAAGCAGTATCGGTAATGCTATAAAAGGAGGGGGGAGCACGCGCGAGGCAATTGCCCTTGCGCCCCAGCCACCAAGATTCCGATCCTGATTTTCAGCCACCGAAGGCGCGGGCTTGTTGACAGTAAGCAATAGGTAGCTCGTCGTCCGACCGTCCGGTAACCGTCCGGACCAAGCCCAAGTCGTCGACGGCGCGTGGCCCAGCAGGGTCGAAACCTACTGGAGTTAAGGGTGATGCAAAAGAGATCCCCGGGACCTTCGAACAATGGCATAGAAGGACCAGGAGTGGGTTTTTAGTCAATAAAAGTCTGACACGCCCCCGCTGCGCCCAAGGGCGAGAAATGTCAATAGATGATGCTCCTACCTAAAAAAAAATCTGGTCATCTAATTGACCTCAATTAGTTGGTACCTAATAAAGCATCGGCTGACTTGCAATATTTTAAAAGTTAATGCTGTTCTCGTAGATACTCCAGCACTCAGTTTCACAAGAAGACAAGAGGAGAGGTGGTTGGTTCCACCTAATAGATATTAACTTTTTATTACCTATTGCAAATTTTAGCTGTCCGTAATTTGCGACATGTATTTTACAGGCAATGTAAATCTGATATTATGTGTTAATGATAACATCACCGCTATTTTCTTTAACGATGATTGCACTCAAGATAACATTAAACACTATTAGGTTTACATAAACACCAAAGTTTCAGCATTACCGAGCGAAGTTTCTAACTAATTATGTCGAGCTAAATTTAATAACGATAGCGTCTAATGTGCTCTAATGTCTATCATACTTATATTAATTAAATATAAGTTGTAAACTTTTAAAAGTCTGTGAAGTTTTAATTATTCCCAAAAATAAAAATACAATACAAAATGGGAGAATTTTTAAACTCATTTCGTGTTCAACTTTTATTGGTGGCTCGGATGAATTATTAATGTTGTTCGCTCCGTTTTATCGCGGGCGTTATTTATTGCAATTACGATATTCCCAATAAAGATTTCAACCCCAGCTCGGCTGAAATAAAGACACAAAGACGATCTACTAACAAAAACGTCTCATTACTTACGCAGCTTAACAAAACCTGCCTGATCTCTGTGCCGAAAGGTTTACATAGATACCTATTTTTAGTTAAACCCCTTTTATCTTGAATAGTTTGAATTGTTGCCACTGGCCCTATGCCGAACTGAGAGGATCAAAGTGGGCCCTTTTATATGCTGGTACAAAGAAAACACGCGCCACGTCAGGATACCAGTTTCATTATGGATGAACTTCGACAATGTAGGATAAATTTCTTTTAGGTTAGCTACAATATAGTGTAGGTATTATTACTCGTATTTTGTTAAAGTTCAAGGCAATCCTTTTCAGAAAATAGTTTTTAGAAGGTCACGTACCTACTTACATTTTGTTATAACAACTTGGAAACATTAGTCATACCTGAATGTAGTAGGTAAATTTTGGTGGTATATCTTTGCTATTTTTTTAGGTTGGATAACTGAACTTTTTCAAAAAAATGTTGTCGCTCGCTGTCATCTTTGTCAAACAAAGAGTTTTTGTCAAGTAGACTATTTTAGGTAGTCTGGGGGTCGCAGGTCAATCTAGATTATAATACTAACAAAAAATATAATAATGCAACTGTATTTCTGGTCTGGTCCAAGTTGCAATTCAAGTTTTTTTTTAAATTTAGGACAATTTTTGAATTCAGACCTAGTTTATGTTCAAAACTTGTTCACACAATGTGTTTTCTAGTTTATATCTGACAGAAAATGCAATTTTTATTACTAGCTCAGTATTTTGCACTAGCATATAACCAGTGTAAATAAATTTCTACCTTATTGTGCTGACATAAAGTGTATTTGGTTTCTGATAGATGGCAAAACGTATTACCGTTTTATTTAGTGCAACAGTCGTAATCGTAAAACTGGCCAACGTATCCGAGTGTACGTTGAAACGTTTGGTAATCTCATTTTGTGGCTTTGCGATATACTCGGGGAAAACTGGAATCGTGTTTTACGTGAATTGTTTTTAGATTTACTTGTCGAATGATTTTCGGGCTTCCGTTCAAGACAATATAAATAAAAACTTCATTTGATTAATTATAAACACAAAAGAACTCCGTGCAAAAGAAGAGTGTACCCTTGGTTGATCTCACTTTAAAGTTCTTGATGAATGGTAGGCTCTAGCATGACTGAAATTAATATGAAATTGTAGCACTGTCGAAAATATGAATTATTGCTACACACGGTATGATATCGGTACAATATGATTCTGTCGGTTCTCCTTTCATTCAAGTTGAAACAACCAGTCAATTCATTTGATTGATCAAAATGTCATTAAGACGATTACGAGTTTATTCAAATTATTGAACAATTTAGAATCAAAACTTGCGTTCTCAATAAACTCAATCTTTAAAAGCAATCTTATTGATGTTCTCTTAACAAACTTTAAACATAAATTGTGTAAAATCTCATTATCCCTGTTTCTGATTTATGTGATGTTTCACGGCTTAAAGACATCGTTATTCGTTACACGAAGGTAAATATTTCTTCTTTTACCTATCAAACTTTTGCAAAACTCGGAATATGTTCAGGAGCATAAAAAATATTAAGCTATTAACTTACCAAAAAGTTTTGGAAAAAGAGAAGCGTATCGTGGAAAATAGGTAGCTAGAAGTTAGTATGAAACTTATTCACCTTACATTCGCAAAGAGATATAATTTGCGTTCACTTGAATAAAATGAAGTTTTGTGAAGATTACCCCGAGCTCAGTAATTCTGATGAAACGTCTCAAATTATGGCGACATTGCTTCTAGGCACTGCCTTTCCGCTGGCGTTCTCTCGGTTACAGTTTCTGGCAGCTTAAAATGTCTTTTTCGTCCTTAACTTCCCTTGAATCTTATTTCTTAAGGCATAGCAACTAAATTGCGTTGTGTTTAACTGAATTGTAACAAATTTTGTTTCTTCTGTTTCGTTGAATATTTTGAAAACAAGACCTGTTAATCCTTTTAATTAGATACAAGTCAAAGTCAAAGGTATTTATTTGTAAAATATAGGTATAATGTGATGTTAATTGGTAATAGGTATTATTGTTTTATTAACATTCACGTTACTATGATCTGCCTTGCTGGGTATACAAATATTGTTTACAGTTTATTAACTGTGTAGATACAGGTTGAATTACTGTTTGTTATACGTATGTGTATCTTACCTACTTATGAAACAATTAAACTTTACTTATGAAAATTAGCACGGCACAAAAGAAAAATAAAAGAGCTCCATGCTCTCCGATCTATTTTATTTTGTAAAACGAACGACGTGAAGTTGGTTGATCATTAAATTTCTTTTTAATTTTATTTATTTATTTAAACTTCATTTACAATAGTGGTACATAGGCGGACTTAATGCAACAAGGCATTCTCTAATAGGAATTTACTGAGTGTTTGTGAATTTTAGGTCTGTGTGATTTTGGTGAGTAATAATTTTTTTTTTTTGACGCCTTTTTAGAAAACATTTTTATTTTTCAGGACTATGGAACAATTTTTTTTTCTAGAAATAAACGATAATTTTGCAAATATCTCGCGGTGAAACTGTTGGTATAACTATTTAGGTTCTTCATTATTATTATTTTTTGTGTAATTCAATGCGGTGTGTTTTTAGAAATTTTTAAAACTGTACGAGTACGTGTTTCCTAGGGACAGTCCTTTTTAGATAAGCTTACTTTTACAAGATGTGAGATTTTATTTTATCTTATAATATATCTAGACTAGGGACCAGATAATTCGTTTTTTTGTAACGTTTTACTTTTTAATTTTCTTTTTCTACTTGCTGTCCATGTCTTGTTATCTCACAACAAAGGATTTGAACAAAGCTGTTTCTTATATTCTAACGGTAGCAGACTTTTACTATCTCGTTTTTCATGTTTCTACTCACAGATTAGGTTTATAACGTCGCTTGTACTAAGAAAAGATGGCATCGCCGGCACTTCTCTCAAGAACAAAATGTCGTTGTTTTAAGCGAACGTTCTCGAGCTCGGAGTACAATCGTGTCTTCCTGTAACGACCCACTAGAAAGGTATACACAAACTAATTTTAAACAAAGTTTGCGAATTTTCGCCGTAAAGTCTGGTCGTGTATTGTCGACGGGAGGTCCTGACTCTTGGTAGATATTCAGACCGCTCGCGAAACTTTGATACATGGCTTGGCTATAAAACGCAGCGCACCCAACCCGCATGTATTGTACACTCGCGGCCACGTTCACGGGAACACTGTTAAATTAAGCGATTAAATACAGCCCTACTGTTTACAAGCAAATAAAACTTGCTGCTTTGCGTTAAATTGCGGTAATTTGCAACTTACATGCATTTTATTTCACAATCTCATTTTTTACCGCAGATTAGTGTGTGCTGACTGCAACAAATTTCCTTTTCATATGCCATTATTTTGATTTATGCTACATGTTATCTTTCACCACAGGTGCACGTTTTGGTGCAAAATAACATAAGTTTAGCTCTAATGACAAAATTTAAATTACCTTCATGATTTACGAGCGACACGGACGTTCGAAACTACGTTACGGGGAACAATGTGGGACGAGTTTACGCAATAACGTCGAATATTCAGAGCGTGTGTATTGTAATTTGTCCGTAAGTGTATGTGGTAGCGTATGGTTTTGCGCATTGATATCGGATCGGGATGGCGGGTTTTATTTTGCGTGCGAACGGATGCTACCGTCGCGTTTTCCGTGCGTGCGATGTCGACTAGCCTTTTACCATTTATTTACCCCGCCGAGTGTTCGTAACACTCTCCAGCACGGTCGAATTGTTTGCCAATGAACTTCGGGTGGGTTGATATTTTTTCCACTGCGTACAATGTGAATCATGTTGAATATGGGCTCTATATAAATGAGTGTTGACGTAAATTGAATTTCAATACATTCAATAGTTTCACGCGTATATTCCGAATATTGTTTAGCTTGGGAGTGGATTAATTTTTGAGTTGTTATTTTTCAGTGCTATTTGGATTTTATTTTTTAAATCAATTCCGTATAGTTTCGTTTTAAATGTAAATCTTAATTTATATTTCACAAAATAACCTTTTACATTTAAAATTGAATCAGTCTTTATCTTAATGTTCGTTCATGTAATCAAAAAACAGATTACCTCAAAGAAAATAAGATAATAACTATCTTTCAAAGAGCTTTTATTAAAGTGTTTCAAAGGTAAGATGGGTACATAATGAGATATTAACATGTAATAGCGTTGCTGTAATCCTATTGGCACAGATATCAATTTTAGTAAGGTTTCCCTTTGTGGACCGTTATCTCGTTCAAAGTCTTTGAGAATCGGGGGCGACTTAGCGGTGTACGATCAGTGATTACCATTTCTCTTCACGAAATATTCTTAACTAATGTCGTGTAGATACTGATTAAGAAGCCAAAGAATTTCGTAAGAATATAATATTGATTCTCATTATAATATTCTCGTAACTAATATACTCGTAACTTAAAGGATAGATTGTGTATGCTAATAGTACGAGTATATTAAATCTTTTGTTTTTCTAATCTTGAAGATTAATATCTTGCAACCAAAACTTTATAAAAGATTTATGGAAATGTGTAACGACGATCTAATAGTAATTGTTCTGGGGTCTTACTATGACGTGTTAAGTTGTCAGGTGTGTGACAAAGAAAGAAGGATAGAGCTACACACTCTATCTAGCTCCGTCCCTTTAACAATTTAGTTTAGGCCGTCAAATAGATCGCGTTAAAAGCTATGGTAAGGCCTCTGAGTCACATATCTCTTGATAAGATATATGTCGGTTTTATAATTCTGCTAAATTAATAAATAAATATAATTTATATTACCTAAAAGTCTCTTAAAAAAGAGTATTAAAAATCAATCATAAAATCTGAAGTTTTCCAACTCGGTATCAAAACAGCGCCGATCAACCGTCGCCCGCCACTTCCTTATCGCCGCTAATTCCACGTTTAATCATTTCCCTTTCCCTCCAATCCCGGCCTCCGGCCCTAATCGGCTTGGTGCTCTTTTCTTCTCCTCGCCATTGATTAAAGGTCCCTCCGTCTTTCGGATATTATGTCAATCAATTGATTTATCTATTTTATCTCTTGTGACGGCTCTGCGGTGCTTCTACACTGATGAAATGCCAATTAAGATAGAGGTTTTGACTCGATGAACGGACGATTTGAGTAAAATTGAGAAGCCCTTCGTCAAGTCGGACGATTTGCAATTAAGTTTTTGATGACTTTGAGTGTCAGTGAGGCGGATATTTTGTGGGTCAATACGTTTGGCATGTGAATAATCCTTTAGACTTAGAAGAATTTTAATTAAAACTAGAAGCGTGGGCGTCCCATATTTGACCCATTTCGATGTTCTATAAATATAATGCCTTTTATGAAATGTGATGTCTACTTATTCATTACACGAGATTTCATAAAAAAATGGGATTCTGCACAGAATAAAACATTAACTAGAGCAGAAAGAACATCGAAATGGGTCAAATTTGGGACGCTCGCGCTTCAAGTATTAAAACGTTTCTTACGCTATTTGATATTATTATAGTCGAAATAGGTAAACAAGCTTGTTCCTCGTTATAAATTCTTAACATTCGATTTTCCAAACCATGTCTATATTTTGTATCGATTTTTTCAGATTTTTTAAAAGTTTGCATCATTATCCACGGCCGAAATTCCGGCATCCATTTTACCTGACGAATAATGAGTGTTTCAAATACGTACTCAAGTTTCTAAACTCTGCGAAATTGTTGACGAAGTCGTGAAGAATCTTGGCAGTTAGCAAGTTGTTGCGTATTCCGAAACAGATACTAATTGGCTGTCACCACATAAATTGCAACGAAATAACTTGAACTTACTCGCAGTGTTTTGCTAAGATCGTTTGTTTTGTGTGGAGGTTCATTGCTCTGTTTATTTTATCTAAACTTGTATTAAGTCGCCACAATATTTAATATACAAAAGTTTCGAATTAAAATACTCATCGGGTAGGTTAGAGCTGATCCGGTTTTGGTAAAATAGCACTTTAAAAAGTCCTTCCTTGAATCGGCTATCGTTCACATGAATAAAAACTTGTTATTATTTCATCTGATGCAATCTAATGCAATGTTTGATAAAGAAAAAAAACGCGAAATATAGAGTACTCTTGACCGCTCTGTTGGCATTCAGTTATACTATTACTTAATCGAATATTAGAAAAAAAACGTTCCTGGAAATCCGTGTCTTTTTTAAAACCTAAAATAGTTTTAAGAAAACATTTTCTTCAATCAGAATCTGATTCAATCCGCAAGGTTTTTATACATACATTTTCTTTACTTTTTAAAATTTATGAGTATATTATAAAGGACTAAAGTTCTAAGTAGCAAATTTTCATTGATTTTCCGGGATTCCGATCCCGATTTCTGGCCACCGGCCACGGGCTTGCGGACGGCGAGCATTGGGTAGCTCGCTGTGCGACCGTTTGGTAACTGTCCGGACCGAGCCCAAGTCGTCGACTGCGCGCACTGTTCCCGCGCACCTCAAGGAGCTGTCAGCAACAGCAGGGGCCCAGCTGGGTCGAAGCCTACTGGGGACAGGGTTATTTCGAAGGATAGCTCAGGCCCCGATACAAAAGGCAACGAAGGAACAGGAGTGGGTTTTTAGTCAGTAAAAGTCTGACACTATCTCCCGCTCCGCCCGAAAGCGAGGTTGTTTTCGGAGGATTTTCCCACCGCTAAAAAAAAATATATATCGCATAAGTTAGTTTTTATACCTGGATCAGGGTCCATATAATAACTAAAACTCTCCGAGGAGGAAATTTTTTGCAAAAACTACCATTGCTATCTAATTTTAAAACAAACTCGTTTCAAATCGTTTCTAGAAATATACTCAAAACTAGTTCTGTATATGAAGGTTGACAGTTATAATCGAATTCTAAGCTACAGGTTGAGAAGAGTGAAACAACAAGACAAGTCTAGATGTAACGAAAACTAACACACGGAAACCGTCAGCAGCAAGAGCTTGTTTTTCGGGTTCCGTACCCAAAGAGTAATACGAAACCCTTTTACTAAGACTCCGCTGTCCGTCTGTCACCAGCCAGTATCTCATGAATTGTGATAGATAAAAAGGTTTTTTTTCGTAGCGGAGCTGGCTTTATAAACTTAAAGTCTGAACTTTTTTACTGACTGAAAACTCTCCCTGTTCCTTCGTTGGCTTTCATACCGGGGCTGAGCCTTCCTTTCAGAAGCAGATCCTTGGCTTCAACAAAGCTGGGCCTCTATGGTGGCTGACAACTTATTGAAGCGCGCGGGAACAGGACACGCCTTCGACATCTTGAGCATAATTAGACAGTTGAAATTTTGATATATAATAATAATATTTCTGTTGCCGCTATAAAAACAAATACTAAAAAACTAAATTAAAGTCAAATAAATATTGAAAGGGGGGTCGGCTCCCATACAACAAACGAGACTTTTTTTGCCCTGTTTTGCTACGGACGATACTGTACCCTTTGTGCACGAATGTAACTCAAACTTGGCCGGTTTTTTTTTTCATTCGACCAAGTTTTTCCCGACACGATTTCGTTTACGCAATCCCGGTACAAAGTGCCTGTCAGAGATGTCATCTACGCCGGACCGCGTCGATTTGTTCCCAGTCATGCTTTATTTTGTTGCAAATTCGGGATTGCCGTGAAATTCGGAATATGTCGTCAGCGTTTTCATCGGTGATGTAGGGTTGATTTGATTGACAGATTTCATGTTGTAGTTTCTGTTTTTGATATCTGTTTCGTATGCAGTTCGTATCAATCTATGTTGAGTCAATCAACTCAATGAAAAGATGCATTTTGTCATAGTGAGCATTGTACAAATTGTTGTATCGAGTGTGAGAAAATTGTTAGTCGCAATTGGTGAATAGCGATAGCAATTTAAAACGTTGACTATTTAGACTTGTTTATTTCAAGAAACTGTTTGACACAATAGTTATGTTGCATTCGACAAGAAATTGTGGAGAGTTCTTTATTTTGTAATTTCCAAAATTATTTATATGACTAGTTATATTTGCTTGCGGCTTGGCTAGTGTCAACTGACTACCCGACCCTACGCTACCCACCTGCCCTATCTATCTTTTTTATTTTTTTAGGTGGTGGGAAAAGCTTCTAATGATCGGGGAATGCCCGATCTTAGGCGTAGCGGGAAATAGTATCAGACTTTTACTGACTAAAAACCCACTCCTGTTTCTGCTTTGCCGTTGTTCCAGGGCCCCGAGGATCTCTTTCGTATCTCCCATGGCCCCAGTAGACCCTATCTATCTACCCTACCTACCAACCACCTACCTATTTTTTTTTTTTGCTTTTAAACCTTTCCTGAATGCTTTTTCTTCTTCTTTTCGTGTCGATGCTCTCAAAATATACTTTTTCTGACCAATATTTGGCAACCTGTACGGCTCTATCGTTGGCCTCATATAGATCCTGAAAACTGCAGGTGGTAACGCAGTATGGGCAGCATAGCAGGTGGCGCATGTGCTTATGAACTGAATAAAAAAGCAATTAATAAAATCAGTCCAGGCGTTGTCAAGTTTTAGCGAGACTAAAGAAGAGCATATTATATGTGGCATATCATAAAGCAGTCAGACTACACCACCCACTAAAGCGCATTTTACAAACTCTAAAGTATCAGCCACTTCAACAAACATATAAAACCCATCTTCCCCATTGAAGTCGCAGTGCAGTCATAATATTTTGTCGTAGCCAGCCCTGTAAGCGATAGCGATGACATTCATAAACCGTGGGGCATACGTAACTGGCACATTTGCAAGTCTATGCTCAGAAAAGTGGTAAGGAATTTATGACGCGAACCAGTTGTGGACAACGTATAGTTGACGGGCACTTCTTGAGTGAATTGTCACTGATTTGGATTGGGTGTAATTCAATTGGCCACACACGTCGAGATGATTTTGATGTTATTTAATTAATGATTATTACGTCGCCGCGTCTTCAAGTTGCAAAATAAAAATTTTAATCAGTTAATTCTTTGATATACAATTTTTTGTACAAGCGAAACCCGAAACACGTGTCTAGTATTTTTATGTAAACAGTCTATGTACAAAACGTATGTATCTTAAAAAATCTCAAAGTTATAAGCTTGTTTTGTTGCCTGCTTGCCCGCACAAATAAATGGTCACCGAGCTATCCCGGCCACTGAGGGGTATTTTTTTTTTTTGAGGGGTTGTTTTGCTCCCGCAACTTGTTGTGCGCTGGCGCCTAATGACCGCTATTACTTGCCGTGACCTGTGTTGTACTCAGTGTCGATGGAGTTCAACTTGTGACCTTTTTAATTATTTTTTTTTTTTGGGAAAAAATCTAACATGGTGTAAAAATTATTGGAATCGGTTGTTACTGATTCTGTAGAAACTGTAATCAAATTTCGCAAATACTAAAAATCATGCTGTATAAAACTCGCGTCACAGTGTTTCGAGTTCTTTTGAAACGGGTTGATTAATTTTTATGAGTATTTTTGTGTATATTTGGTAGATCTGAGAATAGGTTGCGGGGTATTTTTTACCCTCCTACTCCCTCACCCCATTCTCATAAATATTTTAATATGGCAGAACAATGTTTGTCGGGTCTGATAGTTATAGATAATTAATAATTACAATATCAATAATAGAACGAAAAATAATCGTGTAAAAGTTTATTTTTCATTGCTGTCCCTAGAAAAATAATTATAATAAAAACCCCGATCATTATTAACGTCTTTTGGACCTTTATTGAAACCCAAAGAAAAAGGTTTAGCAAGCACATTTAAAGACTTATTTTTTGTTAAATAAAAGCTTATAGTTCGATAAAAGAATTTTATAAAGAACTTAAGTGTTTGTAAATTACCCAGTCAGGCAATGATTTTTGTAAGTTGAGCAGTTTATTGACTAGATTTAGCCCACGATAGTACACCTTGACATGGCTCTAAAGGTGAGACGGGCTTTTTAGCCTGGCACACAGTATCGACACAAAGCTTTGATACATTCATCTACAATGTTATGGGTCATTAATTCTACAATTCTAACAAAAAATAAGGCGTGAAAATTGACAAGTTCTAAATCTTTATGTTAACATCTCTGAGCCTTACTAATATTCAAAACTAGCATTTACTAGTACTAATAGTTTTGCTCGCGTGAAAAGACCGGATTATCTTAAAGGATTATAAGTACCGGGATAGAAGTATCTTATCTATCCTTGTGCCAAATTTCATTCGTCATTAGCTTTATGATATTAGTGTGAGTGTATACCCAGTGGGTACCTCATATAAGTTGACTAACATTTTTGTTACTGAATTACCTACGTAGAAACTACCAAATTTATCGATTACGAGTTTGTCCTGATACTCATAATCTGTGAACCATCTTTTTTTTTGTCATTTAAGTGTCTAGTTTAACCAAGATGCACGTAAAAGCAAAACCAACAACTATATTGCTATAGTTTGTCCTAATACTCAATCTATGAGCCATATAGATACTTAGATTTTTTTTGTCATTTAAGATTCTAGTTTTGCCAAAATGCACGTGAAAGCAAACTCAACAACTATAGTGCTTTTCTAGATAGCTTCTACGTGACCCTTATTCTTTCTCTATCCTCACACTATACTACGTATTTCTCCACCAACAAAACCTCACATTTTAACCGTTAATAACCTACACCAGGCAACGATAAATTCAAGGAGATCAAGACTAAACCTATCACGATGAAACGGAGCGACCTCAGAAAGCTGACTCATGTATATTGTATTTACATCGCTGCAAAGAGCATAACGTACGTTTGCAGCCTAAGTCTGTAGCCCGTAAATTCATTTAATTTGTCACCCGACATAGCGTGCGGTCAACGGAGCTCGGTTCTTGCAACGCGATAATATAATATCATGATATAAATATAGAACAACGAAGCACTTCTGCGGTCACTGCGAAAGGCGGTATTGTCAAAACTTTCCCGAAAAGCCGAGAGTGTCAGTGAATGTCACTCTTTACTTATAGAAATGTCAATATAACTATCTTAATTTAGGTAAAACCTGAATGTAAACTTATCCCACGTTAGAAGGATTTATAAACAGGGTTATTCATAAAACACTTAAAACCTTGCATGACTGTACTACTAATATCATAAACAATAATTTTTGTTTTATGACTTTTTACAAAACATATTCCATTTACCAAAAACAAACCAATAACATTTCGTTGTTCTATCTAACACATTACCTACGCCTCTATGACGACGCAAGCACATCAAGCACCCCCAACACCTGATTCTCACTCCCTACCGCTATTATACTATCGCTTGCTTCGCATAGACTTCCCAATATTTAGAACTTTCAACTTATATGAAAATCTTACGAACTAAAATACTACTTTTTAGAACAAAATTTGTTGTAAATGATGTTAGTACCGCAGTCCTAAAGGTTGCCAGTGTTTTACAAATAACTCTGTAAATTATCGTATCATAACTGAGTGTGGCAGATTATGTTAATAAAATAGGTGAAGATTATAATATTTTGTATCAAGAATTTGAAATATTCTAATCTTTATCGTGTACGATGCCCTTAAGGTGGTGCATCACGACTCACATTTTCACTGTTTTTCATACAACCGCTCATAACTGATTATGACGTTATTACACACTTTTCATTAGATATTTTGGAAACACAGTATCTTGTGGATATTATCTAGGTTTCTAAAGAAACCAATTTCTAAATTTGTGTAAAACTAATCCAGTAAAAACCTATAAAAATGTCCTATTTTGTATGAATTTTGACACTTCATAATTTGCCTAAAAATTAAAAAAGTCAAAAAAGTAATCCTCTAGAGACCTTGCAAATTTTATTAAGATTCTAAATGATGACAATTTTTTCCAAAAACTTTTAAGGGTTTAAAAAAAACAGCTATTTCCTGGAGCAAGTTTTGTGAAATTTTCGAGTAAATCTCGGAATTACCGAATACTAACAGAGTTTCCAGGCGTTATCTCTTTTTTTTTACGTTGCCTTTTCGTCAAACATCGCGTTGGATTGCATTAAATGAAGTAACAAGCTTTTAAACCATTTTCGATGTTTACGATAAGCGAGTGGAGAAGGACCCTCTTAAACTTACTCATTGCAAACAAATACTGCGAGGGAACAAATTATCATTTTAGATTTTTTTAAATCCGCGCATATCGCAGCGTTGTGCGTTCTGATCAAGAGGCTGAAGCATACGTTTCAGAGCTCGTATTTTGACTATCAAAATCATAAGGTAAACATTATATTCGACAGCTAAAAAGCAAGCTCAGCACACACTACAAGAATATTACAAGTAAGGACGTCTTTAGTCACAGCCAGTGCGGCGCATCCATACTCTATGGTAGCGACATTGTTTCTTCTAGCTTCCGCTGCTCCGTGTTGTTTTGTTTTCAAATTGTTCGTACCAAGTTCATTATTATCAACGTCTTGAAAGCTTCGGGATTCTAGACGGTTTGTTTTCATGTTATTTGAGGTTTATTTTCATGTTCTTGTTATTATTAGTTTTGGTTTTAAGTGAACGGAATGCGCTGCTATTTTGGGTCTCGTTGTTAATCGTTGTGATGTTTTGATTCGTTTATGAGTTTTTAAACTTTTGAATCTGGCTTGTAATGCATTACTAAGAAAAGCAGTTTTTAGTAGTTTTTACTCAACTCTGTTCCTTATAAAAATATGCTGCTTTATTTTGTATGAATACTACAAAAAAAACACTTAGTATTATTTACGCCGTCTGAACTTGAGCACAAAATAAATTATGATCGTTTCTGACAAATCTCCAGAGAAAATATGTCTCCAATATTTTTTGCACTACACAAGTAAAGTAGCTACTCTCGCTTGATTGAAATTCTGTCAGGAACGTCCAAGTTATTTTCCTTTAGTACGACGAAGTTGTAGCATATAACAGGACGGAAATAAATTATATATTTTTTTACTTTGCTAATAAAGAAAGTCTGGAGTTAAGACGCCAACTCAAGGGACAGCGTTGAACGTGAGTATCTTTCGTAATCGCAATTCACACCGAAGACTCTCTCACACCATTAACCCTGAAAAGGGCGATCGGACGGAAGAGATTAACATCCACCGCAGCGTTTAGACGGTGCTTCTTGAAAACGTAGTGGAGAGAACTGGCAATGGAATTTGCGCTCTTTTGTTTAAGTGAAAAATTGCAGCAAATTTTCGCTTGCATGGTACGAGCATTGGATGGCACGATTGCATTAAAAAGATTAACTGGTATAGGGG
The DNA here is from genome assembly GCA_949319445.1 of Mythimna lalbum. Taxonomy (NCBI): domain Eukaryota; kingdom Metazoa; phylum Arthropoda; class Insecta; order Lepidoptera; family Noctuidae; genus Mythimna; species Mythimna lalbum. The sequence continues at coordinate 15,474,834 of OX439358.1, read as the reverse complement.
CTGCTTGCATCGTTTTTGTTGGGAGCCGTTCTCATAAATAAAGTTCTTTTATTTTAGCAGAATACGCTTTTTAGAGCGTTAACATGAACACGCTTTATCAAGGCAACAGACGACATATTGCTGAAATAATTACGTATGTCGGTTGAAATAATGATAAAAGTTTGATGAAATTTGTTGTCTTTATAGACTTTAATAAGTGTTGGAGTTTGTTTAATGGCGCACCTACATTTGAATGCAGTAATATATCACTTTATTACAAAACATAATGAAGTTTTATATTAGGTCGTGTTTAGGCGGGGCCTTTATTCTTCAACGTCGTGACTACCAAAACACGTTAAGTGCGATATTTTTAGATTTTTTTAAACACACTTCCCCAAACAACATTAATATGGAATATCATTCTTTTAACATCCACATTCCACATTTTATATAGAGTGCTATATCAAAGGAAGAAAAGTAGACGTTCAATAGATTTTCGGTAAGGTCCTCACAGCACCTATACCGTTAAGTACCTGAAGAGGTGATTGCGAGGAAAAGATTAACTTCCACGGTCTCTGAAGTGCGAGCCGAACCTTTGGTATTTATCACAGAAATAAAATATTATTACACTACTGTTAGGTTAGGTGGCTCTGGGAAACCAGGAATTTGGGAAACTTCAGGATGAAGAGAAATGGCAACCCACACCATGCTATGATAACCAAAAATTGTTTTGATTTATTACTTCTAATTATAAAAATATATTTACAAAAAATAAAAAGATTTATCAAAAGAGTTGCCATTGGAAACAAGTACAATTTGCTTTTTTATAACAAAAGTGTCATTAGGTAATATATAAACAGGAAAATCATGTGTGAATAACTACTACTAACATCAATAACTTTAGCTGTCTAACAAAAAAACGTTAATTCACTTCCACGCATTGTAAGTACAGGATCTTCTGTTAGTAATGTTTCCGTGTGTGAATCATTAAAAGCTTGATAGAATTTGACCTTTTCTTTTGAAGCCTTGTTGGTCTTCCTTTTATTCAACCCGTTTTCCCTTTTTACAGCTTTTTTATAAACGACAAAGTGGGAAGTCGTATAAAAAATACAATTCATTCCTCGGGATTTATATTTTTGCTTAAATTCGATAACTTTTCTTTATTTTCTAATAAATGCTTTGCTTTCATCATGTTCTCAAATTTATTATCATCATCATTTCAGCTGAAAGACATTCTCTGTTAGACATAAGCCCTCCCCAAGAGTCGCCATAATGACCGGTTCTGTTCGTCACAAATTCTTATTTATTCGTATTTCAAAATTGTATGTGGAAACTTTTTGCCTAGCCATAATTGCCCACGTAATTACAATTTAATTCATGTGTTAACATCGTTAATGCCTTAATAAAAGTTAAAACGTAATTAATTGTTCGACTACCAAAGAATACTTAATTATAAATACGGAAGGAAGGAAAAGTAATTTGATAAAAATGGTTTGGTATTTTTATTTATTAACTATAGAGTGATTTGCCAGTATGACTAGATCTTATGTGAGTCGAGAGTTTGTAAATTATTTCTTGAAAATACTTCTAATCTTCTATATAACTATATATATAAAAATGACCCCCGTTTTCCGTTGTCACGACTTGGCATGAAAACGGCTTGACCGATTTGGCTGTTTTTTTTTTGTTGTGATTGTTATTGTGAGGAGAAGGTTCTTATGGAAAAAAAAAATAAAAATTAGGGTAGTGTAGGGTAGATTAGGGTAGAGTAGGGTAGAGTAGGGTAGAGTAGGGTAGAGTAGGGTAGAGTAGGGTAGAGTAGGGTAGAGTAGGGTAGAGTAGGGTAGAGTAGGGTAGAGTAGGGTAGAGTAGGGTAGAGTAGGGTAGAGTAGGGTAGAGTAGGGTAGAGTAGGGTAGAGTAGGGTAGAGTAGGGTAGAGTAGGGTAGAGTAGGGTAGAGTAGGGTAGAGTAGGGTAGGGTAGGGTAGAGTAGGGTAGGGTAGGGTAGGGTAGGGTAGGGTAGGGTAGAGTAGGGTAGGGTGGGGTAGAGTAGGGTAGAGTAGGGTAGATTAGGGTAGAGTAGGAAAGAGCGGGAGCGAAGCCGCGCGGGAAAAGCTAGTCTATTATATAAAAATGAGACCCGTTTTCCGTTGTCACGACATGGCATGAAAACGGCTTGACCGATTTGGCTGATTTTTTTTTGTTGTGATTGTTATCGTGAGGACAAGGTTCTTATGGAAAAAAAAAAGAGTAGGGTAGGGTAGGGTAGAGTAGGGTAGGGTAGGGTAGAGTAGGGTAGGGTAGAGTAGGGAAGGGTAGAGTAGGGTAGAGTAGGGTAGAGCAGGGTAGAGTAGAGTTGGGTTTAGAAGGGTGGAGTAGGGAAGAGCGGGAGCGAAGCCGCGCGGGCAAAAGCTAGTAATTATATAAAAATGACCCCCGTTTTCCGTTGTCACGACTAGGCATGAAAACGGCTTGACCGATTTGGCTGTTTTTTTTTTGTTGTGATAGTTATTGTGAGGAGAAGGTTCTTATGGAAAAAAAAATTAGGGTAGAGTAGGGTAGAGTAGGGTAGAGTAGGGTAGAGTAGGGTGGAGTAGGGAAGAGCGGGGGCGAAGCCGCGCGGGCAAAATATAGTTTTCAATAAATATTGAATCCAGGTTTTTCTGCACAAAACTCTAATTTTACACTTCCAAACTAAAATTGTTCTAATTTTTTATTTTTTAATCTGTCGTCTTTCGCATCCAGTCCATAATAATTGTATTTTTTCATAGCATAATAATAGCTTAATTAATCTTATAATGTTTCTAAAGCTAGGGGTAAAGATTTCTCACTAGGAGCAGGTTGAGTTCTTCATAGACTGCTAAAATTTTTAATTTCCAGCAGACTTAAGAAAATATCTTCCGCAGTATGCCCTCGTTTACCAACATCACTTGCAGCAGTATTCTTCTCGAAAGCACTATCATTCGTACAAAACTCAGTTTTTGCAGATTTCCCTGAAAATGTTTCAGCAAGTTTAGCTGTTGCCACTTTATTTATGAGTTCTTCAACAAACAGGTGTGTCTTGGCTAAAAACCCGTTTCTTCGTGCCTTGTGTAATATAAGATGCAGTATTTTCTTATTTGCTCTTTGTTTTTGTTACTTAGCCTTTTTTAAATCACGCTCTTTTTCTCTACCTCTTCAGAGTTCTTTGTTACTTACGATTGTTATTGTGTATCTTCATTTATTTACATTAGTATTAAAGTTTTTGGGGTGTGCTTCTTGTACATTATTTGGTTCCGTTTTTATATGGGAACGCGGCCATAATAAAATATTATTATGGCCACGTTCCCACTATGTCGTAACGGATAATTTAATGTCGGACGTCTATCGTCTCTAGCATGTAGCCTATATAAATTTGTCGTAGCCACGATAGACAGTCTCAAAAATAACATGTGGTTTATCGTCACGGTTAAGTCTAGACAAATGTTTATCTGACACTATGTTAGTATGACAATCTGTTATCATCGAAAAAAAAAGTCTTAGACGTAGATTAACTAATCGTGTCGTCCTATATGTTAACAACTCTATTTAAATGTAATTATAAGCCACTACACTTAATATTACACGACAAAGTGGGAACGCGGCCTATCCCTTCCGTAAAGTTATTGCAAAAGATTTACACCATTATGTGAGTCTTTTCACTTCTTTGAAGGCTTAGTGCGGTGGCCGTTTTCATACTGAGAAAGCCCTGTGAATAGAAGAGGATCCCAGAATCAAAGGGAACGTCGTCAAAGGATGACGTCGGAAACTATTCGGCGAGATACAGAAGTATTTATTTTTAGTAAAACTTTCCTTCTTTTGAATAACGAAAAATTAGATGGTATGAAAACTAGCATTTTAAAAATATTATGATGTTTAATTGTGAGTAGGCATTTTATAATCATTAATTGCCCGCGTCGGATTGGTCCGACGAAGGCGTGTTTACGCATCCTGTTTACCAGGGTCGTGTGTTCCATCTTGTTTAGGTCATCATTCTCCATAAGTGACAGAAAAGCTTACGAGATGGAGTATTTGGTTGTGGAAAGGCGACCCTGGTGGAATAACGCGCGTGTCATTCGGATATATCCGGCGTCGGCGGTTAAAAACATAAATATTGGAGATACACTTTTACTATTATCTTGAGCGAGGAGTCATCAAATAACCCGAGCCGCTCTGGTTGAGCGAGAGGAAGTGTCAGAATTTTATTGACTAATATCCACTTAAGTTCCTTTATTTACCTTTTGAAATCAAACAGCCGCGGTTACTTTATTAGGTACAAGTGTTTCTTATATTTATAGATACATTACCAGAAAATGCAACTACTAATATAAACTAATAATCCAATACACACGAGGGACGGGGTCAGCGTGGTTTGCTACGCAGACGACACGCTGATCCTAGCGCAGGGAGAGTCGCACCAGGCGGCGGTCGCTCTAGCGACACGCGTTGCGATAGCCGTTGGTAGGATCCAGGAGTTGGGACTCGAGGTGGCGCTGCATAAATCCGAGGCAATGTGCTTCCACGGCCCTCGGAACGCGCCACCATCGGACTCCCAGCTTACGGCAGGAGGAGTTCGCATCGGCGTCGGGTCGACGATGAAGTATCTGGGACTCGTGCTCGACAGCCGGTGGAATTTCGTAGAACATTTCCGACGTCTCTCGGCTCCCAAGCTTCTCCGGGCTGGGGCTGCTCTCAAGCGGCTCCTGCCTAACCTTGGGGGTCCAGACGCCTCCTGCCGGAGGCTCTACGCGGGGATCGTTCGGTCCATGGCCCTCTACGGGGCACCGGTGTGGGCGCCGTCGCTGGCAAAGCGACCGGCGTCCATACTGAACGCCTGCCAGAGGGTCATGGCAATACGGATGGTGCGGGGTTACCGCACGATCTCCCGCGAAGCGGCGAGCCTTCTGGCTGGCCTACCACCGTGGGATCTGGAGGCAACAGTCCTTGCACACATGCACATGTCGTGCATGTGTGCATACATGTCGTGCATGTGTGCATATGCGCGTGGAGATGCAACGCCGGGGTGAAAGTCCACTGCCGCAACATGTCAAGGCATGGCGGACAGAGCTCCGACGGGATCTCATGGTGAAATGGCGTCAACGGCTATCGCAACCCAGTGCTGGGCACGCCACGATTATGGCGGTAAGTCCCCTCTTTGAGGCGTGGCTGGAAAGACCTCACGGCGTCCTTACCTTCCGCATGACGCAGGTCCTCACCGGACATGGCAAGTTCGGGAGGTTCCTGCATCGGATTCAAGCGGAAGAGACGCCCGGGTGTCGCCACTGTGCGCAACGCCCGGAGGACACGGTGGAGCACACCGTCTAGGTGTGCCCTGCCTGGGCGGAGCATCGCCGTGCCCTCGTGGGGGCGATCGGCGGCGGAAACCTCTCGCGCCGGGCCCTGGTCGAGGCCATGGTCCGGAGTGAGGAGGAATGGCAGGCGGTCGCCTCCTTCTGCGAAGCAGTAATGCTTGCAAAGGAGGAGGCCGACCGCATCAGGCAACGCCGCCCTCGCCGCCGTTGCCGGAATTCCGATCCCGATTTCCGGCCACCGTAGACGCGGGCTCGCGGACGGCGAGCCATGGGTAGCTCGCTGTCCGATCGTCCGGTAATGGACCGAGTCCAAGACGTCGACGGCGCGCACTGTTCCCGCGCGCCTCAAGGAGTTGTCAGCAGCAGGAGGGGCCCAGCTGGGTCGAAGCCTACTGGGGACAGGGTTGTCCGAAAGGGAGCTCGTGCCCCGGTATGAAGGCTAGAAGGAACGGCGCGGGGTTTTTAGTCAGTAAGAGTCTGACACTGTCTCCCGCTCCACCCAAGAGCGGGTTTCGTCAAAGATGATTTTCCCCGTCGACAAAAAAAAAAAATACACACGAGGGAAATTAAAAAATAAAACTGCTCTCACCCATTACAACTGAAGAATTGACTCACGATTCGAAGCGATAGCTTTCATAAATTGATCAGTTAGCTAATATAGATGATATTACCCCAGACAAAAAGAAATGAGAACCAAGTAAGACAAGATTGATCTTGATCGTTTCTGCTCCAAAGAAGAAAATATTGGCCGAATAAGGAATCAAGTGACTTATCGAATTAGAAATGATTATGAGATATTAGGAGATAAACTATACGAGAAAGTTACGAACGTTAGTTTGATCCAATAAGTTGGGAAGTTCCACATACTTGCAAATTGTTACGAATATCCCAAAGGCTGCCTCTTCGATTTGTATTTCGTTTATGAAACAATAAAGTTGTTTGAGCATCTTGGGGATTACTTTGCCTAATTTGGTTTTCTTGTTTCTTATTATTGTTCTTTAATTTCCCTTGGGGATTTATTAATATTTTTGCGAAGACTGAAGATTAAAATGCAAAAGACTTACGACTTCAATAAATTAGAAATTTTGAAAAAATATATAACATAAACATACGTGTTTTATACTCGATTGGTTTATTACATGAACATTTGCCATATATGAACCAGTTTCAAATAATAATACCTAAATCGGTTTATGATTTATCAACAATTTTATTAATACTAATGTCCCAGTGTATTACACTATTTCTCCAGAAAAGTCCACAGCCTTTTCCCGCAACTATTATAAACCTAGTAATAAAAGAAAATGCCACAGAAGCTCTCAACTATAAAGTGTGGGTAATAGCAAAATGTGCACGGTACATAACTGTAACATAAGACGGTGCGACCATTTCTTGTTCACTTTCATTAGTGGGTGTTATTGGCCTGAAAGCCGTTTTCAGCCGGAGTGTAATAGTGCCACGGAATTGACAAAGTTCAGACGGTTTGGTCATTGAAAGAATACGGGGTTAATTTTCTGAAGCCTCCCAAAACATATGTTGAAGAAAGTAAGGTCTCTTTTTTTGTTTCAGGGTCTTCATTTTGGAGTTTGCTGTTGAGCTGATAGGTAAGTTTTACGGTCTAGCCGAAACGAGAAAAACTGATCTTATTTCACTACGGGTACTTGCAATTACAAGACCAACGAGATAGATAATGTAACGTTCCTATTATTTTCTAATTTTACCGGATCGTTCTCGACAGTAATATTTCACTCCAGAATGTTCACCAAGAGCCATTGGCATAAAGTCATTGTGACATTCAAAGCTAAGTTCTTTGACAAAATTTTCTCCTAAATACTGCAACGTTAAAATACAGTGCAGTAGAAATTTCATGCAATATTTTCTATTTTAATCAAATTCACTTGGCTGGCTGCAGACATAAAATAGTGCAGAGCATATTACTCCAGTGAGCTAATGTCAGCTTTACTTGCTTTTGTACCACTCGATTTTAATATCGAATCAAGTTTTTAATTTGAAAATTTTATACCGCCATCGATGAATCCAATAAATTTTTAGATTTATTTTATTTATTCGTTATATTTGGAAAGTTAACTCATTGAAGTTTATGTCGGTCGTTATTAAGTTTGTTATTGTATTACATAGTATGTTCAAATGAGACAAGGCTATTTTGAATATATGTAAATGATTTTATTGCTAGGAATACTTGTACTTTTTGCCTTAGTAAATTATTCATGTATGTATTTTCGAACACAGATAACATATCTTTAGTTCCCAAGAGTACTTGATTTACAGCAACTCTCATCTCTTCACCCAGATCACTTAAATTATCTTCAAAAACTTTTCCTTTGGGAGTCGAGGCATTTTTGCATAGCACAAGGATATGTGGACTTTAATTTTCCTCTTCCTATGTAAGTAGGCGGAATCTCCCACCCCTTTTCTTCACGGATTAACATTTTGTGCGATTTAGGAGCCTTCGTTCCGCCTTTCTGCAGCTTTCAGACTCTAAATTTTGTCTTATTGGACTTAAAACACTATCAAGCACTTGGATTGTAAGCACTATATTTTAAGGATGTGGAATGGAATGCATTAAACTAAAATATAACCATTCTTAGGTTGATATTCCCCCGAACACATATAGGTACCCATTGTATCACATTTCGGGGACTAAAAGTCCTTTCGTGTTTCTCCCCCTTTTTATGCGAGTTTCGTAATCGCTAAGGCAACAATGAAATATATAAGAAACTGTGTTTGTCGTCGAGTGTAACATGTTCGCAAATGATTTATGAGCTATTGCGGTATTTATTCTCCTTTATATTGTCGTCTTGTTCCAATGTTTCCAACTTCCCTAGTAAAGTATTCCTTACGAATATTGATATTTTACGACTGTTCCCAACCCAACTTAGTGCAAGATTTTTATCTATTAGGTTGGTCGGTTTTATTTGACTGTCAACGGGCTTTTTATTGCTAGTATACTGTTAGGGACAGATTGACTTTGCATGTGTAGTCACTATTACTTGAAGTTGCAAATATAAAAAGTTGATTGCTTGACATTCTGCTCGCATTTCAATCAGATACACCGTTAAGCTTTTCTATAATGAGGTTTTACGATCTTACTACTAAAGTATGGCTGAGTTTGATTGAATCTTGAGATATATTTTATGTGTTATCGAAGATATAACATTGATCTTAAGTTCGTGTGTTATTTTTAAGGTTGCGGTAATTACAAGCATTTTAGTTGAATAATAGTTTAAAACTATAAGGTTATTTAACGTAAAATGCCTCTATTAAACTGAATCTTCGTATTAAATAAATAACAACACGGCTTGGTAGTTTCAAAGTCTTAACATTTATTATTATGAAGACGTGACTTCTATATAATTTATTGTTCACTATACAGCTATGGTCAGTGCCTTTCAGAGATAGAAATCTGCCAAGAGTTACCCTCACAATCGATGATCATCTTAAATTCTATCTCAATTTTGTGTAATATAATAGAAAGAGATGGAATTAGTCTATCTTGTGAACTAGCCCGGACGATGGCTCTCACGACCGAACCACGAGGTCGTGAACAGGCTTTGTTTTATGCTTTATTATTTACTAAAATTATGCCATGAGATGCATTGAAAATTAATTTTCGCATTTGATTTGATGTGGCCACTTTATTGGTACATTAGTGACCTTTGTATTTTAGTAATATTTCACATGTATGGTGCCATTAGTGGAGCCGAGTAATCAGTGGTTTTGCGGTAAACTAGCACATAATGCTCCTAAAATTGCGCAAGTATTTGCATCAGAAATTAGTAGCCAAATACCAATATATTCATTAAACTAAAATTTAATCACGCACGATAAAATTAATTGAAGATTTATCAAAATTATGTCTTTAACTTCATTTTGAAGGGGACATTATCCTTATCTGACTCGAAACCAATAAAATCAACTTTTCCAATTCAATATAATTTCCAAGAAAGTCGGAAGAAAAGTTTTACGCGGAACAAATTGTGGAAGATCACTTGTCGTAAAATAAGCAATTTTTCATCGCCGATTGTACATTTATTTGAGACGTGTTTGTTTTGGAGATTTATTGATAAACCTTTATTATCTAACTGCTTTACTTTCCGGACTATCCGGTTATTTGCCAATCAATCTCTGTTTTAAAAGCTGTTATTTTAAATAAACTATATACAGTCACTTTTGAAACGACGTCAAGAAGTCAGTCAGTCAGAAAAATTATGCTAATTGCATATTCTAAAGCGTAGATCTCTATGGAGAAGAATCAAATCGTTTGTTGGCACATACAATTTGTTTAACACTACATACAGGAATGTACTCGAACCTCCATGGACACTCTTTTAAAACATAGTATGTTTCTTGTCGCTACTATTATGAGTGAACAATGTAAATAAAGTAAAAAAATAATAATAAGCCACTAATACCTAATTACCAGTTTCAACTGATAGGGCCCGTTCCCGGACATGACATGACAGCACCACTCAGCTCAACCATTTTGAAAAGAACCGAATGATCCAACACACGTGCCACCATCAGTGAGACATAATATGAGTGAGTATGACAAACTCTCAACTGGCAAGCTCATTTGTGATGCATTTTGAATAATGTTTTTATGAATAGTAACTAATGCTGGCCTCCTGACTTCTAATGTGACTAATTATGTTTTAACACCAAAGTTTTAAAGTTCACATGTACATTAAAGGCCAAACCACATCATTAACGAACTTTTATTAATGGCCGTGTTACCTTTCACATTTACCTGCTCATTGAACTCACTACCTACGCAAAACATAACAGTGAAGATATTACCTTCATTACCTTAATAAAATTATCCACTCCACATAATAAACCCTCGCTAATAATCAGAACTAATGGCCCATATATGGCACTGCGATGGCTTTTTAATTGAAACTTGGCACATTAAGCAGCCGAAACGACTAAATGACGATTTACTATACGTTGTCAGGGGACGGTCGTTCCAAGTTACGATATTAGTCCATTTGTGAGTTGAATGGGAGAGACTTTGAAGATTCACGAAAATAAGGAGCTAAAGAGGTATACAAGACAAGAAAATGCGTTTAATGTAACTCTCTCTAGAGGTATTTGTATAGTTAGTTTGACAGTGTAAATGGATTTATATTACGACTATCGCCAACCCTAGTGCCCTGGTAGCTTTTGTAATAGACAGGAATGAATATTGAAATATAAAAATGTGTTCATTTCCATTTTCTGCTTTCTTGCAGAACAAAGACTAACAAAAAGGTTAGGATTTTTGTGTCGTTTACAGTGTTTATCTTGGAGAAAACCTAAGAGATAATTGCCCAGTTCAATTAATAATTTCAGAAATTATATTACTTGCTTAAAAACTTTAATCATTTAAAACGAAACCTGATAATATCAGACACAATTAACGAGTTTATTAGCGAACAAATTTCCCGATTTGAACAAAAACTTTCTTTTCGAAAACGATAAATTATCAGTTGAAACAGATGTCATACTTCGAAGTATTCAACAACGACGGGCGGTTGTTTTGCCAAGTTTCCAAGATAAGATGGCAGAACAGGTTGGCTGTCTAACATCACAATCCCCGCGACCAAGTTTGACAAAGTTCAAGGATGTGTATCCAATAGACGAGTAATGGACAAGAATAGTGCCCGATCACAAACATCGCGTTATATCCCGAAAATCGCGCTATATCACAACAATCGCGTTAGGTATATCGCTGAACGAGTGCGAGGCAAATGTGTGCTATGACGGTCAAACTGGGCCAATAGTGGTGCTTTTTCCTTTGGCTTCACTTAGAAACAAGTTTTACTAGTATCGTTCGATTATTGGAATCGGATATCGATGATAGAACGTTCAATGCCACGGACTCAGTGTTGAGCCTCCATTAATTAAATAACAACAGGTTTACCAAGCTTTTTCTTGGAGTATTGATCCGTTGTTTTCTTTTAAATTTATTTGCTTCTTGAAGGTTGAAAAATTGTCTGCTTTTTTTTTGTACCGTGCTCTGTTGTTGTTTGTTGGCAAGTTCTGAATCTTTTTTTACTTTGCAGTCTTTAGTTGTGTTTAAAAACTTAATCTCAAATGATAAAACCAACTTTTAATGAAGTAACTTTCGCAAGTTAAGTTACGAACTAACAGAATAAATTCTCTCCAACCAAGGCAAATGAAAAAGCTAAAAAGTTAATTACAGTGCTTGCCAAAATAACAGTCGCTTCCAAATTCCTCTCTGTATTTTAATTTCAAAAACCAATACGTTTTCTGACAACTTTGTGATTGGAACAATCTGTTGCCAAAAACAGATATTTTAAAATGTATTGCGTCGAATGTGCAAAGGACATTATTCATTTGCAAAATGCAATTTCACAGGATGTCACGTTTGTTAGAAAAATGCCTCGCTACATATTCAATACGTTTCCCGCACCGATTCTGAATTACACATACACTAGTGTCGGCGCTAACACAAATTGCAGTGTGCAATAGAAATTAGGGCTTGCAAATCTGGGAAATTCAAGTTTTGTGACATATAGGTTGCGTTAGACTACATTTTGTTTACATTTATCATCATCATTTCAGCCGATGTTGGACATAGGCCTCCCCCAAAGTGTCACCACAATGGAAGATCCTGTGCGTTCTGCATCCATCGAATTCTCGCAACCTTCACCAGGTCATCGGTCCACCTTGTAGGAGGCATTCCAACGCTGCGTCCTCCGTAGTTCCGAACGCGGTCGACAGAGCCTTTCGGCTCCAATGGCCATTGCTACTTAAGCACTTACACACACTTTTTAAACTTGTTTAGTTGATCTCGTCATAATAACAATAAAAACAAGAGAGGGCAATGGAATAATAGGCTTTATAAAAATTACTGCAACATTATTGTGCAACAATAATTGTGAACTCAAATCAACGCCAAACAGAATACATAGTTTGTTTTTTCATCCAATTTCATCGCAAACCGAACTCACCTGCTTTCCAAATATGGACAACCCTTTTAAGAATCGAATTTTTAATAGAACACTATCGGTTTGTCCAATAAATCTCGTTTGGAATCCACGCGGACCGATATCGTGTTACCGTTTCGACCGTAGCGACATCTGGCTCGCACTCGAAATACCGCAGAAGCAAGCAATCGACACAAGATGCGAGATGTGACATAAATTATGTTAAAACATGGTTGGACACGAGTTTCAAAATAAGGGCGCGCAGAAAAAAAGTATTATTTTAATAATATTTAAAAAGGTTGAATGCTACCTTTGTGCATAAATAAGATCAAATCTTTGAAATGCCAATGTTAACCAATCTGAATAATTTAACATTGAACTTTACGTTTTATGTTTCTGTGTTGGTTTCCAAATCATCAGTTTTTAATCTCATTCCGTTTATTGTTTCGATTTCGCAATAAAAACATGTTTTTTTGGCAATCAATCGTCATTTAAAAGTTAGGAGACTATCAACTATGTTTGATGAGATGTATTTACTTTACGGTGCTTTGGAACTGTCTGGATTGTTCAAACAGTTGTTCCATTTATGCGAGTTATCTTCCTATCTTGCATCTTCTTGTATCTTCCTGGTAGCTCGTCGTCCGGTCGTCCGGTAACCGTCCGGACCGAGCCTGAGTCGTCAACAGTGCGTAGTATTCCACGCGCGTCGCAAAGAGATGTCCGTAAAACTAGTAGGTTTGGCCCAGCAGGACCGAAACCTACTGGGACATGGGTGAGCTTCCGAAAGGGAAACCCGTGGTCCTGCGAAGGGCAAAGAAGGAACATAGGTATTGGTTTTAGTCAGTAAAAGTCTGATACATCCTTTCGCCCCGCTCAAAAGCGGAAGAAGTCATTAGATGAATTTCCAACTTGAAAAAAAAGGCTTCCTGAAACAATATCAAAAAACTGAAGGAAACAAGTTCTTGCAGATTCTCTTGTTAGATAAATAAAATATTTTTGCTCGACGCAATAGTTTCGCGAAGCCAGATGTTAGATAAGTAACACGTGGGTGACAAAAACATTAATTAGATGCGTCTATCAATGATTCTACTGTCTACAACTGGTATTTTTTTATAGTTTTACTACTAAGCAAAAAGGTCAACCGTCTCAGATCTGTTTTATTTTTGCATACTGGTATTATGATTTAGATTTTTTATTTCGAGTATTATAAACTAGCTGACCCGGCGAACTTCGTACCGCTTAACAGTCAGGGTGTAATATTTTACTTCGTGAAAACTTTTTAAAATTATGTATCTTTCGATAGTATAGTAAACCGATTGCGATGAAACAAAAGACATACTACTTGATATATTACTTAGGCTTGGCTTATTACTTAGGTTTGGCTTATTACTTAGGTAGGGCTTGGACTTGATATCTTAATGGTCAAATTGTGTGTACAGAGTTTTAATGTATAAAAGTTATCTACAATGATTTCGTAAATTTTTCGTGATACGCGCACAACTATAAGCTTCTATTCTCTCTATTCTATACCTACATAGATTAAATTAAAAAATCCATATTTTTAGGAAATATAATTTGATGTTGATGCAAATATTTGCATTTTGACATCTTCAAGATTGTTTGTAGTGAGACGTTATAATGACAAATTGTAACACAAGTGTGTTTTGATTTCTTTTTTTTGAGTGTTACTATTAAAAGCTTATTCTTCTTCTTCTTCTTTTCGTGTCGATGCTCTCAAACTACACTTTTTCTGACCAATATTTGGCAACCTGTACGGCTCTATTGTTAATCTCAAAAGCTTATTATGCGTTTACAATATATGTATAGTTGAAAAATACATAGTACTGCATCAATGTTCACATGTTTGTGAATCCACTCACGATACAGGAGTTATTCCTTGTGTGGGACAACGTTTTTTTATTTATTTGTAAGTGGATTGTGCTAAAGCACAGTCTAGAACATGCTAGAGCAGCTCACATTCCGTCCCATATTTGTGCACTTTTGAGATTACCCGGATATGAAGCGGTCGTCAAAGTACGTAATTTTGTATAGTACCTAGCTCATGTTCAAAAAACAATAATTTCTATGTACTATAATTAAGATTTCAATTTACGATATATGTCAGTAATTGTGTTTGTTCCTTTAATGTAGACATGCATAATTATTTTATTTTTTATGTGTAATTATTTGTAATATATAATTTATCTATGAATCATGTGATATTCAGCAACCCGTACTGGGCCCGCGTGGTCGGTAACGGCACATTCCTTCTAGAGAAAAGGCCTAAGTTCCAGCTGTGGGAACAATAAAAAGGCTGAAGATGATGATGATGATGAATCACACGCTACTCGTAATAATTTCTGTATTGAAATTAGGCCTTTTCTTTGACAGCCTATTTTGCAATCTAGAAGTAAATACTTCAGTAAACGTTTATAAATAAGTACGTATTAAAAGGATACCAACACTAGATAGATAAGAGACGCACTGGACCGGTCGTTATAATGACACTTCAGGGATGCCTATAACCAACAGTGGATGTCTTTCGGATGAAATGATGACGTAATATAACCACCATTATTATGAGCCTGTTATGTCATATTCCATTCTTCTTCTCTTCTCTGACCTCAGTTACTAAGTAACTTTTTAGTTATTTTAATATTTTAACCATCATTAATGTACCAATTATTTTACACATCATTCTAATTTCGATAAACCAATGAAACAGAAAAATCTCTTCAACTCTTCAAAAATAAACAATCACAATAATTACTTAAAAACCAATCAATCATCAAAGCAATATCGAGTGAAATATCTACAGCATAAAGATAAGAGGCGAAATATAAAACGCGCAATCTCAGAAAGTCGCTTTCAAAAGACGGAAGTGCTTACTCGACGTCGTAGCGTTTTGATTTATTCGAGCCAGACGCCATTGAATATGAAGTTTCAGCGGCTGAGGTGGCCGCTCAAATCACTGATGAAATTTCTAAGAAAAATCTCTCTTAATATTCCCCCTCTCTTTGCCATAGTGATCGGGGTATGAAAGGAGATTATTATCGAGTGTTTCTCTGATAACTTGAGAGTTACTGAAGGCTTTAAGTTGAATAGTATGTAAGGTATTTTGATATAGCTCATTTATTATATAGATACTGAGTGATCTTATCGTTGGCTTGTTTGTGGTTTCGTTTTTGAGTGGAATACTTTAATTTAGTGGCAGAATTTTTTGTCCCAAGGGAACATACTCATGCAATATACGGTATTAAAAGTTTGACTATGTCATATGATATATGATAAATGGTAGATTTTTTGTCAGTGTTTTTTTTAAGAAGTCAGGAAATCTTGCCAAGGGTTAATAGTGTTACCCAATCACAGAGGTGTTGAGGTCAGATAAACAATCACTCCAAGTAAAATCCTGTCCATGACGTCGACGGCGTGTATTGTTCCACGTGCGCCTCAAGAAGTTGTCAAGAAACCGTAGGGCCCACCAGGGTCGATACCCTACTGGGGCCAAGGATCAGCTTCTGAAAGGAAGATTTTGCCCCGGTACGAAATGCAACAAAGGAACGGAAAGGAAACGGTTTATAGCCAGTAAAAGTGTGACACTATCTCCTGCTTCGCCCAAAGGCGCGGAGATGTCATTGGAAGACTTTTCCACCTACAAGAAAAGGTATGGAATCCTGTAACTCAGTTGCATTAGGTTAAATTGGAAGTCGACCACAGCATTATGGTTGATAAATAACTAGGCAGATGGTAACAATAAATATTTTCAGGTCATAAGGATGTGATATGATGACAAGACATGAGGTCAAACTTAAGCCTCAGATATATTACAGAACGCGAATGTAGTTCCTGAACATCGAGTAAATTATTTTTCATGAAATAATAATACATATTTTGAACAGGATTATCTTTCACACAATTTGTTAAGCTGTAATAAAAGCTAATTACTTAGAATTATGAAGAAGATGTATACCGATAATGAGGCTTCCTGATATCTTCCGGGAATTTAAGGATTTTAATTGGATGGATCGTGACAACAAAATATTGATAAATTAATTTTAATAGGATGTTGCAGAAGTTGATCATAATAATAATTAAATTAAATATTTCAAGAGACTTTTTTTAAATGGATTTTATAATCAATTAATAAGATTTCAAAACATGAAAAGAATATGTCAGAATTAGAACAAAAAAAAAAACGAATTTAATTAAATAAATGAGAAAAAAACTTTGTTTGGGTGTTTTTAACATCGTGCGGTTTTGATCACGTATGTGGGATTGCCCCGCATGCGTACCCTCCGCAAATGTCCATTTCATACGAGTATTTATTGTAATGCGTTGAATACTCACGTGGGACGCGTTTTTTTAACATTTAGAAATTTTCTTCATGCGGAACAAACCCGCATGCGTAATAAAATCCGCACGATATTAAAAGTACCTTAAGTCGATTGAAAAATATGCCAGCTTTTACACCACTTTTCACAAAAACACGTCGCTTTGTAATATTTCACCTTCATATATTTCATTATATTTGTTAGATATTTTTAAGAAAAATTAGTAGAAAGGCCACCCATTTCTCAGCTGCGCTCTCGTCACCCTATGTAATATCTCTCAAAGCGATAAATGAGTGTTGCCATTGAAGAAATTTCTCATTATGGTAATGATACTGGCTGAGATTTTTCCAGCATAAATCATATTATATTAGAGTGCGAGTCAAGTGCTTTATTTTTCATCTATTCATATTTTTTTTTTTTATTTGAATGAATGCTTTTTAGTTGAACTTTTATTAATATTTCAGAAAAAAATATTTTTCATACATATTTATCACTCTTTGCATGAGTGAATGAATTTTAAACTAAAAAGTCACTTAACATTAATCGTGTGTAGTTCAACAATTTTTAACCGACTTCAAAAAAAGAGAGGTTCTCAATTCGACTAAATGATTTTTTTATGCCTTGTTTTAATTTTAACAGAATATAGTGGTATTTTTTTTTTTGTTTAGATGAATATTCTTAAATTCGAGCTATTTTATAGGTGTGTGGCTTGGCTTTGCAAGATAGATATGCTTCGGTATTAACAACCTACTCTCTGAAAGAGTGCACAGATATGTAAAGTTCACACTGGTCAACTCAGATTGTTTTTAAAAATCACTAATTATGTTCAAATTCCATATTATCAAGCGTATCTTAATGATTATTTCTGTTGGTTTTAGTTAAAAAACGCCTCTTATAGAACTATTTTTAACATCTATATTAAAATAATTATCTAAATAAGGTTTAATGGTTACGAATCCCGACCCTTTTATAAAGCTACCCATATGTCCAATCTAAAGTTGTAAAAACATACACAGGCTTTCCGAATTTCCTCGAAAAAGTGTCAATCACGATGGAACCGATAGAATATGCGATTTGTTATCCATAAAGAAATTAAAAGGGTTTAATTAAATACCAACATAACTTTTTTTTGCCAGTTCTGTTCTACTCATAGGCAAAGCTACACTCTTTCCATCTTTTGCAAGCCCACGCTTCCTTCTTCCAGTTACAGCAAAACCTGTCCAGAAAATCATCATTCACTGGAGATATTGTTAGCACTAGCGATGCAGGTTTTTTTAATATTAGTTACTAGAGTCCGTCTATAAAGTCAAACAACTAGGGTATATGGTAAAATGAAATCTGATGTAGTTAACACTGTTTCAGTAATCAAGGTTGATTAAGAGATCTTGATCATTGTTTACTAATAGACGTACATACCTTATAAAAAATATCGAATATAAGTATTATTTAAATGTTTAAATATTATGCAATATGACCAAGTTGTTTGACTTTTTAGACAGACTATAATATAGCTAAAATTCATATATCTTGCATCAGAGTTCTCCACGCGATTGGAACTTGTACAACAATTCATAATCAATTACAGAGCAGTTGCCCGGACCAGACACAACATCCTTCTGATCGAAGGATGATCCCTTTTCAATGGAGATGTGTAGGACTTTACACCATATCCTTTTCATTCCTTTCCTTTATACTTATCGTTTCAAATAGGTATCTTCTTCAGGTTCAGACAAGAAAAACAAAATAAAAACAACCTTCGCTCACATTGTGTAACTTGATAATATCTAGTATCAAGACTTTCTAGATTTCTACATCAGTCTGAAAGTGAAAGACTCAGATGGATTAACTATTTACCTTCACTCTTTAGACGTAATAAGTTTAAGTGAACAAAGTCATTATATAGTACATTGTCCATCATTTTCTTTACAGGCTTTGATGGCCCTTTTCAAACTTTTATAATGAACACAATTTGCAACGTGGTAGACAAAATGCGAGTTTTTTATTTAACGCCTTCTCCAAACCTTTTATCTAATGAAAAAATCGGGTACGAATAAATCGCTAAAAGAAAGAATAATTAAATTTCTCTCATTAAAACCAGTCAGACATGTTCTTGCCCACTAAGCTTATACTTTTGGTGAATTGGAGCGAAAATTAATCTCTCTTATATTTCTATTTAAAAATGCACCTCACTACGGACGTGTGTATCGTACTGACCTAAATATTACGGGATGTTACGACTAACTGGAAGTAGGGGGAAGGGGGAGCACTGAGGGAAATCGACTTCAATTAATAGAGCTGTCGTGTAGCCACGTAGATGTCTGAGTGCCTAGTGCGAGTTTGTTTTACGTCAACATGTTTATGACGTTCTTCGCTGTGATTGGCTCACTCCAAGCTCTTAACCTATCAGAGCAGATCAAAACGCAGTGAACGTTTTGATCGCATTAACTTAAAAACAACTCGTACTCAGTGTACAAGTTATCGAAAGCCGTAAATTTAAATAATTATTTTTCGTTCATCGTATTGAGATGCTTGAAAAGTGAGAAGAAGCATAAAGTTATACTCGTATGTAGCAGTAAGACATGATTTGATTTTTATGACAATCAAGTTATGTTTTTATGAAATTGTGAACGCTAAATAAACATTTTCAATTAAATGATCTCAACAATCAGCCCTTATACCTGCCAGTTTTAGGTACACAATTTACTATTTTTCGCACATGTATGGCAAAGTGTGCGTGCTCGCCCCCTTCATAATTGATTGTTTTATCGTATCAGGCTAGGCGCTAAACGACCCCTACAAGTCGCTGGTCAACCTATGTTTATTTATTTTTTTGTTAGTGTATTGAAAAAAGCACTCAGCTCCATAACACCCTTGCCAGCGGCTCGGGTGAATTCTGCTTCGGGCACACTGACAACCTTTCTTCATTTGTATTAAAATGTACTGTTGCCGTATCAAAACAAAAAAGAAACATGACAACCTTTTAACACGGTACGGCGAATCGAGCAATTTTAGGCGCTACGCAAATACACTTGTAGTTTTCAGTTACCGACACTGAACGCTTTTTGGTCGTCATGAGTCGTTAAGTGGAAGAAACAAAAAAAGTTTACGTATGTGTAGGGAGTGAATGATTTCATACTGGTTCTATACAAATCAAATATTCATCGGAGCTTGTATCTGACACAAGACACACGTTTGCACCCTGCGTTAATATTTGGAGCAAACAACTGATAAGTACCTACTTACCATACTCTATCAGGTTCGATTTACTACTCAAATGGCTACAACAAAGGTTAGGTCATGTACAAGAAGAAAGTTCGCCCACTGTTCAGACAGCTATGAACATCGTTATAACGCTGTTAGTCCCTTATCAAATTGAGAGGTCTCATGTCAATAACGATAAAAACGGAAGGTTGAACGCTTACATAGAAATTCAAAAGGGAAGATTATTTGACCCAGAAGGAACACGTCGTCGAATCTTATATTAAGGTTAATATGTATTCGTAAGAATTTCGTGGGGTCACACTTTGAATTTATTATTCGTTTTTCGGTTAGTATGTCGCCATTTTAACCAGTGTGTTATTAGTATTCTAGCAGGATTCTGAACTTGACTGACACTCTACCGTGTACGTAGATATTTCAGTAGATAACTTGTACTTTTTTTGTTTAGTTATGGAAATAAAATGCAAAACAAAAACGCGAAAAATATACACCGATAAATTTTGATCGTTTTAATCCCATGGACGGTTGATCCAGTACATGGAATACTATCGATTTGTAACCATAAAAAAGTACCTTTTTTAAAAACTCGTATTAATTTATGCATGTACGAAATTAATTTCTTTAAGAAAACGTCAGCTGAGCGAGTCCAATGACCTGTGGGTAGTTAGTACGCAACGCCAACTATTACTTACAGGTCATTCATTCATCAATATTAATAAGCAGGCTATTTGTATATCATTTTAGGTAATTTATAATTGTTTTTATGCGAATAAAATTCTTTAAACTTATTTACGCTCTACGCTCTCCACCAATAGAATACTTTTAAAATGAAGTTTAGAAGGCATAAATATTGTTGTAGGTACAAACTTTGCCGTGTTTAAAATTCCGACGGTGCATACCCGCGGCAATACTCATTAATACGCTAAGTGTGAGTTCGAAGAGCTTTTAAAAAGCGTTAATGAGGATTTTTCTTATCGTTCGGAACTTTTAACGCGTTGATGAACAGTTTTTTTTTTAAGTGGTTCTATAAATAACCTAAAGTTTCGTTGTGTTTTATGTTTAGATTTTAAATGTTTAATAAATTATCTGTGATTGACGGATAGAACGAAATGTATTGACAATTATTTTTAAACAAAACAATATTTAACTCACATCATTATTATAGACTAGCTGATCTCCACGATTTCACTCGCTTCTTTGGCTACTGCTTCATTTCTGTGTATAGCGTGATGTTATTTATGTATGGTCTAATCACATAATACTAATCATCGTAAATCTGGCTATCCGACCGGTTGTTTTTGAGATTCGCACGTTTAAATAAACAAAAAAGCTACTGCTTTATATAAATATTATAGTATAGATTCATTGTGTACAATTAACATTTTTTTACTCGAAATCGTCTCCATAATAACCTAACTATAAAATTAAGCTTCAAAATCTCGTTCGGATCCACAAAGATTTGCCATAAATATCGCTGTACATGTTCACGAACTTTAATCAACTGCTAATGATCCCGATCAACTTGACCCATCGCTACTCACCGAACACTCCACGCATAATAATAAAATATGTTTAGTGTGTGAATCACGATTTTCCTTCACCTTTCGGAAATCGTTAGCTATAATTAGTAGTAACTGTATTTCAAATTCATGACATGAGCTAGTTGAATTATGAATTTATTGGGATATTTTATTCCGTTGAAATATCAATGAAATATTTATCTCATGAAAATTAAGTAGCAAGATTTGAATAAGGTCAATTGTTGACAAATTTAATAGATTGCAATAGATAATATTTTTTGTTGAGAATTCAAAATGTACAAGTAAATTTATTGATTTTTTTTGTTGGTTGTATAAACTAGTGCTTAACTGCGAGCCCACCTGATGGTAAGCAGTGATGCAATCATTGGTGCCCATGTGCACTGGTTTATTAAGTTTACGGGTGCTTTTGGTGATAAAAATTATTTTCTAAGAGATCAATTAAAATAAAGAGGGGTTTCTTACAATAGGGTAGTTTACAGGGTCAAAATAACTACATTTTATTTAGTCCTTATTTTAGATTAAAAAAAAATATTGGACACGTATTTTTTCTTTTTTCGAAAAAAAAACAACAAATTACAAAGATATAGCCCATGAAAGTTACGTGTGACGTCACCCCGTGCGAAAAAATGCAGCACGGCGTGACGTTACACGTAACTTTAATAGGCTATATCTTTGTCATTTTTGGTTTAATTTACAAATAAAAAAATACGTGTCCCTTATTTTTGAATAATCTAAAAGACTGACTAATTACAATTTTTACGGCAACTAGCCTATTCGATGCCTGGTTAGTGATATTGAATTGGTAAATTTAAAAAATCAACAACTCAACCAAAAAATGTCTATAATTTTTTATACATTAATAATTATTAATAAACGTGAACGATAATACGCTCGCGTTTATTCACTATCTTATCTGAGGGTATGCGATGCTGTGGTTCACGCAAGACTAAAAGTAACTTATTCACTCATGAATTAAAATACTAGGTTTCAAGGAAACACAGACCCTGGCAGGGTACACTCATCGTACACTCATTAGTTGTACGATGAATATATATGTTCCCATATAATTTTGTGTGGATATCCACCATGTTCCCGAAGCACATCGCTGCACGTCTGATGGTTCGATGATGGAACGGGCTTAGCAGGATTAAAACTCCCCAAATTATTATTTACCTTCCGCAAACATAGATACAACGATCAATTCTGTGCAAATATGAATAAGCCAATTATTAAAGTACAAGATAATTTCCATTAGGCAGAACGTACTTAAAATCTCAAAATCACTCAATTTACTTCAGTAAGTTGGGCTCCATTAGCTAAAACAACACGAGTCGTTTCCACGTTTAATACATTTGCAATTCAGTGTGTGTTCCACGTTGGAGCCACAACTGTGATGGAGAAAACGCTTTAGGGCAACCATTTTGTTCTGTAAACCAGATTTTATTTTGTATTATTTATATATTAGTTAACATTTTTGCTTTAAAAAGATTGGCTTGGTCAATTCTTTCTAAGTAAATAGCTTGTTGCTAATAGCATTTTTCAGTCGTATTGCTATGGAATGAATGACAGAATGGAAGAAAAAAACGTGTTGCACCGAACCCAAATAAAACGGGTCAAGGGCTGGAAGATGATGATTGCTATATCTTATTTTTCGTTCTATTGTTGACCAGATCATCTCTTACCATCAGTTAAGATGGTGGACAAACGCGAGCCTGAGAACAATACAAATAAAAAAATAATTTGGTATACAAACATCAAAGATGTAATCTTAAACACAAGCTCATTGTATCAAGTAGACCATCATTATTATAAAATAACTAGTTTTTGCCCGCGGCTTCGCTCACGTACTTAAAACATAGCTTAAGTCACTCAGAAATAAAGCAGCTCTCTATCGGTGAAATAAATTTTGCTATCGGATCAGTACTTCCAGAGATTACCCCCTACATACAAACTTACAAATTTTACCTCTTTATAATATTAGTATATATTAATAAACCTTAGTTTGTTTTTCTTGCTATTCTGAGATTCAAGACTAATACTACATATCGGTAGTTTCAATATTAAACTGAACATAAAATTCAAAATGCTTTTCATTTTAAAGAGCAAAACCACCGTAAAATGAATATTGTACCTATGTAACGGGCTGATTGCTTTTGAACTAGCGGTTTTTACTGATTTCTCGAGGGAACTCGTAAGTTTTCTTAAGTTCTTAACTTTTCACGATAGTAAGAGAAATCAGCGCTTTGTGATTCTGCATGGTGATTTTGTTTTCATCTTTCAAAACTAAAAATAAAACTAATTGAGTCTGCTACCTAAAGGTGAGTATAAACTACAACATTTACTTGTAACAGAACAACGAGCCGCTCTATGATATGTTCTAGTGTATCATCCTTTTACGAACGAAACGTCGAGCACGCTCGCCTCTTTGTTACAAACCAACGAACATATTGGTGTAACATTTCGTCGAGCGTATTGATGTAACATTTCGTCGAGCCACGAGTGCGGGCGATGCGCGGTTGCGGGGCGACATTTCAAAAAAAAAAAAATGAACGCAAGGTACAACAATATGTTTGTAAATGCACGCTCGCTGTGAGCATTTAGCCGCAACATAATGCCGAGCATTCGCAGGAACGTTACATTACATGGAAATGCTTAGGAAACTGAGCTTTTGCCTGTATTGTACCATTCGTAAGAATGTTACATTACACAGAAATGCTCCAGAAAACGTTGTAGTCTATATTCACCTTTAGATAAACAAATAACTTACGCACGTTTATCTTATCTATATATATAAAAATGACCCCCGTTTTCCGTTGTCACGACTTGGCATGAAAACGGCTTGACCGATTTGGCTGATTTTTTTTTTTGTTGTGATTGTTATTGTGAGGAGAAGGTTCTTATGGAAAAAAAAATTAGGGTAGTGTAGGGTAGAGTAGGGTAGAGTAGGGTATAGTGGGGTAGAGTAGGGTAGAGTAGGGTAGAGTAGGGTATAGTGGGGTAGAGTAGGGTAGAGTAGGGTAGAGTAGGGTAGAGTAGGGTAGAGTAGGGTAGAGTAGGGTAGAGTAGGGTAGAGTAGGGTAGAGTAGGGTAGAGTAGGGTAGAGTAGGGTAGAGTAGGGTAGAGTAGGGTAGAGTAGGGTAGAGTAGGGTAGAGTAGGGTAGAGTAGGGTAGAGTAGGGTAGAGTAGGGTAGAGTAGGGTAGAGTAGGGTCGAGTAGGGTAGAGTAGGGTAGAGTAGGGTAGAGTAGGGTAGAGTAGGGTAGAGTAGGGTAGAGTAGGGTAGAGTAGGGTAGAGTAGGGTAGAGTAGGGTAGAGTAGGGTAGAGTAGGGTAGAGTAGGGTAGAGTAGGGTAGAGTAGGGTAGAGTAGGGTAGAGTAGGGTAGAGTAGGGTAGAGTAGGGTAGAGTAGGGTAGAGTAGGGTAGAGTAGGGTAGAGTAGGGTAGAGTAGGGTAGAGTAGGGTAGAGTAGGGTAGAGTAGGGTAGAGTAGGGTAGAGTAGGGTAGAGTAGGGTAGAGTAGGGTAGAGTAGGGTAGAGTAGGGTAGAGTAGGGTAGAGTAGGGTAGAGTAGGGTAGAGTAGGGTAGAGTAGGGTAGAGTAGGGTAGAGTAGGGTAGAGTAGGGTAGAGTAGGGTAGAGTAGGGTAGAGTAGGGTAGAGTAGGGTAGAGTAGGGTAGAGTAGGGTAGAGTAGGGTAGAGTAGGGTAGAGTAGGGTAGAGTAGGGTAGAGTAGGGTAGAGTAGGGTAGAGTAGGGTAGAGTAGGGTAGAGTAGGGTAGAGTAGGGTAGAGTAGGGTAGAGTAGGGTAGAGTAGGGTAGAGTAGGGTAGAGTAGGGTAGAGTAGGGTAGAGTAGGGTAGAGTAGGGTAGAGTAGGGTAGAGTAGGGTAGAGTAGGGTAGAGTAGGGTAGAGTAGGGTAGAGTAGGGTAGAGTAGGGTAGAGTAGGGTAGAGTAGGGTAGAGTAGGGTAGAGTAGAGTAGAGTAGGGTAGAGTAGGGTAGAGTAGGGTAGAGTAGGGTAGAGTAGGGTAGGGTAGGGTAGAGTTGGGTATAGTAGGGAAGAGCGGAAGCGAAGCCGCGCGGGCAAAAGCTAGTTCATAATAAAACAACATTACTGATACAATTTTCGATACTAAATCTTTATTAGGCTAAGCTGGATTTAGATGCCTGAGGTTAGTTATTAAAAGCTCCAAATATAGAACTGAGTCTATATTCCACGAAGAGGCCTAAACAATTATTTGTTAAGGATTTGCCATTGTTCATAATATCTACAGATTTATATTTAGGATTACAAGCTAGAAATGCTTTCGCATGCGTGGAATACTTCACATTATCACACTAATGTTAGAAAGGTGAAAGTCACTGAACACCTGAACGGATTTAGATAAAATTTGGCACACGGGCTGACCATGTTCTGGAATGGCACAAAAGATACTTTTATTTAGCACACGAGTCGGCCATCTCCTAGCACAAAAGATAATTTTAATCTACCAGGGCTTAGGAATTGTGCAGAAGAGTGTTATCGTGACCCTGAGACGCAAAGGACAACTCACCTGAAGAAACAGAAGTGGGTTTTAGTTAGTAAAAGTCTGATACTCCCTCTTGCTCCACCCAGAGCAGAAAGAGTCATTTGATGATTTTCCACCTAAAAAAGGACTACGTTTTTTACCGGGATCCCGGGTACAAAAACGGGGTTAACTATTGTTCATACATAATTAAAACTACTATCCTTTAAATTAAAAAAAAAACAGCATACTTTAAATTAGACGTTTATAGATTTTTAGAATTCTACGTATAATATTTATACGTATACTATTTTGTAATATTTATGTGCTTGATTTAAAAAAAATAGATATTAAGACAAAAAGATGTTACAAACAAACATATGTATGTACTTTCAAATTATACATACATATTCGTGCGTTGTTACCTAACGGTACCTATTAAATATTGTCACATCTCATTGTACAGGAACTGTCGATAGACCAATGTTCCTATTAGCATGACCATCATAAACTAGTTGACAAGACATGTCGACAAGTGACATGGCGCAAAGAGAGAATGTACTTTGTAAGACCCACACATGTCATACATGTTCAATATGTTCATACGTACTACACAATGTATCCACTTGTCAAAATGGGTAGAAAACAATATTGAATGAACTACAATGTTGTGTTCAAAGTAGCAGTTGAAATGTTACAGCACTTTTTACTAGATTGCGGGACGCAAGAGAGGGTTAAACTAATAAAATTCATGTTTTAATATTAGCTTGTTTCATAACGATTCTAATGACATGAGTTTTATATACAGCTCCCATACAAAATTTTAGGGTTATTGTTATTTTAAACTCACGCGCCGAAATCACGCGAGACCACCCTTAATGGCGCCACAGATATTTTTCAGAAAGGCCGAACGGATATGTTTTTAGTATCTGAAGTCTAAATATATTCCCTAAAAATTTCAATAACAACAACATAAATTAAATCGGATCTACAAGTGATTAAATCGATGCCAAAAATGAAAGAATCTTTAGTGGAAAAATAATATTTTCAAATAAATATTATGTTTTCCTGTTCAATAAGCTATCATAATTTAACAGTCAATAACGTTGTAATATGGAAGCTTTCCAAATGGCTATTATAATATTTGTGTTAAGTGAAAAAATTCTTATAAGTGCCTAGTAGGTACATTTTACGACTTCATCATATTTTTTTTCATTTCCTTGATCCTTCACAAATACCGAATAGTCGTACCTTTATTTTATAAACTAACAAAAAATAAGGTGGTTTACATATTTAGTCGAGTTATCAAAAATATATTATATGTGGTACACACCAACAGATACTGTACTTTTTTTAAGTACTAGATGATTAATTCAAGTACTGCTCGCACTCTCTGTGGAGCGAGATGGTGGATCAGACTTTTCTTGACTAAAACCCACCTAAGATCTTTTATTTGCTCTTTTTGATCTATGATCACAGTAACTCTATCAAATGTTCCCGCAGTTCTACTCAGTATCGGTCCTACTGGACTCTTGGGTTTTGTTGACCTTTACTTATATTACGCGAAGGAGGCGTACGCTTCTCATTCTTCTCGCTTTAGAACAGTTCCAGTCATATCCTTCGCTTCGCAGAAGGAGGCGTTTACGTCTCGCTTCGGACCATTTCCTAAAATAAAGTCAGATGCGACAAATCACCGCCACCAAAATACTGTACATACACAGGAAATATAATTTAAGGAAATAACCAATAATTAGGGGAAAACAGAAAATATAATTATCGTGCAGGCAAACATGCTTGTACAATAACGTTAAATATTATTGAACAGTAACAAATCATTAAAACAAAAATTTACTAAGTAAAATAAAAATTAAACATATATACGACGTATAAAAAATTTAGACAAGTTAGTATCAAAAGCGGTTAATACGAAACTCAGTCAATGAATACAAAATTCAGGTAGAAATAAAGCTAAATCTGTGCCAAAGTAAACTCCAAGTTATTTCGTCCGAAACGTGAAACTTTTAATTGATGAATCCTTAAGAAGATGAAGGAAAGTGGGCTATACACTCATAAAGCGGTAAGTAGTTTCAAGTACATTGAAATTGTTACTATAATGGATCTAGAGCAATACAATTTTAATAGTATACTAGCTTCTACCAGCGGCTTCGCTCGCGTGAAAGTCGGTTTCTCCATTCAAACTTTGGACCCCCGTTTCATCCTCTTAGTAGGTAAATTCAGGAAAAATCCTCTCTTCTTGCTTACGTCATAATAGGAAACCTTGTGCAAAATTTGAGGCTCCTTGTCTCAGTAATTTTGCTTGTGCGTTGATATGTCAGTTAGTTTCTCCTTTATGTAGTCATCTTTCCGCCCTTGTCTCGTGTTATTTGAGGTCGGCGCAACACGTTTTCTTCTTCCAATCTATCCTGTCAGCCGTCACGATATCACTAACTTCGTTTTCTTTCATATTTCACTCTTCACACAATCCATTTGTTCTTCCCTCTTTGGCCTCCATCTCTCTCCACCTATTCACATGTATACATAACTCTTTTAGTCAATAGTCAACAACTCAACTCATGTTGAGTTGCATCCCTTCTCTTTACATGGCCATACCAAGACAAACTTTTCTCCTTTATGTAGTGTTGACTGAAAAGTTGAAGAAAAACCGTTTGTCTTGGTATCGTCACGTAAAGAAAAGGTATGTAACGCATGTTACTAAAAGAGTTATGAGTATACATGTGAATGGATAAAGAGGGAAATGGAGACCAAAGATAAATTGGAAGGATTGTGTAAATATTGATTTGAAAGAAAAGGGAATTAGTGATAGCGTGACGGATGATAGGACAGAATGGAAGAAAAAAACGTGTTGTGCTGACCCAAAATAACACGGGACAAGACAGGAAGATGATGATGATGATATATGTTATACTGTGGAACTAGTATTTGTTTTGGATAAAAACAATACTCAGATAGTCACCCACTGAGATGACCTTGAAACAGATGTAATATAAACTGCGGAAACGTTTACAATGATAATTGTGGTGATTACAATAATCAGGAAAATTGGTCCATTAAATACGATCATCGCAACATACTGTTTGTAATTGTATGTGTAGAATGTGAATAATGTATAGGTATGTATATTGAATACCTACCATAGTACATTACATGCCATAATAGTACATGATTGCTAAAAAGTTATTTAACCAGAACTCGACAACATAAAATGATTGAAATATTGTAGACAATTCACTTTTCAAACAGTCTGTTGCAATTGCTTGCATTTATTTTAGTTCAGTCCGAGATTTTGTTAACTTTACATGAGAAAAATGCGTTATGTCAATTAGAATAGAATGGAATAGAAATACTTTTATGCGGTACAGAGTACAGACACAACACAACGATTTGATACAAAGTAAACAAGAATAAAAGTACAAAGTACGCCGAGCAATTCAACTTTTTAAGGAAAAGTCATTTAAACTACAAAGCATGCCAAACAATAGACAAACAAACGTACATTTATGTGCATAACACAAACTCTTGACAAACAATACCCGCTTTCAGTTATTTATAAGGTGAAACGTTTTTTATAATGATAGTAGGTTCACAGTCATTAATATCCTTCAATGATAAACACAGCAAAACACTTCAGACTCAGTCTGTCTGAAACAGTGCAGACCCCAAAACTAATATGACTTGTAATATAAAAAAAACCAATAAGGAAAAAAAGAAAGCCGAAGACAAACACGAAACCGTCACCCTGCCTAACTACACAAAGATATGAACCGCTTTACAACTCCTCCTTACTCCAGGTGAATCTCGAAAGTCTTTTATTACAGTTTCGCCGGCATGTCCCCGCCGTCGCAAACTTACTCCACTATTCAATGACTGGCGATCAATTAAAAACTAAAGTGTTCAACACCCAGAGTTTGCTCCAAAGTTTCATCCAAAGGTTTATTTAATGAACGGTTTTCGTGAAGACTCTCAATCTTGTTCTTTACTTCAATTCAGTTGAAGTGTGAATTTGGAATGGCTTACGCGACTAGCATATTTTTAAACGAAATTGAAGCGTATTAAGTAAGGGTTAACTAAGTTTCAGGACTGTATTTAATTAGAACTTGATGTAGTATGGTAATTGCAAATTTCGGGTTACTTAAACGAATCAAAAACACATTACCTCGCGCAAAACAATTTAATTTCTAGCAAAATCCCTGCCAATCCAAAAACGAACCAGCATAATATTCATCGGTAAACATATTTCAGCCTTAAACCGTTATTAATCCAATGTTAAGTCAATTAGGCGCCGACTCCCTTATTAAGGGGCGGATATAGGCGGATATGTGCGGATATAAGTGCTTGGGGCGCGTTGGGTCGGAAACTAAAATCGTGGCGCGGTTTGCGCCCCCTGGTCTAATGGGCCCCGCCGTAACGAGGGACTGCGAGGACTCTCGAGACCCCGAACGATCTCGGAGCGAACGGCTAGGTACGGCTCTAAAACGAGTTGTGTATGTCAAGGGTCTTATGAGATCGTTCTTTGAGTGTTCTATGATTTTCGGCCGTGCCGACTGCCGGGGCAGGGCGGTCAGCCACCGTTGTGTATAATTTGGATCGTTTATTGCGGCTTTTTAATAACTATCACTGTTTGCTGTATTTTTTAGTATATTTTAACGAGCTGTATTCATTGTATGTTGTCTTTTGTTCACAGATTTGCATTCTTACAGTAGCTGCTCAATAAAGGTAAAGTATTATCACATTTTTTTTTATTAGAGTCTGGAGTGTCGCAAAAATTTAAATCATACATTTAATTCAACAGTTGCTACCATTACTTTTTTCATTAATTCGGCTATTGTGAGTAAAGCCAGATCGGTTACGGATTTAATCAATTGACCCAACGTTCCGTTTCAGGAGGGACGAGGTCCAAAACTGAAAGCCCTACAATCATTACTAGGTACATTATTGCTAGTAAAAGTGACCCTTCGATTGAGATTGCTGATAAATTTAATGGAACTATCCAATAGTGTACCCGAGATTTTCGATTACTAACCCATGTCTGTCACTGGTAATAAGTTATGGAGAATTTGATGTTTATAATTAAAGGTCAAAGAGTAGAGTTAGTCACTGTTTCTTGACACTCGTACCAATCAAACTTGATTGGTCTGACTTTAGTTCACATCTATCTTTGAATACCTTAACAGAGTACTACAAACAAGTAAAAATATTATTTTGTTATTCGTTGAATGTTAGCTGGCATTATTAGACATCCCGGATTTTTTTTTTTTTTTACAT
Source organism: Mythimna lalbum (assembly GCA_949319445.1). NCBI lineage: Eukaryota > Metazoa > Arthropoda > Insecta > Lepidoptera > Noctuidae > Mythimna > Mythimna lalbum. The sequence goes on along the minus strand of OX439358.1, from coordinate 15,443,705 downwards.
ATTATGTGCAGGTAAAAATCAATTGCTGTTCGTTAACAGCCTGAGCGATATGATTTAGATTTGTTTTCTTGTTTTGTTTGCTCTAATGAAATAAAATAATCAGATGATGAATTCTAAAGCAAAAAATTTCTATGGCCTCTTAAAGGTAGTAGAGTAGTACTAATTTCACGGTGACAACCGTGGGTGGCAGCTAGTACCAAATAGAAACATCTCTACAATATAATCTGTAGAAGTATCTTCATTAATGTAATCCATAATTAATTTTGTAATACCTATTAATGTTGTGAAAGTATCTTATTAGATTTATGAGGCAACAATAATAATATTTTATCAATTTTATATCATTGATAGTATCGTGATTCACTTGACATTTCTGTTTTAGTACACAATAATTGTGGTTATTGCATTTTGTTAAGAACAACTACATTTTTGTCATTTATTATGAAAATTCTTTGACAATTGACCTTTAGATTGAATGCAGGTATATCTACACTGCCTTCTTTTAAATGCCAAATAGTCTGTATTATTTCCTATTGAAAACAGCTCTTTGGTTTTTTTTTCTTCATGCTTAATTTTTTTTTTATTTACTTCTACTTGAAATTTGCGGCAAGTTTTGATATTAAAAATTTGTTTACTGCTAATTTTAGTATTTCATGATAACATTCTAAATAGGTTTGCTATTATACATACAAATATATTTATGAAACACAAGTCAGAATACGGACAAGTACCTTTATTGATGACACAGCTGGTACTCTTGACGTCAATAGCACATCAAGTCTATTGAGCCCACATTGGCACATGTCATGAAGATAAACAAGCACTAAATCTCGTGTCTGATACAAGACAAGGTCATCGCCCCCTGCAGGATGCCAGTGCTTATTCCATTACTCGCACCGACAGTTTGACTGTTTTATTACATCGAAATTTTGATACTTGATTTCGACTTTGATAAGCTAATGTATGCATGTATACTCGTCATTTATCATAATTTATGGGACGAATATTTAACTATCCGTATTAATTATTTTAATTATACTGTATACTCGTTGATTTGGAACTTTTTTGTTTGCTCCAGAATTTGACCCACGTTGCTGGTTTGTGGCTGATTCTAGCAAGATCAAATGATTGTACCACAATGTATTGAATGAGGAATATTGAATCGACAAGTATTAGTACAAATAATCAAATATTAAGAAGTCTTTGTTTGTATAGTAATATCATCGGAGCTCCTTAACGATATTACGATGAAATATGAAATCAAAATCCGACTGTCATCAAACGGTATAGTACCGGAGCAATATATAAAATTGCCTCAAGGCCATCCAACGATTCTGATGATTCTTAATGTGCTACGTGACCAGATATCAAAGAGCTTTTAGACTATGAAGTGGAATCCAAATGGACGATCATGATAGAATAGTGCCATAAAAGTTGTACATGTTGAAAGCACCGCTACTGCAGCGCGTTTAACTGCTAATCGCGTTGCGAACGATAGCAACCGGCAGTAGTTACTGCAACGGTTTGCACTGGGACCGTTTGTGGCCAGCTTGCTCTACTGAACTGATTGCTCTGTACATTGCCGTGTGACTTAACCACGTACGACTTTTAGACCAGTGTGCATACCATGTACTGATGAATATTTTGTTCACAACAAATTCTGTGTGTAATTGGTGCGAGAGCAATGAACACTTGTTTAAAATGTATGCCAGTGCAATCATCCTTGATTTCCGGACAGGAACTGATAAAAATGTTGTCATAAAAAATATTTTACTTTATTATTAAATTAAAAATAATTCTACAATAGAAGCTTGTGAAACGGTCATATAATAATAGTTACTAAATATATAAGTGCAATTTTGCACAATTATTTTAATACCTTATTGTGATTTTGATACAATACAATATATTACACTGTCTAATCTCATTAGAAACACGATTTAAAATATCGTACTAAAATTCCATCATTCTTATACGATGTGATGATATACTGCCAATTTGCTAAAGTTGGTAAGCTGCCACAGAAAATATAGAACTAGTTCAAAAATAATGTGCACAGTATTCATTCACGTCATCAAACGGCATGACACACGGCATGTCATCAAAAAAAAAATTGTCTTTACATTATGTATATATTTATTTAATATACATTTTTGTTACCTATCTTTCGATTGAATTATTGAACAAAAATGCATAAATGGCAAAATATAACTTATAATACAATAACAACTATTGTTTTGGATAAATTCTGCCAATAATATCTTACTTTGATTTTGTTATTGAAAAATTTTACGACGTAAAAGTATAAACAGGTTTATACTTAGTTGAGTCACTTTTACTCTGATAGAGTTTACACACATAAAAATAAATAGTAATTTAACTAAACAACCAATGAATCACTGTGATCTTAATCTATCTTAAATTGAAACAATGCAAACGAAGCCAGACGTAAACCTGGCTGATGCTCAAAATGTGATTCGTATACTAATTTGTGATTTAAATTTATGAAAGCCAAATTTGACAACGGAGCGTTTAATCATATCCGCAATGAATATAAAACCGTCATTGGATACGGACAAGCAATATTTATTGCTTGTTTTTATACAAAAAAGCCATACTGAAATCGTCATGTTGGGCCCAATATAGTTCCCTGGAGTACTATTCTCACTAGCGCCTACGTAACTATGGACATTTAACTTGGTACATACGTCATTGTGTATCATGATATACGCAATATGTTATTGTTGTTATGTACTGAGATACAAAGTTTTAGGTATTCCTCTAAGGATTTCAATGTCGTCGTAAATCATAGTAGAATAATATTTGTTGTGCTTTGATAGGCGTCGTTTGTTTCCTCATTTCGGTTTCGTTCTATTGTGTAAAAGCTTTTTGTTTGCTTATAAATCCTTTCATATAATTTTGGTTACTTACTTGACGTGTTTATCATTGAAATATTTATTTATACAAGTAATATTTGATTGCACTAATAACACCAACAAAAATTGACGTTCACTTTTGATAAAATTTGTAACTCATTTACAAAAAATAACATATTATAATAGTATTTTTTTTTTAATTAGGTAAAGTGTATTTTTAAGTTATTTCTAAATATATTAAAATTTATACACTAAACATAAATGCTACTAGATGCATAATAGTTAAAAATTCTGACTTCCAAACTAAATTTATGTACCTTGGAAGCCATTTTGATTCACAGCGTTTCTTTTAAAAGAATTTTAAAATACTGCCAACAAACAGGAACAATTGCATATTATTATAGTGCAAGCAGCCTTGCATAAAACTAGTTTTCTCTTAAAAAATACACTAGTCTTAAAATGTGATATAATCTGTCTTCTGGGAGTAGTTATTTAAAGCTTTATTCTAAGATTTCTTTTTGTTGTAGATCTCTACGCGGAGATGCTTTAGAACACGGAAGTGCTATTTAGAGTACTTAAGTCATTGTTTGTTAGTTCTAAGTTGTTTGGTAGCAGTCGGACGTTACTTCAAAATGCAGGTGAATATTCGCTTGTAACTTTTCCTTGTCTATATTGGTATGTGTATAGTTATATAAATTGCTCAGCTTTTGGCAAAGTTACCAACTTCATTGATCATAGAATTTATATTCTAAAGCAACAGCTTTATGTGCGAGCTTGAAAATGTTAATTATATTTATTGCCATCTTATAATAATATAGGTTTTTAAATCTATAATATAAAAATGAATCGCTAAATGTGTTGCTAAGCGCAAATCTCGAAAACAACTGAACCGATTGCCCTAATTCTTTTTTTGTTGTTTTTGTTATTGCAAGAAGGTTGTTATGAAAAAAAAATGAAAATTAGGGTAGGGTGGGGTAGAGTAGGGTAGTGTAGGGTGAAGTGGGGTAGAGTAGGGTTAAGTAAGGTAGAGTAGGGAAGAATATGGTATAGTAGTGTGCAGTAGTGCAGAGCGGGAGCGAAGCCGCGAGAGTACAGCTAGTTAATCATAAAACTATTAAAATCATCTCGTATTGTTACAGATAAATTCAATTTGGTAATGGGTTCCAAGAGTTTTTTGGTACTTAACCAATCAATTATTCACACAAGTCAGTCATGCGATATAATTTTGTTAACTTGAAATTACACATGACTCATCTAATCAGTTTTTAAGTAATTTGCCTTCACGCTTGTAATCACAGGTTAGAAAAAAAACAATTATCGCTTTAAGCAAATCGGTTCAGTTATGTGCTTTAAGATATTAACTAGACAGCAAAGTATCATCTTTTTCCATACTTGAGCTGAAGTGGATGAGTTTTTGATTGCTATCAAGGATCACTGGCTAGTAATAATTTTTGTATGTCGTCATAGGTCGCTATTTTTTTTTCTCTGGCTACCTCCCAATGATATTGGAGACTTTATAAATACTATCCTTTCATAATAACTTTCTCGCTATTATTCCTCTCATTTTTTTTTATAAAATAAAAATAAATAATAATATTTAGTAGATTGTAGTGGAGGTCAGATTTGTAAGCGTTTCATGTACAATATCGACTGGTAATCAACTGAATCCGGTAATAACAAAGACTAGCACCAGCACAGTTAGAAAAAGGTCAGGCAAATTAAATTGACGTCATACGAGTAATGACATCACACGCTGTAAAAAGCTTAGTAGATTTATAGCGAGATCTATTAATCATTATTTTAAGTAAGTTGTATTTATTTAAATATATGTGCATGGGTAGTACCACAGTCTACACTCATTACAAGTGCCTCAAAATTACCGCTTTTATTTTACAGTCATAGAGGGAACATTGAAAGTCAATATTTTAAACTTACTTTTCAATGATGAGTCAATTAGAGATGATATTTTTGACATTTTCTGAGCCCTGTAGAAAATAGGGGTGATGTGCGTGATATGCTTGAGTTGAATGGACTACGTATAAATAGCTTCGAATCGTATTTTTTCGCTGTATTATGTGATTGACACGTGTGTGCCACAAGACAATTGAAGCGTTCCTCTGGGACTAATAAAGCTTCAATGTCTTAATGCTTTCTGCTAGATTATCACTACAGGTTTTAAAAGGAGATAATAGTCAGACTATGTAAAATGATTTCATGAAGATTGATAGGGAAATATGAAAGTGGAAAACATGCTCCGCAGACTCCAAAACATCATCATCATACAAGACACAACTCGAGCATCACTTTTTAAAACTGCAATGTGTCATCGTTATGTAATTTTGTGAGAGCTACTAATACTATCGAAATTTAAAAAAAAAAAATCTTTGAAACTGTATCATCACGATTAACGCGCACCGCTTCGATTGCGAACACAATCTGTAGGCGTGGCTTAGCCTAACTTCGTCTATGCCAAGCCAATGGACCCGACTGCATCCGAATATTATCGATTAGAGCCAATTTTGGAATCCATAAAAACGCGCGGTTTATCCTGTCTTCTGTACAGGGTTACTTGTAAAACTTGTACACTAACAACCTTGCAGGACTGTATTACTAACATCATAAACAACAACTTTTGTTCTATGACTTTTTACAAAATATAATTCATTTTCCAAAAATAAAACCTTCAAGATTTCATTGTTTGCTATACATATTCAAAGTACAGAGTACTTTGCTATACGCCTGTATGACGCGATGCAAGTGCATCAAGCACTCCCGCTTCCCTAAAAAAGTTATTGTTTATGATGGTAGTAATATAGTCCTGAGTGGTTTCTAGTGTTTTACAAATAACCCTGTATATGTCTTTGAATAAAGGTAAGAGAACGTTGCAATTACTGCTTTCTAACATAAGTTATGTTGATCGAGATCCCATTTTAATGTGTAGCGTGTAATCATTAAAATAATTCATCAAGTCCTGTCAAATATGTAAGATCGATGAACAACTGCCAGTTGCTACTCTGTGGTTCATCGAAGCAATGGCCTCGTGTGCTGACGAGCCATGACCTTGTCTGCCGCGCACCGGGTGCGTGCCTCACGAGCGCACCACATCACGACCTGTTCCATGGGTGCATCGTTCCAATGGCTGTCTCAATGGTAGCAGGAAGTCTTTAATGGAATATTGATCATCTGCCGGTGTTTGTTTAGTTTATTATTGAGTTTATAAAACGAAGAAGTGTTTACTTTTGAAACAATGGATCTTAAAACAAAGTAAACGGTAGAGGTTCTTTTCTTTCTTGTGTCTTTATACAGGGAAATGTAAATGGTACGAGGAAAACGGTACATTATGACAACATAAAAGCATTAAATTGAAAAAAATAACTCGCGAAAGTAAATGAAGTTGCCGAGCTTATTCGTTATTACATACATAAATACTAGCAAATCGCATGTTATGGGTTATATTATGTAAACGTATATTTTTTAACAATACATTATTTCAAATTCTTACGATACAATTCGAATCCGAATTTAAAACGAACTCATTATTTTTTTCATCATCATCATCCCCCTATCTTATTTAATCTCATCAAACGAAGCAATCTTCTGAGATCGGTTTAACCAAAAACGTTTACAAAATATGTTTTGGCTGCGTTGTAATCGTGTTAAAATATCATCTTCTGACACCTAGAGCTGTTTATCCTTAGCTTTGAAGGTCGGTTTCTCTTCACTGCAGTGTAAAATATTAAACGCAGGATATAAATTTTTGTGGCCACCACTGTGAATTTTGTTCTCGTGGCTTGTTCGCCACATTCTATTTTACCCAAGTGACATGTGACCGTTTTCATGAATGAAATATATTACTGACTTTTTAATAACCATTTTGGTGTTAGTACCAGATTCTCATAACGTTGATCGTAAATAAAGAGGTTTATTCGATTCCTTCAAAAGGAAGAATTTTGAGAAAACGTTTATGGGTCGTATTCTCTACTTATTCTGGTAAATGTAGTCATGAGATTTAGAGATGAGATTTGAGTAGAATTGTTGTTTGCGTATGAACTCGTATATGAGTTGTTTCACTTTTGCAATCATCATTTAGGTGTGAAATTCGTACATTTGTAAACAGCTTATTAAAAACAGTTTACAGCTAATGCTGTGAAGTAATTTACGTGACAGATATGCGCTAATGGACAATTAACAAGCAGATAAATAACACTCAAATATGTACTAACAAGCAAGCTAAACACCTAGATTAAAATTTTATTATGTCGTTATGTTAAAACTTTAAAAGGGTCCAAACAAAAAAAAATCCTCTAAGCGCGTTCAATTTCCCAGAACACTGAATTTTATTTAAAAGTTCTATACTAGAACGCTATTAGCAACGAAAAACCCGGTATAAAGTGTCCCTGTTAAACGTTTAACTACGCTATTTAGAGGCAGCCCTGTATCGCTGGTGCAATACAGCTCAATTAAGCTTCTGCCAGCCCTGCTCTGGTGGCAATTCGTTGCGGTAAAGTTGTGGTCACATTAAACCATCGAACCACACAGCGTCATTTGTGACAAAGAATTTTGTTCATTGTTGAGTGATGTCCACTTGTATGTAATCAACTTTATTTACATATTATAAGAGTGCTCACCTGAATTTTAATTCGGTCATTATGACGTGTTTATTTGTTAGAGAGATAACAAGGTAATAAAACGAATGTTTGTATGAAAATTGAAAGGGAGGAAAGAAAAACATGCCATGTAGGTAATCTGCTTACAATGCCGTGTTAGGTGTCGGCGCTAATTGAGGCAAATAGGTTACAATGGTGCGCATAGTCGATGAGTTGCACGACTTGATAGTTTTGTAATGGCATATTAATTTGTAACACTGTTATAATGATGAATGAATGGATACTGAGAATTGCAGACATTTATACTTAAAATCGTATGTTTTCTGAATGGAATAAGACTTAGGAAATTATTGGCTTATCTTTGCCTACCACATTATTTTTTTTGTCTCCTTGGATTTAACAATATAGCTTTGATTGAGACTCAGAGTTCTAAATTTAGGATTGTCCTTAGTGTAAAGAAGGGCAGCTATTTATAAAAAACTCACATATTTTTCTTAACGCCATAATACCATCCAATTTTGGTAACTGAAGGTTGGCAGAGAGAAATAGCCTATATCCCAGCAGAGGAAAATACAGTTTGCATAAAAAATAAGATGTTGTAGTAAGAAAAAATATATTTTAGTAATATTACTTACTTACATAAATTATGTAAGACAACATGTGGGTATTTATGAAAGGAACGCTAGTGGTTCTAGAAAGCAAAAGATAATTATAGGAAAGATGTGATTTAAGTCAGTAAAAGTCTAACCCCTCTTGCATCATCCTAGAGTTAGACAAGTCATTAGATGATTCCTCACAAACTTTTGGGCCTTCAATACATTCAATAAAATTAGTAGTTAAAATAATACATACTTAACACAGATTTATACCCCGTATAAAGATTTTCTGTATCCCAGACTATATTAACACTCGACAACTGAAACCATTACTCAGGAGCTCTCACGCCACGGTGTCGGGTCGTATCAGTGCGGTCCAACGACTGAAGCTAGTAGGACATACCCGATATACGCCCAAAGCAAAGCTATACAAATCCAGGAATGGTGGACCAGAACGTTATTTATTATGCCCAAAAGACTTGTATCTCAAGCCAATGATGGCTGTACCATTCGGAATGTTTTTAAATTACAAACTAGACTTTCTAACAGCATCTAAAGGATTTTGAAGGATTGAGGTTTTGAATCGGTTCCTTAACCTAAGGTAGGTGCCAGATAACCGTAGAATAGCGGTCATTGACTCTCCTACCTAGAATGAACATAGTGAGAAATTAGTATATTAGGGGAAGTTTGAAAGTGGCGCTAGTGACTGAAAAGTTGAAAGGAAACCGTTCGTATTGGTATAGCATGTTGCTAAAAGAGTTATAAGTTTACATGTGAATGGATGGAGAGGGAAAGGGAGGCCAAAAAAAGATGGATGGATTGTGTGAGAAGTGATATGAAAGAAAAGGGAGTTAGTGATAGCGTGACGAGTGACAGGACAGAATGGAAGAAAAAAACGTGTTGCGCTGACCCCAAATAAAAATGTGACAAGGACAGGAAAATGATGTTATGTAACTTGACCATGCACCAGACTATCCCGTTTCAAAGTATCATACTAACGAATCCTTACGACGAACAAAACTGGCACACAGACCATTTTTGTACTTGCACGCATAATAATGCCAAGGGCGTTCGTTACGACAGTTGAACCAACGCGATATTATGAGAGGATACGTTTTCAATGAATAAATATAAGGACTTACGTCCTGTTTCGTTAAACAACGACTTTTTACTGTGCAAAAAAAAAAATTACGTATAATTGTTTCGTGTTAACATGGCAATAGTTGACATTTCATAATAATTTTCTCTTCGTAAGAGACCGATATTTTTTTTTTAATTCATATTAGTGACTATTAATTATGACTAAATGGATGGATTGTGTGAGAAGTGACATAAAAAAAACGGAGTTAGTGATAGCATGACGAGTGACAGGACAAAATGGAGGAAAAAACGTGTTGCGCCGACCCCAAATAAAACAGGACAAGGGCAGGAAGATAATAATGTTAATGTCGATTAACATAGTCATAATCTTGACTATTTTTTAAATTCTAAATAGTCAGACTTCTTCATTTTAACTGCTTGCTGATCTCTTGCTTAGTGTGCCCCGCTAATGTCCAATCAGATCAGTACAAAAACTCGATACGTTTTCTGTCAAATCATCTCGCACTAATCTTGATCGATTATCAGCTCTATACCGAATGATGCTTAAAATTATCAGGGTCATCTTTACAAACGACTACATTTATTTATTCTGTGACAGCAAAACTGGACTCGGATAAATAATGCTTGATATTAACTAGTAGTCAACTCTAACTAACCATTTTTCATATTTACCAGTTTTATTCATTGTTGAAAATCACGAAAGGTTTAGTATAGTTTTGTTTTAAATGTCGCTTGTGAAATCAAGAACGAAAAAAATCTATTGATGGATATTTGACGCGTGGCAAAAGTCAAATTGAATGCCGCCATCTTGTTTTGAAAAAACTTTTTAGAATACAATTTTACAAAATGTTTAGTAACAGCAGTCTATTGGCAATGTCACTCAAATGCCAAAAGTTCCCTGTAGCTCTGCAGGTAGGTCAATAACCGCTTTTGCTACGCTAAAACGGCAATGTTATACCTACTTTTACAATCAACTTAATGTTGTCGTGAAAAATCATTGTTATTGTATTTGTTTAATTAAAAGTACCTAGCTCCCGGTCTATGTGTAGAGTAGGGAACTGTTATGACTTCACATGAGAACCATTTTTGTACTAGCGTAGAATAGTTTTTTTTTTATGAGAAAAGTTGACGACTTTTTTTTTACGGAGTGATGGTAAACGGATATTTTCGAGATAGGTGTTTATAGATCTAGTTTGTATATTTTTGTTTATATAATTGGAATCGGTAATTGAAATTGATGATTTAATTGAATAATTAAACTTGTTTGCATAAATTAGAAATATTATATTAATGGAGTGAGCCTTTTTTTTCTTTTGAAGTGGGTAGTCATCAAATAAGTCTTGGGTGGAGCGATAGGATGTGCTAGACTTTAGCTGACTAACCCACCTGTGCTCCTCAGTTGGTCTACGCATTCTTGGGTCATGGTAAAACCAAAACCTGTAGCACAGTGACACAGATCTCTGACATCCATAATACAATTTTAAACTTAACGGGTACCATAGGTTTATAGGTTGCTTGTCAAGGATCGCGGAATGCGATAAAGCCGCCAATAGTATATTATTTTGAAACTCAAATTGTAATATTTTTTATCTTAGTCTGTAATAAAGGATTTATAAATAAAAAATAAATACTTACTCTGTATTAAATGGCTTAGAAAATAATAATATTAAAGCTTGTTTTTATTAATGTTTGTCCTGTATTTTGTGTATGTGGTGTATAATAAAGAATATAATAAATAAATAAATAATCAGTATTTATGTGAATGCTAAAAGAAAAAAAACACATAATGAAGTTTACAATAGAATGGCTGGTACGAAACGTAACGTTATTCTGTTAAAATTCTTCCAAACATTATTCTTTGTTACCACGAAATGGCTTCGCTTGTTCGTAAACTTATACTGGTTCGAAGCCAAAATCCTATATGCGACAAAGTCTTTTCTACTTTGTTTAATCTTGTACGTCCTCGATAGTTACATCGTTGGCTTTGCTGCTGAGATTTTAACCCAGAAATAAAATGTTATATTTATATACCGTCTTACATACATACCAGTATGTATCAGCAACTTAAGTTGAAAGTTGAGTAATCATGCATTGTTTTCTCTCAGATGAAACAAAATTTAACTAAATTACAGCCAAAGAAATCAACGTAAATATCAGTAAAAACGATAAGTTTTAATTGAAAATCTCCTACAAAACCTGAAACTCCGCAGGCTTTAGTACGCAAAGAGCCTTCAAGCCAACACATAACAGAGATGAAAGGTACTAAAAACTTCAAACATTACCCCTGCGAAACGTAATAACAAAAATCTTCAAGTAAATCAATGGAGCCAAGGAAACTAGTGCTGGCACAAAAATGTAAAAAAGCTCTATTAGTTTTTGTTTCGTACAATTTTCCATCTAAATCCTGCCGGGGAACAAATAAAATCGCTGGAGAGAAAAGTAATTTAAGTGTTGTCGGGCAGGACCGCGAGGCACCTCTATAGCAAATGCATTAAACACGTGCGGTTTAGAAGTGCGTGACTTTAGAACGTGATTTAAATAGAGATGTGTCTGTTATGTATTGCTTCCGTATGAACTGTTGTTTACGAGAATTGAAGTAGATTCAAGATTCTTAGTCGTTTTAGTTTTGTGTGCTGAGTGCGAGTTGTTTTTATGTTAAAGCGATTGAAATGTTTATCGCATTTGGCATCCTGATTGGTTAAGGTCCTATTTCCCAAGCAGTGCTATAAAACAGTGACTTTTTGAAGCTAACTCCTCGGTAATGCCAGGTTAAAACGTTTGAAAAAAAAACTGAATTGTACCTGTCAGCAAAAACAATTTTTATAAAAAAAAACCTACTTTACTAAAAAAAATAATTAAATTTGAAGAGTTCCCTCGATTTTGCCAAGATTCCATCATCAGATCCCAACTTGCTGACTATGGGACCATTTGGGAAGTATACTCTTTCCAACAAAAAAATATTTTTTTTTTTAAATCGGTTGGCAAGCGACGAAGTTATGCACAAACATCCGAATTGAGAACCTCCTCCTTTTTTAGAAGTCGATTAAAAATATATGTTTACCTATTAAAGATTCAAAACAAAATTTTTCAACGTTTGATTTTTTCGTGCAGATATATTTAGCAATTTCACAACTTTTCCCTATTCCTTCGAAACGGCTTGGATCTTTAGAAACATTTTTATACGTAAAAATTGATGGCTAAATATTTTTCAAAGTGAACATAGCATACCTATGTAAATCAAACAATATTTCGCTAAGAAAATGGATATAAAGGTCAGCGGGGCTCTATACGGGCGCAGCTACTCGTACTGCCGCCTGTGGTAGTTCGAGTATGTGTGCATTTAATCCAGGCCAGATGTTCAAGGGACTATACGCCTTAAGGAGAAACATGACAATTGGAGCGTCAAACGTTATAAACGTGTCGATCGCGTTAACACAAAAATAACTCGCACTCAGCACAGAGCTCCTCGCCTGATTTTGTTTCTCTTCTAAACGTTGTGTGAACAATTTTCTGAAGATGTTCACTAATATACACCATAAAAAATACATAAATAATATGTAAAATGAATAAGGACAAGTGAAGGAAGTGGGAGATTTACATGGGTTGATTTTCGTCAGTAGATTTCCTCTACCCGCATGTGGCCAGACTTAAGTCAACTGCACTCAAACTGGCATTTGAACTATATCTATTTTTACTGTGGGGTAACAACTATGCGGTTTTGGCGGAGTGAAATTAAATTAAAATTTTTCATCAACACTAACACTGTAAAGAGGTAAAGTTTATTTTTTTTTGTTTGTAGGAGGTAATCTCTGAAAGTGTTGGTCTGATAGCAAAATTTTTTTCACCGATTTAAAGCTGCTTTCTTCCTGAGTGGCAAAGCCACGGGCCAAAGGTTAATATTGCAAGTCCGTCTATGTACTTATGCAGTTTTGAGATGTAAATAATTTGTCCACACTAAACTTCTTCAGAAAATATGAATAAAAAATTTGTCTCATAAAATCATATCATTTACCTTTCTAAACATAACCTGTCTTCGTCATTTTGAAATAAGAGGACAATAGAACTAAACAGTTTTTTTTTTGCCGTACATGCTTTTATGAAACCGTTTACGAAAGAACAGACAAGCAACTACAATACAGATGAATAATCGTTCATTCAAACACGAGGTCAACAAACTGGCTGAAGAGACTACATCATTCATTAATTTTCCCCTAAAAATGAAGTCAGTTGCCGTTTGAAGTGAAGTTTTACAAATTTTGCACGATTTTCAGTAAACAATGAGAACTTTATTCGCGGTGTGAATTTACAGCGCCCGAGTGGGCAAAGTTGGTAATGATACCCGCCCATACATTGTGTGTGTTTATCTCGCGGATTATGGTCTTTAAAGTATGCATGTGGCTGAATATTATCGGTTGCTCTTTTGTTATTTTTGGTTACTTTTTGAACCCTTGAGCGTGGAGATAAACAGAACAACCAGAGAGAGGTGACAATAGATTTTACATTCAGTATGGCTTGCAATGGCTTAGTAATGTTCAATTTAGACATCTGAGGTTACAATAATTCACACCCAGCTGAAAATTGGTAGGATTGTTTAAACACCATCATACCTAAATGAAAACTAATATCTGATGTACAAGTTTGTCTGGACTAATTTTGTAATAATTTACCGTTTTGCTGAAAATCGTGAAAAACTCGTTTTATACTTTTGGCTCCGAGTATTTTTTTTCCAGGTGTCGAATTTATGATGTTTTAAACAATACTACCAATTTTCAGCTGGGTGGACCTTACCCCTATTATTTGGTCTAATTTGACTGAACTATAGTTACCTTAAAATGTTTGAATAATAATCCCAAAGGACCAAGTGAACTAGATAATGATTACGATTTTTTTTGTAATGTGCATCATACGTATGGCAAAACTAGGTTTCTTAAAAAGGTCGAGCGTGCTTTTAATGGTGTTTTTTTGAAGCTGTACTTTTTCATCATCACACTCATACAACAAATATTCTTAGTTAATCAGCTTTGCTGGACATAGGCTTCCTCTATGTTTTACCAATGACCTGTCTTGTGTGTGTCCCATTTATCGGAATCCTGCGACTTTCACCAGGTTGTCAGTCCACCTTATGAGAGGCCTTTCAAAGCTGCATCTTCAAATACCTGGAACCTTTCGGCTCTATCTGGTCTGCGAGCAATGATCTTTATTTTGTAAATAGGTTTTATAAAAAACACTTTTACACGTCAATTTTTTTTTACCCTACCCTATCCATTGCTGAAGTGGTAGTGGGCAGAGCACATTATTTGGCTAAGTTGTTAAAAATAAATTGTTTAATATGGTATTTAATTCGAAGCTACACATTGCGCGTGACTATCTATTCTATTATGAATGACTAACAAAAGTTGGAAAAAAGAACAAGTGACAACATTCTCACGTAGCTGCGTAGGGATAAAGCAATATGAATATTTTAGAGCTAAATGTACGCATATCGTTCTTATGTTACGTGTGGGGAATATTGGGAATGGCATTCAAACGTCAATAGTTTATTGAAATTATAGACTCGTGATCATTCAGAATGTATAAGCAGAGGCAACGTTACTGTTCGTAATACTCGTGCATAAGAGTAGGCATAGTGTGTCAATGAAATTTTTCAAGTTTTTTTTTTGTTGTGGAAAATAATATATAGTATAGTTATATTCCACAACTATCACACAACGCCGTCAAGTCCCAAGCTAAGCAGATCTTGTGTTATGGGTACTAGACAACTGATAAACATACTTATTTATTTCTAAATACATACATATTATAGATAAATTACACCCAGACACAGAACAAATGATCATGCTCATCACATAAACTTTTGTCCTGGGTGGAAATCGAACCCACGACCTCCGACATAGCAGTCAGAGCCTCTAACCAACGGGCCAGTCATTTAATTACGTCTACCTCTCTAGGATGGACTGGGAAGCCGTGTCAGACTTTTACTGACAAAAATTACATCTGTCGTTCTTTAGTTGCCTTTTGCGTCCTAGGACCCATAACCCAGTAACCCTTTCAGAAATCGACCCATGGCCCCATAGGCTTCAGCCCTGTTGGGTTAGGCCCCTACTGTTTTACTGACATCTATTTGAGGCACGCATGCAACATCAGGTGCCATCGATGTCTTGGACTCTGTCAGAACGGTTACCGGTTCGCCTACGATGACCGGTAGTCAAGGTTGAGGTCGAGGGTGGGATCTTAATATACCAAGATTATCTCACTTCCATCAATTCTCATCACATAACTTCTCAAGGCTGTGTTCGAAAGAGTCACTCCAGTCCTGGAACGCAAAGGTTTGTAGTAAGTAAAAATTTGATACTCCCTCTCGCTCCATTCATAGCGGGAGAAATCATTTGATGATTTCCCACCAAAAACAGGAGCATTTCAAGAAATAAATTCTTCTAGCTCAACAATTCAACATGGATAAACATCACAAAGTGACACTAGACGCGACCCTATCAAGAGTTCATAACGCCAAGAAAAGTCTACATTTTAGTGAAAAACCTAGGACCTAATCCAGCACGTCTAGATAACGAAAACACACTAGAGCTAGACCATTGTGAACTATTTGTCTTGATAAAAGCGCCAACTTTGTTTCTTTTTTTATACTTCTGTCTTCTGTCTCCCTTGAAGTGGCACTTTGTTGTGAATGTATGAAGTGTAACATTGTAACACTTCTAGGTTATTGTTTAGTGTTCCCGGGCATTAGTACCGCTGATAAGATAACTCTTTGTTTCTTAATCTGGTTTGTTTAAAACGATTTAGTTGTTGATTTTCAACCAACAAATTGTTTTCTCTCGAAACTGCACCTTTTTGCACGTTGAAGAGATCTCTAGAGCTGTTTATTTTTAACCGACTTCGAAAAAGAGAAGGTTCTATGTTCGGGTGAACTTATGTTTTTTTTTATGTAAAAGGAGTTCGTTTGAAGTATAGTAAGTAACATGCATATCTATTGTAAGTAACATGCAT
This sequence comes from Mythimna lalbum, assembly GCA_949319445.1. Classification (NCBI taxonomy): domain Eukaryota; kingdom Metazoa; phylum Arthropoda; class Insecta; order Lepidoptera; family Noctuidae; genus Mythimna; species Mythimna lalbum. Next base: position 15,427,523 of record OX439358.1, on the reverse strand, counting down.
TCATCTTGAATGATTGAGCTTTGCATGTATTTAGGGTATATCTAGATACTAGCTTCTGCCCGCGACTTCGTCCGCGGAAAATTTCTTGTTTTAAAATAAGATTACACTCGATTAGACGATGCGCACGTTCAGCGCTAGATTCCTGAGCACGGGCCTGTTGATGATGTTATGGCATTTTGCCTAGCGAGCCGCTGCGAGCGCTCAGCGCTAGTCTCCCTATCCCTTGTCTCAGAGACATGCTGCCTTAAATGAGATAGACGCTGCGCACGTTCAGCGCTAGATTCCCGAGCACGGGCCTGCGATGTTATGACATTTTGCCTACCAAGCCGCCGCGAGCGTTTAGCGCTTGTCTCCCTATCCCTTGTCTCAGAGACATGCTGCCTTAACTCAGATAGACGGTGCGCACTTTCAGCGCTAGTTCCTCGAGCACGGGCCCGCGATGTCCTCACATTTTGGCTAGCGAGGCGCTGTGAGCGCTCGGAGCTAGATTCTCTAGCGCGTGCTTGCGAAATATATTCTCTATTTCTCGAGAGGCGCTGCTCATTTTCAGGGGCAGATTCTTCCGTACGGCGTACTCGAGCGGCTCTTGTCTGTGATGTCTGCCGGGACAGTTGAGATTTCCTTTTAGACATGCTCTCAACAAACTACGCACAGACTTGAAAACAATTATGAACAAAAGGAGAGCGACTCGAACACCGTCCGCCTTTACCAAAACAAAACAATCGTAATATCGAATAACTCGTATCGATTATTACGATAGAACGAAGTACGAAACTACGAACATACAAAAACGTACAACGAAATTACGATATTTTCGATTATGAGGTATCTATCAACAACAACAACCATACGAACGAAACAACCGAAACCAATAAGCAACTGACAGAAGAACTCCAACTAACGACAACGTGGGCATAATAATTCGAGAGGGTCATCAATCCACAGAAAGTCTTAACACCGCGATTCAGAAAAATTACGTAATTGCAGAACGCCAGCTATGGGCAAAAAGGTGAAACGTTGGGCACGCCACAATTATGGCGGTAAGTCCCCTCTTTGAGGCGTGGCTGGAAAGGCCGCACGGCGTCCTTACCTTCCGCATGACACAGGTCCTCACCGAACATGGCAAGTTCGGGAGGTTCCTGCACCGAATTAAAGCGGAAGAGACGCCCGAGTGTCGCCACTGTGCGGAACGCCCGGAGGACACGGTGGAGCACACAGTCGAGGTGTGCCCTGCCTGGGCAGAGCATCGCCGTGCCCTCGTGGGGGCGATCGGCGGCGGACACCTCTCGCGGCGGGCTCTGGTTGAGGCCATGGTCCTTAGCGAGGAGGAATGGTAGGCGGTCGCCTCCTTCTGCGAAGCAGTAATGCTAGCAAAGGCGGAGGCAGACCGCATCAGGCAACGGCGCCCCCGCCGCCGCCGCCGGGATTCCGATCCCGATTTCCGGCCACCGTAGATGCGGGCTCGCGGACGGCGAGCCATGGGTAGCTTGCTGTCCGATCGTCCGGTAGTGGACCGAGCCCAAGACGTCGACGGCGCGCACTGTTCCCGCGCGCCTCAAGAAGTTGTCAGCAACAGCAGAGGCCCAGCTGGGTCGAAGCCTACCGGGTCCGAAAGGGAACTCGTGCCCTGGTTTGAAGGCTAGAAGGAACGGGGTGGGTTTTTAGTCAGTAAGAGTCTGACACTATCTCTCGCTCCACCCAAGGGCGGGGGTTGTCATAAGATGATTTTTGCCCACCATAAAAAAAAAATAGGTAAAACGTCTGCACAATGAAAGTTACGCTAGGGGCATTTTGCGTTTTAGTAATTTTATATTATCTTCGAAACTGTATGACCAATTGCTATGCTGTAAATGGCAAATCTTATCTGTATAATGTTTTTGTGATACTGAAATAATTTATTGTCATAAGAATTAATATTTTGTTGCTCAAATAATCAACCAAACGTAAGTATGCCGAAAAAAAATATTTTTAATGCAATAAAAGAAGTATAAAAGATGAAATATAAAAGATAGAGATATGGTACCGCGGACTTTTTTGTAGAAATAATTAAGACGAACCAGGTAGCCATACATTGTTTTTAATTTTAAGCAACTGTTTAGGCAGCGCACGCAAATAATTCTATTTTATGAGGTATTTTTTTCCGACTTGCCAGACAAAAGTTGTGATAGCTCGGTTAATATACATGCTATAGAAACAATTTATAGCCTATAGCACTCAGGAATAATGTTGCTTTCTGCCTGTAAAAAAAATTTTAGAATTGGATTATTTTTGCCCACCATAAAAAAAAAAAATAGGTAAAACGTCTACACAATGAAAGTTACGCTAGGGGCATTTTGCGTTTTAGTAATTTTATATTATCTTCGAAACTGTATGACCAATTGATATGCTGTAAATGGCAAATCTTATCTGTATAATGTTCTTGTGATACTGAAATAATTTATTGTCATAAGAATTAATATTTTGTTGCTCAAATAATCAACCAAACGTAAGTATGCCGAAAAAAAATATTTTTAATGCAATAAAAGAAGTATAAAAGATGAAATATAAAAGATAGAGATATGGTACCGCGGACTTTTTTGTAGAAATAATTAAGACGAACCAGGTAGCCATACATTGTTTTTAATTTTAAGCAACTGTTTAGGCAGCGCACGCAAATAATTCTATTTTATGAGGTATTTTTTTCCGACTTGCCAGACAAAAGTTGTGATAGCTCGGTTAATATACATGCTATAGAAACAATTTATAGCCTATAGCACTCAGGAATAATGTAGCTTTCTGCCAGTAAAAAAATTTTAGAATTGGATTATTAGTTCCAGAGATTACCCCCTGCATACAAACTTACAAACTTACAAACTTACAAATTTTACCTCTTTATAATATTAGTATAGATACTCCATTGATGGCGGCATGACCTGCATAGATGGTTTCCTTAAGAATTGGAATGAGAAGAGAACTAGGAACTGTCATCGTTGGAAAGAATGGAGGGAGGCTTTTGCCCAGCAGTGAGACAATATGGGCTTTCTATAATAATACTTTGCTTCAGGTACAATTTAGGTACCACTGTGTTCTTTAATATTGTAAAAATGTGGTAATTGTACTAAACATAAGTTCACCGACTTGGCATGACATGTAATACATGGATGTATTACATGTCAACGGGTAGCGTATAGTGTCCCGAGTTGCGAACCTTGGTTTTTTTACTAGTTTTTTTTTTGATGGCATCACATTTCTTTTTGGAGATTCTATTATATTGTAAATATTCTAGTATATTTATAAAGATTAATTCACTGTAAATGTCACTCTGCAGCCTTATATGAGATTACAAAAATAATGTATGCGGTTGGTGCCTTAAGAAAACTGTACCGACTGTACTGGCACTGCCGAGGCTCCTATTTCATCAAATTGAAAATCTCAAATTAATTACTTAATCCAACCAGATAAACAAAAACATTCTAGTAAAATTATTGCTGAAGTAACGCAAAGTCATTATCGAAACGAGAGAGATTTAACCAAATTAACAGAAACGTATTTCGATTGCAAATTAATCGATTCTCCAATCAACTGGGCATGCAACCTTTGTTTAGTAATCGATAAGCGTAAGATTATTATGATTATTTTGCAATGGTAATTCTACGGTTGAGAGTATCATCATTAGGCTTTTACTTTTTTTATTTATTTATTTCATAATTTATGCAACTAATAAAGACGTTACAGATGATGCAAATCGTAAACTCATTAAAGTCTTACCGTGCGTTATAATCAACGACACAAAATTATGCCGAACTAATACACAACAAAAAATATCAATTTAGATCAATAACATGTATCTATTGGCTTTCTGCTTATATGCATTTTGCAAGTGTGACACTCCTGTGCCTACCAGTATCTCGCATCAACCTCGAGTTTGTCACCACCATCAGCGATAGTCTTAGCGCTGTGCTGCGGATACAGTAGGGCATTTTGATACATAGAATGCTATCCATTGCTCTTTAGCCTTAATTTAGGACTTCTGAGCCTCACTGGTTCCAATTAAATAAAAAATAAACCTGTTCTAAAATTAGGACACAATTTTTTTTGGCATTTAAAAAAAAATAAGACGATACAGTTTGTTGAAACCCGTGACGTCACGTTTTTGTACACTTTAGCCTAGTAGTGCTGTAACAAGCCACACTTTTGAACTTTGATGTGTTTTATCTCTATAAATTTTCTTCGATTTTTATCAAAATACGTTGACAAACTATGATAATTATTTCTATACCGACGCGGCACCTGAAAAGAAGTACCTGCGGACATAAAGTCATTAAGTCAGAAAATTATTTTTTATTGTAAGTACATGGTATATATAGGGGATGTGCTTCACAAATTAATGATCGCTTTATTAATTAATGTTAGTGGAAAGTAATTACAGGTAGATGACAAAGTATCGTCATAATGAGCACTTAACATTATTATGTAGGTAGTTTGTTATTAATTATACGACTTTTACATTGTGGCATGTGATTTACCAAACAGTATTGTTTGTTTTTTTAATTAAAAAAATATGGCGCCCACTTAAAAACGTTTTTATTACTTTATATTATAACTATAATTCTGTTTTTAATCTAAGTAGGGTAAGCATGGAGGCCAAGTTTTAAATTAAGAATGTTTTGGTTCTGAAACGTGTCAAAACTTTATTTAAGTGCCTTTTGACAAGTTCACATTCAGTGTGCGTAGAGCTGTGTGGAATTTTCCGTCAGGCTTTAAGTCAAGAGTGAATACGTAAAGGTTGACTGGTAGAGAATGCCTTGTTGCAATTAAGTCCGCCTGTGTACCATTACTGTACATAAAGTTTAATTCCATACTAATATTATAAATTGGAAAGTGTGTGTGTCTGTTTGTCCGCCTTTCACGGCAAAACGGAGTGACGAATTGACGTGATTTTTTAAGTGGAGATAGTTGAAGAGGTGGAGAGTGGGCACATAGGCTAAATTTTATCTCTTTCAAACCCCCCACCTACCCTGAATTTAACGAGTGCGAAGCCGTGGCCAAAAGCTAGTAACAAAATAAATAGGTTCTTGGGCAAGCGTGCTCCATTGTAGACCACATTGTCGCTTACCATTAGGTGAGTTACCTAGTGGTCACACGTGACCCTATCAAGAATATTAATTAAAATATTTTTGCGCTTTTTTTTACTTTTCCTCAGTTTAATTTATTTGTCCAAAACTTGGGGATAGTCCAATATTTTGGTGGGTACTACAAAATTACCCCATGTATCTGTTATTTATTGATGGTCCATGAATCTGTATCCATATACACGGTGTAAGGGACAGCCCTCCGCAAACTTGAAGGGCTTGCTCAGTAGACGAAACTGAATGACCTTAAAATTTTTTTTCAGGAAACGAAAAAAAAATATCCACCCTGAGCAGGAGGACTTATAATGATTTCCCAACTCAGTTAGTACTTAATACAAATGGTACTGAACGAATAAAATTCCATTTGTACTGAAGTACATTGTAATCGCCGAATTTTATTTTTTTTATTTTATTTTTTATTTTATTATTTTTAGGAAAACTTACAGCTACTTGGTACAGTAAAATTTAGAATAGGTAAAAAACGGCCATTTACAAGTTTTCACATATACTAATGTAAGTGAGACTTAGGTAAATTATGACGACAACAGCGTAAGGTTAACGCAATAGAGCTTATACACTACAAAAAAAAAATTGTTTAATTTATTACAAAGAATCGATCGGCTAAAGTTTTCTTTACCTTTTTAATATTGGTAGCGAACAAATCAAGGTCGACATCCTGACACACCGTATTGAAAGTACGACAAGCTCTTATTATACATGAGTTCTTGCGATAGTTTGTTGAAACTACAGGTATATGAAGGAGACGAGATTTGCGACGAAGCACACACGAGTTAGGTACCCGCAGTCCAACCTTGCCTACCAGCTCAGGGACGTCAGTAGCTCCATTCATGACACCAAATAAGAAAGCGACATCTGCAATTTTTCTTCGTTCCTGTAGGGGCAGAATATGAAACTTTCTACACCGACTCACATAATTAAGAAGAAAGGTATTTGAGCGATATTGAGCATATCTTAAAAATCTCTTCTGTATGCTTTCAAGGCGATTAATATAAATATTATAATTAGGATTCCAAATCTGAGAAGCATACTCAAGGTGGCTACGGACAAACGCACAGTAAAGAATTTTCATTGTCTTGATATTCTTAAAATCAGTAGAAATCCTAAAAATGAAACCCAGGGCTCTAGAAGCTTTATTAACTATTTTATTTATATGCTCATCAAACAAAAGCTTAGAGTCAAAAGTTACACCAAGATCTTTTATGACGCCGACTCTGGCTATAGAGGTGTTTGATAGCTTATAATCATATTTAATAGGGTTTGGTTTGCGAGAAAAAGTACATACATAGCATTTAGAGATATTTAAATCTAACTTATTACTAGCACAATAAACGAGAAACCGGTCCAAATCCTCTTGTAAAAGGTACGCATCCTCAATACTCGATACTTGACCCAGAATCTTCATATCATCCGCATAAAGCAAAATTTTCGAATGGAAGAAACAAGAAGCAATGTCATTTACAAAAATATTAAATAAGAGAGGCCCTAATAAGGATCCCTGAGGAACTCCTGATGGGATATACATCACTCTTGACGTAAACCCATTCAGAACCACCGTCTGACACCTGTTTTCCACGTATGACGAGAACCATCTGAATAAATTACCCCTTACTCCAGCCAGTAGTAATTTACGCAAAAGAAGCGCATGATCGATACGATCAAAACATTTACTGTAGTCAGTGTATACAACGTCGACCTGAGCCCTCCTGGACATGTGCTCCGTCAAATAGTCACTACAGACAGCAAGATTGGATGTAGTAGAGCGGCCTTTTAAAAATCCATGTTGGTGTTCAGAAAAAGTTAATTTGAGTGATGAGGACAGTTGTTTATGTACAATCTTCTCCAAGACTTTAGCGAACACACAAAGTTTTGAAATTGGTCTGTAGTTATCTATACTGTCCTTGGGTCCTTTTTTATGAATCGGCGTTATATACGCTGACTTCCAGATGATAGGCACCACTCCTAATTCGATTGACCGTTTATACAGTATTGTCAGCGGAACCGATAGACACTTGGCAAATTTCGATATAAAGACTGGAGAAATGTTATCAGGGCCTGCGGATTTATTCAGATCCAATTGTTTCAGCAACCTAAATACTTCATCCTCCCTTATGTCAATAGTACACACATCTGATGGACAACCCGCAGACTGACACTCGAGTTCATCGATCCCATAAGGAGTCGAAGAGTCATTGACTTCGTTCCGTTCCTGAAAGTTAGAAGAGAAATAGTCACCAAACATATTACAAATCTCCTCCCCGTTGTTGGATGAAATTTCTCCCAATTTAAGAACAGAAGGGTAACAATTCGTTTGCTGCTTAGACTTAACATATCGCCAAAAAGCCCTGGGATTCTTAGAAATGGCCAATTCAATGTTTGCAATATATTCATCAAACATTTTCTTCTCCATATCTTTAGCACGCTTACGTAAAGTAATAAAAGATAGATGATCTGAAAGATTTCCGTATCTTTTAAATTTAGCATGAAATTTAGCCTTTTCCTTAACCACCTTAATGAGAGGACTTTTATACCAAGGAGGATACTTGCTACACGGAACAAAAGTTTTAGTAGGAATATACTTAGTGTGAAGCACGTTGATGACATCGTAGAAGAAACAGACAGCTTCCTCGAAAGACCTATTATTTAAGTCTAATGACCAGTCTCTTGCCATCATTTCTTCAGTTATTGCGTCATAATCCGCTAGACTGTACAGGAACTTGACTCGAGCCTGGGCATGTAGCTGATGAAGCTGAACAAACTCCGCAGATATACAAAGTGCCTTATGGTGCACGTCCTCATCTACTAAGGGACTCTGACTGCAGGAGACAGTGACTTCATTATTAGACAACACGAGATCAAGAATCCTATCATTCACATTACGATGCGAATTGTACTGCAACAAATTGCAAGCAGTAAGAGTATCACAGAAGGTAGTCTGTACTGAGCCTTGCAGGTTACCAGGACATAGATAATCACTATCCGCCGCTAGGTGCCAGTCTATGTTCGGCTGATTAAAGTCACCAAGAATCAAGAACTTATCTGCGGGCTGTTCAACAACTACTTGAGCTAAGTTGTTAGTGAAGTTGTCTAATTGTAGCGTCAACGAGTTGCCAGACTGCTGATTACATATGTAGACAACACAAATATGCATTTTATAGCTTACCTTAGGTTTCCTTTGATGTAATGTTAAAGTTACCCACAAATCCTCGGCAGACGAGCACCATTCATTGCGGACGTCGGCGACCAGTTCACGCCGTACAGCTATTAAGACTCCCCCTCCCATAGATTGTTTTGTTTGAGAGTAATTGCGGTCGCGTCTCCACACAAAATATCGGTCATCAAACAATTCACTATCGGAAATGCCACCAATGAGCCATGTTTCTGACAAGCAAACGACATCAAACAAATTCATACATACATTCCTATAGAAAACTGATGTTTTTGTCCGTAGCCCGCGAACATTTTGATAGTATATACTAATCGGCGCCATCATAAGTTAAATGCAATACCAATATAATAATAGGTGAAATATAAATAATATCGCTAAAATGATGTCTCAAGTAAAAACTAATACCAATAAAAGTCGGTGCAAATACAAAGTGACGTAGTTGTAAAGAAGACAAAGCGTCCGCTAAATTGACTGAAACAAAATCATCATAAGTTAAATGTAACACTAATATAAAAATAAATAAAATATGAATTACATCTCGAATACGATGTCCCAGGTAAACACCAATACCAATACAAGTCGGTACAAAAAAGAAATGAGGTAGACGTAAGTAAAACAAAGCGTCAGCTAAGTTGACTAAAATATAGTCAGCGCTATCATAAATTACATGTAACAATAATATCATAATAAGTAAAATATTAGCAACTTTAAAATGATGGCCCATGTAATAACCAATACCGATACAAGTGGGTGCAAATAAAAAATGAGGTAGTTGTAAGCCAAACCAAGCGTCAGCTAAGTTGACGAAAACATAATCGGCACTATTATAAATTAAGCGTAGCAATAATATAATAATAAGTAATATATGAACTACTTTAAAATGATGTCCCAAGTAAAAACCAATACCAATAAAAGTCAGTGCAAATAAAAAGTGTGATAATTGTAAGTAAAAAAAAGCGGTAGCTAAATTGACCAGAATAAAATCATAACATGCGTAACATTTTGTGTTCAAGTTCAACACATAATTTGCTTTTAGACGGTAGTCGGTATAAAAGTTAAAATAAATAAGTTTCAAGTGCGAGCAGATCCCGTTCTCATTATCACCAACATAAAGTTTCAAATAGCAAAAACCAAAGCTTAATGAGTCGAATGAATAGGTAGCACAGAGCGATAAGCGAACAAAAGGCAGGCGAGAATGGAATGCGCACAAAAAACGAGTACCTGTGTTTCTCAAACTTAAATGCAAGGAATCGACGATCAACACTAGTGTGTCAGGAAAACGAGCCGGGGATATGATATTTAAAAAAACTTTTTTAAATCCTGTTCACTTCTAATGTGGTGCTTCGGTGACGCCTGGTTTTTACGAATAAGGATTTTACAGCCAGTGACCCAAACATACTCATAGCCTTTTTCCTTTGCCAAAATCTTTGTTTTGTTGAGTAAAGCTTTGTTATCCAACGTCAGGTGGTCGTTGACAAATATTCTGTGGTCACCACGAAGTCCCAAATCCGCCGCTCTCAACATTTTATGTTTTCTAGCCGCCGCAACAAAATCATTTTTGAGGTAGCTATTAAGCACCGAGCATATTATTGTTTTGTTCTGAGTGTCGTTTCGCATGGGAATCCTTGCAATATAATTAATGCATTCCTTAGGGATTGGGCATTTGATAATATTCCCTATTTTGTTCATGACTTCAAACAAGTTCTCAGAGTTCGACGCAGGAACGCCCTTGATCTCGATATTATTGATCCTGGATCTCTGCTCACTGTCACGACACTGAAGCTCAAGACTCCTACAGCGATCTTGTAGAATGGCAATGTCATCTTTGGTCTTCTTCATTATATCATAGAATACAGTAATAGAAAGAAAAAGACACTTATTCGTACACCCGTGGGCGTGTTGGTATGTATAGCTTTAAAACCTCGCAAATGTCATTAGCAGGACTCAAACGGGTGTGGAGGGAGGGAGGAATTAGTGGAGGGGAAGTTCGGTGACCCCTGACCGGTGCTTTTCTACAATGTATAGTGAACGTGCAATCTTACTAGGTACGTGCTTACCATGATGACTTTCTTGTACATAGTCGATATGAAAGGCAGGTGTTATTTTGCTTTTTAGAATGCAGTTTGAGTGTCGGTTCAAGTATAGAGTTCGGATTAGTTGTCTGTTGGTTGTGTTAAGATTTCTATGTCATTGTTCGAGATTTTTTCATTGTAAAACACTTTTTTTTTAATGATGTACTCCGATGTTTTGGTTTATGACTTGCATTTTATAGACTCAGTTTTCTTAAAAAAAAACTATTACAAAAGTTACGTCCACTCTGTAACTCGAAAAATAGTGTTAGCAATGAGAGTTCTCTACTTTCGTATTACCATTGATAGCTAGTATAGCACAGTGGTTGTACGATTGGCTGCTGCGCTCTATATCGCGGGTTAGATTTTCGAACTGTAAAAGTAGCCTACAGACTTTTTTTGTTGAGTGCTTTGTGTATGTGAGCTTACATGTTTTTGAACGCACTCCCGACATAAAAGTAATTCTTAGTACGGGCCAGTTAAATAAAAAACCTCTAGTTACAGCTATTTCTATTATTGGATTAATTAAGAGATCACTAATATCCTGTTAAATATTCGAGTCGCTCTCTACCAGACTTGGTTTACTACCTTTAAACCGTGACTGTTTCTTGGTGAACTATTCTTCAGGGATCGTGCACTTCTTTTGAATAATAAAATGGTTATCATCATCATTTCTGCCCAAAGACGTCCGCTATTAGACATAAGCCTCCCACAAGCGTCGCCACCACGACCGGACCCTGCGCATTTCTCATTCGTCGTATTCCCGTGACCCTCACTAGGCCATCGGTCCACTTTGTGTAAGGCCTACCAACGTTGCGATGCAATGAAATCATCTTTCCATAATCTAAGCTACCTATCCAGGTATTATCAACTAACAAACAAAACAACATCATCTCATTGATAAATAAATTTAGATGTTGGGAACTATTATGAAAATTGGAGCAAAAATAGGCGCCAACGAAAATTTTTTCACAAAAGTTGGAACTGAAATACGCGATGGTGACACGTCCCTCACTTCCATCAACATTGTTATGGACGTTGTAAAGACACTTATTTATATCTGTTCCGTTTATTACGAAAAGTTTTTTCGTTAAGTTTTATTGGTCATAATTTTATTTGCTTTTCTCGTAAGGAGGGCCCAGACGACACCAAAGTTTTAATGCGTCGTAAAGATGGAACAAATGTTGTGTGTGCTACGAAAACTGCACCAAAGTCTATCTCATTGCTTTTGAGCACCATAATAAAATCTTTTCTCTCTATTGTCTCTCCGTACTTCAGATAACAGATCATAATTATTTTCCCCATTCAGGAAACAGCGTCGAATTTCGGAATTTCGAAAACCAAAATTCGGGATTTCCGAAATGGCTTTAACTAGGAAGGCGTCAGTCACTCAGTGGGTTACATCGACTTCGATAAAAAGGAAAATGAATTCTCGGGAGGGATTGCCAAATTAGGCCATTTTATCTTCGTTTTAGTAGAGATCTCTACCGATTTCTCCTCTGACGTGGGTACATTTTTAATATCTTTCTATTTCGGGATGAAGTAATTGGATTATTATCAAGACTGATCTTTATTACGGAAATACCTATTAATCGTGTTGCGAGCGATAGATTAAGAAAATAATGAGTCAAAGATTATTTTGGCTTTATTATATTTTTTTGTAATACTTGGCTTCAAGATTATTCCTTTGTCTGTCTGAAATTTTTATCATACTGCCATAAATCGATATTTGATAATGTTTTTATCAGTAGTGTTTTTTCAATCTATTGCCATAATCCACTTTCCTTAATTTACTTAAAGGTTACATACCTCAACCATTTTCCATAATGTTGTACAACATTATATTTATATGAATCTATTCGTGTATCCCCTCGTGCGCCGATTGTATATACGTCTGTACAACTTAAATGACCTTGAAAAACGCTTAATTTTCTTTATGTAAACACGATCGTTTGTATGGAATTTATTTGGCCGAAAATTTTGGTTTCTATATACCTATTATATGTGTTTTTTTTATTATATGGTTCTTTTGGTAAAATTATAAACTTAATGTGCAATAAAGTATATATAAATAAATATTTTTTTCCTAAAAAATCCAGAAAAAGATTTTTTTTTTGGTGATTTACGTAAAAACGGCAATTTTTCAGGTCATTAACACCATGGCGCTCGAGGATTATTCGCTGTTTCTGTCTCTTTTATTCCACCTATCATTATTTTTCTCTACATCACCAGAAGGTTGACTGGAAGAAAATGCCTAAAGCATTGAGTCCGCCCCTGTACTTCTGTGTGCATAAAGCATTTAATAAATGAATAATAACGTCATGAAATATTTCAGCTGCCTTGAAAGTTGGGATTATTGTTTATTTTCAGCACTCAGCAGCAACCTGTTGGTATCCTTTTGTAAAAATGATAAAGTAATTCAGTTTCACATCCTCCTTCTTCATTAACCTCTCAAGCACGAGTGTACCGAATTCAGTACACCTCCGTACAAGCTAATTTAAACCTTATTTTTACGCAATAAGGTTTAAATTAGCTGATATGAGGTACTACTGTACTGTATTTAGTACACTGGTGCCTGAGAGGTTGATTTTACTTTGGCAAAAATGCCTTATTTTTCCATACATTTTCATCAGCCATCATCTCGGAAGGTTATCTCCTACCGGAATGATGTCCCTATCGCTACAAAATACCATGTCAAAACGGTATCTCTCGAATTCAATTTCCCCGACCTAGTCACAGTATTTAATGACTGCATTCACTATAAAATGATGAATGAAGTAATGACGTAAATTAGTAGTTGCACATCTTGGCTCGTGACCGGTAGGAGGAGCCACTGGGGTTGACTTAGGTCATGGTTGCGCGCACGCAGTGCTTGCGACGTTTGAGGCCAGTAAATTGCGTGTTTATTGAAAAGTTTTGATGTTTGATTGGATTGTAGAAGGTTGATTAGCGAATGGATAGTGTTGATGTATAGTTTTATGGATAATTTAATGATTTGGGAGCTTAATCAATTTTATATTAAATTATTTTTCTTTTTTGCACCTACCGTATTGTCTCTTCACCACCTTAGATTAATTGTTGAGAATACCTAAAACATTAAGTCTGCCTTTATACTTTGTGTTGCATGAACATTAAATAATAAATATGAAACGTGTAATTAATATAATATTCCTGACCTTATCAGATGTTATTTAAAGTTAAAAGTTAGAGTTCAGTTTTGTTTTAGTTCAAAGTTGAAGGGGAATCGTTTGTCCTGGTATGGTCATGTAAATAGGAGGGATGAAACGCATGTTACTTAAAGAGTTATGAGTATATATGTTGATGGGTGGAGAGGGAGAGGGAGGCCAAAGAAAAGATGGATGGATTGTGTGAAGAGTGATATTAAAGAAAAGAAAGTTAGTGATAGCAAGACGGGTGACAGGATAGAATGGAAGAAAAAAACGTGTTGCGCCGACCCCAAATAATACTGGACAAGAGCAGGAAGATGATGATGATGATCAGATGTTATTTAACAAAAGTGCAATACAATCCACTGTTACGCTATCACAAACTCTGAAACGTGTCATATTTTTTACACCTCAGTCAACCAATATCCTTGGAAGAAATGTATTCGGTTTCAAAACTGGTCCACGTAACTACAATATTCGATATGACCAACTTTTCAAAGCCTAGCGTCTATGTTACAGTTCGTCTTCCGCTCGCATTGTGGCTCTAAACGCTACTAACTGGCTTACAAACTCCAGCAAAATAATCTAAATGCTTACTAGAAACACTGCACTGTTATATTGTGACATCGCTTTAAACTATTTAATTAAAATTGTTCTATGCAATCTCGACAACTGAGGGAAACGCAGGCTACGTGCTTTACAAATTCCGTTTTGCACTTGGAATGTGAAAATGAAAACTTTAATTACATACCTTCTATATGTCTCAATTGAAAGTTTGAATCAAAGTTATGCGATAGTTTCGTTTCATTTTATATTCCTTTTAATATGTGGTTCTATTCTATTCTATTCTTACGCTGTTTCCACAGGAATGTGCTTCCCCTAAAGGCCGTCAAAAAGGCCGAAAGTAAATTATCCTTCAAACGTAAAATTCGGAACTACTACTTGAAATCTTTTCAACCTTAGTTTGGTCTTCGTCAGAATTGTTATTAAGTTCTCTTAATGATTTGATATTTTTCGTAGTATTTATTAGTTGATTATTTTAGCATATTATATGTATTTTATTTTTTATAATTTTTTTTTTTTTTTGTTTAAAGTATTTGTTTATTATGCTAACCTACCACAGTGTTGTCTTTTTAACCCAAAATTTGGCTGGAAGAAAATGTCTTGTATTAAGTCCACCTATGTACCACTACTGTACATGAAATTTAAATAAATAAATTCTATTCAGATTAGAGGTAGCTGTTCAATCTTTTACACTATTAGATTTTAGCAGTCAATTTTATCTAAATTCAACGTAATCCTAAAATATGAACCTATCAATTTGAATTCATCAGTGTCACATAGAAATTAAGCAATTAATTGAATCAGCAAATAGAATCACTACATTAATTAATGTTGTTAATTTACAGATAAGCAAATAAAAGTGAACAACTAAAGCAAATAGCAATACGTGGATATTTAATACGCTGCGTACTGTAACTACCGCAACTGTTACTTCGATACCAGCGTATTTGAGTGTAAAAATACGCATTATGTCGAAACGTTTAATGCGTATTTTTACGCTCTTTTTAAATACGGATCTGCATTGCGTATGAATACGCCGTATGTAATACGCCGCATCAACGACCCAAATGGTTATGCTTGTAACTGCAATCGGCTGACCGCTTCCCTCTCACGAAATGTAATGCGGGGTTATTTGAAAATAATTGGTCAGTTATTCGCTTATTCTTTAAGATACAATTTGTTTCTAAGAACTCTGACTTTGAGACACTGCGACAATGTTACTTTGGTTGTTCCTAGACTAAATGTTGTTGTTGTTTTTAAAGATCAAATAGAAGATACGAGTATACTCGTATATTAAAACCTTAATGTATTGACTACGACTATGTCTTGACTAATATTTTTGACTACGTGTATTAAAAAAAATAAGTTGCGAAATATTATATTTTAATTTGATAGGTACATTGATGAGTTTGAGAGTTATTTTTATTTCATTACCAGTGCAGCGTTACATAATTATCGTTTTAAATAACGCAGCATATGCTGAGTTTGGCACCTTTTTGTCTTGCACTGATTAGAACTAATTTTTTCGTTTATAGTGTATACAATTTAATTATGCGAGACACGAATAAATGTTTTATTCTTTCTTTCTTAGTAAACTTTCCCAAAATTTAATTTTAAGATGAATCGTCATAAATGTATAGAATAAAATTAAAGAAATCGTTTACCATATCTGTCACATATAAATACGTTTCCAATACGGATGAAATAATAATCTTGAATATTTTGAATTTATACCAATACGGTTAAGCTGCTAAAAGCCCTCGGGAGGAGTTCCCTCGAATTTATTACAGCAGACGTCTCAGATGTTCGGATATTTCGCCATTTAGAGCTATTTACGTTAAATTTGAGACCGTAAAGATTTTATCTAATTTATTGCTCGTATTTCGACATACCCTTTAAATATATCAGCACTGGCGTATGATCTTTGTCTTGAAGTTTGAATTAACGTTTTGTGTAATTGTTACAGATACGATACGGAGCCGAATTCGCAAGAACATCGCAGTTATAAGGTAAAATAACATTCCAATATGATACAAAGCTCGTTGGCTTCGTTAAAAAGTTAATGATAAAAGTTGAATTAAAATTTGGGTTAAGTGTGTGCAGCATTGGAATCGAGATCAGATTACCTAAAGAACCATACTTTACACTCATTTACATTTCTTGACTCCGTGAGACCAATTGAATTTTTTATTGGAATTCCTTCTCTTCTAATAAAAAAGGAATAATGTTGTAAAATCTAAGATGTACAATCGTACCCTTTTCCAGTGGAATGAGATGGTGTTAGTTGTAAATTTTGGTGAATTAATTTGGGTTTAAAATTTTTAGTTTCTTCGATATCAAGTTTTATTGAAACACAAATTTCTTAGAAGATATTTATTATAACGTCGGTTTTCATTCAAGAGGGCTCGTCCTCACTAATTATTGGTTATCGTCAACGATAACATGGTTTAAAAGCTTATTGCTTCATCTAATGCAATCCAACGCAATGTTTGATGAAGAGACAACGTGAAAAAGGAGAGATAAGGCCTGACAACTCTGTTGGCATTCAGTAATTCCGTCATTCACTCAAATATTTCACAAAAATTGTCCCGAGAAATACGTTTCTTTTTTAATTTTTAAAGTTTTTGGAAATAAATATTCGTCATTCAGAATCTCAAATAAATGTGTAAGGTTGCTGTATGGTTGTGCTATAGTTATGTTTCTTTATTTTTTTAATTTATTAGGTTATTATGAAGGATTAAAGTTCACGCAAAATAGCAGATGTTCAGAAGTCTTTACTCAATTAGTTTTGTACAAATTTATGCTTTCATTTCAATAGAAACTTAGATAACATCCACAATATATTGAAAGATAAAAATGTGTAATCATAAGAGCGATTGTATGGAAATATATCTAAGGTGAGCCACTCCTAACTCTCGCATTTTTATTCTAGAAATTTAAGTATTGCAAGACTACTGCTACATATAGTATATAAAATAGATACAAATAGATAAAAATTATCTAAATGACATCCCCGTCCTTAGGCGAGAGATAGCGGGAGATAGTGTCAGACTCTTACTGACTAAAAAATCCACCCTGTTCCTTCGTGCCTTTCATACCGGGGCTAAGCTACCTTTCGGAGCTAACCCTAGCCTCAGAAAGCTGCAACAGCGACGACGACGACGAAAATGCTCCAGAAGTGACCGAGGTAGAGTTGAGAGTGGCGGTGCGAAGGCTGAGTGCCAAAAACACCGCCCCAGGACCCGACGGCTTGCCAGGGAAAGCCTGGGTCCTGGCCATGGAGGCTCTCGGGCCTCGACTGAGAGGGCTCTTTAGCGCATGCCTGGAGAGGGGCCAGTTCCCACTTCGTTGGAAGACGGGAAAACTGGTCCTCATAGCGAAGCCAGGGCGCCCTGCGGACTCTCCGTCCGCATACCGGCCCATTGTGCTGCTCGACGAGGTGGGCAAGCTCTTTGAAAGAGTGATTGCAAACCGCCTCGTCGTGCGGCTAACACGGGTGGGGCCGGACTTGTCGGACGGACAGTTCGGCTTTCGCAGGGCGCGCTCTACGATAGACGCCATCATGCGCGTGCGAGCCCTCACGACAGGGGAAGCGGTGTCCCAGGGTAGGTGTGTCGTGGCAGTGTCCTTGGACATTGCCAACGCTTTCAACTCCCTGCCCTGGAGTACGATCCGGAGGGCACTCCGGTACCACCGGGTGCCCGAATACCTCTGTCTAGTGGTCGAGGCGTACCTGTCAGACAGGTACATTGTCTACCCCGGTCACCAGGGAGACTGGAATCGTCGAGAGATGTCGTGCGGTGTTCCGCAGGGGTCGGTTCTAGGCCCACCCTTGTGGAACATCGGCTACGATTACGTGCTGCGCGGCGACTTCCCTGACGGGGTCAGCGTGGTTTGCTACGCAGACGACACGCTGATCCTAGCGCAGGGAGAGTCGCACCAGGCGGCGGTCGCTCTAGCGACACGCGGGGTTGCGATAGCCGTTGGTAGGATCCAGGAGTTGGGACTCGAGGTGGCGCTGCATAAATCCGAGGCAATGTGCTTCCACGGCCCTCGGAACGCGCCACCATCGGACTCCCAACTTACGGTAGGAGGAGTTCGCATCGGCGTCGGGTCGACGATGAAGTACCTGGGACTCGTTCTCGACAGCCGATGGAATTTCGGAGAACACTTCCGACGTTTGGCTCCCAAACTCAACCGGGCCGGGGCTGCTCTCAAGCGGCTCCTGCCCAATCTTGGGGGTCCAGACGCCTCCTGCCGGAGGCTCTACGCGGGGATCGTTCGGTCCATGGCCCTCTACGGGGCGCCGGTGTGGGCGCCGTCGCTGGCAAAGCGACCGGCGTCCATACTGAACGCCTGCCAGAGGGTCATGGCAATACGGATGGTGCGGGGTTACCGCACGATCTCCCGCGAAGCGGCGAGCCTTCTGGCTGGCCTACCACCGTGGGATCTGGAGGCAACAGTCCTTGCACACATGCACGACATGCGCGTGGAGATGCAACGCCGGGGTGAAAGTCCACTGCCGCAACATGTCAAGGCATGGCGGACAGAGCTCCGGCGGGATCTCATGGTGAAATGGCGTCAACGGCTATCGCAACCCAGTGCTGGGCACGCCATGATTATGGCGGTAAGTCCCCTCTTTGAGGCGTGGCTGGAAAGACCTCACGGCGTCCTTACCTTCCGCATGACGCAGGTCCTCACCGGACATGGCAAGTTCGGGAGGTTCCTGCATCGGATTCAAGCGGAAGAGACGCCCGGGTGTCGCCACTGTGCGCAACGCCCGGAGGACACGGTGGAGCACACCGTCGAGGTGTGCCCTGCCTGGGCGGAGCATCGCCGTGCCCTCGTGGGGGCGATCGGCGGCGGAGACCTCTCGCGCCGGGCCCTGGTCGAAGCCATGGTCCGGAGCGAGGAGGAATGGCAGGCGGTCGCCTCCTTCTGCGAAGCAGTAATGCTAGCAAAGGAGGAGGCCGACCGCATCAGGCAACGGCGCCCTCGCCGCCGTCGCCGGGATTCCGATCCCGATTTCCGGCCACCGTAGACGCGGGCTCGCGGGCGGCGAGCCATGGGTAGCTTGCTGTCCGATCGTCCGGTAATGGACCGAGTCCAAGACGTCGACGGCACGCACTGTTCCCGCGCGCCTCAAGGAGTTGTCAGCAACAGGAGGGGCCCAGCTGGGTCGAAGCCTACTGGGGACAGGGTTGTCCGAAAGGGAGCTCGCGCCCCGGTATGAAGGCTAGAAGGAACGGCGCGGGGTTTTTAGTCAGTAAGAGTCTGACACTGTCTCCCGCTCCACCCAAGAGCGGGTTTCGTCAAAGATGATTTTCCCCGTCGACAAAAAAAAAAAAAAAAAAAAAAAAAAAAAAAAAAAGCCTCAGAAAGCTAACTCTAGCCTCAGAAAGCTAACAATGGTTCCAGTAAGATAGATATAGTTAACGTAATTCAATTTTCCATTGATTTAAACAAACTAGTTACTGCACAAAATGTTTTTAAAATATATTCAAGAGTGACATAGAATAATTTCAAAGCAATTTTTAACACTAAAAGCGAGACCGGGTGTTGCCATTCTGGCCTACAAAATAGCTGTGTGACCACTTGAAAAATGGCACTGGCAGCTAGCTCCGATAATGTACGAAGCAGAACAATCCATCAGTCGTGTGGGGGAAACTACCACCCACCACCTCGTTCCACAGGGAAAGGGCTCCATTGTACATCTTTAGTTCTTCGTAGGGCTGTGAAACTTTAGCTATTTGCGGCTTATTAATGTCATTCTTCCACAAAATTATCGGACAGTCGAAAATTCTTTGGATACTATCAAAAGTAGATTTAACTTTTAATGAATTTACTTATTTAATGCTCTGCTCGCGGACCATCACAATCTCAATATACAATGATCTTGTAGAAAACAATTTCCAACTTGCGGTGTTTTACCTGTATGATCTGGTGATCTATAGAATTATTGTTATGTATTGTATACAATAACTAGGCAGTGTAAATAATTTATAGATTGCCTAGATGAGCTCGGCATTGAATAAAATAACGAAGCATTTGATACTATCCCTGAATTCTATACTTTACCTGTAACAGAGTCAATATTTAATTCCATACAATTGAAGTTGCGGGTAATTTATGTGACACGCTATCCAGTAACCTGTGTTGTTATATAGTCGAGGTTAATTTCATATCTGCCTATATTCCTTTCATATGTTTTTCATATGCAATACATATAATCTGTTTTTTACATAATTATTTATTTATTTTATATTCTTTATTAAACACCGCATAAACAAAATATACATGACAAACATTTACAAAAATAAGTCTACAATGAGCGATCTTATCGCACAGGGCAATATATACATACCTGTTTTATATATTTTTTGCAATTATATCAACTATGACATAATTTTGTCATGTGAGATAACCCTTCTTTCTACGACAAGGCGTCAATCTGAACCCGATATTTTCTAATCATAGTATCCGACGTGGAGAACCCTTAAAAGGGGCCTTCCAACACAATTACCTTTTGAGTAGCCACCGGCGGGGATTTGGCGCGAAAAAATCGCCTGCCATAAATACAGCTATACTTAGAGAAGAACATCAATCAAAATTATGGCGATTTTATTTACGTAGCTAGACAGAGTGTGCGTGTTATGTTATTGATAAGCAACTATTTTGTTCCCAGGACTCGTGCTGAAGAACATGGACGATAAATCATGCTCAATGAGCACTTGGAAATGAAACAAAAAACGAGAAAGAAACTCTTCAAACATAAACAAACAAACGCGAAGTTATAGCCAATACATTCACCAAAGTCATGTGAAACAAATTTTTCATCAGTGCAACTGTCATATCGAGGAAGCATATCTTGTGGCAATCGTAAAACACGAAGACATATCTCATTATTTATGCTAGTCACCCTTTTGTGATTATAGATAGTGTAAACATTATTGCTCAAATTCTATAAAGATTTTTTGATTTAAACATCCTAGATTTTAATGAAGATAAGACTAAAATATTCAAGTTTCGAAAAATGTATTGAGTAAAACAATTCAACACAGAACTTAATCCAGTCTGTTTCTTGGAAGAAGTTGTTAACAATGAAATTCGCCACAATGTTTTTCCTACGGAGGCGGACATTAATATTAAAAGCTGTGCTCATTCTGACAGCGATATGGTTTATGGTTGCGTTATTGACAACAAATGGCGGGTCAAGGAACGCAATCGTTGCACCAGCAATGGAATACGAGGATGCGGAGTCGAAACCCTTGAAAATGGCGAAGCCCACATCAACAAAAAGGAAGAGCGAAACCTACGGCAATAACCTATCTGATGGTAAGTGTTATTTATGCATTGAAACTGCATGAGCTTGCTTGGTGTAGGTGTTATATAAAATACCAGATATATCGATAGCTTTACACGATATTGCACTGTGTCACTCACAAAACTAACATAACTCTAACGATAACATCGCTATAAATAAATCAGAATATGATGAATACAAAATTGATACGGAGGATACATTTTATTAGGTATGTGTCGATAAGGAAATCTATGTACAGAAATCAAATTGGTGGATCGCATCTCTTGAGTTTGAAAAAGATGGAGAAAACGTTGGAATTATTCGTTTTCTTTATTTATTCCATTTCGAAAACAGCATCCAGCAAATTATAATGGCATCAGTGCTACTGTTGTTTGCATTTACAAATATTGTTTTCCGTGTTTCTCTACATTCTCTTAGAGCCGCGTCTTCCGATGTGATTGTCTTTTGGCTAATACATGCAATACAAATGGTAATGAGGATAGACGTAACGGAATACTATAATGGATTTCTAAAACGATTTTCCCCAAGAGTGTTATAACAATAAATCGCCATCGCTTTCTTCTATTAAACTTTATCCAGTCTCTCAATAGTAACAGTTCAATAAAAGGGCGTTGCCATCGACGTCATATTTATTTATTAATCAATTGCTTGCTATGCTTACAGTATGCATCAAAGCATATCAGCAAGCCAACAATCTAAAAACAATGCAAATATTAATCGTAGCTGTACGGTTATATAAATATATATCGGATTTCGGTTCCTGAGCAATCAAGGCGTTCAGCAGATTTAGCGTCTGGGCTGTAGGGGCATATCGAATCGTTAGAGTACGTGATGAAGGAGCAAAGAACAGAACATACGCATCAAGCATAACAATAGATATTGATTACTCTTGTTAGGCGCTTGCCAGCACTGTCTTTTAGTGCTATGACTTAAGCTTAAACTCCTTGTGACGGAAATTTCAATGCACAATTTTATTAAAATAATGATGATACTAATACTGAATTATGAATAGGATCAAAATGACAAAATCCGATTCAAAATGCACGACACACCATCCTCATACCCAGGCTACCTGCCCATTAAGCTGGTAACAGGTTTAAAGCCTAATTATTTAAACTCTAGTTTAAAACTGATTTCCTCATGATCAGAGGTGTTGATTTCTAAATTATATGTGTGTATACAAGGTGTAAGGAACAGCCCTCCACGAACTTTAAGGGCTTGCTCAGTAGACGAAACTGAACAAAATTCCATAAATATTTTTTTCAGAAAAAAAAAAATTACCTCCAAACAGTTTATCAAGACTATCTCTCAACTTAATAAAAACTACATAAATAAGGTCCACACTTTCTGTAAAGTACACCCCTCACTTGATTTATTGATTCGCATGTTAGAGTTTGTTAGCGGCTTCCTTTATTTCGACATTTTGCATGATAATGTGCGTTTGTCCGTCACAGCACCATCGCGGGTCGATTGGATCGGTCGGATTGGGGGAAATGAAGGTAATATTTAATGGCCTTTGTTGTTAGTCTTATACACGGAGTAGTGTGCAAATGGAGCGGTAATACGCGATGAAATCTCGAATTGCTAGTGAATTTGTAATGCAAGCGCTTGCTAGAACTGGTTTTTTTTTATACCAGAAGTTTTATATTCGCTATGCAGCATAATTAGCAGTTAGTATTCATAAATAAATTATCGATGTTGCTATATTTTCGATTTTTGGCTAGAAGAGTGCTGTTCTACCAATGATGTTCTTGGTCTAGTTTTAGCACTTAGAACTTTGCTGAACATAATCTGAGGCATCGTGATAATATCTGATTCTTTTTGTCACTAAAGCTGAGCAAGGAACTTGCGCGTTGCGAGAATGGTAGCAAACCTGTAAAACGGTGTATTAAAATGGGCGTATCTATATATTTTATGTACGCATATATTTTTCGCACCCATCGCTCGATTTCTTTTTATTTTTAAATTTCCGATTACATTTGACTCTTTCTCACCAGAACAGTGCTAAGCTAAACCAGGCAAATGAAGTCACCTTGTTGAATTATTTCTCACGCACGGTCTAGCTCTATCCTCACTTGTCTTTGGTAGAAAAGCACCTTAAGATGTCGCTAAAATAATTAGATTGTACATAATTCTCCAATTGTTAACTACTCCGTGTTCTATAATGTATTTCTTCCTTTAAATGTATATCTTTTATGTGTACGTGTAGTGTATTTCCTGTGGTTTCGGGCAGTAGTGTGTAATTAATTGTGCCTGTAAAGCAGATTGTATGCCATAATTGTATTGGTGGAGGACAGTTGTAGCTAACAGCTGCACTACTAATTTACACTACCATTACACATATTAACCGCAAATGTTTCATAATTAATTGCCATACTGTAATATTGCATTTATATCCTAACTAAATCATGATTTGAATCAGATTAAATTAATCATTAAACTTGAAAGTTCATTTTCGATTCCATTTTCACTTCAGTTCCATAATAATAATTATATACTCAACTTTGTAAATTACGATCATAATTTTATTAAATTGGTAATTGAATTAGGTATATTATGAATTTAATGTAATTGCTGTTTCAAAAAGACTTTGGTTTTAATAATGGATATCTCGTAGGGCTCGGTGTGCTAGCTGCGCCGGGCTCGGACAACGCACCCGGTGAACTAGGCAAACCGGTCGTTCTACCGAAGAATATAAGCGACGACGCCAAACAAGCTGTCTCCGAGGGTTGGAAAAAGAACGCTTTCAACCAATACGTCAGTGATCTGATATCTATTAGGAGAAAGCTGCCGGACCCAAGGGATGAATGGTAAGAAAATGATACCAAATCCGTAGAACATGTTGTATGAGGTACGACCTCGAAACATCCCGAGGGATTCAGGGATTTCCGCGAATCCTTCCTCGCATTTATCTGAATCAACGCATTGCTTTGTAGTGGATAAAGAAAAAATATTAAATATACTCCAGCTCCTAAGAATTTCTTCACAGTAAGGCTCAGTTAAACCTGTGAAAAATACTGTATTTTGTAACCTAGTCTTATCGGGGCCCAACTCTATATGTAATAAAATTTCCAACAGCGCTGCTGTGAGGAAATAATAATTTGGTATAAAGATAAGAATTTTATTTCACGTTTTAACGTTACAGATACTTTTATCGTACCGTTTGATATATAATATCTTAACTTATTTAAATTTTCTTGATTTCGCAACTATCTGTGTTTGTAGATTTTTATGATAGTTTTTTTGGAATAATAAAATATCATAAATATCTGTGAAAGATAGATATTTGTAAATTTAAGTGGCCTTAAATTATCCCCTTTTCAAACAATTATATACATAATGATGTTTGTCAATTATATGGTTTAAAAAAAATAAGATCTTTTTATTTTTATAAAAAACTTGCTAAATATAAAGTCCTATCTTAAATCTTATTTGTATATCATTTTGATTGATCGACTAGTACGCTCCGTGTCACAAATTCGAATCCCACATGGCTCAAATATTTGCATGGCCTACGGGTAGTTGATTCAGTTCGATTTTACCTGTTGTAAAAAAACGATTATGTAATGTAATAAAACAACAGTAATATATTAAATTATTAAGTGTTGTTTTTTTTGCATTCAATGATTGCAACAACAAATCCCCGCGACGGCATTAAAATTAAGTTGTTCAAGAAGTTGAACTTTGACAATTTACAACAGTATTTTTTTTTTATTTCACTACTGAACATAGTAGTGAATTAAAAAAATATATCCAGACTCAGATTTAGTCGGAATGTATGGAAATTTATTAAAATAATAAAACATTTATCTTACCAGGTGTAAAGTACCAGGCCGATATCTAGAAGACTTACCGCAAACGTCTGTGGTGATTTGCTTCCACAACGAAGCGTGGTCGGTACTGCTCAGAACCGTACACTCTGTACTGGATCGGTCCCCGGCTCACTTGATCAAGGAGATCATTCTCGTCGATGACTTTTCCGATATGCGTAAGTCTTTGTTTGCACACTAATGCTGAATAATAATAATTTGTGCCACAGTTTGACAGCTCAATTTGTTCATCCACATTGTTTGTTAAGTTCAACATGTAACACTATCTTTCTATATCGTCGTAGATGCTCATTTATATGATGTATCTGTAGAATATCTTTATATTGTATCTTACATTATTTTAGTTATGACTGTTTTGTTTCGACTTTTAATTTTTTCTTATTAATTTTACATCTTTGTTTCCAAAGGACAGTTTCGCCGGTAGGTATGCAGAATTCGGTACAGAAATAAATATCACCTTTGTACCTGTTTTTCTGTTTCCTTCTTCTTGTCTTTTTTATAATATGTGTGTACATGAATTGTAAAATAAATAAATGTGTTTATTTTCAGCTCACCTAATGCAACAGCTAGACGACTACATGTCATCGTTACCAAAAGTTAGGATAGTCAGAGCCACTCGACGTGAAGGCCTCATCAGGGCGCGTCTCCTCGGCGCCCGATACGTCACTGCCCCTGTGCTTACCTATCTCGACAGCCATTGCGAGTGCACTGAAGGTAAAATCCTACAATTAGCGTAACACAAATCCCCCGTAACGACCAGTCGTTAACCTCAGCTATTTCATTCCAGGATGGCTCGAACCATTACTAGATAGAATCGCTCGTAGTAAGTCTACAGTAGTGTGCCCCGTAATTGATGTCATCGACGACAATACTCTCGAGTATCATTATAGAGACTCATCTTCAGTCAATGTTGGTGGTTTCGACTGGAATCTCCAGTTCAATTGGCATCCTGTTCCGGCGAAAGAGCGAGCGAGACATCAACATACTGCGGAGCCTGTCTGGTCTCCGACTATGGCTGGTGGTTTATTTGCTATAGACAAAGACTTCTTCGAAAGATTAGGAACTTACGACAGCGGCTTCGACATTTGGGGCGGTGAAAATCTGGAGCTGTCGTTTAAAACTTGGATGTGTGGCGGAACTCTAGAGATAGTTCCGTGTTCGCACGTCGGACACATATTCAGGAAACGTTCACCGTACAAATGGCGAACCGGCGTCAATGTGCTAAAGAAAAACTCTGTCCGATTAGCTGAGGTAAGAATTGCGTTACCTATATTCTGTTTATGTTCTTAGCTTTAAAATATAAACAGGAAAGTTACATTTTTTAAATAATTTCAGGTATGGTTAGATGATTATGCAAAGTACTACTATCAGCGTGTCGGAAACGATAAAGGTGATTACGGAGACATCAGTGGTCGCAGAGAATTGAGAGAGAAATTAGGTTGCAAGTCGTTTGAGTGGTATCTGAAGAACATTTATCCTGAACTGTTCATTCCCGGAGAGTCCGTTGCTCATGGCGAGGTACGTTCTTATTATTTGCTCGAGTTACAATGTCCAAGTCGATTGTATTATATTTTAAGATTCAACTTTATTCATGGAGATTTTATTTTTCTGTGTAATTGTTCTGCATAACAACATTGAGTGCAAATTATATTAATGAAAGTGTTCTTTCGAAATTATTACCCGTACAGATCCGAAATGTCGGCTTCAAAAAGATTTGTTTGGACTCTCCAACACGCAAGTCAGATCATCATAAGCCAGTCGGACTATACCCGTGTCACCGGCAGGGAGGAAATCAGGTCTTCTGTCAAATTCAATTTGACCTGCGGCAGTACCACTTTGCAGGAGATTTTTTGTTCAAATTTTGAATGTTTGTTTCGGTTTAGTTCAATTTATTGCACTCTTTCATGCACGTTGGACAGCACGGATGTTTTTTTTTATTTTTTATTGCACCCATATTCACTTTTTGCATTAATTTGTTCCTATGGCCATCACCGATAGTTTCAAAACAAATATATCAGCAACTACTGCCTCGATGGTGTGACGGTCCGTGAAGACATTTCAGATGATAAGCTACCAAAAGTCAGGATACGCAGATGTCATCACACTGGGGGCAATCAGGTACTCCTAATGATACAAAGGAGTGGTAATTTAACTGGACTGCTTTCTATATTGGGGAGTTAGAAGTTTTCCTGATACCTAGATTGTTTTTAGAACTTCTTATGGAATGATTGTTTTATTCAAATTATAAGGCAGTTTTAATGTTTTTTTTTCATCTTCATTATCATAACATTCCAACATCATCATTCGTCGTTTGTTTCATTTTTATTGTTACTCAATATGTTGTTTAAATAAAATAATATAACGTTTAATGAATTTGAATGATAATGTTGGATTAGCACGCTTGCTTTTGGCACGCCTTTTATAACTTATGGATGGCATCAGATCGCGAATCCTGGGTCGGACATGTGCGTCGACTCGCCTGCGGGTCCCGAAGAAATGAAGAAGCCCATCAACGTTTGGCCATGTCACGGGGAATACGGAAATCAGGTTTGTCGAAGGCCGCCAAATTATTCAAATCTACTGCTTTCGCTTTGTCTCGTAGTTGGGTGTTGGTGGTCATCGTCATTTTGGTAAGTGGTTGCCGTAGCAGCTTTGAATGTAAACCAAAGTAACATAATAATGCAAATAAATCAAATTAACTAATTGGTAAAACGTTTGCGCGTCTCCGTTTTCATGTTCCATAAGATTAGCAAACGTTTTGCTTACATGTCCATTTGTCCATTTTGCTCTAATGCTAAAAAACAATTACAAAATTTTATAATGTTAATAATTTTAGAGTTTTTTAGTAACACAGTAGATGTCACTAGATTTTTCATTTATTTACTGAGGTGATCCAACTGTGTTTGAATTTGAGTCTGCATTTGCCCTTTATGAGCTTTGAAGGGTGAAATGGAGTACGGTACAATAGAATACGATTTTATAGTATGTTAACTCTTCCAATTTTGGTACTGTCGCGAGGTAAATTATAACTTTTGAAGCCATTTAACATAAGTCTGAGCACTGTCTACAAAAGTACCTACTGTCTTGCATATACATTTTAAGTTTTAAGCTTGCTATTATGCTGTGATTATTTGTGTTAAGTGGCTATTTAGTATATAAGTTTTTTTTGTACTCTTATTTCCTTCTCATTTATAACTTATGTTTAACTGTTTATTTTTAACTGTTTATAAACTCTTGATTTTTTTTTATTTTCTGTTTGATTTTTATGGTTTTGGCTTATCGGGTTATTGGGTGCATATCCAGTAATTTTCAATTCTACAAATAATAAAATGTAAATGCATAGCCTTTAAACGAGCCTTGGAAACTGTTTATACACTTCATAATTTACTGTTTTTTTTTTATTATTTTTATAGACAAGCTTATACATTAAAAGAATACTTATATAAATAAATAATTTTGTCAAAATAATAATAGCAGAGTATTGTAGGTTCTAAGATTGTCTACAAATATTCACGTGAATATTATAAGTGACATGTTTGTAATAAATTTTCAGTTCTGGATGTACTCGAAGAACGGCGAGATCCGACGTGACGAGACGTGTCTCGATTATTCGGGACATGATGTTGTATTGTACCCGTGCCACGGAGCCAAGGGCAACCAGTTGTGGCTGTACAACGTTCGGGTAGGTTTCATGCCTTCAATAATCCAAAAATAAATCTTAAAAAAACTACAGTATAAAGTAAAAAATAATATCAAATAAAATATACAAAAAAAAAAATTA
Source organism: Mythimna lalbum (assembly GCA_949319445.1). Taxonomy (NCBI): domain Eukaryota; kingdom Metazoa; phylum Arthropoda; class Insecta; order Lepidoptera; family Noctuidae; genus Mythimna; species Mythimna lalbum. The sequence goes on along the minus strand of OX439358.1, from coordinate 15,398,490 downwards.
AAGTATAATTTGCTATGTTCAAGTGGTTATATAAAGAAAAGTTAGCATCTGTAGCCAAACAAGGCAAAGCATGTATTTATGGCTATTGACTTAATTGTTCTCGTCTAACAATTCTGTATTGTGGCCTCGGATTATAGATGTTCTGTCTCTGCAAAAATCACTTGCAACTTAGCCGTATTAGTAATCCCTTTTACTGGTTATACAATTTTATATAAAAATAAAAACAGTTTAATACTTTTTTGTTAATAAGTAAAGCCACAGAATTAAAATTAATTAAACAAAATAATGGCTTTACTTGAATAATGAGTTCTTTCATGATTTTACAAATGTTTCTTAACATTTTTAATTGAATAGGATTAGTCTGAGACAAGTTGTCGTGGGAAATAATTAACTTTGCAAGATTTTGGCGAAATTAATTTGCGGAGTTAGGTAACGAGCAAGCCTTTAGTACCTGCTGCTAAATATAGAAGTATTAAGTCAGCGAAATTATTGGAGAGTTCCCGTTTAAATTATGTTGCCTTTCCTTATGAAATACGAGAACCGTCAGGTGAGACTTGGACTACGCTACCGCTTTCCAAAGCTGACTACAGCAGTTTTGAGTTAGGTTTACAATAGTTAAGCTAGTCATAAACTGACCCATTTGTCCGTCAACTGCACACAACTAATGTTTGCTAAAATACAAATAATAATGAATAATATAATTTGTTTACAGACAAAGTTACTAAAGCACGGCTCAAGCGAAAAATGCATGGCAATAACAAAAAATAAAGATAAAATCGTCATGGAGACCTGTAATGAGTCGGAAACGAGGCAAATGTGGAGCATGGAGAACTTCAACCCAGAGAGAATATCTCCTGAGCTGCTACAAGACGAGTAGCCGGAGGCTTACTTGGAAGTGCTGTTCATATAAACGGCAGTGACAATGTTGTTGTGACTGTGACTTAGTGTTAATTCAAATGGTTCACTTGTTGTCTGATGCAATGAATGCTTGTAGTAAAACGTGTACTTTAATGTATAGTGGGATACGCTACGAGTGTTTATCAGTAGGCGATAAGGCTTTGTAAACAGGCTGTTGTACATTTCTTCAATTGCTGATATGAACCCCGTTGAACTCGGCCTATCGACGACTGATGTGTTCTATTTTAGTTTCGCTTGGATGCCATTCCTTTAGTTCCTACAGGTTCTGTGTGAAATGTTCAAGAGATGAGAATTTGTGGACGGTGACAATTTAAGCGTTCGTCTCAAACTGCAATATCGATGGTGCTTGCCTATGTTTTGTCTTAACACGAAATTACTTTCTTAGTTTCTTTTTTAAATTATTATGTTATTGTTTGAAAACAGCGTTTTACTTTTTTTTTCTATGCGAGTGTTATGTTATAGTGTTTAATAGGAACCTTATCTAAACTATACATATCTTTACATACCATTTACTATTTTATCCATGTTTTCAAATATAAATGAATGTTTATTGCCGTCTTTTTATGAATTTTAAAAGTGTTTTATGTAAAAATTAATGTTGTAATAGTATTCTTTACCCAGTATTAACTTCTGGTTAGAGTTCAATATACACTTGAACTGTACATATCTTTGATAGGTATCTGTATGCTTCAATATATTTATTACGATTACTTAAATTACAAAATGGACGACCTAAGAAATAAGTCAGCGACTGAAATATAACAAAAGTCAAAATGAACCCTACGATCGGTGCTTCTACGCCAGATTTAGTTATCTATAAAATATCATTGATATTCTTTTATTATCATACTATTGACGTTTTATGAGATATTCTTTCTTCTATGGCATGATGTACACCTATCTTTATTTAAATGCATTGGTATATATACAGGATGGCTGGTAGTTGAGTGCATTCCTTAGAATGATTTGTGACATGACTAATATGAGACGATTTTAAGTTTGGGCGCTTAGAACTTGAAAACAAACCTTTTTTTTTCAAATTACTGAAGTTTTTGAGATTTTATGGAAATATTCTGCCACGTGACTAAAAACTGCAACTTGTAAGAAATTTCATCTATTTCAGATAGTAAACTATTCTGATAACTTATGAAAGACTTCGTACAGAATATGTCGAAAAAAAAAACGTAGCGTATGTTTTTTATAAATTTTAGTAACTTTGAAATTAATCTTCGTAAACACTATGATAATTCAAAAACTATCCAATGTAAACATAAATTTTTTAGGGGTTAAGAACATTGAAAATAGACTTTTCTATCAGCACAGGAACGCATTACAAGGAACGCACTCAATTACTGGACATACTGTTTTTATATGTGGCGTAAAAGCAATGTTACAATTTCAAGGTCGACCTCGGACTATACATATTATTATGGGGTGTTCAATCAAAAATATGACTTTTAGTTTTATGTAAATTACATAATTGTGATTTATTTAAAGATATTCTTCAACAAAATTAGTCTTATTGACTTACGTCGTAGATTGTATAAATTTTAGTGAAATTGTAAAATAATGAATGATAGATTTTTAAAAGTACCTATGTTGTAAGTAAATATTTTTGTACTCATAAGTTACTGAGCGAATTTATTTTTTAGTCACATGTATTGAGCTATTTTGAAGGTGACTGATATTCATTTTGACATTATTGATTATATAATAGACAATTTAATTCACTTATGAAATTACATTAACCAAATTAAATTGATAACATTATAAAGTAGTTAACAGGACTTCCAAGTCATTCGTTGTAGAAAATTCTTTACATTCCTAAAGCATTTTAGTTGAATATATTCTTGGGAAATTCCATCCTTGTCTTTATTGAAAAAAATTAAACATTCCTCTTTGTGATCAAACACAAAAGTAATATTATCAAAATCAATAATATCCGCTATATTAACAGAAAATATAAGCAAGAGGATATCATTAGGTTAGTTAACCTTCAATCCTAATTAATTTTGAGGCTCATTTACCCGAGGAGAGTTTCTCGCATCAAAGGTGCCACGATTTCCGAAGTTGGAACTCTTTTGTGTAAATTTGTTTCTAGACTATGAGCCAGTATTTATTTTCTTATCTTTTTTATTTAAACTAGACACGATACTGCCAATCAGTCTTCTTTCTTAGGTATTTGTGCTTAATTTAGTCACTTTCCTCTTTCAATTTCTTCCATATTCTACTAATAGCTTAGATCTACGTAAATATTGACTGAATATAATTTGTGAATATCGTTGATCGTATAGAAATAAAATCATTTCCGATAACTATCGGAAGTCATTTTATTTATAGCTAGCTTTTACGATTAAAATAGAAACGAGGAAAAATTAAGCTAGATTGTTTATTAAAAATTGTTTGTTCATTCATAATAATTACTATCATTGTGTTATTAAATTTATATTAGTGAATTGACTTAACGTTTATTCCTAAATTATATTTTTATTTATTATCTCAAGACATCTATTTTAATTCGGTACAGAATTCTGTTAACATTGAAAAATTATACAATTATTAAAGACTATCTTAGAAAAAAATTTTACATTAGATGTTAATATTATTTTTTGAGGAAGAGATTATTTTAGTTGAAATTTTGTTCGATAGTTTCAATGTAAATAGCTTCATATAATTAAAAAAATACCTAAAAAATGGTGTGATTATGATAGTGAAAGGTGTGAAGTTAATTTTGTTAATAAAAATACAATATTGTTGACATACTAAGTTATTGGTACCTAATGTAAAAAAAAATCTAGCGTTATTCTATTTGAGTATCAAAACTGTTTATGTTGGGCTATTTAATTGACTACTTTTTTAAATCCAGTTCTCACTGTAAATTAAAAACACATTTTTTGTTAAAATTATTCATCAATATAATGGAAAAGATAAAAAAAATACATCATTAACTTCACACTCTGTACGTACAATTTAAATCCGTGCATTCACAATTGTATAGTTAGTAAATTATTAGAATTATAATTAAATAGATATGTAATAAGATGTTTTAATGTGCCTTATAACTTTACATAATTATTATTGAATGTTGAAATTTCTGTATATAATGCGGTGTCTCCAAATGTAATTATACTAGGTATGTACTATAGCGTAACATTTAGATGGCGATTACATAGTATTTGTAAAATAAAGCATTATGTTGGATTTGTATTCTGTCGTTTTATTTATCAAAGTTATATTCATATTCTGAAAGAAATAATTATGTAGTATCCACAGAAAAGATAAAAGTGGTTAAAAAAGAAATACTTTCAGATTTGTACTACAACGAGTGTCGCCGCTTGTCTCCCACCATTTAACTGCACTATAGGCAACAAACCAATACGAACACGAATTACGCAACTAACAGACAACGCACACTTAGATTACAATTTGCTACTGGTTGTGTCAATTATGAGCATTATCATATTTTGATGCACGCCTGCCCCATCCACAGGGCCATTCCCCCATCTTTTCTGTGGTAGTATCCATATTGGAAAATATAAGATTGAAATCTAGTTGGGCAATTACTGGTGGACATCTCACCTACACGTACAAAACGTTTTGGGAACATATTAATTGTGCTTACAACACCTGATGATCTTTAACTGTAGAACACATCGTCGCTTAACCATCAGGTAAGATGGTGGTCAAGAGCGAACTTGTCAATAGTAAAAAAGGCAATAGAAGTGTATGAGGTTACAAAAAACAAAATCCACTAACACTGAATCATTTGGTAATTGTAATGACAAAAGTTCTTTTTGTACGAACTCGCATACATTTTACTGGACTTCTAAAACTACACTAGATCCACAACACGCGACGTCGTTGTACGTCATAAGTATGCCTTGGTTTAGTGTAGTTCAAGTTGTAAGTCCTCCAATATGCAGGTACATGTCACATGCCTCACATGTCTACTTGGGGCACTCCATGCCCCAAGTAGACATGTGACGCATGGCTCATGTTCTGAACAAAGGCACTGGACTTACATTGGGTGACCTCAAAGAGAATGGATGATCAAGAAAACAACAGAAATGTGTGGTAAAGGGAGAAGGAGGCATTTAACCTACAATTCTTCTTTTCATTTCGATACTCTCAAACTATAATTTTCTGACCAATATTTGGTAACCTATACAACTCTATTGATCCTGACCTACAACAAACTACTGCAATTCACCATCAACGATTGCATCACTGCAACATCAGATGGGATTGCTGTCAAACACTGGTTTATTTCCTTAAAAAGAAATTAGATCATTCAATCAACATCTAGCATAAAAAAAATGAGAAATACATTTCGAAAATAGAATTTGGTAAAAATATACGTCTTTGATCGTTCCATTTGTGTTAAAAAGCGTCAAAAATTTTAATGGAATGTTAAGATTACTAAAAGCTCTTAACATAATCTTTATGAACACCGGTTCGAGATTAACTAAGATTAAGTAGAATTGTTTGACACCTAAACTAGCGCCGACGCAGTATTTAATCTTAGTTTACCTGCTTAGATAATGCTTGTGAATAAGCATTATTTGTGCAGTCCGATGTATTTTTAAGATATCAATCAAAATATAAGCTTAAATGTTTGCCTTAAAACAGGCTTTTCAAATGTTTGGTAAAACCGATGCGTTACAAGAGACACACAATATCAATGGTGGACGGGTGGTGTCAATTACCAACACCTACCTTTATTGGTTTAAAAGCTTTCGTTGTTTTTTTTTTATTTCGTCTTGCAACCGCTAGGGAATACGTTAGGAGAAGCCTTTGTACTGCAGTGGGAAGGTACAGACTAAATAAAATAAAAACCGCTACGAAAATAATGGTTATCTATTTTTGTGAGACAAATTCAAAACCCGTTTTTGAGAACCATAAGTTCGTGAAGTATGTTTGGATGTCATGTTTGCATGCTAGAACCTAAATTAACGGTTTCTCAAATTTCATTTAAAAATAGTAATAATAATATAGTCTACAGTCAAACGACTTGGGAATTTTGTATAATACTTAATTATTAAAAAAAAAATTCTAAATTTTTTATAAGGTTTTTCTATTAGTAAACAATGATTAAGGTCTCTTGATTATAACCAAACTTTGATTATTGAACTAGTGTTGACTACATCAGATTTAATTTTACTCTAATAATTACCCAAATAGGTTGACTTTTTAGACATACTATGCATTTACAAGCATTACACAAAATGTAAAACCATCCCCGCAATCATATTCCAATGCAACCAGTCAAAATATACACCATTCACCTGAACTAACAACCTGTCACTCTATAAACGTCACTAGTACGGATTGTGCCAGTGCACCACTTTTTCCGCGTTGTTCCAGACCATTCCAGCTTTAGGCTATGTCCGATGGCTTATTGTAGCCGGAATTTTTCTATTTTTTACGTCCGTTCCTACCCAAGAGATTAGTGTTAGTGCAACGTTTTGACACCCAACTTGGGCAGGATTTTTTGCAATTAGTAAGAGACGTAGATTTATGAATTGGTCTGTTTAACTCTTCAAAGGATTCTTTATGACGGATGAAAAGTTTGTATTTGGTTAATGGATTTTTTTAAGATGCATCTCATGACGTATTAGCAACTATGCTATTCAAATTATCTATAAGTTTCGGATAGGTTCGGTTACAGATATTAGAATTTTTAAAATAAAATACAAATAGCAATATTTGACTGTTTCACCGAAGGCTTAGGCTTGTGAATGTCGAGCAAAGGGTAGCTCACCATCCGGCCAACTGGTAACCATCTGAACCGAGCCCAAATCAATGACGGAGCGTAGTATTTCACGTGCGCCTCAAAACCATAAAGGCTTGGTCGAAGCCTACTGGAGTCATGAGTTGTCAGAAAGTGGGGTTCTGACACACAAGGCAAAGAAAGAACTTAGAAGTGAGTTTTAGTCAGTAAAAAACTGACACGGCCTCCCACTCCTAAAGACGAAAAGAGAGAAGAGAAGTAGAGATGATTTACCATCTAAGAAAAAAGATTTATCTGTTATTTATAGTCTAAATTATATTTTATTTGGTCGAACAACATAAACAAACCCCGAATTTTTTATATTTTAGTTTAGGTTACAACTACGGTTCTAGTTTTATTTAGGATATCCAATAGTTTTGGTTACGAATCTCATTGCTCTAAAAATTTCAGATTTTTATTTCGACTTGTATGTATGAAATAATTAATTCATGAATCCCCAAGCGACACCCGGTGGCCGCGCATCTATTGTCTTACTATTGTGTCTCTAATTGACGGTATCTGAAGGGTTAAGAGTAGTCAAAATGAAAAAAAAAGACTATTGAAAGCTAATATTATATAGGCTTAGGCCAGGTACAATTAGTACAACAGTAAAAATATTTTATCTATGATATAAAAGAAGAAACTGACTGGCTGATATATCAACGCACTGCTGAAACTACGGGGACCAGGATTGTGAAATTTTGTACAAGGTTTCCTTTTTTGTTGTAGGCGAAAACTAAGAGAGGATTTTCTAAAAATCACTCCCTCAGGGAATGAAATGGGGGTCCAGAGTTATGGAGACACCTACTCTCACGCATACGAAGCCACACAGAAGCTAGTTTGTAATAAAAAGTCTGCAGCTTTGCTTAAGAGGGTCCTTCTCCACTCGCTTATCGTAAACATCGAAAATGGTTTAAAAGCTTTTTACTTCATTTAATGCAATCCAACGCGATATTTGACGAAAAGGCTACGCAAAAAAAAAGAGATAACGCCTGGAAACTCTGTTAGTATTCGGTAAATCCGAGATTTACTCGAAAATTTCACAAAACTTGCTCCAGGAAATAGCTGTTTTTTTTAAACCATTAAAAGTTTTGGAAATAGTTGTCATCATTTAGAATCTTAATAAAATTTGCAAAGTCTCTAGAGGATTACTTTTTGACTTTTTTAATTTTTAAGCAAATTATGACTGGATAAGTTTTACACAAATTTAGAAATTGGTTTCTTTAGAAACCTAGATAATATCCACAAGAAACTGTGTTTCCAAAATATCTAATGAAAAGTGTGTAATAACGTCATAATCAGTTATGAGCGGTTGTATGAAAAACAGTGAAAATGTGAGTCGTGATGCACCACTTTAACAGTAATTTGTACTTATTATTATGTCCTTTATTTTCCGTGAACACCTAAAAATTTTATTTTTAAATATTTCAATATAAAAAAAACATTTAAAAATAAATTATTATTATTTTTATATCTAGCCAATACTGTCCCATTGCTGGGCAAAGGCCTCCCTCTACTCCTTCCGTTTTTTCCGGTTTTGAGCCATTTCTTTCCAATTTCCAATTTGTACTCAATAATAACACACATTACATAAATGCTACAAAATCACAATACCAATATTGTTCACTACCTGTGTATTCACAGAACTAAAACTAAAATTAAATACAGGCTTCTAAAAGAACGCCAACCATTAAAAAGTCAATTTTATCAAAATTGGCTGCAACATCGTCTAATATTCCACCTTCCTGACCTTTATAAAAATACGACGTAACTAGTTTTCCCGAATAAATTAGGTAAGGGATGTTCCCTCCCTCATGCCGAAAAAATAAATGCAAGGGTATTATTTTTATAAGCAATATTTTGGTAACATTGATGTTTGTGTATTGATGGAGTGACGAGAATAGATAAAGTGAGAAATGAGCTTATTAGTGGAAGTTTGAAAGAGATGCCAGTGACTGAAAACTTGAAAGGGAATCGTTTACCTTAGTATAGTCTATATATTAAAATAGTTATGAATACACATGTGGATAGATGGACAGGGAGAGAGAGGACAAAGAAATGGTGGATGGATTGTGTGAGGAGTGATATGAATGAAAATGGAGGCGCAAACCGGCGAGGCTACGGGCGACCGCGGTCCGTCAAATTCTACTAGTTGCTCGCCGGTACAGCGGGAGCCGCAAACAACCGCGCACACCGCGGGCGTAACACGCATCGTGAAATGTGCTTAAATTTGTTACATACATATCTGTAGTCTACAGACGCTACAGTTCTGCAACCGCGGCGGCCGCGGGTATAAATGATATACAAATAAAGCTATATCACTCACTGTAAATGAGTTTTCGTATCCTTTCATTATAATACACGCAACATCTCTCTATCCGTCTGTCTATTGATGTGCTTTTACCACAAGGCACTATTTTCCTAATCATCATCATTATTTCAGTCAAAAGACATCAACTGGTTGCATAATCTCCCCCAAATGTTGAAATAATGAACGGTCCTATGTCCAACGGATTAAAGCAACCCTTACCAGGTCATCGGTCCAATTTGTAGGAGGACTTCCAACACCGCATCTTCCCGTACGCGGTGGTCACTCCAGAACCCTTCGTCCTCAATGATCGTTTGTGTAAGCAATTTTCCTATTATTTTCTCAGCAGTAGGAAAATCTGACGATCAGTTTCTCCAAGGGATATCGTATAGGTAGCCCAGTTACTGGGTTGTGGAGGTCTGATATGCAGTTGCTACGTGTAAAATATTGGTATTGACCCGCATCCGGTTAGAGTGAAAGATAACCCAACATAGTTTGAAAAAAAGCCGGAGAGAGATAGTAATATTATTTTATCATACAGATTTGTATTTTTTTGTATTATTAAAGTTTCTAAGGTACAGAATGTATGTTAAGAATATAATATACTAAAGGTTTTATCATCAAAACGCAACGAAAGCTGGCACTCGTTTAACTTATTAAAAACTGGGCATTTGCGAATCGAACTCGCACAATGGGGGTTTCATACAAACTTACTTATATAAATAGTTCCCATTCCCGAATCGAACTTCGCAGATTTTTCAGAATCGCAAAAAAATATTTTTAGTTCGGAACGCGTGTGGCGACCCCCGGGCGTCACTTTCGCACGAATCCGGTGCAGGAACCTCCCGAATTTACCATGTCCGGTGAGAACCTGCGTCATGCGGAAGGTGAGGTCACCGTGAGGTCTTTCCAGCCACGTCTCAAAGAGCTTACCCAATCCTATAAGGGCTCTGTTTTTCTTTTTGAGGTACGGAACTCTAAAAACCTTTTCAATCATGATGTTGCCTTCCAAAAGCCCTTTTATTGTCTCCTATAGCCACATGCCCCCGGTCCGGTCGACACGTATCATTATAACTTGGACAAACAAATGGTGAACACGTTTCATCATTATGACTTTTTGTTTGGGCCCATCACAATATTTATTATTTGAGTTTTGGATCGTTCTGAGTAATTAATCGGCACGGTTGGCGCACTAGTTTAGCAATTGGTTGCTATTTTGGTTGCGTTGTGTATTTTTTTTATTGATATAAAATAGTACTTGACTGCGATCCCACCTGATGGTAAGCAGTGATGCAATCGCTGATGGTGAGGCGCACTAGTTTATTAAGAGCCTATTCACTCTTGCCTTGAAGATACCTAAATTATAATCGGACGGGAAGACCGCAGCAGGCAAATTGTTCCAGTCCCTCGTTGTACGTGGTATAAACGACGAGGCGAAACGCTTGGTCCAGACCGTAGAGGTTTCAACAACATAATGGTGGGTAGTCGCCGTTCGTCGGCTTGTCCGACGGTAGTAGTGAGATGGTGGAATCAAGTCATGTAATTTCTGCGCATACTCTCCAAAATGCATCCTGTAATCCTGCAATCGTGGATTCGATTCTTATACGAAACTAATATTTGTGTGGCCTACAGATAGTTGTTTCGGGTCTGGGTGTCTTGTGTATGTGAATTTACATATTTGCGGACGTACCTAGGGTCAGCAAAAATGGAACCTTTCTTGGATCACTGTATTGGCCTTCTGGCCTTCTGTCATGACCCTTTTTCTCAAAAACACGTGGCAGTAAGAAGTGTTTGAAGTGGCAAAATGTGTCTGCACTAATAAATTATAAGTTACCATCTCTTGTACCACGCAAATACTTTGACTTTGACTTTGACATCCCATTGCAATAACTTACGACTTTCAAACAATCGAAGCTGCTGACACTAACTAGTGACACAATTTTTTGTGTCGTGCGAAGGATTCTTTGACAGTTTCGCCTTTTTACGTCATAAGCCGCTATTTTTAAAAATGGAATGGAAAATGCAGTGTCAAAGGTTTATGAACGTGCAACGTAAATGAGTCAACTAGTATAGCTAGTTATCTTAGTGCCTCCAGGCGAGCACTATCATTAGTCTGTGCTTTAGCTGGAGAGGCGATACTTTTTCAACCTAATTTGATAGGATAGTAACTTGATTTTACAGTTCTTTTATGATCTAACTAGCTGCTCCCAGCGGCTTCGCCCGCGTGATAGCAGAAAATTATCCCAAGGGAACATACTTCCAGGATAAAAAGTATCTTATGTCCTATTCCAGGACATGGTCTATCCGTGTACCAAGTTTCATCAAAATCAGTTATGCCATTTAGGCGTGAAGACGTAACAAACAAACTCACTTTCGCTTTTATAATATTAGTAAGGATTTTTAGAACATATTGTTTATTATATTGTTTCTTAATTCATTAAATCCCAAGCAAACGTCCAAGCGTTCGCTCTCTCATTGTCTTTCTAATTACAGTATTCGAAAGGTTAAATATATTTAGTTTCAGCCAAAAACGTCCTTGTTTTTTCAAAGCCGTTTTCTAGAAAAACAATAGCTGGTACATAACTCTGCTCGATGGTAAACTTTTTAGAATCGCATAGTGTTGTAGACAAGATTTTATTCCGAAAAATACAAGGCCCTTGTGGAATAGGCCACGGGAGCCAAGCCACAGTAAAGCGTTAGTCGTGAATATTTAGTGCACAGCTATTTTCATACGTAGAAAAAATCCTAAGATTGCTCACAGTCTCATGAATATGTGATAGCTTCGTTGAGTATCACAAAGTCAAAAGCCAGTTATCCAGGAAGAAAAGAATCTCGTATTTTCCCTCATATACAGTCATGTGCATGATTGTACGAAAGACTTCTTCATAAATATATGTTACGAGAACGATTCTATGAATTTTAAAACTTCAATTTTGTGTAGCAGTTTTTTTGGTACTTTAGATGTAGGTACGGTTTTTGGTCAAAATGAAAGAAAGTTTTGAAGACTAATGAATTGAATTAATTATGTACGTAAAATAATGCCTCTGAAGCTTTGAATAATTACGAAAGAAAAGTATTTTTTATTTGTAACTAACTGACCCGAACAACTTCGTACCGCCAAATCAATGAATGTTGATAGAGGATAACGCTATCTTCTGGCATTACTAGAACTAGTTTAATTAATTTTAAAATTACATTTTAATTTGAAGTGGCATAGTATTTGTTTTTTTTTTTTCGTCTTTTCTCCCCGTTTAAACCATCCCTGGTGAGCTATTCTCTAAAGAAAACAGCCTTGAGCACAGAGTTGGCGAAATCGAAATAAGTAAGGATTAACAATCCAATGTAGGTACTTATTTAGCCAGCCGTAAAAACCTAAGAAAATCTAAGTTTTATATGCCGTATATAATAAAATTGTGAGGTTGTCTTACTAAGAGTAGGCACTAGATTTTGGAAAAAGGTACATTAACCCTCCTACGTA